>OZ037938.1:3781224-8598733 GCA_964035585.1 Polytrichum formosum | reverse complement strand
CTTCTATGAAGGGTTTACTCGCAGAGGACCTAACTCAGGCGGGTATAAGAGGTATTTGCCAATACCCAGCGGCAATCGTTATCTACGATGGCGATAATGGGGACGAATGATAGAAGAGCTGCAGGTTGGTGTTGGTCCAGAAGTACCTTTGTAAGTGAGAACAGATCGCCCTGTGTCATGACGAGGAAAGATTACCGGAACCCAGTCCGTGGTCCATTGTCAAACCACTGCATGGTCGCCAAATGTTAAAGGATTTCCTCTCTACTTTCCATCGGTACCACCCTACTTCCGGTAGTACCTTACCGGTACGCGAACAGACTTAGTCCAGTATTCCTTACCGGCATCCTAAGGTCCCGCCTGCTACCATTTTTGGTTGGAAGTCTCACTCCATACATCCTTCTTCTTTCCCTGCCTATCTGGGGTATACCACTCTTCCACTGGTCTTACGGGTGGTACACCCTCTATGCCAGTCGAGTCGACTAGTACCCTTACCGGGTTCTCCTACCGAATTCTCGGGAGATCTACCAAGTTCCCTACCTGGTTCTCAACCGGGTTTCTTAGGGATCTACCGGTTTCTCTACCGGGTTTGTAACCAGGTTCCTTGGGAATCTACCGGTTTCTCTACCGGGTTCGTAACCAGGTTCCCTGGGACTCTACCGGTTCCACTACCGGGTTCCTAACCGGGTTTCCTGAGATCTACCGATTTAGTCGTACTACCCCCAATAATGTGGTTACATGAGTTCTACATCTTACCACGAGTTTTCCCCTTTACCCCCCTTCACATATGGGTTTAACCGGTTTTTATACCCGTATTACTGTTAGAGTATTACTTGACCTATTACTAGGGTGGATTATACATCCTACCAAACTCCTTATTAGTACTCCTGAACTGTTTCTCTCTTATACTACCACTCGCATAGTCAATGTACAATCCATTCTTCTACTAGGACTCCATGTTGTAGTATGAAAACTCCGCTAAGAGAATACCATTCCCTTCATTCAGTGTATACATCTGGTACTACTGTCCCACAAGACTTCTCTGAAGATACCCCATCCATGCGTTAGCTACTTGTAAACGACTCTTTTGCCAACATAAGTAGTCCATTGCCCACTTCTCTTTCATACAACAAACAATTACCAGAGGTAAGGCAACTACCACTATAAGAAAACCACAAGTTCCTTACATCAGATTCAACAGTATCTTATTCAAGCAATCCCATACTCTATATATATAAATCCTAGTACACATTCCTTAAGAATGAGAGTGAGAGAGAGAGACAACTCTCTCCTTAAGTACTTTCTCCTCATCTCTTTAAATCCATATTAACCACTCATTGGGACTACCCTATCCACTACTCTTCTACTCCTTATTTGCAACTACGGCACAATCTTATCCCTAATTGCTATTTCTGATACTACTACCAAAAGTAACTAAAAAGCCACTTCAACCTGATATTGCTAAAAATTACTGTCTACTAATCCTCCTTTAACACCAAGTCAAACTACACCAACCACAACATTACGTGCTCAACTATCACTGCAACCACATCCCACCATTTTTTGTTCACCACCATCCATTTTTCCAGGAGGCACAGCCCGCGTGCCCAATCATGCACCCCCATTCGGTAAAAACTCCATTCAAGACCTGTAGTGATGGCCTGCTACACAAACGCAAGCAGCAACATGTCAGGATCAATCGCCTCCAACTGTGCCAACCTCCCCAATGGTTTTAGGTCACAACCTCCCCAATTCATGGAGAAACAACACCCACACAAAAAATTGAGGCATTTTACTTCCATGACATTGGGACACATCTTTAGAATTTAGGCTCAAAGCATAGAATCTAATCGTGAATAACAAAGGCCACCTCAAAAACCACATGCAACAGTTTGGGAAGGGGGCGAACCTAAACTCCTCTACGGTGGTGTCCATGTTTATCTTGGTGAGCTCCTTAAGCAACGTGTCTAGTGTTTGCGACACCAACTTTGTCCGGGTGCGTAGTGCATTTGCTACAGTCACGCCCGACTGGTCAACATCCTGGACCAATGCCATTTGATACTATATTTTTTGGAAAACCCCAAAACCCTAATAACATAGCGATGAAATAGCAGTTTTACACACCATAGTTGAATTGATGAGGGGAGAGAAAAAACGCAAGGAATGCAACAAGAAGAATGGAGGGCTAGTTGTATAGAAAAAGGTGTGAGGAACAAATAGACGTACCCAAGCATAAAATGTAACCCCAAATCAGCCATCAAATCCAAGGACGGGTCAACAAACTCACACATTGCCTCCGAGTTGCATTCATAGTGGAACATCATTTCTAAGCATCATGGGCATCATCTCTTGGCTTCAGCCTTCTCCGCCCATTCTGAAGAATGATAAAGAACCCATTGAATTTTAGCTTCACCTCCATTCCCCCCCTTTCACCCCCTAACAACATTCTTACCTATCCATTCACAAGGACAACCATATAATCGCACACATTACCATTAATTTCCACTAACTATCCATTGTAATGGAGTTTTTAAACCCCAACTTAAACCTTAATGACAATACCTTAATCCATTGATTCAACCACTAACAATTCCTTCACCAAACTTCCTTTGAACAAAACCCCTAATTTTTAACCGTAATAATTTTTAACCTAATTAAATGCAGACCATAATTCCAATGAAAACCTAGAAAAATTTAACCCTACTTGGCTCCTAAAACCCAACACATCCTTATGTATATTGCACCATACCTTAACCATTCATTCAATCCATAACCCCAATCCAATAGGTATTATATCCAAATTCATTGTACTCAATTAAAAATAATAGAAACCATTAAATAAAATGGAAAATTACAATGAATAAGAATAAACCCTCTACACTACATTCAAATATGAGAAAACTACAATATATGATCAAATCACATTTCAACTTTTACCCATTGAACTAAAAAAAACCCACTTCGAACATCACATTACTCAACTCAACTAGAATTATACCACACTTGCACAATTTAACTTGAAGTGTAACAAAAGTGTAATGCACAAACCCCACTTTAGTAGGAAACAAAAACAATATAAAATATATAACAAAAAAATAGAATCTGAACTCTAAATTCCTAACCCTAAATCCTAAGCATTTTAATTCTTTGAACTCACAAATTCATTGAGTGCATCAACGTCATTAGAATCTAAGGTGTATACAATAGTTGTGGAGTTATACTTCAATGTGCCCATGGATATTATGGTATTTACATCAATCCACCTTGTGTCTGTATGATCATATTTGAATTTCACATGACCCGGGAATTTTTTAAAGTATTGTAGCAAATTTTGAAGGTTGCATGTGTTAGAATTTTGTTTTCCTGATGTTTGTTTGAGGTTCATGAGGTCTAGTGGCTGCCAAAAGAGGCCCCATTGTTTTCCATGAAGTTTCCTCATAGACTGGACTAATCTAATCCACCAAAATCCATCCTCAATTCTTTGGAGGATGTTAATAGGCTTCCCAGCCTTTTATGATTTTGGTTGGCACCCCTTCTTCCTCTTCAATGTTGACTTCATAGTGTACAAATTGTAGTTGTACTACACTAAACAAAGTAACCCCACAATTTGATTCAATACCTAGAGACCAAATACTTGAAGATGCAGCAACACTAAGATAGTCATCATGATTGTTGAAGTACATAGAATGTTTGACCCTGGTAAGTCTATCTTTTGAAAGAAATGGGTTTCCATTCAATTGGGATACCAATGTAGATTTGTAGATGAAGTGGCCACCAAATTTTACAACTGGTTTGATGTTAGGGGGGTGCCACGACTGTTACTTGCTCCTCATGGGTGTTTAACATATTTGCAACACCATCTCACATCTCACCCTCATCGACCATTCCAATATCTTGTCCATCATCAAACAATTTTGATTTGCAGTGCACCTAGTTAGGAACCACCGTATTTTTTTCTTCTTTAAAAAACGTTGTTTGTTGCAACGTATGTTTGATAACCTCAAAATCACCATTTTTCCATGGCTTATTGAACCAAACTTTAAGTTTTGCTCTAGCATGTATGGAAGGCCCCATGTTCAAGTGATGTAGAAGTCATTGGGCCTTTGTCACACCTTCTTTTATAGCCAACATCTATTGGAACATGTGACTCAAAGATAGAAGACCAGCGTAAAACGGTAGCACACAATGCACAATGGTTGCATACAGTGGAGAGAGTGATTTGCTCCTCCCCTTATGCCTTTATTTATATGTATAGATTAGGACTAGGCACCAACCTAATCCTAACCTTAACCCTAACCTTAGCCGCCACCAATGCGACCTAACCCTAATGCTGCCAATGCAACCTAACCTTAACTTCCAATACTCCCACTTTGCGAGGTGGCATTGTACTCTAAGCCCATTAAATCACTCAATGTCTCATGTCTATCTCTAGCTAAAGCCTTTGTTAAAACATCCGCTATCATATATTGCGTTGGACAATATTCCAACTCTATAATTTTGTTTTCAATCTTTTCTCTAATGAAATGGTGTTGCACATCAATATGCTTCGACTTATCATTCTTTGTGGGATTCTTAGCTAAAGCCATAGAACCTTGATTATCACACATGATGGTGGTCGCCTCCTCTTGCACACAATCCATGTCTTCCATTAATTGCCTAAGCCAAATAGCTTCCCTTATACATTGGCTCATGGCCATGTACTCCGCCTCCATCATTGATTGTGCCACCATTTGTTGTCGCTTGATATTCCACGACACGACCCCTTCTCCAATGAAGAAAACATATCCGGATGTGGATCTTCAATTCTCTACATCTCCGACCCAATCCGTATCCGAATAACCTTTTACCTCCATATGTTTTTCCCCAATGCACAATCTCATATCTAAGGTGGCCTTCAAGTACCGCATGATCTTCTTGATGGTCATCCAATGCATTGGACTTGGTTTGGACATGAATCGACTTATCACGCTTACCGCAAATGCGAGGTCCAATCTTGTGGCCACCATCGCATACATCAACAACCCCACCGCTTCTTGAAACGGAATTTTCTTCATTTCCTCTAAAAACTCTTTGTATTCCTCCTCCGAAAGCTTCGGCAATATGGTCTTCATATCGAGCGGTGTTCCGATGGGCTTGCAATCGCTCATGCCGAATCGCTCCAAAACGGTTTGGATGTAGGTGCGTTGGTGCATTGTTATGGTGCGGGTTGACCGATTCCCCTCAAAATGCACATTGAGAAAGAAATGCAACTCGCCGAGGTCATTCATCTCAAATTCCCGCTTGAGGCTAGACTTCAACTCCTTAATCATGTTTGCATCATTTGCCAATATGATGAAGTTGTTTACATATATGATTACAATCACAATGTAGTGGCAAGGTTGCAAGACATATAACGAGTGGTCCACATGACTCCTCATAAAGCCCTTATTCACAAAAAATATGTGAGTGCATTCGTACCACGCTCTACCGTTGTTTCAATCCAGAGAGCGATTTCTTCAATTTGCATACGAGGTGCTCTCGGCCATTTTGTACAAACCCCTCCGGTTGTTGCATGTAGATTTTGGCCTCCAATTTCCTATTCAAGAATGCCGTCTTGACGTCCATTTGATGCATTTCTAAGTCCATGCATGTCCCTAATGCGAATATGCATCTAATTGTGTTGAACTTCACCATGGAGGCGAATGTTTCGCCGAAGTCTATACCTTCCACTTACGTGTATCCTTTTGCTACCAACCTAGTTTTGTAGCGCACCACAACGCCGTTCACGTCTTTCTTCGTGCGATATACCCACTTGCAATCTACGGCCTTGCGGCCTTTCGGCAACGAGGTCAACTCCCATGTGCCATTTGCAATGAAGGAGTCGTACTGTCACGGACCTCTCCATAAGGATTGCCAAAAACACCTTGGGCACAAGGGGGACCCCGGAGTGACACCCGGGATTTGTGGCGCCGTTGGTGAGAGGGCCCAAGTGATCCTAGTGTAGGTGGGGGCCCCGGGCGTTGGGAACGCCTCCCACCCACGAAGACTAGGAGGCATGAGGGTGAGGCCATAAGCTATGCGTAGCTTATGGCGTGCCGATTTTAGAATGCTTTAGAACACCTCATTTGGAGGTGTTAGCTAGAAGTTATGGCAAGTTGAGTGGGGTGCTATCCCGGGACAGCGCCCTGCAACAGCAGTGGCCTGGTAGTGGCTCCTGGGACTGCAAACCTTTAAAGGGACATAATTTCTTCTGTACTTGCCCAAATGGGGCAAGTGAGTAGTCCATCGTGATCTACGTGAAACGTAGATGACGATAGAGTGGTCGATTGTTAGAATTGAAGAAGATATGAGGAAGTTATGTGGTTCTGAAGCTGCTAGGCAACTAGCGGCTAAGGGAAAATGTCTACTTGGCCCCAAAAGTTGGGGGAGAGACAAATGGTTACTTGACGGTGGGGTAGGGGTCCTGCCTAGAGTCCTAGAGGCTTATATGAGTGAGGTGGTGTGGCCTCACCCACCCGGGGCCAAACGGCAAGGCCTCCATGGGCATTGGCCCAAGGTGAGGGCATAATTGCCTAGTTTGGCTCGGGTTGTTGTAGCGTTGCTCCGGCAACACGATGTGCAACATGAGATTGGACTTCCATGGATGGAAGTCCAAATCTAAGAAATGGTTACCGATTGAGGGGTGAGTCCCGAAAACCAAGTAGGAGGTTTGGTCCCTCTCCTATGAGCTTGGGGTCCGCGGTATTGGGAAGCTAACCTTTCGCATCGCGGTATGCGAAGGGTTAGCGGTCGTAACTCTTGCTAGAATTGAAAAATGGACGAGTTAGCAACGGGAGCTAGCAAGGGTTGCGACACTTGATATCAGAGCAGGGTTCCAACCTTTGAGCTAGCATTTTGAGGAAGTGATGGCTATCAAACGTGCGGGTTATGATGGTGAGCCCGAGGCTTTTAAAAGGTTGTGAGGCTCAAATTGGAACAAGGATCATGTCCAAGCGGATTTTGACCCCGCCATTGATTCTAATGAGAATGGTGGGGATGATGGTGGATTTGGTGACGGAATGGAGGAGTGCCTTGAAAGGGCTCCCGCAAGCCTCAAAGGGAATTTGAGGGCTAGGTTACCGAATGCATGCGAGGGCTTGGAAAGTGGTGATGTTGGATTGGAATTCCAACTCAAAATGCTTGAGTTCATGAAATTAATGGATTTAGAACTCAAGTGTGGCAAGCATGAGAGGGGCCAATAAGACAAAGATGGTCAAGCTCCTCATGATGCAAGGTGCTAGGCCTTCTTCTTTAACAAAGAGGTTGGCCAAATTAAATATGCCAAGTAGTTTTTCAAGGCTTGGCAAGGCAAGAAAGGCGAATAAATTTGTGTTGGAAATGGATGTCCAAAGGCCAAGGTGGACGACAAGGTCGCCATAGTGTTTATCTTTTTGAAAAACCATGCGCTTGAGTGGTGGACTAGCAAGAATGTGCAAGAGCCCGAAGTGGTGGCAAGCTTGACTTGGGTTGGCTTCATGAAGTTGTTGGTTGAGAGGTTCATGCCGCAATACCTAGAATCGCGTAAGGGAATGAACTTGATGAAAATGAGGCACATGGGGCCTCTTAAGGCCTATGTGTGAGATTTTATCACCCAAATGAATGCTACACCTTAGATTGACGGGTTTGCTAAGAAATGCAAAGTGGGCGGTCGACACCTTGTTGATGTTTCTTAGGTGGGTTGCCAAAGTAAGTGGTGGACACCTTGTTCAAGTTTCCGAAGCATTTCAAGGATGTGGCGGGGACCATCAAGAATGCGAGGGCATTGAAGCCTTTGGTCCCAAAAAGAAGTCGGGTGGCGCCTCACAACAAAGTGGTTTGAGCCGAGCTACGTCCCAAGGCAAAGAGCGCAAGAAGTTCTGGCCATCATACCAACACAAAGGTCAAGCCAAAGGTACAATTTCCAACAAGGGTGGCACCCAAGGAAGGAAACCACCAAATGTTGGAAACAAAGAAGGTTGCTTTGTGGTACCAAGGCAAACCATATTTGTGCCGCGGATGGAATGTGAGAAGTTGGCTTTGTGGTAACAAAGTAAATCATGTTTGTGCCGCGGATGGAATGTTAGAAGGTGGCATTGTGGCACCAAGGCAATTCATGTTTGTGCCACGGACGAAATGTTAGAAGGTGGCATTGTGGTACCAAGGCAATTCATGTTTGTGCCGCGGACAGAATGTTAGGGTTTAGGCATTGCGGTATCAAGGCAATTCATGTTTGTGCCACGGACGGAATGTTAGAAGGTGGCATTGGGGTACCAAGGCAATTCATGATTGTGCCGCGGGCCAAATGTTAGACAGTGGCTTTGTGGCCAAGGCTAGTAGCCTTAAGCCAAGGCCAAATCTTTTGTACCTTGAGGCTGAAATGAATGAAAGAAAGGTCCCATGAGTTTACAAAGATGCAACGCACTTCTTTGTGAGCCGGAAGCTCACAATGTATTGGGGCTTGCCAATTAGTAGAATGGGCAAGCCCACCAATATGCGGTTGCCAAAGGGCAAACCGCATGAAACAAAGGAGGTGGCGTTGCATGTGACCTTGAAATGTGAGACAATGGAATTTGTGGACATTTCACAATATGTGAAATGGATGAGGTGCCCTCATTTTGGAGGACACCTCCTTTGAAACTCACATGGTGGATGTGATGCGCAAGCTGGTGTACTTGTGGTGTGCCGTGATGGCAAAGAGGTGAATTTGAAATTCACAAAGACTCCACTAGTAGGAGTACCCATGTTGAATTTGGTTTCAATGCACCAAATGGGAATTCAACAAATAATGTCATGGTTCCATTGGAGGAACTCCAAGGAACTCATGGGGAGGCTAGGAAAGATGGGCCTCCCCCAAACCACATTGGTGGGATGTTGGTGAGGTACAAGGATGTACTCACCAAAGGGTTGTTCAAAGTTACCGCCAAGGAGTGGAAAGCAACTTTGCTCAAAGAGAGATTGAGTTCTTGACCTATGTGGTGACAAATGAAGTTGGTGGATGGACATAAGGAAGGTTGAGGCAATCCAATAATGGAAATGGTGTTTGCCCCAAAGAGGGATTAGGTCATTGTTTGGCCAGACAACTACCACCACCGCTAAGGTTGCTAGGACCTTGCCAAAGGTTGCTAGAACTTTGTCTAATGTTGCTAAGACATTGTCTAAGGTTACTAGAACCTTGTCTAAGGTTGATAGGACCTTCTCTAAGGTTGCTAGAACCTTGACTCAGGTTGCTAGGACCTTATCTAAGGTTGCTAGGACCTTATGTATGGTTGCTAGGACCTTATCTAAGGTGACTAGGACCTTGTCTAAGGTTGCTAGGACCTTGCCTAAGGTTGCTAGGAACTTATCTAAGGGGCCTAGGACCTTATGTAATGTGGCTAGAACCTTATCTAAGGTTGCTAGGATCTTGTCCAAATTTGTTTAAGGAGGGCTATCTCAAGAATGGGATGAGCCTTGTCACCATGCCTTTGGGGAGCTTAAGAGCAAGTTGTCTTTACCGCCCATGCTCAAGTTCACGGAGTTTGACAAACCTTTTGAGGTGCATACGGGGGCGAGTGATTTTGGCATTGGCGGATAGTTGATGCAAGATGGATGGCCATTGCACATGGGAGCATGAAGCTCCATGGTTGTCAAAGGAGACGGCCAACTCATGAAAATGAACTCTTCGCCGTAGTGCATTGCTTGGAGATGTGGCAACACGATGTGGGGTTGCACAAGACCAAGGTGTATATGGAAAATGTGTCCTCGAATTATTTTGAGACACAAATGCAAGTGAGCGTCAAGCCATTGCGGTGGCACGATACTTTGGCGCTTATGAAGGTGGATTTGATCCACAAACCGGGCCATGGTGATGTGGTGCCGGATGTGCTAAGTTGATGGAAAGAGTTCCAAGCAATGAGCACCATCTAAACCTTGTGGCTAATGGTTACCGGTGAAGGAAACTTGTGATGCAAGATGAGGGAGGGGTATATGAACAATCCCGAAGCACAAAGGCTTCTAGGTGAGCTTCGCAAAGGCAAGGTGCTCAAAGAGGTCATGTCGGTGGACGGATTGCTCAAGTATAAGCAAAGTTGGGTGTATATGCCACAAGGCAAGTGAAGCTATTAGTTTCGAAGGAAAAATAGCATAGTCCTATTGCCAGCCATAGCAAAAGGAAAACAAATCACCATAGAGTGGTGTCAAAGAGGTACCATTGGCCAGTCATGAAGGATGACATAGTCCACTTTGTGAACGCTTGGGTAGATGCCAAGTGAACCGAACCTCTTACCAAAACCGAGCCGGCCTCTTGTAACCATTGCCTATCCCGCCGAGGCCATGGCATAGTATTTGCATGGCATAATTTGTCCATGGCATAGTGTGTGTGCATGGACTTGATCACAAGGTTGCCGGAGTCACAAGGGTATGATGCCATCATGGTGATGGTAGAGCGGTTTGCCAAGTTGGCACATGTGGTGCCAATTGTGGGAACCGGGACCGCGTTGGAGACCGCATAGCCTTTTCTAAAAGGTTGGTTGAGGCACCACGGGTTGCCAAGAGTGATTGTTTCGGATGGAGATCCAAAGTTCACAAGTACATTTTGGATGCACTTCTCTAGGAAGGTCCGAATGAAACTAAGGTTTATCACGGCCTTCCATTCCCAAACGGATGGGAAAATGAAGGTTGTGAATGGAGTCTTGAAGCAATACTTGAGGAACTTGGTGGGGGCGGACCAAGGAGATTGGGCAGATTATGTGGGTCGAGCGGAGTTTAGTGGCAATGTAGCCACGCACTTGGCGACCAAGGGGTCGTCTTTCGTGGTGGCTTATGGAGTGCGCTCCAACCTACTAACCTAGCTCTCGAGGGGGCACATTGAACACTAGACAGTTCAACCAAGATGGTGAGGACTTGGCCAAGAAGCATGAACAAGTCTTGGTGATGACCAAGTTGTTGGTGGATGAAGCCCGAAAACGCTACAAAGAGCAAGTCAATGCCGGAAGACGCAAAGTGGAGTATGATGTGGGCCGGAAGGTGTTGTTGAATGTGAACAACTTCACCTTGCCCGAAGGCCTCACTCCAAAGTTCATGTCCAAAGTTGAAATTCGGTTGCCCATCGTGGAACGAGTGTTCAAGGACATGTATAAGTTGGAGGTACCGCCGAGTTCAAAGTGCATCCGACATTCCATGTCACATTACTAATGTCATTTAAGGAAAACACCTTGTGGCCCAATCACAAGCAAGTCATTAGGCCACATCCCGACCTTGTAGTAGGTCATTTGGAATATGGGGTAGAGGGCATCCTCAAGTGTAGGAAGCCCAAGCAAAAAGGAAGGAAGTACTTTGTGAAATGGCTAGGATACAATGTGAAAGAAGCCACTTGGATAGCGGCAAGAGACATGGTGAACGCCAAGGAATTGGTGGAGCACTTTGATGAAACTACGGCTAAAGGTTCCCATAAAACAAAGCGTAGGCATTGATGAGGACATCAATCTCCTTTAGTGGGGGAGAGACGCTAGTAGCACACTTAGCTTGGAGGCAATGCCGTCCACAACATGTATTTGTTCTTTGGCTTGAGGCAATAAAGTTCAACTCTAGTGGTGCAAAGAGAAAAGTATGAGATGAGGTCCTAGTCTTGTACTTGTGCTTGGTTAGTGGAAGAGGAAGAATAAATATGCCAAACTAAGTTGGGTAAGCCGAGTAATTGGGGGCCATGGCTTGGAGGGGCCTTGGATAAAACCAAGAAACCTCTTAGCCATGGGCTTGTCCGGGCGGGGGCAAGGTGATGGCGCGTGCTCATAAAAGTGCTACCCGTGAGCTAACGAGAGTTGGCGCATGGGAGTCATGAACCCATGTTTCGAAAGGGCAAAGTGGGAACCAAGTCGGGCGGGACTTGGCATCACCCCCATGCGATCGAACGTGGCTTAACAATGGAAAACCATCTCGGATTTGCAACCGAGTCAACTTAGTGGAAGCGTTGAGGTCCGGCCTACATGTGTCAAGTTAGGCTCGTGGAGCCTAAGGGGAAAGCCCCGAGGGGCAACCCAAGTGAGTCCCAAAGTCGGTGGGTCTAGTGTAGGTTAGGTCCTTGGATGAGAGATCCAAGGTCGCTAACGGACCACCTTGCAACGACACCTTTGGGGACTATGCCAAATTTGAGGATGCATTGTGGGGGTCGCGCCCTAAGGTAAACACAATGCGGCACCATAGAGGATGGCAACTTGAGAATTGGTGCGCCGACTACGAGTATAGTCGATGAGGGCAACGACTCCATTTGGTGAGGGTGAGTGTCGCGGACCTCTCCATAAGGATTGCCCGAAACACCTTGGGCACAAGGGGGACCCCGGAGTGACACCCGGGACTTGTGGCGCCGTTGGTGAGAGGGCCCAAGTGATCCTAGTGTGGGTGGGGGCCCCGGGCGTTGGGAACGCCTCCCACCCACGAAGACTAGGAGGCATGAGGGTGAGGCCATAAGCTATGCGTAGCTTATGGCGTGACAATTCTAGAATGATTTAGAACACCTCATTTGGAGGTGTTAGCTAGAAGTTATGGCAAGTTGAGTGGGGTGCTATCCCGGGACAGCGCCCTGCAACAGCAGTGCCTGGGAGTGGCTCCCGGGATTGCAAACCTTTAAAGGGACATAACTTCCTCTGTACTTGCCCAAATGGGGCAAATGAGTAGTCCATCGTGATCTACGTGAAACGTAGATGACGATGGAGTGGTCGATTGTTAGAATCGAAGAAGATATGAGGAAGTTATGTGGTTCTGAAGCTGCTAGGCAACTAGCGGCTAAGGGAAAATGTCTACTTGGCCCCAAGAGTTGGGGGAGAGACAAATGGTTACTTGACGGTGGGGTAGGGGTCATGCCTAGAGTCCTAGAGGCTTATATGGGTGAGGTGGTGTGGCCTCACCCACCCGGGGCCAAACGGCAAGGCCTCCATGGGCATTGGCCCAAGGTGAGGGCATAGTTGCCTAGTTTGGCTCGAGTTGTTGTAGCGTTGCTCCGGCAACACGATGTGCAACATGAGATTGGACTTCCATGGATGGAAGTCCAAATCTAAGAAATGGTTACCGATTGAGGGGTGAGTCCCGAAAACCAAGTAGGAGGTTTGGTCCCTCTCCTATGAGCTTGGGGTCCGCGGTATTGGGAAGCTAACCTTTCGCATCGCGAAATGCGAAGGGTTAGCGGTCGTAACTTTTGCTAGAATTGAAAAATGGACCGAGTTAGCAACGGGAACTAGCAACGGGAACTAGCAAGGGTTGCGACACGTACTCCTCTTGCATGGCCAACTCCCACTCGCTCGCATCACTCGATTGAATGGCATCTCTCAAGTTTCTAGGTTCCCCAACTATTGCCATGTTTGCATGCTCATGTTTTTGGGGCGGCGGAATATGGTTCATCCACCAATCGCCGAGCGGTTTGCGTGCCCTATCCGGGTACCTAGAATTGTCCATTGTATCATTGTCATTTTACAATGTGGGAGGTGGTTTGGTTGCGACATTCTTACCGGTGTTGTGTTTCGATGTTTCGCCACTACGAGTTGATGGCTTGGCCGCAACATCCGTTTCCACCTCGTCCTCGTCCGGCTCCTTGTCGTCCTCTGCCACGTTTTTGCTCGTTGCGGGTTTGTCCTCCAGTTTGGGGGATGTGTCCACCTCCACCGCGGGTCCATCATCCATTCTCCACCTTGGACAATCCTCAAAATGTGTTTTCTCCTCGAAAAACATGACGTCGGGGCTCTTGATGATCTTGTAGGTCTCCAAGTATATGAGGCGGTACGCCTTCGTGGCTTCGCAATATCCAAGGAAAATGCACTTGACGCCCTTCGCATCCAACTTCATTCGTCGTTGATCTGGTACCTTCACATACACAACGCAACCAAACCCATGCAAATGAGGCATGTACGGTATCCTCCCGCTCCACGCTTCCTCCGGCGTCACTCCTTTTACCGCCTTTGTTGGACATCGGTTGCGCACATTGCACACCGCATTGCACACCGCCTTCGCCCAAAATTCATGGCCAAAGCATTTGGCATGAATCATGGACCGCGCCATCTCCACTATGGTGCAGTTGGCTCGTTCCACCACTCCGTTTTGTTGTGGCGTGTACGGTGATGAGGTGTGGCGCGTAATGCCGTGTTTGCACAAAAATTCATCGAATGCCTTGGAGATGTATTTGCCACCGTTGTCCGACCTAAACGTTTTTATGATATGCTCAGATTGCCGCTCAACCAAGGTTTTCCATTCCTTAAACCTTGCCAACACCTTGCTTTTGGTTTTAAGGACGTAAACCCAAATCTTGCGTGAAAAATCGTCAATGAAGGCAAGAAAATACCTAGTTCCTCCATAGACGTGGTTTTCATCGGCCCGCAAACGTCGGAATGCACGAGCTCCAACAACATGTTGGCACGAGTTGCTCCGTCCATAGGAAATGGTCGCCTTTTCGATGCATCCTTCGCATTCGAAGGAATGCACATCGCATTTGTCCATGTCCATGCCGGTGACCATGCCTTCAAGCATTTTAACTCTCTTTGCATTGAGATGCCCCAACCGTTTATGCCAAAGCTCCAAATTACCGCCGGATTGAGCCAAAGAACTCATATCCGCAACATTCCTCACATTCATATCCAATTGATACAAATTGGACTCCATTGAGGCAATGGCTAGCACCTCGCCATTGCTTGCCCTCACCATGCATCCCGATGGATTGAATTGCACCTTTAGACCTTTGGAAGCGAATTTGCTCACAGAAAGCAAGTTGGTATGCAATTTGGGCATATAAAGTGCCTCGTGGACTTTAACGCTTCGTGCATGACCTTTCACACGCATTTCCACTAAAATGGATCCTTTGCCTATCATTTCTACCATGCCGTTATCATCCAAAAACACATTACGACCGGATATTGCCTAATATGTGTTGAAAAATTGTTTATGCGGTGTCATGTGTTGTGTGGCCCCCGAATCTATTATCTGGTATTCAGGCCGCTTGAGGCTCCATCTTACGTTACAAATGCAAAGTCATCCTTGCCACATTTGCATTAACCTTCCGCTCGCTCCGACAATTACGTGCAATGTGGCCCAACTTACCGCAATTGATGCACCGCGCATTGTTGGGGCGTCGTTGGTTGTTGTCGAAAGGTCAAGCTTATCGCGACACCATGGCAGCATCCTCTCCGTGCAGCTCTTTCTCCTTGTGCTTCAAGACCTCGTGCATGAGGCGTGCCATGACGAAATCCACGGTGAGCTCCTTCATATCTCGTGTCTCCAACGTGGTGATCAAGTGCTCGAACGAAGGTGAGAGGCTATCGAGCAAGGTCATGACGATATCCTCATTCTTCATTGGCACCTCCAAGCATGTGAATTGATCGGCGAGGGATTTTACCTTGTTGATGTGGTCGAGCATGTCGTCGCCCTCTTCCATCTTCATGGTGAAGAACTTGTACCTTATGAATAAGATGTTGGATAATGATTTCGTCTCGTGGATGTTGCATAAGATATTCCACGTTTCCGCGGGGTTTTTGCACCTTTTGATGTGCGCCAACTCTTTGTCGACCAAACTCGTTGCAATGATGGCGAAAGCCTTCTTACAACGACGTTCGTACGCATTTTTGTCGGCGTCGCTTGCAGTGAATGGTGGCGCCACCTCCGAGCTGTCTGCAATCTTCCAAAGATCTTTTGCGGCCAAAAACATCTCCAATTTGAACTTGTAAAGGTTGAAGTTCTTGCCATTGAACTTATCTTGCATTGTTAGTCCCTCACCTTCATTAGATCCCACGGAATCTTTCAATACAAACTCCCACTCAAATGAGGCTCTAGGCACTCAAGTCTCTCAAATTAGATAGTTTATAAATGAAAACAACTCCCAAATGCTCAAATAAGCCTTAACTTATCTAAACCTTTCAAGTCAAATCTTTTCCAAGCCTAAACACCTCAAACTAAGTCAAATGAAAGTGTTTCCACCTAACCCTCTCAAGTCAGATCTTTTCCAAACCTAAATACCTCAAACTAAGTCAAATTAGTGCGTTTCCACCTAACCCTCTTAAGGCAGATCTTTTCCAAGCCTAAACAACTCAAACTAAGTCAAATGAATGTGTTTCCACCTAATCCTCTCAAGTCATATCACTTGCAAATATAAACAACTCAAACCAACTCAAATGAGTGGTTTTCACCTAACCCTCTCAAGTCAAATGTTTTGCAACTCTAAACAACACAAACTAAGTCAAATGAGTGTGTTTCCACCTACCCTCTCAAATCAGATCTTTTACAAGTGTAAACAACTCAAACTAACTCAAATGAGTGGTTTTCCACCTAACCCTCTCAAGTCAAATGTTTTGCAACTCTAAACAATTCAAACTAATTCAAATGAGTGTGTTTCTACCTAACCCTCTCAAGTCAGATCTTTTACAAATCAAAACAACTCAAATTAATTCAAATGAGTGTGTTTCCACCTAACCCTCTCAAGTCAGATCTCTTCTAAGTCTAAACACCTCAATCTCTTACAAAAATATTTCTTTCCACTCAAGGCTCTCAAATCAAATCTCTTACAAATATAAACACCTCAAAGGGAGTTTCTTTCACTCAAGCCTCTCAAATCAAATCTCTTGCAAGTCTAAACACCTCAAACTCTCACAAAGAAGTTTCTTGCCACTTAAGGCTCTCAAATCAGATCTCTTGCAAGTCTAGATATCTCAAACTCTCACAAAGGAGTTATCTTCACTCAAACCTTTCAGAGAGCTAAATCTATGTCCTTTGGCATTCAAGACACCTCCAATCACTCAAGCATTGATAGGATCTCTCAAGTCATCACCTTTTGTACTCTACAAAGGTGATATGTCACTCAACACCTTCAAAGAACTAGATCTAAGCTCTTTGACCTCAAATCCACTCAAAGATGAATGAAATGTCTCAAAACGGATCCGATCCACACTCAAGCATTCAAAAGCAATATACTCATACCAAATGAATGATCCAAGGTGCAAACACCTCACCAAGGCCTTCCACGTTGGTTCATTGCTTCAAGAATGCTTGAAGGCGCTCCAAAAGGTCCTCCAAAGCTCCACCACACCATCAAGAGCTCCAAACACCTCGAAAACTCCTCCTAAGTCGATTTCCTTCCTCCAAGATGTTGTGGGCCCATAACCTATTGGAACATGTGACTCAAAGATAAAAGACCAGCGTAGAAAGGTAGCACACAATGCACAATGGTTGCATACAATGGAGAGAGTGATTTTCTCCTCCCCTTATGCCTTTATTTATATGTAGAGATTAGGACTAGCCGCCAACCTAACCCTAACTCTAACCTTAGCCGCCACCAATGTGACCTAACCCTAATGCTGCCAATGCAACCTTACCTTAACTTCCAATAATATCACCTTTACATTTGTTAGAATCCCCAAGTAGTCCCCAAGATCACACGGTGTTTTGCTTTCTTTACATGGGTGTAGTTTGGTCCAAATATTTTCCATCTTATTGTGTTGTTAATTAAACTTCAGTCCATTACCAACATATTCTACATCAAAAAAATGATTAAGGGTGTTTGTTGTATTCAGCAAGTCATGGAAATCATAGGCTTTTTCATTCCCAATCATACCCCCAATCTTGAAAAAAAATTCACAAGAGTCTAATCTAGTGAGATGCAAGCGGACTGGGAGATGGGCATGACTATCACAAAAATGGGATATAACAAGCACAATAAAGTGACAAAACAACTGAATGTCAATGAAGCATTGTTGACTGACAAAATGACGGGCCTCAATGATCTCCATTGAATTACCCTGCACAACGTGGTACCCATGTTTCAACCACAACCTTCATAGGTGAAAAAAATACAATTTTGCAGCTAGAATTATCTTAGACTTCAAATAATGCCTTGTAGAACAAAAGATATCAATATAATCTGCTCATATTTGCAAATATTATTCAGTATCCAACGTCCGCTCTCTATGTACATCATCAACTCTATGTACACAAAAGATTTTGAGATTCTTACAACTTTGATAAATAAATTATTTTAGTATCTCATGCACATGTACATGAGAAATTTTGTTGACCAATTGATTTTTGAGTTTTGTGGAAATCCTTAAGTATGTATATTGTGAGAAATTTGGTTCATGGGATTTGGTTTTTGACATTAGGATTTTATCAAGTGTTTATAATAATGTTGTTGCTATAAAATAGTGCAAATGGACAAGCCACAGCCTCTAGGCGACACATCTCATCATGTCTAGGCTTAACAATTTGCAATGCTACTATGATAGCAAATATGTTTACAACACGGTGTTATTTGAATAGCTTATGGTAGGAGTCAACATTTTGGTCAACTGCTTATAAGAGCGATTGAGGCTACAATCAACATTCTTTAATCATCTACACATAATCAATCGGCTCCCTATTTCACTACATTCATTAGTAGTTGATTAGGGAGTCGACTATTTATTTGAGCATATGACACATTAGCTAATTGTTCATTTTTAATAATCTCCATATGTAGATGGGATATATGGGTTTATGGAAGGTGATATGAAAAATGAACAAAAATTGTTTCTTTAAGAAAAATTATAATAAAAATAGCATAAAGATATCAAAATTATACACAAATGTGTTTGTCAATCAAACATGAATACTCTAGAATTCTCATGATGAAGCCAAAACTATTAAACATCCTTATACTATCCTTACTCTTGGATCTAACAGTCTATGGGTTTGTCCCACCATACAAAGTTCATTTACATTCAGGGTTTTGCTTAATCAAACTTAAGGTGTCTCTCCTTGATTTTGTTGCACAAAAAAACTAGTGTAAGGTCCCAATCTTCTTGACTTTCATCAACAAAGAATGTTGGGTCAACGTTGCAAAGTTGTCGTGGAGCACGATGGCCGTATAGCATTTTTTTTATTTGCTTCCTTTGGATCTTCATGCCTCTTATTGTGGATGTAAGATAGTTTGAGTGCCACTCAAAGCTTGTTTTTTTATTTTTGTTTTTTTATTTTTTTGCATGCCACAATTCCAAAATATGCATGTATTCTTCACCAAATATTCAACGCATGTGAATTTTTATTCCCACTAAATTTGGGTCCATCCATAGATAGTCATCCATTGCTAGAATCCTCCATGTTCTTCAATGTGATTGCATTGGACCTTTTGTATTTATGTTCATCCAAAACATTCCCCTTGACGTTTGCCTCCATGTTGCACAAATACAAGTATCTAATGGCTTCATGGATTCTCTTTTGTTTTAGACTCCAAAGTTTTCACCTTTGACTTCCCGTTCCTATTGGATGACCTCAAGGCATGGGCATCAATATTTTCTACACGAAGGGGTTATATTTGGTCGCATTTAGAAGAAAATGTTGATCTCACATTTGAACGCCTTATCATTTTACTCGACCGTTTAAACACCCAATTAGGTGTTTCCAACACGTCATTTCCAATTTTCTAATTTTGGACCACCGTTTTTTTTGAAATTATGCTATATTTTTGTTCACAAACCTAATTGAAATGCATTCAATCCTTAATGCCACAAAAATCCAATGCAAATTTGGTAAAGGCTTGCCCTTATCACCAATCTTCCAACTCCCTTTGACCTTTTTAACCTAGCATACATCGGACAAAGTATCCCATTTGAGGCGGCATGGTTGAATGTGAAGTCAATAATGCCTCCCACCATATTCATAGGTTGGGAGGGCCTTCCACCTCATGAGGTTGATTTCCACGATTTTGATCATTGGATTTGGTTGAATCCAATGGATAAGATGAAGGAGATTGTCGGTCGTCTACTATATGGCAATTAACCAAGGAATAACAATTGACAAGGTAGTCGATTTTTAATTAATGTCAACTTAAAGGAGTTGATTATTAGGTAGCAATCCAATTAAAACCAATCGACAATTAATTAATAGTCAACTATCGTATTGACTACAATGAACATGTTACATGGCAATCAAATTTCAAAGACTTATAGAGGTCAATTTCCATGTTGACACCAATGGACTGTCAAAATCCCCCCAAAATTTCTTTTGTAATGTTGTGCAACAAGAATAAACTTGGCTTGAGGTTGAAAATGACTTTTAATACAATAAATTCTTCAATTTTTCATATAGGTCCATGATTCAAAATTATAACCCCCCCCATTTCATTGACACACAACATTCCCATGCAATTGTATTAGACCTTGAATGTTTTTTGGCATTCATTGCAAATGGAGATTAATAGGTGGGCTATATTGGTATGGGTGTGTGAGATGAATGAAAATTCAAGTTTATGCCCAAGGACTTCAATGTCCAAGAAAGTAGAATATAAATTTTCAAAATTGAAATTAGTGTATGGGAAAATTTAGTGTACGGGTGGTATGTTGTGGGTGCTAATGTACTCAAAAATCCAAAGGTATTTTCCACTACACGCCAAATTGTTCATACATCTTGCAATGTAGGTAGGCTTAAATAAAGGATAGTAGTAAAGTAAAAGTAAAAGTAAAAGTAAAAATAACGTCGGGATTTCTCTTTACACTAACGTGAATGGGAGCCCGTTCCTCTATACCATGATCATGTTTGACCAGACATCACCGTAAGGGTACTTCCTCACTCTCGGAAGATGGGCTCTGTTAGTTTCTAGAGAAAGCGCTATACCTAACCTCTAGGGAGGATCAACGGGGGGTTGTTTGTTGTCTACCTTTCTTTTGTTTAATATCAAGTATGTGAGGTATTTAATGGCAATTTGGTGTAGATGCTTCATAGTGTGTTTTAATTTTGTTTTTGGGTATTTTGAGTTTTTTTAAGTTTTTAATTGGTTGTTCATGAATAGCCCCTCTAACGCTGGCTGTGATAGTGATGAGAGGGTTGACTTGCCATCCGGCTACTCTAAGTGTTTGGATGTGTGGGTCGTATTTCACGGTTTTTTCACTATGTGCTGTATATGGGAATTTGTCGTGGCAATATGTGATTTCAATGAATTGTATGACATTTGGTGGGGTTGGCATTAAGGGGGGTTGGCTTTTGATGGGGCGCATAGTATGTCTGGTTTGAGTCTGGCTAAACATGTGCATGGTATGGTGGGACATGTACATTGGAGTAGCCATGGTGGAACTGTGTTGTTTTGTGGTCTAGAGTTTTGGTTGCTTGCATTTATAAGGGTATAGAATCTTGTATGTTTACTTGATTGTAGTGTGTGTACAATTTGGTGGACTGCTTTATTATGGCGTGTTATACGTAGTCCTTTTAAGTGTTGGTTTGAGCATGTAGAAAGTAAATGTGGCCATGTGTCTTGTTAGGGCATAGTGTGTAGTTTGGGTTTGGGTATAAATTGGGCAAAAATATATTTTTACAATGGTTACCCATATATTGGGCATATCATAATTTTAAAGTTTGTGTAATTTGGATGTTTGTGGTTCTAGGGTTCTTCCAAAATTGGTTGGAGAGTTTGTGGTAGATTTGGTCGTTGGATGTCCATTTGTCTATGTATGTGAATTTGGATTGGGCCCAACTTAATTCTTGGTTTTTGTGCTCTTTGTTAATGTATGTTTGTAGGTTCTGTATGGCACCCGTGTGGGTACCTGTTGGGACCCCGTTGAGCCAATATGGTGTAGTATGAGCCGTATGTATCCTGGGGATGTTGGTGGGTTTGTCTAAGAGGGCTCCATTATTTGCTAGCTGATCCGTGATTTCATTACCTATTATGCCTATGTGTGCTCTGAATTTTTGAATTTTGATTTTGTGTGCGGTATGTGGTTGACTATAATGGCAATGAATGGATTATCCGGGTGGTTATGTTGGGATGATGGGTGTCGTATGTGGCTATGTATTAGATATATATTATTAAGTTTATTTGTAAAGATGTATGTATCTTGCGTGTGGTGTTGTGTTCGTTGGATTGCTATTAAGATGGCATTTAGTCCGGCTCTGAGGATGTTTTGTAGGCCTGGGAGTCTCTCCGCAATTTGAAGGTGGTTGGCAGGGCAATATACACCAGAACCAGCTATGTTGCCCATGCCATTTCTGTCCGGGGGGATAAATAATCCATCAATGTATATGCATTGTTGGGGTTTGAATTTAAGGGGGCGGGTGTGGCAAGGCTCTATTGGTAGGGGTTGTGTTGGGTGGTTGCCTTCAAAATGGTCGTAGATTGGGGCTTTATACCTTGCATGTAAAAGTTTAATGTTTTTCTTAAGAGGGGTATTTTGGTGTGGGTGAATTTTGGTTTGAGTATTATAAAGCTCAAGTATGTTGGTTGTGAGTGCATTGGGTACTTGTGGGTTGATTGGAGGGGGATTTTGATTGTTTATGCTAATTATGGTGGTGTATTGGTTTTCCAGTTGGTGTAGATATTTTGGCCATTCCGTTGTGGAATTGTATTGTATGGTGTTAGGTGGGATGGTTGCTATCGTGTGTATTTCTGCATGGATGATGGGGGAAGGGTTCTTTTTATGGTTCATTATGATGATGGTTGTGGTATTGTGGTTTTCTTGGGCTGCCATGCGGGCCCAGTGCATGGATGTCATGGCAATTTTGAGGTATGGGGGGTGGGCTAGGCCATTACCTTTCCATTTTGATGAATGCGTGAGTCCCATCAAGCCAAATATTATGTCTCGATTATGTGGGGAGTTGTATTGGGTGAGTGGTATTGGACATGTGAGGGGGAGGAATAGTATGAGTGTGTGATATGGTATGTGTCTATTAAGGCTTGGAGGGTGGAGGAGTGGAGAATTTGATGGTTGTTGTTTGGGTTTTCTTTTTGGAAGGATTGTGACATATCTTTGGGTTAGCCATGATAATTGAGTGGAAAAATCTTGTGGTGGGGTTTAAAAATTGGATCATAGGGTGTGTTTGATTTTGGCTATATCTTTTCTATAGCCATTGTAGTCTTGTTAGTGGCATGGTTAGAATGTATGTTCCCGTTTGGTCGTAGAATTGGATTTCGTTCTGTGTATTTTTATGGTGGATGTCGTGTACCTTTCCATGAAGAGTGCCCGAGACACCATGGATACAAGGGGGACCCCGGAGTGACACCCGGGACTTGTGGCCCCGTTGGTGAGAGGGCCCAAGTGATCATAGTGTGGGTGAGGGCCCCGTGCATTGGGTAACCGGTAGGATTTAGAATCACTACTATCTGCCGACCCGGACTGGGGCCGTCCGATAATAGTAGCCAGTCCAGAAGTAAATTGGTGGGTACTTTGCCAAAAAACTGAAGGCATTCTACCACCCTAAACGCCGTCCAGGCCCAAAACCTGCTTCATGTGCCTGCCGCACCTGCCTTGCAGCTTGGGCAAGGGCCATCCCCGGATAAGCTGGGCTAGTGGGGCCCCCCACGGCTGCGAGCACAACCGACAACCTGCCCTGGCCTCATGTGCCAAGGCCTATAGGGAAGGTTGTATTGTTTGCAATTTGTGGGAGCTTTATAGTGCAAATGAACACCAACATTTAGTCATAGAGCACCCCAACTCCCTCACAATCACGTGTGATTGCTTGTAGTGTGCATAAAAAACATGGTGATTTTCAACGTGTCCTAAGATTCTACCATTGTAGGCTGCATGCATTCAAGAATTCTTAGCATTTTCATCATTGTCGTTTCATGTGTATCATTAATATAATGTTGAGAGTAAACGAAATTCATGCCCCCCCCTTTTTTTTGGAAGAATGATCTTAAAATTGCCTCAACTCCCCCTCAAAGTTGAAAACATTAGGCCCAACATCGTTGACTCGTGTCAAAGCTGCATAAGCCCAAATATAATTAAAAGCGTGACATTGTAAATTTGAATGTTTTGCCAAAACCTTTTGCTTTACAAATCATCGCATTTGAAGAAATATTGCAAACAATGTGGTAGTTTTTGCAAGAAATAAATGTATAGTTTTCCATGCTAACAACAATTGCCAAACTTTGGAGTGTACTCACAAGAAAAAATGATGCTTTTCTCAAGCCGAAAAATGCTCTTCACAACTTATTAATGCAATTGAGGTAGTGTGGACACCGTCTTAAACTCTATGATGAACATTTTCTCATGTATCATTCCATTTAGAAGTAGAGCGGGCCCAATGCGCACGTCATTTAACCAAATGCATTTCATACATTGATTCAACCTCTCGAGCACGTTTAATATGGTGTTTAATCAAGCGCCATTCCGGAACCCCAAGTCATGCGCCCCATCGATTGTCCAAATTTTTTTCATGAACCTCCAAATTTCCTCCATTGTTTGCAACACATTGAGTGCCCAAATGTGCTTTGCATGCATTTTGGACCCCTCAATCCAACTTTACTCATGCAAAACATACATAGACAAGAACCTCAAATTTTCCGATATTCTTCATGTTTTACGAACCTCTCATTTTCACATTTATGTTTTTCATCCATATGAAACCAACACTTGAAACAAAAATAACAACATCAAAGTGAGTTTAGTTATTTCCACGTGCATGTTTTATGTCCTTCAAAAGGGATTCAATATAAGTGTATGATTAAAATAATACCTGAATTAGACAAAACCACCTCAATACACAACAATTTATGTTGTCATACTTTTAAGAAACTTTTATTGATCATGTTGAACACACTATCATCTTGTGCCACTATTTGAATTAATCCGTTCCATGTGGTTCCTAGGCACAAAAAAAACATATACACTAAGTCACCATTACATTTACCCTTTAAGGCCCATAAGATAAATCATTTTCTAAGATGTACTACAATATAACACGTCCATGGGTTTCTTTGAGAAGTGTCACAAGAAAGAACTTGTGACTTGTGAGCTATGTGATCATTTAATGAGCACAAGAGTCTTCACTTTTGATAAATAATAATATAAGATTTTTTGTGCGCATAAAAATGCAACCTATTTGCGAAGGCAACCTTCTTGCACATATCATTGTAGATTTTGGGCTGTGTCTTTGAGTATGGTTATTGCAGTTGAGTGATGATGCATGTGAATATTCAATCCTAGGGTGTGAAGCCCTGAAGGTTACGACCTTGTACGTGTGGGAGTGACTCCATGTTCATCATACGAAGAACAATTATATATGTATCCATTTTGGCATGCAATTCGAAGATATGGATTTAGTAAAGGGAAAATAAAATGTTTGTCTGTTTAGGATTGTGTAAGTATTGCCTGATTGAGAGATTCCTTCTTGTCATGAGTGAAATTTTAAACATATACCTATAATCTTGGTGGTTTTTATTTAGATTGATCCTACTTATTCAAAGAAATGAAATAATAAAATGCAGTGAGTGAGATTGATCATACTTATCTGAGATTGAACACACACCCCATGTATGATTAGGCTTTCCGATCACATAAAAGCAACCCTTTAAAACATCCCAAATGTTGTCTCCACTGATTACACATTTCATTGCAGTGAGAATTTTGACACAGGCTTGGCCAAACCTAGATTTTTTGCTATGTAAGATTTGCTATGTAATGGGGCCTAATATAATTATTTCCTCTAGGTATATGGTTCATTTATTAGACCAATTGGAATAATTTATTAGTACAATACTTATTAGCAGGAGATAGTAGTAGGATATGATTAATAGTTTAGTCTAAGACTTTGTTGGTCATAGTGAACTCATGGTCAATTTCAATATTGAATCAATTAAAAATATGATGCATGTATTGTATTATCGTGGGGTGAATTTCTGCCCTAGGTAAAGCCAATGCGCTCTAATTCAAAGAGCAAGACATGTAGATACATTTTTATGATATATGGTAACGTTTACTATTCAAAGTTATAAAATATTATATCTTCTTACATAAAATACAATTTATTCACTAAACATAAATTTTATGTATATAGATATAGATGCAAATATAATTAAAAGAGGTTATAGGTTAAAATAATAAGTGTCAATGAATATTGTAAACAATGTTGCCCTAGCCCACATGGTTGACGTCTATTGGTGAGTTGGAGGTTGAGCAAATAGCAGGTGAATAAGGGTGAGATGACCCATGGTTTGTCATATTTTGAGCATGCAATCCGGACTCTTTTAAACACATACTTAATATTTTAAAATTATATAATATTCACAAATGATTAACCATATTTTATTATCCAAAATCTTCATTTTTTTCTAATGCACTAATCATTATATACAAATTACCAACAAGGAATGACACAATATGATCACAAACACCAAACAAAAATACCACATTCACATAAATATGATATTTTCACAAATTGGTCAATTTTTGTGTGAAATACAAAAGTGAATATTACAAATAATGAAAAAATGTACACACACAATATCACCAAGAAACAACACATAAAATAGTAGCAAGGGTGGGTGCAAATATGATCAGTTGCAGTGAACATTTGATGACATTTTGAGAAACTTTTGAGGAACTCTCGAGATAACGGGGAATTTATGTGATAATTATGGAGAAATTTGAGAAAATTATGGGAAAATTATGAGAAATTGTGGAAAAATGTTGGATTTAAAAAAATAGAAACTGGAAACTGCGGTTTGTGAACTGGGAATGAAAATATTAGACCTCAGATGGAATTGGAAGCTGGGGATGAAACTAGAATCTAGATAAAATCAAAAGTTGGATGAAAGTGGATTAATTGTATGAAACTGCATGAAAATGAAAGACATGAAAAAAAAACCCCGTAGTTCTAAGAAATGTTCAAAAATAAGCTTAATTAGAGTTCTAAGGAATCTCCAAGAGTTTCTAGAATCCAAGCCATGAGAAATTTCCAGAGTCTACATTTGATGTAGTTTCTAGTATCTATTGGATAACAAGTTTCTTAATTGTTTGAAAGACGACTCTAGCATCTTTTTCTCCAAAGATTTTGAAATCTACATTTCATGACATTCTAATGGCTACTTTTCAAAAGACTATGAAATCTTCATCACTATAAGATTTTAAAATCTAATTTTCAGAAGATTGTGAAATTTACATTACTAAGAGATTTTTAAAATCTATCATTTATAATCTTTTGAAATCTGCTTATATGAAGATTTTGAAATATGATTTATTAAAATATTTTGAATTAATTTTCTATAACATTCTAGAATTTACACTTTGTTAATATTTTAGAATCTACTTGTCTACAAGATTCTAAAATTTTCTTGCGAACATAGTTTTAGAATCTATGGTAAAATAAGTTCTAGAATTTAAGTGTTTAAAACATCTAGAACATACATATTAAATAGGTATTGAATTTATGTATTATGAAAATCTAAAATTGATTAATATCAAATGCTTATACAATTAAGAGTTCCACCATAAACACTTTAGAATTTACCACTTCTTTTTTACCCTTTTTTACATTTTACTAAGCACATTTTAAACCCTTTTTTGAGATAGAAGGCCGACAGGCCAGTGCCAAAGCACATGTGGCAGTTGACCACCTGGCAAGTTTCTGTCAAGTAGAGAGGAGATTTCACAGTCGGGAATAGAACCGCCAACCTCTTCCTTGAGATTTGGGTATCTCTCCACCATCATCCAATAGTTTAGGGCCATCTCAGACCAATTTTAAACCTTCTTTATTGGACAAGGACTTTGTCATGTCAGAAACCTTCACATAGGTTTTGCCCCCCCAAGGGGACAGGGCCAACAAACCTACTTCAAGAAATAAGAAATCCAATATTCTAATGGAAATTTTCTTTCTAAATCACATTGGACATGCAAAAGTTGCATGCCAATGCACGTGTACCCCACTACTTATGTACCTATCTAACTACCTAATGTCCTACTTATGCCCCCTCCCCACTTGACTTTACCAAATAACCAAAGTCTTTCCTAAAAACCGGGTAAAGCTCCCTTGGTTATAATGGAGGCATCCGGCTATCCCAATGCACCTACAAGAACTTGCTCCGGAGATTTTCAAGTAGGTTTTAGTTAAGTAGCTTTCACACATGTTCATTGTTTTATCTACCAAGCAATGAATGTTGGATAGTTTTTGTCCCATCTCCAAATACCTTACTACTCATCTATCTTACCATCAGTTTTTGTTAATGGAGCTCTTCGTGTCCTCATAGCTAAGACTACAAGCAACCAATCACAAGGGCATGAGGCGACACTTTTAAAGGTCCTACATTCTTGCCTCATGTCTAGGTACCAATGGGAGGGTCGGTTGAAGCTTAAAACCTCCACTTTTAAACCATGCCACGTCATTTGCCAACTAGACTCGGCACTAGATAGTGTTGATGGTGTGAAGGCCGTGTTTTTAGAACCAACTTTTAGGCTTAGCTAAATAGGCCGGCCACACCGGCCGGACGGCTGGGCCATCCAGCCAGCCCGCCCCGTCCGGTGGGCTTCGAACCTTGCGGCGGCCAGCCAGGCCGCTAGCTGCCAAGCGGGGACAGGCAACCGAATGGCTGGCTGTAGGCGCCCTCCTTTGCAGCCGTCCAGTAGGGGGACCTGCCCGGCTGGGCCATCCGGGCTGCTTAAGGCCCACCCGACAACTAAGAGACATGTGTTTTTTAAAAAAGAAAATCCGTTTTCTGCATTTTTTCCATTTTCGGGCAGGGGCATTGGCGATGCTCGAGTCCCAACGGCTGGCTGGGTGCCAGCCCGGGGCAGGTGGGCCAGCGGTTCCCCAAGCCCCAGCCACCGGATGGCTGGGCCTGGCCACCCCGGTGTGGCCGGGGTAAAAGTCAGGTGGGGAGGGGGCATTACCCACCTACTGACATACCTCCTAAACCTACACCCCCTAGCCTACCATCCCCAACACCCCTAGTCCCTAGCATGGCTGCCCCACACCAGCCCCCTAGGCCCCCACCTTAGCTCAGTCGTGGCCCAAATGCCAGCTGCCCTCAGCCCATTGGCTCCGCCCCTGTTGGACTCTGCTCCGGGGGTTGATAGGTAAGGCCGTCCCGGGGCCCCCAACTGCCCACCCCACCCTAACAATTTCTACATTTTTGTATGTGTGTCAAGTGACACATATAGATTGTTTTTATTTTATTTTTGCGAAATGTCGTTTTTCCCATACAACCACCACCATGAGCTCTGTTGTATATAGAAAAATGACCTTGAGATTACAAACCAATACTCCTCAAAATATAAGAACATACCAACTATGAACCTCATGAACTCACATGAACCCACATGATGATATAAATTCATGGTTATAACATTACTTTCAAATTTGACACGATCAATCATTTCCAGATGAATAGATGATCAAAAGGTTAGCATGTTATTCAAGCCATGCATAATTTCATTGAAGTCTATGTGCATCCTTGGTAGCCCACATATGTATTTGGCTATGGAGAAGACAAAAATTGGTTCAATTTTTTTAATTCTATATATAATGGTATTTATGTGATGAGCATGTGTGTCCTCAAATAATGAAGTTTATTTTATTTTAATAATGAAGTTGTGGTCTTGATAAAATTTGTATAGATGTTGCTTCTGACTCAACTTTTTAACATTGTATTCTGTGGAATTGTTTTCTGTACATTAGGTTCTAAACATGCACACAATTTCCCATTTATGCAATTATCCTTATGAAAATCAACTTACAATGCAATTCAATTTAGACTTCATTCAAATTTTGTAAATATTTCCAAACTTCGGACATTTACACTCTGCAACAATTTCATGAAGGATATTCTTTCTTGTGAGTTTGGTAATAGAGCCCTGTTTCATTTGAAAATATATATGAAAATCTAATTCTGTTTATTGGATCTTTCAGGAAATGTTTTTGCAAGATAATGCACTTGGCAATATCTAGAAAGACCTTGAAGTATTTGAACTAAAAATTTGATGATGTTTATTGTTGGCAAATCTGGGATTATGGTTTGGCTTTTTAGTTCATGATTTTGCAAGGTTCTAGTATGTATACAGCACTTTGATTTTTAAATGAATTATAGAAAATGTATATACCTTATTGTTAAATTAACAATTATACATAAATGTAGAGCTCTTTGCCCTAGTTGCATGGTCCCCAACTTCGCTGACCAGTTTCAGAATTACAATTTTAGAGATAAATGTATCAAATACATGTCCTGTGCTCCATGCTAGCTGATAACATCTGGACCTTAACGAAATATTGTGGGGAGTCTAAAAACAACAGATCAATACTGCAACTCAAGTCTTTTAGCACCTTTCTTAATACTTCATGTGCTAATCTCTTGTTGTTTCTGTGCATTAAGTTGGGACTATGTTTGATGGGCATTGATATGTTTGCAATTTGCTGATTGAATCGATGCTGATCTAGAGATTTGTAATGGACGATGAAACTCTGGTGGTTGGTGTGATGAAATTCAATGCAGTGCAAATTGTAAATTCGACGGTTGGGGGGGTGGGGGTCGTGGGGAGTGTGGGTTTCTGGGTCAAATGGCATTCGAAGGGATCAGCACAAGTCCTAAAAGACCACCTTGCCTGTTCAAGCTGGTCAAAGTCAACGGTCAACGTCCACTTTTGGGCTTTCTTCTTCCACCTTGGCGGCTCCTGGCGTCTTTTCACCTTTCTCAGCTTCCTCTTTCTTTTGTAAATTATTATCTTCTCGTGCCTTATAAACCAAGGACGGAGGTTCAGTCTTCGTATTTGCCAGTAGCAAAGTGGCGTTTGCTCCGCACACCTGTGTATAGCTGCTAAAACTTACAGTTAGCAACTCTCTGTGCAAATATAGCAGATTCACAGAGAGGGTGAGGGAGGGAGGAGGATAATGGTCGTTCTTCATTCCTGCCCCTTCTTTTGCTCTTTTGCGCTTTTGCTGCACCAGCACCAGCACTAGCACTATTATAGCTCTGAGGGAAACACGAATATCTTAGGAACGCTGTGAGGGGAGTGCCACGAACTGCAAGTTTGAAGCCGTTACTGGCTTTCTGTTACAGGTGTGATTCTCGAATGCTTTATATATTTCCAAAATTGTTAATTAACAGTCCGCCGGAATGTGCCAAGTTTGTAAATTTAAGGTTGGAGTATCACCTGTCTCATAATAGTGTCGCGAAACATTTTCCTTCTGACTCCCTTTCCGACCTCATTGACCATCCGATGTGTACTCAGTATCTGAATGGAAAATGTATCCTTGAGGAGTTTCTACCACAGTCGTTTCACTTTTCTCCTTCTCTCCTTTTGTAGGTTTATAAGAGACTGGCAAAGCTTATCTATATTGAGGCGTTGGCGTGACATCCTCATCTACGAAGGCTCAAGTTTATGGAGCCTGTGTCCGCCTTTACTTAAGAAGGCAGTTCTTAGGACAGAGGCGTGGAGAAGCCCTCTGACGACCTCTTGCAAGGCTTCCTGCTGACCTGTTTGCAAAAATTTCGTGAGTAATCATTATGCAAACCGAGCTCCAATCCTTGTACGCAACCTTGTCGCCTTCTATTTTTTACTCCCTTGGAAAGTCCCGACATTTGATTTTGCGAACCTGTGGAGTTGATGACCCTTTACATGCCATTATTGACTTCTAGCATGTACCGCCTAAAGCAGCTAGAAGAACAACAATCATTCGCTCTTGAGCCTTTCATGCCGGTCCTCCATTTGGTTGATCAAGCCTGCCCATTGAGTTTTTCTCACCGTGGGGATCAAAATTTTTGCAGGTTGAGCTGTAAATGTTGTAAATCAGCTTCGAGTCGCCTACAGAGAGGAGTTGTTCTCAAGAAGAATCACGTATCAACGTTCATATCTGGAACACCAGGTTTTGCCACTTGCTTCTGTCATTGAAGTGATTTCTTGCGGGAGGGCTGCGATCATGGTGGCTGGACGGATGCACAGCCAGGTGGCCGCAGATGGTCTTTCAAGTATCGGTGTACATCAAACTGTGAAGAACGCTGCGAACATCTCGCAGGTAGAAGAGTACTGCAATGCTCTCGGAGGCACCCACCCAATTCACAGCATTCTTATTGCCAATAATGGTATGGCGGCGGTGAAGTTTATGCGCAGCATACGGTCGTGGGCATATGAGACGTTTGGGGTCGAGAGGGCTGTCCTGCTAGTTGCTATGGCTACCCCGGAGGACATGCGAATCAACGCGGAGCATATTCGCATGGCAGATCAGTTCGTTGAAGTTCCTGGTGGCACCAACAACAACAATTATGCCAATGTGCAATTGATTGTGGAGGTTTGTCAAACTGCACCTCTAAGTCCCCCTCTCTCACCGAATTATCCAACCTGACAGCTTCCCTACTTCACTGTAATAAAAATGAGATTATAGCCATCCGCTATTCCATCAGAAAGCGGTATTACAAAGCGTCTTCCCCATCAATCTGGCCAGCCAGCTTTGTGATGCGGACTTTAGCATCTTGGTCGTAACATTCTCAAGTTATTTGTGGGTTGAACTTTTGTGCTACAATGTAGTTATTAGTTTCTGAGAGGTCTATCGATGTGGCTTAGTGGCAGACAAAATGATGGGAATGGTTTAATGGCGACTATGCTATTAATTTTGGAGTTATTTCTTTGTGGGCACGTTCCTCGTCCATGGCCTATCAACTCTGCTATAGTGGGGTTCTGCGCAATTCTAGCGATTTACCGACCTGAAATCTTGGATTGATGGACCACTGGCTTCCAAGGCGATGATTGGGCATGGGTGATGGACCAAATCTGATAGCGTTGCAAGGTTCTTAGTACCACAGGGTATCATCAGTCCGCAGTGCAGAAGTTGCTTGGAAGAGTATCCTGTATCTTGTGCGGAGTGGTAGGGTGAGGAGCTCTGTCTGTTAGCATTGTGACTGGAGAGTAGCATATTATGGCCAAGTTATCCCGCATCTTGTTCCTGGTTGATAACTTTTTGTCATGGTCTGGCAGATCGCTGAACGAACAGGAGTACAAGCAGTATGGCCTGGTTGGGGCCATGCCTCTGAAGTCCCAGATCTTCCAGACTCACTTCAGGCACGGGGAATTCGCTTCTTGGGTCCTCCCTCAGGCCCAATGAGTGCTTTAGGGGACAAAATTGGCTCATCTCTGATTGCACAGGCTGCTGGTGTACCCACGCTTCCATGGAGTGGGTCTCATGTTAGTCTCAGTCCTGACTTTCTCTTAAACAGCTATGGTATTCTAATTCTGTATGCCTAGAAACTCATATCAGATTATACAACTCAAGGCCTATTAACCTACATAGAATACTCCTTTCCTAATTTTGAAGCCCATCTAGGTGTCCTCGCATCATCATATCTTTAAGAATGCTGCTCATTTAAGCCCTAATGAATCTTTCAGTAATATGGACAATTTGTGCAGTGTGGAGCTTTTCAGAATAATGTAATATGTATATTTTTCTTTTAATACAGGTGAGTGTGCCTTTTGAATGCTGCCAAGATGCCATTCCAGAAGATTTGTACAGACAGGCATGTGTCTACACTACGGATGAGGCTCTAGTATCTTGTCGAACTGTGGGCTACCCAGCTATGATCAAAGCATCCTGGGGTGGCGGCGGGAAAGGCATCCGCAAGGTAAGTTGATTGCCTTACTCAAGGACGTTGGAGAGAATATGCTGGACAGCTGTAATATGGGTGGGCATATTATGGCAGGGTTCAGACTGCCCCTTGAAGAATGTGAACTTGAAAGTGGCAATGTGGGATGCTCATTTCGGTTTATAGCTTGTCACCGTTTGCAGGTACATAATGATGAAGAAGTGAAAGCTTTGTTCAAACAAGTGCAAGGAGAGGTGCCAGGCTCCCCAATCTTTATTATGAAGGTTGCTTCTCAGGTCAGTGTTCAGCAATTGTACAGTCTGATCGTCACACAGAGGAATTCAGGGTCAGGGGATTCTCTTGTTTAAGTGGCTGCGGACGAGAGAAATTGAACAACTTCCTTGTCACTTTATTTATGCTTCTTCTGTCTTGTTTTCTGGTCTACAGAGATAAGTGTACCAGGCCTATGAACCTAAATGTCTGATTGGCTTCTGTTTCTATTTGTTTGGTGTGTACAGAGTCGACATCTTGAGGTTCAATTGATATGTGATGAGCACGGGAATGTGGCAGCCTTGCATAGTCGTGATTGTAGCGTCCAAAGACGCCATCAGAAGGTGTTGTTTGTACCTTATGAGTAATCCGTCTTCATATCTGATTCAGTATTTACCTTGAGAGGTCTGTAGCAATTTACTTGCAATCAGTTTTCAGAAGGAAAATGATGTTGGCCGTTCCTTTATTCTGTGTTCCTTGGTGGCTTATTAATGAAACCTGTACAATCTTATACTTTTTGATCCCAGCTACTTTGCAGAATCTTCAAGAGATGTGCCAGTACAAATCTTGCTGTTTTGACACTGATCTTGGCAGATTATTGAGGAAGGTCCCATTACAATTGCTTCACCAGAGATAGTGAAACGCTTAGAGCAAGGTGCTTGTCGGCTGGCAAAATGTGTTAACTACATTGGAGCTGCAACAGTGGAATATCTGTACAGCATGGACACTGGGGAATTCTATTTTCTTGAGCTTAACCCCCGTCTTCAGGTGGATGCTATACTCTATATAACCTCACTGGGAGACTGTTGGAAATGTAGCCTCCAATTATATGTTTATTGTGAAGTGCCGGTATCTGATGCTTGTCATATCCTTGACCACTACAATTGGCAAATCTATTGAATTGATGACTTCTTGAGTCAAAGGTGCAGTCATTCTCGGGGCTTTAATGTAATAGCAGTAATGAAAGTACTGAAAGTTTGAAGCTTGTGACCTTTCCTATAAAGTTGACCATTCCTTCAAAGCATCTTTGCATTATGGACTAAACCTCATGGACATGGACATGTGTTGAATATATTGCAGAATTGGGTATGCCCAAGATACTAAGGCAATACTTCTTAACTTTCAGGTGGAGCACCCAGTCACAGAATGGATTGCTGAAATCAATCTGCCAGCAGCCCAACTTTGCATCTGCATGGGCATCCCCCTCTGGCGAATGCCTGGTACCTTTATAGATATGGATATGCCAGTATTCTGGTCCTCATATCTAGACTCGGCTCCCATATGTTAAGCTTCATTGCAAATATAGCAGATTAGAAGTGCAGTGATGCTGCTGAAGTTTAATTTCAGACTTTGTGACTATACTGGCAGAGGTTCGGCGTCTTTTTGGTCAAGAGGCTGGAGGAGGCAATGATTCTTGGCAAAGGGCTGCCTTAAAAGCAGTGCAATTTGATTTGTCTAAGGTGGACACTGTGAAACCCAAGGGTCATGTAGTGGCTGTGCGTGTCACAAGTGAAGATCCCGATGATGGGTTTAAGCCAACTAGTGGTCACGTGCAGGTCAATTTACTGGCTTTCTTGTCTCTTATGGCATTTATATATTCCCAGGGTAGATATGCTTGCAAGGTTTTAGTGGCCAGGTTGACAAGGAAAATAACCATTGAAGACAATGGACTCATTGAAGGTTTTTTTTCTTGAATCACTTTGCTTTGTACAAGATTTGTTGGTGCAATAAACTTGATTGTAACGTGACATCAGATAATCCAGGTGCATAATCTTTTTGGGCTCTGTACCTCTTGGAAATTGTCTGAGTGATCAAATTGTAATCTTTGCAGGAGCTCAGTTTCAGAAGTAAACCAAATGTGTGGGCTTACTTTTCTGTCAAGGTAATGAATACTACTTATGACATGAGTTGTTTGTGTGTGTTCCATTCCTTTTGGTAAAAATGGGATGTGGGGGACGTCTAGACAGGAAGAATATTAAGGCCTTATACTGCAGATTTGTGACCTCTGCATTCTTGTGTCCTTTTTCAACTGCTATGTCATTATTAATGCAGGTTTCTAAGCCATCAGAGTATTTTATAAGAAGTTATTAGGTATGGTGTTTTTCTGTTGTGTCGAGTATGGGGTATTGAAACACATTATATTGTTAAGTGAGCTATCCATAAGGCTTTGGTGATTCAGGGATGCCTAACTATGTCTATTAGGCATGTGAACTTTAGATCCTGAAGCCTATGATCAGGAGCTCAAAAGCCACTAGATGATAGATCAACTTGGGTTGCCTCTACTGATGTAGAATCTTCAAAATCAAGGATCCAGCAATATGGAAATGTTCCAAATTTATTTGGTTGTGATGGATGTGATGTCTGCAGTCTGGAGGTGGCATCCACGAGTTCTCAGATTCACAGTTTGGTGAGGAATTCTTTCTAAAACCGCTTCAGTGCAAATCCATTCTTACTAGGGTTCACGGATCCCTGTTTCTGTTTATGTTATGTAATTGTCAAATGCAGCCCCTGAGGATCAAAATACTCCCTCAACTGCAAGTTGAGGAGATTATTAATCTAGACTCTCATCTAGATCACTATTGGTTCGATCAAGTATTTGAAAGTCAATGAATATGCTTGAGTTGTGACGACCTGGTTGAATTTAATGTAGGTCATGTATTTGCATTTGGAGAGACACGAGCCACAGCCATTGCAAACATGGTGCTTGGTCTTAAGGAGCTACACATAAGGGGCGAGATTCACACCAATGTGGACTATACAGTTGACCTCTTGCATGTAAGGTGCTACCTTGTATGTGTTTCCCTGGATGTGTACGCTTGTTATAGGCTTGTTACAGACTTTCATCTGGCAAATTTGATTTGCAGCCATTTATAGCTGTTTTCCAGGAATTTCTTTGACAATAATTGAACATGTTGTTGTGAAGTGATGAAGGTGTTATGTCATATGACAGGGGTACATGTTCAAACCTCTCTGATATTATTGTGCAGGCACCAGAATACAGAGATAACAAAATTCATACAGGGTGGTTGGATAGTCGAATAGCCATGCGTGTCCGAGTGGAGAGGCCTGCTTGGCATATTTCAGTTGTTGGTGGCGCACTTTATGTAAGTCATCCTCCATTTTCTACAGATGTCATAGCCATCCTAAAGGGGTAGTTGCTGCTCAAAGCACTGAATATGCTCTGTGATTTGTTAGGTAGTGCATTGTTGCTTGGCATCACCTGGATGGGATTTGAGGAAGGATCCATTATTCGATGACAATTGTGGTTATCTTTATAGTCGGTAGTACTTGCCTCAAGACATCATCAATTCATAAATCTAAGCTCAAGGATCATTGTGAAGCCTGATTGACCTGTTCTAGTTGATTGAATGTCCTTGTTGTAGGTGTGAGCAACTAAGGTGTTTTCATGCCATGCAGAAAGGAACCAGATTAACTGCTGCCAGAGTCACAGAGTACATAGGCTACTTGGAGAAGGGGCAAATTCCTCCCAAGGTACCATCCGCTTCTGGCAGTCTTGGGTTGAATACAAGTTTTGCTGATAACTAGCCCTTTGCGGTTGATGAGTAATTGATACCTGAAGGCTCAAGTTTATGGCCACTTCAAACCTTTGATTGGGCGGATGAAGTTGAATGTAAGATATTTTGAAAGTAATTCTGGTACTATGTGTAAGAACAGATTCCTAATTGATGGCCAAAAGTCGATAGAAAAAGAGAGTTTATTATTACTCTAGAAGCTTAGAAATGCCTTGACTGTAAATCAAGGTTGTTCAAATCAAAATCGCTAGATTGGTAAGTAGTAACACCTTCCTACATTCAGAAGGCTTTTGATTGTTTTTTTAGTTTTTTGGTTCTAACAAAGTTGTTTGTATCAAATACATTTTCTGAAGCTATGAGTTGGACCTCATGGTGTCCAAAAACTGTGTTTCTAAAGCACTGAACATCCATGATTCATATGAAATGCAGATCACATTACTATTAATTCAAATCTGCAGATTGCATCACTATGTTCATTCAAACTAGTACTTAGTATATATTCACATATTTTAGTTTCACTGACAACAAACATGCACATGGAATAGCAGGACTCACCGAATTCCACCCAACTTATTTAGTCTAAATTTACAATGAATGTAAAAATATTGAACTTTGAAAATTTGCATTTTGTTGTCACTGAGTTAATTGGGAACATCAACTGTATAGATGTGAGCCATAAATGAAATTCATTAAGTTTGATGTATGATAATCTGCTTTGGCATTGCAAGCTTTTTCCTTGGTACTGCATGGACAAGAGTAGGAAGTGCTAATGTTGCAGCTAATCAGTACATAAACTGGCGATATTCCTTCACCAATTTGGCATCTGCTAATGAAATATGTGTGCTTTTGCTAGAATATATCCCTTGTTGATTTCGAAATTCCTCTCAATATTGAAGGAAGCAAGTACAAAGTACGTGGCTCTCTCCTTCAGCATTATGGAAATTGAAGTTTCTTTCTGTAGTTTTAGATGTAGTGGAGCAGCAGTTTTTTTTGAAATGTGTAATGCAACTACATGCAGTATGGCAAATTCTAGTAACGAATTTGTCATCTGAATATGTGTTGTTGATTTTCAAAAGTAGCCACCAGCAACAATATCTGCATTCCTCGCTGTGCTCTGGAATCTTCCTTGTATAGCAAAATTTTCTTGAAAGAGAAGACCGTGCATTTGTGGTCAGCTTGGCAGCATTGACTAAGTATCGATTGAAAGTGGTGCAGGTGAAGTTGACAAAGGGAGGACCTGGAAGCTATCTTTTGCGGTTAAATCAATCTGAAGTGCAAGCTGAAGCTCACACCCTTCAGGATGGAGGACTTCTTGTTCAGGTCAGTTTTGCCTTTGATTATTACTGTGCTTACTTGAAATTCATCCTATGCTGTGCCAGCCATATGGGATTCTTGGTTTTGAGTGTCTAAAACCCGGCTTAGTGCTTCTTAAATGTTAAAATTAGGTAATTGTCTGAATGTTTGCAAACTACAATAGTCATCTAAGCAGATACTGTATAAATCATATGCAGTATCTGAGATGAGTTTTGATGCAAGTGAAGAAGCTTCTCTAAGGAGAACCAAGTTCTATGAGAAGTAGAAAGAGTTGGGCTAGAGGCTGCAATGATCATGAAACCTTTGGACCTACTTAAAGCTTATTCCGTAGTTTGGATGCTGGATGGGAAAAGAATGAGCAGATTAAATCTGCTTCACCTGTGCAATGGTTGCAGCAGGTGCCAAATCACCACACTGCTTGTGCTATCTAGTGCCCCCCCCCTACCTGGATTGAATCCTTACTGATCAACCTTGGGGAGTGATCATTTATTTTTTTGGTGACTAGGAGACGTTCATGACCCTGTAGTGAGTAAACAAACAAATGACCCATATTCACAGCTTGGTGTTTTCCTTTGAGCAGCTGGATGGCAACAGTCATGTGGTTTATGCTGAAGAAGAGGCAGCTGGCACACGCTTACTTATTGATGCACGCACATGCCTACTTCAGGTCCGTTTGCAAATTTTCTAGTGATCATATTGTAAGTCGAGGCCTTGACCAGGCAGCTGGGTTGTCACCTCGGAGTTTTTTAAAAGGTGCAAGATTGCAGGGAGGTAGTCAAAATTGCAACAATTTGTTGGTACACTTGTATATTAATCTATTAATCTTTTTAAAGGACTGAATTTTTTGTTTGCTATGAGGTGTGGTCTTTTGCAAACTATTCTGGATACACTGAAGCATTTCTTACCCCTGAAGTATTAACTAAAATCTCTCCATGCAGAATGACCATGATCCTTCACGATTGATCGCAGAGACTCCTTGCAAATTGATGCGATTTTTGGTGCCTAATGGTAGCCATGTTGACACAGATGTGCCATATGCAGAGGTGGAGGTCATGAAGATGTGCATGCCCCTTTTGGCCCCAGCCTCAGGGACCATTCAATTTAAAATGTCTGAAGGTTCTGCTATGTTGGTATGCATCTTCCAAACTTGTTGCACTGCCACTCTTCAGTCTTCTTATTAGTTATGGATATAGGTAATATGCTCTTTGGTTGGGAATATCATCTGTGGTGGGGCCTCTGAAGTTTGGGCAATAGTTTTAGTGGTGGATTATGGGGGCAATTTTTTTGGGAAAGACTATATGGTGCAAGGATAGGGAAATGCCAACTAGTCAAGCTACACCTTCCTGTAAATTACACTTTGAGACAGTTTAGGTCCGTAGGACATTATGAAGCACCATGATATTGTGAATGAAATTGGCACATATTCTGGGAGCATGTTGACCTGCTAAAGCCACCTTGTTCTCCTCAAATTGCAAGTACTGAAAGAGGGAAGCTTAATGGAAAGTTATAATGTCCTTCAAAAAAAATGCTTACTCTTGTTTGTCTTACAGGCTGGGGACCTCATAGCAGGTCTAGACCTGGATGATCCTTCTGCTGTGAGAAAGGCAATACCCTTTGAAGGAGGCTTCCCACCCTTGGGAACCCCCACAGCTGCTGCTGCTAAAGTTCACCAACGCTGTGCAGATAGCTTCAATGCTGCTCGCAACATTCTTGCAGGTTACGAGCACAATATCAATGAGGTAAAATAGAAAATCATAGTTGAGGTAAGGCTATCTAGGGGCATGTATGTGTGTGTGCAGGTAATGTTATCAAGAGGGTTGAATTTCTAACAGTAGTGCCACTCAATCGAATAGTTATGGGATCTAACAAGCTACAGTTTGGAAAGTTAATTCTCACTAGTGAGCTAGCATCTATGTGTTTTTATGATTGTGTATATACTTTCACAGACAATGACATCTACGAAGTTGGGTGCTTGCAGGTTGTGAAGACTTTGCTAAGCTGTCTAGACGATCCACAGCTGCCTCATCTTCAATGGCAAGAGTGCATGGCAGTTCTGGCAACTCGGCTTCCGAAGGATATGAGGGCACAGGTACTTTCTACAACTCAGTGCTGTCCCCTGCACTCCAAAGAGTATGGGAGCCTTTCAGCTTATACTGCTTACCCTCTTGGATCCTAACCTTAGACCTTGCGACCTTGTGGTTTGAATTCATGAAAAGTGGAGACACTCTCTACTCAGAGTGAGGACTGTGTTCACCTTGTCCATTCTGGTTTCTTTTTCAACGAAGACTATGTTAAACTTTTTCAGGTTCTGATTGGATATATTGTGTGTGGCTTACATAATCAGCTTGATGCAAAATTCCGTATTTATGAGACCAGCTTCCAACACAAGGGAGAAGGTTCAGACTTTCCAGCAAAGGCTTTTTGCAATATAATAGAGGTACACCTTTTTTGATGACTTCAGCAATGTAAAAAGATATATCTTTCACTCTATTCAATGAATGCTTTTTACTAGTATATGATTTTTCTGATGTTTCTGCTTCCTATTCACAGAACTGCTTGGCAGCCACTCCTGAGAAGGATCAGATAGCACTGGAACGGCTTGTGGAGCCCTTGCTACTACTAGCTAGATCCTATGAGGGTGGAAGAGAAGGCCATGCCTGCAGCATTGTGCGGACACTTTTTGATGAGTATCTTCTTGTGGAAGAGCTGTTCAGTGAGAATCATCAGGTAGAATATCTTTCACTTAATGTTTATATTGTCTTTTATGGGACTGGTTTGAAATTGTAACTATGTGAATGTAATTGTGTTGTCTCTATTCAATGGACTCCAGAGCTGCACAGGCTTGGCTTTTCCTACCTAGTAGGCTTGGTCTTAGTTATTACTTTTAATAACATCTGGAGGCGTGATGAGGAACCTACTCATTGTCTTACATTGACGATTTATGTCACTGTGTCTGCAGGCTGATGTCATTGAGGGGTTAAGGCAACAGCATAAAAAGGATCTGTCAAAAGTTGTTGATATGGTGCTGTCTCACCAGGTCAGATTGTCAAACAACTCCTACGTGCTCTGAAGAAGTTCACCTCCCTGAGACAATTTTTTTTTTAAAATAATAATTTAAAATAAAATTTATTTTATGGTGTACCTAGAATGTATGCTGTAGGTGGGTTAGGAAAGAACCCGTTGACCATATTATCCCAGCCCCTCAATATTTGGTTGGGGAGTGGCCTGTCCAGGTTGTATCTTACCACCTTGATTTATTTGCAGGGTGTAAGGAGGAAAAATCAGCTGATTTTAAGACTCATGGAAGCTCTAGTATATCCTAATCCAGCTTTCTATCGTGAACATCTCATCCGATTTGCAGCTCTGAATCATATCAATCATTGTGAGGTATGTGTTGTGAACGTAGTTGCAATGCCTGTATTCTAGTAGAAGATGCTCCCTGGTTATGGTCATTTTGGCACCAGCAAGTTCCATTCTATTCCTGTGTTGCACCTTCTGAGGGAAACATTAGGCCACTGTCAAAGATCCCATACACTTGGTTAGGTTTCAGTCATGTTTTACGACCATTTCCTTGATTTTAGTGTGGAAGGTCTTAGGAAGATTCTGGAAACATTTTACTTTGAGGACCTGGCATATGCTGTTGTAATTGTACATATCTCATTGCCTGTGCCATTGTCTTGCACAAAAAGCTGAAGCACCAGCTGTTTGGATGCAGCTTGCATTGAAAGCAAGTCAGCTACTTGAACAAACAAAACTGAGTGAACTCCGGTCAAACATAGCTCGAAGCCTATCAGAGTTGGAGATGTTTACTGAAGATGGAGGAGAGGGCCACCCTGGCCGCCGACGCAGTGCCATGGAGGAGCGAATAGAGGCCTTGGTGGACGCCCCTTTGCCAGTTGAGGATGCCTTGGTGGCCTTGTTTGATCACACTGACCATACCTTGCAACGCCGTGTCATTGAGACCTACATCCGCAGGCTATATCAGGTTCAGTTCACATACCTGTCTGCTGTCAATTGAAAACATTGTCAAATTTGAAACAAATTCAGATTGGTTTGCCTACCTATGATGGGGAGGCACCGAACATTGATCAGCTTCTCAAAGTGAGGTAGTACCAATCAACATACAATATTCTTGATGCCCAGCATGGCAGCAGCATCTCCATGGATTTCTTACCTATTGATGCATATGGTTCCTATGGTTGTTAGTATAGTTACTAGGATCTAATAAAGTGCTTTGTTTATGAGTGCAGCCCTATTTGGTGAAGGGATCAATCAGGATGCAGTGGCATCGCTCAGGTTTAATTGCATCCTGGCAATTTTGGGAGGAGAATCAGCCCCCTACTATTGATGTCTTGAGAAATACAAAAGCTTCTGTGGATGATAATCGAGGTGTAATACGGTGGGGGACTATGGTGATTCTGACTTCTCTCCAGGTGCTTTCCAATGCTGTTGGTGCAGCACTGAAAGACACAGAAGGCAATCTCACACAGACCACTAAATTAAGTACACTAGACCACTATGGCACAACTACTAGTCCTCGCAGAAACCAGTCCTTTGTGGGTGCTCCTAGTGGGTTTGGTAATGTGCTTCATGTGGCGCTGGTGGGTATCAACAACCCCATGAGTGCCTTCCAAGACAGGTGGGTTTGTCATTCACTTGAACATGTCCTTGTTCCTGTTTGTCTTGGTGTTATGCAATTTCTGAGATTATTGTTTGTGGTCTCCTCCAGCACGGTAGTCCATATATGACTTCTCTTTGTACTAGATAAACCACTCTTAACAGTGTGTGCATTCCATTTATTGATTATTAATTTTCATGTCCATTGTACTCCACAACATTCTTATACATGTACTAACTCACTGGGTTGCATAAAACAGTGGGGATGAGGATCAAACCAAGGAGCGTGTGGGGAAACTTGCAAAGGCGCTGAAGGGGGAGAGTCTTGGAGCGATGCTTCAAGTATCTGGTGTAGGATTGGTGAGCTGTATCATCCAAAGAGATGAAGGTCGAGCACCTACTCGACATTGCTTTCAGTGGTCCCTTGACCTCCAGCATTTCTTAGAGGAGCCTCTCTTGCGCCATGTGGAACCACCTCTGTCTAATCTCCTTGAGCTGGTACCTCTTTGCCCTGAACCTTCAATGTGTGGTTCTTATGTACAGGAGGCCAAAAAGCATCTTAAATCGCTGTTTATGATTGAATTTGATTATGATCTTCAAACATTCTGAATTTTCAATTACAGGACAAGCTGAAGGGTTACAAAGGCATGCTCTACGCACCATCTCGGGACCGACAATGGTATATGTATTCAGCAACGGATGCTAAGAGCAACATACGAAGGAAGTTTTTGAGGGCACTTGTTCGGCAACCCAAATCCAGGGAGGACAGTGAAAATGTTGGTATCCTGCCAGAGTCTCCAGGAGGTATCACCTTAGTGGAACAAAGTGTAATGAAGGCTCTGCAGGGAGCACTAGATGAGTTGGAGCTAGCTGCTTATGACACCAATGGGAAAGCTGACCATATTCATATGTACCTTTGCATTTTGCGGGCTCAGGAGCTTGGCAACCTTACTGGCGCCTTGAGGAGGTTTCTTTGACTACATCATACCCTCAGACCCTAGGCATCAAATACAACTATCTACCTTTCTCTAATGTCTCAAAACAAATTTTAATGTGAAAAAGGTGGATGCAGACTGCTTAAAAGTCCAGATAAGGCACCCATGAATTAAAATCCTAGATAACACTTGGGGTTCGACAATCCATGTAGTCTGTTATATATCTTTACGATTTTGTGGACAAAGGGTGTCGGTGATGAACTGCAGAGGCATGTTGTCAATATGTTGGAGGCTATCAAAGTAGTCAGGGAAATTATGAATATAGACAGTTAACTCTTTCTTAATGTTGTTCTGAAAATTAATAGCTGATTTATCTTCTTCCTACATATATATGTTGAAATTCCTGGATCATTCCTGATCCATGTAATGAACTTTGCCATGTATGCGCTGGACCTCAAGACGTGGGAATATAGAATTTAAATTTTTTTCTGGTAGTTTTGAAGACCTTACTTGTACAAGAGTGTCGACTTAGATGGGATAACATACCTGTAAATTTCCAGCAGAACTGAAGACATGGTGGATGAGGTAGCGAGAGTGGTGGATGTTCTTGAAGGATTGGCCCACGAAGTCTATGGAAAAGTGGGGGCGCGTATGCATAGGCTTGCGATTGCTATTTGGGAGATCCGTGTGCGGCTGAAAGAAGTTGGGGTTGCCAATGGCGCATGGCGAGTTGTTGTCTGCAATCCAACTGGCCACACCTGCACTGTCCAGGTAGATTGAGCTTTTGTTGAATTTTGGTTGCATCAGTAACAAGCCGAATTGAATTTCAGGGAATGCTTGCTTGTCATTTTTCATATGAAGCAATTGAGGAAGAATAAATTCATCCAATGGAGAATTTCATCTTTCATACTAAAGTAGCTAGCTTAAGAACAACTCTCCAGTCATTTAGTCTGCCCTCCTCTGCTCTTCGCTTTCCTTCATGTGTTGTGTCTAACCTTTTTGACCTTCCTGCGTCAGCACCAACATTAGCCATGAATATGACTTGTAGGAACTGTTCAAGTGACAGGTGATAGGGCAGATGACTCAGTCATAGGAACTCCTGAAGTGACAGTAGATGGGACTTTGCACTTCCATGCATATTGTTGTTGATAATCTCTGGGTCAGCGTCAATTCAACTTATACCATCTCTTTGTGTTTAAATCAATATTTAAGTGAGACTACACCTTATTTCTCAGGCTTCTACTTTAGAATGGTTAAACTAGTTGATCTTTCTCTTGTTTCTGGTTGTCTTCATTAGTCAGTGTTAGTGATCTCAAAAGTATGGATAATCACAGCAGAAAGAACCTGCCACTTGGTTCACAAGTAAGCTCTTGAATGTCCTGTTGTGATGGACTTTGTACTCTTCTTTTGTTGGCAGGTGTACAGAGAAGCACAAGATTCAACTGTTGGTTGTGCTGTGTATTGCTCACCCTTCAGTTCTAGTCCTGATCTGTTACATGGTGTGCCGTTATCCACTCAGTATAAGGCATTGGATTCAGTTGATATCAAGAGATTGGCTGCCAGACGCCAGAATACAACCTATTGCTACGACTTTCCTTTGGTATGCTCTGCACTACAATGTCAATTGCCCATCCATCCCTGTCAGCAAATAGGGGAGATTGCTGGGTTTTACTGTCACCTCATAGAACCAACATGGAACATTGAACAAGCAAAAAATTCATTGATATCACTCCTAGCATTAATGGAAATTGTACCTTAATCAAGCCAGTGATTAACTTACAAGATTTAAATTGTAACTGACTGCTGTATGCCATGAAATTGCAACATGGGATGAACTAAAGTTAGTTTAATCTGTGTCACAAATACATGATTTTGCACAACAAATTTGAAATATAAAATATAGGATGGACATAATCTTCTCAATGGTTATGAATGGTCAAATTTAACTTTACTTACACCTCACTTTTTGATGCCATTTGTTGATAGTGGTCATTTTTCTGATTGGGCAGTAAGTCTTTGGTGTGTTGAAAAAGCCTGCACTGTGTTTCTTAGGCAGTTAGGGATTAACTAGAAGGACCAGTGTGATTGACTCCATGGTCATGGTTGGTCTCCATCCTATAGGTGTTCGAAACAGCATTGCGACAACGATGGACAGAAGCATCTGAAAGCCTGCATCTCAAAGACTCATGGTCAGAGAGGACCATCTTCAAGGCAACTGAGCTTGTCATGTCTGATCCCTGCGGGACCTGGAATACGGAACTCAAAGAGTTGGAGCGTCCAGTCTCTATCAATGATGTTGGCATGGTGGGCTGGTCCATGCACATGTGCACTCCTGAGTTCCCCCTTGGCCGTACTTTGCTGGTTGTCTCTAACGATGTCACATTCAATGCTGGCTCTTTTGGTCCCAGAGAGGATGTATTTTTCAAGGCGATTACAGATTTAGCATGTCGAAGGAAACTTCCTTTGATCTATTTGGCAGCCAACTCAGGTGCCCGAATTGGTGTTGCAGAAGAGGTCAGATCGTGCTTCCGTGTGGGTTGGTCTGAAGATAGTACTCCAGATAATGGATTCCAGTATTTGTATCTCACATCAGAAGATTATGAGCTATTATCTTCCTCTGTAATCGCACATAATCTAAAACTGGCATCTGGAGAAACCAGATGGGTTATTGAGGATATTGTTGGGAAAGAGGATGGACTTGGTGTTGAGAATCTATCTGGCAGTGGTGCTATTGCTGGTGCATTTTCACGTGCATACAGGGAAACCTTTACATTAACCTATGTTTCTGGGAGGACTGTTGGAATTGGTGCATATCTAGCTCGACTTGGCATGAGGTGTATTCAGAGGGTGGACCAGCCCATTATCTTGACAGGATTCTCGGCTTTGAACAAGTTGCTGGGTCGAGAGGTTTACAGCTCCCACATGCAGCTTGGGGGGCCAAAGGTCATGGCAGTGAATGGTGTCGTGCATATCACTGTGGCCGATGACCTTGAAGGAGTTTCAGCCATCCTGACCTGGTTAGGATATGTGCCGGCACATGGAGGTGGCCCACTGCCCTGCCTAAAGCCCATTGATCCTCCAGAACGGCCAGTGCAATACACCCCTGAGACAGCTTGTGATCCTCGCGCTGCCATTCGTGGTGTTGAAACTGGCAATGGCAAGTGGTTGGGTGGAATCTTTGATAGAGGTAGCTTCACTGAGACTCTTGAAGGCTGGGCACAGACTGTAGTGACTGGCAGGGGAAGGTTGGGTGGTATTCCTGTGGGCATTGTTGCTGTTGAGACACAGACTGTGACACAAAAAATTCCTGCTGACCCTGGTCAACCAGATTCTCATGAGCGTGTGGTGCCACAAGCTGGCCAGGTCTGGTTCCCTGACTCAGCACAGAAAACTGCACAAGCACTCATTGATTTCAATAAGGAGGGGCTACCCCTCTTTATCTTGGCAAACTGGAGAGGGTTCTCTGGTGGGCAGCGCGATCTCTTTGAGGGCATCTTACAGGCAGGTTCAATGATTGTGGAGCACTTGAGGACCTATGAGCAGCCTGTGTTTGTATTTATCCCAAAAACTGGCGAGCTTCGTGGTGGTGCTTGGGTTGTGGTGGATAGCAAAATCAATCCCAACAAAGTGGAAATGTATGCCGAAAAGAGTTCTAAGGGTGGGGTCTTAGAACCTGAAGGCTTGGTAGAGATTAAGTTCCGGATGCGTGAGCTGATTGACTGCATGCATAGACTTGACCCACAACTAAACAACTTGAGACAACAGTTGGAAATCCAGGTCACAGGGAACGCTGATTCCTCTTCATTAAAGAAGATCAAAGAAGAAATCAATTCCCGTGAGAGAGTACTCCTTCCTGTGTACAAACAGATTGCAGTCAAATTCATGGAGCTTCACGACACTCCCAATAGGATGGCAGCTAAAGGGGTGATCAAGAAGGTACCATCACATTGACCCTTGGAGAAAATCTTGGTATTATTTGAGGTCCAGTTTACCCATTTTCTTGAGGTGCATGATTTTTATGATTAATAGCAAAGCTTCTAGGAGTAATCTTTTGGACGTTTTCTGGACCTTTATTATGTGGGAGGAGGTCCTTGTTCTGGGTATGATAGAATATGGAATGGGACTATTGTTTGTCATAAGAACTCTTGGCAATGACATTGAATTTCTGTACTAGAATACTGCTTCCTGCCCATGCAGGCTGTTCTCAGAAGATTACCCTATTTTGGATGACAAGAAGTTTTATGGTCTGGGACTCCTCGAGTAGGAAATAATGTACAGGAGGTAATCGCTCCCGTATCTCGCAGGTTGACCCTTGAAAGGTGCATGTACATTTTGTGGTTCTTACTTTGAGTTGCAACTTCTGCAGGTGATTGATTGGGGCGAATCAAGATCATTCTTCTACTGGCGGTTAAAGAGAAGACTGGCCGAAGAGCATCTCATTTGCAAGGTTAGGGATGCAGGTGGGCCGGATTTCCTTCATGGTGATGCTTTGGCCCTGATTCAAAGGGTCTACCTGGAATACAAAGGCTTAAATGTGCAGGAAGATTGGACAAATGATGCTGCTGTTGTGGCGTGGATGAATAGTCCACCTGCCCTGGATGTGCACTTACAACAGCTCCAGGAACAGCGTGTCATGAAGCACCTGATGGCTCTTGGGACTTCTGAAAGGGATATGAAAGCCTTTCCCCAGGGTTTGTGTGCACTTTTGAAATCGGTGAGTTTTTCTGAGTCACCTGGTCAACTCTACAAGCCCATCTAAATTTCAGATAGCAGGTTATGATTTGTTTCTATGAAAGTGACAGGATTTTCCTTTTCTAGTGGGACACGAACAGCTCTATACCTTGGAATATACCTGGCCACACAAGAACAGTCCTTTCCCTAATGATGTTATGGAAGGGCATCTGTGAGAGTCAAATTAAATTTTCTGGATGCTGATTTGGCAGAGAAATCAAGCAACATAACCTATTATTGAGGAGCCCTTGTACTGATAATGACTAGCCTCTCCCTCTTGATCCTTTATCCCTTGAAGACGACATTCTGCTTGTTGAAAACTTGGCAGTGTATCTGTGAGGCTGCTCTGTGAGAACAATGACTATTATAGGGCTATACTGAATCTCTTAATAACTATTCCAAGCTTGGGAGGATAATGGATTTGGGTAGGTTAATTCACTAATTTCTGCTCCAATTTGAATGTTATTAGCATTCAGAGGTGGCCAGCTCATTAGATTGTAACCAAAATTCAGATTGTTCAGAGACATGTAATTTCTGTAATGATATTTCAGAGGCATCTGCTTGAATGGGTTAATGCCAATTTCAGTTCAAGTAACTAAGCTTGCTCCAAAACTGCACGTAGTTCACGCCCACATCAATCAATTTGATTACGAGCACATACAAATGAAGTAAACTCTTCACATGTACCTTGCAATATTTTGAGTACTTTAAGTGGTTTGGTGGAACAATGCTCTTCTTGCAGCTCATGTATTTCAAACCATACGCCTAGTGCATGGATGTGATCTTAGACCGGATAGGACCTTTGTGTTAGATTTCACTCTTTGAAGTTGGAACGTGCAATTTCTTTTGGTGCCCCTGTGGACAGAGATTTGGGACCTGGATATGCTGAGTTTGTTTTTGTGGTATTTGTTCTTTTTCTGGCTGTAGGTGGACACAACAAGGAGGGCACAATTGGTAGTGGAGCTGATGCATGCTCTCAACACCTTGGAGTGAAGGCTGCTGGACATATTTACCTTCTTCTAGTGTACCGTGCATGCTGTTGACCACTAACTTCAGGAGTAAGGATTCAACACTGTATCATTAGCAAAAGATGAGAAACCATATTACTTCATTTAGAAATAATTTAATTTGTATGTCCTTCAACCATCAAATGTTCACATGGGAAAGGGAGGAGCAAGATATTATCAGCTCCATTCCATACATTAATGCACTTGGTGCTTATCAATGACGTAAAATTTCACAATCATGTGCACTACAAGTGACTGGTATTTGAAGGTAGTGTGCCTGATGTTACCACTTTATGTCCTGCACTGCCATGACCTGCTGGTTATGCGTGCCATCTCCATGTATGCCATCTCCAAGCATCCAGTTGTGGTCAGCAAAAACAACTACTACTGAAGAAATATTGAACTCTTAATCACTTCTCATTTCATGGAATAGGTATATGCATGATGTGGGAAGTTGCCGGAGAGAGGGAATTATCGCATACGAGCATACCTCTCATCCATCCAACATAAAAACCTGACCCCTTATAGGATTGTGTCTGATTTATCTGCAATGATTTGGACTAGAATAATTCGGGGTCTTTGAAGCTAATTCCGGTGTCAACTCAACTTCAAAAAGCAACCTCTGGACTACATACTATTTCAGGATTTGTATGCTGGATGAATGAGAGGTACGCTTGTATGCAATAATTTCCTCTCTACCAACTTGCCTACTGTGCTTGACTCTTTTACTATTTACTCTAAGAGGGATATGGAAGCTGTACAGAAAGCACTGTCAGACAATTGGTGGCTCTTATATAACCTATGTCACTGAGAGGTCTCCTTTCAAATTTTTCTATCGGATACTAACAAGTGGGATACTGGGGTGCAACTAGCAACAGTCTCCCTTACTCTAATATCTCACTTCTGTACCTTGTCGCCATGAACATCTCTGTATGGATAAAAAATATCTACTCTTCGAAACCTAGTTTTGTTGTATGGCACTGCTGGTAGTGTTCAATTGGGAAGTCATGGTTGTTCTGGACTTTGCTCGGTGTAAGCTCGTGCAGTTCACCGGGGTTTTTGACTACTTGGAGGTTCGTAATGACCTGTTGCCAGGGCTGCCAGATTCTCTCGTAAGGGAGCACATCTGGTCAAATGTGAGTCCTGTTCACGGTCCCTGACTTCTGTTTCAAACTGCGTCAAATTAACAAAAGTAGGTGTTGCAAAATTGATGTACCAGTCAATTGGTTCGCGACGAAGTTCACCAGCTTGATAATCGTTGATACAAGCAGCATCCTAAGAAGACACATGTCACTAATAGAGTTGGTACAAAGGTAGCATACTAACTTGCCTATCTGTTGCAGGAGAATCTAAGCAGTTAAGCAAAAAAAGTGAAGAGAGAGAGGGAGCAAGAATTAGTACTTTTGGACCAAGACACCACATTAAATATCGTATTTAGTCATTTACTATTTGGAATTATGCAATGCTATAACTATTTATTGTGTATTTCATTTTTTTGTCAACAAAGGTCAAATTGGGTGTTTGGACATTATAAAACATTAACATCTTTACTTGGTAAAAAATTACATTAATAGTACAAAGATATAACATTGTGTAACTACAAACACTAAGTGACACTAAAGACAATATTAGTGTAGTTGTTGTAGTAAGGTATGTGCACCTTAACCCGTAAAGGCTAAAGTGAAATCTTCCCATAATGACCTAAAATAGTCCAACCCAATTCAATAGCTTATGAAAGGAAATTGGCATCTCCTATGGTAAATCTAACTACACGTATTGCAATCTTGTAAAGTTAGGATTGTTCGCATACAATTTCAGTTGTCCATGTGTCCAAAATAGAAGATTATAATGTAAACATGTATTTTGGTACGGTTGGAGAGAGGCGATTGCTTGGACAAAAACATCCATCCTTTACAGGTTGATGTGACATTTCCATCAGATTCGGCATGCTTCGCTCCCTTAATCATAGTGTGAATTCTAGTGGAGAGAAGCCAGACCATGAGCATGAGTAGGCCCTTATTACCAAATTTTTGGGACCTGCCCATAATTTATAGGAGTTTTTAAAAGTGATCCTTAGACCCCTATAACCAAGTTGTCATGAGGGTTGACCATTTTAATATTTAAGTTGTCCATTGTAATATTTATGTTGCCCGTTTCACAACATGGTAGGGTGTGACAAACAAGGTTGAGTTGCTTGAAGGGGGCTCACAAAGAATGCATATGAGATAATGTCATGAATATTGACAAATAAAAAACAAAAAATGGGATTGGAGAGTTTGTTTGCACCTCATATGAAGCTTGGAAGGTTGAGGGCTTCAACTCGGCCCTAGTACGGCACATTACTAGTCTTGAATGGCAAAGCTCACATACATGTAGATGAGAGAATGTCATGAAAAAAAAATTGAAATTGAGATTCGTATGCACTTTCCATGATATTTTGAAGGTTTGAGGGCTTGAGGTCAACACTAGTAATGCACAGAACAAGTCTTGAAAGACAAAGATCATATATATGTAGATAGAGAATTTCTTGAATATTGAATAAAGAATTATGAAATTGGAATTTGTTTGCACTTCCTATGAAATTGTAGGGTTGAGGGCTTGAGCTCGGCCCTAGTAGTGCATAGTAATAGTCTTGAGGGGCAAAGCTCATATTATGTAGATGAGAGAATTTCATGAATATTGAAAACAAAGAAAATCAAAATTTGTTTGCACATTCTATGAAAGTTTGAAGGTTAAGGGCTTTGAGCTTGGCCCTAGTACTACGCAATACTAGTCTTGAAGGACAAAGCTCATATATATGTAGATGAGAGAATTTCATGAATATTTTTTTAAAATAAAATTTGTTTGCACTTTTTGTGAAATCAAGGGTTGAGGGCTTGAGCTTGGCCCTAGTATTGCACACTACACTAAATAGGTAGATTAGTGTTGGAAACACTAATAGTCGACGAAAACGCTAAATGTCAATTGTCTTCATAGTGTTAGAACACTAAATGTCAACTCTAACACTATTTGTACCAATTAGTAACTTTGAATATTTACAAAAGCGCATTTAGTGTTAGATGACATTTTTTGTAGATCTTCAAATGAAGAATTGGAGGTAGAATATGTGAGCCTCATAGAAAATGTAATATGCTAGGAATTTGATATTACAAAATTTAAACTTAATGGAACTCAACTTTGACAATGCAAAATAAAGACAAAGGAAATTTTCTTTGAGAAACGTCACAAAAAACTACAATTTAGCATGCTAAAAGAGACATTTATTTGAATTTTAGCTTGCTAAGTATAGAACAAAGAAAATTATAGAGTACTTACCAAGATAAACGTTAACTAAATATAAAATAGAGCATACAGAATATAGAGCATATATAAATAAAATAAAATACAAAACATAGCTTTATTTATATACAAACATCTTTAATATAAAAACAAATAAACCCTATAATTCATGGTGCCCTAACAAATGGTGGCACATCTTGTCCTTGGAAGTATTGCAAATGTTTTGCAATAATTTCCTGTAAATGTGGAAATAGCTTACTTTGCAAAGCATAAACAACAACATGCTCCCGGCCAGAGTCATCCTTCTGAGTAAGGATAACTCCCAAACCCAATGAACTCTAGTCCGTATGCAATTGGAAAGATTTGGAGACATCAGGACGTCGAAGCACTAGAGCCGTATCCAGTCTCTGCTTCAATGTCTTGAATGCATGCTATTGCTCATGACCCCAAGTCCAAGGTTGGTCCTTGCTTGTGAAAATGGTGAGCGGCTTGGCAATCAAGCTAAAGTTCTTGATGAATTGCCGGTAGTAATTCGATAAGCCCAAGAAAGCACGAAATCTCGGCACATCGACTGGTGCTGGAATCTTCTACAAGGCGTCCACTTTAGCTTGCTGCACCCCAAGACCTCCCTAAACAATCATATAACCTAGATATGCTAGTCGGTCATAGAAAAACTTACACTTGCTGTCGCAACCCTTGCTAGCTCCCTTTAACTATCTCGGTCCATTTTTCATTTTTAACAGGGATTACGAACGCTAACCCTTCGCATACCGCGATGCGAATGGTTAGCTCCCCATACCGCGGACCTTCTTAGTTCATAAGGGGGACCCAACCCTACTACTTTGCTCTTTCGAGACTCAACCCTTAATCGGTAACCAATTCTTAGATGTGGACTTCCATCCATGGAAGCCCAATCTTATGTTGATCATCGTTTTCCAAGAGCAACACTACAACAACCCAAGCCATACTAAGCAACTATGCCCTCACATTGGGCCAATGCCCATGGAGGCCGTGTCGTTCGGCCTCGGGTAGGTTCGGCCACACCACCTCACCCATATAAGCCTCTAGGACTCTAGAAAAGGCCCCTACCCCACCGTCAAGTAACCTTTTGTCTCTCTCCCAACATTTGGGGCCAAGTAGACATTTGTCCTTAGCCATTAGAGTTGGAAGCCCCCATCAACTCCAGAACCCTATAACTTCCTTATATGATCTTTGATGCTAACATCCAACCACTCCATCGTCATTTACGTTTCACATAGTGCCAATGGATTACTCACTTGCCCCATTTGGGCAAGTATTGAGGAAGTTATGCATATTCAAAGCTTTGCAGTCCCGAGAGCCATTCCTAGGCCACTGCTGTACCAGGGCGTTGTCCCAAGACAACGCCCCAGTCAAATTGCCATATTTTCTAGCTCACACCTCCAATTGAGGTATTTTTGAGCATTCTAGAATTGGCATGCCATAAGCTACGCATAGCTTATGGCCTCACTCTCATGCCTCCTAGTCTTCGTGGATGGGAGGCGTTCCCAACGCCCGGGGCCCTCACCCACACTAGGATCATTTGGGCCCTCTCACCAATGGCGCCACAAGTCCCGGGTGTCATTTCAGGATCCCCCTTGTGCCCATGGTGTTTTGGACACTCCTCATGGAGAGATACGCGACACTCATCCCCACCAAATGGAATCGATGCCCTCATCGACTATACATGTAGTCAGTACACCAATTCTCAAGTTGCCATCCTCTATGGTACGGCATTGTGTTTACCTTAGGGCGCGACCCCCACAATGCATCTTCTAATTTGGCATAGTCCCCAAAGGTGTCATTCCAAGGTGGTCCGTTAGCGACCTTGGATCTCTCATCCAAGGACCTAACCTACACTAGACCCACCGACGTTGGGACTCACTTGGGTTGACCCTCTTTTGGGGCTCCTCCCTTAGGCTCCACGAGCTTAACTTGACACATCTAGGCCGGAACTCAACGCTTCCACTAAGTTGATTCGGTTGCAACTCCGAGATGGTTTTCCATTGTTAAGCCATGTTCGATTGCACGGGGGTGATGCCAAGTCCCGCCCGACTCGGTTTTCACTTTGCCCTTTCGAGACATGGGTTCATGACTCCCATGCGCCAACTCTCATTAGCTCGTGGGTAGCACTTTTATGAGCACGCGCCATCACCTTGCCCCCGCCTGGACAAACCCATGGCTAAGAGGACTTTTAGTTTTATCCAAGGCCCTTCCAAGCCATAGCCCCCAATTACTCGGCTTACCCAACCTAGTTTGGTATATCTATTCCTCCTCTTCCACTAACCAAACACAAGTACAAAACTAGGACCTCATCTCGTACTTTTTCTTTGCACCACTAGAGTTGAACTTTATTGCCTTAAGCCAAAGAACAAGTACATGTTGTGGCCGGCATTGCCTCCAAGCTAAATGTGTTACTAGCCTCTCTCCCCCACTAAAGGAGATTGATGTCCTCATCAATGCCTACACTTCTTTTTATTGGAACCTTTAGTCCTAGTTTCTTCAAAGTGCTTCATCAATTCCTTGGTGTTCACCATGTCTCTTGCCGTTATCCAAGTGGTTTTTTTTCCTTGGTACCCCTGCCATTTCACCTTCAACTTCCTTGGTTTTTTCACTTGGGTTTCTTACACTTGAGGATATCCTCTTTCCCATATTCCAAATGACCTACTACAAGATCGGAAGGTGGCCTAATCACTTGCTTGCGAGTGGGCCACAAGGTATCTACCTTAAATGGCTTTAGTAATGTGACATGGAATGTCGGATGCACTTTGATCTCAGGCGGTAACTCCAATTTATACATGTCTTTGAACACTCGTTCCACGATGGGCAATCGAACTTCAGCTTTGGACATGAACTTTGAAGTGAGGCCTTCGGGCAAGGTTAAATTGTCAACAACACCTTTTGGCCCACCTCATACTCCACATTGCATCTTCCGGCATTGACTTGCTCTTCGTAGCACTTTCGGGCTTCCTCCACCAACAACTTGGTCATCTCCAAGATTTGTTCATGCTTCTTGGCCAAGTCCTCACCATCTTGGTTGAACTCTCTAGTGTTGAATGTGCCCCCTTGAGAGCTAGGTTAGTAGGTTGGAGCGCACTCCACAAGCCACCACGAAACATGACCCCTTAGTCGCCAAGTGCGTGGTTACATTGCAACTAAACTCCGCTCGACCCACATAGTCCACCCAATCTCCTTGGTCCGCCCCCACCAAGGTCCTCAAGTATTGCTTCAAGACTCCATTCACAAGCTCTGTTTTCCCATCCATTTGGGAATGGAAGACCGTGCTAAACCTTAGTTTCATTCCGACCTTCCTAGAGAAGTGCATCCAAAATGCACTTGTGAACTTTGGATCTCCATCCGACACAATCACTCTTGGCAACTTGTGGTGCCTCAAACATCCTTTGAGAAAAGACTATGCGATCTCCAACGCGTTCCCGGTTTTCACAATTGGCACCACATGTGCCAACTTGGCAAACCGCTCTACCATCACCATCATGGCATCATACCCTTGTGACTCCGGCAAACTTGTGATCAAGTCCATGCACACACTATGCCATGGAAACACTATGTCATCGCCCCGGCGGGATAAGCAACGGTTGCAAGAGGCCGGCTTGCTTTTTGTAAGAGATTCAGTTCACTTGGCATCCACCCAAACCTTCACAAAGTGGGCTATATCATCCTTCATGACCAGCCAATGGTACCTCCTTGACACCACTTTATGGTGGTTTTTTCTTTCTCTATGGCCGGCAATGGGACTATCATATTCTTCTTTCAAAACCAATTGCCTCAACTTGCATTGTGACACATACACCCAACTTTGCTTATACTTGAGCAATGCGTCCCCAACATGACCTCTTTGAGCACCTTGCCCTTGCGAAGCTCACCTAGAAGCCTTTGTGCTTCGGGGTAGTTAATGTACCCCTCCCTCATCTTGCATCACAACTTTCCTTCACCGGTAACCATTAGCCACAAGATTTAGATGGTGCTCATAGCTTAGAACTCTTCCCATCTACTTAGCACATCCGGCATCACATCGCCATGGCCCAGTTTATGGATCAAATCCACCTTCATAAACATCAAAATATCGTGCCACCGCAATGGCTTGGTGCTCACTTGCACTTGTGTCTCAAAATAATTCGAGGACACATTGTCCATATACACCTTGGTCTTGTGCAACCCCAAATCGTGTTGCCACATCTCCAAGCAATGCACTACGGCGAAGAGTTTTTTTTCATGAGTTGGCCGTTTCCTTTGACAACCATCGAGCGTCATGCTCTCATATGCAATGGCCATCCATTTTGAATCAACAATCCGCCAATGCCAAAGTCACTCGCCCCTATATGCACCTCAAAAGGTTTGTCAAACTCCACGAACTTGAGCATGGGTAGTGAAGACAACTTGCTCTTGAGCTCCCCAAAGGCATGGTGACAAGGCATATCCCACTCTTGGGATAGCCCTCTCTTAAACAAATCGGACAAGGTCCTAGCAACCTTAGATAAGGTTTTAGCAACCTTAGAGAAGGTCCTAGCAACCTTATTGGCGGTGGTAGTTGGCTAGGCCAAGCAATGACCTAAGCCCTCTTTGGATCAAGGGCCGCTTCCATTTTTGGATTGCCTTGACCTTCTTCATGTCCGTCCACCAACTTCATTTGTCACCACATAGCTCAAGAACTCAATCTCTCTTTGAGCAAAGTTGATTTCCACTCCTTAGCAATAACTTTTTGAACAACCCATTGGTGAATACATCCTTGTACCTTACCAACACCCCACGAATGTGGTTTGGGGGATGCCTATCTTTTCTAGACTCCCCATGAGTTCTTTGGAGTTGCTCCAATGCAACCATGACATTCCTTGTTCAATTTTCATTTGATCCATTGAGACCAAATTCAACTTGGCTCCTCCTACCATAGGAGTCCCTGTCAATTTGAAATTCCCCTCTTTGCCACTATGTCACACCACAAGCGCACCGGTTTGCGCCTCACATCTACCATGTGAGTTTCAAAGAAAGTGTCCTCCAAAATGAGGTGCACCTCATCTATTTCACATAGTGTGAAATCTTCACAAATTCCAATGTCCCACATTATAAGGTCAGATGCATCGCCACTTCCTTTATTTCATGTAGTTCACCTTTTGCAAACCGCACATTGATGGGTTTGCCCGCTCTACATGTCGGCAAACCCCAACACATTGTGTGCTTTGGGCTCATGAAAGAGTGCGTTACCTCTTTGTGAACCCATGAGACATTTCTACCATTCATTTGAGCCTCAAGGTACAAAAGACTTGGCCTTGGCTTAAGGTTACCAACCTTGGCCACAAAGCCAACCTCTAAGATTTGCTCCGTGGCAACAACATGATTTGCCTTGACACTACAATGTCACCTTCTAACATTCCATCCGCGGCACAAATATGATTTACTTTGATACCACAAAGCCAACTTCTCACATTCCATCCACGGCACAAATATGGTTCACCTTGGTACCACAAAGCAACCTTCTTTGTTTCCAACATTGCGTGGCTTTCTTCCTTGGGTGCCACCCTTGTTGGAAGTTGTACCTTTGGCTTGCCCTTTGTGTTGTATTGATGGTCCAACTTCTTGCGCTCTTTACCTTGGGACATATTTCGGCTAAAGCCACTTTGTTGTGAGGCGCCACCCGACTTCCTTTCGGGTCCATCGGCTTGAATGCTCTCGGCAATCTTGATGGTCCCCGCCACCCTCGAAAAACTTCGGAAACTTGAACAAGGTGTGCACCGTCCACTTTTGCTACCCCACCTAAAAAATTCATTTTTTAGAAAAATCGTCCATCTTAGGTGTAACATTCATTTAGGCGTTAAAATCATGCACATAGGCCTTAAGAAACCATGTGTGCCTCATTTCAACCAAGTTCATTCCCTCACGCAATTCTTGGTGCTCCGGCGTGAACCTCACAACAAGCAACTCTATGAAGCCAATCCAAGTCAAGCTTGCCACCACTTCAACTTTTTATGCTTTCTTGCTAGTCCACCACTCGAGCGCATGGTCTTTCAAAAACATAATCACTATGACGATCTTGTTGTCCACCTCCGGCTTTTGAACATCATAGTAGTTGTCCATTTCCGACACAATTTTTTCCACCTTTCTTGCCTTGCCAAGCCTCAAGACACTATTTGGCATGTTTGCTTTGGCCAATTTCTTTCTTGAAGAAGAAAGCCTAGCACCTTGCATCATGAGGAGCTCGACCATTTTCTCTTGTCGGACCCTCTCATGCTTGCCACACTTGAATCCATGAACTCAAGCATTTTGAGTTGGAATTTAAATCCCACATAACCATTTTTCAAACTCTTGTGTGCATTCAGTAATCTAACCCCTTAATTCTCTTCGAGGTTTCTGAGAGCCCTTTCAAAGGACTCCTTCATTTCCTCACCAAATCCACTATCATCTCCACCATTTTCATTAAAATCAATGGCAGGGTGAACATCCACTTGGACATGATCCTTGTTCCAATTTGAGCGTCACAACTTTTTAGAAGCCCTCGGGCCCACCATCATCACCCGCACATTTGGTAGCCATCTTTTCTTCAAAGTGCTAGCTCAAATATTAGAACCCTGCTCTGATACCATGTATTGCAACCCTTGCTAGCTTCCTTTAACTATCTCAGTCCATTTTTCATTTCTAGCAAGGATTACGAGCGCTAACCCTTCGCAAACTGCAATGCGAATAGTTAGCTCCCCATACCGCGGACCTTCTTAGTTCATAAGGGGGACCCAACCCTACTACTTTGCTCTTTCGAGACTCAACCCTTAATCGGTAACCAATTCTTAGATGTGGACTTCCATCCATGGAAGCCCAATCTTATGTTGATCATCGTTTTCCAAGAGCAACACTACAACAATCCAAGCCATACTAAGCAACTATGCCCACACATTGGGCCAATGCCCATGGAGGCCATATTGTTCGGCCTCGGGTAGGTTCGGCCACACCACCTCACCCATATAAGCCTCTAGGACTCTAGAAAAGGCCCCTACCCCACCGTCAAGTAACCTTTTGTCTTTCTCCCAACATTTGGGGCCAAGTAGACATTTGTCCTTAGCCACTAGAGTTGGAAGCCCCCATCAACTCCAGAACCCTATAACTTCCTCATATGATCTTTGATGCTGACATCCAACCACTCCATCGTCATTTATGTTTCACGTAGTGCCAATGGATTACTCACTTGCCCCATCTGGGCAAGTATTGAGGAAGTTATGCATATTCAAAGCTTTGCAGTCCCGAGGGCCATTCCCAGGCCACTGCTGTACCAGGGCGTTGTCCCAAGACAGTGCCCCAGTCAAATTGCCATATTTTCTAGCTCACACCTCCAATTGAGGTGTTTTTGAGCATTCTAGAATCGGCATGCCATAAGCTACGCATAGCTTATGGCCTCATTCTCATGCCTCCTAGTCTTCGTGGATGGGAGGCGTTTCCAACGCCCGGGGCCCTCACCCACACTAGGATCATTTGGGCCCTCTCACCAATGGCGCCACAAGTCCCGGACACTCCTCATGGAGAGGTACGCGACATTTGCTATGGTGCAAGTGCAATCCCTACCACTGCAACCATTCAAAAACAGCTTGCAGATGCCTCACATGCTCATGTGGTGTCCTGTTGAAGATGATCACATCATCTATGTAACACCGAGCAAAGGGCAAGCTAGAAAGGATCTGGTCCATTACTCTCTGAAGCTCAACATGTGTATTCTTCAAGCCAAATGGAAGGAACTTCCAATAATAAAATCAATCCTTCCCATCTTGATCAACTCCCTAGAATGCAGTTTTCACCTGATTTCCCACAAGTAATGGGAGTTGGTGATAGCCGGATCTCAAGTTCAAGGTGCTAAAGACTCGAAAAAATCTGATGGCATTGAACAACTCCTCCGGGATGGGATACCGATCTGACTTGGTCGTCCGGTTAAATGGACGGTAATCTCTGCACGTCCTCATTCTTCGTCCAATTGCCAAAGATATCTTTCTTCGATGGAATAACCGTAATACAAGCATATTCTCTGTGGGAAAGTTTGATCAGCCTTATTGCCAAGAACTCTCGGCAACGAGCTTGGATGCCAATCCTCTCAGGGGCACTGAACCTATAAGGTCTCCGAAAAATAGGATAATCGTCCTCCAGCTGAATGTGGATGGGTTTTTCTTTGTAGCCTTCAAGATCCTGAAGGCTAAAAGCAAAACACCTATGATACGAACAAATGAACGTTTGTACCTTCCGTGTCTCAGCACCAGTGAGATAAGAGCCTAACTCCAATGGCCAATCATCAAACTTTGTGGTCTCCCTCTCCACCAAAGGGGAATCACCTGGTGTTGGTACGGACTCTAACTGCTACTCAGAGGAGGGGGCATTAACCATGCCCCCAAACTCAATGCCGGCAGTAGAGTCTAGCCCTTTTTCATCACCACCAACATGTGATCATGAAGCTACCACCGGAGGCGAAGAAGCCAAAGCAGTATAAACCCGTTGAGCTCGAAGCTCCTCCATCATTTGCTGCTCGAATCGAGAGATTTGTTTGGCTTCTCCAACCATGGCCTCAATTCCCTCCTCTATGGATGTGGACAGCTGTGCCCCTTGACTAGAGTCCTCTACCCCCAGAGACAACAACTGGTCACCATGATGCCGTTGTGATTCAAGGCATAAACCAACAGTTTACACCGTGGTATTAATATCCATGGCTTGGCCCAATACAAACCGCCCTCTGTGGTGCTCTCATTTTGTTGACCAATGCCAACGGGAATAAATCATCTCAAACAACCGGTAAAGAGGTCCAATTTGGATCCAAAATGTCATCCATCTTCTTATCCGAAGGTGGAAACACTACAAAAAATATAGTTAAAGTGGATAGCAGTGTGAGGTTGGTCCAAAGCCACCGAGGGCGGTGGAAATACTAACCAAATCCCGCGGAGTCCACAAAAATGGGATCTCTAAGGTGTTGACAAACATAATGTTTGCCCTCCAATACCTTATTCCGAGAGTCTCCCAATAGAGGTACATTCTCAAATATGTACCTTGGAAGGGAAGGTTGGTGGGCAAACCATCACTACATGAGCCGGATGAGGTCTCAGAAAAAACTAAACCTGGGATCTTCTAAACTTTGGTCTGCTCCAGCACGTGAGTGGCCTTGGCATGGCCATCCTACAATCACCATATCTACGGGATCCAACCTTCGTAAATCTTCCTCACTGATAAGTATAACATCACAAGGAAGACGTCCAAAGCACCCACGGATGACAGTCGGGTGTAGCTGTTGTGGGTACAACACCATCAACTGGTATAAATGGTGACACGCCACACGGGTGGATACAAGACTGTCATTGATATAACCATATTATCGAACGGTGACGCCAACCTCCAATACGGCTGGATACAAGACTGTCATTGACATAACCATATTATTGAACGGTGACGCCAGCCTCCAATACGGCTGTTAATCTTGTCCCGATGCCCCCAAACAGTTCCACCAAAGTGATCCCCTCGTCTGGAGGACGCCACGAAATGGGATGCACCAACGCCGATGGGACATCCAGTATGACCGGTGTCGTAGAACCGAAAGAGAAGACAATGTCCTCACATCTTCGGAATAGCTCGGCGAAATCACGCCTGGGAAGAAGAGGATCCTTGGGATGGTGCACCAATGCACCCTGAGGTGCCATATCCCATTGATCATCCATGCTCCCCATAAATGCCAATGACTCCTCCAACAATGCAGAACCATAGGGCAATGTGTCCATAATAGCACCACATCCAAAAACCATGGATAACGGTGCTATGGTCGTGGCCACCACGAATGCCACAAGAATAAGTTCCTTGTGGCCGTTCCCAGCCAACCAACCTGGTCGGATCCAAGCCTCCTCAGTTCAGTTGTCCAAACCAAAACCGAGGAGGTAGAGTGTTTGCTGACCAACTAAAATATCGTAGTTGGTCGCATCTGTTACCGTACACTTGAGAAAAAGAGGTGCTGGTGAAAGCTAAGCTGTAATGGCTCCCGAGTATAACCCGTGGCCCGCTCCACGTGGCCAATGCATGTGACAATGGTGAATGGACAGGGAGCCAAGTCCTCAGCCGTCAATCCCAACTTCTAGGCAAACCTTTTGCCGATCATAATTGGTTGTGCCCCTGAATCCATCATCACACAACGGGGAGCAATCCGAGTAGCATTGCCCCCAGTCCGACTAACTACCAGAATGCCGGTGTCATTCACCATACGTACGATGCCGGGTCAAATGCCACGGCGCTCGCGAGTAGGTCTAGCAGCTACATTAAACATATCAGTTGCTCCCGCGGATTTTGGTAAGTCATAAGAAGTGGCCAGCCCCCTGTCATCTGAGGTGTGTGCGTCAAAAGACGCAATGGTCTCCGCGGCAAGCTTCACTCGTTGTTTGGCCACTTCCTCGAGATCCTCAGAAGTAGGGATGTCTACGGTGGCTTGAGCCACGGTCAGAATCACGGTCAGAGAAGGCGAGGATGCTTTTCTTTCCAAAATGCTACCTGCTAAGTGGGAAACCTTAGCAGGTTGGAACTCTGGCGATGACCACTCCATCGCCGTGAACAAAGATGTGTGCAACACCTTGGATGCCAACGTATGCACCATATTGGTCATCAGATTCGGAGTCTCAATGCTCGAATAATGACCACTGACAGATCAAACAACATCGGCCAATCCAAAAGACAATAGCAACCGTGCCTGACCAATCTGATCCTCGGACCATTGTCCCGAGCTTGTAAGCTTGTCACAGACTCCCCTGTGGCCAAAAGTATGGTTTGTGACACGGATTGAGCACGTGTCACAGCTGTTGAACTCACCACCTCCCCCAAAGCTCCAAACATATGATAATCTAGAATAGAAGAGCTAGCCTGAGCTCCGGATGGACCCGGTGATTCCAAGATTTGGCCAGTTGAAGCCAAATTCTTGAACCTTTCCTCCAAGGCGCTAATCTTTGCCTCCAATGCATTTTCAAGTTTGAAAGAAAGACGTTTTTCTAGATGGAAAGCGAAGAAATTTTCTACCATATGATTGTTCTGCCCATAGTGGGAACACTTCAACTGCTTTGGTAAATGTTTACCAGCCTCTTTCATCGAGTCCTTAGCGGGGACAATTAGTTTCCGCTTTGGATTATTCATGGTCTAGGCCTGCTTTTGCTTCAAAGGACAATCTTTCTTAGCGTAGCCCAACTGCTCACAAGACCAATAGTATAAGGACTTGTCCTCCTTTGTCTCTACCAATCCTACAACCGCGACCAAAGACTTTCGGGATTTGCTAGAATCCACTAGCAAGGACACCAAGTCAGTGGCATCGTGCTAATACAAAATACGATCATACTACTTCACAATGGCAAATGCCTCTATGAGTGTCACCCGACCACCATAATTCATGATGATCTTTGGCAGCGCTAAGTCAAGGAGGCGTTTGTCAATCTTTGACAAAAATACCTCCGCGAAAACACCTACAGATTTTCTAGCAAACCTCGCCAATCTTGTGTACATGGTCCTACTCCTACCTGAAATCTTGGATCCGCTGCATTTGATCCCAACGGAAACCTCCGTGTTCCTTCTCCAAATGAAGATGGAATTTTTGAAGATGATCAAAATCCGGCGGAGCCCCTAAAGAGGCTAATGCCGCCTAGGTAGCCTGGGTATAACGGGAGAGTAGAAAGATCGGGCTTGACATACTCGCAGATGCGGAAGCAAGAACCTTTTTTTTAGGTTCACCAAGGAAAGTTCCCTTCACATCCATTATAACGACGCCCTCCGTTTGTTTCGACTTAATCACAAGAGCGGCCAATGAACTGGAAGCCGCGCCTTCCTTCAAAGCGAAAACCAACTCCACCCGAGTATCCTAGTACCATTCCACTTGGCGCAGCTCCATCCAATGAGCATCCTTCCATTGCTCATAAGGCTGGAGCACTTCGTGCTCCAAATGTTGGGACAAAAGCTCGAACGCATACCTGTCATTAAAAATGGTATTGCATTGATGTTTTTGCATCTTCCACGTCCAAAATTGAATTTTTCAATCTTGTAGGAAAATGATCATTGCTCGACCGGAAAATAGATCCCGGATGCCTCTTCATATCTCCTCCTCTATCTCATCAAATGAACCCAACCAAAAAACGTGAGACCGAGTGGCAGTCCCCCACGCCAAAGTAGGATGAAAAGCCTTGTCAGGTGCTATCATTGACTTGAGGCACTAAAGTAAAACTTTAGTGGTGCAAAGAGAAAAGTATGCGATGAGGCCCTAGTCTTGTACTTGGTTAGTGGAAGAGGGGACTAGATATGCCAAACTAGATTACATAAGCCCAGAAATTGGAGGTCATGGCTTAGAAAGGCATTGGATAACACTAAGAAACCTCTTAGCTATGGGATTGTCCGAACGGGGGCAAGATGATGGCGCGTGCTCATAAAAATATTACCAAGGAGCTAACGAAAGTTGGCGCATGGGAGTCATGAATCCATGTCTCGAAAAAACAAAGTGAGAACCAAGTCGGGCGGGATTTGGCATCACCCAAACGTGGCTTAACAATGGAAAACCATCTTGGAGTTGCAACCGAGTCAACTTAATGGAAGCAATGAGGTCCAACCTAGATGTGTCAAGTTGGGCTCGTGGAGCCTAAGGTGGGAGTCCCAAAGGAGGGGCAACCCAAGTGAGTCCCAAAATCGGTGGGTCTAGTGTAGGGTACGTCCTTGGAAAAAAGATCCAAGGTCATTAACGGACCACCTCAAAATGATACCTTTGGGACTATGCCAAATTTTAAGATGCATTGTGGGGGTCGCGCCTTAAGGTAAACACAATGTCGCACCATAGAGGATGGCAACTTCAGAATTGATGTGCCGACTACGACTATAATCGATGAGGACATCGTCTTCATTTGGTGGGGGTGAGTGTTGCGTACCTCTCCACAAGGAGTGCCCAAAACACTATAGGCATAAGGGGAACCCCGGAGTGACACCCGGGACTTATGGCACCGTTGGTGATAGGGCCAAAGTAATCCTAGTGTGAGTGAGGGCCCCGGGCGTTGGGAGCGCCTCCCACCCGTGGGACTAGATGACATGAGGGTGAGGCTATAAGCTATGCGTAGCTTATGGCGTGCCAATTTTAAAATGCTCAAAAACACCTCAATTGGAGGTGTGGGCTAGGAGATATGGCAATTTGAGTGGGGCGTTATCCCGGGATAGCGCCCTGGTACAGCAGTGGCCTGGGAGTGGCTCCAGGGACTGCCAAGCTTTTAACAGGTATAATTTCCTAAATACTTGCCCAAATGGAGCAAGTGAGTAGTCCATTGGCATCTACGTGAAACGTAAATGACGATGAAGTGGTTGATTAATAGCATCAGAGATCATATAAAGAAGTTATTGGGTTCTGAAGTTGTTGGGGGTTTCCAACCCAACGGCTAAGGAAAAATATCTACTTGGCCCCAAGTGTTGGAAGAGAGACAAAAGGTTACTTGACGGTGGGATAGGGGTCCTGCCTAGAGTCGTAGAGACTTATATGGGTGAGGTGGTGTGGCCAAATCCACCCGAGGCCGAACGACACGGCCTCCATGGGCATTGGCCCCATGTGAAGGCATAGTTGCCTAGTATGGCTCAAGTTGTTGTAGTGTTGCTCCGACAACGCGATGATCAACATAAGATTGGACTTCCATGGATGGAAGTCCACATCTAAGAATTGGCTACCGATTAAGGGATAAATCCCGAATGAAAGAGTAGGAAGGTTGGTCCCCCTCCTATGAACTAAGAAGGTCCACGGTATGGGGAGCTAACCATTCGCATGGCGGAATGCGAAGGGTTAGCGCTCGTAATCCTTGCTAGAATGGTATAATGCCCAAGATACTTAAGGGGGGCTAGCAAAGGTTGTGAAATTGTATTTCAAATGAATTCCTTTAAGGTTGGGAGGTAGCCTAATCACTTGCTTGCAATCAGGCCACAATGTGTCATCCTTCAATAATTTTAGTAGTGAGACATGGAATGTCGGATGTTCTTTAATCTCGGGCGGTACCCCCAAATTATACACATCCGTGAACACTCATACTTTATATTCAACAACACTTTTTGGCCCACCTCATTCTCTACATTGCATCTTTCGGCATTGACTTGTTTTTTGTAGCACTTTTGGATTTTTTCCAACAACAATTTGGTTTTTTCCAAGACTTGTTTACACTTTTTGGCCAAGTCCTCACCAATTTGGTTGAGCTTTAATGTTGAATGTGCCCTTTCGAGGGCTAGGTCAGCATGTTGGAGGTGATCCACCCCATAAATCACCTTAAGAAATGACTACTTGGTCATCAAGTATATGGTTGCATTGTAATTAAACTCCACTTGATCCACATAGTACGCACAATTTTGTTGGTCCACACTCACAAAGTTCCTCAATTATTGATTTAAGACTCCATTCATACACCTCTTTTGCTATAGTATTTTTGGACATCCCCTCCGAAGGAGTCTAAAAGTACCGCACAAGCCTTTTGGTGAGGGTGGCCTACTTTGGCAGGTGCCTGAGCTGAAGCCAAATGTTATGATATTTCATGAGCGCTTCGGTTTGTGGAGGGATTTCGTAATCGCGTCGTATCCCTTCGGTAGATTGTACCTGGATTTTAAGTACATAAAGTAATTATCTAAGCTACATCAATTTCCCTAGAATAATGCCTCAAGTGGAATTTTTTAGTTTTTTAAGTTAATAATAAGATCTATAACTCATCCAAATATCAAAGTGATTGTATGTTTCATCTTTTAGATATGAGCTTACAAAATCAGTGCTTACAATTTGGGAGGCAATTGAGATGCCTTTATTCAAACATTCATAATTTTTATTCATTAATTCTGATTTCAACAAGCTTATATTTTTTAAAAACCTCAAAATAATATCTATATATTTTTTAAATATTGAAGCGATTGCATATTTTTTCTTATAGATATGAGCTTACAAAATCAATGCTTATCATTTGGGAGGCAACTGAGATATCTTCACTCAAATACCTATAACTTCTACTCAATAATTTATATTTCAACAAACTTATATAATCTAGAATACTCAAAACAAGATATACAACTCCTTCAAATATTGAAGCGATTATATGTCTCCTCTTATAGATATGAGCTTACAAAGTCAGTGCTTATAATTTGGGAGGCAGCTGAGGTATCTTCATTCAAACATTCATAATTTCTGCTTATTAACTTTGATTTCAACGAACCTAAACTTGTTGGAAAATTAATTTTGAGGACAAGATTTACTCAAAATCTGAAAATTAAATTAAGAATTTTGCATCCACTACACTCGAATGAAATTGGAGCAACAACTTAGGGGTGTGTGTAAAAATACACTACCTCATTCACAAGAACATGGCTTATGCCCACAATAAAAGATGGAGAGAGATATTTTTTATTAAGGGGAAGAATGATTGCTCAATCTAATCAGAATTTTAGAAGCTTCGTCATGCAAACTGAAGAGAGAATTGTGAGGGGAAGAGGAGGTTTTTATCCCCCTTTGATGAAAGGTTGGGCCCCCTTTCATTGAGGGGTCCCTTCCCTTGAACGGTAGGAACCAAACCCTCGGCGGTGAATGGGGAGAAAAACCACCTCACAACCCACTGTTCCAAACCCTAATAAAAACTATGCCATTTTAGTTTGAATTTGAATTTTGATTGAGAAAGGTGGCCACATGGTCCCCTTGTCCTTGTTGGCAAATTCCTTACGCACATGGTTGTCACATTTGTTTTATGTCCGCTTTTGGAAATACTCATTTTATGTTGCCGCTTGATTTTTGTCAATGAAATACTTGTTTGAATTGGTTGCTTATAATTTTACCTACCTACTTACCATCAGAAGACTCTTGTTCGAACGTGACAGATCCATAATTCTTTTGCTTGCACGCCAATCTTGGGTTGAAGAAAAAGGGTCTCTCCAGTGATTTCTCCTAAACAATGACCTCGGAAGGCCAACATCTGATCCTAACACCTACCTTGGATCTAAAAAGATTGACTCTCATTTAATTCGCCAGTTGCACCTGGTCACACATTGTATATCTTGCACCGACCCTCGTTAGTTCGCGTAAGGAAGTACGTACCGTCTAGTGTAGCCAACTGGACCGAGTTGTTTTCATAAATATTGGTGATCCAAAAAGGACCCAACCATAAGACATCAAATTTGCTCGGAAACTCGAACTTTCGTGCATCCTGTAGTATTGCCAATGTCCCTAGCTGCAAGGTTCGCATTTTGTGTCGTTTGTTAAAAATGGCCTGGTGCCTTTGCTGCATCTCCTCAAGATGTTGGACACTCAGCCTTCGTTTCTCGTTGAGACCTTCTAACATTAACAACCTATCTGATAGTGACTCAGCTATCGTAAGCCATGAATCGATCGCAATTCGTAGGGAAAGGATCTCGAGCTCAATTGGGAGCACTGCTTCGATCCCATATAGAAGGGCGAACGGCATTTGATTAGTTGTCACCTTGAAAGTCATCCTATATGCCCAAAGTGTTGAGGGCAACATCACGTCCTAGTCCCGCTTGTTGTCGTTGATTGTTTTACGTAAGATCCTATCTACTATCTGGTTTACTTTTTCAGCTAATCCATTAATCTACAGGTGGTAAAGAGTGGTCTTGCAATGTTCAATGTCGTACCCCTCCATCATTGCTTCAATCAACTCGTTCAAAGAATGGGTCCCTCGATGGCTGACCAATACCTTTGGTACCCCGAATCGTACTATCACCTGCTCGTGTAAGAATGTAGCGGTGGTCACGGCGTTTGCTACCTTCACAACCTTGGTTTTTACCCACTTTGTAAGATACTCTACTGTGACAATGATGTAGGCCATCTTCCAAGGCCGTTGTTTAATTTTTGTCAATAAAATGTTTGTTTGAATTGGTTGCTTTTAATTTAACCTACTTATTTACTAGCCCACTCTTTTAATATTTTCGATTCGAGTAAAGGTTATTTTTTTAATCCCTTTGGTTCCTAATTCCTTACTTGCTCAAGATTCTTATCTCAAGGGTAAAACACACCTAACCAACCTCCTAGGGCCTTTTTTCTTAAGCCATCTTAATCTAAATGGTTCTTTGGCTAATTTTCCTTATTAGTAATATAATGTTTCTACTTAAAAACCTCAATTGTGAGCCTCTTTGCTATTGGGGGCAACTCTGAGGTTCACATTTACCCATCCATTTGGAGATGGAAGGTTGTGCTAAATGTTAGTTTTGTTCCAACCTTCCTAAAGATGTGCGTCCAAAACGCACTTGTAGACTTTGGATCTCGATTTGACACAATCACTCGTGGCAACCTATGGTGCATAGATATATTATGCCATGGCCCTGATAGGATAGGCAACAGTTCCAAGAGGCCAGTTTGTTTTTGGTAAGAGGCCCGGTTTACTTGGCACTATTGACAAGTCTTCACAAAGTGGGCTATCTTGTCCTCCATACACAACCAAAAATATCTCCTTGACAATACCGCTATAGTGGTTTTTTCTCCTCTATGGTTGGCAATGGGACTATCATGTTTTTCCTTGAAATTTGAGGTATCATGCCATCTTGATTGTTTGGCTCTCACGTTTTGTATAAAACAAGATCAAACGCCTTATAAAAATAAACATATTTGAAAACTTTAAATCATACAAAACATAGAAGTGGAATTACAAAGCTCCAACCACTTAACCATTTGTTGATAATCTATTTTTGATGTCACAGGATGTTAAAATATTTTTTGATTCATTTGATTCTTATCATAATATAAATCATAATATCTTTTAACTTGAGCTAAGAAGTTTGGACCTAAAAAAATATCTACAAATGGTCAAAATAATTATCAGTATTTATTTGAAACAAAATAACACCAATAAAGAACAAAATAACAAATATAATTGAATGCGAGAGAAAAATACATAACCTTACCAATTATTTGGTCATAGAAAATGAAATCAAATAAAAAATCATTATGTAAATGAGTTGTAAAATAAACAACAATAAAATGGTCCAAAATATTTTATAATCTACCAACAAAATATTGAATAATTATGGGCATTTAAAATTACCTAACGGTAAGAGGCATTACAAAAAAGAACCCTAAAATCTACCAAAATCAAATATTGAATTACAAATCTAAGCTTTTACAAAAAAAATATAATTTGAGGATTTTTTTTTAAATGGCAATAAACCTTAAATCGTCCAAAAAAATCTAGTGTTGGTTTATGCTTTAAATGTAATGTGGCGCTTTTGAGCCACCCCCTCTGAGGGAGCTTAAAAGTATCACACAATTCTTTCGGTGAGGGTAGCTTGCACTTGTAGGTGCCCAAGCTGAACCTGGATGGTAGGTGTATAAGGTGAGTACTTAGATTTTGGAGGGCAATTGAATTTGTGTTGTAGTACCTCTGGAGGTTGTGGCTCCAAACTCCACTAATCCAATTCATACCTAGTTTTAACCTAGACCTACAACCTAGTCTAAGAGCAGACGTACCAGCCTTGAACTAAGGCAATTCTAATTTATAAAATGAAATGGCTCGGATATACACCAACCGAGTGTGATTTATACCATCCTTAGCTCAATGGGCAGAATAACGACGGTTTAATCAACCATTCAACCCCTTCTTACTTCCATACTTAATTGTATTTAAATTTTCTAAACGGAGGGACTTGGCTTAAGTCCCACCCTTTACAAAACATCTTTATTATTTAATTAATTTTGTTCACACATTCATACATTAGGCATCATCCCTTACCTGGTTGATGCACCCCTTGGTTCTGAACCTTCTAGGGCCTCGTGCAAGTCCCTTGAAGATCGAATGACAACTCAAACCCTTCGGACTTCAACAGTCCGAAGGGTGGTGTCACCCTACCGAGTAAAGTTTTCCAATTTGGGCTTCTTGCCAACAATGGTCCACGATATATTTTATGTTTTTTATCATCAAATGTATTTACATTGAATAGACTATAAAAATGCAACTGAATGGGACCAGGGTGAAGGGCGACATGTAGGTTCAACCTGTTGTACAATTTTCATAAATTGGGGCCATAACTTCCAATGCATTGGGCCAACAATATATTAGTGGATTCGTGGGTCGTTAACCCCATCTTTCCAACAACATTCAGAATGGTCGTGTCGGTGATTAATTCGATTTCACCATATACGAAACTTTCTAATAATGAAAGCTACTACCACAAAACATACCAAATGGCCCCAAGAATAATGGAGTTGGGTACTCCACTTGGCGGTCAAATGGTTTGACCATTTGATCTTATGAGATAGGTAAGTGGGTTTCGAAATGCATATTATAGCCGCGCTTCCTCCAATCCTAAATAGAATTCTAGGATTAGGTGGCTTATCTCAATGCTCCTTGTTTGATTGGACTCAATGTAGGCCGAGCCACTACCTCATTGTCTTATTCCATTTCCCGAGCATTGACTTTTTTTTTCTTCATTGTAGCTAACTTGGTTGTGGAGCTTAGGTTAGCCAATGGTTACAACATCATTTTAATGTACTGAAATTTGGCCTCATGAAAATTAATTCACTTAATACACATCATTAGTTTTCTAGAGACCTAAAATTCACTTCAATTGGATAAAATCTGTAAAAATAACAAGATTTGGAAATTCGATGTTTATTTAATCGATCCTCCAACTTCAAAAATTCATAGTTAATTCGTTATTACTCGGATAGCGGCTCGCCATAAACTATTGGAAAATCATCAAAAAGATCTACTGGAGAAAAATATGAGATTAGTAACTTGTTACACAACCTATTAAAAAATATGAGATTAGCAAGATAAGCCTAGATGGTTCCAGCAGCCTCCCTGTAATACAGCAGTCGACTAGAAGTGCTCAAACTTCATAAGTATCCTATATTTGGAAATTCATATTTAATTCATTAGTCACTTAAATTATACATTCTAAACGGCTTTAAAAAACCAAACAAAAGCTCTACTTGGAGAAAATATATATTTTTAAATTGAAGTATTGATAAGACCAGTAGGTTTGATCCAGCAACCGCTGCCCAAATGAACATTTTAATTTTTACTCCGACTTTGGAAATTCATAACTAATTGCTATTTCAACCAATGTGCAAATGGAAACGGCTATAAATAACTATAAAAATATCTATAAGAAAAAAATAACAAATTTTTGGTTCCAAATGGTAAACTAAGCATTCATGCCATCAGTGGCCAAGGTCTACAATGCCTTAATTTTTAAACATGTATTCTAATTTACCTCTAAGGACAAAAAAATTTTATGTGTTTACAAACACACATTCTAACTAGAAGAAAGTAAAGAGAGGTCTTCGTCAAGCCTTACTACTAGAAAAATGAAAAGAAATAGTTTTTTTCTAACTACTTAGAGGTAAGGCTTCGTCCAACAATTGAGAATAAGTTTTTTTCCTAAGTACATAGAAATAGGATTTTGCCTAATTGTTGGAGAAAAATTTTGCAATGTGGGAGGAGGGGATTTTTTAAACCTTTCAAAAAAGGGTTGGAGTAGTCCGCCACCGGTTCATTCTTCCGAACCCATCCAAAATTTGGGCTCGGGGGTTTTCCTAGTTGAAGTTGCCACCCTCTCGCCGAGGTGGCTCCGATGGGAGTCCTTTGAATTCTTTCTAATTTTTCGCCACCAAGTTGGCAAGGGGACAAGGAGGCAAATGGCCAAGTGACCCCTTACTATTTTTTCTTCAAAGTCTTCACGCCAATTTATCTTCTAACGCCGAGCACCTCCATTTTTCTTACGTGATCCACACTAAATACTAAACTAATCCTTGCCTAGCTAGCCTTCACTAACTTAACATCTTAGCTACTTGTTTTTACTAGGTAGCACTTCTTCCCGCTAAGCAAGGCTCTTTTCTAGCTAGCAATTTTTTCTAACTTAGCTACTTTCTACTACTAGGTAGTTTTTATTTTGACTAATTCTACTAAATTAGTATTTTTTTCTTTTTACGGGTGAAAGCCCGAAGTCCTCGGTAATTCACCTTTTTATCTTTTGGGCTAAATCCTAAGTGAACTATTTTTTTTTAATTTTCTATCAATTTTAATTTCTAATGCTAAAATCCTAACTGCTAGTAACCCCGCGGATAAAGTGGACCACTTTGGGGGTTCGCATGTAATCACCAAAATAATTTAAATGGAAACCAAGTTGATTTCAAAAAAATTCAAATATTCAAATCCTAATTTATTCCATCATTAGCTTTATTATTCATATTTATCAACATCAACATGATAAACTAATGGTCTAATTGCATCACAAATATTAATATAAAGTCTTTGAAATTTATAGGCGATTGAAGTCTAGGCAATGGCGGCACCACCAATACTCTTAGACCTACATAATCTCATTTTCATTATCATTTTCTTAGGAATTGGCACACTACCAATGCCTTCAAACCTACCTAATTTCATTTCTAATTTTTCTCTTCCGGATGTTGGCCGTACCTTCAATACTCCCTAACCTACTTGTCACTGATTCCATTTTTTTTTGTAGAAAGTAGATCATTACGTTGCTAGTAGCCAATAAAAATGTAATGGAAAAAACAAAATAAATAATAAGGCTATAGTAAAACCACAACGCTAGTCTAAAAAGGGATAAGAGTTATCCCATATTGTTTGTATGAACTATAATTTTAATTCTTTTGGCTATAGCCTGGCTTGTAGGCTCAATTTTCAAGTTGGTAAGAATTAAAGGTAGTAATCATTTGGAGACAAAGGGCTATCATAGTTATAAGGCAATTGCTACAACCGCCTTCCCCTCCTCGCTGATAAGGAGGACGTCGGCCATCTCCTGAACAGGCTATTTTCATTTCAAAAAATCAAGCATAGTCTCAAGTAGGAAAACGATAGCCTTTCAGCAAGTTTCAACACTCAAAGATTGAGGTTGAACACTTAGCATTAGGCAATGTTCAAGCAAGAAGTTTGTATATATAGCTAAGTGATTCAAACTTTAGTTCATTTGGAAAACTTTGACATTGACAGTAAAAGTTCACCAAACTGCAATTGATTGGAGTAGAATTTTGATTGTTGATATGGATTTCTGAATATAAATAATATCTTGTATGATTACTGATAATTGTCACGTACCTCTCTATGAGGAGTGCCCAAAATACCATGGGCACAAAGAGGACCCTGGAGTGATACCCGGGACTTGTGGCGTTGTTGGTGAGAGGGCCCAAGTGATCCTAAGTTTGGGTGAGGGCCCCGGGCGTTGGGAGCGCCCCCCACCCACGGAGATAAGGAGCCATGAGAGTGAGGCCATAAGCTATGCGTAACTTACGGCGTGCCAATTCTAGAATGCTCAAGAACATTTCAATCGGAGGTCTGAGCTAGGAGATATGACAATTTGAGTGGGGCGTTGTCCTGGGACAACGCCCTGGAACAACAATGGCCTGGGAGTGGCTCCCGAGACTGCAAAGCTTTAAATTGGCATAACTTCATCAATATTTGTCCAAATGGGTCAAATGAGTAGTCCATCGGCATCTACGTGAAACATAGATGACGATGGAGTGGTCAATTGTTACAATCAAATATCATATGAAGAAGTTATGGGATTTTGAAGCTGCTAGGGGCTTCCAACCCCATTGGCGAAGGGAAAATGTCTACTTGGCCCCAAGTTTTGGGAGAAAGACAAAAGGTTATTTGACGGTGGGGTAAGGACCCTGTTTAGAGTCCTAGAGGCTTATATGGGTGAGGTGGTGTGGCCTCACCCACTTGAGGCCAAACGGCAAGGCCTCCATGGGCATTGGCCCAATGTGAGGGCATAGTTGCCTAGTATGGCTCAGGTTGTTGTAGTGTTGCTCCGGCAACACGATGATCAACATGAGATTGGACTTCCACGGATGGAAGTCCACATCTAAAAATTGGTTACCATTTAAGGGATGAGTCCCGAATGAAAAAGTAGGAGGGTTGGTCCCTTTCCTATGGACTAAGAAGATCCGCAGTATGGGGAGCTTACCATTCCCATCACGTTATGTGAAGGGTTAACACTCGCGACCTTGATTAAAATTGAAAAATGACCAAGTTACGTAAGGGGAGTGTGAGCACAATTACGTGCCCACATTTCAAATTGTTGCAGGAAGACCTAATCACTCTGGTTTGCATTTTTATTGAGTTATTTTTAGAGCTTGAAAGGGTTGAAGTTTCGAATGTTCAGGCTAATTAAGTTAAGTCGTGAAACTGTGTGCAATTAAAATGAAAAGACTAAAAATAAATAATTTAGTCCATTTAAGTTTTGACACTTAAGCTCAAGAGGGGTGGCCTTTGATTAATGTTCGTTTAGGAGTTGACTGCTGTTTTGTTAAGGGGGAAGGCCTTTAAGAAAGAGGCCAGTGGAGGCTAGGGAGAAGGAGAGCCGGGTGAGGGGGTCCTATCCCCGCTAGAAAACGGGGGCCTTAGGAGGTAGGGTACCGGATTTTGGAAAGAATGTGGGGGTGGAATGTGGATCCAGGCGGGTAGCAGCCGCATTCCCGAAGGCGAACCAGATTCAGAGATGGGCATTTGAATCCAGGCGGGTAGCAGCCGCATTCCCGAAGGCGAACCAGATTCGGAGATTAGAGCCTGGAATTGGGGGCATCTGGCCTAAAGGCTTTGAAGCCAGGGTTCAGAGGTTAGCTGCTGGGTTCTAAGGCCGCAGTTCGACTCCGAAGGGGGAAGGTGATTCTAAGGCCTCAAGGCCTGGGGTTAAGGGTGCAGCTAAAGTTGGGAACCGAGGCTTAATTCTGAGCTGACAAGTGGATGTGAATGTGATGCACCCAGCAAGGTGGCTAGTGAAGAAGTGGATCTTGTGAGGGAATCAGTTAAGGGGGTTTAAGGTACCTCAATGTGTAAGGAGATACTTAGAATGCTAGAAATTGGATTAGTTAGTGAGTAGGACATGCATTAGGTAGGAGGTTAGGGTAGAAGAAGATGTGGTGTGGTTGTGTGCAATTACCATCATAGGTGCATCAATATTTTTGAATACTAATGTCCTGTGTGTTTAATAAAAAGAGTGTGCTTTGTATTTAAATGTATTGGAGCATGAGTATGGAGTTCCGAGGCTAGGGAATGACAAAGACATGTGAACCATAAATTTCCACCTGGACCACAGACACATAAGGGTGGGGGTCTATGGCTGATAGGGAGCTAGCGAGGGTTGCGACAACCTTGGCCATTTGAATGTGAAGTGTATTCATATGCTCCAAAATCTAGTAAGTGGCATGAACCTTGTCAAAAAAATTTGCCCGGCATCCTTGTTGTTTTGCAAAATGTTCATTGAAAGCAAACAACATAGGGCTGCATTTTTAAACAAAAGGGAGATGAATGACCAAGCCTTTGGAGATTGTGCATTCTAACGTGCGTGGCCCTATGAGGACCACATTAATGGATAGTGCAAGGTATGTCATGACCTTCATTAACAATTTATTGAGGAAAATGTGGTTGAAGTCCAAAGGAAAGTGTTTTGACAGGTTCAAGAAGTTCAAGACGCTTATAGAGATGTAATCAAAACACAAAATCAAGGCGTCTTGGTCGAACAACAGTGGAAAGTTCATATCAAGGCATTCGAGTGGTTTTTGAAGGACTGTGGGAGCACACGAACACCAAAAGTTCCGGATAGGCGCTTTTTAGTGCCTAATCCGGTCTGTCCGGATGATCCGAGTATCATCCAGGGATTCTATGAAGTGCAGGATGTCAAGGACCCTCTTTCCTGCTTGAAGATCGACCACCGGCCGGATCTGCTTTCCGGATCCGGATAGTCCTTTGGAAGTCCTTATCCCGGGATTTGCCTTCCGGATTGAACCTCTCTAATTTAGTCTTACTCCTACCTGCCTATTTCCTCAATATCTACCTACCTACATCCTACCTCCAATGATGATTTGGTTCATCCGGTGAATACGTCCCTGTATGGCCAGAATCCGGATTCTCTCACAACCAGTCCGGATCGGCCTAATCTTTCCTAGCAGGTCACACAGAGGATCCGGATGGTGAACCAGAACTACAACGACAGAAAGGTCAAGATTCGTTCGGAGATCTGTTAATCTGGGATAACTGGGCGATCCGTGCCACTTTCCGGATTGCCCCGCCCAAGGGCAGTGAGACCTCTTCAGAAGATCGGATGGCGTAAGTCCGACACCTCCCTGATCTTACCCAATCCTAACGACGGCTATCTCACATGGACGTTACCTAGGCATCCGGAATAATGAGGTTTCCTTTCCACTACACGCCAGAAAGATCCTCCGGACCGGAATCCTAACCGTTCCGGTTTCTCTCCTCCTTCCGACAGACCGATCCGGCTATAGCGAACCTAGGCTCTACTAAATCTGAGATAACTGGGCGATCCGTACCACTTTCCAGATTGCCCCGCCCAAGGACAGTGAGACCTCTTCAGAAGATCGGATGGCATAAGTCCGACACCTCCCTGATCTTACCCAGTCCTAACGACGGCTATCTCACATGGGCGTTACCCAGACATCCGGAATAATGAGGTTTCCCTCCCACTACACTCAGAAAGGATCCATAGTACTGCAGTCGGATCCGATCCGGGTTTCCTCTCTTTTGTTCTATCCGTACTTCCTACTCATTCATTCCCTCTAGATATGCAACATTCTCCTAACAGTCCGTGCACAAAACAAGTCAGAATAGATTGAGAACTAGAGCTTTATTGAGTGGGGAGCAACAAAATACAACAATGAAGAAGGGAACCCTTCTCCAGCTCCTTATTCAGCCTTAAGTAGAGACTGTAATCCCTAATTGAAGGTGGCGGCGCAGTTGGCCGCCCTCAGAAAATCCCTAACTGCGAGAAATCCGGAACTTCGCCCTTCGCGAAATTTCCGGATCTCGATCCGCTTTTTGCGCTGACAAAATTTTGAATTATAGTTTTGCCAAAACTCAAAGGCAGCCTAAATCCTATCTGCCTAACTCTGATCTACCTACAGCTGCATGCCTAAGTCTACTCTAGCTGGTGCGATGCTTCTTCAAAGCCGTCCCGTCCTTGGTGTGACTCGCAGGCCCACTGATGGCGGAGGAGCCTCCCCCAGGGGTCAAAAGTCGACGCTCTTGCAGCCTCGTAAATACCCTTCGCATGTTTGGAGAAGGGGCGATTTCTTCCTCGGAGTCTCTTGCAGTGGACGGATCCTCCTCCGATCCGTCACCCGATCCGGATCGCGTTGGTCTGGAAGCCTTCTTCACCTTCCGAGGGTGTTGGATGGCTGAAGGGTCGCCTCCAGTGATCCGCTCCCTGTTTCGGCCAGTGGAAACTGAGGTCGCTCGAGGGTCCCTTGCTGACATTGCGCGTGAGGGGGCGGGCGCCCACTGCTCCACGATCATACACTCCGGAGCAAGAGATGGCGCTGCTGCGACATTGGTGCTTTACCCCGATCCGGAGACTTCGTCCGATCCGGCGTCCTCATCCGTGCTGGAGTCCTGGCCCTCTCCGGTGTCTTGGACCGCTCTGATGTCCTGCCACGATCCAGATTCGGTGATTGCCCTCGTCCTGATCTAGCCGACCGTTCTGTGCTCTTCCGTCGAACCTGGGAGGAGTGCGTCCGTTGCGGAACAGGGGTCTTCTCCCGATCCGGAAATCTTCCGGATTCCGGTGGTTGGGAAGTTCCTGCTGGCTAGCTGGGCCCTGCACCTGTCGGGGAGGCCTGAACTAACTCCACCTTTCCTACCACTTCGTACAAGGTGCCCGTTGGGGATCCGGGTGGGCCCGGATAAAGTACCCGTCTGGGGGTACCACTCGAGGGCAGGAGCTTCTGGATCTCCTTGAGCAGGTCCTTCATCGAGCGGGAGTACTTCACCAGGATTTGGAGGGTTTGACGGGCAGAAGACGGATCCGTTGATTCCATTAACTGGTCGTAGAGGTGCGCCTTATTGACGATCTCTCCCGGATGACCCACCAACTCCCGGACCTGGCTTAGGACTACTGCTTGCTCCGCCTGGTACTTCCGGATCTCCTCGCTCTTCTGGGTGAGCTCCCGGGTCATAGCAGCCACCTGCGCTGCGAGCTGTGCCTTCTCCGTCTCCAGGGTCCACCTGTTTCCGGTCCGTCCGCTTGGCCAACTCCCGGAGGATATTTCCGGGTCCACAGTGGTCCACGGCCCGGTTCACCCCTCGAATGATGTGCTCCATCTGGAAGTATTGGTCCTGGAGTGCCGTCAACTCCTCCCGGACGCGCTTGAAGGGGGTTTCCGGAAACTCAAACGTGGAGAGGTCGATGTTTCTCCAGGGTACTTCCCGGCTGGTTCCGGCTTCCTGTCGTGGTGGTGGTGAGACTGGCTTCCGGACTTTCGGAGGGGACGGAGCGGGAGGCGGTTCCGGAACCGTTGTGTCACTCGAGTCTTCTGTTCCGGCTTCTGCAACCCCTGCTTCCGGATCGATCCTGGATGCCACCTCGTCCTCCGCAATCATCAGCATATCCTCTTCCGCTTCATTGATTCATTGACGGCTCGGACCCCTGACATTGCTCCGAACAGGGTATTGGCCATGGTGATGCTAAGGCGTTTAGGTTTTTCCGGACTAAGGATGGGGAGGATGAATTCTATGACTCTCCACTCTCTGTTGTTCCGGCAATTCCCGGGATGGAATCCGTCTTTTGGGTTAGGCTCCGTTCGGAATTTCCCTACATAAAAATTATCCCTGCGGCTAGCCCAGCCCTCACCCTTTCCTCGCGGGAATCCGTAAACCTCAACCCATACCTCTGATGTCCATTTTTTCGGATCCTGCCGAATTGTCCTAAACCACTGGTTGCCTCTTTCGAATAAGAATTCTCGCAAAGTGGCCTCCACCCGGAGATTCCAGGGCTTGGAGAGCAATCCCTCACAACCCATCCGGCTAAGATCCTCTACCAGCTCGTTTAACTCAGACTCTCTCGTTGGGACGGTTGGTGATACGGGTTTCACTAGAATGGGGACCTGCTCCCTCTCATCTCCCTCTCTTGCTTCCGGCATTTTGCTACGCGGCCCAAAACTCTCAACAACACCCGGATTCTTTTCCTCCGGAATTCTGTCCGTTAATCACTACAGAATCCCAGCAAGCCAACTGCTGGTGACTCGAAAAAACAACTCACCATTCGTTCTCTCAACAATGCTGCTCGCGCAAATGGCCCGGAGAAAAGGAAAATTTCTTTTAAGTACTCTCTCTTTTTCTCCTAATGGGTCTGGTTCCTTAACCGTTTCCCCGCAACCGTTCGGATTTCGTTGTAACCATTTAACGGTCCGGACGCTCCGGACCGGACCGTTCCCAAACGGTCTTCCCAGGCTAATTTCCGGTCCGGCCAAAGTATCCGTTTTAACCATTTTAATGCGTAAGGCGGATGCCTAGAACCTTATTTCCTAAAACAACTAACCTACCCTAGGAAACCCTACTTTAACAACAGTCTAGGGGTATTATCCGGGTATTAATCCGGTTCGAAAGCCAATCCAGACTTCCGTGGATTTTCGGGCTCCCACAAGGACCATGGCATTGAGAAGCAAACATCCACTCCGTTAATGAGGGAATTAAAGCCTTTAGGCTAATGTGTTTGCAAATTAAAATTTAAAAAAAAATTAAAACATAGTATTCATGAAGGATAACTTATGAAATTGGTAAGGATATTTTCAAATGGTCGGAATAGATTTCAACAAGACCTTTGCCCCATGGCCAAGTTTATGACCATTAAATGCATTCTTGTAATAGGAACAACCATGGATTTGGAGATCCACCAAATGGATGCAAAAATAGTGTTTTTGAATGGAATATCAAAGGTGGAGATCTATATGGATCAATCAGATGGATTTGTACAAGAGGGGAAGGTGCACCTTATATGCAAAGTCAAAAAAACTTTGTATGGGCTCACGCAATTGTCGAGAGCGTGGTACCACGGTATCAACTCGTTTTTCATCAACAAGGGTTTTTGTAGGAGTCAAGTGGATCATTTGTTGTACATTAAACAAAAAAAGTGAGTATTTGTTGGTGGTAATCCTCAATGTGGACAATTTGATCATATTGGCAAATAATATAATCCAATTGAAGTGGCTTAAATTAGAGCTCAAAAATGAATTTGAGATGAGAGACCTCGGTGAATTGCATTATTGCCTAGAAATGGAATTTAAGAGGAATAAATAAGCATGTACCATCACCATGAGCCATATTAAAGAAGTCTCAAGCGCTTTAACATGGAAGAATGCAATCCGGTAGGAACTCCGTTTGATGCAAATTCAAAATTGTTAAAATTTTTGAATGAAAATTTTGGAAATGTCCAAAAGGAAATAGAAAGTGTTCCATACAAAGTCGGGGTAGGATCTTTTATGTATGCAATGGTGGCTACGAGGGCCAATATTGTATTAGCGATGAGTACGGTGAGCCAATTCATCTCAAATAGCGGTCCACGGCATTGGATGACCGTGAAACATATCATGAGGCATTTGAAGGGCAATTTGGACTTCAAATTATGCCACACACGTAAGAATATTGAGTTGAGAGGATTTTGCAATACAGATAAAGCAAGAGATACAAACAACCGGCAATCAACCATAGGGTACGTGTTTTTTGTTGGCTTGGAGTCATCTTGTAGAAATGCAAGAAACAACCAACCATTGCGTTGTTTACTATAGAGGTGGAGTACATGCCCACTAGCCATTGTGCGAAAAAATTTGTTTGGCTTAAGCAACTTTTGGCAAATATGGATTATATGCAAAAAGGATCAACATCTATGATATGCGATAATCAAGGATGCATAGCATTTGCAAAGAATCCCACACACCATCCTCGCACCAAACTTATTGATGTACAATATCATTTCATTGGAGAGAAATTAAAAACCAAGAAATATGTTTGAAGTATTATCCAATGAAGGATATGACAGCGGACGTGCTAACCAAATCATTTACAAAGGATAGACATCAAGCATAAAAAAAGTAATGGGTTTAAAAATCTTTAACTACTCGCAAAGTGGAGTGTAGAATATAGAGCATTAAATTGCTCGTACTTAATAAAAATGTAATGGAAGAGGCTTGAGAAACAATAAGGTTAGACAAAAGCCATAATGCTAGCCCAATATGGGATAGAAGTTATTCCATATTGTTTGTATGAACCAAAAAAAACAATAAATTTTTTTAGCAAAGAGAGCATGGGACCATCTCACTCCAAGCATTTTTCACATGCCTTTATGTATGTATATATGTTTGTGCTATCTCATCTCTAGTCCTATTGACTTCCAATATTCCTCTCCCGCATATTAGCGGCACCTCCAATACTACCAGACCTACCTGATCCCATTTTTTTTCCTCCCAAGTATTGGTGGCACTGTCAATACCCTCAGACCAATCTAACCTCATTTCCATTTTTGCACTCACAGATATTGGTGGCCACCAATAACCCTAAACCTACCTAAATCCGTTTTCATTTTTCCTCTTCCAGGTGTTGGCGGCACCGCCAACATTCCTAGACCTATCTAATCCCATTTCTAATCTCGGGTATTGGCGGCACCACCATTACCCCTATGTATTTTACATATTTTTTCTTAATATTTATATTATGTTCCTATGACATTGGTTTAGATTCTAATACAATCATTTCCTTTTTAAATTGTTGTTAAATGCTATTAATTTTGGATCTAAAACTTGTTGTTAAATCTTTTGTGATTTTTGTAGCACTTTAATTTGGTCCAAACAAAATAAATTTAAGGTGTGTACTTACGCTTTGCAAATCACCCTTGTTTTTATAAAATTCTATAATTCTTTTGTGTTTTTGCTAAATCAACAACACATTTGTGCAATATTTTGCAAGATATTTCCCTCATGCTATACGCTCACTCTCGAATTTTTTCTGTTGTAAAATATAATCTTTTCCATTTTCTTATTCTTCTTCTACCATTCATTGGAGTATTATTGTCATAATGTTATTCTTCTCGCATATATGATGATAAAATCTAAACAATCATACAATTCACATTTTATCACGCTCACATGACATTTGATGCATATATCTACAGTTGCAATAAAAAACAAATACGTACTTCTTAACAAACTCCATTTGTCTAAACATTCAAAATAATGCTCTATAGTGCAAAGAAAATGACAACTATGTCCACACTGTACTAGAGATGGTAATTATTGTGTGGAAAGGGATTGGTGAACATGACATTAGTAACATCTCCCGGAATCATTGAAATAGATTTCAATGCCATGACATGACATATAGAATAAAGCATAGCAAGGATTTTGAAAGTGGAGCGCACAGCAAGGGACAACTTGTATTTGACAAGTGTGAACTCTCAGGACAATCACACCCCCTTACATTTTGAAACCACATGGGAACAAAGTTTGCTACCCCTATTTTACATGCCATAGATAATTTTAAAAATTATGATATTTTTCCTACATATACATAATCATTGATTATATTTTTTGTATATTTTTTTGAAAATTTTAATCTTCATTTTGTAATAATTGTTTTAGTTCAATTCTACGTCATTCTAGTTAAAAACAATATGTTTTATATTAAAAATCATCAAATTTGGTTACATTCTTTTTACTATGTAATAGATATTGTATATATCTACTCATGGAAAAAAAATTGACCCATTTTGGTGACGTTTCAGCAAAAAAATAGATTTTTTTTGTTCGCACATGGTGTTCAACTTGACAATGGAGTGCACCCCTAGGTGTGAACTAGAGAGAGCGTAAGATATAGACATAATTATCTTGGAGCACAACTTTGGAATCAATACAAATGTTGATTATATGTATGCTAACAAATACCCTTAAGTTCTACTAGCCTATTCAATTTTTCCTTCCTCTATTTTTGGTTGTGGAAGGTTTTTGATTCAAAATCTCCTCTTTTACAGCGATCCCATAATAGAAAGGGGGTTGCCCAAATCTATATTTGAATGTCCTACAACGGGGTGTTGTAAAGGCTTTCAAACCACATGAAGAATTATTTGCCAATGTCAATATCTAAGGAATTATTGGTTACAAATGAGTAAGGAAAAATGATATTTTGATATGAATTGATGGCATTTTTATAAAGGATGTCATCAACAAGAAGGTTGTTATGAAATGAATGATATTATGAGTGTTTGGTTTTGTGGAAGGATTTGATAATCGCATCGTATCCTTCTGGTAGATTGTGCCTAGATTATAAGTACCTAAAGTAGTTATCAATTTCCTTAACCTAATGCCTAATCTATCTTAATCTAAGCGCAGACGCACCAATCTTGGGGTCAAGGCAACCTAACCCTAATAAATGAAATAACCTTACCCTTTATCTTGGGCCATATCTAATTTCTTACCTTTTATAGATTAAATTTTCTAAACGGGTGAATCTTAATTAAGTCCCACCCTCTCAACCTTCCTTCTTAGTTTATGGTTGATTAAACAAAGCCTATCTTACTAACTTCATATACTATAGTATCATCACCTACTTGTTTGGTACACACCCTAACCCGAACCTTTCAAGGCCCTGTGCGGGTTTCTTGAAGGTTGATTGACATTTACACCCTCCGATTTTTGCCGTTGGACGGGTAGTATCAATTCTCCGAGTTAAGTTCTTGGTTGGTTTTTTGCCCACATGGATTTTATAAATTATGTTGGTTATTAGTTAGTTTAATATGGTTTGACCACAAAATTTTAACTTGATGAGACCGGAGAATAAGGCAACTTGTATGTTCAACTTGTTGCACAATCTTCAAGGGTTGGGGCCATCACCTCTAATCCTTAGGGCCAACAACATGATAATGGACCCTAAATCCTAAACCCTAAACCCAAAACTCACCTTTCCATCAACAACATTTAGAATGGTTGTTACTGATTAATCCGACTTCACTACATACGAAACTTTTTAATAATCAAAGCTACTACCACAACCATACCAAGGGGCCCCAAAAACAATGGAGTTGGGTATCCCCTTTGGCAATCAACTGGTTTGACCACTTGACCTTACGAGATAGGTTAATAGGTGAAGAAATGAGTACCTTAGCCGCTTTCCCTCCAATCCTAAATGAAAGGCTAGGATTAGGTTGTTTACCTCAATTCCCTTCATTCGATTGGGCTCGATGTAGGCCGAGCCGCCACCTCCTCACCTTGCTCCATTTTTTGGACGTTGATCTTGTCTCCCTCCTTGAAGCTAACTTGATTGTGATTAAAACCTCATTTTAATACACTATAATCTTAGCCTTATCATAATTATTTCACTTAATACACATCATTAGCTTTCTAGAGACCTAAAATTCATTTTAATTGGATAAAATTTGCAAAAGTTACAAGATTGGAAATATGGTGTCTATTCAATCGATCCTTCAGCTTAAAAAATCCATGGTTAATTTGTTACTATTTGGATTGGGACTCGCATATATCATCGGAAAGCTATCAAAAATATCTATAACAAAAAAATATGAGATCAGCAAGATAAGCTGAAATGGATCCAACAGCCTCTTTGTAATGCAACAGTCCACTAGAATTGCTCAAACTATGTACTGCACCTTTGAAAATCTATAATGTCTACTTGGAAAAATTATATGTTTTTAGATTGACGTATTGGTAAGATCAGCATGCCTGATCTAACAGCCACTGCCTAAATGAACATCCTAGTTTTTCCTCAACTTTGGAAAATCAAAATTAATTGTTATTTCAACCAAATTGCAAATGGAAACCGGCTAAGGATAGCTTTAGAAAATCTCTATAAAAAAATACTAAATTTTGGTTCCAAGTGTTAACCTAAGTATTTAGGCCTTTAGTGGCCAAGGTCTACAATGCCTTAATATTTGACTTGCATTCTAACCTACCTTTACGGAAGAATAAAATTTTGTGTGTTTACTAGGAGAGGGTAAGGAGGAGTTTTCCTCAAGCCTTACTACTAGAGACATGCAAAAAAAAATTCTTCCTAACTACATAGAAGTAAAGCTTCGCCCACTAGTCGGAGAAAAAAGAGAATTTCTTTCTAACTACATCGATGTAGGACTTCGTCCATTAATCAAAATCAAAAGAGGGTTTGCCTAACTACATTGAAGTAGGGCTTCGTCCAAATTCTAGAAATTTGAGGGAGTTTTCAAGATGGAAAAAGAGGGGTTTATAAACCCTTTCAAAAAAGGGTTGGACCCCTCCGCCACCGGTTCCATCCTTTTGAACCTTTTCCAAAATTTTAGCTCGGGGATTTTTCCGATTGAGGTTGCCACCCTGTCGCCGAGGTCACTCCGACGGAAATTCTTCTAGTTTATTTAATTTTTGCCATTAGGTTGGCAATGGGGCAATGGGCAAATGGCCCCTTGCTTTTTTTTCTTCAAAGTCTTCACGTTGATTTGTCTTCTCACGCCGAGCACCTCCACTTGTCTTGCGTGACCCACACTAACTAATAAACTAATCTTTGTTTAGCTAGCCTCTATTAATTTAATCATCTTAGTTATTGTTTTTTTTACCAACTAGCATTTCTTTCTGCTAAACTAGGTTCTTATCTAGTTAGTCATTTTTCCTAACTTAGTTAATTTTCACCATTAGTTAATTTTCATTTTGACTAACTCTACCTAAACTAGATTTTTTCCCTTCACGGATGAAGGTCCGAGGTCCTCGATAATTCACCTTCCTTTTTTGGGCTAAATGCCAAATGAACCAATTTTTCCTCAATTTAGGGTAGAAGCACGCTAGGGTTAGTACACTTTGGGCAAAAATCAAAGTATGTTTTGGACACCAATTTGGAGCAATTCTTTGATATCTCGAAGGAAAAGGATTTTGTTGCACGAAAATGCAAGAAGCCCACGTAGTGTTCTCTATGTTTTGTATAGGCAAAAGTGAAAATGCATTAAATTTTTTGATTTCTTATGTTTTAAGCACTTACAAAAATAACCCCATTTTCTTTCATTAACCGTTGAGTGGACTGCAAATGTAGGAATTGTTTAACAAAATATGATTCATAAATATATATTACACATGTCACAAAAGAGTCATAGAAAAATATAACCTAAAACCCACAAAATGTAGTATTTTTCATAAAAAAATATACTGTGTGACAGGAAACCACTGGTATATAAATATACTCACCACGGTCAAACCATGAGGAGTTTATTGATAGAAACTAGAAAAATTATTGCTCATCTATATCTACAACCAGATTATTCCATTTTATCCCTCAAAGAGATGTTACTTTGAAATCTACACCTAATTGAATGCAACATTCCTCTGGAAATGTGTTTTGTGACAACATTTTTGTACCAGTGTGGCGTGCTTATGCCTTTTACTATCAATTCTAACTTCTAATGTTAAAATCCTAACTAAAAATGACCCAACGGAGTGGTGGACCACTCTGGGGGTTCACACCAAACCGCCTACATATGCATTCGGGACTCTTTCTTTAATAGGTTTCCAATGTTTAGATGTGGACTTCCATCCATGGAAGTCTACTCTTGAGTTGATCATTGTGTTGCCAAAACAACACTACAACTACCCGAAGCATAGTTGCCAAGTATGCTCCGGGGGGTCGTCAACAAAGCCGCCTCACCCATATAAATATGTAGGACTCTAGGCAGGGGCCCTATCCCACCATTAAAAAATCTTTTGTCTCTATCCTAAAAGTTGGGACCAAGTAAATATTTTTTCCTTAGCCATTGGGGCTAGAAGCCCCGAATAGCTTGAGACTGCCATAATTTCTTTTTGTGATCTCTTATGCAATCAACCAACCATTCCATTGTCATCTACGTTTCACAAAGATGCCGATGTACTCTTCACTTGCGCCATTCCGCCAAGTATTGAAGAAGTTATGCTTCTTCAAACGTAGGTAGTCCTAGGTGTCGCGTACCTCTCCATGAGGAGTGTCCGAAACACCATGGGCCCAAGGGGGACCCCGGAGTGACACCCGGGACTTGTGGCGCCGTTGGTGAGACGGCCCAAATGATCCTAGTATGGGTGAGGGCCACAGGCATTGGAAACGCCTCCCACCCATGGAAACAAGGAGGCATGAGGGTGAGGCCATAAGCTATGCGTAGCTCATGGCGTGCCAATTCTAGAATGCTCAAAAATACCTCAATTGGAGGTGTGAGCTAGGAGATATGGCAATTTGAGTGGGACACTATACCAGGACAACGCCCTGGAACAACAGTGGCCTGGGAGTGGCTCCCGAGACTGCGAAGCTTTGAACAGGCATAATTTCATCAATACTTGCCCAAATGGGGCAAGTGAGTAGTCCATCAATATCTACGTAAAACATAAATGATGATGAAGTGGTTGATTATTACAATCAAAGATCTTATAAAGAAGTTATGGGGTTTTGAAGTTGCTGGCAGCTTCCAGCCTAAACGGCTAAGAAAAAATGTCTACTTGGCCCCAAATGTTGGGAGAGAGACAAAAGGTTACTTGACGGTGGGGTAGGGGCCCTGCCTAGAGTTCTAGAGGCTTATATGGGTGAGGTGGTGTGGTCGAACGCAACCGAGGCCGAATGGCATGGCCTCCATGGGCATTGGCCCAATGTGAGGGCATAGTTGCCTAGTATGGCTCGGGTTGTTGTAGTGTTGCTCGGGCAACATGATGATCAACATTAGATTGGACTTCTATGGATGGAAGCACATCTAAGAATTGGTAACCGATTAAAGGGCGAGTCTCAAAAACCAAGTAGGAGGTTTGGTCCTCCTATGAATTAAGAAGGTCCGTGGTATGGAGAGCTAACCATTCGCATGGTGGAATGCAAAGAGGTTAGCGTTTGTAATTCGTGTTAAAATGAAAAATGGACCAAGTTATTGAAGGGGAGCTAGCAAGGGTTGCGACACTAGGTGCCACTCCCAGATTAGTATTGTCCAAGGATGTTGTCTCGAGACAACGCCCCACTCAAACTCCCATATCTCCTAGCTCACGATTCCCACGCCATAAGATATTGGTAGCTCATGGCTATACCTTTGTGACTCCTAGTCTCCATGGGTGGAAGGCATGCCCAACGCCCGGGGCCCTCACCCACACTTGGATCACTTGGCCCCTCACCAATGGAGCCACAAGTCCCAGGTGTCACTCCGGGTCCCCCTTGCGGACACTCCTATTGGAGTAGTGCGCGACATTGCCGTGTATATGGCGCGTATTCACCAAAAATGACAATATTATTATCATGACAATAATGAATATCCCTCCTAAAAACTATCAGGGTTTGTCCAAAGACATAGCATGTCTCGAGGATCTCTGACATCAAGGGCAAATCCAAGAATTCATGACAATTCACATGAAGGTAGTGAAATCAAGGGTGGAATTAGGCATGCCATATGCCAATATGTGTTAAACAACAATATGGTTTCCGCACCTTTCTTTTTGCCACAAATAAAGCATGAAAAATCTTCATACACCACCGCCAATTCGGGATGCAAGGTCCCCTCAATGGAAAGGTGAGAAGAAACTCAATTCTTAGAATGTTTTCGACATTGTTGTCCATCCTTTTCCACAAGTAATAAAATGCCACTTTGAAGGAGATCCTTCACGCAAATGATTATATGTCATGCTTTGACGTCCAAAGTCGTGGGCGCCCCACTTTGCAAGTAGACAAAAACCTCCCTTGGAGTATCTTTGCAACTGAGGTCGACAAGCATATCGCAAAGTATCGCGGTGTTGGGTGATAGATTAATTCTTCATGGCCATAAGCATGACGACATGTTTCAAGAACTCAACCCATTCATGTAGACATTAAGCCCAAACCTCTAAGTCATCCAAGTCTATAACTGGATTCAATTTTTTTCAAATAAAACTTGGCAACATAGGTTCCCTTCCATACAAAAATTGGTAAGGACTATACAAAGCCAATGATGTTTGCCTACCGAATCGGTAATCCATGGCTATCCGTGGGAGCTTAAAGTCCCAATCACAATGGTTGGCTCATAGTAACCCATATTTACACAAACATTTTTTGATCGTTTGAACAACACGTTTAGCCAAACCTTCCGCCTTTAGACGATCTCGTGATGTAATGCAATGATCAATATGGGTTTTGGTATAGAAGTCCTCAAAGGAACCAAGAAACTTTCTTCATTGATAAGTTTAAACCTCAGCATGTGTTTCTAAATGCGCTAAAACACAAACCAGAAACGTGGTGGCTGCCAATTTGGATGAATTTTGAGATAAAACAACAAATTCAATCCACTTGCTAAAATGCTCTGCCATCACCAAAGTATAATTTGCCCCACGTAATGTAGTGTCGAATGGTCCTATAAAATCCAAACTCCATTGATATCCTAAACCCATAATAGGCAAAGGACATTTTTGGGGTGACAAGGTATTGAAGCTTGATCGAACTCGATCACATACTTCATACCTACCAACATAGGTAGCCAATCCACCAATACTGGCTACGCAACATCAAATGTGTTCTATGCACCCCAAAATGACCCAACTCCTCATGTACTTGCCGTACTAAGAGAGTGTGTTGGTTAGGCCTTGGAATTATACGTCTAGTTCCATCCGGCCACAAACGGAATAGCAACCCATTTTCCCAATAAAACATGTTATTCGGTGAGAAATCTTATCTTGTTCCATAGCCGAGATGAATGTAAAAAATGTCCCATATTGTAGATTGTGTAGGATTGTAAAGTTTTCCTACATATCACCAATCACTTGATACCTATCATCTTCTTCATCTACACCTTGATCTAGTTCTTCATAAGCTAAATTAACAATTAAGGTCAAATTTGCCGAAGCATGCCAACCTGGAAGCGCATCTCGATCACAATCTCCGTGCTATCTAGCCTTGGTTAAGTCCTCTTTCGATGAAATTGGATTGCGGAAGAGTCTATCTGCATCCAAATTGGTGGTTCCCGCACTATGAACAACCTCAAAATCATATTCTTGGAGTACCAATGTCCATCTAGCAAGTTTGTCAGTAAGTTTATCTGACTCCATAAGCCATTTCAAGGGTTGATAATTGGTCACCAAAGTAAATATTTGACCATATAAATATGGTTTAAAGTGAGAATTGGCCCAAACATCGGTTGGTGTTTCTTATTCATATGATGAAAAGTTGGACTCAACTTTGTTATTGTTGCGTGAAGCATATGCAATAACATACTCTTGTCTTGCATCATTTTTTTGAGTCAAGACCGCTCTCAAACCCAATGCCCTCCAAACTATATAGAGTTGGAAAAAATTTCTAACGTCGGGACGTTGAAGCACTAGGGCAAAACCCAACCTTTGCTTTAATGTCTCAAAGGAATGACATTGTCTGCGGCCCCAAATCCAATCTTGGTATTTGCCTATAAGCATAGTCAACGGTTTGGTAATCAAGCTGAAGTCCTTGATAAATCGACGATAATAGTTTGCCAATTCGAAGAAAACATAAAGTCGTGGAACATCGTTAGGTGCTGGGATCTTTTGCAAAGTATCCACCTTCACTTGTTGTACCCTAAATCCTTTGGATACAATGTCCCAGATAAAATAGGCGGTTATGGAAGAATTTGCATTTTCCACGGTGTAAGCGTAAGCCCCACCTACGTCACCGCTCAAAAATTGCTTGCAAGTGCCTCACATGCTCTTGTGGTGTATTGCTAAAGATGATAACATCATCAATATAACACTGAGCAAAGGACAACCTTGCTTGCATTTCGTCCATCACCTGCTAGAACTCAGCATTCTTGAAACCAAAAGGAAAACTTTTGGCGATACAATTGATCATTTTCTTCGCGATCAACCCTCAAAATATTGTTTTGACTCGATTTTGAAGCCAAATAGGCAATTGGAAATAGCCAGATTTCAAGTTTAATGTGCTGAAAACTCAAGCATCTCCTACTAAATCAAACAATTCTTCTAGGATTGGCAGAATTTAACAGTTTGATTTTGTCTTTTTGTTGACTGGATGACATACCTTTTGAAGGCATGATCATTGCACAAACATACTCCCCATTGTATAAATCCACCAATAATTTGTCACAACGAGCTTGGACACCAATAAGATAGACTCAATTTGTATGGACTTTTAAAGATGGGATGATCATCCTCCAATTTATCCAAATAGATTTTCCTTTATAGCCTTCAAGATTGTGGAGGTTAAAGGCAAAACAACTTTGATACAAACGAATAAATATCCGCACCCTTTGTGTTTCGGCACCTGTAAAATGAAGACCAAACTCCAATGGCCAGTCATTGAACTCGGTGGAATCTTTTTTTTCCAAAGGATCCACCTCTAGTGTTGGAACGGTTTTTGATTGTCAACTTGACAAAGAGGCAACATCCTTGCCCCAAGCATCATCATTCAAAGTTGTCACAACATAGTCTTATAATGTGCCCATACACCCTGCCTTTGTAATCTTTTGGTTCTCAAAGGATAAAATACCTTCAAAGATAATTTGAGAAAAATTCTTACCGGCCTTTTTTGTCCTAAATTCTTGAGCCAAAGCAGCAAAAACTTGTTGAACACGAAGCTCTTCCGCAATTTGTCATCTTAAACAATAATATTGTTCAATTTTGGCATCATAATTAGGTGCCGATGGTGCCAGTGGATTTGTCGTCCCCTCTACCTCCTGACCATTGTCCTTTGTCCTTAGAGCCATCAACCGGTCATCCATGTGCCATTGAAATGCCAGACAAATACCTAAGAACCAAACTAAGGATGTGAAATCCATAGTTTTGCCAGAAAAAAACCGATGTTGACCTTCATACATATCATGTGACATTGTATTTTGGGTGGAGAAGCCCATAGCTCTTTCACGTTCATCCGCATTGGGTTCCTCATAAGCGCGAGTGTTTGCATCCCATACTATGTCTGGTCCTTGTGCCCAAAATCCGTAGGAACTCGGATAAATCATAAAGGTTCGGAATGCGCCACGAGGTGCCCCCATCTTGTTGACCAATGTCAAAGGTGTCAAATTATCTTTGGGCACCGATAGCAAGGACTAACCAAAATGTCATCCACTTTGCATCCAAATAAGAGCAATGGAGAATAGATGATGGAAAACCAAGTTGGTCTATATGCATCAAGGTCGATGAGCATAAAAACCTACTCCCGCAGCATCTAAAAAAATCGGGGACCAAGAATTTGGCAAAAATATTGTCCATCTGCCACAACCTTGTTTCTAGCATCACCTAAAGGTGGTACATTCTCTAATATCTATCCAAAGGGAGTGGATTGGTGTTTGAACCACCAATGCATGATCCGCACCAACTTCCAAAAGAGTTTGGATCGGGGGTCATGAAGACCCTGACCCTGCTTTTGCATGTGAGTGACCAACCAGCAATCAACAAGTCCACATGTCCTAGGCATCTCAAATCTTCCTTTCCAATGAGAGAAACATCATTGGAAAATCCTGAGAATGTTTTTTCCACGACAGACTAAGGTAATTGTTTGGAAAATCAAGCCATCAACTGGTTGATATGATGCCCTGCTATTTTGCAAGGTACCAATGCATTGTCCACATGGATGTACCTTTGTACTGTTAGCACCACCTCCAAGACTGCTGCTAATCCAATTCCTATACCAGCAAATAACTCCATGAAGGCGATACCCGTATTAAAAGGTTGTCAATGAATTAATCGAGAAATGCTACTCAAATTCCAATAAGGATTCATTGGAAGTGGAAGTCAGGCCATTCACAATCTCTGGACATTGTCGAGATAATAACACAAGGGTCCACCAAGGGGGAAGCGGATTTTTTAAGGTGTCGAATGGGCAAATGTGAAAGAGTTGGATTTTTTAACTTTGTTTCTAATCCTCCAACCGAGGCAAAATATTCCTCCAACAAAGTAACGTTGGAAGGTACATAATCCGTGGTTGAAGTACAACCAAACAGGATTTCAGCTACCATGGACAAAACCAATGTGCCAAAGGTAATTGGAAACATTTTTTTCCATCTCTGGAAGACCATCTTGGTCGAATCCACGCCTCCTCAATCCAGTTGTCCAAACCAAACCCAAGAAAATAGAGGGCTTATTGGCCAACCAATATATCATAATTGGTGGCGTTTGTAACCATACAATTCAAAAAGAAATATGAATAAATGGGCCATGTCCCCACACAGAATATCAAATGAAGTCGCTCCTTCATTTGTTTAGTGGCCCGTTCTGTGCCCCCTAATGAGGTCAAAATGGTAAATGGGCATGGTTCCATGTCTGAAGCCATAGGTTGTTTAGGAGGGGAGCCGATGGGTTGTTGAGAAGATGTGTGTCAGAGGTCGAAGTGCCCTCCATCCTAGCCGCATGTCATGATAGTGCGTGTGGGGGGCATTTCTCTGGACAACTTACATGTCAAAAGATTCTTAGAGCCGGTTACTTTTGGCCTACCTTGTTCAAAGATGCTCACAGTTATGTTAAGCGATGTGACGCTTGTCAGAGGTATGCGAGGAATGACCTCCGCATGGAGATGCCACTCCATGTATCTTTACCTTTAGTTCCCTTTGAGAAATGGGGAATTGATTATATCGGCGAGGTTCATCTCCATTCCTCAAGGGGCATGGCTTACATTGTTGTTGCTACCGAGTACTTGACCAAGTGGGCGGAGGCTAAAGCTGTCAAGACGGATACAACTGCACACGTAGTCACATTTATGTACGAAAACATCATCTCGAGGTTTGGGTGCCCGAAGATTCTAGTGAGTGACCTGGGAACTCATTTCTTGAATTCCTTAATTCAAGAGATGACCGACAAATTCCAAATAGACCATAGGAAAACCACTCCTTATCATCCGTTGACTAATGGTCAGACGGAGTGCGTCAACGGAATACTAGTGAGTATCCTTCGCAAGACGATTCTTGATTCTAAGAGGGATTGGGATGTTAAGTTGACAGCGGCATTATGGGTGTATCAAACGACCTTCAAGGTGACGACCCAAGCCGCCCCTTTTTCCTTGGTGTATGGGTTGGAGGCCACCCTCCCTATTGAGTTCGAGGTGGAATCACTAAGAGTTGCTATCCATTCACGTCTTATGGAGAGTCAGTCATTAAGGAATAGGCTGACAACATTGGAGGAGCTTGATGAGAGAAGACGGATGGGAGCTCAACACATTGAAGCCATTCAGAGACGAAGAAATATCACCTTCGACAAGCGACACAAGAAGAGGGCACTGAGGCCGGGAATGATGGTGTTAATCCAAGATGCAAGGAAACTTGAATTTCCGGGTAAGTTTGATGTAATTTGGTTGGGGCCTTACCTCGTTTGGGAGGCGTTCCCGAACAACTCACTGCAATTGGAGACATTAAATGGTGAGAGCTTCCCAACGCACACGTCCGACAGTCAATGCAAGGAGTACAGGGCTTGACGTGACAACTTGCATGTGTAGCAAAAGATCCTGGATTCATCCCCCGATGGTCGCCAATTATGTGAGCCCAAATTGGTGCCCACATTCTTAGTTGAAGGAAAATGATGTTCAAGTTTTGGAAATGGTGGGTAATTACATTAGTATTAAGAGTGGATCACGTTTAAATGGTTCCGATGTTGTTATGGTGTTGCTCATGTTCCATGGTCAATTCCAACATCAAAAGAAAAGAAAAGAAAAGAATTAAGTGCTTTGATTTGATTTGAGTTGATATTAAGGGAAGTGAGTTGAGAGAGAGCTAAGTGTTTGATTTAAGGGTGAGAGTGTTCGTTTAGGGTGATGAGTGAATCCTCATGAAGGGGGGACTCTTAGATGGGTAAGGTCCCGGATTTCCGGTCCTTTGGTAGAGACTTCTGGCCGAAGCCAGGCTACAGAGTGCCGAAGCCTGAGGCTATAGAGTGCCGAAGCTTGATGCTATAGAGTGCCGAAGCCTGATGCTACCGAGTGCCGAAGCCTGGCTACAGAGTGCCGAAGCTTGATGCTACAGAGTGCCGAAGCCTGGCTATAGAGTGTCGAAGCCTGATGCTACAGAGTGCCGAAGCTTGATGCTATAGAGTGCTGAAGCCTGGCTACAGAGTGCCGAAGCTTGATGCTATAGAGTGCTGAAGCCTGATGCTACAGAGTGCCGAAACCTGGCCACAGAAGGCCGAAGCCAGGGCTCCTGGGTTAAACTCAGGACTCCTAATGGATACCACACCTTAGTTAGGCTTAGAGGGTGGAAGAAATGATGGAAGTAAGAGTATCAATTTTTTAGTTGACCCTTAAGGATTGATGGTGTGGAATTGCATTAGGAGTAGATAGGCATTAGTTAAGGCCTTCAATTAGTTAATGGATGAAGTAGTTAGAAGTATCTGAAGGAAAACTGGTTGGAGTGTAGGCATTCTCTTCATATTGATGTGTGGATTTCCCTTCTATTATTAATAGTGTGTGCACATTATTCTCACTTAATGGTGTGTGAAGTGGAATGGAGATGATAGGCAAGTGGTTCATGCTTCTGTAAGTCATTAGCTTCCATCCGGATTACGACGTATAAGGGTGGAGGTTTTGGGCTGACATCGACCGACGAGTTTGGGATGCCGATGAAGAATACGGAGATGTAGAGGAGGTTCTTGAAGGGGCAGGGTCGACTTATATCATGACTCCTCCTTTGAGAGAACTTACTCATCAGTATGTTTTAACAAACATATCCCTTCTGGAACCTTGGCACATGTGAGTATGGTATATTATAGTCACTCTTTAGTTATTTGTTAGTGGACCATGATTGTAGTATGACTACACCATCATGGTTGTTGGATTTTGGTTGTTCAATGACTTTAATATGATTATACAATGACTAACAAATGATTGCCATATGAGTCATATACTAATGTAACCATGTTGTGTTCAGGCAATGGAGGGATGAATACGAGGGAAATCCCAACATCATACCATGTGATGTTTGGGTTAGAATCGCAGTGCACAACCATCCACATGATCCCAACAACATTGACGACATAGATAGGATTTTGTTGTGTAGTAGGCCATCCTAGAAAGCGACACTGTACACAATGATGCGAGCATTTGGGAACCACTTTCAAATGGAAGATTCGCAATCTGCATCGTTGCAAACATACAACAGTGGAGTTGCTTCTATAATTTGAATGCCAACTGTTCATTCTCAATCCGAGGTATCATTAAATTATGTGGGAGTGCTCAAAGATATATTGAAGTTGGACTATGGTCCATTGCGAACTCCAGTAAATTTTTTCGATGCGAATGGTTGAAAAGGGAAGTCAATCGCGGAAATCCAGCTTATGTGCACGATGATGTTGGGTTCATGGTGGTGAATTCTCGGCACAAACCACCTAAGATGTCGGAGCTGTTTATTTTTCCAAACCAGGTTATACAAATTTTTTTCTCCAATGATTTGAGAAAACCTGGCTGAAAGTTATTGTTACGTAAGGAAACATGATCAAAAAGAGAAGAACAAAACACAACATATGTTTTCATTACAACTAGTTTAGAAGTTCAAGGCATGAGTGCCCTCGAGCGGATCCCTCCCCATCCGAATATTGTCTCTTTAGTAGAGGCCATTGAATTATCAAACAAAGATAATTTGTTGGCAATCGCAAAATTTTAAAGCTGACATTATTTTTTGTATTATTTCTTACATTTGGATGTATTGTAATTCCCATATAGGGGGTCTTATTCATGTGAATCCAATATGAGAAGAAACATTTTTTGAGTTTCAGTTAAGAGTGAACCCATGTTTAAATGTCATATGATTGTCTAAACAGATTTCTAACTCCCAACAGTGACTATGTATTAATATGAAAGTTTTTCTATTGACAATACTACATAAGCTTGTAACATTCCTATTCATGCATATGGTTAGCAAATAGAGATAGCAATGCTTAGTAATAAATCTAGGAATGTAGATTGTGCAATATGCAAATTGAAACTGTATCTTTCAGAGGGGAATTTTTGCGTTGCGCTATGGCTATTCCCCAAGGGATTTAAGGGGCAAAAATATTTCCCCTAAAAATAGACATCATTTTTGAATAATCTTAAAGGGAAATTTAACGTTTCAGGGTTTAGGGTTAGAGATTCACTCCATTTCATTGCGTTTGTTTCGTAGGGTATGCACAGACCACATACAAAGCGAGACGTTCCAATTCCAACAACATTGTAGAGGCTAGGCGGGAGCAAAACCGCTCAAGACATTGCAATGTCAAAGGACGTCCCTCTTCAAACAACAAAAAAATGACGCACCTGTCCAGGGTGCTTGAAGTTTCCGATAGCAAAGAAGAAGAAACACATGTCGTTGACCTGGACTTTGCAACGCCCTCTTCAAATCCTTCTCTTGAAAATGTAAATTCATTCCTTACTTGTTTTTGAGATTTCAACATCCATAATTTTTAAACAATATAAAACTTTCAAAAAAAGTTCTGAAATAGGGGTTTTGGTACCGAAACCCCTATTCCAATCCTTTCTTCCAAAGCTTTTATTTTTGTTCACCATTTATTTCATGATGCAATTGCTATTGCACCATTTTTTCTCGCATCATTAGTTTTTCATGTAAATTTTTGGAATAGGGGTTTCGATACCGAAACCCTTATTCCAACCCTTTTTATCAAAAATATTTTTTCCCTTCATCATTCATTTCTCTCGATCTTTGCTAATGTTCTCATCTTTTCCCTTGTTTTCATTCTCATTCGAGGGTCTGGAATAGGGGTTTCGGTACTAAAATCCCTATTCCAACCCTTTCTATCAAAAACATTTTTTTCCTTCATCATTTATTTTTCTCGACCTTCGCTACTGTTCTCATCTTTTCCCTTGGCTTCATTCTCATTCAAGGGTCTGGAATAGGGGTTTTGGTACCGAAATCCTTATTCCAAACCCTTCAATCAAATTTTTTTCCTTTTGTCATTCATTTTTCCACACCTTCGCCATTATTTACATTTTTTCGCATGTTTTGATCTTCATGCAAAGTTCCAGAATAGGGGTTTTGGTACCAAAACCCCTATTGCAACCCTTTCCATGAAGATCAACACATGTGGGAAAATTGTGAACAACAACAACGACATCATCGAATGACTATTGAAAGGAAACAAAACCTTTGAAAGAAAGGGTTGAAATAGGGGTTTCGGTAACGAAACCCCTATTCTAGACTTTTCAATCAAATTTTTTTTCTTTCGTCATTCATTTTTCCACACCTTCGCTATTATTCACATTTTTCCGCATGTTTTGATCTTCATGCAAAGTTCCGGAATAGGGGTTTCGGTACCAAAACCCTTATTCCAGCCCTTTCCATGAAGATCAACACATATGGGAAAATGTGAACAACAGCAATGACATCATCAAATGATTGTTGAAGGGAAACAAAACGTTTGAAAGAAATGGTTGGAATAGTTTCGGTACCAAAACCCCTATTTCAAAACCTTCAATCAAATTTTTTTTCCCTTTGTCGTTCATTTCTCCATACCTTCGCTACTATTTATATTTTTCCGCATGTTTTGATCTTCATGCAAAGTTCCAAAATAGGGGTTTTGGTACCAAAATCCCTATTCCAACCCTTTCCATGAAGATCAACTCATGTGGAAAAATGTGAACAACAACAACGACATCATCAAATGACTGTTCAAAGAATATAAAACCTTTGAAAAAAAGGGCTGGAATAGGGGTTTCGATACCGAAACCCCTATTTCAGACCCTTCAATAAGAAAGAAAACAAATGGGAAGATTAAAATAATAGCGAATGCCAATATGGTAATAGGATACCAAACCCACGGTAATGGGTATATTTCCCAAAAAATTTGTCAACCTAATATGCTCATTACTTACCGCTCCCTGCTCACCTCTCATATGATAGCACTCCCCATCCACAATTACCACTAGCCATGTATGACTACATTATGAGTAAAGTATGTCCAAACTATGAATGTACGGTGATTAGCCATGTAATTTGGAATTTTACTATGATTTTCTTATATCACGTTCATGAATATACCAACAATGTGCTCAAAAGATTCGTCGCATTTGGAGGTCATTAACATGTTAACATGTGCAAAAGGGCCCACAATGCGAAACAAAACTATCGTATAGTAAGCTAAGTTTATTCCCGCTATACGGATGTTTGTTTGACTAGGGGGCTCAAACGCCATCCAAATCAATTGAGATTTAGATGAGACTCTATAGATGCATTGTGTCAGCCATAAACCCCCACCCTTTGCGTCTGTGGTCCGAGTGGAAATCTATGGCTTACATGTCTTTGTTGACTCTTAACCTCAGAACTCCCCGCTCATGCTCCAATGAATTTAGATGCAAAACACACTCTGTTGACTCCCCTTTTGGCTTGGCGATGGTCGGTGCATCCGTGCAAGTGCGTAAAAGCCCACGGGCGAACGCCCGTGGGGCTCCCAACTGGGTGAAAGACCCCTCTCTCGTACAGCAGCAGTCTTTTTTCACGTAAACGGCCGCAACTTCCGTTCACGAAATCCGATTTTTGTGCGGTTAGGCTTTTTGGAAAGCTAATATGAAGAGTTGCACTCCCTCCAAAGCCCACGGGCGAACGCCCGTGGGGGCTCCCAACTGGGTGAAGTACCCCTCCCTCGCACGGCAGCATACACCCTTTACTTTAACGGCCAGAAGTTTCGCTCACCAACTCCGACTTTACCAACCCTAGGTTTTCTCACAAGCCAACTTAAAGGGCTACATTCACTAAGCCCACGGGCGAACGCCTGTGGGGGCTCCCAAATGGGTGGACTGACCCCTCCTCACAAGGCAACAACCTTTTTTTCATGTAAACGAACACAACTTCCGTTCACGAAATCCAATTTTTATAAGATTAGGCTTTGTGGAGAGCTAATCTAAAGAGCTACACTCACTTCAAAGCCCACGGGCGAATGCCCGTGGGGGCTCCCAAGTGGGTGGATTGCCCCCTTTTCGTTAGGCAACAGCTCCTTTTTACGCCAACGGCCACAACTTCCGCTCACTAAATCTGATTTTTATAAGGTTAGGCTTTTTGGAAAGCTAATCTAAAGATCTACACTCACACCAAAGCCCACGGACGAACGCCTGTGGGGGCTCCCAAATAGGTGAATTGAACCCTTTTCGTTAGGCAGCAGCCCCTTTCACGTGAATGGCCACAACCTTCGCTCACTAGCTTCAATTGGAATACTTGCTAGTGATTTGGAAAGCTAAAAACAAAACCTCTGACTCATGCACATATCAAAACAACTGCATAATTCCTCTTCTAGGTGTGGGTTTTCAAGTCAGCTCTTTATAAATTAGGAGGCAGCTGATACATCTTCATTGAACCATTCATAAATTTTGCTCACCAACTTCAATTCTAACAAGCTTATACTTTTTGGAAAGCTAACAATAAAGGCTAGATTCACCTAAAATCTGAAGGCCAAATTGTAAATTCAGGGTCCACTACACTTGATTAGAAGTGGCCCAGCTACTTAGGGGTGTGTTCAAAAACACACCACCTCCTCTCAAGAGTTCTAACTCTAAGAATTCTAAGTCCACATGAATGCTTGCTGATCTTCCTAACAAAATGAAGAGAGGAAGAAAGAGAGCTTCCTAACTAGAAATCGCAAGGGCTTCGCCGTGCTAACTGAAAATACGGGGAGAGCAAATGAAAGGAAAAGAGGGGGTTTTTATCACCTTTCAATGAAGGGTTGGACCCCTTCTCCCTTCCTTCAACCGAGGGGCCCGTCCCTTGATTGGTGGCAATTAAGCCCTCGGTGGTAAATGGGGGGAGGCAACCGTCACCTCCTTTTCTTTTCTGGGCCGTTTCCGGAATTTATCTTTTTTTGCCGCCGCTTGACTTTTCTTGCTTGAATTGGTTGACCCTAACTTAACCCACCCACTTACTAACCTATAACCTTAACATTTCCGATTCGGGTAAGGGGCATTTCCCTTTTACCCCTTCGGCTCTAATTCCTACTTGTCCAAGGTTTTTACCCCAAGGGTAACATACCCCTAGCTTTTGCAACCCGGAATAATCTAATCCCCAAACAATAATAACTCAATTTCTAATTTCGTTCAATAAACCTCGATTCAACCCCTTAACTCCACTTAAATCAAAACACGGAATCCACCCCCAACAAAGCATTCAACTAACTCAGTCATCACTAATTTTTATGTTTTTAATGTTTTAGAAATGTTAAACAAATTGTGAACACGAAATTGGGCTCATACATTGTGTGGCACACACAACTTTCCCACACCTAAAATCGTCCCTAGTTCCTATTATTAGAAACCCCAATTGATGATTAGCCCACTTAATTTGGGATTTTTACTGCGATTCTTTCATATCACGTTCACATGCATACTATCAGTATGCTCAAAAAGTTTCATCGTATTTGGAGGCCATTAACGTAGTAGCAAGGACCAATGGAACAAAAAAAAATGATCATGCAATAAGGTAGCATGTTAATATTGACTTGTCATAGTGTGTACAAAATTTGATGCCACGTTTACAAAAAAAACATGAAAATGACTCCCAAACAACTAATATAGGGTGTAGGATGTAGGATGTAGTGTATAGGGGGTATTATGCCACCTCAACATAAAGTCGTTGAGGTTGGACCTTCGTAGTCATTCTTGTGACACGTCATTATTATAGAGAATAATGTGAACTTATAATACCCTTATTTTCCACATCATTCAATGGACGTAAATGCCACGTTAAAAATGAATGGTATTACAAAGTTATAGTATAGACGCAGTCATTAAATGACAACTAGAGAATGACTAATAATTTTCCAAGTCATGATCTTCTATCCACGTCATACACGAATGGATGAAGTGGATGATACATGGTAGACGGAAAATGAGTCTGTTGTAAGGTCCTTAATAGAGTTCATTGTGAGTTACTTAAATGATAGTAAAATGACTGCTATGTTGGACACTTCACAACATGTAACATGGGTAGGCGTGATAGTCGTTTAATGAGTTATTGCAAAAATGAGTCATTGATACCATGGTTGGAATGGACAAGGATTCTTTTAGTGTGGGTTGAAAATAATTGGTTTGGCATTGTTTCATCGAGGTGGGAACATATGTAGTAATGTTGGTGAGTTTGGATGAATGTCTATAGATCGAACAAATGTGTAGACAAAAAAAATGGTTATTCTTGTGGTTGTTGTTTGGATGTGGTAATGGTTGTCAAAGTCATGGGGGGTGGGAGTTTTTATGAGTGTGAAATATAGTAAGCTATGGTCTTAGAAAAAGTGGTAGACTTGTTTGTTGAATGGAGTTGAGAAATTCATTTATATATATGGTAGAATTGATAAAAATTTCTATAAGGGTGGGTTTGAATTTTGTATTCTTAATTATTTTGAAGGGATATGGATTTGTATTCTTTATCATGTTTTTAAATCAGTGCGATTTTCACTGCGGTTAAGATGATGCCTTCAAGTTTTTTGTCGTTGAAGGTGTCCACTTTATGTGTGTCATCTCATATCATGTTTAAAATAATTTGGTAGCATTTGATTGAGTTTTCCAAGGCGAGAGTAAGAGTGGTGATTCAATTCTATTTTTTTCGTGGTCATTTCATCTTATAAAATGAATTTGGTATGTCCAAATTCAGATTGGCAGCCTATACATCTTTGGGGACCAAAGGAGTAGGGGGATGAGGGTTGATGTGGTGTGTGGTTTGTACAATTGCAAAGGCATGTACCACATCTTGGTGTACATCCTTGAATCGTCCAAGTTTTTCCTCACATGGTTTGTGTTTATCATTCAATCATGAATTCAACCTATTTTTTGGAATTATTTAACTTTTATCCACCCACATTTTGTAAGAAATTGTGTTCAAACATATTATATTAGCACTTTTGGAATGGAAGGGAGAATCTTCCCCATCCTTAATGGGAAAATAGACATAAACTATGTTGTTCGTACCAAAGCTTTGGAGAAATCTTTGTTTTGTTTTTTGTTTGGTTTGTAGTTTGATCAAGATTCATGCAATGAATGTGAGGCAAATATGCTTAGCTTTGTCTTTTTTTCAAAAAAAATTTGTCACTCTCATTACGATGTTGGGTGAGATTAATTCATTTTCCAAAGGATTTTTTTAATCCCCAACAAAAGTTGTAGTGGTCCATGCAATGTTGTCTTCAAATATTATCCATACTTTGATTATTTCATAATCTAGATTCTTTTCAAAATATTTTACTGTGATAGACCTCATCAATATTTGACCTCCTACATTCTTTAGAAATGAGTGTTTTGAGTGTTGAGAAGTTTATTTGAGAGGCTTGGAGGTGTCTAGACTCCAAGAGCATCTGACTTGTAAAGCTTGAGTGTTGAGAAGCTTATTTGAGAATCCACATCTAAGAATTGGTTGCCAATTAAGGGGTGAATCCCGAATGAAAGAATAGGAGGGTTGGTCCCTTCCGCGGTATGGGGAGCTAACCATTCGCATGGCGGATTGCAAAGGGTTAGTGCTCGTGGCCCTTGCTAGAATGGAAAAATGACCAAGTTATTTAAGGGGAGCTAGCAAGGGTTGCGACACGAGGTATCAGAGCAGGGTTCCAATCTTTGATCTAGCACTTTGAGGAAGAGATGGCTACCAAATGCTCGGGTGATGATGGTGAGCCCGGGGCTTGTAAAAGGTTGTGATGCTCAAATTGGAACAAAGATCATGTCCAAGTGGATTTTGACCCGCTATTGATTGTAATGACAATGGTGGGAATGTTTGTGGATTCGGTGGGGAAATAGAGGAAATTTTTTAAAGACCTCTTGCATACCTCGAAGAGAATTCGGGGGCTAAATTACCGAATGCAACCATGAGCTTGGAAAGTGATGATGTTGGATTGAAATTTCAACTCAAATTTCTTGAGTTCATGAATTAAGAACTCGAGTGTGGCAAACATGCGAGGGCCCAACAAGACAAAATGATCGAGGTCCGCATGATGCAAGGTGCTAGGTAATCTTCTTGAACAAAGAAGTTGGCCAATGTAAACATACCAAGTACCTTCTCGGGGCTTGGCAAGGCAAGAAAGGTGAAAAAACTTGTGTTGGAAATGGACAACTAGTATGATGTCCAAAGGCCCAAGGTGGACGACAAGGTCGCCATAGTGGTTAACTTTGTGAAAGACCATGCGCTTGAGTGGTGGATTAGTAGGAAAGCGCAAGAGTCCGAAATGGTGGCAAGCTTGACTTGGGTTGGCTTCATGGATTTGTTTGTTTTGAGGTTCATGCTGGAGCACCAAGAATTGCGTGAGGGAATGAACTTGGTGGAAATGAGGCACACGGGGTTTCTTAAGGCCTATGTGTGCGATTTTAATGGCTAAATGAATACTACACCTAAGATGGACGATTTTACTAAGAAATGGATTTTCTTAGGTGGATAGCAAAAGTGGGTGGTAGACACCTTGTTCAAGTTTCTGAAGTTTTTCAAGGATGTGGCGGGGACCATTAAGATTGCTAAGAGCATTGAAGCTGATGGACCCGAAAGGGAGTCGGGTGGCGTCTCACAACAAAGTGGCTTGAGCCAAAATATGTCCCAAGGCAAAGAGCGCAACAAGTTGGGCCATCAAACCAACACAAAGAGGCAAGCCGAAGGTACAACTTCCAACAAGGGTGGCACCTAAGGAGGAAAACCACCCAATGTTGGGAACAAAAAGGTAGCCTTGTGGTACCAAAGCAAATCATGTTCGTGCCGCGGACAAAATGTAAGAATGTGGATTTGTGGTACCAAAGCAAATCATATTTGTGCCGCGGACGGAATGTTAGAAGGTGGCATTGTGGTACCAAGGCAATTCATGTTTGTGCCGTGGACGGAATTTTAGAAGGTGGCCTTGTGGTACCAAGACAAATTGTGTTGTTGTCGCAGACCGAATGTTAGACGGTGGCTTTGTGGCCAAGGCTAGTAGCCTTAAGCCAAGGCCAAGTCTTTGTACCTTGAGGCTCAAATGAATGAGTGAGATGGTGTGGCCGAACCCACCCGAGGCCGAACAACACGGCCTCCATGGGCATTGGCCCAATGTGAAGGCATAGATTCCTAGTATGGCTCGGGTTGTTGAAGTGTTGCTCCGACAACGCGATGATCAACATAAGATTGGACTTCCATGGATGGAAGTCCACATCTAAAAATTGGTTACCGATTAAGGGGTGAGTCCCGAATGAAAGAGTAGGAGGGTTCGTCCCCTTCCTAGGAACTATAAGGTTCGCGGTATGGGGAGCTAACCATTCGTTTGGCGGATTGCAAAGGGTTAGCGCTCGTGACCCTTGCTAGAATGGAAAAATGGCCAAGTTACCTAAGGGGAGCTAGCAAAGGTTGCGACATTTATTTGAAATTGATTTGAGTATTTTAGGGTTTCTTTGAGGGCATTGAATGTATTTGGAGTTTGAAATGATTAGACTTGGATCATTTGAGTGTTGAAACTCTTACTTGAGAGATAGGCTAGTTATTTGAGCCCAAGATAAGCATACCTGAGTATTTTAAGTGATTTGAGTGTTGGAAAAACATTTGAAGGATAATTTACATTTGAGATAATTTTTTTTATTTGAGTGTTTTTAGATTTTTCTTTAGGTTTAGATGATCTGACTTGTGCTATATGAAAATGTCAAGCATGTTTGAGGTGAAAAAATATTTTTTTGAATGATTTGAGTATCTTAAGAATTCTCTTGAGGTGTAGAACACATGATATTAGGTGTTTGAAAGTGTAATTCATATTTAAGGTGAAGGAGGTATTATTTGAGTGATTTCAATGTCCTAAGATTTATTTTAAGTGAAGACATTTTGATTTGAAAGTTTTGAACGTACAAACCCATTATTATAGCGTGAGATGGCATATCTTGAGAGTGAAAGTGCTAGAATCATGGACAAACTCCAGAAAAAAAAAATTATCCTTTGGAAGTTCAACATGGAGAAGGTTGTGGCTTCCATGGAATTTTGGGACATCGTAGACAAATTCGAGAGGGTTCCACCTTCCAATGCAAATTCCAAAATGTTGAAGGTATTGGAAATCAATAGGATTAACGATGAGAATGCACAAATAAAATTACATGCACAAAGGCATATAAATAATGCTTGGAGTGAAATTTCATATTTTATAACTTTGTTTTTTATTATTTTCCTTATTTTCCTTGGTTCATACAAACAATATGGGATAACAAAATGTGTATCATATGACTAACAAAGATATGGTTGGAAGCATTGGAAAGCGATAGGACTAGAGATGATATTGCACAAGCATATAGACATACACAAAGGCATATGAACAATGTTTGGACTGAGATTGTTTGATGTTTCTTTTTGCTTTGCCTTTTATTGTTTTTCCTTTTTTCCTTGGTTCATACAAAAATTTGGGATAACTCTTATCCCTTTTGGACAAATATGTGGCCTTATCCTAACCTTATTGTCTCTCGTGCCTCTTTCATTATATTTCTATTGACTACGAGCAATTAATGCTCCTTCTTTAGTAGGAAGCATGTCAAGTTATAAGGTAGTGTATCTATGAGTTTCGACGAATATGAGGGGGTGGGTAGTACCGGTACAACCTTCAAGAATAGCATCATTGGTAATATGGTAGTAGTAAGGTGTAGGTAGAATGGTAATGTAGACTAGGAAGGATAGCTAATATGGGTAGTAAAAAGAATTCCATTACAGCTATTGTTCATTTTCAATAATAATAGTACATAAATGCAAATTATGAAAGTAAATTTGCTATAGAAGGGTGGACGGAAAAACTTTGTATTTTACAACTGGAATTATTTATTGATGCTTATGCATCTACATATGAATTTTTAAATGTAAATTTGGAATTCAAACACTTAATATAATATCTATGTCCATGTGGATTGCACATGCATTTATTCATCCTTGTTGGTGTAGCAGCGTTATTTTATTGCATTCGAGAGAGACTCTGCCATATTCAATGTCATTGTACATAATCATACAATACTTTATCATCACCTCATAGTGTTGGTTCTATGGCAAATATGATCTCTCTTTATGATAATGATGAACAACCTATTTAGAAACTTGTCACAAAATCCCAATGGAAGATGTAAATTCGAAATTTGTTCAATGTTTGTGTGATTTTGACATCATTTAAGATGTTATTAACCAATAATGAACATTGACCATTTGAATTTTGTTAAAAATGAAAAATGTGATGTCCCTTTCTACTTGCATAATTATCGCATTAGATGCAAAGGTGGTCATAAAATTTGTGGATCCAACCTCAATACCATCACATTGTAATAGGTCATCTTGTTGTGATTGTCACATCCTACCATTTGTAGATGTCAAGGGAAGGAGTGTATTGAACATGTTAGTGACAAAAAAAGAAGGAATGGAAGACAATAGGGCAGTTATGGTTCCACATTGACTACATCGAATGTGTTTATCACCTTGTGGGCATTGATGTGTATGAGTGATTTCTTCTTATATTTCCATCTATGTCTAAAAACTTGAGTTTCCAAATTTTATGCTTCTTCTTCATCAATTCATTTCTCAAACCTACATGAATTCTAAAAACTATTCTAAAGCATGTTCAATATTTGGAATGTGGTTGCATATTATTAAAAAATTACATGGTGAATTTAATGATAATGTTAAGAATCATCTCCAAATTTGCAATTGTTGATCACATGAATAAAATAAAACATTCATTAGGTTAATTGCATTTCGTATGAATTTTCCATTCTTACTTTTATAAACAAAAAATTTATTATTTATGCCAAAATTGTTGCGCACCTCTCAATGAGGAGTGCTTGCAACACCATGGGCACAATAAGGACCCCGGAGTGACACCCGGGACTTGTGATGCCATTCGTGAGAGGGCCCAAGTGATCCTAGTGTGGATGAAGGCCCCAAGCTTTGGGAATACCTCCCACCCAAGGAGACTAGGAGTCATGAGCATAAGGTCATAAGCATTGAATAACTTATGGTGTCTAGATTCTAGAATACTCAAGAACTCCCAAATCAAAGGTGTGACTTAAGAGATATGGCAATTTGAGTGGGGTGCGAACTAGGGACCTGGGAGTGGCACGCAAGACTGCCAAGGTTAGAATAGCCATAACTCCCTCAATACTTGCCCAAATGGGATAAGTGAGGAATTTATTGGAATCTACACAAGAGTAGATGTTAATGGAATGGTTTCTTGATATAATTAAAGATCACACAACAAAATTATGGAGGTCTAAAGTTGTTGGGGGACTCCTTCTCCAACGGCTTAGGGAAAATGTCTATTTGGCCCCAACTTTTAGGAGAAAAACAAAAGATTACTTGACGGTGGGATAGGGGCCCTGCCCATAGTCCTAGAGGTTTATATGGGTGAGGCGGCGTTGCCGACTGACCCCACCTGAGGCAAAAAACACGGCATCCACATGCGTTGGCCCAACGTGGGGGCATAGTTGACAAATATGCATCGGGTTGTTGTAGTGTTGCTCTGGCAATGCGATTGATCAATTCAAGGGTGGACTTCCATGGATGAAAATTCCACAACCAACCATTGGCTTCTTACTAAGGGGAGAGTTCCAAATGCATGTGTAGGAGGGTTGGTTTATGAACTTGGAGGTCTAAGGTATGGAGAGCAAACCATACATGTGTGTGGGATGTGCAGGTTAGTGCTCGTGACACTTGTTAGAGTTGCAAAGTGGTGAAAATAAGTTAAGGGCGCTAACAAGGGTTGCGACAGAAGTACCACAAATAAAAGATACTAGTGGGTGTATCTTCAAATATTTTGCCAACCTCACTGCTCACAAACTACTGTTCATTGTAAATTGCTTGCCGCTCACATGTTAGCACTCCCCACAAATAAATCTATGACTTGATGTCCATAACACAACTTTTGATAAGACATATAAATGTAGGAGATAATGATTGACATAACCTAGACTACAATTTATGTGCTCAAAGATGTTGTAGTGTGATAAAAAATCTATCTGCAAACACATGTTTGTCACTAAATAATACCAAGATGAATAGTGAACAATGTTGTTATGAATAGTTTTTGCAATGAATTATGTTGGGATAAACATGATTTTTTTTATTGGTTAACATTAGCAATGACAGGGTGTTTGATGAACATCATGGATTATTACTTTGCCATAAGTTAGAAAGACTTATAATGTAACATCATGTAAATTTCTAATTGCTTTGAGAATACCGTGCCTTATCAATATGCTTAGTTTATAATATTTATATAATTTATTAGCTTTTTGTTTTCCTTATGATTTAAATATGGTTTCTTGGAATTAAAACAATCTCAACCTTAATTATCTTCATTCGTAATGTAAGGTTCATTGATTGTGAAAACAACTAAGATAAGACGAGTTTTTAGAGATGTATCAATATATTAAAGTTCCATCCATATTAGTCAAGATTCAATCATAATTATTAGTTGTTGATGACTTTAAAAGACTTCTCCGATAGTTTGAATTAAATTTTCCAAAAAAATCATGACTCATAGTTTACTTTCCATGATATAATAACTTCAGTCTCAATCAATATATATATATAATATTACGATAAATAAGTTATCTTGCGTAAATCATTTCTTTGATTAGTTATGAAAGTTATTGTAGTATGCATGTTCTGAAGTTTTTAAGTTCAAATGTTTTTATTTGAGATAAAAATAAAATCATATTAAGAGTTTATATGACAAGTTTAACTTTATTAACTTAATCATAACATCAATGCTTCTCATATTTGATCATTAATACATATCTCATAACGAAAATATTTTTACGTTATAATTATTTTATTTTATGACAATTAATTGAATTACTTCTGATTGGAGTTAAATCCAAATGTACTTGATGAAAAGAAAAAATCATTTTGATCCTAAGTTTTTTCATTAATGAGAGTTAAGGTTAATTCAATGACATTTTATCTTTCAAAGTTTCAATTCTCTTCTTGAATGCTTAATTCACATCCTCATATTACTTTCTTGAATGATTGTTCAAAAGAGTTCCTCTCTCAATATCAACTTATTCAAATTTCACGACATCCAACAACTCACAAAACAAATTAAGAGAGATGGAATTTCTAATTTTGAGTAGAAAAAAATTGTAGTATATTCATAAATGTGTCTCAAAGAGAAGATACAAGATAAGCTCAAGTGTTTTTGACACTCAATCTTAAGATAACTTTGTTGCTTTAAAATGAAGTGTTGTATCCTAAAAATATCTATCTTTATATAGTATTTTCTTTCTTTTAAACATCTATGTTTATATGATTTGTATCTTCTTTCTATGTGTATTTTCTCTCATCTTTATCATTCATAGATAGGAGCTTTTCTCAAACGGTTACAACCGTCAAACCTTTAGTGTGTTTATAATTTTAAATATCTATTTTCATCTTTATGATAGTTGCATGTTCCAAGTTCCATAATAATATCTATTTACCAATATACTTTACTAATCAAAATTGGTATTTACCATTCCTCAAGGTATAGTTGAGGTGGTTCCAAAAATTAATTGTTTTGTTAAAAACTATCTTTATACTAAATTTTATTTTTATGAATTATTCTATTGATAAGAAATCTTAATTTTTCTCTATCTATCTATGGCTATGGGCTACCTACTCTATCACTGCACGCCTCCCTCTTAATTCTACGGCAATTTCTAATTTTGTTGTCCCCCGACTCCTTGGTTTGCAGCCCCTACACCGCGCGTCTTCCTCTCGATGCCGTGGTTGCTCCTAATTCTGTGACCGATCCCTTCCGGCCTCGCATTTGTTCTTGGTTTAATTTTGTTGTGATTGCCTCTTTGGTGCCTCCCTCCTTGGTTGCCTCCTCAGATGTTTGCTTGTTGTTTATGTTGTCAATCTATACTTCATCTCAACAATATTTGACTCTTTATCTTTTATAATGGTATATATTCAATGCAAAATGCATATTTTTATCACAACCTATAATCACCACTTGCCACCAACCTACCACCAATGATTCCCTTGTATAATGTCATTTAAAAGGACCCAATGTTCCATTTAATGATTTGTTGCAGCCAAAACCCATTCATTGACTTTAGGGCTTAAGGTTTAGTTAATGCTACACACAAATCTTCATGGACGTAGAGGCAATGGTTGTCCACATATCAAATGACAGTATATTAACTAAAGATTTAGGATTTAATAATATGGAAGTCCAAGTGGTAGAAAACTACACTAAATAGTCTTATTAGGGTGGGTTCAAAATACTATGGAATGATTAATGTAGAACACATTAATTTTTCTAATAAATGCATTCTAATCAAATCTATGGCATCACTCCACATTGCACCATTCTCTTCCATCAAAACATCGGCCAACTTTGACCAGCAATCCAAAACACAATGTGAGCACACATGACTAATAATGAACAACATAAATGCACCTCAAAACAACACATGGTGTTCGTACAATGCAAAATCATACACAACCATTTATTGATAGATTATAATTTCTTAAAAATTGAGTCAATGTCATTACTCCACATTGCACCATTCTCTTCTATCAAAACGTTGGCTCGTTTCTACCAGCAAATTAAAACCCAATGTGAGCATTCATGGCTAATAATGAACAATATAAACACACCCCAAAACAAAACATTGTGTCCGTACAATGCGAAACCGCACACAACCATGTATTTATAATTTTTTTTTGAAAATTGGTAGGAAAATCATTTGAAATGAAAGTGCTAGGTTCATGTAAATTTAATGACTAATAAATTTTGTTGCCAATGAGGTCATAAGGCATATGCTTGACATGTGATTGAAGAAAAATGCCCAAAAAAAACTTGAAAATATTATTAATATATTTGCTAAAAGGAACAACAATGGGTTTTTCAATACAATACGACAGTTGGAGGAGGAAACAACCTTAATGAAAACATTTGTCATTGCAATAGGGTTTATTAATTTTGTTTTTTTTCTAGGATTTGAGAACAAAAATAGGATTGGAAATGCGATCGTGGATTACTTTGTTCATTTCATCAATAATTTCAATGGATTTCTTGGTGGTGGTGTGGATGTTCATCATTAATCTTTAGGATGTAGATGTAGCTTTGAATTTCATGCAATTATTGCACCCAAGGTGGACTAGGTCTATTGGAGTAGTCTAGGTCTTGCCTCCGGTGATCTAGCAAACCATTGTCCAAGGCACACAAATGATGTTCCCAGTCAATTGTGCCCATGAAAACCACTTAAGGTCCAAATTTTGCAAGTGGTATTTCAAAAAGTCATTGCTCTTTAAGTTTGCAACATTTTCTATTCTTTGTGTTGGTCCATCATTTGGGTTGATTAAATTCCATTTTGTATGTTTGGTCTTGAATATGGGGGAGCATTAGAAGATTCAAATTCCCCATAGCTTGAGAATATAACACAACTATGAATGCTCTAGTTCAAGAGGGTTTTCAATATAAAAAAATGTTTTTTAAAATGTCAATTTTACATCTTCTTAAGCTTTTGAAAGGGTTTTGAATCTAGGGTTTCTCAAGTCCAACTTACAAACAATTCCATTTTTATATTTTATAAAAAAAATTCATATTCCCATGTTCTAACAAATTTTCATCAAGCTCATATATTTTGGACAACTTCTTCATGATCTATAGGAACACTATTTCGCATTCAATGTTGTAACCCTTGCTAGCTCCCTTTAACTATCTTGACTATTTTTTAATTCTAGCAAGGGTCACGAGTGCTAACCTTTCGCATTCCACCCGTGCAAACGGTTAGTTTTCCATTTTACAAACCTTTTATGCTCATAGGTGGAGGACCAACCCTCCTTCACATGCATTTGAGACTTTTCCTTTAATAGGTAGCCAATGGTTAGATGTGGACTTCAATCCATGGAAGTCCAATCTTTAGTTGATCATTGCGTTGCTGGAGCAAGACTACAACTATCCAAACCATACTAGGCAATTATGCCCCCACATTGGGCCAACTCCCGTGGAGGCCGTGCTGTTAGGCCTCGGGTGGGTTCAGCTGGCCACGCCGCCTCACCCATATAAGTCTCTAGGATTTTGGGCAGAACCCCTACCCCACTGTCAAAAACCTTTTGTTTCTCTCCTAAGAGTTGGGGCCAAGTAGACATTTTCCCTTGGCCGTTGGAATTGGAAGCCCCAACAACTTTAGACCCCATAATTTTATTGTGTAGTCTTTGCTTCCAACAAGCAACCACTCCATCATCATCTACGCTTCACATAGATGCCAATGGACCCCTCACTTATCTCGTTTGGACAAGTATTAAGGAAGTTATGATTGCTTTAATCTTGGCACACCCGGGCACCACTCCCAAGTCACTGCTGTCCCTAGGCAACGCCCCACCAAAATTACCATATCTCATAGCTTACACCTTCAATTGAGGTGTTCTTGAGCATTCTAAAAATTTGACACCATAAGCTACTTATTCTTATGGCCTTACCTTTGTGACTCCTAGTCTCCATGGGTGGGAGGTGTTCCCAATGCCCAGGGCCCTCACCCACACTAGGATCACTTGGGCCCTCTTACCAATGGCACCACAAGTCTCCGGTGTCACTCCGGGATTCCCCTTGTGCCCGTGGTGTTTTGGGCACTCTTCATGGAGTGGTGCGCGACATTCAAACAACATTGCTTTGTATGGTCATTCATAGGAATCATGTGCATTGATAGGAATTTGCCCCAAACAAATCGGTTGGCTTGGAACAAACTTCATATCGATTTACTGGATCCTATTTTTTTTTTTTATCACATATTTTTTTTCATTTGTGTTCCCCACTTCTTCCATCAAATTTTTATTGTGTGCATTCATTGTACAAAGGTTCCTGTAGGTTGAAAGGATCATGTTCCAACCAATTGGTTAACTTGGAATAAACGTCATATCGACCTATATGATACCACTTCTTTGGCAACCACAAATTCCTTTTCTATATTGTTTCATTGCTGTGTGATACAACATCTCCAATGTGATGCAAAATACATTAAATGAAATTTACTTTATCATTTTGTTCATAGACATCAACAATGAAGACATCACCACTCTTGGATTGCTATGGACACTGTTGGAATTTCCTAGGCCCAACAAAATATGGACATCTTCAAAGATGAATCAATGATAGTGGTACCTATTCCGGTGGACATGGATGGGTTGTTCACATGATATAAATTGTTCCTGTCTATGATAATGAGGGTTTCTTTGAGTTTTGGAGATCGCTCTATCAATCTTTGAATGATCTTGATGTGATCTTCATGGTGGCTCATCTTCAATCTCACCTTCCTGTTGAAACTCTCCCAACTGTCGATCTTGCCCAACTTCCACAAAGCATGCCCCATATAAGTTGTTTTTTCAATAATTATTGTTTTTTTATACATAAATTTAACCAAATAATTTTGTAAGTCATGTTTAGCAGCTTATATCAACCTTGCTCAATAAGATTTACAAGCAAATTCCTCCAATGTTTGTTGATTTCCACCACAAGTTCTCATGAGGGAGATGGAAATATTTGCCGTTAAAAGATTAATCTCTGGTGAAAAACCACGGTCTCATTTACAAAAGTTTTGACTCATGGCAAGTTGATCCAATTTGCATTGAGGTACACGTAGTTCTCATCCACACCTTCTTTCTCAATACTTGAAAATATGCATATTTTTGTATATAATATTAATTTCTCTAGTTTTGACTAGGATGTTTTTTTTGGGTAGCTTTTTGTTGTTTGAAACACCAAGATATTTGCAATTGTTTTTAAAGTAAATGGCATATTTTGAAAATATAACCATGGTGAACATGTATAGAACATTGTCCCTAGTTGGCTAGTTGGACAATCAATATCTGACAAAATGCGTGTTGTCGCGTGACATGGTGTCAAGTACCAAGCCACGTCTTGGTTAATTAGGTTTTAGGTTAATTAATCATGTTGTTTAGTTATAGACTAATTTTTATGTTAGTTTAGGCCTTAGGGTGGTTACGCGGATTAAGCGGATTATTAAGAAATCACTTTTGTTTTTTGGGACCTTGCCACATTTAGGACGGTTCACACCAGTGTTGGACCGGTATATATGTTAGGGCCTGGTATAAGCACTAGTATCAAAAGGGGCAGTACACTAGCTCATACCTGTACACTGCCTTTGTGGTGCTTTTGGGCACCCCCCTCCGAGGGAGCCTAAAAGTACCGCACAAGCCCTTCGGTAAGGGTGGCTTGCCTTAGCAGGTGCCTGAGCCGAACCCGGATGTTATGATTTTTTATGAGTATTTAGATTTGTGGAGGGATTTGTTAATCGCGTCGTGTTCCTTCAGTAGGTTGTGCCTAGATTAATAAATGCTTAAGATAATTATTTATTTTCCTAACCTAATGCCTAATCTATCCTAGTCTACGCGCAGACGCACCAGCCTTGAAATCAAGGCAATCTAACCCTAATGAATGAAATAACCTTGCCTTTTACCTTGGCCATATTTACTTCCTTATCTCTTATATATTAAATTCTCTAAACGGGGGGACCTTGATTAAGTCCCACCCTATCAACCTTCATTCTTAGTTTATTAGTTGATTAAACAAAGCCTATCTTACTAAGTTTATATATTATGGCATCACCACCTACCTGGTTGGTGCACACCCTAACCCAAACCCTTCAAGGCCCTGTGCGACTCTCTTGAAGGTTGATTGAAACCCTAACCCTCCGATCTTTGCCGCCGGAGGGGTTGGGATCAATCCTCCAAATTAAATTTCCGGTTGGTTTTTGCCCACGGGAGTTGTACAAATTATATTGATTATTAATTAGTTTAACACGGTTTGACCACGAAAACTCAACTTGATGGGACCGGGGAATAAGACAACCTGTGTGTTCAACCTGTTGCACAATCTTCAAGGGTTGGGACCATCACCTCCAACCCTTGGGCCAACAACATGATAATGGATTCGTGGGCCATTAGCCCCACCTTTCCATCAACAACATTCAGAGTGGTCATGCCGGTGATTAACCCGACTTTACCACATACAAAACTTTCTAATAATCAATGCTACTATCACAACATACCAAGGGGCCCCACAAACAATGGAGTTGGGTACCCCCTTGGCGGTCAAGTGGTCAAACCACTTGACCTTACGAGATAGGCGAGTGGGTGTAGAATTGCGTACCTTAGCCGCGCTCCCTCCAATCCTAAATGGAAGGCTAGGGTTAGTAGCTTACCTCAATTCTCCTCGTTCGATAGGGCTTGATGTGGGCCGAACCGCCACCTCCTCGCCTTGCTCCATCTTCCGAACGTCGATCTCGTCTCCGTCCTTGAAGCTAACTTGGTTGCGGTTAAACTTCAATTTAGTGTATTGTAATCTTAGCCTTATTATAATTAATTAATTTAGTTCATCTTATTAGCTTTCTAGGGACCTAAAATTCACTTAAATCGGATAAGATTTGCAAAAGTTATAAGGTTTGGAAATGCGGTGTCTATTCAATCTATCTTTCAACTTCAAAAATTCATATTTAATTCATTACTTACTCAAATCAAGAGTTTTAGATATCTTTGGAGAGCTATCAAAAAGAAATATAAGAAGAAAAAAATTAAATTTGCAAAGTAAGCAAAGATACATCCACCAGCCTCCTTGTAATGCTGTAGTTCACTAGACTTGCTCAAACTATGTACTGCACCTTTGGAAATTCATAACTAAATCACAACTCACTTAAATCAAGATTTCTAAACATCTTTGGAAAGCTGTTAAAAAGATTTATAAAAGAAAAATATGAAATTTTCAAAGTAAGCCTAGATCAATCCAGCAGACTCTCTGTAATGCAGCAGTCAAGCATAAACACTCAAACTATTTACCTCACTTTTGAAAATTCATAACTAATTCATAACTCACTCAAATGATATGTTCTAAATAGCCCTGAATTGAAAAACAAAAGATCTACTTGGAAATTTTTTTTTTTAGATTGACTTCCTAATAAGGTCATAAAGTCTGATCTAGCAGCCGCTGCCTAAGTGAACATCCTAATTTTTTGCTTTAACTTTGGAAAATCATAATTAATTGCTATCCTAACCAATTTGCAAATGGAAACTAGTTATGGGTAGCTATAGAAATTCTTTACAAGAAAAAATATTGAATTATGGTTATAAGTATTTGCCTAAGCATTCAAGCCATTAGCGGCCAGGATCTGCAAGGCCTCAATTGTTGACTTGCATTCTAACCTATTTTTCGGAAGAAGGAAATTTTTGTTTGTTCAAAAATACACATTCTAACTAGGAGAGGATAGGGAAGAGATTTTGTCAAGACTTACTATTAGAAACATGTAAAATATAAATTCTTCCTAACTACATTGAAGTAGGGTTTCGCCCAAACTCTAGATATTGAGGGATTTCTCTCTCACCACTTAGAGGTAAGGCTTCGCCCATCTATTGGAAGAGAAGAGAGAGTTTCCAAGGTGGAAGGAGGGGGTTTTTAAACCCTTTCACAAAAGGGTTGGACCCCTCCGCCACCGGGTCCATTTTTTGAACCCTCCCGAAATTTTGGCTCGGGGGTTTTTCCGGTCGAAGTTGCCACCCCGTTGCCGAGGTGGCTCCGACGGGAATCTTTCTAATTAGTTCTAATTGTCGCCATCAAGTTGGCAAGGGGGCAAGGGGACAAGTGGCCCCCTTACTATTTTTTCTTCAAATTCTTCACGCTAATTTTCCTCTCACGCCGAGCACCTCCACTTGTCTTGCGTGACCCACACCAACTACTAAACTAACCCTTGCTTAGCTAGCCTCTACTAATTTAATCCTCTTAGCTAGTTGCTTTCACTAACTACATTTTCCCCCGCTAACTAGGCTCTTACCTAGTTAGCTATTTTTCCTAACTAAGCTAATTTCTATCTCTAGTTAGTTTCATTTTTACTAACTCTACCTAAAACTAGATTTTTTCCTTCACGGGTGATGGTCCGAAGTCCTCGGTAATTTTTCTTCCCCTTTTTGAGCTAAACGCTAAATAAACTAATTTTCCCTTAATTCGCTATCAATTCTAACTTCTAATACTAAAATCCTAACTAAAAGTGACCCCACGGAATGGTGGACCACTCTGGTGGTTCACAACCTTCATGGCGGTTGTTGAGGTTTGGCTTAAAACCTGTATCACCTAGTTTAGTTCAAGATTTCATGTTATTTTTCTTTGTTTGATGGGTGTCATTTTCATTTTCTAGTTGTGACCAACACATGTTAACAAGATCCTTGTGTTCATGGCTTGGAAGGTCGCATAAATAAATGTGATCTGTTTGCAAATATTAGCTCTCAAAGACTAAGGTTCCCCTTTTAAGGTTTCGTAGTTAGATTTCAGCAAATATGATAGCAACTTTGGTTCAATCTAAATGGGGAAAACATGGTTTATTAGGAGGACAACCTTCCAACACAGAACTAAGAACAACAGAAGACATACACAATACCATCGCGGATGGTGGAGTTACAATAAACCTTTATTCCTTGCAGAGACAACAAGAAAAATGCCTACACTAAAGAGGTTCTATGATAAGGTATCCAAAACCTATGGTTGTTTTATAGATGAGTGAGTTGCACATGCCAAACTGCCAAATCCTCTGCATAAAGGTACCACAAACAATGAGGTGTATTTTGTGCCATCCAATATTATCCATTCCAATTGTGTCTGAAGGGTAAAACTCCAGTGTCTCGCAACCTACTACTCGTTCTAGGAAAGGTATCATTAACTACAACCCTGCACATGGATCTACCTCTATGATGAAACATGTGATGAATGAGCACGCTGTTGATATGGAGAGATATAAGGAAGTTGTGGCAGCCACTGATGTAGAGGGAAAAAAATAGAAATGCAAAAAAAAAACAGGTGAACCCTAGTGCCACAACTGAATACTATGGTAGTACTAGCCCTTATGGGAAGAATGATGTAGCATAACAAAGGTTTTTGGAGGATCTTGTTCTTTATATTGCAAAAGGATACATTGCATTGTTTGTAGTGGAGAATCCATGGTTGCGGCGTTTGGTGTTGCGACGCGATCTGAAGGTTAGGTTTTTCACATAAAAACAGTTGGTGAAGGAGATCATCCCGTCTATGTTGCAAAAGACTATGGAATGTTTTGTGTTGCCGACATTGGCAAGTTGTGCAACAGTTGTAGTGACTTTCGATCTGTGGAGCCGCGTACGGGAGTGGATACATTCTGTTTGGTTGTGAACTTCATAGATAGCGATTGGGATCCTCGACATATCACTGTAGGAATTTTTGAAGCATCAGATATTGTAGGAGCAGCTTTAACAATTATTGTGAAGAGGTTGTTTTCAGATTTCCACCTCACAGGCAAAATAATTTTGTATGTAAAAGATGAAGGTAGTAATTTGAGAACATTGGCGTCAGCTTTAACATCGGTTGTCTCTTGAAGGCCTTTGGCTTTGTTGCAGTCCTACCCGAGAGTGTGTTTTGGACACATTATATCAAAGACATGCCAATATTCTATAGATGACACAAAAATTTGTATTGGAATGAAGAAGGTATCCATTAAAGAGGTTCAAACTAACTTGCAAAAAACAATTATATGGATTAAATTTTTTGGAAAAGAATGAGTACAGTGGGATAAAACGTGCGTTGAAGCGGGCCTTGCCTCTCGAAAATTAAAGACACTGGCGAAAACAAGATTTGCAAACAAAGTTGTGTTTTTTCAGGTGAGAAACTGAAACTGAAACTGAACCTGAACTTGCGCCTTCGTCTTCTCCTTCTCCATCTTTTTTCTTATAAAATGATACCTAAAAAGGAACGTACAATGATTATGAGAAGTGTTTGGTCTTGTATATAATTTGATGTGCTTTGATTTATATGTAAGTTGATATAGTCTGATGTGCTTTCCTCATGACCATATAATTATGAAAAATGACCATGTAAGACGCACATAACTTATTGAATTTTGTTGTTATGTTGTAGGAAACACAAGAGTATGCAACGGTGATTAATATATGTTATGGTAGGTAGATTGCAGCCTTGCAAGTCCGAAAGATTTTGCGCCTGGTCACAGAGACTTTGCGCCTTATCGTGCAACGATGCATTTTAAACCAATCTCACGGGTATTGGCTTTTGAGCAATGCATTGTATGCAACCTTCCATATAAGCATCCAACTACAAAATGAGTTTGATCGGAGGATGCTTGTAGTGCCAACACTTCGATGTGGGCAGATGGACTCGGAGCTGCAACTACCTTATGGCCACATGGCTTTTAAATCAATTGAAGTTATCAAACCATGTCTTGCATTTGCAATTGATTTCACTCGTGAGAAAGGTACATAATATGTTGTTGTTGATGTTAGACCCTAGGTATAAGGGATTGCAGGTGATTATTGACTACGTGGAATGCGAGAAGGCCATGCACATTGTGGCAGAATATGATCAACTTGTTTTGGTGCCTTTGCTTGTGAAGATGTCACGGTTGCTGAATCCGAGCTTGGAGAATAACTTGGCACCCACATTGGAAGCTACAACTGATTCTCTTTTTGGACACACAAGTTCTATAGAGGAGGTTAGTGAGGGCATGCTGAAATCGGAGTTCATTTTATTTTGGAAGTTTTTTGTACCTGCATATAAAGACATTGCTCCACTTGCTTGGTGGAAGGATAATGCCCCTTGATTTTTGCACGTATCATTTCTTATGAGGCAAATTTTAGCAATACCAGGTTTTCATATTGAGACAGAAAGAATTTTTAGTGTTGTTAGATTTTTGTGTGCCTTGCGTTGTTGTAGGTTGGGCATCCAAAATTTAGATGCACTCATCATGATACTCAAAAATTGGCCCATAGTTGCTAGAGACGAGTGCAACTATTTTGTAAAATCCGATCTCGGTGAATTTTTTGTTGATGAGGCTGAATTAGTGGATGAATTACAATCAACAGGTTGCTTTGAAGAAGACCCTACTTGCTCAGATGACGAATTAGATGAATATAATTAGTATAACATCTAGTTCAAGATGTTGGATGGCCAAGATGCATTTTTGTTTTTTTAGACAAATGAAACATTTTATTTTATCGCCAACAAACCAAGATGCATTTTTTCACCACTTGTATTTGTATGTTCACATCTATAAACAAAATTTGATGAAGTTTCATTTGTTTTGGTGACATGGGCCAATATGTTTGTTTTGAACTTTTAATTCAATAACAATTGTAGTTTGAAAATTTTATTGAACTTCACCACGCATTGAAAAGTAAGACTTAAAATCATAACATACCATTGTTTAGCCTTGGATGTTATCAGCAAGGCGCTTGAACTGGTATTTGATACCATTGCAGAGCCATAATTCTTGCATGTTTAATATTATACCAGGCTCTACATTTCATGATCCCCCTAGTACCTTGACAAGGCCTAATAATGAACTACAAAGTCATTGCATACAAAAACCCCACTGGTATCAAAAAATAATAATACTAGTCCAACACTGGTTCACACCCCCTTACCTTGGGAACCACTTAAGATTGGACTTGGAGGAATTAAGGCACACAACTCCCTCGGCTTGGCATTTTTGCAAAGTCAAGTCTTGTTATTGTGTGTGTGAGGGATAGAAAACTTGTATTGCAATATTGTTTTAACTATGACGGTTCATCATTGAGTAAGTTTATAAATATCTTTTCATTTGCTTTTGGATTGTTCTTGTGTGAAGTGCAATATAGCTCGTTTAATATAAACGAATATAGAGTTGTATATGAATATTAACAAAGGTCATGTCTCCTTTATTATTTTATATTAAATTTATTATTCATTCACTTGGTGAAAATCTTATTTATTTATAATGAAAGGTGTTTTGAAGAAATTTTGGGGTGTGTGGCGAATGAAAATAAAAAATATTTGCTTTAGAATAGGTTTCAACCTTAAAGCGGAACATAGCAACTTCTAGAATAAATTTATTTTTATTTTCCGGGTTATTAATATTTTTCTTATTTTATTTCATATTTTGTGATAACTGCTATATATTAGTATATAAAAGTATTGCATGTATAGTTAATTTTTGCAACCCTTACAAATTCTGAATAAAACTTAAAATTTTGATTGTAAAACTAATCATTGAGAAGTACATATTGAACCTAATTAATTCAACTTATCTTTTAAATTTTTATTTTTCATCTTATTTTATATTCATATAAAAAACTTTTAAATTTATTACCATTTATCATGCTCAATTTCAAGTTTGTGGCAACTAGTTATGATTTTTTTAAAATAATCCTCAAAAATCAAAACTCTATAAAAGTTTTTTAAAAAATTCTATATAAATAGAATATTCTTTATTTTGGAGATTCTGATGTCCAATTTAGGTGGTCTTTAGGTGTTTTTTGAGTAGAAAACGACAGGAACACAATGAGGATGTTAGATTTTCCAGTTGAATAGAATTAGGTCCTAAATTTGTTGATTTAAATGTCTATCTTCTAGATAGGTCTAGTTTTTAAAATAAATATCTTCTAAAATATTTTATTGATGAATTTTTGTTTCATATCAGAGTCCAAAGAATTATAAAAATATGTTTTACTCATTAAAAGATGTGAGCTAAAAGAAATGTTTGTTTAAATAACATGTATAACAAATACTTGCCATTTTGCATTATTAATGATATTGTCACTTTATTGTATCTTGTTTAAGGTAAACAAATTCTGTTTGTGGGAGACCTTTCGTACCTTTGGACATTTTGCTCATATTTGTGTGTGTTATAGGCACATTCATTTATCTAGACGTTTCGTGGTGGTGAGGTCGGATTAATCACCGGTGAGACCATTTTTGTGCAAAATATGTGGACACATATTTAAGACGAAAGCCATTGGTACCATTTTTGGCATTTGTTAAATCTTGTGGTAAAATAAGGTTGATTACCAATAGTCCACAAAAATTTAGTTGTCTGCAAGTTGCCCTACATGTTGCTATTTTTCCTATAATAGATAGCTATAGTTGTAAGTGCATGTTATAGAATTAATGCATAGTGAGGACTAGGAGGCGATATTATCGTTCTCCCTCATCTACTGACTCTTACAGCAAGGAAATTAAGATTCAAAGGGCCTTTGGCGGACCCCAACGAGGTTTTTCAACCTATCTCGAAGTTGGGAATTGCTCAGGTTACCTAATTCTCAACTGCCTACAACTGGGAGGAAATGGAGGACGATTACTAGAATGGGATTTAGAATCAATTCTTTAGATGGGGGACGGGCATTCCACTTAATGAATAAAAACTCCGCTTTAAAAAGTGAATCCATGGAAGAGGACAAAAATTCCTAGTGTCAACGACTGATATGTATTTGGAGCATGAAGCACTTCAAAATTATGAGGCATGGACTGCACGTCATATGACTGAACTTTTTGGAATGGAAAACTGCTGGATTCGTCGAATTGAGTTGGTCACAACATTGAAGTAAGATGATATCATGGATGTTCTTTCTATCCAAGCTGATGATAACTTGGATTTTAAACCCGCAACATTATTGTGCCAAAGTTCAGTTGTGGCGCTTACGGGCCACCCCCCCCCCAGGGAGCCTAAAAGTGTCACACAAGCCCTTCGGTGCGGGTGGCCTGCACTTGCATGTGCCCAAGCCGAATCCGGATGGTGGGTGTATAAGTGGAGTACTTAGATTTTGGAGGGGAATTAAACTTACGTTGTAGTACCTCCGAAGGTTGTGGCTCTAAACTCCACTAATCCGTTACATACCTAATTCCAACCTAGACCCACAACCTAATCTAAGCGCAGACGCACCAACCTTGGAACCAAAACACAACCAAGAGGATTTTTGCGTTTGAGGTTGCCACCTTTTTGCCGAGGTGGCTCCACAAGAATCTTTCAAATTTCTTCTAATTTATGCCGTCAAGTTGGCAAGGGCAAGAAAGCAAAAAAAACAAGTAGCCCTTTGCTATTTTTTCCTCTAAAAGTCTTCACGCCAAGTTGTTTTCTCATGCTATGTGCCTCCACTTATCTTGCATGACCCACACTAACTAAATAAACTAACCCTTGCTTAGCTAGCCTCTACTAATTTAATTCTCTTAGCTAGTTGTTTTTATTAACTAGCATTTCTTTCCGCTAAGCTAGGTTTTTTCCTAGCTAGCCAATTTTTCTAACTTACCTAATTTCTACCACAAGTTAATTTTCATTTTGACTAACTCTACCTAAGCTAGATTTTTTTCCCTTCACGGGTGAAGGCCGGAGGTCCTCGTAATTTGCCTTCCGCTTTTGGGCCAAATGCCAAATGAACTAATTTTTCCTCAATTTACTATCAATTCTAACTTATAATACTAAAGTCCGAACTAAAAGTGACCCCGCGGAGTGGTGGACCACTCTGGGGGTTCACATCAGCTGATGGAAGAGTTAGTGGCATTCCATAATCGCTTTTGGTACCCATGGCGTATTTATCGAGGTTGGACCAAGCCACCTAAGTTGTAATAGACGTATTAGGTCCCCTCCTCATTTCGATCCTTAATAGGTTTTCTTCTAGTATCTCAAGTTGGGATACAAGTTGGAATTCATCAGGATCGGATGTTGAAAATCTAAGATTTCCGAAAAAAAATTGATGATATCCCCAGAAACATGTACACGAATCTAGCATAATTTGCACGAAAAACGGGAAGCGCATTTATACAATAGCAACTCGTCCACATTTTTGTATCCAAACATGACATAGGGGTACAAGAATTGGTTTATCCCAAATTTCAGACAAAGTATAGAGAAAAACCCATATTACTACAAGTGTTTATGCTTGTGGAGCGTATTGACAATGCAATTTGCATTAAAGAAACAAGCAAATAAGCGATAACAATGGCTGAAGAGCATTTTAAGCCAAAATTAAAGCACAAGCCAAAACATACGCATAAGCATGTAAATTTGATTGAGACGAAGGTCGGTCCGATTTTTCATTGATGGAAATGTCGGAAGGATGGCAACAACAACAAAGATTGTCTTTATTTTAAACCAAAAAACAGTAAAAAATGCCAAATATAAAAAACCTCAAGAGAATCTAAAATGAAAGATATTGCGGTGCATCCATTGCAATCGAATCAACCATGATGTTAATAAGTATTTTGAGATTCACTCGGAGTTGAAGGCGTCGTGCTTTTTGATTAATTCTTCAAAAAACAACTTATTCCAAGCTCAATTCATTGAGCCTCAAGAGCAAATGAAACAGCTAATGGCTTCTTCATCCCAAATTGTTGGAAATCGCATTTCTTCAGTTGGTGTTCCCCCAGTTAAAGTTATGGCCATCTTGGCTACATCAGGCGGGACCAACAAACTCTATAGGCCAACCGCAGCTTCCTGTGTCATTTGGTTTGAATGTTGTTTTCTCCTCATTGGGGAGAACTGTTCTTTCTCCCTCACAGACTGAGAACTTCAACTTGAAAGAGTTGGTTCATACCTTAGCCCAAGATATTGCAAGTGCCTGTATTTTCAAGCATGGACCTAATTGCCCCAAGTTTTCAACCAGCTAGAATTTTCCGTATGGTTGGAGGAATTTTAAAAGGCATTGTAGAATTTTTTTGTTTCTGAAGATTCTCATGAACTGATAGCATTGCTAGCCAACCTAACCGATGAGGCTGTTATAATTTTTGTAGAATGAGAATTAGATGATATGCATTCATCTCCTACTATAAAGACACACTTCATGTTGGGAGCAATTGTGTTTTCTGAAGTTGCTACCAGGCCGACTTGTGAATGATAAAATCTCACTCTAGGGATTGTGTGACTCGCCAACAATTTGGGAATGTTTTTTGTTTCTCATATGGGTAGTTCTGCTATTTATTCTATTATTTGTGCAAGCTGCTCGCCATCGCCTGCAAAGTGTCTGCTATTGACTCTAACTTTTTTCCTATCCTCTTTTGTCCACTCTCTAGGCAACTGCTGAGTTGTCAAAAACTCCACAATGCCCGCATACCATTCGGGTTGGGCGGTAACCACAAAGAGGTTGTCGTCTATTAACCTATCATCCACCGGACTATCACCCATCTCCTCTGACAATCGCGACAAGTGGTCAGCTTGTAAATGCATGCGACCAGGCTTGTATTCAATGGTGTAATCAAACTCCTCCAGCAACAAGACCCACCTAGCGAGCCTTCCGCTCAATTCCACCTTGTTGACTAAATACTTGATAGCCATGTGATCCACAAAAAAAACAACAGAATTGCACATGAGATAATGACGAAACTTCTTAACTGAAAACACCATGGCTAAATACTCCCTTTCTGTGGTAGAATAGTTCATCTTTGCCGGTGTCAATTGCTTGCTAGCATAAGCAATGGGTTGATCCTTACCCTTCTCTCCTGTCGACTGATACAATGCACTACCAACTACTACATTGCTAGCATCACAAAACACATAAAAAAACTTATTCCAATCGGGTGGCCTCAACACTGGGTAGCTGCTCAACTTAGACCTCAACTCCTCAAATGCCCTTTGGCAAGCCTCTGTCCACTCAAACTTACAATCCTTCCTAAGCAACTGAGTGATAGGAACTACTATCTTAGCGTAATCTGGAATTAAGTCCCAGTACCATCCCACATGCCCTAGCAATTTAGCTATCCCTCTAGCATTGGTTGGAGTAGCCAACCCATCTATCACTACAATCTTATCAGGGTTCGGCTCCTTTCCTTTCTCATTGACCACATATCCAAGTAACATTCTCCTCTGAACACCCAAGAATGTTTTGTCCGGATTCAAAGCCAACTGCATCTTCTTACACCTAATCAAAGCCTCTCACACATTGTAAATGTTCATTAGCACTAGACTGAGTACTAAAATCATCCACGAAGACTGTCATGGATTTGAACAACAAGTCGGTGAAGATGTACATGACCAACCTCTGGAATATAGCAAGAGCGTTACACAACCAAAATGGCATGACCACGCACACAAAAGTGTCCCAAGGAGTGGTAAATGCCGTCTTGTGAATATCTTGTAGCGCTATGGAAATCCGGTTGTATCATGCATACCCATCCATGAATGTATATATAGCATGTCTCTCGACCTCCTCTAAAAGTAGCGTGATGAATGGTAATGGGAAGTGGTCCTTCTGTGTGCAAGCATTCAACTTCCTATAGTCTACACATACCCTCAACTTTTCGTTCTTCTTCTTCACCAACACCATAAGAAAAACTCAATCTGTAATTTTTACTGGCTTTGTAAACCCAACCTTCAACAACCTCTCTAGCTCTACCTTTACTAACAACTGCAACTGTGGGTTCATCCTTCTCTCTTTCTGTTTAATTGGTTTAGTACCTGAAATCATAGGAATGCGGTGTTCAACCATCTCCCGAGGGATCCCCCTAAGCTCATCGTATGACCATACGAATGTGTCACTAAATTCATCTACCAACTCGGCATATTCTTTGATCTCTTGCTCTCCCAACTTAGAACCCATTTTGATTTGTCTAATCTTCCCATTCTTCGTCCTCACATCCACATACCTCCAATCCACCTCCGAAACATGTGATTGCTCATCTTTGTTTCTATACCAATCCGGAGGCACCTTAGGGTAATCCTTGACATCTTGCCTGGCCACTATCCCCGTTGACGTGGTCTTGAAGTGCAAAGGTTCCTCCAACCTTGCCGCTTCAACAATAGCCTCTTCATCCTGAGTCCCATCCACATGTACCAGACTTACATCGCTTTTCTCGACACCATCTATCCAAGGCGTCAATCTTCCTCGAATCCACTCCTCCTCGGTAAGCACCTCACATGGCTCTAATAAATAATATTCCTCCCTCTTTGCACTAATCCTCTCATTGCTCAAACATGCATGGTGGGACGTCACCATCACATCATACTCCGACTCGGGATGATCTCTCAACCACTGTGCATACTCCCCATTGTCCCCCCAATGATAAAACTAGAACCCAGACTCCCTGACCCTAAATCCATGATAGTACTTTGACCACCTGAATGGACCACTCCCACTAGTGCCTTACCATCCTCATCCTTCTTCTTGTCATCATCCTCTTCCTCCGAAGGTGAGGTAATTTATTTCCTCACCCAACCCCTTAATGACCCTATGAAAACTTTGACCCTATTATCCTTAGGACCATAAGTAATGAACGGCTTGACTCCTCTCTAATCCATTATGGCATCCAACATTCTCAACCAAGGCCTACCCAACAAGATGGGAAATGTATCATTGTTAGAATGTATTTTGATGACATGAAAAGTGACCACATATTCCTTCCCTCCAGTGCTAATCCTACAATCCTTAATCATTCCCAGAGGCATCGCCAGACTTTGATTTGCCATGTTGATGATGAAAGGTGATGGACCCGTAAAGCTAAGACCCAATCTTCTCATGGTGTGCTCCGGTAAGATGTTTAACCCACTACCTCCATCAACTAGCACATTGGGAACTACTTTGTCCACCACCATAACTTCTATCTCTAATGCCTTGACATCACGCCCTCCTCCTTGTAATTGAACCCTAGCGGCTACTCTAGTCTTCACCTGTCTAGTCCTCCTAGTCACCGGCATTCCTTCTTTGAGAGTCTTACGAGTCATGGGTGATATCTCCAACAATTGACCAAAGGTAATGTCGGCCTTAAGTGAGCTAAGATCGGCCCACAAATCATAGCCCTCCGGATTCTCCACCTTGGTCCTTCCAACCCTATCGAATTCGTCCAAAAGAATGCCCGGTCCTTCCCATTCTCCCATCTCACTACCCTCTAAATCATGAATGACATTCGGCCTCTCCCTATCCTAAAGAATCACATTCTCTTTCTCTACTTCCCTAGTTGCTCTCCTAGCTACTCTAGCTACCCTATCTAAATCTGAAAGGTTAGGACCCTCATCCAAGGAGTATTCCTCCTGACCCTCTACATCCTTCTCCGCTTTAATGTTTCCCCGCATAGACCTAGTGGTGACTGCTAATGCCGGGGCCTCATGAGTGACTCGATCATCCAAACTCCTCAACTCATAGGTGATGGCGTTGGTGTGTGGAGGCCATTGACCCTGCTCGTCTCCAACACCCATTTGGAAAGGAATAGATTCATCATGATGCGGATCCGTGACACCATCCATGAACCTGACATCTTGAGAATTTGACGGACCCGGATCGGTAGGAGGAGTTTGCCTCCGATTGTCAAAATATTGTGGACCCCCTGGCCTATTCTGAATAGGAATGTATTCATTTGCCGTCTGCAATCCCGTCGGAGGATAGAATGTTTGCCTCGCATTCCCATGGTCATAGTACAAATTAGGTGGCCTAAGCTCATTAGGAGGACCACCCTGTGGCCTAGTCCCTCTCATGTTGTCTCTAGCTTGTTGTTGTGGGTTGACCACGGGGTTGGGCATGCTAATGACCTTATCAGATTGACGACACTCGTCCGAAGGATGATTTCCCCCAAAATTACTACAACCATAACTGTGTCCTTCGGACCAACACTGACCTTGTGCATGCCACCTCCCACAGAAAGGATGGAACTCCTTCCTCTCCGCATTCTGACCAACTGGTCCTCTAGGAGGAGGTCCCCTATTGTTACCTTGTCCATACTGAACTTGCCTTTGACCTCTTTGGTTTTGTGGAGGTGGACCGCCGTTCATTTTTTGATCCCGGTTTTGTCCACTCCTACAAAACTGCCTAGTATGTCTAGGTTGGCTACACTGAACACACCACAATCCCGAAGCATGTCTACTCGACCCAACCGGAGGAGGAGAACCAGGCTGTTGACTCCGAATCATCAATGACATCTGATCAGTAAGACTCTGCATTTGCTTAATCATAGCCTCTTGAAATCCCAACTGACTAGCACCTAGCCTTCTCTCCACTTCCTCAATGTGTAGATCGACTCTAGGAGCGGGCAATGCTAAAGTAGTGCCGGTTCCCTAATTGCTAGAGGCCATGGACCTGCATCAATGAGAGTATATGGGGCTTGACTCCCATACTTACCTAGCTTCCCCTCCGCCATCCTCGGACGAATGGGGATGAATTGAGGGATTGATTCATCCTCCCTTCTCCACAACCTTTCATAATCTCCATCTATGTGCTCCATTTCCCTAGCCGCCACCTTAGCATCCGCTAATGTCTGAGGATTCCTCTCCAACACACCTTTAATGGTACCCGCCTTAAAAAATCCTTGAAGAATTGTTTTAGTGTGTCATCGTTGAGCATTGTACCCATGAAGTGTGTACACACCAAATCAAATCTCCTAATATACGCCGAAATCTCTTCTTCCCTTTTTTGTTTCAATGATGCTAATGCCCTCAAAGCTGTACTTTGACCAACCTCTGGCCTAAACTCATTCAAAAACTCTCTCTACATCTGCTCACATCTTCTAAAGTGTCCCTGTGCATGATCTCTATACCACTCATAGACTTTGCCCTCTAGAGTGGTGGGAAACCACACCAACTAATATCCTAGATTGGTGACAAGAGAACTAGCCAATCTTTCAATGTATCTCTCCATGTGCCTAGAAAGATCCTCATCTTTAGTTCCATAAAACTTAGGAAAGTGGGATGGCATATCCACCGCCACTAAGTTCTGTGGAACCAAAATTGGTAGACCTTTCGGCCTAACCAATGGATCAATAGGTGGCATGGGAGGTGGACCTCCTCCCTCTCCATCTTGAGCCATGGTGACAGGTGTGTCTACTCCTATTCCCCTACCAGCTTCTATAGGAATTTCTTCCCTAACTGTATCAGTCTCCGTCGATGTCTCACCACTTAACTTGGAGAGGGTAGCTTCCTCCTCAAGTTGAGTATCTACCTCTAAATTTTCTAACACTGGACTAACAGTAGGCTCCACATTCAAGCAACTTTCTATCCTAATTTCTACCTCTTTTACAACTTCACTAATCTTAGGCAATCTTTTCCTACGTGTACTCTTTCCTAATCCTAACTCCAATTCAGGTTTGTGAAATCGAGTCTTACCTTGCATTCCCTGCACATTCGATCAACTCTCACTTGACCAAACATACCCCTTGCTACCTTCTCTCCTTTAACATTTTCACTTTTTTGGATATGTATTTAAAATTGAGGAGGTGAGAAAGATAACCTGCAGGCAAACTTAGGTGAAAAATCCCAAACAGGGGATAGGCATGCTCATGTCAATTATCAGTCAAGCCGGAGAATCACCTCCGAACTTTTCCCTCGAATTGACACTCACCACAATACCGAGAGTGAGGGGCTGATCTTTGCCATGCACCACATTGAGGACTGAGGCATCACCCTCTACAACGGATAACGACAAAAAAAGTACTAAAATCTTTCCTTAATTAAATAATAAATTCACTTTGAAGAATGTCATACCTCAAGCAATTCATTCTACCCCTGCACGTTAGCACTCACACTTGACCGTGATTCAACTTGACTTCAACCCTAACAATCTTCAACTCAATAATTTCTAACACTAGCAACATTGAATTCACAACACCCTAACTTGGAAACTCACCCCAAGGTGAATGTCAAAGTTGACTATTTCTAAAATTAATTATCCCTCTAAGATTTAGTGAACAAATGATCGCACTATTAATGTTATGTCCTTATGCCATCCCAAGAAGGTTTAGGACATCACCTCAAGCCGCGCTCTTTCCTCAAAATAAAATGCATAAGTGAAAATACAATTCATTCCAAGAAAAAGAAATGGAATTCAACTAGCCTAACCAATGACAAAAATCAAAACCAAAGTGAGATACTTACCTTGCATCAAGTGCTTCTACCTCTCCCTCAAGTTCGTGCCTCCAAGTCTTAATGTCCTAATTTCGCTTCACTTCCGGCGGACGCACCATGTTATGTCAGCCCAAAACCTCCACCCTTATGCGTCGTAATCCGGGTGGAAGCTAATGACTTACATAAGCATGAACCACTTGCATGTCATCTCCATTCCACTTCACACACCATTAAGTGAGAATAATGTGCACACACTGTTAATAATAGAAGGAAAATCTACACATGAAGAGAATGCCTACACTCCAACCAGTTATCCTTCAGATACTTCTAACTACTTCATCCATTAACTAATTGAAGGCCTTAACTAATGCCTATCTACTCCTAATACAATTTCACACCATCATTAAGGGTCAACTAAAAAATTGATACTCTTCCTTCCATCATTTCCTCCAGCCTCTAAGCCTAACTAAGGTGTGGTGTCCATTAGGAGTCATGAGTTTAACCCAAGAACCCTGGCTTCGGCTTTCTATGGCCAGGCTTTGGCACTCTGTAGCATCAGGCTTCGGCACTCTATAGCCAGGCTTCAGCACTCTATATACTAGACTCGGCATCGGAAGATGAATCAACCACGGAAAAAAACCACGCAACGGACTGGAGAACACCCTACTTTGAGTACTTGAGAAATTGACAAGTACGTGGAGAAAATATTACCAAGGAGAAATAACTTCAATGGGCGAACAAATGCAAGCGGTTCATTCTCAATGGAGGAACCTTGATAAGATTACTACCCAATGGAGATATACGAATATGCGTAACACGAAGTCAAGGAGGAAAATTGATAGCGGCGACCCACAACGGGAAGGGCAAGCACTTGATCTTACCCATGACTAAACAATTGATATTTTTTAGTCCCTATTGGTGGCCTACAATTGACGAAGACATCAAATATCATGCGGAGTATGAATGTAAAGAATGTATGCTAGAAACCGATACGAAACAAGAAGAGATGAATCTAAAAGAAGAACTAACAACTACATTGGAGAAAATATCACCATCGGATTGGAGGAGACCTTACCTTGAATACTTAGTATTCGGAAAGGTAATTAGTGATAACTTAACAAGAGAACAGAAGGAGCGGATCGCCAATAGAAGCCCATTCTTCACCATTACAAATGAGAAACTAATGAGAAAATTTGTCGCCAACGAGATACCCAAGGAATGCATCTCGGAGAGTCAGATACTAGAGCTTTTAAAGGAACTTCATGGAGAACATCAAACAAGTGGAGAAATGCTAGAAAATGTGACACAAAGACCATTTTGGTGGCCCACCATAGCTCGCGACATTCGAAGTTTTATCAAGCATTGTTCTACTTGTAATCAAACAAATGGTACTACTCCAACTCAACGGAAGAATGATTCAACCAAATGGATTGGAGGGCATCAATAGTGGAATATGACCCAGGGAGTATGAAGATTTCCAAGCAATCCTGAGGGCAGGATCTCAACCTAGGGAGGGGGTAAAATGTTGAGTACAACATTAGCTCAATTTTACATCAGTCTAACATCAGAAACAAGCAAGTGAAGCAGAGGAAGAACACCGAAACTCAAGAGAATGGCCGAAGAAGACACCCTTGAGCGAGGAGCTCTCGGCCACGGAATTAGGGCACCTTCCACGGAATTACGAGGACGACGCGCGGTCTTAGGCGCCGTTACCCACGGCTATGGGGTAACCAACATTAAAACTAGGAATTTTAAGGTTTTTATTGAAGGATTATTATATAAGAATGAAATGACATATTATGAGGAGTATATAGGACTAGGATTACATTCCATTCGTAGAAGTACACCAGATTTTGATAAGGATAATTATGGAGGGAGAATATTAAGTAATTATGGGGTATATAGGACTTCATATACAAAGCATTATAAGATTTAATCAATCAAGTATGTAAGCATTGATTAGATTCTTATGTAGCCACAGCAAGGACATAGCGAAATCTTAGAGATACGAACATTAGAGTGGTAGAACGGTTATAACCGTTTATGATAGATATCATCTACATACGTCGGAAATAGATGGTTATCTAGGGAAGTGGAGTTAGCAACCACTCTAGATATAGATTTTGAGTTAGGAAGAAAAGACTATATAAAGGGAGCAATTTTAGGAGACTACACCTCATTTCACCATAACGAAGTTATCTTAAATTTGAGCGTCAAAAACACTTAGTCTATTTTTGTATCTTTCCTCTCGGAGCACTATTGCAATACAATTATCTTTCCCACAAATGTGTGTGATATCTCTCTCTCTCTCAACAATTGGACTTACAAGTTGTTAAGTGGTACTTGTGACTTGAGTGATCGAACAACCGAGAGAAGAGTAGAACTCTTTTGAGCAAAAACTCAAAAAATAGTGTGAGGTTGAGAGACAAAGACTCAAGAAGACTTGAAGGAGAAATGGAACTTTGAGAGATGTTGAGATTAAACCTCAACGCTTGAAGGATAAATTGAGAGACAAAGACTCAAAAGGACTCGAAGAAGAATTGGAACTTTGAGAGATGTTGAGATTAAACCTCAATGCTTGAAGGATAAATTGAGTGACCGAAGAGCAAGCTATCTCTTAAAATATAAAATTATGTTCAAGTGATTGATTAAATGAGAGTTAATAAACTCCTCAAAAAGGAGTGAGAAAATTAATATGTTATACTTTTTAAAACGGAACTTATCATTTTAAGATTGAATGCTACTTATATGTATGAGATTGTGATTTGATGATAGAGACTTTGATAAACTACTTACAACGATTATTACTTATATTGGAACTTCTTTCTTTTGAGAATGCTTTGTGAGTTGTTGGATGTCGTTATAAGTTGAAAGATTAACCAATTGGAAAGTAATTGTCTCTCTTGAGCTAACACTCAAGAGAAAGTAATGAAAGAGTGATGTCAAACATTCAAAGATTTTGAAGTGTTAATGAACTTCTTCTCGTCATCAAGAAACACTTTGCATTAAAGTATATCATTATCAACAAAGAATTATATATGTTATTTTGCTATATGTTATGTGATGTGTGATTGAATATAAGTGAGATTGACATATATATATTACTATATGCATACTTGATACAACTCATATTATATTATTATATTATAAGTAGTAACACTTGAGCTAAAAGAAGAAAGGCTCAAGAACATGCAAACTTCTTCATCACTATTATAAGCTATAAAAGTAACATACTTATAATAATATTAAAAGAATATTGAGGAATGTGATTGAAGTTATTCAACTACGGAACTTATAACTACGAGCTTTAATTCTTTTGGAGACTTATATAAGTTGTTGAAGAGTCCTATTGCTATCAAATATTGATGATATTACTATATATATAAATATATACATATGAGATATGTTTTGAATGATATGGATGGAACTTTAGATTATGGATACACCTCTTGAACGCTCTCTACCTTAGTTTTTTCATGATCAATGAGCCTTACATTGAGAGTGAAAATAATTGAGGAAGAGACCGGTTCACTCCAATTTATTATATTCAAATCATAAGGAGAAGAGGGGTTGTTAATTTAAGACCGAGCATGTTAATGAAGCACGGTAGTTCTCGAGCGAATATAAATTTAATGTGATGACCGCACCGTGAGTCCCCTTAGCTAGTTTGCGAAGGAAGGTCCGCGGCGCGTTCGTCAGATGTGCACCAAACAGGTAAGTGGTGATGCCATAATTTATGAATTTTGTAATATAGACTTTGTTTAATCAACCATCAACTAAGAAGGAAGTTTGAGAGGGTGGGATTTAATTAAGGCCCCCCGTTTAGAGAATTTAATATATAAAAGGTAAAAAATTAGATGTTGCCCAAGGTAAAAGGTAAGTTGATTTCATTTATTAGGATTAGGTTGCCTTGATTCCAAGGCTGGTGCGTCTGCGCGTAGACTAAGATAGATTAGGCATTAGGCTAGGAAAATTGATAATTATCTTAGGCACTTAAAATCTAAGCACAACCTACCGGAAAGACACGATGCGATTATCAAATCCCTCCACAAATCCAAACATTTAATAAAAATCATAACATCCGGATTCGGCTTGGGCACCTACTAAGGCAAGCCACCCTCACCGAAGGGCTTGTGCGGTACTTTTAGGCTCCCTCGGAGGGGGGTGCCCAAAAGCACCACACCGGCCCTCCTCGACTTCTGCATTGGATAGGCACGTCCTCAAGGCCGCATCTTCCGAGTCCGATCGTTGTTTGACCCTCTGGAGAAGTGCAAGGCATTCCCTCTCGCAAACGCACTCATATTCCACTTACAATACCACTTCGTACAATTCGGGAGCGCGTCTGGATATATGGAAGAACGACACATATTCCAGGCCAGTCTACAAAAATGGCTACAGCCACGGGCTAGAGATTTTCAAAGCCATGGAGGCCGCCAAATACAAGGACACGGCCGCGAAAAAAATAGTGGGACGTACAAGTGTGACTAGAAACGTCCACGTGGTCCCTAAATGCATGTAGGGGTAGAACGTAGTGCTTGGTTATTTTTTCTATTTGAAGATTTTGATGGTATTTTCATTATATTTGTATTTCAAACCCATTTAATAGATTCAATTTCCAATCATTTTCCGCATCTTCCCTTCCATTGGCAACAATTTCTCATATCATACGCAAATGTTTTCATGTATGTTTTATATTTTTGCTCATTTTGATGCATTTATGTCTAATAATTGTTCCCAAAATTATCAATATGGGATTTTTATGTTCTCATTACTAGTCCAAATTTGAAAAGCACGTTCTTGAATAGTCTCAAAATCATCAAAAAGTCTCCGATTAACGAATATAGTGTTACTTATATAATTACGAGTTTTGACTTTCTTCGAAAACTTATACCAACTTTTGAATAATTTTTTTGTTATCAATATTTTTTGTTATTGCTTTATATGATATGGTTTTGAATGATATGGATGGAACTTTAGAATATTGATACACCTCTTCAACCTCTTTTGCCTTAGTTGTTCTCACGATCAATAAGCCTTACATTAGAGTGGAAATAATTGAGGATGAGATCATTTAACTTCAATTAATCATATTCAAATCATAAGGAGAAAAAAAGGTTACTAAATTTAAGACCAAGCATATTAATGAAGCACGATAGTTCTCAAGCGAATATAAATTTACATGATGTCGCACCGTGAGTCCTCTTAGCTAATTTACAAAGGAACAACCCACGGTGTCCATCAACAACCACCATGCCCGTATTACATGGTATTTGATGTCGGCATCCTCCAAACTCTTGACGTCCTTGTAGTCTTTACAAAGTTGTTTGTGTTCATGTTGCAATAAAGGTTGGATGTGTTTTTGTATTATTTTATCTAAATTGGTAGACCAATGGAAAAAACATGTACGCTCGTGATCCTCAAGAGAAACAAATGGGTCACCATCACAGTAAATCTTCCTCACAGCAATCCAATTTGCTTGGGCACTGTCCGCCATGAATCCTTTGAAATTGATAATGGTGACACCATTCTCCAGTATGACAACATTTCAATTTTCCCAAAAAACGATCTAGGCCCAAGCATACTCTAATTGCATATCACAACATGCTACTATAAGAACCTTGCAATGCTTGTTGTCATAGATGTGACACGCCATTGTAGTCCAGTCTAGTATAAGCTTCACATGATCAAACATGATCCATGAATTTTCCATGTCTCCTCCACATTGCATGCGCTTCACCAAATTGATTCCATTTCCAGAAAGATCCATCAACATTTTGAACCAAAAAAACTTATCTTTGGATTGCCCTAGAAACTGACTATCATGGACATATTTGAAACTATATGGTTTTTCAGCGCCATGATGCTATTCAAGGAACCCATCCCACCACGAATGAAATTCTTTGAACATGCCACAAAGTTCCTACAGTTAGGGGAAGCCAAAGTGGAGAATTTATCCATTACTACCTCCAAGGATGGTCCATGGAAATGGTTTTTTTCCTCCTAGGAGAGGGGATTTGAGGATGAAATTTGCCAAAAATTGTTTACTAGTAGCCATAACAATAGCTGAAGTCTTTGCAGTTGGAGTGTTAGCCACCTCATTTGTCACACATTGGTAAGCCATGTCTAATGACTCACAACACACTCCAATAGACACAGGGTGGTTGTGAACACCCAAATGAATACAAAACCGGGACATGTTTGACAATTGTGAATGGACGTATATAATTCTCGCATAGCAAACATCAAGGCATATGGGAGTGGCATGGCAAACCTTGCATTGAACTTAGATTTCTCTGGTGGGTTTGTACCAACCATGAAAATAGTTGGTGTAATACTGATCCATTTAGTAGAGTTGCAAACTCCACCATTTTGTGAAAAATACTCACACGAGTCGTTAGGGCATTGGAGATGACCAACGCATGAAGACCTCCAAAAAATCAAACCAAATTCATTTTAAATGTTTGTTGTTTTGGTTTTGCACCATGCGTGCCCGTCGTAAATCTTGTCCATGCCATCCATTGCCTTGCCATAAGCATATGGAATTCTAGTCTTGACCGGTGATAAAATGAAAAGGACATCCCCATCAAAAGAAGACGACAAATACTTCACATTCATTATAACAATATTATCGAAGTCAATATTTGTGAGATCAAATTTGGATCTTCTACAACACTTGGTGATTTTGAGGGCTTCCAATATATGGACATTAGATATGGATGACGTAGTATGAACATGAGGTTTTTGGAGTGTGTGTGTTGTTAAAAAATACTCAAGTTCACTTGCTTGTAAGGGGAAGGATCATTGCCAGGCGGAGGTTGTCCAAAAGATGTAGAAGTAAAAAAACATGAAGATTGAAATGGATAAGATAAAGTCCCTGCAATATCCACCACTTGGATGCTATCTTCATCTGAATCATTAAGGACCATCACATCATCTACCTCCAATTTAACCTTACGAAGAAAATGGTTTTGCGGTGCAGTTGTGATAGACATATTTATCAACAACATTGTAGATGCATCCATCTCCAAACAATCCTATCACTTTGTACGAGCCCGCGCCCAATGACCAAAAAGAACCACTGTTCACTCTTGTTTTTTGAATCAAAATTGTCTCGCACAACTCACTAGTCTCTTGGAATAATTTTTGTTCTACATACATGGTACCAAGACAAAAGTTATACTTTAGACTAAACAAATTCTCGTGGACCACTACAAAATCATCTGCATACAAAGGAAGAGTGAAAGAAATAGAGCAATCTCCTGCTCGAAGAGATGCCATTGGAAGATAAACAAATTAAATGCAGACTCACAAGAATGAGGAATGAAAATGATGCATGACATAAAAATCAAATAAGGTAGATACAAACAACATTGACAACACATTATCATAAATTCTGTATATTAATACTACAATTTGGATAATGGTAGCGGTTTTATTATTAGAATTCATGTGGCATACATTTAAAAAAACTTTAAAATATTGCAATGACAGCTTGAGTAGGGTTTGAAACAATACAAGGGTGTTATGTACCTTGAATAGGAACGCCACCACATACAATGCATCTACACACAAATTTAAATTCTTTGACGGCCAATAATAGGCTATCACATTGAAAATATGAAACACTAAGATTCTAATGGTTAAGGCATGTTGTTGTTGTTCTTGTTGTATTATATGATGTCATTAAATACACATGGATGTGAAACATGGACAAATTCATTCTTGAAGCAAAACAACAATCAGATATGGGACATTCAATTTCTATTTGTTTTGCTAGTTAATTACCAAGTTGATTTGTGCAAATGTTTGACGAAGATGTATCTGCACATTCACAGTTTTCAACTCCCTTGAAGAAATGCAGATGGAAGGAATCATCTAGTACTCGACAAAGAAATCATTGGAACGGTTGAGGATGGGGAAGAATTTGACTAGAATTACAAAGTGCGACCACACGAACTTCAACATTTGAAAAAATAGTGGAAGACATGGAACTCCTCAATGGGATTGATATGGAACAACCTGATATCTATGAGAAATAGGATGTAGTAATCATTAGTGAGACGAGCCTTGATATCCAAGACATTGAAAAAGAAGTGGAGTCCCAAAACACACTAGAAGTAAGAATTTGACCTATTATCTATTGAATGTTAATTTCCTAGTCATTGCCTAGGGTGGAAGTAGAAACTCATTGGTTATTGAATTTAGGGTTTGGAATGGGATGTGGGGAAGGAGAGGGCAAGTATTCATTCCGTACAACCTCACTCGATGGCGAAGAAGGCTAATGGGAGGGGGAGCACCACAATGCCTTGACGCGTCTTTGATACTCCTTCAACACTTTGGAATTTGGAAGTTCCTCAAATCCATCCACAATGTCCTAAAGGTCCATGGATGTCCACAATATTTTGATTTTGAACTTCTAAAGGTTGAACTTCCCTCCATTGAATTTGTCAATGATTCTAGCGACCTCGTTCTCAAATGATACTATCGTATGCTCGGATATATGCTCAAATTATCCAAATAAGATCTTCTTCACCTCAAATGCCTTACACTCTCAAATCATTCAAATAAGATCTTCTACACCTCGTGAAAGTTCTTAAAGCATTCAAATCATTCAAATAAGATCTTCTTCACCTCAAATGCCTTACACTCTCAAATCATTCAAATAAGATTTTCTACACCTCAAGAGAGTTTGAAAGATATTCAAATCACTCAAATAAGATCTTTTTCACCTCAAATGTCTTACACTTTTAAAAAATTTAAATAATATTTTCTACATCTCAAGAGAATTGAAAGATACTTAAGTCACTCAAATAAGATCTTCGTCACCTCAAATGCCTTACACTCTGAAATTTTTCAAATAAGATTTTCTACACCTCAAGAAAATTTAAAGACACTCAAATTACTCAAATAAGATCTCTTTCATTTCAAATGCGCTTTATATTCTCAAAAAAGGTTCTCCAAAAAAAACTCAAGCCTATCAAGTCATGTGCTATTGGAGTCTAAACACCTTTGCTTCGGCACTCTGTAGCATCAAGCTTTGACACTCGGTAGCATCAGTGTCAGCCATAAACCCCCACCCTTATGCGTCTGTAGTCCGGGTGGGAGCCCATGACTCACATGAACTTCACTGGCCTTAGTAATCAGTTGTAACTTATATCCATTCTAATTGGTGAATCAATGTACTTAACACCTCCTCCTTTATTAACTCAAACTCAAGTGTTTACAAACACTAGAGTATCACACTCACACAAATCAAAGAAAAACTTCAAGTTCAAGGTTGTAGGCTAAATAATATCAACCTAGAGATTTAATGATATAATGCCTCTCACTGAGGTTCATTACTTGATCACAATACACATAGCATATTACCACACTTATCACTAAGCCTACTCCAACCCCGTCATTCAACCTTCATAGGATTTATGAACCCTTTGCTAACATTCCTATTATTTCCTTCTAAGAGCTTTGTGCCTTCATCTACCTAGTGAGGGAGAGAGAGAGAAGTAGTCCTAATTGCAAGAGTGAGAGAGTGAGAATGAGCCTCCTCCCTTCCCTTCGGGGGACTACCCCCTTCCATCACCAAGCCTTACCGGCCGTAGATCTAACCATACATCTAACGGTTGGAATTGCCGGCCGTCATACTCTAGCCGTCATCCCTAAAATTCCTAGATCCAACGGCCTTGGTCTTTCATCCACTTGATCCGACGGTCTTCATCGGACTACCTCCTTCCATCACCAAACCTTACCGGCCGTAGATCTAACCATACATCTAACGTTGGAATTGCCGGCCGTCATACTCTAGCCGTCATCCCTAAAATCCCTAGATCCAACGGTCTTGGTCTTCCATCCACTTGATCAAATGGTCTTCATCCGTCCGGCTTCATCCGCTTAGCATCATCCACCGTTCGTTGCCATCCTTCATTCGTTCGTCTTCATCCTCCGTTCGTTGCCATCCTCATGTCCTTCGCAAGTATCTTGACTTTTTCCTACGAATTACTTAACTTAAATCTAATTTGACCCACTAACCTCCTTTCTAATTAACCCGCGAACCTTCATAAACCGTGAGCGGTTAGGTGAATATAAGTAAAATGCTTCTAAAAAATGAAAAGTAATTGAGAAGGTTCTACTCACACATATGTAGTAACTTCTTCTCCGTATCCGCCTACAGACTATTCCTACTTTTACCACTAGCTCATCTTGGGATAGCACTGGTCAATGGAACCAACCGGATTCGAACCCGGGTCGGTCCAGACCTTAATCCAGTCTCTTACACACAACTCGCATCCACAGGCGGATGTGCCAAAATCCAGTGACTATCTATATAGGTTAATAAAACCCCGTTTACTAAACTTAAGCCTTTAAGCCTAGGAACCCCATCAACCAACCTCTAAATAACTCTAATAATTCCTAGTAGCATTTAAGTACTAACACCCTAGCTTCAACTTAATTCAACTAATAACTAAAAACACAACTTGTTTTTATGTTTTTGAATATTTGAACACAACTAAAAGTCCGAGTTTTGTTAATCCTTGCGATTAAGAACACATGTGGGCACCATATTGGGCTCACAATCAGGCTTCGGTACACTGTCGCCAGGCTTCGGCACTCTATGGCATCAAGCTTCGGCACTCTGTAGCATCAAGCTTCGGCACTCTGTAGCATCAAGCTTCGGCACTCTGTAGCATCAAGCTTCGGCACTCTGTAGCCAGGCTTCGGCACTTTGTAGCCTCAGGTTTCGGCACTCTATAGCCCGGCTTCGGCCAGAAGCCTCTACCAAGGGATCGGAAATCCGGGACCTTACCCATCTAAGAGTCCCCCCCTCATGAGGATTCACTCATCACCCTAAACGAACACTCTCACCCTTAAATCAAACACTTAGCTCTCTCTCAACTCACTTCCCTTAATATCAACTCAAATCAAATCAAAACACCTAATTCTTTTCTTTTCTTTTCTTTTGATGTTGGAATTGACCATGGAACATGAGCAACACCATGACAACATCGGAACCATTTAAACGTGATCCACTCTTAATACTAATGCAACTATCCACCATTTCCAAAATTTGAACATCATTTTCCTTCAACTAAGAATGTGGGCACCAATTTGGGCTCACAGTCGACAACCTCAAACCTCTGCAAGTATTTTGTGATGAAACCAAGGCATTCATCCTTTGCATATCCCTCTGCCATGGAAGCTTCTGGTCTTGCCATATTGCGGACATAGTGCTTCAATGTTTTCATGTATCTTTCAACATGATACATCCATCTTGTAGCAACAAGTCCACACAACTCCAATTTGTCCACAACTGATACACCAAATGAATCATAATATCAAAAAATGATGGAGGGAAATGCATCTCTAAGAGTGCCATACTCTGCGCAACGTCAATACAAAGACCCTGAAACTCTAATGGATTCCACATTTTGTTGCATATTCTCCAAAAAATACCTTAGAAATCCTCATCATTGCCATTCTCGGCCCCGGCTGTAACAAACCCCTTAACGTTAATGGCAATACTTGTTGCATAAGCACATAGAAATCATGTGACTTTAGTCCCCCGAAATTCTTCTTCCATATGTATTGAGACATGTTGGAAATATGGCCAGAAAATGTCTTCAAAGATTCAATAGTGCTAGCAAATATGTCAAATTCTTCACTAGTGAATACATATGGGGCTGCAGGTTTTAACATTTTACCAAGTTTTTTTGGATTATTAGTGAGCCAAAGGTGCTTCTTGATTCTCCTACGTTGGAGATCACGTCTAATTTTATAGTATCTTTGGTTTTCAAAACCATCTCGGAGTTGAAACAGATTCAACTTAGTGGAAGCGTCGAGGTTCGGCCTAGATGTGTCAAGTTAGGCTCATGGAGCCTAAGGTGGGAACCCCAAAGGAGGGGCAACCCAAGTGAGTCCCAAAATCGGTGGGTTTAGTGTAGGTTAGGTCCTTGGAAGAGAGATCCAAGGTCACTAACGGACCACCTTGAAAATGACACCTTTTGGATTGCGCCAAATTTGAAGATGCATTGTAGGGGTCGCGCCCTACGCTAAACACAATGCCGCACCATAGAGGATGGCAACTTGAGAATTGGTGTGCCGACTACGAGTATAGTCGATGAGCGCATCGACTCCATTTGGTGAAGATGAGTGTCGCGTACCTTTCCATGAGGAATGCTCGAAACACCATGGGCACAATGGGGACCCCGAAGTGACACCCGGGATTTGTGGCGCCGTTGGTGAGAGGGCCCAAATGACTATAGTGTGCGTGAGGGCCTCGGGCATTGGAAATGCCTCCCACCCATGGAGACTAAGAGGCATGAAGATAAGGTTATTAGCTATGCGTAGCTTATGGCATGCCAATTCTAGAATGCTCAAGAATACCTTAATCGAAGGTGTGAGCTAGGAGATATGGAAATTTGAATGGGGTGCTATCTCGGGACAACACCTTGGTACAACGGTAGCTTGGGAGTGGCTCCCGGGACAGCCAAGCTTTGAAATGGCATAATTTCCTCAATACTTGCCCAAATGGGGCAAATGAGTAGACCATCGGCATCTACGTGAAGTGTAAATGGTGATGGAGTGGTCGAATGTTAGCATAAGAGACCATATGAAGAAGTTATGGGTTTTGAAGTTGCTGGGGTGTGAGCCCAAATTGATGCCCACATGTGTTGTTAACACTTGTAAAACATTACACGTAGTGTTTTGTTGATTTATGATTATTCACAAAAATATAAAAAGAGTGAAGCTTGAAGAAAGTTAAGTTTGAAGCATTAGGCTTGTGTGAAGTGGATTTAAGTAGTATGAGGACATACCTTGGTAAAGTGTGGTAGGTAGAAAGCCAAGGTTAGTTAAATGTTTGAATTAGGATCTTTGTTGATCATTTGAGGGAGGAAGGCTTAGGAGATTAGATGAGAGCCTACAAAGTAGGAGGAGATTTCGAAGGCTTATCGAGAGCCTTGTGGATGGGATGAGTCCCTACTTAGAAGGAGAAGGTTAAGGGGTTGTGATTGGAGGCTCTAATCCTCTCACCCTATCCTTACCTCATGCCCTCTCTCCCTCTCAATTCACTATATAATCCCTCATTCTTCCCTCACTCATCCTCTCTTTCCTTCGTGCTCCTTAAGCACCCCACAGGTTATAAGTGTGGGTGTGTGAGAAGCAAGATAGGAGCACATGTGTGTGCTTAGTTCTTAGGTGAAGAGCCAAGGCTATTTAGCCTTGAAGAGGGATTGACCTCTTGTTAGAAGTAGATTGGGTTTTAAAGAATTGGAGTTTGATTGTAAACTTCAACTTGTTGCATTGAGATTCATATTGAAGTGAGAGAGTTCAAACTTGTTTAAACTTGTGGCATTTAGAGTGACTAGATTGTACTAGGTGCATTATTTGTAGTGTTTTATTAGTTATGAACTTGGGCAGAACTTTATAGTGAGAGATTTGTCAATTATGGATGATCAGAGTGTTCAATGGGTATGAAAATTTGAGAGATTGTTTATTATAAAGTGTGGGAGTTGTGGTAAAAATTTGAGAGCTTCAGTCATTGGGATGAAAGAGTTATTAAAAGTTGAAGGGGAGGGTGTCTAGGAACAAAGCAGCAAGGTTTGAAAATATGTATCTCTTAGAGGGTTATAGATATGGATACCAAAATTTGACACTACCTTTTGAACTTATATATCTATCTTGTGTCAAAATTTTAGATTGATTGGACGTAGGAGTTAGAAGTTATTAGAGTTTTAATGACCGGATGCTTTATCACAGCATTCATACTAAGTAGTTAGAGTTAGAATTTCATGCATAACTTTTGCATATGAACTCTGTTTGTGCCAAAATTTGGTGTGGAGATTTTTGATAAGGACTTAACAAGTGTACCAAATTTCACTTGAAGAACATAAGTTGGGTGGGAGTTATACTATTCTGAAGTTTAATAGGAAGACATTGATAGAGATTTACATCAAGAAGAACTTAGAGAAGGAAGGGCAAGGATAAGTATATAAATATTTTTTAATACTTGTATTTAAAGCCTATGTGCTCATGGAATCCACAAGCGAAGTGTCATGTACCAATACGGAATCAACCACGATGACATGTGATAGCACGGAATCAATAAGCGAGAACTCATGTAGTAGTGTGGAGTCGACGACAAGGACTCGATTCACAAGAGGGATATCTTTGAAGGCATGCGTGGCCAAAGCGGCCGGGTGGACATTAGAAAAGGCTAAGGATATAACCTTGCCCGACATTAAGGAATGTAAAACTACATAGTGTGGTGTTAATCAAGTTGTGTATATTCCAAGGGTAGATTGGAATTATATATTGGGTTACAAAGAGAGAAGTCTCTACATGTCATTATAAACTTTTCCACTCGGGCTAGGACGAAATCGAAGGGTGGAGGATTTTTGGTGACATAAATGGTGCGTCCGCCGGGAGTTTCGAGTTTGGAGCTTGGAGCTTGGAGAGCGGGCGACGGAAGTCTTGGAAGGCGGTAGGAGAGCGAGGCGTGAAGATCAACTAAGGACGGAGCGCTTGTGAAAGGTTAGTTTTCATTTATTTATTTATAGTTATGCAATTTTAATTAAGGAAGGAGCTCGGCAAAGGTGTGACTACTCAACCTTCCTTGGGATGGCATAAATTAAGATCACATTAATAGGATCCGCACTAGTACACTAAGAGGTAGAGGGTTAATTAAAAATTAGGAATTTCAACTTTAAACACTCACTTGGGTGTGAGCGTTTAAAGTTCTCAACTAGGGGGTTTATTGCTTTTCAATTGCAATTGTTGAAGTGTCGTTGTGTTTAAGCAATCACGGTCGAGAGAAGAGACTAACAAGCAGGAGGTAGCAAATTGCTTTAGGTACGCAACCTTCTTCCAATTGAAAATTTAAATAATTAAAAAATGATTTTTGTATACGTCTTTGTCGTTGACTAACGGAGAGGGTAATTCCGGACTTATAGTATAATGTGAGGAATCGAAGGGTGAAGCCTCAATTCCAAACATGGTACATAAGAATGGTCAGCCCCTCACGTGAGGTCTTGTTGCAAATGTTACGCGGAAAGAGGGTATGACGAGGTAATTCTCTCATTAAACTTGATGCTAACACGAGCTTGCCATCCCCTGTTTGGGATCGTTCATTGAAATTGCATGTCTCTTTTCCTCACTTCCAAAATCCTTTATCACACAAGCTAAGTGGTAACATTAAAAAGTGTGAGTTGTGAGAATTTTGATTGGTCAAAGTAAGGGTTGATCGCTACATTATGGATGCAAGGAAATACTAGATCTCAAAAGCCTAAGTTAGCATTAGGGTTAAAAAAGAATGTTATTAAGCGTAGGTTGTCTAATATTGAGGAAGTAGTAGAGAGAGTAGATGATAGTATAGAAGTTAGTTCAAATGTTGAACCATTAATTAGTCCATTAATTGAAGTATTACCAATATCTACTCAAAGTGAGGAAGGTAATCTTCCTTCCGAATTGAGTAAGAAAATAATTAACAAGTCTAATAGAATTAGACAAGAAAACTTTGTGAGTACTAGTGGATCTAGCGAGAGAGGGTCACCTAGCACCATGGATCCTCTAGAGGGAGGTGGAATTCCACCTCCCATATCTCCCTTGCCTCCATTTCCTCCCATCGATCCATTGGTAAGGCCGAGAGGCCTACCAATAATCGTACCCCAAGGATTGGTTTCGGTAGATATACCGTCTAACCTCCCAAAATTCTATGGGACCAAGGATGAGGATCCCTCTAGGCACATGGAGAGATTCGTTGAGAGGGTAATTAGTTCATTAATTACCAACCAACAATATTGGTTAGTGTGGTTTCCTACGACCTTAGACGGGGAAGCTTACGAGTGGTATAGAGATCACGACGAGGGACACTTTCAAACTTGGGATCAATTACAACGAGAGTTTCTAAATGAATTTCGACCCGAAGTCGGTCAAAGTATGGTTTTTAGAACCTTAATGACTATGAGGCAAGGGAGGGATGAAGAGATTTCCGCCTATATTAGGAGATTTGACTTAGTGTGCGCAAGATACGTAGGTACTTTGCTCAACGATGATACCCTAATGCAATTCTTTATGAGAGGGTTTGTCAAAGCAAATACTATTAGGGGTGTGTTAGAAAGAAACCCTCGCACCCTAGCCGAGGCTAAGGTAGCCGCTAGAGACATGGAACATATTGAGAGAGATTATGAGCGGTTATGGAGGAAAGAGGATGAGTTAATCCCTCAATTCATCCCTCTCCTACCTAAATCGGGAGTGGATCCAACTAGGCCATTTAACCGTCCTCCATATGTCTCCATTGAAGTGGTCTCGCTTCCCTTAGCGGTGAAGGCTCCCCCACCCATGTTAGCATTGCCGGCCCCTAGAACAGACCCTCAAATTGAAGAAGTAGAGCAACGGTTAGGTGCTACTCAACTAGGGTTTCAAGAGGCGATGTTGAAACAATTCCAAAATCTCACGGACCAAATGGCCTTGTTAATTAAAAATCAACAACCCGGTCCTCCACCTCAAATCGAGTCGGGTAATCACTCATCGGGATTTTGGTGTACTCAATGTCAACAACACGGTCATACGCCTCAGTTTTGTAGAAATGGGCCAAATCACAATCAAAGAATGAACAATAACGGTCCGCAACAAAACCAAAGGGGTTCAAATCAAAATCAAAACCAAGGAAACAACCGGGGTCCACCTCCTCGAGGTCAAAATAACCAAAATACCGAGAAGAAAGAATTTCACCATCTTTGCGGGAGGTATCATGTTGTAGGACAATGTTGGTCGGAAAACCAAGGTCAAGGGTGTAGTAATTGTGGAGGTCCACATCCGTCTAACCAATGTCGTCATCCGGATAAGGTAGGTGGAGCACCAAACCCTCCAACCAACACACAACAATCGGGTCAAGATGTCATGAGAGGTTTCCATCCACAAAGTGAAGGTACTAATAACCTTAAACCTTCCAACCTCTACTATGATGGATATACAAACCTTCCGGGGCAAGGAGGTCAAGTCACACAATCACCTAGACAAATGGGACCATCCACGTCTCAAGATGTCCAATTTATGAATGCCTCCACCATTCCGGTAAATTTAGAGGTGCCTACTAATGGCCAGGGTCCATGTCCTCCACATGCTAACTCTATATCATATGAGTTGAGGGGTCTTAAAGAGGAAGTTGTGCATAAGGCCCCGGCATTAGCCGTTACCACTAGAGCAATGAGAGGTAATGCACCATTAGAAGTAGAGGAGGAGGAAGAAGAGGAAAATCCCTTAGGAGAAATTCCTTATTTTTCGGATTTGGAGAATGTAACTAGAGAAGCTAGGAAGGCCACTAAGGCATTAGAGAGAGAAAATGAAATTGTCCATGAGAGGGAAAGATCTAATGTCATCCATGATTTAGATGGTAGTGATGTAGGAGAGTGGGAAGGTCCGGGCATTCCCGTAGAGGAGTTTGATAGTGTTAGAAGGCCTAAGGCCGATAGAGTAGATGGATACGACCTTTGGGCCGACTTAAGCTCACTAAAGGCCGATATCACATTTGGTCAATTATTAGAAATTTCACCGGTAGCTAGGAAGACTTTGAAGGACGGAATGCCTGTGAATAGGAGGGCTAAGAGGCCAAAGACTAGAGTGTCGGCGAGGGTCCAAATGCAAGGGAGAACTCGGGAAGTCAAGGCGGTGGAGATTGAAGTAACGATAGTGGACAAGGTGGTTCCTCATGTATTGGTGGATGGTGGAAGTAGTCTCAATATTCTACCCGAGCACACTATGAGGAAATTGGGCTTACGTTTGACCGGTCCGTCGCCATTCGTCATCAATATGGCTAACCAAAGTCCAGTGGTTCCGGTGGGGATTATCAAAGATTGTCGACTTAGCACGGGAGGTGAAGAATACATTGTGACCTTTCAAGTGATTAAGATGCACGACAATAAGGATGCATTTCCCATCTTGTTAGGACGACCTTGGTTAAGGATGTCTAACGCCGTAGTAGATTGGGGAGGACAAAAACCCTCTATCACTTATGGTCCCGTAGATAATAGGGTCAAGGTCTCAATAGCACCTTTAAGTGGTTGGGTTAGGGAGGAGATTGATCCAATGTCGGATGAAGAGGAGAATGGCGGAAGTAATGAGAAATTTGAGGATACATTGGTGGGGGTTGTTCAAAACAAGGAGAAGGCTAAAATGTATTCCTCTAACGGGTTCTTAGGTCCTAGCTTTTACAATCAAGATGTTGATGGAGATTTTACACATTGGCTAAGACAATACCCGGAGTCTATTATTTGTCCTTAGAGCCATGTGAGGTTCTCACGGAGGAGGAATGGGTGAAGGGAGGACTCACTCCATGGTTAGATGATATTGAGTTGAGTGATGTGAATTTGGTACATGTAGATGGGACTCAATATGAGGAGGCCATGTTAGAACTCTCAAAATTAGAGCTCGCTTTGCATTTTAAAACTACTTCTACGGGCATTATAGCGGGTCATGATATCAAGGATTATCCTAATGTCCCCAACGATTGGTATAGAGATACCGAGGAGCAAACACGAGTGGTCGAAGAGGATTGGAAGTTTGTGGATGTCAAAATGAAGGATGGGAAAGTTAGACCAATGAAGATGGGCTCTAAACTCGATGAGAAGGAGATTAAGGAATATAGTGATTTGATAGATGAGTTTAGTGATACTTTTGCTTGGTCATACGATGAGCTCAAGGGGATTCCTAGAGAGATGGTTGAGCATCGTATTCCGTTAGTTCCGGGCTCAAAACCGGTGAGACAAAAAAAAAGGATGAACCCTAGATTACAATTATTGGTCAAGGCGGAATTAGAGAGGTTGTTGCAGGCTGGGTTTATAAAGCCGGTAGAGATTACGGATTGGGTTTCTCCCATGGTGTTAGTGAAAAAGAAAAATGGGAAGCTTAGAGTTTGTGTAGACTATAGGAAGCTCAATGATTGTACGCAAAATGATCACTTTCCTTTGCCGTTCATTACCTTGTTGTTAGAGGAGGTAGGGGGTCATGAGAGGTACACATTTATGGATGGATACGCCGGCTACAACCAAGTAGCCATAGCGCTCGCGGATTTGCACAAGACGGCATTTACGACACCTTGGGGGACTTTCATATGGGTGGTGATGCCATTTGGTTTATGCAACGCACCGGCAACATTCCAACGACTAGTCATGTATATCTTTAGCGACTTGCTCTTCAAATCCATGACGGTTTATATTGATGATTTTAGTACCCAATCTAGTACTAAAGAGCATGTGCATTGTGTGAGGGAGGCCTTGGTTAGGTGTAGGCAAATGCGGTTGGCATTAAACCCGGACAAGACATTTTTAGGGGTACAAAGGAGAGTTTTGTTGGATTATGTTGTGAGTGAAAAGGGGAGAGAACCGGATCCGGACAAGATCGCGGTCATTGATGAGTTGGAAACTCCGAAAAATGCCAAGGGGATCTCTAAGTTGCTAGGACATGTGGGGTGGTATAGAGAGTTGATTCCGGATTTTGCAAAGATAGCGGTCCCTATCACTCATTTGCTCAAGAAGGATGTTAGATTTGTTTGGACGGATGAGTGCCAAAAGGCCTTTGTTGAGTTAAGGTCCAAATTGAGCACTTATCATGTCTTAAGGCCCCCGGATTGGGAAAAACCTTTTCATGTGTATTGTGATGCTAGCAACGTAGCGGTGGGTAGTGCCTTGTGTCAATCCACGGGAGAGAAGGGGAAGGATCTACCCGTAGCTTATGCTAGTAAGCAATTGACTTCCGCGGAGAGGAATTACTCCACTACGGAGAGAGAGTGTCTAGCCATGGTATTTTCGGTCAAGAAGTTTAGGCACTATCTTATTTGTAATCCGGTAGTGTTTTTTGTGGATCACATGGCCATTAAATATTTGGTCAACAAGCCGGAGTTGAGTGGAAGGTTGGCTAGGTGGGTCTTGTTACTCGAAGAGTTTGATTACACGGTGGAATATAAACCGGGCCGCATGCATTTACAAGCCGACCACTTGTCTAGATTGTCGGAGGAGATGGGCACTACGCCAATAGATGATAGCCTCATGGATGATAGATTGTTTGTAGTCACGTCCACACCGGATTGGTATGCCGGAATTGTAGAGTTCTTGACCACTCAACAATTACCAACCGAATGGACGAAAGAGGAGAAAAGAAAGGTTAGAGTCAATAGTAGGCACTTTGCAGTGATAGGCAATAGATTGTTCAGGAGAGGAGCGGACACCATCTTGAGAAGATGTGTATCGCAAGTAGAGGTTCCAGATATTCTAGAGGCTTGTCATGATAGTGCTTGTGGAGGGCATTTTTCTGGTCAACTTACCGGCCAGAAAATCCTTAGAGCAGGTTATTTTTGGCCTACATTGTTTCAGGATTCACACGACTATGTTAGAAGGTGTGATGCTTGCCAAAGGTACGCTCGAAATGACCTTAGGATGGAGATGCCATTGCACATTTCATTACCACTAGTTCCCTTTGACAAATGGAGAATAGATTATGTAGGGGAGGTCCATCCCCACTCTTCGAGAGGGATGGCATACATTGTTGTAGCTACCGAGTACTTGACTAAATGGGCGGAAGCCAAGGCGGTAAAAACCGACACGGCCGCACATGCCGCCACATTTATGTATGAAAATATCATTACTAGGTTTGGAGTCCCAAAGATTCTAGTTAGTGATAGAGGTACACATTTTCTTAATGACCTCATTTCAGAGATGACTCAGAGGTTTAAGATCGACCATAGGAAGAGTACTCCCTATCACCCTCAAACTAATGGTCAAACGGAGCGGGTGAATGGGATTCTAGTGGGCATTTTACGCAAGACGGTCATCGACTCAAAGAGAGATTGGGACGTCAAGTTAAACGCGGTTTTGTGGGCTTATCGGACGACTTACAAAGTGACAACACAAGCTACTCCGTTTTCTTTGGTTTACGGTATTGAGGCTACACTCCTTATTGAATTTGAGGTGGAGTCATTGAGGGTTGCAATAGGGACACGCCTCAACGACAATGAGTCTTTGAGAAATAGGCTCGGGGATCTAGAGGAGTTGGATGAGAAGAGGCGGAGGGCCGCTCAACACATGGAAGCAATTCAAAGGCGAAGGAAGGTTATCTTTGACAAGCGTCACAAAAAGAGAGCATTAGAACGAGGAATGTTGGTTATGCTCGAAGATGGGAAGAAAAAAAGATTTTCCGGGCAAATTTGATGCGGTTTGGTTAGGTCTTTACATTGTGGCGAATACCTTTCCTAACAACTCGGTACAATTAGAGACACTCAATGGACAAAACTTCCCGACACGAACGGCCGGAAGTAGGTGCAAGCAATTCCACACATGAAGACACTTGACTTCAAGCAAGACATTCTAGGAGCCGGTCCCAGATGGTCGCCAATAATGTGAGCCAAATTGATGTCCACATGTGTTGTTAACACTTGTAAAACATTACAAGTAGTGTTTTGTTGATTTATGATTATTCACAAAAATATAAAAAGAGTGAAGCTTGAAGAAAGCTAAGTTTGAAGCATTAGGCTTGTGTGGAGTGGATTTAAGTAGTATGAGGACATACCTTGGTAAAGTGTGGTAGGTAGAAAGCCAAGGTTAGTTAAATGTTTGAATTAGGATCTTTGTTGATCATTTGAGGGAGGAAGGCTTAGGAGATTAGATGAAAGCCTACAAAGTAGGAGGAAATTTCGAAGGCTTATCGAGAGCCTTGTGGATGGGATGAGTCCCTACTTAGAAGGAGAAGGTTAAGGGGTTGTGATTGGAGGCTCTAATCCTCTCACCCTATCCTTACCTCATGCCCTCTCTCCCTCTCAACTCACTATATAATCCCTCATTCTTCCCTCACTCATCCTCTCTTTCCTTCGTGCTCCTTAAGCACCCCACGGGTTATAAGTGTGGGTGTGTGGGAAGCAAGATAGGAGCACATGTGTGTGCTTAGTTCTTAGGTGAAGAGCCAAGGCTATTTAGCCTTGAAGAGGGATTGACCTCTTGTTAGAAGTAGATTGGGTTTTAAAGAATTGGAGTTTGATTGTAAACTTCAACTTGTTGCATTAAGATTCATATTGAAGTGAGAGAGTTCAAACTTGTTTAAACTTGTGGCATTTAGAGTGACTAGATTGTACTAGGTGCATTACTTATAGTGTTTTATTAGTTATGAACTTGGGCAGAACTTTATAGTGAGAGATTTGTCAATTATGGATGATCAGAGTGTTCAATGGGTATGAAAATTTGAGAGATTGTTTATTATAAAGTGTGGGAGTTGTGGTAAAAATTTGAGAGCTTCAGTCATTGGGATGAAAGAGTTATTAAAAGTTGAAGGGGAGGGTGTCTAGGAACAAAGCAGCAAGGTTTGAAAATATGTATCTCTTAGAGGGTTATAGATATGGATACCAAAATTTGACACTACCTTTTGAACTTATATATCTATCTTGTGTCAAAATTTTAGATTGATTGGACGTAGGAGTTAGAAGTTATTAGAGTTTTAATGACCGGATGCTTTATCACAGCATTCATACTAAGTAGTTAGAGTTAGAATTTCATGCATAACTTTTGCATATGAACTCTGTTTGTGCCAAAATTTGGTGTGGAGATTTTTGATAAGGACTTAACAAGTGTACCAAATTTCACTTGAAGAACATAAGTTGGGTGGGAGTTATACTATTCTGAAGTTTAATAGGAAGACATTGATAGAGATTTACATCAAGAAGAACTTAGAGAAGGAAGGGCAAGGATAAGTATATAAATATTTTTTAATACTTGTATTTAAAGCCTATGTGCTCATGGAATCCACAAGCGAAGTGTCATGTACCAATACGGAATCAACCACGATGACATGTGATAGCACGGAATCAATAAGCGAGAACTCATGTAGTAGTGTGGAGTCGACGACAAGGACTCGATTCACAAGAGGGATATCTTTGAAGGCATGCGTGGCCAAAGCGGCCGGGTGGACATTAGAAAAGGCTAAGGATATAACCTTGCCCGACATTAAGGAATGTAAAACTACATAGTGTGGTGTTAATCAAGTTGTGTATATTCCAAGGGTAGATTGGAATTATATATTGGGTTACAAAGAGAGAAGTCTCTACATGTCATTATAAACTTTTCCACTCGGGCTAGGACGAAATCGAAGGGTGGAGGATTTTTGGTGACATGGGGGCTTCCAACCCTAGCAGCTAAGGGAAAATATCTACTTGGCCCAAGTGTTGGAAGAGAGACAAAAGGTTATTTGACAGTGGTGTAGCCTGACTTGACACATCTAGGCCGGACCTCAACACTTCCACTAAGTTGATTCGGTTGCAACTCTAAGATGGCTTTCCATTGGTAAGTTTTGATCGCACGAGGGTGATGCCAAATCCCGCCTGACTCGGTTCTGACTTTGCTCTTGCAAGACATGGGTTCATGACTTCCATGTGCTAACTCTCGTTTGTTAGTGGGTAGCACATTTATGAGCACGCGCCATCACCTTGCCCTCGCCCGGACAAGCCCATGGCTAAGAGGTTTCTTAGTTCTATCCAAAGCCCCTCCAAGCCATGGCCTCCAATTACTCGGCTTACCCAACCTAGTTTGGCATATCTATTCCCCCTTTTGCACTAACCAACCACAAGTACAAGATTAAGACCTCATGTCATACTTTTTTCTTTGCACCATTAAAATTGAATTTTATTGCCTAAAACCAAAGAACAAATACATGTTGTGAATGGCATTGCCTCCACGCTAAGTGTATTACTAGCCTCTTTCCCCCACTAGAAGAGATTAATGTCCTCATCAATGCCTAAATTTTTTTATTGGAACCTTTAGCCTTAGTTTCTTCAAAGTGCTTCACCAATTCCTTGGTGTTCACCATGTTTCTTGTCGTTATCCAAGCAGCTTCTTTCACATTGTATCCTCGATATTTTATAAAATACTCCCTTCCATTTTGCTTGGGGTTCCTCCACTTGAAGATGCCCCCAACCTCATATTCCAAATGACCTCCTACAAGGTCAGAAGGTGGCCAAATCACCTTCTTGTGATCATGCCACAAAGTGTCTATTTTAAATGGCTGTAATAACAAGACATGAAATGTCGGATGCATTTTGATCTCGAGTAGTAACTCCAACTTATACATATCCTTGAACACTTGTTCCACGATGGGAAACATAGCTCCAACTTTGGACATGAACTTTGGAGTTAGGCCTTCGGGCAAGGTGAAGTTGTTCACATTCAACACTCCGCCAATGGCAAAGTCACTCGTTCCCGTATGCACCTCAAAAGGTTTGTCAAACTCCGTGAATTTAAGCATGGGCGGTGAAGAGAACTTGCTCTTAAGTTCCCCAAAGGCTTGGTGACAAGGCTCATACCACTTTTGGGATAGCCATTCTTTTAACAAGTCGGATAAGCTCTTAGCAACCTTAAAATAATCTCGAATGAAGTGGCGGTGGTAGTTGGCTAGGCCAAGCAATGACCTAAGCCCTATTTGGATCAAGGGTTGTTTCCACTATTGGATACTCTTGACCTTCCATCTCTCGTTGAGCAACATTGTTTTCCACTCCTTGTCGGTAACTTTTTGAACAACCCATTGGTGAGTACATCCTTGTACCTCACCAACACACCACAAATGTGGTTTGGGGGAGGCCCATCTTTCTTAGCCTCCCCATGAGTTCCTTGGAATTGCTCTAATGGAACCACGACATTATTTGTTGAATTTTCATTTGTTGTTACTCATAGCATAGGAGTCCTTGTGAATTTCAAATTCACCTCTTTGCCATCACGGCACACCACAAACACATCGGCTTGCGCCTTACATCCACCATGTGAGTTTCAAAGGAGGTGTCCTCCAAAACGATGGCACCTCATCCATTTCACATAATGTGAAATCTCCACAAATTCCAATGTCCCACATTTCAAGGTCAGATTCAATGCCACCTCCTTTGTCTCATGCGGCTTGCCCTTTGCAAACCGCACATTTTTGAGTTTGCGCACTCTATGTGTCAACAAGCCCCAACTCCCTTGTGAGATTCGAGCTCATGAAGGAGTGCATGACCTCTTTGTGAACCCATGAGACATTTCTTTCATTCATTTGAGCCTTAAGGTACAAAAGACTTGGCCTTGGCTTAAGGCTTCTAGCCTTGGCCACAAAGCCATTGTCTGACATTCGGCCAATGCCAACAACATGATTTGTCTAGGTACCACGATGTCAGCTTCTAACATTCCGTCCACGGCACAAACACGAATTGCCTTGCTACCACAATGCCACCTTCTAACATTCCGTCTACGGCATAAATCATGACTTGCTTTGCTACCACAAAGCCAATTTCTAACATTCCGTCCGCGGTTAAAATATGATTTGGCTTGGAACCACAAAGCCAACTTCTAACATTCCATCTGCGGCATACACATGAATTGCCTTGGTACCACAAAGCCACATTCTAACATTCTGACCGCGGCACAAACATGATTTACCTCGGTACCACAAAGCCACCAATTTTATTTCCAATATTGGATGGTTTTCCTCGTTAGGTGTCACATTTGTTGGATGTTTTACCTTCGGCTTGTCTTTTGTGTAGGTATAATTGCCAAGTTTCTTGCGTTTTTTGCCTCAAGACATATTTCGCCTCAACCCTTTGTTGTGAAGCACCGCTCAACTTCCTTCTGGGTCCATCAACTTCAATGTTTTTGGCAATCTTGATGGTCCCCGCCATATCCTTGAAAAGCTTCGAAAACTTGAACAAAATGTGCACCACCCACTTTTGCTACCCACCTGAGAAAATGCATTTCTTTGGAAAATCGTCCATCTTAGGTGTATCATTCATTTGGGTGTCCGAATCTCGCACATAGGCCTTAAGAGACCAAGTTCAATTCCTTACACGATTCTTGGTACTACGGCGTAAACCGCTCAACAAACAATTTCATGAAGCCCACCCAAGTCAAGTTTGCCACCACATTGGGCTATTGGGCTTTATTGCTAGTCCACCATCCAAGCGCATGGTTTTTCAACAAGGTAGCCACTATGGAGACCTTATCGTCCACTTCGTCCTTTGGACATCCATTCCCAACATAAATTCATTCACCTTTCTTGTCTTGCCAAATCTCGCAAAAATACTTGGCCAACTTCTTTTATGAAGAAGAAGGCCTAGCACCTTGCATCATGAGGAGCTCGATCATTTCGTCTTGTTAGGCCCTCTCATACTTGCCACACTTGATTATTTACTTCATGGAGTCCATGAACTCAAGCATTTTGATATGGAATTTCAACCCAACATCACCACTTTCCAAGCTCTTCAATACATTCGGTAATCTAGCCCCAAATTTGCTTCAAGGTTTGCGGGAGCCCTTTCAAATGCCTCTTCCATTTCCTCACCAAATCCACCATCATCCCCACCATTGTCATTAGAATCAATAGCGGGGTCAAAATCCACTTGGACAAGATCCTTGTTCCATTTTGAGCCTCATAATCTTTTAGAAACCCCAGGCACACCATCATCACCCGCACATTTGATAGCCAACTCTTCCTCAAAGTGCTAGCTCAAAAAATAGAACCATGCTCTGATACCACATGTCGCAATCCTTGTTAGCTCCCCTTACGTAACTTTGTCATTTTTCATTTTAACAAGGATTACGAGTGCTAACAAATGGCTAGCTCCCCATACCGCGGACCCTTTAGCTCATAGGAGGGGGACCAACCCTCTTATTCTTTCGTTCGGGACTCACCCCTTAATCGGTAATGTCGCAACCCTTGCTAGCTTCCATTAACCATCTTGGTTATTTTTCCAACTCTAGCAAGGATTATGAGCGCTAACCCTTCACATTCTACCATGCAAATGGTTAACTCCCCATACCGCAGATCTTATAGTTCATAGCAACCCTCCTACTTTGCTTTTGGGACCCACCCCTTAATCGATAACCAATACTTAGATGTGGACTTCCATCCATGGAAGTCCAATCTTATATTGATCATTGCGTTGCTGGAGCAACAGTACAACAACCCGAACCATATTAAGCAACTATGCTTTCACATTGGGCCAATACCCATGAAGCCCGTGCCGTTCGGCCTCGAGTGGGTTCGGCCAAACCACCTCACCCATATAAGCCTGTAGGACTCTAGGCAGGGCCCCTACCCCACCGTCAAGTAACCTTTTGTTTCTCTCCCAACAATTGGGGCCAAGTAAACATTTTCCTTAGCCGCTATGTTTAAAACCCCCCAGCAACTTCAAAACCCCATAACTTCTTCATATGATGTACGTAGATGCTAATGGACTACTCACTTGCCCCATTCGGGCAAGTATTGAGGAAGTTATGCCTATTGAAAGCTTTGCAATCCCGGGAGCCACTCCCAAACCAGTACTCTATCACGGTTGTCGCAATCCTTGCTAGCTTCCATTAACCATCTTGGTTATTTTTCCAACTCTAGTAAGGATTACGAGCGCTAACCCTTCACATTCCACTATGCAAAAGGTTAGCTCCCCAATACCGCAGACCTTCTTAGTCCATAGGAGGGGGACCAACCCTCCTACTTTTTCATTCGGGACTTACCCCTTAATCGGTAACCATTGCTAAGATGTGGACTTTCATCCATGGAAGTCCAATCTTATGTTGATCATCGCATTGCCGGATCAATACTACAACAACCCGAACCATACTAGGCAACTATGTCCTCACATTGGGCCAATGCCCATGGAGGCCGTGTTCTTCGGCCATGGGTGGGTTCGGCCACACCACCTTATCCATATGAGCCTCTAGGATTCTAGGCATGGCCCCTACACCATTGTCAAATAACATTTTGTCTCTCTCCCAATATTTGGGGCCAAATAAACATTTTCCCTTAGCCGTTGGGGTTGGAAACCCCAGTAGCTTCAAAACCCATAACTTCTTTGATGCTAACATTTGACCATTCCATTATCATCTACGTTTCACATAAATGCTGATGGACTACTCACTTGCCCCATTTGGGTAAGTATTGAGGAAGTTATGCCTGTTCAAAGCTTCACAATCCCGGGAGCCACTCCCAAGCCACTACTGTCCCAGGGTTGTCTCAGGACATCGTCCAACATAAATTGCCATATGTCCTTGCTCGCACCTCCAATTGACATGTTTCAAAGAATTCTAAAATTGGTATGCCATAAGCTACGCAAAGCTTATGGCCTGACCCTCATGCCTCCTAGTCTCCGTGGGTGGGAGGCGTTCCCAATGCCCGGGGCCCTCACCCACACTAGGATCACTTGGGCCTTCTCACCAACGGCGCCACAAGTCCCGGGTGTCACTCCGGGGTTCCCGTTGTGCCCATGGTGTTTCGAGCACTCCTCATGAAGAGGTACGCGACATCCACCCCCACCAAATGGAGTCGATGCCCTCATTGACTATATTCGTAGTCGACACACCAATGCTCAAGTTTCCATCCTCTACAGTGCGGCATTTTGTTTACCTTAGGGTGCGACCCCCACAATGCATCTTGAAATTTGGCATAGTTCCAAAGGTGTTGTTCCAAGGTGGTCCGTTAGCGACCTTGGATCTCTCTTCCAAGGACCTAACCTTCATTAGACCCACTGAATTTGGGACTCACTTACGTTGCCCCTCTTTTGGGGCTCCCACCTTAGGCTCTAAGAGCCTAACTTGACACATCTAGGCCGGACCTCAACGCTTCCACTAAGTTGACTCGATTTGGTTTTATCCAAAGCCCCTCCAAGCCATGGCCCTCAATTACTCGGCTTAACCAACCTAGTTTGGCATATCTATTGCCCTTAATCCACTAATCAAACACAAGTACAAAACTAAGACCTCATGTCATACTTTTCACTTTGCACCATTAAAGTTGAATTTTATTGCCTCAAGCCAAAGAACAAATACATGTTGTGGACGGCATTGCCTCCAAGCTAAATATGCTACTAGCGTCTCTCCCCCACTAAAGGAGATAGATGTCCTCATCAATGCCTACACTTCTTTTTATTGGAACATTTAGCCCTAGTTTCTTCAAAATGCTCCACCAATTCCTTGGTGTTCACCATATCTCTTGCGCTACCCAAGAAATTTCTTTCACATTGTATCCTCGCCATGTCACAAAACACTTCCTTAGGTTTTCCCACTTGGGCTTCCTACACTTGAGGATGCTTTCTACCCATATTTCAAATGGCCTAATACAATGTTGGAAGGTGGCCTAATCACTTGCTTGTGATCCGGCCACAAAGTGTTTTCCTTAATTGGATTTAGTAATGACACGTGGACCATCGGATGCACTTTGATCTTAAGCAGCAACTTCATTTCATACATGTCCAACTTTGGACATGAACCTTGGAGTGAGGCCTTCGGGCAAAATTAAGTTGTTCACATTCATACTCCACTTCGCGTCTTCCGGCATTGACATGCTCTTTGTAACACTTTCGGGCTTCCTCCACCAACAATTTGGAAACCTCCAATACTTGTTCGTGCTTCTTGGCCAAGTCCTCACCATCTTGGTTGAACTCTAGTGTTGAATGTGCCCCTTCGAGAGCTAGGTTAGTAGGTCGGAGCGCACTCCATAAGCCACCACGAAAGACGACCCTTTGGTCGCCAAGTGCGTGGCTACATTGCAATTAAACTTTGCTTGACCCACACAATCCACCCAATATCTTTGGTCCGCCCCCACCAAGTTCCTCAAGTATTCGTTGAAGACTCCATTCACACGCTCCCTTTTCCCATCCGTTTGGGAATGGAAGGCCGTGCTAAACCTTAATTTTCTTTTCGACCTTCCTAGAGAAGTGCATCCAAAATGCACTTGTGATTATTGGATTTCGATCCCACACAATCACTCTTGGCAACCCGTGGTGCCTCAACCATCCTTTGTGATTTGGGCACATGATGGCTGCAACTCAAGTGGCAAAATTATCCACAATTGCACATTGATGTCCCTCATGTACTTGGTTTGTTCCATCTACATCATTTGTGTGAGATCCAATTTGAAAAAACTCTAAAATATCTATGTTTGGGGAATTATTCTCTTTGAGTTGGTCGCATTTAAAATCAAGTCACTTTTACTCCTTACAAATCTTCTTTTTCTTGAAGGGAGCATTTCAAAGATTTCACTTGTTGATCCATCTTCTTATAGAATTATTGAACTTTAAAGTTCATGGATCAAAAAGGATGTCATCCTAGGGAAAGTATGATAAAAATTGTGTACGTATGCAACAAACAAATACTATGTCATAATTTTATATTAATTTCAATGTTTAGTATCTTAATCATATCCATGTAATGGGAGGTTACGGTTTGTGGGATTGTTTGTGGTTTGGGGATATGGTGGCCTGAATTTGAGATTTTATGGTTCTAGTTTCCTCTGCTTTCAAATACAGTGTGGAAAAAGTGTTTGAAAATGTTGGCATCCTGCCCGATTGTGCCCAAAAATCTTCCCGCGCGTCGATAAGGTCTTTGTTCTTCTTTGTTCTTTCTACCTTGAAGAAACCAAGAAGTTTGGAATTTCTTACGTTCCCTAGGCCAATGTGAATGTTTTTTGTGCAAAAGAATTTGGAGACTCTGTTTCTATTTGAGAATTTGGCCGAACAACATCCTACACCTTGGTCCTTTGAAACCTTGGGAGAAAATTGTTTTGGTGAGTGCACAGGTGCTTCCATGTTCTTGGGGAGTTAATTATCGGAGTTGTTGTATGTTTAGAAGGCCATAATTTGATAGCAATTCAATACCTCTTGTGTGGGACCAAGTTTTTACTGGCTTGATAAGTTTGCATAGGCATTGTCCATAATGTCACATTATATACAATGTTTGTTCGCCCCTATCCTTGAATCCAGGAAAACTACGAGCATTCATTGGTCCTGCAACTTGCACCACTATATGTATATATGGAACGTACATGTTTAGGCCTTTCATGCTTTTTGGACCATTTGAACGTGATTTTTGTTTTTTTTGACATTTTCGCACGTCGATTTTAGTGGAAATTTTTATTGTTCCTTTTTCATATGCATCAATAAGGATCTTTGTCGAGTGCTAGATGACATCATGGATTTGGGAGAGAGCTCGCATTGTCCATCCACTCAAGTGCCTATTGACGTGGATTCTGGCTATGGGTTGGTGTTTTTGGACAACAAAACACCCTTTTCTTTGTGCCGGCCAATACAAAACAAGGTGGATGCTCTAGGGGTAGATCAAATACTGCACGATCATTGTCAGCTCCATTGCAATCACAAGTTGCACTTCCCCCATAAGGTTTGAAGGCCCAACTGGACCGAGGCAGAGATGTTTGTCCTTATTGGTCAAAAACGTATTGAGTGGAACGGGAGGCACAATTCCAATCAACCCTCTTTTGCCAAGCTTCTATATGGAACAACAGCATGGAAATTGATCTTGGTGGGATGCATGCGTGTGGTGGGTTTCTGAGTTAAGGATGTCAACCACAGACCCCGCAAGTGGGATGGCTTTATTAAAGACTACAAAAAACTCATAGAATTTATAGAAGGGATGGGTTTAACTAGGTGGTGGGAGATGAGTAGGGAGGAGAAGAAATAATTGTCTAAAATTAGAAAAATATTGCTAAAGTTTAGCGAGTCTATGTACACCAAAATAAAAGGATTCGTTGGGAATAGACAAATTTTTGGCTGTGGTGGATTCCGATAGGTTCACTCCCCCGGTTGCAATTCATTTTCGTTGCTCCCCTCCTATTCTACATGTTTTTTCTTGTGTTGGAATGGGAAGGTTTGCGACAAGTGCCGCGACCGCACCTAAGGTCTCCAACGGTGGGAACACCTTGGGTCAATAGGTCACAAGCAGAAAGTTGTGGGCATCGACAACTTGGTTGACTTTGTCAAGGATATCAATTACAAATACCTTGTACGTATGGATGCCCAAGACAAAGACAAACGTGCTTGGAGAAGTGAAGTGCTGGCATTTGAAGCGCTATTCATTTTGCCCAAAATTTTTTGTCTATGGATAACATATGGATAACATGAATAGCGCTTCAAATGCCAGCACTTCACGCACTTGCTCTACAAAGATTTCATGCTCTTCTTTCGTTAGAACGTACGAGGACCAAGATAATATGATGTTGTCAGGTTTGTTTCCTTGTAAAGGCCACAGATGTATGCATATATCCGCCTCATTCATATCGAGACGGACTCCAAAGGTGTCTTTCTCTCCAAATATGGTTTTCATGATATTTTTAGTGATGTTTTTTTCATAGTGGATGACATCCAATGTGTGTCAAATCAGAAGATCCTGCGCAATGATTAAGACTAGTCAAAAATTTGACTCCATGCATCACAACATCACTATGTGCAGTTATGTGACTATACATGAGTACGTCCACTCACCTAATTCCAGGTAAGATGAGTAGGCCAGTGATTCAAGGTCCGCACTATTGTTAATATGAACATGCAATCATTGACGGTCTCCAAGGAATTCAATCTAGAGATACATGTATTTTCCAGCATGGAAGGTCATATAAACATGACCTTCTTTTCACTCCATGTTCGTGTATAGGGTCAGGCGTTTGTCCACCTTGATTTGCACAGGGGTTTTTCATCCACTCATGTCGGTTTGGCCATCAAAATTGGACCTTTGTCATCTCCATTGGTGGGCCATTGGCAATTGTCATCTATGCCCAAGGTAAACATTCTTTTTCAATGCTTTGGAATGCCTTGTTACCATGTTGGGACCACACACAAGCCCTATGTCCTTTTGTTACTTGGCCAGAAATTAATCCGTATGCCGGGAAGTAATTCACCGTCCACAATAGCATGCCATGTAGTTTGAATGTTTTGTCTTCAAAGTTTTTTTGCGATCTATCTAAGCACTCGATCCCTTTCCATAGATCTTGGAGCTCCCCAATTAATGGTGTTAGGTACACATCCACATTCTTGTCTATCACACTTTTTTTTCTGGTATGATTAGCGCAAACATCATAAAAAAGTTTTTGGTCACTAACCAAAGGCAAAGATTGTAGTTGAGCATGACCATGGGCTAAGTAGAGTGGCTAAAACTTTGCTTCCTAAACGGATTCACACCATCCAATGCAACGCCAAGCTTATCGTTGTGTTTTTTTTTCGCAAACCACAGCCATTTGTTGTTCACGTGGTCCCAAGCCTTTGAGTCCACCACAGATTTCATCACCTTGTCCTTGCTTTTCCCGCCTACATGGCACTTCATGAGCTCCGCCAGCCTTGTGTAGTTGGACATTTTTTGCAAACTAAGAATCAAAGGAAAATGTTTCAATACTTTGACAGGTATTATTTTGGAGTTATCCACGTACCGCGATTTATGGCATTTTGGGCACTCCGTTGCATCTTCCAATTTTTTCCGGAACAAACAACATCCATTTCTACACGCATGTATTGAGTTGTAGGACAACCCCAACTTCATCAACAAACATTTTGCTTTGTAAAATGATTTCGTAAGTGTGTTGTCCTTGGGTAAAATTGTCTCCTTCAAAAAATTCAACAACTCATCCACAAAGTTGTTAAACACGCCAAAGGTGGTACAACACACCAGTAGCATGAGTGTCGATGGGAGACGGTTTGAAGTGCTTCCTGGATAAAGTGGAGTTTGTGCTTCACGTAAGAGGATCTCGAGGTCTATGCCAATGGGGTCCTTGATAATTATGGTAGTTTTTCTTGTTTCCATAGGGTCATTATTTCCCTCCCCTTCTTCATCGCTACCTTCATTGTCATTCATTGGGAAACCATCCTCCACGTTAGGGTCTTCAACCAATGCATCTTCAACTCTGTCATGTATAATAGTTTCGGTGTCGCATCCGTCACAATTGACGTTGTCATACTTGTTGAAACACTCTACCACCATACGTAAGACGTCAACTTCTTCAACTTCCCCATCATCCGAGATGGGCTTAGGGTGCGCCTGGCTTGTTTGACCACTTCTCAGTGCATGGGAGAGCAAGTCAATTAGGATGTACTCGTCTTGTCATTTCCGTGGGACAAAACTATGGGTATCAATGTTTTGTCACTGACGGCAGTACACAAATTCTATGGGCAATATACCCTCTCCTCCGTGGATGTGACAAGTGGCTAGACTTCCATGCAACACACATATAAAAACAATGGACTTGGAAAACTTGTCACCTTCCACTTACACATGTATGCCATGTCCAAGATATTTGACACATGATTTTGATTTTAGCATCCAATTTCATGACAAAAATTTCTGTATTGTTTTGTCATGTCTACACAAAACATGATTGAGTGTAGTTATGTTAGAAAAAACATGATTAAATGTAGTCATTCCATGGATGGACTATTGGATGTCAGCCTACATTGTGGTGTGTGGGTTTAGAGAGTAGTGTGCATACAGTTCTTCTCTAACCAAAATGTCCCTTGTCGCTATGGTAATTACATATCCCCATTTTTGAGTGTTCCATGGTTTAAGCAACATGCAGAACTCCCACACAACATTTCCTATCTCATTGCACCCTATGGAACTATTAATGAAGCCAACAACATTCCCCTTCACTACATCTCCGTTGATGTACAAGTCCGCCTCAACTTGCATCACATATAACTTCACTCGAGGTTGTGCCTTTCTTAAAGTTTTGTATTCCGGCAAAGTATACTGTGGTCCTACAAAGGGAATCAATTTTTCTCCCTTTTTGGCGGGTTGGAGTGCAAATAAACCCCAACCCATGAAGGGGAAATTGGACACCCTTACTTCCCAATCTCTATTCCAATACAAAAATTATGTTAGCTTTGGATGGGCCCGTCACACCATTGTCCATCATACACGTATGACCGCCACCTCTGCAAGGCTTGTACTTTTGCGGACGTTATTGTCGGCATGGCGTGTGTTGAAGATTGTTTTCCTCTTAGAAAGGTTCTCAGTGATGTCATACATGCAGCTTCTATAATGGGTCTCCATCAGGCCTACAAAATCCATATACATAAAGATTTAAACTTGCCCAAGGTAAGACCACCCGGTTGTGCTCATTCAAAAGCGATTGGTTGGAATTTCTTACCATGATAGAGGCTATAAAAACATGGTTCATTTTTCTATTGCGAAGATGTTTTCGAATTGTGGCTCGATCAAGGATTTTCCCTCCCTGTGAGCCCAAATTGATGTCCACATGTGTTGTTAACACTTGTAAAACATTACACGTAGTGTTTTGTTGATTTATGATTATTCACAAAAATATAAAAAGAGTGAAGCTTGAAGAAAGCTAAGTTTGAAGCATTAGGCTTGTGTGGAGTGGATTTAAGTAGTATGAGGACATACCTTGGTAAAGTGTGGTAGGTAGAAAGCCAAGGTTAGTTAAATGTTTGAATTAGGATCTTTGTTGATCATTTGAGGGAGGAAGGCTTAGGAGATTAGATGAAAGCCTACAAAGTAGGAGGAAATTTCGAAGGCTTATCGAGAGCCTTGTGGATGGGATGAGTCCCTACTTAGAAGGAGAAGGTTAAGGGGTTGTGATTGGAGGCTCTAATCCTCTCACCCTATCCTTACCTCATGCCCTCTCTCCCTCTCAACTCACTATATAATCCCTCATTCTTCCCTCACTCATCCTCTCTTTCTTTCGTGCTCCTTAAGCACCCCACGGGTTATAAGTGTGGGTGTGTGGGAAGCAAGATAGGAGCACATGTGTGTGCTTAGTTCTTAGGTGAAGAGTCAAGGCTATTTAGCCTTGAAGAGGGATTGACCTCTTGTTAGAAGTAGATTGGGTTTTAAAGAATTGGAGTTTGATTGTAAACTTCAACTTGTTGCATTAAGATTCATATTGAAGTGAGAGAGTTCAAACTTGTTTAAACTTGTGGCATTTAGAGTGACTAGATTGTACTAGGTGCATTACTTGTAGTGTTTTATTAGTTATGAACTTGAGCAGAATTTTATAGTGAGAGATTTGTCAATTATGGATGATCAGAATGTTCAATGGATATGAAAATTTGAGGGATTGTTTATTATAAAGTATGAGAGTTGTGGTAAAAATTTGAGAGCTTCAATCATTGGGATGAAAGAGTTATTAAAAGTTGAAGGGGAGGGTGTCTAGGAACAAAGCAGCAAGGTTTGAAAATATGTATCTCTTAGAGGGTTATAGATATGGATACCAAAATTTGACACTACCTTTTGAACTTATATATCTATCTTGTGTCAAAAGTTTAGATTGATTGGACGTAGGAGTTGGAAGTTATTAGAGTTTTAATGACCGGATGCTTTATCACAACATTCATACTAAGTAGTTAGAGTTAGAATTTCATGCATAACTTTTGCATATGAACTCTGTTTGTGCCAAAATTTGGTGTGGAGATTTTTGATAAGGACTTAACAAGTGTACCAAATTTCACTTGAAGAACATAAGTTGGGTGGGAGTTATACTATTCTGAAGTTTAATAGGAAGACATTGATAGAGATTTACATCAAGAAGAACTTAGAGAAGGAAGGGCAAGGATAAGTATATAAATATTTTTTAATACTTGTATTTAAAGCCTATGTGCTCATGGAATCCACAAGCGAAGTGTCATGTACCAATACGGAATCAACCACGATGACATGTGATAGCACGGAATCAATAAGCGAGAACTCATGTAGTAGTGTGGAGTCGACGACAAGGACTCGATTCACAAGAGGGATATCTTTGAAGGCATGCGTGGCCAAAGCGGCCGGGTGGACATTAGAAAAGGCTAAGGATATAACCTTGCCCGACATTAAGGAATGTAAAACTACATAGTGTGGTGTTAATCAAGTTGTGTATATTCCAAGGGTAGATTGGAATTATATATTGGGTTACAAAGAGAGAAGTCTCTACATGTCATTATAAACTTTTCCACTCGGGCTAGGACGAAATCGAAGGGTGGAGGATTTTTGGTGACATAAATGGTGCGTCCGCCGGGAGTTTCGAGTTTGGAGCTTGGAGCTTGGAGCTTGGAGAGCGGGCGACGGAAGTCTTGGAAGGCGGTAGGAGAGGCGAAACGTGAAGATCGATTAAAGGACGGAGCGCTTGTGAGAGGTATGATTTGAATTTAGTATTTATTTCATGCAATTTCAATTTGAGGAAGGAGTACGGCAAAGGTGCGCTTACTAAACCTTCTTGGGATGGCATAACGAAGATCACCTTAATAGGACCCGCACTAGAAAATTAAGAGGTAGAGGGATAATTAAAGAATTAGGATCTCAAACTTTAAATACTCACTCGGTTGTGAGAGTTTAAAGTTTTTAAACTAGAGGGTTTTAGTGTTTTTTTAAATTACAATTATTTGAGTGTTGTATGTTTAGCAATTCGATCGAGGGGAGAGAGCTAACCAAACAGGAGGAAGCGAGAGCTTGAGGTAAGCAAAATCTCTTCCAATTGAAAAAATATTAAATTAAAAAAGGATTTTCGTAATTGTCTTTGTCGTGACGAACGGAGAGGATAATTCCAAACTTGGACGTATAGTGCAAGGAATCGAAGGGTGAACCTCGATTCCAAGCACGGTACCCAAGAATGGTCAGCCCCTCACGAAGAGTCTTGTTGCAAGTGTTGAGCGTAAGGGGGTGTGACGAGGTGATACTCGCACTAACCCTGAAACTAACATGAGCTTTCCATCCCCTATTGGGATTGTTCATTGAAAATTGTATGTCTCTATTTCCTCACCTCCAAAACAATGATCACACGAACTAAGCGGAAATATTAAAGAGAGAACTTGTGAGGCTTTGGTTGGTGAATGTGAGGGTTGAACGGTGAATTATGGATGCAAAGATACACGAGGTCCCAGAAACCTAAGCTAGCATTAGGACTAAAGAAAAATGTTACTAAACGAAAATCTTCTAATATAGAGGAAGTGGTAGAAATGGTAGGTACTAGTGTAGAGGGTGGCTTTAGGGGTGAACCATTGGTAGAAGTATCTCCGGTCACTACTCGACTAGAGGAAGGAGATATTCCTTCCCTATTGAGTGAAGAATTAGTGGAAGAACCTAATAGGACTAGAGAAGAGAGTAATGTAAGCTCTAGAGAATCTAGTGAAGGAGGACCACGAAACACCATGGATGATTTAGGGGGAGGTAGAATTCCACCTCCCATATTACCAATCCCCCCATCGATCCATTGGTTAGGCCGCGAGGCCTACCAATAATCGTACCTCAAGGGTTACCTTCGTTAGACATACCTTCGAACCTCCCGAAGTTCTACGGGACTAAAGATGAAGACCCGTCTAGACATATGGAGAGGTTCGTTGAGAGGGTAATTAGCTCACTAATTACAAACCAACAATATTGGCTAGTTTGGTTCCCTACGACTTTAGAGGGGGAAGCCTATGAGTGGTATAGAGACCACGATGAGGGCCACTTCCAAACGTGGGACCAATTACAACGGGAGTTCCTTAATGAGTTTTGACCCGAAGTCGGTCAAAGTATGGCTTTTAGAGCCTTAATGACAATGAGGCAAGGAAGAGATGAAGAGATTTCCGCATACATTAGAAGATTTGATTGGGTATGCGCAAGGTGGGTAGGTGATTTATTCAACGATGATACTTTAATGCAATTTTTCATGAGAGGGTTTGTTAAAGCGACTACAATTAGGGGTGTATTACAAAGGAACCCTCGCACCCTAGCCGAGGCTAAGGTAGCCGCTAGGGATATGGAACATATTGAGAGGGATTATGAGCGGCTATGGAGGAAAGAGGATGAGTTGATCCCTCAATTCATCCCTCTCCTACCTAAGACGGGAATGGACCCGATTAGGCCGCATAATCGCCCTCCATATGTTGCCATTGAAGCGGCCTCAATTCCCTTAGCGGTAACGGCCCCCCCAACCATGTTAGCATTACCGGCCCCTAGGGTAGACCCTCAAATTGAAGAGATAGAGCAACGACTAGGTGCTACTCAACTAGGGTTCCAAGAGACAATGTTAAAACAATTTCAAAATCTAACGGACCAAATGGCATTGTTGATCAAAAATCAACAACCCGGTCCTCCACCTCAAATAGAGTCGGGAAACCACACATCGGGATTTTGGTGCACTAATTGTCAACAACACGGTCATACACTACAATTTTGTAGAAACGGGCCGAACCGCAATCAACGAACGAACAATAATGGGCATCAACAAAACTTAAGGGGTCCGAGTCAAAACCAAGGGAATAATCGGGGCCCTCCGCCACGTGGACAAACTAACCAAAGTACCGAAAAAAAGGATTTTCACCATCTTTGCGGTAGATACCACGCCATAGGGCAATGTTGGTCCGAAAACCAAGGTCAAGTGTGTAATAATTGTGGGGGGCCACACGCTTCTAACCAATGTCGTCATCCAGACAAGGTAAGTGGAGCACCGAACCCTCCAACTAACCCAACCCAACCGGATCAAGAGAATACGAGGGGTTCACAAAATGAAGGTAATAATACCCTTAAACCTTCTAACTTCTATTATGATGGGAATACGAATCTTTCGGGGCAAGTTACACAATCACCTAAACAAATGGGACCGTCTACATCTCAAGATGTCCGATTTATGGATTCTTCTACCGTTCCGGTAAATTTAGAAATGTCCACAAATGGTCAAGGTTCATGTCTTCCACATGCTAACTCCATTTCATACGAGTTAAAAAGTCTTAAGGAGGAAATTGTGCATAAGGCTCCGGCATTAGCCGTTACCACTAGAGCAATGAGGGGTAATGCACCATTAGAAATAGAGGAGGAGGAGGAAGAAGAGGAAAATCCATTGGGGGAAATTCCTTATTTTTCGGATTTGGAGAATGTAACTAGAGAGGCTAGGAAGGCCACTAAGGCATTAGAGAGAGAAAATGAAATTGCCAATGAGAGGGAGAGGTCTAATGTCATCCATGATTTAGAGGGTGGTGATGTAGGAGAGTGGGAAGGTCCGGGCATTCCCGTAGAGGAGTTTGATAGTGTTAGAAGGCCTAAGGCCGATAGAGTAGATGGATACGACCTTTGGGCCGACCTTAGCTCACTAAAGGCCGATATCACCTTTGGCCAATTGTTAGAAATTTCACCGGTAGCTAGGAAAACTTTGAAGGACGGGATGCCCGTGAATAGGAGGGCCAAGAGGCCAAAGACTGGAGTGTCGGCAAGGGTCCAAATGCAAGGAAGAACTCGGGAAGTCAAGGCGGTGGAGATTGAAGTAACAATAGTGGACAAGGTGGTTCCTCATGTGTTTGGTGGATGGTGGAAGTAGTCTCAATATTCTACCCGAGCACACTATGCGGAAATTGGGCTTAAGTTTGACGGGTCCGTCGCCATTTGTGATTAATATGGCCAATCAAAGTCCGGTGGTTCCGGTGGGGATTATCAAAGATTGTCGGCTTAACACGGGAGGTGAAGAATACATTGTGACCTTCCAAGTCATTAAAATGCACGACAATAAGGATGCATTCCCCATTTTGTTAGGGCGACCTTGGTTAAGGATGTCTAACGCCGTAGTAGATTGGGGAGGACACAAACCTTCTATCACCTATGGTCCCGTAGATAATAGAGTCAAGGTCTCTATTGCACCTTTAGGCGGTTGGGTTAGGGAGGAGATTGATCCAATATCGGATGAAGAGGAAAATGGTGGAATTAAGGAGGATTTTGAGGATACATTGGTGGAAGTTGTTCAAGACAAGGAGAAGGCTAAAATATATTCTTCTAGCGGGTTCTTAGGTCCTAATTTTTACAATCAAGATGTTGATGGAGATTTTATACATTGGTCAAGACAATACACGGAGTCCATTAGCGACGTCATGATGATGACTCATAGTTGTATTCTCCAAGATAGGGTGTCTAGAGAGGATTATTTGTCCTTAGAGCCGTGTGAGGTTCTCACGGAGGAAGAATGGGTGAAAGGAGGACTCACTCCATGGTTAGATGATATTGAGTTGAGTGATGTGAGTTTGGTACATGTAGATGGGACTCAAGATGAGGAGGCCATGTTAGAACTCTCAAAGTTAGAGCCCGCTTTGCATTTTAAACCTACTTCTACGGGCATTATCGTGGGTCATGATGTCAAGGACTACCCTAATGTACCCAACGATTGGTATAGAGATACCGAGGAGCAAACACGAGTGGTCGAAGAGGATTGGAAGTTTGTGGATGTCAAAATGAAGGATGGGAAAGTTAGACCAATGAAGATGGGCTCTAAACTCGATGAGAAGGAGATTAAGGAATATAGTGATTTGATAGATGAGTTTAGTGATACTTTTGCTTGGTCATACGATGAGCTCAAGGGGATTCCTAGAGAGATGGTTGAGCATCGTATTCCGTTAGTTCCGGGCTCAAAACCGGTGAGACAAAAAAAAAGGATGAACCCTAGATTACAATTATTGGTCAAGGCGGAATTAGAGAGGTTGTTGCAGGCTGGGTTTATAAAGCCGGTAGAGATTACGGATTGGGTTTCTCCCATGGTGTTAGTGAAAAAGAAAAATGGGAAGCTTAGAGTTTGTGTAGACTATAGGAAGCTCAATGATTGTACGCAAAATGATCACTTTCCTTTGCCGTTCATTACCTTGTTGTTAGAGGAGGTAGGGGGTCATGAGAGGTACACATTTATGGATGGATACGCCGGCTACAACCAAGTAGCCATAGCGCTCGCGGATTTGCACAAGACGGCATTTACGACACCTTGGGGGACTTTCATATGGGTGGTGATGCCATTTGGTTTATGCAACGCACCGGCAACATTCCAACGACTAGTCATGTATATCTTTAGCGACTTGCTCTTCAAATCCATGACGGTTTATATTGATGATTTTAGTACCCAATCTAGTACTAAAGAGCATGTGCATTGTGTGAGGGAGGCCTTGGTTAGGTGTAGGCAAATGCGGTTGGCATTAAACCCGGACAAGACATTTTTAGGGGTACAAAGGAGAGTTTTGTTGGATTATGTTGTGAGTGAAAAGGGGAGAGAACCGGATCCGGACAAGATCGCGGTCATTGATGAGTTGGAAACTCCGAAAAATGCCAAGGGGATCTCTAAGTTGCTAGGACATGTGGGGTGGTATAGAGAGTTGATTCCGGATTTTGCAAAGATAGCGGTCCCTATCACTCATTTGCTCAAGAAGGATGTTAGATTTGTTTGGACGGATGAGTGCCAAAAGGCCTTTGTTGAGTTAAGGTCCAAATTGAGCACTTATCATGTCTTAAGGCCCCCGGATTGGGAAAAACCTTTTCATGTGTATTGTGATGCTAGCAACGTAGCGGTGGGTAGTGCCTTGTGTCAATCCACGGGAGAGAAGGGGAAGGATCTACCCGTAGCTTATGCTAGTAAGCAATTGACTTCCGCGGAGAGGAATTACTCCACTACGGAGAGAGAGTGTCTAGCCATGGTATTTTCGGTCAAGAAGTTTAGGCACTATCTTATTTGTAATCCGGTAGTGTTTTTTGTGGATCACATGGCCATTAAATATTTGGTCAACAAGCCGGAGTTGAGTGGAAGGTTGGCTAGGTGGGTCTTGTTACTCGAAGAGTTTGATTACACGGTGGAATATAAACCGGGCCGCATGCATTTACAAGCCGACCACTTGTCTAGATTGTCGGAGGAGATGGGCACTACGCCAATAGATGATAGCCTCATGGATGATAGATTGTTTGTAGTCACGTCCACACCGGATTGGTATGCCGGAATTGTAGAGTTCTTGACCACTCAACAATTACCAACCGAATGGACGAAAGAGGAGAAAAGAAAGGTTAGAGTCAATAGTAGGCACTTTGCAGTGATAGGCAATAGATTGTTCAGGAGAGGAGCGGACACCATCTTGAGAAGATGTGTATCGCAAGTAGAGGTTCCAGATATTCTAGAGGCTTGTCATGATAGTGCTTGTGGAGGGCATTTTTCTGGTCAACTTACCGGCCAGAAAATCCTTAGAGCAGGTTATTTTTGGCCTACATTGTTTCAGGATTCACACGACTATGTTAGAAGGTGTGATGCTTGCCAAAGGTACGCTCGAAATGACCTTAGGATGGAGATGCCATTGCACATTTCATTACCACTAGTTCCCTTTGACAAATGGAGAATAGATTATGTAGGGGAGGTCCATCCCCACTCTTCGAGAGGGATGGCATACATTGTTGTAGCTACCGAGTACTTGACTAAATGGGCGGAAGCCAAGGCGGTAAAAACCGACACGGCCGCACATGCCGCCACATTTATGTATGAAAATATCATTACTAGGTTTGGAGTCCCAAAGATTCTAGTTAGTGATAGAGGTACACATTTTCTTAATGACCTCATTTCAGAGATGACTCAGAGGTTTAAGATCGACCATAGGAAGAGTACTCCCTATCACCCTCAAACTAATGGTCAAACGGAGCGGGTGAATGGGATTCTAGTGGGCATTTTACGCAAGACGGTCATCGACTCAAAGAGAGATTGGGACGTCAAGTTAAACGCGGTTTTGTGGGCTTATCGGACGACTTACAAAGTGACAACACAAGCTACTCCGTTTTCTTTGGTTTACGGTATTGAGGCTACACTCCTTATTGAATTTGAGGTGGAGTCATTGAGGGTTGCAATAGGGACACGCCTCAACGACAATGAGTCTTTGAGAAATAGGCTCGGGGATCTAGAGGAGTTGGATGAGAAGAGGCGGAGGGCCGCTCAACACATGGAAGCAATTCAAAGGCGAAGGAAGGTTATCTTTGACAAGCGTCACAAAAAGAGAGCATTAGAACGAGGAATGTTGGTTATGCTCGAAGATGGGAAGAAAAAAAGATTTTCCGGGCAAATTTGATGCGGTTTGGTTAGGTCTTTACATTGTGGCGAATACCTTTCCTAACAACTCGGTACAATTAGAGACACTCAATGGACAAAACTTCCCGACACGAACGGCCGGAAGTAGGTGCAAGCAATTCCACACATGAAGACACTTGACTTCAAGCAAGACATTCTAGGAGCCGGTCCCAGATGGTCGCCAATAATGTGAGCCAAATTGATGTCCACATGTGTTGTTAACACTTGTAAAACATTACAAGTAGTGTTTTGTTGATTTATGATTATTCACAAAAATATAAAAAGAGTGAAGCTTGAAGAAAGCTAAGTTTGAAGCATTAGGCTTGTGTGGAGTGGATTTAAGTAGTATGAGGACATACCTTGGTAAAGTGTGGTAGGTAGAAAGCCAAGGTTAGTTAAATGTTTGAATTAGGATCTTTGTTGATCATTTGAGGGAGGAAGGCTTAGGAGATTAGATGAAAGCCTACAAAGTAGGAGGAAATTTCGAAGGCTTATCGAGAGCCTTGTGGATGGGATGAGTCCCTACTTAGAAGGAGAAGGTTAAGGGGTTGTGATTGGAGGCTCTAATCCTCTCACCCTATCCTTACCTCATGCCCTCTCTCCCTCTCAACTCACTATATAATCCCTCATTCTTCCCTCACTCATCCTCTCTTTCCTTCGTGCTCCTTAAGCACCCCACGGGTTATAAGTGTGGGTGTGTGGGAAGCAAGATAGGAGCACATGTATGTGCTTAGTTCTTAGGTGAAGAGCCAAGGCTATTTAGCCTTGAAGAGGGATTGACCTCTTGTTAGAAGTAGATTGGGTTTTAAAGAATTGGAGTTTGATTGTAAACTTCAACTTGTTGCATTAAGATTCATATTGAAGTGAGAGAGTTCAAACTTGTTTAAACTTGTGGCATTTAGAGTGACTAGATTGTACTAGGTGCATTACTTATAGTGTTTTATTAGTTATGAACTTGGGCAGAACTTTATAGTGAGAGATTTGTCAATTATGGATGATCGGAGTGTTCAATGGGTATGAAAATTTGAGAGATTGTTTATTATAAAGTGTGGGAGTTGTGGTAAAAATTTGAGAGCTTCAGTCATTGGGATGAAAGAGTTATTAAAAGTTGAAGGGGAGGGTGTCTAGGAACAAAGCAGCAAGGTTTGAAAATATGTATCTCTTAGAGGGTTATAGATATGGATACCAAAATTTGACACTACCTTTTGAACTTATATATCTATCTTGTGTCAAAATTTTAGATTGATTGGACGTAGGAGTTGGAAGTTATTAGAGTTTTAATGACCGGATGTTTTATCACAGCATTCATACTAAGTAGTTAGAGTTAGAATTTCATGCATAACTTTTGCATATGAACTCTGTTTGTGCCAAAATTTGGTGTGGAGATTTTTGATAAGGACTTAACAAGTGTACCAAATTTCACTTGAAGAACATAAGTTGGGTGGGAGTTATACTATTCTGAAGTTTAATAGGAAGACATTGATAGAGATTTACATCAAGAAGAACTTAGAGAAGGAAGGGCAAGGATAAGTATATAAATATTTTTTAATACTTGTATTTAAAGCCTATGTGCTCATGGAATCCACAAGCGAAGTGTCATGTACCAATACGGAATCAACCACGATGACATGTGATAGCACGGAATCAATAAGCGAGAACTCATGTAGTAGTGTGGAGTCGACGACAAGGACTCGATTCACAAGAGGGATATCTTTGAAGGCATGCGTGGCCAAAGCGGCCGGGTGGACATTAGAAAAGGCTAAGGATATAACCTTGCCCGACATTAAGGAATGTAAAACTACATAGTGTGGTGTTAATCAAGTTGTGTATATTCCAAGGGTAGATTGGAATTATATATTGGGTTACAAAGAGAGAAGTCTCTACATATCATTATAAACTTTTCCACTCGGGCTAGGACGAAATCGAAGGGTGGAGGATTTTTGGTGACACTCCCGTACATTCCATGCATGGATATGGGTACTTGGATAAATGCATGGCGTATGCTTGAATCTCTTCTTCTTGCCATAATTGTAGATGCTTCAAGCTTTGGAACTCCCCTTCTACCATCATGTGGAATGCACCAATATTCACATTGGATCAAATAAAGTGTGATATGAAAATACCTTACAAGTAGGGATTGCTCACATGTACGCAGTTACATATCTAGGGTGATACACGCGAGAGCGGAGTCCTATAACCCAGGGCAGCCATATAATTGTAAGGAGTCATATGACTCAATGGAGCCCCCAGTGGGTCTAGTGGAAAGGATGACCACTTCTTGGAGTGCACAAAAGTCCAGAAAAGATGGACAAGTAGTTCACTTACAAATCAACGGTTGGGTGCATCAAAAGTTGAAATCATGCTATGATTAAATTATGGGTTGCTAGAGGCATCATGTGCACATGAAATGGTTAGAGTCGCATGGAATGTTGAGGTAATAGCGTATTTAGAGTTGGACCACCTATTCCCAAACAAGATTCCATTGGGAATATATAGGGTGCCATAATTTTGATCAGGCTCGAGCTGATTTTGATAGTTTCTTTTCATACGTGGTTAAAAGAAGGTTCCACATTTCATGGTTTTTAAGCATTAGTTTCCTTGTGGGCCGTTGGCCCACTAGATTCTAGTGGAAATCTAGATGCCATGAGGTGGAATCTATATTTGCACTAGAATTTGCTGGATGAAGTCGCCTACATGGAAACTAATCCTAAGTCTCCAACTTTGGTTTTGTTATGACTAGGAATCAATAGCGTCATGACCCATGTCCCTAATGTTGAGTGCTAAAATGAGGAGGACTTCAACCCTAAATGAACGATTATGGCAAACACTAGATATTCGTAATGTCTTTGACCCAAATTTTGACATCAAAAGTCCCCAATTAATTTCATTTAAAAAATAAAATTGCCGATAATTTTGCAATCCTCCTAATCTTTGTCTTGGCAGACATGAAAAATAAGCATTCCCTCATTTCTCCAAATTTGGTGCAGAATCTTTTAAAGTGGTCTGTTATGGGCGCCACTACTCTATAATCCAGTGAATTAATGAAATGATCATATTAATAGATGAAAGAAGGGATGAGAAATTCTCGTTCTCATTTTTATCCACATTCCTTCTCAATTGGAATGGCCTATTTATCTAGTTATGAAATCAACAACCATGCATTTCCAGTAACCATAATTAATTAAAGAACCAAATGTTAAATTTTCAATCCAGTTTTAATATATGTGACATCATGGACTTGCTAATGCAACATGAGGGAATCCAATCGGTAGAAAGTTGGAGTTAATTCAACCAAAGAACACCCACATAAATTACAGCTTCAACTAAGTTATAGCTTCAACTATAGCTAAGTTACAACTTCAACTAAGTTAGGGCTAAGTTACAACCAAGTTATAGCTAAATTAGGGCAAAATTATAGCCAAATCACAACTAAGTTAGGGTTAATTTACAACTTCAGCTAAGTTAGAACTAAGTTACATCTTCAGCTAAGTTAGGGTTAATTTACAGCTTTAGCTAAATTACAATCAAGTTACAGCTAAGTTAGGGCTAAGTTACAGTTTTAGGTAAGTTACAGCCAAATTATAGCTAAGTTAGGGCTAAGTTACAACTTCAGCTAAGTTAAGGTTAAGTTATAGCTAAATTAGGGCTAAGTTACAGCTTCAATTAAGTTAGGGCTAAGTTACTCTTTCAGCTAAGTTAGGGCTAAGTTACAGCTGGCAAGTTGTGAGACGTGCCTGCATCAACTAAGTTACAACTCTATTTTTCTCTTCAAGGACACATGATAGGGCAGGGAGTGCGAACGGCCTGCCGGGGACGAGGAAGGGGTTTGGTCTTTACTATAGTTTGCAGCAGGGTATGTGCGGGCTGGAAGGATGGTGATGGCAATGGCGAAGGCGAGCGGAGTTGGATTTTTGTTGTAGGAAATGGCGAGAGGTAGGAGAGTTGGAGGGCGGGGAAGTTGTAGTGTGTTGCTGGTCTTGTGGAGGTGAGGGTGGCGGTTAGGGTAGGGCAGGGCTAGGGTTCGTTTTTCGGAGAGTGGGGGTGCATTGGAGGGTGCAAGTGATGGATGCGGGAGAAGGATCTTGATCCGTCTTGAAACAACAGAATGATCTGCCAGTAGCTCAAAATGTACATCATTGCGGGCCAGAAGTTGCAAGTGACCAGAATCACAGTATTGAGGTAGTACACTTGCATCTTTTATGGTTGTGTCCCCCTCGAATTGGAACCCAAAGTGGATTAGATTGTATTTGTAAATTAGCCGATCCATGAAGTTGAATACGCAATGCATACCCTTTCTTCTGCATTTTTTTGAACTAGGGTATACATGCACAAATTGGTACGCTATGCTATAATCCATAATTTTGAATGACTTCAAATGAGCTTCAAATGCAATGACTTCTATCAAAATTTGTATTAACTTATAGATTCTAAAGTTCTATGAGAATCTATATCAGAATTTGTACCAACTTATAGACTCTAAAGTTCAAGGGTCAATTTTTTGGGCTGCTATAGTCTAACGCTACCTAACTAGATTGATTCATAGCCAATACCAAAGTTTGGTACATTTGTGGGTTACAAAGAAAGGGAACACACACTCGCAATGAATGCCGGTCTAAAATAAAACAAATAACTAAGGGTACTTGCAACTTCCTCTATTGTTCAAGGGTGTAGTACAAACAAATTTCTTTGAAGTTTGAGGATTAACCTTTCGGGCTGCCATAAGCTTGGCGCAGCCTTTGCAGGTTGATTCTTGTTCAAGTTCGGTGCCGAATCTACAACCAACATTGAAACTTGGACCTGCACTAAGATTAATTTTGAAACTAAAAAAACAAATTTTTTAGGTTTAGAACAGGACTTCTCTGAAGGTCAAGGATCAACCTTTTGGGCTTCTATAGCCTTCTGGCTCAGTTTCTGCAAGTTAATTCTTGTACATACTGCAATCTTTATCAAAATCTGTGAATACCTAATAGGTAAAGGATACACACACTAAGGCAATTACACATTATCACACTGACACATTCCTAGTTCTTCAAAGATACAATAAAATACACAAATGTACAATCTCCGGTGTCATTTGGAACACACCTTAGTAAAGAGGTACATTTGTATTGTGTAAACCACCCCACAATGTCTAAACAAAAAGTAAGATCCAAGAGTAATATTTTAGAACATTACACTGAGACTAGATGGTACCCATCAGGCCAGGTAACGATACAACTTTCTCTCCACCCTATTATTTTCCAGAAATTCTCTTTCAATCAAGGATTCAATGCATTTTTTTTACAGTAGGGTTGGCAAAATACGAGCTTGGAGCTGTTTGGTCACCTCACTGATGGTAGTATTGTGGTCCACATGCATATATACTCGGTAGTACGTTGTCACTTTTCCCACTAAAACAACACATGGCGCCAACGATTCCAGACTACGAGAGGTTGCACAAGAAGAAGATGGAGGAGAATAATTGCAAGCTGCAAGAGCTAGGATTGCCAACGCTCACATCAACAAAATTCAAAGGCCTGAAGACCCCAGGTATGTAACTCACTCTGCTTCTCCCTCCGCTTCTCCTTCCGCTAAGAAGGATTTTGCATATTGAAGTCTAGGGTTACAAGGTCACAAATGCAAAGTTACAAGTGCACACCATCACATCTTGTACTCAGAGAAAGTGGCTTAGGTGGAAAAACCCAAACAACGGTCTTGCTACTGCTAGGGTTACAAGTGAACAAACCTATGGTGCTCATAATTGTTATAACTTCCCCTTAGTCAGAATTTTCGTAACACCTCTTAGTCATTCTTTTCATATAGCTTGCTTGATGTGTTATTACCAACAGTCACGTCCTAAGCATTTTGACTCCTTCGAATCATAATTTCAAGACATTGTAACTCACTCGAGTCATATCCCAAATATTGTGACTCCCTTGAGTCATAATCTCGAGGCATTGTGACTCACTTGAGTCATGTTCCAATCATTTTGACTCCCTCAAGTCATAATATGGAGACATTGTGATTCGCTGGAGTCATGTTCCAACATTGTCACTCACTAGAGTCATAATTATTGTGACTTTGCATGTTCATGTATTGACTTCCATTCATACTCGCTGGACAAATTTATTTTCCCACACTTTTGTTGAGTCATAAACGGTCGTTGATTCGATGACAGTTAATGACCGTCGCGTACCTCTCCATAAAGAATGCCCGAGCCACCATGGACACAAAGGGGACCCCGGAGTGACACCCGGGACTTGTGCCGTCATTGATGAGAGGGCCCAAGTGATCCTAGAGTAGATGAGGGCCCCGGGCATTGGGAACGCCTCCCACCCATGGAGACTAGGAGGCATGAGGGTGAGGCCATAAGCTATGCGTAGCTTATGGCATACCAATTCTAGAATGCTCCAAAACACCTCAATTGGAGGTGTGAGGTAAGAGATATGGCAATTTGAATGGGGCGTTGTCCTGGGACAACCACCTTGTACAACAGTGCCCTTGGAGTGGTTCCCGAGACTGCAAAGCTTTGAAGAGGCATAATTTTTCCAATACTTACTCGAATGGGGCAAGTGAGTAGTCCATCGGCATCTACAGTAAACGTAGATGAAAATAGAGTGGTTGATTGTTACCATGAAAAACTATATGAAGAAGATATGGGATTTTGAAATTGTTGGGGGCTTCTAACCCCAACGGCTAAGGGAAAATGTCTACTTGGCCCCAAGTGTTGGGAGAGAGACAAAAGGTTATTTGACGGTGGGGTAGAGGCCATGCCTAGAGTCCTAGAAGCTTATATGAATGAGGTGGTGTGGTCGAACCCACCCCAGGCCGAACAGCACGACCTCCATGGGCAATGGCCCAATGTAAGGGCATAATTGCCTAGTATGGCTCGGGTTGTTGTAGTGTTGCTCCGGCAACGCGATGATCAACATAAGATTGGACTTTCATGGATGGAAGTCCACATTTAAGAATTGGTTATTAATTAAGGGGAGAGTCTTGAATGAAAGAGTAGGAGGATTGGTCCCCCTCCTATGAACTAATGGGTCCGCAGTATTGGAGAGCTAACCATTAGCGTGGCGGAATGCGAAGGGTTAGCGCTCATAATCCTTGCTAGAGTTGGAAAAAACGACCAAAATACTTAATGAGAGCTAGCAAAAGTTGCAACATATGATATCAGAGCAGGGTTCCAATCTTTGAACTAACACTTTGAGGAAAATATGGCTATCAAACGTGCGGGTGACGGTGGTGAGACCGGGGCTTGTAAAAGGTTGTGACGCTCAAATTGGAACAAACATCATGTCCAAGTGGATTTTGACCCCGTCATTGATTTTAATGACAATGGTGGGGATGATGGTGCATTTGGTGAGGAAATGAAAGAGTCCATTGGAATGACTCTCGTAAGCCTCGAAGAGAATTTGGGGGCTAGATTACCGAATGCACCCAAGAGCTTGGAAAGTGGCGATGTTGGATTGAATTTCCAATTCAAAATGCTTGAGTTCATGGATTCCATGAACTAAGAACTCAAGTGTGGCAAGCATGAAAAGGGCCAACAAGACAAAGATGGTCGAGCTACTCATGATGTAAGATGCTAGGCCTTCTTCTTCAACAAAAAAGTTGGCCATGGTAAACATGCCAAATAGCTTCACTATGCTTGGCAAGGCAAGAAATGTGAATGAATTTGTGTTGGGAATGGACAACTACTATGATGTCCAAAGGTCGAGGAGCACCACAAGGTTTCCATTTTCAAAGTTCATTCGCTTGAGTGGACTAGCAAAAAATGCAAGAGCCCGAGGTGGTGGCAATCTTGACTTGGGTTGGCTTCATGAAGTTCATAGTTGAGAGATTCACGCTAGAGTTGTAAGAATTGCTTAAGGGAATGAACTTGGTGGAAATGAGACACACGGGGTCCTTTAAAACCTATGTGCTAGGTTTGAACGCCCAAATGAATGCTACACCTAAAATGGACAATTTTTTAAAGAAATGCATTTTCTTAGGTGGGTAGCAAAAGTGGGTGGTGTACACCTTGGTCAAGTTTTCAAAGTTTTTCAAGGATATGGCAGGGACCATCAATATTGACGAGAGGATTGAAGCCGATGGACCCAAAAGTAAGTTGGTTGGCGCCTCACAACAAAGCGGTTTGAGCCAAAATATGTCCCAAGGCAAAGAGCGCAAGAAATTGGGCCATCAAACCAACACAAAAGGCAAACCAAAGGTACAACTTCCAACAATGGTGGCACCTAAGGAGGAAAGCCACCCAATATTGAAAACAAAGAAGGTTGTTTTGTGGTACCAAGACAAGTCATGTTTGTGCCGCGGACGGAATGTTAGTGGCTTTGTGGTACCAAGGCAAATTATGTTTGTGCCACGGACGGAATGTTAGAAGGTAGCCTTGTGGTACCCATGCAAATTGTGTTTGTGCCACAACCCGAATGTAAGAAGGTTTCTTTGTGGTACCTGGGCAAACCATATTGGTGCTGCTGACGGAATGTTCTAGGTAGCCTTGTGGTACAAAGGCAAATATTGTTTGTGCCGCGGACCAAATGTTAGATGGTGGCTTTGTGGCCAAGGCTAATAGCCTTAAGCCAAGGCCAAATCTTTTATACCTAGAAGCCCAAATCAATGGGAAAAATGTCTCATGGGTTCACAAAGAGGCAACGTACTCCTTCATGAGCCCGAAGCTTACAAGGGAGTTGGGGCTTACCGATGCGTAGAGCAGGCAAGCCCATCAAGGTGCGGTTTGCAACGGGTGAACCACATGAAACAAAGGAGGTGGCATTGCATGTCACCTTGAAATGTGGGACATTAGAATTTGTGAAGATTTCACACTATGTGAAATAGATGAGGTGCGCCTCATTTTGGAAGACACCTTCTTTGAAACTCACATGGTAAATGTGAGGCACAAGCCGGTGAGCTTATGGTGTGCCATGTTGGCAAAGTGGTGAATTTGAAATTGACAAGGATTCCTATGGTAGGAGGAGCCAAGTTGAATTTGGTCGCAATGGACCAAATGAAAATTCAACAAATAATGTTGTGGTTCCATTGGAGCAACTCCAAGAAACTCATGGGAAGGCTAAGAAAGATGGGCCTCCCCCAAATCACGTTCGTGGGTTGTTGGTGAGGTACAAGGATGTATTCACCAATGGGTTGTTCAAAAAGTTACCGCCAAGGAGTGGAAAACAACTTTGCTCAAAGAGAGATTGAGTTCTTGAGCTATGTGGTGACAAATGATGTTGGTGGACGGACATGAGTAAGGTCAAGGCAATCCAAGAGTGGGAGCGGCCCTTGATCCAAAGAGGCCCTTCTCTATTGTGATTAAATGAATAGAATATCCAAATAAGACAATGATGTAAAAATACAAGGTAAAAGTGTTTATGTTTGACAAATTTCATTTGATCCTCAACTTCAAATTCAAAGTGTCATGTGATGTTCTTAGGAATAAAAAATGAATGTCAATCCTAAAATATCACCTCAAATCTAAGTAAAATAATATTTTACATAACAAAATTACATGCTTGATTTGTAATAAAAGACTATCAATTGAGCATATCAAACCTTTTATAGCCCATTAGCTAGTTGGGCTAGCCCATATTTTTTCAAACCTCGATCTAGCCATACCTGGGCTAGCCCATATTTTCATGCCTCAATCTAGCCATAGATGGGCTAGCCCATATTTTTTCAAGCCTCAATCTAGCCATAGCTAAACTAGCCCATATTTTTTCAGGCCTCGATCTAGCCATAGCTAAGCTAGCCCATATTTTTTCAGGCCTCGATCTAGCCATAGCTGGGCTAGCCCATATTTTTTCAATCCTTGATCTAACCATAGGTAGGCTAGCCCATATTTTTTCAGGCCTTGATTTAGCCATAGTTGGGTTAGCCCATATTTTTCAGGCCATGATCTAGCTATAGCTGGGCTAGCCCGTATTTTTCAAGCCCTCAATCTAGCCATATAGTTGGGTTAGCTGACCTAAAAAGCTAGTTCAACTAGCTCATATGTTGAATTCAAAAAGGCGTCGTTTCATCAACACAATCATATTTCATGTCAGTGGATATCACTCATCGTCATTGATATATAATTCATGTTGCTTGCCATTCTCTACCAACAAATCGTCATTATCCTCTATCTACAATTCCTCGTCGAAAATAGGGCGTGAACTCCTTAGACGTAATTCTTACCTCTGTAATCAAATGCCTCCTCGTTCTTTGAGAACCCCTCTTCTATGTAGATGAAGAAATTGATCCTAGCTCAGTTGAATTGCTGAGCTACTAGTTACAGATGAGATTTGACTACTAGTTACAAATGAGCTGATCGAGTTTGAGAAATAACCAGTTGAAGTTCTTGTTCAAGATTTCAAGAAAATGACCCATCATTTTCGAGGAATATAGAGAATATAACCCACTTGAGTAAATACAAACTGAAAGATGTATTGATTGGACTTGGAAACACTTGGATCTGGACCAATTGAGCCGATTGAGCTACTTGACCTATCTTTAACTAGCTAATAGCTAGTTGGGCTAGCCCATATTTTTTAGGCCTCGATCTAGCTATAGCTAGGTTAGCCCATATTTTTCAAGTTTCAATCTAGCTATAGCTGGGCTAACCCATTTTTTCCAGGTACCATTTTCAACCATAACTCTTAGCTATTGGGTTAGCTGCTAGCCCAAAAAGTCCGTGGGCTAGCGGTTGTACAAGGTCTGGAGCATATGTATCCTTTGGTCCTGCATGATTCTCCAGGTGTTGAAGATGGTAGCCCATTCCATTGGATCCACTTCAAACCCACATAATGTTTTCTAAATCCTTGCTGGTATGATGAAAGATTGGTCCATTCCCAAATAAAAAATGATGGGACAAAATTGAAATGGTGATATTGATGGTTGCACTAATAGTTATGATATTCAATATTGGGCAAAATTCAATTCATAGTTTATGAAACATAATAGGGAGTGTGTTTCATTTCCAAAGTTGTGAACATTTCAAATAATCAAGCATGCATCAATTGCTCAAGTAACATGAAGAGATCAAGATCGAGCTCGAATTGGACTGAGCAACACTACATCAAACATAATTTTTTTATACAAAGTTTGCAATTTATAAAGCTTGTAGTTTATAGAAATTGAAGTTATAATAATAATATGTTGATGTTGAACCTAGAGAATGAAAAATGTAGGAACTAGAACGAACAAAGTAATGAGGTAATTGTAACACTTGCAAACCAATTTTTTTTGTCCGGCCTAACTTTGTTGTCCTAGTTAGAAGAGAAATTATAGGAGCATGGCCGAAGTTAAGTTTGTAAGTTAATGCAAAAATTCTCCTGATGTAATGGGTTACGGGTTAGTATTATCAGAAACTTGAAATGTGATTCATAGTATTTAAGTTGCCATAGTATTACTTAACAATGCGGACTCTCAAATTATAACAATGAGATTCTATGAGTTCAATATGAATTTGAGTCTCTTGACGTAGTTTTTTGAGCATCTCAAACGAGAACAAAAGCGAGAGTTGAACATTGAGTAATGTTTCTTAGTAATACATGTCATTTTAATTTCTAAGATGTGATTTTTCTTCACAAGTCACGCTACGCGGCAACATCTAAATTGACATGCATATTGTTTTCCCCAAGTTTTGCCGTGTCAAATTTCAAAAACTTGGTAAAAAATACACGCCGCAAGGAGGGTAGAGGAGGGTGATAGCTGGCGGGCAATCAGGCAGGCAGCGGAAGGCCATTTCCGCCTCCAACTTAAAGCTGAGGACTGGCTGCACTCGGCATTCCTGGGCTGCCCTTTGCGGTCAAAACTCAGGCCCTTGCCACACTAGAGGCCAAGGAAGTTTCCCAACTTCCTACAACATGGCACTTTGCTTTTGAAAAGTCTCCTTTTCCTTGTTTTTCTCCTTAAACCGGGGTATTTCCGGGCACTAGTGCCCGGAAGTGTTGAACTACATTTATTGTGCCATGTCACTCTACTTTATTGCCAAGTAGATCCCAACCCTAAACCCAAAGCAAAATCCAAAGCTAAAAAGTCATTGTTGCCACTCCCCATACTTCCTCTCATGTGGCAACCACTTGCTCATTTGAACCAATGCTATTCATGCAACTCAGTGCCGTTCAAGGAAGTTGCCTCTAGTGTGGGAAGGGCCTCAAAGCCTGGGCGAGAATACATGCCTTCTGTCTGTATCAAGATGGAGAGACTCCTCTGAAGGCGAGGGTTTACTTGCCTGTGATTATATTCTCTATGGCGATTATCGTAGCCTGACATACTGTGGTACTTTGAAGTTTGAATGCTTCAAACCGCCTTGAGTGGCGTGGAATGGCATGTTAACGATAATCAAGCCCAAAGGAGAATGCTTCATATTAGAAGAAGGATCTGGTGATGAGAGTATTAGGGATCTAGCTGACCGCTCAACGAAGGAGGCGGCTCAAGTTCAAGGTGTTCAGGCGTTCGCTAATACGGCCAGTGGCCTGCGGTTCGTATGGGGTTAGTCAATTCTCGTTCTGTTTCTCCGTTACTTCAGTCTTCTCGTCTGGTCTTTACATCTGTGGGCATGATCCCGACTCCTCTCCTAAGCACGTTTGGGGTAAATGAGGAGTCATGTGAGGTATATTACGTTTCTTATCAATGGAATTTCGACATTTCATTTAGAAAATGGAAACAAAAGACGGATCTTGTAGCTAATGCGCGTGAATGGGTGACAGGGTTCCGACATATGTGCTATTGAGCTAGTGGCATGGCGGAACCGAAAAAAGGTTTGCAGACCACCCATATATTGAATTGTCCTTTTTATCTCAGGTTGGGAGTTGCAGCATCATTGACGAGTGTTGGTTTTTTCTTTGGCATGGCTACAGTTTTCCATGAGGAGGTTGATTGGTATTCGTTGCAGAGGAACCTGATGGAATTTAACCTAGTCTGGTGGCGCGACATTGGTACCATGTACAAGCTCCACTTGAGAATGCCGATGCGGTCATTCTGTTGAAGATCTTACGTCGCTCTTTTCTGTTTCTCATTTCATGAGACGCTGAGGTTGGCTCATTAGAACGTCCACTCCGAAATGTCTTTCATTGAGCACAAGCGGACTAGATTTGATGAAGCTGAGAAGTTTCTCAGTGACCTGACCTTGCAAATGTGTGGTGGGGACAACCTGGATCTCTATCTTGGGGAACTTGTCTCCCAAGGACAGTCTCAATGCTCTAATATATGGTCTAAGGGAGTTATTGCTTATCGCTGCCGGACCTGCCAAATGAACGACTCCAGGTCTGCACAAACCTTTGTCCTTCACTACAAGGCGTGGTTTGTCGAAGTCAAGGTACCAATGGACAGGGCTTGTCTTTGTACATATTAAATCTCAAAGCAGCGTTAATTCGTGTTGGACAGAAAATTTGTCGCGCTCAACAATTAGAGCTTAGTTTATGGGGTTTTAAGGACATATCTTTGGCTTGCATCAAATGGATATCAAATGTACTTCACGCAATCAAATTTTATTTCTTCATTATTCATACCGGCCGACTTACATGGTTTGACCCCAATTCGGAGCTGTTCTGATTTCAAACTGGACCTTTTACCATATTCTGCCATCTAGCAGATGTGATAGTCAGGAGTGTGACGGTGAAACGTTCTTGAGTAAGGCAGTGCAGGGTAGTTCGACTATTCACATAGACTTAGCTATATGAGATGAAATGTTCATGAGAGGATCAGTGGAGACCGTCTTTCTCGAACCGTCTTCAAGCAACGAATCATCCTTTTCCCTTCCATGCCTCGAAAATTGTGGGGTTTTGCAGTGCACAATTGTGTCGCATTCCGCTTTTGGCTGAGCATCGATGACTTGATTTTCTCGGGACGTTTGGAAATACCAGAAGCACGATACGCACATCTCCTGTCTCTTCTTTTGAAAATGTAGATTACTCAATAGCTTGTTGTAAACTTCTGGAAAGTCCCACGTAGAATTTCCCCTTCTTACAACCATTTCTTGGTCATGGTGGTCCCCCCCCAACAACAACAATGTAGTCAATGTTTTCTACATTGCTTGTAGATTGCATTGTTCTTTTCTCACTATTTCTGAGAAACACACCTACACCCTCTAGAAGCACAGTTTTGCGATGTTTTGGAGTCACATCACGACATGTGCATGTTGGTCGTATGGTGGCAAGTATGCTCTGATTCTAAAGACCTCATGTTCTCAAGTTACATGTTAACAATAGGTCCTGATTGGGTGTGGCAGTGCAATATGTGTGAACTGTTTCCAGGGCGGGAATCATTGGGAGCATGACTATGGTAATTTTGATCATCACCACATTTCTTTGTCAGTATTTGTCTTGATCCTCTTGAAGTTCTTGCCATCGAGGACTCAATTGACGGAGTGTTTGTTTGTTGGTGGGGCAGTGATGTACCATAGTGAATCAGGAGGGTGCTGTGACTGTGGAGATCGGGCTTCTTGGAAAGATTCAGGGTAGCTCTGCCATTCCCTGACCAGTTTGCAGATAAACCATGTGGGCCTTGTTTGAGTGTTTTTTTTTGCAACTTATAGATGTTGAATGGTGGTCAGCCTGACAGCAATATGTTGTGGGAAAGTTTATCAGAAGCTTCCAAACACCTCAGGCTTATTTGTCTCTTTATAATTCAAAGATCCAAGACATAATCATGTTCCTGTTTACATGTATTCTGCTAAAATAGGCTGCCAGAGTGGCATGGAGGGATAGCTTGTGGAGTTTTTGAATCTGATGAGTGGGTTGATTTGGCATGATGGTTTAATATTATTGGTTCTTACATGATGAATCTACTGACATCTTTGCAGTTTCTGCACCATTCATCAGCGTCTATATGTGGGAGATGCTGTTGTCAAACCTGAGCTCGAGGGAATAACACACAGGGTTGGTGAGTTTTTAACTAACTGGTGCATTTCCTCACCTGCAGCAACGTGATTTTCTCTCTCTAGGCTAGACATCTTTGAGTAGGACATACATTTGGTATTTCCAAAATGTTGAGTTTATTGTTACTATTGAACTCCCTGGTGTCAATTATGATCTCTAGCACTTGAGAATATTCAACTTGAATGGTGCTGACTATCAGTGAGATATGTCCTGGAGGAGCTTCTAGCTTGGGTTGTGAGGTTAAGTGGAGATGTGAATTCCACAGAATGCAGGCATATGGCTTTAATATATCTTGATTGGTTGCGGAAGGTGAGTTCTATAATATTCATGCATACTCTTACAATTACCAGTGATAAATACTGTATCTTTGTTTTGTGTAGACTATTTTGTATAGGTGTATTACTCCTTGGATGCAAGTTAGTCTGCTCTGTACACAATTTTGATTCTGATTTGTCACTGATTTATGGCAGGTGTGTGCAGTGGATGCTCTCCGGAATCTTGTGTGCAAGGATGTAGTAGAAATCCACAGTGTACATGGGGTATAATACTAGCTGACTTGATTTGACTCATCCAGGAAATCACCTTGTGTTGACATGTGATTTTATTGTATGCCACCTTGTGATGTTTTTGGGTGGACATCGCCTTTCTAGAATGGGGTTCAGACTGCATAGCTGTCAAGCTAAATTTTGTCGCTTGAACTGGAGATAACGTTAGGCTGCATGTAGTAAGCTAGACAGATTTGTTCCAGTTCTGCCCAATGGAGTGCTTGATTGACTTGCTTGAACCAATCATCTTGAAGGGAAAAGTAACATAATAGATCTGGGGTTACTTTGAGAGTGTTGTTGACAACCAAGTTTGCGAAGTTAATTTTTTGTATTAAACAAAAGTTAATATATTATGAGCTAACTATACAATTATTTAAGGTTTTGATCACTTCATCGTCATGATGATGATGATAATAATAATAATAATATTTTTGTGATTTAGAATATAAAGGCTCTTCATAAAATACTTTCCTTCAATTTTTTCTGCTCTTGTGGCTCCAGTGATCCTGTGCTAGAGGTGATTTTATCTGATGTTATCCAGTGTTGTGGGTGTTGCAAGCTGTAGGTATTTACAGTAAGATTCACCCATGAAATGCAGAGTGAATTGTGGGAAACACAGTTGTTTGGAATTATAGAGCTATATAAGAATGTTCTTTGTCTGCAGAATGGCAACTCAACATCACCTCTGGATATCTTGTTGGAATATTTGCCAAGGATGCCAGAGTTGATTATTGAATCGGTAATTTGACTTGCACTCTTTTTAGTGACACCTTAACTCAACTATTGAGAATTCCAAATCGAGGGCAACCAAAGTCTTTGTCATATTGTGTGCAATTGTATGAATTTCGATTTAGATTCTGCCTGCAGATTTTAATGCTCCCACCTTTCCTAGAATGCGGCGTAGTGTTTTCATATTACTGAGGAGGGGCTCTAGTTTTCTGTTTTCTAGTTTGTACTTTCTATGTTGGCTGTGAAGGTGAATAATGTGGAAGTCCACTCTGACTTTTTTTCTTCTTGTCTTGGTTTTTCAACAGGAGACAACTCTCTTTTTGCAGCTGTTGTACCAAAACAACTTCAAGGATGACTTTTCTCTCTCGCTGAAGGATAGATATGAACATATGATCATCTCTGCTGTGCATGATAGAGAGTATATGGAGAACTACAAGCACCTTGATATGAATTTAGACAGAGGTATGCATGCACACTTTCAACTCCATACTTGGTACTTTTTGATACCGAAAATTTTGAGGTTAAGTTACTTCAAAAATATATCCTCCTACCCAACATCTGCAAAGAGACCGCCCAAATCGGATATTCTTTCTAAATTGAGATTCATTCTGTCGGAGAGTATCTTCTTGTGAATTTGATGGTAGTCTCTCTACTTCTAGTCAGAAGGGTGCTGACAACACACTAGACTTCAGAAGGCAGCCAGGTGAAAAAGAGGATGCTGGCCTCTATGAGAATGTGAGCTTGGTTTGCCTCCTTGGTGAGTTATTGTTGTTGGAGGAACTCTTACGGCATTGGGCTGGTGCAGAATCTAGGGTTTGGCATCGCTTTAGTGAAATATAGGTAGATGTGGTCAGTGCAGTGTAACCAAGAGAGCTCATTTATGGCTTGATTCTCTTGAGATGGATATTGTTGGAGCGGAGTATTGCAAATTATTGTTACAGCTGTGAGGTGGATTTATTTTATTTTTACTGGTTTTCTGTAAATCGATATGTAGATAATGCATGGCAGATCAGTTGCATGTGTACCACTTCAGGATGTGTTGGCAAGCACTGCACTGGGTCCTTTTGAATCAGTTCTAACTGCTACAAATATGGGGTGTACACAGTAATGGTGCAGTTATTCAATGACCCTGACAAAACAACTGAACTGATCCACAAGTACAAGTTACTTGATCTATTTATTGGGGTCTTCTGCAAGGTGGTGTCTTGTTGTGCTGAAAAGTAATCTTTCTAACCAGAGGTTTCCCAGTGGTTCAAGGCAGGGAATCAATACTAGTGACTAATAATCATTCGCACTATTTAGTTTTCATGTTTCTAAGTTGAAAGGTGTGCCAGAGTATATAGGTAATGATCAAAATTTTTATGTTCCATTCTATAGTTTCTATTTAAAAAAATAGTTGTTAATACTACCTGGCAGTGTGTAGCCAGGTACTTTGCAACCCTTATTTGTCAGTTGCTTTCTCACCTTCCTTGATCATGGTTAGCAGCGCTTTTTCCACTAAATTCTAAATTGTAAGAATCACGATTTTGGAACTCATTACTACTTGAAAAAAATTCTGCAATGGTATAAGTTATAATCATGACCGTAACCATACTCATTGTGGAGCGTAAACATAGTACATAGTAATATGTTGCAAGTTTCAACAATTTTGTCAGTAAATATCATAAATGATTTATTTAACTTCAGTAAACGAGTCGCCTCTTTATGGAATGCATCTCAAAAAGTGTAGTCTACCTTCATTGCAGACTACAGTATTTGTTTCCCTCCTCCCTCGTCTCCCAAGGCAGAGTACTGCCCAGCACACATAGTGCTTATTCGACCTTGTATGAGGCCATTAATTGTGGTGAACTGGATAGGATTGGAGGCTTTGGTGAAGCAAAATAAACAAGAAGATTTTCTCCTTAGACACCATGTGCTCAGTGGAGATGTCCCTACCTTTTCATGTTCTGATATAGATTTGTTTGGACCTTGGAGAAATTGTGGACCGACAGAGCTTTCTACAGTTCAAAATCTGTCTGTTATAAAATAAGAAAGAAGGAACTACACTGTTCTTGGTGTGTTTAAGCTGCTGTGCTTGTTTCTGGGCGGTCTGTCAACACAAGTCCCTTATATGCTGGAATGGTGGCTTTCTCAGGAAACCTGCAATTGTTAATGTGGAGCATGATGCTATTAAAGGAAAGGTATGCAATGTCACATTGTTGATGCACTTTACCAGTGGTTGCTGGAAAATATTTCATAAAATTTAGAATATGGTGCAAAGAGTCTGAGGAATTGGTCAAGAGGGCCAGTATTGTTGCAAACATTTGTTCTGGTGCTGGCCCATGAGATGATTTGGTTGAATGAATAGCTATTTTAATGTGGAGAATAATTAGCCTAAGCAACTGGATGTTTTGATTTGGGAACACGATTCGGGAGGTTTGCCTTAAGGGATTCAGTGGTCTGTACACTCTACCTGGCATTATGTTACAGTGTTGTATGTTTGGTTTAGCTTTCTTATGGCATGGTGGTGCATGAGAGCTGTTTTAATCAGTTTGGTAATATGGTGAGTGCTGGTGATGCTGATCCTTAACTGGTCATGGCAAGGGTGTAGGTTTATTTGCGGCCTCAAGGTGATTTGCGGCTGATTATTGCACATGGAAATATTGCAGTGGACATGCTTATGCAGCAGTCACATCTTTTTGCAAAATTCCTTGATGTTCTTGTTAAATTGCAGGTCTATTACTTGAGAATCTCAAAGAAGTTTAGTATGGAGTTTTGATTGATTTAGTGCGTTAGTATATGTTGACAGTCTTGTTATCTACCTTTAAAGGAGCTCAAAACAGGCATCCATTGCATACGAGCTAAAATTATCATAATTTCTAGGGAGAATTGGCAAGGCAGTGCATTCACAAAGGTTTCAATGGACTTTTTTTCCATTCAAGAACTTGTAAATAGAGTACAAATTTTGCATGAATCTTATTTGTAAGCAGTGTATTAAACGCACCTGTATTCTGCAGTTAATGAGTTGAAGCACTGCCTATATGTGTTCAATGTAACTTATGGTGATGTATTTGGTATCTGTGCAGTGGATGAATCCATACACCCTTACTGATGCAATTGAATTCGAAAATTCATGGACACTTGCTATTCAATTGGAGGTTTGTAGTTCCAATGATTTGAATTTGGTTGAAATGTTAATTTTTATTGCTATATATTGATGTTTTAGATTTGTCAATATTGGTACTGGTCTACAGACCTCACATTTTGTCATTGGGTTTTCATGTTTATGTCTGACAGTGTCCATGACTATTTGTTCTACTACTGTGTTTCATGTTGCTTTGCAATCACGTCCTACCATTGCAAATCTCCTTATATATACAATGCCATTCATCTACTGGTAGGCAATGATGTTTCTCCTCATGCTGAAATTTCACACTTTGGGGTGAACTAATATATGTGCAGATGAATAGCATGGCAATTATCTACCAGGTAGTGTCGAGCTGCTATCAACATCCTCAGTTTGGGAAGGAAATACTCATTAAGGCTGCCACTTACACATTGAAGGCTTTGAAGCTATATTTGAAGGAGGTGGCTTCATGTGAAACTGTGAGTGGAACTAGATGGAACTTGCATTATTATGAGCTAGTTCAGCAAGCTATATATCATGTCACAATGTACATAGGCAGTTCTATGGATAATTTGAGTTCCAATTATTGTATCACTCTTGCTATCTACACGAATGAGATGCAAAGGATGATCATGAAGGGTGGACTGTCTTGTCTACAGATTGACAATATTGGCAAGGCGGTTTCTCTCCATATTCCTCTACATAGGACACTTAGTGCGATTCTCCAAAAGCTTGTTCTCTTATCTTGGGATGGTGTTAAAGATGGATTTATATCCGTTCTAGACTTTGATTACACCAAAGATGAGGTATGGCTCAGATGTCATCTGTGATCTTTTTATCTTGTGATTTTGCCTTTAAGTCATTAAAAAAGAAAACCAAAATCAAAGTGAAAATTAAGAACTTGGGAGTGGACAATGAGGCAATTTCAATGCAGAAGATCATGCAGAGCAACTTTAGTACACATTTATGTTTTTCTTCAGTTCAAAGATTTCTCTTGCATATATGTCACTGCAAAGTGGAGCTGTGTCGCACATGTGATCTCTCTAGGGACTTTTTCATCCTTTATAATGATCCTCTAAGTGTTATTGTGGCTTCAGTTGAATTCTATCCAGGCAGGATGGACATTGATTTCACAAGCTGACTGCAATTGTGTTGGTGCTTTTCCAGGTGCTGCAACTGATGGAACATCCACTACGGATCTCACTTTGGATGGCACAGGTTCTTCTTTGTACCCATTTTGTAATCTGTGTTCACACTGTGACCTATCCAATACAACTCAAGATCAATAAATATTACTCGGGTTTGTTAGGTTCACAAAACTGAATGAAACTATTGGTAAACCCTTACGTACCTCAAAGTATCAAGTCTAAAGGTAAGGTAGCAAGATTGAATGGAGAAACCTTTGTGGGACAACTAAATGTAGCTCACATCCATATGGTTGGTGCTTCCATGACACCTATTGAGCTCTGTGTTAGCATTTTGAGGTGGAATTGAATAATTGAATCCTCACTCTACATAAATGATTTATACACATCATAATTGGATACTACCGTCTTTTGGGTAGAAAGAAGGTGGCACTGCTCATCATGTTTTGGCTTTCAATTGTGGTGAATTAGTAACTACACCTGGATATTTTGAATCAGGTTTGTACTTGAGGGAGATTTGACAATCTATTTCACATACTATGCATTTTATTATTTGAAATTTGAGGATAGAAATTCAGAACCATGATTCAAATACCTTTGTACTCATATTTATTTTTCTGAAATCTTGGAGTTTCATCCTATGAAAATGCACATATGGCTCCTGAAGCGCATTCTGGACTTCCAATAGTATATTGTGAATTCGAAATCTTTTCAAAAGCTTTATTTCAGAAGCAGTCTCTTTTCATGATGCAGCTTTTTTGTTGGGAAGATAATTAAAAACATCAAGACGTCTTGTCTGAGGTTGACATATTTATTAGCAATGTCTTGTTTAGTAATCTATGAGAAATCTATTTCTTGTTCATCAAATAGAAATAGTATTGAACTCTATGCACCTAATGATGATGTTTGAATGGATGTGTTGACCATATGGTGGTTAGATGAGTGGAGTTGAACTATGATTGTGTTTATTTTAATAGCTAGAGTTGTCAATGTTGAATGATAACCTTGTGGTGAGGTTTGTTTGTTTTTTTGGTTTTTTCAACGCGTATGTTGCAGTTATGCAGGTTGAGATGCTTCCTTAGGCAGCTCTTTGACTATTCTACTAGAAAATTGTATCTATGCACCATTTGTATATGTTCCGTGCAATATTCTGAAATGTTGAGAGTAGAATACCTGTTAAAGTTTGTGTCAGCGATCTGTCTATAATATGTGGATATTGCTTGCCTTGTTTGTGTGGTTGGAAAGATTCGTGCTCAGGTATGGAGGAGAACATCAGAAGAATTCAGTCGTCTAGAGCTTATATATAGAGGAAGTTTTTGGCATGACCAGTAAGATCCTCACTAATTTTACAATAATTTGATTGAAGATATTGACTGTAGTCTTTTGTGGATGGATCTGTGGTGAGTTCCACGATTTATGTGACACATGGCTTCAGACCAAAGCATTCATTAGCAACCTTAGTGATAACCCAATCTTGCAGTCACATCTGAGGCTACCCAAATCATATTGTTACCACTCACCAAAAAGTCATACATCAATAGATTTTTTGCAAGCATTGCATAAGCAGGTGGAATGTGCCCTAGCATTGTGAACTTGCAGGTTTGTTGCATTAAAACCACTTTTATTGTTCGAGTATCTCTCACTACCACTGATTGAGTGCTAGAGAATTCACAGGCAGTAGATCTTATTCAGCAAGAGTGTTGCACAAAGTGTATCATACTGCTGGTTAATGGACATAGTTCCTGCTGAGAGGTTGTCTCTGTCAGCCATGGTCCTGACTTCCTCCCTGGCGGAACTATCTGATGTGCTGAACAGGTCAATGGACATGGATATCCTGTTGCTGCAATTCTGCTCTGTTGCTCATGAAAATATGCAAGAACATGTTTTCATTCGGATTGCAGAGGAGTTTGATGTACTGCTCATTTAACTGGCTGACTGTTTTCAGTGGATAGTGCTGTACTTTGGTTAGGTTTGAATAAATGGTGTCTTTTGTCAGTTGAGCTCTGCCAATTTATTTGCACTTGTCTTTTTTGTGGGAAAGGTATATTTACTTCTTGATGTGGTCTTGTTAGCTGCAATTACCTTTTATGTTATAGTTTTCAGCTTAGCAAAGGATGTACTCATCCACTTAGAGATCTTGTTAATTATTTCAATTTATTGTGATAGGAAAGATGGGGTTACTAATTGTAGTTTTATGGTTTGCTTGGATGGAACAGCTTAAGAGTATGGTGACAGCTCCTCTGGTAGTACACAGAACTCGGCGTCAGTCAGAAATTGCGCTTCTGCAAGAATTTATGCGGTTAATTTTGTTGGTAACAGTTTCTTCTCAGTTAGCATTTTATTATATGGATATTGAGCTAATGCAGTAGCATATGCTTCCTACTCATGTGGGATGTGCTTTGTTTGGAAATTTCCTCCAAAGAGTTGTTGGATTGCATCTTTAGTGAAGTCATTTTTGGATTTCCTAGAATGGATCACCTTCAGGAACTCGTAAAATTACAATAACTTATTAACTTGATTTGAATGTCTTAAATTCTCAAGGGTCAGGTCCATGTCTATTGACATGTTTAGCAATTCCGATGGTTTATGTCCATCGACCTGGTCATTGTTCATTTACTCTATGATGTAAAATGTCAGTGGTATCGATATGAGGATCACAATGTGATGGGTGGTGTCCTCAATTAACTTGGTGAACTCTCTGTATTTTTTTGGAGTCTAAAATTAAATAAAGTCCTCATAAATCTAGATTTTATAGCTAAGGATTTTGTGTTTCTGTTGCACTTGATTGGTGGAAATGTTCACTGGTTGCACACAGATTTTCATGGATTTTAAGCACATTTGTGATAGAAATTGACATTATGCGTACAAGTAATCACTTTTGGTACAATGGTTTCACTTGAAAATGATTTCTAAATTTTTTCTCAATGGGCCAAAAACGTTCATATTAGGGGTCGAAAAGGTAGGGAGTGGGCAGAATAAGTTGATCTTGAAGTGGCAAAACAGTGTTGGAATAAGGTTGAGGGGGGTTGTTTTCTTGCTTGTATCAGGTGTCTTTAGAAGGAACTTTATCATCACATGACCACTGTGTCATGGACCTTTTAATGAACATTACATGCTTGATGCGTTCAGCTTGTCTTGGGCCCTGGGGGAAGAGGGGTGTATAAGAATCTGCTCCTCAAAATCTTGGAAATTATCCTCGTACAGGGGGGTTGAATTTTCTCAATCAAAGTTTCAAGTGAAGGTCATGTGCTAATTGAATAAATAGTTGTGACGAAAAGATTGATTGCTGTCTACTTATTCCTAAGAAATTTTTGAGATAATGAGTGCTTAATGCTTTTAAGCAATCAAGTCTTCAACTGGAAGTGGTGGAGCGATATCTTTTTCTTGAAACACTGGCGAACTTCGAGTTCTTTAAGGAGATAAATACTCTATAGCTTATTGAGTAGAGCTCTTAGTACTTAGATCATTACCTCGATGTGGTTGAATCTTGGAGGGTCTGTGAGAGTTTGCAGCTGGGAATCATATCTGAAAGTTTCAATTTTTGCCAATTATGTTGCAATAATGAAAGACAGAAGCCTGAATTCTATGAGGGAGAAATGGAGGTTTAAATGATCTACATTGAGTATGTACTATGAAATAGCATGCAAACTAGGGGAGTTAAGATGGTGCTGTGGTTCGCACTTAGAGATGTCAAAACTATATGGAGCACACTTTTTATATGCTCAATATTGCAAAATGCTTTCTTGACCTATTAAACAGATGAGTACTATTAACTATTTATATGCCTGATCCTACACTTTTGATGGCTTTAACAGTGCTTGCAAGTGCTCATGTGAAATTCATTGTTTGTGATTGTAGATTATGTGTGTTACTCCTTTGTTGCAGCTATGTTTAGAATTCTTTGGTGCTTCACTGATGCTGATTTATTTGGGTGGGATTAGATTGTTCGCGAACGTCGCAACTTAGGTCAGATTGATGGTGATGATGCACAAGACAAATGTCTACAGTATGATGTCATACAGTGGCTGTGTGTTCGCGACCAAACCTACTCTCAGGTCAATCTATTCATTATTAAGTATTTCCAAATGATGATTATGTGGCTATGATGTGTCTTTGACACCTTTGCAATTAATAGTACTAGTATGTGTAAGATTTTCTGTTTGCATCTTCAATTCAAGAAGTGGTATACACTCTTGCTATTTTTGTTATGTCCAAAATCTTTATGTGATTTGGATCTTGGGCCTTGTATTCTGTGCATTTCAGATTTGTCGTGCACTGAGTGCGATTTCAGTGGATCATCAAAAATTAAATGCTATGTTGGAAAAAGTAGCTCTTTACCATGAGCCCAAGGTCTATCTCATCATTTGCTTTTTCCACACGGAATTTTTGTGTCTTTTTCCTATCAGAAGTACTCATTAGTATGTGTATTGTTTAAGGTTTCAGATGAGTTCTTTAATATGCTTCTTCAACCATGTAATGTTCTTGTGTCCTTGAGGAGAAGGCAGTTTGAATTGCCATGCATTTGAGAACACTGCACTTTCAATAAGTAGTTTTCAGAGTGACACCCCTTGGTGGAATTGGAGGTAGCAGGCTAAAACGGTTAGGATTCTTACTTGTCAAACTTATGAAAAATACTGGCTCTCTAATAGGATGTATCTCTTGAGCTTAGTCTAGATCCAGCTTTTGATATCAGCTTCTGCCATGGTGTAGCTTGATGTTTGTGCTGTGATGGGCTCTAGAAGGCTTCTCCTTTGGTTCTGTGACAGGTTGCAGACCGAGGGTACTATGAGTTGAAACCTGAGTACTGGAAAGAGTTTGATCCTTTGTTTCCTCATTATTATCTAAATGAGTTAGAGGAAGCACAGGTATGTGGTTTTCTTGCCTATTTGATGTAATACTGATGTAATCTGAGTGTTCAAGTACTTATTACCTGAGGTATGTGGGTCTAAGGCTTGTATATTATATTCTTGTATATTATGTTCTTGTATATTATGTATATTATGTTCTTGTTTGTCAACATGGGTCTATTAGCTTGTGTATCTGGGAGGTGTGTACACTTGGCAAACAGTGTGGTTTCCATCCTCTACCAAGGGATGCTATGAGCCGCTGCTTTGGCTGATGCTATTGGGGTTTCCATATGCATGAGTCAAAGAACAGTGTAGAACAACATGGAATTCACAAATTTCTTTAGGAGGAACAAACCACAATCTAAGTTTGATGATAATGCCCTTACAATGCGTCTGCCTCTCAATCTATATACTATGTATTTGGTGATATAACTCTCAGCTCTCGTGCACTGGCAAACATCCAAGTTTCTTCATCTGGGTCCTGGTTTTAGATAGTGAACTGTTGAACTAGTTGGCTTGGGTTCTTTCTGTGTTGAGAGGAGGGCAGCAGAGTTCTTTTGTACTCACTTGTAGTTGCAGAAAAGAACAGCACACTCTATTCTGTTGTTTAATTGAGACTCTTGAATTTTTGACTGGTGATAGCAGCATATCTGGACTAGTAGACTCTAGTGCATTATTAAAAGGCATTTTTTATGAGCATACAGTAGCCCTTCTGACAAACGGTGGTCTATAATGGACTTTAGGAAGATCATTGACTTTGTCTGGGGAGAGACAAATGAAAACGTTATTTAGTTGTCTCTGTATATTGTCTATAAAGGGCAGTTGTAATTTTTTGTCCACACTTCGTCTGTCGGACAAAGAAGAAAGTATGTGTGTTTGCATTTTTCAGACTATTTTCTGTTGTTTTGTCCTCATCCTTGGAGATTCACTCGGACATGGCGTGCACCAAATGTAAACGTCTTCAGAAGTGTTAAAAAGGGGTTAGAGGTGGCAACGTCAATAGTCGTGGGCCTGATTCTGTCCAGGACCGAGCGGTGAAAGTTGGAAAATTGGAACATTATTGGCGTATCAAAGCACCAGTGCTCGCATGTGCTCCTTACAATCGTCTCTCTGATGTCCTGCACACAAAGGTTGGTATTATCTACTCAAGTTTTCAAGTGTGGTTGCAACTGTACGAGTAGCTGTATCGTATGTTAAATAGCTGTCTTGTTTGTTTCGTGGATCTGGGGTAGATAGGTTCGACATGTTTTTAGTGTAGTGGCTGTTCATCATATCGAGTAGAAGGATCTCTGGTGCTCTGCAACTGGAATGTGTTTCTTAACTTGTGGTTTGAGTAGTATGTACTGGTTCCTGATTTGTCAGGGTTTGTTAATGTCTAGAGTTTTGGCACCTAGAGCATGCTTAGTTTATGTTCCTTTCAATTTAGTGTATGTGTTTCATGAGATTACGATATTTTGAGTTCGGCTTTCTGAAAATCTGAGAGGATCTGGGATCAGGCCTGCCATCTGTTCCTCATGAATGCATTGAAGGAGGTGATGCATCTGGTCAAACTGGGCCCTTCAGCAACCATTGGTGAGGCAGTTGGTGTGACAGCCTTGCAAATGATGTCAGTACTTCTGTCTGATGCTCAAAGGCACATCAGGTAGAGATTCTTGTGCAATGTCACAATCTGGTACTACTGATACTACTTCACAAAATTATCTGTTCATTGGTATTATATTTCCAGATGCTCTATAAATGTGCGAACTGGAGTACACTATACTCTTTGAATGTTATTTCTGCAAGCATTTCGATCCCCATGCTCCAGTCTTGTTTCCCAATTTCCTCATGTTGAAAAAACTAGGTACAAATTCCAGGCAATGTATCAGTACTTTGATATGTGGTAAGTTTTCTTTCGTCATATTGGTTGTCAGTTTATCTGGTTGGAGGTCATTTGGTCTGGTACTGGAGAAACTCTCATCCCTTCCAAAGAGTTGGAAAGTTGCAAGGATATCTGTCATGACTGTTTGATCTTTTTATAAGTTATCTCCATGTGGTATATTGCATGTTGATTGTTACAGTTTCTTAAGGAAACATCAGGAGAGAGTTTTGTTACATTGTAGATATCCTGTGGTCAACTGTCCAAGTCACCATTTAAAGGGCTGATTAGTGTCCTGATTCTAAGGATGATTTGAAGACATTGTGGGTAACCTTGAATAAAAGCGAACGAGTTAAATAGCACGTGGACTAACGCAATACTAGTTTGGGTAGGTTATTATAACCTGGCTAGAACTGGATAAACATGAAATTACTGTTATCTGTGTAGTGATATAGCTGGTTCAATCAAGGGGGAGGGAAATAATGAGGGTTTGTCCATCTCTCACAAACACAACATTGGAGAGTTGCAAACACACCTTCAAAGTTGATTATGTGCCAATTCCAACTTATGGATGTCTTGGTGAAGCATCTTGGATGAAGGATTGCAATTTGGAGGTTATGTTGAGTTCATCCTTGTGATTGCATACTGGTGTGTGCGCCTGATGAAGGAAATGTGTCTTGACTGTTGTAGGCATGCTTCTGCAAAGCCCATGTTGTCTAGGGAGTTGCAGGATGCATTTTCAACAGAAGATATTTTCATCAATATACATGTGAAGCTTCAAATGCAAGCAGAACCTTGTCTTAGCATCTATCAAATGCTGCTGCAGTTGCAGAAAGCTAAGAACTGCTCACGTAACTATTCCAAAGCCAATCAGTTGTGGTCTGTTTAATCTGGGTTTGCTCTACCTTTTCTGGTTTTCAAAATTGTTTGATGGGGGATTTTAGTTTCACTCTGGTTACTGATACTTTCAGGTTGTTAGTGTTGCTGTCAAATGCACTAATAGCTTTCTTGGTGTGTGGCAGGTCTGGTGGACTCCGTTGATCATGTCCTCAAACTTTTGTCCAACTCGACTGATACAAAATCTATTGCTCTGGAGGTAAGTGGCTTGCAGGATTGAGGGTCAGTATGAATTGAGTGATTGTGTGAGGATTCCCAAACTTTACTGGGTTGCCAGAGTGGCCAAGATTATGGGTTAGTTTCTTGCCTGAGTTTCTGTTTGTTTTTTTAGGTTAGCTCAGCCACTGCGGAAGCATTGCAGTGCAGACTACGGAAAGAGCAGCGACAAAAGGCCATTCTTGACGAGTTTGCTGCCAAGTAGGTTTACATTCTATCATGTCTAGACGATGTTTGTTTTTTGATGCTATAACTGAACTCAACAACCTGGGTCTATCATGGGCTTGTGGTGAGACCAAAAGTGAAGCCAAAGGGGTTACTTATATGAAGAGTAGAAGAAATCCCTAGGGTTCATTTATCCTGAAATGAATCATCTAATTAGCTGATTCTGAGGAGGCAGCAAAATTTCTGTGTTTAAGTGTAGCTGGTTGAACCATAATAGCAAACGAATTTACGCTGATAAGTTTTGTTCCCAACTATACCAAGGAGGATGTTGGCCAGCATAGATGTGGATGTAAATGTGTTTTGGGGTCAAATTGTGCAGACAAAAGGCTTTCTGGGATGAACAGGATGTATATGGAGTTGATGATGAATGCACAGTGTACAATCCCCATTTGAAAGTTTCAAATACATTGGAAGCAGCATATGGTTCTACTGGTGTATCAAGAGCGTCATGTGGAGCCCTCACAAAGGATTTGGCCTCCAGAACAGAATTGGACTGTGTTTTTGAGGATGCTTCTGATGAGGCCAGAGAGTGTGTTCTTTGTAGGAGCAAGGTGAATGAGTTCTCTTTTTCCATCACACTGAAATGAAGTGTTCTTTTCATGCTGCCTTGGTAAGGTAGACGTACCTATTACAGAGAGTTACATCTTGAGCAATGTTGGGATTTAGAGAATTTCACATTCTTCAAGATTGTTTTACTGTATATCAAGAAAAACAAATTTAATGTCCAATTCTTATTCCAGATTTTTTGGGACATAATTTGAATTGGTGATGAATTCTTATAGTTTTCTGCTAGGTTGATATACTATGGACCTAGTGACACCTCATATTAGATATCAAGTATAAATTCCTAGTGACACCTCACATAGATTTCAAGTATAAATTCGTAGTGACACTATAGATTTCAAATATACCCGTGTATAGAGTAATGATGGTTCTCATTGGTGGCTTACTATATGATATTCCACCTCTAAGTTTATCTTAAGACAGTCATCATGTGTCTTGGAACTGACTCTTAATGAGCTATTTACATAGTACATGGGCTGTAAACACCCTCACCATGTGTCTTGAAACTGGCACCCTAACAACCAATCCTAGCAATGGAATAGGAAGGAATTATCTTGTTCCTTGAACCATGGTTACTTTGTCATATTTACAAAGGTTGTGTTCTTATTTTGGTACTTGCCTCTCTGATGTAAGTGCTTCTAGATTTCCTTCGTGGAGATGGGCTCCACCTAGCTCCGACACCCTCCATCGCGCTCTGCATTGGGAATTTTGGGAACCCTATGAACCTATTTTCTAATTTATTCCCTAGAGCTCTGTATCAGGAAGGCCCCTTGGAATTGGGTGTGTGCACCTTAGTAGACATCTCTAGTCTCTGCAGGGTTTTGGGAGAGGAACAGACTATCCAAGGTTGTTATGTGGCTCTGGCACAATCTTCTCGAAGGAAGTGCAATACACTGACAGTCAGTCTCCCTCTTGTTGCAGAGTGATATGGAAAATTCCTCTACTTGCTGGATTGCCTTCGTGCAACAATATAACTTGCCAAGTCTAGTTTTAGGAAGGAAGGAGGATGTGGCGGAGTTCAGTGTGAACAAGTTTTTTCCCACGAGCCAGGTTCTTGGGATTCCAAGTGAATTGGGTCGAAAGCAGCTGATTACAATGATATACCCGCCTGAAGGTGAAGAATCCACAGGATCCTGCATCGATTATGTTACTGCTGAGCATGTCCAGTGCTGTGGTCACCAGGTACATATATGAGTTAGATTTATTGAATTTTTGTCTTGTTGATTTCCTCTAGTGATCCTGGTTTTGTTAAGTCAGTTCTTATGTAATTTGACTAGGTTGTCATTAGAGGGTACAGAGCCTGGAGAATTGTTGAGATTTCTTTAAGAAGCTTGTTGATCCAAGTGTTCAGAAGTTCACCTTGGGGTATATTTTGCTTCTGGTTTTAGCTTGGAACTGAGCTTCTGGATTTGTACTTCATGCATAAATACTGTGAATACAGTGTAAACAGAGTGTCTATGTGTAAATAGTGTGTATCTTCATAAGTTGGTGTACTAATCGATTGGTAACACAATCCTCAGATACATTTTTATTGCTTTCAAGAGCATCTCAAGACTCTTCGCAATAGTCATGACTCTGGATATGCCGGTAAGGCTTTCCTGGAGACCTATTCAAGTTGCTTGGTTGTGTATTAATATTGCAAGCTTTTGAAAATATCTTTCTATATACGTGAAGTGAAGATGGTTTATATATTGGATCTTATGTGTTGGATGAATTGAAGATCTCATGTCATATGTTGACCTGGTGTTACAGTTTTTTTTGAAATTGCATATGATCAAAAGGTGATAATTCTTTTTACCAGTATGGCATGGATCTCAAAGCGTGTTTTGGGTATTCTTTCATGCAAGTCCCATATGTTGTGTGCTCTGAGCACACAATTTGATCGATCCAACAGTCAACCTGAATCTGATGCACACGATTGCTGATTTAACAGGAAAGGGCCTATTGGACCTCAATAGAGTTGAATATCTGTGTCCCATCTGTCGACGTCTAGCAAATGTTGTACTACCAATTGTGGATGCCTCCATCTTATCAAAGAAGGAACTTGCACAAGAGGATGTGAAGGGTGGGGACAAGATTAGAGAGGAACTCAACAAGTTCTGGGATTTGAATAACAATCTGGAGAAAGCTGTTGACTTTTTCTCTACTCAGGCAAGTTGTTGGACAATGCTAGGCACTGCTATTCAGGAGTCTATTTGGCCAGCAGAATTTGTGCTTTTTAATGGCCATGCAGTTTTTGTTGTGTTGCAGCATATTATGTAGCCTTTAGTGTGGATGGAAATCAACCCCAATCATCTAGGATTCCCAGTCTGGGTCTCTTCATGCTCAAAAATGTGCATTTGAGATACATACGTCCAGTTTCAGTAAATTGTGCCAAAAGTGACCCTGTGTGGTTAAACTCTATAATTTTGTTGAAGATTTGCAGTAAAATTTATAGCTTGGGTGTGCTTGGGTTAGCCTCCATGTAGGGTGCTTGCCCACCAGATTCTAGTGAAAATGTAGATTCCATGTGGTGGCGTCTACATTTCCACTAGGGTCTGGTGGGCGATGAGCCTACATGGAAACTAACCCAAGTATTTTGATAATCAAAGTTCCATGTGAAATTGCTCGCATTTTCTCCTTGAAATAAGATAATGCATAAAAGGAAAACTAATAGCATAAAATATTATTATTTCAAGATTTGGTGAGCCTCGTACAACTCGGGTCTATTGAGCCCCTTTGTGTTTCAAAGGTTAAGAGTGGACCTCCCTGTATGAGAGTTTACATTTGAGCTCCCATGGTTCAATTGAATATTCAGGCAAGCTGGTCAAAGTATAGGAACATTAAAAGTCCTCACCAGCATGGTCTGCACTTTAAATCCAGAAAATGGTATTTTTGTAGGTTGTTGTTGGAAAATTTAGATAGGAATTGACCAAGACCATAATTATGCACACTTCTCTGGGGATGGCGCATTTCCACTGCCAATTATTTAGAAGCAAAACGTCTAGTGAAGTTTTCTAAATTGGATTGTTGAAAATGCTGTACTGCTGATTGCTAACTGACGAAAATCGTGTAGGGGATCTACCAACGACTAATGGCAACATTATGAATATGATCAAATACCTACCACCACATGGTATTGATAATGGCTCCATTATGATTCCTTGATGGGCATAAATAGCACTAGAACGAGTCAACATTGTACACTGGCTGTGTGCTATTTTCTTGGATTTTGTCCCGGGTTAAAGGTTCTCATAGGTTCAAGTACCATGGTGAATAGTGAACCATCTGACAACAATCTCTTGGATTTTTTAGTAACTTGCTGACAAGTACATTGAGATAATAACGCAAGGTTCTATATGGTCTATTGTTGTGGATCTGTGGTATGGAACTGAACTTCTCAATTCTTCATATGGTTTGCTTATGCCAAACATATTCGTGCAGATGCTGAAAGTGAGAGGACATTTCCAGAATCATGACATAGCAACAAGTAGCTTCATTAACTGCAAGGTAAGTTTGAAATCATGTTGGTGTGTCATGTTTGAAAGGAAATAGCAAAGGTTTTGTATCTTGAGTATTGGATAAGTATTGGACACCACTCAGGACTATCCAAGGTTGTCATGATGGATTTCAGCTTACTTACTCGCTGACTGCTGATCTTCTGAGATGCTTTAGATGAGACAGCAGAATATCAGTAAGGTGTTAGGGTGACTGGTAGTGCTCTTTCATGGTTTTGGTGCAGGCTCTTTGGGAGGGGCTTGCATTGAACATTGTTCACTGTGAAGTTGAGACTAGAGAAGGATATGGAAAAGTGAAGTCAGCAACATCTTCATCAGCATCAACAAATTTTCTTGACGAAGATACTTGGGGTGGTGATTCTGCTCACTGGATTGCTCTACGAGAGTTAGGGAAACTAGCAATGCTTTCCAACACATTGCCAGGGACAGGTGAAGTGACAAGGATCAATGACCAATAAAAATTGTGACAGACTTTTAATGCTTTGTGATTACAAGTGTCACGCATTTATTGAGAGCGTCATAGTATTTTCTGCATGTCCAACTCCTGACAGGCAATTGTGAGGCACAATCTTGGACCTATGTGCCTTTAAAATAGTTGACATCCTGTTGTTGGTTATTTAAATGTGGCAAACATCACATGGGACAATAAGATCGATTTTGGTATGACCTAGTTGATCCCACACACATGTTTCTCTATGACCATATAGCCATGGGAGATGATTTAAACAATCAGCAGGTATAATATGGATATTTTAATCCACTTTTGAAGATCTATTTGTGCCTTGTGTTTTCCTAGTGTGATTCTCAATATGTGTTGTAAATTTCATATAATGTTCAACTAATTGAATCCAACCAATTCTAGTACCTTGAGAGGTGGCAATTGCAACACTCGTGTATCTAAATACTTGTGTATTCTAGCTGTAACTATCTGGTATTACATAGATTAGAATAGTGTTGCAACCTTGGTAGTTTGTTGTTATATTTCAGTAGTTGAGCCCTCTAGTGTCTTATATGTGTTAAGAATTGCGTAAGGTCTAATTGATAAGTTTTCTTTGATCTGTTACAGCTCAAGAGAAGGGTCGAATGCTAGGTATGCTGAGGCAAAGCCTTGGATTGTTGGACAGGAGGGAGAGTTTTCAGATGTCCAATAAATCTGCCTTGGATGACCTGATTGAGCTTGAAAAGATATTAGAAGAGATGTTCCCTTCCAATATACTGAATACAGATCAACATACAGTCTCGTTGGCAGCAGCAGAGGTGTCGCTTGAGAGGTCAGATTATGAGGATGAGCACAATGTACAGCAGAATACAGTTCTAAAATGTCTGCCTTTTGAAGAACCTGTGAAGGAACTGGAGATTGGAGAAGACGCCGTGCTTTGTGATGCGCTATCATGTGTTCCTCTTGCTAAAAGGAAACAGACATACCTTGGAGATTTCAGAACTGATGAGCTGCAGCTGAATGTGGCTGTTTCTCGTATACAGGAGAAGCAGAAGCAGGAAAATGTGACAACCTGTTTAGTAAATCCAGTTACAAGTATCAAACTATCTTCAGCCAAGAAAGCAGATATTAGTGAGAATCATGAGGCATATAACTGGCCTTTAGACATCCTCAGGAATGGTGTGCTTGCTGCTGATCCATTTGGCCTCCTCATTGTTTTCTTTATTGTAAGCTCCTATTCTTACCTCACAAGAATATGTATGCATTTGTTGATGATGTGTTAGTGATCTTCTTCTGTATTGTTGGAAGCTAGCTTATGATTTTCATTATTAGTATATTATGTTGAGCATGGTGCTAGTGGTTAACCTAATTCTTTTCTATAAATCTTTAGATTTTCGAAGGTCAACCACAGAAGAAATCTATGCTTCTAATGGTGAGGTTCGCATATACAGTAGCAGTTCTACAGACACAAAAAGCAGTTGCAAAATATCAGTTTGAAGATTATGCTGGTGAAAGAGATGTTGTTCAGAGCGCATGCCTACCCTTTCTGCGCAGAGCTGCCTTGCTGGTAATTCTCCCTCCTTGCCCCTTGAATGTTAATGACTCGCTATCCTTGGCTGGTTTGTGTATTCCTGGAGTTATAGTATCCTCCGATTGTTTTTGTCTGTTGACATTGCAATTTAAAAGCAACATGTTTTGGCACCTTCACATTGAGACTATCTATACACCGTCCAGGTCTATGAATAATTTAACCACAAGTTTTTGTTTCTCCATGCCGTGTTCTTGGGTATTTGGGCTCTATTGAGAAGCTTGCGAACACTTCACTTCACCTTCCAATGTGGATCTGAGAAGCATTACCTTTATGGCCTGTGCATGAGTTTTTACAAGGAACAGTTTCAGGCTGGAATCAGATTCCTGAGTACACGCTGAAAAATTTCTTATTTCTTGTGAATACAATTGCAAAGTTGGTAGTTGTTTACCATGTGTCTTACAAGTGGCCAGTTGTTACCAGGTGCAACTAACCACCCAGAAGGATTATGAAGGACATTCAAGATTGGGAGCTGTTAAAAATGGTGGAACTATGAACCGGCACCCAGTCTGTGCAGTTGATTTACGTATTCTTGACATTGATTATACCATACCTGGTTCTGCATGTTTTTGGAATGATTTGTGATTTCAGTCTTTGACTTAGTACTGATGCTGACTTTACGGACAGAAGTGATGGACTCTCTGTACTTGCAGCAGGCATTGCAACTTCCTGACTGCACTGAAATTATGCACCCACAAACCTATGGTATTGATTTCTATACAGAACCTTGAAATATCAATATTTGTAGATTTCCTTGTCATGTCAGAAATCTCAGTATGAGCCACGCAATCTTGTTGTTTTCTTATCTAGTGTTGAATTGTTTTCACACAGATTATTCTTGTGTTCAATATAAGGTGGGTTTTGTTTCATAGTGAAATCATCCAGCAGGGAATCAAGTGCTACAAGTCTATGTTAGATTTGTACATCTTTAATGTGGAGTAAAGCTTGCTAGGTTCTGTGAAATGGTCCTCAGCTTATAACAGGAAAATGCATTTGTATCTCGTGTGTGAATCTGCAGGAGTAAGGGTGACGTTGGCAACCGCATTGCAGTGCCTACAAAGTCCTGTACTTAAGTCATTCTCCCATGTAGATAGTGATGCTATGAATTATAACTTTGATGGCAACTAGGTCATTGGGAAAAAATCAGTTTCCAATATAGAAAATGATGTAATTTTTCTCAATTTCAAGTGAAGTGATGTATGTTGTAATATATTTCTAACATGCTCTTTGTATTGGTTCTATGGTACATGTGCCAGATTTGTGCAGGGTCCACACCTGTGCTGTATACAGTGCCACAAAAGGTGCTTCTGCATAAATTGCCTCGGGTTTTCCAGGTCAGTTTGGCACCAGTTTGCATTCCGATCTTTTAAGCTGCTGCATTTTCAAACTACACTGCTTTTGGTATGTTAATTTGTAAGTTTTAGTCCCATTTGTCTCTTCCAATGATTATAGCCTAGGCTCGCATGTTATCAAGTATTGATTTTGCAGAGACACTGAAATGATTTTGGGCAGAATAGCAATTAATGTTTATGTTAAATGTTTTGTGGTGTTTTTGTGTTGTCGTCTCAAACATTAGTAGAAGTGATGAATTGGATATGAATATCTGGTAGGGGATTGACTGTTGAGGTATTCAGGAGTTATTGCTGGACAATCTACACAACAAGAGGGCTTGTGTATCCTGCAATGGCATGCCTCCGTAAGGCTCTGGTCCAATGGTTCCTGTGCGATTGCTACGCTATTTCTTGTTATGCTGAAGTGATCCTTTATCTTTATTGCACTTCAGTGCTTAAGAGTAGGTGTTCAGGTTTACAAATTGATGGGAGTTGGAGATGTCCTTAAATAACATGTTACGCAATTTTGGGGCTTAGAATTCTGATTATCCTTGTAGGGATCCTGCTATTTGCCTGTTATGTGGAGCACTTCTATGCTGTGGATCAGATTGCTGCAAAACCCAAGGAGTGGGGGAATGTTCTCAACATGCAGCTGAAGGTGTTCTATTGATTTTATATGTAGTATTTTTCAGTACGAGGAAATAACAGCAGTATAGACATAATTTAGTCTTAGGAATTTTCTTTTGATGTGGACTTGATTTTCTTGATTTTTGGCTAATTTATTCTGCGTTTTTATTAAATTGAAATCAGGTGATTCATTTCTCTGAAGGACTGGTTTGTATTTCAGAATCAGCTGGTATTGGAATTTTCTTATTGTTGCGTTCCACTCAGTTGCTACTACTCCGCAATAATCGGTCCTGCATGGGGCTCTCTCTGTATTTGGACACTCATGGGGAGGTACATATCTAATAGTCATAGTCAACCCAAAATCTTTATTTTCTTCTAATTGTATATGATACTGAAACTTGTTCTGATATCGATTTCCTCAAAAGCCTGCGCAGGAGGACCTTTATCTGCGGCGCAGTCAGCTGTTATACTTGAGTGATCTGCGTTTGAATGAGGTTTGTGTGTTGTCCTTCGTTGATCTTGGTGGTTTTTGGTCAAGTCCAGTTTATTTTGTTTCCATAGTTTATTTTGGGACGTTTCTCCAGCCATGTTGACTGAGAAGGGGAGGGAGCTATTTCTTTCACCATACTTTCATTCAACTTAGGTTCCCTTCCAGAAGCCATGATTTTGGCACTAAGTTCTAACTAGGAGGCTTGTAACCACTTCTTTTGGGTTTTGAGTTTCCCAAGCATCTATGCTGCAGGTCCGACGACTGTGGTTGACAGCTGGTTTTGATTACGACTCGTACATACTGCATAATTCACAATCAATACCTCTGTTCTATTAACAATACATCTTGCATTATAGATCAAAGGTTTACAGCTGTAGGAAATGTTTTAAGTGTAATGTGAATCACAAAACCAGTAGGGCTGGTTAAATTATGTAATTGTATTTTGTGAAATCATGTCTGTTCTGTAAATTTCCATTTGTTATTGTCACTGCAGCTGGTCAACGCAAGCTGGGGGATAAACTCATGTGCTAGATAATGTATTATATAATTTTGGGTTTTAAAAGCAGTTATTTATTTATTTTTTATCGAGACAGGACAGCCATTGCTATAATGCATTAAGAACCAATAAAGAAAAGCCCATTTTGAGGAGGGGGTGTCCATAAAAAGTTGTAGCTTTACTTAAACGGAATGGCAACTAACGCTAATTAGACAAAACAATGTAGTCATAGGGAGGGATTAGAAGAATGTTTATCGTTCTTTATGAAATAAAGTTATACAGTTCGTGAAATTGATTTTATGAAGATGTTAATATGGGTACCAAACCATGAAATTGTTTGGGACATATAGTGAAATTGGTTGAAAGGTCAAGTTAAATTGGTTGTCTATATAATGAACTTGGTTCATGATTCCCATGAAATTGATAGAACCTAATGCTGAAGTGATTTGGAAACACATGAAATGGACTTTGCATCTTACCAGAGAAGTGTATTCCTTAGAATTAGCTTAAAAGTGCAGTGTATTCCTTAAAAGTTCCAACCGAACTTGGTTCTAGAAATATTCTTTGTTGGAGAAACTATACTAAATACGTTATTTAGGTGTCACCACTTCTAATTGACTTGCTTAATGCTAGTTGTAAGCCACGGTGTAGTGTCACCAACACTAAATGCCAACCGAACATTATTTGTCATTCCTTCGAAATGTTGTGGGGGATTATAGAGTTACAGTGTTGCAATTACTGTCACTTATCAAGTGATTTTCATCCAAATTTCAATCATCCGTGACATTATTTTATCACAAGATGCTGACAAGAAAAGGTAGGGTTTTGGACTATGGATGAACTCAACCATCATCCATGATAATATTTTGTTCACTCATTTATAAGTGTCATCCAAAAAGTTACCATAAAATGCCATATGACATGAAATAGTATATTCAGTGTATTTATGTTTTGGGTAAAAAGTGATATTCTTAGTGAAATGTGTGATCTCAATGGTAACCCACATTAATGATGTAGCTCTATCAAAATCTCCCAAACAATGTAGCTTTATCAAAATTTCAGTTGACGTCTCTTATTCAACATTAGATCATGTCTATAGTGATTGCTTGTACATCATCATTAATATGATCCATGAAATCAATGAACAACTTGAAGGTAAGAATGCAACATGAGTGTGAAGAGATTTATAAAATTAGTTTTGAACATTCATGAATTTGCTAGAGTTAAAGGTTAACTAGCATGCATTCGACGTGTGCCACAAGTTGTCGGTTTAGAAGAATCATGAACTAATTTAGAAGGTTCATGATATTAGTAGAATACTATGGTAACATTGGTTGGAAGGTTCATGAACTAGCTTCAAACCTTCATGAAATGGAGTTTGGTCTTATGTGAAGTCATCTTACTAAAGGAGTAATAACCCTCTCCTAGGCCGCTTTGGTGTACACAATGAGATCATTTCAAATGAGGTGTGTACTCATGCCATTGTTTGTGGTTGAATACCTTATCATTGAACTCAATATAAATCCTCCAAAGAGTGATGCCATGAAAAATGTGCCAAATTTTGATTTTCTTAACAAATTTTTGAGGAATCCTTTCTCAAAAGAAAGTTTGTTTCTAATGAAAACTATCATAGTAGCCGGTTTTAACCCCACACAATTTATGTATGACGAAGGTAGCCCACTACTAAACTTGCTGGGCTGGAATGTGTACCCAAAATTTGAAATTAACCGACTTGCTAGTGTTTAGGAGACAAGACACATTGCTTGGACATACAGGCTAGAGCAATATGAGCCTTGCATTCATTGACCATTATGGTTGACAAGAATGCTGCCTTTTTGCTATGGTGTCTAACACTTGTGAATTGGTAGGCACCATACCAATATGGAGAATTGGTAAGTGCCTTTCATCATATTTTGCCGTGTGTTACTAATGTGTTCCCAAGACTTAGAAAACCTTGATGGTAAATTAGTGCTTAATGGTAAGTTAATGAATTCTAACTTATAACATCTATTTTTTCGTGGGTGAATTTTGCAAGTCTATACTTAAAAATAAGTTGGAAGTTAGATTTGCATGGTTCCATGTCGGAAATGATGCATTTGCATTGAAGGCTAATTTTAGTGGCTTTAGGGTCCATGAGGCTTAATTGTGGATTGCACCTTTAAAGTTTTTTATGAAGTTTTGAAACCTTTCTAATAATTGAACATTTTGTCTCGTGGCATGATATTAAGTACCAAGCCACATCTTGGTTAATTATTTTTTAGGCTAATTAGTCATGTTGCTTAGTTTATAGACTAAGTTTTATGTTAGCTTAACCCTCAGGGTAGTTACTTGGATTAAAAGCATTGTTTGAGAGTTATTTTGCATTTTGGAACCTTGTCATCTTTTAGGAGGTTTTAGCCATTTGTTGTGGGACCCATTTAAATTTGAACTAGGAGGAGTCCAGGCACGACGACTTCTCGACTTGGCATTTTTTTCAAGTCGAGTATTATAATTGTGTATGTGAGAAAGAGAATTTGTATTGTGATGTTGCTTTAAACATAGTGGATTACCATTGAATAAAGTTTATAAGTGTTTATTTATTTATTTTTGCATTCCCTTGTGCAAACTGAGACATAGTCCAATGTCCGATTTAGGTGGTGCTTCGATGTTTTTCGAGTAAAACAATAAGAGGAATAAAATGAGGATGTTAGATTTTTCATTTGAATAGAGTTAGGTCTTGAATTCATTAATTTAAGTGTCTTACTTCTATATGGATCTAAATTTAAGATAAATATTTTAAAAAATATTATGTTGAGGAGTTTTAGTTTTATATTGGAATCTTAGAAGTTATTAAAATATGTTTTTAAACAATATATACAGCAAGAACTTGCCATGTAAGCATTATTAATGATATTGCCATTTTATTACGTTATGTTTAAGCTAAAAAAAATATGTTTGTCAAAGGTGTAATATTTTATTTAGTTTGTGATGATGAGGTCGGTTTAATTACTGGTGAGACTATTTTGTGCGCATGTGAACACATATTTAAGACAAAATCCATTCCTACTGTGTGTGACACTTGTTAAATTTTGTCGTGAAATGATTTTGATCACCAATAAAGTACAAAAATTTGTATGTTTATAAGATAACAAGCTAGCTTAGCTTGAAATACTGAGAACTTTCTCTCTAGATAATCATGAGGAAAAAAAATGTCTCATGGCATGAACCATCCCACCATAGAATCATGAGGAATTTAGCCCCTTGCCATGTAAATCTCCTCATACAAAGTGTTCACCCTTATGCTACATTTCAGTTTTCAAAATTGAGAGGATTTGCCACTTGTTAACTCCTACTAGTTGGATCGCCACTAATTCTTACGGTTAAGTCTCCTTGATAGCCTTGCTCACACTACTAATGGTACTATGATTTTGTCACTAGTTAATTTGTCACTAGTTGGACCGCCACCAATTCTTATGGCTAAGGCTCCTTAATACTCTGGCTCACAGTACTAGTGGTACTACAACTCCATCATAGCCTTATTCACACTATTAGCGCGTTACATTCTTTCTCCTGTACATTTGAACGTCTATGTTCAACATACAAGTAAATCCATCAATTATTTAGGTACAACTTATTCAAAGATCTAATGAAAATGTATTTACAACCTAAAATCTCTTTCTTCTCTTCCTTTTAGGCAAAATATTGGTAAACTTTCATGTCCAACACCATGTCGTGATAGTCGTTCATTAGCGTGGACTACAAAATCCTAGTATTCTTTGAGTCCTATAGGAATTTAATTAAATTTAGGCTCCCAAGAGTTATGCTCAAGCCCATAACCAAACCACTTGATGAGGTAGAATTTAACGGGACGGAAACGACTCCTTCAAATCTCATGTTGTAAATCACGTTTCATTTCATATGATATATCATGATTTTCAATAACTAGTAGTGGTGGAGGCTTGCCCTGCCATTAGCCTTGGAAAGCTTCAACAAAAAAACGTGGAAAATATTATGAATTCTGATGGTCTTTGGCAATTTCAAACGGTATGCTACAACGCCAACTCTCTTAACAATTTCAAATGGGCCAATCCATCGAGGATGTGATTTCCTCGCACCTGGGATTTTCAATGTAATGTTGGAAGCGCTAAGAAACACCTCAGATCCCAACTCATACGACACATCACATCGTTTGGTGTTAGCATAAGATTTTTGTCTTTGTTGGGCTGCCAACAAATGTTTCTTAGCTTTGTTAATAACATTACTCATGGCCAAAGCAAAACCTTCTGCAGCTAGGATATAAGACCCACTGATCCTCACTACAAGGAAAACACGAAAAAATGACTACATCCATATGACCGGATACGATGATCATTTCAGGGCAATCATATTGAACCAAAGTGATGACTAGAAGGGACTTTAGTCATCATATGACTAGATTTTTAGTCATCTTGAGCAACACCTAGATGGGAACCATGTAGAGGACGTGTTAGAAACATGTTCTCTCTATATTTTATATTTTCATAGTAATCTTAATAAACCACATGATTAAAATTTAATACTTAGCTGACTACAGTTTTCAAGTCCTATAGTGAATGATTTTTGTATTGCATTTGGATTTCCTTCGTATTTATTCGTGTAGTGAATGCCTGGTCTTTGATCATTTTAGCAAATGTTTTATGGCAATGGCATTTTTATTGGTTGTATATTGAATTTTGACAATACAACCATTTTTTATTTCTTTGCAATACTTTTGGGTTTTATTACTTTTACACAACATCTTAGTTTATTTCTTGGCTTTGCTATATGCAAATACATGGTTTAATAGTCACAAAATGAACTACTATCTTTGTCATGCAATCTCCCTTTTTGATCTCAAACAACATTATCTTTCAAATTTAGATTTTTTTCCACAATGTCCAATGCATGGTTCAGCATCTTCCGTAGTAAGAGCCTTCAATACAGGGGTACCAGGTGGCGTGTCCATGGAAGTGGATATGGACCTTAGGCCATGATACTCTTCGTCTGTCACGTATCTCTTCATGAAGAGTGCCTAAAACACCAAGGACACAAGGGGGACCTTGGAGTGACACTCGGGACTTGTGGCGCCGTTGGTAAGAGGGCCCAAGTTATCCTAGTGTGGGTGAGGGCCCCAGGTGTTGGGGACGCCTCCTACCCTTGAAGACTAGGAGGCACGAGGGTGAGGCCATAAGCTATGCGTAGCTTATGGAGTGCCAATTCTAGAATGCTAGATTTGGAAAAATGACCAAGATTGTTAAGGGGAGCTAGCGAGGGTTGCGACATCGTCCCTGATTTACTACAAACTATGCATTTTAGGTCTTTTGTCTACCTTTGATGATACTCTTAAGCTTTGTGGTTCTCTTCGTAGAATAATCTTCGGGAAAGATGATCAAAAATTATGGACCTAATACTTTCTATAAGGTGCATCATTTGTGGCATTATAAACAAGTAAGCATGTCCAATATGATTATTTCATGATCACAAAAAAAAAGAATTTATGTTCATTAATTTATTGTCTACATTTGGTACATGCAATTTGGGTTGCCTCTTTATGATGGACATTACGATGGGTCAAAACCAAGTCACAAAAACTTATAACATTTTCCCAATTACATTTGAATCCCACATTTGAAAAAAAAAACCTTATACTTAAGTTACTTAACTACACATCCTTTATATTGAATACTATTACTATTCTTGAAATATAGAGTCTTGTAATGTAACTAGAAATATTGATGGATGATTGAATATTCTAACTACATGTATCAGTGTGTAAGCAGAGAATGACGGGATCTAAACAACTCCCAGTTGAAGATGGATTGACTGGAGTTAGACAACTCCAGATTGACAACGTGTGCACTGGAGTTAGACAGCTCCGCATTTAGTGCATTGAAATTAGACCATTCCAGATTGAGAACATGTGCACATGAGTTAGACAGCTCTCGATGAGGTGCACTGGAATTAGACCACTCCATATTTGAAAAAATAAATACTATTTATTAGAGCTAGACAACTCTCAATGGATAGATAAGTCTAGTTGGAATTAGATAGTTCCAACTAGAAGAAATGATGGATGAGTCCAGTTGGAATTAGACAGTTCCAACTAGAAGATTGGATGGATGAATCCAGCTAGAATTAGACAGTTCCAACTGGAAAAATGTGATTGAGCTGGAAGATGGAGGAAGGCTCTAGAAGAACCAAAGATAGAAGATTCATAGTAGAACTAAAAGATAGAGCTATGAATAGAATACTTTTATTATATATGAAAATAGTAAGTAAAAGTAGTGCCTTTGGTATATAAGGAAGCTCGGGGGAGGAGAGAGGATTTTTTTGTCTCTCTCCTATGGTCGGGTGGTTGAGCTTAGACCAAGACTTACTAGTAATAGCATTGCATAATTCTAAATATTAAGCTATACTACATACAATATTTAGTGTAGTAATTTAAAGCCCGGTTACCTACATATTACAGCAACTCTACAAAGAAAATCTTACACTTGAGTTATTCAACCTCACATCCTATAATTTCAATACTTCTACATTTCCTAAAATAATGCAAAAGTTCCCTCCAAGCTTACTATCAAAATTATTCTCTTCGAACATAAATACCTAATTATCTTCCTTGTGGCCTCAAGCAGTATCCCGGGAGCCAAGTTCAATATATTTTTGTTATGGGCAGACTCGTCGGGTAGAGCTGGGCAGGGCCGGGCAGATGTGGGAACTCCGGAGACTTCGAGTCTCCTCGAAGAATGCATTAGGGTTTGCTGCACTTTGTTCAGGACTGATTTGCGAGGAGAGCCAGCACAAATCTGGATTTTTGTTTGTACTGTGGTGGATCGATCGATTTGATTTGTGCCTATATTAAGTTGTGGCAGTGGCAAAGGCGGGGTTGAGGCTCTGTTTGTTACAATGTATGGCGGAGGTGAGAGTGTCCTCTCTTCTTCACCTTCCCTGCTCTTTCTTCACGCCTTCTATTCATTCATCAATGCTCACACTCTTTCTCGTATTCAATGCGTCAAGGCTTCGATAGGATTACTTGTTGAGAAATATGTGGAATTGGACCTGCTTTCATATCCATACGCACATACTTTGTGCTTTGGAGCATTTTGTCCATGGACTCTGGGATCAACCTTTTCATTATTTAGTTGTAATGTGTGGTGGATGCCTTTCAGGAACCAGAAATTGCATTCAAGTGGTCTCACGTTCGGCCCAGCAATGTGGCAAGAACAATGACAACGAGCACACACGTACCAATACAAACTTTATTACTTAGCAGATTTCTGGGGTTTAGGTCAGTCGAGACCCTGGTAGGATATGGCCGCTTCTTTTATCCTTGAAAGTAAATTTTACAATGCAGCCTCGAATGTAGGTGTAGAAAGCCTTATGGTATTATCGCCAGTGCATGATCAATCCGGGAGCTGTATTAAAGGATTAGGGTTTTAGAATGGCCTAGATTTCTTCAGTTCATACATCCATACGCACTTACCTTGTCCATTGCAGCATCTTATTCATCTTATCCTTGGAAGCAGAAAAGTTATCTAATTAGTCTTACCTTTGGTCCAGCAATGTCGCAAGTCCAATATTACTGAGTGGATATCTGGGGTTCAGGTTGGAACACTAGTAGCACAGATGAGAAAAACCTGAGGACTCAAGGACTATCCGAGTAAAAAAGTTCAACTGCTGAAGCAGTTAGCTGGGGGGTAATACTACGATTGCCAGTGCATGACTAATTATACTACGAGATGTACTAAAGTATTGGGGTTCTAGAAGGGATATGCTCTTGAAGTTCATACTTGGCACATGTGGGCGTGGTTTATATTTGCCTCAAATATAGCATCTCATTGTGCATAAGTTTGGGGTTTAAATTTGTCCAGATGAGATATCGGCAATAGTGGTGGACCTGGGGTCAAACTCATGCAGAGTTGGTTATGCTGGTGAAGATCAACCCAAGGCTGTGTTTCCTTGGGTAAATTTTTTTGTCCCTGTAAGTTTTAGGCCTTGTACACCATTTTGATTGATAATATTATCTCATTATTCATTTTTCCTGTGATTAAGATAGTTTGATAGGACAATGTATTATCGATTTGGGAACATCAACCTGACGATAATCAAGAGGTTGATTATTGTTCAGCACGCGATTATCTTGGATGTAGTTATATGCTAGAAGTGGATTGGCAAACACATGACAGAGCAATTTATTAAATTATATCTAAGTTGGGTGTAGCAATGTGGAGTGAGATGAATCGGCAAAGAAACAGAAGAGAAGGTCTAATTTTTGACCAATGTGTTATCTTGTTTCTTTTAGGTAGTGGGTGCAGTTGAGCAACCTGGAGTGGTTACAGATGGAGGGGGGAACACAGATATGGAAGCAAAGAAACCTGGAGAAGCTGAGAAAGCTAAAGCAAGGAAACTATATGCAGGTGTTAAAGTTCTTGGGTACCACAGAGACCATATGGAAGTATGAACACTATATTCGTTAAATTGAGACTTTCTCTAGTCTCAAATTAATATATGGATCAAACAACATGAAGATGCCTGAAATTATATTGTCAACAATCTCAAATATATTATATGTTTTAATATCGCGGGTTTATGATGTGCGGACATAAGCACATATGGTAGAGCACTTGACACCAACTCTATCAACAAAAACACATTGTGGGGAGCACTCCAACAATATTCACCCAAAAAACATATAAAATGATTTCCATTATTAGCATGGTCAATAAAATATAGACATTGCAACATACAAAGTGCATGTAATAAATGCATATTTCTTCAATCGACAATTTAGTCCCAAACTTAATAATAAGATGAACTTCACATTTGTTTTGAAATATAGTAAATGGATATTCATCCATCCCCAAACAATATAGCATTCGTAAGTTCAACCCAAACTCTACCCCAATTTTGAAGAGCACACATATGAGTAATATATATTGCTAGAATTACATATGAAACTATAATCATGCTAACACAATCCTATCAACTTCTCATTCAACGTGGGTTGCTTCTTGTGCGATCCGAGCAAGGTTGTCTTTTGCAAAAGTTATGTACTTTTGAGGGATGGACACTGATTCACTATGATTTTTCCGTGGTTTCCATGTTATGAATATGGAATCTGTATCTATCCAAGATGGACCGTGCTCAGAATCCACCTTCCACCGAAAGTTATGGTTTGTATCCCAGCCTGTATAATGTCGAATCACATCTTCATTCCGTGTTGTCGGTCGGTAGTACTCCACTTGTATTTGTCGAAAATGAGGGTTGGAAGTTGCAAAATTTGGTTTAGACAAAGCTCTTGTCATCCACACTGGCTTCGCATATGTCTCATCTCCAGGACGCAAAATGAGCATATAGCCTTCATGACAATCCACCGCAATGCGGAAAGAAGGTGGGGGACGTTGACTAGCAGGCCCAACGTAATGGTCGTCCACATCAAACTCCTCACGAACCTCTCAATTTTCCAAAAGGCAAGCCTCCGAAGCTTGTACTTCGACACGAGTTTGTGGCCAAAACCCGTGCCTCAAAGTATGAAGGCTATCTTGGTGTAGGTCTGCCAAAGCGGCACGAACACGTGTCCAATAATGTATCCAACTCCCGTAGCGATGCCAACATGATCCACCAACATCCGCTATCTTTAAACTCTTCCAATATTGTATGAAGCCTGATATACCTTTCAAAAGATCCTCCAAATTCTTCATGGGTATTGGCTTGCAAGGCGTAGGCTCTCCATCCGGTAGCATCGTCTTTCCATCCGCATCCACGCGCCACACAAGGAGACCCTCCGGCGGGCTCCAGTCTTGTGTTGTGCACAACAACTTGTATTGCATGGCGGATACACCATCATCACGCATGTAGAATCGGAATTGTTGTGCCTTCGTATGCCCGATCAATCGGTGAGCTCCACTTCGAATACAAGGTTCTATAAATGCCTTGAAGTCTGGCTCCTCCTCAATCATATGGGGGATGACGGGAACGTTCTCCAAATCTATGTACGACTTCATCAATAACGGGATTGTTGGAAAATCATCCTCCCGCAACTTCATGCTCCACCGCCCAAAAGATGCATCAATATCATCGTGCGGGTGGCCTACCAATAGGAAGGACACAAAAACCTCCTTGAAAATGCCTTTCGCAACCAACAACGACCAATATGCAAATACATATCTACTTTTATTGTCCTTGACACAATTGTCCAATTGGACACGCAAAGTGGGGAGCAATTTCTTGGCAATCACAGATTCACTGGGTGGCTATGGCAACGAATGCAAGCATACATCTTTTCCATCCAGCACCGCTTCATATAAAGGTGTTGAACCCGTATTTTCAAATAACAATCCTGAAGAATAGGCCGGCGGTTTCTCTAAATCACGTAAAAGCTTTGCAAATGACCTTATCGTGTGGTTTGAATCCGCTGGATACAAATCAAGAGCATAATGAGCAAACTTGACATTACCATGTCCATGTGCAATCATTCCTGCATTGCCAACCCAATGTGATTAGTATCTATGTATAAATACACCAATTTGAGTGAATCCATGTTCTCAAGCACATCACGGAATAAAACACCACAACATTTAGGATATGCGATGACATTGTTTCCAAATTCACCTGTAACCGATACAGGCAGCTTAAAAAATCCATCTGTGGCCTTGATTCGATTTGCAAAACACGGGGAGGCTGTTTTGGCATGGTCCATTTTGTCATGGATGACTGTAAGAACCTCCAAGGGCCTGGAGATGGACAAAGCTCTATTTGTGTAGTAATCATCACGGTGTGCCTCTTGCATGTTTACATGCTTGAAATAGTTCAATTGATGTGCCGCATATAACTCGGTGCCCATCGTGTGTGCATCCCGAAGGCGCTTCAACTTCTCGCAATTAGAGCACCGGGCAAATTTGTCCCCTCGTCTTTTTGTAATGTATTCGCTAAAGTTTGTTTTCTTGATTGCACTCAATTTTGACAATGAAATTGGCTCCAAACCGACCTTCTCGCCAACTGCATTCACGTCCAACAATATGTCTTTCCATTTTGTGCCTATGGGAAGAACTTTCTCCACAACCTTTTCACCGGTTGTGAGTGTGCGTGTTTTGTGTGGCATTGCATCAGCAAGCGAGACAATGATGGTCGCTAGAGTGGCCGTTGCTTGTCTTGTTGTTTCCCTAGGTTTTTTTAAACCCACGTTCCCATGGTGACGTGAACGGCGGCCTTCCTTGGCATAAACAGCTTGTTTATAAAAGTCCGCTTTTGACACACCGTGAATGGTATACCATGCCTTACAACACACGTCTATGCTTTCAATGGTGATGACCTTGCGACCCGTCCCATTCACATGTATCGCCCTATGGACATCAAGTTTTTTTGTGGATCTTAGACGGAAATCTCCAAACCACATTTCTTCGCGGATAGCCTTCAATTTATCCCTTGGAAACACTTGGCAACAACGATGCACACAACAATCCTTTGTGGCAACTTCTCTAATGGACTCCTCACCGAGCAACCTTTGACGTTTACAATCAGTTACAGACGGAGTAGGATGTGCCAATGTCTCGTACTTTCGTAAGCCTTTGTGGGGCCGAATGTTTGCTTGGAGTTCCATTTGGTTTTGCATGTATTATCGCTCATGGTCACGCAAACTAACTCCATCAATTGTGACATTCTTCAATGGCCACCTGTGGAGGGAGAACCTATAAGTGGGATCCACCTCGGAATGTATGAGTGTCTCTAATATGACAACCCCAACGTCCTCTGTGCCAAGTGGGTTCTCATCAATACAATCTTGTGGATGGGTGTTACGACAAATACCATCCGCCACAGCAACTCCACTATCATTAACGAGTACCACCTCCAAATTCACCCACGAAGCCCTTGAAAGTCCCGCACACTCAACAATGGGACAGTGCCGTACGGAAGGCGAAGGTAAATCCAAATGATCTTCATCTGCACTGTCATCCATAGTAGCCTCCCCGACAATGTCTAGCTCATCCTCAGATGCAGATGACCAAGAGATCATGTCTTCAGATGACCAATCCCCTCTTTCACTAAACCCATCCATTGTGCCTACACACATGAACATTGAACCTTGTCAACTAATCACAAAAATTGTAGGTTCCAATCGAAGAATACAAAAACCATCTTATATAATCAAAATTGCAGATACTCGGTGTTCATATGTCTGCTATGCCATTGGGTTTGTAAAGGTTTGGGTTGTCCAGTGGACACACTGTCATCCAGAGCCCATCCACACTGTGGGGATATGTTTGGGTCGAGCGACCCAAACCTTGTTGGCAGTATGGGTTTAGGTTCATCACAGAGAGCACCCACACTGTGGAGATGGGTTTGGGTCGAGCGACCCAAACCTTGTTGGCGCAGTATGGGTTTAGGCTCATAACAGAGAGCACCCACACTGTAGGGATGGGTTTGGGTCGAGCGACCCAAACCTTGTGTGGCAGGATGGGATCATGGTCATCCATAGTCCATCCACACAGTGGGGATGGTTTGGGTCGAGCGACCCAAACCTTTTGGCAGGATGGGTTTAGGCTCATAACAGAGAGCACCCACACTGTGGGGATATGTTTGGGTCGAGCGACCCAAACCTTGTTGGCACAGTATGGTTTAGGCTCATCACAGAGAGCACCCACAATGTGAGGATGGGTTTGGGTCAAGCGACCCAAACCTTGTGGCAGGATGGGATCATGGTCATCTAGAGCCCATCCACACAGTGGGGATGGTCTGGGTCGAGCGACCCAGATCTTTTGGCAGGATGGATTTAGGATCATCAAAGATAGCACCCACACTATGGGGATGGGTTTGGGTCGAGCGACCCAAACCTTGTGGCAGGATGGGATCATGGTCATCCAGAGCCCATCCACACAGTGGGGATGGTTTGGGTCGAGCGACCCAAACCTTTTGGCAGGATGGGTTTAGACTCATAACAGAGAGCACCCACACTGCGGGGATATGTTTGGGTCGACCGACCCAAACCGTCCGCAAATTCTGCCTATTTATGTGGGGAGATTCCCTATTAATCTAAATATAACATATTTGGGACAATTGAACTTGTAGATGCTTGCTGTAATTAGTTGCTCATGAATGGAAGCGTACACAAACCGTGTATTACAGCTCGAACTGAGAGAGCTTCCAGCAATCTCAGGATTGGGAGATGAAAAAAAGAACCAACATTTGGGGGGTTTGGCCCTTTATACTACCCGCTTCCGCTTTGGGCATCCTCTTTGGATGCCTTTCCCTCCTGGTCTCCTTTGGACGTTAGTTCAAACCTTCTAACTCAATTTCCCGCTTCATGTCAATAATATACAATGCATATTTAGCTTGGCTCTTCGTTGCCCCAACCATCAAATGACTAATTGACATATATTTAAAGTTGTTACCACCATATTTTGGTCAACACTAATTTTGAACTCTTTCACAATTAGTGTTAGACATGAATGCACCACCACCTTCCCTATTGCCATCTCCTTTCTCCTTTTATCATTGTTGTATTTTTTTTTCACATCCTTACTAATACTAAATCCCTAAATGTAACTTCCAGATATCACCATAGTTGATATTTAGTGTTTGAGTTTACATTTAACGTTACTTACTTTCATAGGGTTAGTAACAGGAAGTGTATGCGTTCGTATTAAGTGTATCAAACACTAACTATCATATTTAGTGTAAATATCATATTCATTGTAGTGACACTACAATACTTTCATTAACTAGATATAACTAAATAGGATATATAGAGTTTGATACATTAAATATGAACGCATGCACTAAATACCACTAACCCTATGGCAATATGGAAGATTATATATAAGGGGTTTTACTCTACTTGTAGTCAAACATTATGGTATATTTCAAACAATATATTGACAAAAAATGTGTGAGTATTATAAAACTTCATATACTAAAAGTCACTAAATATAATAGTTAATGCAATTATTTAGACTCTCACATGAGGACTTATATTTTGAAAACAAGGAATTGATGTCATGACAAAGTTGAATAATTTGGCCAACTTTCAATTTGCGCTATTTAAAAGAACATATGTTGTTTGTAATGTGTGCACACAACATTGCTCCATCCTCAAGCATCCAAGTGACAGTGACAATAACCTACCTATGTGGAAGTCATTAATGGAACCCTAAACCACAAATGACATTTGTTAGTTCACTCTTTCAAGGATGTTTGAACCTATCATGAAGTCCCTTGAACTCTAGCAATGTGTGTGAGCAAAACATGCAAAGTTCAAAATGTATGTCCTCATATCATTCACAACATGAAATATACCTTAAATTAATATATAATCTTTAACTATTCCAAATAACATATTAACATGAACAAGATCGTATCCATTATAATCTAGTTCTTATACTCTTCTTACTATGTGACAAGGTTATAGCTTAATATTGTATCACCTAATTGTGAGCACAATATCATTTGTTTCCTTTAGTGCATTCATTTGTATACGACCACACAACCACCTTCGTGAATTAAAATGTTGTGATGAATATATACATTTGTATTTAAAACTACAAGCACCAAGGCTTGTCATTTGACCTATGTGCTATTCATTTATGGCTTGCGGTGGAACAAATCACATTTTATTATTATTATTTAAATATGCTTTACCCATGCCCACCCACCCTAAACCCTAAACCGTAAACCCTGCATCTCATAGTTGTTCAATGATGTCTCCATATACACACAACATCTACTATATTTTGTGTCATTATCCAATATATGTGGAGGGAACATTTAACAACAAAGTGATTGCTTGAATGGATTCACATGATGTTGAACTCCATGGGGGCAAGGGCATATATTTGTAATCATTGTGCTTCTCCTATTTACTTTAAATGTCAACTTCCAAGTAAATATATTATTGTTCCATGATATGGTTCAAACATGTGATTTGATGCTTTTGGCAAAAAAGAAGGATAAGGTATCAATACATATTGCATAATTCCATATTATAATAAATGACAATACATAAATTGTATTGAATTAGTGTAATGGTACCTGTTAGGGGATGCATAATGGGTTAGAGCCTCGTCCTCTAGCAACAACCATCATAGAAATATATATAACATATTAATATTATTAAACCGTGTAATTGCCTTTGAGGATTGCATTATACTTTTCAACTGCCCCTCTTAGACAATGTATCATTGTCATCTCATTCCATATGTCAATATTTTTAAACAATAAAACACATAATGGTTTATTGTGTACTACGTGATTCACCAAAGTGAATAATATGTAAGGGCATATCAAAGTGAGTGCTAACTTGAGCATATTAGCATTTCCAACTGAGGACCATGCAATTCAAAACCATTAAAATCGGAGTTGGGGAAGGTGTTCAACGAAGATATATATAGTTGAATGTCGAATGCATGGGATTATTTCTCTAAAATGGTCAAACAGCGAAGGAACTAATAAGTCCAACTTGTTCACAAAATTAGGGTGTGGTGTCATGTAAGTAGGGGTTAAGTATTAGTTTTAGCATGAAGTTGTGAAAAATTGACCCTTTTGTGCAATACCTTAGGCTATGTAGCACCTTAGGCTATGTTTGAGTGTCTTGAAAAAATTGATTGCCGCTCATGGTTAGCGTAGTGTTTTTTATTTCAAAAGAAATGCATCTATTTAGTGGCTCTTGACTCACGTAGTGGCTAGCTTTTGAGGCATCTCAAGTGAGGTGAAGGGAGATCCATGTGGCGATGTGGGATGACCATGCATGTTCTAAATGCGACAACATGATGTACCACATATATGTATGTGGCTATGCATAATTTTTTGGGGAGTGTATATGTGGCTATGTTATGACAAGTTGGAGGTGGCATGTTGCCCGCACTTCATAGATTATTGATGTTTATGTGGCGAACACATTGCAATGAACATATAATTTTGGTTACATGTAATCACAATTGTGCTGAAATTGTTGTTCCAAGGAGGAATTGAACCCCAGTTATAATATTTGGCTATTTGAATTTTTTGGGGGAGGGAATGGGCTTCCATGCCCCACCATTATTGGATTCTCTGGCTACATTAGTGGTCATTATGGCATTAATTATTGGCTACCGCCTCCTCCTTTCTTCTCTTCATTAGGCTATCAGCCTCAATCAACATCCAATTCTATGGCTACCAACCCTCTTTAATTTTTTTTTCATGCCTTTAACAATTTAGCTTGGGACTCCCCGTGCTTAGCGAAAAGCCGCCGCGCAACCAAATTACTAATCACTGGGTTAGCGGGTTAGGGCTTAGGGATTAGGGCCACCCCGTAATCCTATTCGCATGGGTGCCCTATTCCTGTGGTTTAGGACCTGTTCCCGAGGGCGACAAAACCCGAACCATCGCCCTCTTTGGCTCTTTCTCTCTCTCTCCGCGCCAAGCATCTGCTCCGCGCCGCCCCTTGAAACGCCGCCTCTCCTGAAACGCCGCCTCCGTTTTCTCCCGCCACGATTCCTCCGCTTTCTTCCGCCTCTCTAATTCTTCTCCCTCCTTCCCTTCTCTTGCTCTCACCTCCTTCGTTTTAGTTGTTAGGAACCTTGTGAAGGCATTGAGTGGTTTGAGAGTGTTTTTGTGGTTTTAAAGTGTTTGTAAGAGAGTGAGCTTGTAATTGTGAAATAAATTTGTTTGTGAGATTCAGGTGCGAGTGAATGTTCATGAGATTCAGAGTGTTGAGTGTTTGTGAGATTCAAAAGTGTTTGTGAGACTGTTGAATGTTTGTGAGACTGTTGATTGTTTGTGAGACTGTTGATTGTTTGTGTTTTTGAGATTCGGAGTGTTGAGTGTTGAGTGTTTGTGTTTGTGAGATCAAAGTGTTTGTCACATTTAGACTACGAGAACAGCTTGCAAGAACAACTTCAAAGACCAGCTTGCTGTATAACTTGCAAGAATAGGTAATGCGTCTAGGGAGAATTAACATCTTTCAATTTCTTTAGGGTCCTGTAGCATATGCAATACATACGTATTGTATATGCTGCATGCAAAAATTATAAATCTTTCTCGAAACAAAACAGTTTCGGTAGGCGACCCAAACATTGAAAAAAACCCAAAAACCCAAAAACCTAAACTTGTCCTATAACTTGTTTGGGTCAAACGACCCAAACTGTGTAGTTTGTTTGGGTCGAATGACCCAAACTCTGAAGTTTGTTTGGGTCGACCGACCCAAACTCTGAAGCTTGTTTGGGTCGATAGACCCAAACTGTGCAGCTTGCTTGGGTCAACCGACACAAACCATCAACACAAAACCGCTGCACGGTTTGGGTCGATCGACCTAAAATAGGCAGTGCTCTCAACATACACCAACATATCCATAGTGATGTCCACAATATATAAACTCATTGAACTGGTTTACAATATCAATATACTGATGTGATACACCTATATCAACAAGTAAACCCAAAAAGCGAATCACCAAAACCATCCTTCCTAATTATCATTATATCCACACCCTTAAAATTCGAATTGCACGTCCAAGCTATTACCAAACCATTATCGATTATTGAGCTTCATGAAGCTTGTGTTTGGGTCGATCGACCCAAACCTAGCAATTAGCGACCTAGATATATTTTCCCTCTTACCCATTAACATGCCCATGCAAGTTTGAAGGAGTTTGGGTCGCTCGACCGAAACTAACAGTGATGTTCCTTTCCCTGCAGATGGCCCCAAAGAAACGACCTGGAGAAAGATGGTTCATGCTTGCGCCAGACGTGGTATGGCAGGAGCACGAAACACCTCAGGACGACTCCTACGTGCCTAAAGATGGGCTTGTCCTTGCATGGTCCCTTCAAGTGGTCAAGGCCTCCCAGTTCAAAATGTTATTTGTGGTGAAAGTTGGGACCGCGGAGAAGCATACATGGGCAACTTTGACGGGGTGGGAGGTGGCATCGGTCCAAGCTCTTGGGGACTACGTGGACGTCATCCTTGAGAATTCCGCTGTGCAGAACGTTCACATGTTCATGCACCAGTTCTCCGAGCCTTTTGACCCCATCTACGCCAAAGAATCGTGCGTTGAGCCAGACGTGATAAAACCGGAGTCGATATTCATAGATAATAGTATATCGAACACAAAGGTTTCAAGCAGGTTTACAAAATTGAAACATGCAATCACCGTGCTTAACAAGGCCCAGCAGAGTAAGATGAAATCACAACCAGTGAGGCGGAAGGCCACAACTGAAGAAGGCGCAGGGTCGTCTAGACCTCAGACAGTGAGGAAGCCGCGAGCGGTTCCAGCTGATTCCAGGAGAACCACTCCTACGGCAACGCCAACTGATAGCGAGACGCCGATGCCTTCAACCAGCCGGCAAACGACCCCATCGAAGAGGGGAAGAGAGTCATCTGTGATAACTGAAGAGCCAGTTTCCCCAGAGCTGCGCATGCCAAAGCCCGGGCAAGAAGTGGATGCGGGGGAGATCCAAAAAATCGTGAACGATTTCACGACGAAGTGCTCCCACTGTTTTTTCATGGGCCGGGAGTTCAAGTTCGACGTCAACATCACACAGTGCCACCTAGCACCACCAGAGAAGTGTGTCCGGGCAAAGGAAGACGCCTACGTCGATTGGATAATCGCGCAGATAATGAGCGAGCAATTCAAAGATGATAGGCAGACTATTGTAGTCATGCCCCAGGGGCAGAAGAAAATATCTACCCCTGATATGTGGCCGACAATTGAGAAGGGCGATTTCTGGCTAATTGACGGCCAGCACAGTGTGGAGGCGTCAAAGAAAATCCAACTAATGACTGAGTGGGATGATCCCAACCATCAGAAAGAAAAATTGAAGGTGTGGAAGGCATTGGTGGTATGGTCTGACGACGAGACCAGGCTCAACGACATCTCCCGCTACTTCAACATGGGCAACAAAAAACGTGCCTACCAAGCGTCCTGGATAAGGAACATCATGGCCTCGCGGGAGGTGTGGGAGTTCTACGGGAGGCCTCCCAAGGAGAGGGAGAATGCGAAGGACAAGAATCCCAAATGGGAGGTGAGTATGGATTGGATCCCAAATTCCCCTTTTGTCTCATAGTTTGGGTCGATCGACCCAAATTTTTATTTGTTTCGTAGTTTGGGTCGATCGACCCAAACTCTTGTTTGTTTCATAGTTTGGATCGATCGACCCAAACTTTTATTTGTTTCATAGTTTTCATTTTTTTTAATAACATGTACAGATCTAACACGCGTTCTCTGTTCATATGCAATATTTCAAGTACCAGATGATAAATAAATTCTCCTCAATCGATAATGCGAGCCACAAACAAAAAAATACAACGAGCTCAGAGGGGAGATTTATTTAATAACAACATCCGAAATTGTCTGGTTGAAATGGAAGAACGTGCTCGAGAAGCACGAGACGGGGGATCTCATCGATCCCGAGACAGGCCTTCATTTCAATTGGACCTCGCGCTTCAAGGGGTTGAAGCTTTTGATGAGAGAGTTCTTTAGGATTTTCCAAGGTCTGTCGGAGACGGAGATGGGGAAGGCGGCAACGCACATCCTGCACGTCGCGCCGACAGCAAAAAGACGCTGGGTGCACCCCAAAATTGTCTTCTCCAAGCCCAAGACATTTGTTCCTTCATGCTACACAATGAAGGAGTGGGCGGAGAACCGGAAGAAGAAGACGATTATCGTCCAAGAGTTGCAGAAGCTAGTCCCGGAGAAGACCATTTTTGTGGATGGCGAGGTCAACGAGGCGCATTGGAGAGCCTTCAAAGACGAATACAAATTCACCAGTGCGTCCATGGCGGCTCTGATCAGGGAGGCGGGGGAAGACTTCCTCAGGTCCAAGCTGGTGAAGGGTGGGAAGAACCGGGCTCTTCCAGATCACACGGCGCGAACCTTCTCCAACTTCATAAAGGAGAAGAAGATCGTCAATTTTGAAGGGGACGCGCATTTCAACCTTGTCACGCTCGAGCCTTTCAAAATCCAAGGCTGGCCTGGCGTCGATGCCAGGAAGGCGATAAGGACAAAAGCTGGGGGTCGGTTCCCCTTTGGTTTGATCGATTTCAGGAACATTCCTGGAAGTTCGTTTGAGGGTACCATGAGCACCCCTTTCTACGAGCCCTTTCTCTCGAAGTTTGTCGATCATGCGAGTCCCAGGTTGAGGGAAGTCGACATCTGGCTGTGGGTCGTCGAGGATAGGAGGGCGGAGCAGGTATACGGAATTGTCCGGAAATTGCAACCGGAGTATGCAGTCTCCAAGTCGCACTACATCGCCGCACCGGCGGAGGGGGCCTACACTACGTTGAAGGACAAGAAGACCAAGGTCGTCAACGTCTTGTGTTTGTACTGCGTGTACAAAGCGGAGTTGCTGAAGGTGCAGAACCACCCTATAACCCGGATGGACAAGCTCTTCCAAGTTCCAAAAGGGTTGGATGCCAGCAAGTGCCTCTACGACGAGGCAAAATATGCAAACTATCCGTTGGATGAGCTGCGGATGGAATTCTACCTGCGTATGATGAGGTCTCTGACAAAGAGAGGGGACTGTATCTTCAATGTCTTCGGGGGCACCAAACCAATCTTTGCCGCAATGGTAAGTGGCCTTCAATTGTCGGCTCGCAGTTTGGGTCGGCCGACCCAAACTAGTCCCTGTGCTGGTTTGGGTCGGCCGACCCAAACTATGCATTTGTTTTTGTTAGGTGGGCCCTTTGTTTTGATTTTTAAATCTCCTATTTGTTTTTCTTCTTTTTGGTGTAATGTCGTGTGCGTAATTCTAATACATATGTGATCTGGGGGATGTGCATATGTTGGGGTTGGACATCTACTCCTTCATAGAGGATGCCGATGGCCTATTCTATAGAACGCAGAAAGCAGTGGCCAAGAAGATGGACATCCTCGATTGGATCCCGGGTAGCTACGCCAAGGAGATCGTCGAAGGGGGTGAAAACCCCTTGGATAGAGCGAGGCGTACCAACTCGGAGGAAATTGCCAAGAGGGCCCCGGTTGGAGCACCCGAACCTCTAGTCGGACTGCATCCGGGCACCTCGTCCCGGGGGCCGCGTGACGAGGTGGAGGAGGAGGAAGAGGAAGAGGAGGAGGAGGACGCGAAGGCGGAAGGCGACGTCGAGGAAAGGGCCACGGGTTTCACTCAAGAATCTGAAGCCCCCCAGTGAAAGAAGGCTATGCGGGTGGCAACTCCGCAGAGCAAGTTGGTGCCCGTCCTCACTGTGGATGATGCGAGGGACATGTACTCCCGGGACGCGACCGCCACGTTCAAGGAGAGGAGGAGGCTGAAGGGGAAAAAGCTCTACGGCGACTACGCGGCGGAGGAGACCATCGCCATTAACAGCGAGGACGAGGATGACATGGAGCTTGCCAAACGGCTCAGGTCAAATCCCCCCTCCCCCACATCGTTTGCCGGGATGGTCAGGGTGAAACCGGAGGTCCTCACCGTGGAGGAGGCCAACGAGAAAATGCTCAGGGACGAGGAGCAACGCGTCCGGCTGAAGAAGGCTGCCGCCGAAGAACCCTCGGTCCGCAACGAAGTCGCAGAGTTGAGGGCTCTCCTGTTGGAGCAGGAGCGGCAAAGGGCGATGGCCCAACCTCCGTCCAGCGCGGACCTGATCACGCAAGTGATTCAGGGCATGTTGGCGCAAGGGTTGGTGATGGCTCCCCCGAGTGCATGTCTGCACTTGCCCGTCGGCTTCCCTCCCCAAAATATCAACCCACCGCCCGCGCCGCAGCAGTCCTTCAGCTTCGGCCATATGATGCAGCCGCAAGCCTGCCCGTACGCGCCCGTCCAGCAGGTGGACGACCCCAACCTTTGGCGCGTCTTCGGAGCTTCGACATCCTTGGCGCCCCCCCCCCCCCCCCCCCCCGCTTCGGCCTCCCATCTTCGTGCCCCCGCACCACCAGTAGGACGACCCCCGCATGTTTGGGTCGTCCGACCCAAACACCGGCGCCAGTGCACCGCCAACCGCAGACCTTCGCGAAGCAAGAGGGTTTGGGTCGCCCGACCCAAACCCCGTCTCAGCTCAGACCCCGGTGGACGAGCCGATGGTAGATGTTGAAGGCCCGCAAAGGCCTGGTGATACCTCTATTCCTAACCCAGTCGATGAACCAATGCATGATGCGCATGCGGAGGTTGGGTTGGGACAAAGGCCTGACAGTCAGCCTTTGCAGGAGCAGGTTGTCGCTGACGTCGCCGGAGCAGATGGTGGTGACAGAGGTGGGCCAGCGCACGCGTTGACAGCATCAACGGCATCAAGGCATGACCAAGGCGAGGTAATGCACTGACCCCACTCAGTGTGGGTCGCTCGACCCAAACTCCCTGGGTGTTTGTCTTCTTGCCTTGGTTGTGTCCCCTAGCTAGGAAGAACTGACCCACCCGTCACCCCCTTCTTCGCCCCACCCCATGCCCGCACGCGCGCCCTTTCGTCACCCCCCGCGACCATCTGTTCGCCCCCCTACCCCGGATTGCGACGAAGTCCTCATCACGGCGGCGCGTCATTCAAATTTTGTTAGATGTAGAATTAGGCTAGTTTGAACTCATCGTTCAACGCGGCTCCCCCCCAAAATCAAAATGTACATAGAGCATTATATGATATAAAATCACCATTTTTTACTCCTATATATTTGTATCTTGTGTTTGAATGTATCTTGTATGCTCTTGCCTCTCTTGTATCCCTTGTTGCCCCCCCCCGCTAATGAATCAAATTGTTTTGTGTTTGCACCGAGTACAAAAGTTTTCTTAATGCTTCGTTTGGACATAGCATGACATAAGTCGCCCCCCCGTTTTCTCTCGATCGTCTCCGTAGGGCTCGGAGCATAGCGTAGCGGCTCCCCAACGCTCTTCTCCCAGGAGTGGAGAGGACAGCGCGGCGGCCCCCCCGGTTTTGTCCGCCCCGCCCACGCTGCGGAAGGAACGATTCCTGGTGTTGGACCTTAACGGGGTCCTTGTCCAGTGCGTGCATTGTCCCAGGGTCCCCACGGTGCCCTTTTGCAAGCCCGAGGACGCGAACTACGATGGGCCGCCAACGCACATAAAGACCAAGCTAGTGCACCTCCGCCCGTGGCTTCGGCGCTTCGTGCAGATCGCCCAAAACAAATGGTGGGTGGTCGTGTGGAGCTCCATAACGGCGGAGAACACCAATGCGGTCGTGGAATTCATCTTCAAGGGCATCGAGCCCCCTGCTTGGTCCTAGCACAGGAAGCATGTAGAATATTGTACACACCGGACGGCAAAGTCGTCAAAAAACCAAACAACCCCGCGTCCCCCCAATATCTCAAGGTCTTGAAGCCGATTTTTTGGGACCAGCGTCCATCCTTGATAGGCGTCCCCTACGACGTCCATCCCATCCGCGAGAACACGCTCATGGTGGACGACACTTTGAAGAACATTTTGAACCTGACGGCCAACTTCATTGTTTGCCCGACGTGGACGGTCGAGAAGGTCCGGGACCGATTTTTGTTAGACCTTGTTAAGTACCTGCAGACGCTCTGGGATAGTGGGCTACCCGTAAACCATTTTGTTAGGAATAATCCAATAGGCGAAAGATACTTGGATCCACAAGACCATTTGTACAGAGAGTTGTACTCTCACGCGAAATTTAACAAGCTCATTTGAGAGAGTACGTGTGTTTGGGGGTGTGTGTGTGTGTGTGTGTGCGCGCGCGCGCCCCCCCACTTTGTGTAATATATGCTTCATATGTATCTTGATTTTCACGCGCTCTATCTCTCCCTCTTCCCTTGGGTTTTGTTTTGTTTTGTTTCCATTTTGGCGCCAGCGTTTGGAGCCCTTGATTGACATCGTCAGTGACTCAAACTTGGGGAGCTTCTTCTATGAGACCGTTTATGACGCCGCTTCAACCATTGACTACTCCAAGGAGCCTATTGACGTCGGCATCGTTCATAGCCCCCCGCCCAAGCAAATGTTCCGGCAGTCTCCGTCGCCGTCGCCACTCAAGGGCGCAAAGCGCGGCTGCGTTCGGCCGTCCCCCTCTCGCCCCGGCGGCTCTGTTGCACCCCAATGGTGACTGACGATGGGCGCTCGGCCTGCAAAGAGTGGACCCCTGCATGTCCCTTTGCGCGACGCTTTCCCCGTCCTATCCAACTCGGACGCGAGCGCCCCTACTGACAAGGTGATCGCCCACAATACATTACAATCCCTCTGCTTTAAGTGGGGCGTGCAATATATATATGTTTGGGTCTTTCTCCTCAAACTAACCCATGTTTTTTGGTTTGCTTTGATGACTTCCAGGTTGCGTCCAGTCCCAAACCTCCGCGGTCCAATGCGTCCATTGAGCTGGAGCGTTTCTACGCCATGCGCCGAAATGCCGGACAGTCAACGTCGTCGTATTCGAATTCTTCGTCTTATAATTCGGGCGGTCGACGCAATCCAAAATGTGTTATGGTGGGCCCGGGTCCAACCCTCGGCTATAGTCGCGGGCCAGAGATTCTCAGAAATGTTGAGGCGATGCGAGCTAAACAAGCGGCGGCAAAAGAAAAAGATGCGGTCTCCAAGCCTAGACAGGCCATCGTAGGCATAGACATTGCATGTAGGCGGGATGATTTTAGGCCGCACTATCCAATGGATTTTGTGCCATTAGTATGCTATTCAATTTCTCATGCCATACATTGTATATTCTACTTGCAATAATATAAGTGTTATGGGACTACCCCTTCAATATGGTCTACGGTTTGGATTGCCCTACCTAAACCATAGTCATACAAGCTCTCATATTTTGTGTGCAATAATATGAATGTTTTAAGATTTCCCCTTCAATTTGGTCTAAGGTTTGGATTGCCCACCCTAAACCATCACAAATATGAGTTATTAATGGGGTTCTTGGTATGAACACCTGCTTCAAAGTGTTCGCATCTTACAACTTTCTCCAATATGTGTTCCATTTATTCTTGTTCTTATTTCTGTGAATGTCTCAAAATGCCCAAAAAGTCTCAATTTAACGAATATAGTGTTTATGTATATATTTTCATGTTGATCAGAAAAGGAATATGCACCTATTTCTTCCTGAATGTTATCTTACTTGTCTCAAAATATTTAGTGCTTAAGCACCCAATTTAAGTGAAGGGTGTGGTCTAGGATTTTGCCTTTCCATTTTTGTGTCATAGTCTGCATAGGATCTCATTGTGCTCAAATCAACAAGAAAATAGTTGTTTGTAGTAGGGTGTAGATCCATACTAGTATCCTCATTGCTGAAGTGTTTATTTGTGCTGAAGAAACGGTTATGATATTATGATGTTGATATGCAGATTGTCCCTGCCATGAAAGATGGCCTTGTTGACGACTGGGATGTTGTGAAGAGTCTTTGGGATCATGGTCTACAGTAAAGCCTGTTTGTCTTTGCCCAGGGTATGAGAGCTATGGAACCAAATAAGCAGTTAAAATGGTTGTTCCACTACATGGAGTAAACAACAATCCAATATCAGTAGATTTTCCAGCAGTATTATATATAAGAATGCATTGTTGTCTGGTAATAATGTCAACCATTCATGTTGTTCTCTTCAGAGCTTCTCAGGTAGTTTTTTCAGGTAAAATATGGAAAATCTGAAATGGTTTCACCTAAGCTTTATTAGTACTAATACAATGTAATTCGTGTGTTACATATTTGGTTTCAGGTTTTACGTTGGGTGGATTTGGAATGGGTGAAACCGCAACTAACTGTGCTGAGCTTTTGGAAGTTGTTATGGTATATTACTCGAGCTTTGAAGTCGGTTTCATATTGCTTCTGATATGTTTTTAACACCATGTTGTACCTCCTATGAGTACTTTTCAACAACAGAGGGTCTAATATTTCCACTGCTTCCACAAAATATTCTACCTAAGGACAAGCTCCGTCATGTGAGTGGGCTTGGATTCCCAGGTTAGTTCCATTGAACATCTCATATTATTGTATACTTGAAATCAAAACACAATTTTGGTGCAGAATGCTTTCATCAATTAGGTTTTTATGCCGAAAATGACACTTCTGATCAAGTTCCTCTTGAATTTAAGCAGAGGATGTGGTCCAAGGGGTAGCAGTTGGAGTTTGAGAGTACGTATCCTACAAAAACATATTTTTTGTTGAGTACTCACATAGATCAAACTTGATTAAAGTGACTAATAAGGATGGAGTTAATGATACATTTGAGTTTTTCATTGTGTCTCAATAATGTGGTTCATATATCTTGACCTTTTTTCTAGATATCCATATATGTTAACCATGGGAGGCTATGCCATGACTTTCCCATTTTGCACAAAGACAACCTCAAAAGGCCTGACGCATAGACAGTCTTACATGGAGGAGAAGGCCAAAGCTAACATAGATTCAGCAAAGATAAATCTTCTTGTTGTTTCATACAAGTGCGAATACTTGCCTTGTTCCAATTGCATCACACATTTCAAATTTGTAATATACTAACTCTGCAATTGTTTACAACAAGGACTTAGTGGATACTTGTGGTGAATTCTGCAACAAGTTAGATAATATGTCATAGTGAAAGGTTGCCACTGCTACTCTTGTTAGAAGCATACAAGAGCTTACATCAACCATTTGTTCAACACCCATGAAATGTTGGCACAAATCCTTTTGGACATGTAAGTGTTTCTTTTGTTGGCTTAGTGTAAACCAAAGAGAAGCATGTCACTTGATTCTAGCAGAGTAGTTTTGATGATATGTTCATCCCCCTTGCATTCCATTAAAATTGTTTCATGTTTGTAGAATGTTCGAAACACCATGCGCACAAAGGGGACCTCGGAGTGACATCCGGATGTCATAAGCTATGCGTAGCTTATGGTGTGCCGATCTAGAATGCTCAATAACACCTTGATTGGAGGTGTGAGCTAGAAGATATGGCAATTTGAGTAGGCTTTGTCATTTTGAAACAACACCCTGGTACAACAGTAGCCTGGGAATGGTTTTCGGAATTGCGAACCGTTGAACTGGCATAACTTTCTTGATATTTGTCCAAATGGAGCAACTGAATAATCCATCGACATCTACGTGAAACGTAAATGACGATGGAATGATCAATTATTAGAATCAGAAAACATATGAAGAAGTTATGGGTTCTAAAGCTGTTGAGGGCTTCCAACCTCAGCGGCTAAGGGAAAATATCTACTTGGCCCAAGTGTTGGGGGAGAGATGAAAGGTTACTTAACGGTGGGATATGGACCCTGCCTAGAATCCAATAGGTTTATATGGGTGAGGTGGTGTGGCCGAACCCACCCGAGGCGAACGACAGGGTCTCCATGGGCATTGGCCCAATGTGAGGGCATAGTTGCCTATTATGGCTCGGGTTATTGTAGTGTTGCTCCGACAACGCAGTGATCAACATAAGTTTGGATTCCTATGGATGGAAATCCACATCTTAGCAATGGTTACCAATTAAAGGATGACTTCCGAATTAAAGAATAGGAGGGTTGGTCCCCTTCCTATGGACTAAGAAGGTCCGCGGTATGGGGATCTAACCATTCGCATGGCGGAATGCGAAGGGTTAGCACTCATGATCTTGTTAAAATAAAGAAATAATCAAGTTACATAAGAGGAGCTAGCAAGAGTTACGACATAAAGTATACATAATAGTCTTTAGTGGCAATCAGAAGAAACTAGACAATATTTTATTTAGATTCTTATTTTTTACAAGTATGCATTGTTGTTGTGTGAAGAAACCCTACTGCTCTTTATATTCTAAGCAAAAGATGCTATAGAAGTGATGGATTATAAAGAAGGGGAGGAAGAAAAAATGATTGCGAACATAAAAACGACCAATGTGAAAAGGGATACATTGCATGTAGTTATAATATATGAAGGTTGTGGGTCTTTGGAGGTGCAAAAGAACCATGATGATAAGTATGCATTTAAAAAAAATGTAGAATTGGATGACCTTCTCATGAAGATTGGAGAAGTTGTACGAAATTGAAATGCTTATTCCTATATTGAAAATAATCATTAGCCCTCAAAATGAAAAATGTCAAAAATGATTCATTTTAATAAGCAATCATGTATTACATAATTATTTTTAGTCACAATATGACTAATAGTAGTCATTAATGGATGAATATACTTGTCATATGACTACACGTAGTGAAGACGATGTAATCATGTAAATACAGAACATAATTAATTCTAGTCAAAGGACATGACTACACATGACTAAATATAGTGAGAAGTTACGAAGGATCGAGGGGCGGCCCAAAATGAGGTCCCCAAATCCCATGGAGAACGTGCCATGAAAAACGAAAGTTGTCCGATATGACTGTAGTCATTTTGTCTAAAGCGACTGGTTCGATATAACCAGGTTGAGGACTAAAAAAGGTGCTAGTCATCAATGCATATTTTTATCTATATTAGTCATAAATCCTAGTTATTTTTTTGTGTTTTTCTTGTATTGCCTTCTATTCACAAATGTTGAAGGATGCTGACCATAATTCAAATGAAAAGGTGTAGTCTTGATGGATTTTTGCTACGAGTTTTTGTAGGCAAATTCATTCATCGACAAATGTTCGTCCTAATCATCTTGGGAAGGACTCACATAATGCCTAAGCATAGTTTTAAGGACTCTATTTAACCTCTCTGTTTGACCATCGGTTTGATGATGAAAATATGTAAACATAGCCAATTCAATGCCTAACAAGTAGTGCAACTCTTGCCAAAATCTACCCGTAAATCTCGCATCTCTATCACTAATTAATTTAAGGGGAATATCATATAGCTTATAGACATGATCCCTAAATAATCTCGCCGTCTCCTCGATAGTCACAGTTGTCATAATCACCATAAAATGAGCCATTTTGCTCAATTTATCGACACACACAAAAATTGCATCATGCCCTTGTTTAATTGGGGTAACTCTGATAATAAAATCCATGCTTACACATTCTCATTTTCTCTCAAGGATTTCTAAGGGTTGTAACAATCCATCGGGTTGCGTAGTAGGGGTTTTACTACATCGCAAGAATTTACATATTTTTGAACATCCTCCTTCATTTTTGGCCACCAAAAATGAGTTTGAATCTTCTTGAGCTTGAATCTTAGAAATACACATATGACCAATATACAACGAATCGTGGTATTCATGGAGTATATACTCTCTTAAAGACCCTAAATTAGATTCACCAACCACCACATTTGGTACCACAATTGCATCATGGTGCCACCAAAGGCCATCCTTGAAAATCAATTGGGAAATATTATTCAGATCCATAAACCATGGATCGTGAGCGTAGCTTGCAACGATGGATTGAAAAATGATTGTTCTTTAACAACGAACTATTCATTGACACATTCAAGACCACTACACACTTCATTTGCCAGCGCTCTGGGAGCATCCTTTGAGATGTGTGCAGCCATCTCTCCGGAGCTCAACATAGAACAACTCATAGCCAGTAAGGCTCTTAACATGACATCTCTATATTCCAAAGAATCATGGCTCAAGACATCAACATAAACATTGCCTCCTAGAAGGTTGCGACTCAAAGGATCGGCAATATTAATGCGCCTTGGCCTGTATTCCCATCTGTATGTAAAGTTTTGTTCTAAATACTCTAACCATCGGGCCTGACGCCTTGACAATACTTGTTGTGATTTTAAATAGGTGAAGGAATTGTGGTCTGCCACTACCACGCAATCCGCACCTTCCAAATAGCAACGCCAAATGCGCAAGGCGTGTACAACCGCTATAAGTTTTTGCTCTCCAATGGTATAATTTTTTCCAGCAAAAGCTTTCGACTTGCAAAAGATTTTTATAAAAGAATCGCTCCAATACGAACAATGAAGACATCGCAAATGGCCTTAAAACTTTCACCGAAAATGGGCAAGGCTAACATGGGAGCATGTGTTAGCACATACTTCACTTTGTCAATGCCTCTTGGCATTCAACTGTCCAATTATACTTAGAATCATGCCGAGTATTGGTAAGAGGGGCTACAAGGGTTGAATATCCCTGAATAAGACATTTGAAATAATTACATAATCCCAAAAATGAGCGCAATTGCGAAACATCACGAGATGTATTCCATTTAATGACAATTTCAATTTTAGACAGATCAACTTTAATCCCATCTTTGCCCACGACATGATCCAAATAATGGAGCTCGTCCTTTGCAAAATGACATTTAGACAATTTTGCATACAATCAATGTTTACGAAGAATTTTGATGACTTTACTCATGTGGGCTACATGTTCCTTTTCATTCTTCAAGAATACCAATATGTCATCAAGGTACACCAAGACAAATTTGCCAAGGTACTTGTGAAAAATTCGATTCATCACACTTTGAAATGTTGCCGGTGCATTAGTCAATCCAAAGCTTAAAACTTTAAATTGATAATGTTTGAGCGGAGTACTAAATGCCATCTTAGGGGCATCCTCATCCAAAATTAGAATTTGGTGATAACCTTGTGCTAAATCAAGAGATGAAAAGAATCGAGCACCTGCCAATTGATCAAATAAATCATCAATATTGGACAAAAGATATCTATTTTTTATTGCCTATTTATTCAATGTGCAGTAATCAACCACCATTCTCAAAGTTCCATCTTTTTTTTATACAAAAAGAATGGGAGATCCATTAGGCAAGGCACTAGGTTCAATCCGGTTTTTTTTTAGTTACTCTTGTACTTGCCACTTCACCTCTTCCAATCGGCCTAAAAAGTGATTTACTACCTTCCTCCAAAGGAATGGTATGAACCATTTCCCTCTCAAGGGGTAGCCCACTTGGCAAATGTTCAAAAACATCTTCAAACTTCTCCAAAAGTGTGGCTAAGCACCATGTGTCAATAAGTTGGGACGAGATTTCTTCATCATCAACCTTCGTCAATTGGAATAAAATGGGCATGGGTCCTTTTCTTACTACCCTATTAAACTGCATTGTTGAGAGGCATTTTGTTGAGGATTTAGGTGCCCAATGCGTCAAAGGATTGGCTTGCAAAAAAATCGTGGAGCATGGTGGAGCATGGTGGAGGCTCTATAATGCTTTGGGGTTGTTTGACTTGTAGAGGATTGGGGTCATTGCATAATATACAAGGCCACTTGAATGCTAGAGGCTACATTGCAATTTTAGAGCAAGATTTGTGTAGTACATTGTTTGCATTCGGGTTCAATCTTGAAAGAATCATTTTTTAACAAGACAATATTGTTGTGCATAAAACCAAGATTGTTCGAGAATGGTTTGGGAAGCAATCATTTTGTGTTTTAAAATGGCATGCACAATCCCCTGACTTAAATCCTATTGAGCACAGATGGGTTGTATTAAAATGGCGATTGAACCACGGGGGGTGCATTCCATTATCAAGTAGAACACCAAGCGCGAGATAAAAAAATCTATTTTTTCTAAGTTGCATCACCAAAATGGATCAAAATTTTATCAAAATTTTTCATGAATAAATATACATGGTATCTATTACATATTAAAATAAAATAACCAAATTTGATGATCTATTTTTTTAATAAAACATACCGTTTCTAACTAGAATGATGCAAAATTGAATTAAAAAAATTACTACAAAAATGAAAATGACTAAAACTTTTTAAAAATATACAAAAGATATTATCAATGGTTATGTATATGTAGAAGAAAAATCATAATTAATAAATTTATCTATGGCATATAATATAGGGGTAGCCAACTTGTCTCGCACGTGGTGTTCAACTTGACAATTGTCACGCACCTCTCCATGAGGAGTGTCCGCAACACCATGGGCACAAAGGGGACCCCGAAGTGATACTCGGGACTCGTGGCGCCATAGGTGAAAGGGCCCAAATGATCCTAATGTGGATGAGGGCCCCGGGCGTTGAGAATGCCTCTTATCCATGGAGACTAGGAGTTACAAGGGTAAGGCCATTAACTACGAGTAGCTTATAGCGTGCAAATTCTAAAATACACAAGAAAATTTTATTCGGAGGTGTGAGCTAAGAGATATGGCAATTTGAGTGGGGCGTTGTCCCGGATATGTTTTGAGATAATCCCCTTGCTGGAATCTCCACAACTAGGGTCGGTAAGCACCATTGCGAATGCGTGCATAACGCAATGTATCACGGTGCTGAGCAATAGACAAATTTTCCAAGGCCATAGGCATGACCTCTAGAAGAATTAAGCCCACTCCTGCAAACACTCTATCCAAATGTTTGGGCCATCCAAATCCACAACATGAGCTATTTTTCCCGAATAGAACTCGGGAGTATAGGCTCACGTCCATACAACAATTGATACGGGCTGTAGGATGCCAATGAGGCCTGCCTACTAAATCGATAACCCATAGCAATCCAAAACAACAAAAAGTCCCAATCCCAATGGTTGCCCCGAAGTAATCCATATTTCCTCAAGACACGTTTGGTTGTCTGAACAACCCGTTCAGCCAAGCCATCCGCCTCCGGAGGATCCCGCGAGGTGGTGTGGTGATCTGTGAGAGTTTTAGTACACAACTCCTCAAAAGCACCGAGGACCGCCCTCCCTTGGTCTGTCAATACCTCAGTCAGTGCTCCAAAACATGCCAACACACGATCTAAAAAGGTTGTCGCGGCCAACTGTGCAAAGTTTTGTGGTAGAGCGACAAATTCAATCCATTTGTTAAAATGCTCGACCATCACCAACACGTGCTTTGCTCACGTGGTGTGATAACCAACGGTCCTGCAAAGTCGAGTCACCAGCAGTAGCCTAGTCTTGTGATAAGTAAGGGTTGGAATTGTGGTGACAAGGTGTTGAAGCTAGACCTAACTCGGTCGCAAACTTGACACCTCCCGACATAAACAGCAGCCTACTGATACATGACGGTCCACCAATATTGGCTACACAACATCGAATGTGTCTTGCGTACGCAAAAATGGCCAAGTTCCTCGTGCACTTGCTACACCAAGAATGCCCTCTGATCCGGTCTAGGAACAATACGCCTTGTCCCATCCGACCATCATGGAAATAACAAACCGTTCTCCCAACGGAACCTTGTTATTCGATGTCCAATCTTATCCTTTTCTATCGCTGAGATGGACAAAGGAAAAATTCCCTATTGAAGCTTATGCAATACGGGAAGATCCTCCCATATATCCGCAATAGTTTGAGGTCGATCAGTCTCATTATCCGAGCCCTGTATTGGAACCTCAGCAGTAGAGCCAAAAAATAAAGTGAGGTAGGCAGTTCCGTGCCAACTTGGAATCGCCTCTCGATCACAATCTCTATGCCATCTGGGCTCGGGCAAGTCTTTGTCCAAAGGACTTGGATTGCGTGAGATACCATCCGCATCCAGGTTGATAACACCGGCACGGTATACCACCTCAAAGTCGTACTCCTGGAGCAATAAAGCCCACATGGTGAACTTGCCAGTAAGCTTATTCGACTCCATAAGCCACCGTAAAAGCTGATGATCAGTCACCAAAATGAAGCGCTGACCATAGAGATATGGTCGAAAATGGGCAATAGCCCATACCGCCGCCAATGTTTTCCCCTCATAGGACAAATAATTGGCCTCCGCACTGTTATTGCTTTGCGAAGCATAAGCAATAACATACTCCCGGCTAGAATCATCCTTCTGAGTGAGAACTACTCCCAAACCCAATGAACTTCAATCCGTATGCAACTAGAAAGATTTGGAGACATTAGGATATTGAAGCACTAAAGCTGCACCTAGTCTCTGCTTCAATATCTCGAATGGCTACTATTGTTCACGATCCCAAGTCCAAGGTTGGTCCTTGCTCGTGAGAATGGTGAAAGGTTTGGCGATCAAGCTAAAGTTCTTGACGAATTGTCGGTAGTAATTCGCCAAGCCCAAGTCTTGGCACATTGACCGGTGTCGGGATCTTCTGCAAGGCGTCCACCTTAGCTTGCTGCACCCCAAGACCTCCGGGAACAATCATATGACCTAAATATGCCAGTTGGCTATGGAAAAACTTGCATTTGCCATGGTGTAAGCAAAATCTCTACCGTTGCAACCGTTCAAAAATATCTTGCAGATGCGTCACATGCTCTTGTGATGTCCTACTGAAGATGATCACATCATCAATGTAACATCGAGTAAAGGGTAAGCCAGAGAGGATTTGATCCATCACTTTCTGAAACTCGGCAGATGCATTCATCAAGCCACATGGAAAAAACTTCCAATGGTAAAGTTGATCCTTCTTATCTTGATCAACTTCCCATAATGCAGTTTTCACCCGATCTTCCACAAATTATGGGAGTTGGTGATAGCCAGATCTCAAGTCCAAGGTGCTAAAGACTTGAGAAAATCCGATGGCATCGAACAACTCTTCCGGGATTGGCATAGGATATCGATCCGACTTGATCTTCCGGTTAACTGGATGGTAATCCCCGCACATCTGCTTCTTCGTCCAATTTCCAAAGATATCTTTCTTTGATGGCATAACCGTAGCACAAGCATACTCCCTGTTGGAAAGTTCGATTAGCCTTGCTACCAAGAGTTTTTGGCACCAAGCTTAGACGCCAATTCTCTCGGAGACACTGAGCCTATAAGGTCTCCAAAAAATAGGATGGTCGTCCTCCAACTGAATGTAGATGGGTTTTTCTTTGTAGCCTTCAAGATCATGAAGGCTAAAAACAAAACATCTACGGTACGAGCGAATGAACGCTTGTACCTTCCATGTCTCAACACCAATGAGACGAGGGCCTAACTCCAATGGCCAATCATCAAACTTTGTGGTCTCCTTCTCCACCAAAAGGGAATCACCTGGTGCTGGCACGGACTCTAACTGCTACTCAAAAAAAAAGGTATTAGCCATGCCCCCAACTTCAATGCCATAGCACTATCCCGTTTGTCGGCAAATGGTTTGGTATGGGTTTTTGTGTGAGCATCCCACACCATATCAGGCCCTTGATCGCGGAATGGGAATAATTGTGGGAAAATCATAAAGGCGGGAAAGGCCCGCCGTGGTGCCCCCACTTTGTTGACCAATGCCAACGGGGGTAAATCATCTCGAACAACCGGCAAAGAGGTCCGGTATGGGTCCAAGATGTCATCCACCTTTGATCAAAAGGTAGAGGCACTGTAGAAAATGTTGCAACTAAAGTGGATAGCGGTGCGAGATTGGTCCAAATCCACCGAGGCCGGTGGAAAAAAAAACCAAAGCTCGCGGCATCCACAAAAATGGGATCTCCAAGGTGTTGACAAACATAATGTCGGCCTTCCAATACCTTATCCCGAGAGTCTTCCAACATGGGTACATTCTCGAATATGTACCCTGGAGGGGAAGGTTGGTGGACAAACCACCACTGCATAGGCCGGATGAGGTCCCAAAAAAGGCTAGAACTGGGATCCTTTAAATCTCGGCTTGCTCTAGCACGTGAGTGGCCCTGGCATGGCCATCCCGTAATCAGCAGATCCATGGGATTCAACCTTCATAAGTTTTTCTCACTGATAAGTGTAATATCACGAGGAAGACTTCCAAAGCATCCACAGATAGCAATCGAGTGTAACTGTTATGGGTACAACACCATCAACTGGTGTAAATGGTGACAAGCAACACGAGCAGACATAAGATTGTTATCCACATAGACATACTGTCAAACCGTGAGGCCAGCCTCCAATACGGCCGCTAATCTTGTCCCGATGCCCCCAAATAGTTCCACCAAAATGATCCCCTCATCTAGTGGATGCCATGGAAAGGGATGAGCCAACGGCAATGGGATACTTGATATGACTAGCATTGTAGAACCTAGAAAGAGGACAATGTCCTCACATCTCCGGAATAGCTCGACGAAATCACGCCAAGAAGGAAGAGGGTCTTTGGGATGGCGCATCAATAAGGTGTCATTTCCCGTAGATCCTCGGCATTCTCCATGAATGCCAATGAGTCCTCCAACAATGCGGAACCATAAGACAATGTATCCACAATAGCACCACATCCAAAGACCATGGATAATGGTGCTATAGTCGCGGCCGCCGTAAATGCCATAGGAATAAGTTCCTTGCGGTCGTCCCCAGCCGACCAATATGGTAGGATTCAAGCCTCCTCGGTCCAAACCAAAATCAAAGGAGTAGAATATTTGCTGACCAACCAAAATATCATAGTTGATCGCATCTATCACATCACACCTGAGAAAAAGAGGTACATGTGGATCTTCAGGCTTCACTCGAAAGCTAAGTTATAATGGCTCCTGAGTATAACCCGTGGCCCGCTCCATGTGGACAATGGATGTAACAATGGTGAATGGACATAGAGCCAAGTCTTTGGCTGCCAACTCCAATTCATGGGCAAGCCTTTTGCCGATCATAACTGGTTGTGTTTCTAAATCCGTCATCACACAACGAGAAGCAACCCGAGTAGTATTGCCCTCATTCTAACTGACTATTAGATAGCCTGTGTCATTCACCATACGCACGACGCCGGGTCGAATGCCGCGGCACTCACGAGCAGGTCGAGCAGCGACATCAGACAGATAAGCTGTTCCCGCGGACTCTAGTAAGTCATAAGATGTGGTCGGCCCCTTGTCATTTGAGGTGTGTGCGTTAAAAGATGCAATGGTCTCCGCGGTAAGCCTCGCTCACCGTTTGGCCATATCCTTGGGATCGTCAGAGGCAGAGATGTCCGTGGTGGTTGAGCCACGGTCAAAGAAGGTGAAGATGCCTTCCCTTCCAAAATTCTACCTACTAAATGGAAAACCTTAACAGGTTGGAACTCTGGCGGCGACCGCTCCGTTGCTGTGAACAAAGGTATGTACAACGCCTTTGATGCCAACGTGTGCACCATATCGGTTGCCTGATGCACCCCGTGGGTCGTTCCCTTGCAATTTAGCTCAAGAAGACTCACGGTGAGACATCACGTAAATTTATATTCGCTTGAGAACTACCGTGCCTCATTAATATGTTCGGTCCTCTAATTAATAATTCCTCTCTTCTCCTTATGATATGAATATATTATTAGAGTGAACACAATCTCTTTATCTTAAATTCTCATTCTCAATGTAAGGCATCATTGATTATAAGAATCCTTAGATTAGAGAAGGTTTCAAGAGGTGTAACAATATCCTTGATAGTAATATATTTTCTAATAAGTTATATGTGAGCAATTTCGAGCTCGTAGTACATAACATCAATCGCGCAATTGTAATATTACTCTTATAGTGAGGAAGAAGATCTCATATTCTTGAGTCTTCCTTTTTCAGCTCAAGTGTTACTACTTATAATATTGTAACTTGAATATATGTATACATATTACTTTATATTCAATCCTCACATATTCCAACATCTATAGTGATTGTTTTGCAATGTCACGCTTTTGTTTCAAAGTGTTTCTTGATGACGAGAAGTAAACCTATCTCTCTTGAGTTTTGCTCAAGAGAGAGAGAGAGATCTTCTCTTGAATAGATAATCCTTCAAATTGTAATGACATCCAACAACTCACAAGGAAACTTAAAGTAAGAAGTTTCAATAACAATTGTAGTAAGTAGATTATTTCATATCAATATTACTTCATTCATATAGATACACATTTTGATGTAATTTTATGTCTTCATCATTCTTGTTAATCATAAAATAAGTTCGATACTCCAACATATGTTATATAATATAATATGCATAATACTTGTAAATCAATTATGTAGTTTATGATAATAAGTTCCTCCTCTTTTGAAGGAGTTTGTAATCGTTAAGTGGTTTTGCTTAAAGCATAACATGCATATAATTCTTCAATCATTCAATCACATGTATATTTATAATTCCCTTTTGAGGAGATCAATGATAAGTTCCGCTTTGAGAGATAATCTTGTTTCCTTCACTCAAGTTTGACAATCGCTTTCTCAATTCAATTTCTCTCAAAGTCCCATTGATTCTCCAATTTGTCTTGAGCGCTTTGTTCTCACCCTCGCACTATCTTTTGAGTTCTTTCTCAAAAGAGTCTACTCAATCTACTCTACTCTCGGTTGCTCAATCACTCAAGTTCCAAGTACCGCTTGACAAACTTTGTAAGACAATTTGAGAGAGAGGTAGAAAGATCACACGCATATTTGTAGAAAAGATAATGTATTGCAAAAGTGCTCCGAGAGGAGAGTTACAAAAGCTTCAAGTGATTCTTGACACTCAAATTTAAGATAACTTCGTTGTGTAGAAAATGAGGTGTAGTCTCCTAAAATTGCTCCCTTTATATAGTCTTTTCTCCCTAACTCAAAATCTAACTTTGGAGTGGTCGTTATCTCTACTTCTCTAGATAGCCACCTATCTATGATGTTTGTAGATGGCACTTAACACAAACGGTTATAACCGTCAAGCCACTCCAATGTTCGTATCTCTAAGATTTTACTATATCCTTGCCGCGGCTACATTCCAAATCTTTTTTGAGGAATAATCAAATCCTTGTATTGATTGATTTAAATTCCAATGATCATACTAGTAGAATGTACCATATTCCTATATGCCCTTATACTCCTCGTAATTGCTTAATATTCTTCCTTCATAATTGTCTTTGACAAAATCCCATATACTTACCAATAGAATGTAATTCTAGTCCTATATACTTTCTAATATCCCTATATACTCTTATATATTCCTCATATAAGACCTTTCATACTTATATAATAACCCCTCTTTCTAAATTCTAAGTTCTCCTATACTAAGCCCCTGGGGACCCATTTCCGTGGGTAAGGGACCCTATAACCGCGCGACTTCCTTGTATCTCCGTGGAAAGGGAACCTAATCCCGTGGCCGAGCTTCGGAGAGCTATCTTCGGTGTTCTTCTTCGTGAATCCTTCTTTGCTCTTGCATGCTTGATGATTAAGTGCCGTTAGGCACTTCCTTCTCTCGAATTTGTTCTCCTCTTCTATTGGTAGTATTGTGACTCATCATTGCCAGATTCCCTGGTAAACCTCGCCAACCTCATATACATGGTACGAGGTGTGTCGTCATTTTTCCGTTTGAAGTCTTGAATTTGCTGCATTTGATCCCGTCGGAAACCTCTGTATTCCTCCTCTAAATCGAGATGGAATTCTTGCAAAGGATCAAAATATGGCAGAGCCCCTAAAGAGGCTAATGCCACCTGGGTAGCCTGGGCATAACGAGATAGTGGAAGCATCAGGCTCGACGTACTCGCGGATACGGCAGCAGGAACCTTATCTTTAGGTTCACCAAGAAAATTCCCCTCAACATCCACCACAACAATGCCCTCCACTTGCTCCGCCTTGACCATAAGAGCTGCCAATGAACTAGAAGCTTCGTTTTCCTTCAAAGCGGAAACCAACTCCACCCGAGTATCTTAGTACCGTTCCACTTGGCAAAGCTCCATCCAATGAGTGTTCCTCCATTGCTCATAAGTCTGGAGCGCTTCGTGCTCTAGATGTTGGAGCAAAAGCTCAAACGCGTACCAATCATTGAAATTGGTATTGCATTGATGATTTTTCTTCATCCAAGTCCGAAACTGAATTTTCCAATATTGCAGGAAAATGGTCTATGCTCGACCAGAAAATCGATTTCGGATGCCTCATCGTATATCTTCTTCCATCTCGTCAAAATATCCCATCCAAAGAACGTGAAATCGAATGGCAGTCCCCCACGCCGAAAAGCCTCGTCGGGTACTACCACTGGTTCGATGTCCGAGAGGTCTGAGGATCGACCTTCCGATGCTGTCGAAAACGGAGAACGATAATGTTGGCTCCGAGTTGTAACCATAAATCCGCAATGGATTCGGTCACTGGGGCCAACAACCTATACTAATGTGGTATCAAGATAAAAGATCGAAAGGAAAAAAACAACCTGCACTTGCAACCACCATAAGGGAATACAAGCACCGCCCATTTGGTGCACATACAAGGATCTCGTCGGTCATTATTCCGACCTCACCCCCACAATATCCTATAACAAACTAGTACAATACAAAATGGAGTAATGCTGACAACTACCAGCAATACAATCCGCCACAAGGGAAGGTACCAAAATAAAATATAGAAAACAATACAATTTTTAGTATTAGATCCTCTTCCCCAAACAACACTTAAATAAAAATAAAAATTGACCGCGTCCAACCGGCATCCACATGCAATTGATAGTAAAAAATGAGAGATTCTTGTTGCCATGAAAAGAAAATGGCACATAAGCACATCTCTCATCTTTCCACTACACCTAAAAATTCCTCCTTACAACAATCCCAGGAATATGTGTTGATAAACACAATTCGACCGTAATAATAATAAAAAATTTAGGTCGAACAAAATTTTTACATGCCAAACAATTTCAATGGCACTCCACCCCGGAAATCTTATGCAACACAACCCCTAAAATGAATCCCAAGTACCTTAATGTTTCATAAGATCTTCGAGTTTCCCACCTTTTGTTCTTGATTAATGAAAACAAAGTTTCCACCAAATTCGTCTTTCTCAATCCCAAGAAATTAATCTCTTAAAGAGAAAATAAAAAGAGTTGGAAAAGAATCATAAAATAAATAAATAAATAAATCATTAAAAAACTTTAAATTTTAAAAATAAAATAATAGCGGCTAAAGTCGTTGCAACAGTTGGCATGTTGCAGCCAGCAAGCCTGGGCCAACAGCTTGGCCAGCAGCAGTCCGCCGGCCTGCAACTTGGCCTGCCGACGACTGCCGCACCCTACTGCCGCCCGCCGTCGGGCAGGAACAGGCATGCAGGGCCGGCCAAGGGTTGGAGTTGACCTTGCCTTCCATTTTCTTTTCTTGTTTTGAAAATTTTGTTTTGAATCAAGTTGTTTCCTTACTTAAGATAAGATATTTGTTTTTAAAGATCAATGATGCGAATTCAAGCTCGAATATGAGGAAATGATATGAAATTGTATGGAAGATCAACAAATCCTCATCACAATTCACCTTGATGTGACATTAACAAGAAAATATTCTTCTTCTTGTTGCTTCAACAATCCGCGACTTTCTCCGCTCCGCCACTCCGGAACTTCGTCGCTCCTTGCCTCACACACCCCTTTGCGCGTTAAATCTCAAAAATAAAGAAGAAATGAGGAAAAATGAGGCATACTTGCCAAGTGAGAAGGAAAAGAATCAAAGACTATTAAGAGCTCTAGTTCTTTCTTCAAATGCATACAACAAGTCAAGTTATCTCTTACTCCACTTTAGGACAATCCAATAATATAAGTAAGGGGAGAAGAACTCAAAATTTATTATAAAAACATGCAATCTTCACCTCACACAGACTTTTTTCACACACTCATTCACAAGGCTTGACTTGGCAAGAATGTCAAGCCAAGAGGAGACTCCTCACCCAGGAGCATACACAAATCCAAGGGTTTCATCCATCCATATCGAAATGGATGAAATCCCTCCGGATGCGGTGTGGTCACCGACGCCGCATATCGTGATACACCGGGGAGAGAGAGAAGTAAGATAATAAAAGCTAAGTAAACCCAGACCTCGGCCGTTCCTCAACCCTGGATACCACGAGGGCATCGGGAGAAAAATGTACCTAGTATGGCACTCTACAACTATTAGTGAGTCACAATTCTTAATAGTGAGCCACAATTCTTAGTAATGAACCACAATTTAAATAGTGAGCCACATAGTAACTCAAATTAGATTTTTTAAAAATAGTTAATGAGCCACATGACCAGCCGTTTGGATTAATAAGATTCTATGATTAGTTGGATACCACCTAAGCCACATAGGTGAGGAAATCGAAGGTGGAAGACGATGAAGGCCAAGAAAATATTTTTTGGCTTACTCTTAAAAACTTAGTCAAACCTAGATAGACATAAGTAAATCTTAGATAACAATCTACCACAATTGAAAGAGGATATATGTTCATATTATGAGATTTTTAATGGAAAATCTTTATTTTCTTCAAAAAAAAGATTTAGCAATTTAGGAAAGATGCACATGTTAGGTGTTATTTCTCAATATATATAGATCTAGGATTAAAGCACATACACTTAACTTTACCTTATTCATGACGATAGGCTATACGAGAGCTAGGTCATTTCTATCTTTACCATTTTGGAATACAAGAGCTTCAAGCTCAACCCTTCATCTTAGTTATTCAAAGTAGAGACAAAGTAAATGGTAGCATAGATATAATCAAATTGATTATATTTGAGAGAGTTGATGAGTATCATGCATAGAAACTCACATGAGGTGAGATAGATATATATGTTGGAAATTGAATGTGATTGAATTACATAGGACTTCCAAGAAGTAAAAAATTATAGAAGTTGAGAGGAAATTGTGTAAGGAGTGACTTATGGAGTCCTATATGTGATGAGGGAATTGTAGTAATGAAAGGCAATTGTGTGAATAATGAAATACAATTGTGTAAGTATTGAGGAATTATAAGAACTCATATGAAGCGAGGATAGTTGTAATGCAAAATTTATACCTGAAGTGGGATACCAAGAAAAGCTCATGAAAATTTAGCACTCACATGAGAAAGCAAGAGAATATCGAAAGAAGAATGTGTGAAGTTGCATGCAAAAATGTTGTTAAATGAATACATGCAATTTCCTAAATCGTTGTTGTTGAAGGTGGAGCATTAGGTTGCTCGTAGTCATAGAAATATAAAACTAGAAATAATAAGGTTGTAATAAGCCTACAAGGCTGGTCCTTAATGGAAGAGGAGTTATCCCATACTGTTTGTACCAACCAATGTGACCATGAGCAATAAAGGGCAAAGCAAGGGGTGGAAGAGACCATCTCACTCCAAGCATTATTCATATGCCTTTGTGTATGTGTAACTTGCTTGTGCAATCTCATCTCTAGTCCTATTGAGCTCCAATAACTGTCGCTATGAGTCTAAGAGATATCAAGATCTTAATATAAAACAAATCAAAATTTGTTCTTTGCATATCTATTCATTCCGGAATCATTCTTATAATGATTTTTGAACTTATGATATCTATGCTTCATAAGCATGTTTTATTGCCTAAGGAAATTAAATACAACAAGTAATACGATTATAAAAGATGTTACAATATAATTTATGATATGATAAAATTTAATATATAAATATCTTACCAAGATTTTTATTATATTATTTATTCTCCAATTATAGACTGTGGATGTTATGGCTAATATTTTATATAATTAAGATTTTGCTTAAAATAGGTTATGCTCTATTTATAACTAGGGGTGTGATATATTGACTGATCTATAATTAGATTGGTTTTGGCACTAAAAATAAACTATAATTCAATTATAGCAGATTCTATAATACAACTATTATGACTGTACTAAAAATAGATTGTAACCTATATAGCTCAGAATCCAAAGGACATTGTTATGAAAAGAGGATTATTGTAAGAAAATTTGAAAAATAAAAAGAATTACTAAGAGGAGAGAATGAATCAAGGATGCCCCTTCAAGAGTTGATAAAAAAAATGGAAGGTTAGTAAAGGTATTCCACACATGTAAAGAGGAAAGAGAGTGTCTAACAACAACTTCATTATTATTATTAAGTTGCTATCCACACATGTTTTCACAAAAAGAAGTTTTGGTAATGGGAACTAACAATTAGGAGACTAAAGATAAGAGTTGAGAGAAAAAAAATTGGAACAGAAGGTAACTTGGTTACTTGGTTACTCAGCAAATTGAAGAGGAGTTACTTGTTACTTGAAGAAAGGCTATTTGGTCACTTAAATAAAGATTACGTGCTACTAGCTACTTGGTTACTTGAAGAATATGACGTACAACTTGAGATACTTAGAAGAGAAGAAAATCTTTGTTACTTGGTCACTTACTGATTGGAAGAGGAGTTAATTGTTACTTGGTTACTTAGCTAGTTGTCACCAAGAAGAAAGGTTACTTGGTTACTTGGTTACTTGGTTACAAACCGCAATGAAAGTTACTTGGTACCTTGTTGCTTGGCAATTTGGTTACTTGGATGCTTAGCTAGTTGCCACCAAGGAGAAAATACCGTTTGGTTACTTGGTCACATAGCTACTTGGATACTTAGGTGATTGTTACCAAGAGGAAACTTGTTACTTGGCAACTCGGTTATTTAAGATATATAGAAGAGAAGGAGAAACTTGTTACTTGGCTAATTAGCGATTGGAAGAAGAGTTATTATGTTACTTGGTAACTTATAGAAGAGATACTTGGCTACATAGTCATTTGGTCAACTTCCAAAAGAGGGTTACTTGGATACTTGTATCACTGGGTTACTTAATATACTTAGCTATTGAAGAAAGAATTAACTAGTCACTTGAGAAGAAGAGGAAACAATTGTGGCACATGAAGAAATGACATCACTACAATGCACGAGGAGAAAAGAACAAGATCTAAATCAATGATAGGAAGTAACACTTGAGCTTAAAGAGACAACATGAAGAAGTTCAACAGAAGAAAAAGTTACAAACAAACAAGTTGTTAGATTAAAAACAACAAGAGTATTTGAAGAGATATCATTAAGAAAATAAGTTCAGTACACAATAAAATACTTATAAGTCCATCATGTAGAGGAGCTTTTAAAAGAAGATTAAAGACACCTACCAATATAACAAGGGAAGACGACCAAGAATAGATAACAACAAACGACAAGGACATTAGGTAGTTTAGTCATCATAATCTGGACGATGCTCTAAATCACTATGATACGGTCAGACCTAGGAACAAGTGGAGGTAGTTGAGCTCTACATTGAGTAACCAAGTTGCCAAGTAACAAGTTCCTTTTTCTTTCAAATTGGTATATAGCCAACTAACCCAAGTAACCAAATAACCATGTAACAAGTTAACTCTTCTTCTAAAATCGGTAAATAGCCAAGTAACAAGTCTTCTCTTCTCTTCTAAGTATATCAAGCAAAAAAATTAATTTACTTGCACAAGATCAAACAATTTCCTCTTTGCACTAAATCTTGCACTTGCATTACATCTATTTTTCTTGTTTGTACATGTTCCAGTAATGGACATTCCAATACAACAAATTTGTATACCTCAAGGCCTTTGTTCTTGCTTGTTTTAAGCTGTTGTCAACTAGTGTGGATAAGCTTTAAGATGTTACAATGAAGATGTTGACCAACCTGAAAACACAGTTTGGGAAACTTAGCACTTTGATTGAACATGGCTTGATTGAAAAGAAATGATAATGATAAAAAATTCATAAGGCAATTCCATTTGAAAGAATCAATGCAAGTTCAATGAATTGTAGACACTCACGTTCCAAGTAGCACAAACTTTTCATCTACTACAAATGCTTTGAAGCTTCGTACAAACTTGGCGTACTCAAACACATCACGTTTTAGCCAAAGTCCACAACTACAAAGTCGGCCAATAATTTCCAAAAACAAATTGGTAAAATTAATCCTCACATGTCGGTGTCTACTTGTAATAGAGATAGTTTCAAAAATTGTCCCAAGTAGGCACAAACATGTCCAACAATTCATTTCCTTGTAAACTTGTCACATTCACATTACACAAAAATTGGAAAATATCAACAGAAAGATCTTCAAAGCACCTCGCACTAAATATGATATGTTGCCAATGGCCAAATAGGCCCTTATATAGATGGTTACCTTGTGAAGATCAATCAAACACCACAAAGGATAAGAAAAACCTTATCCTTTGAGTAGTCAAACTAAAAGGCAAACAGTGTGAATCCTGGTTAAACCCACGAGGTTCAAACCTAGACCTAGATCCAATCCTACACCCAATAGACTGAAGCCGAAGGATGATGTTCAAGCACCTTAACAAATGCAAATTTCACAACCTCGTTGCACCTGTGCCATGTAGTGCAATATCGACACTGCATTACCTATGGTTACATTGTAGCATTGATGAACGAGTGGCTTAATTCAATCCTCAATCCACATGCAACATTATCCAAACCATATACGTGACAACAACCAACCACCCGTATGTTGTGTAAATAACGATCGTGTATCACTACAGCTCGAGTATCAACCACCACTAAAAAATAACACTAAAACATAGCAAAGGCACACATACACAACACACCTTCACAAAGAAGGTAGAAAGTCCAACCCTAATAAGAGCTTTACTTCTCTCTTCAAATGCATACAACAAGTCAAGTTATCTCTCACTCCACCACGGGAGAATCCAAGAGTGTAAGTAAGGGGAGAAAAACTCAAGATTGTATTGCATAAACATGCAATCTTCACCTCATATAAGCTTTCTTTACACACTCATTCACAAGGCTTGACTTGGCAAGAATGCCAAGCCAAGGAGGAGGCTCCTCACCTAGGAGCATCTCCCCAACTCTGAGGGTTTCATCCATCCCAATCTAAATGGATGAAATCCCCCCGGATGCAGTGTAGTCGCCAATGCCGCATACCGTGACATTTGTCATGTAAATAACGATCGTGTGTCACTGTAGCTCCAGTACCAACCACCATTAACAAATAACATTAAAATATAGCAAAGACACACATACACAACACACCTTCATATGGCCCCCTCAATTCCCTATGGAGCCCCGCTAAGCAACTAGGACTAATGCCAATCCAAAGGACATGGATAATGAAGAACGGCTCCGCTACTAATTAGAGTGGTGAATGTCATCCCAAGCAACTATAGGCTAGGTGCAGTGTAAGCCCCATCTTTAATCACCTATAATGTTAGGCTATCAGATTCCAAAGAATTCATTCTACCGTCTCGCGTTCGATCATGTCTCTAAGCCATAACTCCTCATATTCCACTTGGGCGGACACAATATAATGAAAACTACACAGGATCATTGAGTATGACTAGTGGAAGCACCAGATGCCGAAGACCCTCAACAGCGAGGACAACTCCACTGTCCAGATGGTAAAGAAGTTAAGGGTGGCCTCAAGCATGTCATCCGCCAACCACGTTGACACTGATCACACAAAAGCATAGTAGCCGCTCTTTTCTTCTCCCCACCCATAAAACAAGGAAGACCCTCTAGCACGATGGCCAATTTGGGATGAATTGTACCTTCAATGGGTAGATGATATGGGGCACAGTTTTTGGAATGCTCGCGACATTCCATACCATCCCTACCTTCCAACAATAACACACTACTCGACAACACCTCCTTCACCCGAAGGACAGTGCATCCCGCCCCGACATCCAATTTCATAGGTGCCTCATGTTGGAAATAAACATAATCCCCTTTGACAAAATGTCCACAACTGAGGTTGGTAAGCACCACTGCGAATACATGCATAACGCAATGTGTGACAGTGTTGAGCAATGGACAAATTTTCCATGGCCATAGGCATGGTCCTTTGGAATAATTAAGCCCGCTCCTACAAACACTGGGCTCAAATGTTTGGGTCATCCAAGTCCACAATAGGAGCTACCATTTCCCAAATAAAACTTGGGAGTATAGGCTCACGTCCATACAACAATTGATACGGGTTGTAGGACGCCAAAGAGGCTTGCCTACTAAATCAATAGCCCATAGTAATTCAAGGCAACATAAGGTCCCAATCCCGGTGGCTCCCCCGAAGTAATCCATACTTTCTCAAGCCACGCTTGATTATTTGAACAACCCGTTCAGCCAAGTCATCCGCCTCCGGATGATTCCGCGAGGTGGTACGGTGATCTATAAGGGCATTAGTGCACAACTCCTCAAAAACACCAAGGAACTCCCTCCCCTGGTCCGTCAATACTTTAGTCGGTACTCCAAAATGTGCCAACACACGATCCAAAAAGGTTGTCACGGCCAATTCTGCAGAGTTTTGGGATAAAGCGACAAGCTCAATTCACTTGCTAAAATGTTCCACCATCACCAACACATATTTTGCTCCACGTGGTATGGCAACCAACGGTCTTACAAAGTCCAATGACCAGCGGTAGTCCAGTCCCATGATAGGTAAGGGTTGTAGTTGAGGTGACAAGGTGTTGAAGCTAGACCTAACCTGGTCGCAAATTTCATACCTCCCGATATAAGCAACAACCTGTTAATACATGTCGGTCCACCAATATTGGTTATGCAACATCGAATGTGTCTTGCATATGTCAAATTGGCCAGGTTCCTCGTGCACTTGCCGCACCAAGGAGGCCCTCTAATCCGGTCTAAGAACAATACGCCTTGTCCCATCCGACCACAATCAAAATAACAAACCGTTCTTCCAACGCAACCTTGTTATTCGATGTCCAATTTTATCCCTTTCCATTGCTAAGGGAAAGGTCCCCTACTGAAGCTTATGCAAAACGGGAAGATCCTCTCATATATCCACAATAGCTTGAGGTAGATTAGTTTCATCATCCGAGCCCTGAATCAGAACCTCGGCAACATAGCCAGAAAATAAAGTGAATTAGGCAACTGTGTGCCAACTTGGAACCGCTTCTTGATTACAATCCCCATGCCATTTGGCTCTGGTCAAATCCTTGTCCAAAGGACTTGGATTGCATGAGAGTCCATCCGCATCCAGGTTGGTAATACCGACACGATGTACCACCTCAAAGTCGTACTCTTGGAGCAATAAAGCCCACATGGTGAGCTTGCCAGTAAACTTATCCGACTCCATAAGCCATCGTAAAGGCTGATGATCAGTCACCAAAATGAAGCGCTGACCATAGAGATATGGTCGAAAACAGGCAATAGCCCATACCGCCGCCAATGTTTCCCCTTCATAGGACAAATAATTGGCCTCCGCACTGTTATTGCTTTGCGAAGCATAAGCAACAACATACTCCCGACTAGAATCATCCTTCTGAGTGAGAACTACTCCCAAACCCAATGAACTTCAGTCCGCATGCAACTAGAAAGATTTGGAAACATTAGGACATTGAAGCACTAAAGCTGCACCTAGTCTCTGCTTCAATATCTCGAATGGCTACTGCTGCTCATGATCCCAAATCCAAGGTTGGTCCTTGCTTGTGAGAATGGTGAAAGGCTTGGCGATCAAGCTAAAATTCTTGACGAATCGTCGATAGTAATCCGCCAAGCCCAAAAAAACACAAAGTCTCGGCACATCGACCAGTGCCGAAATCTTCTGCAAGGCATTCGCCTTAGCTTGTTACACCCCAAGACCTCCTAGAATAATCATATGACCAAGATATTCAAATCGGTCATGAAAAAACTTACACTTACCATGGTGCAAGCGCGATCCTCACCGTTGCAACCATTCAAAAACGGCTTGCAGATGCCTTACATGCTCCTGTGGTGTCCTGTTAAAGATGATCACATCATCTATATAACACCAAGCAATGGGCAAGCCAGAGAGGACTTGATCCATTATTCTCTGAAACTCAGCAGGTGCATTTTTCAATCCAAATGGAAGAAACTTCCAATGGTACAATTGGTCCTTCCCATCTTAATCAACTTCCCATAATGCAATTTTCACTCAATCTCCCACAAGTAATGGGAGTTGGTGATAGCCGGATCTCAAGTCCAAGGTGCAAAAGACTTGAGAAAATCCGATGGCATTGAACAACTCCTCCGGGATTGGCATGGGATACCGATCCGACTTGATCTTCCGGTCAACTGGATGATAATTCCCGTACATCCGCTTCTCCGTCCAATTGCCAAAGATATCCTTCTACGATGGCATAACCGTAGCACAAACATACTCCTCGTTGGAAAGTTCGATCAGCCTTGCTGTTAAGAGCTTTTGGCAACGAGCATGGACGCCAATCCTCTTGGGGCCACTAAGCCTATAAGGTCTTCGAAAAATAGGATGATCGTCCTCTTGCTGAATGTGGATGGGTTTTCCTTTATAGCCTTCAAGATCTTGAAGGCTAAAAGTAAAACATGTACAATACAAACAAATGAACGTTTGTATCTTCCGTGTCTCAGCACCAGTGAGATGAGGCCTAATTCCAATGGCCAATCATCAAATTCTGTGGTATTTCTCTCCACCAAAAGGAAACCACCTAATGTTGGCACGGATTCTAAGTGCTACTCAAAGGAGGGGGCATTAACCATGCCCCCAACCTCAATGCCAGCATTAGAATATGGCATGTCTTTATCACCACCAACATGTGATGATAAAGCGACCACCGGAGGCGGAGAATTGAATAATACCATTCATGGGAATATCCTCTATGCTTTCTTCTTCCAAACTCGAAAGCCAAAGTAACATAAACTCATTAAGCTTGAAGTTCCTCCATCATTTGTTGTTTAAATCAAGATATTCGTTCGGCCTTTATAACCATAGCCTCGATTCCCTCCTCCATGGATGTGGACCGCTGTGTCCTCTGATTAGAATCCTCTGCCCCCAGAGACAACAACTAGTCACCACGATGCCTTTGCAATGCAAGGCACAAACCTCGTTAGGCCTCGGGTGGGTTCGGCCACATCACCTCACCCATATAAGCCTCTAGGACTCTAGGCAGGCCCCCTACCCCACCGTCAAATAACATTTTGTCTCTCTCCCAACACTTGGGGCCAAATATGTTGCGCACCTCTCCGTGAGGAGTGCCCGCAACACCATGGGCACAAAGGGGACCCCAGAATGACATTTGGGACTTGTGTTAATGAATAGTTTAATGAATAGTTTAGTTACGAATAAGTTATGGCGTGCAAATTCTACAATGCACAAGAACACCTCAATCGAAGGTGTGAGCTAGGAGATATGGCAATTTAAGTGGGGCGGTGTCCTGGGACAACGCCCTGGGACTACAGTGACTTGGGAGTGGTGCCCGAAACTGCCTAATTTTGAATAGCCTTAACTTCCTCCATATTTGGCCGAATGATGCAAATGAGGAATCCATCGGCATCTAAGTTAAACGTAGATGACAATGGAATGGTCGTTTGATAGCATTTGAAATCACCACGAGAAGTTAGGGCAGTTTGAAGCTGCGGGGGGCTTCTAGCCCCAACGGCTAAGGGAAAATGTCTACTTAGCCCCAACTCTAGGTAGAGAGACAAAAGGTTTCTTGATGGTGGGGTAGGGGTCTTGCCTAGAGTCCTAGAGGTTTATATGGGTGAGGCGACTTCGCCGACTGACCCCTTCGGAGCATAGTTGGTAACTTTGCTTCGAGTTGTTGTAATGTTGCTTTGGCAACACAATGATCAACTGAAGAGTGGATTTCCATGGAGATAAATCCACATATAAGCATTGGTTACCTATTAAGGAAAGAATCCCGAATGCATGTGTAGGAGGGTTTGGTGACCAAGCCATGAGCTTGGTGGTCCGCGGTATGGGAAGCTAACCGTGTACGTGTGTTGGATGTGTAGGTTAGCGCTCATGACTTTTGTTAGAGTTGGAAAGCGGACAAGATAAGTTAAAGAAAGCTTGCAAGGGTTGCGACACGTGGTATCAGAGTAGGGTCCTGTTCTTTGAGCTAGAACTTTGAAGGAGAAATGGCTATCAAACATGCGGATGACGATGGTGAGCCCAAGGGTTCTAAGAAGGTGCGACGCTCAAAACGGAACAAACATCACGTCAAAAAGCATTTTGAACCGCCATTCATTTTAATGACAATAGTGGAGATGATGGTGCAATAGATGAAGAAGTGGAGGATTCCCTCGAAATGGGTCCCGAAAACCTCAAAGAAAATTTGGGGGCTAGACTTTCGAATGCACCCGAGAGCTTGGAAGGGGGTGATGTTGGATTGAAATTCCAACTCAAAATGCTTGAGTTCATGGACTCCATGAATCAAGAACTCAAGTGTGGCAAGGAAAAGAGGGCCTGACAAGACAAAATGATTGAGCTCCTCATGATGCAAGGTGATAGGCCTTCTTCTTCAACAAAGAAGTTGGCCAAGGTAAATATGTCAACTACCTTCTCGGGACTTGGCAAGGCAAGAAAGGTGAAAGAATTTTTGTTCGAAATGGGTAACTACTACGACGTCCAAAGTAACGAGGAAGATAATAAGGTCTCCATAGTGGTGACCTTTTTGAAAGACCATGCGCTTCAATGGTGGACTAGTAAGAAATAGCAAGAACTCGAAGTGGTGGCAAACTTGACTTGGGTTGGCTTCAAGGAATTTTTTGTTGATAGGTTCACGTTGGAATACCAAGAATTGCGGGAGGGAATGAACTTGGTGCAAATGAGGCACACGGGGTCTCTTAAGGCCTATGTGCGTGATTTTAACGCCCAAATGAATGCTACATCTAAAATGGATGAGTTTGCTAAGAAATGCATTTTCTTAGGTGGGTTGCAAAAGTGGGTGGTGGACGCCTTGTTCAAGTTCCCGAAGCTTCCCGAGGATGTGGAGGGGATAATCAAGATTGCGGAGAGAATTGAAGCCGATGGCCCCGAAAGGAAGTCAAATGGACCCACACAACAAAGCGGCTTGAGCCAAAATATGTTCAACCAAATACAAAGGACAAGCCGACGGGACAACTCCCAACAAGGGTGGCTACCAAGGAGGAAAACCACACAATGTCAAAATCAAAGGCGGTGACATGAAGGACAAACGGTGCCACAAATGTGGCAAAATTGGTCATTTTCAAGTGGCGTGCCCCGATAAGAAGGTGAGTGTCAAGGCAAATCATGTTTGTGCCGCCGACCAAATGTTAGAAGCTGGCTTTGTTGCCAAGGCTAGTAGCCTTAAGCCAAGGCCAAGTCATTTGTACCTTGAGGCTGAAATCCATGGTCGGAATGTCTCATGTTTGGTTGATACAAGGGCAACGCACTCTTTTATGAACCCGAAGCTCACGAAGGAGTTGGGCTTGCCAACGCGTAAAGCGGGTAAGCCCATCAATGTGCAGTTTGCAAAGGGCGAGCCGCATGACACAAAGGAGGTGGCGTTGAATGTGAACTTGAAGTGTGGGATGTTTGAGTTTGTGGAGAGTTTCACACTTTGTAAAATGGATGAGGTGGACCTCATTTTGGTGGACACCTTTTTCGAGACTCACACAATGGATGTGAGGCGCAAACCAGTGCAATTTATGGTGTGCCATGATGGCAAGGAGGTGACTTTGAAGTTGACGAGGACTCCCATGGCGGGAGGAGGCAAGTTGAATTTGGTCTCAATAGACCAAATGGCCAATGAACAAATGGTGGTGGTGGTTTGAATGGAGCAACTCCAAGGAACTCACGGGGAGGCTAGCAACGATGGACCTCCCCCAAAGCACATTCACGAGGTGTTGGGGAGGTACAAGGATGTACTCACCAATGAATTACCTTCCAAATTACCACCAACGAGAGAAGTAGATCACAAGATGTGAGCCCAAAAGGGTGTCCACATTTAGTCTTAGACCCTTGAAACGTTAGTTGATGCACTTTGAAGTAGCATGTTACTTCACAAAAATATAAAAAGAGTGAAATGTTAGTCTTAGAAGTACCATGTTGTAAGAGGCTAGGATGCGAGTTGTTATTTTGTTTTTACCTTCGGAAGGATTTGAGTGAATGAGGATAGGTAAGGAGAACTTGGATTGAGTAGTTAGTGAGTAGGCTAGTACAAATGGATGGAGACAACCAAAGTGACTCAAGAGGCAAGTGCATTCGAATTGGGATGAATGGAGGATCACATGGAGCGCACAAGTGGACCACCTCATCATGGCCACTTAATGGGGAAGGTCCAAAGAAGAATGCAAGGTGGAGGATAAGCAAATTCTCAAAGCACCAATCAAATCACGAGTTAAGCATCGTGGTTTGAATTAAGTGGTGAGCAACGATTTGGGAAAGTAAGGGGAGAAAGTTATGGCGGCGGAAAGCGAAGGAGGCTAAGTTTGGGTTGAAGCATCCCAAGTTTGGTAAAGTGTGGTAGGTAGAAAGCCAAGGCTAGTTAAATGTTCGAATTAGGATCCTTGTTGATCATTTGAGGGAGGAAGGCTTAGAAGATAGGATTGGCGCCTACTAAGTAGGAGGAAATCTCAAGGGCTTATCGTGAGCCTTGAGGGTGCTCACCCCCTCAAGCTTACTATATAATCCCTCATTCTTCCCTCACTCATCCTCTCTTTCCTTTGTGCTCCAAGGCACCCCACGAGTTATAAGTGTGGGTGTGGGAAGCCATATTGGAGCACATGTGTGTGCTTAGTTTTTAGTTTGAGAGCCAAGGCTTGTTAGCCTTGAAGAGGGCTTGACCTCTTGGTAGAATTAGTGTTGACGTGAAGGATTTTAAAGTTAATTCATGATTCCAATTTGTGGTACTTAAAGTTCATGTTTTGAATACACGTGGTTGCAAGTTCCATGTTTAAGAGTTGAGCACTTGAGGTTGTGATGAGTGCAAAAATATACTTGTGTGGATTAGTTAGTCTTAGTGAAGTTAGGAAATTCTCTCTCCCCCTCTCCTCTCTAGGATTTTAGGATTTTAGGATTAGAGAAGAATTGTGTGATTAGAAAGGGGTTGTTAGTAGAATTAGGAAAATTAGGTAGGAAGATTAGTTAAGGGCTTGAATAATTAGTGAGGTAGTTGGGGATTACAACTACAAAGTTGTGGGTTCATGAAGGAGCTGGGTTTATGAAGGAGCTGGGTTTGTTTAGTTAGAAAGTAAAGAGCTGGGTTTATGAAGGACCTGGGTTTGTTTAGTTAGAAGCTAAGGAGCTGGGTTCATGAAGGAGCTGGGTTTATGAAGGAGCTGGGTTTGTTTAGTTAGAAGCTAAGAAGCTGGGTTTATGAAGGAGCTGGGTTTATTTAGTTAGAAGCTAAGGAGTTGGGTTCATGAAGGAGTTGGGTTTATGAAGGAGCTAGGTTTATGTAATTAGAAAGTAAAGAGATGGGTTCATGAAGGAGCTTAGTAGATAGCCTACTTAATTAGCTCATAGACAAGTAGTTAGTTACATTATGCTAGTTAGTGTTATGTGTGGCTTTCACAAGTAAATGTATTTGAGATTGACTATAGAGAATAGTGTTTTTTAACACTTGCATCCTCTCTTTAAAAATAAACCACGTGCACAAATTAATGGAGAATGTGAAGCACTCTCGCGATGGCAAGACAAAGGAAGCAAAGACCAAAGTGAAATTCCAGTTAAATCCAAGACCACTTGAAGGGTGAACCTTGCACTATGGACTCATCCAAGTCCAAATCCAATACCGCGGAGGAATGTGAGCCCAAACCCACTACTCGGACTACGGACGCTTAAGGGTGGGGGGTTTGGCCTCACATAATTGGTGCGTCCGCCGGGAGCGAAGCGGAAGGTAGTTACAAGACTTGGAGGCGACTAGGAGACTTGGAGGCAACTAGGAAAAATTGGAGACACAAACTTGAGAGAAGGGAAGGAGCACCCGAAACTCGATAAGTATTCTCTCTTTGGGTTACATTTGAATTCATTGTATTTCAACTATTCCTTGGAATGAATTGCATTGTCAATTACGCAAATTCATTTTTGAGGAAGGAGCGCGGCGAAGGTACGTCCTCAACCTTTTTGGGGATTTGCTAAGAACTTAAAAGGAACCTATAACCGAGTAGCTCATTAAAACATTAGAGGGTAAATTCACCTTAGGACATTGAACTTTGACACTCACCTCGGGGTGAGTCTCAAAATTTTGGGAGTTGTCATTTCATGCTCTAGATTAAATTAATATTTCACAAAGTTTATGGTGTTGTTACATTGAGTCACGATTGAGGGGAGTGCTAACTCACAGGAGGATGCGATTGCTCAAGGTATGTTTATTTCTTCAAAGTGAACTCATTAACTAATTAAGGAATGCCTTTTGTACTCGTGATTGTTGTTATCCGTTGTAGAGGGTAATTCCCGAATTGTGGATGGTGTGAGAAGTTGAAGGGTGAAGCCTCGACTTTTAACATAATCTACTCGGAAGGTCACCCCCTCACAATCGGTATTGTGGTGAGTGTTAATTTGCGGGAAGGTGCGGAGGTGATGCTCCGACTTAACCAAAAATTAACATGAACATGCCTATCCCCTATTGGGATTCTTTCACCTAAGTGGGCTTGCAGGTTCTTTTCCTCACCTCCTAAAAAAATTATAACCACACCAAGACAAGTGAAAATATTAAGAGGGGAATTGCTAGGATTATGTGTGGTCAAGTGAGGGTCGATCGATTCTTATGGAATGCAAGGTAGGACTCGCTCACAAAAACCAAGTTTGATAGTAGGACTAGAGAAATCTACTCGAAAGAGGCGGTCCTCTAAAATCAGTGATAGATTAGAACAAGATAATGTTAGAATAGAGAGTTGTTTGAACGTCGAACCTAGGACTAGGTCAATTCTACACACCTTAGAACTTGGAGCTCAACTTGAAGAGGAGATCACTCCCTCCAAATTGAGTGGTGAAACTTCTTCGGAAAATTACACACTTAGAGAAGAATTCCCGGTAGAAGTTGATAGGGGATTGTTGAATAGTTCACCGGTCACCATGGCCGAGGAACGGGGGATGGATCCACCACCCATACCCCCAATTCCGCCCATACCTCCCATACCTCCAATAGACCCATTGGTTAGGCCAAGAGGCCTACCAATTGTGGTTCCACAAAATTTAGCGGCGATGGATATGCCATCTCATCTCCCTAAATTTTATGGGACCAAGGATGAGGACCCCTCTCGGCACATGGAACGGTATATCGAACGGTTGGCTAGCTTCCTCATAACCGACCCGGGTTATTGGTTAGTGTGGTTTCCTACCACTCTAGAGGGGGAAGCCTATGAATGGTATCGGGATCATGCCGAGGGACATTTTAGGGGATGGGAACAATTACAAAGGGAGTTTCTTAACGAATTTAGGCCGGAAGTGGGTCAAAGTACCGCATTAAGGGCATTGTCGTCATTGAAGCAAGGAAGGGAGGAAGAAATTTCGGCTTACATTAGGAGGTTTGATTTAGTGTGCACTAGATTTGTGGGTACCATGCTCAACGACGACACGCTAAAGCAATTTTTCATTCAAGGGTTTTTTAAGTCCGGAACTATTAGGGGTGTTCTAGAAAGGAATCCCTTGACCTTGGCGGATGCCAAGCGTGCGGCTAGAGATATTGAAAACTTGGATAAAGATCACGAAAGGCTATGGAGAAGGGAGGATGAATTGATCCCACAATTCATCCCCATACGCCCTAGGGTGGTAGCGGTAGAACCCGCTAAGTATGAGAACCAAATTCCATATGCCATTGTGGACACCGGCCCCCGACCTTTAGCGGTTAGGGAACCGGCACCTCTTTTGGCACTACCGGCCCTTAGAACGGATCCACACTTGGAGGAGGTTGAGAGAAGACTAGGTGCTAGCCAACTAGGATTCCAAGAGGCTATGATAAAACAAATGCAAAGCCTCACGGATCAAATGTCATTAATGATCCGGAGTCAACAACCGGGGCCTCCACCCCCGGTTGAGTCGGGTAGGCATTCTTCCGGATTATGGTGTGTCCAATGTGGCCAACCGGGCCACACGCGTCAATTTTGTAGAAGTGGACAAAACCGTGACCAAAGAGGAAACGGTAACCCACCTCAACAAAATCAACGAGGTCAAGCGCCACCTCACTATGGAAATGGAAGCAATAGAGGACCACAACCTAGAGGGCAAGGTGGCCAAAATTTAGAGAAGAAGGAATTTCATCCCTTTTGTGGAAGGTGGCACGCTCAAGGACAATGTTGGTCCGAAGGTCAAGAGTTTAATTGTAGCAATTGTGGAGGAAGTCATCCCTCGGATACGTGTCGCCAACCGGACAAAATAATTAATGTCCCTTACCCGGTGGCTAATCCACAACAACAAGCAAGGGATAATATGCGAGGTGCTAGGCCACAAGGAGTACCGGCCAATGAACTTAGGCCACCTAACTTATACTATGACCATAGTAATGCTAGGCAAACTTTTCATCCACCGGCGGGCTTGCAAACTACAACCGGTTACATTCCAATACAAAATAGACAAGGAGTTCCACCTAATGGTAGTAACGGGAGACAAGCGCCTCCAACGGATCCGGGACCATCTAACTCCCAAGATGTTAGGTTCATGGATGGAGTGTTGGAGGCCACATGTGATGACATGCTTCCTCTCCCAACGAGAATTGGAGAGGAGCAAAGTCAATGGCCTCCTCACACCAATGCTATTACATATGAGTTAGTGAAGGGTAAGGGTGTGGTTGAAGAAGCACCTGCACTAGCGGTAACTACTAGGGCTAGGAGAGGGGATGCCCCGTTGGAGGTAGGAATAGGAGAGCAAGGAAATTACTCTTCGGATGAAGAGATTAATCTCTCCGAGTTGGATAGGGTAGCTAGAAGAGCTACTAAGGATGTGGAGAGGGAAAATATAATTTTACAAAATAGGGAGAGGACTAATGCGGTACATGACTTGGATAATAGCGATGTGGGTGAATGGGAAGGACCGGGGGTTCCCGTAGACGAATTCGACGTAGTGGGTAATTCTAAGGTGGAAAGATCTACCGGGTACGACTTGTGGGCGGACCTTAGTACACTCAAGGCGGATATTACTTTCGGCCAACTATTGGAAATTTCACCCACGGCAAGGAAAACATTAAAGGAGGGAATGCCGGTACACAAGAGGATGAGGAAGGTGAAAGCTAAAATAGCCGCTAGGATCCAATCACAAGGTGGAAGAGACGTGAAAGCTATAGAAATAGAAGTTGTTATAGTAGATAAGGTGGTTCCTAATGTGCTAGTCGACGGAGGGAGTAGTCTAAATATACTACCGGAGGATACTATGAAAAAATTGGGACTTGGACTCACGGGGCCTTCACCTTTGGTCATAAATATGGCAAATCAAAGTTCGACTACGCCTTTGGGGATGATCAAGGATTGTAGAATGACTACGGGAGGCGAGGAGTACTTGGTCACCTTCCATGTCATTAAAATGCACTCCAACAAGGACACCTTCCCCATTTTGCTAGGTAGGCCTTGGTTGCGGATGGCGAATGCTATGGTCAATTGGGGTGGACCTAAACCATCCATCACTTATGGTCCGGAGGGTAATAGGGTCATAGTGTCCATTGGTTCATTAGAAGGATGGATGAAGAAGGAGATGTATTTGCCATTGGAGAAGGAAATTGATGACTTAAACGAGAATGAGATTGGCAAGGCATTGGTGGGAGTCGTCCATCCCGAAGGTCAAAGGGTTGTTATAGATTCGGGCTCGGGAAGTCTAGGTCCTAATTTTTACAATTATGGGGATAATGGGGATTATGCCCAATGGCTAAGGGAGTACCCCGAGTCCGAGGTTGATGTAATGGTTACATTTCACCAAGTAGGCTTAGGGAGTGAATTTCCTAGTGTTAGTTTAGGAGAGGGCTCATTGTTGGAGCCATGTGAGGTGCTCACCGAGGAAGAGTGGGTTAGCGGTGGGTTAACACCTTGGGTAGATGACGTGGAAGAGGGTGAGGTTAGTTTAATTCATGTAGATGGGACTCAAGAGGAGGATGTGATTATTGAGTCATCGAAATTGGAGGAGCCTTTACATTTCAAGACCACGTCTACGGGGATAGTTGTAGGTCAAGATGTGAAAGATTACCCCAATGTGCCTTCCGATTGGTATCGGAACAAAGAGGAACAAGCACATGTGTCGGAAGCGGATTGGCGGTACGTGGATGTGAAATTAAAGAATGGAAAAACCCGACAAATGAAGATGGGTTCCAAATTGGGGGAGAAAGAGGTTAGGGAGTATAGCAATTTGGTGGATGAGTTTAGTGATACTTTTGCATGGTCCTACGATGAGCTTAAGGGAATTCCTAGGGAAATGGTAGAGCACCGGATTCCTTTAATTCCGGGGGCGAGGCCAATTAGACAAAAGGAGAGGAGGATGAATCCTCAATTGCAATTGTTGGTGAAAGCGGAATTGGAAAGGTTATTGAAGGCCGGGTTTATCAAGCCGGTGGAAATCACGGATTGGGTTTCTCCTATGGTCTTAGTAAAGAAAAAAAATGGGAAATTAAGGGTTTGTGTCGACTATAGGAAATTGAATTCGTGCACACAAAAGGATCACTTCCCCTTACCTTTTATCACCTTGTTGCTTGAGGAGGTTGGAGGTCATTCGCGATATACCTTTATGGATGGGTATGCGGGTTATAATCAAATTTCCATAGCCCTCCAAGATATCCATAAAACGGCTTTTACTACACCTTGGGGTACTTTTGTGTGGGTAGTGATGCCATTTGGGTTATGTAATGCCCCGGCTACTTTCCAACGATTAGTAATGTATATCTTCACCGACTTGTTGTTCAAATCCATGACCGTCTTTGTGGACGATTTTAGCACACAAAGTAATGTGGACGATCACCTACATTGTGTTAGGGAGGCATTGGTTAGGTGTAGGAAGATGAGGTTAGCATTGAACCCGGATAAGACATTTTTGGGAGTGAATAAGGGAGTGTTGTTGGGTTATGTTGTTAGTGAGAAAGGTAGAGAACCCGATCCGGATAAGATTGCGGCCATAAGCGACTTGGCAACTCCAACCAATTCCAAGGGGATCTCTAAGTTGTTAGGACATGTGGGATGGTACCGGGAACTTATTCCTAATTTTTCAAAGATAGCGGTGCCCATTACCCATTTGCTCAAAAAGGATGTCAAATTCGAGTGGACGGATGCTTGTCAAAAAGCCTTTGAGGAATTGCGGGATAGGTTGAGCACCTATCCGGTGTTGATACCACCCAATTGGGGTAAACCTTTTCACGTCTATTGTGATGCTAGTAATGTGGCAATAGGGAGTGCGCTTTGTCAAGCAACGGGAGAAAAAGAGAAGGATCAACCTATAGCTTATGCGAGTAAGCAATTGACCCCCGCCGAAAGAAACTACTCTACAACGGAGAGGGAGTGCCTAGCCATGGTGTTTTCCGTTAAAAAGTTTAGGCATTACCTCATGTGCAACCCGGTTGTATTTTTTGTTGACCACATGGCTATCAAGTATCTAGCTAACAAGGCGGAGTTAAGTGGTAGGTTAGCTAGGTGGGTTTTGTTATTAGAAGAATTCGACTACACGGTGGAATATAAACCGGGTCGTATGCATTTACAAGCGGACCACTTGTCTAGGTTGTCGGAGGAGATAGGAAAAAATCCGGTAAATGATATGTTAGTAGATGATAGCCTCTTTGTGGTCACTTCTACACCGGAGTGGTATGCGGGCATAGTGGAATTTCTAACAACCCACAAGTTGCCCAAAGAGTGGACAAAAGAAGAGAGAAGGAAGGTGAGGGTAAATAGTAGGCAATTTGTTGTAGTGGGCCATAGGTTGTTTAGAAGGGGGTCCGATGGTATTTTACGACGATGCGTGTCAAAAACGGAGGTTGAAGCGATTTTAATCGCTTGCCACGATAGCGCTTGCGGCGGTCACTTCTCGGGTCAACTCACCGGGCAAAAAATACTTAGAGCGGGCTACTTTTGGCCTACACTATTTAAGGACGCCCATGACTATGTAAGGAAATGCGACGCTTGCCAACGGTATGCCCGAAACGACCTTAGAATGGAGATGCCTTTACATGTATCATTACCCTTAATTCCTTTCGAAAAATGGGGCATCGACTATGTGGGTGAGGTCCATCCCCAATCTTCAAAAGGAATGAAATATATTGTGGTGGCAACCGAGTACCTCACCAAGTGGGCGGAAGCCAAAGCGGTGAAGACCGACACGGCGGAACACGCGGCAACATTTATGTACGAAAACATAATTTCGCGGTTCGGGGTGCCGAAGATCCTAGTAAGCGATAGGGGTACTCACTTTTTGAATGACTTGATTCGAGAGATGACAGAGAAATTTAAAATTGATCACCGGAAGACTACTCCCTACCACCCACAAACCAATGGACAAACGGAAAGGGTTAACGGAATTTTGGTGAGTATACTACGCAAGACGGTTATAGACTCGAAGCGGGATTGGGATACGAAACTAACGGCGGCACTTTGGGCATACCGTACAACCTATAAGGTAACTACGCGTGCTACACCATTTTCCTTAGTCTATGGTCTTGAAGCGACACTACCAATCGAATATGAAGTCGAGTCACTTAGGGTGGCCGTGAGTACGAGACTTACCGAAAGTCAATCCTTACGAAATCGACTAACCGATTTGGAAGCACTTGACGAAGGGAGGAGAATGGCGGCTCAACATATTGAGGCAATCCAAAGAAGGAGAAAGATTACTTTCGACAAACGACATAAGAGAAGGGCCCTAACACCGGGAATGATGGTCATGATTCAAGACGCACGAAAGCTTGAATTTCCGGCGAAATTCGATGCAATATGGTTAGGACCTTACCTTGTCTATGAGGTCTTTCCTAATAATTCAATTCAATTGGAAACGTTGAATGGTGAGCTCTTTCCTACCCATACATCGGGAAGTAGATGTAAGGAGTACCGAACTTGACTAGGCAACTTACCCTTGGAGCAAGAGATGTTTGGATTCATCCCCCGATGGTCGCCAATTATGTGAGCCCAAAAGGGTGTCCACATTTAGTCTTAGACCCTTGAAACGTTAGTTGATGCACTTTGAAGTAGCATGTTACTTCACAAAAATATAAAAAGAGTGAAATGTTAGTCTTAGAAGTACCATGTTGTAAGAGGCTAGGATGCGAGTTGTTATTTTGTTTTTACCTTCGGAAGGATTTGAGTGAATGAGGATAGGTAAGGAGAACTTGGATTGAGTAGTTAGTGAGTAGGCTAGTACAAATGGATGGAGACAACCAAAGTGACTCAAGAGGCAAGTGCATTCGAATTGGGATGAATGGAGGATCACATGGAGCGCACAAGTGGACCACCTCATCATGGCCACTTAATGGGGAAGGTCCAAAGAAGAATGCAAGGTGGAGGATAAGCAAATTCTCAAAGCACCAATCAAATCACGAGTTAAGCATCGTGGTTTGAATTAAGTGGTGAGCAACGATTTGGGAAAGTAAGGGGAGAAAGTTATGGCGGCGGAAAGCGAAGGAGGCTAAGTTTGGGTTGAAGCATCCCAAGTTTGGTAAAGTGTGGTAGGTAGAAAGCCAAGGCTAGTTAAATGTTCGAATTAGGATCCTTGTTGATCATTTGAGGGAGGAAGGCTTAGAAGATAGGATTGGCGCCTACTAAGTAGGAGGAAATCTCAAGGGCTTATCGTGAGCCTTGAGGGTGCTCACCCCCTCAAGCTTACTATATAATCCCTCATTCTTCCCTCACTCATCCTCTCTTTCCTTTGTGCTCCAAGGCACCCCACGAGTTATAAGTGTGGGTGTGGGAAGCCATATTGGAGCACATGTGTGTGCTTAGTTTTTAGTTTGAGAGCCAAGGCTTGTTAGCCTTGAAGAGGGCTTGACCTCTTGGTAGAATTAGTGTTGACGTGAAGGATTTTAAAGTTAATTCATGATTCCAATTTGTGGTACTTAAAGTTCATGTTTTGAATACACGTGGTTGCAAGTTCCATGTTTAAGAGTTGAGCACTTGAGGTTGTGATGAGTGCAAAAATATACTTGTGTGGATTAGTTAGTCTTAGTGAAGTTAGGAAATTCTCTCTCCCCCTCTCCTCTCTAGGATTTTAGGATTTTAGGATTAGAGAAGAATTGTGTGATTAGAAAGGGGTTGTTAGTAGAATTAGGAAAATTAGGTAGGAAGATTAGTTAAGGGCTTGAATAATTAGTGAGGTAGTTGGGGATTACAACTACAAAGTTGTGGGTTCATGAAGGAGCTGGGTTTATGAAGGAGCTGGGTTTGTTTAGTTAGAAAGTAAAGAGCTGGGTTTATGAAGGACCTGGGTTTGTTTAGTTAGAAGCTAAGGAGCTGGGTTCATGAAGGAGCTGGGTTTATGAAGGAGCTGGGTTTGTTTAGTTAGAAGCTAAGAAGCTGGGTTTATGAAGGAGCTGGGTTTATTTAGTTAGAAGCTAAGGAGTTGGGTTCATGAAGGAGTTGGGTTTATGAAGGAGCTAGGTTTATGTAATTAGAAAGTAAAGAGATGGGTTCATGAAGGAGCTTAGTAGATAGCCTACTTAATTAGCTCATAGACAAGTAGTTAGTTACATTATGCTAGTTAGTGTTATGTGTGGCTTTCACAAGTAAATGTATTTGAGATTGACTATAGAGAATAGTGTTTTTTAACACTTGCATCCTCTCTTTAAAAATAAACCACGTGCACAAATTAATGGAGAATGTGAAGCACTCTCGCGATGGCAAGACAAAGGAAGCAAAGACCAAAGTGAAATTCCAGTTAAATCCAAGACCACTTGAAGGGTGAACCTTGCACTATGGACTCATCCAAGTCCAAATCCAATACCGCGGAGGAATGTGAGCCCAAACCCACTACTCGGACTACGGACGCTTAAGGGTGGGGGGTTTGGCCTCACACAAGATCAAAGTGATACTGGGGTCGGAGCCACCATCCAAGGTGTGAACCATCAAAGTGGTCCACCACTCCGTGGGATCATTTTAGTTAGATTTTTAGTATTAAAAGTTAGGATTGATAGCGAATTAAGTGAAAAATTAGTTCATTTAGTGTTTAGTTCAAAAAGGGGAAGGAAATTACCGAAGTCTTCGGACCTTCACCCGTGAAGGAAAAAATCTAATTTTAGGTAGAGTTAGTAAAATTGAAAATTAACTAGAGATAGAAATTAGCTAAGTTAGGAAAAATAGCTATCTAGGCAAGACCTAGTTAGCGGGGAAAAAACGTAGTTAGTGAAAGCAACTAGCTAAGAGGACTAAATTAGTAGAGCTAGCTAGGTAAGGATTGTTTAGTACTTAGTGTGAGTCACGCAAGACAAGTGGAGGAGCTCGGCGTGAGGAAAAATTAGCGCGAAGACTTTGAAGGAAAATAGCAAGGGGGTCCCTTGCCCCCTTGCCAACTTGCTACCAAAAATTAGAACGAATGTGGAATATTCCCGTCGGAGCCACCTCGGCGACGGGGTGGCAACCTCGACCGGGAAGACCCCCGAGCCAAAATTTCGGGAGGGCGTCAGAAAAATGGAACCGGTGGTGGAGGGGTCCAACCCTTTTGTGAAAGGATTTAAAAACCCCCTCCTCCCACCTTGAAAACCCCCTCTATTTTCCGATTAGTGGGCGAAGCTCTATGTCAAGATAGTTAGGCAAAAACCCCCTCTTCCCTTTAGAATTTGGGCGAAGCTCTAGTTCAAGATAGTTAGACAAAACTCCCTCTCAATTTGATTAGCGGGCGAAGCCCTACTTCAAAATAGTTAGGAAAAAATCCTTTAGCATCCATTCTCAATGGCCTAAAAGAAAGGCTTGAGAAAATCCTCTACTTTCTCTCCTAGCTAGAATGTGTGTTTGTTAACACACCAACAAAATTCTTCCTTTCTTTTGTAGAGGTAGGTTGGATTGTAGAATTTCGAGTGAAGGCATTGTAGACCTCAGCTGCTAATGCCCTGAAGGCTTAGTTCAAAAGCTAAAACAAAATACTTATCATTTTTTCCCTTAGAGAGATTTCCTATAGCTATCTATAGCCATTTCCCATTTGTGATTTGGCCAAGATGACAATTAGTTATGGATTTTCAAAGATGCAGCAAAAAACCGGGTGGTTCTGTGGGTAGCGGCTGCTGGATCAGACCTGCCAGCCCAATCAGAATTTAAATTCTAAAAAATGATATTTTTCCCAAGTAGAACTTTTGTTTAGCTTTCCAGATTTGCTTAGAACGTTTGATTTGAGCATGATTTGAATTAGATATGAATTTTTGAAGACGGGATACATAGTTTGAGAGTTCTTGGTTGACTGCTGCATTACAGAGGGTCTGCTGAATTCATTTTGGCTTAACTTGTTAATTGTAGATTTTTATCACATAGATCTTTTCAATATCTTTCCATGGTCATAAAGAATATTTGATTTGAGCATAATTTGAATTAGATATGAATTTTTGAAGACGAGATACATAGTTTGAGAGTTCTTGGTTGACTGCTGCATTACAGAGGGTCTGCTGAATTCACATTGACTTAACTTGTTAATTGCATATTTTTATCACATATATCTTTCCAATATCTTTCCATGGCTATATAGAACGTTTCATTTGAATAAGAATTGAATTAGATAGAAATTGTTGAAGACGAGATACATAGTTTGAGAATTCTTGGTTGACTGCTGCATTACAGAGGGTCTGCTGAATTTGTATTGGCCTAACCTACTGATGTCATAATTTTTCTAGTTAGAACTTTTTAATAGCTTTCCAATGGTATAAGGAAAGCCTAAATCCAAGTCGTAATGAATTCACTATGAATTTTTGAAGTTAGAAGTTAGATAGGTGGGTTGGAAGGATCGGTTGAATCGACCTCGCACTTCCAACCCTCATAACTTTTGTATTTCTTATCCGATTAAGGTGATTTTTAGATCGTTGGAAAGATAATTAAGTGCACTAAGTAGATATATTATGCTTAGGCCTAAAAATACTTTATATTTTTATTGTTAACTAGGGTACGCTTCCTATCAAACTAGTTACAAGGGAGGCAAGGTCGACGCTCGAAGTGGAGCAAGGAAAGAAGTAGCGGCTCGGCCTACATCGAGCCCAAATCAACCGAGGCGAATTGAGGTAAATTGACTAACCTTAGCTTTCCATTTAGGGTTGGAGGGACCGCGGCGAAGATACGCATTTCTAACCCACTCACCTATCTCGTAAGGTCAAAGGGTTTGACCACTTGACCGCCAAGGGGGTACCCAACTCCATTGTTTTTGGGGCCCCTTGGTATGTTTTGTGGTAGTAGCTTCATTTATTAGCAAGTTCCGTATGTGGTGAAGTCGGGTTAATCACCGACACGACCACTTTGAATGTTGTTGATGGAAAGGTGGGGTTAATGGCCCACGAATCCATTATCATGTTGTTGGCCCCAAGGGTTGGAGGTGATGGCCCCAACCCTTGAAGATTGTGCAACATGTTGAACACACAGGTTGCCCTATTCCCCGGTCCCATCAAGTTGAGTTTTCGTGGTCAAACCGTTTCAAACTAATTAATAATCAACATAATTTGTACAACCCCCGTGGGCAAAAACCAACCGGGAACTTAACTCGGAGGATTGATCCCAACCCCTCCGGCGGCAAAGATCGGAGGGTTAGGGTATCAATCAACCTTCAAGAGACCCGCACAGGGCCTTGAAGGGTTCGGGTTAGGGCGTGCACCAAACAGGTAGGTGGTGATGCCATAATATATGAACTTAGTAATATAGATTTGTATAATCAACCTTAAACTAAGAAGGAAGATTGAGAGGGTGGGATTTAATCAAGGTCCCCACGTTTAGAGAATTTAATTCATAACAAGTAAGGAATTAAAGGTTGCCAAGGTAAAAGGTAAGGTTATTTTATTCATTAGGGTTAGGTTGCCTTGATTCCAAGGCTGGTGCGTCTGCGCGTAGACTAGGATAGATTATGCATTAGGTTAGGAAAATAGATAATTCTCTTAAGCACTTCTTAATCTAGGCACAACCTACCGGAAAGACACGACGTGATTAACAAATCCCTCCACAATTCTAAATACCCAGAAAAATCATAACATCCGGGTTTGGCTTGGGCACCTGCTAAGGCAGGCCACCCTCACCGAAGGGCTTGTGCGGTACTTTTAGGCTCCCTCGGAGGGGGGTGCCCAAAAGCACCACACAAAGCACCTTATCGATTGAACCAAAAGAAATTGCTAAAATTGAAAAAGCAACTCAATGACTTGCTATCAAGAGCTTATATTAGGCCGAGCAAATCACCATATAGAGCTCCGGTGCTCTTTGTGGACAAAAAAGATACCAAGCTATGCATGTGCATTGATTATAGGGCCTTGAATGAGATGACTATCAAAAACAACTATTCATTACCTCAGATTGATGATCTTTTCAACCGGTTGGCGGGGGCCAAGTATTTTAGTCGTATAGATTTAAAATCGGGGTACTTTCAAATTCAAATCACGGATGAAGATGTGGAAAAGACGGCGTGCCGCATAAAGTATGGGCCTTATGAGTTTTTGGTAATGCCCTTCGGGTTGTGCAATGCACCCTCGACATTCACAACCCTTGTGAACACCATTTTTCGAGAAGAGATGGATGACTTTGTGATAGTCTACATTGACAACATCTTGGTGTATTCCAAAACAGCGGAGGAGCATGCACGATACCTTGAGGTGGTGCTTCAAAAGCTAAGGGATAACAAATTATATGCCAACGGGGAGAAGAGCGACTTTGCTCGACAAGAGATTGAGTTTTTGGGCCATGTGGTGACGAGGGATGGAATGAAGCCGGACATGAAAAAGGTAAAAGCAATCCAAGAGTGGAAGCGGTCCTCGACTCAAAAAGGGTTTATGTCATTCCTTGGCGTAGCCACCTACTATCGCTGCTTCATTTGAGATTTTTCTAAGGTTGCTAGGCCTTTGGCCGACTTGTTAAAGAAAGAAGTATCCCAAGAATGGGATGAACCTTGTCACCAAGCCTTTCGGGAGCTCAAGAGCAAGTTGTCTTCGACGCCCATGCTTAAGTTTTTGGAGTTTGACAAACCTTTTGAGGTGCGTATGGATACGAGTGATTTTGCGATTGGCGGAGTGTTGATGCAAGATGGACGACCCATTGCATATGAGAACAAGAAGCTCGATGGTTGTCAAAAGAAATGGCCAACTCATAAAAAAAAACTCTTTGCCGTAGTGCATTGCTTGAAGACGTGACAACACTATTTGAGGTTACACAAGACCAAGGTATACACGGACAAATTATCTTTAAAGTATTTCGAAACACAAGCGCAAGTGAGTGCCAAACAATTGCGGTGGCACGATACCTTGGTGCTTAGGAATGTGGATTTGATCCACAAACCAAGCCGTGACAATGTGGTGTCGGATGTACTAAATAAATGGGAAGAGTTCCAAGCAATGAGCACGATCCAAACCTTGTGGCTAATGTACAAAGATGAAGGCGATTTGCAAGGCAAGTCAAGGGAAGGGTACATCAATGACCCCAAAGTACAAAGGCTTTTAGGTGAACTTCGTAAAGGCAAGGCGCTCAAAGAGATCAAGTTGGTGGACGGATTGCTCAAGTATAAGCAAAGTCGGATGTAAATGCCACAAGACAAGTTGAGGCTATTGGTTTTGAAGGAAGAACATGATAGTCCCATTGCCGGCCATAGAGAAGAAAAAACTAACATAGCGGCGGTATCAAAGAGGTACTATTGGCCGTGCATGAAGGAAAAAATTGCCCATTTTGTGAAGACTTGTGTCAAATGCCAAGTAAACCGAGCCTTTTACCAAAAGCAAACCGGCCGTTTGCAACCGTTGCCTATCCCGCTGTGGACTTCATCACGAGCTTGCCGGACTCACAAGGCTACAATGCCATCTTGGTGATGGTGGATCGGTTTAGCAGTTGGCACATATGGTGCCGACCGTGGGAACCGCAACCGTGTTCGAGATGGCGAAGCTCTTTTTCAATCCATGGTGGAGGCATCATGGGTTGCCGAGAGTGATTGTATCGAATCGAGATCCAAAGTTTACAAGCGCATTTTGGAGGCATTTCTTTAGGAAGGTCGGAACAAAACTAACGTTTAGCACGGCCTTCCATCCCCAAACGGATGGCCAAACGGAGCGTGTGAATGGAGTTTTGAACCAATTGTGAGCCCAAATTGGTGCCCACATTCTTAGTTGAAGGAAAATGATGTTCAAGTTTTGGAAATGGTGGGTAGTTGCATTAGTATTAAGAATGGATCGCGTTTAAATGGTTCGGATGTTGTCATGGTGTTGCTCATGTTCCATGGTCAATTCCAACATCAAAAGAAAAAAAGAAAAAAAATTAGGTGCTTTGATTTGATTTGAGTTGATATTAAGGGAAATGAGTTAAGAGAGAGCTAAGTGTTTGATTTAAGGGTGAGAGTGTTCGTTTAAGGTGATGAGTGAATCCTCATGAAAGGGGGCTCTTAGATGGGTAAGGTCCCGGATTTTCGGTCCTTGGGTAGAGGCTCCTGGCCGAAGCCTGGCTACAGAGTGCCGAAGCTTGGCTACAGAGTGCCGAAGCTTGGCTACAGAGTGCCGAAGCCTGATGTTACAGAGTGCCGAAGCTTGATGCTACAGAGTACCGAAACCTGGCTACAGAGTGCCGAAGCTTGGCTACAGAGTGTTGAAGCCTGATGCTATAGAGTGTCGAAGCCTGATGCTACAGAGTGCCGAAGCCTAATGCTACAGAGTGCCGAAGCCTGGCTACAGAGTGCTGAAGCCTGGCCACAGAAGGCCGAAGCCAGGGCTCCTGGATTAAACTCAGGACTCCTAATGGACACCACACCTTAGTTAGGCTTAGAAGTTGGAGGAAATGATGGAAGTAGGAGTATCAATTTTTTAGTTGATCCTTAAGGATTGATGGTGTGGAATTGCATTAGGAGTAGATAGGCATTAGTTAAGGCCTTCAATTAGTTAATGGATGAAGTAGTTAGAAGTATGTGAAGGATGACTGGTTGGAATGTAGGCATTCTCTTCATATTGATGTGTGGATTTCTCTTTCATTATTAACAACGTGTGCACATTATTCTCACTTAATGGTGTGTGAAGTGGAATGGAGATGACAGGCAAGTGGTTCATGCTTATGTAAGTCATTAGCTTCCACCCGGATTATGATGCATAAGTGTGGAGGTTTTGGGCTGACACCAATACTTGAGGAACTTTATGAATGCAGACCAACGAGATTGTGCGGACTATGTGGCTCTAGCAGAGTTTAGTTACATGCGGCCACACACTTAGCGACCAAGCAATCGCCTTTCAAAATGGCTTATGGAGTGGATCCGCTCCAACCTGCTGACCTAGCTCTCGAGGGGGCACATTCAACACTAGAGTTCAACCAAGATGATGGGGACTTGGCCAAGAAGCGGGAACAAGTCTTGGAGAAGACCAAATTGTTGTTGGAAAAAGCCCAAAAGTGCTACGAAAAACAAATCAATGCCAGAAGACGGGAAGTGGAATATGAGGTGGGTCAAAAGGTGTTGTTGAATGTAAAAAATTTCACCATGCCCGAAGGTCTCACACCAAAGTTCATGTCCAAATATGCGGGTCCGTTTCCCATTGTGGAACGAGTGTTCAAGGACGTGTATAAGTTGGAGTTACCGCCCGAGATCAAAGTGCATCCGATACTCCATGTGTCACTACTAAAGCCATTTAAAGAAGATACCTTGTGGCCCGATCGCAAGCACAAATATGGTTTGCCTTGGTACCACAAAACTATTTTTTTTGTTTCCAACATTGCGTGGTTTTCTTCTTTGGGTGCCACTCTTGTTGGAAGTTGTACCTTCGGCTTGCCCTTTGTGTTAGTTTGATGGCCTAACTTCTTGCACTCTTTGCCTCGTGACATATTTCGGCCCAAGTCACTTTATTGTTTGGCGCCACCCGACTCTTTTTCTAGTCCATTGGCTTCAATGCTCTTGGCAATCTTAATGGTCCCTACCACATCTTTGAAAAGCTTCAAAAACTTAAACAAGGTGTCCACCACCCAATTTTTACTACCCCACCTAGGAAAATCAATTTCTTAGAAAAATCGTCCATCTTAAGTGTAGCATTCATTTAGGATTTAAAATTGCGCACATAGGCCTTAAGAAACCACGTGTGTTTCATTTCCACCAAGTTTATTCCTCACATAATTCTTTGTACTCCGGTGTGAACCTCTCAAAAAGCAACTCCACGAAGCCAACCCAAGGCAAGCTTGCCACCACCTCGGGCTCTTGCGCATTCTTATTAGTCCACCATTCAAGCGCATGGTCTTTCAAAAAGCTAACACTATGGCGTCCTTGTCATCCACCTCGGGCCTTTAGACATCATAGTAGTTGTCCATTTCTAACACATATTTTTTCATCTTTATTGCCTTGCCAAGCCTAGAGAAGGTACTTGGGATGTTTACCTTGGCGAACTTCTTTGTATAAGAAGAAGGCCTAGCACCTTGCATCATGAGGAGCTCAATCATTTTGTCTTGTTGGGCCCTCGCATGCTTGCCACACTTGAGTTCTTAATTCATGGAGTCCATGAACTCAAGTATTTTGAATTGGAAATTTAATCCAACATCACCACTTTCCAATCTCATGGGTGCATTCGGTAATCTAACCCCCGGACTCTTTTCGAGATTTGTGGGAGTCCTTTCAATGGACTCTACCTGTCGCAACCCTTGCTAGCTCCTCTTAAGTCACTTGGTCAGTTTTCAATTCTAGCAAGGGTCACGAGCACTAACCCATCGCATTCCGCAATGCGAATGGTTAACTCTCCATACCACGGATCTTATAGTTCATAGGAGGGGAACCAACCCTTCTACTTTGCTTTCAGGACTCACACCTTAATTGGTAACCAATTCTTAGATGTGATCATTGCATTGCCAAAATAACACTACAACAACCCAAGCCATATTATGCAACTATGCCATGACATTGGGAGAATGCCCATGGAGGCCATGCCATTCGGCCTTGGGTGGGTTCGACCACACCACTTCATCCATATAAGTCTATAGGACTCTAGGCAGGGCCCTCCTCCATCGTCAAGTAACCTTTTGTCTCTCTCCCAACACTTGGGGCCAAGTAAACATTTTGTCTTAGCCGCTAGGGCTGGAAACCCCAACAACTTCAAAATCCCATAACTTTTTGATATGGTCTCTTATGCTAATAATCGACCACTCCATTGTCATTTACATTTTATATAGATGCCAATGGACTACTCGCTTGTCCCATTCGGACAAGTATTGAGGAAGTTATGCTAGTTCAAAGCCTCGCAGTCCCGAGAGCCACTCCCATGCCACCGCTGTACCAGGGCGTTGTCCTGGGACAATACCCCACTCAACTTGCCATATTTTCTAGCTCACACCTCCAATTAACGTGTTTTTAGCATCATAGAATTGGCACGCCATAAGCTACGCATAGATTATGGCCTTACTCTCATGCCTTGTAGTGTCTGTGGGTAGAAGGCGTTCCCAACACCCGGGGCCCTTACCCACACTAGGATCACTTGGGCCGTCTCACCAATGGCACCACAAGTCCCGGGTATCATTCCAGGGTCCCCCTGATGCCCATGGTATTTCGGACACTCCTCATGGAGAGGTACGCGACCCTTTGCGTTCAACGTATTTTTCCGTGCGGAAGAAGGGTGTTTGTCCGGATTGAGAACGAAGAAGTTGTCCACCGTGTGATTAAGCCTCCCATAGTGAAAATACTTCAACTAGTTTGGTGAAGAATTAATAGCCTCCTTCGCCAAATCCTTAACAAAGACAAATATCTTCAGCTTCGACTTTTCCACAGTTTGGAGCTTCTTTTGCTTCAAAGGTCAATCGTTCTTAGCATGACCCGATTCCCCTCAAGACCAATGGTATAAGGTTTTATCCACTTCCACCTCTGCCAATCTTGTAGTCACGACCGGAGTCTTTCGAGATTTACTAAAATACACTAGCAAGGACACCAAGTTAGTTACATCGTATTGATATAATGCATGATCACACTGCTCTAAAACGGCGAATGCCTCTGTGAGTGTCGTCCGACCATTGTAATTCATGATGATCTTGGGCAGCACTAAGTCAAGAAGATGTTTGTCAATCTTTAACAAAAAGATCTTCACCAACTGACTCTCCATGAAAACACCTTTAGACTCTCTGGTAAACCTCGTCAACCTCTTACATATGCTATGAGGTGTATCATCTTTCTCCCGCCTGAAGCCATGTATCCGTTGCATCTAATCACAACAAAAACCTTCATATTTTTCTTCCAGAGGCTCAAAAATTAGCGGAACCCCTAAAGCAGCTAAGGCCGCTTGGGTAGCCTAGGCATAACGAGAGAATGGGAGTATTGGATTTAACATACTCATGGCTCGATGTACTTGTGATTGCGGGAGCAAGAACCTTCTCCTTAGGTTCACCAGAGAAAGTTCCCTCCACATCCACTACAAATATTTCCTTCGACATATCCTACTTAACCACAAGAACGGCCAACAAATTGGAAGTTGTGCCTTTTTTCAATGCAGAAACCAACTCCACCTGAGTCTTCCAGAACTGCTTCACCTAGCATAGCTTCATCCAATGAGTATCTCTTCACTACTCATAGGTTTGGAGTGCTTCGTACTCCAAATATTGGGCTAAAAGATCAAACCCATATTAATCATTAAAACTAGTATTGCGTTGACGTTTCTCCCTCATCTATATCCTAAACCGAATTTTCCAGTCTTGTAGGAAAATGTTCCATACTCGACCGAAAACCCAATTTCGTATTTTTTTCTCGTGTTTCCTCCTCTATATCGTCAAAGGGTTTCCACCTAAAGAACGTATGACCGAATGGTTGTTTTCCACGCCAAAATAGGCTTAAAAATCTTGTCGAATACTACCATTGGTTCAGCATTTGAGAGGTCAGAAGGTCGACCTTTTGATGCTTCTGGAGACGGGAAATGATAATGTTGACTCCGGGTTGTCACCATAAATCCACAATGAATCTGGTCACTGGAGCCAACAACCTACACTAATATGGTGTCAGGATGAAAGAAAAAAATATGAGAGCCATTAACATGCACATGTAACCATCACCAACCATATTGTCTGCTAGTCATTAATTCAACCTCGCAATTAGGAAATACAAACACCGCCCACTTGGTGTACATACAAGGGTTTTGTCGGTCATCACTCTGACCTCACCATCACGATACCATCTTATAAACTAGCAAAACACAAAATGAGGCAATATTGGCAATTTCCAGCAACACAATCCGCCACAGGAAAAGGTACCACAACGACAAACAGAAAACAATACAATTATAGTATGGATCCTCTTTCCCAAACAACACTTAAGCAAAAAATGAAATTGACCGCATACAATCGGCACCCGCCTGCGGTTGGTAGTCAAGCTTGAGAGATTCTTATTGCCGTGAAAATAAAACTGATAATAAATATATCTCTCATCTCTCCATTACAACCTAAAAACTCTCTCCTTATATAAATTCTTGGAATATATGTTTTTAAATACAATTTTACCGTAATAATTATTTTTTTAGGTCGAACGGCGACTCCACATGCCAAACAATTCTCAATGACAATCCCTCGGCAATCTCATGCAACACAATTCCTAAATGAGTTCCAATGCCAGCCAACTTGTCCACGAAGAATTCAAATATATGGTTGTTTAAGTTTCTCACTTTTTGTTTTATTTTAACCAACAAAAGGACAACACCCTTTTTTACCAAGTATCTATTACAACTTGATTTGGAAGAAGAGTGAGCCAATCGCAAGCTTGCCGTAATCTCACGCCCTTCGCATGTTCCCGGATACTCTTGTGAACTCTCTCCGCCATGCTCCACCCACTCTAGAACCCAAATACCTTAATTTTTCATAAGGTCTTTGAACCCCCATGTTTCGTTGTTGATTAATAAAAACATCATTGGCAAATGTTTTTGCAAAAGTTCGTCTTTCATAAATTCGAGAATTTCACCTAAGACAATGAAATATATGCCCCCAACCAAAGGTGGGGGCGAGTCGGTTGTTGCCTGCTGCTTGTTGTCAACTGTCGCCAACTACCACTGGCACAGGAGTCGGCTAGGGGCTCCGGCTCTGGCTCCGGCTCCGGCTGTTTCTTTTTTTTTAATCAATTTTTCCTTCAATTAAAATCAAAAATTCTCTTTCAAAATTTAAAGGCGTGAATTCATGCTTGCAAGTGACCAACTGACAGGAAATTCTGCGAAAAATTCAATAATTTTCCATCACAATTTACCTCGATATGCCATTCACAAGCAAATATTCTTCTTCTTGTTGCTCCGTCAATCTGTAGTGTTTCTCACTCCGCAACTTCATTGCTCCTTATCCTCACGCTCTCCCTTTCATATTATATCTCAAGAACGAAGAAAATAAGAAGAATGAAGCATTATTGCCAAGTGAGAAAGAAGAAAGTCAAACCCTAACAAGAGCTTTAATTCTCTCTTCAAATGCACACAATGAATCAAGTTATCTCTCACTCCACCATGGGAGAATCCATGAGTATAAGTAAGGGAAGAAGATTTCAAGATTTTATTGCAATAACATACAATCTTCACCTCCACCCTAAACCAAGCTCTCTCCACACACTCATTCACAAGATTTGACTTGGCAAGAATGCCAAACCAAGGAGGAAGCTCCTCACTTAGGAGGATCTTTCCAACTTCTAGGGTTCATCCATCCAACTATAAATAGATGAAACCCCCGGATGTGGTGTAGACGCCGATGTCGCATATCGTGACAATATTCCTCACCTACTTTTAACTCAAAGAGTTTTCTCTTTGCATCCACTTCTAGTAAGATGATACATGCAATTAGTGCGAAAATGGTCATGAAGAAATCATATGGATGTGGTGGGATCGATTTCAAAGCATTCAAACCGTAACCTAGTACAAAATTCAAATGTTTTTGGTCATGTTTTTTTAATATGAGAAGGGGGACCCATAAGGTAGTAACCAAATTCATTGGCATGCATTGACATATGTATTGTAGGCTCTCACAAATCATTTCAAAGGCATGTGGGTTCGATTGGCAAGCGGATGGCTACTGATGTGGAATGAAGAAAATATAATTTGATTGTTTTATCACAAAATAATCATTTCTAGAACAAACTCTTACACTACAAAGAAAACACGAAAAAATGTCTACGGCCATATGAGTGGATATAACTATCGGTTTCAAGGCAGTCATGTTGAACCAAAATGATAACTAGAAGTGACTTTAGTCATCATATGACTAGGCTTTTAATCACATCAGACAGGACCTATATGGGAACCGTGTAGAGAACATGTTGGAAACATGTTCTTTCAATATTTTTTATTTTCATGATAGTCATAACATACCACATGACTAAGATTAGTAATTAGTTGACTACGGTTTCTAGGTCCTAATAGTGAATGGTTTTTATATTGCATTTGGATTTCCTTCGTACTTATTCATGTAGTGAATCACAAATCTTTGATCATTTTAGCAAATGTTTATGGCAATGGTATTTTTGTTGGTTGTATACTAAATTTTGACAATACAACCATTTTTTACTTATTTGCAATGTTTTTGAGTTTTATTACTTTTACATTACATCATAGTTTATTTCTTGGCTTTACAATATGCAAATACATGGTCTATATAGTCACAAATTGAACAATATACGCCTATAGCTACTATCTTTGTCATGCGACCTCCCTTCTTAATGTCAAACAATATTATCTTCCAAATCTGGATCTTCTTTCACAACGTCTAATGCTCAGTTCCACGACTTCCGTAGTTAGAACCCTCAATATAGGGGTATCATGTGCCGTGTCAATGAAAATGGATATGGGCTTTAGGCCATGATGTTCTTCGTCCCTTCCTTGCTGCAGACTATTCATTTCAGGTCTTTTGTCTACTTTTGACGATACTCTTAAGCTTTGTGGCTCTCTTCGTAAAATAATCTTCCCCCCATCGTTTTCCTCGTCATCTACAAAAAACTTTACTGCACATGAAGGGGATGTGCAAATGATTTTGTAAAATAAGGAATCGATCGATCAATTTGAAGAGTGTGAATCATTTGCACATGCATTTGAAACTCCAAAAATTATAAGGCAATTCAGGATGAGAAGCACTACAATTAAACGCGTTGATTGAGAACCCTTGTATAGTGGAATTTGTTTATTCCTCTAGGACCTTTGTCAGCTCTACCTCCTCGAATTCCTCCTTTTCTATGGTAGTGGCATCTTCATCATCCTCGAGTCCATCATTAATGGAGGTAGGATTGTTGTTGTACATGTCCAGACACTATGTTATGATTTGTACAACCTCAAATTCATCATGTTCGCTTCCAATATTTGGAAATTCAAGTAACTATGTTCATATTTTGTAATCATAGAGTCAAAATTAAGGATTACATTTAATCATCCATATGTACTTAGAGTCTATAATCATAGAGTCCAAAACAATGACTACATTTTATCATTCGTATGGAAGTCGACTACTATAGTTGGTTTTAGTGAGGATTTCTCACATCCAAAGTCAGGAAGTGCTAAATTGTCACTAAATTGTGCCAGATGAAATAGTGGATCCCCGCCTCACTTGAGGCCCAAAATTACGTGCCAATCTTTGTTGGTCGCTAAATGAACTAGGCTCTCCTTCCTTTTGAAGCGGCATAGTAGCTAAAATTAAAGACTATAAAGCAGCAATTGCTACGACCTGCACATAAGTTCTATGTATTTCCTACATGTTTGAATGCAATATAGTAAGCTATGCACTGTTCCACCTAGACACTATTCAAAAGATAAAAACATCAATGACGTCTAGCAAACATATCAGGATTGATTTCTTGAATTCAAGATCTCACTTGTATTCTCGAAGATGTTTGCAGATAGTTTTCCTTGACAACATTTTTGCACCCATACATTTTTTACACGGGCATGCATAAATTGTGAGATGTTGTCTATTTATTTTTTTCTCTCCATGTCCCACAATTGTAACTACAGAAAATCCTTTCATGATCTCAGATCCATTTCCAAATGTTTCTATGCAATTGAAGGGGGTCCAATCTCTCTCTTGTGCACAACAGTCCTGCAGAAGACATATACAAGTCTATGGATGACGGTTGGATTATTTAGAATTTTACCATTAATGAGGTTGATCATGTCTATGCCTAATTAACTTATGACCAGTTGTAGTACTTAATAAAGTAGATAGATGCCTACCAATAGTCATCAACATTGTAAGCAATAAAAAATGACGTAGACTAAGACTAGTCATACATCTAGGACAACAATGACTAAATGTAATCATTCTCTTTATAAACCAATGACTATATCTAGTCATCAAGAATAGAGAACCTCAAATCATACATGCAACGTGGACGACATGCAAGAGAAACCCTAATCCTAATATACCCGCCACCTATAAAACACCTAAATCATAAACTCGGAACAGCCATTTAAGCCACTATTGCCATTCACTACGATGTTGGTATGTCCGCAACTTCTTGCCTTAATTGCTTCTAGTTGGAGGATTTGTGTCTGACCTAATCTTGTGAGAATTGGACGCAATGGCGAGCATTTCTGCAAAAAGCACTGTGACTCCAACCGAAAGTCGCCCTGCCCAGAGAGGAGGAGTTTAGTGACTATAACAACGCCGTTGAATCATCCGCTAGTAAAAGCTCAAATAATGAGGAGAACACCATAAGCAAAAATTATAGTGCAAGTGAGGAGAGAGGGTGGGACGGGAGGAGGGGTGTAAGCGTTGGGAAGGAGGAGCCCAACCCGTACGAGATAGAGCAACAACGAAATATAGAGCGGAACAAACAAGTTCTTCACCAACTGGGCATAGTTTGTCTCACTGCATAGATCAAGGATGCGGAAAAAAAAGCAAGTTGCAGAAGAAACAATTATTGAAAGGGAGTTGAAAGGCATGCGGGCAAAGAAATGTCATAGTCCTACTTCCTCCAAGAACGCAAGTGGGCCGTTGTGCCTGCTACCCTAAATCCTAAATTTGTTTTGAATTAATCTTTATTTTAAATTGCTCTAGCAGTAGTTATCATTTTTTGTAATAGTACTAGACATAGTCATTAATTTAATACCTCTTATTATAGTTGATGAGGTCATCGTAAAAAAAATGTGAAAAAAAAACTTGAGAAGAGGAAAGAGCACTTCCTATTCCAATCAGCGCAGGTGATCACATCAAGCCAAGGACAGACATGTGAATTACAGGGGAGTAAAAAAAAGCAAGAACAAAGATTGCAAAACATAAGGGACTAAACACAAATAATGTAACGGATAAAGAGGGTAAAGAAGATATCACTATATTGTTAATTTGAGATTTTCTCTTGTCTCAAATTAATATATGGACCACGACAACATGGTCTAATATTTGGGTTATCTTATCTAAACCATTTTGATATGAGTTCTTAATTAGATTCTTGATATGAACACCCGCTTCAAAGCATTTGCATCTTGCAACATTCTCCAATATTTGTGTGATTTTATCCATTTTCTTATATTTATAACTGTCTCAAAATGTCGAAAAAAATCCCAAATTAACAAATATAGTGATAGATGAAGAAGGTAAGAAATAACAAACATGAGCCACCAAGAATGTAAAGGTAAGTCCACCAAACTGTGTGACCATTCAGTGCTTCGTTAAATCGCATGTTACATTCATGGTTTTTCCGTGAGGTTTAACATACATAATCACTACAATTGCAAGTAGTCGTAGCAGATGAAGAAACCCCACTGCTTTCCACATTTTTAGTAGGGGATGATGTGAAAGTGATGGGTTATGGAGAGGGGGAGGAGGAAAATGTGGTTGCACACACAAGAAACAACAAACGCAAAAGGGGTTTCATTGCATAGAGTTATAAAACATGAAGGTTGTATGTTTCTGGAGATGCAAAGGAGCCACGATGATGAATATGCCCTCTTCAAAAGTATAGAATTGGATGACCTTCCTATCAAAAAGATTGAAGAAGTTGTAGGGAATTTTATAATGTAGCCCACCGAATTTCTATGCCATGCATGTGTAGAGTCGTAGGTAAATATAGGAAACACACTTTGGGTAGAAAATGGATAGTAGTGTATATCATCTGCAATCGGTAGCTTGAAACTGCTCAGTGTATGATATGTGTACGTAAGATGTCTCATAGTAAATTGTTTGAAGATATTGATTATGTTTTACCATCTATTGTAGTAAAATATTTTTATATATTGACTATACATATTCATCTCTTGTATCCACTGTTTGAATATGATGACTATGCTTAGTCATATTTGTTTGTAAGTTGTTTAAATATGATGACTATATTTAATCATATCATGGAGTAAAATGTTTGAAGATGATCATACAAATAGTGTAATTGTCATGAATGTAACATGTGATTTTTTTTAATTTGATACTATTTATAGTTATATTAAATAACTACATTTAATCATCAAAATTGAAATGCTTACTACTAGACCGAAAATAATGACTAACCCCTCAGAATGCAAAGCGCCAAAGATGACTCATTTTAATAAGAAATCATATATCATATTATTATTTTTAGTCACAATACGACTAATAATACTCGTTAATAAACAAATGCATTTGTCATATGACTACACGTAATAAAAACCATGTAGTCATGTAAATACAGAACATGACTTATTCTAGTCAAAGGACATAACTACACATGACTAAAATAGTCACTTAGGTATGCCTAATTATAGTAAAAATGACAAAAGATCGAGGGGCGGCCCAAAACGAGGTCCAAAACCCCATGGGGAACGAAAGTTGTCCGAAATGACCGTAGTCATTTTGTCTGGAGCGACTGGTCCGACATAACCAGGTTAAGGACTAAAAATGGTGCTAATCATCAGTGCACTTTCTTACCTATATTAGTCATAAATCATAGTCATTTTTTTATGTTTTCCTTGTAGTATTAACAACTTTTAACAACTTTTTGCAGCTCTTGACAAACTTACAAACTTAATTTTCAAAGTTCATCTTTCTCACACTCCAGCCTTAAATTCTGAATTTTGAACCTTGATAACAAAATAAGCCCTAATTTTTGTTTGTCCTTCATATATGTATCCAAACGTCATCAGGAACAAAAAATAAATAAGTTAGGAGGAAGGCAAATTTAAGATGTCACTAATCAAACCTTGTTTGTTGTTGTGTACATTTGTTGAGTGGTGGTCTATCCTGGTGTCCTCTCCCACGTCCGCTTCCAAAGCTGCAATTACAATCTCAAATTTATATGTATGTGCTCTAAACTTGTATATAAATCATATTTCAAATTCTTTTCATATCATATGAAATTGTGAATGCTCAAGTTTTTGAATCTTACTTTAGAATATGTAGAAGTTGCACCGATGGATTTGACCTCCTATTTATAATTTTAACTCTTGAATATGAGTTTGTTGTACTTGATGTTGCAGATAAAGGCATATGTCTTGTCATGCCATGTAGTGCAACCATACTAGTAGTGGTACTTGAAGTTGTGAGCAATGACACTTTAATGAGAAAGTCTTCCAAAATTGTGTTTAAAGACATTTCTACACATGTCTCTTCATTGTCATTATTATTGTTTGTTTCCACCGCTATATTTTCCTGAATATTGAATAATGGTGTTTTGATGTTGTCAATCATGGCTTGTTTTTGAAACTCTGGTTCAAATGCACATTGTAGATCTATATAATTCCATCTTTTTTTTACCATTTCACGTCTAGTTGTATGATTGTGCCATGCTGTGAAAAACCATCCACAAATTATGGGCCTCAAAGTGGACATTTTCAAGTCCACTTTCAAATCTTCAGATTTATCAATTTGATTTAAAATCACCTCCACTGTAAACTTGTTAAATTCCACTCAAAATACATGTTTGAAAGGCCTTTATAAATAATATCTGATGGTTGGACAATAGATGTGCAATTGGCGGATATGAAGAGCAAATGAATCCTAGAATGATTGTTTTTCATCCATGCCCTAAATTCCTTGCTAATATGAACATTCCAACAATTAATGAGCAAAATCATATCTTGATGTGTAGAAAGTTTCAAAAGATCTATTTGTGATGTTTTATAATTCAATAGAATATTGTTCACAAAATCCTTGCTTGTGTTTAGAGTAGATCAATGATTTAAAGAAAATGTAAGATACCAACCGTTGTCTTCACATGCAACACGCTCATCATTCTTAGAAATAAGGATCTTCGAGTCAAACCTTGAAAAATGACTTGAAACGGCAAAATATTATCATTGGTTGTTGAAGAGACAACCATAGTGATTTGATATTTGTTTTCTATTCTTTGTACCTTCACATGTTTAGAATTTTTTTCCCACGTTCGAGCTCCATCTGTATGAACAAGATGAATGCCTATTTGGTTGGTATTCACAATTAATTCCTCTAGAATGTTGTGAATCCTCACCAAATAGGCACATTTTTATGCCATTTTCTTTCCTTGATCTTCATAGTCTAATGGTAGTTTCCCTGCTATTGTTGTTGTAACTCAATAACTCCAATTCATCTCAGGCTTGATGAATGATAATATTCACTTATAATTCATATAAAATCTGCTAGAATCCTCTAGCAAGTGGGATTCCCGTTTTGAAATGATTGTTTTTATTATACCTTGTATGCAAACTCCATACAAAGGTTGACAAGCAATCCTTTGTTTCTTCAAAACCTCACAAATCTTCTATTTAAGAAGAGGATATGTGGCTAAGATTGAATAATATTGTGTAGATTTGGCAAAGTAAGTGCCAAGTTCTACACACCTTTTGATATTGTCTTTGAAAACTCCATTTGAATGAAACCAACCATACATGGTTCATCTACTCAAATAGTCATAGACACAATTCAAATCTTTTGGTTTTCTATAGGCAGACCTCAAGAAGTTCCATGCATCCCCAATATTTCGACGTCGTTTAACAGCAACATAGATAGGAGGCCAAAGACTTGGATTGAACCAATTTCAGTATTGGCCTCCTACTTTTTTTGCTTGTTTTTTTTATGGTTGTTGCCTTGGGAAGATGCACAACATCTTGGTTTTTCTTAGGCCTTCCCACTGGTTTCTTCAAGATCAATTTCTTTGGCATGACTTTCTCTTTCTCCAACTTCTCATTGAAAGTTGCAAACTCCACTTCTATTGTTCTTTCCCTTTCTTCTTTAGAAATTCGTGTAAAAAAAACTAAATCTAATTGCTTATGCTTCGGAGCCATTGCTCCATACATATACACACACAAAATAACAAATGTGCACCACAATCCAGCAATAAAAGAAAATTTTGAAAAAGAAAGTGACACATACAAAGGACCATTAATTGAGATTAGGGTATTCAATTAGGTTAAGCACACCAAGGCCGCCACAAACGGATGAAAAAATTAAGAAATATTTTATTGTCATGAATTGACTTTGTATTAAAGCGCTAGATTTTTTACAAATATTTTTTGAAATTTTTAATTAATTTATTGTTACCATGCCGGACCCACTTTCTCCACTTTAATTAATTATTCGGCATGAGATGCCAACCCTAACGGCCGAGTACGATATCTAGGCTTACATAGAGAAACCATTCACAAATGTTGGTATGAAAAATGAAATGTTCGTACCAAAATGATACATGCAAGGAGGACAATTGTGATTACACAGAATTCTACCTTATTAAATTGACTTTGGTATTAATTGCTTAATGTAAATTCAAACATAATTGATCCCTTGTTCATGCAAATTATTATATCATCATTCTTTTTTTGTAAAGATCACTAAACCTACCATATCTATGTCATAAAAATAATTGATTGCTTACATATTGGGAAAATGAGTTAATGAGAAGAGGCTTGTACATAAAGCAAATTATGGTTGAAGACCTTAATTGTATTGGTGTTATTATATTACATGACGAGGTTACTATACAATAAGTATTGGACGACCTCTTAATATTTAAACAAATTATTGTGGCTATGCTGAAAATGGACTATAATTATTTATAATTTCAAGTTTGCGATGACCACGCCATATTGTAAGGTGTCATAAAGGAGATAACTACCTTATAAATAGGGGTTGAGGAATCAAAAAACATAATATGTTTAGAGTAATGATGTTAGGATGCCTCCACAAGCATTAAGAAGGTTAAGGAAATTCAAAGTGAGTAAAAAAGTATTGTCACACATGTAAAAAATAGGTAATTTTCTACAAGGTGAACGAGTGTCCAATAACAACATGGTGATTCTTAAAGTGGTTGCTACAGTGACTCACAAAAATATTTGGGCACTACTTGTGAATTCATTTGGCATGCAATTGTAGAGAGAGGCTAATGAAGCCGCCTCCCAAATTAATTAGGGTTAATCAACATCATTTAATGCAGTATTAGGTGGCTTCCTTTGGGTAATCCAAATGGTACATTTTTGTGGGAGTGGTTCAAATAATCTCAAGGGTGGCCAATTACAATAGTGACTTCTTTTCTACTTGTGTTTCCATCGAGTGTATAGATCTTTGAGAGCTTCCAATAGTCTTAGGTTGAGATTCTTCACATTTCTAGCGGTCACAATGAAGAAAACAAGTTTTCATGAGCGTTCCCAAGTCATAGCATTGAGTGAGCAAGGATTTTCACAACGTTTCATAGCCGGCCATCTTCACATTCTTCGTAGCACAGTTGGCCACATTCTAGTTCGGTTCAAAGAAAATGGGGAGGTGTCTGATCGTCCAAGATATGGGAGGCTATGTCTTTTGAGCATTCGGGATGAGAGGCTTGCTGTGAGGACTCTCAATCAGTCAAAATCAAGGACTGCGGCAGTTGTAGGTCGTAGTTTGAGAGCTCAAGGTCTTTGTTTGTTTGATGAAATTGTCCATAGAAGTTTTTGGAGGCAAGAGCTTGGTGCTAGAGTGAAGAGGAAGAAACCATTGTTGACAAAGAAGCATAAGCAGCAACAATTACAGTGGGCGCAAGTTTCACAATACTATGATGTAGAGAACTGGAGTCATGTCATTTGGTCAGATGAGTCCAAGTTCAATGTTTTTGGTTCAGATGGTCGTCAATGGTGTTGGAGAAATCCTACAAAGCCTCTTTGTGATTGTCATGTGCAACATACGGTTAAACATGGTGGAGGTAGCATCATGGTATGGGGATGCATGAGTTGGGCAGGTGTAGGAAACCTTCACCGCATTGATGACATTATGAATTCGCAAGTTTATCTTGACATTTTACATTCGCAATTGTTAATTGGGTACTATTGAGAGACAAGGTCTTGATGAGGCATAAGTGATTTTTCAGCATGATAACGACCCAAAGCATACATCTGGTCTTCTACAATGATGGCTAGGTCAACATGATTTCTCTGTGATGGAGTGGCCACCACAATCTCCCGACCTAAATCCTATCGAACACTTGTGGAATGAAGTAGATAGACACTTACGATTGTTTGGTGATTCATCCAAAAGTAGAGATGACTTGTGGGAGAAGATCCAAGTTGTTTGGCAAAACATTGAAGTAGAATTTGTGTAGAAACTAATCCGCACAATGCCAACAAGGGTGGTTGATCTTCTTGCAGCTAAGGGTGGATACACACATTGGTAGACATGTAGTTGTTGTACATATGTACCATTTGCTACTTACTAGCTTTTCATTTCAAGTTTTCTTTGTGTTATCATGATTTCCTACTTAATCAACATAAGTTATTGGCCATGTTTTTTGCATACTTCTTTCAATTTCTTTTTACCATTTCGATTTTTTTTTCATAAATTTTTGATAACATGTTCTTGACAACTTGTATGGTATCTATGACAAATCTTGCTTATTATTTCTCACTAGTCTAAGAGCTTTTGTCCAATTTTCACAATCACAGGCAGCGGCCAAGTACTTTTGTGAATCACTGTATCTATACCATGCCAAAAAAATAACTCCAATAATAGAGATCAACCCCAGGAAAGTAGTTCGAGAATCAAGGGAAGAGAGGATTGGTTAAAGAAGCTAAGAAGGGACATGTGAGAGTTGATTTTTGAAGAAATGTCACAAAGGATCACTTGGCTATTTGGTTAGAGCAGCTATAAAAAATCACTTGGCTATGTGGTTATTTGGATACATGAAAGAATTACTAAAAAAATTATTTGGCTACCCGTTTACTTGGATACTATAGAAAATATATTCAAAAGGGTTATTTGTATGCTTGAAAAGAAGTTTCTCAAAAAGAATACTTAGATATTTTGAGAAAAAATTGGATATTTGACAAAAAATTACTTAAAGAGATTACTTGGATACTTGCAAAATATATACTAAAAAAACATTTGGATGTCTACAAGAAGATTACTACAAAAAATTATTGACTTGGATACTTGGAGACTCGTACAAAAGTTCTTTGAAAGGGTAATTGACGACTTGGAGAAAAGAAATACATAACTAGCTACTTGGAGGAAAATATCATTAGCTACTAGGAAAAAAATGATAACTAATTGTTTGGAGAAAATAAATAACTTGCTATTGAGAATGAAAATAGATAATCAACTACTTGGAGGAAAGAAATAACTTGCTACTTGGAAGGAAAATAGATAACTAGCTATTGGAAGGAAAACCAATACATTGACTCTCAAACTAAATCAGTGATTCACTACATCAATTTTCACACACAATAGAGTTATCCTTTGATTCAACCAGAGTTTTAGTAGGGAGTTGGCTGTTTCACATGCAAAACTTTCCATGTTCGGTAAGTTTAGGGTGCATGCTTGGAATCAATGCGGAGGCTTGAAAGATGGACATTCCATATTGGTCCTTTGGGTACCAAACTTGTTTTGGCATGCCTTGCATGGAAAGTTTTGCATGCGAAACAACCAACTCCCTACTAAAACTCCAGTTGAGTTAAAGGATAACTCTCATGTTAAGCTAATATAAATAAGAACATATAGAATTTCACAAAGGTTTTTTGAGAAAATCATGGTTGCGATTTCAAAGAATGACCCGGATCTAGACAAACAATTCAAAAGTGTTTAATTTTTAAACAAACTATGGAAAGATTTAGCCATTTGTGTGGCTTTGCTACCCAATGATGACTTGGCCACAACAAAGGCATCAACTTGTAAGGTAGATATAGGCATGTTGAAGAAAGAGGGAACAAAAGGAGATATTGATACGGAAGATAATAGTGATGAGTCAAATGACGATGGCAAAAGGAAAAAAAACCCCCAAAAAATCAAATGGAAAAAAAGAAAAACAATCCCAAATAAAAAAATCAAGGTTCTAAAAGATAACCTAGAAGGAATCACTTTGGCAATAGGCGATATAGAATGGGAGTGGTGTGTCGAAGATGTCAAAAACCTAGACACTATGTGCAAAAATGTCAAATGAAAAAAATGCACTAATTGAAATACTCTTACCCGTAAGACCATTGAGTGTGTGTGTGTGTGATAAATTAGAGGTTTGTAGACCTCAAGAGAGAAGTTATGGTGTGAATTAAATACAACCTGAGAGGATTTCCCAAAAGAAAAAAAGTTGGAGGATGCGCATCCAATACCACCTCCAACATTAAAGTATAGGAAGGATGCGAGACCCCTATGTTGAGAAATTGATTATCGATGAGAGGTAGGAGGCCCTATGAAGGAAATGAATATTGCATGGATGAAAGACCCTACCCTTATGATGGTTATAGGACTAATCTTTAGGCTACCAAGGCCAAGATTACTGGAGAGAAGATGGATACCTCTACCGAGAAGGCCTTAGGGGACCTATCAATCACATGCAACCTATATATCTTTAACATATAATCGATGATACTAACACCAAGGTAGTGCCCAAGGGGTGGACTCTTCACAGGAAACCTAAACGACTTGTGTAGATGACTATAAAATAAAACCCCCGTGTAGACTATAAATTTATAGAGAAAAGAATGTATATGTACTAATGGTAGGCTAGAAAATGGACTCATGTACCTATATTAATCTTTTCAATTTTAAGTGATAAATGCATGCACTACATACACAAATATGTAAATATGAAATAAATAGGTCTTTATTACATATAAAAGTCATTGGAAACTATCACCATATAATAATAATGAATGTAAATGTAAATTATGTGAAACTAACACATCTATTGTCGATTTTTTTTTAAACCTTAGGGCCCTCTTTTGTGAACCTACATTTACTTCAAAAATTCTTAATAGCCTCTTTTTAAATGCACACACTAGAGAAAAACAATGCCTCCCCTTTAGGTATACTATGTATGACAATGCCTCGAATAAAACCCCTTATTACACTCACATTAGTTCATATGTAGAATGAATAATCCACCCCCGGGGGTAGTGCTGACAACATGTAATACAGCTTGCCATAGCATGAACGCAATGTTGATGAATGTTATTGTGGTCATCATAAAGGGCACAAGATTTGTTCAATTGAATTCGAGAGTCCATTTATGAATAATCATGCCTTAATGGTTAAACAAATTCTCGAGGGTTTGGATATTAAAAAAACATCTTTATTGTATTCGAGCCCACAATTAGGTAGATGTATATGGATATGGATTGAAGGATTCATCCCTCGTAAAAATTTTCTAGATGATTTCCAATTTGGTGCCCCAACATGCACCAAAATGTGTATTTTCTAATTGTGATAATTATGTGAAAATGAACATATATAGAGGTACATAATTCATCCTTACATTTTTTCACTCACTTCAATATAAACCGAATATAATATTGTAAAGAAAACCTTTGGATTGAGAACACAATCCCTATCCCTAGGTGCAAATACACACAAATTATATTGTTTGATCATCAATGCCACAAATGACCATATGGTGAAACTCTCATTGTGATATAAATTCAATATCAATAGATTGGCCATATATTGGATATATCTCAAGATAAAAAAATAAAAAATAATTTGGTGAGGGCCTATAGCAATGGTGGAGATTGGTTGTACAATGGACTTCTTAAAGCACACATCTAAGTTCCTCTAAATTTGCTTGCTATCACTGGTTTTGAGGCTTTTTAAGGCATGACAACGTTCTGTCTCATAATTCATTATAAAAAATCCTCATTTCACACTGATTATGGTGTGGAGGGCATCTTTTTGGAGGTTTTGGCCATGCAAAGACAACCATGCCATCTTACCTTGTAAAATTTTAATAGCTAATTGTATCAAATAAACATTGCATGACCTAGTGAGCACATTTTTACCTTGAATATGGCCACATCAACTTCCACCATTTATAATTTTTTGGAATGGTGATTGTGCCTATGCCGGCTAGGGCTAGACACCCACCTCTTTAAGTTGGGCCTCATCACTATTACCCACATAAAAGGGGGTTTAATGAAATCTTGACCCTCATAAAACCATGGTGAAATCATCTCAAATTATTACTAAACAACCAATTTGACATTTGTTGGAAAAATATGAGTTATATAATAATTAAACATAGCAATGCCCAATTCCAAATAAAAAGTGACATTAATACAATATTTAATTTAGTGCTAGGTTAATTCAAGGCCTTTGGTATTAATTTCAAAATCAAATCATCTAAAATAGAGAAAAAAAATGCTATAATAAAATTGTATGAGTTTTCACCTTGAGTAATAGTGGTGGGGCTAAACTCAAAATAGGGGGTGTCTAGTTTGGGTTGGGGCTACATCTCACACAATTTGGGTGGGCCCTAGTTGGTTGAGCCATGACCCCGTCGTGGGGGAAGGGGGTGTCAGGGGCGAGGCTTGCGATCCAGCACCCCCAGGTAGTTCCGTCAAAAATTTAATGTGAAAAATAACAAATGCCACCCGCCCCACCCAATTCCAAAAAAAATCGCCATTGCATTCTTGAAGGTCATTTGTTCACAGATCCCATTTGAGTGCACTTCACCTTGAAGGCCCAAAATTCAACATGTATGTTCATTTTTCCTTAGTAAATAAGCAATTGACTGGGATTTCATTCCCGCAGTGAAACCAAGAACATGTGAATGAATGTCAATAAAGCATGTAAAGAACTTGGAAATAAAAGATATTACAAAATCCTTATTAGAATTGATGTTGTAATGTATGTGACTTGCTGTTTGAAAGGGTCTTTTGTCATTCTAAAATGAAACATATTTTTGTGTGTTATTTTTAGTTTGTTTATTTTATAATAGTTTAGTTATTGCCTTCTACTTTCCCAGGTATTCACACATATTTGAATTTATTGAGCGTGATTGAATGTAATAAATCATAATTAATTCAAATAAGTATATTTTAAATATAATTAGGGTTAATTACCTTGGTAAGCATAAATTATGATTTAATTATATATAATTAGACTTGATATATTTAATTACTTTGATTTAGCTTAATGAGTGTGAATATGTATGAACACTTGTGAAAATAAATGGCATTAACTAAAATATCATAAAATAACAAACTTAAAATATCACACACATATAAATTTCATTTTAGGATGACACAAGAACCTTTCAAATGGTAAGTCACCTACATTATAACCTCAATGCCAATGAGGATTTTATAATATTTTACCTCCAAATTTATTACATATTTTATTGACATTCATTTACATGCTTTCAATTTCACTTTAGGAATGAATTTCCAGTCAATTGCTTATTTACTAAGGGGAAGTGAACACATATATTGAATTTTGGACCTTCAAGGTGAAGTGCACTCAATATAAGATTTGTGGACAAACAACCTTCAAGAAGGCAAAGGCAATTTTTTTTTGGAATCGAGCGGGATTGACAACATTTGTCGTTTGGGATTGATTTTTTTTTGGTGGGACTGCTTGGGGGTGCTGGATCGTGGCTCCCAACCCAAAGACCCTCTTCCCCCATGATGGGGTCATGGCTTGGCTTGCTGGGGCTGCCCAAATTGCATGAGCTCTAGCCCTGACCGTCTAGTCCATGCCATCGATACCCATGCACCCTTGCCGTTCCAAAGTTCCAAAATCTAAGTTATATTGGTCACTATAACTTATTACTTTGCTGGAATTTATCTAAAAGTGCAGTCTTCTGTAAATCGATTATGGATAGTGTGTAGTCATGCACTCCACACGGTGCATGGTACCTACCTGACTTCGTTCCTACCTGCCTTGTGATTGATGGTGGGGTTTTTGGCGCTCTTCTAGGTTGCTATGGATGGGATGTGCGGAGGGATGGTATGTGATGGGATATGTGCGGAGGGATGGCATGTGATGGGATGCCAAGGACCCCTTCTTTCTCCATTGAAGTTCCCTGGCCGTCTGTTCCGAGAGGTTGCTTTTGTTACGTTGTCCCACTACTGTCCCTGCCCACATTGTCCACCACCCCGCTCTTTCGGGCTCCTCCTGCAATCGATTTGTGGGCGAGAAAGTGGGGCATCTGGTAGCACCTCGAGGCGGTTGTTTCCTTAGCTGCCGAGGGAGTCATGGGATGCATCTTATTTCGCAGAGACGAGTGAACGCAAGATGTCTTGCTACAAGAATGGCCCTGTTGTGTGGGAATAGGAGCGTAGGCCGTCTGAGGCACGGTTTTTGTTTGGCTATGGCTGAGAACGAAGAAGCGATTATGGTGCCAGGATCTTACTACTCGCTGTGGCGCAGGGCGAATGATATTTCTGAGCTGCGTGAAGTGAATGCGGTCTCTACGGGGTCGCTTGCGTCGTGTCGTTGTACGTTCGGTTCTCGTGGTTGTACGTAAAGCTCCACGAGCATATTGCGTCAGGCGAATCAATTTAACATGATCACTGTCATTGTTGTTTTCCAACTACAATCTTCTTCGCCTTGTTCTTGTGCCCGTCAGGCCCCTCTACCTGTTTCTGGGGTTTCTCTTAAACTTCAGTAATGTTTGAGGCTGCGGGACATCTTGAGAAAGGACATGAAGTTCACGTTACTCGTCTCTGCATGCGTGTACCTCAGTTTGTCTCTGCTTTTTTCCTCACCTCTCCTTTCCATCCTTGACAGCGTAGCTTTCTCAGATTTTGACTTCCTGGCAACCGCTACTTCATGACGCATCCAGCGGGAGACAATCAGATTGAAACCAACGTAAGACCTGAAACTAGAAGACCCCCCCGTTTCAAGTGAAGGAACGCCATGGTGTTTTTTTGATTTGAGACCGTTTTCTTCGAGAACCTTTGCGGACACCCACACGCGTGACCGTGGTCCATGGTGCTAGCAGGTTGGAATTCAGTCATACTCCACGGCAAGGAAGCGGGTGAAGTCAACCTCGGGTAAGAGGGGTCTGGTATCATCATACCCGCATGGAGCGCGGCCGTGAAGGTCGGCGTGGAGGTGCAGGAGGGGGCCCTGTTTATGCACCCCGTCGGCCACGCACAGGCTTTAAAGACGCTGCAGGTCTGCCTTTGGTTAACGACCACCGGCCCCTTGTTGCATCACCATCTTAGTTCTGAGACAATTGTTCTGAACCCAACCGTCTCATATTCTAACTTCCAACTATTTATCTTGACCTTTGTTTCATGGAACTTCGTATTATCTATATGCACAGCACGTGTATGGATTTGGTCTTCAGATCCGAAATTCTATTTCCAGAATAGCGACATCAGGAGGGGGTGGTTCTCACTCGATTGCTTCCTCGTGAGCCGTTTGTGTTGGTGGAAGGCTGTTTTACCCAATTTTGTTCTATTTGAGAAGCGTCATTTATCTTCAGTATGTCAACAATGCTTTTTGGCCAGTATATCAACGGAGTTCTGGATAGCACGCATCCTCGAATGGAAGTGTGTAATGGCTTTTCTCAAGAGTGCACTATATCTACATTTGAAAAGAATTCCATATTGTCGCGCCGACGGTGGATCTATTTCGAAGCACTGGCTTGAAACATATCATCGGTGTATTGTATGGATTATTCATGTTCGAGAGATTTTCGGTTTATGTTGAACATTTTGGATTCAGTTTACCTAGCCGGAGACTGAAAATTCCTGGAAAATTTGCTTACAAGGTCATCTATTTCCCATGTACAGCCTCTAGATGATACACGGACCTGGAATAAACTCAAGACTACTCTCAAATCTGACCCATCCTCCTCAACGTCGTAGCTCTCCTCGCCTTTAGTTGACTTGGTTACCGTTAGAGTCAACACTTTGTGTGTAATCCTACCTGTTTGATGGTTAGTAGTTTTGGCTTACATTTTGAGGCCAGGAACAGTTTAGCATTTTCCATCCCCGTAGCCCCGGTTGAGAGATCTTGCATCAACATGCGAGTGTTTAACCCGGATTATTCCCATCTATTAATTATATCTGTTCTAAGAGCAGTTGTAGAAAGAGTCATTTTAGATATCGGCGGACATCTTTGTCTGACTTTATCACTAATTGCCCTTTGCCTGGACGGAGCGCTTGCTGATAAAATTTCTCTATGCGATGCGTGCGATCCTACTTCATAGGTTACATGCTTCCTTTAAGTCAAGGAATGCTGCGCCATTTCTCGTTCTGTGGCTGTCATGTAAATGGCAACTTATCACCTATTTAATAACCTCGGTGTTATCATGTCTGGAAGTTGGGCTAGAATTATCCGTTTCAGCACGTATGCTATTTGCCTCAGCAACAGTTTGAGGCGTGTAAGAGCGAAACCCGCCAGTCTTCTTCGTCTAGTTCTGGATGTGGGAATTGAACGGAGTTTACAGCGAAGCCTACGTACTCCTCATTATAGATTTTTGCAAGGAAATTTATCTCGAACGATTCCAGTCTGCCTAGAATATCATGCTTTGTTTACTCTCCTGCTTTGTTTTACTATACTGCTTTGGGAAACCCTCTCTGTATTAGTCGGACGTTGTGGAAAGTTAATCCAAACACAGTAAACGATTCTGGAATCGTTTTTAATGCTCTGGGTGATTGGTTACTTCTGTTTTTGATGATGTTCTGCACTGTTTTTCCATCTTGGACTATCCAAAAGTTTACACTAATGCGTCGTAGATGAAAGTATTATGTACTTATTAGACACAGCTAAAACTTCTCTGGTTTTCGCATAGCCGTATTTTCCCTTCAGTAGATTAACATCAGAAGTGTATGTGAAGCTGCCTTCAGAAATATCTGATGCCCTATTGCTAGTGTTCAGGCAAGGGTTTTGGCTAGTTATTAAAGCAGAAGTGAATGAGCAAGAGGTCGGAGAGATTGAAGGGAATTGTTGAATCAATTGACTGTATTGGGAAAACTTACTGTGGTCTGGTATTTGGGACTCTGCAGTTGGGGATGATGGCGATGACATAATGGACGACGTCCATAATCCAAGATTACGAGAAAGACCTAAGAAAGATAGCAGTGGCGTTACATCCGGACAGGCTTTAGTGTCTACCAGTGTAGTGTCCAGCTCACGCAACAAGAGAAAGAGACAGGGGTCACAAGAGGTGCAGGTGCATGCCAGAGGAAGCCCAGCTGATGATTTAGAGGAGACAACTGAAGATACAGAGATGGTTGTCTCTGAAGACGATGACGACCCTCCACCCCCTATTATACCCCGAAGACCTGGAAAGTTGAGGCCGCAGGGAAAGGTCAGCACTGAAATACACCTGTCCATCACAAGATCTTCTTTTATGTGGAGGGTCTTGTTTATAGCTGCTTTCGCACATCTCACTTGTCCTTACTCCGATATGAACTGTTCACAGATTGCTGAGGATGGCATAACAGTCGATCTCCCAGCTGTTCCTAGGAAGGCCCGTACAGGTAAGTCGCAAACATGTATTGGTGACTTATGGTTTCATTGCATCAATAGGTATTGCTTGCAAGGGTGTTTGTGTTTCAGATTCTTCAAAGATTTTATTCTACAACTGAAGCATTTCTTTGATTGCTTCTATTCAGCAATTTTGAAGCGGCCACAGGAAGCTCTTCTACCACCTCCAGCAGATATTCCATCACATCAACCATCAGCTGTTATTGCTTCCACTCCTGCTCCTTCCAGCACTCCTTCGTCCATTGCATCTTTGAAGCCAGGAAGGAGAACGGTATGTTAGGGTGACACTTGTCCATATCCTTTGCTTTCAATGTTCTGCCTGGATCCAGTGTCTTCTTTGCGATTTACTGGTTTTCATTTTGGGTACCCTGGTTCTTGTTGCAGAAACCGAGCAGCTCAAAAATCCGGGGCTCCAAGTTGCCAAAGGTAAATTTAAGAGATGTTTACGTCTGGTAACTATCTTCAGTTCCCCGAAGTAATTTTATACTCCTCCTCGCAGAACATGTCAATCTGTATGGGACAGCAGGGTAAACTCCTCTACTAATTATTTGCATTCAGGCTTGTTGTTCTTGTTACTGCTGGTCCTGAAAGCCCATGGAATAAACTTACACTGAAGAAATGGTTACTTGTGGTTCATTTAGGCAGCAACACCTACGCCGGTATCTGAGCAAGAGGTGGAAGTAGCAGAGGCGTTATTTGATCTGGCAAGAATGTTTACACAACCTTCTGTATCATCAGTGGATGCCAAGTCTGAGGCAAAGTCAAGTTCTTATGACCTTCAATCTGAGAGTAAAGTTGATGCAAAAGCATTTGCTTGTGCTGTTGCTAGCACCCAACCCATGCATCCTTTTAATGGACCATGCAATTTTTCGTCTTCAATGTCTGCACCTGCATCTGTATCTCAAGCAGTGTCTGGTGGGGGACTGTCACCTATTCCTGCTTCGGCTTCTTCTCCTATTCCTTCTCCTTCCCCTCCTCCAGGACCTGGACCAGCATCAGAAGGTATGTGGTCTTTTGATGCATACAGTTGAAGGGAGTGTGAGTTGCTAGTGAGGTGCACATGCCTAGCTATACCACATGTTACTGGTCCACTCAATTGTAAGGGAGCCCAATGAGGCCTCCAGTTAAAAATTATAAAGGATATTTGCAGTTCTTCTCAAGTAACTGATGGTGTAAACATGGGCATACATCGGTTTTTGCAAACTTGGGGTGAGGGGTTCTAGTAGATTGACTGACCTCTCATCTTGAAATTTACTGCTTTGCAATGTGACAGCTCCAAAAAGGAAACGCCCCCGCATCAGGACTCGACCTGAGGAGGGTCCATCAAATCAATGCAAACCATCTGCTAGTCTGGCAAGTGCCCTGTCAAGTGCAATTGGAGCAAATTCTTCTCAAATAAAAGAGGCAGAACAAAGCATCAACTGGTCCTCTATCGCAGATAGAAGTGCTGTAAAAGTTGAGGCCAGCACTACCACTGCACCTGCTGTATGTACAGCTGTACCCAGTCTCATGGTCAGTACAATTGTGACATCCAGCATGGCACTGGCTTCTAGTGCTGCTTCTCCTATGATATCTCCCTCAGTAGTTCCTTGTTCTGTTTCCCGACCCAGTATCTCCTTGGAGAAAAGAGCTTCCAGCTCTGAAAAGAAGAGTGTGGCTGCAGTAGCCAAACCAGAGCATGCAAATCCAAGTTTTGCGGAGAACAAACCTGCTATCCCATTGCTCATGGACAAGAAAGCCTCGGCAACTAGCTTACTAGCCTCTTCAACATCCAACAATAGGGAAGTGGATTCAACAGTCAGCACCAGCTCCCTACCTGAATCCCTCACAGCACAGTTGGAAATTGGGAAGAGGTACTACATACTTTCTGGTTTAAGAGTCCTTTCCACTTGATGTTAGTCTTGTTTTGTTGTTTCTGTGATATAAGCTAGGCTGACAGTGGTCATCATCTACCAGGTCTCCCCAACCAGCTGCAGCTGTCGATGACGATCCCTCAACCAAAGAACATATTGATCTCATGGTATGCCTGATACTAACTACAGATTATTGAAGAAAGTGCTTGTTAAGTTGATTTAATAAGAAGTTGCAGGTTATAGAAACTGCTAATGAAGCTTTTGTGAACTCAGGCCTCTCCCAGCAAGTTGCCAGCAGCTTCAACTATTGAGAGGAATGGTGATGGTGCTGAAGCTGGAGTTCAAGATGTGCCAGGGAAATCTATTGTATGTGACACCTTGTTTAGTTGTTGACTTTGTTCTCATTGCTTCCATGTAGTTGTAGTTTTGTTGGCTGTATTCACCGACTGCATGTACAGTGGAAGAGTTCAGTGCGTTAGTGTGGTCAATGGATTGTTGTACTCTGTGCAGGTTAATATGGCAGTTGCACCAACTGGGGAAACTATTTGGTTGGATCAAGAAATGAAAAGTGAGGAGAAGCAAGTATTGGAGAATTATAATGAACCAGGAAAAGAATGGGAGACGGAACATAAACACTGTGAAACAGATGGGGGCAGAGAGAAACAGAGTGAGTTAGATTATCAGACAGAGTTATCAAAGGACCGTGAAAAGCAGAGGGAAAGACACGATATTAGCAAAATCTCTGCCCAGAGATCAAGTAAAAGTCAAAAAGTGGACATTGGAAGGTCTCAGAAAGCAGGTTGGTTAACTTATTTTCCTTTGTTCCTCCTCTCTTGTTTGGTAGTGCATCTTGGCGAGGCTTTTATCTCAGATGTCCTAGTGTAGGAGGCTTTCTGGTCTGGCACTTAAAAAATTAATATTGAAAAATAAACAGTTTATTAACTGACAGGAAGAGCCTCAGAATAATTGGAACTCAACTAGGTTTTTATTGCTCTAAAATTGTATAGTAGTGTTTAGGACATTAGTGGCGCCAAATTCAATTTCTGCTGGATTTGGCAGAAAGGCTGTGAGTTTCTCATAATTTGGCTTTTTGAAATGTCTATTTAATTCCTGCCAAACCATATTGTATGGAGCAAATACCCTGATATTTGATGGACATGTTTGCAGTGTCTGCTACAGCAGCTGCGGCAGCATCATTTTTAGCCTCTGGCCCTCCTGGTTCTAATAGTGCCACCACAGGTGTGGCTGCTCTTCCTTTATCCATGGGCATGCTCAGCTGGCCTGGGGGATTACCGGGTGGCTTAAGGTGGGTCAAATGAAATTCAGTGTTAATGCTCATTTCACTGATTTGTCTTCATATAGATTTTATGAAGGACTAGCAATTGATGGTGTCATTGTTTCTCTTATGCAGCTATTTCCCTCCAGCTGCAGCTGAGGATAATCCTCCATCTGTACAGGTGCCAACGACATCTTGTTTTTTAATTTCTGTGGTTGGGATATTACTCTTAATATGATAGAAGTCGTTACTTAGCTTATGGCCGTTTTTTACTTGTTCATGCTACATACTCTTGATGCAAATTTTACTGTAGAAAGGATTTGTAATCAAGAACCAGCTGACAGAGTCATTGCTTTGAGCAGTTGCCACCATACATCATGCCACCACGGCAAGCCTGGAAAAGATGTGCCTTGCATGTTTATATTGCACGATTTATCGACATGCAGCAGCAATTAAATAGCCACCATCCCTTCTATACTTCTGCAAATAATATGTACGGAGCTAAGCCTTACAATTTAAACATGCCTCTATCCCCCGTGGAGTCCCTTTTTGGAAGTGCTACAGGTGCCCCTCTTGTGGGTAGTGCATCTGGCCCATCAGCTGCCAGCTCTACTGCAGCTGCAGTCAACCTTGAAGCTTGTGATCGTGGTTTGAGTGCTGCTGCAAATGCTGCAGCTGCTAGTATTAATGGATCCAAGGAGCGTGCTTATCATTCGGAGGTGTTGACCCGGAAACTTCCAGCTCAGCAGCAGTCCACCCATCAGCAAGCAACACTTGCTATGCAGGTATTGCACATCTCATCCTCTTGGTGTGTTATGTGGCGTTTTAAAAAATCCAGGTTTGTGCTGCTTTGTAGGCAATTGGTTTTGAATGGAATCTGTTATATCTGTAAAACTATTCGTTTTGTCGCAATTTATTGTATTCTTGCTTTTTATGCAGCCTGGGCAAGCGTTTGGACTGCCTGGTACACAAACTGGTATAGCCGTAGTTACTGGAGCTGCACCAACCCCTGCGATAAGTGTATCTAGTGGAGGAACCAATCTTCTCCCTCCTGGAAGTGGAATGCCTGGATCCAACTCAGCTTCTGGAAGCAGCTCAGCAATGCTTGTAGGTGCTGGTCCACAGGGTGGGGTTCCATGTACAGCGAGCAATGGTGCTGCTGCCACAGCTGCAGTGCATGCCCAATATATGCATGCAATGATGCAACAGTCACAAAGCTTTCCCTTCACACAATATCCACCTCCCCATTTTGGCCCAGCTACATTTAATGGACCTCCTTCACATATGGCCACTCCACAGGTTAGAACACTATCTTCTTTCAAGAATGATACCTTTTGATTTGGATCACAGTCTTCCTGTGGTCCCCTGTTGCAATGTTTTCATACAATTTCATCACAATCTGCAATTTTGATGATTTCTTATAGGGATTGAGGGATTACAATGTACTCTTCTTTTGGATGTTGGTTTTGATGAGATAGTTCTTGTTGTACTTTTTGTCTTTATATCCAAGTTTCTTAGACTAGCAATGCTAATTGGAACAAGTAAATGCCATTTTCTACTACTTGCAGGCTGCTGCACAATTTTTTGCGGGGAGCCCATTCTTCACCACCCACTTGGTTTCGCATACCCAACAGCCGGGTAATACAGCTAATATTGGGCCTGCAGCTATGCCAAAGCAGCAACAGGCAAGTCGCAGTTTCCCGCAAGCTGGTTCTCCACAGCAGCAGGTACCACCACCTCAATCTCCATCCCGTTCCCAACAGCAGCTCTCTTCTCAACAACTGCAGCGGCCATCAGATAGGGATGCGCCCATTGTTGGAGATAATGGTTCAACTGCTGATAGCAAGTTTTCAATGATGCACCGGACATTGTATGCACAGGCCTCTCCCAATACTTCTGTTTCAAATGCTAGTCCGCCTGCACCAGCAGTTCTTTCAGGAGGTTTGCAAACTATCTCATTACCTTCCCCTGATTACAACATGGCTGCTGTACTGGGGAAACAATCTAAGCAGAGGGATCAACAGTCCCAACAGAGCTCTGGGCAGCAGCAGTCTCAGTCCCAGCAATCTTCCACTCTTTCTTCACAGCTACAGCAGCAGCATCATAGTCCTGGAGCTGCATTGCAAATGAGTGCAAAAGGCGTTGAGCCACAGACCACTCAATCCTTTTCCATGAGCATGGCTGCTGTGAATAGAGGTTCAGTAGTTGGTCCAGGACCGTTAGGTTTAGCCCCTGTTGCTGCAGTTATGGCACCACAAGGCCATGCTATGTTACAGAGCATTGGTGATTCTGGGAGAGGTCACTCGTCATCTCAAGCTCCCCACCATCAATTGAATGCAGGGACAACTCACTCAAACATGCAACAGCAACAGCAACAGCAACAGCAACAGCAACAGCAACAGCAACAGATGCAGCAACAACAGCAGCAGCATCTCATACAATTGCACCAGGTTCAGCAGCAACAAGCACAAGCACATCAACAACTCCAGCAGCAGGTTCAACTTGCATCCTTGTCAAGATATTACCAGCTTCATAGTTTCACATACTCGTATTTAAACCAATTGACTATCAGGTCACGTTGTCCCATCTCAATAGGAGAGAGGAAGAATTTCAGGATGAACATCCTGTAGTTTAAGATGCATCGTCTGTTTTCCAACTACAGGTCTCTTTATTGATGATGTCCCATGAGTACAGCTTTAAGATGTTCTTCCCCTCATGTCTACCCATATTTTACTTGTATCATCAGGACAACTCTATGTGCTAAGAGTCTTTATTGTTTCAGCAGCAGCAGCAACAACAACAACAACAACAACAGCAATCAATACAACCACAGCCTCAGCAACAGCAGGGTATACAGGTTCATAGGGGTACAACAAGTGGTTCTGAAGACAGCAGGCCAATGTTGGATGGGAACATAACCACTGGTATTGGTCGAGGGCGTGACCGGGAAAGTCTGGACGATAGAAAGATGATTGCCAGGCGACCAATAGGACCAGCATCCTCATTGTCTAGAGATATGGAAGGTTCTACAAACATACTACCCTCACCAACATGTGGTGGAGGCATGGCCACTTCTAGAAATGTTGGGACTACTCTGAACCTTATGGCACCAACAAATCCCAACATTTCTTCTAGATCAGGCGGTCATCCACAACCCATGACTGTATCAACTTCTATCTCACAGCAGGTGATCCAGGCCTCAAAACAAACAGGTAGCCGCTCAAAAAGCATGCCTGGTTCAAACACTACACCCTCTGCTGGCACAAATCAGTCATCCTTGACTTCTTTCCCAGAACGTGTCCCTACTCCTGGAGCTGCTGTGCTAGGGAAGGTTCACTCTCCAGGGCTATCTTTGCCAGGGCAGCAGAATGCTACTGCCTCAAGCCAAGGAACTAGGCACACACAAGTTTCTCAGCATTCTCAGATAAAACTCAATCAGAGGACATCAATGGGGCCGATAGGAGTGCCAACACCCCCAACAGTTCCAGGTACTGCTTTACAAGTGGTTCTTGCTGCTGCAATGGCCAAAAGTCCTCAAGTTCAGCAGCAGCAACATCGATCACAGCAAGGAGCATTAAACCCTGGTTCTTCCCAGCGAATGTCCACTTCAATGGCAGGTCCCCCTTCTTCTAGTCCTGTTCCACTACCCCCACTCCCACCCGTTTCAAAGTCTTCGGGACCAAATCCTCTTAAAACTGCCTCATCTCAGAAAGGTCCCTTTCCTGTGTCTCAAAAGTCTAGTGCTACTTCTGGAAAACGATCATCCTCACCTTCACATTCCCACCCCTCATCTATACTGGGTCCAAGTCCTTTGGCTCAAAACATATCAGTCCAAAATATTTCAGTAAAAACTTCTCAACCACAAGGGCAAAATCACCACCCACTGGCGCAACAACAGATGCAATCATTGCCACACACTCCTCAGCAGGGACAGCAACAACGTTTTTCGCAGCCCCATCAGCAGGGCCAACTTCATAAGCAGTCACTATCTCCACAGCAACAACAGCAAACCCAGCAAACGCAACAGATGGTGCGGCAACATCTCCTCCAGCATCATCATCAGCAGCAGACACAATTGCACATGTATCAAAATGTATGTTGCAGTTTAGTTGCCTTTGATTTTGGGGAATTTACATGGTTTCTCTGCTTTGAGCTTCCAGATCTTCGCTTCATTCAATTTGGCTCCATCCATGTTGGCCTCCCTAAAGGGGTGGTGATGCAATATTCATACAACCTTTCTTTTTTATGATATTCATTGAATTATTATCATAGATGGTTTTGTATTGCCTCCCTCCTTTGTGATATCAGTACATTTGAGTTCAACTTTAGCCAATATTATTTGTGTGTATAGGCTCTTAGTTACATACATGGAGAGTAATAAATTGGAATTTGACATTCTACTCTTGCACCTCTTCACCCTATGGTTGTCTTCCTGAACAGAAAGTTTGCAGTCTGGATTTGTTATAGCATGGTTATTTTCGGTTTGTTTGGCTCTCTATTCTTATGGAACTGGTTCTTGCAGCAGCAACAGCAGCAGCAGCCTTCACATTCTCAGTCTCTGCAAGCTGGACCTGCCCAGCAGACTTCTCAACAACCATCACCACATCAGCAACAATCTTCACAGCCACAGCAGCAACAATCTTCCCAGCCACAGCAGCAACCTTCCTCTTCACAGCTTCAGCAGCACTCTTCTCTACAGCTCCAACATCTGCAACAACAGCAGCAGCCGCTGCCACAGTCAACATTTCCCAGCACAGCATCAAATGGTGGATTGGCTTTGGGCTCTGTTCTTTCATTGGGTACAGGGAACAATGGGACTTGTTCTTGGAGTAGTAACTCAGAAATTGGTGGGAGCTCCCAAAGTAGGCCACTGCTCTCTACAAAGCAATCAGCAGCTGCTGGTATGCCCGTGGCTAACTCTGGAAGTCAGAGATCTAATAGTGCAGGCCCTACGTTTTTGCAACAGTTTGGATCTTCTGCATTGCCCTCAGTTCAGCAGCAATCAGGCAGTCCTCGCAACAACAATCCCTCAACATATATGCAGGCAGGGGTCCCCTCTGGTGGAGGGGGAAGATCAAGTGATGCGAAGTTGCTCACTGGTCAGTAATGCTCTATTGCCAGAGTTATATACCGTATTTTCAAAAGTGTTGTATTGGTGGGAAGTTTGACTGGCTTGTAGGAAGTGTTGAACTTAAACCTAATTCTTGTGAATAAAATTCCAATTGACAAACATCAATCTCCTATTTCACATATTCCTCTGAGATTGTGCACATCTACATTGTGGAATACAATAATTTTCGCTCAGGTGTACCTTGTTGAGTTCTCATGATAGGTGTTGTAACATGACAGATGGACAAGAACAACTCAACGGTGTGCGCACAATGCAAGGTTCATCACCTGCCAGACCTTCCTCTACAATGTCATCTTCTCCAGCCATCCAGCCTTCCTGTCAGAGGACTCAGGCAGGTGGCTCACTGTCAAGTAAGCCTGCAAGTGGACACTACACAGGGACGAACTATGTTGAGAATATTCAGTCTCGCAGCAGTATACTGCTATCTGGTTCTAACAATTCTACCACTGCACCCATTAATACATCAAATGGTCAAACCAATAGCAACACAAATCTGCATATTGGAGGAGATGGTCGGGCACCATTTGTTTCAGGTGTTCCACCTTCCTTTGATTCAAGCCAAATGCACTCACCATCATCAATATCTATGGCAACTACTGTGATTGCACCTAGTGGTCCTGCACCACTGATTAGTCAACAACCAACAACCAATGTTGTACAGCCATGAGTCAAATATAGAGACCCTGGGCTTTCTTGCAGGTGCCTGGATTATCTTCTGTGATTTTCCCATAGATGTAACAAACAGTGCAGGAGAGGTTTTAAATAACCTGAGTTTCAGGTTCCAGCATTTGTTGTGGCCTTTTTTCTTTTCATCACCCTCCCACCCTGGTTGTCCACTTCAGAGGACATTGGTTAGGTGCTTCTGCAGTGAGCAGCTATGTCTGCCAAATATTCCAGCGCATGTGCAGTTTGGAGGTGCTTCCTTGAAGTATTCAAACGGCTGAAGTGGCCATTGTAAGTCAGCTTGCCCTTCCATCTTGTGTCTGGTTCTCTCTGATGTAAATGTTTCCACATGACATACATCACTCGTTTTGAAGTAGACTATTAGTTTATAACAAAATCACCCTTACACTATGGTACATCTTAGACATCAACGGCCAGTTGCATTCAAAAGTTGCTAGTCATTTCTCATATGCCCCCTACCTTGGTCGATTGGCCAGAAGTGCAAATGGTACAAGACAGACCATTCAAGCTGTAGGTTTCAGGTGCACTGGCTGCTGCCAAAAGAGGATTCTCTTTGCTTGTAGAGACTTACATGAGTGCAATGATTACATGGTGCATAGTGGCTCATAAGCATCTGCAAGACAGATTTCGGACCCTGCAATTTGTTGCTTCACTCTTTTGAGGAAGTTCTGGCCATAGCAGATGAGGTTTGATTAGGATTCATCTCATGGAACATTGCTGGTGTGTGTCAGGCTGTTCAGGTTTGAATTTGATCAAGGTTGGCAGATGGCAAGTGCAACGTAATGACAGGGGCAGGCGCATGGGCATGGGAACTTCTGTAACCTATCTTGAAGCTTACAGGGATGTAAGAATCTTATTTGTTGGTTTGATTGTCACCAACGGACTATCTATCATGAAGGGCCTGCATGTGTCCTATGGGGGTCTGTGGGATGATCATTTAAAAAAAATTGATGAGTAGCATTGTAATTTTCGTTTTTGGCAATTTCCACCAATCTTTTAAAATGATTGTCAATGGCAGCAGTTTAACCTTTTTCAATATTGGGCTTTTCATGCTATATTTTTCCATTATTTAACCACTCTATCAAATGCTACAGACTTGTTTACAGTTTCACTTGCCACATCTATCCTTGGAATGTGAAATATAATTCTAATGCACTCTCAGGGGAGTGAGGTAAGCAGCAGAGCCCTACATTGGGTGCCCATACCCATGCCCATGCCCATGCCCATGCCCATGGGTTTTGGGTGGGCATGGGTGGGCCAAGACTTGGTGTAGGCGGGTAATACACATTACACAATTTTTGAATACATCGGCGGCAATTTTAATAGCATGGGTGGGCATGGGTGGGCATAGGTCGTTGCTGATGGGTATGGGTGGGTATGGGTACAAATTCGAAGGAAAATGTCGGGCTCTGGTAAGCAGTGAGTGCACTGCACCCTTGTGTGTTCTACATTGATTGATTGTGACATTGGACAAACGAACATGTGGACATATGTGTTGTGAATGAAAAGGCTAGTGCTATTCATCTTCCAAGTTCCTTTGGGCGGTTGAGAGGACTAAGTTTGTGCTATCCCAGATGTCAACTGTTGCATATGGGCATACAAGGGCTAGGGCGAACCGACCCATACATTGGTACCTTACCGGATGTCTAGTGATGTCACATTCGAATGAATCGGCCCTCAACCTCATAGGGGGTCTTTTTGTATTGGAGCCACTTCATCCACGATATGTAGGATGGTTGATTTTAAGTGAGTGCCACGAATCCCCAGCCGTTCGCCCTCCCCGGTAAGGTACGGATATATGGGTTGGTTCGCCCCAGCCAGCATACAAGGGTACCACTAAGTAAAAAATATCAGCCATCAGTAATTTTAAGCTTGGCAAATAGTGTGTATTGGGCATTAGTACCAAACACATTAATTGGGACAATTAGTGTAGTATAGCATGCATTGGAATTATTTTGTACTCTAGGTATGTGAAGGGTAAGTCACATGACATATTGCCACAATATTATTCATAAACTGTGTAGTTTCCACAATAAATTTTTCTATCCGCCCAAAATACTACATGGGTAGGATATGCCTTACATTACTGCGGTAACCACCACACATCATGGCTGATGGGCCCATGCACATACCTTTTATTGCCAGAGCTGCCCCTGAGGCTTGCTTCTCCCGGTATATCACTCGTGGGGTTCACTGAAAATATTATTCACTAACAACTCCAGATTGTCCGCCGAGTGTCCACCTTGGAGCCTATAATGTGGGCTGGGGCGAAACAACCGGTACACTGGTTCCTTGGAGGCAAGGGTTTAGGCATCCAACAAGGAACGAGTCTATGGGTTGGTTCGCCCAAATCCACATTAAGGTAGAAATACCATAAACTGTTAAAATAAGGCGATTCGCATTGAAGATCTGGTCTGACAATGATGAGATAATTTTCCAAGATAGACGAGAAGGATTCATGAAGAATGCAAGTTGTTTCGTATTTTTCTGCCTTGTACAAAAAGTTCCACAATTTTTCAAAGTGGAAAGTTTGTCCAACCCACTTCCCGTTCACTAGGCTCTCCGCATTTCGATACATATTATCACCTAAACCCGTTAATCATGAGTACGTTAGATCTTGCCTCCCATTGGCTACACTGCATTGAAGTTGCCGCGCCATTTAAGACATGGCACTCACCATTATGAGGCGGTCTAGTGCACCGTTATTGGGTGGTTAACGGCTTATGGTATTTCTACCTTATAGGAGCCAAGGATGTAACTTGCACAAGGTGAAAACCAACCACAACCAGCTCAACCTCCATGCTGGCATTGTTCACAAATAGCTACACACTCTGACACTGTTAACCCGGTGTCGTGGGTCCCCATCAGCGTCCGAAAAGTTTTTGAAGTTATTAAGGTTAATTGCCTACCTCTTTAAAAGGGCATAGGCTATTTCCCTCATGGCATAGGTTGCATCCTACAATATCAAATTTTTGTAAGTTGAAAACCTTTTGAGTTTTTAAGTTACCCGCCAATTGCCTTCAAAACTAATTTTTAGTAGGTTAAAATCCTTCATATCTTTTAATGTTGTAGGCTTTAAATTCAAAATTTGAGTACTAAGTGGTATCCTTGGCAAGAATTGAACCTGGCTAAGCCCTTCACCACGTTTGAAGGCCAAGGATTAACCAACTCTTTTTTAAAGAGTTGATTATAAGTTATGAAAGGTTGCCAAAATTCAAATGAGTTTAAGGGTGAAAGTCCTCACCATCTTCTGATTCAACCTCTACTCTTCCTGCAAGATATTTCTCAGGATTAGTAAACAAGAATCGAAACTTTCTTGAATCCTTCCACAAAGATATAGCTTCCTACAAAATAAACTCAAATTTTTTGGTTGGTCCTTCAATCGCCACCCGCATCACACTATCCAAGTGTGTTGTTGTCATTTGATTCCTATTCTTCTGCTTGATGTTATTCTGCACAGAGAAAGCTCTCTCACAAGTAGCAGTACTAACACATTGGCATCTTGGAATGTCGGCAAGCGTTAGTAGGTTAGGAAATTTCAGTTTCAAAGAAGGATTCCAACTTATAGATGTCCACAAATCCTCGAAGGTACGATCACTCCATTCACAACTACCTTGCACTTTGAAAGCAAAGAATTCTTGCTTACAAGTTGCAGCATTTACCAATGGAGGATATGTTGTGCCCCCGAATATTAGCCTAAAGATATGTACTTAGGCCAACTAATTTCCCAATTTGAAGAAGGATGAATGGCTAAAATCCTCTCTTTTAAAAAATTTGTAGGCAAAATTTCCTACATGTTTTTTTATCACATAGGTTGATATCCTATGTTTTTAAATTGTCCATAGGCTCTTTGTCCTACACTTTCAAAATTTTATAGGCTAAGTCACAAATTTTGTAGGCTGCATTTGTATTAGCCTTAGGCTCTTGCCGGACCCTGGTCCCCATTGCTTGACCCTCTTTTCAACTCATCCAGTATTGTGTCTCATTGCAGCCCAACATACACAATATACCAAGCATGTTGTGTCCCAATACAGTTTGCCCTTTAAGTCTGTTACCTCTATAAGTGTTAATTTTGAAGTGGGGGTTTATATAAACCCCCTACTAGAAATGTTAACACTTAAATTGGTAACAAATACAGATGGCGAATTGTATTAGGGCCCATGTAAGGGAAGCTACCCTATTAAAGAGGACTACATTTTGAGCAATTTTTGTTATTTTTGTACATTAACATTTGGCATGAATTCTTTTTCATATGTAGAGGAAGTGAACAAAAATTAGTCATCATTTTTAACTTTTAAATTTATCATTTTGAATTAGTCATAAAATATTAAAGTATTATGCTAGAGTGTGTTATAATAGATTTCTATAGGCCTCATTTTAGAATTGAACAACTCCTATCATAGAATTAAATCTTGTCTAATTATTACCTCTAATTTTATCTCTACACATTCACCATGTGTCTTGGAACCCAACACCCAAAGAGTTAATTACACTCTAACTTGGCTCTAACCCTGAACTTCTTGGAGGTTATTGTGGTTTCATTAGATCATCTAAAAAGTAAGCTTTCTAGAGCTCAATTTTTATTGTACCTTAAAGAAAAGTTGTTGCTAATGATTATAAGATCACATCAATACAGTGACAATATTTAGTAATTTTCATGATTTGTTCATACTCGATTTAGAATCATTTAACTTCAAGAAATTGTGATAAATATATGAAATAACATTATAGTCCAAAATTTTAAGATTATATTAAGAATAGAGATACACTTTGAGGTAAGAAAAGAATCCATAGAATATTGACAATTTTCAATCAAAATAATATGAAATGGCTATATATAGTAAGTAATATCAACAAAGGGAAAGTTTGGTCATTCTTGACTTTCAAAATCTCTTGTGAACAACCATCTTTTCATAATGGAATGGGATCATCACCATTGACAAGATGATTTCATGAGGAACACAATGATACTAATTGTGACCTTCCTAGCACCTTCCTTTTGGATGAATTTGCCTTCAAGAGTCATTCATAAGCCCAAAACATGCCTCTTAGGAGGTTAAGGGCTAAATCCCTTCACCAAGTGTCCTATATTCAATACCCAAGCCAACCAAACATACCAAAGGGATAGGAAAAACATTTCTTGTCCTTGAAACCATGCTTATCTTGTCATATTTAGAGAGATTGTGTTCCTTATTGGGTACTTGCCTATCCCATGTAAGTGCTTCTAAATTTTCCTTCATGGAGATGGGCTCCACCTAACTCCAACACCTCCCCCCTTTCCATCAGTTCATTGCATTGGAAGCTTTGGAAGCCCTAGGACCCTATTTTTTGCATTTGTTCCCTAGAGCTCAACGCAAAAACACCCTTTTGGTAATAGGACAACAAACCTTACCAAATACTTTCAAGTTGCACCCAACATATCAAATGAGCCCAATGAATGAAATGTTCCTCACTTCAGTACAAGGGTTTGTCACAACTATGCATGCATCTAATGTTCCAATGTCACATCTTCCATAGTCACGATAGGAGATCAAAATTTGAAAACAAATGTGATTTTTTGGAGAGTAGATTAGGGTGGGATCATACACTTTTGCAACTCATGTTCATCATATCCACAAGGGGGAAGTCTTTCATTGGCACATTATAAAGAACTTCAACTATCAATGCATATCTAGTTGTGTGTAGTTAAGACCTCCACATCAGATCTAGGGTTTCAATTATTGCTCAAATTCTTCCTCTTGTAATACTTGCCAAGACAATACACTTGGTATGATAAACATGACAACCATGGAATCAAAGCCACCACATATCCAAACCACTGTTGGAGAGGATCCTGCGAATATATATGACTGCATGAAGGATGTTCAAGAGCCTCTTGGTATTTTCAATCACACTTCATTCACATGGGTCCCTGAACATTGCCAAGCCACGGAGAATACACAAGCGTGCTCAAAATGTATTGAAAGTTGTACATATAAGATGGGTTAGGGGTCAAATTTCATTAGAGGTGAACATGACAAAGGAAACGTCCAGTATTGATTTGTGAATTGTGATATTTGAAGAAATTTGCTTGGTTCACAAAAAACACAATGGTGGGATAGCTACACTGAGTGAACAAGGTAAAATTCTACTTTTGTTCTAATAAACAACCCTAAGAAATCTCCATACCTACTAGTAATACCTTATACATATTTGCTAATACAAAATTGTATTCATTGGTGTTGGGACCCTTGTCACTTCAATCTTGAGAACATGAATGTTTGAGGTCTAAAATCATTCCTACACTCTTACAACCCAAAAGCTTCTTACACAAGAAAGGAAAGTGTTTCAACCCAAAAAAAGTCACAACAGTCCAAAGGTTTTCAAGAAGACTTGTGATGAAACTTTGAAAAAGGGATGTTAGTGTAGTTTTTTTGGTGGAACACATGTATATGTCTCCTTATGTAGCTCAACTCTTTCTTTGTATTCCATCATGTCTACAAAAATGGGTGTCATTGTCCATGGTGTTGGTTATTTGGGAGATAAAGGATCCTTTGTCAATCATTTGCCACAAAAATGATAGACTCTCTATGTCCTAGATTATGTAAGAGCAACTATGTTTGGGACTGCCTATGTCTTAGATTATAATAAAGTATAAGAGGAAATTGACAAAAACTAAGGACAACATACGTGAACAACTCACTTGGGACATGTTCGATTATGAAGATGATGCTAGGGGGATGGGTGGTAAGCTTACTACAGAGACCTACAAGAGGCATCCAAAAAAGGCGCCAAATTTGTATCCATGTGGCCAGAGGATAATCAAGAAACTGTAGAGAGTAGAGCATTAGATTGCTCGTAGTCAATAGAAATATAATGGAAGAGGCATGAGAAAGAATAAAGTTAGAATAAGGCTACCATGCTAGTCCGAAGAGGGATCAAACTTATTCCATATTGTTTGTATTAGCCAATGAAGAGGAAAAAAACAATAAAAGGCAAAGCAAGAAGAGCATGAGACCATCTCACTCCAAGCATTGTTCATATGCCTTTGTAAAGGTGTCTATGTTTGTGCAATCTTATCTCCTATTGATTCCAATAGGTTATGGGCCCACCATGCAAGTGAAATGCCTAGAGATTTGATTGCATTTGAGTTTGCGGAGTGGATCTTGAGGAGTTGGCGCTTCGGAGCGTTGGAGATGTCCGAGGGCGCATTTTGTTGTTGTAAGTATTTTTGTCGCAACCCTTGCTACCTCCCCTTTACATAACTTGGTTATTTGTCCATTTTCTAGCAAGGATTACGAGCGCTAACCCTTCGCATACCGCGATGCAAATGGTTAGCTCCCCAATACCGTAGACCTTCTTAGTCCATAGGAGGGGGACCAAACCTCCTACTTGGTTTTCGGGATTCACCCTTTAATCGGTAACCAATTCTTAGATATGAACTTCCATCCATGAAAGTCCAATCTCATGTTGATCATTGTGTTGCCAGAGCAACACTACAACAACCCGAACCATACTAGGCAACTATGCCCTCACATTGGGCCAATGCCCATGGAGGCCATGCCGTTCGGCCTCGGGTGGGTGAGGCCACACCACCTCACCCATATAAGTCTCTAGGACTTTAGGCAGGACTCCTATCCAACCGTCAAGTAACCTTTTGTCTCTCTCCCAACACTTGGGGCCAAGTAGACATTTTTCCTTAGCCGCTGGGGCTGGAAGCCCCCAGTAGCTTCAGAACCCCATAACTTCTTCATATGGTCTTTGATTGTAATAATCGACCACTCCATTGTCATTTCCGTTTCATGTAGATGCCGATGGACTACTCACTTGCCCCATTTGGGCAAGTATTGACGAAGTTATGCCAATTCAAAGCTTCGCAGTCCCGGGAGACACTCCCAAGCCACTGTTGTTCTAGGGCGCTGTCCCGGGACAACACCCCACTCAAATTGCCATATTTTCTAGCTCACACCTCCAATTGAGGTGTTCTTAAGCATTCTAGAATTGGCACGTCATAAGCTACGCATAGCTTATGACTTCACCCTCATGCCTCCTAGTCTCCGTCGGTAGGAGGCGTTTCCAACGCCGGGGGCCCTCATCCACACTAAGACCACTTGGGCCCTCTCACCAACAGTGCCACAAGTCCCGGGTGTCACTCCGGGATCTACCTTGTGCCCATGGTGTTTCGGGCAATCCTTATGAAGAGGTACGTGACACTCACCCTCACCAAATGGAGTCGATGCCCTCATCGACTATACTCGTTGTCAGCACACCAATTCTCAAGTTGCCATCCTCTATGGTGCGGCATTGTGTTTACCTTAGGACGCGACCCCCACAATGCATCTTCAAACTTGGCATAGTCCCAAAGGTGTCGTTCCAAGGTGGTCCGTTAGCGACCTTGGATATTTTTTCCAAGGACCTAACCTACACTAGACCCACCGACTTTGAGACTCACTTGGGTTGCCTCTCCTTTGGGGCTCCCCCCTTAGGCTTCGCGAGCCTAATTTGACACATCTAGGCTGGACGTCAACACTTCCACTAAGTTGAATCGGTTGCAACTCTGAGATGACGTTCCATTGTTAAACCACATTCGATCACAAGGGGGTGATGCCAAGTCCCGCCCGACTCGGTTCCATTTTGCCCTTTCGAGATATGGGTTCATGACTCCCATGCGCCAACTCTCGTTAGCTCGCGGATAACACTTTTATGAGCGCGCACCATAACCTTGCCCCTGCCCGGACAAGCCCATGGCTAGGAGGTTTCTTAGTTTTATCCAAGGCCCCTCCAAGCCATGGCCCCCAATTACTCGGCTTACCCAACCTAGTTTGGCATATTTATTCCTCCTCTGCCACTAACCAAGCATAAGTACAAGACTAGGACCTCATCTCGTATTCTTCTCTTTGCACCACTAGAGTTGAACTGTATTGCCTCAAGCCAAAGCACAAGTCCATGTTGTGGATGGCATTGCCTCCAAGTTAAGTGTGCTACTAGCGTCTCTCCCCCACTAAAGGAGATTGATATCTTCATGAATGCCTACGCTTCTTTTTATTGGAACCTTTAGCCTTAGTTTCTTCAAAGTGCTTTACCAATTCCTTGGTTTTCACCATGTCTCTTGCCGCTACCCAAACGACTTCTTTCACATTGTATCGTAGCCATTTTACAAAGTACTTCCTTCCTTTTTGCTTGGGGTTCCTCCACTTGAGGATGCCCTCTACCTCATATTCCAAATGACCTCCTACAAGGTAGGGAGGTGGCCTAATCACTTGGTTGTGATCGGGCCACAAGGTGTCCACCTTAAATGGCTTTACCAATGAGACATGGAAATTTGTTGGATGCACTTTGATCTCGGGCGGTAATTCCAACTTATACATGTCCAACTTTGGATATGAACTTTGGAGTAAGGCTTTCGGGCAAGATGAAGTTGTTCATATTCAACAACACCTTTTGGCCCACCTCATACTCCACTTTGCGTCTTCCGGCATTGACTTGCTTCGTAGCGCTTTCGGGCTTTCTCCACCAATAACTTGGTCATCACCAAGACTTGTTCACGCTTCTTGGCCAAGTCCTCACCATCTTGGTTGAACTTTCTAGTGTTGAATGTGCCCCCTTGAGAACTAGGTTAGTAGGTTGGAGCGCACTCCATAAGCCTCCACGAAAGACAACCCCTTGGTTGCCAAGTGCGTGATTACATTGTAACTAAACTCCACTCGACCCACATAGTCCGTCCAATCTCCTTGGTCCGCCCCCACCAAGTTTCTCAAGAATTGCTTCAAGAGTCCATTCACACGCTCCGTTTTCCCATCCGATTGGGAATGGAAGGCCGTGCTAAACCTTAGTTTCATTCCGACCTTCCTAGAAAAATAAATCCAAAATGCACTTTTGAACTTTGGATGTCCATCCGTCACAATCACTTTTGGTAACCCGTGGTGCCTCAACCATCCTTTGAGAAAAGGCTATGCGGTCTCCAACGCGGTCACGGTTCCCACAATTGGCACTCCAACGCGGTCACGGTTCCCACATGTGCCAATTTGGCAAACCGCTCTACCATCACCATGATGGCATCATATCCTTGTGATTCCGGCAAACTTGTGATCAAGTCCATGCACACATTATGCCATGGACACACTATGCCATGGCCCCGATGGGATGGGCAGCGGTTGCAAGAGGCCGGCTTGCTTTTGGTAAGAGGTTCGGTTCACTTGGCATCCACCCAAGCCTTCACAAAGTGGGCTATATCATCCTTCATGATTGGCCAATGGTACCTCCTTGACACCATTCTACGGTGGTTTTTTTCTTTCTCTATGGCCGGCAATGGGATTATCATATTCTTTCTTCAAAACTGATAATCTCAACTTGCCTTGTGGCACATACACCCGACTTTGCTTATACTTGAGCAATCCGTCCACCAACATGGCCTCTTTGAGCCCTTGCCCTTGTGAAGCTCACCTAGAAGCGTTTGTGCTTCGGGGTAGTTAATGTACCCCTCCCTCATCTTGCATCACAAGTTTCCTTCACCGGTAACCATAGCCACAAGATTTAGATGGTGCTCATTGCTTGGAACTCTTCCCATCTACTTATCGCATCCAGAAACCACATCGCCATGGCCCGGTTTGTGGATCAAATCCACCTTCGTAAGCGCCAAAGTATCGTGCCACCGCAATGGCTTGGCGCTCGCTTGCACTTGTGTCTCAAATAATTCAAGGACACATTGTGCATATACACCTTGGTCTTGTGCAACCCCAAATTGTGTTGCCAGATCTCCAAGTAATTCACTACGGCAAAGAGTTCTTTCTCACGAGTTGGCCGTCTCCTTTGACAACCATCAAGCTTCATGTTCTCATATGCAATGGCCATCCATCTTGCATCAATAATCCGCCAATGCCAAAATCACTCGCCCCCGTATGCACCTCAAAAGGTTTGTCCAACTCCGCGAACTTGAGCACGGGCGGCGAAAACAACTTGCCCTTAAGCTCCCCAAAGGCATGGTGACAATGCTCATCCCATTCTTGGGATAGCCCTCATTAAACAATTCGGACAAGGTCCTAGCAACCTTAGATAAGGTTCAAGGAACCTTAGATGAGGTTCTAGCAACCTTAGATGAGGTTTTAGCAACCTTAGATGAGGTTCTAGCAACCATACATAAGGTTCTAGCAACCTTACATAAGGTTCTTGCAACCTTACATAAGGTCCTAGCAACCTTAGCAGCGGTGGTAGTTGGCTATGCCAAGCAATGACCTAAACCCTCCTTGGGTCAGAGGCCGCTTCCACTTTTTGATTGCCTTGACTTTTTTCATGTCCATTCACCAACTTCATTTGTCACCAAATAGCTCAACAATCCAATCTCTCTTTGAGCAAAGTTGATTTCCACTTCTTGGCGGTAGTTTTTTGAACAACCCATTGGTGAGTGTATCCTTGTACCTCACCAACACACCACGAATGTGGTTTGGAGGAGGCCCATCTTTCTTAGCCTCCCCATGAGTTCCTTGGAGTTGCTCCAATGGAACCACAACATTATTTGTTGAATTTTCATTTGGTCCATTGAAACCAAATTCAACATGGCTACTCCTAGCATAGGAATCCTTGTGAATTTCAAATTCACCTCTTTGCCATCACGGCACACCACAAGCACACCGGCTTGCGCCTCACATCCACTCAAAGGAGGTGTCCTCCAAAATGAGGGCACCTCATCCATTTCACATAATGTGAAATCTCCACAAATTCCAATGTCCCACATTTCAAGGTCACATGCAATGTCACCTCTTTTGTCTCATGCGGCTTGCCCTTTGCAAACCATACACTAATGGGTTTGCCCACTCTACTAATCGGCAAGCCCCAACACATTGTGAGTTTCCAGCTCACAAAGGAGTGCATTGCCTCTTTGTGAACCCATGGGACCTTTCTTTCATTCATTTGAGCCTCAAGGTACAAATGTCGCGTACCTCACCATAAGAATTGCCCGAAACACCATGGGCACAAGGGGGACCCCGGAGTGACACCCGAGACTTGTGGCGCCGTTGGTGAGATGGCCTAAGTGATCTTAGTGTGGGTGAGGACCCTGCGCGTTGGGAACGCCTCCCACCCATGGAGACTAGGAGGCCTGAAGGTGAGGCCATAAGATATGCGTAGCTTATGACGTGCCGATTCTAGAATGCTCAAGAACACCTCAGTTGGAGGTGTGACCTAGAAGATATGGCAATTTGAGTGGGGTGCTGTCCCGGGATAGCGCCCTGGAACAACAGTGGCTTGGGAGTGGCTTTCGGGATTGCGAAGCTTTAAACTGGCATAACTTCCTTGATACCTGCCCGAATGGGGCAAGTGAGTAGTCTATCGGCATCTACGTGAAACGTAGATGATGATGGAATGGTCTATTGTTAGAATCAAAGACCATATGAGGAAGTTATGGGGTTCTAAAGTTGCTGGGGGCTTCCAGCCCCAACGGCTAAGGGAAAATGTCTACTTGGCCCCAAAGAGTTGGGAGAGAGACAAAAGGTTATTTGACGGTGGGGTAGGGGTCCTACCTAGAGTCCTAGAGACTTATATGGGTGAGGTGGTATGGCCTCACCCACCCGAGGCCGAACGGCAAGGCCTCCATGGGCACTGACCCAATGTGAGGGTATAGTTGTCTAGTATGACTCGGGTTGTTGTAGTGTTGCTACGGCAACACTATGATCAACATAAGATTGGACTTCCATGGATGGAAGTTCACATCTAAGGATTGGTTACCGATTAAGGGGTGAGTCCCGAATCAAAGAGTAGGATGGTTGGTCCCTCTCCTATGAAGTGTTGGGTCCTCGGTATTGGGAGCTAACCTTTCGCATGGCGGTATGCGAAGGGTTAGTACTCGTAATCCTTGCTAGAGTTGAAAAATGGTCCGAGTTACCAAGGGGGAGCTAGCAAGGGTTGCAACATTTGGTATCAGAGCCGGGTTCCAATCTTTGAGCTAGCATTTTGAAGAAAAAACGGCTATCAAATGTGAGGGTTACGATGGTGAGCCCGAGGCTTCCAAAACGTTGTGATGCTTAAATTGGAACAAGGATCATGTCCAAGTGGATTTTGACCCCACCATTGATTCTAATGAGGATGGTGGGGATGGTGTTGGATTTGGTTATGAAATGGAGGAGTGCCTTAAAAAGGCTCCCACAAACCTCAAATAGAATTTGGGGGCTACATTACCGAATGCACCCAAAAGCTTGGAACGTGGTGATGTTGGATTGAATTTCCAACTCAATATGCTTGAGTTCATGGAACTTCATGAATTAAAAACTCAAGTGTGGCTAGAATGTGAGGGTCCGATAAGACAAAATGATTGAGGTCCTCATGATGCAAGGTCGTAGGCCTTCTTCAAGAAAGAAGTTGGCCAAGGCAAGCATGCCAAGTATTTCGCGGGGCAAGGCAAGAAAGGTAAGGTGAATGAATTTGTGTTGGAAATGGACAACTAGTATGATGTCCAAAGTCTTGAGGTGGACGACAAGGTCGCCATAGTGGTAATTTTTTTTAAAGACCATGCGCTTGAGTGGGGGACTAGCAAGAAAGCACAAGAGCCCGACGTGGTGGCAAGCTTGACTTGGGTTGGCTTCATGAAGTTGTTGGTTGAGGGGTTCACGTCGAAGTACCAAGAACCGCGTAAGGGAATGAACTTGGTGCAAAGGAGGCACACGTGGTTTCTTAAGCCCTACGTGGCCGATTTTAACACCCAAATGAATGCCACGCCTAAGACGGACGGGTTTGCTAAGAAATGCAAAGTGGATGGTGGACACCTTGTTGAAGTCTCCTAGGTGGATTTTCAAAGTGTGTGGTGGACAACTTGTTCAAGTTTCCTAAGCTTTTTAAAGATGTGGCGGGGACCATCAAGATACCGAGATCATTGAAGCCGATGGACCCAAAAGGAAGTCGGGTGGCGCCTCACAACAAAGTGGCTTGAGCCGAGCTATGTCCCGAGCCAAAGAATGCAAAAAGTTGGGCCATCAAACCAACACAAATTGCAAGCCGAAGATACAACTTCCAACAAAGGTGGCACCAAAGGGAGAAAACCACCCAATGTTGGAGACAAAGAAGATAGCTTTGTGGTAACGAGGCAATTCATGTTTGTGCCACGGACAAAATGTTAGAAGGTGGCATGGTGGTACCAAGGCCATTCATATTTGTGCCGCAGACAGAATGTTAGAAGTTGGCATTGTGGTACCAAGGCAATTCATGTTTATGCCGTGGATGGAATGTTAGAAGGTGGCATTGTGGTACCAAGGTAGATCATGTTTGGGGCCATGGGACGGAATGTTAGAAGTTGGTATTGTGGTACCAAGGCAATTCATGTTTATGCCGTGGATGGAATGTTAGAAGGTGGCATTGTGGTACCAAGGTAGATCATGTTTGGGGTCATGGGACGGAATGTTAGAAGTTGGCATTGTGGTACCAAGGCAATTCATGTTTATGCCGTGGATGGAATGTTAGAAGGTGGCATTGTAGTACCAAGGTAGATCATGTTTGGGGCCATGGGACGGAATGTTAGAAGTTGGCATTGTGGTACCAAGACAAATCATATTGTTGCCGTGGGCCAAATATTAGACGGTGGCTTTGTGGCCAAGGCTAGTAGCCTTAGGCCAAGGCCAAGTTTTTGTACCTTGAGGCTCAAATGCATGAAAGACGTGTCTCATGGGTTGACAAAGAGGCAATGCACTCCTTTGTGAGCCGGTAGCTCACAATGTATTGGGGTTTGCCGACAAATAGAATGGGCAAACCCATCAATGTGCGGGTTGCAAAGGGCGAGCCACATGAGTAAAAAAAGTGGCGTTGCATGTGACCTTGAAATGTGGGATATTGGAATTTGTGGACATTTCACACTATGTGAAATGGATGAGGTGCCCTCATTTTGGAGGACACTTTCTTTGAAACTCACATGGTGGATGTGAGGCGCAAGCTGGTGTGCTTATGGGGTGCCATGATGGCAACGAGGTGAATTTGAAATTCACATAGACTCCTATGGTAGGAGGAGCCAAATTGAATTTGGTCTAAATGGACCAAATGAGAATTCAACAAATAATGGTGGTGGTTCCATTTGAGCAACTCCAAGGAATTCATGAGGAGGCTAGGAAAGATGGGCCTCCCGTAAACCACATTTGTGGGGTGTTGGTGAGGTAAAAGGATGTACTCACCAATGGGTTGATCAAAACGTTACCGCCAAGGAGTGGAAATCAACTTTGCTCAAAGTGAGATTGAGTTCTTGAGCTATGTGGTGACAAATGAAGTTGGTGGATGGACATGATGAAGGTCAAGGCAATCCAAGAGTGGAAGTGGCCTTCGACCCAAAGAGGGCTTAGGTCATTGTTTGGCCTAGCCAACTACCACCGCCGCTAAGGTTGCTAGGACCTTATGTGAGGTTGCTAGGACCTTATCCAAGTTTGCTAGGACTTTAATTAAGGTAGCTAGGACCTTGTCCAATTTGTTTCAGAGAGGGCTATCCCAAGAGTGGGACGAGCCTTGTCACCATGCCTTTGGGGAGCTCAAGATCAAGTTGTCTTTGCCACCCGTGCTCAAGTTCGCGGAGTTTGACAAACCTTTTGAGGTGCATACGGGGGTGAATGACGTTGCCATTGGCGGATTGTTGATGCAAGATGGATGACCATTGCATATGGGAGCATGAAGCTCAATGGTTGTCAAAAGAGACGGCCAACTCATGAAAATGAACTCTTCACCGTAGTGCATTGCTTGTAGATGTGGCAACATAATTTGGGGTTGCACAAGACCAAGGTGTGTATCGACAATGTGTACTTGAATTATTTTGAGACATAAGTGGAAGTGAACGTCAAGCCATTGCGGTGGCACGATATTTTGGCGCTTATGAAGGTGGATTTGATCCACAAATCGGGCCATGGCGATGTGGTGCCAGACGTGCTAAATAGATGGAAAGAGTTCCAAGCAATGAACACCATCTAAATCTTGTGGCTAGTGGTTACCGTGAAGGAAACTTGTGATGCAAGATGAGGGAGAGGTACATTAACTACCTTGAAGCACAAAGGCTTCTAGGTGAGCTTTGCAAGGGCAAGGGCTCAAAGAGGTCATGTTGGTGGACGGATTGCTCAAGTATAAGCAAAGTTGGGTGTGTGTGCCACAAGGCAAGTTGAGGCTATTGGTTTTCAAGGAAAAATATGATAGTCCCATTGCCGGCCATGGAGAAAGAAAGAAACTACCATAGAATGGTGTCAAAGAGGTACCATTGGCCGGTCATGAAGGATGACATAGCCCACTTTGTGAAGGCTTGGGTGGATGCCAAGTGAACCGAACCTCTTACCAAAGCAAGCCGGCCTCTTGCAATCGTTGCCTATCCCGCCGGGGCCATGGCATAGTATTTCCATGGCATAGTGTGTGCATGGACTTGATCATAAGTTTGCCGAAGTCACAAGGGTATGATGCCATCATGGTGATGGTAGAGGGGTTTGCCAAGTTGGCACATGTGGTGCCAATTGTGGGAACCGCGATCGTGTTGGAGACCGCATAGCCTTTTCTCAAAGGATGGTTGAGGCACCACAGGTTGCCAAAAGTGATTGTGACGGATGGACAACCAAAGTTCACAAGTGCATTTTGGATGCACTTTTCTAGGAAGGTCGGAATGAAACTAAGGTTTAGCACGGCCTTCCATTCCCACACCGATGGAAGAAAGGAGCGTGTGAATGGAGTCTTGAAGCAATATTTGAGGAACTTGGTGGGGGCGGACCAAAGAGATTGGGCGGACTATGTGGATTGAGCGGAGTTTAGTTGCAATGTAGCCACGCACTTGGCGACCAAGGGGTCGTCTTTCGTGGTGGCTTATGGAGTGCGTTCCAACCTACTTACCGGAAAACTTTGTAGTGTGAGAGTAGAACGGAGTTTGGAGAGCGGAAAATTTGAATTATGGTGGGCGATTTTCATAGAAGGAGTGCCTATGACCGTGGATTTTGGAGATATTTTGAGTTCAATTTGTTGAAAAGGTACCCCAATCTCGTGGAGATTATAACACAATTTAATTCGAGAAACAAATAGAATGTGAAGGAGTGGAAGAATGCATTTGTTATCAAGGATCTTGTAGTGTAGTTTTCAAAAGGTTAAGGGTTAAATTAGGGTTGACATCAGCAATTGAAATCAAACATCAACATAAGATGAAGAAGGAGTTTAATGGGGTTTGCAAAAGGTACATGGAAATTCAACAAATGAACTTATAAAAAACTTAAACATAAACAATACATATGAGACGGAGGTTCCAAACGTATGAGGCGTAGTCAACAGCTTGGACTACCATGTCTATCACTATCCTCGTCCTGCTCGGCCTCTATGTCTAGGAAATCCAATACTAGTTTGTTGAAAGGACAGGTGCGACTAGAAGATGGGGACGGTGCTTCCACCAAAAGATGGGCAAAATCAACAGCATACGAAGGGAGCTCGAACGTCGTCGAAGGGGTTGCAAACAAGTCCGCATTAAGGATACGAATCGGGCTCTCATTTTGAACTCTGAACATAAAGGGCGAGAAAACATAAAAATGAGCACATGCCAAAAATTCTGATCCGAGAAGATAGAAATGCAAGCAAGCAAGTTAGAAGCCAAGAACGAACTTACGCACACAGCAAATCGAAATTGCGCTTTGCCATCTTCCGGGGAAGAAGAGCAAAAACCGACCCTCGTTGTGGGGCAACATGCTGAGAAGTGTGTTCATGCCCAGGCTCACGCATGGGGAGGAGGACAGACTTGAAGATATCGATGTCTGACTCAAGCGCCACAATATGGCGTTGAATGGAGCGGCATGCAATGACGGAACCTCCTAGAACAACGAAATGCGAGAAGGTGAGCACATGGAAATGAATGGGAAATGGAACAAGTATAAAAGAAAGTAAAACATTAAAAAATAAAAACATAAAAAACAAGGAGATGAAAAACAAACCAATGCCACATTGCCAATCCATGATAATGTCGTCCTTGTCCGTGAAGGCGGAGAAAAGGATGGAGAAGAACTCGGGGCATTTTTTACGAGCACCTCTCTAAGGCACCCCGTCTTTCCTCATCGACTGGTTTTGCGCATCGGCGAAGCTGTTGAGCCAACCATCTCTTTTGAGATTGTAACTCATGTTTTTGAAGTCCGAGGTCCGGACATTCAAAATAGATTCATTACGCACGAGCGCCTTGATGAAGAACTTGCGAGTCTGCATGAAATGTGAATGTTAAAGGATTTCCTCTCTACTTTCCATCGGTACCACCCTACTTCCGGTAGTACCTTACCGGTACGCGAACAGACTTAGTCCAGTATTCCTTATCGGCATCATAAGGTCCCGCCTGCTACCGTTTTTGGTTGGAAGTCTCACTCCATACATCCTTCTTCTTTCCCTGCCTATCTGGGATATACCACTCTTCCACTGGTCTTACGGGAGGTACACCCTCTATGCCAGTCGAGTCGACTAGTACCCTTACCGGGTTCTTGTCACCAAAAATCCTCCACCCTTTGATTTCGTCCTAGCCCGAGTGGAAAAGTTTATAATGACATGTAGAGACTTCTCTCTTTGTAACCCAATATATAATTCCAATCTACCCTTGGAATATACACAACTTGATTAACACCACACTATGTAGTTTTACATTCCTTAATGTCGGGCAAGGTTATATCCTTAGCCTTTTCTAATGTCCACCCGGCCGCTTTGGCCACGCATGCCTTCAAAGATATCCCTCTTGTGAATCGAGTCCTTGCCGTCGACTCCACACTACTACATGAGTTCTCGCTTATTGATTCCGTGCTATCACATGTCATCGTGGTTGATTCCGTATTGGTACATGACACTTCGCTTGTGGATTCCATGAGCACATAGGCTTTAAATACAAGTATTAAAAAATACTTATATACTTATCCTTGCCCTTCCTTCTCTAAGTTCTTCTTGATGTAAATCTCTATCAATGTCTTCTTACTAAACTTCAGAATAGTATAACTCCCACCCAACTTATGTTTTTCAAGTGAAATTTGGTACACTTGTTAAGTACCTTATCAAAAATCTCTACACCAAATTTTGGCACAAACAGAGTTCATATGCAAAAGTTATGCATGAAATTCTAACTCTAACTACTTAGTATGAATGCTGTGATAAAGCATCCGGTCATTAAAACTCTAATAACTTCCAACTCCTACGTCCAATCAATCTAAAATTTTGACACAAAATAGATATATAAATTCAAAAGGTAGTGTCAAATTTTGGTATCCATATCTATAACCCTCTAAGAGATACATATTTTCAAACCTTGCTGCTTTGTTCCTAGACACCCTCCCCTTCAACTTTTAATAACTCTTTCATCCCAATGACTGAAGCTCTCAAATTTTTACCACAACTCCCATACTTTATAATAAACAATCCCTCAAATTTTCATACCCATTGAACACTCTGATCATCCATAATTGACAAATCTCTCACTATAAAGTTCTGTTCAAGTTCATAACTAATAAAACACTACAAGTAATGCACCTAGTACAATCTAGTCACTCTAAATGCCACAAGTTTAAACAAGTTTGAACTCTCTCACTTCAATATGAATCTCAATGCAACAAGTTAAAGTTTACAATCAAACTCCAAATTCTTTAAACCCAATCTACTTCTAACAAGAGGTCAATCCCTCTTCAAGGCTAAATAGCCTTGACTCTTCACCTAAGAACTAAGCACACACATGTGCTCCTATCTTGCTTCCCACACACCCACACTTATAACCCGTGGGGTGCTTAAGGAGCACGAAGAAAAAAGAGGATGAGTGAGGGAAGAATGAGGGATTATACAGTGAGTTGAGAGGGAGAGAGGGCATGAGGTAAGGATAGAGTGAGAGGATTAGAGCCTCCAATCACAACCCCTTAATCTTCTCCTTCTAAGTAGGGACTCATCCCATTCACAAGGCTCTCGATAAGTCTTCGAAATCTCCTCCTACTTTGTAGGTTCTCATCTAATCTCCTAAGCCTTCCTCCCTCAAATGATCAACAAAGATCTTAATTCAAACATTTAACTAACCTTGGCTTTCTACCTACCACACTTTACCAAGGTATGTCCTCATACTACTTAAATCCACTCCACACAAGCCTAATGCTTCGAACTTAGCTTTCTTCAAGCTTCACTCTTTTTATATTTTTGTGAATAATCATAAATCAACAAAATACTACTTGTAATGTTTTACAAGTGTTAACAACACATGTGGGCATCAATTTGGGCCCACAGTTCTCCTACCGAATTCTCGGGAGATCTACCAAGTTTCCTACCTGGTTCTCAACCGGGTTTCCTAGGGATCTACCGGTTTCTCTACCGGGTTCGTAACCAGGTTCCTTGGGGATCTACCGGTTTCTCTACCGGGTTCGTAACCAGGTTCCCTGGGACTCTACCGGTTCCACTACTGGGTTCCTAACCGGGTTTCCTGAGATCTACCGGTTTAGCCGTACTACCCCCAATAATGTGGTTACATGAGTTCTACATCTTACCACGAGTTTTCTCCTTTACCCCCCTTCACATATGGGTTTAACCGGTTTTTATACCCGTATTACTGTTAGAGTATTACTTGACCTATTACTAGGGTGGATTATACATCCTACCGAACTCCTTATTAGTACTCCTGAACTGTTTCTCTCTTATACTACCACTCTCATAGTCAGTGTACAATCCATTCTTCTACCAGGACTCCATATTGTAGTATGAAAACTCCGCTAAGAGAATACCATTCCCTTCATTCAGTGTATACATCTGGTACTACTGTCCCACAAGACTTCTCTGAAGATACCCCATCCATGCGTTAGCTACTTGTAAACGACTCTTTTGCCAACATAAGTAGTCCATTGCCCACTTCTCTTTCATACAACAAACAATTACCAGAGGTAAGGCAACTACCACTATAAGAAAACCATAAGTTCCTTACATCAGATTCAACAGTATCTTACTCAAGCAATCCCATACTCTATATATATAAATCCTAGTACACATTCCTTAAGAATGAGAGAGAGAGAGAGAGACAACTCTCTCCTTAAGTACTTTCTCCTCATCTCTTTAAATCCATACTAACCACTCACTGGGACTACCCTATCCACTACTCTTCTACTCCTTATCTGCAACTACGGCACAATCTTATCCCTAATTGCTATTTCTGATACTACTACCAAAAGTAACTAAAAATCCACTTCAACTTGATATTGCTAAAAATTACTGTCTACTAATCCTCCTTTAACATTGCCCCCCTTCTAATCTAAATTCCGCCCCCGGAATTTCTAAGTTCTTGCTATCGGTTACCTAATGCCTATGCTGGGAAGACCGGCTTGGAGGCGCTCCTGAAGACTCGGCAGTCCTCTCATTGTCTGGGATTTGTCGATGTGCCCTGATCTACGGTTGATACCACGGTGGGTCCCCTACCATAGTGGGATGGTGACCCATGTCGAGGTCCCGACGTCCCTGATCGTGATCGTGACGTCCTATCACCCACCGGAGGTCGAATTGCTGGGTCTTCTTCCGGATCGAGTGAATTGTCTTCTTCCGTGGTTGCTACCGGACTCGATTGCCGCTCTTGACTTCTACCTTGAGAAGGTGGTCTCGGGCTTCGGGGGTGGCTGGGGCTCCGAGTTTCTGTTGGTCGAGGAGGAGGAGATTTTGTCTTGCTCTGACTGCGACGGTCCGCTCTAGAAGAACGAGGAGAGCTCCTCGGTTGACTTCGACTTCTGCTTCGAGGTCGAACCGGTGGTGAGGAAGGTGTAGGATTAGTTGGGGCGGGTGGTGCGGAATTCGATGGACCAGCTCCGTCACCTGCTACTTCGTCATCTGATTCTTCCTGGTCGGAAAGAGGTGCTTCAGGCATTTCGAACCCCGGAAATGCTAAGCGGTACTCTCTTAGCTGACGAACATACTCCGCTTCATCCCTTTTAAAGGAATCAAAAAGCTCCCGGTAGATTTCAGTGTAACTATCTTCAATCTCCCGAGCTTTCTTCTTCCTTTCTCCACTCATTTCTACCGCTAATTGCCTGGCCAACAAAGTAGTATAATTCTGAACTACTTCGTGGAATTCCTCTAAGCGGTTTTTGCACAATACCCTCACGCTCTCAAGTTCCTATAATTGCCTAATCCTATCCCGCAGACAGTCGATCTCCCTTTGCATCTCGAGCTGGGTCTGCCCTTCCGCTGGCGATTTCGAACGTCGCTTCGCGCTTGCTCGTAATTCTTCCTCCAGCTCCGCGATACGCGCTCGAAATCCATCTGTATTGCCCACCGCTTCAACTAATGCAGCTTCACTCTCCGTCAATCGAGTGTTCAGCAGTTGAATTGCCCGTTGCTGGTTCTGATTGGCGGTTTTGAGGTTGCCTAATTGAGCCTCCCGAGTTGCAGCTTGCTGATTCGCCGCCTGCAACGCTGTTTGGAGACTTTCTATTTGCGACCTCCAATAATCCTTCTCCCTTTCCACCGCCAACCTTGTCGCTTTTGCAAGGTCTGCATCCCTGTTTAATGCAGCCATTTGCCCTACCAGCGTCCTCCTCTCCGCTTCTCGTGCATTGATGACCCTTTTGAGTTGCTCTTTGGATCCTCGAGCTTGTTCCAGCAACCTATCTCGATGGGCCAATTGTTGCTGCAGCTTCAGGACCTCCTTACTCATCCCTGCCATATCCCGATCCGCCTTTTTCTTGATATCTCGGCAGGCATTGTCGATTGCTTCCTTCTGATCGTTGCGAAAACGATCCCGAGCTTCTTCGGCCGACATTCTTAGGGCTGTCTCCAATTCCAACTTCACCCTAAGTTCCCTTGTGGCCGTGCTCACATTTTGGACCACCTTCTGATACTAGTTTAACGACCCTAAGACCTTGTCCAGTTGTTCTAGGGCTGCTTCCGGTATCAACTCGCTTGGCGGCTCCAAATGGAATGCTGCTCTATTCGATCCCGGTGATTCGAATAGCGGTTTCCTCGTCCCCGAAGGTGGTGTCTTGTGAACCACTATCTGCTTCCCCTTCCCCGGGCTTTCCTTCACCGGAGTGGTTGATGGTGGCATCTACGCGATGGGAGCGGGGTTTGCTTTCTTCTTCTTCCTCTATCCCCTCGAACTCTCGCCTTCGGTTGTCTTCCTTTTCCCCCGTAATGCTATCCTGGCAGCTTCTCTCCGTCTTTGCTTCTCACCTTCCGATTCCTCCTCCGTTTCTTCATCATCGTCTGTCGGTCCTTCCGTGGCCTGGATGGCTCTCGAACTCTGCCCTGGTCCACTGATTGACAAGGGTGGTGTTGAAATGGTAACCGGAAACCATTTCCGCAGGAGCACATCAATCACCTGGGCGGCCACCAACACGGGTTGTCCTGTTTCCGCTCCGGTCCTAACTCTTACCGGTGTGCACAATCTTTCTAATTCCTTCACTAAATTCCGGTAGAGAATCGCCGCCCAATTGAATTCCCTACCCATCCCTTCTGCTAAACACACGCACTTCACTAAATTATGAGCTGCATATGTGAGCTTCTTCTTGAATACTATCGCCTGTAAAATAGCGTAGATCCTCGGAATGTAAGGTCCCGCGAACTTTATAACTGACCATCCCTCCCTGATCAGTGAGTTTGCTCCCGAAATGTGCGATACCTGTTCGCCCCATTCATCTGCTGCAAACCCTGGAATCTGCGTGCTGCTAAAATTGTGTGGTAATCCCAAAAATTCTACTATCAACTCCTGGTTGATCGTGATTATCTTCCCCTTCACTATTGACTTAATGGATTTCGTATCGAACGATAAGTCTAATCCTTTAATAAAATCTATAACCAAATCCCTCCTCAGGTTTCCCCACCTGATATGCTTGAACCCATCTAATCCTACCTTCTTGGCCCACTCATCCTCCTCTGCCATCGCTGCCCACTGATGAAACTTCCGCATCATCCTTATCTCGAACTCCTCAGGAATAACGTAGTTCTTCGGCGTTGCTGGCCTTATCATCTGTAGCGGTTGCGGCGGTGTGTTGGTTTGCCTCTGCGGCCTTCTCAACCGCCTATACAACACTACTTCCTCTCCGCTCTGCTCACTTCCGCTGACTATAATTCTCTCATCCTCTCTTGCCATTTTTCTTGCTGCTTCTGTTGCTAAAATCTGAAGGTTTGAATGGCGTTTGAAATTTTTGCAGCGCTTCGCCCTTTCCTTACACTTCTTGCATTGTGTGCTTGCAAAAATGAACGGTTTAAATAGATCGTCTGAGGGTCTTTCCCCCTCATATCTCGTCATAACTGCCGTGATAATGAGACAACTAACTGACGTCGCTTCAACATAATTAGTTCCGTCGCCGTTGTGGGTTGCCTCTTCATATTCCGTGCTATTATGACGGCTAAAGTTTTTTAGGCTTCTGACGTGTATATTATCTATTTTTTCTTGCCTATCACCCATGCTGGCCACGTCTGGGAAGCCGTCTTTGTTATGATTGTTACCCCCACTACCTCTTGCTAGGTCTAGGGTAATGGTGTCGTCATTATTACCATTGCTACCCCTACTACCTCTTTCTAGGTCCCGGGTAACCGGGTCGAGGTTAACTTTGCTACTGGTTTTGCTACTGGTTTCACTTAGATTACCGGTACCTCCTTTGTCTACCGGGTACTGCTCATCCACTCCGTTGGATGATGTCTCCAAGACCCTATAGGGTTTCAGTTTGTTAATGTTTACCAGCACCGGTTTAGGGTCAAAAGTCTCTTCATTCACCAGCAGTACAGTGTTATTTGGTAAGACATACTGCACACGAAATGGACCATGCCACCGTTGTTTAAACTTACCGGGATGGTCCTTCGCGCCTTTGGGGAACCACAGGACTCTATCTCCGAGTTGAAATTGTTTAGGCCGGTAGTGATCCTGACTCCAAAGTGCTCGCTCCCACTGTCGATGAGTTTGAGTTTGTCGAGCTTGTTCTCTTGATTCGTCCAGCAGTTCCAATTGTCGGTGCCTTGCTTGTATGATTCGTGCTGGTTGTTCCTCCCGATTCCTGTCCACTGTAGGCAGAATGTACTCGGTAGGCATTAACGGAGTCATCCCATAGACCAGCTGAAAGGGTGAGAAACCGGTAGCTACCTTGAAAGAAGTTCGGTATGCAAACAGTACCGTGGACAAGTGTTCGTCCCAGTCGTTGCGAAGGTCACTAATAAGTTTAGTGAGCAATGTGCCAATAAACTTGTTGGAAGATTCTGCTTGGCCATTACCTTGAGGATAGTAAGTTGTGGATATATGGTGTTTTATCAGGTAATGGTCCGTGAGGTAATGAATTGCCTCGTTGATGAAATGAGTCCCTTGATCACTTACCAGATACAGAGGACAACCGAAACGGGTCAGAATGTTTTCGTATATGAAGCGGGCGGTGACCACCGCCGTGTTTGTTCGTAATGCCTTGGCCTCAACCCACTTGGTCGCGTAATCTGTTGCTACCAGGATATACTTATTGCCGGTATATTTGCCTACCGGTTTAATTGGTCCCACAAAATCCAAACCTCATTTCATGAATGGTTCCACTGGCAAGTTCGTAATTAACTGGGCCATCGATCGAGTATTCAGGCCTCCCGTTTTTTGACATTCGTCACAACTACGGCAGTACTCAATAGTATCCTTGTGTAAGGTAGGCCACCAGTAGCCGGCATCCAAAATTTTGCGTATCGAGATGTGGGATGCCAAATGTCCGCCACCTACCCCCTTGTGTAGCAGTTCCAGTACCGCTCTAGCTTCCCTTGGATCAAGAACTCGCCTTGGTATCAGATCTTGCCCTTGCTTAAACAAAACCCCGTCCTTCAGAAAGAAACGGAAACTTTGAAGTGTTAATCGACGCTTTTGCTCTTCTGATAAATGAGGTGGGTACTCTCCGGTAGCTAAGTACGTTCTGAGATCTGTGTCCCACGGAACGGATATCGTGAAAAGTGTGGCATCCGTAGGTTGATCCGGAACGCCTATTGGAGGTTCAGACTTTGCTAAGCGTGTTAAACCGTCAGCTACCGTGTGGGTTCTACCGGGTTTGTATACAACCGTAAAGTCGTACTCTAGAAAGAGAAGTAACCATCTAGCAATTCGTCCTGAAACCTGTGGTTTGTTGACAAGGTGTACCAAGGCCATGTGGTCTACATAAAATACAAACTTGTTTGCCAGTAGGTAATGGCGAAATTTATGCAACGCATAAACCATAGCTAAAGCTTCCCTCTCGGTAGTTGTGTAGTTTCGTTCGGCCTTATTCAACAGTCTAGAGGCGTAAGCTATGGGCTGATCACATTTTCCACTAACATTTTGTGCTAGCATAGCTCTTACTGCTAAATTAGAAGCATCCGTATGAACGTGGAACTCTAATTCCCAATGCGGTACTATTAGTATTGGGGCATTGACATACCGGGATTTGATGTGATCGAAAGCCGTCTGACATTCTTCGGTCCACTTGAACTCTTCGGCCTGCCGCATCAGCTTGGTAATTGGAGCCATGATGAACGCGAAGTTTTTGATGAAGCAACGGTAGAATTGAGCAATTCCGTTAGAAACTTGAATATCATGAGGGTTTTTAGGTGCTGGCATCGATACTAATGCTTCCACCTTTCTTGGATCGGGCATTTTTCCTTCCTTCGAGACGATGTATCCCAACACAATACCAGAGAATACAAAAAATAAACTTTTCTCCAGATTGAGGCTGATACCTGACTGTCGGCATGCTTCGAAACATTGCCTCAGTTTCTCCAATGGGAATCCATGTCGTTGTAGATGCTGAAGTCGTCTAAGAAGATTTTCATGAATTTGTTGAGAAATTCTTTGAAGACGGTGTCCACAGCGCGTTGGTATGTTGATGGTGCTCCAGTTAAGCCAAATGGCATATTGATCCACGAAAAGGCTCCCCATTCGGTTATGAACGCTGTATGGCGACGATCTTGCTTCCTGATTTTGATCTGGTAGTATCCTGAGTATCCATCGCAAATGGAAATTGCATCGTGTCCAGCTACCTGGTCCAAGACTTCATCGGTAAACGGAAGAGGATAAGGATCCTTCTTAGTCGCGGCGTTCAATTTCCGGAAATCAACACATATTCGTAGTTTCCCATTCTTCTTTGGAACTACCACAATGGGGGACAACCACGTGGCTTCCTTTATTGGCTCAATGAATCCTGTTGCCAATAGTTTGTCAATGTCATGTTTGACTATGGCTGCATAATTGGGGTTCATTCTGTAGCGTGCTTGATGAGCTGGTGGCATCGAGGTATCCAACTCGATCCTATGTTCTGCAATGTAAGATGGAATGCCCTTGAGTTCCTGATAAGACCATGCAAAAACGTCCTTGAATTCTCTTAATAATTCCTCAGCCTCTTTTGCGTACCTTGGTTCCAGAGCTGCATTCAATTTGACACACTTGGGCTCTTCTTATGTTCCCAAGTTGATTTACTGAATCTGCTCTGTTTCCGGTAACGTCCAGCCTGCAATCTTCAGGTTTTTAACCCTTTCGTGTGCTGGTGTATCATCCACATCAATGTCCCCTAGGATTGGCTGTGAAAAATGGCTTGGGTAGTTTTTCGATGATTCCTGATCCAGTAAGCAGGGTAGAGTAACAGTGCCAATCAAAAACAATTGAGATTCGGTTTCAAACAGGGTATCTTCTTCCTCGTCCGTCACCCCTTCTTGGAAGTCATAGCAAATGAGCACCTCCGGTCTCCTGGTATTAAGTCCTAATTTCTTGGTTACTGGGATCACCCGAGTAGTGCCATTCCCTTCAATGGTCACCATGTTGTTACCCCAATCATGGAAAACCTTAGCATTCCGTAGCCATGGCCTTCCTAACAACATTGAATAGGAATCATCCACCACACTACTATTCATGACGGTAAATGTCACCGTGTAAGGTATGCCATGGATACCTATGCGAACATCTCTGATCAACCCTACCGGTTTAGTGGTAGTTTGATCTGCCATTCTTAAATTGTAAGGTGCAGGTTTTGGGGTTGGTAATCCTAACCGTTTTCGTAAATCCTCCGTGATAATGTTTACACCTGATCCTCCATCCAGAAGAACATCCTCCACAGTGTTTCTCCCGACTTGAACCGGTATGATTGCCATTTGATGATCAATGGCTACCGAGCTACAACACTTTCAGGAAGTCGTTCTGCATTTTGTTGACGTGACGTATCTGGGGCTGTTAAGTATTCACGCAGTGCGGGAGCTAATTGCATCAATTGCTTCAATGTCAGCGTATACTTACTATCCAAGACCTGGGATCCCAAATCCATCAATACATCCTTCAGTTCAGTAGACGGGGCTTGCAAGATTACCTTGGGTGATTCCATCTTAGGGAGCCCTATCCATTCCGTGGATTGGCTGACTACTGGTGTGTCCTGAAGTTGATGAATGGTTTGAATGAAATCATTCTTCAATTGCTCTTCATTTTTCCAATCTTCTGGGGATTTTGTCTTCAAGGGTTCCTTCTCCTTGAATGCTACCTCCTCGTTCACTTTGCTTCGAGTGGTTACCGCTAGAACCATGTTGACATTTGCCTCCTCCACTCTAGGCGGATTCCTAGGTTCCTGTTGCGGTGGTTGGGTTTGCCTATTTCTGAACATGGCCTGAGCCTCGTCCTTGTAAGGGTAAAAATACGCCTTATGTTCTGTCCTACCACAAATGTAGCAAGGTAAAGGCCTGTCGTTCTGCCTAAAGGGAGGTCTTGCCGGTATCCCTCTATTATACTGTGCCGCTACCTCATTAACCGCTACCGTGGTTTTTTCCTTTAGTCTATTTAACGGATTCTCTGGATTGAAAAAACACTTTTCCATGGTGTGTCCCTTCCGTTTGCAGCAAGCACACACCTCCTCATTGGGTTTTAAGATTTGTTTTCTCTTCTCCTCCGATTGAAAGGCACTAATGATTTTATGCCCATCCAAATCTGCAATATTTTCTTCGCATAATACTGCCGCTTCTTTCAAGGTTACTAACGAGCCCTTTTCCCTAGCTGTAAGTAGCCGTAAGTATGATTTCAACCCCGTTCTGAAAAAGGTAGTTAGGAATGCGTCCTGTGGCGGGTCTTGCAAACAGTTTGCCAATTTGACTAACCTTTCAAAATAAGACTCTACCGTTTCTGTCTCCCCTTGTTTAATGCTCGGGGAGATCACTCCATTGTAGAGTTGAACAACCACGTGCGATCATTTTAGATGTAAAAAATGTAAAAAATGTAAAAATCATCACCAAAATGGGTCACAATTTTATCAATTTTTTTTCATGAGTAAATATAAATGGTACATGTTACATAGTAAAAAATGGTGACTAAATTTGATGATTTTTTTTTTAATAAAACATACCGTTTCTAACTAGAATGACGCAGAATTGAACTAAAAAAATTGCTACAATTAATTAATATGACTAAAAATTTCAAAAAAATATACAAAAGATACCATCAATGGTTGTGTATATGTAGAAAAAATATCGTAAAATTTAAAATTATTTATGACATGTAATATAGGGGTAGCAAACTTTGTTCGCACGTGGTGTTCAACTCTACAATGGAGTGATCTCCCCGAGGTTTAATATTTCGGAGAGCCATATAGACTTGTTCATCTGTTTGCACTTTCCTATAGCGTTTACAAAACGCTTTTGTCAATAATTCGAAATTACTATCTGGGCAGGGTTGTCTATCCCGCCGTTGTGACGGTGTCGTGCCGTCACGACGTGTCGTGTCGTGACGGACCCCTCCGTCACGACACAATAGGGTCCACGTAGGGTCAACATAGGGGGAGCCGACTAGGGTGTGTAAAATACTTACCTTCTTGCCAAGGTGGCGTCCTATGTGGCAGAAAACGTCGACGTGGATGTGCATATTTCCCCTGCCACGTAGACCATTTTGCCATTGTGTTTATCATTGTGTTAAAATCAAAGTAATAAAATATTACTAAGGAGGGTGTGGGGCGGACGGGGGCGGACGGGTGGGGCGGACGGGGAAGGGGGGTGGAGCGGACGGACGGGGGGGTGGTGCGGACGGTGGATGGGGGTGGAGCGGACGGACGGGGGGGTGGTGCGGACGGTGGATGGGGGTGGAGCGGACGGACGGGGGTGTGGAGCGGACGGGGGAGGGGGGGGTGGGGCGGACGGACGGGGGTGGAGCGGACGGGAGAGGGGGGGGTGGGGCGGACGGAGGAGGGGGATGGAGCGGACGGGGGAGGGGGGTGGAGCGGACGGGAGAGGGTTACGATTAGCGGACGGGTGGGGAACGGATAGCTAATCGTTCGGTCTTTCATCCGTTTCCCCCCGTCCGGTCCACGTTCCCCACCCGTCCGCCCCGTTCCCCTCCCGTCCGCGCCACGTTCCCTCCGTCCGCTCCTCGTTCCCCACCGTCCGTTTCTCGTTCCCACCCGTCCGCTCAGCGTTCCCACCCGTCCGCTCAGCGTTCCCCACCCGTCCGCCCCGCGTTCCCTCCCGTCCGCTACCCTCCGTCCGCCACACGTTCCCCACCGTCCGCTCCTCGTTCCCTCCCGTCCGCCCCGCGTTCCCCCCGTCCGCCCCGCGTTCCCTCCGTCCGCTCGGAGTTCCCCTATGTCCGCTCCGCGTTCCCTCCCGTCCGCTTTCCGATCCCTTCCGTCCGCCCGCGTTCCCTATCGAGTTCCCTTCACGTCCGCTCCACGTTCCCTCCGTCCGCCACGTTCCCTCCGTCCGCCCGTTCCCCTCCCGTCCGCGCCTCGTTCCCTCCCGTCTGCCCGAGTTCCCTATCGCGTTCCCCACCCGTCTGCTCCTCGTTCCCTCCGTCCGCCCCCACGTTCCCTCCGTCCGCCCCTAGTTCCCACGTTCCCCATACGTCGTTTTCGTACCCTAAACCCTAATTCCGACCGGGATCCCATAATGATTGGGCTCCTCGTTGCCTATATAAAGCCGTGAGGCTTTAGTTCCTACCACTTTCCTCTCCTCCCACCACATAGGGACCCGAGACCTTGTTGCGTCCCAAAGGACAGCATCACCGCGCGGGTCTCAAGGGGTTTGGGAGGGCAGGGCAAATTGTGGGGGAACCCTCGCAATTTTTTTTTCAGATTCACTCGCTCCCGTGATTTTTATCACGAGAGATTTTCACACTCACTTATTCACGTGATTTTTATCACGACTCATTTTCATATTCACTCACTCACGTGATTTTTATCACGATGGAGGGGGAGGGCATTGCTCCTTACGAGAACGAGGATTTGAGGGTGCACCGTGCTTGGCTCGTAGGCAATGCATCGGCGAATACTGCCGAGGGTACGGGAAGCGATCCTGGAAGTGGAAGTACTGCAGCACGTCCACCACGTCCAGATCCCTTTCAGTTTGACGAAGAGTTCTTGGCTGTTGGTCATTCGGGAGGCAACCAAACACGGGGAAGCCGTGGAACACGTGGGAGTCGGGGAAACAGTGGACATAGAGGGAGAACTGGAAGGGGACCAAGCTCAGGCAGTTCCACAGAAATACATGCACCGGCTCGTTCGGAGAACGTGCCACCACAATCTCCGACACGGCGGACATCAAGACCGAAGAGCCCTGCACGTGATGTACCTCAGGGTTCGGAGCAGACTGAAAGACGGGGATTAAAACGCCCAGCAGTTTCGGAAGGGACGGAGGACGGGTCCGCGGCATCGGGTTCGCAATCAAAGAAAAGGAAACATAGAGGCAAACGCGACCCGCGGACCGATGAGGCTCGAAATCATTGCAGGATCGTGTTGTTGGATTGGTTTAGAAGTAACAGCATGGTTTATTTGGAGAAAAAATACCTCAATGATGGTACAAAGGGTTTAGAGTTGGCGAGGAACGAGTTGATGCTTATTCTCACGGAAGCCACGTCTGGACCGGAGTTTGAGGAAGCTAGGGGCATGAGCGATTGGAACACATGGATTGAAAAACAAGCTGTGGAAGCAATCTACAATCCAACGATGTCATATGAGGCTATGCATCCTGGAGAGGGAAGTAGTGGTGGGAGGAGGTCCGAGCTGTACATTAAGCTAGAGAATTGGAAAAGAGGCGTAATAGCAGCAAAAGGCACATCCGCCCGCAACCTTCCCGTTTTTATTGACAGGCAGCTGGCAGACAACATTGCCACTCAGGGCCGGCAGGGTGTCATATGGTTGCCTAAGAATGTGGAGATCAAACCCTTGGATAGGGAAATCTTCCAAGGGACCTTCGGAGTGGTGTGGAGAGTCACAATTCATGGAGCATCATTCATCCCTAACTGGATAGAGTGGGCTGGGAAGACCATGAAGGCCACGAATAGTCTGGAGAACCGAAAGGAGCGTTCGGTTGAAGCATTGGCATGCCCAGTAGATCATCCTGGGATAATCAAGCTACAATACCTCCACCCGAAAACATACGAATCCTATTCGATGTGGTGGAATGGAGGCTCCTTGAAGAACATGAGGGTCTATGACCACCAAGTTCCGGAAACCCACGAGCGCACAATCCTTCAAATGCCTGGGGCAGACTTTGAAGCACGGAAACGGTTGGTTGTATATCGAAGGCATCGAGCTTATTTGGCATGGGCTCTAATGTGCATTGTGGATGTAGTGCACAAGCATGACGTGTTGTACAATGACCTTAATTCCAACAATGTCATGCTGCATTTCCCACAAGACCGTGAGAATACGGTTTTCATTGGTGTGTGTGATTGGGGGATGGCATCATGGGGAGATGAAGACGCACCCTCCAACTATGGAAAAGAATCAGTGGATGAGATGAACAAGCACCGCATAAAATACAACTGTGCTGGTCCAGAATTATTCCATGTACGAGGGCAGCGTGGAACATCTACCTCTCCGGTGAGGATGGCTCGGAAACATAGGCACACATTTCTCTCGGAGTCCTTCTCAGTGGGTGCTTTGGCAAAGAAGATTTATGCCAGGGATTCGACTTCCTCGTTGTTTCAGCTAAACAGTGATCCAAATGGCTTGAAGATGCGGTTTGAGATAGCATTGGATGCATTGACGAAGCCCAATCCAGCGGAAAGGTCAACCATCATACACGTAGTGAACATGTTGAAGTCGCCTCCATACAACATGGTTAACCCGACAATGTGCTTCCGTGACACTGCAAAATAGTTTTTTTTTGTTTTCTTTGCAGCAATTTTGGATCATACCAATTTTGTATCCGTTGGAGATGTAAATAAAGCCATCATTTTTTCATACACAACTTGTATATTGTATGAGATTTATGGATCTTAGTGCAATGTTCATACTCCATGAGGATTTTTGCTTCATAATCGAGAAGAAGTCTATGGGAGACTAACCAAGGTTCTCGCCTCTAGTGAGGCCACATCATTCTTTCACATCGTTGTTATCACATCCATGTGCTAAGTTCAAGTTAACTATAGTTGTTCGTGATATGTCTTGCCAAAATGCAATTACCTATATTTATTTTAATTTTGGTATGCCACAAAATGTAGTCAACTATAGTTATATCTAGTTAACTAAAGTTGAGCACAATGTTGCAATAGTTATATCGGTTGTACACGTGATCCTAAACATCTCTAAATGTTCTTTCTTGTACTCCACACATATTGCACACATACTTCACAATTGCTTATATTTATATTTATATAATTCACAATCACTTTTTTTTGGAAGTTTGGACATAGTCTCGGTTTTTTGGCTCTCAAAAATTCATATGAAGTCCAAAAAATGAGTTCTTGGTATCCATGGATAGGTAATGAAGTCCTCTACAAGAATATGCAATAAAAGTCCTCTACATAATAGTCTCCCCATCCACATAATAAAGTACACTAAAATAGCAATAATCAACTAAGGGTGAACGTAAAGTGGTTAAAAAAATTTCTCTTGGAACTGAGAAGTGGATGCATAGTTTCATATTGCTTTGTGCTTGTTTATCTCAACAGAAACTGTTCGGTTGGTGAATTAAAAATAAATAAATAAATCATAGAAGTGGTACAACATATTATACAAGTCATAACTTTATTATTGCGACAACGTTACAAATGCCCTTTATTAATCATATACATGAACAAACCATGCAAACTATAATATTCCACTTCATTCCGTCATCCCAACCTCGTAGATGCTCCTGGCTTCCGGCGAGGCTCCATTTTTGGAAGAGGATTCGGCTGAAGTAAATCAAAATAGCTAATCGTTCGGTCTTTCATCCGTTCCTTCAATGGTAGCCGATGAGGCGACAATCCTCTCCTCTTCTTACGAATAGACATAGTCTTTGAAGATTCCCCCGCTACCTTGACTATTTCAATGTCGATTGAAGTCTCCTCCACATCCACATCCACATCCCCGGGCTTCTCCAAAATATCCGCACACAAATCAATTAGATCATTTAGATTTCCACCCACGCATTGTGTGTGGTCCTTCTCCACCGCATCGATCTCAAAGTTGTCTGCATATCGTCGTTGTTCCTCCGCCGCCCTCATCCTCCAAGCTTGTGTAGATTGTGAGAAGGGAGTCATGACATACTCATCACGAAATCGATCCCTAGCACTTCTCTCATCTCTCTCACGCTCGGGTGTTGCATTGAATGGAATATGGGGATCGTCTAAATTGTGTATCTCCTCATCACATTCTACACCCTCAAACATGACTCTCCCCTTTCCCATCCTATCCATGATACTCTACCTTCGTTATATGTATGACTCTCAATGATCTACTTATATATTGACCTCTAAGAACTTGATGACCATGACCAATAATTGATGTAATCCAATATGTAGAGGATCCAATTCTCGTTAGTAAGATAAAGTCAACGCAATCGGAATAAAAATAAAGTTGGTTAGGTTAAAAATGTACACTTTTGAAAAAATCTTCCGACATCCGCATTGGAAACCTCTTTGATACCTCTTTGAACTTTCCATATTTGATTAGTTATCCACTCATTCAACAAATCACCAATTTGTGCTTCAATCATAGTGGTTCATATGGTTTCATAACCAATGTCATCCATCCGAATGCACTTTCATTCAACAAATCATTAATTTGTGCTTCAACCTTAGTGGTTCATATGGTTTCATAACCAATGTCACCCATCCGAATGCACTTTCCTTCAATAAATCATTAATTTGTGCTTCAACCTTAGTGGTTCATATGGTTTCATAACCCATGTCACCCATCCGAATGCACTTTCTTTCAATAAATCATTAATTTGTGCTTCAACCTTAGTGGTTCATATGGTTTCATAACCCATGTCACCCATCCGAATGCACTTTCCTTCAATAAATCATTAATTTGTGCTTCAACCTTAGTGGTTCATATGGTTTCATAACCGATGTCACCCATCCGAATGCACTTTCCTTCAATAAATCATTAATTTGTGCTTCAACCTTAGTGGTTCATAAACCCTAAACCCTAAACCCCTAAACCCTAAACCCTACGTCATTCCAAATTACTACCACATATGTGCCATTGATTTGTTCTCACACTCATGTAGAAGTGTTTCCATACATGGTTTGAGGGTTTAGGTTCCTAGCTTTCCAACGAACCCACCTGCTTTTTTTTTCGATGCCTACATTTTTTTCATTATAATAATCAATCATTGACAAGATCTTGGCCGTTAGATTGGAGGGGTTATTTTGAGCAAGTAATAAAGTGGCATGCTCCTTTGAGTTTGGACTTTTGGGCTTGGCCTTTGGAGGCTTCACACTATGCCCAACTAAGGCTACCCTTACTATATTTTATTGGCTATTTAGGGTTCATTTCTTTGGACTCTCAACAAAGTTGGGCCGCTCAATCGCACTTTGATCCACTCCCGAGGGTTAACATTTATAGATGGTGACTATAGTGTCCGTTTTTTGGCTCTAAAAAATTCATATGAAGTCCAATTCATATGTGGTCGCAATTCTACGCTGTTCCCCTGCCGCCCCGTTCCCTCCCGTCCGCTAATCGTTCCATCTTTCATCCGTTCCCCCCCGTCCGGTCCACGTTCCCCACCCGTCCGCCCCGTTCCCCTCCCGTCCGCGCCACGTTCCCTCCGTCCGCTCCTCGTTCCCACCCGTCCGCTCAGCGTTCCCCACCCGTCCGCCCCGCGTTCCCTCCCATCCGCTACCCTCCGTCCGCCACACGTTCCCCACCGTCCGCTCCTCGGGAACAGCGTAGAATAGCGTAGAATATGGGGCGGACGGATGGGAACGTTGGAACGGAATGAGGGAACATGGAGCGGACGTAGGGGAACACAGAGCGGACGGGAGGGGAACAGGGGGCGGACGGGGGGAACGGTTGGAGGGGAGCGGACGGGAGGGGAACAGGGGGCGGACGGGGGGAACGGTTGGAGGGGAGCGGACGGGAGCGGACGGGAGGGAACACAGAGCGAACGGATGGGAACGTTGGAGCCGAATGAGGGAACATGGAGCGAACGGGAGGGGAACAGGGGGCGGACGGGGGGAACAGACGGCAGGGGAACGCAGAGCGGACGGAAGGGGAACGCGGAGCGGACGGAAGGGGAACGCGGAGCGGACGGCAGGGGAACGCGGAGCGGACGGAAGGGGAACGGTGGAGCGGACGGGAGGGAACGCGGGGCGGACGGGTGGGGAACAAGGAGCGGATGGGTGGGAACGAGGAGCGGACGGGATGGGAACGAGGAGCGGACGGGTGGGAACGAGGAGCGGACGGGATGGGAACGAGGAGCGGACGGGATGGGAACGCTGGAGCGGATGGGATGGGAACGCTGGAGCGTATGGAGAGGAGCGTACGGAGGGGAGCGTGGGAGCGGACGGGGGGGAACGCTGGGGGCGGACGGGAGGGAACGGGTGCGGACGGGGGGGAACGCTGGGGGCGGACGGGAGGGAACGGGTGTGGACGGGGGGTGACTCTGGGGCGGACGGGCGGGAACGGGTGCGGACGGGTGCGAACGGGTGCGAACGGGTGCGAACGGGTGGGGACGCGGGAGCGGATGGAGGGGCGGACGGAGGTATATAAGTGGAGGGGACCACTTACATACCTTACTCCACTCCTTCTGGGCGCCCAGACAACCCTCCTCTAACACAGAGTGCGGGGTAGCGGGGCTCTCGGAGGAGTTAAGGATCCCTTTTTTGGGATCCTTTTACACTACTTTTGGCAGGTTGTGGCCGGTTTTGGCAGATCCACGTGGCCGTTATTTGGCATATTCCTTGTGACGCGCCCAGTCAACTGGCTTCTGCGTGAGCGCTGGTAGCGGGATGCTCGAAGGGTGTGCCGAATAGTTGAACTTTAATTTTTAGGGACATTTTTGAACTAATTCCACAGCAACACTATTTTGAAGTGTATGCTTGGATATTTTGTAGCACTATTATGAAGTGCAATTAGTATTTTAAAAATTAGAGTTCTAGATTAGAATTAGAAACTCCAATTTGGGTGGAATTAGAATTAGAAACTCCAATTTTCAGACATGGCAAGTGGAGGAACTAGAGACATGGCAAGTGCAAGTGGAGGATCTAGTTCTGGGTGTTCCAGAGGACATGGACGCAAGGCCGCTGATTTGGAGTGGAATGTTTACGATGATCCCTCCCAAAAAGCCAGGGTAGGTTGGGAGAATGTACCACAACCGTGGTCAGCGAAGACTGCAATGCAGTACGTGGGCTTCCCTCACTTTGATCGGTTGTGGCCAAGACATTGTCACGAGCGACATTGCAAGGCCGTCAATGCGAGCTATACGCAGCTTGAAGACGTGGAGGCAAAATGGAGATTCCTAACGATACTTAGAAGTATCTCCAATTTGGATAGATGGCCCAAGAGTGCAATTCCAAAGTCGGTGGCGTGTATGATGTATGCGGAGCACGTGTTGCGAGTTAGGGTGGATTGGTCAAGTTTGGGTGCTCTGCATGATCAAAAATTTGGGGGTATTGGAATTGCATTCACTAAATGCACAGTTTCGGATATTCCATACACTCCCATTCCGGAGTGGTTCAGGAAGAATCCTAAACTAGTGGATGAGCCTGGGGCACCAATTCCAGAAGGTCGGGAACCAAAAAAACCACGTACTCGCAAACGACCAGCCAATGACGTGGAGATGGCCATCGAGGAGGCGTTTGAGCATATGGATGAGGAGGGCATGGAGGTAAATGTCGATGTAGTTAACGAGCTGATTAACCAGGTGGTTAACGAGGCCCTAAACGAGGCCCTAAACGAGGTAAACCCTGGTCAACTTGGTGCGGACATGATGGAGAGCAGAATGGAGGCATTGCGCCAGCAACATGCCGAGGAAATTCGTGAGTATAAAGCAAGGATTCTCGAGCTGGAAAATCGACTTGCAACACTTACGATGGGGGAGGCTGGCAGTTCAAGTAGTACACCAATTAACATCCAGTCTTTGGAAGCAGAGAGGGATACAGCTTTACAGGAGGCCATGATTGCAAAGTCACAAGCAGCGGACGTATGTACGAGGAATGAAGTAATGCAAGGAAAGATGGAGGCTTTGCAAAAGGAGGTGGTGGACATGCAACAACAACTTCAAGTGGTCAATGAAGTGGTTGTCGATCACGAATCCAAGATTGGCACACTGGAGGAGCAGAATGCAAGGTTCAGGAAATTTCTATCGGATGCGATCGTGGAGCGAACCAATATGAGGACAGGGACATTGCTTTCTATGGCCAAGGCTCGTCAATATGAAGCCGAATTTGAGAGCATCCAGCGAGAATGGAACCGCAATCATAGATTGCGGAACTTGATGCTCACGTCATGGCCAGATCAGGAACATATGTACCCTAGTAGGTGGGATGATGAGGATGACTTGAAATTGCCTAACGGGAGCTTGGATTGGTGGCAACTGATCGACTCTGATCACCATTGGGATGTGACCCAAGTGCATGAATATCCATACAGCATGAGGGGTGAGTTGTTATGGCCGGGTCCACATCCAATGGTCTTCGACGGATCCGTGTGTGGGATTTGCGGGAGTCCATTTGGCCCAGAGGGATGCTTTCAAGTTGGATCGTGTGGAGGCCAATTCCATCCACAATGTCTGATAGTGGCAATGATCAGGAGACGGCAATGTCCCCATTGTAGATCACCCTTCCACCCTCGTTTGTACCTCCAATTTGGCCTTCGGGATTACATGCCTAAGGACTGGGTGGTAAGGCCAACGGACTATCCCTTCAACCTTTGCGAGTTTGATGGGACTTCTGTTGAGTGGAATTGGTTATTCAATTGTGCAACGGTTGAACTTTGGAACGATAACAAAGATGGCGAATGGACACAGAATCCACGTCAAATTTTGTATGTTGCAGACGAGTTGTTTCCCAACAAGCCCCCAAACCATGGCATGAAAAGATTTTTGTACCAAACTTTTGGTTGGCATTGGGATGCGACAACCATGCAATTACGGAGAGGCATTCAACCTCCTTTTTACAATGCAAGTGGTGAACCATCAATATCGGAGCATGAGTTGGAAGAAGATGCACATGAGATGCCCATGGAACGGAATTCCCATTTTGAAGCGCACTTAGAGCAGTCGTACCACAAACACAAAACGCAGTTGGAGGCAGTTGAAGCACTCTTGAATAGAGTTACGGATGATGCGGTATTGAGATGGCTAAATGGGGGGCCTAGACCACGTAATGCCACTCCACTGTCTCCTGGAAGTCGTCCATATCTCACCCGTGAAACCACGCGAATGATGGAAGCCGGGGAATCATCACGAGCACGACGAGGATCTACTTCAGCTGCAATAGACCTCGATTCAGATTCGGATTAGGCATTTTTGTAGCATGTTTAGAAAGTTGTATAGGAACGGAGGAAGACTTTGTACACATTGAACATATTTCATGTTCAAAGAATATGTAATATAAAGAGGAGTTACCGACAAGTTGTCATTTCTAAGATCGTGTAAAAGATAGCATATGGATGTCACATGTTTTAATGTTATTCGAAACTTTTAAAAACTCACTTGAATATTTGTAATTCATATGATAGTCTAACCAAAAGTACTATTGACTACATAGTCAATATTGAATACCACATAAAGATATAATTATATAAATATGCAATAAATAATTTTAAAAAACATGCAATAAATAATTTTATTACTATAATAAAATGATACAACTTCGAACGTAACGTTCGCTTTGTGGTCTAAATGTCTTACCGAAGGCCCTAAGGTTGTAACTTGTATCAATTTTGACGGAAGTAATAAATTATGGGAGTACGTGGGAGCACCGAAAGAACACATTTGTGCAAAACCATTACGTTCGAATCCGTACTGTAGGATCATTTGCTTCGACACATCTTGGGTCCTCTTCAGACTCGTCTGTGCTGAAATCATCATCCGTTTGGGGAGTCGCGCTTCGAAGATGCAACTCTCGGTCACGTTGTGAGAAAATTATCCTCTTGGTCGGCCGGGAGCCATCTGCATCTTGTATGCCATTTTCATCTAGATGTGGTCTACCCTCATCTTCATTGTAGTCTTCAGCAGTAAACGGAAGCGATCGTCCCTGATACCTCTTCCTAGTACGTTTGACACCTCTCGTAGTTCTCTGGCGCCCTCCACCCGTACCACGACTTGAGTGCACTTCATCTCTACTTCCATCTATAAAAGCATCCCCCGTTGTACTTCCGCCTCCAACTCCAAGACCACCTCTTCCATTGGATTGACTGTGTGGAAGTGAAACAGACGCGGGTGGAATTGCAATTGGTATGTTCTCAACAACATGTCGACGTACAGAAGGACGACGTGGCGCCTCTATAGTAACATTTCTTGAAACATTGTGCATAGCAACCAAAGTAGCACCCACCGCAGTTGCACGTGAAACACCCAATCTAGAAGTATTGGCAATACTTCGAGTGAGAGGACGATGTTGACCTTGTGCATGCAATTGCACCGTAGAGGTGGATGCAATCCTTTGAAGAACACGGAATCGAGTTGTAGGCATTTCAGGAACATTGGGTGTTGGATCTTCTATACGATGGTTGGATATGAGGGAGGCATCCATGGATTCAGAATGTACTCGGGTTGGAAGTGGATCATGTTGAACGTGCGTTGGCTCATTTACGGGTAGTACATTGTCGCCTTCACCAAATGAAAGAGAATCGCTCCGATGTTGCAAGGAATCTACTTCAATTCCCACATTCTCACTTGCCCCCATAGCAACATTATGGTCAGATGGAAACCCTTCTCCAGTGTGGAGAGTTTCAACATGCGGTCTTCCAATAGACCCCTCATGATCGTCATGCATTCCGTCGTTATGTTGGGGGACATCCGGTTCATCAAACTCAAACACCCCAAGGTTTCCATCACTACCATTGCCATCCTCATCTTCTGAACCATGATTCTCGGAATCGAGGTCATCCAAATCAAAGTCGATGTCATCAACATTGTTGTCTTCATCATTTCCAGCCCTACCAGTTGGATCCACGTCATCTTCGTTGTCATCTTCTTTGTCAAGGTCATCATCAGAATGGACCTCATTCAATTCGTACCATTGAGCAGGTCTTGGGCCCCTCCGATGTCGAATGAGCCTACTATTGGTATATATGTAGACGAGGTCCTCAGCACGACTATGCTTCAAGCGATTGCGACTCTTGTTGTGAACGTATGAGTACATGCTCCAATTGCGTTCACATGCGGATGCGGAACATACTTGTGCAAGGATACGTCTTGCTATTGTTTGGAGGGCTTTAGCTCCACCTCCCATTGCATCCCACCATTCATGGAGAGGTGCGGCATGCACGCTCGGGTCAGTAGAATCAGCAAAAGGCCCTCGATTTTCAAGAAAATCTTGGTACTGGTGGAGGATTTGGACATAAGTGTCCTCATCTTGAGCAAGCCTGCGAAGAACTCGATTTAGGATTGTCCTCGAATTGTCATCCTCATGGAGTGGGGCCCAACCACGTAGAAGCGGATTTAACATCGCTCCAGCCCAGTGTAGATCATTCAACATCAACCTCCATCTATTTTGAAACGTTACCATAGCATTTGCAGCAAGCTCAGGGCTTAAGCGAAATGGAGGTTTACTGAATCCACGAATATGGGTTTGTAAATCATGCATGACCCTCCAAGCCATTCCCATTGCAGGCGCCTTGCCGTCAAATACACGAAGAGCTTTAACAACCGGGATCACCATATACAAGAAATTTTTGCACGTGTTCCAGAATCCATCAGAACGTATAAAGTTTTGCACAGCAGAGCCCTTCATGTAAGAGGTGCCAGATCTCCTCCTCATATCACGCATTAAAGTGATCCAATCCTCATCAACCACCATTCTTTCCAAAGCATTGCGTACTTGGAGAAGACGTTCAATCATGATGAAGTTCGTAGCAAAACGGGTCTCTACAGGTAGGCGGAGTGAGAGATTTGGTGACAACCTCCGGAATATAGCTTGAAAAGCATGATGGTTTTTAACAAATACACAAATATGGCGGGATTTTTTTACCAATTTTTTCACCCATTCCTCCTTCCCCCAATCTTCTAAGAGGAGATCTAGGCAATGTGCAGCACATCCTTGAAAATATAGATCGGGATTTGCTCGAATCAAGTCGCGAGCAGCGGAGGCCATAACTGGGGCATTGTCGGTGCAAACTTGGACCACATTATGTCGACCAACCTTTTCCACAAATGGTTGAATTTGAGCAGCAACGTAGACATGATCCTTGTGATTTCCCGTGGTGTCAATGGTACCCAAGAAAACGTCTCCCTTTGTGCCACATTGAAGAACGTTTAGGAGAGGTCGGTTTTGCATGTTGTCCCATCCATCACAACATATTGTAACACCGTATTTTTCAACGGAATTCCCCAGCTTCTCCTTCACTTGCCTATCTAGGTCAACCTTTATATCAGTTAACAACTTCGTACGGATGGCATTGTACGATGGTGGTGTGTAGGTTGGCATTCGATGACGGGCAGTTTCACGCACAGCATGAACAAATGCAGGATGTCTCACAATGTTGAAAGGAATGTTAGCTTCATAAAAAGCCGTTGCCCATGCTCTATCGAGGAGTTGTTTTGTTGACACATTGAACCCCTCCGTTATGTTGAGTTGACGTAGTTCACGAGGAGGAGTGCCATATATCACAACATCAGAATGTTGAGTGGTTTGGGACATAAGCAAAGGCTCTGTTTCACTAATTACGGAATCTGCTATAATAGGCTCCAGAGGTACAATATCTGCCACCAGAGAGTCCTCATTTACAATGCCTACATGTAAGGGCACAATGCCTCCGCAATGTTCAAACAAGGCCCTAATATGCGGGGGTACCATCCTACATGTGGAAACATCAGAAGCACCCCCTACATGAGGTCTATAACCAAGGTGGGCCAACATTCTATCTCCTCGGTAAGATATGACGAACGGGCAAAACCTACATTTAACCTGCCTTTGTGATTTACCGGGAACCCTCCCCTTATCCTCGTACCAATGATCCCATGCATCGTTTCGGCGTGGCATGACTTCAACAAAACCTGCAAATACAAACAAGTTAGAGCAAGTCACTTTGATCGCATACTAGGTCCTGTTCAAGAGTGCCACGAGGGCAACCCTAATTCACAGACACTAGATTGGACAAAGTATACTCTGCATTCGGGTCTCACGCATTCAATCCTCACTCCTCAAAGGAGAATCAAAAGACTTGAGACACACTATGTCAGTGGAGGCAAAAATGGCACCTTGCACCCTCAATTTATAGTGTTCGAATCGGACGGGGGAGCGGACGGAAGGGGTGGGAGCGGACGGGGGTGCGGACGGGGGAGCGGACGGATGGGGGGGGGGAGCGGACGGGGGGGGGGGGGGCGGACGGGGGAGCGGACGGAGGGGGAGGCGGACGGGGGAGCGGATGGAGGGGGGGCGGACGGGGGAGCGGATGGGGGGGGGCGGACGGTGGAGCGGACGGGTGAGCGGACGGAGGTGGGGGGAGCGGACGGGGGGGGACGGGGGGGCGGACGGGGGAGCGGACGGAGGGGGGGGGAGCGGACGGGGGGGACGGACGGGGGAGCGGACGGGTTGGGAACGGGGCGGGGGACGTGGGCATACGGAGGTTGGGAACGGGAGCGGACGGGGTTTGGGTACGGGAGCGGACGGGGGGAACGGGAGCGGACGGGGTGGAACGGGGATTGGGAACGAGGGCGGACGGGTGGGAACGGGGATTGGGAATGGGGGCAGACGGGGGGGCGGACGGGCGCTAGTAAAATTTTCCCCACTTTCCCTTTACTTTGCTGACATGTCGTCACACGTGGACAATGTAAATCCTACGTGTCCGAAATTGGGTAATGTAATTACACAAAAAAATCGATAAAATTCAAGTCCGGCAGGATAAAGACAGCATCCGGCATAATCTGGCATAATGTCGTGACGGATACGTGTCGTGACGGCACGACATTATGCCGGGATAAGCCTCTGTCACGACACAATAGACAACCCTGTATCTGGGTAATTGTTCAAAAAATTCTCTCCCCATTATGACTCTTTGTCCCTCAATGTATAACAGAACAGATTTATCATCTCTTCATCCTCTGTTTCACGATTCGCTTTGATAGCTTTCCTAAACACTCTAATATGAGCGTCTGGATCTGCACCCGACTGATACAGTGGATATGGCAATGATTTACGAGATGGTAAGGACGTAGGTGTTACCGGAACAGGTGGCGGCATTGTGGTGTACCATGGTGGAAAATAACCGGTTCGCATCCAAGGTGGTGTGTCATTCTTGTTGTCGTCATCTTCTTCCCCGTCATCACCTCCCGGTCCTCTGTCCGGTGGTTCTCCTCCCGGTGGTCCAGCAGGTGGTCTTCCTTGTCCTCGTCTGAATTCGTCCTCTCGATCTCGCGAAGTCCCCTTCTCCTTCCGTTGGGCTCCTCTTCTTCCCATATCCTTTTGATCATCATCCGATCCTCCTTCTGGTGGTCCTTTTCTTTGTGGTTCGATAGGTGGTCCTCTTCTACCACCTCCTGTGTCTGCTACAGTTTTGTTTCTTGTATATTGTTGTTCCATGTTCCTCTCCAATCCTGGAAAACTTCGATGATCCTCGTTTTGTCCCCTGTTTGGATAATGTCTCACTCCTTCTACGCCCATCGATTCATATCCATGTGATTGTGATGGCACGGTGTCCTTACTATACGTGTTCTTCCCTTTTTCCGTTTTTCGTGCTACTTCTGGATTGTCCCCTTGGACATTGTATTCTCCCCTTTGGTGAGAAGCTATGGTTCCCATATACCTCTCATTCGGATAATATGACGACCTATCCATCCCCCCTTGAAAACCGTATCTACCACCTGGGAGAGAATGTGGGGAACTGTATGGGATCACAGGGGATGTATAATAAGGATTAGAAAAATGAATGATCGGTGGGTTTGGAATAATGGAGGTAGTTGGAACCATTGTAGTAGGGATTTTTGAAGAGTCGTTGTGAGGAAACGACTTGGTACCTAGATGATGATCATTTAGGAGGGATCTGACAAAATAACACTCAGTATCTCTATGACCCGGAAGATTGCAGTATGTGCAATATGGGGGGGCATGGTGAGAACCGAATTCATCATCCCATAGATTTGGAAGAGTAGAAAATCTTACATGGCGTTGCTATGGAGAAATGGTCGCCGTAGGCGGCGCCATCGTTTGGAATTTGTGAAGTTGCCGAAGTTGTTGAACTCTGGAAGAAACACCACGAGAGGGTTCCTGAGTAGACAGGTCTTCCATAGTAAACCAGGGTGGTGGAGGATGCCGTGTAGGGTGTATAGGTTGTTGACCGGAATGCTGTGAAGCTATCTGATTATCATCCTCTTCACTACTAAAACTCATACTGACCTCTGGTATGCTGGTATGGTCGTATGTTGATGAAATTGTGATGAAGGGTGTTGTAGCATGCATCACTGGGTCGGGGTGAGCTGAATCTACTGGTCGACCCTGACCGATGCTGCCTCCAAGAGAATTGACAATGCTGACCTCGTCGTTATCGTGGATGTCATTTATGTTCTTCTCCTTCCTGATGCGTCTTTCCTCCATGTGGCTTGATTTGTCAAGCATGTACAGAAGAGGAGAGTCCGTTGTTGTGTTGCTGGGATAGGTGCGTTGAAGTTCCATTCCTTCCATGGGTGTGTAGAATTCCGATCGCCGTCTGTTGAGGGAGTTGGTCCGTCAACGTGACGCCAATATGTTTCTTTGTCCGGTTGTCCCGCTTGAGGATGAGTTTGTTCTGTTTCAGATACGAGATCAGTTTCCAAGACTGTAGCCAAACGCTGCCGTAGCCCCCTTGTCATCACTGCCATTTGATCGTTGATCGTAGCCGTGGAGTGCCAGTTGTTAACTACAAAGTTTTCCTTCTATGAAGGGTTTACTCGCAGAGGACCTAACTCAGGCGGTATAAGAGGTATTTGCCAATACCCAGCGACAATCGTTATCTACGATGGCGGTAATGGGGATGAATGATAGAAGAGTTGCAGGTTGGTATTGGTCCAGAAGTACCTTTGTAAGTGAGAACAGATCGCCCTGTGTCATGACGAGGAAAGATTACCGGAACCCAGTCCGTGGTCCATTGTCAAACCACTGCATGGTCGCCAAATGTTAAAGGATTTCCTCTCTACTTTCCATCGGTACCACCCTACTTCCGGTAGTACCTTATCGGTACGCGAACAGACTTAGTCCAATATTCCTTACCGGCATCCTAAGGTCCCGCCTGCTACCGTTTTTGGTTGGAAGTCTCACTCCATACATCCTTCTTCTTTCCCTGCCTATCTGGGGTATACCACTCTTCCACTGGTCTTACGGGTGGTACACCCTCTATGCCAGTCGAGTCGACTAGTACCCTTACCGGGTTCTCCTACCGAATTCTCGGGAGATTTACCAAGTTCCCTACCTGGTTCTCAACCGGGTTTCCTAGGGATCTACCGGGTTCTCTACCGGGTTCGTAACCAGGTTCCTTGGGGATCTACCGGTTTCTCTACCGGGTTCGTAACCAGGTTCCCTGGGACTCTACCGGTTCCACTACCGGGTTCCTAACCGGGTTTCCTGAGATCTACCGGTTTAGCCGTACTACCCCCAATAATGTGGTTACATGAGTTCTACATCTTACCACGAGTTTTCTCCTTTACCCCCCTTCACATATGGGTTTAACCGGTTTTTATACCCGTATTACTGTTAGAGTATTACTTGACCTATTACTAGGGTGGATTATACATCCTACCGAACTCCTTATTAGTACTCCTGAACTGTTTCTCTCTTATACTACCACTCTCATAGTCAGTGTACAATCCATTCTTCTACCAGGACTCCATATTGTAGTATGAAAACTCCGCTAAGAGAATACCATTCCCTTCATTCAGTGTATACATCTGGTACTACTGTCCCACAAGACTTCTCTGAAGATACCCCATCCATGCGTTAGCTACTTGTAAACGACTCTTTTGCCAACATAAGTAGTCCATTGCCCACTTCTCTTTCATACAACAAACAATTACCAGAGGTAAGGCAACTACCACTATAAGAAAACCATAAGTTCCTTACATCAGATTCAACAGTATCTTACTCAAGCAATCCCATACTCTATATATATAAATCCTAGTACACATTCCTTAAGAATGAGAGAGAGAGAGAGAGACAACTCTCTCCTTAAGTACTTTCTCCTCATCTCTTTAAATCCATACTAACCACTCACTGGGACTACCCTATCCACTACTCTTCTACTCCTTATCTGCAACTACGGCACAATCTTATCCCTAATTGCTATTTCTGATACTACTACCAAAAGTAACTAAAAAGCCACTTCAACCTGATATTGCTAAAAATTATTGTCTACTAATCCTCCTTTAACAGTGAACGGTAGAATTAGGAATACAGAAATGAAAGAAAAAAACAAAAACAAAAACGGATGAGGACACAAAGAATTTACCAACTCTGAAGGATTGGTGGGCGATTGGAGATTCAGGTCATTCATGCCAAACTAGTCTTCGGCAACGTAGAATTTCTCAGTGTGTGCCCAGTTGTGAATTGATCTAGAGACATCAGGATCAATGACGTGTGCGAAGACGAGGACGCCCTCGTCATGGAGGTTGGCATTTGCGAAGGCAAACAAAACCTCAAAGTATGTAGAAGATCGCTTGTTCCACTGAGGAACATCCGAGGACGAGGACGAGGCCGAGATGCTCGGCACACGTAGGTTCTCGGGCACATCTGCAAAGAGTAGATCAATGCCTGTGTGAACCTTAGGTTTGGTATTTGGACGAGTACAGCCCGCTCCAACCTGAAAAACAAAAATCCAAAGAAAATCAAAAAATCAAAATGATCAATTCCATGGAATGAATGAATAAAACAATAAAGCAACACACAAACCTTGGTTAGGAATTGTTGTATGCGGCGGTAGGCCGGAGGGGGAACCTTGGTCTTTATGAGATCCTCAATGAGCTCATCCATGTCAACATTCTCAATCAAAGAAATACTAGATGACCTCTCCAAGGAAGTCGCAAATGTATCTGGTGCAACAGCCTTCCTCTTGCGAGGTACCGATGGGATGGTTGCACTACTATGAGAAGGAGCAGCAACAGGATCAAGGCGGGGGCAGAAGGAGTGGCGGTTAGACTTCCAGCCATGGTGGTGGCTGGAGCAACATTCCGTTGAACCGAGGCCTTCGTAAAAGGATGAGTAGATACTTGAGAAGAGGCATGGACAACAAGCTTCCTACCTTTGCCCTTGCCTTTGACTGGTGCAACCTCTTTGTCATTGGATGGAGGAATGGAATTATCTTCTTCCAGCTCTTCCTCTAATTCAATCACCTCAGGAGTAGAGCTTACAAGGCTGTTGTAAAGGACTTCTTCTACCTCGGGTACGAATCCACGCGAGCAATCCAAGTACCAACCAGCAGCCACCAAGTGCACGTGTGGAAACTTTGTAAGTTGCATGGCCGTATACACACAAAGATTGGAGTTGACATCGACCCAATCCATAAGGAAAATGGGTAAGCACGACGAAGAAAGAGCATTCTTCACAACAAGCTCACGGTGAATGTACCTAAAAAATGAAGAACATGAAGAAGAAAACGGTGGTGGAAAAGAAAGGAAACGAAGACAATATAGACTAAATGAGGACTCAAAAAATTATCGATAAGCGACGCATTTGATTGCTATGGGGCCTTCCTTAAACTCCAAGAGATCAAGGTCTTTAATAAATTTCAAATTTCCCTTGTCATCAAAATACACCCGGAAAGCCTTGTTCCACAAAATGAGCCTCCAATGCTCAACATAATTGGCGGGTTGCAAAATATTCTCCGTAGAAATCCAGTCGATATCAACGGAACACTCGATTTCAAATGATGCGATCTCAGCCTCAACCCCCTTCTCCAACTATGTTAAAAGAATTATGAATGTCAAAGAACAAAAAAACAAATGGAAAAAAAACTTGAATATGTACCTGTGCCTAGAAAGAAGCTTTGTTGAGCCAATTGTCAAGGACTTTTTCTCGGAGAGGAAGAGCAGAGGGGAATTTGTTTCTGATTTTGATATCGGCGGGAGAGTTCCACCACCGAAGCCATTTGGCTTTGAAGGAGGCATCGATGTGAACCCCCAAAGTGGTCCACCACTCCGTGGGGTCACTTTTAGTTAGAATTTTAGCATTAGAAGTTAGAATTGATAGGGAATTAAAGAAAAAATTAGTTCATTTAGCGTTTAGCTCAAAAAAGGGAAGGAAAATTACCGAGGACTTCGGACCTTCACCCATGAAGGGGAAAAAAATATAATTATGGTAGAGTTAGTCAAAATGGAAACTAACTAGTAGTGAGAATTAGGTAAGTTAGGAAAAAATAGCGAACTAGGTAAGAGCCTAGTTAGCGGGGAAAAACGTAGTTAGTGAAAGCAACTAGCTAAGAGCATTAATTAGTAGAGCTAGCTAGGCAAGGATTAGTTTAGTATTTAGTATGGGTCACGCAAGACGAGTGGAGGAGCTCGGTGTGAGACTTTGAAGAAAAAATAGCAAGGGGGCCACTTACCCCTTTACCCCCTTACCAACTTGATGGCAACAATTAGAACTAATTCAAAGGATTCCCGTCGGAGCCACCTCGGCAACGGGATGGCAACCTCGACCGGGAAAACCCATGAGCGAAAATTTCGGGAGGGGTTCGAAGAATGGAACCGGTGGCGGAGGGGTCCAACCCTTTTGTGAAAGGGTTTAAAAATCCCCTCCTCCCACCTTGAAAACTCTCTCTTCTCTTCCAATAGATGGGCGAAGCCCTACCTCTAAGTAGTTAGAGAGAAATCCCTCAATATCTAGAATTTGGGCGAAGCCTTACTTTAATGTAGTTAAGAAGAATCTCTATTTTGCATATCTCCAGTAGTAAGGCTTGAAAAAAACTCCTCCCTATCCTCTCCTAGTTAAAATGTGTGTTTTTGAACGCACAAAAATTTCCTTCTTCCGTAAGGTAGGTTAGAATGCAAATCAAATATGGAGGCAGTGAAGACCTTGGCCATTAATGGCCAAAATGCTTAGAATAACACCTAAAACCAAAATATTATATTTTTTTCCTTGTAGAGATCTTTCATAGCTATCCATAGCTGGTTCCCATTTGCAAATTATTAAAGATAGCAATTAGTTATGATTTTCCAAAGTTAAGGCAAAAACTAGGATGTTCACTTAGGCAGCGGCTGCTAGATCAGACTTGCTGACCTTATCAAAAAGTCAATAAAAAACTATATATTTTTTCCAAGTAGAACTTTTGTTTTTCATTACATGGCTATTTAAAACATGTGATTCAAGTGAGTTATGAATTAATTATGAATTTCCAAAGGTGAGGTACATAGTTTGAGCGTTTCTAGTTGACTGTTGTATTACAAGGGGACTGCTGGATGCATTTTGGCCCATTTTACCAATATCATATTTTTCTATGATAGATCATGCTAATAGCTCTCCAAGGCTGTTTAGAACTCTTCATTTGAGTGAGTTATGATTTAGTTATGAATTTCTAAAGGTGCAGTATATAGTTTGAGCAAGTCTAGTGGACTGCATTACAAGGAGGCTGGTGGATGTATCTTGGCTTACTCTACAAATTTCATATTTTTCTATTATTATTTTTTGTGATAGCTCTCGAAAGATGTTTAAGACTCTTGATTTGAGTGAGTAATGAATTAAATATGGATTTTTGAAGTTGAAAGATAGATTGAATAGATACCGTACTTTCAAACCTTATAACTTTTGTAAATCTTATCCAATTTAAGTGAATTTTAGGTCCCTAAAAAGCTAATAAGGTGAACTGAATGAATTCATTATAATAGGGCTAAGATTATAATATACTAAATTGAAGTTTAACCTCAATCAAGTTAGCTTCAAGGACGGAGACGAGATCAACGTCCGGAAGGTGGAGCAAGGCGAAGAGGTGGCGGTTTGGCTCACATCAAGCCCTATCGAACGAGGAGAATTGAGGTAAGCCACCAACCCTAGCCTTCCATTTAGGATTGGAGGAAGCGCGGCTAAGGTACGTATTTCTAACCGACTCACCTATCTCGTAAGGTCAAGTGGTTTGACCACTTGACCGCCAAGGGGATATCCAACTCCATTATTTTTGGGGCCCCTTGGTATGTTTGTGATAGTAGCTTTGATTATTAGAAAGTTTCATATGTGATGAAGTCGGGTTAATTACCGACACGACCACTCTGAATGTTATTGATGGAAAGGTGGGGTTAATGGCCCACGAATCCATTATCATGTTGTTGGCTCCAAGGGTTGAAGGTGATGGCCCCAACCCTTGAAGATTGTGCAACAGTTTTAACACACATGTTGTCTTATTTTCCGGTCCCATCAAGTTGATTTTTGGTGGTCAACCGTGTTAAACTAATTAATAACCAATATAATTTGTACAATCCCCGTGGGCAAAAACCAACCGGAAACTTAACTCGGAGGATTGATCCTAATCCCTCCGGCGGCAAAGATCGGAGGGTTAGGGTATCAATCAACCTTCAAGAGACCCGCACAGGGCCTTGAAGGGTTCGGATTAGGGTATGCACCAAACATGTAGGTGGTGATGTCATAATTTATGAATTTAGTTATATAGACTTTGTTTAATCAACCATCAACTAAGAAGGAAGGTTAAGAAGGTGGGACTTAATTAAGGTACCCCCGTTTAGAGAATTTAATATATAAGAGGTGAGGAATTAGATATGGCCCAAGGTAAAAGGTAAATTGATTTCATTCATTAGGGTTAGGTTGCCTTGATTCGAAGGCTGGTATATCTGCGCGTAGACTAGGATAGATTAGAGAAATAAATAATTACCTTAAGCACTTATAATCTAGGTACAACCTACCGAAGGACACGACGTGATTAACAAATCCCTCCACAAATCTAAATACTCATAAAAAATCATAGCATCCGGGTTCGGCTTGGGCACCTGCTAAAGCAGGCCATCCTCACCGAAGGGCTCGTGCGATACTTTTAGGCTCCCTCAGAGGGGGATCCCCAAAAGCATCACAATCGACATGTGTGGTTGCCACCTTTTGGAGTTTCTCTATTGTCATATCTGTGACGAGAAAGGTGGAAAAATAACGGTCAATTTGCAACATAGAAGAGTGTAATGTAAAAAAAATACATCAAGTAAAAATTGAAGATGAGGGTATGAGCAAAATAAAAAGAAAGAGATAGGAGGTGCACCTCGTAGAAGAAATCGTCGCCATTATCCTTATGGGCGACGGAAATGAACTTTTCAAAATTTCGAGACCGAATACTTTTGATAAATCTATCTTGGACTTTAATCATGGTGTCCCAAATTTCAGGAGCGGATCTAAGTGCCTCGGGTGTAGCCTCACGATACAATCTTGCTGAAGTATCTGCTGCGTTGGATAACTCTCTCTAAAACAAACAAAAAAGAATATAAGCGAATGAAAAAAATGAGAAGAAAAAAACAATTGGAACTGAAAACCATGACACACCTGTTTTCAAATGGCCCCAAGGTTGCCAATTCTGTGGACAAGATGTTTGTAACTCCACATACAACCACTCTCTGTAACTGATCTCGGAATTCCCGGTTTTTTGGGGTTCAAGAGTTCATTCCCACTTGGCCAGTCTTTTGCAATTGCACCCTCTCCAGCTGCATTTCTTTTCTAGTAGGTGAGGTAAGCATCCTTGTTCGCCACCTGAAACAAAATTATACAATGTGCATAAGGCATGTGGCCCTATTGTGGGCACTCCCAACTCCACATACACTCTGCCTGTTGGATCAGCTCGGAAATTAGTCTCATCCAGATAGCAATTGGGGTACATGTCCTAAACATTTCCTAGAATGATTGTAAACAAACAATGTGCAGTGATGATGATGATGGTGATCTTTATACCTTCATGCAGAAGAGATTACATTCATCATCAGCTTCGAGTAGAGGCCAACATAGTTGACACACCGGGCGTCAAGATAAATGTAGTAAAATCAATGGAATTCATTTAGAGTTAGGGAATGTTCTCTTTTGTTGTGGTCACCTTGGGGCGTGCAGGTACAACGGGAACATGACTACCACATCCACTCAGATTACTTCTCGACTCAACGGTAGCTGTAGTGTTTCCAATTCTCGGAAGTGGTTCGGAGCGCGGATTGGTCTCTGTTGGTAGCTGTGGTTGCAGCAGCGTGGCTCGAGGTAGTGAGGCGGAACTGCAATGAGGAAGAGGGTTGAAGTGCTTGCACTGCAGGTGGCCGCAAAGGAAGTATCCGCAGGGCAGAGGGTTACAGTTAGGGAGGAGGTGTTCTAGAGCAGGTGACAAGTGACGTACTAGAAGAAGGGAAGGGGACGCCTCGTAAAGGCAAATGTTAGGAGGGATGAACAGAGTGGCTTGGGAGCAATGGGAATTTAGGTGGTTGGGTAGGAAGAACTCGGTTGAAGGGGGCAGCAAATTTGAGTTTAGGGTTTAGGCTTGTTGCATTTCACATCCTGGGGGACTTATGATAGCTTCGGTGCCAAACCTATCTCTACGAAGGCCAAGGAGATGAAATGCAGCAAGCATCTATCTCCTAATGCTGAAATAAGACTTCTGGGATTTACGGTTTAGGGTCTAGGGCGCTTGACACATTTTGGGTTTAGGGTTTAGGATGACAATTTTTTTGTGATGTCTCTACTGGTTTGTGTTAAGTGGATTTGGCTTTTTTTGCCTTTGTTGACTGATGGTTGTGAGGATCTTGTTGAATGACTCGTTTTTTTCTTATTCCTTTAGGTGCAAGGTACAGACACAGTTCAGGAGCTACTGGAAGTTCAAGGATCACCGAAATAGATCAAGTATAACATTCTCTTGGTAAATTATCACCTGCCTCTCATTTTATTTCTGAGATTTATTAGGATCATTGAATTGTAGTATTTGCTTTCATTAGGGCCAATCTAATTACATCCATTAGTCTGACTTGTGCAAGTGATTTCAATTGAATTGAACTTGTAGTTGAATATCATCCATGGCCTCACAATTGGTGTTTGGATACGAGTCTAACACCTCAGAGTTTATTGAGATAGACAATAAGTGTAACACAACCACTTGTAGTTCAGTTGGTTTTACTGATTCAAATTGTCATTGCATCACCTCTAGCCCTAGCTCCATACAATTCTGTCAATGCAGTGATAGTGATGAGGAACCACTATTTGAATGCCTCTCTTGTGCCTCGTTCTTTGAGCTTGGCAGTCACTGCCCGAAGATGTGTGACCTTGACATTGAGTAGTTTTGATTTGGCTTTGAAGCTATGGTTAAAAGTATTATACCATTGCTATAGCTATGAGTCCAGTAATAGTCCACACTTGTGGTTTACTAAAATGTCCGTAGAGAGGAGCTATCTCAGATTGGGCAGCTCTATTTGAGCTCAATATGAATCTGATGTATCATTATATACTCGAGGTCCATTAAATTCCATTTGAGTTCAAGTTATTACGTTGCATTCCATTTTTTTTGTCAGCCATACATTGTCATTTTCTAATGTCCGGTCTATACTCTTGTTATTGACTTGCAGGCCATGTTAAAGCGAGGGGAGACCTCTCTATAGCCCAAACCATCAGGGAAAGCCACCTCACAACCAAAGGACTCTAAGGATGTCAGTGATGACGATCAATATGATGCCCTACTCAAGTTCAACGGGGACCAGCTTCAAGAATTGCACAAAGCCAACTCCATTCAGTGCATCGGGGGCATGAGGATATTGCCAAAGGTGGAGTCCTGCTTTGACATCCCGTTTTGCCGAATGATCTACATGCCACTTTTACGTCCTACTCTTGCACACGACATCAAGAGATTGGAGGCCGAATTTACTCATGGATATCGGCCAGGTGCTCTGATATTCTAGGTTTCAATCACCAACGAGCATAGGGAGGAGAGGCTTCTGAAGGATGTAGACACTAGCGACTGGGGCCCTCATTAGACCTCAATAAACATTGAATTTGAGTCCAAACTGGCTTCAAACACCTCACCTACACTAGGCAAGGCTAGGTTGCTCATGAATGCCATGTACGATATCAACAAGTGAGCCCCTACTCCATTCTCTTCAAAGTTCTGGATGCCTTCACATGATTGAGAGTCTTTCCGTTTGTTGATTTTGCCATTAACTATGTCCATGATTGCGTAGGCCCAATGAACACTCACATGTCAAGACCAACATGGTACACATTCTCTATCGTGTTAAGGCACTGGGTTTCTTGCCACTCGAGACTCTAAAGGAGATGCTCAGTGAGGAGGATTACAAGAGATGTGCTAGCAACCCTCACATTTCTAAGACATGGTTTAAGATGACAATCGATGTCTTTATTGCTTTCTTTTTTCGGGTAGGTCTTAAATTTCTTCATTTAATCTTATATTGTGAAGTTCATTGTCATGCCATTATGTTTGAATCCATACAAATGCTTATTGCTCTATGCCCTTTGCAGCAAGAGATTGCAGAGGCCGTTGATGTTGCTGCAAGAAAATATTATGAAGAGATTGCTAAAGAGGATTGGAATGACATAGCTGTAACTGCACTTATGAGGGCTGCTGCCAGGAGCAAACAACAGTCCTTCATAGGCCAGTTTGCAAAACATCTTGCTATTGCCAATCTAAAGTTTGGTGACAGGTTTTTTCAAGAGGTCAATGCATCCTAACTGATTTGTTGGCAATTCAAAATTATTCAATATTGACTTGTGATTAATATTTCATAATCCTTTTTTTAGATTACAAAGCACTACAACAACAACGAAAAGCCTGAGATGACCCTAGAGAAGTTACAGCTCATCGCAACGATAGTTGCAGTCCCTCATTTCAAAGTCAGATGGCTTGTGAATTGGAATTCAGGGGTCCACTCTCGTTAAGCTGTCCACTTCCCTCCTAAGAAATTTTCTGACAAAGACCTTGAGTCTTGATTGAACAAGGCTTGCTTTTGGGCAGGGATAAGCATTCGGGATCCTTAAGGTATTTTTTTCATTCATTATCAACCATGATTATTCAAGCAATTTGAGCTCAACAAAGTTTTTTGAGTAATCTTGATGCACTTCATCCCATGTCCATGCGGTGTTAGTGTTTGAGTTGCTCCTCTATATTTTGAATGACTTCCTCATTTGCCTTGTTAATTTGATGTTGCAGCTTGAGGATGGTGTTGTGGAGCTTTTTTTGAATGCCGTCAAGAAAGATGGCCTGTTGATAGACATGGAGGTCCCTGAGAAGCCCAAGACCATTGATGTGTACATCTAGGGTTGGCATAATCAGATTTGGGACCAAGGTTTCATAAGTTTCTTCAAAGGAAAAGATAACTACACCAAGTCTAAAGCATTTCAGGACCAGAAGCAAACCAACCTTACCGTCAAGCGAGTTATCTTCACGTAATAATTCAATTCCAGACTAGCAGGATGTTGAACCTTTCAATTCATCAAGATGATAGTAGTTTAAGTTATTTCCTTTGCTTATCCTATGCAGGTACTTTAGGACGGAGCTCCTTTCACGTGGTGCCATTATCGAGTCCCAACTCCCCGTGTTCTTGACCTTGTGGGTGGACAAAGCCTCCCATCTCTGCATGTACACAGTGACTCACATTCACTATTAGTCAAATGCACATCTCAAGGCAGGTTGCTGGTACATTTATTGTGGGAAGATCTTTTGCCCAGTTGAGGAGAAGGATGTTAAAAAAGCTTGTTTTGAAGTTGACTCGAAAGGTGCTCCCTCGCGTCCAAACCAAGCTGAGGTGGAAGAGGTTGAAGAGGAGGTGGACATTAATGAACTCCCCGCAAGAGAGAAGAACAAGATTTTTGCCCAGAGAACAAGGGATAATAAGAAAGCTGACGATAAGGCTCTAAAGGATCTGAAAAATGTTGAGAAGGTCAAGGGGAAGGAAAAAAGGAAGGCAAGTGAGGTGAGAGGTCAGAGAAGTCCAAGCCCTCTACTCCTCCAATTCTTCTGACAGAGGTTTTCACTACAACATGGTTTCAAAATACCCGCAAGCGGGATGCCTCTGTTGCAGAGCTCTCAATGTCAAAACTGCAGTAGCTTGCATCACCGGTTCTTATAGACTCTGCAAGAGGTGCTTTGCATTTTTAGGAGTTGATCATGTCCACATTCCTTCTGTCCATTGATGCTTATTTTGTGGAGCATAATGCCTTCCCCAAGGAATGGACGGATATGAAGGCCTTCATTGAGAAGGTAATTCTCTTTTCCTGCTTGTTGAATGTTTCATGTTGGAAATGCTCAAGTTTTGTAATGAGTTTGATTCTGAATGTTACTTGGTATATGCAGCACAAGTCTGATAAGGCTCGACCCTTCAAGGATGTGCAAGACATTGCTGGTGGGGTGGATTTGATGTTAGTGGACTTTTCCGAGGGTCTTCCCGTCCCCATGGTGTCATTGCCTCGCACAACAATCCCATAGTGGAATATCGATGATGTGAGCTTCTTGGCGATGGTCTTTGCCATGGAAAGATCTAAAAAGAGTGGACAAGAATCAACCGTTTGCCATTGACCAGTGCTAGAGATGCATCAAAGACAGTAAGTGGTTTTAAACACTGTCATTTGTATCATTCTTTTTTTTACATGTATCTCAAATCTTTATATTGTTGATTGCATGCAATATTGTATTCATGTGTAGACAATGAAGTTTTGCATTCAACTGCTGGTGAGAAACTATCCAGGGCTACTTCCTTCCACCTTCTTCATTCGGACTATGGCTGAACTTGATTCTGCCGATATCGACGTTGCTACTGATGATGTCCTCTTCAATCTCGTGACGAAGGACAACCAGCTCATGAGAGGTAACATTCCTTGGAGAGGTGGTAGGGAGAAGAACCCCCTCCTTCTCCAATTGTGCATTAAGTCAACCATGGTGTTTGGCGACATAGTTTTGGATTGTATTGCGTCCATAGGTACGTAGTATATTGATAATCTTTCTGTTGTGGCCTTGTGATTGCTCATTCTCATTCATTTGCTTACGCCTTTCTTGATTCTCTGCAGAAGCTTCTATCCATGCTTGTCGCAAGGCCGGTCGCCATCTTGTGGCGATGGAGGGTGATAAGGAGATCTTCAAAGGCCTTCTGGAGCCCCTCATTGTGGACCTTGTTAGTGAAGCCCTCAAAAAGCAATGACTTGAGGCTACAAGTACCACTCATGTTCTTGAGGGTGTTGAGCTTGTAGATTCAGTCATCATCCCCATCAACTGATACTGTAAGTAAGTTTTATCCTCTTTTTATTTTGTTCTTCACTTATGTCAATAACTAACACTGACTGTGCTTAAACTAATGCCTTGTTGATTATCTGGCATTTCAGCTTGTCCTTGAGTACTCCAACTAATGGATACATCTTGCAAGCGAGTATGTTCAGCAGCCCAGAGAAGCCATTCGACCTACTTGTCTATGCTGAGGCAATGGCACGTGCATCTCTACCAACAGGACCAAGTTGTGTACCTCATAAATACAATGTGGATCCTAAGGTACTAGAGTTTTTTGACTTAGATGCTACTGTTGATACTTCATTCCCTATAGATTGTTCAGACCCTGAATCTAATTCTATGTGTGGTGAAATCTTTTAACAGAGCTCTTTGAAGTCTAGTCCTTATAGTGACGATAGTATGTCATAATATTCTTAGTTGCTTGTTTTTGTACTTCCTACGGGGTTGGTTTCATTTATATTTTCATTCCGATTTGCAGTGAGACTACCAGGGCCACTGCTTTTGATTTTTATGATGATGTTTTGGTCTTCTGGATTAGAGGAGGTCTTTAGCTTCATAACATTGCATTTCACCGCAATTTCCAAGTCCACTGCATGTCTACATATTGTACTTGTGTAAAGATCTTCCATCTCTAGTAATTCTAAGTGATTATGCTGGATTGACTTTATAAATTCTCATTCAATTTTCTTGGGATTATTCATTCTCTTACACTTCAATATTGAAAAACGTTTTTTTCATCCACGGTAATAGGTTCTTTTTTATACTATCCTATAATGTTAATTTATTTTGCACGAACCTTAAAACTAAATCCAAGAATTTTTGAAAATCCTTAGTTTTATGGTCCACGGTAATAGGTCTCTTTCGCCATGATAGTCAAAAAATTTAAATATTAAAATAAAAAATCCCCGCTCCCTATTCCAAACTCGCACAATAGCAATCTCCACAATTAATATAGGGTGTAGGGGGTATTATGCCACCTCAACTTATTAAATATCATAAAGTCGTTTCACATGGTCCTTCGTAGTCATTCTTGTGACACATCATTATTATAGAGAATAATGTGAACTTATAATATCGCTATTTTCCACATCATTCAGAGGACGTAAATGCCACATCAAAAATGAATGGTATTACAAAGTTATAGTGTAGACGCAGTCGTTGAATGACAACCAGAGAATGACTAATGATTAGCCTGTCATGATCTTCTATCCACGTCATACACGAATGGATTAAATGAATGATACATGGTAGATGAAGAATGAGTCTGTTGTAAGGTCGTCAATAGAGTTCATCGTGAAACATTTACACAATTTAAAAATGATTGCTATGTTTGACACGACGTAACATGTGACCCGAATAGGCATGATAGTCGTTTAATGAATGTCTAGGACAATGAGTCATTGATACCATGGTTGGAATGGACAAGAATTCTTCTCGTGAAACTACCAAGGCCCTTTAGTGATAAAAACAAAGGTGGATCGTGTGTCCAAACCATAATTTTGATGCATAGCTATACACCTGCCTTGCAACAATATCCAAAGATAACACCTAGTAGATATCAGCCACACTATGAATAAAAACACCATCAATTGTTGACAAAACAATGTGAGGTAGCCTCCAAATACACCATGTGAATAATCAATGGGATACCATTTTACATAGATCATACTTTTGACGAGATGGAGACACATGGACCCATATCAACAGGCCAATACCAAGTATTCACTATTCACCCCACCAACAAACCTTAAAAGCATAAAAAACAATTTGCACCTCAATATGCCTATGTTTTAAGGACTTTCTTGCCACAAGTAGTGAAGCACAAAGACAAACCAGGGAGGTGGTGCATGTACTATCAAATGAATTAATCTTGCAACCTTTGCTAGCTCCCTTTAATTTATTGTCACCATTATCTTCACTCTAGTAGGTGTCATGAGCGCTTTTCTTACACATCCTATACACATGCATGGTTAGTTTTCACTTCCTTGGACCTCCAAGCTTGAAGCTTGATGACGAACCTTCCTACACATGCATTCGGGACTCTCCCCTTAGCAAGTAGCCAATGGTTGGATATGGACTTCCATTCATGGAAGTCCAATCTTTAGTTGATCATCGCGTTGCCAGAGCAACATTACAACAACCCGAAGCATACTTGGCAACTATGCCTCCATGTTGGACCAATGCCCGTGGAAACCGTGTTGTTTTGCCTCCGGTGGGGTTAGTCGGCAATGCCGCCTCACCCATATAAACCTCTAGGACTTTGGGCAAGCCCCTATCCGACAATCAAGTAACCTTTTGTCTTTCTCCTAGCGATTGGGGCCAAGTAGACATTTTTCCTTAGCCGGTAAGGCTCGAGTCCGCTACAGCTTCAAACCTCCATAACTTTGTCGTCCAATCCTTTATTCTATCAAGCAAGTAATCCATCGACATCAACCCTTTGCGTAGATGCCGATAGACTCCTCACTTTCCCCATTCGAGCAAATATTGAGAAGGTTATGGTTGTTCTAACCTCGGCAGTCTTGGACACCTTTCCCAATTCATTGCTATCCCACCACAACACCCCCTAGAGTGTTGGGCGTTGTTCTTAGGGAACGCCCCACTCAAATTACCATATCTCCTAGCTCACATCTCCAATTGGGGAGTTTTTGAGGTCTCTAGAATCCGGATGCCATAAGCTAGTCAATGCCCATGGCCTTATCACTTGTTCTTCGCTTTCTTCATGGTGAATCTCTCGATTCTTCTTCCGTTCTAAGTCCTCCGGCGCATCCCGCACCTCCTGTGACTTAAGTTCCTTTCGCCTTCTCCTTGGCACTTTCGCGTTTTCGCTTTCTCCATGGTGAATCTCCCGATTCTTCTTCCATTTTAAGTCCTCCGGTGCATCCCGCACCTCCTGTGACTTTTGCTCATCTTCGCTATCATCATCCATAATCTCTATGGTGTTCTCACCATCTCCATCATCGCTACTGTCCGAGTCTTCATTCTTCTTATCTTCTTCATCTTCATCTCCCGATTCATTCTCTTCCTTAGAGTTTTCCTTTGCCGCCGTTCTTTGGGCTCTTGTCATTACACACACACTTGGTGTCACTACATTCGCCGCCACCGTGGGCTTCTTCGCGTAATCATTCGCTTTTTCTTGATGTTTTTTAAACAATGAGCATTCCGGTTTTCTATGACCCTGTTGATGACAATAATAGCACTCGTCGGCGTTACCTTCCCGTCGCGGTAGGCCAGTGTACCCGATTCTCGGCACAACCTTTTGGCTCATATTGTCCATCACCTCCCTGGGGTATTCCAATCTCATGTGATTAATGGGTCCTCTAGGGCCGCCCTGATAGGGGTATGTTCTTCCCTTGGGTAGTATTGGCTTCGGTAGGGGTATGTCGCTTCTCTCCGGTAATTATCGTACGGGTACCGATCTCCTCTTTGGTATTCCTGCCCGTAATAGGGATATCCTTCATCCCTTTGCTTATCTCTCCCTTGATAGGGGTATCTCATATCTCGCCGATTCTCCCCGAACCGCGGTCGCTCTTCATCTCTAAATCTCGGAGGTACGGCCTCCGCCCTTCTCCGGTTGTTGTTCAATTGTGGTTGTACTTGAGCCAACCGTCTCTCATGAGATTGTAACCCATGTCCTCGAAGTCTAAGGTACGGACATTCAGAACGGATTCATTACGCACAAGGACCTTGATGAAGAACTTGCGGGTTTGCACGAAATGTGCACAGAAGAATTAGGAATATAGGAATGCAGAAGAGAAGGGCGAAATAAAAATGGATGAGGATTTAAAGGATTTACCAATTCAAAAGGATTAATGGGAGACTGGAGGTCGAGGTCATTTATGCCAAACCAATCTTCGGCAACGTAGAAATCCTCAGTGTGTGCCCAGTTGTGAATTGACCTAGAGACATCAGGATCAACGGGGTGCGCGAAGACAATGATGTCGTCGTCATGGAGGCTAGCGTTTGCGAAGACAAACAAAACCTCAAAGTATGTGGAAGATCGCTTGTTCCACACAAGAACATCCAGGGATGAGGTGGAGATCCTTGGGACACAACAGTGGTGGCTGAAGTAGTAGTGTGTTAAACCGAGGCCTTGGTGAAAGAACGAGTGGACATTTGAATAGAGGAATGAGCGGAAACCTTCCTACCTTTGCCCTTGCCCTTCACCGGCGGAACCTCTTTATCATTTGCGGGAGGAGTTGGACTATCATCTTCTTGAGGCTCTTCTTCCAATTCAATCACGTCAGGGACAGAGCTTACGAGGCTGTTGTAAAGGGCTTCTTCCACCTCGGGCACAAATTCACAAGAGCAATCCAAGTACCAACCACCAGCCACCAAGTGAATGAGTGGGAACTTTGCAAGTTATATGCCCGTGTACACATAAAGATTGGAATTGTCGTCGACCCAATCTACAAGGAGGGTCGGCAAGGACAAAAAAAAGAACATTCTCCACAAAAACTCACGGTGAATGTACTTGCAAAATAAAGAACATCCAAAGAATGAAATGCAGTGGTAGAAAAGAAACAAAACGAAAAGATTATAGACCAAACTCCGGGAAAATGGATTACCGGTAAGCGACGCGTTTAATAGCTATAGGGCCTTCCTCAAGCACTATGAGATCAAACCCCTTAGTGAATTTTAAAACTTTTTTGTCGTCAAAATATACCCAGAAAGCTTTATCCCACAAAATGAGCCTCCAAAGCTCGACATAATTGGCAGGTTGCAAAATATCCTCCGTAGAAATCCAATTAATGTCGATGAAACACTCATTTTCGATTGATGCGATCTCAGCCTCAAATCTTTTCTCCAACTATGATAAGAATAATTGATGGTTAGAAATGACAAAGAATGAAAAGAAAGAAATTTTATAAAAAAATTTATAAATGCACTTGTACCAAAAAAAAAATTTGTTGAGCCAATCATCGAGGACTTTCTCTTTGAGAGGCAGAGCAAAGGGAAACTTGACCTTATTTTATTATCTCAGAGGGGGAATTCCACCATCGAAGCCACTTGGTCTTAAAAAAGGCATCCACATGTGTGGTGGCCACCTTTTGGAGTTTTTCAATTGTCATATCTGTGACAAGGAAGGTGGAGAAGTGACGGTCAATCTGCAAAATATAAGAATGTGATGTCAGAAAAAAACATTAAGTACAAAAATCACAATAAGCAAATGGAAAGTAAAACAGAGATAGAAAGGTAGGAGAGGCACCTCGTGGAAGAAGTCCTCGTTGTTGTCCTCGTGGGCAATGGAAATGTACTCTTCGAAGTTCTGAGATCGAATGCTTTTGATCATCCTATCCCGGGCTTTTGTCATAGTGTCCCAAATCTCGGGAGCAGACTGCTGAGCCTCGAGAATGGCCTTCCGGTACAATCTGGCTATGGTATCCGCCGAATTGGACAACTCTCTCTAAAATAAACATAAAATAATATAAGGAAAATACATCAAAAGGAAAGAAAAAAATTGAAAAAAAATGAAGAGGAAAATTATCTTGTACAAGAATTTGACGAAGACTTCCAATGTGAGGGGTTACCAAGTAGGATTTTTCTCCATCTTGGATTCGCACATCTTATAGTCAACGACGGAAATGAGGCCTTTGATTTCCTCAAGCTTCGTCTTTCCAAAAGTTCGAATGCGGAGCAACTTGGTGGGGAGGTTGTCTTTCACACGGTCGTGCTTTGTGGACCTAAACAAAGCAAAGTAAGAGAGAAAAAAACAAAAAACAAACAAACAATAAAATATAAAATTCACCAATTGAAGTCATTCATAGCATTAAGGAAGACAGCGGTACAATTTCTCAAGTCCATGACAATACAGTCAACCGAGATGTGCCAATCTTTGTCCAATGAATGATACGTCTGGATGTGCTTCCACCAAACTATCAAGCGATGATTTTCCTCCCACAGATAAAATATCTTATCCGCAAGGTGAGAAAGGCTGGAATATTTTTGGAGCATGGTGTCGAAGTCGTCATTGGCCTCCTGCCATAATGAACTCCAAGAGGCTTGGATGTCGTCACAGACATGAAGGACCTCATCCAAGTTGTTGTTTCCGAGATCTTCGAATCAAGGGCTTAGTTTTCTCCGGGTTTGACTCAGCAAGAGGTCGAAGGGAATCTAGTGCAACTGGCACGTCATTCTATAAAGCAACTAACATAAAAATTAGGTAAACATCCAAAATTTCAAAAGACATCCCTTAAATAGACACTCTAAATCTGCCCCCCACAAACCCAACCTCAAATTAAACTTAGCCAAATACTACCAAACAACCACACACCTGATTCTGAGACCCCCTAAATACACACGCAAAATCTGCCAACCAATCCAAACTTGAAATTATACTCAGCCACCCATAAACCGAAACACAACCACAAACCACCCATCCATACACACAAAAACTCCCCACATGCCCAACCTGAAATTTCACTCAACCCCATAAATCAAACCAGCCACCCTCTCGGTTCTGAAACCCACACACAAACAAGCCAAACATACACACAAAGTTTTGTCCCTTGCCCAACCTAAAATTTTACTTAGCCTATATAAATCAAACTAGCCACCCTCTCGGTTCCGAGACCCATTCACAAAGCACCCAAACATACACACAAAATCTGGGCCCCTACCCAACCTAAAATTTCAGTCAACCCTGTAAATCAAACAAACCATCCTCTCCATTCCGAAACCCACCCACAATCCATCCAACCTCACACTCAAAAACTGCCCCACATGCCCAGCCTAAAATCTCAATCAACCCCATAAATCAAACCAGCCACCTTATCGGTTCCGAGACCCACCCACAGTCCACCCAATCACACACTCCAAAAGTGCCCCACATGCCCAACCTAAAATTTCAATCAACCCCATAAATCAAACAAGCCACCCTCTTGATTCCGAGACTCACCCACAATCCACCCAACCTGACATTCAGAAACTGCCCCACATGCCCAACCTGACACTCAAAAACTCCCCCACATGCCCAACCTGAAATTTCACTCAACCCCATAAATCAAACCAGCCACCCTCTTGGTTCCGAGACCCACCCACAGTCCAGCCAACCACACACTCAAAACTACCCCACATGCCCAACTTAAAATTTTAGTGAACCCCATAAATCAAACAAGCTATCTTCTCGGTTCTGAGACCCACCCACAATCCACCCAACCCCACACTCAAAAACTGCCCCACATGCCCAACCTAAAACTTTGTTCAACCCCATAAATCAAACCATCCACCCTCTCGGTTTCGAGACCCACCCACAATCCACCCGACCTCACACTCAAAAACTGCCCCACATGCCCAACCTGAAATTTCACTCATCCCCATAAATCAAACCAGCCACCCTCTCGGTTTTGAAACCCACCCACAAAGAAGCCAAACATATACACAAACTCTTGTCCCTTGCCCAACCTGAAATTTCAGTTAGCCTACATAAATCAAACAAGCCATCCTCTTTATTTTGAGACCCACCCACAATCCACCCAACCTCACATTCAAAAACTGCCCCACATGCCCAACCTGAAATTTCACTAGCCCACATACATAAAAGAACCACCCTCTCAGTTTCGAGACCCTCCCACAAACCCACCAAATCACGCACTCAAAACCCGCCCCATGCCCATCCTGAAATTTCACTAAGCCCCATAAATCAAAACAGCGACCCTCTCGGTTCCAAGACCCTCCCATAACCCATCCAACCACACACTCAAAATTTGCCCCCATGTCCAACCTAAAATTTCACTAAGCCCACATACATAAATTGAACCACCCTCTCGGCTCCGAGACCTTCCCACAAACCACCCAACCACACTCTCAAAATTTGCCCCCATGCCCAACCTGAAATTTCACTATGTCCACATACATCAAACCAACCATCCTCTCAGTTTCGAGACCCACCAATAAACCACCCAAACACACACTTAAAATGTAGCACCTTGCCCGACCTGAAATTTCACTCAGCCCACATACATCAAACCAACCACCCTCTCGATTCCAAGACCCACCCACAAACCACCCAACCACACACTCAAAATCTAGCACCACGCCCAACCTGAAATTTCACTAAGCCCACATACATCAAACCAGCCACCCTCTCGGTTCTGAGACCCACCCATAAACCATCCAACCACACACTCAAAATCTAGCCCCACACCCAACCTGAAATTTCACTCAGCTCCATAAATCAATACAACCACCCTCTCGGTTCCGAGACCCACCCACAAACCACCCAACCACACACTCAAAATCTAGCCCCTTGCCCAACCTGAAATTTCACTTAGCCCACATACATCAAACCAACCACCCTCTCAGTTCCGAGACCCACCGACAAACCACCCAACCACACACTCAAAATCTAGCCCCTTGCCCAACCTGAAATTTCACTTAGCCCACATACATCAAACCAACCACCCTCTCAGTTCCGAGACCCACCCACAAACCACCCAACCACACACTCAAAATCTAGCCCCTTGCCCAACCTAAAATTTCACTTAGCCCACATACATCAAACCAACCACCCTCTCAGTTCCAAGACCCACCCACAAACCACCCAACCACACACTCAAAATCTAGCACCTTGCCCACCCTAAAATTTCTCTCAGCCCACATACATCAAACCAACCACCCTATCGGTTCCGAGACCCACCCACAAACCACCCAACCACATTGAAAATTTGGCCCCATGCCCAACCTAAAACGTAGATGACGATGGAGTGGTTACTTTGTATCTTGAGAAATCCCAAGAAGAAGGTTTGGTAGTCTGAAGCTGTGGGGGGGCTTCTAACCCCAGCGGCCAAGAGAAAATGTCTACTTGGCCCCAACTCTTTGTAGGAAGACAAAAGGTTTCTTGACGGGGGGTAGCAAAACAAGGCCACCTTATCCCAACCCCCACCACCTTCTCGGAACCGAGAGGGTGCCCATTTGCCCCAACCCTGGGAATGGCGTCCGGGATTGCCTAGATTTCAACGGCCATAATTTCCTCAATTCTTGGCGGAATGGCGCAAGTGAGATGTCCATCAACATCTACGTGAAATGTTGATGACGATGGAGTGGTTGTTTGGTATCATGAGAAAACCCAAGAAGAAGGTTTGGCAGTCTGAAGCTGTGGGGGGGGCTTCTTGCCCCAACGGCCAAGGAAAAATGTCTACTTGGCCCCAACTATTGGTAGAAAGACAAAAAGTTCTTGATGGTGGGGTAGTTTTGCTCATCAACTACGTTCATTGGAAGAACTTGAGCCCGTTTTTTATTGTTGCAAGGAGTTGAATTCCCCCCACCTCCGAAACAAGGTTACAACCTTCAAATGCTTACGTAGGTTAGGAGTTATGGATGGCATTGATAGGCTTGGAGGTGTCAGCACCTAGGCCTATGTTCAGCAGAATAAACTCCCGCGCCAAGGTGACGAGGCGGTCAAAGTCTTCCTCTTCAAGATGTCCGAGGTCGGCCTCGGCAGGGGGGTTGACTTGGTTAGGCGCATGCAACATGGCGGGGATCTTGAGCATGCTTGGATCATGTCCGACCATGTCAAGCGTGTGGCCAAGTGGACCACCATGGCCTGCCACGTATACAACGGGATGTACCAACGCATCATGACCATCGTTTGTTGCGACTTCCAATCCGAGGACAAGGATGCTCAGGTGCTTTTCTGGCATAACCTCAACCACGTCATGGCTCGGCATGGAATCCTTAAACCACACTTCAAAGGGTTCATGGCGGAAAGTTTGCAAGCTAATTGGAATGCCGTGAGGATCGTCTACGGCTCTGGAGATCCCAAGGTTCCGATCAAAGGGCGCGAGATAACTTGCTACTTCCATGGGACCCAGTCCTTGGAAAAGCACATCAAACTCTATATCAAACACGATTTACAATACCAACACAAACATCTCTGCCTCCGACAATGCCTCCTCTATGTTGGAGGTAGAGACGAGGCACCTTACTATCAAGGCTTGGTGGGCTTCCTCTAACTGCACCTCTAAAGACAGTCTCAAACACTTTCAATTCTGGCTAGCCTTCTGGCATTTCCGCTATCAACAATGGGGTGGCTTCATGGAATTGGTGCGTCTTTAATTTTATTACTTCATGTTTTATTTTTCCCTTCATTTTTGGTATTGGCAATTTTTTATACCGCTTCTCCTTTGCGCAGGAGAAAATTATGACAGCCAAAGAGTTCGCACAAATGCCGAATTGCAACCTTGTTGAATCCATTCACAACAAATGGCTTCAAGCATTTAGCAACAAGGGTGGCGATCTATATGTGGGGACTGTGGATGACTATATTCGAGCTTTCCTTCAAGTCATTGCATACCATCAATTTCTAAAGGGTGGCGCTGGCGGTGACGACCCAACCAAGAAGAATTCAAGCTTAGATGCGCTCAACGTTGTGCTCAACGAACTGGTGATCTTGCTGTTCTGTAGAAAGTTCTCCTCGACATGCCCGGTGGGGATGAATTCTGCATTCGTAAACCCCACCTTGAGGGTGCTGAGGTGCTCGGATCCCAAACCCGACACCCCCATTGGAGACATCAAGCTTGTAGAGGGAGGAGGACTGCTACGGTGGCATCAATCCTAAGCTGGTTGAGCAAAAGGAAGAAAATTCTATGGTGGCCCTCTACCTTCCGACTTCACTGGGTGGCTGGAAAAATCAACTCTCGCCATGTGACAGGGCAAGGAGGCTGAGACTTGTAGGAAATGAGGTTGGCTTCGAGTTAGGCGGGCCGACCCGTTGCTGTTGGACAACAACTGCAACCTGAGGCTGCCTCAGCTCCTCAATTGTTGTGCCCCCTTGCTCAATAAAAGAGTGATTGGTACAGTGTGTGCTGGAGCAAGTGAAGTGTACCACTTTTGTCTTCTATCTTAGCTTGAGGTCTTGGTGCCTAAGGATTGGTAGGAGGTAATAATGCATCAGAAGTGCTGAAGGTAAAGTAGTTGGGGCATGAGTTTTCCATGACCATGGTGTGGCTTTTGTAACTAATAAAGACTCAAGTATTTGTGAACACTTATGCTCGATTAATAAAGAAAATAATGTTATATATACCACCCTATTTTCAAGCGAATGGAATACTAATCTATGTGTAATTGGTGAATTAGCGAATGTGGAAAAAAAACTCCCCTCCAGGACTAGGACGCAATTAAGGGTGGGGATGATTCTTACTAACAATAAGCTATGTGTAGCTTATGGTGTTCCAATTCTAGAATGCTCAAAAATATTTCAATCGAAGGTGTTAGCTAAGAGATATGGCAATTTGAGTGGGGCGCTGTCTCAGGACATGATTCTGGTACAGTAGAGGCTTGGGAGTGGCTCCCAGGACTGCCGAGGTTTGAACATGCATAACTTCCTCAATACTCGCCCAAATAGGGCAAATGAGGAGTACATTAGTATCTACGTAAAATGTAGATGATGATGGAGTGGTTGTTTTGTTAGCATCAAAGACCATACAAAGAAGTCATAATGTTTTGAAGCCGCTGGGAATTTTTAGTCCCAGAGGCTGAGGAAAAATGTCTATTTGGCCCCAACTCTTGGAAGAAAGACAAAAGGTTTCTTGATGGTGGGGAAGGGGCCCTATGAAAAGTTCTAGAGGCTTATATGGATGAGGTGGTGTCGCCGGCCGAACCCATCCGAGGTCGAACGGCACGGCCTCCACGAGCATTGGCCCAATATGGGGGCATAGTTGCTTAGTATGGTCGGATTGTTGTAGTGTTGCTTCGGCCATGCGATGATCAATTTAAAATTGGACTTCCATAGATGGAAATTCACATCTAACCATTGGTTACGCATTTGCACAAGTGGAAGGGTTGAGGTATTTGAGAATGTAAAACACCTTTAAGATGAAGAAAAACTTATTGAACTGATTTGAATGTCCTGATTTTTTTAACAGAAAAAATATAAATTACAAGTTATGAATATACAAACTATTTTATAAATACACATCGTTACATTTAACACATCGTGTAAAAATCATAACCAAAAAAACATGCAATAAAACAACAACTAATGTGTTATTAACACATTTTCAATAATAAAATATATGTCTAAAAACTAAGTAATAAAGGAGACATTACATACTCTTAAGAAACATAACATCTCTCAAGACTCACTTGATACAAGGCGAACTATCTTTCACTCTACACGAGGAGAATCCAATAATATAGAAGGAGATGAAGAGAACTCATAAGCTTATCCAATGGCAATCTGCCATGCTTGAAGCAAACCCTACACTATAAGTTCTCTCTTACAACTACAAGACTCAACTTGGCAAGAATGCCAAGCTAAATGAAGTGTTGTACCTTGATCCCTTTAAGCCCGACCCTAAGTGGGTCCTACGGCAAGGGGGTGGAAACCAGTGTTGGACCAGTATATATGTTAGAGCCTGGTATAAGCACAGGTATCAAGTAGGGTATCGCAGACCATACCCAATTAGTATCAAAGGGGACAATACACTAGCTCATACTTATGCATCATGGGCAGGAGATATTTATGAACATACCAATATCAAGGAGGGGTTTAGAATCCAATACTAAGGCCATTCTTGTACACATTGTCACGTCATTTTTCCACGGTAGTTTTCTTGACTTTCTTAGAATTGCATTCGAAGGTTGTAGATAAGCAGATAGGGATGGAAGATATTTGCGGCGCACCTTGGCTTTGCTATAGAATGGGAAGAGATTTGCTGCATTTGTTGTTGAAGATTCAAGCCGTCACTGCTTCCATGGTGGTTATTGAGATTTAGCCTTAAACTTGTATCACTTAGTTTAGTTCAAAATTTGATGTTATTTTTCTTTGCTTGATGGGTGTCATTTTTTGTTTTCTAGTTGTGATATTGCGGACCTCTCCATGACAAGTGCTCAAAACAGCATGAGCACAAGGAGGTACCCGGAGTGACACCCGGGACTTGTGGCGCCGTTGGTGAGAGGGCCCAAGTGATCCTAGTGTAGGTGAGGGCCCCGGGCATTGGGAACGCCTCCCACCTACAAAGACCAGAAGGCACAAGGATAAGGCCATAAGCTATGCGTAGCTTATGGTGTGGTGATTTTAGAATGCTCAAAAACACCTCAATTGGAGGTGTGAGCTAGGAGATGGCAATTTGAGTGGGCGTTGTCCCGGGACAACGCCCTGGTATAGCAGTGGCCTGGGAGTGGCTCTCTAGATTGCGAGCTTTGAACTGGCATAACTTCCCGAATATTCTCCCAAATGGGAAAATTGAGTATTTCATCGGTATCTACGTGAAACGTAGATGATGATGGAGTGGTTGATTGTTAGAATCAAATACCATATGAGGAAGTTATGGGGTTCTGAAACTTCTGGGGGCTTCCAGTCCCAGCGGCTAAAGGAAAATGTCTATTTGGCCCCAAGTGTTGGGAGAGAGACAAAAGGTTACTTGATGGTGGGGTAGGGGCCCTACCTAGAGTCCTAGATGCTTATATGGGTGAGGTGGTGTGGCCGAACCCACCCGAGGTTGAATGGCACGGCCTCCATGGGCATTGGCCCAATGTGAGGGCATAGTTGCCTAGTGTGGTTCGGGTTGTTGTAGTGCTACTCCGGCAATGCATGATTAACATAAGATTGGACTTCCATGGTTGGAAATCCACATCTAAGAATTGGTTACCGATTAAGGGGGTGAGTCCCGAATGAAAGAGTAGGAGGATTGGTCCCCTTCTTATGGACCAAGAAGGTCCGCGGTATGAGGAGCTAACCATTCGCATGGTGGAATGCGAAGGGTTAGCGCTCGTAATCCTTGTTAAAATGAAAAATGACCAAATTACGTAAAGAGAGCTAGCAAGGGTTGCGACACTTAGTATGAGAGTAAGGTTTCATTCTTTGAGGTAGCACTTTGAAAAAAAGATGGTTATGGAACGTGCGGGTGATGATGGTGAGCTCGAGTATTCTAAAAAGATGTGATGCTCAAAATGGAACAAGGATCATGTCTTAGTGGATTTTGAGCCCGCCATTGATTTTAATGAGAATGGTGAGGATAATGATGGATTCGGTGATGGGATGGAGGAGTGCCTTGAAAGGGCTCCCGCAAACCTCAAAGAGAATTTGGGAGCTAGATTACCGAATGCAACCATGAGCTTGGAAAATGGGAATGTTGGATTGAAATTCCAACTCAAAATGCTTGAATTCATGGACTCCATGAAATAAAAACTCAAGTGTGGCAAGCATGTGAGTGCCCGACAAGACAAAATGATCGAGGTCCTCATGATGCAAGGTGCTAGGCCTTCTTCTTCAACAAAGAAGTTGCCAAAGTAAACATGCCAAGTAGTTTCTCGAGGCTTGGCAAGGCAAATAATGTGAATGAAATTGTGTTGGGAATGGACGACAAGGTCGCCATAGTGGTTATCTTTTTGAAAGACCATGCGTTTGAATGGTGGACTAGCAAAAAAACGCAAGAGCTCGAAGTGGTGGCAAACTTGATTTGGGTTGGTTTCATGAGGTTGTTGGTTGAGAGGTTGACGCCGGAGTACCAAGAATTGCATGAGGGAATGAACTCAGTGGAAATGAGGCACACGGGTTTTTTAAGGCCTATGTGCCCGATTTTAACACCCAAATGAATGCTACACCTAATATGGACAAGTTTTCTAGGAAATGTATTTTCTTAAGTGGGGTAGCAAATATGGGTGGTGGACACTTTGTTCAAGTTTCCAAAAACCTCGGGGGGGGTAGTCATTGGTTGGAGTAGCAATATACGTGCGAACAAATGATAGCGTATTTTAAAAACATGGGGGCTAAAAATTATAAATGGACTTAAGAGTAATATAGGGTATCAAAAATGGCATTGGACATCTTTAAACTACTATAGGGTATGGAATAATAGGTAATTTGGAATTATAAGTAATGCAAGCCATTTTTCTATTAACCCAAAGTAGAAATTGACATAATGATAACATGTGAAAAAAAAAAATTGGAAGTAATATCCCCCTATAAAATAGTGGTTGTTCGCACCTATATCCTTAATTTTTTAACACACTGCCCCCCCCGAGCCAAAAACTTTCAAGGATAGGGCGGGGACCATCAAGATTGCAGAGAGCATTGAAGTGGATGGACCCGAAAGAAAGTTGGGTGGCACCTTACAACAAAGTGGTTTGAGCCGAAATATGTTCCGAGGCAAAGAGCGCAAGAAATTGGGCCATCAAACCAACACAAAAAGCAAGCCGAAGGTACAAAATCCAACAAAGTGGCACCTAAGGAGGAAAGCCATCCAATGTTGGAAAAAAATTGACTTTGTGGTAACAAGGCAATTCATGTTTGTGCCGTGGATGGAATGTTAGAAGGTGGCATTGTGGTACGAAGGCAAATCATATTTGTGTCGTGGACCAAATGTTAGAAGATGGCCTTGTGATACCAATCATATCATGTTTGTGTCGTGGACCGAATGTTAAAAAATGGCATTGTGGTACCAAGACAAATCATGTTGTTGTCGCGGACGGAATGTTAGACGGTGGCTTTGTGACCAAGGCTAGTAACCTTAAGCCAAGACCAAGTTTTTTGTACTTTGAGGCCCAAATCAATGGGAGAAATGTCTCATGGGTTCACAAAGAGGCAACGTACTCTTTCATGAGCCCGAAACTCACAAGGGACTTGGGGCTTGCCGATGCGTAGAGCGGGCAAGCCCATCAATGTGCGGTTTGCAAAGGGGTGAGCCACATGAGCTAAAAAAAGTGGCATTGTATGTGACCTTAAAGTGTGGGACATTGGAGTTTGTGGAACGTTTTACATTTTTCATAATGGACGAGGTGCACCTCATTTTGGGGGACACCCTCTTCGAAACTCACATGGTAGATGTGAGGCACAAGCCGGTGAGCTTGTGGTGTGCCATGATGGCAAAGAGGTGAACTTGAAATTGGCAACGACTCTTAAAGTAGGAGGAGCCAAGTTGAATTTGGTCTCAATGAACCAAATGAAAATTCAACAAATAATGTTGTGGTTCCATTGGAACCACTCCAACGAACTCATGGGGAGGCTAAGAAAGATGGGCCTTCCCCAAACCACATTCATGGTGTGTTGGCGAGGTACAAAGATGTGCTCACCAATGGGTTGCTAAACAAATTAATGCCAAGGAGTAGAAAACAACTTTGCTCAACGAAAGATTGAGTTCTTAAGCTATGTGGTGACAAATGAAGTTGGTGGACAAATATGAAGATGGTCAAAGCAATCCAAGAGTGGAAATGGGCCTTGATCCAAAAAGGGCTTAGGTCATTGTTTGGGCTAGCCAACTATCACCGTTGCTAAGGTTGCTAGGACCTTGTCCGACTTGTTTAAGAAAACGCTATCCCAAAAGTGGGATGACCCTTGTTACCATGCCTTTGGGAAGCTCAAGAATAAATTGCCTTTATCACATGTGCTCAAGTTTGCGGAGTTTGACAAACCTTTTGAGGTGCATATGGGGGCTAGTGATTTTGCCATTGGCGGAGTGTAAATGTAAAAGGGATGGCTATTGCATATGAGAGCATGGAGCTCGATGGTTTTCAAAAGAGACAACCAATTCATGAGAAAGAACTCTTTGCCATAGTGCATTGCTTGGAGATGTGGCAACACGATTTGGGGTTGCACAAGACCAAGGTGTATATGAATAATATGTCCTTGAATTATTTTGAGACACAAGTGCAAGTGAACTCCAAGCCAATGTGGTGGCATGATACTTTGGTGCTTATGAAGGTGGATTTGATCCACAAACCGGGCCGTGGCAATGTGGTGCCAGATGCGCTAGGTAGACAGGAAAAGGTGCAAGCAATAAGTAGCATCCAAACCTTGTGGTTAATGTTTACCGGTGAAGGAAAGTTGTGATGCAAGATAAGGGAGGGGTACATTAATTACCCCGAAGCACAAAGGCTTCTAGGTGAGCTTCGCAAGAGCAAGGTGCTCAAAGAGGTTAAGTTGGTGGACGGATTGCTCAAGTATAAGCAAAGTGGAGTGTATGTGCCATAAGGCAAGTTGAGGCTATTGGTTGTGAAGGAAAAATATCATAGTCCCATTGCTGACCATAGAGGAGAAAGAGAAAAACCACCATAGAGTGGTGTCAAGGAGGTACCATTGGCCGCGCATTAAGGAGGATATAACCCAATTTGTGAAGACTTGTGTAAGGTGCCAAGTGAATTGAACTTCTTACGAAGAGCAAACTAGCCTTTTGCAACCGTTGCCTATCCCGCCAGGGCCGTGGCATAGTATGTGCATGGACTTGATCACAAGTTTGCCGGAGTCACAAGAATATGATGCCATCATGGTGATGGTAGAGCGGTTTGCCAAGTTGGCACACATGGTGCCAACTGTGGAAACCACAACCGCGTTGGAGACTACATAGCCTTTTCTCAAAGGATGGTTGAGGCACCATGGGTTGCCAAGAGTGATTGTGTCGGATCAAGATCCAAAATTCACAAGCGTATTTTGGATGCATTTCTCTAGGAAGGTCCGAATGAAACTAAGGTTTAGCACGGCTTTCCATTCCTAAAGGCATGGAAAAACGGAGCGTGTAAATGGACTTTTGAACCAATACTTGAGGAACTTGGTGGGGGCGGATCAAGGAGATTGGGCGGACTATGTGGAATGAGCGGAGTTTAGTTGCAATATAGCCACCCACTTGGCAACCAAGGGGTCATCTTTCGTGGTGGCTTATGGAGTGCGCTCCAACCTATTAGCCTAGCTATCGAGGGAACACATTCAACACTAGAATTCAACCAAGATGGTGAAGACTTCGCCAAGAAGCATGAACAAGTCTTGGAGATGACCAAGTTGTTGGTGGAAGAAGTCCGAAAACACTACCAAGAGCAAGTCAATGCCGGAAGACGCAAAGTGGAGTATGAGGTGGGCCAAAAGGTGTTGTTGAATGTGAACAACTTAACCTTGCCCGAAGGCCTCACTCCAAAGTTCATGTCCAAAGTTGGAGTTTCGTTTCCTATCGTGGAATGAATGTTCAAGGACATGTATAAGTTGGGGGTACCGCCCAAGATCAAAGAGCATCCGACGTTCCATGTCTCATTATTAAAGCCATTTAAAGAAAACACCTTGTGGCCCAATCACAAACAAGTGATTAGGCCAACTCCCGACCTTGTAGGAGGTCCTTTGGAATATGGGGTTAAGGGCATCTTCAACTGTAGGAAGCCCAAACGAAAAACAAATGAATACTTGGTGAAATGGCGAGGATACCAACAAAAAGAAGCCACTTGGATAACGGCAAGAGACATGGTGAACGCCAAAGAATTGGTGGAGCACTTTGAAGAACCTAGAGCTAGAGGTTCCAATAAAAAGAAGCGTAAGCATTTATGAGGACAACAATCTCCTTTAATGGGGGAGAGAGGCTATTAGCACACTTAGCTTTGAGGCAGTATCCTCCACAACATGTATTTGTTCTTGGACGTGAGGCAATGAAGTTCAACTCTAGTGGTGCATAGAGAAAAGTATGAGATGAGGTCCTAGTCTTGTATTTGTGTTTGGTTAGTGGAAGAAGAGGAATAGATATGCCAAACTAGGTTTTTGATGTAGCACAACAAAGGTTTTTGATGTAGCACAACAAAGGTTTTTGATGGATTTTATTCTTTATATTGCAAAAAGATACATTGCATTGTCTGTAGTGGAAAATCCATGGTTGCGGCGTTTAGTGCTGCGACGCGATCCGAAGGTCAGGTTTCCCACACAAAAATAATTGGTGAAGGAGATCATCCCGTCTATGTTGCAAAAGACTGTGGAACATTTTGTGTTACCGGCATTAGCAAGTTGTGCAACAGTTGTAGTGATTTTCGATTTGTGGATGTCGCATATGGGAATGGACACATTCTGTTTGGTTGTGAATTTCATAGATAGCGATTGGGAACCCCGTCATATTACTATAGGTGTTTTTGAAGCATTAGATAATGTAGGAGCAGCTTTAGCAGTTATTGTGAAGAGGTTGCTTTCAGATTTCCACCTCACAGACAAAGTAATTACATGAACTAAACAAATTGGATAAGGAAGAGTAGAGCGGGATAAAGCATGCATTGAAGTGGAATAAAACGTGCGTTGAAATGGGACTTGCCTTTTGAAAGTTAAAGACACCTGTGAAAATAGGATTTGCAAGTAAAGTTGTGTTTTTTTATGTGAGAACCTTAACTTGAACCTACGCCTTCACCTTCGCCTTCTCTTTCTCCGTCTTTTTTCTTCTAAAATGTACAATGGTTATGGGAAGTGTTTGGTCTTGTATATAATCTGATGTGTTTTCCTCATGGACTACTAATTACAGACTTAACAATTATAATGACCATATAATTATAAAGAATGACAATGTAAGACGCACATAACTTATGAAATTTTGTTGTTATGTCGTAGGAAACACAAAAGTATGCAACGACAATTAATATATGTTATGGTAGTCAGACTGCAGCCTTGCAAGCCCGAGTCCCAAGTGGGCTGACTTGGGCTATGGCACATCACGTTGTAGGTCAATATTATCTCTTTTATGGAATCGTCACAACTAGGATCGATAAACACCCCCGCTACGAATACGAGCATATTGTAACGTATTACAATGTTGGACGATAGACAAATTCTCCATTGTCATAGGTATGGCTCGTTTGAAAAACTCAAACGGCTCATGTAGATATTGAGTCCAAAATTTTGGATCATCCAAGTCTACAACTGGATTCATTTTTTCTTGAATAATACCTATCAACATAGGTTTCATTCCATACACCAATTGTTAAGGACTATTCATAGCCAAAGATGCTATGGCTATCCATGAAAGCATAAAGTCCCAATCACGATGGTTGCCACAAAATAAACCATAATTGTGCAAACCTTATTTTTTCGTTTGAACAATATGTTCGGCCAAACCATCTACCTTTGGATGATCATGTGATGTGGTACGATGATCAATAAAGGCCTTGGTAGACAGTTCTTCAAAAGAACCAAGAAATTCCGTTCTTTGATCAGTTAGCACCTCAGCATGTGCACCAAATTATACTAAAACACGATCAAGAAATGCAACGGCTGCCAACTCATATGAGTTTTGAGGTAAAACAACAAATTCAATCCACTTGTTGAAATATTTTACCATCACCAAAACATATTTTGCTTCGTGTGGGTTAGATATGAGTGGTCCCTTAAGATCTAAATTACATCGATATCTTAAATCTATAATACGTAAAAAACGTGATTGGCGTGACAATGTGTTGAAATTTAATTACATACCTTATTGTCACATGCCATGGTGTCGACCACCAGACCACGTCTTGGTTAGTTAATTTTTAGGCTAATTAATCTTATTGCTTAATTTATAGACTAAGCATTATGCTAGTACAACCTTTGGGATAGTTACCTGGGTTGAACGATTGTTAGAAGTTACTTTTACTTTGTGGGACCTTGCCATCTTTTGGAAGGTGCTTTCGGAGTGGCGGCTCCCTCGGATTGGCATTCTTACCAAGTCGGGTCTTGTAGTTGTATGAGAGAGAGCTTATGGTATAGGGTTTGCTTCAAACATGACGGATTGTCATTGAATAAAGTTTATGATTTATTTTATTTTTCTTTCTACACTCTTGGATTCTCCCCATATGGAATAAGAGATAGTTCGCATTGTATCAAGTGATTTTGAGAGATATTATGTATTTTGAGAATATGTAATGTCTCCTTCATTACTTAGTTTCTAGATATGTATCTTATTCACTTGGCAAGAATCTTATTCTTTTATAATGAAAGGTAGTTTGACAGAGTTTTGGATTGTGTGGTGAGTGAAAATCGAATAATATTCACTTTGGAGTGGTTTTCAATATAAAAGAAAAAAAAAGCGATTTCCATAACAAATACATTTTTATTTTCCGAATTTTAAATTTATTTTATTTATTCTTTCTATTTCAATTATTTAATTTACTTCTATATATTAGTATATATGAATATTATATGTGTAATTGAATTTATAATCCTTACAAAATTTGAGCAAAACTCTAGATTTTGATTAGAAAACTAGTTATTTTGAGATATATGTTGAATTTATTATATTCATTTTTTTTTAGATTTTTAGATTTTTTTATCTTATTTAATAATCAAATAAAAGATTTTAAGATCTAATCACTACCATTTACCACGTTCGATTCCGAGCTTGTGACAATTAGTTATGATTTCTGAAAGTTAGGCCTCAAAAATCAGACTCTACAAAATCTCTGGAATTACAAAGTGCAGATAATATTCTCTATCTAGATGAAATATTATTGATTTTTAGAGATTCCGGTGTCCGATTTCATTTGAACTTGGGATTTGAAATTTTCTATTTTCATTAAGTTTTTGGGACTCTTTGAGAGGGACGTAAGCCGAGAGTGATGTGCATGTAAACAACAGGTGTTTGCATTGCTAGTGGCATCGCCGCTTCAGTGTGTTCCCATCAAGGTGATAATGTTTGTTTGTGGAAGAGGGATCCGGTTTGATTTTTGACTTTTGTAAAGTACCTTTCCACATGTTTAGGCAGTGTGTCTATTTTTGTGTTTGTTATAGGTGCAAATTTTTTATTTAGATGTTTCATGGTGATGAGGCCGGATTGATCACCGGTGAGACCAATTTTATAAATCCGTGGATACACATTTAAGATGAAAACCATTTGTACCATGTGTGGTGTTGTTAAATCTTATGATGATACTGGATTATTGACCAGGAGACCATAAGAGCTTGTTTGTCTGCAGGTTGTCCTACAGGTTGCCATTTTTGTTGGATAGATAGTTGTAAGTGCTGATGTTAGACTTAGTGCATGGTGAGGACCAGGAGATGATATTATCGTTGACCCTCACATATTGACTCCAACATCGAAGAGGTTGAGGATGAGGTGGACCCCAATGAGGCTTTTTAGCCTATTTCGATGTTGGAAACTGCTTGGATGATCCAATTCTCAACTGTATGCAGTTGGGAGAATATGGAAGATAATCACGGGAGTGGATCACAAGCATTCCACTTAATGAGTGGAAGCTCCGCTTTCGGATATGGACTCGTGAACAAAGATAAAATGTACCCAGTTTTAACAACTAGTATATCTTCGAGCTTCTCCTTCAACATTGGAGCTTAAAGAATGGACTGCAGGTCACGAGGTCGAGCTTCTCGGAGTAGAGGATTACTGGGTTCGCAAGTCTAATTGATTACAGCGTTGAAAAAATGTTTCATCATGGTGTATGCCTTCTATCCAAGTTGATGATAGCTTGGATATGAAATCCGAATCGCCGTTGGATAAAAGTCATGCCAATAAAAAGGTGGGGCCTATTCTATCAGCGTTTAAGGCCCCAATACATTATTTATCGAGGATGGCACAAGTTATGAAAGATGCTATAGATGCTTTTGGAGCTCCTCCTCATTTTGACCGTTTACAAGAATTCTTCTAATACCTCGAATTGGAGTACGGGGGCATTCGTCAGGACCGAATACAAAAAATCCAAAATTTTTGCAAGAAAAATGATGATACACCCAGAACCATATACACGAGGCTAGCACGGTTTGCACGAGAAACGAGAAGCATTTTTATTCATCAACAATTCGTCCATCCCTTTGTTTCCAAACATGACAAGAGAGTTCAGGAGTTGGTCTATTCCAAATTTCTAACAAAATATGGAAAAAGATCCACGTTAGTACAAACATTTATCTCCTTCTCTATAAGCACACTTTAGGTCGGGAGCAGCTATGCTTTCTAAAGTTGCCGCCAGACCGGCTCGTGAATGACAAAACCTTACTCCGGGGGTGTTGTTGTTTTTCATATGGATGGTTCTACTATTTGAGGTGCGCCTAAACGAGTTTTGATGGACATAGGGGTTCAACCTATCATCATTGGCAAGTTACTTGCCAATGCATTGGGATTGATGGCTTCAAACTTGGAGCCATGCTCATTTACCATCTTGACCTTGTTAGGGGGCACGGAACAAGCCATTGGACAAACAAAAAAGCCTTTTTGTTTGATATTTCATGTGGGGACAAGGCCCACTTATTGACATTTTTTTAAGTGTATCGTCACGGCGCCACTAATTATGATATATTATTTGGCCAACAAGCCCTCTACCCTCTTGGGTTTGGTTTGGATAATTGGACTAAAGAGATGTGTATTTGACTAGGGTGGTCTTCCGGAGTTGGAAAAAAGGAGATGATTCTTGTTACCTTTGGCGCATTGGTTGTGTCTATGGCGGCTGAAGTAATATTTTGCTGCACTACAACCATGGATTATCTTCTTTCCGGAGAAATCTTGTTGGAAGAATATTTCACATCGGTTGGAGAATTGGGAACGAAGTTGAGCAATTTAGCTCTTCTACATTTGCTGATTCAACACCCAAAAGATCTAGTTCCACTTTGGAGGATCGCTGAGTTGTTATCTCGACAATGTCAAGAGATTGTGAATGGCATGACTTCAACCTCCATTGATCCTTATTGGGATCCGGGTACCATTTCCCGATCAATTTGATGGCAACCTCCTCACATGAGTATCACCATCGTGGAGTTATTTGCAAGTATAGGGATTGGATTAACATTAGTCATGGAGGTGGGACTCACAGTACGAATGTACATCCACATGGATAGTGCATTGGTATCTTGTAGAGCAGCAAGACATCACATCAACCAGTTGATGGCTCAATTTCCCGAGCAATTACCTAGGTTTGTTGTGGAAAAAACATTTTTGGCACTTCCCAATGATGTTTCTCTCATCTCAAAAGAAGATTTGAGACGTCTAGGACATGTGGACTTGTTGATCACCGGTTGGCCTTGCCAAGGTCACTGATGTGCGGGAGCGGGGCATGGGTTTGATGACCCCCGATCCAACTTGTTTTGGGAGTTGATGCGGATCATTGATTGGTAGTTCAAACACCAATCCACTCCCTTTGGGTACATCCTAAAGAATGTACCACCTCTAGGTGACACTATAAGCAAGGTTGTGAAAGATGGGCAATATCTTTGCCAAATTTTTGGGACCCCAATCTTTTTGGATGCCGCGACAGTGGGTTTTTATGCTCATCAACCTCGATGGCTTTAGACCAATTTGGTTCCTCATCATCTACTCTCGATTGCTCTTGCTCGGATTCGTATGCCAATGGGACATAACGTGGACGACATCTTGGATGACAACCGTGTCTATACTACTAGTGTGTAAAGACGATTCTACGCTTTTGGCGTTGGTCAACAAGGTTGGGGCACCTCGTGGTGTACTCCCAACCTTTATGAACTATCTGGGTTCTTACGCATTTCGAGCACAAGGACCAAGCATGGTGTGGAATGCAAACACTCGCACTTATGAAGAACCCAATGCGGATGAATGTGATAGAGCTATGGGATTCCCCACTCATAGTACGACCTCACATAATCTAACTAAAGGTCAACGCCGCTTTCTTTTGGACCAAGCTATGGATTTGACTTCCTTAGTTTGTTTCCTAGGTATTGGCACATTACAAGGGTTTGTTGGGACAACTCCGAGTGATGATGTTGGGGCAAGGATGTTGCCTCCTCATTAAGTTGACGATTGAAGACCGTGCCAACACTATAGGTGGATCCTTTGAAGATGATGAATACCATAGAGTTCGATGATTGGCCATTGGAATTGGGTCCACATCTTATAAGTGTCGAAGGGTGTAGACATTTATTTGTTCGTATCGAAGTTGTTTTGCCTTTAGCCTCCGCAATCTTGAGGGCTATAAAGGAAAACCTATTTGGATACACCTAGAAGACGATCATCCCATCTTTAGACGTCCATACAAGTTGAATTTATTTGAAAGGATTGGTGTCCAAGTTCGTTGTGATGAATTATTGGACGCGGGTTTGGTGGAGTTATCCAATGGGGAATACGCTTGTACAATTGTCATGCCTTCAAAAAAGGATATTTTTGGGAATTAGATGGAGAAAATAATGTGTGGGGACTATCGTCCAGTCAACAAGAAGACAAAATTGGACCGTTATCCGATGCCAACCATAGAGGAATTGTTTGACGCAATAGGGTAAGTTCGAGTTTTTAGCACATTAGACTTGAAATCCGGCTATCACCAATTGTCTCTATGGCTCCAAGATCGGGTCAAGACGGCATTTTGGGGGGTTGATCGCAATGGAAAGGATCAACTCTATCATTGGAAGTTTTTTCTTTTTGGTCTTAAGAATGCACCAGTTGAGGTCTAGTGGATGATGGACCAAGTGCTAGCAAGGTTGCCCTTTGCTTGGTGCTATATTGATGATGTTATCATCTTTAGCAGTACACCACAAAAGCATGTAAAATACTTGCAAACAAATTTTAAGCGGTTGCGTAAATGGGACTTTCGCTTACACAATGGAAAGTGCAAATTCTTCCATGACCGCCTATCTTATCTAGGACATATGATTGTACCAGGAGGATTTGGGGTACAACAAGCGAAGGTGGACGCTTTACAAAAGATCCCAGATCCCATCAACGTTCCATGACTTTGTGTTATCCTCGGATTGGCGAACTATTATTGTTGATTTGTCAAGGACTTCAGTTTGATTGCCAAACCTCTTACTATGCTTACAGGCAAGGACCAAGATTAGATTTGAGGTTGCAAGCAATGTCACTCTTTTGAGACATTGAAACAAAGGTTGGGTTCTGCCCTAGTGCTTTGACGTCCCGACATTACAAAAGCTTTCCAACTCCATACGGATTGGAGTGCATTGGATTTGGGAGCGGTTTTGACTCAAAGAAATGATGTAAGATGAGAGTATGTTATTGCATATGCTTTACGCAGCAATAACAAAGCTGAGTCCAACTATTCATCCTATGAGGGAGAGGCATTGGCTGTTGTTTGGGCCATCTCTCATTTTAGACCATATTTATATGGTCAAATATTCATTTTGGTGACCGATCATCAGCCATTAAAATGGCTTATGGAGTCGAATAAAGTCATTGGCAAGCCTGCTAGAGGGGCATTGTTACTCCGAAAATATGATTTTGAGATTGCTCATAGAGCAGGAACCTCCAACTTGGATGCAGATGGACTCTCCCACAATCCAAGTCCATCGGAAGAGGACTCAACCAGGGCTAGATGGCACGGAGATTGTGATCGAGAGGCGGTTCCAGGTTGGCATGCTTCGGCATATTTGGCCTCGATGGTTAATTTGGCTTCTTAAAAACCAGATCAAGGTACAGATGAAGAATCTGACAAGTCCCAATTGATTGGTGATGTTTGGGAAGTCCTTTCAGTCTTGCACAAATTACAGCATGGAACATTTCCTACATCCGTCTCGGCTATGGAGCGAGTTAGGATTTCTCACCGAATAACACGATTCCATTGGAAGAATGGATTGTTATTTTGATTGTGGCCGGATGGAGCTAGGCATATAGTTCCAAGGCCTGACCAACATGCTCCCATAGTACGACAAGTACATGAGGAGTTGGGTCACTTTGGGGTGTGTAGAACACATTCGATGTTATGCAACCAATATTGGTGGATTGGCATGTACCAACAGGTTGCTACCTATGTTGGTAGGTGTGAGTTATGTTATCGGGTTCGGTCAAGCTTCAATACCTTGTCACGCCAATTACAACCTTTAGCCATTCACCCTTACACCACGTGGGGCAAAATATGTTTTGGTGATGGTAGAACATTTCAATAAATGGATTGAACTTGTTGTTTTACCCCAAAACTCATCTAAACTGGCAGCTGTTGCATTTTTCGATCGTGTTTTAGCACGATTTGGTGCACCTATTGAGGTGTTAACTGATCAAGGAAGGGCGTTTCTTGGTTCCTTTGAGGAATTGTGTACCAAGGCCTTTGTCGATTATCGTAACACATCACGAGATCATCCAAAAGCAAATGGTTTGGCCGAACATATTGTTTAAACGGTCAAACGGAGTTTGCGCAAGTATGGCTTACTTCGTGGCAACCATCGTGATTGGGACCTTATGCTTCCATGGATAGCCATGGGTTACCGATTCAGTAGACATGCATCTTTGGCTTCGTATAGTCTTCCCTATTGTTGTATGGAAGGAAACCTATGTTGCCAAATTCTGTTTGAGAAAAACTGAATCCAGTTGTAAATTTGGATGACCTAGAAGATTGGGCTCAATGTCTACATGAGCGGACTGAGTTCTTTAAACGAGCCATGCCTATGACCATGGAGAATTTGTCTATCGCCCAACATTGTCATACGTTGCGATATGCTCGTATTCGTAGTGGTAACTATCGACCTCAATTGCAACGTTTCTCCAAGGGAAATTATGTCTATCTACAACGTGAGGCGCCCATGACTTTGGATGTCAAAACATGACGTACAATACTTCGTGTGAAGGATATTTTTCCAAGTGGCATTTTTCTTTTTGAAGGGAAGAATGGACAAGAATGTCGAGAGTATTCTAAAAATTGCGCTCCTTATCACCTTCCCATTGAGGGGACTTTGCATCCCGAATTGGCAGTGGTGCCTAAAGGTTTTCCATGTTTTATTTGTGGTGAGAAGAAAGGTGCGGCAACCATGTTGTTGTGTGACACGTGCCAACGAGGTTGGCATATGGCATGCTTAAATCCGCCCTTGACTTCACTGCCTTCAGATGATTGGATTTGCCCTCGATGTTGGAAATCCTTGGGATATGCTACATCTTCGGACAATAATTGATTATTTCCATGAGGGATATTCACTATTGTCATGACAACAACATTATCATTTTTTTGGTGACTAGGCGCCAGATACACGATAATGCAAGATTTGATGGATGGATCGCGAGAAGATTTGACAACAAAAACCGTTGAAGGCGACTAACGATGGGACATCACATTTGTACTCGGCCTACAAATTTTGCTTGCAATGTTTTTATCAAGTTATTCTTTTGCTCGTCGGCTGACCCTTGACGTCAATCTAGGATGTGGAGAAATATTGAGCTTTATCTTCATCGTGGCAATTGCACCAACTACATTAATTTGTGTGGGCCTAGCTGATAGACATGGGCATTTTTCTCAACTAGGGGGAGGACAATTGAATGTGAGTTAATATCACATTGTTTGTTGTTTTATTGCATGTTTTTCTAGTTCTGTTTTTCGCACGATGTGTTATGTGTAACGATGTGTATTTACACGATAATTGTCACGTGGCATGCTGTGGACTACCAAACCACATCTTGGTTAATTAGTTTTTTGGCTAATTAATCTTGTAGCTTAATTCATAAACTAAGCATTATGTTAGTACAACCTTTGGGGTAGTTACCTGGGTTGACATGATTGTTAGAAGTTGTTTTTACTTTGTATGTCGCGACCCTTGCTAGTTCCCTTAAGTATCTTGGTCATTCATCAATTCTAGCAAGAGTTACGAGCGCTAATCCTTCACAAACCGCGATGCTAATGCTTAGCTCTCAATACTGCGGACCTTTTTAGTTCATAGGAGGGGGACCAAACCTCTTATTTGGTTTTTGGGACTCATCCCTTAATCGGTAACCAATTCTTAGATGTAGACTTCCATCCATAGAAATCCAATCTCATGTTGATCATCGTATTGCCGGAGCAACACTGCAACAACCCGAGCCATGCTAGGCAACTATGCCCTTACATTGGGCCAATGCCCATGGGGGCCATGCCGTTCGGCCACACCACCTCACATGTATAAGCCTCTAGGACTCTAGGCAAGGCCCCTACCCCACCGTCAAGTAACATTTTGTCTCTCTCCCAATACTTGGGGCCAAATAGATATTTTTCCTTAGCCGCTAGAGATTAAAGCCCCCAGCAGCTTCAGAACCTCATAATTTCTTCATATGATCTTTGATGTTTCATGTTAATGTTGTTGGACTACTTACTTGCCCCATTTGGACTAGTATTGAAGAAGTTATGCATGTTCAAAGCTTGGCAGTCCTCGAAGCCACTCCCAGACCACTGCTGTACCAGGGCGCTATCTCGGGACAACACCCCACTCAAATTGCCATATCTTCTAGTTCACACCTCCGATTGAGGTGTTTTTGAGCATTCTAGAATTGCCACACCATAAGCTATGCATAGCTTATGGCCTCACCTTCATGTCTCTTAGTCTCCATGGGTAAGAGGCGTTCTCAACGCCCGGGGCCCTCACTCACACTAGGATCACTTGGGCCCTTACACCAACAGCGCCACAAGTCCCGGGTGTCACTCTTGGTTCTCCCTTGTACCCATGGTATTTCGAGCACTCCTCATGGAGAGGTATGCGACATTGTGGGACCTTGCCATCCTTTGGAAGGTTTTCATCCCTTTGTCGTAGGACTCACTTAGGGTTGGGCTTGAGGGGTCAAGGCGTGGCGGCTTCCTCGGCTTGGCATTCTTGTAAAATTGGATCTTGTAGTTGTGTGAGAGAGAGCTTATGGTATAGGATTTGCTTCAAATATGATAGATTGTCATTGAATAAAGCTTATGAGTTCTCTTTATTTTTCTTTTATACTCTTGGATTTTTCCTGTGTGGAGTGAGAGATAGCTCACCTTGTATCAAATAATTTTGAGAGATATTATGTATTTTGAGAGTATGTAATGCCTCCTTCATTATTTAGTTTCTAGATATGTATCTCATTCATAGATAGTGTATTAATACCACATTTTTTGTTGTTTTATTGTACGTCTTTTTAGTTATGTTTTTTGCATGATGTATTATGTGTAACGATATGTATTTACACGACATCACATTTACCAACATAGGTAGCATATTCTTGGTACATGCCAATCCACCAATATTGGTTGTGAAATATTGAATTTATTTTACGTTTGATCTGGCTACAAATGAAATAACAATCCATTATCCCAATGAAAAATTGTATTATTTAGTGAAAAATCTTATTCCGCTCCATATCCAAGACGGATGTAGAAAATTTCTCATGCTGTAATTTGTACAAAATTGGAAGGTTTTCCTAGACATCACCAATCACTTGGGACTTGTTAGATTCTTTATCTACACCTTCATCTGGTTCCTCATAAGTTGAATTAACCATCAAGGCCAAATATGCCGAAGCATGCCAACCTAGATCCGCCTCTCGATCACAATCTCTGTGTCATCTAGTCTCGATTAGGTCCTCTTCTGATAGACTTGGATTGCATGAGAGTCCATCTGCATCCAAGTTGGAGGTTCCCGCTCTATGAACAATCTCAAAATCATATTCTTAGAGTAACAATTCCCATCTAGCAAGCTTGCCAGTGAGCTTATCCGACTCTATAAGCCATTTCAATGGTTGCTGATCAGTCACCAAAGCAAATTTTTGACCATATAAATATGGTCTAAAATGAGAGATGTCCCAAACAACAGCCAATGCCTCTCCTTTATAGGATGAATAATTGGACTCAACTTTGTTATTGTTGCGTGAAGCATATGCAATAATATACTTTTGTCCTACATCGTCTTTTTGAATCAAGACCGCTCCCAAATCCAATGCACTCCAATCTGTATGGAGTTGGAAAAAATTTGTAACGCCGGGAGATTAAAGCATTGGGGTAGAACCCAACCTCTATTTCAATGTCTCAAAGGAATGACATTGCTTGCGACCTCAAATCTAATCTTGGTCCTTGCCTATAAGCATAGTAAGAGGTTTGGCAATCAAACTGAAATCTTTGACAAATCAACAATAATAGTTCGCCAATCCGAGGATAACACAAAATCATGGAACGTTGATGGGATCTGGGATCTTTTGCAAAGCGTCCACCTTCATTTGTTGTATCCCAAATCCTCCTAGTACAATCATATGTCCCAGATAAAGCAGGCAGTCATGGAAGAAGTTCTATTTTCCATGGTGTAAGCATAAGCCCTATTTACGTAACTATTCAATAACTAATTGCAAATGCCTCACATGCTCTTGAGATATATTGCTAAAGATGATAACATCATCAATATAGCATCGAGCAAAAAGCAACCCTGCAAACACTTGGTTTATAACCCGCTGGAATTCAGCCGGTGCATTCTTGAGTCCAAAAAGAAAAAACTTCCAATGATAGAGTTAATCATTTTCATCGTGATCAACCTTCCAAAATGCCATCTTAACCCGATTTTGGGGCCAAAAAAACAATTGGTGATAGCCAGATCTTAAATCCAATATGTTGAAAACTTGAGCAAACCTTACTGCGTCAAACAATTCCTCTAGGGTTGGCATCAAACAACGGTCTGATTTTTTCTTCTTGATGATTGGGCAATAATCCTAACACATTTTTTCTCCGTCCAATTACCATATATATCCTTCTTTGAAGGCATGACCGTTGTACAAACATACTCCCCGTTGGAAAACTCCACCATACCTGCATCCATTAATTCGTCACAACGAGCTTGGACACCAATATTTTTAGATAGATTCAATTTGTATGGACGTCTAAAGATGGGATGATCATCCCTTAGTTGTATCCAAATATGAAATCCATCATAGAAAGTGTATAATTTTCCACAAAGTCCAATGTCCCATACTTCAAGGTCACATGCAATGCCACTTCATTTGTTTTATGTGGTTCGCCCTTTGCCAACCGCACATTGATGGGCTTGCCCGCTCTATGCGTCGGCAAGCCCCAACTCCTTTGTGAGCTTCGGGCTCATCAAGGAGTGCATTGCCTCTTTGTCAACCCATGGGACATTCCTTCATTCATTTGAGCCTCAAGGTACAAATGACTTGGCCTTGGCTTATGGCTACTAGCCTTGGCCACAAAGCCACCGTCTAACATTTGGTTCGCGGCAACAACATGAATTGCCTTGGTACCACAATGCCACCTTCTAATATTATGTCCGTGGCAAAAACATAAATTGCTTTGGTACTACAATGCCATCTTCTAAAATTTTGTCCGCGGTACAAACATGCTTTGCCTTGGTACCACAAAGCCAACTTCTAACATTCCGTCCGCGGCACAAACATGCTTGGCCTTGGTACCACAAAGCCACCAACTTTATTTCCAACATTGGGTGGGTTTCCTCCTTAGGTGCCACCCTCATTGGAAGTTGTACCTTCAGCTTGTCTTTTGTGTTGGTATAATTGCCAAATTTCTTGCGCTCTTTGCATCGGGACATATTTCGCCTTAAGCCTTTTGTTGTGAGGCACCGCCCGACTTCCTTTCGGGTCCATCGGCTTCAATGCTCTCGGCATCTTGATGGTTCCCGCCACATCCTTGAAAAACTCCGGAAAGTTGAACAAGTTGTCCACCACCCACTTTGGGAATCCACCTAAGAAACTTCAACAAGGTGTCCACCACCCACTTTGCATTTCTTAGCAAACTCGTTCATCTTAGGTGTAGCATTCATTTGGGTATTACAATCGGGCACATAGACCTTAAAAGACCCCATGTGTCTCATTTGCCCCGAGTTCATTCCCTTACGCAATTCTTGGTGCTCCGGCGTGAACCTCTCAGCATCCAACTTCATGAAGCCAATCCAAGTCAAGTTTGCCACCACTTTGGATTTTTGTGCTTTCTTGCTAGTCCACCATTCAAGTGCATGGTCTTTCAAAATAATTTACCACTATGGCAACCTTGTTGTCCACGTCGGGCCTTTGGACATCATAGTAGTTGTCCATTTCCAACACAAATTTCTTTTCACATTTCTTGTCTTGCCAAGCCCCACAAAAATACTTGACATGTTTGCCTTGGCCAACTTCTTTCTTGAAGAAGAAGGCCTAGCACCTTGCATCATGAGGAGCTCGATCATTTTCTCTTGTCGGACCCTCTCATGCTTGCCACACTTGAGTTCGTAATTCACCGAGTCCATGAACTCAAGCATTTTGAGTTGGAATTTCAATCCAACATCACCACTTTCCAAGTTCTGAGGTGCAATCAATAATCTAGCCCCCAAATTCTCTTTGAGGTTTGTGGGAGTCCTTCCAATGAACTCCTTCATTTTCTTACCAAATCCATCATCATCCCCATCATTGTCATTAGAATCAATGGCGGGGTTAAAATCCTCTTGGACATGATCTTTATTCCAATTTGAGTGTCACAACCTTTTAGAAGCCCCGGGCTCACCATCATAACCCGCAAGTTTGATAGCCACCTCTTCCTCAAAGTGTTAGCTCAAAGATTGGAACCCTGCTCTGATACCATATGTCGCAACCCTTAACTATCTCAGTCCATTTTTCAACTCTAGCAAGGATTATGAGCGTTAATCCTTTGCATACCGCGATGCGAATGGTTAGCTCCCCATACCGCAGACCTCTTTAGTCCATAGGAAGGGGACCAAACCTCTTACTCGGTATGATAACCAATTCTTAGATATGGATTTCCATACATGGAAGTCCAATTTTATGCTGGTCATCATGTTGCCGGAACAACACTACAACAACCCAAGCCATACTAGGCAACTATGCCCTCATATTGGGCCAATGCCCATGGAGGCCTTACCGTTTGGCCTCGGGTGGGTGAGGCCACACCACCTCACCCATATAAGCCTCTAGGACTCTACGCAAGGCCCTTACCCAACTGTCAAATAACCTTTTGTCTCTTTCCCAACATTTGGGGCCAAGTAGACATTTCCCTTAGCCGTTGGAGGTAGAAACCCCCAACAGCTTCAGAACCCCATAACTTCTTCATATGATCTTTGATCATGACAATCAACTACTTCATCGTCATCTATGTTTCACGTAGATGCCGACAAAACACTCACTTGCCCCATTCGGGCAAGTATTGAGAAAAGTTATGCATGTTCAAAGCTTCGCAGTCCTGGGAGCCACTCCCAGGCCACTGCTGTTCTATGGCATTGTCCCGGGACAACGCCCCATTCAAATTGCCATATCTTCTAGCTCCAATTGAGGTGTTGTTGAGCATTCTAGAATTGGCACGCCATAAGCTACGCATAGCTTATGGCCTCACCCTCATGCCTCCTAGTCTCCGTGGGTGGGAGGCGTTCCCAACGCCCAGGGCCCTCACCCACACTAGGATCACTTGGGCCTTCTCACCAATGTCGCCACAAATCCCGGGTTTCACTCCAGGGTCTCTTTTGTGCCCATGGTGTTTTGGGCACTCCTCATAAAGAGGTATGCAACAAGGAGCTTTGGAACCCCACTTAAATTGCCATATCTCCTAGCTTACACCTTCGATTGAGGTATTTTTCAGCATTTTAGAATTGGCACGCCATAAGCTACGCATAAGTTATGGCCTTACCCTCATGCTTCCTAGTCTCCGTGGGTGGGAGGCGTTCCCAATGCCCGAGGCCCTCACCCACATTAGGATCACTTGGACCCTGTCACCAACGGTGCCACAAGTCCCGGGTGTCACTCCGGGGTCCCCCTTGTGCCCATGGTGTTTCGGGCAATACTTATGGAGAGGTAGGCAAAATTCACCCCCACCAAATGGAATCGAGGCCTTTATTGATTAAATTCATAATCGGCACACCAATTCTCAATTTGCCATTCTTTATGGTGTGGCATTGTATTTACCTTAGGGCGTAACCCCCACATTGCATCTTCAAATTTGGCATAGTTCCAAAGGTGTCGTTCCAAGGTGGTCCATTAACGAGCTTGGATCTCTCTTCCAAAGACCTAATCTACACTAGACCCACCGACTTTGGGACTCACTTGGGTTGCCTTTCTTTGGGGCCCTTCCACCTTAGGCTTCACGAGCCTAACTTGACACATCTAGGCCAAACCTCAACGCTTCCATTAAGTTGACTCAGTTGCAACTTCAAGATGGTTTTCCATTGTTAAGCCACATTCGATTGCACAGGGGTGATGCCAAGTCCCACCTGACTGGGTTTCCACTTTGCCCTTTCGAGACATGGGTTCATGATTCCCATGCGCCAACTCTCGTTGGCTCGCGGGTAGCACTTTTATGAACACGCGCCATCACCTTGTCCCCGCCCGGACAAGCCCATGGCTAAGAGGTTTCTTAGTTTTATCCAAGGCCTCTCCAAGCCATGGCCCCCAATTACGGGGTTTACCCAACCTAATTTGGCATATCTATTCCTCATTTTCCACTAACCAAGTACAAATACAAAACTAGGACCTCATCTCATACTTTTCTCTTTCCACCACTAAAATTGAACTTTATTGCCTCAAACCAAAGAACAAATACATGTTGTGGACGGCATTGCCTCGAAGCTAAGTATGCTACTAGCGTCTCTTCCATACTAAAGGAGATTGATGTCCTCATCAATGCTTCTTTTTGTTGGAACCTCTAGCCTGAGGTTTTTCAAAGTGTTCCACCAATTCCTTGGTCTCTTGCCGCTACCCAAGTGGCTAGTTCTTTCTCATGGTATGTTCATCATTTCACCAAGTACTCTGTGGTTTTTCACTTGGGCTTCCTACACTTGAGGATGGCCTCTACCTTGTATTCCAAATGATCTCCTACAAGGTTGGGAGGTGGCCTAATCACTTGCTTGTGATCGGGCCACAAGGTATGTTCCGTAAATGGCTTTAGTAATGAGACATGGAATGTCGGATGCACTTTGATCTTAGGCGGTATTTCCAACTTATACATGTCTTTGAACACTCGTTCCACGATGGGCAACGAAGCTCCAACTTTGGACATAAACTTTGGAATGAGGCCTTCGGGCAAGGCGAAGTTGTTCACATTCAACAACACTTTTTGGCCCACCTCATACTCCACTTCGTGTCTTCCGTCATTGACTTGGTCTTTGTAGTGCATTTGGGCTTCCTCCACCAACAACTTGGTCATCTCCAAGAGTTGTTCATGCTTCTTGGCCAAGTCTTCACCATCTTGGTTGAATTTTAGTGTTGAATGTGCCCCCTCGAGAGCTAGGTTAGTAGGTTGAAGCGCACTCCATAAGCCATAACAAAAGACGACCCCTTGGTCGCAAGTGCATGGCTACATTGTAACTAAACTCTGAAGCTGCTGGGGGTTTCCAGCCCAACGGCTAAGAAAAAATGTCTACTTGACCCCAAGTGTTGGGAGCGAAACAAGAGGTTATTTGGCAGTGAGGTGGGGCCCTGCCTAGAGTCCTAGAGGCTTATATGGATGAGGTGGTGTGGCCGAACCCACCCGAGGTCGAATGGCACGACCTCCATGGGCATTGGCCCAATGTGAGGGCATAGTTGCCTAATATGGTTCGGGTTGTTGTAGTGTTGCTCCGGCAATGCGATGATCAACATAAGGTTGGACTTCCATGGATGGAAGTCCAAATCTAAGAATTGGTTATTGATTAAGGGTGAGTCCCGAATGAAAGAGTAGGAGGGTTGTCCCCCTCCTACGAACTAAGAAGGTCCGCGGTATGGAGAGCTAACCATTTGCATGGCAGAATGCGAAGTGTTAGTGCTCGTAATCCTTGCTAGAATTGAAAAATGACCATTACTTAAGGGGAGTTAGTAAGGGTTGCGACACAAGGTCAGAATGAGCAATAAAAGACAAGGCAAGGGGTGGAGGATATTATCTCACTCCAAGCATTGTTCATATGCCTTTTGTATGAGGTTTTGCTTGTGCAATCTCATGTCTAGTCCTATTGAGTTTCAATAAATGTAAGTTGAAGATCCCGTGGACAAGACAATGGTGGCATGTGTGATTTGGTTTTTTTATGATGCAAAAATGGGTGTTGTACCAAATAATATCTAATTGCCTAATTTTTTTTAATCCATAGATTTATCTATGTTTCATATTTTAAGCTTCATACGACAAATGGCAATGCAAAACATCCACGACCACCAATTGTTGAAGATTGGAGTATCACATGTGATGAAGTACCACATGTGATCAAGTATGTTGTTATGCACAATGTCAAAGTTAGTTATAAAATAACTAAGAATTTCCATCTCATAAAATGGCTTGACCATGGGTCTAAAGAGAACTCATGGAAACCTTGATAAAATTTGAGTTTAGAAATGCTCAAAGAATATTAAGTTAATATGGCACATTTTAATTGACAACTATCATAAGAAAATGTTGTGAATGTTAGTATTTCCACTACAAAAGTATAAGATATAAAAATCTTGGATTTGATTGATAGTTGAATAGACATGTGCAAAGTTAGAGGAAAATGTATGTATTGTATTGTGTAAACATGATTATTTCACAATACATAGGATATCCTAGCATTAATCCAATGAAATTAGAATCAAAATTTGTTTTTCCGTGTAGATGTGGGAAGAAACTACATTTTTCCCACTATATGCATAAGGAAAACACTATAGAGGAGAGGAGGTGAGTGTGGGTTGACTTTTTTTTTGATATGAATCGGTCTAGCCTTCATTGTATGTGGTCATGGTTGCAAATTTACATGCCATGGAACATAAAATTCATTACAATATCATAGCTTGGATGCAATAAATGGACCTTGAATGAATTATGGAAATAAAAAGATTTGTGCTATGAGGGGGTGGCAATAGCTAGGTGCAATGGGATGGTTGTTGGGGGTCAACAAGAAGGTACATTTAGGTAAGGTCCAATTACTTTTAAAGCATATTGGACACACATATTATGTTTGAAATAATCATTTTCTCTATGAAGCTTGAGAAGCGAAGAATTGGCAATGGAAACACAACTCGGAATGGATTTGTTTTTATGTATGATTGTAAACTTGGTATGAACAACTTGTAATCGAGACAAAACAACACATGTTGGGCCTTTTTTAAGCAAGATATTTAAATTTTCAATGCAAAACACTTTGTGAATTCATGTGCATACCAAATGTGGTTTTTTTTGTTATTCCACTTGCACACAAAAAATGTTGGATTATTCAAAAAATGGTTCTATAAATTGCAGGAGGGTCTTTAAATTTTTTAGAACATCAATACCCTCTAGCAAGTTGAAAAAACCATTTTTTGTGCACTATAATTTTGGACGAGAACATTTGAAGTTTGATCACAATATTTTTCATGGTCATTGAACATTTTGAAATATTTGTTGACTCTTGAACACAATAAGATGAAAAACTAAATTAATATCCTCGTCACAAATCTCGGCTTGTGATTGGTGTATATGCAAACATAATTCAACACGAACATTAATTATATTATTTGAAGGATTGAAAACATAGCTCATTGGTAGAAAAAGACTAAATGTCAATGGTCAACGATATCCATTCCTAAGGGACCAAGTCTTTTGTACCTTGAGGCGTAAATGAATGAAAGAAAGGTCCCATGGGTTCACAAAGAGGCAACACATTCCTTTGTGAACCGGAAGCTCACAATGTGTTGGGGTTTGCCGATTAGTAGCGTGGGCAAGCCCATCAATGTACGGTTTGCAAAGGGCAAGCCGCATGAGACAAAGGAGGTGGCGTTGCATGTGACCTTGAAATGTGGGACGTTGGAATTTGTGGAGATTTCACATTATGTGAAATGGATAAGGTGCCCTCATTTTGGAGGACACCTCCTTTGAAACTCACATGGTGGATGTGAGGCGCAAGCCGGTGTGCTTGTGGTGTGCCGTGATGGCAAAGAGGTGAATTTGAAATTCACAAAGACTCCTATGGTAGGAGTTCCCATGTTGAATTTGGTTTCATTGGACCAAATGGGAATTCAACAAATAATGTCATAGTTCCATTGGAGCAACTCCAAGGAACTCATGGGGAGGCTAGGAAAGATGGGCCTCCCCCGAACTACATTCGTGGGGTGTTGGCGAGGTACAAAGATGTACACACCAATGAGTTGCCCCAAAAGTTACCGCCAAGGAGTGGAAAACAATTTTGCTCAAAGAGAGATTGCGTTCTTGAGCTATGTGGTGACAAATGAAGATGGTGGATAGACATAAGAAAGGTCAAGGCAATCCACGAGTGGAAACGGCCGTCGACCCAAAAGAGGGCTTAGGTCATTGCTTGGCCTAGCCAACTACCACCGCCAATAAGGTTGTTAGAACCTTATCGGAGGTTGCTAGGACCTTATCTAAGGTTGATAGGACCTTATGGAAGGTTGATAGGACCTAATCTAAGGTTGCTAGGCTCTTATGGAAGGTTGCTAGGACTTTATCTAAGGTTGCTAGGACCTTGTCCAAGTTGTTGGAAAAAATGGCTATCCCAAGAATGGGATAAGCCTTGTTACCATGCCTTTGGAGAGCTTAAGAGCAAGTTGTCTTTGCCGCCCGTGCTCAAATTCAAGGAGTTTGACAAGCCTTTTGAGGTGCATACGGGGGCAAGTGACTTTGGCATTGCCGGATTGTTGATGCAAGATGGATGGCCATTGCACATGGGAGCATGAATCTCCATGGTTGTCAAAGAGACGGCCAACTCATGAGAAAGAACTCTTCGCCGTAGTGCATTGCTTGGAGATGTGGCAACACAATTTGGGGTTGCACAAGACCAAGGTGTATATGGAAAATGTGTCTTTGCAAATGTTATTTTGAGACACAAGTGCAAGTGAGCGTCAAGCCATTGCGGTGGCATGATACTTTGGCGCTTATGAAGGTGGATTTGATCCACAAACCGGGCCATGGTGATGTGGTGCCGGATGTGCTAAGTTGATGGGAAGAGTTCCAAGCAATGAGCACCATCTAAACCTTGTGGCTAATGGTTACCGGTGAAGGAAACTTGTGATGCAAGATGAGGGAGGGGTACATTAACTACCCCGAAGCACAAAGGCTTCTAGGTGAGTTTTGCAAAGGCAAGGTGCTCAAAGAGGTCATGTCGGTGGACGGATTGCTCAAGTATAAGCAAAGTTGGGTGTATATGCCACAAGGCAAATGAGGCTATTGGTTTCGAAGGAAAAATAGCATAGTCCTGTTGCCAGCCATAGCGAAAGAAAAAAAAACCACCTTAGAATGGTGTCAAAGAGGTACCATTGGCCGGTCATGAAGGATGATATAGCCCACTTTGTGAAGGCTTGGGTAGATGCCAAGTGAACCGAACATTTTACCAAGAGCAAGTCGGCCTCTTGCAACCGTTGCCTATCCCGCTGAGGCCATTGCATAGTATTTGCATGGCATAATGTGTCCATGGCATAGTGTGTGCATGGATTTGATCACAAGGTTGCCGGAGTCACAAGGATATGATGCCATCATGGTGATGGTAGAACGGTTTGCCAAGTTGGCACATGTGGTGCCAATTGTGGGAACCGTGACCGCGTTGGAGACCGCATAGCTTTTTCTCAAAGGATGGTTAAAGCACCACAAGTTGCCAAGAGTGATTGTGTGGGATGGAGATCCAAAGTTCACAAGTGCATTTTGGATGCACTCCTCTAGGAAGGTCGGAATGAAACTAAGGTTTAGCATGGGAACCACATGACTAAAAATGATCAAATGAGGTTTGTGGCTTTGAACATTTCTACATAAATTATATATGCTTTGATATAGTGATTTTAATGTTGTTGTGGTATTCATAATGTAATTGATAATCCAAAGAGAAATTGGATAGTTTGTTTAGGTTGTATAAGGGAATGTAGTGCTTAGAGTGTTTGCGATATGCACTTACTTCTACCTTATTTCACATCTATACGGTCAAAATTTATGAGCTCAATCTAGAAAGATGGTAAACTTTCCACTTTGCCCTCAACAAATGTTGGGGCCCAACTCTATGGGACTCGCTAACGTTAAAGGTTTAACCCCTAAACATTGAAGCCTTCACATTCCATTTTCGGGCACCTCCAACACTAGCTTTGAATTTTTTTTGTTATGTAGCAAAATAGGCTCTATTTTCTTCAAATTCAACTATACAAATGTGACCAAATTATTGTATTTTTATTTTTATTTATTTATCATTCTTGGGTGAAAATTTGAATTCAATCAGATCACATTTGCTAGGTTAGTTTGACATATGAACATGGCCTTCATTTGAGGGGCAACTAGAGAAAACTCTAATTTTTTTTGTTTCATGACCATTTTGGTCACGTCACAAATTTTAGAAAGTTGGCAATTTTCGTGGATGAGATTTGAACTACTCTCAAAATTTGGGTCTTTTTTTTAGCAAATTTAGATAAAGTCCATCACCCTCAAAGTTGGAGGGGCCACATGAGGTCATTTTGGGAGATTTGCCCTTTTTCATGGAGCAACGAACATCTACACTAAGCTTTTTGCAAATTCATCCGGTCAAGTTATGCATGACTATCAACTTGTCTTAAGGAAAAAACCCACTCAAATTGGACATCATATGTGAAAAATATTGGCTCCTAAATTTGGCTTTTGCATTTGAAAAACACATGGAACCGCTTCCCAAAACAAGTAATGCCAACCTATCAAAAATTTCTACATGCTTGGAATATGAAATTTTTATGTGTTATTTTGGTCCACATGGTAATGGGCACCACCCTACACTAGTAAATACCTTTCCATCCATGTAGATTGCCACCTAGTGGCTCGCAAACCCCAATATACTATTAGGTCACCACCTAATATCGGGTTGCTTGAGCATTTAAGGGTTAAAGACTCAAAATAATTTTGCAAATAGTGGAATCATTTGTAGTGAACCTGTTACCAATACGAGCCCCAAGAAACCGGACATGCCTTAACAAAGTGGCACTTTGCTCCTGTTCTGCCAAATATTCTTCGAAAAACTCCAGGCTCTGGAACCCCACATGTGCCCTGGGATGTGCATGTATCACCAGCGGAACGTATCTCAAAACCGAGTGTAAGAAGTTAGAACGCTGGGATGGTGCTCGCTGGCCTGATAGCTGGATTCACGGTGGGAGTTGCACTCGTTGCTGGGTTTCAGTATGTGATGCACCGTCGAAACAGGAAGAGATTGCAGAAGGTGCCCTCCTCATGCCCCTTTATGTCCTCAAAAATCTGAATGTGGTGCGCTGTGCCTCGCTGTAATGGCAATTCAGACTGCTCATTATTTGTCATACTAGGCGGGCCAATCCGCAGGTTGACATTCACATGGAGGGTTCAGTTGGTACTCGTTACTCCATTCTGGATCTCAAGGGTGCCATAAGATGTCTCGCCTTATTTCATGCTACACCATCTCTTCGTACTGTTATGGAACCACCTCTCAATCTCTATGCATTATTTCTCAGAAGAATGCCGTTTTTTTAGACAAATTTAGATCATCAGACCTTCAATTTCAGTAGATCACAAATGTGTTTACTTGTGGACGAATTATCTTGTGCTCCTTGAACGCAGTTTATCCGCTGGGTACTCCCAATTATTTGGAGTTAAGGATCGTGAGGGTTGCTTCATGTGAAATTATTTAATGTTGTGGAGACTCGATGGAGCTTTGTTTGTTATCTGGGACCGACTAGTCGCTAAAAGTTCATAACAATGGAGCAAGCCTACCGCGGAACATCGACAAGTGTACTGATTTGCATTAGAATCTCAATTGTCGCTTGCACTTGTGAAGGAAAGGAAATCTCCTTTTGGGGGAAACATAAAATGTGGGAATCTGTTTTGTTGCATCTGAAGCAGTCAAATGATTGCTTCATAGTGATTGACATGTTCCTGTGTTGGCCTACCATTTTGGTGAACGAGGTTCTGGGGTTTTCCACCTTGTTCGCTGGTGCTGCGCAGCTGTGTAGGTTATTTGTTTCTCGTTTTCCAAGTAGTTCGACATTGAAATGGGTACATTGTCTGAGCTTGAATCCAACTGGTATTCTTAACAGTGTATTGTTAAATCGTGTTAGGACCTTCCCTGATGATTTTACCTTCAAATGAAATTTTTGGAGACATCTGAAAACGATTTTACCATTTTGGTCATTCTTAGATACCTGTGGAGCTCTTAGAGCGACTACCTGTTTTGTGAAGGGCGTGGTAGTCAATTGGACTAATTCTTCATGGTAGGTCAAAAGGCGCTTCTAATATATTTTGTTTTCTATTGTCGTAGCCCAGAACAAGTGCCCGAGTGTTTCCTCGAAGCAATTATGTCCATACTTCCAGTTTATTGCCATTTCTTCAGAGCTGAATGAAGTTTAATATGTGAACTCTATGTTGTAACGCAAGTTGTTTTCTAAAATTTTCGAATATCTCCAGGAAAAGTAAGAGAGGAATCATAGACTCAATTTTTTTTGTTTAATATGACATCTGTATTATGACGATACTGCGGCATCTGTATTAGAGAAATCTTAGTACATTGTTGGTGCTCCGTGCACAAACCATGCACCCACTGGTGGGAGCTGGGGTTGTTGAGGGGCAAGTGATTATAGATTTTCACTCTCGTTAATTGTTCTCATATTTTCCTTGGATTGGAGACTGAATTTTTATTGTATACTTTTTAACTTCATGGATCCTTCTAGAGTTTGTTATTTTTTACTTTGATACTGTGCAGTTTGGGAAGTTGGGTTTTTGGAAATGGAGATGATCTAAATTGCTTAAGGAAGTAAAGCTCTTTTTGATCAACTGAGGGCAACTTATATCAAATAGAAAAGAATGCCAAAGCTGAAACTAAGTCTTCTATAGCATGTCGTAAAAGCATTATTTTAATTAGCAGTGGTGACTGAACATATTACTTGATATTGATCATTGCTCCTATTGCAGAAGATTGTGAGATTAGTCGATAATTTGGGTAGAGTAAGAAACTTTGTGGATGCCAGAAATATCTCTACATGTACTGGAATCATACCGAGTATTGAAGTCATTCGGTTTGTCTATATGAAGCATTCAGAAGGGAGAGCTTATGTCCAGTTGGGAGAGCTCATGTATTTTTAGAGTTCTAAATCTCGCTGGGCTCCTTCAGTATTGTGGAGTTCATGATCGATTTCATATTTGGAAGTCAGGGTGCTATATTGGAGCAGCTGATAGTGGTACTGATGTCTGTCTTTGTCCATGGAGGTTACTGGAATACATCTGCTGAGTACAATACAAGAAGATGGATTGAAGAAACTCTGTGGGAACAGTTACCCAACCGGTATTTCATTTCTGACCTTCGAGAAGGTAAAATGACATTTCCATTTTAGACCACTTCTTTTCAGTTGAAATTTGCAGAAAATCTAGTGAAGTTTACTCCTTAGTTTTATATCTCACTCTCCTTATTGCTCTGCCAGAACTCCATCGTCTCTTGGTGTGCTTGCACATGTGCATGGTTGGTATCTCTGCAGGGCATATTACATGACCTTCCAGCAAACACATGTTTTTCTCTTCCAACAGCTACTGTACTGACTTACACTGTGTTGTGCACACCAAGCTGGTATTTGGGCTGGTTTTCTCTCTTATGCACATTTTAGAGGTTTAAGTGGTTAGTTAATGTGTCTGTTTTTAATTCTGTTTTCATCTTTGTATTATGTTTGTAGGTGAGCTGGTTGAATGCAATTCTTCACAAAGCTTGGCCATATGTTGTACAGGTGATGACACACAGCCAAGACATTTTTTTTCCCTTCAGACTCTCCACTGTTGTTCAGTTCCCTTGTTCAAATTTTCACTGATTTTTAGTGCTACACTGCTCACCCAATTATTTTAGGGTTTTGCATAGCTTTCACTAGTTTGCTTACATGATTTTGTTCAGTTTCAACTTTTCACATGAATCAAGGTTTAGGTTAGTTTATTGTAGCAGGTCTGTACTGATGCTTTCCACATGGTTTAGTTCAGTTTTAGCTGTATTTTGACAAGGTAAACATGCAGGCTACTGAACCTTTGGTGAAAGAGATACTTGGTCCGATATTGGAGCAGTATCAACCTGCTGGGATTGCTTCCCTGAAAATGGACCAGTTTCATATTGGGAAAGTACCTCCACTGATTGATGGTAAGATTTTCTAAGGATCTGCATATTCAGGTTTGCTGTTGACTTGATCAAAGCCAGAATTGATCTTCTCATTGTGGACTTGGTGCAACAATCATAATGTGCTTTTATGCAGGCATAAGAATGCAGAGCTTGCGCAGGAGCCAAGTGATTATGGATATGGATTTCAAGTGGGGTGGGGATGCCAGCATTGTACTTGCTATCAATCCTGTAGTTGGCCCCAAATTGCCTGTTCAGGTCCCTAACATAATCTATGACCCTATTATGAGAAGTTCCCGATTGGGTTCCTTATGTCTTAACCAACAATGCTCGAGTGTTTCAAAGGATTTTGCTTCGACTTATATAGGGAAGGTTGCAAAGTCTATATCAAAAACTTCATGAAATGAACTTCTTGACAATAAGTTATAGCTCACGTTTACATGGTTGGTATTTCACACTGAGTGCTATGAAACCAGTGCTAAACGTTGGAACTTTGTAATTTTTTTATAGGTCAACATGAAATTTGGGTGATTTTGTCTAGGTCCACTTATCAGATGTAGACCTATGATGGGGCATTTGGTTGCCACAAAGCAGCAACAATTTGCGAATATTGCAAAGTAAAGTTGCTATATTTAGTGATGTTAATGATTTAGTTCACAAAGTTGATTATTTGGTGATTTGAAGTCATACGAGGCCTCATGTAACTGTATTAACAAATTAACATCAGAAGTATTTCATATTCATATGAGGTTTGCTGGTGAGAAGATTGTAAATTTCTTAGAGTTTTGCGGTTCTAGAACTGCAAAAGACTATATATAGCCAACATTTGTATCCAAGTCACAAATAGCGAGAGAATCATACTCTAGAAAACATCTGACATTCCATTCCATCTATCCACTTGGGGGTTACTGCTTCTTTTCAAATGCATGTTGTGAGATGTGAAAGCATGAGTGTTTCCAACTTGAAATTTTTATAGCAAGGAAATGCAAATGTTATAATAAACTATACACGATTCTGTCCTGTATTTGTGATCTGCTTGTGGTTTCCTTGGAATGATCCATGTGTTTGGGTGATTTATAGACACAGGTACTAGGGTGCAGTCATTGAGTTCTAATTTAATTGGTTCAAAGTTGGTTTGTGGATTGTGTGCAGTTGAAGAATTTTTCTTTATTTGCAACCATCCGAGTAATGTTTCAGTTGTCAGAGGAGGTGCCATGCATCTCAGCACTTGTTGTGGCCCTTCTTGCCAAGGTTCGTGGTACTGTCTGGAATTTCTCAGTAGAAGGTCAAATGGCCCTTTCAGATCCTTGTGGGCAAATTCTGCACTTACAATGACAAAGGGTACATGAGAATCCCAAAACTTGATTTTGTCAATCAAATACTTCTATAGCCGTCTCAGATGGCTACTCCAATATGATGCATTTTTATGGAAGTGTTTATGCTCTAAAGAAACATTACACCTTTGGTTGATCATGCACATGAATAGTGTAAGGTTTGTATTAGTTCAATTTAGAACCCTTCATACCTTACCTACCCTTACAGCGAGTTGTTTCCATCAAACTATGTGTTACCTCTAACATAAAAAATCTATCACTAGCACATCACTTAACCCGTAAATGTGAAGACTTTTTGGCTTGGTCAAAGGAAGGCTTCCATCTTCTATAGCAACTTTGTTTGTTCACGCCCCACTTCAAGGCAGGTTAGGAATAATTTCACAGATACAAAGAATACATATTAATGTCAGCTAGAGTTAAAAGTTTATGAGATTTTGATTGCAATTATATTTTAAAAGTGCACAAACTACAGCGGACATGTCCATTATCATATTCAATAGAATGTTTGGAGAAGCTCATGCAATGTTTCTACTGGTGATAAGATTAAGCAACATTTTATTATGTAGTGTAGTCTTGGTCTAGTTTGGAAATGTACTCAAACTTTGTTGAGGATTTATGCTGGTTTGTCAAGTTCAATATTAATAAGACACAAGTAGCTTCACCTCATTAGGTAATGAAAACTTAATACCTTAAGGAGGTCGGGGATGTTTCTGATGCGTGACCACGAAAAGAACATATAATCTCTTCTGAGTCTGCAGGGGTTACTCTGTCTATTTTTCTGAATACTTTGTGCTAATATATTGAATTCAACCCCCAATGCATCCGTTATAGCAAAGTGGACAATTCTGAAGGAGATATACCTTCTCCCAAGCATCAACTATGACGAAGCTGAAATTGCCTTGGACCTGTAAGGGTCGAGGATGACCAGTCATACATCTACCAGTTTCTGTATCCATTCATTTTGTTTGTTTGTTTTTGGTGCTGATGAGTTTTCCTTGTACACATGCCAGCCAAAATTTCAGATTAAGTACAACCTCAAAGTCATTGGAGGTAGTACTGGTGTTATTCCAGGCCTGGGCGACATGATTGAGGCTAGTGTGCTGAGCTTTCATCCTCTGTTTATGTTCTCTTCCAAACTTCAGAATATTGCTATGATTTTACTTGATATTTGTAACTTTGTAACCCAAAACTTTACTTCTTACAAGAGATGCATGTATATGGGCAAACACAAAAGTATTGGCATTTTTTTGGTTAGCAACATCAGAAGTCACGGATCTTAATCTGTCTGGTTTCTCTTTAGGACTTAGTCGAAAGTTCTGTTAGCGATCAACTGGAGTGGCCTCACAGAATAGTTGTTCCAATTGGTAGCACAACGGCAGATGTGATGAGGTATTTCCTTCTTTCTTTCACCCATTCAGTTTGTGCAACATCGTGACAGTTGGTGGATTGTACATTTGCTTTGATGTTTATATGGTCATATGTTCAAGCTTCGGAGAAAACTACAAATAAAGGGGACAAGTTCTTATTGTTGTTTTAAGACCTGGTGTGACTTTATATACAGTATCTTTTACAGTAGAGTTGTCTTCTGTATTTCTTCAGTATTTAGAATAATCTCAAACCGTTTTGGTGGACTGCAGTGATCTGGGTTTGAAGCTTCAGGGCAAATTGAGGGTGACAGTAGTTCGCTGTACAGGGCTGAAGAACATGGAGAAGGTTGGCATGTCAGATCCATATGTCCGACTTTATGTGCGCGTCCTCTTCAAGTCAAAGACCGAAGTGATAGAAAATAACCTGAATCCCGTGTGGAACAAGACTTTTGATTTTGATGTGGAGGATACTGAAACTCAGACTCTGGTGATGCAGGTTCAATCCTTTAACCAAGTTCTTGTTTTGGCATCCGTTTAATACCTCTGTCCCTCAATAAGCTTAGTGGGGTCCCATGCCATCAGTAGCTTTGAGTGATTGAAATCTTTGGATTAAGCCAATTGTCACATTTGTATGTATATGCTCATTCTGATCAAGTTTCTGTACACACAGGGTCTACTTGAATGAGTTGTGGACCTCAAGCCTAAGTTCCTGAACTCCATCATGAATTTGATTCTGATCTTGGAAATATGAGTTGATAGGTTCAGGCAAGAATGACTGAGCTTGTAGATTTCATTCATGGCTGTTTTGCAAAGGCTCAGAAGCTATATTTGAAATGAAATTCTGTGAGCTTGTAAATTTTATTCATGGCTGTTCAGAAATTATTGAGTAGCAGAATATACTTGATGGTCTTTGTATGCAGGTCAAAGACAGAGATGTAGGAACAGACAAATTACTAGGTGTGACCACGATATCATTACATGATTTGAAACCAGATGTTGAAGAGGAGTTCACCAAAAAGTTATCTAAATCTCTTGATACTGACAGAGTGAAGGACAAGGGTGACCGTGGCACTATAAGTGTTAAAGTGAGTTGAAATAACCACAACCATATTCTTCTCTCTGTAAAGTGAAAGCATGTATCGGGGCTCTTAATTGGGTTTCTTCATTCTCACTATTGTGAGCCTCCATAGAAAGATTTTTTTTTTTTCAGGTCACTGTGGAACCAATAGGCATAATTATCAATCCAATTGTTATATGCTGGGGGAACCTTTAGCAGGGTCTTCAATTGCAAAATGTCCATAACCTTGAACATACTCTGGCTGGTTTGGTTTCAAGAAGTAGAGGTTGCTTCGTATCTGTGTTCGAATAGTAAAGATGTTTGTAAATGGTGAATGTTTGTCTATAGTTTGTCTCAATGAGTGTCAAGAAACTACACAATCTCACAGTTTCTAGAGGCTTCTAATAAGTAAGCATGTGGTTAAAGGAAGAGTATGGACATGCCATGAGAAATGCATTTAGTGTTGCCAAAAGCATGGAAGAAAGCAGGAGTTTCTGAATCTCGTTGATATCTTCACTTTTTTGTAAATCTCTTGGTTTCAGTGACTGGTAGCCCTGTGGAAGGTGATATTTTAAATCTACTATTTTTGCAGCTGAGGTTCCACCCTTACACCAAACAGGAGCAAGAGAAGGCCATGGAGGATGAGAGAAAATTCCTTCAAGCTAAAGAGGATTTAAAAAATGCTGGTGTTATAGGAGGGGCCATGGATTCAATTGCAAGTGGAGCAAAACTTCTCACGTCTGGAATAGAAACAGTGGGTTCTGGATTAGGAGCTGGAGTTGGTGCTGTGGGATCAGGTGTGGGCTTGGTTGGTTCTGGATTAGGTAAGGCTGGAAAACTAATGACCAGTGGTGTGAAAAGGTTGAGCAGCAACAAGCTGGTCAGTTCAGCAGCCTCAACTCCAGCTACTGGAAGCCCACTGCATGAAAATGGGGCAGGAAGATTTTAAGCAGTACTATACCTTTGGCAGTACAATTAAACATTGAGTATCCTGGGAAACATATACCTGGAGAAGCATAGCAAGGGAGTGTTTTGGAGGGCATTTCCATGTCCATTCTGGTGTGATTTGGTGAAAGGAACATTCAAATAGCTGTTTATAGGGCCTTTCCTTCCTGTACTACCCATTTTGGCCGAGCCTACTAATGAATCAAACTAAATGGTTATGAATAATTTAAAATTACATGATTTTCTTTGAGTTTGACGGATCCACCTACTCTTTATTCTAACTGCATGTAATTGTTCTTAATGCTTCTAACTATACTGATTATCGACCATGAGTTTGCTTCACATGAAGTGCATTTCACAGATCTTCGAGTTTATCATGAACTATTGCAACACCATTGGTTGGATGGCGCCCACACCTTGTGTGATTAATAGAGATTAAGTGCCCCACGATTGTCGTATTTTGAAGATGTAAAATTTCTAGCATAACATATCAGAGTCCTCAACATTACTAATCCTCATGCTCCTTCACCCTTTTTAAATAAAGGAGATTCTGTGTGTTCCATGGGCGTCTAGCCATGGCACCAAGGATTAAGTCACATGGACTTCACCTCATCCACTCATCTAGGAAAAATAGGTGACATCACTTGTCTCCAGATGACTATGACATATAACATGTGTGTTGGAGTTTGTTGGGAACCTTGAAGCTGTGTCCACACCCACCATGTCCTTGGGCATGACCTCAAGTATACCAGCCATTGCCATGAGCATAATGCCATATTCAAGTAATATTCACAATGGTCCCATCCCATGGCAGCGGATACCGTTGCAGTCTAGCATGCTGACAAATTTCGCCGGATCGAGGTATGAGAGAGGAAGGTGAGGATTAAAGGTGGATAAAGTTTTTATTATTTCCCTAAACCAACATTGCATCCATTTTGTCACAGGTGGTTTGGCTCAGGTATACACTCTTCCAAGATACAATCATATAATACGGTTCCTACGATACTCATTGGCAAGTCTTCAAGATGACCTTCACTGGCCTCCACCACCGACGATGATGTCTATCGCCGTCGGGTTCAAGGCCAGAACCCCATGGACATGGCCATTGTCGTCAAGTCCACCACCACCCCTAGATGGGGATTGCCACCACTGCGACTTCCACACCCAGACCCACTGTAGTCATGATTACCCACATCTTGGAAGGGAGGACACTCCCATTCAAATTCGCATCCATGGTTGTTGTGGTCATTGCATAGTCATATAGGTCGAACTTCAAATATTGCAATGCCAATAATCCTAGGAGTCCCTCATTTGGGTGGAATAAGGTCGATATGCAATGACTAGTTACTAGTTACACAAAATAATGTATTTAGTGTCACTTATTGTTTGGAATCACATAATGCTATATCTATTTACTGTACATCTCATATTTTGCCAACAAATGTCAAATCGATTTTTTGGACATTATAGAACATTAATAACTTTACTTGGTGAAAAAATACATCAATTGTAAAAAGATATAGCATTGTGTAACTCCAAATAGGAAGTGAGACTAATTATCATGTTTAGTGTAGTTACCCTATGCATGGTGTGGACCAAATGCCATTGGCCATCTAGGCTATCAAAACTCCTATGCACATCTTATTCATTACTGACCATGTCATTGTCACATTCATTGAATGCCCATGTAGGTTCTCTAAATATGGCAATGCAATATGAGAAGGCCCTCATTAGGTGGATTATGGTCGATAGCTTCATCATAGCATTTGGGTGTATTACACAATGTTCAACTAGTTATATATACATTGGCAAAATGAATAGGCAATGGTTAGTTAAACATACGGTGTAATTATGCATTGTGTTGATATGCAATGACTAGTTGCCATAAGCACCCGGGGAGGTCACTCCATTGTCAAGTTGAACACCACGTGCGTTAAAAGTTTGCTACCCCTATATTATATGCCATAGATAATTTTAAAAATTATGATATTTTTTCTACATATACACAACCATTGATAATATTTTTTGAATTTTTTTGAATTTTTTAGTCATCTTCATTTTTTGTAGTAATTGTTTTAGTTCAATTTTGCGTCATTCTAGTTAGAAATGGTATGTTTTATTAAAAAAAAGATCATCAAATTTGGTTACCGTTTTTTATGATGTAATAGATATTGTGTATATCTACTCATGAAAAAAAATTGATAAAATTTTGACCCATTTTGGTGATGCAACTTGAAAAAAGTAGATTTTGTTTTAACGCACATGGTGTTCAACTTGACAATGGAGTGACCTCCCTGAGCATAAGCAATGACCACATTTGTAAGATTCTCCATGTTTATTTCAAACATTGAAATAACATACTTAATTATTTTTAAATTGCAATAAAATAGTACATTTTACCATACAATAACACATCATCAAAATAAAGAAATGTATTGATATTTTAAGAAAGTAATTTTCTCCACCCAAAAAGAAGATAAAATACAAAGAGGACAATTCATACATGCATGATCATGTGCATGTGCATGCATTTCGGTCTATGCTATATTGAGGTAAGGTGTTTATGCTTGGAAAGCTCCAGTTCAAACCCTCAAGCTAACAAGCTAAGGGGCGGTTTACACCATAGACCATGAACTCGTCCCACGGAAGATGCCTTATTCCGCGGTACGAGTTCATGGTCTACATTTCATGGTCCGAGTTCTTAAAAAATTGATTTACAAAGCCGTTGGGCCCCTCACTAGGTGTAAACCGAATGTGGACCAAGAAGAATGACCATGCACCAAAAAGTGAAGGTGCTGATTTTTTTAATACATGCCCAAAAAGGGCAATTTTGAAAAAAATTCAAGTTTGACCATTCTCTTGTCTTCTCTTGGGCTTCACTTGTCTTCACTTCTTGTTAAATGTGTCGAAGATGTGGCTTGCAAATCTTCTCACAACAATTTTACAAAAAAAATGAGCGATTAAATTTGTACATGTTCAATGTAATTTACATGTGACATGTACCTTGTGTTGTCACTACACTAAATAGGATATTTAGTGTTTGATTATATTTAATGTTGTTACCACCCTACCTTGCTCAACACTAAAGTTCAATTCTTTGATAATTAGTGTTAGAAGATTTCCCATTGCGGTTCTTTTGACCACCCTGATCTGCAGTCACTAAACAACTACAGATTTTTCTTTTTTGTTTTTCAACTATAATTTTAAATTTTTTGGGGGCGTGTAATATACCGTTGGAAAGGTACCTTTCCATTGGTATATTACAAGCCCCAAAATTCCAAATATTGCAGTTGGTAGAGAAAAAATAGTGTTAATTAGTGTTAGAAGATTTCCCATTGCGGTTTTTTTGACCACCCTGATCTGCAGTCACTAAACAACTACAGATATTTCTTTTTTGTTTTTCAACTATAATTTTAAATTTTTTGGGGGCGTGTAATATACCGTTGGAAAGGTACCTTTCCATTGGTATATTACAAGCCCCAAAATTCCAAATATTGCAGTTGGTAGAGAAAAAATAGTGTTAATTAGTGTTAGAAGATTTCCCATTGCGGTTCTTTTGACCACCCTGATCTGCAGTCACTAAACAACTACAGATTTTTCTTTTTTGTTTTTCAACTGTAATTTTAAAATTTTGGGGGTGTGTAATATACCGTTGGAAAGGTATTTTCAAGACCTTTCCAATGGTATATTACAAGCCCCAAAATTCCAAATATTGCAGTTGGTAGAGCAGAAAAACAAATCTACACTCAAATTCTTGAGTTCTAGATGTCCCACGTTGTTTGGTGAAACACGTGGGAGCCGGTATAAGGGGAAAAACAAGGTAGTGCTGGTATGTCTCATGGGCCATGCTATGATTAAGGGCACATAGAGGGTAGATTCGTCAAAGAATTATTAAAATGGTGATTCTCTGCCATGGGCCCTTGCATTTTCCTAGCAGACCACCTCTCTTGCCTCTCTGAACGAAAAACCCGTTGGACCATGTCAGTGCATTTATTACGCTTTAAAAATTATATTTTGGGGACCTCGACCTCCGTGGTCCCTCTGCCATTTTTTCTCTAGTGTAAACCGAAGTTGTCCCGGGACGAGTTCAGCAGCCAATCATCGCTCTTACATCGCCGTGGGACAACTTCATGGTCCATAGTGTAAACCGCCCCTAAGTATGTCATGGTTGCCGTTGTGGCACTAGGTAATCGGCAATAAGTATTTAATTTCTTTTAAAACCAAAATATTTAAGTCATCATGATATCACATTCACTAGTTTTTATGACATGTGAAACCACTTAAAAGACATCCATGTCTCTTGCCATGATGTCCACAAAAGAGTGACATACATGAGGTCAATTAAGTATATTTTCCTAATCGGTTATGTCCAAAAAGGGGCAAGTTTTTTCCTTATTACTGGATTATATCACCTATAGTTTCTTGTAGTAATGCAATTGCTAGTTGCCGTACATGTTAGATAATTACCAAATCCAACTCCCTCACTTGACCATGTAGGCTATTAAAGTTCCTATGCACATCTTATTCATTATCGATTATTGCATTATAGTGTTCTTTACATGGTCAATTAGGTCCAACTCTAGATATTTTAAGAAGGCCCTCAATTGGGTAGATCAATGTTGATAGCTTGAATATAGCATTTGGTGTAAAACTCAATGATTTGTTGGGTTGCAATGGTCTATTAATTACGCAATATGTGGAAGTGTTGTGTTCCCTATGCAATGGCCGGTTACTATATAGGAGATGATTACCAAATCCCACTCTTGTGCTTCGCCATCAGGCTATCGAATTTCCTATGAATACCATATTCATTATTCATCATTGTATTATCATGCTCATTAAATGGTCATATAGGTCCAACTCCAGATATTGCAATGCCAACAATTCTAGAAGGCCCTCTATTAGGTGAATCAAGTTCAATAGCCTTGTCATAGCATTTGGGATAGTATCGTGTGTTTGGGCTAGTTAGCAAAACATGCAATGATAGTTGAATATGCAATATGTGTGTGTTGTGCTCAATATGCAATGGTGAGTTATCATCTGCAATGGTTAGTTGCGTATGTGAGTTGATTAGTGAATCAAACTCATGCCCTTGGCCATGTTATTTATCGACACTCCCATGAATATCATGGTAAAAATGAATCATTGCATTATTGTGGTATTAAATGACCATATAACGCCACCTCCAAACATTGCAATGTCAACACTATAAGAAGGCCCATCAATTATGTAGATGAAGATCTATAGCTTAATTATAGCAATTGGGGTGTTATAAGCAATGGTCAGTTACTTAAACATGCAATGCCATTATGCGTTGTGTTCAATATGCAATTGCATGTTACCGTATGTGAGACGATTACTAAATCAAATTCGTGCCCATGGCCTCATAGTACATTAAAACACCCATGTATGTCTTATTCATTATCATTCATTACATTATTGTGCTCATTTAATGGACATGTATGTCAAACTACAAATACTCCAATCCTACAACTCCAAGAAAGCCTTTAATTTGTGAATTTTGTCTCATTCATTACATAATTGCAAATCGTGAAGATTGTCATGTTAAATTTTCATAATCGAAGTTGAGATGCAAAACTTTTTTTTGAGTGGTCACATGGGCCCCAAGTGAGATGGCTAGTAAAATGTGTAGAGATTACTTGATTGACAAAATAGATTGCAATTAATTCATGGGATCTAGAATTTAGAAAAACCTTAAAGATGCAATAGGGTAAGTATAATGATGTTTTTGAAAATGTATATAAAGTATGGAGGGATAAATGATCAATTGTAGATTTGATTTATTTATACTATAGCCTAGTTTATTAAAGTAATGAAAAAATTGAATTAATAGGCTTAGTTGGTGACTTACTGCACGCTATATTAGCGGATGCGTTCTCCTATAGTGTTGGATGAATATTCACCTTGTGGTGAATGAAAAATGTAGATGACATTTTTCTGTTGCTTCCCAAGTGCTTCCACACTCTTATAGTTGGTGTTGCAAGGGTTACCACAACAATTTTTTGCTTTGATGGTTGGGTGCTTTGAGGGTTGGGTGCAAGAATTTCTTCAAGGTTGCTTCAAGGTTTAAGATGCTTGGTTCTTTTCTTATTCTTTTTCTTTTTCTCTTAGAGTGGTTTCATAGTAGATTTTCATACCTGCATGGTGATTGCCATGGCCACGGCTACCCACGTCTTCATATAGGTAATTTCCTACCAATGGGAATTTTTTTGGCTTACATTGTGATTTGTTCAATTTACCTTAGCTTCTAAAAAAGGACATATCATCTTGTTATTTATCTATTGTTTTTGTAAACTCCCTGGTTTTTGTATAATTTTAGCATAGTCATAACATTAAGTAGCAATGCTAGGAGGGTACCCTTTGAGTACCCGCACATTTACCTCAACAAGAAGGGAAAAGCTTGCAAAGCAAGGGTGAATGAATGGATAATTAATCAAATATAGAAGCTTCAAAAAGGTATCAAAGAGGTTTCCAATGCGGGTGTCGGAAGATTTTTCCAAAAAATGCACCTACTTTTTTGACCTCACCAACTTTCCCGTTGCTTTATAGCTATTTAGATTTGTTGAGATCGTAATTTAGCCTAGATTAGAACCTTTACCACCACTTGGCATTAGTTTTGTCCTAGAAACCGACATAATTCATTCTAAGCATTGAAAGTAACTACCCAAATAGATTAAGAATAGCCTAAGTAAAACTCAAACTTATTACTACCTTCGCTCTCAAAAGAGCATTAAACCAACGCGCGCCGGTTTGATGCTCTTTTGAGAAGGTCAATCCGGGGGCGCTAAATAATGTTATGGTCATACTAGCTATGTGGCCATTGAAAAATCATTCAAATGTATAATGGAGGAGCCATGATAGTGGATGTAACCTTGATTCATTACAATATGCTACGTCAATGTATACGTATTCTTAATTACATATTTATGTAAAATGGTTTGTTGTGAAAGTAAAAACTATGTTTTATTGATTTTGGATGGTTAAAGGTATTTGAACTCTTTCTTCATAATTGAGCAAGCATGTCAATATGCATTGTTAGTTGTTGAATATTATTTAATTAAGGTAGAGGATGTTAAAATTGTCACTTGGAGTGTGGAGCTACCTGGCTAACATTACGCCACTACAAAAGAAGGCTAAAACGATGAAGGAGACCGAGGCGAGAGGCCTGTCAGCCATAAACCTCCACCTTTGGGCGTCGTAATCCAAGTGGAAGTCTATGGCTCACATGTCTTTGTCAACCCTTATACTTGTGCTCCACTGAATTTAAATATCAAACACACTCTTTTTATTAACCCCACCGGGCATTAGTATTGAGAAATACTTATGCACCCATGATGATCATTACACACAACCACACTAACACCTTCTTCCTCTTCTAACCCACTACATAACAAGTGTAAACTTCAACTAACTAATCTAATTCCTAGAGCCCTAAGGTAACCCTCCACACGTTAGAGGTCCCTTAAACCTCATTTAACTACAACCCTTGCTAATCCCACTTCTCATTTAGCCCTAAACCCTGGATTTGCCTCTAATTGGCTTGAAGCCCACACTCTGGCTACGATCAAATTCAACTGTGGCATCGACTTGGATTCACATTCAGGTGTCGCAACCTGTTTCCCCTGCTCGCATTTTTGGCTGCCGAGTCCAGCTCCCTGGAATCACATTCAGGTGCCGCAACCTGTCTCCCCTGCTCACATTTTTGGCTGCCGAGGCCAGCTCCCTGGAATCACATTCAGGTGCCGCAACCTGTCTCCCCTGCTCACATTTTTGGCTGCCGAGGCCAGCTCCCTGGAATCACATTCAGGTGCCGCAACCTGTCTCCCCTGCTCACATTTTTGGCTGCCGAGGCCAGCTCCCTGGAATCACATTTAGGTGCCGCAACCTGTCTCCCTTGCTCGCATTTTTGGCTGCCGAGGCCAACTCCCTGGAATCACATTCAGGTGCCGAACCTCAGCCTCCCCTGTCTTGCTCTCCCTCGCTGCCGAAGCGTGTCAACCGAACAACACCTGCCCCCCTCCCTGGATCTCCACATGCCGAGGCCTTCCCCCCTCCTGAAATGAATAGCAATTAAGTCCAATTTGGCCAATAAACTGAGCATAAGCCCTTTGATTTTAGTCGTACCCCACACCTAAACACACTAACCACTCGCTTCCTTGGATTCTGTTTATTTCCATAACACACAGTTGCACAACTCCTCTTTAACCAACTTAAATAATTTTAAAACCCTAACACTCTCTAACTTCTAACTAACCCCAAACGGCAATGCACATCCATGTGTTTGGGTGTTTTAAGGTTAACTTGAAATGAGGGCCCATAATTGGGCTCACAAGCCTAAGCAAGAACAGGGGTTGCGAGATCTAAGGCCGAACGCAAAACCGTAGGTTAGAGTAATAAGAAGCTGTGCTTAGAGTAGCTAAATAGAGTTACCGTTAGATGAACTAGTGGATGAATAGTTAGGCAAGAAAGATGACCATCCTTCGGGATGATCCTAACCATATCAACTTAATTTTAATGAATGCAACGGATGAGATTGTATAAGATGTGATGGAAGGCCACGGCACATCTAGGCCGGTGGATAAATGACCCATGTGTCTCTTAGGGTTACATACTAATTAAGCATGTGCATAATACTAAAAATGAATGGATTGGTCTAAATTTCAAAATAAAGAAACATAGGGTTATAAATTAGGCAATTGAAACATTGGGTAATAGGGGTAGGTAGTGTAACCACCCTATCAAGAAATTCCTAGACTTTAAACCCTATATAAAAGGGCACTTAAGGCCCCTAAGGCACCTCATTCAAACATGAGCCATTCTACGTGACTGTCGCAAAGACTTATCGGGAGCGTATTCTCAAAGACTTGGAAGCTTATTCGAAGACTTTTGAAGGCCGGAGGACATTGAAAAACTTTTTAAGACTGAGGGGCATTGAAATTTTTTTTGAAGGCCGGAGGATGTTAAAGAAACTTTTGAAGACCGAAGGACGTTGAAGAAACTCTTGAAGAGCTTTCGGATACCTTAAAGGCCAAACGAGAAACCTTTGGGAAACCCAAGGACTCGTAAACCTTAATTAAACTTGGACTCAAAATCGTGGATGATCAAGCAACAACTCAAGAATTAGAAGATAGTAAAGAAACTATTGGAAGTAAGTTCCAAGTGGAATAAAGGAAAACTCTTGAATCCAAAAAGTTTTGAAACTCGGTAAAACTTGAGAAATCGCACAAAGGTTACCGAAATGTCAGCCATAGACCCCCACCCTTGTGCGTCTGTGGTCCAGGTGGAAGTTTATGGCTCACATGTCTTTGTCGATTCTTAGCATCGGAGACCCCACACTCATGTTCCAATGAATTTAAATATCAAGCACACTCTTTTTATTAAACCCCACAGGGCATTAGTATTGAGAAACACTTATGCATCTATGATGGCCATTACATCAAAGCGACGCTAACATTCCCATCCTCTTCTAATTTCCTACATGATCTATGTGCTATCCAACTGACTAATCCAATCATTAGTACCCTAAGGTGCCTCCTCTCACCTTAGAGGTTAATTAAAATCCCCTTAGCCCTATTGCCATTAATTCCCCTTCCTGCCTTGACACCTTGCTAGGAACCCTGGTCCGTTAGTCAAGCCAGTAGCCAGCGAGCCTTCGAGGCCCTGGTCTGAGGCTCGGCTCTCACCCTCGGCGAGCTTCACCGAGGCTTCCCTGAAATACTACTTGAAATCCAAAATCTATAATGCTCGCCGAAGGCTCCTGCCTGTAATCCCACAACCTGAATTCAAAATTTGTGATGCCTCGCCGAAGGCTCCTGCCGGTAATCCCAAAATCAAAATCTGTAATTTTTTTTGAGCTGAAGCTCTTGCCCGTAAACCTGAATTCAAAATTTGTGATGCCTCATCGAAGGCTCCTGCCGGTAATCCCAAAATCTAAATCTGTAATGCTCGCCGAAGGCTCCTTCCCCCCTCGAGAGAGCCATCCCCCTTCTCCTCACACCTCTGGGGTCCTCCCTCTGGATCAGAGGTCCCGAGCCCTATCCATCCGAGGAAGTAGTACTCCCCCTAAACCACTTCTCCTTTATCCTAAACCGAACAATTAACCCTGGGCAAAAACCACACTTCCCACTAAATCCCACACAAATTCTAACCTAGTTAACTCAAATCCTAAATTAACCATTACTAACAACCCCCTTAGCTCCTCCAACCCCAATCCTAACACAATACCCGCTCAACTCTTCCAACTTAACTTTAATTAAAACACAAAAGCTTCACTCTTTTTATAATTTTGAATAATTGAAGAAATGCCAAAGCAACCGGTTTAATGAACCTTTGAGATAAAAACACATGTGGGCACCATATTGGGCTCACTTAACTGGCGACCATCGGAGGATGGATCCAGTATCTCTTGCTTGAAGGCAAGTGGCCCTCATGCCTTGTACTCCTTGCATCGACTGCCGGATGTGCGAGTTGGGAAGCTCTCACCATTTAATGCCTCCAATTACAACAAGTTGTTTGGGAATGCCTCCCTAATGAGGTATGGGCCCAACCAAACTGCATCAAACTTACCCGGAAACTCAAGTTTCTTAGCATCTTGGAGCAACACCATCATACCTGGCCTCAAAGTCCTCTTCTTGTGCCGTTTGTCGAAGGTGATCTTCCGTCGTCTTTGAATGGCCTCGATGTGCTGAGCCCCCATTCGTCTCTTCTCATCAAGTTCCTCAAGAGTTGTCAACCTATTTCTCAATGACTGGCTATCCATGAGGCGTGAATCAATCGCAACTCGAAGTGACTCCACCTCGAACTCAATGGGAAGGGTGGCGATCTAGCCAAGCTTGAACAAGAGTTTGTGCATGGCTATTGTGAAGGGGTTTCGGTGTTCTATGTGACAGCGACTGACAAAGAAGGCAAAAAACAAGAGGTTACTAAAGCAGATAAGGAGAAATGGGGACCCATTTGGAACGCTAAGAACAAGGATTTCAACACCTTTTTCCTCTCGGTACCAGAATTGACAGGGTTGACCAATCTTATGTTTTTTGTGTGTGATGGCAATCACAGGCGACAAGCTTGGCTAAATCACATTGAACGTCTCCACAAGGGCAATGCTTCTTGGCATTGTTTGGTGGACTCAATTCTTCTTAATACCAAGGACAAAATTGGTATGGTTATGCAAGTCATGCATGATATCAATAAGTGAGTTCATTTGCCGGATTCCTTCTTGAATTGCATTTGCTTTATAAACAATTAAGGCTTTTGAACTGAATATGTTCTTTATACTCATGCATACTGAGGACTCGCACGTTAAGACAAATACCGTCCATACCATGTTTAGAGTTCGTAAGTACGGACTTATGGAATTGGACAAATTCAAGGACATATTGTCTTTTTTCGACCTTAGGCGATGCAAACAATCCCAGAAGAAGACATGGTACACATTTCCTTTAAATGTGGTCACCTCTTTCATTTTTCAGGTGCATTCTTCCTTTCTTATTTGGAATCATATATATTTTACTTTCACTTACGTTTGTCATACTTTCAATGATACTTTGCAAGTTTAACAATGCCTTAATCTCGGAGCTTACTTGAGCCAAATTAATTGATTTCTTTTAGCACAAAATTAGTATGGCTACGGACGAAGGAGTACGCCAACTGATTGAACAATCTGATGGAGACGTCACTGTTTCTGAAAAAAACTGTTGCGATGAAGTTTATCGTGTAGAAATTATGCGTTGCACTACGGCAGGAAATGGGGAAGCTTGTAGCTGTAGCCAACCCAGATCTCACCGATGGTTGGTTTCAAAAGGTTAGTGCACAACAAGAGTGGCCAATTAAAAAATATATTTGCTTCACATTTTGGTTGCCACATATATAACAAACTCCTGTATTAACCAAAAAGCGTGGCACCTGCAAATTGAGCGACACTACACTTTGAATTCGATATCACCAGTGCTTAATCTTGAGAAGCTACAGCTCATTGCAACTTCAAGGACGTCACCGAGCTTCAAAATCAAGTGGCTTGAATATATCAACTCATCTGCGGCTATTCGCGAGGCACAAAGACTTCCTCCAAAGCCAATTAACGAAGAGAAACTTTCCCGTTTCCTAGCAAAAACATGCTAGTGGGCTGGGCTAAGTGTCTCGTTGTCCTCTATATCTTGTTATTTAAAATCACCTCATATATGTGAAACTCTGAATTTTATTATTATTTTATAGTCAGCCGATTATTATGTGAACTTGAAGTTAATCTAATTAGATTCAGGCATTTTAATTAATTTTTGCATTTAACCTATCCAAGGGCTCCGCTACCCTTGGATAGGTTTCGGGCCCGAATGAATTATGGATTTTGCTACATTTTGATATGCCTAGATTTCTAGGTCTATCATTGCACGTTAGAGTGCTGAGTATGAGAAGATTTCTTCCACCTTAGGCAATTCAAACATTATTTTTGAACCCATTTATCATGATAGGAGCACCGAGTAGGCACAAACAAACATAACTTTGTATGTAGTGCCTAACGATTTCAATGAAATATCAAATTAGAAATTACGAGCTTGCAATCTAGAAGGCGCATGGTGTTCATCGTTTGGCTCTCAGTTTGTCCAGCAGGAGATTTCTAGCCTAGGGAAGTCGATGTTTTGTAAATGCTTGTAGACAAAAGATAATCTTTTGGAGACACACGTGCTGGATATATTAGATTTTTTGTTAAAGCTAATCTCATTTTTTTCATGTTGATGCTCGGATTATAGAGCAAGCGATGAGTTCATTCGATGAAATCATGCACCAAGATAGAATATCAATTAATATGAATGTGGCTAGTGAGCCACTAACCTTGTTGGCATACATTGAAGACTGTCGCTTGAAACTTTGGGACCATGCATTCTCGACCTATTTTGGAGGTCACAATTGCTTCAAAAAAATCGACGACTTCATTGGGTTCAAGGGAATTGACTTTGTTGTGAGAAATGTCATTTTCAAGTATTTTCCATTTTATTTCATTTATGAAAATTCAAAGCTTTGGTTGCATCAATCCTTTCACATGAGACTTTCTGCAAGTATTTTTCATAATTTCTAAAAGTATCATCTATTTATGAGGTACTTCAAATATGAGCTTTTACCAAAGAAAACTATTTTCAAAGAAGACCTCCCGGTTTTCTTGAGCACATGGCTTGATAGGTCTAATGGCGCATGCATGTTCTTTGCCGCCCAGCAATGAACCTGGGCGACTTCTCATCTTACTTCGGGGGTTTGGTATCTCGATTGTGGGACCAACTACACTCCATATTTTGAGACTGAGCTGAAGAAGTTACGCGAGGCAATTGGAGAATCCGGAGAAGAAATGGATGATTTGAAGGGAATTGAGGATGAGAATGAGAGGGCAAAGGCTCTTAAAAGGCGTATTGAAGACGACCGCAGGAAAATCCAAAAAGTGAGGGAGGCCGAAGAGAAAGCTGAACAGAGGGAGTTAGAGAAGCAACAGAAGGCAACTGAGAAGGCTTCAAAGAAAGACAAGAGGAAGGTAAACATTTCAAGAGAGCAAGAAAGTAAGAGTCCACTGATTCGCACTTTGACCGTTGACTTTGGTTCACAGGTCCATACCATTTCTACTAGGGGCACTAAGAGAGATTCCCCCTATGTACTCTTAACTCAAGTCCTGGTTTTGGATCCTGCTAAAGAGAATGACAGCAAGGTAGATGAGTTCATACTAAATTTATCTTTGGATGAGGTCCTTGGAGGTGATTCGGGCACCCTAACACCGGCCTACAATGAGCTCAAGTCATTTATTTCCAAGGTAAACTCCTTATAATTATGCCTTTGACAACCATTTGAAATCTGAATTTTTTGGAGATTACATTGTTTTTTAGTATACAGTAGTCCTCACATCTTACTATATTGATATTCAACTATGTATTTACAACACTCTAGTGACAAAATCCGTCATTACAAAGGATCTACAACGAACCACCCTTGTGTGGATTTAATTCTTGTGGATATGCCAGAAAGTCTTCCGGTACCTGGAATATCCAATCCAGCCACCTTTGTACCTGCATGGAATCAGGATGCCAAAGAATGGTTGTAGCCTGTATTTGACTTTGCCGACCATCACCTTCAGGACGATGGTGTTATTATTATAATTCACCCTTTTCGTTTGAGCACAAAATCAAACATTCTTGGCTATTGCAAGTCGTATGGCTTTGAAATTCGGAAGGAGTGGTTGGGGATGAACCGCCTGCACCATACATCGGCTCTGAATCCATCTCTAACTATAAGTCCTATACCATCATTTTTTTAATTCTATAAATTTTTATTGTTTCAAAGCTTACATGTTTCCATTAGTATACACAGGTAATCGCTAGCAGATTTCTAGGTTTGGCGTTGGGTTCGTTTCTGATTTGGATCATGGGTGAGCAGCTGGGATGGGTCCAGGCTTTCATTTACAGCCTCTTGCTTTTAACCCATCTGCTACACTGTAAACCTTTCATTACCTCCAGTGAACTAGGATAGATCAGCCAAAATGATTTTCTTAGGGCCATTTCATGAGCCATGTTCATCTACATAACATAGTTCAAGCTACAGTTACGGGCCCGAAACTGCATCTAGGAATTTCCATTTATCTTTAATTAATTTCTTGCCTTGCAAAATTTTTTGACGACGTGTTACTCTTTTCAGACCATGCGCTTTGGCATATGCTTGGCAGTGAGGAGCCTCTTTGGGGTTCCAAAATCCAACTTCTCTTTTTAGCCCATTCCCGCTCTTGATCGCCATGGAGTGGATGTCGTCCGTGTCGATATTTTGCAGAATTACATTACTAGAGACGATTAATTAATGAATGCCACAATGGCATGGCGTGGCCCCCGAGAGAAATCCGTGTTTTTTATGCAAATGCTTATTCAAGCTTCAAGTTACCCTAGCGACGTTATACTTGATTGTACTGCCTCTACAGGTTCGTTTATTTAAACTCGAATTTTTTTATTTTTGTTTATTCAAATCGTTATATTAATCAAATAAACCGGTTAAAAATTAATCTGCATCGACTCTTGTTTTTTCAGGTTCTCCTATCCACGCTTGCCGCAATGTTAATCGCCACGTTGCAACTTTGGAGCCGGACTCTAAAATTTTCGAGGCGATATTAGCTCCTTTGATTTGAAGTTTTTTAATCCCTGTAGTACATTCTGAGGAGCCTGTCTCAAGTTTTGATGACATTGACGGTGAACAAATCACAGCTGAGAGAATTGTCAAGAAATCTCGTTTTAATAAGTGAGTATGGTCTGCAAATTGCACTTTTTGCTGAATTTGTTTGAAGATCGTTTCTTATCAATTTGTTTTATGAACATTATATCTTTGGCATTTGCAGATGTGGTAATTTGAAATATCCACTTCACCGCCCATTCTTCTATGATCCTAACTTTTATCCAAGCCTTCCTAAATTGTTCGAACTTCCTTCATACGCGGACAGTATGGCTAATGAGCTCGCTCAAGGTTTTCATCACACATTTTATCCCATGTTAGTTCACCGTAAAGGCTTATAATTCCTAGATGTGGAAGTTGTTGAGTCTGATGCTGAAGGAACATCTGATGCACTTAGTGCTGATTTCAATGTTTCTACACGTAGTTGCGAGTAGGATTTCAAATCCTGCTAGAAGAGTATCTATATGTTGCCGCCGACGTGATTAGTTGTTATCGGTATCTGCATATTCTGGATGCCCATCTAGATCTATGGCAATGAACAATGTATACATTGCATTTTATAAGTAAACTAGATGAATCAGATTGGAAAGTCTTAATGGATATACTGTGAGCCTCCTATGTATACATCCTTGTATGGAATGTTTTTTTGAGTCAACGATATTCACAACAATGTCATGCAACAAAATACCTTTGTTGTACAAAATCATTGTGAATATATGGTTAACTTTGTGAAGGACCCTACCAGTACATGATATGCTATCACCCGCGGATATAGGTGGCATTACATAATTTGTATTGAAAACTATCAAAAAAACTATACAATTACCGCTCATTGCTCACCGCTCACACGATAGCTTTTCCCCAACACATTGTGAGCTTTGGGCTCATGAAGGAGTGCGTTGCCTCTTTGTCAACCCATGCGACATTTCTTTCATTCATTTGAGCCTCAAGGTACAAAAGATTTGGCCTTGGCTTAAGGCTATTAGCCTTGGCCACAAAGCCACCGTCTAACATTCCGTCCGCGGCACAAACATGAATAGCCTTGGTACCACAATGCCACATTCTAACATTCCGTCCGCGGCAAATCATGAATTGCCTTGGCACCACAATGCCACCTACTAACATTCCGTCCGCGGCACAACCATGCTTTGCCTTGGGCCCACAAGACCACCTTTCTAGCATTCCGTCCGCGGCACAAATATGGTTTGCCTTGGTACCACAAAATAACCTTTTTTCCAACATTCCTTTGGTGCACCTTTGTTGGAAGTTGTACCTTTGGCTTGCCCTTTATGTTGGTTTGATGGCCCAACTTCTTGCACTCTTTGCTTTGGAACATATTTTGGCTCGAGCCACTTCTCGACTTCCTTTTGCGTCCATCGGCTTCAATGCTCTCGGCATCTTGATGGTCCCCGCCACATCCTTGAAAAGCTTTGGAAACTTGAACAAGTTGTCCACCACCCACTTTAGCAACCCACCTAAGAAACTTCAACAAGGTATCCACCACCCACTTTGCATTTGTACCAAGTTCATTCCCTCAAGCAATTTTTGGTACTCCGGCATGAACCTCTCAACAAACAACTCTATAAAACCAACCCAAGTCAAGTTTGCCACCACCTCGGGCTCTTGCATTTTCTTACTAGTCCACCATTCAAACGCATGGTCTTTCAAAAAGATAACCACTATGGCAACCTTGTCGTCCACCTTGGGCCTTTGGATATCATGGCAGTTGTCCATTCCCAACACAAATTCATTTACCTTTCTTCCCTTGCCAAGCCTTGAGAAACTACTTGGCATGTTTATTTTGGCCAACTTCTTTGTTGAAGAAGAAGGCCTAGGACCTTGCATCATGAGGAGTTCAACCATCTTCTCTTGTCAAGCCCTCTCAAACTTGCCACGCTTGAGATTTTGATTCCTAGAGTCCATGAACTCAAGCATTTTGAGTTGGAATTTCAATCCAACATCACCACTTTCCAAGCTCTTAGGTGTATTTGGAAATCTAACCCCCGAATCCTCTTCGAGGTTTGAGGGAGTCCTTTCAATGGACTCCTCCTATTGCGTACCTCTCCATGAGGAGTGCCCAGAACACCATGGGCACAAAGGGACCCCGGAGTGACACCCGGGACTTGTGGCGCTGTTGGTCAACGACACTAGGATGTGAGTTGCGAGCGTCAATTCTATGAGCCTTGAGCTCCCAAATCCGAATTGGAACAATAAATTTCAAAATATTTTTTTTGGGGAAACTATGTTTAGAAATAGTTGAAATCTTACTTTTTATAGCATATTAAAAACCCTATTACCACGAACCCTATGACAGTTAATTTTGTATAATAATAATTTTTTGCAACAATAATTATCATTTTTAATATTAATAGTGTTAATATTAGGTTTATTCATAATGTATGGTTAGAGTGAAACGCTACATTTCTAATCTATTTGCATTTTATTGTAATTAATATAGTTGAATATAGTGAATTGTGGAAGTACTAGTCACAATAATTTAGGTGTGATTTTTTGAGCATTTACTCCAACATATCAAAATCAACATTTACAAGTAAACATGATGCCTTTATGAATACATAAGAATTGCTCATTTTATTCACGTCAAACAATGCGAGACCTCACTAACAAAAATTAATATAATATGAATAGCGAACAAAGAAATAATAAGCTTTGTCTATTGCACAAGATGAATGATCCCTGCATGTACTAAAATAAGCTTCAATTCATTGAAGCTATAACTAGGTGCATGAATGAACTTGTGTTCATGAATGTCCATCTTACTGAAGTAGCGGTATATGTAATACAAATGCTTGCAGTTCACGTACGTCTGACGACCTCCAATAGCTGAAACTGCCATATTCACAAAGTCCGAGCAAGTACACATTGGAAACATATCCAATGCAATTCGATACACATTTTTGTCATGATCCGCTCCGGTCTCCAATGAAACAATTGCATTCAGTCCCGGAAAAAGAAGCATGGTAACAGCTACAATCTATCCTCTAACATTACGAGCACTCTCCCATTTGTTCCGCTTCTCTACAGTTGGGGCATTAGGGTTTCGCCAAATGGCTCGATTGTTCCTGAATGTAGGATACACATCTGCATCTTGAGGCGTTGGTTCGTCATACAACACATTTGTAAAAATGTTAGACATGTTAAAAAGTCGTTGTGGCGATAGTGCAGGGCGCTCTTGCAGATGAAAGCTGGCATGCTGTAACAAAAACGTTTCCTCTCGAGTGAGATTGGTACCGGTCAAAACCGGCCAAATTTATGGCACCTCCGGCCTATCAATAACATACTTCCACTTTGTACCTTTCACACAACGTTCAATGTCATCCCAACAAAACCAAAAGTCCGCCATTACCTCACGCTTGCTCCCGTAATCTTCTTTTCTTTCACGGTAGGTGGGAGTAGGAATTCCCTTCCGTCTTCTTGAAATTCGAGCAGTGCACTTGACTTGTGATCCTTTTTGTTGAGCTTGACATTTTGCATTTGATTTGTGGCTGATTCTTGCAATGTGCCATTTGAGGTGTCGCAATCACTTTCAAATGTAGATGTAACATGTTGGTTTGCTTGCACTTTAGGTTGAATATCATTGGCATTGGAAGAGTCTTTTGCAGCCGTCGTTGATCTCGTTCGCACTCGAGGTTGAGAAAAATTGACCTTATCAAGTCAATGTGAATCTCCAGCATCTCCGATAGGAACGTCCAACTTCCATTTTGTGCTCCCAAATATCTCTTTGCCTTCCAAATGTGGTACTCGAGTACCAACACCTTCACCTCCTGGTAATGTGTTTAGCGCATCTGCCAATTTTTTAGGATCACCACTTCGTCTTGCAGCTCTCAACTTCAACTCCCCTTTTGATGGACCAGATCTAGATGTGTGCCCCCTTAAGTATGCTCAAAAGTTAGTCATTTGCATCCATGCACGAATACTGTCGTCACAAGTGGCGTTAAACAAATTGTTACCTCGGTTTCCAGACATTTGCAGCCATTTGTTATGAACTGTTTCCGACAAATTGCAAGAAGGCATGTCAGCTAGTACTTCCAAGCCCAAGTCCTGCTAGGCCACCAACATTTACATTATTTCAAAAATTCCAAAATTAACTCGAATTGTAGCATGCAAACTTTCATTTTAGTACAAGAAAAAACTCATTTGCAAATATCAATTCAGACAAAAGAACATGTTAACATACTTAAACATAAATGGTTGCTTACCATCTGCATGAAACCTCCCCATTGTCGATATCTGAAGTGCCAAAATGCAAGCCAATGATCTAAATGATGGAGCGCATCTTCAGAGGCAGCTCCAGATGACAACCATTATGACCGAATTGCAAGGTAACATGTTTCCGCGTCTTCCATTGTCTTTTGCATCTTTATATTGTTTACAAAGCGTGATGTGTTGTTCCTGCAATGCTTCTTTGATGTGCTTTCTGGTATGTTTTTGAAGTGAAGTATTCCAATGCAACAAGCATGTCCTTTCACGATTCTCCATCTTGTCTAAGGCAAAGCCAGATCCATATACAATACGAACCGCATTCTAGTTTGCCATAGTACTATCTGCCATGAATCCTTTGAAGTTTGGACGGTCGATTCCATGTCGCAACATTACAACATTCAGACACATCCAGAACTGTACTTGAATCTCTGTATCTTCAGATTGCATATCACATGTTGCAATGGTTATCACCTTCTTGTAATCAAGATCGTACACATGGCAAGCCATTGTTATCCATTCCTTCAATCGCTTCACGTGATCAAACATCATCCACGCATTCTATAAATTGCCTTCAAGTTGCATGCGTTTGACAAGGTCGACTCCACTTCCAGGTCCTTCGGTGAGCATCTTGAAAATGTACACCTTCTCTTTGCCTTGTCCCGGGAAAACGCTATCATGAATGAATTCAAACTTGGACTCTTTTTTCATGATCATGATGTTGTCAATGACACCTCCCCGATTGTTGGAGCGAAATGAAGAGATGACATTTTGAATATTAGGACTGCTCAGATATTGAAACCGATCCATGACCTCCTCCATTTCTTCTCCCTTCGACATCCTCTTGTCGCCATCACTGTTGTGAAACAAATACTCTGTAAGGAAATCCTTACTAGCAGACAAAGCAATTGCAGAGTTGGTGGTTGTCGGTGTTTTAGCCACTTGCTCCGCAATTAACCCATGTATTTTTTCAGCAAAATCCCTATACATGCCTCTTGCTACAGGATGAGTATGACTACCAAAGTGAATTGCAGCCCTAGTCATTCGTGGGCTATCACTGTATATGTAGTAGATCCTAACATTGCATGAATTAAGGCAGACTGGGGATTTTTTGCAAACCTTGCAAACTAGAGTACAATCTTTAGGAGGACAATCCCCTACTGCAACTGGACTGCTTGTATAACCGTTCCACTCAGTTTTGTTCCATTTAGAAATTCTCTTTAGGTAATCACAATCTGAATTATGACAAGCAAGGTAACCTGCGCAATAGGACTTACGGAACTTGAGGTTGTCTGCATTCTGAATGTTAGTCGTCACCACCTTGCACCAAGGATGTCCATCATAGCACTTGTCCATTCCCTCCAAGTTTCGAGCGCTTGAGGAAACCGATGGTGATCGACATGGAGGCAATTTGAAAATGATATCCCCATCAAACATTGGTGGAAGGAAATGTACACGTTGATGCTTCATGGTCTTGAAATCAATTGTTGATAACTCATTTCGGGAACGATGCATTGTGGCTAGTCTCTTCAAACAATCCAAAATGCTTTCAATGGCAGCTGCTGAGGGATGGAATGGGGGCCGGGAGTAAGACGAGTGTGATGGACTGTCAACTGGAGTTTCGGATATTGATTTCAGCAACTCCAGTTCGCCTGAGACAACCGGTACAGAACTCATCTTTTTTAGCATAATGACGTGAAGAGATTCATCCTCGGAATCTGAAGACAACTCTATGATGGGATCAAGTCTCTTTACTTTTACTACATGAAGAACAGTAGGCTGATGTAGAGTCTGCAAAGGTTGTCGTGGTGAACCAAGTAAATCAGTTTGTGTTACACTCGGCATATCGACAGTAGAATTTTTTGAATGGCGGCTATGAATTTCCGTTGATGGGGCAAGCAAAGAGAGAGGCAATCCATATGCTCTATAGTTCCCTGGAGCGAGTAACCAACAATGAGTTCCATCATGTACAGATCTCACCATAGGGATAGACTGTTGAATTTCACCCGATTCAGACATTTTCTCTTGCTCAATATATATGGAAGACTCTACAAATTTGAATCGCACATGGAGAAGGTGACAAAGAACTCTAGTGCATCCACTCTCTTCAACTGGAAACACAACAGGAACTTCATGACCGTCAACTCGGATGCAAGCCATTGAGAAAATCAAGACGGGACACAGAAGGAACAAGGCAAATAATCCTATGAACAAGAGAGCTAAATACTCTCTCTTGTTGTAAACTTGTTGAAGTAGATGATGCGCTACAACATATATGGCGTAGCAAATATTGCTAATACTTTTTGATAAGTTCCTATCCAACATCAATCTTTAAATGAGTAATGGTTACATAATTACAATAATATTAAGTTTTCTCACTTTTCTAAAGTTGATATGATATGTATTCACGTTCCGAAGAATTTGGTGAAGTATAATTTTCAGCAGCTTCTAAATAAAAATAGGTGCATTTGGGATTCATAATAATAATTCCTTGGCTATGGAGCGTATTAGATGCTTAAAATTGCAATCTTCTAGAATGAGAATTAATGCTGAATTGTGGCAATGTCAGGTGCCAAAAGTGTATGTGAGGACGGGGGGTTCACTCCATGTCAAGTTGAACACCACGTGCAGCCAAAGTTTGCTACCCCTATATTACATGGAATAGATAAATTTAAAAATTATGATATTTTTTCTACATATACATAACCATTGATAAATTTTTTTGTATATTTTTTTGAAATTTTTAGTCATCTTCATTTTTGTAGTAAATATTTTAGTTCAATTCTGCGTCATTCTAGTTAGAAACGGTATGTTTTATTAAAACAGCATATCATCAAATTTGGTTACCATTTTTTACTATGTAATAGATACCATGTATATCTACCCATGAAAAAAAATTGATAAAATTTTGACCCATTTTGGTGATGCAACTTACCAAAAGTAGATTTTTTTTTGGCCGCACGTGGTGTTCAACTTGACAATGGAGTGACCCCCCCGGTGTATGTGAGTCTAACAAACTTGCCCTCCAATATATTTGAGGAAATTTAATCACATGACTTTATAGCTGGATTGAATCAACTTAAAAAATGACTAAAACCTAGCTGGCAATTCTTAATCAAACTCTAAAATATATAGAGCGCCAGCTTGAGACGTTCATCCATTAAACACGATGATCTATTTACTATCTTTCATTACAAAAGATATTAACATGGCATATTTCATCAACTTCCGACATACATTATAAATGAGGTGTTCTGAACGATGTATCAGGCATTCTTGTATTTTGATGTTGTTCTCACGCAGGAGTTGAGGGCCATACGTTTTATAAGTTAGTTTTTCATAACTTGCTTGCAAAGAGGTTAAGAACTCATTTAGTAAGATCAAAGCTAAAGAAAGGTAGAAAGAGGTTCAAGTAGATGTATTTTTTAGGGTCATGATTATCAAAGAGATTGAAGATGACAAGGGGAAGACGAGCGCCATCGAAGAGTGCACAGTCAAATCCCGGGGATCTTCGAAGAATTCTATGTTTCGACACAAGTTGTTGTGAGCCCAATTTGGTGCCCACATGTGGTGTCAACCTCAAAAGTTCATTAAAACTGGACCTTGACATTTCTTCAAGTACTAAAAATGATAAGAAGAGTGAAGCTTTTGTGTGTTAATTTAAGATTTAATTTGAAGTGTTGAGTGGGTGTTGTATTGGGAGTAGAGTTGGAGGGATTAGTGGGTCGGTTAGTTGAGGGTGGAGTCAAAATTGAGTTAGCCAGGTTAGAATTTGAGTGAGGATTTAGTGAAGTGTGGTTTTTATTGTCTTGGCTAATTGTTTGGTTTAGGATACTTTGGTGGTGGTTTTAAAGGGGGGTTAGACCTTCTCATTTGGATAGCGTCCAAATCTCCTGGCTCTGGGAAGGGAGAGGGTAGTTCAGGTTGGAGGAGACCGAAGGCGGGGGAGGAAAGAGTCTGGTCGAGCCAGAGGCGGTTTGCAGCTTCGAAGCCGAGTGTGGATTTTGGCTGAGGCTCTAGCCTAATGGGCGATTCAGGTTGTGGCTTCGAAGCCTGAGTGTGACTGAATGTGGAATCTGGTTGCGGCTCTAGCCTAATGGGCGATTCAGGTTGTGGCTTGGGCGATTCAAGTTGCGGCGTCGAAGCCGAATGTGGATTTTGGCTGAGGCTCTAGCCTAATGGGCGATTCAGGTTGTGGCTTCGAAGCTTGAGTGTGACTGAATGTGGAATCTGGCTGCGGCTTCGAAGCCGAATGTGGATTTTGGCTGAGGCTCTAGCCTAATGGGCGATTCAAGTTGTGGCTTCGAAGCCTGAGTGTGACTGAATGTGGAATCTGGCTACGGCTTCGAAGCCTGAATGTGGAATATGGTTGCGGCTCTAGCCTAATGGGCAATTCAGGTTGTGGCTTCAAAGCCGAATGTGGATTTTGGCTGAGGCTCTAGCCTAATGGGCGATTCAGGTTGTGGCTTCGAAGCCTGAATGTGGCTGAATGTGGAATCTGGTTGCGGCTTCGAAGCTTGAATGTGGATTTTTGCTGAGGCTCTAGCCTAATGGGCGATTCAGGTTGTGGCTTCGAAGCCTGAATGTGGCTGAATGTGGAATCTAGCTGCGGCTTCGAAGCCTGAATGTGGAATCTGGCTGCGGCCCTAGCCTAATGGGCGATTCAAGTTGTGGCTTCGAAGCCTAAATGTAGATTTTGGCTGAGGCTTCGAAGACTGAAGGAATTCTGATACAGGGGCGGCTTTGAGGCCTGAATGTGACTGTGAGTTAAATCTGATGCAGAGCCGAAGGCACATGAGACTCTGAGTTGGCAGCTGCCAGCCATAAATCCCCACCCTTAGCGTCTGTGGTCCGGATGGGAATCCATGGCTCACATGTCCTTGTAGAAACTTAGCATGGGAACCTCCATACTCATAACCCAATGACTTAAATGCAAGCACACTCTCTTTATTCAACCTCATAAGGCATTAGTATTGAAAAAATACATATGCACCCATGGTGATATTTACTCACAACCACAGTCCATTCTTTTCCTCTTCTAACCTCTTACATATTGCATGTGTCATCGGAATCACTAATGTGGTTTCTAAACCCGAGGGAACTTTCCACCTTCTGAAAGTACATTAAGCCCTACCTACTGTATCCTTCAAAATGCCCACTACCCACCTTATTACATTGCAAGGTATTGGGACCCTGCCATTATCAACTCAACTTAAAACCTCCTATTTCCCAAATGGCTCCCCCTTTGATTCTCAAGAAGTCGAATCCACTTCACACTTTTGGCTTACATTCCCAGCTCTAACCCCCTTTGCAGCTGCCCAGGACTAAGCATAAATCCTCCGTAGCTCTGAATTCCCTTACAGTTGCCTAGGCCGAAGCCTAATCTCAACCCAGTCTGCCCAAGGCCTCAACCTGATTAAGGCCCACCTGATATCAACTAATGTGCTTCAAGCCTGAACCTGATCTAAACTGATGGTTGCAAGCCTAAACCTGATCTAAACTAATGGCTTCAAGCCTAAACCTGTTTTCAAACTAATGTGCTCAAAACCTAAACCCCGATCTCAACTAATGTGCTCAAAACCTAAACCTCAATCTCAACTAATGTCTTCAAGCCCTAAGCCTGATCTCACTAATGTGCTCAAACCCTAAACCTCGATCTCAACTAATGTGCTCAAAGCCTAAACCTCGATCTCAACTAATGTGCTCCAAGCCTAAACCTCAATCTCAACTAATGTCTTCAAGCCCTAAGCCTGATCTCACTAATGTGCTCAAAGCCTAAACCTCGATCTCAACTAATGTGCTCAAAGCTTAAATCTCGATCTCAACTAATGTGCTCCAAGCCTAAACCTCGATCTCAACTAATGTCTTCAAGCCCTAAGCCTGATCTCACTAATGTGCTCAAAGCCTAAACCTCGATCTCAACTAATGTGCTCAAAACCTAAACCTCGATCTCAACTCCTGATCGCAGCCTGATGTTGAACCGCCCTGGGCCCCCCTTTCGTCTCATTTCCGCCTTCGTCCTTTCTTTTCCTCTGCCACCAGAATTAGCTCCCAGCAACCGGCTCCCAACCACCGGCTCCCAGATACCGGTTCCCAACTACCGGCTCCCAGATACCGGTTCCCAACTACCGGCTCCCAGATACCGGTTCCCAACTACCGGCTCCCAGATACCGGTTCCCAACTATCGGCTCCCAGATACCGGTTCCCAACTACCGGCTCCCACCAAATCCCACTAATCATCCACCCTAACCCACTTCCACACCAACTCAACCATCACGAACAACCCCACTTCCAAGGTGACACATCCCAACACTGCAAACTTAATTTTAAGCCCAACACAAAAGCTTCACTTCTTTTGGAATTTTGATTAATTGAAGAAAAGGTAAAAGCAACCGTCGATTGAACTTTTGAGGTTAACACCTCATGTGGGCACCATATTGGGCTCACAGCAGCTAAAGCCACTTGGCAAGGCGGGGTAGGGTATTATTAATGTGCACGGCTAAGGTGGTTTAATTAGCCTCTAATGAGTGAGAAGGTACCTTAAGGGACTAGAAGTTAGATTAGTTAGTGGAGTAGGACATACATTAGGTAGGAGATTAGAGGAAATGGAAGATGTTAGGGTGGTTGTGTGCAATGATTATCATGGGTGCAACAATATTTGTTCAATACTAATGCCCTGTGTGTTTAAATAAAAAGAGTGTGCTTGTATTTGAATTCATCGGAGCATGAGCATGGAGTTTCCGAGGCCGAGAGTCAACAAAGACATGTGAGCCATGGACTTCCACTCGGACTACAGACGCAAAAGGGTGGGGGTTTATGGCTGACAGTTGTACTGGCGGAGATAAGGATGTTGATATGCACATCAGTCAGGCTGTGCAAGAGTTATCCCAAGACAACATGAGTGACGAACATGAGGGAAGAGCAGTTTACAACGCCAACGTAAGATGTATTATGAATGTATTGTTTAATTTCTACTTCTAATTGTTTTGTTTATTATTTGAATTCACATCAATATATGACATAATATCAGTAGGGATGAATAGCTATCAGAAATTTACTGTCAAAGTCATGGCAATTTTCTCACTTGCTCTAGAATATAATACTACATATAATAATTAAAACGATATTCCTTTGCATTCTAATAATAATGGTGCATTTTACAAAATAATAGAGAATGAGAAAATCCACTCAATTTTGATAGTTCTTACTAGATTAATTCCACAAAAGTAAATTTTACTAATTCGTAGATAATTTGTATCTTGAACTGCAATACAGTCTAACCTCATTAATATGATGAGATGTCAATCGAGACTTACATTCAGATGAAAAGGAAGAGATTACTGAGCTAGAATTGAGTATTGATGAGTTTGTGGATGTTGCTTTGGGAATCACAGAATAAAACATGACATTGGTTTCAGATTCTTATACAAACACATATCAACAAATATTTTTGAAAGCAATTGAGAACATATTTACATCACATGAGATCAATCACATTCTACATTAGTAATATTATTGTATTGTATACTCCTCAACAACCTACTACCACAATTAATAGCCATCTTCTTCCCAACCACAAAGAACACTTTCCCTTTTCAAATTTCGTTTTTACATTCATTAAACCAAAAATCGGGGTACTACATAGCAATGCAAAAACCACCATCGGACCCGACGGTTGTTTTGAATGTACCTCCTAGTACCCCCACTTTTTGTATTTTCAACCCCCCTCACGAGGGATGGATGAAAAATGACTCATCGTTTACCCAAAAATGGATGAAATTGTAAGCCTAACCCTAACTCTTTTCCCGACAACTCTTGGTGGCTTCTAACCCCAACTCTCTTCCCGACACCTTTCGGTGGTTTCTCTCCCTTCAGGCCCACAGGTTCGCAACCCCTCTCCGCCCGGTAATCCTCCCAATTGTGCGTCTGGTAATCGCAGTGGTAATCGCAGTGGTAATTGCAGTGTGAAATCGTTGTATCTGGTAAGTGCAATGGTTTTCGCAATGTGTAATCGCAGTGGTAGTAACTCCAACAAAGTGGAACTTGAATTTTTAGCTTGTAACTTGGAATTCGGAGTGAATGCAATTAGCTTGTGGCACAAAGAAGTGTAGATATTCTTATTACGATTTTTAGTGGAGTCGCTTGTATCATTTCTGAGCTCTGTTTCTTTGGGTTCGATTTTGCATTGCGGATGGAGCTTCCTTGCCTTTATCTTCGAGAGGGTAGTTAGGTAGGGGAATGTCGTTGTTGATTGCACAGTAGGCTCTTTTGTGCAGCAGTAGTTATTGATCTCATTTTCTCTCTGTTCGAGGAGGTTATTGGAAGGACCAGTTGTTAATCATCTCTTCTGATTTTCTTCTTATCTGGTGAAAACTTCATTTCTTACGGAGAGTGTGCAGATCTTATTATTTTCAATGGAAACGTTGGTATCCTTTTTGAGTTCTATTTTTTCTTTGGATTCTATCAAACGTAAGGACCAGTTGCTGGTGGATTCAATTGCTGGTGGGTTTTTTTCAAGCAAATTAACTCAGCCTATGATAGTGGCGAGGTGCCCGGTGTTAGTGTAGATTAAAAGTACCAATATTGATTAAAATAATCTATGAGATTCAACAATAGTAATATGCCTTGTGGGTATGACAGTGGATTGTGTGGAGAGGCATGCAAAGCGTCAGTGATCATGAAAGAGAATTGTGCTTTGCTATGCATATCGGCGCCTTGTTATGAGTCCATCTATGGGGCACATCCAGTAAGTCTCGACATATTCTATTACCACTGTAAATTTGAAAGGTTGTAATTGCATCAATATCCTCAAGTAGACATTTTTGTTTGTATTGTTGCACATGAACATGTGCGTGCAAAAGTACATGTGTGAAATTGGAGACATGTTGATCATTTTCAAAACCCGTAACCTGGTTTCTTTTTTAGTGGCAAAATAAGTGATCGTTTTTGTGCAGTTAGAAGGAGAACTGGATCTGAGAAGGGGAAAGGAGTGTAGATACTGCATCACAGGTTATCGTCATGCTCATCGGAGTGTGGCCAGAGATAGTATAGTAAAATTAGACTACATTGTTCTACGACTCTCCACTTAATTGAGTTTTTGTCAAAATCTTCTACCTCTTTGACTGTCACACTGGGTCCATTCTCTTTGGGAGCCGATGAACGTAGCAAATGATATAGGGACGAATGACGGGAAGCACGAGGAGCCGAGCGAAGGAGGACCAGCCAGTTCCACCTGTTTGTGCAAAGCGAGGCCGAAGATTGAAGCAGGTACGTTTCCGATCTCATGGAATTCATTGATCCCTGGAAATGTGTGCTGGTTGGGATTGGGGTTTAGAAGTATAATTCTATGGTAGTGATGCTGATCCGACAGCAAAGTGGAGAGCGGCTGGTTTAAGGTTTAGATAATTACATTCTGGATTCACAATCTAGAGTTCGCGTCGGACATTGTTGCCCCTCAATTTTCCAGATTTCTTCGTCTCACAGGTATAGAACGAGGTCTCCCTTTTCATTTCCATTTGGAATTTGTGTCTCGGGGTCCACCCGGAACCCCACACCAAACCATCGGATCCGACAGCCGAGTGGAGAGGGCCAGGTTGACCCCAAGATACTCAAATTTTTTGGATTCACTGCGTATTGTTCGCATCAAATGTTGTTGTTGATGCTCAGATTGTCTTACTGATGACCTCATTCTTTTAAAAAATCTTCATGTCGTAGATGCAGAATCACCTCTCCATTCATTCCAAGTTTGAGTCCTGGGGTATACTTGGCATCGAACTCCAAACCCCCGGATCCGAGAACAGAGTGAAGAGGGACAGGTTGACCCCAAGAAAATGATTATTCTTGGATTCACAATCTACACTTCGCATCATATGGTGGTGGTGATGTTCGGAACCTTGTCTCGATTTCCCTTATTTTTAAGAATTTTACATGCCATTGATGCAAATTCAAGTCAATTTATTCATTCTAGATTTGAGTCTCAGGGTCCACTCGGCACCCCTCACCATACCGTCGGATCCGACAATACAGTGGGGAGGGGCAGCTGGACCCCAAGGTAAGTCTTGAAATTCAATTTGCCTACTTAGATTCAATTTGTAGGTCATAGTGGAGTTTGGAGTCTTTTAGCGAAGTTTATGTTCATTGACTTGTCACAAAGTTTGTAATAGGGATTATTGCCCTCTTGTCAGTCAGGAGTTAATTCTCTAGGTATAACTGAGATCCCTAACCATACCGTCGGATCCGACAGCTGAATATGGAGGGGTAGTTGGACCCCATGTGAAGTCAGGAATTTGAATTAACAAACAAGAGTCTCAATTATGGAAATAATGTTTTGTTGATACTTTGTTGATGTGAAAAAAATAATTTAGATGTAGAATTGATGAATTTTGTCAAGTGAATTCAATCGTAGGGTACAACCGAGACCCCTCACCATACCGTCGGATCCGACAATACAGTGGGGAGGGGCAGCTGGACCCCAAGGTAAGTCTTGAAATTTAATTTGCCTATTTAGATCCAATTTGTAGGTCATGGTGGAGTTTGGAGTCTTTCGGCAAAGTTTATATTCATTGACTTGTCACAAAGTTTGTAATAAGGATTATTGCCCTCTTGTCAGTCAGGAGTTAATTCTCTAGGTATAACCAAGATCCCTAACCATACCGTCGGATCCGACAGTTGAATATGGAGGGGTAGCTAGACCCCATGTGAAGTCAAGATTTGAATTAACAAACAAGAGTCTCAATTATGGAAATAATGTTTTGTTGATTCTTTGTTGATGTGAAAAAAATAATTTAGATGTAGAATTGATGAATTTTGTCAAGTGAATTCAATCTTAGGATACAACTAAGACCCCTCACCATACCGTCGGATCCGACAGTAGAGTTGGGAGTGGCGGCTGGACCCCGAAGAATTTAAAAAAAAATCTCAATCTAAAGTCTGCATAACTTAAGATTCTAAATCTCAGAATCTTCTTGCAATGTCCTTAATCCTCCCGGATTTCAGTTAGTCTACTTCTGTAGGATGCAATTTGGTTGGAATTATGTCTTTTCTAATTCCAATTTCAGGGTCCCCCCGGCACCCTTCACCTTACTGTCGGATCCAACAGCAATTTACATGATCATTTTCTAAAAATGAACATAATAATTACGTCCCTATTTACTAAGTAAAATCACTTGCTTTCTGGAGAAATCAACAATGCGGCTCAACCCGTTGAGGCAATATTTAGTTATTATACTTGTGTTCCTAATTGATGTTGTCTCTTAATTTATAGCAATCTTAGTGTATGATTATTTCAAATTCTAAACTCAGATTATGAGGGGTCCCTTGGGCTTCTTTTAGGCCATTGTTGGATCCGACAGTTCTAAGTGTTGTGGGAGATGGACCCCCTTAATGGAAGCGGATTAATTTCAAAATGATTATTATTGCTTGCAGTTTAATTGAACTATGATTTCTTTGTGAATGTCTATCTGGGTTACCGGAATTTATATTTCATGAGGAATGATCCAAGACATATACATTTCAACAAAGCATTATAACATTTTCAAAAGCTATTAAATTCATTTGAATTTTCTTGTTTCATCTTTGCTAAAGTCTTTCAAACTCTATCAAAATAATAATAATTTTTCACTTTGTAAAGGAATGAATAAGAATTCTACTAATCGTGAAGATATACTTTTGATAATCAAAATCATATGAGTCGACATTTGCTACTTTTATGTGGTTATAAATTCCCCTAACTTAATTATTATCATATTCTTAGATTAAAACATTCATGGCCTGAGAGATGATTTTGTTTTCTCTCTACAGAGGATGACAAAGACTACAACAGGTCCATCCGTAGAAGGTAAGACTTTCAATTTTATTTTACTTAGTTGCTTCACAATGCAGATTATCTGACTTGTAGGTCTATGTGCCCTTTGTGAGAATTTGATTTTAGTCATAGATGATCTTAATTTATCCATGTAATCAGCCATAATATTTTCTGTAAATTATTACAGTATTCAAAACTTGTTATACCTCATCATGGCTAAGCTTTATCAACTTTCATATTTTGCAGATGATGAGGATATTACATTTTCAAAGGTTCAAGATGCAAGACCATCTCAACCCCTTTCACCAGTGAACATAACGGTAGAGGTCACCTGTGATTCCCAAGAACAGCAGACATCTAATGATTTGGTAAGTATTGACTCTAATACTCCTTCTGCGCACAATGTTGCAAATCCATTGGAACAATGCATGCTAAGACAAGTTGATAGCTTATCTGCTCGGAAACGACCATGCACTCTATCATTTTTATCAAAAGGCAGGCATTTAACTCAAGTTCTGAAATCCCCTAGACAACAAACATTTAGATATATGTCATTTGAGAGTTCATCAACTGAGTATACCTCAGATAGCCGGGTCTCTAGATCCGTTGATGGTCCATTGACGCATTGATGGTGAAAATAAAAGGGAGTTCATGCAGGAAGATCTATCCGATGATGTATTTGAGGAGGAGGACAAGGACTTTTCCGAGGAAGATCTTCGACATTATCATAAGGTCGACTCTGTCACCACAATAGCCTCTTTGAGGATGACGCCCGATCATTTGTTTCGACTTTCAATTCCATTGTGTCGAATGGTGGCCATGCCTATGGTAAGGCCAACCTTATCATCTGATCTAGATTTTTTAGAACACGAGTTTGCAAAAGGATATCGTGATGGAGCTGCTGTGTTCTATGTGACAATTACAAATGAAGCTGGGGAGAGGTCGGAGTTCACTGAGGATGATATTGACTCATGGGATCCTTTCTGGAAAGAAAAGAATGTCATTTTTAATGACCATGTTAAGTCTGTGTTTGAGCTCAGGTTTCTGAAGAACCTAAAGTTCTATGTCTGTGATGGTAATCACCGCTTGATCTCCTGGATGAATTACATTACGAGAAGACATACGGGGGATAGAGAATGGCATGTAGCTGTTGACTCCATCGTCTTGGATACAAAAAGGAAGACAAAGCTTGTCATGCATGTTATGCACGACATTAACAAGTAAGATACAAGATGAGATTTGAATTTTGCTCTCTTCAGAACTTGGGTTTTCATTTCAGCTGTCGCGTTTACAATGAATAATATGATTGTGAACTGGTTGATTATTTCTCAGGTCCACTGAAGATTCTTATGTGAAGACAAACCTAGTACACACCCTATATAGAGTTCAGAAATACGGACTCCTTCCCATTGATCGCTTCAAGGAGATGCTAAGACCGTTGGAGCTAAAACGTTGTGGATCACACAAAACCAAGAAGACTTGGTATTTTATGCCACAAAAGGTTTTCACATCATTTGTGTTTTGGGTAATATTTCATCAATACCAATTATTTATTGTTGCCATCGTAAATTGAGTTGTTTTGTATTCATACTTACCTTTGATATTTAATTTTTATTGAGATTGTGCAGCGAGATTGCTTTGTCCACTGATTCAGCAGTTCGAAGGTATAATGAAATGACGTCTGAGGATGAAAGAACTCCTGAGGGACTCGCACAAGCTATTAGAGTTGGTGCAAAAGACAAAACTAGCAAGCTCAATGTAAAGATGTCCAAGCTCGTAGCCGTGGCTAATCCGGCTAATATAGCAGGCTTTCTCGAAGAGGTACAATTACTTCATGAATTCTTTTTTTCAGTGAATGATGAAATTGAAATGTCAAAGTGGAATGTCTCTGATTTTTTATGTATACATCAGGTTCAAAAACATTGGAGTACAAATGAAGTTCCTGAAATGACATTGGAGAAGTTGCAACTGATTGCAACTTGCAACACTAGCCCAACTCACAAGATCAAGTTTCTCAAATGGTGAAACCGTTCTATACTTTCACGTGATGCAAGACGATTTCCTCCGAGGCATTTATTAGAGATACTTCTTGGCCCATTCCTGAACCGTTGTGTGTGGTATGTTGGGGTATGTATATCATATCTCAAATGATTTGAGTTTTAAGAATTGTATGTCTACATTGAATATGATTATGAATTGTTTAAATTATGACTGTGAACTTCATATTTATCCACTTCAATTTATTGTGTTTGTTTTCCAGATTGAGGATGCAACAATGGAGTACTTCAAGGATGTTATAAAGCAAAATAACATTCAAATTAACATGAACGTTCCATTGCAACCGGAAACATTGCTTGAATACTTGGAAGGTTGGAGGAGGAAGATCTGGGATCAAGGTTTCTTGCCTCATCTCAGAGGCGCCAATAATTTCAAGAAAAGTGACAACTTCAAAAGCTTTGAAGGATTTAAACTAGCGGTCCGGAGAGTTTTTTTGGTAAGGACTTAAATTCTACAAATGTTTATTTGGATTTTCAATTTTCAAATCCACTATCTAAGAAAGATAATGATTTTTTGATGATATCAAAATGAATGGCATGTTGAATACAATGTTAATTGTTGAAAATGTATGTGTATAGTATCCGCTGAATTGGTTTTAGGTTTCTGAAGTTTTATTGGATGACCTTATGTGTCTTTAGAATTCAATTAAGCATAATTATTTCCATATTTCTATATGTATTATCTTTCAAATTGTTATATTTGTTACAAATGATTAATGTTTTCAATTTGTACATATGATATCCTTCTTATTGTTGTATCTTTTAGAAATGATCAATACTTTCTACTTCCTTCACACTTTGATTTTCTTAGTTATTGATTAATGATTCTGTTGATTGCAGATATTTTAAGTGAGCTTGAAGAGAAAGGAGCAATGGAGAGGAAGGACCTGCCTCCATTTCTCTCAAACTTTTTTGACCGCAATTTTGCAAACTGCATGTATACACCAAATCAGCTGTGCACATTTACCACGGCTCATCTCGGCGGTGGAGGATGGTACATTGACTGTCCAATCTTCTTACTCATCCCTCGGAGTTATAACTCCAGAAGTCATTAGAGGGTATTGGAGTCGTCGACATGGACGTCGATGAGTTTGTAGGGCTCTCAGAAAGATAGAAGATGAGGATTTTTTCAATGAGAAAAACTAATGACCGGAAGAAGGCGGCTCAGATTCAAGTGGCTCTCGAAAACAAAGGGAAGAAGGAAGCCAAACGTCAAGCAAAGTTGGCTGATAAGGAGAGAGAAAAACTGAAGGAAAAGGAAGAGAAAGTCAAAGCAAAAAAAAGATGAAGGAGGACGATGTAGGTGTAAACCTTACCTCTTCTGCAATGGACCAAGGCTCCCACATGCAACTTGCATCTCGCAGTAGGTTAAAGAGGAAAACATTATTGTCTGATTTCACCGAAGATGTGGTGACTCAAAGAACACAGATAATTTCCATTGATGATGATGACGATGTCACTTCGAAAGAGTTGCTGCTGAATGTGTCAATTACGAATGTTGTCGATGATGAAGACATTAAGGGCCCAAATGCTACATTAAAGTTATTGATTTCCTCAAAATACAAAGTAATTATATTCTTCTTTATTTAAATTCTTGCAATGCGATATTATAATAGAATTTTTTTTTGGAAATTCTAAAGAGTTAAAAATTTTCCTTGCAGATGGCGTTTGGAAAGGCAAGGATGTTCGATGGAGTGCTGAAAAACTGGCCAGCATTTGATCTCATAATTTTTTACTGTCAAAAGAATTTGCTTGTTCTTGGATTTATGTTGGAGCGTGATGAAGTGCTTCCTTGGAACTCGGACCCTGATTATTATATGATTTTTCAAGCATTCACATTTGCGCAGAAGCATTTGGAAGACCATGGTTGCGTTGTGGTGTTTTATTCGTGGAGCGTGGATGCCAAAAGCACCATTGTTGGACTTTGTAAGGAGTACCCAAACATGGTGAAAAAGAAAGAATGGATGGGCATGAATCGAGTACATGTAACATCAACCATCGACAATACTACCATGGTATGATGTTTGAATTTTTATATATTTTTTGTTTCATTTGCAATTTTATATTTTGGTACATATTCTTTGTAGATGAATTATGGTTTTGTTCCTATAGACATTGAAATTTGGTATCACCCTCTTGATCAAAGACATCGGTGCAAAGGGAAAATTAGAATTCTCATTCAAACGTTCTGCTACGATGGTGAAGGCCAAGGTTGATCTTCAACAAGACGATCTCTTGATGAACTACACAACAGAAGATAGTATGTTGATGAACAAGACAAATGGTATGCCTTAGCGTGGAGCTCGAGAGAAGGATGCACGCTTCTACCAATTTATCATTGAGGGAACTACCAACGAAGGAGATGTAGTTCTCGATTGTACAACATCTACTGGTGAGTTCAGTTATTGTGAATTATTATGAATCTTATTTTAAACACATATACTATTCTAGATAATAAGTTTATTGAAGAAATTTGCAGGTGCATCTATAACAGCATGCTGTGCAACGGGCCGCCATATTGTAGCATTGGAGGCAGACAAGGATATTTTTGAAGCCATTCTTCAACCAGTGAAGAAAAATGTTCCTAATCCTACAATTGCTGCAATCGCCAATGAGCCAGAGATTACACCGTCACAAGATCTTGATGCCATGACCATAGTACCTCACAAGTTTGTTCGGCGACCTAAACCTAGGAAATAAGTTTAATTGGTTTTTCTATTTGTGGTTTTTTTCAAACTTTTAATGAGTAATGATTTTAATATTCAAATTTTTTGGTTTGCAGCAGTGAGAGATTGAAAACAAAGGATGGACTAAAGAAGAAAAAAAAACTGTTGTTAAATCCAGAGAAGCCCTTTGACCTTCCAGTGTATGCCGAGCAACTTGCATTTGCGTTTGCAAAATTTGGTACAAAAAAATCTAAAGTCCGAAGACCTAACTACTGTCTAAATGTCAAGAGTTTTATAGATAATTCAGCATCAGAGGGTAAAGATACTTTTGATTCTTCTAGTGATATGGATTCGGCGACGGAGTCCACTGCGCTATAGGCTCATGAGATTGACGTGTCTCATGGGTCATTCAGTATGTATTGATTTTTATTATCATCACTATATTCGTTAATATGAGACTTTCTCTTGTCTCAAATTAACATATGGACCACAACAACATGGTCTAATAATTTTCAACAATCTCAGTTAAATAAATGGGAGTGGGAGTCCTTATTAAAGGGGTTTTAGTAGACCGTAACTTTTAGCAATATCAGGTTAAAGAGGTTTTCAAGTTACTTTTGTAGTAGTATCAGAAGTAGCAATTAGGGATAAGAGTGAGCCGTAGTTGCAGATAAGGAATGGATAGTAGTAGATAAGGTAATTCCAATGAGTGGTTAGTATTGATAGGAAGAGATGATGAGAAGGTACTTAAGGAAGAGAGCCGTCTCTCTCTGACTCTCTCTCTCATTCTTAGAAATGTGTATTAGGATTTTTATCAATAGAGTGTTGGGTTGTTCTTGAATAAGATACTGGTTGAATAGGATGTAAAGAACTTGTGGGTTATCTTATATTGGGAGTTGCCTTACCTCTTGTAAATGTTGGTTGTATGAAAATGAAAGTTGGTAATTGGATTACTTGTGTTGACAAAAGGGTTGTTTACAAAGTGATTACGGATTGGTAGTAGAATCCATCTTAGAGGAGTTCTTAGAAGGTGGTAGTACCAGAACGTATGAACGGTATGAGATGAACGGTATTATCTTAATCAAGTCCTGCTACTAAAGGAGTTGATTATTGGTAGAAAGAATAGATTGTGCACTGACTCTGAGAGTGGTAGTATAAGAGAGCAATAGTTTAGGAATACCAATGAAGAGTTCGGTATAGTGTTATAATCCACCCCAATAATAGGTCCAGTAATATTTTAACAGTAGTACGAGTATAAGACCGGTTGAGGGGTAGGTAAAGGGTAGGAGAAACCTCATGGCAGAAAATTAGAACTCGTGTTAACCACATTATTAAGGTAGTACGGTCAGACCCGGTAGATCCCCAGGAAACCCGGTAGAGAACCCGGTAGGGGTACTGGTTGACTCGACTGACATATGGAAAGTCCTACCAGTAAGGTCAAGGTAAGAGTGGCACACCTTCAGAGAGTTAGGAAGGATGTATGGAATAAGACTTCCCACACAAAACGGTAGTAGGCGAGACCTTAGGATGCCGGTAAGGAATACTGGACTAAGCCTCCTCGCATACCGGTAAGGTACTACCGGAAGTAGGGTAGTACCGGTAGAAAGTAAAGAGGTTGATCTTTAACATTTGGCGACCATGCAGTGGTTAGACAAAGGACCAAGGAATGGTTCCCGGTAGTGTTCCTTGTTATAAAACGGCAGTTCTTTCATCGGATACAACGATCATTCTGCCTGACACCAGTCTGCAGGCTCTAAGTCATTCATCCCCATTATCGCCCATCGTAGATTTAACGGTTGCCGCTAGGTATTGGCACATACCTCTCTACCGACTGACTTCGGTAATCTGCGAGTAAACCCCTCATTAAAGGCAAACTTTGCAGTTAACACCTGGCACTCGACGGCTACGATCAACGGTCACATGGCGGTGATGACTAGGGGGCTGAGGCAGCATCTGGCTACAGTCTTAGAAATTGATCTCATATCTGAAACAGAACCAACTCATCCTCACGAAGGACAACAGGACAAAGAAACCTACTGGCGTCACGTTGACGGGCCGACTCCATCAACAGACGGCGATCGGAATTTTGCACATCCATGGAAGGAATGGAACTTCAACCCACCTATACCAGAGGCAACAACAAGTGACTTTCCTCTTCTGTACATGCTTGACAAATCAAGCCACATGGAGGAACGACGAATAAAGGAGAAAAACATCAATGACATTAACAATAGGGACGAGGTCGGCAACGACAACTCTCTTCCACGAAGCATCGGTCGGGGTCGTCCAGTCCATTCGGCTAACTCCGACACGGTATTGCATACTACAACACCATTCATCACAATTTCATCCACATACGACCATACCAGCACACCAGAAGTCAGTATGAGTTTTAGTAGTGAAGAAGATGATAACCAGGTAGCGTCACAACATTCAGGTCAACAACATATACATCCTACACAACATCCTCCACCACCGTGGTTTACCATGGAAGACATCTCTACTCAGGAACCATCTCGTGGCGGTTCTTCCCGAATCCAACAACTTAGGCAGCTTCACGACTTCCAGACGATGGCGCTGCCTACGGCAAACATTCCTACCGAGCAACGCCATGTAAGATTTTCTACTATTCCAAATCTATGGGACGATGAATTCGGTTCTCACCAAGCTCCACCATATTGCACACGGTGCAATATTCTGGGTCATAGAGATTCAGAGTGTCATTTTGTCAGATCCCTCCTCGATGCTCATCATCTAGGTACTCAGTCTTTTATTCACAACGACCCTTTACAAATCCCTACTACATTAGTTCACACTCCGTCCATTATTCCAAACCCACCGATCATGCATTTCTCTAATCCTTATTTAACACCCCCTGTGATTCCATACAGTTCCTCACATTCTCTACCAGGAGATAGATACGGTTTTCAAGGGGGGATAGATAGGCCGTCATACTATCCGAATGAGAGGTATATGGGAACCATAGCTTCTCACCAAAGAGGAGAATCCAATGTCCAAGGGGTAAATCCAGAAGTAGCACGAAAAACGGAAAAAGGGAAGAATATTTATAATAAGGACAACGTGCCATCACAATCACATGGATATGAATCGATGGGCGTAGAAGGAGTGAGACATTATCCAAACATGGGACGAAACGAGGATCAGCAAAGTTTTCCAGGACTAGAAAGGAACATGGAACAACAATATACAAGAAACAAAACGGTAGCAGAAACAGGAGGCGGTAGAAGAGGACCACCTATCGAACCACCAAGAAAATGACCACCAGAAGGAGGATCGGATGATGATCAAAAGGATATGGAAAGAAGAGGAGCCCAACGGAAGGAGAAGGGAACCTCGCGAGATCGAGAGGACGAATTCAGACGAGGTCAAGGAAGACCACCTACTGGACCACCGGGAGGAGAACCACCGGACATAAGACCGGGAGGTGATGACTGGGAAAAAGATCACGACAATAAGAACGACACACCACCTTGGATGCGACCCGGTTACTTTCCACCATGGTATACCACAATGCCGCCACCTGTTCCGGTAACACCTACGCCCTTACCATCTCGTAAATCATTGCCATATCCACTGTATCAGTCGGGTGCCGACCCAGACGCTCATATTAGAGTGTTTAGGAAAGCTATCAAAGCAAATCGTGAAATAGAGGACGAAGAGATGATAAATCTGTTTTGTTATACATTGAGGGACAAAAAGTCAGAATGGGGTGAGAATTTTTTGAACAATTACCCAGATAATAATTTTGAATTATTGACAAAAGCGTTTTGTAAACGCTATAGGAAAGTGCAAACGGATGAACAAGTCTATATGGCTCTCCGAAACATTAAACAAGGGGAGACAGAAACGGTAGAGTATTATTTTGAAAGGTTAGTCAAATTGGCAAACTGTTTGCAAGACCCGCCACAGGACGCATTCCTAACTACCTTTTCAGAACGGGGTTGAAATCATACTTACGGCTACTTACAGCTAGAAAAAAGGGCTCGTTAGTAACCTTGAAAGAAGCGGCAGTGTTATGCGAAGAAAATACTGCAGATTCGGATGGGCATAAAATCATTAGTGCCTTTCAACCGGAGGAGAAGAGAAAACAAATCTTAAAACCCAATGAGGAGGTGTGTGCTTGCTGCAAACGAAAGGGACACACCATGGAGAAATGTTTTTTCAATCCAGAGAATCCGTTAAATAGACTAAAGGAAAAAACCACGGTAGCGGTTAATGAGGTAGCGGCACAGTATAATCGAGGGATACCGGCAAGACCTCCCTTTAGGCAGAACGACAGGCCTTTACCTTGCTACATTTGTGGTAGAACAGAACATAAGGCGTATTTTTGCCCTTACAAGGACGAGGCTCAGGCCATGTTCCGAAATAGGTAAAACCAACCACCGCAGCAGGAGCCTAGGAATCCGCCTAGAGTGGAAGAGGCAAATGTCAACATGGTTCTAGCGGTAACCACTCGAAGCAAAGTGAACGAGGAGGTAGCATTCAAGGAGAAGGAACCCTTGAAGACGAAATCCCCGGAAGATTGGAAAAGGGAAGAGCAATTAAAGAATGATTTCATTCAAACCATTCATCAACTACAGGATACACCAGTAGTCAGTCAATCCACGGAATGGATAGGGCTTCCTAAGATGGAATCACCCAAGATAATCTTGCAAGCCCCGTCTACTGAACTGAAGGATGTATTGATGGATTTGGGATCCCAGGTCTTGGATAGTAAGTATACGCTGACATTGAAGCAATTGATGCAATTAACTCCCGCACTACGTGAATATTTAACAGCCCTAGGTACGTCACGTCAACAAAATACAGAACGACTTCCTGAAGGTGTTGTAGTTGCGATAGCCATTGATCATCAAATGGCGGTCATACCGGTTCAAGTCGGGAGGAACACTATGGAGGATGTTCTTCTGGATGGAGGATCAGGTGTGAACATTATCACGGAGGATCTACGAAAACGGTTGGGATTACCAGCCCCGAAACCTGCACCTTACAATCTAAGAATGGCAGATCAAACTACCACTAAACCGGTAGGGTTGATCCGAGACGTTCGTATAGGTATCCACGGCATACCTTATACTGTGACATTTACCGTCATGAATAGTAGTGTGGTTGATGATTCCTATTCAATGTTGTTAGGAAGGCCATGGCTATGGAATGCTAAGGTTTTCCATGATTGGGGTAACAACATGGTGACCATTGAAGGGAATGGCACTACTCGAGTCACTACTAGGAAAAACAGTGACAACATTAACAAAAACTTCACAGAAAATTGTTAATTTTTTTGTTAATATGGACGTGTTAATTTGAGTTTTTTTAAACTGAGAAGTGTTGATTGAACAACAAAAAATTGTTAATTACAAGCAAAAAATTGTTTTTTGGAAAACAGAAGTCTGTTGAACAACAACTACAATCTGCTATTTTTGTAACAAAAATTTGCTACCTACATTGTTAATTTTCTTCATTTTCACGGTCATCACCAGCACAGTTGTCTTCATCTGCTTCCTTAATTCATTGATTCATTAAAAAAAGTTCCCTGACGTGACAACACCAAATTCGTCCCCAAAAAAATTGTTCCATATATAAAAACACAACATCTCAATACAACTTTGCAACCGTTCCTTTGTCTTCTAACCTTCGAACTCCACCACCCTACTTTTACGGATATCAGCTATAATTCTAAGTACTACCTACATTGTCAACATTAATTGGCTTTCCGTCCACACAGTAAATTCTATTACATTGTGTCCAAATGCATTTGAGATATATCTACACCTCAATCCCTATTCAAAAATGTTCTTGAATTCTTCTGCATCAGCATGTCATGAAGATTCTGAACTTTGTTCACATCGATCCATTCATACATAACATGGCTACAGCTATCACTGTACTTTCTCCACCTCAGCAATGAACATGTGAAAATTATATTTCAGTTCACTCTCCATAAAAGAAAGTGAGCTTCCACATTGGAAACACTGCAAGACAGTTCTGATTGCTTCCTTTGATACTTCTGTTCGCTCACTGCCAATGAAATTCACAGCTGCATGCCCACATCTTCCACCTGTAATGAACAAGAAGTTTGTTATTTTCTTGTGCAATTCAAAAATCTAACTTTGCAACTTCTCCAACCACTGAAAACAAATAAATCATTAAGTTATATTGTAGTCATAGGCTTCTCCACATGCTTCTATGCTATTTAAGTTCATTTGTCATTTCCATAATGTAATGCTACTATGACCATTCACACTTACATGACCTTCTACTTTGCAGACCTCAAATTTCTTATTCATTCATTTTCTCCTATTGTTTCATGTACTGTTTGACATAAAACAAAAAAAAATTACCTCAAGCGACTAAGCCCCAATGCATTAATCATTGGGGCTAGTCCCCTCTCTTTTCCTTAGTAAAGCATCTACTCCTCCGGTTGTCCAACAATTAATGCTCTTCCCTGCAAGAGACAAAAAAGTAAGCCCATGAGCCCTTCCACTCATTCACATCACTGGAACAATTTTGATACAATTGTGTTATATATTGGCCTCTCATTCTTGCGCACGCTTCTCATGACTGCTCATGCATGTTCAACAAAGGAACTTCAACAAGGAACCTGGCCGACTAATCTTATAGATCACATTGGCATCTATCGGCAATTTGTTCAGACAGCTTGTGCAAATCGAAATAACATGGCCTAAGATGGTTATCTGATTCACTACAAATGCTCTTACTAGGTGAAGTACACATAACTATAGAAGCACTGGTCAGATTAAGACGAAGGTACACTTCTTATGAGGAACCACCAAGACAAAATCTTAATATCTAAACTGACAAGTCAACAAATGATTAAAATACTAAGAACTGTTTCAATCGCAAGCTCCTCGAACAGCCCAGTCATCGAAAGGTTACAAGCCAATGCATGGACATGAGATCTCAAGGAATTTTTTTAATCAAACTACCTTGAATCGAAAAGTCAAAGTTGGCAAATGGGGAATGACCAATGTTGGATGTTGTCTAGCCATATCATGGCAAAAACCTGCGAGACCTCAAAAAGAGAGGAATTTGTGAATAAACAAAACTTTCACAAAACAGGAATCTAGCCTAGTGAATAAGAGCTCCTCGTAGAAACCGGTTATTGCTCGTAAGTGCCGGTCCAGAACTGAATATTTCAAAATTGTGAGCATATTGAAGAATGTAGGAACATATTCAAATTTAGTTGCAGGATAATGAAAATAAGGTACCATAAGCTGTTTTGGCTTCCTTCTCACTCCCATTGCAGATAGACCTTAGTGCTCGGTGGAGCACACTATGAAGTGCACATGTCTGTCATTGCAGAGAAAAGACAGTTAAAATCAGCATCATGAATGCATTTAATACTTGAGGATGAACTATATTCTAAGCAAGGAAGCAGGTTACGAGCCATACATGTCTTGTATTCCCTCGCATAGGTTTGTGATTATTTACAAACATATGAAGAGTTGGACCTTTCTCCTCTCTTGGAACATGTAGTACTGCTCGCACTGATACCGCGAATGCTTGGTAAAGCCCCATTAATAACTCATAGGCCACACCAGCAACTAACTTTGGTACAATCTTTTTCCGCTCAGGATTCAAACCTAAGACAACGAGCACATCGGCATCATTCCCTTGTCCTAACGCATCTCTGCAAAGAGCACACTAGGTGGAATGTTTACAAGACTTGCTTTGCCATCAAATTTGGACATGCATGACATGCAGAAATAACAAGTGACCTAATCAATTTTCTGTAGTCAAACTAAAATGACTAGTAGGAAGTTGTGACGTTATGACAACAGTATTTGACAAGTCATGGCATCAAGCCAACAGCTTGAGTGTTGGGACTCATCTCCACCTTGCAAGTGGTGTGGGTTCCATTCTCCACTGAACCATGCTAGTGTTACCCACGATGGACCCAGCGCTGCTCCTAAACTGCTTCAATAAAACTCGTTGATATGAGACTCTTGCATATCAATGAATTTCACATGTACAAATGTCTAACAAATTGCACCTTAATGCAGTAAATTATTCCATTACTCCGCTAGTGAAGATAGGCCATTATTATAAACAAACAAGTGCTAAGATCCACAAAGAACTGATTGTGAAGTGGTTCAACCTGACTTGAGTAACCACGTCGAGATCTTGCAGAAGTGCTATTGAAGCTACTGGGGACAAACCCAGCTTCTCACAAAGGCCCAGCTTTGTACCTAGTGACAATTCTGCTAAACCTGCCACCAATGAAATCAAGACCGCCATTGTCAATATTTCACAACAACTTGACCACCAGGGCATACAACCATCTAGACATATATTAGCCATGCATTTTAACAATAATGAAGCAAATTGGAAGATGCTTAAAAACTTACACAAGTCGAGTCGTACAGAAAAGGAGTACCAGCCCTTCTTAGCTGATGCATGTTCATTAATCACTGTTGGGGTCGATGTTATCGTACATGAGACTCCAGGTTTTCCATCTGGCGAACCCATATACACATCTATAGAACACCATCTAGAAAGTGTTACAGTCTCTATTCCATACTCTAAGATTACATCAGAAGCACCAATTTTCAATCCAGACTTACCCACATCGAGCGCCAGATCAGCTGTAAGCATGCCATCGTTAAGTGATGACTCCAATCATATACAGGGTGATCGTATAACCCTAGTATCAGATCATGACCACGATGCATACTCTGACACTACATCAGTACCTGCTCAAACCCTAACAACATTACAGGGCAACATTGATGCACAAGTACAGGGAGAGCTTATCGCATCAGTAGCGAGAGAGCTTACCATACCAATACAGGGAGAGGTTGTCGCACACTTACCAGGCAAGAATCAATTTCACTTCGATCCCTCATCATTAGGTTCTACAGGATCTACAGGTTCTACAGGTTCTACAGGATCTCGGTCCAATGAACAAACACATCAAGACAACAACTCAGAAGAAAATACCTCAAAAGACGACGACCTAGGGTTTAAGCTCAAACCTCGGAGACGAAACCCACCATTTCGTTGTGGTGAATGGGTCAAATATGATGACAATAGAAGCAACAATGGCTCTGCTACTTACATTGCGCAAAAGTCCGGGAGAATTCCTGAACCCAAAAACATACAAGGAAGCGATACATTCACCACATGCTCACGAATGGAAACAGGCAATGGCAAAAGAGTTTGCATCTTTGATGGCCAACAAAACCTGGATCCTGAAACCCTTACCTGAAGGAAGAAAAGCCGTTAACTGCAAGTGGATTTCTAAGGTCAAGTACAAACCATCTGGTGAGGTCGAACGATTCAAAGCACGCCTCGTCGCTAAAGGGTTTTCACAGGTAGCAGGGGTTGATTTTATAGAGACTTATGCACCAGTTATCAAGTATGATGTTGTTCGCGCAGTGTTTGTCATCAGTAATGAACATGGCATGTTCAAAGCACATTTCGATGTATGCACTACATATCTCAATGCTGACCTTCTGGACATTATATTCATGGAACAACCTATGGGATTTCCTCATCGCAGTAAACACAGGAAACACAGATCTCCTCATCGCGACAAAGTAACACCTTCTACACATACCTGGACACAGTAGGGGTTGTCACACCTCCTCGGAGAATGGAGAATGGGAGAATGGAGAATGGAGAATGAGGAAAAAGAGGAGCCAATAGGATAGCTTCTCCATGGAGAAAGGTGTGACATCCCTAGTGGAAGATTGAGAATGAGAAGAAAAAGGTGTGACAACCCCTAGTGGAAGCAGTGGGAGTTTTCAAGAAGTTTTCACCCAATTTTCTAGCTCATGTCTTTTCATCTTTTGCCCAACCTTCAGAAGAATTCATGGTAGTTAAAAATGTAGACACCCTAAAATAATTGGATATGTAGGAAATAATACACTACCTAAATGAACAAATGAAAATGTTAATTTTTACCCTAATTAACAAAACAATCAAAGACTTGTGAAAAAGAACATTACAGAATCCAAATTAACAAAAATTTGTTACATTTTTGTTAATCTGATCACTATTTTTCTACTAGTGTGTGATTCCAGTAACAAAGAAATTAAGACTTAATACTAGGAGACCGGAAGTGCTCATTTGCTATGACTTCCAGGAAGGAGTGACGAACGAGGAAGAAGATACTTTGTTTGAAACCGAACCTCAATTGTTTTCGATTGGCACTGTTACTCTACCCTGCTTACTGGATCAGGAATCATCGCAAAACTACCCAAGTCATTTTTCACAACCAATCCTAGGGGACATTGATGTGGATGATACACCAGCCCACGAAAGGGTTAAAAACCTGAAGATTGCAGGCTGGACGTTACCGGAAACAGAGCAGATTCGGCAAATCAACTTGGGAACAAAAAAAAAGCCCAAGTGTGTCAAATTGAATGCAGCTCTGGAACCAAGGTACGCAAAAGAAGCTGAGGAATTATTAAGAGAATTCAAGGACATCTTTGCATGGTCTTATCAGGAGCTCAAGGGCATTCCATCTTACATTGCAGAACATACGATCGAGTTGGATACCTCGATGCCACCAGCTCATCAAGCACGCTACAGAATGAACCCCAATTATGCAACCATAGTCAAACATGATATTGACAAACTATTGGCAGCAGGATTCATTGAGCCAATAAAGGAAGCCACGTGGTTGTCCCCCATTGTGGTAGTTCCAAAGAAGAATGGGAAACTACGAATATGTGTTCATTTCCGGAAATTGAACGCCGTGCCTAAGAAGGATCCTTATCCTCTTCCGTTTACCGACGAAGTTTTGGACCAGGTAGCTGGGCACGATGCAATTTCCATTTACAATGGATACTCAGGATACTACCAGATCAAAATCAGGAAGCAAGATCATCGCCATACAGCGTTCATAACCGAATGGGGAGCCTTTTCGTGGATCAATATGCCATTTGGCTTAACTGGAGCACCATCAACATACCAACGCGCTATGGACACCGTCTTCAAAGAATTTCTCAACAAATTCATGAAAATCTTCTTAGACGACTTCAGCATCTATAGCGACATGGATTCTCATTTGGAGAAACTGAGGCAATGTTTCGTAGCATGTCGACAGTCAGGTATCAACCTCAATCCGGAGAAGAATTTATTTTTTGTATTCTCTGGTATTGTGTTGGGGTACATCGTCTCGAAGGAAGGAAAAATGCCCGATCCAAAGAAGGTGGAAGCATTAGTATCGATGCCAGCACCTAAAAACCCTCATGATATTCAAGTTTTCAATGGAATTGCTCAATTTTACCGTTGCTTCATCAAGAACTTTGCGTTCATCATGGCTCCAATTACCAAGCTGATGCGGCAGGCAGAAGAGTTCAAGTGGACCGAAGAATGTCAGACGGCTTTCGATAACATCAAATTCCGGTATGTCAATGCCCCAATACTAATAGTACCGCATTGGGAATTAGAGTTTCACGTGCTTCTAATTTAGCAGTAGGAGCTATGCTAGCACAAAATATTAGTGGAAAATGTGATCAGCCCATAGCTTACGCCTCTAGACTGTTGAATAAGGCAGAACAAAACTATACAACTACCGAGAGGGAAACTTTAGCTATGGTTTATGCGTTGCATAAATTTCGCCATTATTTATTGGCAAACAAGTTTGTATTCTATGTAGACCACATGGCCTTAGTACACCTTGTCAACAAACCACAGGTTTCAGGACGAATTGCTAGATGGTTACTTCTCTTTCTAGAGTACGACTTTACGGTTGTATACAAACCCGATAGAACCCACACGGTAGCTGAAGGTTTAACACGCTTAGCGAAGTCTGAACCTCCAATAGGCGTTCCGGATCAACCCACGGATGCCATACTTTTCGCGATATCCATTCCCTGGGACACAGATCTAAGAACGTACTTAGCTACCGGAGAGTACCCAACTCATTTATCAGAAGAACAAAAGCGTCGATTAACACTTCAAAGTTTCCGTTTCTTTCTGAAGGACGGTGTTTTGTTTAAACAAGGGCAAGATCTGATACCAAGGCGAGTTCTTGATCCAAGTGAAGCTAGAGCCGTACTGGAACTGCTACACAAGGGGGTAGGTGGCGGACATTTGGCATCCCACATCTCAATATGCAAAATTTTGGATGCCGGCTATTGGTGGCCTACATTGCACAAAGATACTATTGAGTATTGCCGTAGCTGTGACGAATGTCAAAAAACGGGAGGCCTGAATACTCGATCAATGGCCCAGTTAATTACAAACTTGCCAGTTGAACCATTCATGAAATGGGGTTTGGATTTTGTGGGACCAATTAAACCGGTAAGAAGATATACCAACAATAAGTATATCCTGGTAGCAACAGATTACGCGACCAAGTGGGTTGAGGCCAAGGCATTACGAACAAACACGGCGGTGGTCACCGCTCGCTTCATATACGAAAACATTTTGACCCGTTTCGGTTGTCCTCTGTATCTGGTAAGTGATCAAGGGACTCATTTCATCAACGAGGCAATTCAGTACCTCACGGACCATTACTTGATTAAACACCGTACATCCACAACTTATTATCCTCAAGGTAATGGCCAAGCAGAATCTTCCAACAAGTTTATTGGCACATTGCTCACTAAACTCATTAGTGACCTTCGCAGCGACTAGGACGAACACTTGTCCACGGTACTGTTTGCATACCGAACATCTTTCAAGGTAGCTACCGGTTTCTCACCCTTTCAGCTGGTTTATGGGATGACTCTGTTAATGCCTACGGAGTACATTCTGCTTACAGTGGACCGGAGCCGGGAGGAACAACCAACGCGAATAATACAAGCAAGGCACCGACAATTGGAATTGCTGGACGAATCAAGAGAACAAGCTCGGCAAACTCAGATTCATCGACAGTGGGAGCGAGCATTTTGGAGTCAGGATCACTACTGGCCTAAACAATTTCAACTCGGGGATAGAGTCCTGTGGTTCCCCAAAGGCGCGAAAGACCATCCAGGTAAGTTTAAACAACGGTGGCATGGTCCATTTCGTGTGCAGTATGTCTTACCAAATAATACTGTACTACTGGTGAATGAAGAGACTTTTGACCCTAAACCGGTACTGGTAAGCATTAACAAACTGAAACCCTATCGGGTCTTGGAGACATCATCCAACGGAGTGGATGAGCAGTACCCGGTAGACAAAGGGGGTACCGGTAATCTATGTGAAACCAGTAGCAAAACCAGTAGCAAAATAAACCTCGACACGGTTACCCTGGACCTAGAAAGAGGTAGTAGGGGTAGCAATGGTAATAATGACGACACCGTTACCCTAGACCTAGCAAGAGGTAGTGGGGGTAACAATCATAACAAAGACGGCTCCCCAGACGTGGCCAGTATGGGTGATAGGCAAGAAAAAATAGATAATATACACGTCAGAAGCCTAAAATGCTATAGCCGCCATAATAGCACGGGATATGAAGAGGCAACCCACAACGGCGGCGGAACTAATTTTGTTGAAGCGAGGCCAGTTAGTTGTCTCATTATCACGGCAGTTATGACGAGATATGAGGGGGATAGACCCTCAGACGATCTATTTAAACCGTTCATTTTTGCAAGCAAACAACACAAGAAGTGTAAAGAGAGGGCGAAGCGCTGCAAAAATTTCAAACGCCATTCAAACCTTCAGATTTTAGCAACAGAAGCAGCAAGAAAAATGGCAAGAGAGGATGAGAGAATTGTGGTCAGCGGAAGTGAGCAGAGCGAAGAAGAAGTGGTGTTGGATAGGCGGTTGAGAAGGCCACAGAGACAAACCAACACACCGCCACAACCACTACAGATGATGAGGCCAGCAACACCGAGGAATTACGTCATTCCTGAGGAGTTCGAGATGAGGGCGATGCGGAAGTTTCATCAGTGGGCAGCGATGGCAGAGGAGGATGAGTGGGCCAAGAAGGTAGGATTAGATGGTTTCAAACATATCAGGTGGGGAACACTGAGGAGGGATTTGGTGGTAGATTTCATTAGAGGATTAAACTTATCCTTCAATACGAGATCCATTAAGTCAGTAGTGAAGGGGAAGATAATCACGATCAACGAGGAGTTGATAGTAGAATTTTTGGGATTACCGCACAATTTTAGCAGTACATAGATTCCAGGGTTTGCGGCAGATGAATGGGGCGAACAAGTATCGCACATTTCAGGAGCAAACTCACTGACCAGGGAGGGATGGTCAGTTATCAAGTTCGCGGGACCTTACATTCCGAGGATCTACGCTATTTTGCAGGCAATAGTATTCAAGAAGAAGCTCACATATGCAGCTCATAATTTAGTAAAGTGCGTGTGTTTAGCAGAAGGGATGGGTAGGGAATTCAATTGGGCGGCGATTCTCTACCGGAATTTAGTGAAGGAACTAGAAAGGCTGTGCACACCGGTGAGAGCTAGGTCAGGAGCGGAAATAGGACAACCAATATTGGTGGCCGCACAGGTGATTGATGTTCTTCTGCGGAAATGGTTTCCGGTTACCATTTCGCAACCACCCTTGTCAATCAGTGGGCCAGGGCAGAGTTCGAGAGCAATCCAGGCCACGGAAGAACCGGTAGACGAAGATGAAGAAACGGAGGAGGAATCGGAAGGCAAGAAGCAAAGAAGGAGAGAAGCTGCCTGGGAAGCATTACGAGGGAAGAGGGAGACGAATGAAGGCGAGAGTTCGAGAGGACAGAGGAAGAAGAAGAGAGCGAGTCCCGCTACAATCACGTAGGAGGCACCCTCAACCACTCCGGTGGAAGAAGACCTGGGGAAGGGGAAGCAAATGGTGATTCACAAGACACCACCTTCTGGGACGAAGAAACCGCTGTTCGAATCACCAAGATCGAACAGAGCAGCATTCCACTTGGAGCCGCCAAGCGAGTTGATACCGGAAGCAGCCCTAGAACAATTGGACAAGGTCTTAGGATCGTTAAACAGGTATCAGAAGGTGGTCCAAAATGTGAGCACGGCCACAAGGGAACTTAGGGAGAAGATGGAGTTGGAAACAGCCCTAAGAATGTCGGCCGAAGAAGCTCGGTATCGCTTCCGCAACGACCAGAAGGAAGCAATCGACAATGCCTGCCCAGACATCAAGAAGAAGGCTGATCGAGATATGGCAGGGATGACTAAGGAGATCGCGAAGCTGCAGCAACAATTGGCCCATCGAGACAGGTTGTTGGGACAAGTTCGGGGATCCGAAGAGCAGTTCAAAAGAGATCTCCATACGCAAGAAGCGGAGAGGAGGACGCTAGTAGGACAAATGGCTGCATTACATCGGGAGGCAGACCTTGCAGAAGCGGCAAGGTTGGCGGTGGAAAGGGAGAAGGAGTATCGGCGGTCGCAAGTAGCGAGTTTCCAAACAGCATTGCAGGCGGCGAATCAGCAAGCTACAACCCGGGAGGCTCAAGTGGGGAACCTCGAAACTGCCAATCAGAACCAGCAACGAACGATTCAACTGCTGAACACTCGATTGACGGAGAGGGAAGTTGCATTGGCTGAAGCGATGGGCCATACCGAAGGATTTCGAGCACGTATCGCGGAGCTGGAGGAAGAACTACGGGCAAACGCGAGACGACGTTCGAAATCGCCAGCGAACGGGCAGACCCAATTCGAGATGCAAAGGGAGATCGATTGTCTGCGGGCTAGGATTAGGTAGTTAGAGGAAATTGAGAGCGTGAGGGTATTGTGTAAAAACCGCTTACAAGAATTTCACGAAGTAGTTCAGAATTATACTACTTTGTTGGCAAGGCAATTAGCGGTAGAAATGAGTGGGGAAAGGAAGAAGAAAGCTCGTGAGATTGAGGATAGTTATACCGAAATCTACCGAGAGCTTTTGGACTCCTTTAGAAAGGATGAAACGGAGTATATTCGTCAGATGAGAGAGTACCGCTTAGCATTTCCGGAGTTCAAAATGCCCGAAGCACCTCTTTCCGACCAGGAAGAGTCAGATGACGAAGTAGCAGGTGACGGAGCTGGCCCATCAAATTCCGCACCGCCCGCCCCAACTGATCCTACACTTTCCTCACCACCGGTTCGGCCTCGAAGTAGAAGTCGAAGTCAACCTAGGAGCTCTTCTCGTTCTTCTAGAGCAGATCGCCGCAGTTGGAGCAAGACAAAATCTCCTTCTCCTCGACCAATAGAAATGCGAAGCCCCAGCCAGTCCAGAAGCCCGAGACCGCCTTCTCAAGGTAGGAGCCAAGAGCGACAACCAAGTCCGGTAGCAGCAACTGAAGAAGACAATTCACTCGATCCGGAAGAAAACCCGGTAATTCGACCTCCGGTAGGTGACAAGACGTCACGATCACGATCGGGGACGCCGGGGCCTCGACAAGGGTCCCCGTCACATTATGGCAGGGGACCTGCCGTGTTTCCAACAGTGAATCAGGGTACATCGCCAATCCCAGAAGCTGAGCGGATTGCCGAGTCCTCAGGAGCGCCTCCAAGCCGGTCTCACCAGCATAGGCATTAGGTAACCGGTAGCAAGGACTTAGAAATTCCGAGGGCGGAATTTAGATTAGAAGGGGGGCAATGTTAAAGGGGTTTAGTAGACCGTAACTTTTAGCAATATCAGGTTAAAGAGGTTTTCAAGTTACTTTTGTAGTAGTATCAAAAGTAGCAATTAGGGATAAGAGTGAGCCGTAGTTGCAGATAAAGAATGGATAGTAGTGGATAAGGTAATTCCAGTGAATGGTTAGTATTGATAGGAAGAGATGATGAGAAGGTACTTAAGGAAGAGAGCCGTCTCTCTCTGACTCTCTCTCTCATTCTTAGAAATGTGTATTAGGATTTTTATCAATAGAGTGTTGGGTTGTTCTTGAATAAGATACTGGTTGAATAGGATGTAAAGAACTTGTGGGTTATCTTATATTGGGAGTTGCCTTACCTTTTGTAAATGTTGGTTGTATGAAAATGGAAGTTGGTAATTGGACTACTTGTGTTGACAAAAGGGTTGTTTACAAAATGATTACGAATTGGTAGTAGAATCCATCTCAGAGGAGTTCTTAGAAGGTGGTAGTACCAGAACGTATGAGTGGTATGAGATGAACGGTATTATCTTAGTCGAGTCCTACTACTAAAGGAGTTGATTATTGGTAGAAAGAATAGATTGTGCACTGACTCTGAGAGTGGTAGTATAAGAGAGCAATAGTTTAGGAATACCAATGAAGAGTTCGGTATAGTGTTATAATCCACCCCAATAATAGGTCCAGTAATACTTTAACAATAGTACGAGTATAAGACCGGTTGAGGGGTAGGTAAAGGGTAGGAGAAACCTCATGGCAGAAAGTTAGAACTCGTGTTAACCACGTTATTAAGGTAGTACAGTCAGACCCAGTAGATCCCCAGGAAACCCGGTAGAGAACCCGGTAGGGGTATTGGTTGACTCGACTGGCATATGGGAAGTCCTACCAGTAAGGTCAAGGTAAGAGTGGCACACCCTCAGAGAGTTAGGAAGGACGTATGGAATAAGACTTCCCACACAAAACGGTAGTAGGCGAGACCTTAGGATGCCGGTAAGGAATACTGGACTAAGCCTCCTCGCGTACCGGTAAGGTACTACCGGAAATAGGGTAGCACCGGTAGAAAGTAAAGAGGTTGATCTTTAACAGTCCTCCCCCCATCCCGGCGCACTCCCACTCCCACTCCCAATTTTCAAAACAAATTCCACATAATGTTTAAGGAGACCACCTGCTCGCTACCACTAATCTACACTTCTCACTACGCTGCACTTGGTCCGGCCGCACACAGCCTAACCAAGTTCCAATGCATCCAAATCACCCAGGCAACCAACTCGAGAAGAAGAGCTTCTCGATTGTCCCTTATACTCTACAAGACTCTTCCTCCCAAACGATATGGGATTATTGCATTTGGAATCCATGGTTGAATGGATGAAGACGCATCAAAATGGATACAACACCGGGACTTCCCGGGAGGTCATCCATTCCAGTATTTTTTCGGCCCATAATTTCTTATATAAGTCACACAATATTTAAAATGTGTTTTCTTTTACAAAAAATCCACGTTTTTAAAATTTATATATGAAAACGAATGAATTATTAGTCACCAAAATTTTTAATTTTATTTTAACTTGTCTCATACTTACACCACGATCATGGGTATCGGTCCTAATTTTTAAAGTTTTTTTTCCCGCTCACATGCTCACATGCTCACATTCACACGGTCACATACTAGCAACCCTGTGCCGTTGGTGAGAGGGCCCAAATGATCTTATTGTGGGTGAGGGCCCCGGGCGTTGGGAACGCCTCCCACCCATGAAGACTAAAAGGCACAAAGGTGATGCCATAAGCTATGCGTAGCTTATGGCGTACCATTTCTAGAATGCTCAAGAACACCTCAATCGGAGGTGTGAGCTAGGAGATATGGCAATTTGAGTGGGGCGTTATCCCAGGACAGCGCCCTGCAACATTAGTGGCCTGGGAGTGGTTCTGGGAACAACGAAGCTTTGAACATGCATAACTTCCTTAATATTTGCTTGAATGGGTCAAATGAATAGTCCATCGACATCTACGTGACACATAAATGACAATGGAATGGTCGATTGTTAGCATCAGATGTGATATGAAGAAGTTATGGTGTTCTAAAGCTGTTGGGGGCTACCAGCCCCAACGGCTAAGGGAAAATATCTACTTGGCCCCAAGTCTTGAGAGAGAGACAAAAGGTTACTTGACGATGAGGTAGGGGCCCTGCCTAGAGTCCTAGAGGCTTATATGGGTGAGATGGTGTGGCCAACCCCACCCGAGGCCAAACGGCAAGGCCTCCATGGGCATTGGCCCAATATGAGGGCATAGTTGACTAGTTTGGCCCGGGTTGTTGTAGTGTTGCTCCGGCAATGTGATGATCAACATAAGATTCGACTTCCATTAATGGGAGTCCACATCTAAGAATTGGTTACCGATTAAAGGGTGAGTCCCGAATGAAAGAGTAGGAGGGTTGGTCCCCATCCTATGAACTAATGGGTCCGCGGTATTGGGAGGTAACTATTCACATGGCGGAATGCAAAGGATTAGCGCTCATAATCCTTACTAAAATGAAAAATGACCAAGTTATGTAAGGGGAGCTAGCGAGGGTTGCAACACGTGGTATTAAAAAAGGGTTCCAATCTTTGAGCTAGCACTTTGAAGAAGAGATGGCTATCAAACATGCGGGTTATGATGGTGAGCCCAAGGCTTCTAAAAGGTTGTGATGCTTAAAATGGAACAAGGATCATGTCCAAGAGGATTTTGAGCCCGCCATTGAGTCTAGTGACAATGGTGGAAATGATGGTGGATTTGGTGAGAAAATGGAGGAGTCCATTGAGAGGACTCCAACAAACCTCAAAAAGAATTTGGGGCTAAATTACCGAATGCACCTATGAGCTTGGAAAGTGGTGATGTTGGATTGAAATTCCAACTCAAAATGCTTTAGTTCATGGACTCCATGAATTAAGAACTCAAGTGTGGCAAGCACAAGAGGGCCAGATAAGACAAAATGATCAAACCTCCTCATGATGCTAGGTGCTAGGCCATTTTCTTCAACAAAGAAGTTGGCCAAAATAAACATGCCAAGTAGTGTCTCGAGGTTTGGCAAGGCAAGAAAGGTGCAAAAAATTTGTGTTGGAAATGGACAACTACTATGATGTCCAAAGGGCCGAGGTGGATGACAAGGTCACCATAGTGGTTATCTTTTTGAAAGATTATGCGCTTGAGTGGTGGACCAGCAAAAAAACGCAAGAGCCCAAAGTGGTGGCAAACTTGACTTGGATTGGCTTCATGAAGTTGTTTGTTGAGAGGTTTACACCGAAGTACCAATAATTACGTAAGGGAATAAACTTGGTGGAAATGAAGCACACGGGGTCTCTTAAGGCCTATGTGCACGATTTGAACGCCCAAATGAATGCTACACCTAAGATGGATGACTTTTCAAAGAAATGCATTTTCTTAGGTGGGTAGCAGAAGTGGGTTGTAAACACCTTGTTCAAGGTTCCAAAGTTTTTCAAGGATATAGCAATGACCATCAAGATTGACAAGAGCATTGAAGCCGATGGACCCGAAAAAAAGTTGGATGGCGCCTCACAATAAAGTGGCTTAAGGCGAAATATGTCCCGAGGCAAAGAGCGCAAAAAGTTGGGCCATCAAACCAACACAAAGGGCAAGCCGAAGGTACAACTTCCAACAAGGGTGGCACCTAAGGAGGAAAACCACCCAATGGTGGAAACAAAGAAGGTAGCTTTGTGGTACCAAGGCAATTTATGTTTATGCCGCGGATGGAATGTTAGAAGGTGACATTGTGGTACCAAGACAATTCATGTTTATGCCATGGACGGAATGTTAGAATGTGGCATTGTGGTACCAAAGCAATTCGTGTTTGTGTTGCGGAAGCAATGTTAGAAGGTGGCATTGTGGTGCCAAGGCAAATCATGTTGTTGCCGTGGACCAAATGTTAGACGTTGGTTTTGTGGCCAAGGTTGGTAGCTTTAAGCCAAGGCCAAATCTTTTGTACTTTGAGGCTCAAACGAATGGTAGAAATGTCTCATGGGTTCATTAAGAGGCAATGCACTCCTTTATGAGCCTGAAGCACACAATGTGTTGGGGTTGGCCGACGCGTAAAGTGGGCAAGCCCATCAATGTGCGGTTTGTAAAGGGTGAACCGCATGAGATAAAGGAGGTGGCATTGCATGTGACTTTGAAATGTGGAACATTGGAGTTTGTGGAAAGTTATACACTTTCTATAATGGATAAGGTGGACACCTTCTTTGAAACTCACACGGTAGATGTGAGGCGCAAGCCGGTGTGCTTGTGGTGTGCCATGATGGCAAAGAGGTGTATTTGAAATTGACATGGATTCCTATGCTAGGAGGAGCCAAATTGAATTTGGTCTCAATGCACCAAATGAAAAATGAACAAATGGTGGTCATGGTTCAATTGGAACAACTCCAAGGAACTCATGGAGAAGCTAGGAAAGATGGGCCTCCCCCAAACCACATTTGTGGGTTGTTGGTGAGGCACAAGGATGTACTCACCAATGGGTTCCTCAAAAAACATTTACCACCAAGGAGTGGAAGGCAACTTTGCTCAACGAGAGATTGAGTTCTTCAGTTATGTGGTGATAAATGAAGTTGGTGGCCAGACATAAAGAAAGTCAAGGCAATCCAAGAGTGGAAATGGCCCTTGACCCAAGGAAGGCTTAGGTCATTGTTTGGCCTAGCTACCTCTTATCGCCGCTTCACTCGAGATTTTTTTAAGATTGCTAGGACTTTGTCCAACTTGTTAAAAAAATGGCTATCCAAAGAGTGGGATGAGCCTTGTCACCAAGCCTTTGGGGAGTTCAAGAGCAAGTTGTCTTCGCCGCCCGTGCTCAAGTTCGCGGATTTTGACAAACCTCTTGAGGTGCATTCAGGGGTGAGTGATTTTTCCATTAGCGGAGTGTTGATGCAAGATGGATGGCCATTGCATATGGAAGCATGAAGCTCGATGGTTGTCAAAGGAGACGGCCAACTCATGAGAAATAACTCTTCAATGTAGTGCATTGCTTGGAGATGTGGCAACACGATTTGGGGTTGCACAAGACCAAGGTGTATATGGACAATGTGTCCTTGAACTTTTTTGAGACACAAGTGCAAGTGAGCGCCAAGCCATTGCGGTGGCACAATACATTGGCGCTTATGAAGGTGCATTTGATCCACAATCCGGGCCAGACGCACTAAATAAACGAGAAGAGTTTCAAGCAATGAGCACGACCCAAACTTTGTGGCTAATGGTTACCAGTGAAGGAAACTTGTGATGCAAGATGAAAGAGGGGTACATTAACTACCCCAAAGTACAAAGGCTTCTAGGTGAGCTTTGTAAGGGCAATGTGCTCAAAGAGGTTAAGTTGGTGGACGGATTGCTCAAGTAAGCAAAGTCGGGTGTATGTGCCACAAGGCAAATTGAGGCTATCGATTTTGAAGGAAGAATACATTAGTCCCATTGCCGGCCATAGAGGAGAAAGAAAAAACCACCATAGAGTGGTGTCAAGGAGGTACCATTGGCCGCGCATAAAGGAGGATATAGCCCACTTTGTGAAGACTTGTGCAAGATGCCAAGTGAACCGACCCTCTTATCAAAAGCAATGCATACTCTTGCAACCGTTGCCTATCCCGCCGGGGCCATGGCATAGCATGTGAATGGATTTGATCATAAGTTTGCCGGAGTCACAAGGGTATGATGCCAGCATGGTGACGGTAGAACGGTTTGCCAAGTTGGCACATATAGTGCCAATTGTGGGAACCGCAATCGTGTTGGAGACCGCATAGCTTTTTTTTCAAAGGATGGGAAAACGGAGCGTGTGAATGGAGTCTTGAACCAATACTTGAGGAACTTGGTGGATGCAAACCAATGAGATTGGGCAGATTATGTGGGTCAAATGGAATTTAGTTGCAATGTAGCCACGCACTTGGCAACCAAGGGGTCGTCTTTCGTGGTGGCTTATGGAGTGCACTCCAACCTACTAACCTAGCTCTCGAATGGCACATTCAAAGCTAGAATTCAACCAAGAAACATGAATAAATCTTGGAGATGACCAAGTCGTTGGTGGAAGAAGCCCGAAAGTGCTACAAAGAGAAAGTCAATGCCGGAAGACGTGAAGTGGAGTATGAAGTGGGCCAAAAAGTGTTGTTGTATGTGAACAATTTCACCTTGTCCGAAGGCCTCACTCCAAAGTTGATGTCCAAAGTTGGAGTTTTCCATCGAGGAACGAGTGTTCAAAGACATGTATAAGTGGGAGTTATCGCAAGAGATCAAAATGCATCCGACATTCCATGTCTTATTATTAAAGCCATTTAAGGAAAACACCTTGTGGCCCGATCACAAGCAAGTAATTAGGCCACCTCCCGACCTTGTAGGAGGTCATTTGGAATATGAGGTAGAGGGCATCCTCAATCGAAGGAACCCCAAGCGAAAAGGAAAGGAGTATTTTGTGAAATGGCAAGGATATATTGTAAAAAAAATCGTTTGGGTAGCGGCAGGAGACGTGGTGAATGCCAAGGAATTGGTGGAGCACTTTGAAGAAACTCAGGTTAAAGGTTCCAATAAAAAAAAACGTAAGCATTGATGAGGATGTCAATCTACTTTAATGGGGGAAAGTCTCTACTAGCACATTTAGCTTGGAGGCAATGTCTTCCACAACATGTAATTGTTCTTTGGCTTAAGGCAATACAGTTCAACTTCAGTGGTGCAAAGAAAAAAATATGAGATGAGGTCTTAATCTTTTACTTGTGCTTGGTTAGTGGAAGAAGGGGAATAGATATGCCAAACTAGGTTGGGTAAGACGAGTAATTGGGGGCCATGGCTTGGAGGGGCCTTGGATAAAACTAAGAAACCTCTTAGCCATGGGCTTGTTCGGGCGGGGGCATGGTGATGGCAGGTGCTCATTAAAGTGCTAACCGCGAGCTAACGAGAGTTGGCACATGGGAGTCATGATTCCATTTGGTGAGGGTGAGTGTCGTGTACCTCTCCATGAGGAGTGTCCATAACACCATGGGCACAAAGGGACCCTGGAGTGACACTCGGGACTTGTGGCGCCATTGGTGAAAGGGCCCAAGTGATCCTAGTGTAGGTGAGGGCCCCGGGCGTTGGGAACGCCTCCTACCCATGGAGACTAGGAGGCACGCGGGTAAAGCCATAGGTTATGCATAGTTTATGGCGTGCCAATTCTAAAATGCTTAAGAACATTTCAATCGGAGGTGTGAGCTAGGAGATATGGCAATTTGAGTGGGGCGCTCTCCCGGGACAGCGCCCTGCAACAGTAGTGGCCTGGGAGTGGCTCTCGGGACTGCGAAGCTTTGAACATGCATAACTTCCTGATTGCTTGCCTGAATGGGGCAAGTGAGTAGTCCATCGGCATCTACGTGAAACATAGATGACAATGAAGTGGTTGATTGTTAGCATCAGATGTGATTTGAGGTAGTTATGGTGTTCTGAAACTGCTGGGGGCTTCCAACCCAACGGCTAAGGGAAAATGTCTACTTGGCCCCAAGTGTTGGGAGAGAGACAAAAAGTTACTTGACAGTGGGGTAAGGGTCGTGCCTAAAGTCCTAGAGGTTTATATGGGTGAGATGGTGTGGCCGAACCCACCCGAGGCCAACCGGCACGGCCTCCATGGGCATTGGCCTAATGTGAGGGCGTAGTTGCCTAGTATGGCCCGGGTTGTTGTAGTGTTGCTCCGGCAACGCAATGATCAACATAAGATTCGACTTCCATGAATGGAGATCCACATCTAAGAATTGGTTACTGATTAAAAGGTGAGTCCCGAATGAAAGAGTAGGAGGGTTGGTCCCCATCTATGAACTAATGGGTCCGCGGTATGCAAAGTTAATCATTTGCCTGGCAAAATGCGAAGGGTTAGCATTTGTAATCCTTGTTAAAATAAAAAATGACCAAATTACGTAAGGGGAGCTAGCAAAGGTTGCGACATCTCCATTTCCTTACCAAATTCACCATCATTCACACCATTGCCATTAGAATCAATGGCGGGGTTTAAATCCACTTGGACATGATCCATGTTCCAATTTGAGCATCACAATCTTTTAGAAGCTTCGGGCTCATCATCATAACCCCCACGTTTGATAGCCATTTCTTCCTTAAGGTGCTAGCTCAAAAATTGGAACTATGTTTTGATATCACGTGTCAAAACCCTTGCTAGCCTCCCGTAAGTAATGTGGTCATTTTTGAACTCTAGCAAGGAGTACGAGCGCTAATCCTTCGCATTCTACGATGCAAATGGTTATCTTCCCATACTGCGGACCTTATAGTTCATAAAAGGGGTATCAACCCTCTAACTTTGATTTTGGGACTCACCCTTTAATCGATAACCAATTCTTAGATGTGGACTTCCATTCATGGAAGTCCAATCTTATGTTCATCATTGTGTTGCCGGAGCAACACTACAACAACCCAGACCATACTAAACAACTATACACTCACATTGGGCCAATGCCCATGGAGGCCATGCCGTTCGGCCTCCGGTGGGTTTGGCCACACCACCTCACCCATATAAGCCTTTAGGACTTTAGGTAGGGCCCCTACCCCACCGTCAAGTAACCTTTTGTCTCTCTCCCAACACCTGGGGCCAAGTTGATATTTCCCTTAACCGCTGGGCTAGAAGCCCGAGCAGCTTCAAAACCCCATAACTTCTCCATATTGTTTTTAATTCTAAGAATCAATCATATATCGTCATTTATGTTTCATGTAGATGCCGATGGATTATTCACTTGGCCCATTTGGGCAAGTATCGAAGAAGTTATGCTTGTTCAAAGCTTTGCAGTCCCGGAAGCCACTCCCAGGCCACTGTTGTACCAGGGCGCTGTCCTTGGAGAGCGCCCCACTCAAATTGCCATATCTTTTAGCGCACACCTTTGATTGAGGTGTTTTCGAGCATTCTAGAATTGGCACGTTATGAGCTACACATAGCTTATGGCTTTAGTCTTGTGCCTCCCAATCTTTGTGGGTGGGAGGTGTTCCCAATGTCCGCGGCCCTCAGCCACACTAGGATCATCTGGGCCCACCCACCAACGGTGCCACAAGTCCCAAGTGTCACTTTGGGGTCCCCTTTATGCTCATGGTATTTTGGGCACTCCTCATGGAGAGGTATGCGACACTCACCCTCTTAAAGGATTTTTTCATGTCCTCACCGAATCCACCACCATCCCCACCATTGTCATTAGAATCAAGGCGGGATCAAAATTCCCTTGGATATGATCCTTGTTCCATTTTGATCATGACATCCTCTTAGAAATCTCGGGCTCACCATCATAGCTCACATGTTTGATAGCCATCTCTTCCTCAAAGTGCTAGCTCAAAGAATGGAACCCTACTATGATACCATGTATCGCAACCCTCGCTAACTCCCGTTAACAATTTTGGTCATTTTTCCAACTCTAGCAAGAGTCACGAGCGTTAACACTTCGCATTCCACCATGCGAATGGTTAGCTTCACATACCGCAAACCTTCTTAGTCGATAAGAGGGGGACCAACCCTTCTATTCTTTCATTCGGGACTCACCCCTTAATTGGTAACCATTGCTAAGATGTGGACTTCCATCCATGGAAATCCAATTTCATGTTGATCATCGCGTTGCCAGAGCAAAACTACAACAACCCGAACCATACTAGGCAACTATGCCCTCACATTGGGCCAATGCCCATGGAAGCCGTGCCGTTCGGCCTCGGGTGGGTTTAGCCACGCCATCTCACCCATATATGCCTCTAGGATTCTATGCAAGGCCCTATTCCACCGTCAAACAACCTTTTGTCTGTCTCCCAACACTTGGGGCCAAGTAGACATTTTCCCTTAGCCGTTGGGGCTGGAAGCGCCCAGCAGCTTCAGAACCCCATAATTTCTTCATATGATCTCTGATACTAACCATTGACCACTCCATTGTCATCTACATTTCACATAGATGTTGATAAACTATTCTCTTGGTCCATTTGGGCAAATATTAAGGAAGTTGTGCCTGTTCAAAGTTTCGTAGTCCCGTGAGCAACGCCCAGGCCAATGCTATACCAGGGCGTTGTCCCGAGAGAACACCCCACTCAAATTGCCATATCTCCTAGCTCATACCTTTGATTAAGGTGCTCTTGAGCATTCTAGATTTGGCACGTCATAAGCTATGCATAGCTTATGGCCTTATCCTTGTGTCTTCTGGTCTCCGTGGGTGAAAGGCGTTGCCAATGCTCAGGGCCCTCTCACCAACGGCACCACAAGTCCCGAGTGTCACTCCGGGGTCCCCCTTGTGCCCATCAGTGTATCAATGTATAGTATATAGCATAAAAACCATCATGGACAACCTTGTTGGTATGATCCGCAAATAATTTGATTTTTTAACATTAGATGAAATATGTTAGGCATACAAGGTCTCAATGTCCCACATGAAATAGGGTGGTTAAATGTGAGATCAATGAGGCCTCGCACCTTATATAGGTTAGAAAGGCACCACACCCCCAAGATCAATAACCTTGTCCATAATGTTGGATGTGGTTGCATCCAACATTTAAGATGAAGAAGACATTTGGTTGACTGTAAGGTGGTTGTCGACCAAGAAAATACTCCGTTTTTGTGAACTTTTGAAAAACGAGAAAAACTTTGAAAAATATCTAAAAAATAATTTAAACCACAATACATGTTAATTATATACAACCAGGCAGAATTGCACATGTTGAAATCAACTATCCTATGTCATACGATATGGTATTGAAGCCCGAATCATGTTTTGGTAAAAAATTAATGTTTTAAATTAATCAAAAAAAATTTCTTAGTCTCTAGGCTAAGCATTATGGTAGTTTAATTCTTGGAAGAGCTACCCACATTTAGTAATTTGTTTGAAAATTACATTGTATTGTGGGATCTTGCCAGTTTTTTTTGGAAGATTCTCATTCAATTGTCCATAGGATCCACCAAAGGTTTGGCTCGGAAGAATCAAAGAAGGTTTTCATACACTTTCATATGACCCACCAAGGATTTGGACTTAAAAATATCCAAACACGATGGTTCTTTCGACTTGACATTCTTGACAAACTCATCTTTATTTTTTGGGTTTTTAAGATATTTAAAGTTTTAATATTTTATTTTTATTTTTTTGTATGTTTCTACACATTATCATATAAAAACGTTTTATGTCTAATTTAGCTTTGTAACCTTTATAAGATTTTGATTGCAAACCTAGTAATTTTGAATTACATAGTGAATCTAGGTAATTCAATTTATTTTTTAAAATATTAAATTGCATATTATTCTAAATCCATATAAAAACATCAAGATCTAACTTTTTACTACTTATCACATTCAATTCCGACCTTATTGTAATAATTTATGATTTTTTGAAGATAGTCCTCAAAATCAAAATTATGCAAAACTCCCTTAGAATTGCAGAGTGTAGAAAATATTTCTTACATGGATAAAATATTCTTGATTTTCAAAGATTTTAGTGTTCAATTTAGGTATTTTCAAGTAAAAAAAAAACACAATGACGATATTAGATTTTCCATTTGAATAGAGTTAGGCCCTGAATTTGTTAATTTAGGTGTTTTTTTTCTATATACACCTAGTTATAACATAAATCCCTTGTAAAATATTTTATTGAAAATTTTTAGCTTCACATTGGAGTCCTAAAGGTTACAAAAGAATGTTTTGCTAATTCTTAGGATTCATTGAAAGATGTGAATTGAGAGAGATATTATTTAAGCACTAGGTGCAATAAGTATTTATCATTCAAGCATTACTAGTGGCATTGCCACTTTATTACATCCTGATCAATGTAAACAAAATCTATTTGTGGGAGGAAAATCCGATTTGAAATTGGTTTGTGTGAGGTACACTCTAACATCATTGTTTGGGCCATATTTGTATTTGTTGTAGGTGCATTCTTTTATTTAAATATTTTGTAATTTTATTTAATCACCGAAGACACCATTTTTGTGCACTTATGAACACATATTGTCGCAACCCTTGGTGGCTCCTTATAACTTATCATCATTGTTTATCAACTCAAGCAGGTGTTACAAGCGTTATTCATGCACATCTCATGTACACGCATGGTTAGCTACCCATATCTTGGACCTCCAAACTCATAGGTTGGTGACCAAACCCTCTTACACATGCATTTGGGACTCTCCCCTTAGTATGTAGTCAATGGTTAGGTGTAGAATTTCATTCATGGAAGTTTAATTTTGACTTGATCATCATGTTGTTGGAGCAACATTATAGCAACCCAAAGTATACTTGGCAATCATGCCTCCACGTTGGGCCAACGCCCGTGGAGGCTATACGGTTCTGCCTCGGGTGGGGTTGGCTGGCAACACCGCCTCACTTATATAAATTTTTAGGACTTTGGACAAGATTCATACCCCATCATCAAATAACATTTTGTCTCTTTTCTAAGATTTGGGGCCAGGTAGACATTTTCCCGTAGCCGTTGGAATTAAAATCCCAGAGCAGCTTCAAACCTCCATAACTTCGTTGTTCGATTCCACTAAGCGACCAGTCCATCAACATATATTCTTTGCATAGATGCCAATAGATTCTTCATTTGCCCCATTTGGATAAATATTACATGAGTCATGATTATTCTAACCTCAACAGTTTTGGGGGCCACTCCCAAGTCATTGTTGTCCCAACACAACGTCCAATTCAAAGTACCGTATTTTCTAGCTCACACCTTCGATTGGGGAGTTCTCGAGCATTCTAGAATTTGGATGCAATAAGCTACTCAATGTTGATGATCTTACCCTCCTGATTCCTAATCTTTGTGGATGGAAGGCGTTCTCAATGCCTAGGCCCTCATCCACACTATAATTATTGCATATCACGTATGGCGCTAAAAGTTGCGAGTGTTACTCCGTGGTCCCCTTTGTGTCCATGGTGTTGCGGGCACTCCTTATGGAGAGGTCCATGATATGTATTTAAAGCAAAAATCATTCGTATTATGTATGGTGTTTGTTAAATATTGTGGTGAATTTAGGTTGATCACCAATAGTCCACAAGAGTTTGTTTGTTTGTAGGTTACAATCTATATTTTTGTTTTATCCTAGGTATATGATCTAAAGTGTAGGTGATAGAATTAATGGATGGTGAGGACTAGTAGGCTCCCCTTCACTTGATGACTCTGACAATGAGGAGGTAGAAAATTAAAACCTTTGGCAGACCTCAACGAGGTTTGTTAACCTATCTTGACGTTGGGACTGCTCAAGTGATCCAATTCTCAACTTCCTATAACTTGAAAGAAATGGAGGAGGATCATCGGAGTGGAATTTGAAATTGTATCTCCAGACAGTTGACGGACATTCACTCAATGAGTGGAAGCTCCGCTTTAAGACATGGATTCGTGAGAGAAGATAGAAGGTTCTTGGTTTCATCGAGTGGTATTCCTTCAAAATTCTCTCTCAATATTTGGAGCATGAAGCATTTCAAAACTATGAAAAATAGACTACAAAACATATGGTTGAGAATCTTGGAATAAAACACTATTGGGTTCGAATTGGTCATAGTGTTGAAGGAAGGTGTTATCATGGATATGCTTTCTATTCAAGTTGATGATAGCTTGGATATTAAATTCAAAACACCAATAGAGCAGAATTCAGTTGATGGAAGAGTGGGTTGCTTCTTACAATCGCTTAAAATACCAATAGCATATTTATTGAGGTTGATCTAAACCACGCAAGTTGTAATAGACGCTCTTGGATCCCCTCCTTATTTTGATCATTCCTAAAAATTATTCTAGTATCTTGAGCAATGAGAAAATTTGAAGGGTTACTCGTATTTCATGGGGAAGGGTTACTTAAAATTTTGCCTTTCAAAATGAAGGATTACTTCAAAAATTGCCCTTCACATATTTACAATTTTTTTCTTTCAAAAATGCACAATGTAATGTTTGAATCTTAGGTTATATTGTAAACTGAAGTGAAATGTAATTTACATGGAACAAAATCCGAAAAGAAATATGATTAGAACATAAATTTATTTCATGTATAGAGCTCACATAACAAAAGCAATTTTGTGTCGAAAAACATTCTCCCGTCGCCCAGGCCCCAAGGATAAGAGCGGCCTGTAGTTCTCACCGGGTGTGGGAGGGTATCTACGGTTCTCCCGAGGGTATGAGCGTATCTGCAAGACTTCATCAGCCACAAGCCGGAGCCTCCAGGGAAATGAGCTAGCCGGATCTCCCGAGGGTATGAAGGCCCACGGGACCGGTTGTTTTAAAAATGCCCTTCCCTTTGAAGGTTTCCTGGAATTTCTGCCGGTCCCTTTTGAAGGGTTGGCCCAGTTGTTGAAGGGAAAGTGAAGGGCTGCACCCCATAATAAGGGGTACAACCCTTCAAATTTATTCGTTGATCTTGAGTTCAAATACGGAAGCATCTGTCAAGATTGGATTTTTTTAAATGATATCTCTGGAACATCGAGTTTTTTTGCCACCGCACCTCCCATTCATGATCAATTTTTTTACAGAGCCAATGGAGAATTTATGAGTACAATTGTTACTTGCATGGATGATTGATTGTTGGCTTGAGGGGTAGAAAAGATGACAAATTCATTGACACCAAATTATGATGTCAATTTGAAGCAATATTGTCATTTGAAATGGTAAGTTGTGGAAGAACTTCGAGCTCAACGATTTTTTGCTATTTTAGCTCAAGAATTTAGAATAAAAGAAGTTAGTAAGATTTTTCCTCATGTTTTTTTCAAAGGAACATCCCCCTTAGAGAACAAATAGGCTACCAAGGTAGGATGTGTTGGCATATCAAAAAAACTTCATGAGACCATTCATACTTATGATGTTGGGGGCAAAAATGTTGCCTCTTTGTCAAGTTGACAGTTAAAACACTATATTCGTTAAATTGAGACTTTTTGGGCATTTTGAGACATTCACAGAAATAAGAACAAGGATAAATGGAACACATATTGGAGAAAGTTGTAAGATGCGAACACTTTGAAGAGGTGTTCATACCAAGAACCCCATTAATAACTCATATTTGTGATGGTTTACGGTGGGCAATCCAAACCTTAGACCAAATTGAAGGGGAAATCTTAAAACATTCATATTATTGCACACAAAACATGAGAGCTTGTATGGATATGGTTTAGGTAGGGGTTTCCAAACCATAGACCATATTGAAGGGGAAATATGTTAACCAATATAATATTGCATACAAGATATGAGAACTCATATTTGTGATGGTTTAGGTAGGGCAATCCAAACCTTAGACCATATTGAAGGGGTAATCCCATAACACTTATATTATTGCAACTTATATTATTGCAAGTAGAATATACAATGTATGGCATGAGAAATTGAATAGCATACTAATGGCACAAATCAATTGGATAGTGCGGCCTAAAATCATCCCGCCTACATGCAATGTCTACGCCTACGATGGCCTATCTAGGCTTGGAGACTGCATCTTTTTCTTTTGCCGCCGCTTGTTTAGCTCGCATCGCCTCAACATTTCTGAGAATCTCTGGCCCGCGACTGTAGCCGAGTTTTGGATGCGGGCCCACCATAACACATTTTGGATTCCGTCGACCGCCCGAATTATAAGACGAGGAATTCGAATACGACGACGTAGACTGTCCGGCATATCGGCGCATGGCGTACTCGCGCTCCAGCTCAATGGACGCATTGGACCGTGGAGGTTTGAGGCCGGACGCAACCTGCAACCAATTAAGAACCGGCAAACATGTGTTAGTTTGAGGAGAAAGGCCCAAACATGTCGCACGGTCTTTTAAGGATAGAATGATTGTAACGCATGGTGCATTTATGGGGAGGGGGGCTTACCTTGGCACGACGGGCACTCGCGTCCGAGTTGGCGAGGAGGGGCAAGGCGTCCCGCAAAGGGATAGGGAGGGGTCCACTCTTTGTAGGCCGAGCGTCCATACATAGCCGCCGTTGAGGTGTAACACTCCCGCCTTCCCGCGAGGGTGACGCCCGGACGCAGTAGCGATCTATGCCCTTGAGCGGGGACGGAGACGGCGATTGTCGGAAGATTTGCTTGGGCGGGGGGCTATCGACGACCCCGGCATCTAGAGGCTCCTTGGAGTAGTCGATGGTGGACGCGGCATCGTAAACGGTCTCGTAGAAGAAGCTTCCCAAGTTTGACTCACTGACGATGTCAATAGAGGGCTCCAAGCGCTGATGCCAAACAAAAGAACCAAACAAAACCCAAGGGAAAGGGGGGGGGAAGGGAGCATGTGAAAATCCATATACATTTAAGGCATATATACACACACACAAATGTCACACCAAGTACTATCTCAAATGAGTTTATTATATTTCGCGTGAGCGTACAAATCCCTGTACAAATAGTCCCTCGGATCCAAGTATCTCTCGCCTATTGGATTACGAGATACGAAGTTGGGCACGGGGAGTCCGCTCCCCGCGAGCGCCTGCAAGTATTTAAGGAGGTCTAACAAAAAGCGGTCTTGGACCTTCCCGACCGTCCACGTAGGGCACACTATGAAGTTGGAGGTCGGGTTCAAAATGTTTTTGGACGCGCTGTCGTCCACCATGAGGGTGTTGTCGCGGGTGGGGCGGACGTCGTAGGGACAGCCGACCATTGAGGGACGGACGTCCCACACGATTGGCTTCAAGACCTTCAGGTATTGGCTCACGGCGGGGTTGTTGGGCTTCCTGACAACCCTGCCTTCGGGGGTGGTCAAAGTCCTACACGACTCCTGTCCTAGGACCAAGCACGGGGGTTCGAGGCCCTTGAAGATGAATTCCACGACCGCCTGGGTGTTTTCGGACTTCATGGAGCTCCACACGATCACCCACCATTTCTTTAGGGCGACCTGTAGGAAGCGCCGAAGCCACGGCCGGAGGTACACGAGCTTGCTTTTGATGTACGTGGGGGGGCCATCGTAGTTCGTGTCCTCGGGCTTGGAGAAAGACACCGTGGGGGCCCTTGGGCAATGCACGCATTGGACAAGGACCCCGTTGAGGTCTAGCACCAGGAACCGGGTCTTAGGCTGCAAGGCCGGCGCGGGTAAAATCGGGGAGGCCGCCGCGCTGTCGTCCACGCTTCGGGGAGAGGATCGACGGGGAGCCGCAACGCTACGCTCCGATCCCTGTGGAGACGAGCGAGAGAAGGCGGCGAAGGCTATGTCATGCTATGTCCATTTTCAAGCATACCGGAAATTGTTTGTGTAAAAGACAAGAAACAATTGAAGTAGCTGTGGCAACGACACCATACAATGGGGAAAACTCACAACATACATTCGGAACACAAGAGCAAGCGTATGGGCACCAAAAAGAATGATTTTATTTGTTATAAAAATCTCTATGTACAATTTGAATGAGGGGAGCCGCGTTGAACGAGTCGTTCACACTATCCTAAATGTAAATCTACAAAATTTGATTGCGTCCGCCAGAGATCGAGAATCGTCGCACGCGGAGGGGGGCCATGTAGGGGGATGAAAGGAACGAGAGCGGGGGGGAGGTAGGGGGGTGCGGTGGGGGGTGGGGCAGTTCCTCCTAGCTAGGGGGACACGACCACGGCAACAAGACAATGGCCAGGAAGTTTGGGTCGAACGACCCAAACTAGAGGTCTCAGTACATTACCTCGTCCTGGTCATGTCTGGATGCTGTGGACGCTTCCGCCATCTCCGCTGCCCCGCCTCTCACGGCCCCGCCTTCTCCGACGACGTCAGCGACCTGCTCCTGCAAAGGCTCAGCATGAGGCCCTTGTCCTAACCCAACCTCCGCATGCGAATCATGCATGTGTTCATCGATTGGGGTAGGGTTAGATGTATCACCAGGCCCTTGCGGGCCTTCAACGTCTACCATGGTTGCGTCTTCGCAACCATGCTGGGCAGCAGGGGACTGCGCATTGTCGAGGTTTGGGTCGACCGACCCAAACCCTCCTGCATCGTGGGGTTCGTCCTGGCGCACCACAGGCTCTGGCGGGTTTGGGTCGGACGACCCAAACATGTGGGGGTCGTCCTGCTGGTGAGGGGGGGGCATGTCGACGGGAGGCCGCAATGGTGGGGGCGTCAAAGGCCTGGAGGATCCGCCCACGCTCCAGAGGCTGGGGTCGTCGATTTGCTGCACTGGGGCGTAAGGTCGGACGTGGGACCCCATCATGTGCTGAAAACTGAACGACGACTGCGGCACAGGCTGCTGTGGGATGTTCTGAGGTGGGAACCCGGGGGGCAGGTGTGGAAATGCTCCTGGGGGAGCGACCACCAAGCCTTGCGCCCACATCCCCTGTATGACCTGAGAGATCAGGTCTGCGCTAGAGGGAGGCTGGGCCAACGCCCTTTGCCGCTCCTGATCCAATAGGAGGGCCCTCAACTCTGCGACCTCGTTCCGCATTGAAGGTTCTTCAGCTGTAGCCTTCTGAAGGCGGAGGCGCTGCTCCTCGTCCCGCCGCATCTTCTCGTTGGCTTCCTCCACAGTCAGGACTTCGGGTTTCACCATGACCATGCCAGCGAACGCTCTCGGGGAGGGAGGATCCGACCTGAGCCGTTTGGCGAGCTCCATGTCGTCCTCGTCCTCGCTGCTTATGGCGATTGTCTCGTCCACTGCGTAGTCGCCATAAAGCTTCTTCCCCTTCATCCTCCTCTTCTCCCTGAACGTGGAGGTTCCGTCCCGGGAGTACATGTCCCGCGCATCATCCACCGTGAGCACGGGCACCATTCTGCTTTGCGGAGTGGCCACCCGCATGGCCTTCTTCCGTTGGGGCGCCTGGGATTCTTGCGTGAATCCGGTTGCCCCTTCTTCCACCTCCCCCTCTGCCTTCTCTGCTTCTTCTTCTTCCTCCTCCTCCTCCTCTTCCACCTCCTCGCCCGGCCCCCGAGACGATTCGCCCGGATGTAATAGCACCAGAGGTTCGGGTTCTACAACCGGAGCCCTCATGGTGACCTCCTCAGGGTTCACGCGCCTCGCCCTATCGATCGGGCTTTCACCGCCTTGAACAATCTCCTCCCCGTAGCCCCCTGGTATCCAGTCGAGGATGTCCATCTTCTTCGCCAGCGATTTCTGGGTCTTGTAAAATGGAACATCCGTGTCTTCTACGTAGGAGTAGACGTTCAACCCCAACATCTGCACATTCCCACATCATCAGTTTTTCAGGTGCGCCAATACTAAGATAGCAAAAGAAGAGAAGGCGACGAAAACGAAGGGATACAAATGGCTAATACAATGTCTACTTTGGGTCGACCGACCCAAACTAAACCAGCTCTTAGTTTGGGTCGACCGACCCAAACTGAAACAACTCTTAGTTTGGGTCGATCGACCCAAACTATAGCCAAATCAACTCTCAGTTTGGGTCGGTCGACCCAAACTGCACAGGAGCTACATGATGACACTTACCATGGCTGCATAGACTGGCTTGGACCCCCCGAAGACGTTGAAGATGCAGTCCCCTCTTCTCGTCAGTGTCCTCAGGATCCTCAGGTAGAACTCCATCCGCAGCTCATCCGAAGGATAATTGGCGTACTTGGCCTCGTCGTACAAGGTTTTGCTGGCACCCAACCCTTCTGGAACCTGGAATATCTTTTCCATCCGGGTTATAGGGTGGTTCGGCACCTTGATAAACTCCGCCTTGTACACGAAGTACAAACACAGCACGTTGACGACCCTGGTTTTTTTGTCCTTCATCGTACTGTACGCCCCCTCCGCTGATGCTGCAATGTAGTGAGATTTCGAAACCGCATACTCCGGCTGCAGTTTCCGCACAATCTCGTATACCTGCTCCGCCCTCCTGTCCTCCACTATCCACAGCCATATGTCGACCTCCCTGAGCTTGGGGCTGGCATAATCCACGAACTTTGCCATGAAAGGCTCGTGGAACAGGGTGCTCATGGTGCCCTCGAATGAGCTCCCCGGAATGTTCCTGAAGTCTATCATGGCAAAGGGAAAGTGGTCCCTCGCTCTTGTCCGGATAGCCTTCCTAGGCTCAACTCCAGGCCAGCCCTGGATTTTCAACGGCTCGAGGGTGACGGGATTGAAATGTGCGTCCCCCTCAAAACTAACGATCCTTTTCTCCTTCACGAAGTTGGAGAAGGCCCGCGCCGTGTGCTCAGGGAGCTCCCGCTTCTTCCCGCCCTTCACCAACTTGGATTTGAGGAAGTCTTCTCCAGCTTCCCTCATCAAAGCCGCCATCGACGCACTGGTGAACTTGTATTCTTCTTTGAATGCTCTCCAGTGCGCCTCGTGGACCTCGCCGTCCACGAAAATATTCCGCTCGGGCACCAACTTGTGCAGCTCCTGCACAATTATTGTCTTCTTTTTCCTGTTCTCCGTCCATTCCTTCATGGTGTAGCATGAAGGAACGAAGCTCTTTGGCTTGGTGAAGACGATCTTCGGGTGCACCCAGCACCTCTTTGCCGACGGCTGCACGTGCAGGATATGGGAAGCCGCCTTTCCCATCTCCGTCTCCGAAAGCCCTTGGAGAGAACGGAAGAACTCTCTCACCAGAGGCTTCATTTGCTTGAAGCGCACGGTTGCGTTGAAAAGCATTCCTGTGTCGGGATCGATGAGATCCCCCGTCTCATGCTTTTCGAACACCCTCTTCCACTTCTTCCAAACGGCTTCGGATGCTGTGATCAAATAAATTTCTCCTCGCAACTCGTTGTATTTTTTCTGCTTGTGGCTGGCGTTGTCTATGGAGGAGAATTTATTGATCATTTGATATTTGAAGTCCTGCACACGAAGCAGACAACACATGTTAGACAACATGTCATGAAACAACAACTGCAACAACAGTTTGGGTCGATCGACCCAAACTACAAAATTGACAAAGACGATAAAACATTACAAGGGTTTAGGTCGATCGACCCAAACTATAAATATGGCGAAGACATAACACAATGGCAGAGTTTGGGTCGATCGACCCAAACCATACTCACCTCCCATTTGGGGTTCTTATCTTTTGCATTCTCCCTTTCCTTGGGAGGCCTGCCATAGAACTCCCACACCTCCCTCGAGGCCATGATGTTCCTGATCCACGATGCCTGGTACGCCCTCTTCTTGTTCCCCATGTTGAAGAACCGGGAGATGTCGCTGAGTATGGTCTCGTTGTCAGACCATACCACCAGTGCTTTCCACACCTTCAGCTTCTCCTTCTGCTTGTTGGGGTCGTCCCACTCAGTCATCAGCTGGATTTTTTTCGACGCCTCCACACTGTGCTGGCCGTCAATCAGCCAAAAATCTCCTTTTGAAATTGCCGGCCACATATCAGACGTCGGCATTCTCTTCAGCCCTTGAGGCATGACCACAATCGTCTGCCTGTCGTCCTTGAACTGCCCGCCGACGATCTGGGCGACCATCCAGTCGACGTAGGCGTCCTCCTTGGCTCGGACACATTTCTCTGGAGGCGCAAGGTGGCACTGGGCAATGTTCACGTCGAACTTGAAATCCCTGCCCATGAAGAAGCAGTGGGAGCATTTCGTCGTGAAGTTGTCGACGATTCTTTGAATCTCCCCTGTATCCACCTCTTGCCCAAGTTTGGGCATCCGCAGCTCTTGGGGAACTACCTCGTCAGTCATCACCGATGACTGCCTCCTCGACGGTGTAGTCTGCCGGCTGGTCGACGGCGTTGGCGTCTGGCTGTCAGCCGGTGTTTCCGAGGGAGTGCTCCTTCTTGAGTCACCCGGGACCGCTCGTGGCTTCCTCAGTGCTTGAGGTCTGGACGACCCTGCACCTTCCTCAGTGGTGGCCTTCCGTCTCACCACTTGCTGTGGTTTTTGTTGGGCCTTGTTGATCACGGTGATTGCCTGCTTTAGTTTAGTGAACCTGCTTGCAACCTTCGTGTTCGTACAATTCCCATCAATGAATATCGCCTCTGGTTTCACCACCTCTGGTTCGGCACATGACTCTTTGGCGTAGATGGTGTCAAACGGCTCGGAGAACTGGTGCATGAACATGTGGACGTTCTGCACCGCTGAGTTCTCTAGGATGACGTCCACGTGCTCCCCAAGAGCCTGGACTGACGCCACCTCCCACCCCGTCAGAGTCGCCCAAGTATTCTGCTCAAATGTCCCAACTTTTACCACGAACAGGATTTTGTATTGCGACGCCTTGACCACCTGAAGTGACCATGCAAGCACAATCCCGTCCTTGGGCACATAGGAGTCGTCTGGAGGTGTTTCGTACTCCTCGCATAACACATCTGGTGCTTGCATGAACCACCTCTCTCCAGGTCTTTTTTTGGGGGCCATCTGCAAGGAAAGGATGGGAACTGTTAGTTTCGGTCGGACGACCCAAACTCTTTCATGTAGAGATAGGCATGTTATCGAATTTTCAAGAGGCTAAATATGTCAATGTCAGCTATGGACAGGTTTGGGTCGATCGACCCAAACACAAGCCAGCTGAATTCTGAAAATTTGGTAATTAATTTTCTCTTCTGCTTAAGATATGACCGGGTCATTAGAGTTTAATGAAGGTGGATATAATGATCAAAGGGGAAAATTTTGGATGATTGGCCGTATCGTTATTCCTTGTTCTTATGAGTGTACATTATCCATATCCTTGTATTATAAGGAATATCCAAATTATGTTTTATTTTGGGCACCAGTATGGATGGATTATTGGGGAGGGGTTTTTTAACGCCATGTTTGGGTCGATCGACCCAAAACTTTGCGGCATTTTTGTTTCTTTGGTTTGGGTCGGTCGACCCAAACCTTGGGTTTTTTGTTTGGATGGTTTGGGTCGATCGACCCAAACCTTGGGGTGTTTTTGTGTATATGGTTTAGGTCGATCGACCCAAACCCCACTGGATTATTTGTGGATTTCAATATCAGTCAATTGTTGACTACAGCTTTGAAGAGCGAGTCTTGAAATGTAGTATCTGTTATTAAGGAATGTGTATGGTTTGGGTCGACCGACCCAAACAAGGTGTTATGTTTGGGTAGATCGACCCAAACAAGTGAGAGAACAAAAAGATTGTTTTTTTAAGAAAGTGAAGCAAATTTAGGCAAAAAATGCTTCCGTGGTTTTGGATAAGACTTACTGTTTCGGTCGCCTCTCGAAACTATTTTGTTTCAGGAGAGCTTCCTTTTTGTGTGCACGCAACATACACAATGCTTATGCATTGTGTATGCTTCAAGACCCTAATGCAACTGAAACACATTGAGTCATTGAAAAATTACCTTTGCGTACAAGCTGTAGAACAATCTGTTCTTGCAGGTGGGTATTGCAAGCTCAATGTCACAAATACTCTAAAAGAACACTACACCTGAATATCAGAAAAGTATGAACCTCGCAAAACCCACTCAATGCCGTTTCTCAATGATTTCTAACACTCTGAATGTTACTAACAGAAACCTCTATCGCAAACACTCACCATAGTGGAGTGTGAGGGATACTCAACAACATAGACCAAAACGAAATGAGCAAACACTCTATACCACTCAATGTTGTCACACAATGCAACCCTAAACTCTCTCAATCTCAAGTTGGAAAAAGAGAGCAAGCTTTTTCAAATCAGAAACAACTCACACTACACTCATAAACCTAGAGAGCAAGAGAAAGGAGAATCGGAGAAAGCAAGAGAAAGGAGAGTGAGGAGAAGAATCAGAAGATGCGAGAAAGGAAGAGAGAACGCAAGAGAAAGCGCGGGAGCGGCGCTTCACGAAGGCGGCGGTTCGTGGAGGCGGCGGTTCGTGGAGGCGGCGCTTAGCGAAGCAAAGCTTGGCGCGGAGAACGAGAAAAGGGGCGAAAGAGGGTGATGTTTCGAGATTTGTACCCCTCGGGAAAAGGCCCTACAATACGGGATTAGGGCACCCACGTGTTTAGAGCACACACGCAAATGGGATTACGGGCCAGCCCTAATTCCCAAACCCTAACCCGCTATTCCTTAGCACCAATTAATTTTCTCAATCAGCTACATAGCCTAAGGTATTGCTTAAAATTATCAATTCACCCTAAACCATAGCCTAATTTTGCGAACAAATTAAACTCGTTGGGTCTTAACCCTTAAACGTCCAAGGGGGGGTGAGAGGTCCTCTCCCATCAGCCTATGTTTACCGAAGTTCAGACCTCCATGTAATTATTTTACTGCGATCGGCATATATTATATTTGAATATGGAAGTTTGAGATACACATTTTGGGGAAAAAAAATTTGCAATTCCGACATGTTTTGACGTTATCTTATGGTCAAATAGTTTAGGGTCAACGAGGCCCTGATAGGGCTTTTCCGACGTTTAAGGGTTAAGTTGTTTGACCACTTTAGAGAAATAAAATAATTCATTTGACTTTCAACTAGTATGTAATATTTGTTGAGTACCATCCCCAACTCCAATTTTAATGGTTTTGTTCTGCATGGTCCTTATATGGAATTGCTAACATGCTTGAGCTTATAGTCAACCCTTACATATTCACTTTGATGAATCATGTAGTGCACAATAAACCATGGTTCATAATATATCACAAGATTAAACTAAAGTAAAATGATTTTAACAGACAAGTTACTAAGGATTTAGGGCAACTGAAGCACATGATATGCAACTCCAATTGTCTCCAGTGATAAAACATTGTAAAATGAATCCATTATGTGTATAGCTTCCGCCATCTAGACATATGGAATCAGACAACAATGATACATGATAGTCTAAGAGGGGTATTTAAAAATTATGTTGCAATTACACGGTCTTTTAAAATGGATATGGTATCCCTTTACATGGTGCAATAAATGAATATGAATAATATGTATTGAGATTTATATGATGTATGTTGCTAGAGGGCATGGCTCTAGCTTACCGTGCATCCCCTAACAAGTACCATTACACTAATTCACTACAAGTTAATGTATTGTCATTTATTACCAATTTTTGTTTGCCAAAAGCACCGAATCGGTTGATTGATTTATATCATGAAACATTTATATATTTACTTGGGAGTTGACCCCTAAAGTCTACAGGAGAAGCAAGATGAATACAAATGTATCCACCTTAACCCAAGGTGAACATCATAATATGCAGCCAAGCAAGCAAAAACTTTGATGTTTCATGTTTCCTCCACATGTTTGAAACGACATATATTACATAATGGCACATAATATAGTAGTTGTTGTTTGTATATGTAGGCATCAATGAACATGTACAAAATTCAGGGTTTAGGGTTTAGGGTTTAGGGTTTAAGCCATAAATGAGCAGCACGTAGGTCAAATGATGGGGCATTGCTGATCATAGTTTTAGACACAAATGTATATAGACATCACATCATTTTCATTGCCAAACATGGAAGGTGGTTGTATGGTGGTGTAGAAATGAAGTCACTAACATGAACATGTGACATAGTGCTCAACATTAGGTTATCCAAAATTCAATTGTAACCTTATCTTAATAGCAAGAAGAGTCCAGGGGCAGATACGATCTTGAGCATGTTCATATTATATTATTTGAGACAATTCAAGAATCTATACTAATTCAAGGAACCTTTCATGTTGTGGATGTTATGAGGACGTACATTTCCAACTTTGCAAGTTTTGCTTGCAAACATTGTTAGAGTTGAAGTGTAATTGAGGATATTAGATTGAAACATTATTTGAAAGAGTGAACAAAAAAATGCCACTCTTGGTTAGGATCCCATTCATAACTTGTCCTAACATAGATTAAACATTGCCACATTTGCATGCTTGGAATGAAGCAACATTGTGTGCACACCTTACAAATGACATATGTCCTTTTAAAGCTTTTCTCATTTGTATTAGCGCAAATTGAAAGTCGGCCAAATAGTTCAAATTTGACATCACATCTCTTCATTGTTTTCAATATACAATTCCACATGTGAGAGTTTTAATAACTACATTAAGTATTGTATTTATTGAGTTTTACTATATGAAGTTTCATAATGTTGGTATATCGTTTGTCAATATATTGTTTGAAATATACTATATTGTTTGAGTTTATGTAGGGTAATATTCTGGATACATGAAAATGAACGCGTAGGGGATGGTTTTTGTAAATCACTTATCAGATGCCCCTTCCCTTATTATATTTATAAAAATTCATGTGGCGGCCACCCTTCCTCCCAATGGTGCATGTCATATTCACATAATATAATCACAACGATACTCAACATTTCAAATATTGTCAATGGACATTTATTCACGACACATATAATATGTCAATATAAGTAAATTGTCATATCCACATCAAACAATAAAAAACGGATTAAATATCCACATTACTTTCAATAGACATTCTCAACACACACTAAGTCAGATGACGTTTGGCGTATCCAAGAGCCAGGTTAAATTCGCAATTTTTATAATCAACAAAAAGCGGGGAATTCTGTCAGGAAGTTTGAAAATAATCTCTGCAGGAGAACTAGGCGGGAAAGGCATCCAATGAGGAAGTTGGGGAAGCGGAGGTGGATAGTATAAAGGGGCGCACCCCCCAAAAGTCGGTTCTTTTTGCTCTTCTCCCACTCCTGAAATCGTAGGGAGAACTCTCAGCCGGAGCTGTACTTCAAGGTTTGCCGTTCATGAGCACCTATCCACAGCATGCAACCCCACTGTGAACTTCGCAATGAGCTCAAACCAAACCCACTTCGCAATTTCCGCCGCACTATACGCCGGATTTTGCGGTGAGTTTGGGTCGGTCGACCCAAACCCATACCCCATTGTGGGCGGATTTAGTATGACCTTGAGGAGGTTTGGGTCGGTCGACCCAAACCCCTACACTAGTGTTGGCGGTTTTTAGTATGACCCTTATAAAGTTTGGGTCGGTCGACCCAAACCCCTGCCCTAGTGTGGGTGGTTTTTAGTTTGACCCTGATAGAACCAAACCCATCCCAACATTGTGAATGGGCTCTGGGTGACAATGAACCCATCCCGCCACAAGGTTTGGGTCGCTTGACCCAAACCCATCCCAACATTGTGAATGGGCTCTGGGTGACAATGAACCCATCCCGCCACAAGGTTTGGGTCGCTCGACCCAAACCCATCCCCACATTGTGAATGGGCTCTGGGTGACCACGACCCCATCCCGCCAAAAGGTTTGGGTCGCTCGACCCAAGCCCATCCCCACATTGTGGATGGGCTATGGATGACCATGATCCCATCCTGCCACAAGGTTTGGGTCGCTCGACCCAAACCCATCCCCACAGTGTGGATGGGCTCTGGATGACAGTGTGTCCGCTGGACAACCCAAACCTTTACAAACCCAATGGCATAGCAGTCATTTTGATTATATAAGATGGTATTGAATTCTTTGATTGGAACCTACAATTTTTGTGCTTTTTTTGACAAGGTTCAATGTTCATGTGTGTAGGCACAATGGATGGGTTTAGTGAAAGAGGGGATTGGTCATCTGAAGACATGGCCACTTGGCCATCTGCATCTGAGGATGAGCTAGACATCGTCGGGGAGGCTACTATGGATGACAGTGCAGACGAAGATCATTTGGATTTACCTTCGCCTTCCGTAGCGCACGAAACCATTGTTGAATGTACGGGACTTTCAAGGGCTTCGTGGGTGAATTTGGAGGTGGTGCTCGTTAATGATAGTGGAGTTGCTGTGGCGGATGGTATTTGTCGTAACACCCATCCACAAGATTGCATTGATGAGAACCCACTTGGCACAGAGGACGTTGGGGTTGTCATATTGGAGTCACTCATTCATTCCGAGGTGGATCCCACTCATAGGTTCTCCCTCCGCAGGTGGCCATTGAGGAATGTCACGATTGATGGAGTTAGCTTGCGTGACCATGAGCGACAATACATGCAAAACCAAATGGAGCTCCAAGTAAACATTCGGCCCCGCAAAGGCTTACGAAAGTACGAGACATTGGCACGTCCTACTCCCTCTGCAACTGATTGTAAACGCCAAAGGTTGCTCGGCGAGGAGTCCATTAGAGAAGTTGCCACAAAGGATTGTTGTGTGCATCGTTGTTGCCAATTGTTTCCAAGGGATAAATTGAAGGCCATCCGCGAAGAAATGTGGCTTGGAGATTTCCGTCTAAGATCCACCAAAAAACTTGATGTCCATAGGGCGATACATGTGAATGGGACGGGTCGCAAGGTCATCACCATTGAAAGCATAGACGTGTGTTGTAAGGCATGGTACACCATTCACGGTGTGTCAAAAGCGGACTTTTATAGACAAGCTGCTTATGCCAAGGAAGGCCGACGGTCTCGTCACCATGGGAACGTGGGCTCAAAGAAACCCAGGGAAGCAACAAGGCAAGCAACGGCCACTCTGGCGACCATCATCGTCCCGCTTGCCGATGCAATGCCACACAAAACACGCACACTCACAACCGGGGAAAAGGTTGTGGAGAAAGTTCTTCCCACAGGCACAAAATGGAAAGACATATTGTTGGATGTGAATGCTGTTGGCGAGAAGGTCGGTTTGGAGCCAATTTCATTGTCAAAATTGAGTGCAATCAAGAAAGCAAACTTTAGCGAATACATTACAAAAAGACGAGGGGACAAATTTGCACGGTGCTCTACTTGCGAGAAGTTGAAGCGCCTTCGGGATGCACACACGATGGGTACCGAGTCTTATGCGGCACATCAATTGAACTATTTCAAGCATGTAAACATGCAAGAGGCACACCGTAATGATTACTACACAAATAGAGCTTTGTCCATCTCCAGGCCCTTGGAGGTTCTTACGGTCATCCATGACAAAATGGACCATGCCAAAACAGCCTCCCCATGTTTTGCAAATCGAATCAAGGCCACGGATGGATTTTTTAAGCTGCCTGTATCGGTTACAGGTGAATTTGGAAACAATGTCATCGCATACCCTAAATGTTGTGGCGTTTTATTACGTGATGTGCTTCAGAACATGGATTCACGCAAATTGGTTTATTTATGCATAGATACTAATCACACTGGGTTGGCATTGCAGGAATGATTGCACATGGACATGGTGATGTCAAGTTTGCTCATTATGCTCTTGATTTGTATCCAGCGGATTCAAACCACACGATAGGGTCATTCGCAAGGCTTTTACGTGATTTGGAGAAACCGCCGGCCTATTCTTCAGGATTGTTATTTGACAATACGTCGGGTTCAACACCTTTATATGAAGCGGTGTTGGATGGAAAAGATGTATGCTTGTATTCGTTGCCAGAGCCACCCAGTGAACCCGTGATTGCGAAGAAGTTGCCCCCCACTTTGCGTGTCCAATTGGACAATTGTGCCAAGGACAATAAAAGTAGATATGTATTTGCATATTGGTCGTTGTTGGTTGCGAAAGGCATTTTCAAGGAGGTTTTTGTGTCCTTCCTATTGGTAGGCCACACGCACGATGATATTGATGCATCTTTTGGGCGGTGGAGCATGAAGTTGAGGGAGGAGGATTTTCCAACAATCCCGTTATTGATGAAGTCATACATGGATTTGGAGAACGTTCCCGTCATCCCCCATATGATTGAGGAGGTGCCAGACTTCAAGGCATTTATAGAACCTTATATTCGAAGTGGAGCTCACCGATTGATCGGGCATACGAAGGCACAACAATTCCGCTTCTACATGCGTAACGATGGTGTACCCGCCATGCAATACAAGTTGTTGTGCACGACACAAGATTGGAGCCCGCCGGAGGGTCTCCTTGTGTGGCGCGTGGATGCGGATGGAAAGACGATGTTACCGGATGGAGAGCCTAGGCCTTGCAAGCCAATACCCATGAAGAATTTGGAGGATATTTTGAAAGGTATATCAGGCTTCATACAATATTGGGAGAGTTTGAAGATAGCGGACGTTGGTGGATCATGTTGGCATCGTTATGGGAGTTGGATACAGTATTGGACACGTGTTCGTGCCGCTTTGGCAGACCTTCACCAAGATAGCCCCCTTACTTTGAGGCACGGATTTTGGCCTCAAACTCGTGTCGATGTACAAGCTTCCGAGGTTAGACTTTTGGAAAATGGAGAGGTTCGTGAGGAGTTTGATGTGGACGACCATTACGTTGGGCCTGCTAGTCAACGTCCCCCACCTTCTTTCCGCATTGCGGTGGATTGTCATGAAGGTTATATGCTCATTCTACGTCCTGGTGATGAGACATATGCGAAGCCTGTATGGGTGGCAAGAGCTTTGTCCAAACCAAATTTCGCAACTTCAAGCCCGCATTTTCGACAAATTCAGGTGGAGTACTACCGACCGACGGCACGGAATGAAGATGTGATTCGGCATTATACAGGCTGGGATACAAACCATAATTTTCGGTGGAAGGTGGATTCAGAGCATGGTCCATCTTGGGTAGATACAGATTCCATATTCATAGCATGGAAACCACGGAAAAATCATAGTGGATCAGTGTCCATCCCTCAAAAGTACATAACTTTTGCAAAAGACAACCTTGCTCGGATCGCACAAGAAACAACCCCCGTTGAATGAGAAGTTGGTAGGATTGTTTTAGCATTGATTATAGTTTCATATGTAATTCTAGCAATATATATTAGTCATATGTGTACTTCTAAAAGTAGGGGTAGAATTTGGGTAGAACTTACGAATGCTATATTATTTGGGGTTGGATGAATATCCATATACTATATTTCATAACAAATGTGAATTTCTTTTTATGATTAAGTTTGGGACTAGATTGTCGGGTCGATTAAATATGCACCCTAAACCCTATGCTATGTACGTCGCAATGTCTATATATTATTAAACATGCTAATAATAGCCATGGTTCTATGTGATTTGTTGGGTGAATTTGGTTTGGAGTGCTCTACCCAATTTGATTTGAGTATGTTTTTGTTGATGAAGTTGGTATCAAGTGCTCTACCCAATGTGCTCATGTCGGGACATCATACATTTTGGAAAATTAGAACATATAATATATTTGAGATTGTTGACAATATAGTTTCGGGCATCTTCATGTTGTTTGATCCATATATTAATTTGAGACTAGAGAAAGTCTCAATTTAACGAATATAGTGTTTTAAGCATTATACCAACACCAAAGGTAATTCCTTTAAGTAGAGGGACACCATAGAGTTTGATGATTGGCCATTGGAGTTAGGTCCTCATCTTAGAAGTGTTGAAACATGAAGAGTACGGGCATTTATTCATTTGTATCAAAGTTGTTTTGCTTTTAATCTCCATGATCTTGAGGGCTATAAAAGAAAACCTATTTGGATATAATTACAAAACAATAATTCCATCTTTAAACGTCCATATAAATTGAATCTATCCAAAAAAAATTAAGATCCAAATTTGTTGTGAAAAAGTTTTGGATATAGGGTTGATTGAATTGTCTAATGAGAAATATGTTTGTGCAATGGTCAAGCCTTTACAGCAAGAAATTTTTGGTAATTGGATAAAAAAAAGAATGTGTGGTGACTATCGTCCAATTAACAAAAAAATTAGATTCCAGTGTTATCCGATGCCAACCCCAGAATAGTTGTTTGATGCAATAGGGATTGCTTGAATTTTTAACATGTTAACCTTGAAATTTGGCTACCACCAATTGTCTTTTTGGCTTTAAGACCGGATCAAGACGGCATGTTGGGACATTGATTGCAAGGGAAACAATCAACTCTTTGTGGCACTTTTGGGCACCCCCCTCTAAGGGAGCCTAAAAATGTCATATAAACCCTTCGGTGCGAGTAGCCTGCACTTGCAGGTGCCCAAGCCGAACCCGGATGGTAGATGTATAAGGTGAGTATTTAGATTTTGGAGAGAAATTGAATTTGTGTTGTAGTGCCTCTGGAGGTTGGGCCTTAGTTTTTAATATTATGGCTTTAAACTCTATTAATCCATTTCATACCTAATTTTAACCTAGACCTATAACCTAGTCTAAGCGCAGATGCAGCAGCCTTGGAACCAAGGCAATCCTAATTTATGAAATGAAATGGTATAGTGACGGTTTAATCGATCATTCAACTCCTTCTTACTTCCTTACTTAATTGTATTTAAATTCCCTAAGTGGAGGAATTTGGCTTATGTCCCATTTTTATAAAACTTATTTCTTACTTAATTATTTTTATTCGCACATCCTACGTTACTACCTTCATACATTAGGCATCATCCCTTATCTAGTTGGTGCATCCCTTAGCTCGGAACCTTCTAGATCCTTGTACAGCTCCCTTGAGAATCGAGTGACAACTCAAACCCTTCGGACTTCAACGGTCTGAAGGGTGGTGCCACCCTACCGAGTTAAGTTCCCGATTTGGGCTTTTTGCAAACAAGGGTTCACGATTTCTTTTAGGTTTTTTTATTGTTAAATGTGTTTACATTGGATAGACCACAAAAATACAATTTAATGGGACCCGGGTACAAGGTGACTTGTAGGTTCAACCTGTTGCACAATCTTCATGGATTGGGGTCATCATTCCTAATTCATTGGGCCAACAACAAAATAATGGATTTGTGGGCCATTAATCCCACCTTTCCATCAACAACATTCAGAATGGTAGTGTCGGTAATTAACCCGACTTCACCACATACAAAACTTTCTAATAATCAAACTACTACCACGAACATATTAAGGGGCTCCGAGAACAATGGAGTTGGGTAACCCCCTTGGCGGTCAAGTGGTCAAACCACTTGACCTTACGAGATAGGTGAACATGTTTAAAATTGTGTACTTTAGCCGCACTACCTCCAGTCCTAAATGGAAAGCTAGGGTTAGGTGGCTTACTTGAATGCTTCTTGTTCAATCGGACTTGATATAGGCCGAGCCACCACCTCCTCGCTTTGCTCCACTTCCCGGACGTTGACCATGTCTATATCCTTGAAACTAATTTGGTTGTGGTAAAAACCTCATTTTAGTGCACTATAATCTTAGTCTTATCATAATTAATTCATTTAGTATGCATTATTAGCTTTCTAGAGATCTAAAATTCATTTTAATTGGATAAGATTTGCAAAAGTTATAAGGTTTGGAAACACAGTGTTTATTCAATCGATCCTTTAAGTTCAAAAATCCAAAGTTAATTTTTTATTATCTAAATTAGAGCTCACCATATATCACTGGAAAGCTATCAAAAAGATCTATAAGAGAAAAATATGAGATAAGCAAGGTAAGTTGAAATGGATCTAGCAGCCTCCTTGTAATGCAACAATCTACTAGAATTGCTCAAACTATGTACTACACCTTTGAAAATCTATATCTAATTCATAACTCACTCAAATAATATGTTCTAAACAACCCTATAAAGCCATCAAAAAGATCTATCAGAAGAAAAAAATATGATATTAGCAAAGTAAGTTGAGATGGATCCAACAACCTCCCTATAATGCAATAGTCAACTATAATTGTTCAAACTATGTACTGCACCTTTGAAAATCCATATTTAATTCAATACTCATTCAAATCACATGTTTTAAATAGCCTTGGAAAGAAAAACAAAAGCTCTACTCGGAAGAAAAAAAATATGTTTTAGATTGATGTTTTGATAAGGTTAGCAGATCTGATCCAGCAGTCACTACCTAAATAAACATCCTAGTTTTTGCCTTAATTTGGGAAAATCATAATTAATTATTATTTTAACCAAATTGCAAATAAAAATAAGCTATGGATAGCTATAGAAAATCTCTACAAGAAAAAATACTAAATTTTGGTTCTAGATGTTAACCTAAATATTCAAGCCATCAACGGCCAAGATCTGTAATGCCTCAATATTTGATTTACATTCTAACCTACCTTCATAAAAGAAGGAAATTTTGTGTGTTCACAAATACACATTCTAATTAAGAGAAGAGAGGGAGGAGTTTTTCTCAAGCCTTACTACTAAAGACATGCAAAAGAAAGATTCTTTCTAATTACATAGATGTAGGACTTTGACCACTAATTAACAATAAGATAGAGTTTTCAAGGTAGGAGGAGGGGGTTTTTAAACCCTTTCAAAAAATGGTTGGCCCCTCCGCCATTGGTTCCATTCTTCGAACCCCTACCAAAATTTTAGCTCGGAGGTTTTTCCGGTTGAGGTTGCCACTCATTTGCCGAGGTGGCTCCGACGAAAATCCTTCAAATTCTTTCTAATTTTTGCCATCAAGTTGGCAAGGGGCAAAGGGGCAAGTGGCCCCCTTGTTATTTTTTCCTTCAAAGTCTTCACGCTAATTTGTTTTTTCACACCGAGCACCTCCACTTGTCTTGTGTGACCCACACTAACTAACAAACTAACCCTTGCTTAGCTAGCCTATACTAATTTAATCCTCTTAGCTAGTTGTTTTAATAGCTAGCATTTTTTCCCACTAAACTAGGCCTTATCTAGTTAGCCATTTTTTCTAACTTAGCTAGTTTCTATCCCTAGGTAGTTTCCATTTTGATTAATTCCACCTAAACTAGTTTTTTTTCATTCCCAAGTGAAGGCCCTACGCCCTTGATAATTCATCATCTTTTTTTTGAGCTAAACGCTAAATAAACTAATTTTTTTCCTAAAGTCCCTATCATTTCTAACTCTAATGCTAAAATTCTAACTAAAAGTGGCCCCGTAGAATGGTGGACCACTCTGGGGGTTCATATTTTATTATTGGAATTGTTTTCTATTTTATTTTTAAAATACATCAAATGAGTTCTCATGGATGATGGACCAAATGCTAGCAGGGTGGCTTTTTATTTGGTTTTATATTGATGATGTTATCATTTTTAACAACACACCACAAAAATATATGAGACACTTGCAAATAGTTTTTGAGCAATTAAGTAAGTGGGGCTTACACTTACACCATGGAAATTGCAAATTTTTCTATGACCATCTACCTTATCTGGGACATATGATTGTACTAGGAAGACTTGGGATATAACCAACGAAGGTGGATGTTTTATTGAAGATCGTAACACGTAACAACGTTCCACAACTTCGTGTTTTCCTCAGATTGGCAAATTATTATTGTTAATTTGTGAAAGATTTCAACTTGATTACCGAACGTTTGATTATATTTATAAGCAAAGACTAAGATTAGACTTGGACCGCGAGCAATATCATTCTTTCAAGACTTTGAAGCAATGGTTGGATTCCACCCTAGTACTTCGACGTTCCAATGTTCCAAAAACTTTCGAATTCCATACAGATTAGAGCGCATTGGGTTTGGGAACGGTCTTGATTCAAAAAAATAATGCAGGTTAAGAGTTTATATAGCATATCCTTCACGCAACAATAATAAAATTGAGTCCAACTATTCAACCTATAAAGATTGGCATTGGCTGTTGATTGGGCTATATTTCACTTTAGAACATATTTATATGGTAAAAATTTACATTGGTGATTGATCATCAACCTTTGGAATGGCTTATAAAATTGGATAAGCTCAGTGGCAAGTTTGTTAAATGGACATTGTTGCTCCAAAAATATGATTTTAAAATTGTTCATAAGGCAAGAACCTCCCACTTGGATGCAGATGGATTTTTTTGCAATGTCGCAACCCTTGCTAACTCCCCTTAATTATCTTGACCGTTTGTCAATTCTAGCAAGGGTTACGAGCACTAATACTTCACATTCCACCCATGTGAATGGTTAGCTCCCCATGCCTTGGACCTCCAAGCTTATAGGTGGATGACCAACTCTCTTACACTTGCATTCGGGACTTCCCTTAGTTGGTAGCCCATGATTAGATGTGGATTTCCATCCATGGAAGTCCAATCTTTAGTTAATCATCACGTTGCCGGAGCAACACTACAACAATCTGAACCATACTAGGCAACTATGCCCCCAAATTGGACACGGATATTGTAATTGGGAGGCAGTTCCAAGTTGGCATGCTTCAACATATTTAACCTAGATGGTTAACTCAATCGTTGTGGAACCAAATCAAGGTGCCAATGAATAATCTAATATATCTCAAATGATTGGTGATGTGTGAAAAACCTTACAATCCTATACAAATTACAACATGGGGCATTTTTTACATTCATCTCAATTATGGAATGAGATAGAATTTCTCACTGAATAACACATTTTCATTGGAAAAATGGATTGCTATTCCATTTGTGGTCGGATGCAATTAGGCATATAGTTCAAAGGCCTAACCAATGGGTTCCCTTGGTACGGCAAGTACATGAGGAGTTGGGTCATTTTAAGGTGCGTAAAACATATTCGATGTTGCGCAACCAATATTGGTGGATTTGTGCATACCAATACGTTGCTACATATGTTGGTAGGTGTGAAATATATGATCAAGTTTTATCAAGCTTCAACACCTTGTCACCCCAATAATGTCCCTTGCCTATTATGGATTTAGGAGATCGATGGAATTTGGATTTTGCAAGACCATTTTTCCCTACACCACGTGAGGCAAAATATGTTTTGATGATAGTAGATCATTTTGAACTTGTAGTTTTACCTCAAAATTCATCCGAGTTGGTAGTCGCTATATTTTTGGATCACGTTTTAGCACATTTTGGGGCACCTGCTGAGGTGTTAATTAATCAAAGAAGGGAGTTCCTTAGTTCCTTTTAGGAATTGTGTACCAAAGCCCTTATTGATCATCACACTACATCACAAGATCATTCAGAGGTGGATGGTTTGGGCAAACATGTTGTTCAAATAGTCAAACAAGGTTTGCGTAAATATGATTTGTTTTGAGGCAACCATTGTGATTGAACCTTATGTTCCCATGGATAGCCATGGGTTACTGATTCATTGGTTTTGTATAGTCCTTACCAATTGTTGTATGGAAAAAAACCTATGTTGTTATGTTTAGTTTAAGAAAATTGAATCCAGTACTAGATTTGGATGATCCAAATATATGGGCTCAACGTCTATATGAGCAGATTCACTACTAGAAAATGTTGTCCAAATCAACCAAAAACCAACTCATTTCTATTGGTTTAGTTACTGCAATGACCATTTTAACTGAACTTCAATCTTTCTGTGCAGCTAGTCAAAAAACATGCCGCATTTTTGTTGGTATGGGCACTGTTATTTTTTCAAAAGCAACTATGTGTTGTGGGCCTCACGTGTTGCTTATGTGGCATATCCATTGGTCTCAATGATGTAAATTTGAATGAAAGGTAACATTTTTGGATATCAGTTTATTTCCACCTTCGTCCACATCTGTCTTGCCGTAAATTTTTCATTTTTTCTTCTTTGTTGCATGATGATCTGTTTGACCATAGTTACATTCCCATAAAAAAATTGCTACTTACCATGTGTAAAAAACGTCCCACCAGTGTGAAAGAACTCAAAAAAATAGGTCCATAAATAAAAGATACATCTAGAAATAAATTAAATCTTCTTACTGTACCATTTTTCAATGTCCACCAGTGGTGTGTACATCTTCCACTGAGCAATTTCCAACACGTGTACATTAATGTCTTGAATATTCCAATATTCTACGAAATCTAGTAAAAATCCATTGAACATGTGTAACCGCATTTTTACAGTAAACAATACTTCCACCGTTCCTAAAATATACGATGCTTCGCTTGTATCAGGTACTAGCAATTGAAGGGATGTATTGTTGCCATGGCATGGTGCATTCTAATGTGTACATCCTAATGTTGTGCTGACCTCCACATCAAACTAGTATGGATGGAGCTGACACTACATTAACATGTATGCGGCCTTCCCTCTGAAACTGCCATCAACCTCGTGTGCTAGAACTCTTATGATGTTCCGTTCTCCGAAAGTTGCTTTCCCAAAAAGAAATCGCTGACAATCAACTGGAAAAACACCCAGAACATGGTCAATCAACTGATCAGAGTCAGCTGCAATAAATTAAATATTACACGCCAATCATCCCCCAGGCACCTTGAATACATTACAAGGTAGATCTACCAACTATCTAAACCTTAGTGAGATGGCCAAATGCTAGATCCAGCTATGAAAATCAACATCTGCATCAATTTTGCAGGTAGGACATTATACCTGCAAGATTCAAGAAACTCAAGCAGACTATCTTTTCAAGAACTCTTCCAGTCACTTGGGTCCAATGCCCTTGCAGGTAGCTGAGGTAAAACAAACAGTAATTTCCATACTTCCTACTAATAGTGGACCAAACAAAAGATAACTCTGTTGCATATTTGGGAACCTTAATCTTACCTCCTCACACTCCCGAAGCTTCTTCTGAGCTCCCTCGAAGTCATAGTTAACATAGAGGCACTCCAAAACCTCAGTGATTGGGTCACTGTAAGTGTACCGCTCTTGCTGGATGACCTTGATTAGTTCCTTCAGCATATTCCTCCTCCTCTTGTTCATGATACAAGCAGTAGCCAAGTAAAGCAACAAATGATGTGCATTTGTCTGAATAGCATTCAAATACCTAGAACCACAGGCGATACAACTTCAATGCAAAGCTCTGCAATTGCTCACACAACACCTTACTTATCAACAGATAATTCGACCAAACAATTAACACAATTGAAGTTGTATCGTTTTAGCTTCAGCAAATAATGAGACATGGAATTCTGAAACTCAGTCCCACATCCTGAAGAGATAGTGACAAATACCTTTCTGAAAAAAATAGGTCAATAATGCCGTTCCGTCCATTATCATATGGTTGAAGAAGATGAAAAGGCTCCAGTGCATCAACCATGTCCTCTGTTGCAGCTGGTTCAAGGGAGATGCAAAGCTCTGCAGCCACCATATCCATAGTTTATCATCTGAACTAACTAAGCAAAAGACATGATACTTGAGCTCATGATCCACCACTGATGATTGATGCAAAGAGCAGGTGCATCATGGCTCTTTTTCTGAAACGTAGTAGCACCTTTCTCTGCGAGGTTGCTATTGCCTGAGAATTTGCAACCATTTGTGTGCATCATTCTGTACTTTGGAGCCCGTGCATACTTGACGATACAATGTAAGACCCACATCTATTTTATACACTACGTTATGATAGACAGAATGCTCAAAAGAATCCATTAATTTGGAATTACAAAAATTTAAGTTCTTATCAAATGCCTGCCATTTCTCTATTACTTGCAAACCTATTCACATTATGTTAATTTCACATACACAAATGCTTCAAAACCTGGAAAAACAAAAGTCCTACAGTTGGAAAACACTGTCACAAGTGAAGATTTTAGTTGTTGACTCTGTTACCTCCTGACATGGGGTACGTTGATGTGTTATGAAATGTACTTGCACCTTCAGATGTGTATCCACCACGTACTTCAACTTCGACAACTGTAACCGTTGTTTGAAAGCTGAAATCCACAAAACTTGAAAAAAAAGGTCCTCCGACATACCTGGTAGATCACACTTGAAGTGAGGTTCAAATGTATTATTAATTTCTCCTTGCAAAATATATCAACTACACTATCACAGTCATCCACAAATATAATGTTCTCATATATAGAACTTGGTTCCAGCAATTTGAATGTCTCCCCTCAGTAACACTTCTCGAATTCCTGGGCTCCATATTTGTCCGTAATTTCTTACCATTCTTTAAGAATTCACAAAAACAACATCTACCCTCCACTTTCATCAACCTACTGTATCAACCATACTACAAGAATCATGTATGTTTCACCATGTCTTTCAATTTCACAACTTCATTTAAAATGAAACAGTTGTGTGTGCATTAGTGAGAACCACGGTTGAAGTCCGTTTTTCATCATGTCCATAATTGCTCTGAGTTTGAAAGAATTACTTCACATATTATATATTCTAATTCATCTTTTTTACTCCCAATCCAGATTTCATGAATAATATGATATCTGCATTAAAGCAAAAAAACTAGAGATAAAATCCACTTACCTAGTTTCAATTAATCTAATCATCCTCTTCTGATGACTCTCCAACATCCCTGTCAAATGCTTCGGCATCCTCTTCTCTCCCTTGGTCCACAATTTGAGGCATTCGAATGTGCCTTCCGGTGGGAAGAGGCTCTGGATTTGTCTCAGGGATTTCTGCGGATGCTCGAAGCCCCTCAAAATCCAAATCTCGTCCCAAGGCAAACATCTCTGCCTCCTCTTCTTCATCCATTTCATTGTCAATTCTCCGACCCCTTACCTCTGTTCGTAATACTACCCTCCATCCTGGCTCGTCTTCATCATCAGAGAAAAATACCTGGTCACAATGAATTGGAAAAGCAAATGACTCATACCCGTATGGCACAAGTGCATTAAAATTAGCCATTGTGAACCCCCATTCATCTTTCTTAACTGTAGCATTCCTGCCTCTATAGTTTGCCTTCACCCACTCACAAACTAGCACCACTGTGCAATGCCGTCCATAGTTCAATTCCACGATCTCCAAGATTTGACCTATGTACTCCAGGTTGGCATTAACAGGGTTTGGATCTCGCCTCCCTGAACGACAAGGCCTACGGAAAATTCCAGCTACCCCGGAGTCACAAGTACTGTTCGCATTTTCCTCTGCACTTTTCACCCGAAAGTGATAGCCGTAAGAGTACATACTTCTGAATCTTTGGGCTTGTAGAGACGGTGGTTTGGAAGAGTCTTCGACGTCATCTGGTACCACCATCCCTTCATCTATTGCGTGTCGAACATCTGCTTCAAGCCATTGGGCAAAGGGTTGAATCTCTTCCATCCCTGCAGGAAATGGTGCCCCAGCTCTTCCATTTCGCCGTGGGTGTCTTCTACGGAACTCTGTGCGTTCATTCCTCCTCTCTTCCCAGATCATTTGATACCTCCTACATCATGTTCCAGACCATCCACTGTCAAATGTTTGGGGTTATAGAACATGAAAACAGAACAATCCCATTTCTTAATGCCCAACCAAACCATGTATAAATATACATAATCACTTGTATCAATGTTTCTTGAAAACAACCAATTAATCCCATTACACATATTTATTCATCATTACTTTCACTCTGTACCTACATAGTTCCTATACTACAACATTGTTTGTATGCTTCACTGTAGTCCCAATTTTGTTCATATTCTCTATTTCTAATAAAACAGGACATCATTTTCAAAACCCATTATGATCGGAATAATGCCCACTCCAAGAAAAATCACCTTTTAATCACGACTGTTGTACAGTCCTCCTCAAGAAGACATGATCAGTTCCTCCTTCTTAACCTATTTTCACTACTTACCTCATACCTAGCAGTTTGAAATGTGCAAACTATACAAAATGCTCACATACCTATTTGGGCTCATCCAAAACCTTCAACTATAATCCCCTCGTTGTACTCTCGCTTTATGGTTAACTTCAAATTTCCTCTCACAGTCCTTGTTTCATTTTAATAATTTCTGTTACTCTAAGTGCACATTTATACATTTATACTTTCTTTTCCACAATTGCAATATACATAACATGTGCCTCAAAATATCGTGTCACATGCATATAAGTCATAGTGTAGGGATATGAGTATCTTACTCCCGATACGGTTCTATGTGAGAAGCATTGTCTAGCACAAAATCATGCATTGCATTCCTCAATCCTTCTGACAACAACTTCGGCTTTCCCTTCCCCTCCAAAATCTCGTCCACCATCGTTGGTTCCTCCTTCTCGTCCCACACTCTTCGAGAGGTAATGTTGTAGTCTAACATATACTCTGTTATAAATCCCAAAGCTTCCTCTACCTGATATCCCTGTGCTATGCTACCTTCTGGTTTTGCTAAGTTACGGACATAGCCTTTTAATGTTTTGAAATATCGTTCATACGGGTACATCCACCTCGTATGAACGGGTCCACACTCAAACAATTGTTCAACCAAGTGATTAGGTAAATGTGACATTATGTCAAAAAAGGATGGTGGAAACTCCTTCTCTAGCATGCACATACTCTCAGCAGAATCAGCTAATAATTGTTCCTTCTCCTCACCATTTACTGTTTTTGCACACAACTTCTTGAATACCCTGCTTAGTCTTATCACCGCCCCAGCAAGGGATTTGTTTGACACCTTCCGGAAACATAATGGTAAAATCTGTTGTAACAAAACATGGAAGTCGTGTGATTTGAGGCCGCTTAATTTCCCTTTGCTTATTTTTTTGTGCAATGCTGACACATAATTAGTTGGTGTTCTTAGGGACTTTAGCACCCGCAGTACCTTTGCCTTGTCCTCCACTACTAGCACATATGATGCATCTGGCATGTAGTACCTATCACCGTTTGGCCCAACAGGTTGTAGATGGAGGTGCGGTCTAATGCCACGTGCTTGCAAATCCGCCCTAACTGCTGGGTAGTCTTTTTCTCCAAACATAGTCTTCAATATATTTTCTGCTATATTCTTCTCGCAGTGCATGACATCTAGAACATGTCGCACGGGTAGATCCTATTACCACAACCACATGACATTATCAGTGAAAATAGTTTGCCATAAGAAGTTCCTGGGACTTAGTATGTAGTACACAGTTCTTAAGTATAATATAATTACATGATAGTCATACTAAAATGGGAGGAGCTTCAATTGAAATTGAAATTTGACTACTTCTATATATGCTTAGAAATTGTTAGTTTGGTTACCATAATATGTTTCTTGAAAATACCCTATTGTTTTATGTATACCTGTCATCTTACTTATGCATGTTTCTTCGTACATCACATCAAAAGCTCTGCATACCATTGCTTCAGAATATTACCGAATATAAGATACAAGACATTTTGTAATTCTTCCATTCTTACTAAATCATAGGTCCTCTTTCAGTAAATTACAAATGTAGAAGTATGTGAAGTTCTCCATCAACCCAATATTTGGTTCAATACAGAAAAAAATATCCTAAGAATAATTAGGTCACCTTTAACAGAATCACATGAATGTCACATACTCACCAATTTACCATTGCTTGCAATTGGAACAAAAACTCATGAACTACCTACTATACTCATTAGGGTTTCATTAGGTGCATATACATACACTCATTCACTTATAATTTAGGATTTACGTACCTTCCAGTAAGGGAGATCAAAAAGAATACTTCTGCGCTTCACGCCATGTAGCTTCACAGGGTCCACGTTTGAGTTCTCAATACCACCGTCGCTAAGAAATTGCGATCTCTGACTCCCCCAACGCAGAACTTCCTCCCCCGTCGGCGCTTCTGGAGCCAGTTGCCACTCCTGGTGATTATTAAATGCTGCTCGCGCCCTACGGAATCGGTGATCTCCGTGCAAATATCGTCTGCCGCCCAAGTATATCATTTTGTTCAATAACAGCGCATGCTCTGCACAAGTCTCTGGACCACACAATGGACAGCCTTTGTATCCATGCACTTGTTGTCCAGAGAGAAGTCCATACGCTGGAAAATCATTCACTGTCCATATTAGCATAGCTCGAAGAGTGAAATTCCTCTCACCTTCTGGTTTTGACATGTTCACTGCTGGTATTCCTGTCCACAGTTTCAGTAAGTCACGTACTAATGGCTGCATGAAAACATCTATATTATTGGCAGTTGGTGACTTTGGACCTGGAATTAACACTGCAAGTGATATGAAAAACTTTTTGGTTAACAACCACGGTGGAAGATTGTAGATTGTAATCAACAATACCCATGTGGAGTGTTTGATGGCATTGTTTTTGAAGGGAATAATGCCATCTCCAACTAGACCAAGACGGAGGTTTGTCAGCACTTCGGCAAAGTCAGGAAATATGCGATCTATAGACTTCCATTGGTCACTGTCACATACAGACCTCATCAACTGACCCCGTGATCTATGAGTATCGTACCAAGTCATGTGTTTTGCGATTTCAGGGCATTTAAACATTCTCAACAAATGTTTAATAACATCAAAATACCGCACTACCCTTTGAGGAACTTGATTAGACCCAACAATATATCGTGGTTCATTGCACTCTGGGCATTCCTCTAGTTCTTCATTGTTCCCCTCGTACAGTACATGGCCATCTGGGCAACAATGAATTTGCTTGTGCTTCAACCCCAACTTCATCAGCATACTTTTTACCTCGTAAGACGTGCGTGGAAAACAATTTGACGTTGGCAATAGATCTCCTGCTATCCATGTCAATAGTGCATCTAGGAACGTATGCGGCACAGAGTACAGACTGCAGAGGGAAAACAACACAATGCTGCACTGAAGACGGTTTTGAGTGCTGCCCTCAAAAACACGTTCAGTGGATTCTCGTACAAGATTATCCAAATTCTCCTCATTCCACCGTTCGTCTCCCTCGACGACGTTAGCGTCCATTGGTGCCTGCTCGCCGTTGTGGACTGTGTCGTTGTGAATGTCATCTACGCGAGTAAATGCATCTCTTGCCATGTTTTCAATGTCCACTACATTTGTTCTTGGCCATGTGAATCCGTCGTCAATATCGTCACGTACTCTTTGGCGGTAACGCTCTGCATGTCTTTCTCCTCTTCCTGCTGGACCCCGCACATTTCGTCCGTCCACAGTCTGTAGAGAAGCATTATGTTTGAGTCGATAATGTTATTCACAGATTGCAGCATCCTACTAGAATAGGACTCCAATTTCCTATATGTATATAATCAAATGCTTCACGACAATTTCCAAAGGGATTTTTTTCTGTCATATCCATCCAATGCTCTTAAATTGCAGTGCTAATCTTATTCACATTGATTTAGGCTCCATTCTCATAATAACTTACCACTGAAGTTGTAATAAGTGATTTTTAAGGTTTTTTTTCATGGCATATTCGAGTTAATGTCTGATTTCAATTGTAATTTAGAGGATCGCTTTATGTCATTGTTTCCAACATGTAGACAAGAAACACAGTCCATGATGAAAGCAATATTGTAAACACCTACCTCTCAACAACACTAGAATAGCTATGTCATCAGCTCTTTTAACGACTTACCAAAGACATTTCTAGCTTATAAATAACACTTTGTGGGTATAAATTTTGGGATAATTGAATGAGAAAAATTTAAAATTCCATATTCATTACATTGAGAGTTTTCGTTGTCTCATTTTTTTCTTTCACTGGAAGATAAATTGTTTTATCTCTTTACTAGTATTTTTTTATGAACAGATGACAACACTAACTTTTAGAATTTCATTATAGAATCAATATTCGAGCATTATTGTTTTTTTGGTTTCAAATACTTTTTTTAAATGAATTTTTGAATAACTAGCTTTCTGTCTCAAAATTTGTGAAAAATCTCAATATAATGAATATGGCCTTGAAATGTGAATTGAAATTGACAAAAATACCCTAGAAATTTGTTCTCAAAATGATCTTGTAATTACCTATCTAGCCTGTCGTTAACCAACCCATGTTGTTCCGAAGCACAACGACAACCAACTAACCAATTGCAACCGGTCTCATTGATCGCGTTCTGATTTAATGTGTGAGATTTGTTGTGGAGCTCCACTCGATCACGAGTGATGTGAACAACTAGAGAATAGAAGAAGGCAACCAATGCGTCAAAGTTGAATAGATAAACAGAGGCACAATGTGACGGTTTTTGACAGTGCAGACTGATGGAGAGGCTTCAAGGACGCGGAGTGGGCAATATACACCTAAATAGTAGCTGTTTATATTGACGAGAACTGAGAATTGAAAGTACTGCTTTTTGTTACTTCACTTCACTATGACCGCCCTGCCGGAACGGACACGAGCAGGAGTGTTTTGGTTCCCAAACTTTGACGTTGAAGGTTTAATTGACTCGCAAGCAAGCAAGCAAAGCAAGCAGCTTCTTGATCGGGGCAGCCGATTGAAGAAGATAACTTATCTGACTATGGCCTCTGGTTTTTGTCTGGGCAAAAATACCCTAGGAAATTGTTCTCAAAATTAAAATCATGAGTTCATTGTCCCCAGGTACTCTCCAAATGACTGTCGACTGAACTCTCCAAATCAACCAAAGCATGCCAGTTCGGTACGTTTTTTTCAGGTTTAGGTTCCCTATCGCCCTTTCAAATCAATTCATAATATTTCACAAACATTGTACTACAATGGAAACAAACTTCTGAGTATGTTCATACTGAATGTAGGACTCACCATGACTGGGTACACCAAGTAAGGATCTCGTCCATGTGTAATGTGGTGCCTTGCCACAGTCTCCACTTTTCTAATGGAAGCGCCTCCGCAACGATTGCATGAACATGGATATTCAGGTAATCCCAACCTATTTGCTATAGACCGCTCAATGTGATATGCTGCACATAATCTTCGCCGCATTCTGCAAGTTTTATGGACCTAGGCAATTCCAGAAAAATGGTCTCTAAAACACGCATACAATATGAATCATGTTTAGTATATACGTAACATACAAGTGTAATAGTAGAACTCACTAATTCAGGATCTAGCATCTGTTCAAAATATACATAATCCCACAATGGTTTCATACCCTACTGGTAAATTTGGAATTCACTAAACACTGTCTACACAAAACCAATGCTGATGTACATCACATCAGTGAATGGAATCCAAACTTACGAGGCTGGTTCAGTGCTAGGGACTGTGACATTTGCGAATGATCTCTAGCACTTCATAAAGTTGTTTCTAAAGCTATGATATGTGCACCATGTTTTCAACACATGACTGGTTTTAGGTACGGATTGGCAGCATATCAGACCATATATTCCAGTACACTACATTACCCCAGGAGCAACCTCTCTGTTCACAACATAATTGAACAGGAACTATCTTAATATGAAGAATTGAGTTCACTGAGGTCACATACTTATCTTATACCTTGAAGATGTTCTCGGGCATGAGATTTGCTTGAGCTGACGTATCTTCGTCTTATAAAACGACAACCAAATGACTATCTCGGGCGGCGGTTGTGGGCCTTCAGAAGGTGAGAAGATTTCAGCCCAGTTTCAACATTTTTTCTTGCTGTAGCCATGTCAAAATGCAATTCGACCCGCAAACTTGGGACCTCTTCTACGACAATGCAAGGAGTCGCAAGCTCAAGCTCCATAATAAGTTTGTAGTCTCTAAAGCCATGGAGCTAGTAGTATATATGTGACCCAGCAAGTCTTTGAGTTCGCCCTCATCAGGTAGTTCGTGGTCCTTTTTTCTACTGTACACCCTATAGTACGGGAAGCAAGTGCTCTTCTCACCTTAACAAGTCCAATGCCTTCTTGCACACTTGAATCCTTGCCTTCTAGCCAGCCAGAAGCAGCGAACAGAAATCCCAGCGCCTTGTACAGCCCACAGCACCGAAACTCCCACCAGTTCCAAGACTCTAGTTTTATTGACTACACTTGCCACGGCCACGAAGCAATAGACATACAAAATAGAACGATGCCGATACCAACTGCTTGCGAAGTCTTGCATTCGAAAGTAATTCAGAGCAACAAGAAACTGCTAGACGACATTCTGCACCACGAGGATTTAGTGTGAGTATCTATGATTGGGGAGAACCGGCAGTTAGTTACAGATGAACCGGTTGTGTTTGAGAATCAACCGGTTGAAGTTGGAGACTGCAGGAAAATTACCGATCATTTTAGAGGAATCTTTAGAATGTACCCCAATGTAATAAAGACATTCGAGTGTGGGAGTGGCGGTTGGGAGTGGCGGTCATCAGCATGGGAGTGGCCGTCAGAGTGGCCGTCATCAGCATGGGAGTGGCCATCATCAGCATGGGAGTGGCCGTCATAAAGTTACGTTGAACTAAATACTAGGCTTACATATTTTTTACAAAATCAAAATGTTGTTGGTTTGGAAAAACTATGTTTACTATTCTTGAGTGTTGCTGAACCGTGATTGTACAATCTAACCTCGATAATGTCACTCTTGTTTATAGAACACCTCGATATTGTCACCCAAAACTTCGAAACCAAAATTTCTGGTGTAAAACTCCCTCGTTATTATCCCTATCACCCTTGATAATGTCACTATTTTTTTCCAAAATCTGTAGGTAAGTGTGATAATAACAAGTAATATGGATGAAAAAAGGCCGGATGGACAACAAATTCGCAGGATTCCAGATTGTTCCAAAAACTTCTAGCAGCAATGATGGAGTCTTGTTGCGTAGTTTCCGGATTATTTTTTGTGATTTTGGTGGGTAGTTGGCGGGGTTTGTCAGGGGGGCCTTCATTCAGAGACTAGAGTCCTGACAGATCTTGGATCTAAGTTACATTTTGCGTAACGTTGGAGGCAACGCTCGTTGAATCCGGTTTTGCAGAGAAAGAAGAAGGAGGAGGAGAGCTAAGAGTGTGCGTTTCTACTATTAGGTCGGTGTGGATTCAGTCACTCGGCGGATTCTTGCTTCTGTTTCTTAAAACGAGTGTGAGGAATTTCATCAAGAAGTTGTGATGATTCCTATCTATGATGAGCCGGTTATATGATTGAGAGAAAGAGAGACATACAGACAGACAGACAGTCTACAACGAGCAAGCGGGGGCTCTGTAAGTGGATAGCATTGGCATATGATGCGCAGTGGTTGAAGTTCGTTTTGGCGCGGGATCTATCAGGAGACGGACACTGTCGCAGATCTTGGATCTATGTTTCCAAGTAATGTTGAAGTAAGCGCTCGAGTTACAGAGTCATGCAAAGTACTTGGTGGATTTGTTCTATGTGCTGCAGCTATTTTTCTCGAGCGTAAGAATTGCAAAAAGGCGTGATTCCTATGGAACGATTTTAGGAGGGGCTGGCACTTGGAAGAAGCACTAGAGATCTTGGAGGCAAATGTCTACAGCGAAGAAGCGGGCTCTCTGTAGAAAGTATTGACATGTGCGCAGTGATTGAAAATCTTTTTGTCGCCTAATTCAAGTACCAGGGGACATACACCCTCGCAAATTTGGCATCTACGTTTTCGTGTAATGTTGGAGCAAGCGCCTGAGTTGTTATTACGCGCAAGTGTAGAGGAGTGTGAGACTAGACTTAGAGTCACGCGTAAGTAGTAGTGGATTTGTTCTTTGGCCTGAAGCTTTTCTTTTCCGCGTAGGCATTGCAAGAAGGCGTGATATTCCTATTGAATAGTTTTGGCAGGGGCTAGAATTTGGAAGCTATGAGAGGCTCGCCAATCTGCAACGGTGCACTACAGAGCTCAGAGACGTATGAATTTCTACAGCAAAGAAGCGGGGGTTCTGTATAACGAGCATTGATAGAAATTTTGTTCGGCGTGCGGGATAGCTAGCGGGATTTATCAGGGGGCAGGTACTCTTGCAGATTTTGGATCTTTGTTTTCGTGTAATGTTGGAGCAAGTGCTCAAGTTATTATTACGCGCGAGTGTAAAGGAGTGTCGAGACCGAAGTTAGAGTCACGCGTAGTTGTGGATTTGTTCTCCGTTCTATAGCTGATGATTAAGGCATTCATTTTTCTCTCCTTTTTGTGACAGTGCGAAGCAGCCAACATGGTCACAACTTTTGAGGACGAAGACTTGCCGCAACCATGGTTGAAAAGGAAAAAGGCAGCACCACCAACGACTAGGGAAACAAGAACTGCTGCAAAAGCTTCCACAGGGAAAGAGAAGGAAAAAGAGTCCAATGCTTCGAAATTGCCCGCTGGAAGTGGCCGAGGTCGCAGGAGAGCCAAACCAAGCATGGTTGATACGAAGAAGGGTAAAAAAAAAACCAAACCTATGCCGCAAGCTACTGTAGATGTGATACTTGGACGATCTGAAAATCCCGTCCCCAACGTAGAAGCTCTTCGTAGAAAGACTGAGGAGGACGCAAAGGCGTGTGGGAGAATGGTCAGGACGGTATCAAATGCAGGATCCCGGAAAGTGGGCCCAAATCCAACGTCAACTCCACCAAATGACAATCAGAGCGATGAATTGAGGCCTCGCTTGCCATCCAAAGGTCCAAGTACATTTCATAACACATCAACGTATCCCATGTCAGGAGGTAACAAAGTCAACAACTAAAATCTTCACTTGTGACAGTGATTTCCAACTGTAGGATTTCTGCTTTTCCAAGCTTTGAAGCATCTGTGTATGTGAAATTAACATAATGTGAATAGGTTTGCAAGTAATAGAGAAATGGCAGGCATTTGATAAGAATTTCAATTTTTGTAATTCCAAATTAATGGATTCTTTTGAGCATTCTGTCTTTCATAACGTAGTGTATAAAATAGATGTGGGTCTTACATTGTATCGTCAAGTATGCATGGGCTCCAAAGTACATAATGACGCACAGAAGTGGTTGCAAATTTTTAGGCAACAACAACCTCGCAGAGAAAGGTGCTACTACGTTTCAGAAAGAGAGCCATGATGCACCTGCTCTTTGCATCAATCATCTTCCCAGTGCAGAACCCATGGAGACTCATGTGCTGCAACCAACGACCACTCCAAAGCGTCATCAGAGTTCGTTTCGCCGTGACAGGGTGGAATCCACCATGCACACCGAAATAGAATATGAAACCTCATGTCGAGGTCACAGGGATCACGTTGAAAGGCAGAATACTAGCAGTCATTCATCCACCACGTACTATAGCCAAGATGTAAGCTTTTTTGTCCACACAGAATTTGATTTACCTTCATCAGTGTATTAATGTTTGCAAAATAACATCATGTATAGCAATAATTTATCATTTAATCTTCCATGCAGCATTCTGGAAGAAGAGGAAGTCCACGTAACGACTCTCCTAGACAGGGACGCACATCCCATATGGAACGTGTGTACGGTTCCGTCTCCCTAAGCCCACGACACCATCGATATGGCTCTAGTCGAAGATATGAGTCGAGGAGTCCCAGGCGTAGTCGATCAAGAAGTCCTGTATTTCACAGAGAGAGACGTATGGAATCATGGTCCAGAAATCACAGAGAAGAACATGCACGGAGTGATCAAGGTATGTGATTGACACTTCTTTTACTCCACCAATTTCAAGAATTAGAACATATTTGTATATGCGGAGAAACTAGGAATATGACATTTAGAATTGCAAAATAGCTAGATAATTAGGTAGATGTCCATGATAGTTTGCACATGGGCAATTGGGCATAAGAATCCAACTAATTAGAATGTTTTCAGAAGATAGTGATATGGAGGTTGTCGGCAAAGTCACCAGAAAGATTGTAGAATATTTTTTTTTATAGAATTGCGAGTTTGTGGTAGACATACGTGGAATCGCCGCCAGAGAACAAACTCTCTGTCATGAGTTCAAACTAAAGCACTTTACATGAGATCAGTCTTTCCATGATGTTTGAAGAAAATTCAATGTAGTTGACTCAGAGTAACTTAAGGTAACGTCCGTACAGGACATCTTTGAATACAAAGGGCTTTCTTGTGAGAGAGCCGAATAAGCAAGATTATTTAAGTGACTAGTACGCTGATAGCAGGTTACAGAAAGTATCGGAGGTCACCATCGTCGTCTCCGATTCACCGACGACGACAATCACTCTCTGCAGACACTGAACCGGCATACATGAGATCAGTGTCTGCCGATCGTGGTCGAAGAAGGCACATGAGGACCCGCACGTTGTCGCACTCCCTCTCGCCCCCTCATTCCATGCCATGGAATCCACACGGTGCTGCAGTCACGGAACAGAGAAGCAAACACATTGTGAAGGTAGAAGACATTCCTGTTCCATCACCCGCACTGGATAGACGAACAAGAAGACACAAACAAGTGGCTCGCGAAGAAGAAATTGCCCAACGAGAACGCGATGGGAAAAAACCGTTCTACTTGACAGTAGACTCGGATGGAAAACCATATGGGCTTGGAAAACCGGCCTGGATGGCAGAAATAGGCAAGTTGGCAACGGGGTTGGATCCTTCCTGCACGCACATTTCCAGGCAGACCTATGAAGCGGTGACCACTTTCAAAGCGAGATTGAATGAACGGTTTGAGTACTCGGGAACTCTCAACGAAGATCATATGCGGTCTATAATGGGCAAGGCAGTTACTAGAAAACGCACGGAATTAATATCCCTGATCCAAAAGGGAGGGTCCCAGCCCCTACACATTGACCACGAAGTGTGGGGACGTCTAGTGAAATTGGCAGCGAGTAAGCAACGCAAAGACAAATCAGAGCAAGGTAGATATGCGAATGCTTGCCGCAGGACGTACGGACGGACCGGATCGAGGGGCATGAACGGCGTACGAGAAAGACTGAGAGAACATTTGAAGAGGTCTCCAGATCCCGCGGAGATTGAGATTGAAATGAACCGCGACAAGGGATATGGAGGATACAAAAAGAAGAAACATGGGGAGGCAGAGGAACATGATAATGTATCGAAGCAAGTGTTGTCAGATGAGAATTCTACGGGATCGCAGACAACAAGACCCGGATCAGAGGACAGTATGAGTGAGGACAGGCAGGGATGTCCACGGCAGTTGTTGCCAACTGCAAGCAAGGTACGTACCAGTGCCGATGTTATGTTACTTGAATGGATTAAGCACATATATTGTCGTGGTTTCATTGAGTGACAATTAAATTTTGGGAATTGCATTCTTTGGATGACCTTCACATTCAATGTGCACATTGCAAGTGGAGAGGCACATATGTTTGTATGTTCCATCCATTAACGGGGTACTTGTGCTTTGACTTGTTATTTTGTACTATGTACCCTAGGCCAGGAGTTGGAAAACTGAGTTAAAGCATTGTGTAGATGTGGTATCATGGATCTGCATTGCATGTCGGATGCAAAGGTTCTGCATATTTAGAATGATGTAGTGAAGCTAGAATGCATTTTTAGAAGAGGGACGTGATGTTAATTTCAATGGGAACAACTGTGTTTGTTTACAGTTACTGGAAACAACGGATCTTACTAACAATTTTTGTCTATATATATTTGGTGTAGGAGATATATGAGACAGACGTTGGGTTGCATGAGCAGCATGCTTCGCTTGGAACAGGAGCGAGTGCTTCAAAGAAGAGGAAATCAAACAGCCATGCAACAAGCAAAATATCAAATGAGGAATACATTAAAGAACTTCATGCTGAAATTGATCGGTTGAAATCCGGAAATGGACAGGGATCAAAGTATCCAAAGCACCCGCGCTGAATGAACGAAGGCATGTTACCGGCAGATAGAATAAATTGTTGTGCAATTCGTTGATGTGGTATTTGTTTCACAAAAGTAGACTTCATGAAGTTACAAAAAGCTTGTTACAACACTTCTGCTAATAGATGTATTGAGAAGAGTTTTTGAATGCAGGGGGTGGAGGTAACCGAGCACCAAAACAACGGTCACAGTTGTCGAAGTACGTGGTGGAGTAACAAAGTTTGCCAAGGTTGGAGTATTATAAGAATTTGAAGGAGGAAGTTGGTGTACGAGTTGTCTGGTTTTGTTATTTCGCATCAATGCGAGTAGTGAGAAGTATTACATGACATAGTGGTTTTTGCAGTTTATGACAAATATGGCACTGTGTAGTGATGGCAATACGTAATTATGGTTCACTATATGAACTATAGAAATAGCCATACAACTGATTTTTACGACTAATTTTTTTTTGTATGTGGACATATAATAACGGGGTGGACAGAAATATGTAAGAATAATATGAATGAACTATAATGTATGAAGTTGTTGTACTTAACTGAACTGTAGAGAGAATGGCCTCACAGGGGGATGGAGAGAACACGGGATGGTGCTACTGTATGCAAGAAGCAGGAGGGTTATAAATATTGAAACATATGTGAATGTTTGTACGCAGTAGTGACATTGATAGTCGAATTGACAGTATTTTGATGTAATGAACATGTGTATATGGGGGAATGTTGTTGCCACTAGGGCAATGTTTTCATTGCAGCAGTAGATGAATACAGTTGAATATATGTTTGCAGTCAGAGATGGAAATGTAGGACTGCAGAATTTGTATGTGGGAGGGCACCCCATTTGCAGGATAAAAGGCTGGGCAAAAATTGTCTGGAGAAATAACATTGACAGTGACATACATGGAGGCGAACAAAGATATGTCACTCATACACTGCTGACATGATGAATGTCCCTTCCACGAAGGTACACAAAGTATGCCCTAAACTCTTCTTTAACTATTATCTGCATGTTTGTTAAGGGTGATGGTTGGCTTTGGTATTTTCATTGACATGCACATCAATGAATGTCCAGATAGACGTGGATTTTTGTGCAGATATGGTGTTTGAACGGGGCTTACAATGTAGAAGCTTGGTAAGCGTGATGATGACTGTCATGTTTTGGGTGTAAATAAATTAAACTGGAGTTGTATGATAGTGGGAGGAACGTCGTAAATCTATTTAAAAAATCGATAAAGCAGTTGAAAATGATTTCTACAAATATAATTATTTTGTAAATAAATAGTATCGTAATTGAGGTATGTATGGGAAGATTAATACTGTATTGTAAAACTAATAGTGGAATGGATAATTGTGATGGATTGGGTGATTGCAGTGAGGCGTGAAGAAGTCAGGTATACTTATTGTAGTCAAGGATGCTAAGATGCTAAGACTAATCACATACTAGATTGTGCGATTGCCAAGCAACTTTGGATTATACAATTGGTTGCGAAGAAACGTTTGATTGAGGTACTCATTTCCACATGAGTTTTGTTGAGGGCGTGTGGTATGTACAGTTTTGGATTTGAGCTATAGGTCATTTTCCCTTCAGTATTGGTCAAATTTTGGGAATTGCAGTATTGAGTGTAGAAATAGTCAGTGTTGTTTGTTAATGTACCTTATATAGTGGGAGGCAGAAGTTAGAATGTAGTGTGTGAGTGGACCGAAGAATAATTATCCGCACAGTCGGAAAATAATAAAGTAATGAGAAGGTTAATTTCCATTATTAAGTTCTGAAAGGAATTCTATAGGAATGTGACAAAAGTGAAGTGGGTCAAACATGGCCGGCTGGTAATGGTTAGTACAAGGAACAGTTTCTCGTATAAATATATGTAGTAATAATGCGGACATATGAAGCACCAATCTAGGTATGGTCTGCAATTTGATGTTTATGAAACTGTTATTGATGACCAGGCTAACATGTTGGAAGCTTACCAGTTGCGGAAGCCCAGTGATATAAGGAACAACATATGCAGCGAGAGAGTTTTCAATAGGAAATTCTGATGAATGCACAGGTTTCAGTTGCCAACATTCACAGGATGCCCACGTTTGTTTTGTGTACTAATGTAGTGTTCATGAAAGCATGGATCAATGTACATAATTCCTAACTTGTAATTTTGTGGGATTTGAAACAACAGATCTTATGATAATATATCTCGGGAAGCAACGTCATGAACTTACTCAGACTCGGTTTGATGAATGTGGTAAGTAATTCTTTCATACTCAGAGCAATTCTGGACATGATGAAGTACGGACTTCAATTGTGGTTCTCACTATTGCACACACATCTGTTTCATTGTAAATGAAGTTGTGAAATTGAAAGACATGGTGAAACATACATGATTCTTGTAGTATGGTTGATACAGTAGGTTGATGAAAGTGGAGGGTAGATGTTGTTTTTGTGAATTCTTGAAGAATGGTAAGAAATTACGGACAAAAATGGAGCTCAGGAATTCGAGAAGTGTTACTGAGGGGAGACATTCAAATTGCTGGAACCAAGTTCTGTATATGAGAACATTATATTCGTGGATGACTGTGATAGTGTAGTTGATATATTTTGTAAGGAGAAATTAATAATACATTTGCTTTTAGAGGACAGTTTTGTTGAGCATCGTATGAGATTCAAAGTCCGGGATTTATGAAGCGTCCCATGAAGATGAGGTATAATTTTGGGGAAAAAGAGTAGTTGCATATTGCAATAGTGGTGCAATAGTCTAGACTCCAGGTTGGCCTATGAGAAGAAGTAGTGGCATAGTGGCATGGTAGTAATTGGTGCTAATGAATACGGGGGGTGGGCGGGTGCAGGAATATTATATCGGAAAAGAGAGAATATTATGTTCAATATAGTTGGAAAGTGTCCATTAGTGAAGGTACGGCAGATATTCATCTATAGTGGTGGGATCGTGAGAGGGAAGAATCATGATCAGCATACGGTGAAGGTGGAAGGAACGGTAAACTTACAAGAATTGTGGGAACGGTGAAGGTGGTGAAAGAATTTAATTTTGAAACCATGAATACTGACTTCGGGTTGTGTTGTGCAGGAACCCGTATTGAACAAAAGGGAAGGTGCAAGGTTTGTAGAATTCGTCAAGTGAGGTTTTTTTTTGGAGATTAGTATTTAGGAGGAATGCAAGTGTACTGTAATGTTTCGCACACGATATATCATGTTATTCAATAATGTGAATGATTATTTCCCCGAAAATCATTCGAAATGAATATGTAATCCAATTTCTGGATGAGTGAAAAAATGACGCTTATGAAACACCGTATAGCTCTCCGGATCTGGTACAACATATCAAAAAATGTGTATAGCGCTTATGTCAGTCATGTTAATTTTCATAAGAATGCATTGACTCGAGATAACTGTTTAAAAGTATTGTGCAGGTAATACGTGATAGTTCCCAACACATGAATATTTCAGAGGAGTGGAAATGGTCTGGGAAAACCATGAAGACTGAACGAAGGATAGACGATGTTGAAGTAGAAAGTATCTCGGCATTGAATGTAGAAATGCAACAGGAAATAACATGGATGAGGTGCATTAAGGTATATATGAAGTGAACATGTAAGATGTTGTAAAAGGAGTTTGGCAAATGTAATTCTTCATTCATATGGGCAACAAATTGCTTTGCAGCTCGTCCATGATTGGCCAGTGTAAATCTTACATCAACAATTAGTATGATTGGGCAAGTACATGTATGCCACCCGAACATGCTGGACACAAAATGTACTAGGATGCATTTATGTACGACCAACCAAACCTTCACATGTGGCATATCAATAGGTAAAAAAAGCATATGGTAATTGACAAATGTCACAGCAGGTGGAAAAAATAAGGTGCTTTACTGAAGTACAAACAACAGAATTGAAACTAATCCAGGTATAGGCTAATATAAGCAAATGTAGTAAAACCGTGCAGTAAACATTTTCACAGCTAATTTATGAAATTCTACATAGAGAGAAATTACTGGACAAAATTCAATAGAATTGGTAACAAATATAACATTCAAAATAGGATGAAATGCACTACATACCGTGGCATTCAACTTGACACGTCATCGCCCGCTAATGACGTGGCAGTTAAAGTCAAAGGGGAAAACAACGTTGAGATGGCCAAATCAACAGAACTGTATTAACGACCGCTTGTTACAGATTGTCCAGGTCAACGCGTCCTAAGTAACATCCGCGACCAACGTTTTTCTGTTGATTTTTTTGTTGATCCGGACACAGAATTTCTACGGGTGATTGAATTCTTCAAACAATCTATCCATATAGCTATGGAGTATTTGTTTATGGCACAACAACACGATATTTTGCGATATATTCACATTTGTAGTGGTGTTTATTGACCTCAATTGTGTAGATTTTCCAAAGGAGATTATGTTTACCTACAACGTGAGGCACCTACAACTTTAGACGTCAAAGTAGGGTGTACAATCCTTTGTGTCAAGGATGTCCTTCCAAGTGCCATTCTGCTACTTGAGGAGAAAGATGGACAAAATGTTGAGAGAATTCTAAAAATTATGCTCTTTGTTATTTTCCCATTGAGAGGACCTTGCATCCCGAATGTGTAATGGTACCTAAAGGTTTTCCATGTTTTATTTGTGGTGAGAAGAAATATGCAGCAACCATGTTGTTGTATGACACATGCCAACGAGGCTGGCATATGGTATATTTAACTCCACCCTTAACTTCGTTGCCTTCAGGTGATTGGATTTGTCCTCAATGCCAGAGATCCTCGGGACATGCTACGTCTATAGACATGCCCTGATGGTTTCTAAGAGGTAAATTGTTAGAATTAGGTATGGCCAGATCTACGATTGGAAAGGCTTTGTGGTTGGAAGGGGGTGGTCCACGAAGATTAGCGTTGGGCTTATTCTCATTCTTTTTTCTCAATTATGACACTCTTTCTCCCCCTCTCTCCATGTAGGTACATGCACAAAATTCTTAGAATGCTAGCAAAATGAATGTTAAACAAATTGGCTTATGAACCCTATTAATGTTGAATAGAAAGGTTTTTAACCCTTGTTGGATAATCATTATGCAAATACGTGTTTGTTGGAGTGAATTATGTGTGGATGTGTGGTTGCTGGAGCGAAGGCCGCAACTAGTTGTAGTTCTAGGTTGTATTGGTTATAATTGCATTAGCTTCTAGCTAAAGCAACAATTCTTTGAAGCCTTTCAAAAACATACCATCATGGTAGCAAAGGACTACTAATTGTATTAACAACTAGAGGACGGACGAAGCTTTGAAAGTAATGGTGTGTTCATCAATAATGGCCATGTGGTCCTTTACAATCCAAACTTGATCCACATTAATCGCATTGCTTCTCGATGGTGGTCACATTGCCCATTTGGCATTCAAAGCAAATGGCATGTCAACTTAAAATATAAATAAAATTCCAAATATGCAGTTATATTGTGTGTTGTGCATGCATTGAATATTTGGGATGAGGTGCCCATGCAACATTGTTATTGTCTAAAGGTTGTTGACAAAACCTTTGGAGGCATTCACACCAATTTTTGGAGGTGTCATTTTGGTATTTGGGGGTGATTTTTGCCAAATCTTATCCATTGTTCCAAAACAATCCATGACTTAAATAGCGGGAGCATGCTTATATAGATCTTTTTAGTGGGCTCACATGCAAATTATGAAATTGACAATAGTTATACAATTTCAAGTGGTTACATTTAATAATTGAGATATAATTTAATGGCTATAGGAAGTGGGAGATGGCTCCAATGTTGAGAATGGCAATATTTCTTGGCATTGCATTGATTTATTAAAATATTGTTTTGAATGTGCTCATAGAACAAACTTACACTACCATTGTTGATGCTTTGGTAATCATTAATCATTATATGTAAGCTTGTTTTTTATGACCCCATACTATATATGTAGACATACTCAACAACTAAACACTGATAACATTTCCACACGAAGTGTTGAGTTTCCAATAAAATTATTATAATCAAGTGGAGTTTGGTACGGACACACATGTCGTTTATCATACTACATAGTTGAAGAAACTTGATGATATTAGTTTATTGCTTGCCATTTTGGATCACATATTGTGTGTTCCATCATCTTCCTTAAAATTTTGGCATTGGATACATGGTTTGTATAATGACACACGTATTCACAAGAATCTTGAAATCATGTTTTGGAGGCCCTCACAATTTCAAGTGCACATGCTTAAAAAACCTGCATTGATTCCTTGTAGTTTGTTGTCAACTTTGTGGACAAATTTACCTTTTCATTTCATATAATGTGCAATTTTCGATATGGTGGGGTTTGTTATGACTGTGCACAAGTTGCTAGGGTGGTGGATTTGGATATGTTACTACATGTTTGCATGTATATAATCATAGTCAACTACATGTTGTGTTTTTCCATGCCACAACTTCAAATGAACGTGTGGTCCTCCATCCTAATGATAGTTTGGATCCAAGATAGACAACATCGAATATACAAATATTTCATTGGAAAAAAATTGGTTGCCATTGCACTGTGAGTTGTTGGTATTTTTTAATTGTGCACATGATGTCACGGGTCTGACTAATAGCCTTATCCTCATATATATTCAGCTGAAGATATGTTCCTCGACCACAAATAATAATTGTTGGAGTCCACGATGTAGAGTTCAGCCATAGATAGGACAAAGACAAAATTGATGGAATAAAAACAAAGCAAGTTGGTCGCCCTTTGTATTTTAATTAACTCAATTTTCAATCACACCAATCTTAAAAAAACGATTTTCATTTTTTTTGAGATCATCTTGGGTTTCAATTATATATTTGTCTATTATTTCATAATTTGTGCATCATTTTAGTATTTCCCACTTCCCGAATTGAATCAGACCTTTTCAAATTCAGTGCCCTTTTATTTTTTTTTGGCTTAAATATTCCACGATTATAGGTCAAACATTCTTACTATTTTTAGTAAAATCCTCCACTATTTTTTGGCATATTCGAATCTTATGCCCAAAAAATCTCATATTATTAAAAATATGTTACTATTTTTTATCTCCCATCCGCTATCCACTCTCCAAATCTCTGCTCTCCGCTCTCCGCTCTTCACTTACCACTCACATAGAAGTGTCGTCCAACTTTGCTAGCTACCTCATTAGATAAAATCACAAAATAGGAACAGATGCTCAATTCTCATTAGGTATCCTTTTAACTTCTTTCCATAGATTCATCACTATCCTCCTAACAACTGCAATCCAACACTAGTTTTTTGTTCAAGAGCTACAATATTGTCGGCCCAACCGAGTTTCGCCCATTACAATGATTGCCCTATGTTTCCTCTCCGATTCTTAACTCAAATGGTTTTTTTTTTGGTTCGTTTGAGTGCTTGTCACTACATTGTTAGCGGTGTAGTTTCCCTGCTCTTAATTACCCATCCAATCAATAAACAATGGAGATTACACCTATATAGTTGCCCCTCACTCTCAGTGAGGGGACAAACATTACCAAGAAGAAACAGAACATTGCTCCGCAGTCAGGTTACAGTTGCACTCAACACCCACAACCCGGACTGAGAGCACTTGCATCGATTCCTCCCACCCTTACCATCACACCTCTCATGGCCGGCTTTACAAATTCACCACATTTGTACTAACAAAGTAGAGGAAACTGCCACCCTGTGTTATCACTCCCATGACAAACTCAACTGCCCCAACTGTGCCTTTGACCCTTCAGACTTTACAGATGGTTGCCAACTAGAACCACCCTTACCCTACCTTTTCCCCTGCCGCAGTAAAACCGTTTCCTTTCACAGGTTACAATTGTGGGAACGGCGTGAAGTCACCGTCCACGCTACCTACCTCCTTGCAATAGCACATCTTGGTTGCGGTTGGCATCCCTTGGATTGACTAAAGACCTCAACAACTAACACAACCTTCATGTCCTTTCCATTGTATGTTGCTGATCCTACTCCTAGGCAAGGTGTGCACACAATCAGCACCACTCACCACTCCCAAGTAAACATCGCACGCCAAACGCACTTCGACTCTAGCTAGACACGAAGAGATTAAAGCGGAAGGTGGCCTACTACCTATACTATGGACAAGAATTGTCTTCAAAGGTCTAAATCACCCCTTCTACTTCAAACACACTAGCACTCACGGCAGCAGCATCCCCCGCTACCGACCAACCATGACTTTAACCGATTCATCTGCTCACTACTGTTCAAGTGGGGTTCAAGGAGGTGAGAGCAGACTTAACTTAGGAAGTGCCACCATCCATGTGCCTACAACAATGTCGCGGACCTCTCCATAAGGATTGCCGAAACACCTTGGGCACAAGGGGGACCCCGGAGTGACACCCGGGACTTGTGGCGCCGTTGGTGAGAGGGCCCAAGTGATCCTAGTGTGCGTGAGGGCCCCGGGCGTTGGAAACGCCTCCCACCCACGGAAACTAGGAGGCATGAGGGTGAGGCCATAAGCTATGCGTAGCTTATGGCGTGCCGATTCTAGAACGCTTTAGAACACATCATTTGGAGGTGTTAGCTAGAAGATACGGCAAGTTGAGTGGGGTGTTGTCTCGGGACAGCGCCCTGCAACAGCAGTGGCTTGGGAGTGGCTCCCGGGACTGCCAACCTTTAAACGGGCATAACTTCCTCTGTACTTGCCCGAATGGGAAAGTGAGTAGTCCATCGTGATCTACGTGAAACATAGATTACAATGGAGTGGTCGATTGTTAGAATCGATGAACGTATGAGGAAGTTATGGGGTTCTGAAGCTGCTAGGCAACTAGCGGCTAAGGGAAAATGTCTACTTGGCCCCAAGAGTTGGGGGGGAGACAAAAGGTTACTTGACGGTGGGATAGGGGTCCTGCCTAGAGTCCTAGAGGCTTATATGGGTGAGGTGATGTGGCCTCACCCACCCGAGGCCGAACGGCAAGGCCTCCATGGGCATTGGTCCATTGTGAGGGCATAATGGCCTAGTAAGGCTCGGGTTGTTGTAGTGTTGCTCCGGCAACACGATGTGCAACATAAGATTGTACTTCCATGGATGGAAGTCCACATCTAAGAATTGGTTACCGATTAAGCAGTGAGTCCCGAAAACCAAGTAGGAGGTTTGGTCCCCCTCTTATGAAGTGTTGGGGTCCGCGGTATTGGGAGCTAGCCTTTCGCATGGCGGTATGTAAAGGGTTAGTGCTCGTAACTCTTGCTAGAAACAAAAAATGGACCGAATTAGCAATGGGGCCTAGCAAAGGTTGCGACAAACAATGTGCAAGTGCATGTACGCCGCATACGCGATTCACCGTGCGTGGCCTTGGTCCTCACGAGGAAAGGCTGATTGGACTAGTGACTCTTTAGCGTTTGTACCCATTGAGGCGTAAGTGCAAGGCTGTGAAGCTATGTTACCACTGCAGCGTTGTTGAATTTGATTGCCCGTTCAGCCCAACTACCTCTCGTCTCACCCATTTGTTTAACGCAAACTTCTCATCCTACGACTCTTAGGGGTTGATCCGAAGCTCCATAGTTTTCTGTCCTGCTCAGCCATCGAGCAAAGAAGACAGAGGTTGCCCTGTCCTCCGCACTTTGATCTAAATCATGATGTATCTTCTAGCATTACCGCCTTTCGGCTATCGCCGATCCGTAAGCTGAGTTGCCGCACAATCCCACAAGTGAGAGAAAATCTAGCCCATCTCCTTCTCCTAACATTCCCCGATCCGTTCGCCACAACTCTGACTTCAAGAAAATCTCTCCTACCTATTTTCACAACAGCATTGATACTACCTTTTCTACACTCAACCTTCTTCTACCTCCCCACCGTAGAAACATCACTTCCTCGTCACATCACTCCCCACACTATAGCTGCTAGATCCACACGGAGTTACCCTAGACTACTGCCGCTAGAAAATTCTACACTGAGGCAGCACTTCCGCCTCCTACCGTTAGTTTCCCTCTCTACCTTGCATTCTCCACATCTACCCTACATCCACACATACAATCCTCCCTCTCTCCCAAAACCACCAAAAATTTTCCGGCGCGGCAGGGCTTTCGCACACACCTCCCTGGTCTCTCTCTAAGCATGCTTAATGAGCTCTTCCTTGCCGAACTCCCGAGACCCCTTCCGAATTGTTTTTTTCCCATTGCCCGACATCTTTTGGAACAGCCGAAGGAAAAAAACGGATTTAACTCACTTAACTTCTTTTTTCCTTGCATTTTCCTTTCCATATCACATTTTCCACCTTCTAGCCTTACTTTAACCCACCTCAACTACAATAATCTTATATTAACTCAATTTGAGTTTATTTTTCTTTTTTTGTGGTTCTCAAGTTCTTTAGCTCATTTTCATCATCCAAATAACCTAATTCTTAGATTAATAACTCATGTGAGCAAACTTCTTGGCTCACACCCAACCCTACTACTTTGCTCTTTCGAGACTCACCCCTTAATTGGTAGCCAATTCTTAGATGTAGATTTCCATCCATGGAAATCCAATCTTATGTTGATCATCGTGTTGTCGGAGCAACACTACAACAATCCAAACCATACTAGGCAACTATGCCCTCACATTGGGCCAATCCCCATGGAGGCCGTGCCGTTCGGCCTCGAATGGGTTCGGCCACACCACCTCACCCATATAAGCCTCTAGGACTCTAGGCAGGGCCCCTATCCCACCGTCAAATAATCTTTTATCTCTCTCCCAACACTTGGGGCCAAGTAGACATTTTCCCTTAGCCGCAGGGGCTAGAAGCCCCCAACAACTTCAGAAACCCATAATTTTTTTACATGGTCTTTGATTCTAACAATCGACCACTCCATCGTCATGTATGTTTCATGTAGATATAGATGGAATACGCACTCGCCCCATTCGGACAAGTATTGAGGAAATTATGCCAGTTCAAAGCTTCGCAGTCTCGGGAGCCACTCCCAGGCCACTGCTGTTCCAGGCCGCTGTCCTGAGATAGCGCCCCATTCAAATTTCCATATCTACTAGCTCACACCCTTGATTGAGGTGTTCTTGAACATTTTATAATTGGAATGCCATAACCTACGCATAGTTCATGGCCTTACCCTCATGCCTCCTAGTCTCCGTGGGTAGGAGGCGTTCCCAGTGTCGGGGGCCCTCACCAACACTAAGACCACTTGGGCCCTCTCACCAACGGCACCACAAGTCTTGGGTGTCACTCCGGGGTCCCCCTTGTGCCCATGGTGTTGTGGGCACTTCTCATAGAAAGGTTTGGCACCATGAAAGATAAAAGAGTGTTTACGCACAATGTTAGACCTAAGAACAAATTCCCTCTAAGAACACTTAACCTTGACATTAGGATTCAGGGGAACATAGATTTACAAACCTAGGTCATCTAACCCTTGAAGATCCATGAGAACTAGAGAAAGGAATGTGAAACAAATTTAAGTTTCAAAAGTAATAGATAGGCAACCACCTTCGTAGAAATGAAATCGTGAGCAATCTAATTCTGGTGGGAGTGACATTCATGTAAACCGGTTCAACAATGGATTACATTGTCTAAGGTTGAGGGTTGAAAGTGGCCTCCACATTTTCTTGGCAGTCAATTGTTTTTCGTTGATTATTTCGAATCGATTATAGCAATCAATTTTTAGCGATTGATTGTTCCAATCAACTATAACGATTGACCTAGAGCATTTGACCAAAGCAATCAACTGTTAAGCCAGAAAATTAAAATATTTTAAAAAATCCAAAACATTTTTCAAAATATTTAATGGAAATTCACAATTTTGAAATCAACTATTAATGGGTTTCCGCATTCATTCCTTGCTCCATTAACTAGTTCACCGCCAATCATGTCTAAGCCTTGCAAAAAATCTCCCAAATTAGTCCTTCATCTCTAGAAAGCTCCTTTGACATATAATCCCCTAAAACTTCCGTTTAAGGTTCAAAAATATGCTCTGGACACTATCTACCAGCTCACGTTTTTGGCCCGATCAGCCAATTTCCGGATGTCATTTCCATAATATAAGTTTGGATCTGGCATCTACCAACCTATGGTAGAGTTTTCGGGTCATTTTGACTACTTTCATATTTTTGACCAGTTAACAATTTTTATTAGATCCGCCAACTTTCGGAGGTGGTTTTTGCAAACCAAGTCCAGATCTGACCTCTCTAACATTCTACCAACTTATGCTAGAGTTTTTGGCTCAATCGAACCACTTACATATTTCCGACCAGCTAACGTTCTTTGGTCAAATCGGCCAACTTCCGGATGTGGTTTTTGCAAACCGAGTCCGGATCTAGCCTTTCCAACCTTCTACCAACCTTCATTCTAACTACTTGCACTGGACGTCCTCCCCTGAGCGTCACGTCTGCGCATATCCACCTTTTTTATTTTCTAATGCATTCATTGGTATTACATCACAAGCTGTCCGATGTACACTTTCAGTAACACATTCAACACTTTTATCTCGTCAGCACTAAGGACTATGTCAGCTTACAAGAAGAGTAATAATAAAAGAATGCCAACAACGAATTTACTCTTTAAATCCGTCTTTCAACACTTTACTGCTTTCTAAGAAACTACATGTCTAGATCTAAAACTTACAAGCATACACACCTTCTCTAAGAGTCTAAGTTATCTTCACATATGTGTACTAAGAGTGCCAAAAGGCTCTAGAACAATCCTTATATACTTCAAAACAACTACCTATTAGGTGGGTCAACTTGGTAGGTTGCCACCCTGTCAAAACACTGCAACTAGCTGTCCTAATGCATTTTTTCCTTTGTCCAGTTCATGCCCAGCTGGCACACTGTCATAAAAAACGGTCAACTAGTAAAAGACTCACAATGGCATTTTAATAATTTTGGACCTAAAGGCTATTTTTTGGCTAACTAAGTTAGTAACACCAGATAATTAGTACCATTGAACAAACATGTCAATCGTAAAATAGTAAAAAACCAATTAGTGGACGTCCTAACAATTAATTGTATTAAGGACAAAATTGACATCAACTAGTAAAATGGCATTTTTTGCCCTTATGACAATTTGTGAAACACAGTGCTAAATCCTTCCTTAACATCAACAAACATGCCCTAACATATTCATATAAAATTATAAACATGAGTTGGATTTATCCATATCCATATCCAAAGGTAGTCATGAATAAGCGTTCTAAACCTATGTGATAATATTTAATCATGTGTAGTCATGTCCTTTGACTAGAATTAATCATGACTACGTGACTAGAATACACCATGTTCTGTATTTACATGACCACATGGTCTTCACTACGTGTAGTCATATGACAAATACATTCGTCTAGTAACAACTATTATTAGTCATATTGTGACTGAAAATAGTTACATAATACATGATTGCTTACCAAAATGAGTCATCTTTAGCGCTTTGCATTTTGAAGGGCTAGTCATTATTTTTGGTCTAGTAATGTGCGTTTCAATTTTGAGGACTAAATGTAATCATTCAATATGACTACAAACAATACCATTTTAAAAAAACATTGCAGGTTACATTCATGACGATTACACTGTTCATATAAACAAGATGACTAAACATTGTCTGTTCACCACAAATCTCAACGACAAAGGAGAGAATCGCCGGAATTGCCATAAAAGAAGGATTATGTAATGAGGTTTAAGGGGGCTTACAGGCCGGTTGTCAATTAATAAAATAAAAAAACTACATAAAGTTAATTGGCAGAAATTGGTAAGCCAATTTAGACTAATAGGCTATGTAGGAGGCAAATAACATTAGTAAGCTTATTGGATAGATTAATAAGCCATGTAGCAAGCCACTTAGGATTGGTGGACTCTATATTGGCCAACTACCGCTTAGGCCACATAGGTGAGGAAAAATGGAGGTGAAAGCAAATAAGGGCCAAGAATTGACTTCTTGGTTAACCTTAGGAAATCTCCCATGCTTAGATCTTATATAGGTAGATTCTAGAATGCAATCTACCACATTTTGATTGTAATAGAAGGATATGGATTATATGTGCTCACTTTAAAGATATCCGAGTGAGCTATCTTCATTTTTTTAGGAAAATAGGAGATATAGGAATATAGGAGGGAAGCACATGTTAGGCACTTCCTCCTACTATATATATATAGAGTTTTGATTAGAGTTAGAACACCTTACCTTATTCACGTCGGTAGGCTACACAAGAGCTAGGTTTTTTGTCTCTTTACCATTTTAGAATATACGAGCTTCAAGCTCAACCTTCTTCATAGTTATTCAAGGTAAAGGCAAAATAAAATTTTAGCTTAGACATAGTTAAGTTGACAGATTGTAAATGCAACTTGAGATATTCTATAGCAACTTATATGAGGTGAGATAGATATATAATATAGAAAGCGGTAGCTTATGTAGCAAATTGAATTAAAAAACATGACATAGAAATTGAGAGGCAATTATTATCGCGTACCTCTCCATGAGGAGTGCCCAAAACACCATGTGCACAAGGGGGACCCCGGACTGACACCCAAGACTTGTGGCGCCGTTGGTGAGAGGGCCCAAGTGATCCTAGTGTGGGTGAGGGCCCCAAGCGTTGGGAATGCCTTCCACCCACAGAGACTAGCAGGCACGAGGGTAAGGCCATAAGCTATGCGTAGTTTATGGCTTGCCAATTATAGAATGCTCAAGATATCGCAACCCTTGCTAGGTCCCCTTAACTATCACGGCCCATTTTTCCATTCTAGCAAGAGTTACGAGCGCTAACCCTTTGCATCCCATGATGCGAATGGTTAGCTCTCCATGCCACGGACCTTCTTAGTTCATAGTAGGGGGACCAACCCTCCTACTTGGTTTTCGGGACTCACCCCTTAATCGGTAACCATTTCTTAGATGTGGACTTCCATCCATGGAAGTCCAATCTTATGTTGATCATCGCGTTGCCGGAACAACACTACAACAACCCGAGCCATATTAGGCAACTATGCCTTCACATTGGGCCAATGCCCATGGACTACTCACCCATATAAGCCTCTAGGACTCTAAGCATGGCCCCTATACAACCGTCAAGTAATCTTTTGTCTCTCTCCCAATACTTGGGGCCAAGTAGATATTTTCCCTTAGCCGCTGGCGTTGGAAGCCCCCAGCAGCTTCAGAACTCCATAACTTCCTTATATGGTCTTTGATTTTAACAATCAACCACTCCATCGTCATCTACGTTTCACGTAAATGCCGATGGATTATTCACTTGCTCCATTCGGGCAAGTATTGAGGAAGTTATGCCCGTTCAAATCCCACGAGCCACTCCCAGGCCACTGTTGTTCCAAGGCGCATAGCTTATGGCCTCACCCTCATGCCTCTTAGTCTTTGTGGGTGGGAGGCATTTCCAATGCTCGGGTTCTCACCCACACTAAGATCACTTGGGCCATCTCACCAACGGCGCCACAAGTCCCGGGTGTCACTTCTGGGTCCCCCTTGAGTCCATAGTGTTTCGAGCAATCTTTATGTGGAGGTACAAGATACAAGAACACCTCAATCGGAGGTGTCAACTAAGAGATATAGCAATTTGAGTGGTGCGCTAGTTCAAGACATCGCCGTAGTACAGCAATGCCTTGGGAGTGTATCGCATACCTCTCCATGAGGAGTGCTCAAAACACAATGGGCACAAAGGGGACCTCGGAGTGACACCCGAGACTTTTGGCGTCGTTGGTGAGAGGGCCCAAGTGATCCTAGTGTGGGTGAGGGCCCCGGGCGTTGGGAACGCCTCCCATCCACGGAAACTAGGAAGCACGAAGGTAAGGCCATAAGCTATGCATAGCTTATGCGTGCCAATTTTAGAATTATTAAGAACACCTCAATTGGACATGTGAGCTAGAAGACATGGCAATTTTAGGAGGGCGTTATTTCGGGATAGCACCCTGGTACAGTAGTGGCCTTGGAGTGGCTCCCGGGACTACGAAACTTTGAATAGGCATAACTTTGTCAATACCTATCTAAATGGGGCAAATGAGTAATGAATCGGCATCTACATAAAATGTATATGGCAATGGAATGGTTGGTTGTTAGCATCAAAGACCATATGAAGAAGTTATGGTGTTCTGAAGCTGCTGGGGGTTTCTAGCCCCAGCGGCTAAAGGAAAATGTTTACTTGGCCCCAAGTGTTGGGAGAGAAACAAAAGGTTACTTGACGGTGGGGTAAGGGGATTGCCTAGAGTCCTAGAGGCTTATATGGGTGAGGTAGTGTGGCCGAACCCATCCAAGGCCGAACGGCACGGCCTCTATGGGCATTGGTCCAATGTGAAGGCATAGTTACCTAGTATGGCTCGGGTTGTTGTAGTGTTGCTCTGGCAACGCGATGATCAACATGAGATTGGACTTCCATAGATGGAATTCCACATCTAAGAATCGGTTACCAATTAAGGGTTGAGTCCTGAAAGTAAAATAGGAGGGTTGGTCCACCTCCTAGGAACTATAAGGTCCGCGGTATGGGGAGCTAACCATTCGCATGGCAGAATGCAAAGGGTTGGCGCTTGTGATCCTTGCTAGAATTGAGAAATGCCCAAGTGATTTAAGGGTTGCGACAATTATGTAGGGAATGGCTTATGGAGTAAAACATATGACGAGGGAATTGTAAGGTTATGAAATGCAATTGTATAAGTATTACAAGACCATAGGTAATCACATGATGTGAGAATAGACACGAGAGTGGATAAGAATTATGTCGAAATGATTATTACAAAAATAAGTGAGACTTAAAAAGTTCTACGTGCGAGTGTTAACAATTGAAATTGAGAGACTATAGATGTGAAGAGATTGGTTCATATACAAAGCAACTATAAAGAAAAGGGAAGAAAAAGAGATGATGAATGCAAAAAATGTATGCGGATAACTATTGCATGAAAACTAACCACCACATAATTCTTTTCATTTTCCCTATCACATAATTCTCTTAATACAAGAAAGTTGCCTAAAAATTGATAATTTAGAAGAACCCCCATGATCAAACCATTTCAATTACAAGTATATTATTATCCTACGATATAAGCGGCTATCACTTAGTATCAATGAACTCTATATACCTTAAAATATCTAAAAAGTTAATTAATCACAGTTTGAATATCTTTGGAATATAATACGGGAAGTTATGAACAAAAAAATGAAGTGGTTGAGTTTATTATTCATTTTGATTTGATTACATGATGATATTACTTTAATCATTGATTGATTATATTATGATTGTGCTAAACATAGAATGCAACCAATTATATCATATCTATGCCAAAAATATAATGTGTTTAATTATAGCCGAGACACAATTATAAAATGACTATACTGAAAATAGACCTTGTTTAATTACATCTGAGACTATGATGTATTATGATTGTATTAAAAATAGATTTCATATGAGATAGTTGTGAATCCATAATATGTTGTGGAATTGATAATTCGAGAAATAAAAGAAGAAAGAGTATTGGAAAAAAAAGCGAACCGATTACTTGACCGATTGAAGAAGGTTACTTGGACACTCGTAGAAAGTTACTTGGCTACCTGAAGAAAATTATTTTTGACTACTTGTAGAAGGTTACGTGGTTATATTGAAGACAGTTACTTGGATACTTGAAGAATACTTGAAAAATATTACGTGTTACTTGGATACTTGATACTTCATGATATGACTATATGTGGACACTGTATTCAAACAACTTTCAACAAAATATGACAATGCATAGTCATCATATTCACTTGGTGGACTACAAAATATGAATACATATAATTGATATATTGAAAAAAAATTACTATAATAGATGGAAAAACATATTCAATGTTTTTTATCAGTTCATTACGAGATATTACACATGCACGTGTCATCCACAAAGCAAATCCACACTCTTATTTGCAGATTGTTGTGCACTACTATCCATTTTGTATCCAACATATGTTTCATACATTCAGCTACGACTCCACACATGTATGGCGTAGAAATTTGTTGGGCCACATTATAAAGTTTCCCAGAGCTTCTTCATTCTTCCACATTGGAGGGTCATACAGTTATATACTTTTGAAGAGGACATACTCATTGTCATGGCTCCTCTACACTTTCAGAGACACACAACCTTTATATATTGTAACTCCATGCAATGCACCCCCTGTCGCGTACCTCTCCACAAAAAGTGTCCAAAATACCATGGGCACAAGGCAACTATACTAGGCAACTATACCCCCACATTGGACTGCCGATGCCGATGGACTACGCACTTGGCCCATTCGAGAAAGTATTGAGGAAGTTATGCCAGTTCAAAGCTTCGCAGGTGCATTTGGGCCCTCTCACCAACGGCGCCACAAGTCTTAGGTGTCACTCCGGGGTCCATGTCACCAAAAATCCTCCACCCTTTGATTTCATCCTAGCCCGAGTGGAAAAGTTTATAATGACATGTAGAGACTTCTCTCTTTGTAACCCAATATATAATTCCAATCTACCCTTGGAATATATACAACTTGATTAACACCACACTATGTAGTTTTACATTCCTTAATGTCGGGCAAGGTTATATCCTTAGCCTTTTCTAATGTCCACCCGGCCGCTTTGGCCACGCATGCCTTCAAAGATATCCCTCTTGTGAATCGAGTCCTTGCCGTCGACTCCACACTACTACATGAGTTCTCGCTTATTGATTCCGTGCTATCACATGTCATCGTGGTTGATTCCGTATTGGTACATGACACTTCGCTTGTGGATTCCATGAGCACATAGGCTTTAAATACAAGTATTAAAAAATACTTATATACTTATCCTTGCCCTTCCTTCTCTAAGTTCTTCTTGATGTAAATCTCTATCAATGTCTTCCTACTAAACTTTAGAATAGTATAACTCCCACCCAACTTATGTTCTTCAAGTGAAATTTGGTACACTTGTTAAGTACCTTATCAAAAATCTCCACACCAAATTTTGGCACAAACAGAGTTCATATGCAAAAGTTATGCATGAAATTCTAACTCTAACTACTTAGTATGAATGTTGTGATAAAGCATCCGGTCATTAAAACTCTAATAACTTCCAACTCCTACGTCCAATCAATCTAAAATTTTGACACAAAATAAATATATAAGTTCAAAAGGTAGTGTCAAATTTTGGTATCCATATCTATAACCCTCCAAGAGATACATATTTTCAAACCTTGCTGCTTTGTTCCTAGACACCCTCCCCTTCAACTTTTAATAACTCTTTCATCCCAATGACTAAAGCTCTCAAATTTTTACCACAACTCCCATACTTTATAATAAAAAATCCTTCAAATTTTCATATCCATTGAACACTTTGATCATCCATAATTGACAAATCTCTCACTATAAAGTTCTGCTCAAGTTCATAACTAATAAAACACTACAAGTAATGCACCTAGTACAATCTAGTCACTCTAAATGCCACAAGTTTAAACAAGTTTGAACTCTCTCACTTCAATATGAATCTCAATGCAACAAGTTGAAGTTTACAATCAAACTCCAAATTCCTTAAATCCAATCTACTTCTAACAAGAGGTCAATCCCTCTTCAAGGCTAAATAGCCTTGGCTCTTCACCTAAGAACTAAGCACACACATGTGCTCCTATCTTGCTTCCCACACACCCACACTTATAACCCGTGGGGTGCTTAAGGAGCACGAAGGAAAGAGAGGATGAGTGAGGGAAGAATGAGGGATTATATAGTAAGTTGAGAGGGAGAGAGGGCATGAGGTAAGGATAGGGTGAGAGGATTAGAGCCTCCAATCACAACCCCTTAACCTTCTCCTTCTAAGTAGGGACTCATCCCATTCACAAGGCTCTCGATAAACCTTCGAAATCTCCTCCTACTTTGTAGGCTCTCATCTAATCTCCTAAGCCTTCCTCCCTCAAATGATCAACAAAGATCCTAATTCAAACATTTAACTAACCTTGGCTTTCTACCTACCACACTTTACCAAGGTATGTCCTCATACTACTTAAGTCCACTCCCCACAAGCCTAATGCTTTAAACTTAGCTTTCTTCAAGCTTCACTCTTTTTATATTTTTGTGAATAATCATAAATCAACAAAACACTACTTGTAATGTTTTACAATTGTTAACAACACATGTGGGCATCAATTTGGGCTCACAGTCCCCCTTATGCCCATGGTGTTTTGGACACTCCTCATGGAGAGGTATGCGACGGGCATTGTCTCAGAACAACACCCTGGGATAACAATGACCTGGGAGTGGCTCCCGAGACTACCGAGGTTTTGAACGTGCATAATGCTTGTCTAAATGGGGCAAACAAATAATTCATTGGCATCTATGTGAAATGTAGATGATAATGGAATGGTTGCATGATACCATCAAAGATCATACAAAGAAGTTATGGTGTTTTGAAGCTGTTGGGGGTTTCCATCTCCAGCGGCTAAGAAAAAATATCTACTTGGCCCCAAGTGTTTGGAGAGAGACAAAGGTTCTTTGATGGTGGGATAGGACCCTGCCTAGAGTCTTAGAGGCTTATATGGGTGAGGCGGCATGGCAGGCATAACCCACCTGAGCCCAAACAACACGGCCTCCAAAGGCATTGGCCCAATGGGGGGGCATAGTTGCCTAATATGGTTTGGGTTGTTGTAGTGTTGCTCCGGCAATGCGATGATCAACATAAGATTGGACTTCCATGGATGGAAATCCACATCTAAGAATTGGTTACCAATTAAGGGGTGAGTTCCGAAAGCAAAGTTGAAGGGTTGGTTCCCCTTCAATGAACTATAAGGTCCTCGGTATGGGGAGTTAACCATTCGCATGGCGGAATAAAAAAGGTTAGCACTCGTGACGGGGGGTGCATTTCTTTTTAATTTATTTTAAAATACACATTTTAAAATGCATTTTAAAATACTTGGCATTTTTTGAGGCATTTTTTATATTTTTTATTATAAGTTCACAACTACAACCAGTCCATGCCGGTAGGGCAAATATAGATATGCTCAACTTCGACAATTGTTCCATATTACCATATAGCATTAGTACATTCAAATTCAATGGCAGTGTTTGAGCCTTGAGCATTGGAATACATAATGCACCACATGGCACATCGAACAAGTTGTGAATGGTGGTTTGCATTCACAATGTCTTCATTCTTGGATCAATACTTGGGCGGAGAAAAGCTCGAAGAACTAATCCTAGAAGAGGGGAATATTTTCGACAATGATTTGCCATAAAAGACCTCACGGATTGAGATCTTCGATGATTTTCAATAAAAAACATAAAAAAACATTTTAAAACATTTTATAATGCCACCTCCGACGTCTAGAATAAAAAATGCAACACTACTCGTAACCCTTGCTAGAAAATAAAAATGACCAAGTTACTTAAGGGGATCTAACAAGGGTTGTGACAATGCCCCACTCAAATTGGCATGTCTCCTAGCTTACACCTCCGAGTGAGGTGTTCTTAAGTATTCTAGAATCCGCACGCTACAAGCTACGCATTGTTTATGGCTTTATATTCGTGACTCCTTCGTATCCTCCATGGGTGGGAGGCGTTTGCAACGTTCGGGGCCCTCACCCACACTATGATCAATTCGGCCTTCTCACCAACGGCGCCACAAGTTTTGAGTGTCACTCCATGGGTCCCCCTTATGTCCATGGTATTTTGGGCAGTCCTCATAAAGTGATACGCAACAAGTGTGAGCTAGGAGATATGGGAATTTGGGTGGGGTGCTATCCCAGGACAACGCCCTGGTACAACAATGGCCTAGGTGTGGTTCTCGGGACTGCCGAGGTTTGAACAGGCATAACTTCCTTAATATTTGCCCAAATGGAGCAAATGAGGAGTCCATCAACGTTTACATAAAACGTAGATGACAATGGAATGGTTTTTTTTGTTAGCCTTAAAGATCATATGAAGAAGTTATGATGTTGTGAAACTGCTAGGGGCTTCCAGCCCCAGTGGCTAAGGGAAAATGTTTATTTGGCCCCAAGTCTTGGGAGAAAGATAAAAATTACTTGACGGTGGGGTAGGGGCCCTGCTTAGAGTCCTAGAGGCTTATATTGGTGAGGCGGTGTGGCCGGCCTAACCCACCCGAGGCCGAACGGCATGGCCTCCACTGGCATTGGCTCCATGTGGGGTCATAGTTGCCTAGTATGGTTCGGGTTGTTGTAGTGTTGCTCCGACAATACGATTATCAATTTAAGATGGGATTTGCATGTATCACCTCTAACCTTTGGTTACTGATTAAGGGGAGAGTCTTGCATGCATTAATAGGAGGGTTGGTCCCGCTCTTATGAACTAAAGTCCACAGTATGGAGAGCTAATCATTTGCATGGCGGAATGCAAAGGGTTAGCACTTGTGACCCTTGCTAGAATTGGGAAATGGATCAAGATTATTAAAGGGCGCTAGCAAGGGTTGTGACAACCCCTTCCACATTTATCATTTTTTCATGTGCAACCAACTTTTTTTTTCTACTCCATAACCCATTACTTCCACAACATCGCCTACTGAGAATGTATAGGGTGGTGGAGGTTTTTCATTCAATGTGGATACGTGTAGTTGCTATCATAACGTACATCAAAATCTCACGGATGAGCCATGCAAGTAAATAAACAATTAGACAAAAAAATAAAATGCCACACTCTTTGGTCAACAAGTTTACATTCTTGGTGGCTCCTGATTGTTTTTTCCTCCGTCCTTCATTTCCCTCGGTGTTTCTGCCCGTTATAGCAATTAGATTTGGTTTTTTATTATTCAATAATGATTTTTGCTTTTCTATGATTTTTTGGTGCCCATTAATATTTGTAATAGCTAACCTCATCTTTTACGATGATAAATTTTTAGTTTTTGACTATGTATATTGTAATACTACTAAATAGTAACTATTGTTAGTCATACAATTCATGAACACGACTATTACAAGTCATATTCTTCACAAACCTGAATACTGGAAGTCATACATGGTACAAATTTCAATACGCATTACATTGCAAGCATAATTACAGAAAATCTTACATTTTTCTCGATGTTTTTGAACTCCTACCACTTTCATTTTATTTTTTTGCGATCATAATGCCCACAATTACTTGGCCTTCTTTCAATTCCTATTCCATACACACATTTTCTAGTCCCAACGGAGAATTATCCTTCTTTGGGTTCGTTGCCGAACTACTTCCAACACGTGTTTCAACGTTTTTTCTAATCTTTGTGTTTTTTACCTTTGCAATGTTAAGAATAACCAATATCGATTTCATACTCTCTTTTAACCCTTCCATGCATGTGTGTAAGTCTCGATCCTGGCCCATATTGGAAAAACAGTTGGACAGAGAGTTGTGGTCAATTTTCTTCCTCCACGGGAGGCATTATACATGTAATTTGTCCCTGCCTTTCGTGTTCCATTCCTCCCCCCCCATTTACAATTCCACCTCTATATTTTCACGTGTTGGAGCCCTATCCAACTTACAATTCTTTATTTATATAGTTTTTCCTTCCGTTGAATTAGTACGCTTCATTTTCTTGTTCAAAAAGTTGTAAATCTCCGGTTTTTTCTATGAGTCAAATATTCCACTATAGATACCCTCCAATCTACTATGGCTAAATCATCCTTTCGTTGAGTTGGAGTAATACCATTTGTTTGACTGCAAATGGAACAATGCCTGATAAAATTCTGAATGTCGCAAGTCACAGTGGGCTACCAAAATGGTCCTTGTGTCATTTTTTCTAGCATTTCTTTACTTTTTTGATATTTTCCATGATGTTCCTTTAAAAACTCTAGTATCCGATTCTTCGAGATGCATTCTTTGGATATCTCGTTGGCGATAAACTTTCTCATTAGTATCCCCTTTGTAATGGTGAAGAACTGGCTTCTATTGGCAATTCACTCTTTTTCTTCTCTGGTTAAGTTATCACTAATTACCTTTCCGAATACCAAGTATTCAATGTAAGGTCTTCTCCAATTTGATGGTGATATTTCTTTTAGTGTAGTTGTTAGTTCCTCTGTTAGATTCATCTCTTCTTGTTTTATATTCGTTTTTAGCATACATTCTTCACATTTGTACTCCGCATGATATTTGATGTCTTCGTCAATCGTGGGCCACCAATAAGGACTAAAAAAAATTAATTGCTAAGTCATGGATAAGGTCAAGTGCTTACCCTTTCCGTTGTGGGTTTCCGCTATTAGTTTTCCTTCTCGACTTCGTGTTACGCATATTCGTGTATTTCTATTTGGTAGTAACCTTATCAAGGTTCCTCCGTCAAGAACAAACCATTTGCGTTTGTTTGCCCATTGAAGTTGTTTTTCATTGGTAATATTTTTTCCAAGGACTTGTCCATTTCTCAAGTATTCAAAGTATGGTGTTCTCCGGTCTATTGTATAGTTTTTTTCTGTGGTCGATTCATCTTCTGATACCGAATCTAGTACTATGGTGTCGTTTTTTTGTTCGCGTATTCGCCCTTCATTACTTTGTGAGCAGACTGGACATTCTTCATAATAATTTGTTATGTCTTTTTCTCTTGTTGGCCACCAATAAGGTCCTCTTAATATGGTGAACCAAGTATTTTCAAAAGTTTGATGATGATATTTTTATTCATGCGCTTCCGCAATGATCTCCTCAATAATTTATTTCGCTATGCATATTTTTGATTCTCCGCTTGGACTAATTCGTATTAATTTTTCTCCGTCCATGATGTAAGGTTCATTAGCCCGTCTTATGTGTGTTTGTTTTTCTTCCATTGTTTCTATTGTTAACAATTTTCCATACTTGAGATATTCTTTGAACGGCTTTCTCCAATCCTCCGTTGGTTGTACATATACCATGTACCATTCTAGGCATGGCGTTACGTCTTTTTCACTTTCTTCAATCTTTCCACTTAATTCTCCTCCTTCTTTCATGTAGTTTTCTTTTAGTATCTCCATACTAAATAAATTAGCATCCGGTAGTTGGTCATTCACCCCGGTAGATGGTTCTCCATTATCGATTCGAGAGAGGTGATCCGCCATCACATGTCGTCTCCCAAGCATGTATACAATCTCAAAATCGTATTCTTGTAGAAGAAACATCCATCTTGCAATTCTCCCCAGAACTATTGGCCTATTTATCAAATATAGTAATGTTTGGTGATCCATATAGAACACAAAGTGATTCGCCAAAAGGTAGTGTCGGAATTTGTTGACTGAATATACCATTGCTAATGTTTTTCTTATTGTTGTACTATAATTTTTCTCCACTTGATTAAGTAACCGGCTTGCGTAGTATATAGGCGAATCGATTATCTCGTTCACATTTGTGCTAGTACCGCTCCGATGGCTATGTTTGATGCGTCACAATGGACATGGAATTTTATTAACCAATTCGGAGCCATTAATATTGGTGTTATAGTTAGAAGTCTTTTGACTAGTTCAAATGTTTGTTGGCACGCCGTTGTCCATTCAAATACTTCATCCTTTTTTTAAAAAGCATAAAGAGGTCTTGTAATTTGTGTGAACATCCATATAAATCGCCTATGGTATGTTACCGAGCTTAAGAAGGCTCGTAAGCTCTTGACATTGGTTGGTGGTGGTAAGTTTTGTATCACAGAGATCTTTTTGGGATCTATCAATAGTCCCTCTTTGCAAACCACGTGACCAAGTAAACTCCTTGAGGTCATGCAAATCATACACTTCTCTGGATTAAGACTTAATCCACATTCTCTACATCGTTGAAGACAAAGCTTAATTGCTTGTATCGAATCTAATATTTTATGAATAATTTGTCCTACCCTTGATCGGGGTTTTTCTTTCGTCGTTTTTCTCTTAGTTGACGTTCGATACTCTGCTGCAAGATCTTCTAGCTCTAGTAGATCTTTTCCCGCTTCCCGTTGTATCTCCTTGATTGTATTTATTATTTGGCAGTGTATCTCCCACTTTTTCTCCCATTCAAAGTCATCCGGTGCATCCCGTACCTCCTGTGACTTAAATTCTTTTCGCCTTCTCTTCGGCTCATTTTTATTTTTATTTTTATTTTTATTGTCTTCATGGTGAATCTCCCAATTATTCTTCCGTTGTAAGTCCTCCGGTGCATCTTGCACCTTCTGTGACTTAAATTCCTTCCACCTTCTCCTTGGTGCCTTTGCATTTCCACTTTTTCCATGGTGAATCTCCCGATTCTTCTTCGATTTCAAGTGCACTTCGATTCTTCTTCGTCATCCAGTGCATCCCGCACGTCCTGTGACCTTGATTCTTCTTGCCTTTTCCTTGGCTCATTTTCACTTTCATCATCCATAATCTCCACAGTATCCTTATTATCTTCATCATCACTATCGCTATTAGCTGAGTCTTCACTCTTTCTTTCATCTTCTTCATCTTCATCTTCTGATTCACTATCTTCCTTAGAGTTTTCCTTTGCAGCTGTTCTTTGGGCTCTCGTCATTACACACACACTTGGTGTCACTACATTCGCTGCCACCGTGGGCTTCTTCACATAATCATTTGCTTCTTCTTGATGTTTTCTAAACAATGAGCATTCTAGTTTTCTATGACCATGTTGATGACAATAATAGCACTCGTCGGCGTTGCCTTCCCGTCGTGGTAGGCCAGTGTACCCGATTCTCAGAGCAGTTTTTTGGCTCATATTGTCCATCACCTCCCTGAGGTATTTCAATCTCCCGTGATTAATAGGTCCTCTAAGGCTGATGCACGCCGTGGGTCGTTCCCTTGCAATTTAGCTCAAGAAGACTCACGGTAAGACATCACGTAAATTTATATTCGCTTGAAAACTACCGTGCCTCATTAATATGTTCGGTCCTCTAATTAATAATTCCTCTCTTCTCCTTATGATATGAATATATTATTAGAGTGAACACAATCTCATTATCTTAAATTCTCATTCTCAATGTAAGGCATCATTGATTATAAGAATCTTTAGATTAGAGAAGGTTTCAAGAGGTGTAACAATATCCTTGATAACAATATATTTTCTAATAAGTTATATGTGAGCAATTTAGAGCTCGTAGTACATAACATCAATCGCACAATTGTAATATTACTCTTATAGTGAGGAAGAAGATCTCATGTTCTTGAGTCTTTTTTTTCAGCTCAAGTGTTACTACTTATAATATTGTAACTTGACATGTATGCATATAGTAGTTATAATTTCATGAACACATCATTGATTGTTTTGCAATGTCACGTTTAACTTCCAAGTGTTTCTTGATGACGATAGTAATTATAACTCTCTTGAGTTTTACTCAAGAGAGAGAACTCTTCTCTTTGATAGTTGATCCTTCACTTGTAATGACATCCAACAACTCACAAAGAATCTTAAGAGAAGAAGCACTTTTACTACAAAGTGTTTCTTGATGACGAGAAGTAAACCTATCTCTCTTGAGTTTTGCTCAAGAGAGAGAGAGAGATCTTCTCTTGAATAGATAATCCTTCAAATTGTAATGACATCCAACAACTCACAAAGAAACTTAAAGAAAGAAGTTCCAATAACAATTGTAGTAAGTAGATTATTTCATATCAATATTACTTCATTCATATAGATTCAAACTTTGATGTAAATTTATATCTTCATCATTCTTGTTAATCATAAAATAAGTTCGATACTCCAACATATGTTATATAATATAATATGCATAATACTTGTAAGTCAATTATGTAGTTTATGATAATAAGTTCCTCCTCTTTTGAAGGAGTTTGTAATCGTTAAGAAGTTTCACTTTAATCATCCATAACATGCATATAATTCTTCAAACATACAATCACATGTATATTTATAATTCCCTTTTAAGGAGTTCAATGATAAGTTCCACTTTTGAGAGACAATCTTGTTTCCTTCAATCAATTTGCTTTCTCATAATAACTTCTCTCAAAGTTCCATTGATACTCCAATTATTCTTGAGCGCTTTGTTCTCACCCTCGCACTAATGCTTTGAGTTCTTTCTCAAAACACCTACTCTCCTCTCGTTTATCAATCACTTTAAGTCACAAGTACCAATAGACAACTCGTAATTCAATTTGAGAAAGAGAGAGAGAAAGGTCACACACACATTTGTGGAAAAGATAGTGTATTGCAAAGGTGCTCCAAGAGGAGAGATACAAAAGAAACTCAAGTGTTTTTGACACTCAAATTTGTGATAACTTCGTTGTGTAGAAAATGAGGTGTAGTCTCCTAAAATTGCTCCCTTTATATAGTCTTTTCTCCCTAACTCAAAATCTAACTTTAGAGTGGTTGTTAACTCCACTTTCCTAGATAACTAACTATCTCCATCATATGTAGATGATATCTACCCTAAACGGTTATAACCGTTTTACCATTTTAATGTTCAAATCTCTAAGATTCTACTATATCCTTGTTGTGGCTACATTGTAATTACTTTTGAGAATGCAATCAAGTCTTCATATTTGCTTGATTCCAATGATTTGTATTTGAACATACTAGTAGAATCTACCTTTGTTCTATATGCTCATAATGCATCTTCAAAATAGTTCTTAATCTAATATCCCAACATTCCTATATACTCCATAATTATGTCTCCAAAATATCCCCGATTCTTATATATACTTCATAATCATAATAGTCTTTTAAACTCAAAAACCCACATTCCTATATGCTCCCTAATACTTCTTATAATTGTTTCCATAATTGTCTTCAATACACTTACACTTAGACTAGTGGCATATAATCTTAGTCTTAATATACCACATAATGTCCCTCTATACTCTTATATTCCTTCCCTATAAGTCCTTATAAAAATTCCCCCTTTCTAATACTAAGTTCCCTTTGCTAAACGGCCGAGTACCTATCACCATGGGTAAGGGTGCCTAAGACCGCGCGTCTTCCTTGTAATGCCGTGGTAAGGGACCCTATAGCCGTGGTTGCGCTCCTATTGCCGTGGTTGAGAACCTCCGAGCTCTTTTCCGAGCTTCTCTTCATTTTGGTGATGATCTTCTTCCTCTTGGTGATGCTTGATGCCTTTGGGTGTTTTGTTGTGGCTCATTTCCCTCTCATAATGTTGGTTCTCAACAAAGGCCGCATGGATAGGGGTATGTTTTTTCCCTTGGGTAGTATTGGCTTCGGTAGGGGTATGTCGTTTCCCTCCGGTAATAGTCGTACGGGTACCGATCTCCTCTTCGGTATTCTTGCCCATAATAGGGGTATGGTTCATCCCTTTGCTTATCCCTCCCTTGATAAGGGTATCTCATATCTCGCCGATTCTCCCCGAACCGCGGGCGCTCTTCATCCCTAAACTTCGACGGTGCTACCTCTGCCCTTTTCTTGTTGTTGTTCAATTGTGGTTGTACTTGATTCACTCCATATCTCCTTTCTCGCCTTCTTCCATCATAAACGCATTCACTTGTATTGTGGGTAGTACTATTGCAATTCGAGCAAGTCTTTAATTGGCTCTCGTTTGAATAATGGCCTTTGTTATGGAATCTTTGGCAAGTGACTTCCGTCCTATACTTCCAAGTACCGATGGCAAGTTCTTCTATCTCTTGTTTAAGAGCCTTTAAATCATCTTTAGTGATATCGGCTTTTTTAGCCTTTCCTTTTTTCTTTTTTCTCCGACATTTTGTTGGAATCGCTACTTGATTCTCCACTTGATTCGTTTTCTTTCATCCTTTCTTTTTTCATTTTGCTCATCTCAATCTTTCGTGCCAAAGCTAGTGCCTCCTCCAAAGTATCACTTGGTAAATTGTTTACGTATTTCTCATACTTTTTCCTTAGTCCATTTATGAACCAAATCTTTCTAATTTGTTCTCCAGGTGCGGGTTGAATTTTAGCCACCGCTATTATTACTCGTTCATAGAATTTTTCCACAGATTCTCCTTTCTTTTACTTTACATGTGATAAGTTGTTGATGATCTCCCCTTCCGATTTGGTTGATCGAAACCATTGTATGAAAGTTTTTTTATATCGTTCCAATTCAAAAAGTGATTTGTGGGAAATTGAATGTACCATTCTAGTGCCTTCTTTTTAAGAGTCACTGGAAACAATTTTAGTTTCTCCAATCGGTCCCTTCTTGATTGGCTTGACATATATTGACATATTCTTGTATGTAAGTGTCCATATCTCTTTTTCCTTTATATGTAGGAAGAGGTATCTTCCCTCTTCTAGGCACGGGTGGCACTCCTCCCGACATTGCTATGTTTCTACTTCCTCCTTTCTTAAGTAAATCCAATTTGTTTTTTGATGAAGTTCTTGGTTGCCTTCTTCTTATATACTTTGTTCATGTTCCACATTAAGTCATAGAACCTCTTTACTCTTTCCCATTGAGTTAGTACCTCTTTGTCCCAACTAAACTCCGGGTACTCCCATGGCCAATGACTCACGAGTCCCTTAGTATCTACGCTTTTCTCAAGATCATTAATCACGTACGATCCTTTCACGTTTGTTTTCTCAATTCTTCGCAAAATTCCCCTTTCAATATGTGAGGCTTCAAGTGGTCCAATTAATTGTTTTTCTTAGGATTTTTTTTGTAATCTTTCTCGTAAGTTATCGTGGCAATGGATGTTCTCAAACCAAGGACACATTAATCATAGTCGGTACCATTATTTGTGTCGTAAAGGAATCTTTCTAGGTTATAATGGTACCCATTTTGATTTGTTGTTCTTGGCATGCATTCCCACAATGTATCCTTGTCTTTGTTCCACACTTTAGTAAAGATGATGGCTTGCAATTCTTCAAGTAAATCTTTGATTATTTTCTCAAACTTGGTACGTAAAACTAATCCGTCTTTCTTGAAAACATCTCCATGCTTGATCGGTGTATACTCGGTTCATACATATCATTAAGTCAAGAAATTTGTTGGTGCTAATTCATTCTCCTGCTTTGTTAGACTCTTTGATGTAGTCGGGATATTTCCATGGCCAACTTGATATTAATTCCTTTTGGTTGTTTGCTATAATCTCTCTCGGTTTAATGTTCCAATTTTGCTTGTTGTTCATTGGAAGTTTCTTCCGTTGTTTGCCACAATCTATAAAGTCGAGATTCCTCAATGTCCGTTTGATAGATTCTCTCTTGAGTATCGTTTCGCAAAAAGTGATGAAGTTTAATTCATCCAGCGCATCACGTATCTCCCGGTCGTTTTCCGTATATCTCTTCTTATTTGACATTCTCACTAATAAGGCGCATTATTTTCGAACGTGCTAAGTTCCGTTTGGTAGATATGATGTTGCGGTTATCCGATCTTTTTGGCATAATTCTCCTCATGCTTAGTTAACACATTCGCCGAGAACCTCCACTTCCGTCCCTTTCACACTTAAATCACCAAGACACATTAATGGCAAGAATCTCCAGCATGGTCGCCAAAATGATGCGCGCCGTGGGTCGTTCCTTTGCAAATTAGCTTAAGAGGACTCACGGTGCGACATCATGTAAATTTATATTCGCTTGAGAATTACCGTGCTTCATTTATATGCTCGGTTTTAAATTTAATAAACTTTTTTTTCTTATGATTTGATAATGATTAAGTGGAGTTAAACGATCTCATCCTCAATTATTTTCACTCTCAATGTAAGGCTCAATAATCGTGAGAATAACTAAGGTAGACAAGGTTCAAGAAGTGTATCAATATTCTAAAGTTCCATCCATATCATTCAAAACATATCATATATAACAATAGCATTAATAATTGACAACAAGAGAATTCTTCGAGAGCTTGCATAAATTCCGAAGAGAGTCAAAACTTGTAATTATATAAGTTTCGTAGTTCATAACTTCAATTTCATTCAATTGCGTCAATAATCTTTTGATATCATAATAAGTATAATTTATAATAGTAATGAAGAAGATTTCATGTTCTTGAGTCTTTCTTTTTTAAGCTCAAATGTTACTTCTTATAGTATAATATAATGATCTTAAATAATTATATCAAGTTGTATATGATAATTTTGATTATATTATAATATCAATATTCTTATATTTAATCACTTATCACCATAACATAATTCCTATGTAGCAAAATACAAATTTTAGTTCTTTGTTTATGATGATTTACTTTTAATACAAAGTATTTTTTGATGACGAGAAGAATAATATTGAGATCCTTTTCAATGTCATTTTATTCATCAAATTCAATTAACACTTCAAAACCTTGAATGTTTGATATCACTCTTACACTACACTCTCAAATCTTTTTTTGATTGATTAGTCTTTCAATTTTTATAACATCCACAACTCCCAAAGAATCTTGAGAGATAAAGAAGTTCCAATTTTAGTAACAATCGTTGTAAGTAGTTTGTCAAAGTTCCATTTTATCAAGTTATTGATGTATAAAATCTCATATGGATAGGAATCAATCTTATAATAATGAGTTTCGCTTTAAAAAAATATCATATGTTCAATCTTCTCACTCTCTTTTGAGGAATTAGTCAACTCTCGCTTAGTCACCCACTTGAACATAATTTCATATTAAGAAATAGCTTGCTCTTTTGTCACTCAAATTGTCCTTCAAACGTTGACGTTTAATCTCAACATCTCTCAAAGTTCCAGTAATTCTTCAAATCTTCTTAAGTTTTTGTCTCTCAATCTCACACTATTCTTTTGAGTTCTTGCTCAAAATAATCTATTCTCCTCTCGGTTGTTTAATCACTCAAGTCACGCAAATACTATTTAGCAATTTGTAAGTTCAATTGAGAAAGGAGAGAGATCACACATATTTGTGGAAAAGATAAGTATATTGAAATAGTGCTCCGGGAAGGGAGATACAAAATAAGCTCAAGTATTTTTGACACTCAATCTTAAGATAACTTCATTGCTTTGAAATGAGGTGTTAATCCTTCAAAACTCCTTGTTTTATATAGTTTTTTGTTATTAACCAAAATCTATAATTGGAGTGCTTGTTCTTTCCACTTCTCTAGATAACTACTTATATATGACGTTTGTGGATAATATTTATCACAAATGGTTATAACCGTCACACTACCATATGTTTGTATTTGTAAGTTTTCCACTCTATTCTTGTTGTGGCTACATAGTAGGATTCTAAATCATTCTTAAGAATCAATCAATTCTTAATATAATTGGATTGATTCAAAATAAAATGATTTGTACTAGTATAATTATTCTACTAGAACGTAAAACATAGTCCTATATATATCTCAAAATCCTCCATAATAGCCTCTCATACCTTTTACTGTATCTACTCATCCTTGTACAAAATTTGAAGGTATTCTTTCATTAACTGCTGGTTACCCTATAACCGTGGGGCTAGGGTACCTATAATTGTGCGACTTCCTTCTAATTTTGTGTCCGGGTACTTATTACCGTGGCCGAGGGTTTCTTCTTCGTGGCCGCGTCCTCTCCATTCTAGGGTGTATTCTTCTTCATTTCTTCGAGTTCCGATATTCCTCCTTCGATCGCACTTGCTTGTTTTTTTATGTTAGGTTGCTACATTGAGGTTTCTTTTTGTCATGATTGTTAGTCAACACTCACCAATGGGTTGCTTGAAAAATTACCGTGAAGGAGTGGAAAGCAACTTTGCTCAACGAAAGATTCAGTTCTTGAGCTATGTGGTGACAAATGAAATTGGTGGCCTTCGACCCAAAAAAAAGGCTTAAGTCAACTTGTTTGGCTAAGTCAACTTGTTTGGATTAGCCAACTACTGCCACCGTTTCATTCGAGACATTTTTAAGGTTGCTACGACCTTGTTTGATTTGTTGAAAAAATGGCTATAACAATAGTGGGATGAGCCTTGTCAGCAAGCCTTTGGGGAGCTTTAGAACAAGTTGTCGTCGCCGCCCGTGCTCATGTTCACGGAGTTTGACAAACCTTTTGAGGTGCATATGGGGGCGAATGACTTTGCCATTGGCGGATTGTTCATACAAATTGGATGGCCATTGCATATAAAACCATGAAGCTCAATGGTTGTCACTATTTGGGGTCACAAAGCAAAGGTCTATACGAACAGTGTGCCTTTGTGGTGGTACGATACTTTGGTGCTTATAAAGGTGGATTTGATCCACAAATCGAGCCGTGGCAATGTGGTGCCGAATATGTTAAGTAAACGAGAAGAATACCAAGCAATAAGAACCATCCAAACCTTGTGGCTAATGTTTAACGATGAAGATAAGGGGTACATTAACTACCTGAAGTACAAAGTCTTTTAGGTGTCGCAACCCTTGCTAGCTCCCCTTAATTAACTTGATCATTTTTTAATTCTACCAAAGATCACGAGCACCAACCCTTCACATTCCTCGGACCCCTTAGCTCATAGGATGGGGACCAACCGTCCTACAATAGCATTCAAGACTCACCGTTTAATCGGTAATCATTGCTAACATGTGAACTTCCATCCATGAAAGCCCAATTTAAGTTGATTATCGCGTGGTTGGAGCAACACTACAACAATTCGAACCACACTAGGCAACTATGTCCCCACGTTGCGCCAATGCCCATAGAGGCCATGGTGTTCAGCCTCGGGTAGGTTTCACCACACCACCTCATCCATATAAGCATCTATCCAACCGTCAAGTAACCTTTTGACCCTCTCCCAACACTTGGTGCCAAGTAGATATTTTTCGTAAGCCGTTGGTGTTGCAACCCTTGCTAGCTACCTTTAAGTATCTTGGTCATTTTTCCATTCTAGCAAGTATTACGATTGCTAACCCATCGCATTCCGCCATGCAAATGGTTAACTCCCTTTTCTAGTTTATAGGGGGGACCCAACCCTATTACTTTGCTCCTTTGGGACTCAATCGTTAATCAGTAACCAATTCTTAGATGTGGGATTCCATCCATGGAAACCCAATCTTATGTTGATCATCGTGTTGCCGGAGCAACACTACAACAACCCGAGCCATACTAGGCAACTATACCCTCACATTGGACCAATGCCCATGGAGGCCTTGTCATTCGGCCTCGGGTGGGTTCAGCCACACCACCTCACCCATATAAGCCTCTAGGATTCTAGGCAAGGCCCCTAGTCCATCGTCAAATAAACTTTTGTCTCTCTCCCAACACTTGGGGCCAAGTAGACATTTTCCCTTAGCCGTCGGGGCTGGAAGCCCCCAACAACTTCAAAACCCCATAACTTTTTTATATGGTCTCTGATTCTAACCATCAACCATTCCATCATCATATACATTTCACGTAGATGTAGATGGACTACGCACTTGCCCAATCGGGCAAGTATTGAGGAAGTTATGCCATATCTTCTAGCTCACACCTCCAATTGAGGTGTTCTTGAGCATTTTAGAATTAGCATGCCATAAGCTATGCATAGCTTATGGCCTCACCCTCATGCCTTCTAGTCTCCGTGGGTGGGAGGCGTTCCTAACGCCCGGGCCCCTCACCTACACTAGGATCACTTGGGCTCTCTCACCGATGGCTCCACAAGTCCTGGGTGTCACCTTGGGTCATTTTTGTGTCCATAGTGTTGCGAGCAATCCTTATGGAGAGGTACACAACGCTCATCCCCAACAAATGGAGTCGATGCCTTCATCAACTATACTCGTAATCGGCACACCAATTCTCAAGTTGCCATCCTCTTTGGTGGGGCATTGTGTTTAGCTTAGGGCGCGACCCCCCTATGCATCTTCTAATTTCGCACAATCCCAAAGGTGTTGTTCCAAGGTGGTTCATTAGCGACTTTGGATCTGTCATCCAAGGACCTAACCTTCACTAGACCCATCAATTTTGGGACTCACTTGGGTTGCCCCTCCTTGGGGCCTTCCCATCTTAGGCTTCACGAGCCTAACTTGACACATCTAGGCCAGACCTCAACGCTACCACTAAGTTGACTCGGTTGCAACTCCGAGATGGCTTTCTATTGTTAAACCATGTTCGATCGCATGGGGGTGATGCCAAGTCCTGCCCGACTCGGTTCCCACTTTGCCCTTTCGAGACATAGGTTCATGACTCCTATACACCAACTCTCGTTAGCTCGCGGGTAGCACTTTTATGAGCACGCACCATCACCTTGCCCCCGCCCAGACAAGCCATGGCTAAAAGGTTTTTTAGTGTTATCCAAGGCCTCTCCAAGCCATGGTCCCCAATTACTCGGTTTACCTAACCTAGTTTGGATATCTATTCCTTTTCTTCCACTAACCAAGCACAAATACAAGACTAGGACCTCATCTCTTATTTTTCTCTTTGCACCACTAGAGTTGAACTTTATTGCCTTAAGCCAAAAAACAAATACATTGTGTGGAAGGCATTGCTCCCAAAACTAGTATGCTATAAGCATCTTTTCCCCACTAGAGGAGATTGATGTCCTCATCAATGCCTACGCTTCTTTTTGTTGGAACCTTTAGTCCTAGTTTCTTCAAAAGGCTCTACCAATTCCTTGACGTTCATCATGTCTCTTGTTGCTATCCAAGTGGTTTTTTTTCCTTGGTATCCCCGCCATTTCACCTTGAATTCCCTTGGTTTTTTCACTTGGGCTTCCCACACTTGAGGATGCCCTCTACCCCATATTCCAAATGACCTACTACAAGGTCGGGAGGTGGCCTAATCATTTACTTGCGATTGGGCCACAAGGTGTCTACCTTAAATGGTTTTAATAATGTGACATGGAATGTTGAATGCACTTTGATCTTGGCGGTAACTCCAACTTATACATGTCCTTGAACATTCGTTCCACGATGGTTAACCGAACTTCAACTTTGGACATGAACTTTGGAATGAGGCCCTCGGGCAAGGTCAAGTTGTTCACATTCAACAACACCTTTTGGCCCATCTCATACTCCACTTTGCATCTTCCTGCATTGACTTGCTCTTTATAGCGCTTTCGGGTGTTAAAGGTAGCCTTCTTTTCTTTTATCTGGTACTACCCTATCTCCGGTAGTACCTTACCGGTACGCAAGGTATCTTAGTCCAGTCTTCCTGACAGCATCCTAAGGCCTAGCCTTCTACCGATTTAGGTATGAACCATCCTTTCATACACCTGTTCTTCCCTATTTCCCTAGGGTCCATGCTACTATTACCCTGCCTTTACTGGTAAGACTGCTTGTATGCTAGTTGAATCAACCAGTACCCCTACCGGTTTCTCTACCGGGTTTCCTGGGGATCTACCGGTTATCTCCTGCCTACTGGTTTCAAGACTTATGCACCGGTTCTGATGTACTACCTTAATAGGATGACTAAGACGAGTTCTAACTACCTGCCGTGAGGCCTTCTCTATTCCTTACTTACGCACCAGCCGGATTTATACCTTTACTACCGTTAACACTAAAGTTATTACTGTTAATGGATTATTCTACCTATTATTTGTTATTGATCATAATTCCTTGATAAGCTCCTTTGTTGATACTCCTAACTTACTGCTCTCTTCTACTACCACTCTCAGAGTTAGTTCACAACCTACTCTTCTGCACTTACTTAACCCTTCTTGTAGAAACCTTCAACTAGTATAATTGCATTCCTTTGTACCGTTATACGTTTTAATACTACAGAATTCTAAGTATTCATCTAATATGGATTTTACCACCATTTCCTTAGCCACCTTACAAATAACCTTTTTCTTAACATCAGAAGGTCAACTCCTAACTTCCATTTTCATACAACCAATACTTATAAGAAACAATGCAATTGCACCTCTAACATAATACTCAATTCCTACCTTCCTGTTCAGTTAACATCTTACTCACAAAACCCAACACTCTATTAATTGAAATCCTAATACACATTCTGAGAATGAGAAAGAGAGAGAGAACCTTCCTCTCTTTCTTAAGTACCTTCCCCCCCTATCTCCTTCTATCAATACTAACCACTCACTGGATTTATCTTATCTACTACTATCCATTCCTTATCTGCAACTACGGCTCGCTCTTATCCCTAATTGCTACTTTCTGATACTATTCAAAAGGTAACTTGAAAACCTTTTTAACCTGATACTGCTAAAAGTTACCTTCTACCAATTCCCCTTTAACATTGCCCCCATTCTAATCTAAATTCCGCCTTCGGAATTTCTAAACTATCGCTACTGGTTACCTAATGCCTATGCTGATGAGACCTGGTTGAAGGTGCTCCTGATGACTCAGCAGTCCGCTCAACTTCTGGAATTGGCGACGTAGCCTGATTCACGATGGGAAAAATGGTAGGTCCCCTACCATAATGTGACGGTGACCCTGGTCGAGCCCCCGGCGTCCTCGATCGTGATCGTGACGTTTTGTTTCCTACCGGGGGTCGAAGTACCGTTTCTCCCTCCGGATCAAGTGAATTCTTTTCTTCCGTAGCTGATACTGGACTTGATTGTCGATCTTGGCTCCTACCTTGGGAGGGCGGTCTTGGGCTTCTGGGCTGGCTGGGGCTTCGACGTTCCTCTGTCTGTCGAGGAGGAGGAGATCTCGTCTTGCTTCGACTGCGGCGTGCTGCTGTTGTAGGTCGGGAAAAGCTCGTTGGTTGACTTCGGCTTCTGCTTCGAGGTCGAACCGGTGGTGAAGAAGGTGTAGGTTTTGACTCCTCAGCTGGGGCGGGCGGTGCTGAATTTAATGGACTACCTCCATCGCCTGCTGCTTCATCATGGGACTCTTCATGATCTAAAAGAGGTGCTTCGAGCATTTCAAACTCGGGAAATACTAAGCGGTACTGTCGCACACCTCTCCATGAGGAGCGCCCACAACACCGGGGCACAAGGGGGACCCCGGAGTGACACCCGGGACTTGTGGCGCCATGAGTGGTTGTGCCCAAGTGATCCTAGTTTGGGTGAGGGCCCCGGGCGTTGAGAATGCCTCCCACCCATAAAGACTAGGAGTCATAAGGGTAAAGCCATTAGCTATGAGTAGCTTATGGCAAGAGGATTCTAGAGTGCTAAATAACACCTCAATCGGAGGTGGGAGCTAAAAGATATGGCAATTTGAGTGGGGCACTATGCCGCGGCTAAGGGAAATGTCTACTTGGCCCCAACTCTAGGTAGAGAGACAAAAGGTTTTCTGACGGTGGTGTAGGGGTCCCGCGTAGAGTCCTAGAGGCTTATATGGGTGAGGCGGGTTTCCCGACCGACCCCCCCCCGGAGCATAGTTGGCAACTATGCTTCGGGTAGTTGTAGTGTTGCTTTGGCAACACAATGATCAACTCAAGAGTGGATTTCCACGGATGGAAATCCACATCTAAGGATTGGATACCGATTAACAAAAGAGTCCCGAATGCATGTGTAGGAGGGTTTGGTGACCAAGCCATGAGCTTGGGGTCCGCGGTATGGAAAGCTAACCGTGCACGTGTGTAGGTTAGCGCTCGTGACACTTGCTAGAGTTGGAAAGCGGACAACATAAGTGAAGGAAAACTAGCAAGGGTTGCAACACTTGGTATCAGAGCAGGATTCCTTTTTTTGAGCTAGCACTTTGAAGGAGAGATGGCTATCAAACGTGCGGGTGACGATGGTGAGCCCGGTGGTTCTAAGAAGTTGCGACGCTCAAAACGGAACAAGGATCATGTCCAAGAGGATTTTGACCCCGCCATTGATTCTAATGACAATGGTGGGGATGATGGTGCAACGGGTGAAGAAGTAGAGGAGTCCCTCGAAAGGGGTCCCGAAAACCTCAAAGAAAATTCGGGGGCTAAACTTCCGAATGCACCCGAGAGCTTGGAAGGGGATGATGTTGGATTGAAATTCCAACTCAAAATGCTTGAATTCATGGACTCCGTGAATCAAGAACTCAAGCGTGGTAAGGAGGAGAGGGCCCGACAAGACAAAATGATCGAGCTCCTCATGATGCAAGGTGCTAGGCCTTCTTCTTCCACAAAAAAATTGGCCAAGGTAAACATGCCAACTACCTTCTCAGGACTTGGCAAGGCAAGAAAGGTGAAGGAATTCTTGTTGGAAATGGATAACTACTACGACGTCCAAAGGCCCGAGGAGGACGATAAGGTCTCCATAGCGATGACTTTTTTGAAAGACCATGCGCTTCAATGGTGGACTAGTAAGAAAGAGCACGAGCCCGAAGTGGCGGCAAACTTGACTTGGGTTGGCTTCAAGGAGTTGCTTGTTGATAGGTTCACGCCGGAGTACCAAGAGTTGCGGGAGGGAATGAACTTGGTGCAAATGAGGCACACAGGGTCTCTTAAAGCCTATGTGCGTGATTTTAATGCCCAAATGAATGCCACACCTAGGATGGATGAGTTTGCTAAGAAATGCATTTTCTTAGGTGGGTTGCAAAAGTGGGTGGTGGACGCCTTGTTCAAGTTCCCGAAGCTTCCCGAGGACGTGGCGGGGATCATCAAGATTGCAGAGAGAATTGAAGCCGATGGCCCCGAAAGGAAGTCAAGCGGCCCTGCGCAACAAAGCGGCTTGAGCCGAAATATGTCCCGAGGCAAGGAACGCCAGAAGTTTGGACCATCCAACCAATACAAAGGACAAGCCGACGGGACAACTCCCAACAAGGGTGGCTACCAAGGAGGAAAACCATCCAATGTGGGAATCAAAGGCGACGACATGAAGGATAAGCGGTGCCACAAATGTGGCAAATTTGGTCATTTTCAAGCGGCGTGTATGAGCCCAAAATGGTTGCTGATATTTGTTTTATGTTTAGAATTTACTTAGAATTGCATTTGAAATTGTTATGGAAACAATTAAAAGTATAAAAAAGAGTGAGGCTTGGTGTGGAGTTATGTTTTAGGCCTTAGGCTTATTTTGTGTGGTTAATTAGAAGCTTAGTGGCATTAAGGAGTGTTTTGGTTAAGTGAGTAGTGTTTGATGAAGCAAGGGGAAGGTCCTTGGGTTTAAGTGTTTGAATTGGGATCTATCTTGTTGGTTTAGGGGGTGAGGGTTTAGTGGATAGGATAAGATCCTATTATGTAGGAAAGGGTTTAAGGGGTGTGTGGTCTTGGGTGCACCTTCCTACTCTCTTCTCCTCACATCCTCTCCTCTCACCCTCCTCCTCGCACTCTTCTTCTCCCCTTATTCTCTCTTCCTCTCCTCTCTTTCTCCTTTCCCTCTAGGAATGTAAGCTCTTAGAGCTAGAAAATACGTGGGGATTAGGTAGTGGCTTAGTAGAATTAGTGGGTTTGGTTAGAGTAATTAGTTAGGGGGTTTGTTAGAAATTAAGTAGATACTGAGTTAATCAGCTGGGAGACTGCCTTCGGCAGCTGGAAGGTGGATTTAATCAGCTGGGAGACTGCTGGGCAGCTGGAAGGTGGATTTAATCAGCTGGGAGACTGCTGGGCAGCTAGAAGGTAGATTTAATCAGCTGGGAGACTGCTGGGAAGCTGGAAGGTAGATTTAATCAGCTGGGAGACTGCCTTCGGCAGCTGGAAGGTGGATTTTATCAGCTGGGAGACTGCTGGGCAATTGGAAGGTGGATTTAATCAGCTGGGAGACTGCTGGGTAGCTGGAAGGTGGATTTAATCAGCTGGGAGACTGCCTTTGGCAGCTGGAAGGTAGATTTAATCAGCTGGGAGACTGCCTTCGGCAGCTGGTTAAGGTGGATGCTTAACTAGTGGGAATTAGGAGAACGGGCTGGGTTTATAATAGGGTTGCATACCTTAGAATAGTGTGGGATATAGGCAATTGTCCAAGGGGGTTGAGATTGCAATAGTATAAATGGAGGAGGAACATACGAGTGTGACATTAGATTATGTCATAGCTAGTTCATAGAGTTAGCACATAATGTTAGTTAGATGATTAGTCATTAGCAAATTGGTTGACCACTAGACATTATAAGGTGGCAATAGGAGATGGACTTGTGATTGAGTTGTGTGGAATTGTACTTGAGTACGCTAATAGCGCCGTGATAGAGAAGAGTGTTTCTTAACACTTGTAATCTTGTTATGGAATAAATTGGTGTACAATGATTGATGGGAAATGTAATGGATTTTTACAAAGTTGGGAAGAGGGAGTTATGTGAACATGAATGTGATCCCCATTCCCTCACCCGGACTAGGACGCTTAAGGGTGGGTGGTTTGGCCTCACAGCGTGTCCCGACAACAAGGTGAGTGTCAAGGCAAATCATGTTTGTGCCGCCGACCAAATGCTAGAAGGTGGTTTTGTGGCCAAGGCTAGTAGCCTTAAGCCAAGGCAAAATCTTTTGTACCTTGAGGCCGAAATCCATGGTCGGAATGTCTCATGTTTGGTTGATACAGGGGCAACGCACTCCTTTATGAGCCCGAAGCTCGCGAAAGAGTTGGGCTTGCCAACGCGTAGAGCGGGTAAGCCCATCAACGTGCGGTTTGCAAAGGGCGAGCCACATGAGACAAAGGAGGTGGTGTTGAATGTGAACTTGAAATGTGGGACGTTTGAGTTTGTGGAGAGTTTCACACTTTGTGAAATGGATGAGGTGGACCTCATTTTGGGGGACACCTTCTTCGAGACTCACACGGTGGATGTGAGGCGCAAGCCGGTATGGCTTGTGGTATGCCGTGATGGCAAAGATGTGACTTTGAAGTTGACGAGGACTCCCATGGCGGGAGGAGGCAAGTTGAATTTGGTCTCAATAGACCAAATGGCCAATGAGCAAATGGTGGTGGTGGTTCGAATGGAGCAACTCCAAGGAACTCACGGGGAAGCTAGCAATGATGGGCCTCCCCCGAAGCACATTCGCGAGGTGTTGGGGAGGTACAAGGATGTACTCACCAACGAGTTGCCCCGAGAGTTACTGCCAATGAGAGAAGTGATTCACAAGATAGAAGTCATACCGGGGTCGGAGCCACCATCCAACGCACCTTATCGATTGAACCAAAAGGAGTTGCTAGAATTGAAGAAGCAACTCAATGACTTGCTATCAAAAGGCTACATTAGGCCGAGCAAATCACCATATGGAACCCCGGTGCTTTTTGTGGACAAAAAAGATGGCAAGCTACATATGTGCATCGATTATAGGGCTTTGAATAAGGTAACCATCAAAAACAACTATCCGCTACCTCGGATTGATGATCTTTTCGACCGGTTGGCGGGGGCCAAGTATTTTAGTCGCATAGATTTAAAATCGGGGTACTACCAAATTTGAATCGCGGATGAAGATGTGGATAAGACGGCGTGCCGCACAAGGTATGGGTCTTACGAGTTTTTGGTAATGCCCTTCGGGTTGTGCAATGCACCATCGACATTCACAACCCTTATGAACACCATCTTTCGGGAGGAGATGGATGATTTTGTGATAGTCTACATCGACAATATCTTGGTGTATTCCAAGACGGCGGAGGAGCACGCTCGTCACCTTGAGGCGGTGCTTCGAAAGCTAAGGGACAACAAATTGTATGCCAACGGGGAGAAGAGTGACTTTGCTCGACAAGAGATTGAGTTCTTGGGCCATGTGGTGACGAGGGATGGAATGAAGCCGTACATGAAAAAAATAAAGGCAATCCAAGAGTGGAAGTAGCCCTCGACTCAAAAAGGGCTTAATTCATTCCTTGGCCTAGCCAACTACTACCGTCGCTTCATTCGAGATTTTTCTAAGGTTGCTAGGCCTTTGTCCGACTTGTTGAAGAAGGGGGTATCCCAAGAGTGGGATGAACCTTGTCACCAAGCCTTTCGGGAGCTCAAGAGCAAGTTGTCTTCGCCGCCCGTGCTTAAGTTCCCGGAGTTTGACAAGCCTTTTGAGGTACATACGGATGCGAGCGACTTTGCGATTGGCGGAGTGTTGATGCAAGATGGACGGCCCATTGCATATGAGAGCAAGAAGCGCGACGGTTGTCAAAGGAGATGGCCAACTCATGAAAAAGAACTATTTGCCGTCGTGCATTGCTTGAAGACGTGGCAACACTATTTGGGGTTGCACAAGACCAAGGTATACACGGACAATGTGTCCTTGAAGTATTTCGAGACACAAGCGCAAGTGAGTGCCAAGCAATTGCGGTGGCATGATACCTTGGCGCTTATGAATGTGGATTTGATCCACAAACCAGGCCGTGACAATGTGGTGCCGGATGCACTAAGTAGACGGGAAGAGTTCCAAGCATTGAGCACGACCCAAATCTTGTGGCTAATGTACAAAGGCGAAGGCGATTTACAACGCAAGTTAAGGGAGGGGTACATCAATGACCCCGAAGCACAAAGGCTTTTAGGTGAACTTCGTAAAGGCAAGGCGCTCAAGGAGGTGAAGTTGGTGGACGGATTGCTCAAGTATAAGCAAAGTCGGGTGTATGTGCCACAAGGCAAGTTGAGGCTATTGGTTTTGAAGGAAGAACATGATAGTCCCATTGCCGGTCATAGAGGAGAAAAAACCACCATAGCGGCGGTGTCAAAGAGGTACTATTGGCCGTGCATGAAGGAAGAAATTGCCCACTTTGTGAAGACTTGTGTCAAATGCCAAGTGAACCGAGCTTCTTACCAAAAGCAAGCCGGCCTTTTGCAACTGTTGCCTATCCCACTAGGGCCATGGCATAGTGTGTCCATGGATTTCATCACAAGCTTGCTGGAGTCACAAGGCTACGATGCCATCTTGGTGATGGTGGATCGGTTTAGCAAATTGGCACATATGGTGCCGACCGTGGGGACCGCAACCGCGTTGGAGACGGCGAAGCTCTTTCTCAATGCATGGTGGAGGCATCACGGGTTGCCGAGAGTGATTGTGTCGGATCGAGATCCAAAGTTTACAAGCGCATTTTGGAAGCATTTCTTTAGGAAGGTGGGAACAAAACTAACGTTTAGCACGACCTTTCATGCCCAAACGGAGCGCGTGAATGGAGTCTTGAACCAATACTTGAGGAACTTTGTGAATGCGGACCAACGAGATTGGGCGGACTATGTGGGACTAGCGGAGTTTAGTTACAATGCGGCCACGCACTCGGCAACCAAGCAATCGCCTTTCAAGGTGGTTTATGGAGTGGATCCGCTCCAACCTGCTGACCTAGCTCTCAAGGGGGCACATTCAACACTAGAGTTCAACCAAGATGGTGAGGACTTGGCCAAGAAGCGGGAACAAGTCTTGGATAAAACCAAGTTGTTGTTGGAGAAAGTCCAAAAGCGCTTTGAAAAGCAAGTCAATGCCGGAAGACGCGAAGTGGAGTATGAGGTGGGCCAAAAGGTGTTGTTGAATGTAAAAAATTTCACCATGCCCGAAGGCCTCACACCAAAGTTCATGTCCAAATATGTGGGTCCTTTCCCCATTGTGGAACGAGTATTCAAGGACGTGTATAAGTTGGAGTTACCGCCCGAGATCAAAGTGCATCCGACATTCCATGTGTCACTACTAAAGCCATTTAAGGAAGACACCTTGTGGCCCGATCGCAAGCAAGTGATTAGGCCACCTCTCGACCTTGTAGGAGATCATTTAGAATACAAGGTAGAGGGCATCCTCAAGTGTAGGAACCTCAAGCGAAAAGGAAAGGAGTACTTGGTGAAGTGGCGGGGATTCCATGAGAAAGAAGCCACTTGGGTAGCGGCAAGAGACATGGTGAATGCCAAGGAGGTAGTGGAGTGCTTTGAGAAAACTAGGGCTAAAGGTTCCAATAAGAAGAAGTGTAGGCATTGATGAGGACATCAATCTCCTTTAGTGGGGGAGAGATGCTAGGGACGACACTTGTATGTGAGCGTAGAGCGGAGAGCGAAGAGCGGAGAGCGGAGATTTGGAGAGCGGAGAGCGTAGAAGATATAATAATAGCAAACTTGAAATGCCAAAAAAAGACATTTGTAAATATAGACTGGAATATACCTGGAATATTCTTGAATCTGCCAAATATAGTAAAAAAAAGGACCTATTTCCGTGGAGGGTAAAGGCCCGGAATTTGGAATGGTCTCATTAAGTTTGGAAACCGTGAGGTGGTTGAATTATTAAAACCAAGGATGATCACAAGAAAAAATCAATGAAAATTGATTTTCGGAGATTGGTATAATTGAAGAATGAGTCAATCAAAATACAAAGGAATCAAAATAATTAACTTCCTTTGTTTGGATTCATCACTTTTCTCTTTGTCTTATATGTGAGTCAACTCTATAGCTTGGACTTTAGCAATTATTGTGTGTGGCCGAATAGATTATATATTGGACTCTTACCCAACATCATTGTATATACACTTGCATACAATGGGTGATGAAAGAGATATGTTTGCTGGATTAGGATGGGAGAAGGAAATAAGGAGTCTAGCAGATCCTCATATTCCGGTTAATTTATCGCCGGAATTTTCGTTTGCTGCTGGAAATCGAAGTAGTGATGACTATGACCTGACTCCATTTTCGCAGTCTACACAAGCATGGAGGTGGAGGACGCGGGAGGAGCAAAAACAACGCGAGCAAAAAGAAAAGAGGCAAGAAGATGTGCCGGAGAAGGACGCTGATTTGGATGAAGACAAATCGAACGAGACGGAGGAGGAGGTGAAGGTTATAGGGGAATCTTCGAAGTCTCTTTCATTTCGCGAACGGATGAGGGGAATTTAACTCTCTACAACTTTCGAACACAGGTTCGAGCTCTTTCAAGGAGAGGAGACGTTGCGTGACATTATCGCCAGAAAGAAGGAACTCACCAACAATGTCCTTGCTGGCTTCAAGCACGATCTTGCTGTGAGTGGCTTGAGGCATACGCTCAACATGCTCCTCGATAAGTGCATTGATACGCTTCCGACTGTCTCTGCAGTCTCCAACCTTCACTGGGTGTTGATGAGTACCGATATGAATGCAGGCTCTTTGAGAAGACTCCTTCCCATGGACGTAGAAGATTTTGGCATCGCACAGAGCAATGCATTTGGGGGGTTGTTTGCAGATCCTGCAGACAAGAGTAGATCGGGATGGCACAATGCCAGAGAGAGGGAAAGGATCTTTAGTGAAACCCTCAAATTCCGTGTCATTAACCTTAGAGGTACGATGGGCGCGTTGAAGGTAATCACAACTAGGGTTTTGGCATTGGAGGTGGCCAACACAGGCAGAGGAACGAAAAGCAAGGCCAACGTCGTTGGTAATGTTGGTGGTTTGAGTCTTGGTCCAAACATGGCCATCATATTGCTTGTCCATGCCGTCCAACGACTTGGCTCTCGATTGAGATGAAGAGAATTCAGCGGCAGGGAGGACAAATAACTGGGTACCATCGAAACGAGGGGGGAGGTGATTAACCTCTTGGATTTTGAGTTTATCGTAATCCAATTTCTTGAGGACATTCTTACAACCAGGCATAGAACCAAGACGACGAAGACATTGAACAATAGGTTGAGGAGGTTCGGACGCAGACGGTACAGAAGGAGTGGAAGGAAAAGAGGGAGAAAGAGAAGGCGTTACAAAGGAAGCAGAAGGAAAGAAAGAAGGGGAATCATGGAAAACAGCCTTCTGCAATGATACATCATCATTCGAAGAATCAGACAAGTCTATAACGTCGTCTAAACCGGGCTCTGTCTTGACACTTATTACCGGCGGGGTGCTAAAGTCAGCAGTCGACGATCGAAGAGGAGCAAGGATTTTTGTTGACTCTCCCAGCTGAGAATCTGGCCAGCCACAAACCCTATACTTTCCCGGGCCAAGCTCCCACACTACATTGCCATTGTCAGTTACCTTGGAGGTCTCATGGAAGGTATGAATAAGCAATCCAGTATCAGGATGGGAGATCTCACGTTCTACCCATATTGTACTTGCCTGCAAAGAGAACCTAATGCTAAGATGAAGGCATGAGACAACAGCAATACCTGCTGCATCAATAGGGAACAGAATAGGGACCCCGATGCCATTGGAACGAAGCTCGGCCATCTCAGAGACGGGAGGAATAATTGAGGTGGAAGCCATGAAGGCAGACAATGAAAACGTAAAGGAACAAAAATTTGAAGATCCATAAAGAAGGAGAATGGTGATAACGATGAGGTTATAAAGAAATAAGCATAATTAGCAGAGAGAGACAAACTTGTCAGGCATACTAAAAAAAGATAGCCCTAATTAGGAACACGGTTGGGCGATAGTGAAGCGCGCCTAACATCGGGAGTTATCGCAATTATATACGGAGAGGAATGAGATTGCCCACTTTCTTTCCAATGTTTGAGGTTGATGCGGTGAGGTTGTGGAAAGGAAATAGAGCGAGTAGGTTTGAATCACGGGAGGGTTGAACACATGAAGGAAATAGGGAATTCACAACCTCCGACAGCGGAACCATCTAAGAAAAAGAAGAGGAGGCGAACGTCTACACATTACACCGACAAGAAGAGAAACATGGTGAGGACACAGAAGACACAGGCAAGGAAGGCGCCAATCGAGGGCCGTGGGACGCCTGAGGATTTGAGCGAAAGCATAAAAGACCTGCGGAAACCTTCGTGGAGGCTAGATTGTGAAATTCCGCCTTTTCACTTATCACCAATTGTAGAAGAGGCGGACGGAAGTAAACCGCGGTCAATGGCAGAAGGGGAGGAGTTGGGAATTGACAGCATCCAAGAAGATTCACGCGAACACACGAACTCTAGCAGTGTCGTACGTATTCTTGGGATCTACAAATATTCTGTTGATTTAGCACATAATGAAAATGGTAGTACAAATTCAACGCTGAATTTACTTTTTTTTAAGTATTCGGGTTTCTTATCATTGTTATAACCATTGGGACGCTGGTAAATATAGGCGGATGGGGAAAGTGGAGATAGTGGAAATATCCACGAAGAAAACAACGAGGAGGTAGCACAAGAAATTGAGAAGGGGTTAGATGAGCGAGAACCGGTGTCGGGACAGCCAACAATTCAAGGAAGAGAAAATATGAAGGCGTCCAAGAGGAAAGTGGCAAAGGAAGAGCTCAGATCGAATTTGATGGGAGACCGAGAAAGAGAGGAGGGAGGAGACTTAGGAACTGAAACCCTCGTTCAAGATAATGTGACACATGCTCCAAGAATTCTGCGAAGCAAGGCGGGCGGAACACAACCAACATCAAGGCGAGGGCGTGGACGCGGGAGAGGAATGGCAGAGGTAAACCTCGGCGATTCGAGGAGCACTCCACTAACGCCGCCAGGGGACGGGACATCTGAAGACAGTGGAGCCGATGTCGGGGCAACAGTGGAGGGCATACTTCAAAATCTGGTAAGGCGTCGGCTACATGGAATGTCCACTTAACATACTGACGGCGATGTATTGTTTTGGGTTTAGGAGGATTTGAGATGTAGGGTTTCAAGCAAATGAGAGGGATTATGCGTTCTCAAACACCAATGAATGTTCCAGTGGCATGCTGTCGGCCATCCAGTTTGGCATGCTCTAGGCCAATCACCTTATTTACTTGCGGCCACTCCTCTAGACTTATTCGCGGCCATTCCACTAGATTTACTTTCGGCCATTGCGCTATACTTAGTCTTGGCCAATCCAAGTAGGGTTTGGGTGAGAGAATGTGTTAGAACAACCAAAAAGGTAGGTGCATGGAGGAATACTTTCGGCCTTTGGTTAGGCTAGTGGATAAGGAGCATTCGGATGAGAAGGAGAGTTGGAGGTGCTCTCGGCCATCTCAAGTTTGAGGTGCTCCCAGCCATTTCAGGTTTTGAGGCACTCTCGGCCATTTCAGGTTATACTAGGATATGTGTATGAATGTGCAAAGAGGCGAGGCCTCATTCTAGAGTGCAAAATTTGATTTCAGAATATTGAATATATGTTTGGATTTGAGGCACTCTCGGCCATTTCAGATTATGCTAGGGTATGTGAACGAGTTGTGGGAAGAGGCCTCGGATCCGAGGCCTCATTCTAGAGTGCACAAACTGATTTCTTAACGGGGGCTAATATGATGATTTTGAGGCCCTCTCGGCCATTTCAGGTTATGCTAGGGTATTTGTATGACTTGTGGGAAGAGGCCTCGGATCCGAGGCCTCATTCTAGAGTGCACAAACTGATTTCTTAAGGGGGGCCAATATGATGATTTTGAGGCCCCCTCGGCCATTTCAGGTTATGCTAGGGTATTTGTATGAATGTGGGAAGAGGCCTCGGATCCGAGGCCTCATTCTAGAGTGCACAAACTCATTTCTTAAGGGGGGCCAATATGATGATTTTGAGGCCCGCTCGGCCATTTCAGGTTATGCTAGGGTATTTGTATGAGTTGTGGGAAGAGGCCTCGGATCCGAGGCCTCATTCTAGAGTGCACAAACTGATTTCTTAAGGGGGGCCAATATGATGATTTTGAGGCCCTCTCGGCCATTTCAGGTTCTGATAGGCTAAGTGTATGACTTGTGGGAAGAGGCCTCGGATCCGAGGCCTCATTCTAGAGTGCACAAACTGATTTCTTAAGGGGGGCTAATATGATGATTTTGAGGCCCCCTCGGCCATTTCAGGTTCTGATAGGCTAAGTGTATGACTTGTGGGAAGAGGCCTCGGATCCGAGGCCTCATTCTAGAGTGCACAAACTGATTTCTTAAGGGGGGCCAATATGATGATTTTGAGGCCCTCTCGGCCATTTCAGGTTCTGATAGGCTAAGTGTATGACTTGTGGGAAGAGGCCTCGGATCCGAGGCCTCATTCTAGAGTGCACAAACTGATTTCTTAAGGGGGGCCAATATGATGATTTTGAGGCCCTCTCGGCCATTTCAGGTTCTGATAGGCTAAGTGTATGACTTGTGGGAAGAGGCCTCGGATCCGAGGCCTCATTCTAGAGGGCACAATCTGATTTCTTAAGGGGGGCTAATATGATGATTTTGAGGCCCCCTCGGCCATTTCAGGTTATGCTAGGGTATTTGTATGAGTTGTGGGAAGAGGCCTCGGATCCGAGCCCTCATTCTAGAGTGCACAATCTGATTTCTTAAGGGGGGCTAATATGATGATTTTGAGGCCCTCTCGGCCATTTCAGGTTATGCTAGGGTATTTGTATGAGTTGTGGGAAGAGGCCTCGGATCCAAGGCCTCATTCTAGAGTGCACAAACTGATTTCTTAAGGGGGGCCAATATGATGATTTTGAGGCCCTCTCGGCCATTTCAGGTTCTGATAGGCTAAGTGTATGACTTGTGGGAAGAGGCCTCGGATCCGAGGCCTCATTCTAGAGTGCACAATCTGATTTCTTAAGGGGGGCTAATATGATGATTTTGAGGCCCCCTCGGCCATTTCAGGTTATGCTAGGGTATTTGTATGAATGTGGGAAGAGGCCTCGGATCCGAGGCCTCATTCTAGAGTGCACAATCTGATTTCCGAAGGGGGGCCAATATGATGATTTTGAGGCCCTCTCGGCCATTTCAGGTTCTGATAGGCTAAGTGTATGACTTGTGGGAAGAGGCCTCGGATCCGAGGCCTCATTCTAGAGTGCACAAACTGATTTCTTAAGGGGGGCTAATATGATGATTTTGAGGCCCCCTCGGCCATTTCAGGTTCTTATAGGCTAAGTGTATGACTTGTGGGAAGAGGCCTCGGATCCGAGGCCTCATTCTAGAGGGCACAATCTGATTTCTTAAGGGGGGCTAATATGATGATTTTAAGGCCCCCTCGGCCATTTCAGGTTATGCTAGGGTATTTGTATGAGTTGGGGGAAGAGGCCTCGGATCCCAGCCTTGATTCTAGAGTGCACAATCTGATTTCTTAAGGGGGGCTAATATGATGATTTTGAGGCCCTCTCGGCCATTTCAGGTTATGCTAGGATATTTGTATGAGTTGTGGGAAGAGGCCTCGGATCCGAGGCCTCATTCTAGAGTGCACAAACTGATTTCTTAAGGGGGGCCAATATGATGATTTTGAGGCCCTCCCGGCCATTTCAGGTTCTTATAGGCTAAGTGTATGACTTGTGGGAAGAGGCCTCGGATCCGAGGCCTCATTCTAGAGTGCACAAACTGATTTCTTAAGGGGGGCTAATATGATGATTTTGAGGCCCCCTCGGCCATTTCAGGTTCTTATAGGCTAAGTGTATGACTTGTGGGAAGAGGCCTCGGATCCGAGGCCTCATTCTAGAGTGCACAAACTGATTTCTTAAGGGGGCCAATATGATGATTTTGAGGCCCTCTCGGCCATTTCAGGTTCTGATAGGCTAAGTGTATGACTTGTGGGAAGAGGCCTCGGATCCGAGGCCTCATTCTAGAGTGCACAATCTGATTTCTTAAGGGGGGTTAATATGATGATTTTGAGGCTCCCTCGGCCATTTCAGGTTCTGATAGGCTAAGTGTATGACTTGTGGGAAGAGGCCTCGGATCCGAGGCCTCATTCTAGAGTGCACAAACTGATTTCTTAAGGGGGGCCAATATGATGATTTTGAGGCCCTCTCGGCCATTTCAGGTTCTTATAGGCTAAGTGTATGACTTGTGGGAAGAGGCCTCGGATCCGAGGCCTCATTCTAGAGTGCACAAACTGATTTCTTAAGGGGGGCCAATATGATGATTTTGAGGCCCTCTCGGCCATTTCAGGTTCTGATAGGCTAAGTGTACGACTTGTGGGAAGAGGCCTCGGATCCGAGGCCTCATTCTAGAGTGCACAATCTGATTTCTTAAGGGGGGCTAATATGATGATTTTCAGGCCCTCTCGGCCATTTCAGGTTCTGATAGGCTGTGTATGACTTGTGGGAAGAGGCCTCGGTTCCGAGCCCTCATTCTAGAGTGCACAATCTGATTTCTTAAGGGGGGCTAATATGATGATTTTCAGGCCCCCTCGGCCATTTCAGGTTATGCTAGGGTATTTGTATGAATGTGGGAAGAGGCCTCGGATCCGAGGCCTCATTCTAGAGTGCACAAACTGATTTCTTAAGGGGGGCCAATATGATGATTTTGAGGCCCTCTCGGCCATTTCAGGTTCTGATAGGCTGTGTATGACTTGTGGGAAGAGGCCTCGGATCCGAGGCCTCATTCTAAAGTGCACAATCTGATTTCTTAAGGGGGGCTAATATGATGATTTTCAGGCCCCCTCGGCCATTTCAGGTTATGCTAGGGTATTTGTATGAATGTGGGAAGAGGCCTCGGATCCGAGGCCTCATTCTAGAGGGCACAATCTGATTTCTTAAGGAGGGCTAATATGATGATTTTGAGGCCCCCTCGGCCATTTCAGGTTATGCTAGGGTATTTGTATGAGTTGGGGGAAGAGGCCTCGGATCCGAGCCTTGATTCTAGAGTGCACAATCTGATTTCTTAAGGGGGGCTAATATGATGATTTTGAGGCCCTCTCGGCCATTTCAGGTTATGCTAGGGTATTTGTATGAGTTGTGGGAAGAGGCCTCGGATCCGAGGCCTCATTCTAGAGTGCACAAACTGATTTCTTAAGGGGGGCCAATATGATGATTTTGAGGCCCTCCCGGCCATTTCAGGTTCTTATAGGCTAAGTGTATGACTTGTGGGAAGAGGCCTCGGATCCGAGGCCTCATTCTAGAGTGCACAAACTGATTTCTTAAGGGGGGCTAATATGATGATTTTGAGGCCCCCTCGGCCATTTCAGGTTATGCTAGGGTATTTGTATGAATGTGGGAAGAGGCCTCGGATCCGAGGCCTCATTCTAGAGTGCACAATCTGATTTCTTAAGGGGGGCCAATATGATGATTTTGAGGCCCTCTCGGCCATTTCAGGTTCTGATAGGCTAAGTGTATGACTTGTGGGAAGAGGCCTCGGATCCGAGGCCTCATTCTAGAGTGCACAATCTGATTTCTTAAGGGGGGCTAATATGATGATTTTCAGGCCCCCTCGGCCATTTCAGGTTATGCTAGGGTATTTGTATGAATGTGGGAAGAGGCCTCGGATCCGAGGCCTCATTCTAGAGTGCACAAACTGATTTCTTAAGGGGGGCCAATATGATGATTTTGAGGCCCTCTCGGCCATTTCAGGTTCTGATAGGCTAAGTGTATGACTTGTGGGAAGAGGCCTCGGATCCGAGGCCTCATTCTAGAGTGCACAATCTGATTTCTTAAGGGGGGCCAATATGATGATTTTGAGGCCCTCTCGGCCATTTCAGGTTCTGATAGGCTAAGTGTATGACTTGTGGGAAGAGGCCTCGGATCCGAGGCCTCATTCTAGAGTGCACAAACTGATTTCTTAAGGGGGGCTAATATGATGATTTTCAGGCCCCCTCGGCCATTTCAGGTTATGCTAGGGTATTTGTATGAATGTGGGAAGAGGCCTCGGATCCGAGGCCTCATTCTAGAGTGCACAAACTGATTTCTTAAGGGGGGCCAATATGATGATTTTGAGGCCCTCTCGGCCATTTCAGGTTCTGATAGGCTAAGTGTATGACTTGTGGGAAGAGGCCTCGGATCCGAGGCCTCATTCTAGAGTGCACAAACTGATTTCTTAAGGGGGGCTAATATGATGATTTTGAGGCCCCCTCGGCCATTTCAGGTTCTTATAGGCTAAGTGTATGACTTGTGGGAAGAGGCCTCGGATCCGAGGCCTCATTCTAGAGTGCACAATCTGATTTCTTAAGGGGGCCAATATGATGATTTTGAGGCCCTCTCGGCCATTTCAGGTTCTGATAGGCTAAGTGTATGACTTGTGGGAAGAGGCCTCGGATCCGAGGCCTCATTCTAGAGTGCACAAACTGATTTCTTAAGGGGGGCCAATATGATGATTTTGAGGCCCTCTCGGCCATTTCAGGTTCTGATAGGCTAAGTGTATGACTTGTGGGAAGAGGCCTCGGATCCGAGGCCTCATTCTAGAGTGCACAATCTGATTTCTTAAGGGGGGCCAATATGATGATTTTGAGGCCCTCTCGGCCATTTCAGGTTCTGATAGGCTAAGTGTATGACTTGTGGGAAGAGGCCTCGGATCCGAGGCCTCATTCTAGAGTGCACAAACTGATTTCTTAAGGGGGGCTAATATGATGATTTTCAGGCCCCCTCGGCCATTTCAGGTTATGCTAGGGTATTTGTATGAATGTGGGAAGAGGCCTCGGATCCGAGGCCTCATTCTAGAGTGCACAAACTGATTTCTTAAGGGGGGCCAATATGATGATTTTGAGGCCCTCTCGGCCATTTCAGGTTCTGATAGGCTAAGTGTATGACTTGTGGGAAGAGGCCTCGGATCCGAGGCCTCATTCTAGAGTGCACAAACTGATTTCTTAAGGGGGGCTAATATGATGATTTTGAGGCCCCCTCGGCCATTTCAGGTTCTTATAGGCTAAGTGTATGACTTGTGGGAAGAGGCCTCGGATCCGAGGCCTCATTCTAGAGTGCACAATCTGATTTCTTAAGGGGGCCAATATGATGATTTTGAGGCCCTCTCGGCCATTTCAGGTTCTGATAGGCTAAGTGTATGACTTGTGGGAAGAGGCCTCGGATCCGAGGCCTCATTCTAGAGTGCACAATCTGATTTCTTAAGGGGGGCTAATATGATGATTTTGAGGCTCCCTCGGCCATTTCAGGTTCTGATAGGCTAAGTGTATGACTTGTGGGAAGAGGCCTCGGATCCGAGGCCTCATTCTAGAGTGCACAAACTGATTTCTTAAGGGGGGCCAATATGATGATTTTGAGGCCCTCTCGGCCATTTCAGGTTCTTATAGGCTAAGTGTATGACTTGTGGGAAGAGGCCTCGGATCCGAGGCCTCATTCTAGAGTGCACAAACTGATTTCTTAAGGGGGGCCAATATGATGATTTTGAGGCCCTCTCGGCCATTTCAGGTTCTGATAGGCTAAGTGTACGACTTGTGGGAAGAGGCCTCGGATCCGAGGCCTCATTCTAGAGTGCACAATCTGATTTCTTAAGGGGGGCTAATATGATGATTTTCAGGCCCTCTCGGCCATTTCAGGTTCTGATAGGCTGTGTATGACTTGTGGGAAGAGGCCTCGGTTCCGAGGCCTCATTCTAGAGTGCACAATCTGATTTCTTAAGGGGGGCTAATATGATGATTTTCAGGCCCCCTCGGCCATTTCAGGTTATGCTAGGGTATTTGTATGAATGTGGGAAGAGGCCTCGGATCCGAGGCCTCATTCTAGAGTGCACAAACTGATTTCTTAAGGGGGGCCAATATGATGATTTTGAGGCCCTCTCGGCCATTTCAGGTTCTGATAGGCTGTGTATGACTTGTGGGAAGAGGCCTCGGATCCGAGGCCTCATTCTAGAGTGCACAATCTGATTTCTTAAGGGGGGCCAATATGATGATTTTGAGGCCCTCTCGGCCATTTCAGGTTCTGATAGGCTAAGTGTATGACTTGTGGGAAGAGGCCTCGGATCCGAGGCCTCATTCTAGAGTGCACAATCTGATTTCTTAAGGGGGGCTAATATGATGATTTTCAGGCCCCCTCGGCCATTTCAGGTTATGCTAGGGTGTGAGCCCAAAAGGGTGCCCACATTTAGTCTTAGACCCTTGAAACGTTAGTTGATGCACTTTGAAGTAGCATGTTACTTCACAAAAATATAAAAAGAGTGAAATGTTAGTCTTAGAAGTACCATGTTGTAAGAGGCTAGGATGTGAGTTGTTATTGTGTTTTTACCTTCGGAAGGATTTGAGTGAATGAGGATAGGTAAGGAGAACTTGGATTGAGTAGTTAGTGAGTAGGCTAGTACAAATGGATGGAGACAACCAAAGTGACTCAAGAGGCAAGTGCATTCGAATTGGGATGAATGGAGGATCACATGGAGCGCACAAGTGGACCACCTCATCATGGCCACTTAATGGGGAAGGTCCAAGGAAGAATGCAAGGTGGAGGATAAGCAAATTCTCAAAGCACCAATCAAATCACGAGTTAAGCATCGTGGTTTGAATTAAGTGGTGAGCGACGATTTGGGAAAGTAAGGGGAGAAAGTTATGGCGGCGGAAAGCGAAGGAGGCTAAGTTTGGGTTGAAGCATCCCAAGTTTGGTAAAGTGTGGTAGGTAGAAAGCCAAGGCTAGTTAAATGTTCGAATTAGGATCCTTGTTGATCATTTGAGGGAGGAAGGCTTAGAAGATAGGATTGGCGCCTACTAAGTAGGAGGAAATCTCAAGGGCTTATCGTGAGCCTTGAGGGTGCTCACCCCCTCAAGCTTACTATATAATCCCTCATTCTTCCCTCACTCATCCTCTCTTTCCTTTGTGCTCCAAGGCACCCCACGAGTTATAAGTGTGGGTGTGGGAAGCCATATTGGAGCACATGTGTGTGCTTAGTTTTTAGTTTGAGAGCCAAGGCTTGTTAGCCTTGAAGAGGGCTTGACCTCTTGGTAGAATTAGTGTTGACGTGAAGGATTTTAAAGTTAATTCATGATTCCAATTTGTGGTACTTAAAGTTCATGTTTTGAATACACGTGGTTGCAAGTTCCATGTTTAAGAGTTGAGCACTTGATGTTGTGATGAGTGCAAAAATATACTTGTGTGGATTAGTTAGTCTTAGTGAAGTTAGGAAATTCTCTCTCCCCTCTCCTCTCTAGGATTTTAGGATTTTAGGATTAGAGAAGAATTGTGTGATTAGAAAGGGGTTGTTAGTAGAATTAGGAAAATTAGGTAGGAAGATTAGTTAAGGGCTTGAATAATTAGTGAGGTAGTTGGGGATTACAACTACAAAGTTGTGGGTTCATGAAGGAGCTGGGTTTATAAAGGAGCTGGGTTTATGAAGGAGCTGGGTTTGTTTAGTTAGAAAGTAAAGAGCTGGGTTTATGAAGGACCTGGGTTTGTTTAGTTAGAAGCTAAGGAGCTGGGTTCATGAAGGAGCTGGGTTTATGAAGGAGCTGGGTTTGTGAAGGAGCTAGGTTTATGTAATTAGAAAGTAAAGAGATGGGTTCATGAAGGAGCTTAGTAGATAGCCTACTTAATTAGCTCATAGACAAGTAGTTAGTTACATTATGCTAGTTAGTGTTATGTGTGGCTTTCACAAGTAAATGTATTTGAGATTGACTATAGAGGATAGTGTTTTTTAACACTTGCATCCTCTCTTTAAAAATAAACCACGTGCACAAATTAATGGAGAATGTGGAGCACTCTCGCGATGGCAAGACAAAGGAAGCAAAGACCAAAGTTAAATCCAAGACCACTTGAAGGGTGAACCTTGCACTATGGACTCATCCAAGTCCAAATCCAATACCGCGGAGGAATGTGAGCCCAAACCCACTACTCGGACTACGGACGCTTAAGGGTGGGGGGTTTGGCCTCACATAATTGGTGCGTCCGCCGGGAGCGAAGCGGAAGGTAGTTACAAGACTTGGAGGCGACTAGGAGACTTGGAGGCAACTAGGAAAAATTGGAGACACAAACTTGAGAGAAGGGAAGGAGCACCCGAAACTCGGTAAGTATTCTCTTTTTGGGTTACATTTGAATTCATTGTATTTCAACTATTCCTTGGAATGAATTGCATTGTCAATTACGCAAATTCATTTTTGAGGAAGGAGCGCGGCGAAGGTACGTCCTCAACCTTTTTGGGGATTTGCTAAGAACTTAAAAGGAACCTATAACCGAGTAGCTCATTAAAACATTAGAGGGTAAATTCACCTTAGGACATTGAACTTTGACACTCACCTCGGGGTGAGTCTCAAAGTTTTGGGAGTTGTCATTTCATGCTCTAGATTAAATTAATATTTCACAAAGTTTATGGTGTTGTTACATTGAGTCACGATTGAGGGGAGTGCTAACTCACAGGGGGATGCGATTGCTCAAGGTATGTTTATTTCTTCAAAGTGAACTCATTAACTAATTAAGGAATGCCTTTTGTACTCGTGATTGTTGTTATCCGTTGTAGAGGGTAATTCCCGAATTGTGGATGGTGTGAGAAGTTGAAGGGTGAAGCCTCGACTTTTAACATAATCTACTCGGAAGGTCACCCCCTCACAATCGGTATTGTGGTGAGTGTTAATTTGCGGGAAGGTGCGGAGGTGATGCTCCGACTTAACCAAAAAATTAACATGAACATGCCTATCCCCTATTGGGATTCTTTCACCTAAGTGGGCTTGCAGGTTCTTTTCCTCACCTCCTAAAAAAAATTATAACCACACCAAGACAAGTGAAAATATTAAGAGGGGAATTGCTAGGATTATGTGTGGTCAAGTGAGGGTCGATCGATTCTTATGGAATGCAAGGTAGGACTCGCTCACAAAAACCAAGTTTGATAGTAGGACTAGAGAAATCTACTCGAAAGAGGCGGTCCTCTAAAATCAGTGATAGATTAGAACAAGATAATGTTAGAGTAGAGAGTTGTTTGAACGTCGAACCTAGGACTAGGTCAATTCTAGACACCTTAGAACTTGGAGCTCAACTTGAAGAGGAGATCACTCCCTCCAAATTGAGTGGTGAAACTTCTTCGGAAAATTACACACTTAGAGAAGAATTCCCGGTAGAAGTTGATAGGGGATTGTTGAATAGTTCACCGGTCACCATGGCCGAGGAACGGGGGATGGATCCACCACCCATACCCCCAATTCCGCCCATACCTCCTATACCTCCAATAGACCCATTGGTTAGGCCAAGAGGCCTACCAATTGTGGTTCCACAAAATTTAGCGGCGATGGATATGCCATCTCATCTCCCTAAATTTTATGGGACCAAGGATGAGGACCCCTCTCGGCACATGGAACGGTATATCGAACGGTTGGCTAGCTTCCTCATAACCGACCCGGGTTATTGGTTAGTGTGGTTTCCTACCACTCTAGAGGGGGAAGCCTATGAATGGTATCGGGATCATGCCGAGGGACATTTTAGGGGATGGGAACAATTACAAAGGGAGTTTCTTAACGAATTTAGGCCGGAAGTGGGTCAAAGTACCGCATTAAGGGCATTGTCGTCATTGAAGCAAGGAAGGGAGGAAGAAATTTCGGCTTACATTAGGAGGTTTGATTTAGTGTGCACTAGATTTGTGGGTACCATGCTCAACGACGACACGCTAAGGCAATTTTTCATTCAAGGGTTTTTTAAGTCCGGAACTATTAGGGGTGTTCTAGAAAGGAATCCCTTGACCTTGGCGGATGCCAAGCGTGCGGCTAGAGATATTGAAAACTTGGATAAAGATCACGAAAGGCTATGGAGAAGGGAGGATGAATTGATCCCACAATTCATCCCCATACGCCCTAGGGTGGTAGCGGTAGAACCCGCTAAGTATGAGAACCAAATTCCATATGCCATTGTGGACACCGGTCCCCGACCTTTAGCGGTTAGGGAACCGGCACCTCTTTTGGCACTACCGGCCCCTAGAACGGATCCACACTTGGAGGAGGTTGAGAGAAGACTAGGTGCTAGCCAACTAGGATTCCAAGAGGCTATGATAAAACAAATGCAAAGCCTCACGGATCAAATGTCATTAATGATCCGGAGTCAACAACCGGGGCCTCCACCCCCGGTTGAGTCGGGTAGGCATTCTTCCGGATTATGGTGTGTCCAATGTGGCCAACCGGGCCACACGCGTCAATTTTGTAGAAGTGGACAAAACCGTGACCAAAGAGGAAACGGTAACCCACCTCAACAAAATCAACGAGGTCAAGCGCCACCTCACTATGGAAATGGAAGCAATAGAGGACCACAACCTAGAGGGCAAGGTGGCCAAAATTTAGAGAAGAAGGAATTTCATCCCTTTTGTGGAAGGTGGCACGCTCAAGGACAATGTTGGTCCGAAGGTCAAGAGTTTAATTGTAGCAATTGTGGAGGAAGTCATCCCTCGGATACGTGTCGCCAACCGGACAAAATAATTAATGTCCCTTACCCGGTGGCTAATCCACAACAACAAGCAAGGGATAATATGCGAGGTGCTAGGCCACAAGGAGTACCGGCCAATGAACTTAGGCCACCTAACTTATACTATGACCATAGTAATGCTAGGCAAACTTTTCATCCACCGGCGGGCTTGCAAACTACAACCGGTTACATTCCAATACAAAATAGACAAGGAGTTCCACCTAATGGTAGTAACGGGAGACAAGCGCCTCCAACGGATCCGGGACCATCTAACTCCCAAGATGTTAGGTTCATGGATGGAGTGTTGGAGGCCACATGTGATGACATGCTTCCTCTCCCAACGAGAATTGGAGAGGAGCAAAGTCAATGGCCTCCTCACACCAATGCTATTACATATGAGTTAGTGAAGGGTAAGGGTGTGGTTGAAGAAGCACCTGCACTAGCGGTAACTACTAGGGCTAGGAGAGGGGATGCCCCGTTGGAGGTAGGAATAGGAGAGCAAGGAAATTACTCTTCGGATGAAGAGATTAATCTCTCCGAGTTGGATAGGGTAGCTAGAAGAGCTACTAAGGATGTGGAGAGGGAAAATATAATTTTACAAGATAGGGAGAGGACTAATGCGGTACATGACTTGGATAATAGCGATGTGGGTGAATGGGAAGGACCGGGGGTTCCCGTAGACGAATTCGACGTAGTGGGTAATTCTAAGGTGGAAAGATCTACCGGGTACGACTTGTGGGCGGACCTTAGTACACTCAAGGCGGATATTACTTTCGGCCAACTATTGGAAATTTCACCCACGGCAAGGAAAACATTAAAGGAGGGAATGCCGGTACACAAGAGGATGAGGAAGGTGAAAGCTAAAATAGCCGCTAGGATCCAATCACAAGGTGGAAGAGACGTGAAAGCTATAGAAATAGAAGTTGTTATAGTAGATAAGGTGGTTCCTAATGTGCTAGTCGACGGAGGGAGTAGTCTAAATATACTACCGGAGGATACTATGAAAAAATTGGGACTTGGACTCACGGGGCCTTCACCTTTGGTCATAAATATGGCAAATCAAAGTTCGACTACGCCTTTGGGGATGATCAAGGATTGTAGAATGACTACGGGAGGCGAGGAGTACTTGGTCACCTTCCATGTCATTAAAATGCACTCCAACAAGGACACCTTCCCCATTTTGCTAGGTAGGCCTTGGTTGCGGATGGCGAATGCTATGGTCAATTGGGGTGGACCTAAACCATCCATCACTTATGGTCCGGAGGGTAATAGGGTCATAGTGTCCATTGGTTCATTAGAAGGATGGATGAAGAAGGAGATGTATTTGCCATTGGAGAAGGAAATTGATGACTTAAACGAGAATGAGATTGGCAAGGCATTGGTGGGAGTCGTCCATCCCGAAGGTCAAAGGGTTGTTATAGATTCGGGCTCGGGAAGTCTAGGTCCTAATTTTTACAATTATGGGGATAATGGGGATTATGCCCAATGGCTAAGGGAGTACCCCGAGTCCGAGGTTGATGTAATGGTTACATTTCACCAAGTAGGCTTAGGGAGTGAATTTCCTAGTGTTAGTTTAGGAGAGGGCTCATTGTTGGAGCCATGTGAGGTGCTCACCGAGGAAGAGTGGGTTAGCGGTGGGTTAACACCTTGGGTAGATGACGTGGAAGAGGGTGAGGTTAGTTTAATTCATGTAGATGGGACTCAAGAGGAGGATGTGATTATTGAGTCATCGAAATTGGAGGAGCCTTTACATTTCAAGACCACGTCTACGGGGATAGTTGTAGGTCAAGATGTGAAAGATTACCCCAATGTGCCTTCCGATTGGTATCGGAACAAAGAGGAACAAGCACATGTGTCGGAAGCGGATTGGCGGTACGTGGATGTGAAATTAAAGAATGGAAAAACCCGACAAATGAAGATGGGTTCCAAATTGGGGGAGAAAGAGGTTAGGGAGTATAGCAATTTGGTGGATGAGTTTAGTGATACTTTTGCATGGTCCTACGATGAGCTTAAGGGAATTCCTAGGGAAATGGTAGAGCACCGGATTCCTTTAATTCCGGGGGCGAGGCCAATTAGACAAAAGGAGAGGAGGATGAATCCTCAATTGCAATTGTTGGTGAAAGCGGAATTGGAAAGGTTATTGAAGGCCGGGTTTATCAAGCCGGTGGAAATCACGGATTGGGTTTCTCCTATGGTCTTAGTAAAGAAAAAAAATGGGAAATTAAGGGTTTGTGTCGACTATAGGAAATTGAATTCGTGCACACAAAAGGATCACTTCCCCTTACCTTTTATCACCTTGTTGCTTGAGGAGGTTGGAGGTCATTCGCGATATACCTTTATGGATGGGTATGCGGGTTATAATCAAATTTCCATAGCCCTCCAAGATATCCATAAAACGGCTTTTACTACACCTTGGGGTACTTTTGTGTGGGTAGTGATGCCATTTGGGTTATGTAATGCCCCGGCTACTTTCCAACGATTAGTAATGTATATCTTCACCGACTTGTTGTTCAAATCCATGACCGTCTTTGTGGACGATTTTAGCACACAAAGTAATGTGGACGATCACCTACATTGTGTTAGGGAGGCATTGGTTAGGTGTAGGAAGATGAGGTTAGCATTGAACCCGGATAAGACATTTTTGGGAGTGAATAAGGGAGTGTTGTTGGGTTATGTTGTTAGTGAGAAAGGTAGAGAACCCGATCCGGATAAGATTGCGGCCATAAGCGACTTGGCAACTCCAACCAATTCCAAGGGGATCTCTAAGTTGTTAGGACATGTGGGATGGTACCGGGAACTTATTCCTAATTTTTCAAAGATAGCGGTGCCCATTACCCATTTGCTCAAAAAGGATGTCAAATTCGAGTGGACGGATGCTTGTCAAAAAGCCTTTGAGGAATTGCGGGATAGGTTGAGCACCTATCCGGTGTTGATACCACCCAATTGGGGTAAACCTTTTCACGTCTATTGTGATGCTAGTAATGTGGCAATAGGGAGTGCGCTTTGTCAAGCAACGGGAGAAAAAGAGAAGGATCAACCTATAGCTTATGCGAGTAAGCAATTGACCCCCGCCGAAAGAAACTACTCTACAACGGAGAGGGAGTGCCTAGCCATGGTGTTTTCCGTTAAAAAGTTTAGGCATTACCTCATGTGCAACCCGGTTGTATTTTTTGTTGACCACATGGCTATCAAGTATCTAGTTAACAAGGCGGAGTTAAGTGGTAGGTTAGCTAGGTGGGTTTTGTTATTAGAAGAATTCGACTACACGGTGGAATATAAACCGGGTCGTATGCATTTACAAGCGGACCACTTGTCTAGGTTGTCGGAGGAGATAGGAAAAAATCCGGTAAATGATATGTTAGTAGATGATAGCCTCTTTGTGGTCACTTCTACACCGGAGTGGTATGCGGGCATAGTGGAATTTCTAACAACCCACAAGTTGCCCAAAGAGTGGACAAAAGAAGAGAGAAGGAAGGTGAGGGTGAATAGTAGGCAATTTGTTGTAGTGGGCCATAGGTTGTTTAGAAGGGGGTCCGATGGTATTTTACGACGATGCGTGTCAAAAACGGAGGTTGAAGCGATTTTAATCGCTTGCCACGATAGCGCTTGCGGCGGTCACTTCTCGGGTCAACTCACCGGGCAAAAAATACTTAGAGCGGGCTACTTTTGGCCTACACTATTTAAGGACGCCCATGACTATGTAAGGAAATGCGACGCTTGCCAACGGTATGCCCGAAACGACCTTAGAATGGAGATGCCTTTACATGTATCATTACCCTTAATTCCTTTCGAAAAATGGGGCATCGACTATGTGGGTGAGGTCCATCCCCAATCTTCAAAAGGAATGAAATATATTGTGGTGGCAACCGAGTACCTCACCAAGTGGGCGGAAGCCAAAGCGGTGAAGACCGACACGGCGGAACACGCGGCAACATTTATGTACGAAAACATAATTTCGCGGTTCGGGGTGCCGAAGATCCTAGTAAGCGATAGGGGTACTCACTTTTTGAATGACTTGATTCGAGAGATGACAGAGAAATTTAAAATTGATCACCGGAAGACTACTCCCTACCACCCACAAACCAATGGACAAACGGAAAGGGTTAACGGAATTTTGGTGAGTATACTACGCAAGACGGTTATAGACTCGAAGCGGGATTGGGATACGAAACTAACGGCGGCACTTTGGGCATACCGTACAACCTATAAGGTAACTACGCGTGCTACACCATTTTCCTTAGTCTATGGTCTTGAAGCGACACTACCAATCGAATATGAAGTCGAGTCACTTAGGGTGGCCGTGAGTACGAGACTTACCGAAAGTCAGTCCTTACGAAATCGACTAACCGATTTGGAAGCACTTGACGAAGGGAGGAGAATGGCGGCTCAACATATTGAGGCAATCCAAAGAAGGAGAAAGATTACTTTCGACAAACGACATAAGAGAAGGGCCCTAACACCGGGAATGATGGTCATGATTCAAGACGCACGAAAGCTTGAATTTCCGGCGAAATTCGATGCGGTATGGTTAGGACCTTACCTTGTCTATGAGGTCTTTCCTAATAATTCAATTCAATTGGAAACGTTGAATGGTGAGCTCTTTCCTACCCGTACATCGGGAAGTAGATGTAAGGAGTACCGAGCTTGACTAGGCAACTTACCCTTGGAGCAAGAGATGTTTGGATTCATCCCCCGATGGTCGCCAATTATGTGAGCCCAAAAGGGTGCCCACATTTAGTCTTAGACCCTTGAAACGTTAGTTGATGCACTTTGAAGTAGCATGTTACTTCACAAAAATATAAAAAGAGTGAAATGTTAGTCTTAGAAGTACCATGTTGTAAGAGGCTAGGATGTGAGTTGTTATTGTGTTTTTACCTTCGGAAGGATTTGAGTGAATGAGGATAGGTAAGGAGAACTTGGATTGAGTAGTTAGTGAGTAGGCTAGTACAAATGGATGGAGACAACCAAAGTGACTCAAGAGGCAAGTGCATTCGAATTGGGATGAATGGAGGATCACATGGAGCGCACAAGTGGACCACCTCATCATGGCCACTTAATGGGGAAGGTCCAAGGAAGAATGCAAGGTGGAGGATAAGCAAATTCTCAAAGCACCAATCAAATCACGAGTTAAGCATCGTGGTTTGAATTAAGTGGTGAGCGACGATTTGGGAAAGTAAGGGGAGAAAGTTATGGCGGCGGAAAGCGAAGGAGGCTAAGTTTGGGTTGAAGCATCCCAAGTTTGGTAAAGTGTGGTAGGTAGAAAGCCAAGGCTAGTTAAATGTTCGAATTAGGATCCTTGTTGATCATTTGAGGGAGGAAGGCTTAGAAGATAGGATTGGCGCCTACTAAGTAGGAGGAAATCTCAAGGGCTTATCGTGAGCCTTGAGGGTGCTCACCCCCTCAAGCTTACTATATAATCCCTCATTCTTCCCTCACTCATCCTCTCTTTCCTTTGTGCTCCAAGGCACCCCACGAGTTATAAGTGTGGGTGTGGGAAGCCATATTGGAGCACATGTGTGTGCTTAGTTTTTAGTTTGAGAGCCAAGGCTTGTTAGCCTTGAAGAGGGCTTGACCTCTTGGTAGAATTAGTGTTGACGTGAAGGATTTTAAAGTTAATTCATGATTCCAATTTGTGGTACTTAAAGTTCATGTTTTGAATACACGTGGTTGCAAGTTCCATGTTTAAGAGTTGAGCACTTGATGTTGTGATGAGTGCAAAAATATACTTGTGTGGATTAGTTAGTCTTAGTGAAGTTAGGAAATTCTCTCTCCCCTCTCCTCTCTAGGATTTTAGGATTTTAGGATTAGAGAAGAATTGTGTGATTAGAAAGGGGTTGTTAGTAGAATTAGGAAAATTAGGTAGGAAGATTAGTTAAGGGCTTGAATAATTAGTGAGGTAGTTGGGGATTACAACTACAAAGTTGTGGGTTCATGAAGGAGCTGGGTTTATAAAGGAGCTGGGTTTATGAAGGAGCTGGGTTTGTTTAGTTAGAAAGTAAAGAGCTGGGTTTATGAAGGACCTGGGTTTGTTTAGTTAGAAGCTAAGGAGCTGGGTTCATGAAGGAGCTGGGTTTATGAAGGAGCTGGGTTTGTGAAGGAGCTAGGTTTATGTAATTAGAAAGTAAAGAGATGGGTTCATGAAGGAGCTTAGTAGATAGCCTACTTAATTAGCTCATAGACAAGTAGTTAGTTACATTATGCTAGTTAGTGTTATGTGTGGCTTTCACAAGTAAATGTATTTGAGATTGACTATAGAGGATAGTGTTTTTTAACACTTGCATCCTCTCTTTAAAAATAAACCACGTGCACAAATTAATGGAGAATGTGGAGCACTCTCGCGATGGCAAGACAAAGGAAGCAAAGACCAAAGTTAAATCCAAGACCACTTGAAGGGTGAACCTTGCACTATGGACTCATCCAAGTCCAAATCCAATACCGCGGAGGAATGTGAGCCCAAACCCACTACTCGGACTACGGACGCTTAAGGGTGGGGGGTTTGGCCTCACATAGGGTATTTGTATGAATGTGGGAAGAGGCCTCGGATCCGAGGCCTCATTCTAGAGTGCACAAACTGATTTCTTAAGGGGGGCCAATATGATGATTTTGAGGCCCTCTCGGCCATTTCAGGTTCTGATAGGCTAAGTGTATGACTTGTGGGAAGAGGCCTCGGATCCGAGGCCTCATTCTAGAGTGCACAATCTGATTTCTTAAGGGGGGCCAATATGATGATTTTGAGGCCCTCTCGGCCATTTCAGGTTCTGATAGGCTAAGTGTATGACTTGTGGGAAGAGGCCTCGGATCCGAGGCCTCATTCTAGAGTGCACAAACTGATTTCTTAAGGGGGGCTAATATGATGATTTTGAGGCCCCCTCGGCCATTTCAGGTTATGCTAGGGTATTTGTATGAATGTGGGAAGAGGCCTCGGATCCGAGGCCTCATTCTAGAGTGCACAAACTGATTTCTTAAGGGGGGCCAATATGATGATTTTGAGGCCCTCTCGGCCATTTCAGGTTCTTATAGGCTAAGTGTATGACTTGTGGGAAGAGGCCTCGGATCCGAGGCCTCATTCTAGAGTGCACAAACTGATTTCTTAAGGGGGGCTAATATGATGATTTTCAGGCCCCCTCGGCCATTTCAGGTTATGCTAGGGTATTTGTATGAATGTGGGAAGAGGCCTCGGATCCGAGGCCTCATTCTAGAGTGCACAAACTGATTTCTTAAGGGGGGCTAATATGATGATTTTCAGGCCCCCTCGGCCATTTCAGGTTATGCTAGGGTATTTGTATGAATGTGGGAAGAGGCCTCGGATCCGAGGCCTCATTCTAGAGTGCACAAACTGATTTCTTAAGGGGGGCCAATATGATGATTTTGAGGCCCTCTCGGCCATTTCAGGTTCTGATAGGCTAAGTGTATGACTTGTTGGAAGAGGCCTCGGATCCGAGGCCTCATTCTAGAGTGCACAAACTGATTTCTTAAGGGGGGCTAATATGATGATTTTGAGGCCCCCTCGGCCATTTCAGGTTCTTATAGGCTAAGTGTATGACTTGTGGGAAGAGGCCTCGGATCCGAGGCCTCATTCTAGAGTGCACAAACTGATTTCTTAAGGGGGCCAATATGATGATTTTGAGGCCCTCTCGGCCATTTCAGGTTCTGATAGGTGTGAGCACCAAAATTGCCCCCAACGGCAATTTGGCTCACAATTGAGGGCTTTTTGCAAAATCATTAGATTAGACTAGGAAAATTTGGCCAAAAAGCCATTTAGATTAAGGTAGGTTGGCTAGAAGTGTTTTATCTTTGGGGTAAAACTCTTGGACAAGTAGAAATTAGAAACCGAAGGGGTAAAAGGGAAATGCCCTTTACCCGAATCGGAAGTATGAAAGTAGTGGGCTAGTAAATAGGTAGGTTAAGTTAGGAACAACTAATTCAAGCAAGCCAAGTCAAGCGGCGGCAAAAAAAGAGTGCTTCCGGTAGCGGCCAACGAAGAAAAAAAAAGGTGACAACTACAAATGTAAAGGATTTTGCCAACTAGGGCAAGGGGGCCATGTTGCCACCCTTGCCACCAAAAATGAAATTCAAACCAAAATGGAAAAGCCTTTCTAAGGGCTTAGACAAGTGGGTGCGAGGTGGCCTTTCCCCACTTCATTCACCACCGAGGGCTTCGTTGCCACCGTTCAAGGGACGGGACCCCTCGGTTGAACGGAAGGGAGAAGGGGTCCGACCCTTCATTGAAGGGTGATAAAAACCCCCTCTTCTTCTCTTCGTTCTCTCTCCGAATTTTCATTTTAACACGGCGAAGCCCTCTAGGATTGTAGCTAGAAGGAGAGAGCATTTTCATTCATACAATATAGGCATAAGTTAGAATTCTATGGTTAGAACTCTTGAGAGAAGGTAGTGTGTTTTTGAACACACCCCTAAGTAGCTGTGCCACATTCAATCAAGTGTAGTGGACACACAAATTGCAATTTAGCTTTCAGATTTTGAGTGGATATAGCCCTTTATGTTAGCTTCCCAAAAAGCCTAAGCTTATTAGAATCAGAGTTAGGGATCAAAAGTTATGAGTGTTTGAGTAGAGGTATCTCAGCTGCCACTCAATTTACAAGCGCTGACTTTGCAAGCGCATAACTAAACGACATTTTGTTCAATTGTTTTGGTATTTAAGTATGTTATAGATGTTGTTATTAGCTTTCTAGAATGTGTAAGCTTATAGAAATCTAAGTTGATGTGTAAAAGTTATGAGTAGTTGAGTGAAGATGTCTCAAACTGCCTCTTAAATTGTAAGCGCTGACTTTGCAAGCGCATAACTAAGAGAAAATTTATTCAGTTGTTTTGGTATTTAAGTATGTTATAGATGTTGTTGTTAGCTTTCTAGAATGTGTAAGCTTATAGAAATCTAAGTTGATGTGTAAAAGTTATGAGTAGTTGAGTGAAGATGTCTCAAACTGCCTCTTAAATTGTAAGCGCTGACTTTGCAAGCGCATAACTAAGAGAAAATTTATTCAGTTGTTTTGGTATTTAAGTATGTTATAGATGTTGTTGTTAGCTTTCTAGAATGTATAAGCTTGCTGGAATCTAATTTGATGTGTAAAAGTTATAAGTGTTTTAATGAAGGTGTCTCAGCTACCTCCCCAACTATAAGTACTAACTTTACAAGCGCATAACTAAAAGAGAAATTATTCAGTTGCTTTGAGACTTAGATGCATTATAGTTCTTCTTGTTAGCTTTTTAGAAAGTATAAGTTTGTGACAATCGGATTTAAGGAGTGAGAGTTATGAATTTTTGAATGAAGGTATCCTAGCTGCCTCTTGAATTCTAAGAGCCGACTTTGTGAGCTCATATCTTTAAGGGGATACATGCAGTTATTTTGATAATTGGATGGGTTATAGTTATTGTTGTTAGCTTTCCAAATTACTAACAATTGTTCCAATTGAGGCTTGTGAGAGGAAGTTGTGGCCGTTCAAGCAAAGGGGTGTCTACTGCCTTACGATAAGAGGTTCGTCCATCCAAGGTTGGCGAGTTGGCGTTGTGGGCGGCCGAACGTTGGAGTAGGGGTTCCGCACCAACCATCGCCAAATCAAGATGGGAGCCAATCGGTAAGTCTTTTTTGCCCTACACCTTTCGATTTAGGAATGGAGGGAGCGCGGCAAAGGTATATTCTAAACCCAATCCAACTATCCATGTAAGGCTAGGGGGGCATCACCCACCTAGCCGCCGAGGGGGGATTCCAACTCCCATGTGTGCGGAGCCCCTCGGTTAAGTGTTGTGGTAGTAGCTTCCATTCATAGCTCGTTCGTGTGTGGTGAAGCCGGGTTAATCACCGGCATGACCACTCTGCGTGTTTGTAGGTGGTAAGGTGGGAGTAATGACCCACGAAACCACCATCATGTTGTTGGCCCCAAGGGTTGGAGGTGATGGCCCCAACCCTTGAAGATTGTGCAACAGGTCGAACACACAGGTTGCCTTATTCCCCGGTCCCATTAAGTTGAATTTTTGTGGTCAACCCGTGTTAAACTAATTAATAACCAACAAAATTCGTACAACCCCCGTGGGCAAAAAACCAACCGGGAACTTAACTCGGAAGATTGATACTACCCCTTCGGCGGCAAAGATCGGAGGGTGTAAGTATCAATCAACCTTCAAGAGACCCGCACAGGGCCTTGAAGGGTTCGGATTAAGGTGTGCACCAACCAGGTAAGCGGTGATGCCATAATTTATGAACTTTGTAACCTAGGTTTTGTTCAATCAACCATAACTAAGAATGAAGGTTGGAAAGGTGGTACTTAATCAAGGTCCCCTTTAGAGAATTTAATCCATAAGAATTAAGGAATTAGGTGTGGCCAAGGTAAGAGGTAAGGTTCTTTTATCCATTAGAGTTAGGTTGCCTTGATTTCAAGGCTGGTGCGTCTGCGCGTAGACTAGGATAGATTAGGCATTAGATAAGAGAAATTGATAATCACCTTAGATACTTATGATCTAGGCACAACCTACCGGAAGGATACGACGCGATTATCAAATCCCTCCACAACCCAAAACATTCATTAAATACTGGGTTCGGCTTAGGCACCTGCTAAGGCAGGCCACCCTCACCGAAGGGCTTATGCGGTACTTTTAGGCTCCCTCGGAGGGGGGTGCCCAAAAGCACCACAATAGGCTAAGTGTATGACTTGTGGGAAGAGGCCTCGGATCCGAGGCCTCATTCTAGAGTGCACAAACTGATTTCTTAAGGGGGGCTAATATGATGATTTTGAGGCCCCCTCGGCCATTTCAGGTTCTTATAGGCTAAGTGTATGACTTGTGGGAAGAGGCCTCGGATCCGAGGCCTCATTCTAGAGTGCACAAACTGATTTCTTAAGGGGGCCAATATGATGATTTTGAGGCCCTCTCGGCCATTTCAGGTTCTGATAGGCTAAGTGTATGACTTGTGGGAAGAGGCCTCGGATCCGAGGCCTCATTCTAGAGTGCACAATCTGATTTCTTAAGGGGGGCTAATATGATGATTTTGAGGCTCCCTCGGCCATTTCAGGTTCTGATAGGCTAAGTGTATGACTTGTGGGAAGAGGCCTCGGATCCGAGGCCTCATTCTAGAGTGCACAAACTGATTTCTTAAGGGGGGCCAATATGATGATTTTGAGGCCCTCTCGGCCATTTCAGGTTCTTATAGGCTAAGTGTATGACTTGTGGGAAAAGGCCTCGGATCCGAGGCCTCATTATAGAGTGCACAAACTGATTTCTTAAGGGGGGCCAATATGATGATTTTGAGGCCCTCTCGGCCATTTCAGGTTCTGATAGGCTAAGTGTACGACTTGTGGGAAGAGGCCTCGGATCCGAGGCCTCATTCTAGAGTGCACAATCTGATTTCTTAAGGGGGGCTAATATGATGATTTTCAGGCCCTCTCGGCCATTTCAGGTTCTGATAGGCTGTGTATGACTTGTGGGAAGAGGCCTCGGATCCGAGGCCTCATTCTAGAGTGCACAATCTGATTTTTTAAGGGGGGCTAATATGATGATTTTCAGGCCCCCTAGGCCATTTCAGGTTATGCTAGGGTATTTGTATGAATGTGGGAAGAGGCCTCGGATCCGAGGCCTCATTCTAGAGTGCACAAACTGATTTCTTAAGGGGGGCCAATATGATGATTTTGAGGCCCTCTCGGCCATTTCAGGTTCTGATAGGCTGTGTATGACTTGTGGGAAGAGGCCTCGGATCCGAGGCCTCATTCTAAAGTGCACAATCTGATTTCTTAAGGGGGGCTAATATGATGATTTTCAGGCCCCCTCGGCCATTTCAGGTTATGCTAGGGTATTTGTATGAATGTGGGAAGAGGCCTCGGATCCGAGGCCTCATTCTAGAGGGCACAATCTGATTTCTTAAGGAGGGCTAATATGATGATTTTGAGGCCCCCTCGGCCATTTCAGGTTATGCTAGGGTATTTGTATGAGTTGGGGGAAGAGGCCTCGGATCCGAGCCTTGATTCTAGAGTGCACAATCTGATTTCTTAAGGGGGGCTAATATGATGATTTTGAGGCCCTCTCGGCCATTTCAGGTTATGCTAGGGTATTTGTATGAGTTGTGGGAAGAGGCCTCGGATCCGAGGCCTCATTCTAGAGTGCACAAACTGATTTCTTAAGGGGGGCCAATATGATGATTTTGAGGCCCTCCCGGCCATTTCAGGTTCTTATAGGCTAAGTGTATGACTTGTGGGAAGAGGCCTCGGATCCGAGGCCTCATTCTAGAGTGCACAAACTGATTTCTTAAGGGGGGCTAATATGATGATTTTGAGGCCCCCTCGGCCATTTCAGGTTCTTATAGGCTAAGTGTATGACTTGTGGGAAGAGGCCTCGGATCCGAGGCCTCATTCTAGAGTGCACAAACTGATTTCTTAAGGGGGCCAATATGATGATTTTGAGGCCCTCTCGGCCATTTCAGGTTCTGATAGGCTAAGTGTATGACTTGTGGGAAGAGGCCTCGGATCCGAGGCCTCATTCTAGAGTGCACAATCTGATTTCTTAAGGGGGGCTAATATGATGATTTTGAGGCTCCCTCGGCCATTTCAGGTTCTGATAGGCTAAGTGTATGACTTGTGGGAAGAGGCCTCGGATCCGAGGCCTCATTCTAGAGTGCACAAACTGATTTCTTAAGGGGGGCCAATATGATGATTTTGAGGCCCTCTCGGCCATTTCAGGTTCTGATAGGCTAAGTGTATGACTTGTGGGAAGAGGCCTCGGATCCGAGGCCTCATTCTAGAGTGCACAATCTGATTTCTTAAGGGGGGCTAATATGATGATTTTCAGGCCCCCTCGGCCATTTCAGGTTATGCTAGGGTATTTGTATGAATGTGGGAAGAGGCCTCGGATCCGAGGCCTCATTCTAGAGTGCACAATCTGATTTCTTAAGGGGGGCCAATATGATGATTTTGAGGCCCTCTCGGCCATTTCAGGTTCTGATAGGCTAAGTGTATGACTTGTGGGAAGAGGCCTCGGATCCGAGGCCTCATTCTAGAGTGCACAATCTGATTTCTTAAGGGGGGCCAATATGATGATTTTGAGGCCCTCTCGGCCATTTCAGGTTCTGATAGGCTAAGTGTATGACTTGTGGGAAGAGGCCTCGGATCCGAGGCCTCATTCTAGAGTGCACAATCTGATTTCTTAAGGGGGGCTAATATGATGATTTTCAGGCCCCCTCGGCCATTTCAGGTTATGCTAGGGTATTTGTATGAATGTGGGAAGAGGCCTCGGATCCGAGGCCTCATTCTAGAGTGCACAATCTGATTTCTTAAGGGGGGCCAATATGATGATTTTGAGGCCCTCTCGGCCATTTCAGGTTCTGATAGGCTAAGTGTATGACTTGTGGGAAGAGGCCTCGGATCCGAGGCCTCATTCTAGAGTGCACAATCTGATTTCTTAAGGGGGGCTAATATGATGATTTTCAGGCCCCCTCGGCCATTTCAGGTTATGCTAGGGTATTTGTATGAATGTGGGAAGAGGCTTCGGATCCGAGGCCTCATTCTAGAGTGCACAAACTGATTTCTTAAGGGGGGCCAATATGATGATTTTGAGGCCCTCTCGGCCATTTCAGGTTCTGATAGGCTAAGTGTATGACTTGTGGGAAGAGGCCTCGGATCCGAGGCCTCATTCTAGAGTGCACAATCTGATTTCTTAAGGGAGGCTAATATGATGATTTTGAGGCCCCCTCGGCCATTTCAGGTTATGCTAGGGTATTTGTATGAATGTGGGAAGAGGCCTCGGATCCGAGGCCTCATTCTAGAGTGCACAAACTGATTTCTTAAGGGGGGCCAATATGATGATTTTGAGGCCCTCTCGGCCATTTCAGGTTCTGATAGGCTAAGTGTATGACTTGTGGGAAGAGGCCTCGGATCCGAGGCCTCATTCTAGAGTGCACAAACTGATTTCTTAAGGGGGGCCAATATGATGATTTTGAGGCCCTCTCGGCCATTTCAGGTTCTTATAGGGTAAGTGTATGACTTGTGGGAAGAGGCCTCGGATCCGAGGCCTCATTCTAGAGTGCACAAACTGATTTCTTAAGGGGGGCCAATATGATGATTTTGAGGCCCTCTCGGCCATTTCAGGTTCTGATAGGCTAAGTGTACGACTTGTGGGAAGAGGCCTCGCATCCGAGGCCTCATTCTAGAGTGCACAAACTGATTTCTTAAGGGGGGCCAATATGATGATTTTGAGGCCCTCTCGGCCATTTCAGGTTCTGATAGGCTAAGTGTATGACTTGTGGGAAGAGGCCTCGGATCCGAGGCCTCATTCTAGAGTGCACAATCTGATTTCTTAAGGGGGGCTAATATGATGATTTTGAGGCCCCTCGGCCATTTCAGGTTATGCTAGGGTATTTGTATGAGTTGTGGGAAGAGGCCTCGGATCCGAGGCCTCATTCTAGAGTGCACAAACTGATTTCTTAACGGGGGCTAATATGATGATTTTGAGGCCCTCTCGGCCATTTCAGGTTATGCTAGGGTATTTGTATGAGTTGTGGGAAGAGGCCTCGGATCCGAGGCCTCATTCTAGAGTGCACAAACTGATTTCATATTTTCGAGTCTATGGTGTGTGGAAGGAGGTTTGGGTTTTTGTTTTTTTATGGTCACTAAAATATTGACCTTGCTTTTTGAAATTCTCATTCTCTTCATGTTCTTAGGAAATGGACTCTTCACAAGGCGCTCAATCGCAACCCGAATTTGGAGAGGATGTTGTTGTTGAGGCTCCGTTGGTTGAAGTTGAAGCCGTCCAGGTGGATGCTTTTAATTCAGAAGGCGAAATGCAAGTAGAGGTAAGTTGGATGGTTGTTGAGTGATTTGTTTAGCAAATTTCTTGTGTTCAAGCATTCTTAGCATTCATTTCTTGTTTGTGATTTTGTTAGGCTCTCCCAATGAGTGACGATGCCGTGCAAGCTGTTTCCGACACCGATCCTGTTGTGTGTGAACTTGAGCTTCGGAAATCACAAAAGGAAGATTCCGTTGGTGTTATCCAACGCCTCCGGATTAAGCCAACGGGTAAGTCCCGTTTATCCATTCCTTTGTGCCGCTTGAGAGCCCTCCCTCTTGTCCGTCCTATCAGTGAGGTTGAGGTGCAGCGCTTGGAATGTGAGTTTGTAATGGGATACCGAGAGGGTGATCGAGTTCTTTACGTTTCTATTTTCAACGATGTTCCCGTGGACCTTCCCATTCCCCCTGGCATCATGGCCTCTTGGAGCCCCCTTTGGCAAGAGGCCTCCGCAGAATTTGATACCAAGCTCAAGCTGGATCCGGATCTCGCACATTTCGCGGGGAAGATGTTCTTCGTTTGGGAAGGCAATCATCGTCTCACTGCTTGGTGGAGGCATGTCAATAACCACCACCCCGATGAAAAGAGTTGGCATATCTCGGTGGACTGCATAATTGTTGACCCTAGAGGCTACACTGGTGTATTCCTCAATGCCATGAGCGACATTAATTGGTAAACTCACTCACTTATTCATTCATTTTGCATTTTTTATTCAATTTTTTTGCATTATTTTCAGTGCAACTTCCTCACATACTTTGTCTCAGGTCAACCGAGCATGATTATGTCAAAGCAAATATTCCGGCCAAGCTTCTTCGAATCCGCACTTTTGGAAGGTTAGAATTGTCCACCTTCAAGGATCTCATATCGCCAGCTGACTACAAAGCATGCGAGAAAATAAATGAGAGTCGCCCAACTTGGTACACCTTGACGGCTGATGTGTTCGTTAAGTTTCTTTACAAGGTATGGTTTTGTGCATTCAATCATTTATAGCTTCCAACATAGACAATCTCCTTTAATATAAACTCACCAAGTTCTATCTCGCAGAGAGACATTTCAGCTCAAGCAGACATTGCAGTGAGGCATTACCGTGAGACGACACCAGTTGCAGAGAGATCAGCCACTGAGATTTGGAATGTTATGACCAAAGCCCAAGAGAGAACAATTAAGAGTATTCGGGCCCGTTCTTTTGAGAAGTACATATCCGTTGCACACCCTGACAATGGAGATGATTTCTTTCATGAGGTACTGTCTTCATCTCAAATCACTCTAGAATCCAACTCATCCCATTCAAGCATTGACTCTCTTTATCTCAAATCATTTTTTCTTCGTGCACAGATTGACCGCCATTTTAATGAGTTCTCGTCGACGGACATGACAATTGAAAAATTACAAAAAATTGTCACATGTCCGGTCGAAGCTTCGTTCAAAGCTAAGTGGCTTCATTGGTGGAACGCCCCTCTTCCTGAAAGGTTAGATAACAAGTTCCCCGTCGACAAGCCTTTGAGGGAGAGGGCTTTGGACGACTGGCTACACAAGGCGTCCTTTTGGGCTCAGGTAAATCCCTTTCTCGGCCTTCTTTGATTTCATTTTCCTTTATTGGAGTTATCTCGTATCTAATCATCTCCCTCTGCAGTTGGAGAAGGAAGTCGCGGTTGAAATTGAGACCTTAGAGGAAAGCCTCTCCTTGGACATTGATTGGGACGCATCAGAAACTATCCTTCGCCCTCGTGAATACGTTGATCACTGGCGGATTATCCTTTGGGACAAGGCCTTCAAGCCTTACCTCGGCGATAAACCTAACATCGGCTTTGCCAAAGGTGATAACCTCTTGGAGTTCGAGGAGGGGTCACTCGCTGTCAAGCGTGTGGCGTATTGGTAATATATCTATCATCTTCTCGCACCTATCCTTATTCTCATTTCTTGCTCTTTTTCTTGTTTTTCTTACTTTCTTGTTTTGTCATGTAGGTATATTATGAGAGAGTTGGTTGAGAAAAATGCATTGGCCTCGTCTTCCTTGCCGGAGTACCTCTCGGACTGGGTGAATGTTTATTCTAGCCTTTGTGTGTACACGTCGGCGCAAACAAGCAAGTTCTCCGATTCGTCATCATTGTGCCCCACGTATTGGAGCTGGACCTAGATGTACAGTTGTCCGTATTAGTTCCGAACTTAGTGGTGGGTGCTACAAAGGATTATACGAGCCGGGAGAAGGCGTTTGACACCAAACGCCGTTTGTTGGTGATCGGCAAATTACGACTATGTTGCAAAGCATGGAAGGACATTGTCGATACCAGTGTGGAGTACCATGCGCTTCGTTTGGCGGCGCATGAGTTTAGGATGGGTCCACATGCTCTCCCAGAGTTGTGTTTGCCACGCGAACACAACCTGGTAAAACTTTTTAAATTGAACCTCATGTTGTTTTCGCAGAGCCGCCACGTCACCTCAACAATTTCCAAGAGGATTTTGCGGTCGGAGTTGGCGGAGTTGTCTTTGCGTAATTTGGCTAGGCTTAGAGATGAATTAGAAAGTTGTTATGGTGCAACGGAGTTTTATGGCATGTTTTTTGGATCTTTTTACCCATATTGGACATGCCCCGCAGATAGGGTGTAGATGGCCCTAAACTAGACTATATAGCTACTTGAACTAACTACACATTTTTGTAAGTCTTCATGTTGGATACATTTTGTTGACCAATAAATTATTTTTTGTGTATGGTATTTTGATTTTCATTTGTTGATGTTAGCCCTAATCAAATATATTACATTTTAAACATATACTAAAAGATGTTTAATAACAAATGCAATCTTCCACGCCTATAGGATCCATTGGTTTCTCAAACAATTCTAAGTTATACTGTCCACGGGAATGGGGTTCCTTTCCAAAAAATGTAATTGAAAATATCTCTAATTCCACGGAAATAGGTACTGCTTCTCCTAAAATTACCTAACAAAATCTAAATTTTCCGCTCTCCAATCTCTGCTCTCCGCTCTCCGCTCTCTGCTCTACGCTCACATACTTGAGTTTCCCGAGATGCTAGTAGCACACCTAGCTTGGAGACAATATCCTCCACAACATGTATTTGTTTTCTTGACTTGAGGCAATAAAGTTCAACTTTAGTGGTGCAAAGAGAAGAGTATGAGATGAAGTCCTAGTCTTGTACTTGTGTTTCGTTAGTGGAAGAGGGGGAATAGATATGCCAAACTAGGTTGGGTAGGCCGAGTAATTGGGGGCCATGGCTTGGAGGGGGCTTGGATAAAACCAAAAAACCTCTTAGCCATGGGCTTGTCCGGGCGGGAACAAGGTGATGGCGCGTGTTCATAAAAGTGCAACCTACGAGCTAACGAGAGTTGGCGCATGGGAGTCATGAACCCATGTCTCAAAAGAGCAAAGTGGAAACCGAGTCGGGCGGGACTTGGCATCACCCCCGTGCGATCGAGGCATGGTTTAACAATGGAAAGCTATCTCGGAGTTGCAACCGAGACAACTTAGTGGAAGCGTTGAAGTCCAACCTAGTTGTGTCAAAGTGATAGAGTTAGGCTAGTGGAGCCTAACTTGGGAGGCCCAAAAAGAGGGGCAACCCAAGTGAATCTTCAAGTAGGTGGGTCTAGTGTAGTTTAGGTCCTTGGACAAGATGTCCGGGGTTTTCCTAGACGGACCACTTAGGATCGACACCTTTGGGACTTTGCCAAATTTCATGATGCATTGTGGGGGTAGTGCCCAAGGGAACCACAATGCCACACCAAGAGAGGATGGCAACTTGAGAATTGGTGTGCCGACTACAAGTATAGTCGATGAGGGCATCGACTCCATTTGGTGGGGGTGAGTGTCGCGCACCTCTCCATGAGGAGCGGCCGCAACACCATGGGCACCTCCAGGGGGACCCCGGAGTGACACCCGGGACTTGTGGTGCCATGAGTGGTTGTGCCCAAGTGATCCTAGTGTGTTGGGTGAGGGCCCCGGGCATTGAGAATGCCTCCCACCCATAAAGACTAGGAGCCATAAGGGTAAAGCCATTAGCTATGAGTAGCTTATGGCAAGAGAATTCTAGAGTGCTAAAGAACACCTCAATCGGAGGTGGGAGCTAAAAAATATGGCAATTTGAGTGGGGCACTATGCCGCGGCTAAGGGAAATGTCTACTTGGCCCCAACTCTAGGTAGAGAGACAAAAGGTTTATTGACGGTGGCATAAGGGTCCCGCGTAGAGTCCGAGAGGCTTATATGGGTGAGGCGGGTTTCCCGACCGACCCCCCCGGAGCATAGTTGGCAACTATGCTTCGGGTAGTTGTAGTGTTGCTTTGGCAACACAATGATCAACTCAAGAGTGGATTTCCACGGATGGAAATCCACATCTAAGGATTGGATACCGATTAACAAAAGAGTCCCGAATGCATGTATAGGAGGGTTTGGTGACCAAGCCATGAGCTTGGGGGGTCTGCGGTATGGAAAGCTAACCGTGCACGTGTGTGGGATGTGTAGGTTAGCGCTCGTGACACTTGCTAGAGTTGGAATGCGGACAACATAAGTGAAGGAAAACTAGGAAGGGTTGCGACAGGTACTCCCTCAGCTGACGAACATACTCAGCTTCATCCCTTCTAAAGGAATCAAAAAGCTCTCGGTAGATTTCGGTATAGCTATCTTCAATCTCGTGAGCCTTCTTCTTCCTTTCTCCACTCATTTCTACCGCTAACTGCCTTGCCAACAATGTAATATAATTCTGAACTACTTCGTAGAATTCATGTAAGCGATTTTTGCTCGACACCCTAACGTTGTCGACCTCTTCTAACTGTCTAATCCTAGCACGCAGACAGTCGATCTCCCTTTGCAGTTCAAATTTAGTCTGCCCGTCCGCTGGTGATTTGGATCGTCGTCTCGCGCTTTCCCTTAATTCTTCTTCCAGCTCCGCGATACGTGCTCGTAATCCCTCGATATCCCCATCTCTTGGGTCAATGTTGCTTTCCTCTCTGTCAATCGAGTGTTCAACGTTTGCATATTCCGCTGCTGGTTCTGATTGGCGGTTTCGAGGTTCCCCACTTGAACCTCCTGGTTTGCGGCTTGCTGATTTGTTGCCTGCAATGCTGTTTGGAGAATCTCCACTTGTGTTTGCCAATACTCCTTCTCCTTTTCCATCGCCAACCTTGCCACTTCTGTAAGGTTTGCCTCCTTGTTTAGTGCAGCAACTTGCCCCACCATCGCTCTCCTCTCCGTTTCGCGAGTATGAAGATCCCTTTTCAGCTGCTTTTCTGACGCCCGAACCTGTCCCAGCAACCTGTCTCGATGGGCCAATGTTTGCTGCAACTTCCCAATCTTCTTGCTCATCCCTGCGATATCTCTATCGGCCTTCTTTTTGATGTCTCGGCATGCATTGTCGACTGCTTCCCTTTGGTTGGTGCGGAAGCGGTCCCGAGCTTCTTCTGCCGACATCCTCAGGGTTGTTTCCAATTCCAGCTTTTCCTTGAGTTCCCTTGTGGCCGTGCTCACATTTTGGACCACCTTTTGATACCTGTTTAGTGACCCTAAGACTTTATCCAATTGCTCTAGGGTTGCTTCCGGTATCATCTCGCTTGGCGGGTCCAAGTGGAAAGCTGCTCTGTTCGATCTTGGTGATTCGAACAGTGGTTTCTTCGTCCCCGAAGGTGGTGTCTTGTGAATTACCATTTGCTTCCCCTTCCTGCGTGGTTGAGGGTGCATCCTGCGTGATCGTAGCGGGACTCGCTCTCTTCTTCTTCTTGTGTCCTCTCGAACCCTCCCCCTCGTTCGTCTTCCTCTTTCCCCGTAATGCTTCTCGAGCAGCTTCTCTCCTTCGTTGCTTCTCGCCTTCAGATTCTTCCTCCGTTCCTTCATCCGCATCCATTGGTTCTACCGTGGCCGTGGTTGCTCTTGAACTCTGCCCCGGCCCACTGATTGATAAGGGAGGTTGCGAAATGGTAACCGGAAACCATTTTCGTAGAAGTACATCAATCACCTAGGCGGCTACCAAAATTAGTTGCCCAGTTTCCCCTCCTGGCCTAGCTCTCACAGGGGTGCACAACCTCTCTAATTCCTTCACTAAAATTCTGTATAAAATCGCCGTCCAATTAAACTTTCTACCCATCCCTTATGCTAAATACACACACTTAACTAAATTATGAGCGGCGTACGTCAGCTTTTTCTTGAATACTATGGCCTGCAAAATTGCGTAGATCCTCGGAATATAGGGTCCCGCAAACTTGATGACTGACCACCCTTCCCTAGTCAGTGAGTTTGCCCCCGAAATGTGGGATACCTGTTCGCCCCATTCATCTACTGCAAACCTTGGGATTTGTGTATGGCTAAAATTATACGGTAATCCCAAAAACTCGACAATCAACTCCTGGTTGATTGTGATTATCCTTCCTTTCACTACTGACTTGATGACTTTGGCATTGAAGGATAAATCCAGTCCTCTAATGAAATCTGCCATTAAATCCCTCCTCAGTGTTCCCTCCTAATGCGCTTGAATCCATCTAATCCCACTTTCTTGGCCCACTCATCTTCTTCTGCCATTGCTGCCCACTGATGAAACTTCCGCATCGTCCTCATCTCGAACTCCTCTGGTATGACATAGTTCCTGGGCTTTGCTGGCCTCATGATCGGTGGTTGTGGTTGCTGCGGGTTGGTTTGCCTCTGCGTCCTTCTTGACCGTCTATCCAATGTTACTTCTGCTTCGCTCTGTTCACTATCGGTGACTACGATTTTCTCATCCTTTCCTGCCATTGTTCTTGCTGCTTTGGTTGCTAAAATCTGAAGATTTGAATGACGCTTGAAAATTTGGCAGCGCTTCGCTCTCTCTTTACACTTCTTGCATTGTTTGCTTGTAAAAATGAACGGTTTAAATATATCTTCTGAGGGTATGTCCCCTTCATATCTCGTCATAACTACCGTGATAATGAGACAACTAACTGGCGTCACTTCAACAAAATTAGTTCCGCCGCCGTTGTGGGTTGCCTCTTCATATCCCATGCTATTATGGCGGCTATTGAATTTTAGGCTTCTGACGTGTATATTATCTATGTTTTCTTGCCTATCACCCATACTGGCCACGTTTGGGAAGCCGTCCCTGTTATCATTGTTACCCCCACTACCTCTATCTAGCTCTAGGGTAACGGTGTCGTCTGGTAAGCCGTCATTATTATCATTGCTACCCCCACTACCTCTATCTAGGTTTAGGGTAACCGTGTCGAAGTTTAGTTTGCTACTAGTTTTGCTACTAGTTTCACATAGATTACCAGTACCCCCTTTGTCTACCGGGTGTCGTTCATCCACCCCGTTGGATGATGTTTCCAAGACCCTATAGGGTTTCAGTTTGTTAATGTTTACCAGTACCGGTTTAGGGTCAAAATTCTCCTCATTCACCAGTAGTACAGTATTATTTGGTAAGACATACTGCACACGAAATGGACCATGCCACCGTTGTTTAAACTTACCGGGATGGTCTTTTGCGCCTTTGGGAAACCACAGAACTCTATCTCCGAGTTGAAATTGTTTACGCCGGTAGTGATCTTGACTCCAAAGTGCTCGCTCCCACTGTCGAAGAGTCTGCGTTTGTCGAGCTTGGTCTCGTGACTCGTCCAGCAATTCCAATTGTCGGTGCCTTGCTTGTATTATTCGCGTTGGTTGTTCCTCCCGATTCTTGTCCACTGTAGGTAAAATGTACTCGGTAGGCATTAACGGAGTCGTTCCATAAGCCAGCTGAAAGGGTGAGAAACCGGTAGCTACCTTGAAAGATGTTCGGTATGCAAACAGTACCATTGACAAGTGTTCGTCCCAGTCGTTGCGAAGGTCACTAATGAGTTTAGTGAGCAATGTGCCAATAAACTTGTTGGAGGATTCCGCTTGGCCATTATCTTGTGGATAATAAGTTGTGGAGGTTCGGTGTTTAATCAGGTAATGGTCTGTTAGGTACTGGATTGCCTCATTGATGAAATGAATCCCCTGGTCACTTACCAGATAAAGCGGACAACCAAAACGGGTCAAAATGTTCTCGTATATGAAGTGTGCGGTGACCACCGCCATATTCGTTCGTAATGCCTTGGCCTCCACCCACTTGGTAGCGTAATCTATTGCTACCAGGATATATTTGTTGCCGATATATCTTCCTACCAGTTTAATTGGTCCCACAAAATCCAACCCCATTTCATAAATGGTTCAACTGGCAAGTTGGTAATCAACTGGGCCATTGATCGAGTATTCAAGCCTCCTATTTTTTGACATTCGTCACAACTACGGTAGTATGCAATCGTATCTTTGTGCAATGTAGGCCACCAATAGCCGGCATCCAAAATTTTGCGTATCGAGATGTGGGATGCCAAATGTCCGCCACCTACCCCCTTGTGTAGCATCTCCAGTACGGCTTTATCTTCACTTGGATCAAGAACTCGCCTCGGGATCATATCTTGCCTTTGTTTAAACAAAATACCGTCTTTGAGAAAGAAACGGAAACTTTGAAGGGTTAATTGGCGCTTTTGCCCTTCTGATAAATGAGCTGGGTACTCTCCGGTAGCTAAGTACGTTCTGAGGTCTGTATCCCAAGGAATGGATATTGAAAAAAGTGTGGCATCCGTTGGTTGATCCGGAACACCTATTGGAGGTTCAAACTTCGCTGAACGTGTTAAACCGTCAGCTACCACGTGGGTTCTACCATAAATTCGTATTCTAGAAAGAGAAGTAACCATCGAGCATTTCGTCCGGAAACCTGTGGTTTGTTGACAAGGTGTACTAAGGCCATGTGATCTACATAGAATAGGAACTTGTTTGCCAGTAAATAATGGCAAAATTTATGCAACGCATAAACCATAGCTAAAGCTTCCCTCTCGGTAGTTGTATAATTTTGTTCTGCCTTATTCAACAGTCTAGAGGCGTAAGCTATGGGCTGATTACATTTCCCAGTAATATTCTGTACTAGCATAGCTCTGACTGCTAAATTAGAAACATCCGTATGAACGTGAAACTCTAATTTCCAATGCGGTACTATGAGTATTGGGGCATTGACATACCGGGATTTGATGTTATCGAAAGCCTTCTGACATTCTTCGGTCCACTTGAACTCTTCCGCCTGCCGCATTAGCTTGGTAATCGGAGCCATGATGAACGCAAAGTTTTGATGAAGCAACTGTAAAATTGAGCAATTCCGTTGAAAACTTGAATATCATGAGGGTTTTTAGGTGTTGGCATCGACACTAACGCTTCCACCTTCTTCGGATCTGGCATTTTACCTTCCTTCAAGACGATGTACCCTAACACAATACCAGAGAACACAAAGAATAAGCTCTTTTCCGGAATGAGGCTGATACCTGACTGTCGACATACTTCGAAACATTGTCTCAGTTTCTCCAAATGGGAATCCATGTCGCTATAGATGCTGAAGTCGTCTAAGAAAATTTTCATGAATTTATTGAGAAATTCTTTGAAGACGGTGTCCACAGCGCGTTGGTATGTTGATGGTGCTCCCGTTAAGCCGAATGGCATATTGATCCACAAAAAAGCCCCCCACTCCGTTATGAAAGTTGTATGGCGACGATCTTGCTTCCTGATTTTGATCTGGTAGTATCATGAGTACCCATCGCAAATGGAAATTGTATCGTGCCCAGCTACCTGGTCCAAAACTTCGTTGGTAAACGGAAGAGGATAAGGATCCTTGTTAGTCGCGGCTTTCAACTTCCGGAAATCAACACATATCCGTAGTTTCTCATTCTTCTTTGGAACTACCACAATGGGGGACAACCACGTGGCTTCCTTTATTGGCTCAATGAATCCTGCTACCAACAATTTGTCAATGTCAAGTTTGACTATGGCTGCATAATTGAGGTTCATTCTGTAGCATGCTTGATGAGCTGGTGGCATCGAGGTATCTAACTCGATCCTATGTTCCGCAATGTACCACGGAATGCCCTTGAGCTCCTGATAAGACCACGCAAAGACGTCCTTGAATTCTCTTAATAATTCCTCAGCTTCCTTCGCGTACCTTGGTTCAAGAGCTGCATTCAACTTGACACACTTTGGCTCTTCTTCTGTTTCCAAGTTGATGTGGCGAATCTGCTCTGCTTCCGGTAGCGTCCAGCCCGCAATCTTCAGGTTTTTAACCCTTTCGTGTGCTGGTATGTCATCCACAGCAATGTCCCCTAGGGTTGGTTGGGAAAAATGACTTGGGTAGTTCTATGATGGTTCCTGATCCAGTAAGCAGGGTAGAGTAACAGTGCCGATTGAAAACAATTGAGGTTCGGTTTCAAACAAGGTATATTCTTCCTCGTCAGTTACCCCTTCTTGGAAATCATAGCAAATGAGCACTTCCGGTCTCCTGGTATTAAGTCCTAATTTCTTTGTTACTGGAATCACACGAGTAGTGCCATTTCCTTCAATGGTCACCATGTTGTTACCCCAATCATGGAAAACCTTAGCATTCTGTAGCCATGGCCTTCCTAACAACATTGAATAGGAATCATCAACCACACTACTATTGATGACAGTAAATGTCATAGTATAAAGTATGCCGTGGATACCTATACGAACGTCTCGGATCAACCCTACCGGTTTAATGGTAGTTTGATCTGCCATTCATAGATTGTAAGGTGCAGGTTTTGGTGCCGGTAATCCTAACCGTTTTTGTAAATCTTCCGTAATAATGTTCACACCTGATCCTCCATCAAAAAGAACATCCTCCACAGTGTTTCGCCCGACTTGAACCGGTATGACCGCCATTTGATGATCAATGGCTACCGCAGCTACAACACTTTCGGGAAGTCGTTCTGTATTTTGTTGACGCGAGGTACCCGGTGCTGTTAAATATTCTCGCAATGTGGGAGCTAATTGCATCAATTGTTTCAAGGTCAACGTATACTTACTATCCAAGACTTGAGATCCCAAATCCACCAATACATTCTTCAGTTCAGTAGACGGAGCTGGCAAAATCACTTTGGGTGATTCCATCTTAGGAAGCCCTATCCATTCCATGGATTGACTGACTACTGGTGTGTCCTGTAGTTGATGGATGGTCTGAATGAAATCATTCTTCAATTGCTCTTCCCTTTTCCAATCTTCGGGGGATTTCTTCTTCAAGGGTTCCTTCTCCTTGAATGCTACCTCTTCGTTCACTTTGCTTCTAGTGGTTACCACTAGAACCATGTTGACATTTGCCTCTTCCACTCTAGGAGGATTTCTAGGTTCCTGCTGCGGTGGTTGGTTTTGCCTATTTCGGAACATGGCCTGAGTCTCGTCTTTGTAAAGGCAAAAATATGCCTTATGTTCTATTCTACCACAAATGTAGCAAGGTAAGGGCATGTCGTTCGGTCTAAAGGGAGGTTTTGCCGGTACCCCTCGATTATACTGTGCCGTTACCTCGTTAATTGCTACCGTGGTTTTTTCCTTTAGTCTATTTAAAGGATTCTCTGGATTGAAAAAACACTTCTCCATGGTGTATCCCTTCCGTTTGCAGCAAGCACACATGTTGAATAATAACATTATGAATGAGAAGAGAGGCACATCAGCATTCTAACGGCACTAAAACATCACCAAATGGGAGAGGAACCATCCTCGAATGAAGAGTTCGAATGAAGACCGAAGAGGAAGCAAGCTGGAGAGCTCTCGGCCTTGGAGCTCAACACCGAACTCGGCCATGGCCGGCTATGGCCTTAGGGGCCTCTTCCACGGCCTTAAGACCTCCCCACGGAGTTACATACCTTACGCGCGGTATTAGGGTTGTTTTTCCGCGGCTATAGGACCAAGCCGGTTAGTAAGATTAGGCAAAGGATATTAAAGAGGCATTGTTATTTCAAGGTACATAGGAATGTTAAGATTCGGGTCGATACCAATTTTGAAAGACATTATGGGTACTTTGGTATTTAGACAAAGGATATTACATTAGTATTAAGGAGACATCATGAATATAGGATTTTTGATTAATATACAAAGGGTACATTATGAGCATATCGGCAAGAATATAGGATTTTGATCAAGGATGATTTTGATTAAATACAAAGAGCACTATGGAATTATTACATGATGAGAATATAGGACTAGGAAACATTCTACGTGAATGTTCCAAATATCAATCACCGGAACGGAATCAATCAAATACGAAGATTTGATTAACACTCAAGTAGGAATATAGTGAATCTTAGTATTTTGAACATTCAAATGGTAAACGGTTATAACCGTTTAGGATAGATAGCATCTACATATATCAAAGATAGCTAGTATCTATGGAAGTGGAAATTAACAACCACTCTTAGTATAGATTTTGGATAGGGAGAAAAGACTATATAAGGGAAGCAAATTAAGAGACTTACACCTCATTTTCTACACAACGAAGTTATCACAAATTTGAGTGTCAAAAACACTTGAGTTTCTTTGTATCTCTCCTCTCGGAGCTCTTTTGCAATACAATATCTTTTCCACAAATGTGTGTGACCTTTCTCTCTCTCTTTCTCAAGTCGAACTACGAGTTGTCAATTGGTACTTGTGACTCAAGAGATTATTACCGAGAGTAGAGGGGATTGAGTAGACTTTTTTGAGAAAGAACTCAAAAGATAGTGCGAGGGTGAGAACAAAGCGCTCAAGACAAATTGGAGAATCAATGGGACTTTGAGAGAGATTGAATTGAGAAAGCAATTGTCAAACTTGAGTGAAGGAAACAAGATTATCTCTCAAAGCGGAACCTATCATTGATCTCCTCAAAAGGGAATTATAAATATACATGTGATTGAATGATTGAAGAATTATATGCATGTTATGCTTTAAGCAAAACCATTTAACGATTACAAACTCCTTCAAAAGAGGAGGAACTTATTATCATAAACTACATAATTGACTTACAAGTATTATGCATATTATATTATATAACATATGTTGGAGTATCGAACTTATTTAATGATTAACAAGAATGATGAAGACATAAATTTACATCAAAGTATGAATCTATATGAATGAAGTAATATTGATATGAAATAACCTACTTACTACAATTGTTATTGAAACTTCTTCTCTTAAGATTCTTTGTGAGTTGTTGGATGTCATTACAATTTGAAGGATTATTCTATTCAAGAGAAGATCTCTCTCTCTCTCTTGAGCAAAACTCAAGAGAGATAGGTTTACTTCTCGTCATCAAGAAACACTTGGAAGTTAAACGTGACATCACAAAACAATCAATGATGTGTTCATGAAATTATAACTACTATATGCATACATGTCAAGTTACAATATTATAAGTAGTAACACTTGAGCTGAAAAAGGAAGACTCAAGAACATGAGATCTTTTTTCCTCACTATAAGAGTAATATTACAATTGTGCGATTGATGTTATGTACTACGAGCTCTAAAATAACTTATTAGAAAATATATTGTTATCAAGGATATTGTTACACCTCTTGAAACCTTCTCTAATCTAAGGATTCTTATAATCAATGATGCCTTACATTGAGAATGAGAATTTAAGATAATGAGATTGTGTTCACTCTAATAATATATTCATATCATAAGGAGAAGAGAGGAATTATTAATTAGAGGACCGAACATATTAATGAGGCACGGTAGTTCTCAAGCGAATATAAATTTACGTGATGTCTCACCGTGAGTCTTCTTGAGCTAAATTGCAAGCAAACGACCCACGGCGTGCATCAACACACCTCCTCATTGGGTTTTAAGATTTGTTTCCCCTTCTCGTCTGGTTGAAAGGCACTAATAATTTTATACCCATCCGAATCTGCAGTATTTTTTTTGCATAACACCGCTGCTTCTTTCAAGGTTACTAACGAGCCCTTTTCTCTAGCCGTAAGTAGACGTAAGTATGAGTTTAATCCTGTTCTGAAAAAAATAGTTAGAAAAGCGTCCTGTGGCGGGTCTTGCAAACAGTTTGCCAATTTGACTAACCTTTCAAAATAAGACTCTATCGTTTCTGTTTCCCCTTGTTTAATATTTCGGAGAGCCATATAAACTTGTTCATCCGTTTGTACTTTTCTATAGCATTTACAAAACGCTTTTGTCAGTAATTCGAAATTACTATCTGGGTAATTGTTCAAAAAATTCTCACCCCATTCTGACTCTTTGTCCCTCAATGTGTAACAAAAAAGATTTATCATCTTTTCATCATCCGTTTCACGATTTTCTTTTATAGCTATTTTAAGCACTCTAATATGAGCGTCTGGATCGGCACCCGACTGATACAACGGATATGGCAATGATTTACGAGATGGTAAGGGCGTAGGTGTTACCGGAACAGGTGGCAGCATTGTGGTGTACCATGGTGGAAAGTAACCTGGTCGCATCCAAGGTGGTGTGTCCTTCTTGTTGTCGTCATTTTTTTCCTAGTCATCGCCTCTTGGTCCTCTATCCGGTGGTTCCCCTCCCGGTGGTCCAGTAGGTGGTCTTCTTTGACCTCGTCTAAACTCGTCCTCTCGATCTCGTGAGGTCCCCTTCTCCTTTCGTTGGGCTCCTCTTCTTCCCATATCTTTCTGATCTTCATCCGATCCTCCTTCTGGTGGTCCTTGTCTTGGTGGTTCGATAGGTGGTCCTCTTCTACCTCCTCCTATTTTTGATACTGTTTTTCTTCTTGTGTATTGTTGCTCCATGTTCCTCTCCAATCCTGGAAAACTTCGCTGATCCTCGTTTCGTCCCATGTTTGGATAATGTCTCACTCCTTCTACTCCCATCGATTCATATCCATGTGATTGTGATGGCACGTTGTCCTTACTATAAGTGTCCTTCTTTTTTTCCGTTTTTCGTGCTACTTTTGGATTTACCCCCTGGACATTGTATTCTCCCCTTTGGTGAGAAGCTATGGTTCCCGTATACCTCTCATTTGGATAATATGACGACCTATCCATCCCCCTTATAAGCCGTATCTACCCCCTGGTAGAGAATTTGGGTGACTGTAGGGAATAACAGGTGGTGTAAAATAAGGATTAGAGAAATGAAGTATCGGTGGGTTTGGAATAATGGATGGAGTGGGAACTAATGTAGTAGGGATTGGTGAAGAGTTGGTTTGAGGAAACGACTGTGTACCCAGATGGTGTTCATCCATGAAGGATCGAACAAAATGACATTCGAAATCTCTATGACCTGGAATATTGCACGTTGTGCAATATGGTGGACCATGGTGAGAACCAAATTCATCGTCCCATAGATTTGGGAGAGTAGAAAATCTTACATGTCGTTGTTCGTTAGGAATATTTGATGTAGGCAGCGCCATCGTTTGGAATTTGTGAAGCTGCCTAAGTTGTTGGATGCGGGAAGAAACGCCACGAGATGGCTCCTGAGTAGAGAGTTCGTCCATTGTGAACCAGGGTGGTGGAGGATGTGGTGTAGCTGTAGGTTGTTGACCTGAATGTTGTGACGCTACCTGGGTATCATCCTCCTCACTACTAAAACTCATACTAACTTCTGGGGTGCTTGTATGGTCGTGTGTTGAAGAAATTATGATGAATGGTGTTGTAGTATGCATTACCGTCTTTGGGTTAGCCGAATGCAATGGACGACCTCGACCTATGCTCCCTCCAAGAAGAGACGCGTGGTCGCCGACCCCGTCCATGTTGTTAAGGTCATTTATGTTTTTCTCCTTCCTTACTCGCCGTGCCTCCATATTGCTTGACTTGTCAAACATGTATAGAAGAGGAGAGTCACTTGTTTGCGCCTGTGTGATTGTTGGATTGAAGTTCCATTCCTCCCATTGGTGAGCAGAATGGCGGTCACCGTCTGTTGAGGGAGTCGGTCTGTCAACGTGACGCCAGTAGGTTTCTTTGTCTTATTGTCCCTCGTGAGGATGAGTTGGTTTTGTCTCAGATATGAGATCAGTTTCTAAGACCGTAGCCAGACGTTGCCTGAGCCCCCTAGTCATCACCGCCATTTGACCGTCGATCGTAGCTGTGGAGTGCCAGCTTGGAAATACAAAGTTTTCCTTCTGTGAAGGGTTTACTTGCAGATTACCGAAGTCAGTCGGTATGAGATGTGTTTACCAATACCCAGCGGCAACTGTTTAATCTATGATGGGCGATAATGGGGGTGTAGTTGATCTGGGAAGCCCACAAGGTGGTGTCGGTCCAGTAGGTGGTCTTCCTTGACCTCGTCTGAACTCGTCTTTTATTCGAGGAAAGAATTGCCTTCGCCGTGACGGAAGAAACCCTACCGAGAACCAGTCCTTGGTCCATTGTCAAACCACTGCATGGCCGCCAAATGTTAAAGGTAGCCTTCTTTTCTTTTATCCGGTACTACCCTATCTTCGGTAGTACCTTACCGGTATGTGAGGTATCTTAGTCCAGTCTTCTTGACGGCATCCTAAGGCCTAGCCTTCTACCGGTTTAGGTATAAACCATCCTTTCATACACCTGTTCTTCCCTACCTCCATAGTATCCATGCTACTATTACCCTGCCTTTACTTGTAAGACTGCTTGTATGCCAATTGAATTAACCAGTACCCCTACCGGTTTCTCTATCGGGTTTCCTGGGATCTACCGGTTATCTCTTGCCTACTGGTTTCAAGACTTATGCACCGGTTCTGATGTACTACCTTAATAGGATGACTAAGACGAGTTCTAACTACCTGCCGTGAGGCCTTCTCTATTCCTTACTTACGCACCAGCCGGATTTATACTTTTACTACCGTTAACACTAAAGTTACTACTGTTAATGGATTACTCTACCTATTATTTGTTATTGATCATAATTCCTCGATAAGCTCCTTTGTTGATACTCCTAACCTACTGCTCTCTTCTACTACCACTCTCAAAGTTAGTTCACAACCTACTCTTCTGCACTTACTTAACCCTTCTTGTAGAAACCTTCAACTAGTATAATTGCATTCCTTCGTACCGTTATACGTTTTAATACTACAGAATTCTAAGTATTCATCTAATATGGATTTTACCACCATTTCCTTAGCCACCTTACAAATAACCCCTTTCTTAACATCAGAAGGTCAACTCCTAACTTCCATTTTCATACAACCAATACTTATAAGAAGCAATGCAACTGCACCTCTAACATAATACTCAATTCCTACCTTCCTGTTCAGTTAGCATCTTACTCACAAAACCCAACACTCTATTAATTGAAATCCTAATACACATTCTGAGAATGAGAGAGAGAGAGAAAGCCTTCCTCTCTTTCTTAAGTACCTTCCCCCCCATCTCCTTCTATCAATACTAACCACTCACTGGATTTATCTTATCTACTACTATCCATTCCTTATCTGCAACTACGGCTCGTTCTTATCCCTAATTGCTACTTTCTGATACTACTCAAAAGGTAACTTGAAAACCTTTTTAACCTGATACTGCTAAAAGTTACCTTCTACCAATTCCCCTTTAACATCGGGCTTCCTCCACCAACAACTTGGTCATCTCCAAGACTTGTTCATGCTTTTTGGCCAAATCCTCACCATCTTGGTTGAACTTTAGTATTGAATGTGCCCCTTTGAAAGCTAGGTTAGTAGGTTGGAGCGCACTCCATAACCCACCATGAAAAACAACCCCTTGGTCGCCAAGTGCGTGGCCACATTGCAACTAAATTCCGCTCGACCCATATAGTCCGCCCCCACCAAGTTCCTCAAGTATTGCTTCAAGACTCCATTCACAAGCTCCGTTTTCCCATCCGTTTGGGAACGGAAGGCCGTGCTAAACCTTAGTTTCATTAGGACCTTCCTAAAGAAGTGCATCCAAAATGCACACGTGAACTTTGGATCTCCATCTGACACAATCACTCTTGGCAACCCGTGGTGCGTCCACCATCCTTTGAGAAAAGGCTATGCGGGCTCCAACGCGGTCACGGTTTCCACAATTGGCACCACATGTTCCAACTTGGCAAACTGCTCTACCATTACCATGATGGCATCATACCCTTGTGACTCGGGTAAACTTGTGATCAAGTCCATGCACACACTATGCCATGGACACACTATGCCATGGAAACACTATGCCATGGTCCCGGCGGGATTGGCAACAGTTGCAAGAGGCCGTTTTCTTTTGGTAAAAGATTTGGTTCACCTGGCATCCACCCAAACTTCACAAAGTGGGCTATGTCATCTTTCATGATTTGCCAATGGTACCTCTCCGACACCACTCTATGGTGGTTTTTTTTTCTTTCTCTATGGCTGGCAATGGCACTATCATATTCTTCCTTCAAAACCAATTGCCTCAACTTGCATTGTGGCATATACATCCAACTTTCCTTATACTTGAGCAATCCGTCCACCAACATGACCTCTTTGAACACCTTGCCTTTGCGAAGCTCACCTAGAAGCCTTTGTGCTTCAGGATAGTTAATGTACCCCTCCTTCATCTTGCATCACAAGTTTCCTTCACCGGTAACCATTAACCACAAGATTTAGATGGTGCTCTTTGCTTGGAACTCTTCCCATCTACTTATTGCATCCGGCACCACATTGCCATGACCCGGTTTCATAAGCGCCAAAGTATCGTGCCACCCCAATGGCTTGGCGCTCACTTGCACTTATGTCTCATAATAATTAGAGGACACATTGTCCATATACACCTTGGTCTTGTGCAACCCCAAATCATGTTGCCACATCTCTAAGCAATGCACTATGGCGAAGAATTCTTGCTCATGAGTTGGCCGTCTCTTTTGACAACCATCGGGCTTGATGTCCTCATATGCAATGGCCATCCATCTTGCATCAACACCCGTCAATAGCAAAGTCACTCGCCCCCCGTATGCACCTCAAAAGGTTTTTCAAGCTCCGCAAACTTAAACACATATGGCAAAGACAACTTGCTCTTAAGCCCCCAAAGGCTTGGTGACAACACTCATCCCACTCTTGGGATAGCCCTCTCTTAATGATGTCGGACAAGGTCCTAAGAACCTTAGATAAGGGCCTTGCAAGCTTAAGTAAGGTCCTAGCAAACTTGGATAAGGTCCTAGCAACCTTAGTAAAGGTCCTAGCAACCTTAGACAAAATCCTAGCAACCTTAGCGACGGTGGTAGTTGGCTAAGCCAAGCAATGACCTAAGCCATCTTTGGGTCAAAGGCTGCTTCCACTCTTGGATTGCCTTGACCTTCCTCATGACCATCCACCAACTTCATTTGTCACGACATAGCTTAAGAATTCAATATTTCTTTGAACAAAGTTGATTTCCACTTTTTGGCGGTAATTTTTTGAACCCATTAGTGAGTACATCCTTGTACCTCACCAACACACCATGACTGTGGTTTGGGTGATGAAGATCCTGTTGTGCACATTGAGAGGTTTGAGGAACATCTAATTTCAAATCTTATTGTGGATACCCGTTACTATTTGATTTGGTTTCCTACAACTTTGAGTGGTTCTGCATATTCTTGGTATCGGACTAATGGTGCAGGTTCATTCACAACTTGGGCTCGGATTCAGGCAGCATTCTTACGGCAATATCGACCAGAGACGGGACAACAACAAACATTAGCTGCGTTGGACCAATTCCGACAAGACCCAACTGAAGATATTTCAACTTACGTGCGTCGGTTCCGCACACTTTGTGATAGGTGGGTTGGAAATCTACTCAATGGCGATACCATCAAGTGATATTTTATTCGTGGATTTGACAGGGTGTCTACGATTGAAAGCATCAACTCTAGGCGACCAGGGTCATTGGAAGATGCTTTTCGAGTTGAGTTGGAGATTGAGGTAATCCAGAAAGAGAATGAAAGAATGGTAAGACGTGCTCATGAACACATTCCTTCTTATATACCTATCTATCATCGTCCAGAAAGTCAGACTCAGTATCATCGTGTTCTTGACAAACAATATGCTAACAATTTAAACTTGGTTAGCGGTAATCCTACACCATTGGCTATCCAAGAGCCTACGTCTCTTCTAACATATCCTTCTGGCATAGATCAATTGCGCTATGATGTGAAACAGATGCAAGATGGATTAAGGGAGGAAATGATGCGGTCAATGAAAGCACTCACAAATCAAGTATCTAATTTGCTGAAAGGAGGAAATATGCAAGGACCTCCAATGCGCCATGAATCGGGAATTCATGCCTCCGGGATGGTCTGCACCAATTGTGGGTCGCATAGACATACAAATCAGTTTTGTCCCCAACAAAAGCAACATCCACCACTGTATCGTCCACCTCATGTAAGAGTCAATCCTAACCCCAAACCTCGATATCCATATCATGAGTTGTGTGGGGTCATCATTCTCCCGGAGAATGTTGGGTTGAAAATAATGTCCGGTGTGGTAATTGTGGTGGGTTCCATCCCACAGATCGTTGTCGTGCGTCCAATAAGGTTATTCCTCTACAACCACCACCAGGTAATTACCAACAACAAGCCCAAGATAACCTGCGGAATGCTCGTGGTAAAGATCCTGGATCCTCTTCAGGACCTCCTAATCTTTACTACGATCATCAAAATAATCGCCAAACTCATAATTCCCCTGCCGCTCTCCAAACCTCTCAAGGTGTGATTCCGTCGTCCAATGGTCCTAACATACAAGATGCTAGGTATATCAATGGTCTTCCTTCATCAGCGGAAGGAGAAGGTTCTAACCAACATGTTAACATGGTAGCGGTCATTAATGTAGATGAAGGAAATATGTCAAAATATTTATATGCTATAGTGGTTACAAGGGCAGGCACTAAAACTAGCCCTAAGAGTGCAGAAAACGAAGAAAACGTGGCTTCAGAGGAAGACTCTGAGGACTCTCCTCACTTCTCCGAACTTAATAATACTCTTAAGGATGCGACCAAAGAAGTAAGGTATGAAAAGAAACAATCCGAGGAAATTGAGCTTGATGAGGACGAACATCAATTTGTCACAAATCCCCATGTGATTCAACCTTCAAACCGTGGTGAAAGGAAACATTCTAGCAAGGTGAGTAATCCTTCTATCCCATATGACTTGTGGGAAGATCTAGCTAGGGCTAAAGTAGACATTTCATTTGGACAACTCATCCAATTAGCATCTTCTTTACGTAAACAAATGAAAGAAGGTGCTACCATTCATTGCCATCCTCGCAACATGGAGTTCATCCATCACATAGTGGAAGAAGAAGACTTGAGGGATTCAAAGGAGTCTTCTACTAACATCTTAATTGAATTGGATGTTGTCGACAAAATCATTTCTAACGTAGTAGTGGATGATGGTAGTAGTGTCAATGTGATGCCTTTAACTACTATGGAGAAATTAGGTTTGTCAGTAACTCATCCACCAGCTTTCTTTATCAAGTGTGTTGATCAAAGCACGTCCAAGACTCTTGGACAAATTAAGGACTTGAAAATCTGCACGGGTGGGAAGGAATACCAACTCACCTTTGAGGTGGTACGCATGAAAGAAGAATGTGGTTCCTACCCGCTCTTATTAGGCGATGATTCCTTCGTCAGTGTGGGGGTGTTACGAATTGGGGAACTAAGAAACCAACCTTCACCTATGGTCCTAAATCTAACCGAACTACAGTTAGCATCCAAGCTAAGGGTCTTGAGTATAGTAATGATTAACCTTCTGAGCAGGTGAAATTAACACATTCAACCCGTGCTGAAGCGGTCATCGATCTCGGACCAATTAAATGCATTGGGCCTGGGTTATATGATTTTGAGGACGATGGATCATTTGCACAATGGTTAGCATATCACCCCTACTCTGATGACAAAGGGAGTGTATGTTTTATAGATGCAATTTCCCTCCCTGACGATTTGCTTGGGGAGGATTCTCCTGATTTGGCTACACTAGTTGATGATATCATTGAGGATGATATTTTTCATCTTGAAAGTGATGTTTTCCATCTTGAAATTGATGGGACTCAACTAGATGATTGGGATTCCATCCTAAAGGAAAACACCATTTTACCACCTCCTCCTAATGTTTGTAAAACATCTTCCGGTCTTAAGGTTGGATCGGACGCACCCAACTTTCCGCCAGTTCCAAGTGATTGGTACCATGGTCCTACAGACCCTGTACATGTCAGGCCAACAGATTATCAAGAAATTATGGTTGATATACTGAATAAGGCCGTTAAAACCATTAAAGTGGGTGTTGATTTATCTAGGGATGAGCTAGAGGCTTACAAGGCATTGTTCCTAGAATTTCAGGATGTGTTTGGATGGTCATATACTGATTTGAAGGGGATTCTTACCCACATTGCGCAACACAATATTACACTTTTGCCAGGTACTAAGCCCATCCAACAAAAATAACGGAGATTGAACCCCAAAATGCAATTAGTGTTGAAAGCCGAACTCGAACGCCTCTTGGATGCATGTTTTATTAGACAAGTGGATCTAGTTGATTGGGTGTTTCCAATGGTTTTGGTAAGGAAGAAGAATGGAAAACTTAGAGTTTGCATTGATTATCGTGCCTTAAACAAGTGCACAGTGAAGGACCACTTTCCATTGCCATTTCTCAACATTATTCTTGAAGAAGTTGCAGGAAAACAACGCTATACATTTTTGGATGGCTACTCGGCTTATAACCAGCTTGGTATAAATTCCAAAGATTGGCATAAAGTTCCACCTTTCTCGGTTGTCTGAAGAGTTTGGATCTCATGGAATTGACGATGACCTTCCTGATGCCCAACTTTTCATTGTAAAAAAAGCTCCTATATGGTATGATTACATTGCCCAGTTTTTGATTACACAACATTACCTAGAGGGGCTGGATAAAAACAAACGTCGTAAGATTCGTGTCAACTCCCATTTTGCTCTCATTGCGGGTAAGTTGTATCGTCGAGGAGTCGATGGCATCCTTCGGCGATGCGTTTCGTATGACGAGGTTCCAAATATTTTGGAGGCATGTCATGATAGTGCTTGTGGTGGCCATTTCTCCGGCCGGCTTACAGGGCAAAAGGTTCTACGAGCTGGTTATTTTTGGCCAACTCTCTTTCAGGATGCCGAAGATCACACAAAGGCATGTGATGCATGTCAAAGGTATGTTCGAAACAATCTTCATTTGGATTTACCTTTGAGGCCTTCTTTGCCATTAGCACCCCTTGAGAAATGGGGAATTGATTATATTGGACAGATAGCACCTCTTTCTTCTCGAAAGAACCAATACATCATTGTTGCTACTGAGTATCTAACAAAGTGGGCTGAAGCTAAAGCACTCAAGGTAGCAGATGGTAAACAAACAGCTATTTTCCTATATGAGAATATCATCTCCAGGTTTGGTAGCCCAAAGATCTTGGTGAGCGATCGAGGCACACATTTTCTCAATGAGACGGTGGTAGTAATGACGGAGATGTTCAACATCAACCATCGTAAGACAACGCCTCATCATCCTCAAATGAATGGCCACACGGAGAGGGTTAACCAAACTTTGGTACGAATTTTGCGCAAGACAGTAGCTGATTCTAAACGTGATTGGGATACCAAGTTGGTAGCAGTATTATGGGCGTATCGCACAACATACAAGGTGACTACTCGAGCCACACCATTTGCCTTAATGTATGGTGTTGAGGCAGTTCTGCCAATTGAGCTTGAAGTACCATCATTGAGGATTGCTATCGACGAGCGGTTGGATTTTTCTCAATCTTTCAAAGATCGATTGGAGCTGCTAGAAGCTTTGGACGAGGCTTGCCATTTGGCTTCACAACACGTGGAGGTTATCCAATGGAGACGGAAAGTGGCTATTGACAAACGCCACAAGATGCGTCAATTTTATCCAAGGATGTGGGTCATAGTGCAAGATGGGAGGAAGTTGGATTTTCATGGCAAGTTTGACGCCCTTTGGACCGGTCCCTATGTTGTTAAGGATGTCTATCCTAACAACTCTTTATAGTTGAGAAATTTCGACGGATCCAATTTTCCAGCATGAACTAATGGTGGTCGGTGCAAGGAATAGAAAGTTTAGAGATTTAGAGTCTTATTATAGTTGATCCGTTTTACGTGTGTATTGTATCTTTCACATTATTGTCCAAGTCCACATAGCCAATCGTGTCATATCGTGCACGATCTAGCAAATCCAAATCTAGTATATGATAGCGACAAATGTGAAAACAACCACCGAGTCCGTATGTCTGTTTTAAGGTCTTGTGTGAAGCGTATGGACATATACCTATGATGACATTATTGTCGTATAGTAAGCCAAGTTTCTCTAGATCTAGAGAAACTTTAATACCACCTGACACTCTATGACATAATGTCGTCTGATAGGCCAAGTTTCTCTAGGTCTAGAGAAACATCGGTGCTTCATGACACTCTCGATACAAAAGTTGCCTAATTGGCTATGTAATCAAGTGGGGTCACCCTTAAGAGTTTTGTTGTATAGTCGTTAGAAGTGGAATATTGTTAAGTGTCTTTTAGAATCATGAAGGGTCACTATCTTCTTATATCATCTTTTATTCTTGGTTCTTTACGTGACCTTTTGACATACGAAGCAACATCCATTTAGCTTTAGTTCTAGAGTGTTAAGATACTGTCTAGTATTTATATAAATGTTCGAGGGGGTTTTAGTTTTTCATAGGCGCCATGGATCAGGGTCAATATTTTCCACCATTGATACTACCTGCTCGTACATTCAATATTAGGATATATTGTGTAGAAAAACATATGTTCCGTCAGTTTTTGACTAGATATTTTGGTCATAGTTTTATGCTTCAAGTCATGCATCATCCGTTACTAGTAATCGTCCCGATTGTCACATATGGCCCTAGTTGGGATTGTACTTTGTATGTTTTATACTAGATAGGTGTTTAGTTAATATGGTGTGATAAGCTTAAGGCATAGGCGGCGAGCAAAGTTTAAAGTATTGTAATGATTTTTCATTTGTTAGTTCTATCTCCTTCTAATAATCCGAATCCACTCCGTTGGAAGAGGAAGGCGGGTTTGCAGTTTTATTGGCTATAGACTCAAACTTGTTCTATCAAGGGAGAGTGTTTGGATTTTGATTTCTACTCTGAAGTAGTCTGAACTCGCTCCGTCGAAGGAGGAAGAATGGGTTTTATACATTTTTTTCTATAGGTCCAAACCAACTCCAATTGGGGCAGACACCTAAATTCTCAAGTTATAGTAGCTCTTCTGGGACAAGTAAACAATTCATAGACACACAAAGACACTAGGACTAAGTATTTGAATTTTTCTAGTTTTCGTGGAGAGTATGGAGCAAAATATTGGGAAGTTTCAAGATTTTTCAGCATCACCAACATCAGAAGATATGATACAAGTTTCCAAGTTGGCGAACGCGCGACGGGGGTTAGGAGAAGAATCAGAGTTGGAGGAGCGTCAGGTTACAGCACGACTGGATTCGACCCGTTCCTTGATACAACTTCCAAGTCTTCAACAGGTTGCAAAAACCTTAGTCATTGTTCTCGAGACACGCACTACAGTACCAAGGAACGAAGAGATTCTATTTGATGCACGGTTACAAGCTTATTGCGGAGTCAGAACCATCAGACCAATTGAGAAGGATGGGGGATTCAAGTACTATGTCCAATGATCACTCAGTCGTTTAGATAGAGATCGTGGACCTTCATTTGTTGTTGAGGTTGTACAACTGATTCTAGAATTCCTACATTGTGAAGTATCACCATCTACATGATGCTTAGATCATCAAAACTATCTGGAAGATTGATCGTGTAGCCGATTAGGTTGATTCCAAGCAAAAGATCTTGGGTCCGTCCTAATTGAGAATTACCCACCAGATGGTCGCCACATGTGAGCCCAAGGAGCATCACTATACATTGAAAAGATTAAAAAATATAGAATAGTGATATTTATTAGAGTAATTGTATCAAGTATACCACTTCTGTAGTGTTAGGATATTTTAGAAATGGAAATGCCAATGGAATGTTTGGCATTTTCATCTTTATCGGGTTAAATCACTACATATTAACTAGCAACCTTAGCGGCGGTGGTAGTTGGCTAAGCCAAGCAATGACCTAAGCCATCTTTGGGTCAAAGGCCGCTTCCACTCTTGGATTGCCTTGACCTTCCTCATGACCATCCACCAACTTCATTTGTCACGACATAGCTTAAGAATTCAATATTTCTTTGAGCAAAGTTGATTTCCACTTTTTGGCGGTGTCAGCCATAAATCCCCACCCTTAGCGTCTGTGGTCCGGATGGGAATCCATGGCTCACATGTCCTTGTAGAAACTTAGCATGGGAACCTCCATACTCATAACCCAATGACTTAAATGCAAGCACACTCTCTTTATTCAACCTCATAAGGCATTAGTATTGAAAAAATACATATGCACCCATGGTGATATTTACTCACAACCACAGTCCATTCTTTTCCTTTTCTAACCTCTTACATATTGCATGTGTCATCGGAATCACTAATGTGGTTTCTAAACCCGAGGGAACTTTCCACCTTCTGAAAGTACATTAAGCCCTACCTACTGTATCCTTCAAAATGTCCACTACCCACCTTATTACATTGCAAGGTATTGGGACCCTGCCATTATCAACTCAACTTAAAACCTCCTATTTCCCAAATGGCTCCCCCTTTGATTCTCAAGAAGTCGAATCCACTTCACACTTTTGGCTTACATTCCCAACTCTAACCCCCTTTGTAGCTGCCCAGGACTAAGCATAAATCCTCCGTAGCTCTGAATTCCCTTACAGTTGCCTAGGCCGAAGCCTAATCTCAACCCAGTCTGCCCAAGGCCTCAACCTGATTAAGGCCCACCTGATATCAACTAATGTGCTTCAAGCCTGAACCTGATCTAAACTGATGGCTTCAAGCCTAAACCTGATCTAAACTAATGGCTTCAAGCCTAAACCTGTTTTCAAACTAATGTGCTCAAAACCTAAACCCCGATCTCAACTAATGTGCTCAAACCTAAACCTCAATCTCAACTAATGTCTTCAAGCCCTAAGCCTGATCTCACTAATGTGCTCAAAGCCTAAACCTCGATCTCAACTAATGTGCTCAAAGCCTAAACCTCGATCTCAACTAATGTGCTCCAAGCCTAAACCTCGATCTCAACTAATCTGCTCCAAGCCTAAACCTCGATCTCAACTAATGTCTTCAAGCCCTAAGCCTGATCTCACTAATGTGCTCAAAGCCTAAACCTCGATCTCAACTAATGTGCTCAAAACCTAAACCTGGATCTCAATTAATGTGCTCAAAACCTAAACCTCGATCTCAACTAATGTGCTCAAAACCTAAACCTTGATCTCAACTAATGTGCTCAAAACCTAAACCTCGATCTCAACTAATGTGCTCAAAACCTAAACCTCGATCTCAACTAATGTGCTCAAAACCTAAACCTCGATCTCAACTCCTGATCGCATCCTAATGTTGAACCGCCCTGGGCCCCCTTTCGTCTCATTTCCGCCTTCGTCCTTTCTTTTCCTCTGCTACCAGAGTTAGCTCCCAGCAACCGGCTCCCAACCACCGGCTCCCAGATACCGGTTCCCAACTACCGGCTCCCAGATACCGGTTCCCAACTACCGGCTCCCACATACCGGTTCCCAGATACCGGTTCCCAACTACCGACTCCCACCAAATCCCACTAATCATCCACCCTAACCCACTTCCACACCAACTCAACCATCACGAACAACCCCACTTCCAAGGTGACACACCCCAACACTGCAAACTTAATTTTAAGCCCAACACAAAAGCTTCACTTCTTTTGGAATTTTGATTAATTGAAGAAAAGGTAAAAGCAACCGTCGATTGAACTTTTGAGGTTAACACCTCATGTGGGCACCATATTGGGCTCACAGGCGGTAATTTTTTGAACAACCCATTAGTGAGTACATCCTTGTACCTCACCAACACACCACGAATGTGGTTTGGGGGAGGCCCATCTTTCCTAGCCTCCCCATGAGTTCCTTGGAGTTGCTCCAACAGAAGCACGATTATTATTTGTTGAATTCTCATTTGGCCCATTGAGACGAAATTCAATTTGGCTCCTCCTACCATAGGAGTCCCTATGAATTTCAAATTCACCTCTTTGCCATCATGGCACACCACAAGCTCACCGACTTGCGCCTCACATCTACCATATGAGTTTCAAAGAAGGTGTCCTCCAAAATGAGGTTCACTTCATCTATTTCACATAGTGTGAAATCGTCACAAATTCCAATGTCCCACATATCAAGGTCACATGCAACACCACCTCCTTTGTCTCAGGCTATTTGGCTTTGCAAACCGCACATTGATGGGCTTGCCCACTCTACTCGTCGGCAAACGCCAACACATTGTCAGCTTCCGGCTCACAAAGGAGTGCATTGCCTCTTTGTCAACCCATGAGACATTTCTCCCTTTGATTTGAGCCTCAAGGTACAAAAGACTTGGCCTTGGCTTAAGGCTACTAGCCTTGGTTACAAAGCCACCGTCTAACAATCGGTCCACGACAACAATATGATTTGTCTTGGTACCACAATGCCACCTTTTAACATTCCATCCGCGGCACAAACATGATTTGCCTTGGCACCACAATGCCATCTTCTAACATTCTGTCCGTGGCACAAACTTGAATTGCCTTGGTACCATGTGAGCCCAAGGAGCATCACTATACATTGAAAAGATTAAAAAAATATAGAATAGTGATCTTTATTAGAGTAATTGTATCTAGTATACTGCTTCTAGTAGTGTTAGGATATTTTAGAAATGGAAATGCTAATGGGATGTTTGGCATTTTCATCTTTATCGGGTTAAATCACTACATATTAACTAATTAAAGTATTTACTAGGTAAAGTGTTAAAGTAGTTTCCGTGTTTGTTAATACGGTGGTGAATAGGATGGCCAATCACAAGAAGGTGCCTAAAGCGCGGGAGGATGAGCAAGCAAAAGCAAACGGTGGGAGTTGATTGGTGATCAAAGGTGATCTTATCACCTTATTGTCCTCACTTTTTTCCTCCACCACCTCGAGTCCCCTCTATTATCCAAGCATTATTCTCACAAGTTCTCTCCAAGGGGCCACCATCCTCTCTCTCTCTCCCAAGTTGCTGCCCCATTTTCCTTGAACCACAGTAGTTAACCAACTTGTATTTTAGTTTTGAAATTTGAATGAATCTTCCTCTTTGTGTTAGTTTTCCAACAAGCTAAGCTTGAAGTATTTGGAGCTAGCAAGTGGAAGTTATGAGTGTTTAAGTGAGAGTGTCTAAGCTGCCTCATAAATTAAGAGCACTGACTTTGAGGGCCCATAGCTTCTTGAGGACATATGCAGTTGCTATGAAATTTAGAGGAGTTAAAGATCTTTATGTTAGCTTTCCAACAAGCTAAAGCTTCAAGTATTTGGAGCTAGCAACTAGAAGTTATGAGTGTTTAAGTGAGAGTGTTTTAGCTGCCTCGTAAATTAAGAGCACTGACTTTGAAGGCCCATAACTTCTTGAGGGCGCATGAAGTTGCTATGAAATTTAGAGAAGTTAAAGATCTTTGTGTTAGCTTTCCAATAAGCTAAAGTTTGATGTATTTGAAGTTTTTAAGTGAAAATTGTGAGTATTTGAATGAAAAGGTGTTGCTGCCTTACAAATTAAGAAGTCAGACTTCCATACACTATATTATTAAAGTTCTTAGATAATTCCCTTTGAAGTTTTTATGGTATATAAATTTCTTTTAAACCTTTTAAACAAAAAAAAATATAAGTTTTTTTATATTTTTTAACATTTTCATTCTAAGTTGTCTATTGTTTGGAAGGCACAATAGACGCGGCAAATATCTAATACTAATACAAATTTATTGTAACGAGCTTAAGTTTCTCTAGATCTAGAGAAACTTAAAACTCCGTGGTGTACCTTGAGCTGGGTTTCTCTAGACCTAGAGAAACTTAAGCTTCATTAAAATTCTTTGGTGTATCTTTGAGCTGGGTTTCTCTAGACCTAGAAAAACTTAAGCTTCATTAAAACTCTTTGGTGTATCTTTGAGCTGGTTTTCTCTAAACCTAGAGAAACTTAAACCTCATTAAAACTCTTTGGTGTATCTTTGAGTTGGGTTTCTCTAGACCTAGAGAAACTCAAGTTCATCGAACCTCCGTGGTGTACCTTGAGCTGGGTTTCTCTAGACCTAGAGAAACTTAAGCTTCATTCAAACTTTTTGGTGTATCTTTGAGTTCGATTTCTCTAGATCTAGAGAAACTCAAGCTCCATTGAAGCATTATCACCATATTTAGTATTTATAACAAACACACTCGAATTCTTATTAGCTCTTCACTCTAGAGCCTGTAAGTGCAATCAAAGATCCGCCGGCGCAAAAAATGCAAGGGGGGGAATAATTGGTTGACATACCACAATGCCACTTTCTAACATTCCGTCCGTGGCACAAACATGCTTGGCCTTGGTACCACAAAGCCACCAACTTTATTTCCAACATTGGGTGGTTTTCTTCCTTAGGTGCCACCATTGTTGCAAATTGTACCTTCGGCTTGCCCTTTCTGTTGGTTTGATGGCCCGACTTATTGCATTCTTTGCCTCATAACATATTTCACCTCAAACCCTTTGATTGTGAGGCACCGCCCGACTTCTTTTCGAATCCATTAGCTTCAATGATCTCGGCGTCTTGATGGTCCCCGCCACATCCTTGAAAAACTTTGGAAACTTGAACAAGTTGCACACCACCCACTTGGGCAACCCACCTAAGAAACTTCAACAAGGTGTCCACCATCCATTTTGCATTTCTTAGCAAACCCGTCCATCTTAGGTGTAGCATTCATTTGGGTGTTAAAATTGGCCACATAGGCCTTAAGATACCACGTGTGCCTCATTTGCACCAAGTTCATTATCTTACGCAAATCTTGGTACTCCGGCATGAACCTTTCAACCAACAATTTCATGAAGCCAACCCAAGTCAAGCTTGCCACCACTTCAGGCTTTTATGTTTTTTTGTTAGTCCACCATTCAAGCGCATGGTCTTTCAAAAAGATTACCACTATGGCGACCTTGCTGTCCACCTCTAGCCTTTGGACATCAAAGTAATTGTCCATTTCCAACACAAATTTGTTTTCACCTTTGTTGTCTTGCCAAACTCCGCAAAAATATTTGGCATGTTTGCCTTGGCCAACTTTTTTCTTGCCTTGCCAAGCCCCGCAAAAATACTTGGTATGTTTGCCTTGGCCAACTTCTTTCTTGAAGAAGAAGGCCAAGCATCATGGGGAGGCTAGGAAAAATGGGCCTCCCCCAAACCACATTCGTGGGTTGGTGGTGAGGTACAAGGATGTACTCACCAATGATTTGTCTCAAAAAATTACCGCCAAAGAGTGGAAAGCACCTTTGCTCAAAGAGAGATTGGGTTCTTGAGCTATGTGGTGATAAATGAAGTTGGTGGACGGACATGAGTAAGATCAATGCAATCCAAGAGTGGGAGCGGCCCTTGACCCAAAGTGGGCTTAGGTCATTGCTTGGCCTAGCCAACTACCACCACTGCTAAGGATACTAGGAAGTTGTCTAAGGTTGCCAGGACTTTATCGAAGGTTGCTAGGACCTTATCTAAGGTTGCTAGGACCTTATTTAATGTTGCTAGAACCTTATCTAAGGTTGCTACGACCTTGTCCGATTTGTTTAAGAGAGGGTTATCCCAAGAGTGGGATGAGCCTTGTCGCCATGCTTTTGGGGAGCTTAAGAGGAAGTTGTCTTCGCCATATATGCTCAAGTTCGCGGAGTTCGACAAACCTTGTGAGGTGCATATGGGGGCGAGTGACTTTGCCATTAGCGGGTGCTGATGCAAAATGGATGGCCATTGCATATGAGAGCATGAAGCTCAATGGTTGTCAAAAAAGATGACCAACTCATGAGAAAGAATTTTTTTCCGTAGCACTTTGCTTGGAGATGTGGCAACACCATTTGGGGTTATACAAGACCAAGGTGTATGTAGACAATGTGTCCTTGAATTATTTTGAGACACAAGTGCAAGTGAGCGCCAAGCCATTGCAGTGGCATGATACTTTGGCGCATATGAAGGTGGATTTCATCCACAAACTAGGCCATGGCGATGTGGTGCCGTATGCACTACGTAGATGGGAAGAGTTCCAAGCAATGAGCACCATCTAAATCTTGTGGCTAATGGTTACCGGTGAAGAATACTTGTGATGCAAGATGAGGGAGGGGTACATTAACTACCCCGAAGCACAAAGGCTTCTAGGTGAGCTTCGCAAGGACAAGGTGCTCAAAGAGGTCATGTTGGTGGACGGATTGCTCAAGTATAAGCAAAGTTTGATGTATGTGCCACAATGCAAGTTGAGGCCATTGGTTTTGAAAGAAGAATATGATAGTCCCATTGCCGGCCATAGAGAAAAAAAAACCATCATAGAGTGGTGTCAAGGAGGTACCATTGGCCGATCATGAAGGATGATATAACCGGACGACATTGCTATGTGAGCGGTGAGCGGAGAGCGGAGAGCAGACAAAAGGCAAAATTAACATCCTATTTTTAGTAATATGAGATTTTTTGGCATAAAATTCAAATATATCAGAAATATTCAAAGATTTTACTAAAAATAGAAATTTTGGACCTATTACCATGGAGTAATGAGGCCAAAAAAACAAAGGGGCACTGAATTTGAAATGGTATTATTCAGTTTGGGAAGCGGGAAATGCTAAAATGATAGACAAAGTATAAAATAACAAAAAAATATAAAGTTAAAATCCCAAGATAACCTCAAGAAAAAATAAATGATAATGGATTTTTTAAGATTGGTGTGATTGAAGATTGAGTCAATGAAAATACAAAGGGCAATCAATTTGCTTTGTTTTTATTCCATCACTTTTGGCGTTGTCCTATGTGTGGATGAACTCTACATCTTGGATTCCAACAATTATTATTTGTCGTCGAGGAACTTATCTTCAACTGAATATATATGAGCACATAATTTAAAGTCATACACAATATGAATGTAGAGACGCAGACATACTATGGGAGAAGAGAGAGACATGTTTGTTGGCCTAGGATAGGAGAAGGAGATTAGAAGTTTAGGAGATCCCTTTGTTGTCTTTAATCCATTCCCGGAACGTGAGAGAACTGTTGCCAAGCAATATGATGATGACTACGAGATGACTCCATTTTTGCAGTCCATACAAGCATGGAGGTGGAGGGTGGAGGAGGAGTGGCAACGATATGCAAAAATTGAGAAGAAGCGGGCGGATGTTCTTGATAAGGACGCAACAAGATGTATTGATAGGGAGGCATATGATGCGGTTGATGTGAGTGCTGACAAGTCAACTGACGTGGAGTAAGAAGTCAAGGTAGTAGCCGAATTTTTGAGGTCTTTGTCGTTTCGCGATAGGATCAGAAGATTATCGCCGCATCGACGTCCATTGAAGGAGCGGATGAAGGACCGAACGGTTTGCTATGTTGATTTACTTCGACCGGGTCCACCTCCATCAAGAACTGACAATGAGCTGAAACCACAAGCATCTAAGAGGTTGGTACAGCGGAAGTAGAGTTGATAGAAAGAAAAAACATGTTAGATTGAACACGTAATGTTCAACGGTGCGAGAAACACATGACATAGTCGAGTATTGTAATGCAACACTGTCAAAGGAATAAAGATCATCCGTGAGATTATATTTCTTATAGCAAACAATTGTGAGTATACATGAGGTCCATTAATGGCCACATCTATTAAGGCACACTGTAGTCCTAGGCCGAGAGGAATTATAAAAAATAGATTGTTTCAAGAGGCCCCCCTCAAGGATGAGTTTGACCTCATTGAAGCTAAATGTCGGGGCCTAAATGAATAAGTCAATGTCAGGATTTATATTGGAAACCTTGACAAAAATGAAGTAGAGGTGCTTACAATGCAGAAACAAATTTTGCTTGCGGCTGAACTTTGATATCATATCTTTGAAGGCCGGGCAATTACACTCGGGCAAAGACCTCACTGTGAGTTGGAAAACTGATTGTGTATGTGCAAGTTTGGATTGCAACATGATCATGCAACCAAATCCAGGGCATGGAATCATGGTTACCTTCAAGATGGTCTCGTCCATAGCTCGTGCAGATGCAACCATCTGCATTTGTTTTGTTGATGGTGCAGTGTTGGACCGTCGCATAGGCTTGGACTGCCTAGAAGTAAGGTAAGAGTCTGGGTTGGCTAGAACGTCCACACCGGAGAGGTCAAAGGGAGGAGCTGATGTGTTAAAGAGGCAAGTTGGAGTGATATGTCCTTTTTGGGGAAATTGAAAGCCAGTATTTTCAAGTTTAAGGATCTCCAAACGAGTGAGGTTAGTGCCAAGTTTGACAAGCCACACGGGCGGGATTGGAGGTCTTTCTTGGTCAGCAAAGAATTTGTTGATCCACTTGCAACAAAAATCCTTAACACAACGCTCAAGGAAAACTTCTCAATTTTAGGTGTTGTGAATTTATAATAGTTCCAAACTCCGAGGTATGCAGGGGTCGGGGTGCTCTTGCCGTTGGTGACGATTTTGGAAGTACATTTCTTTTTGGTGACTGCATCCATGGCCCAACATGCCTTGGAGGACTTATAAGGATCGTGAGCAATATGCCAGAGTTTCTCGTCCACTTTGAACTCTTGTATAGCAATGACATGGGGAAAATCAAGACTAGTAGGTGAGGGTGGTGGAATGTCTAGCACTGACGGAGAGGACTCCTCGACGATGGTAGGTAGAGGTGAAGCATGAGATCGCGTGGTTCTCTGAGCGATATGAGGGCAAGAGAAATTGACGGTGTCTGTGGTGCTTTTGGGCACCCCCCTCCGAGGGAGCCCTTCAGTGAGGGTGGCTTGCCTTAGCAGGTGCCCAAGCCGAATCCGGATGTTATGATTTTTATTAAGTGTTTGGATTTGTGGAGGGATTTGATAATCGCGTCATGTCCTTCCGGTAGGTTGTGCTTAGATTTTAAATGCCTAAGATAATCATCAATTTTTTTAACCTAATGCCTAATCTATCCTAATCTACGCGCAGACGCACCAGCCTTGGAATCAAGGCAACCTAATCCTAATAAATGAAATCAACTTATCTTTTACCTTGGACAACATCTAATTTCTTACTTCTTATATATTAAATTCTCTAAACGGGGGGGCTTAATTAAATCCCACCCTCTCAACCTTCCTTCTTAGTTGATGGTTGATTAAACAAAGTCTATATTACTAAATTCATAAATTATGGCATCACCACTTACCTGTTTGGTGCACACCCTAACCTGAACCCTTCAAGGCCCTGTGCAGTGTGAGCCCAATATGGTGCTCACATGTGGTGTTAACCTTTAAGTTCCGTAAAACTTGTCTTTGCCATTTCTTCTATGAGTCAAAATTATAAAAAGAGTGAAGCTTTTGTGTTTTGATTTAAAATTTAGTTTGAAGTGATGAGCAGGTGTTGTGTGGGATTGCATTAGAGGAATTGGTGGGTTGGTTAGTGTTAGCTACTCAAACCGCTCGCGGTTGGGTTAAAGTTCGCGCTCTAAGTGGAAGGGAAGTTAGGGGTTTAGAAATTTGACTTAGGTCAAGTGTTAGTGTGAAGAAACATGGAGAAAGGACAGCGTAGAACATCGTAGGACATGCTGGAACGGATGCAGAACAACGTCAAACGACTGCAGGACATGGTCGAAGGACTGCAGAACAACGTCAAACGACTGCAGGACATGGTCGAAGGACTGCAGAACAACATCAACGAATGAAGAACAATGAAGGACATGGTCGACTGAATGCAGAACATCGTCAAACGAAGGCAGAACAGCGTAGGACATTGTCGGATGGAGGTCGACGACGAACGGAGACGAATGGACGACGACGAATGGAAGTGGACGCCAAACGGATGAAGTTGGAATGGATGAAGGCCGGGATCTAACGGTTGGCGAAAGAAGACCGTTGGATCTAGGGGTTGGAGTAGGGCGGCTAGGGTTATGACGGCCGTGGATGCCAACCGTTGGATCTAGGAGTTTAGATCAAGGGTTAGGGTGATGGAAGCCGTGGATGCCAACCATTAGATGTAGGTATGGCTTGATCTACGGTGAAGAATGCTTGGTGGTTGGAGGGGGTAGTCCCATGGAGGAAAGCACGGAGGCCCATTCTTCCCTCTCTCATTTTTTCTCCCTTTTATACTAGGACCTCTCTCACTCTAGGACCTCTCCTCTCATGCATTGGGAGCACACACACACTAGGATCTCTCTCACATTAGGATCTCTTACATTAGGATCTCTTCCACTAGAACCTCTCTCACTAGGATCACTTCACTTGTTACTTGGGATTGCTTACTCTCTCCCTCCTTTCTATGTAGTGAGAGCAAGGAGTTTGTAGAAGGATAGGAAGATGAATGTAGGACAAGGGGGTTTGTGAACCCTATGAGTGTTGAACAAAAGAGTTTTTGAATCCTATTGAAGAGTTATGTTATTGCTTAAGTCACATTAGCTTTGATATCATGAGTAGTAGTTGTATGAGTTATTACTTCATCTCTTCTTCCATTAATTCAGCCTTAGTCTATGCATTAGTCTTTGCATTCTATTTGCAATAATCTCTAGCATTAAGCCCTGGACCAGTGTTCTACATTAACCTCTGCATCCCATTCTACGTTAATCCTCTGAATTAGGCTCTGTACTGATGTTCTGCATTACAGTCTATATTATGTTCTGCATTTAAACTTTGCATTAATCCTCCGCATTAGGCTCTGTACTGGTGTCCTACATTACACTCTGCATTATATTCTCGCATTAAACTCTGCGTTAATCCTCTGCATTAGACTCTGTATTGATGTTCTGCATTACAGTCTACATTATGTTCTGCATTACAGTCTATATTATGTTCTGCATTAAACTCTGCATTACTCCTCTGTATTAGGCTCTGTATTAGTGTTCTGCATTTCACTCTGCATGACACTCTGCATTATGTTCTGCATTAGGCTCTGTACTAGTGTTCTGCATTTCACTCTGCATGACACTCTGCATTATGTTCTACATTAGGCTTTGTATAACACTCTAGGTGGTGTTCTACATGAACGTTCTACATTCTACATATTAGAAGGTCATTGTTTGGAAGGCACTAGAATAGAACACCCATCCGGCCAATCTTGTGGCATTATTACTCGCTCGGAGTAGCAATCGTCACTACACATTTAATTTCATTAGAGCATGAATATGGAGTTTCCGAGGCTAAGGGATGATCAAGACATGTAAGCCATAAACTTCCACTCGGACTACAGACGCATAAGGGTGGGGGTTTATGGCTGACATGCGGGTCTCTTGAAGGTTGATTGATATCCTAACCCTCCGATCTTTGCCGCCGGAGGGGTTAGGATCAATCCTCCGAGTTAAGTTTCCGGTTGGTTTTTGCCCACAAGGGTGGTACAAATTATATTGGTTATTAGTTAGTTTAACACGGTTTGACCATGAAAACTCAACTTGATGGGATCGGGGAATAAGGAAACCTGTGTATTCAACCTATTGCACAATCTTCAAGGGTCGGGGCCATCATCTCCAACCCTTGGGGCCAACAACATGATAATGGATTCATGGGCCATTAACCCCACCTTTTCATCAACAACATTCAGAGTGGTCGTGTCGGTGATTAACTCAACTTCACCACATACGAAACTTTCTAATAATCAAGCTACTATCACAACATACCAAGGGGCCCCAAAAACAATGGAGTTGGGTACCTCCTTGGCGGTCAAGTGATTTGACTACTTGACCTTACGAGATAGGCGAGTGGGTGTAGAATTGTGTACCTTAGCCGCGCTCCCTCCAATCCTAAATGGAAGGCTAGAATTAGTGGCTTACCTCAATTCTCCTCGTTTGATAGGACTTGATGTGGGCCGAACCGCCACCTCCTCGCCTTGCTCCACCTTTCGGACGTCGATCTCGTCTCCATCCTTGAAGCCAACTTGGTTGCGGTTAAACTTCAATTTAGTGTATTATAATATTAGAATTATTATAATCAATTCATCTAGTTCACCTTATTAGCTTTCTAGGGACCTAAAATTCACTTAAATCGGATAAGATTTGCAAAAGTTATAAGGTTTGGAAGTAAGGTGTCTATTCAATCTATCTTTCAACTTCAAAAATTCATATCTAATTCATTACTTACTCAAATCAAACGTTTTAAACATCTCTGAAGAGCTATCAAAAATAAATATAAGAAAAAAAAATGAAATTTGCAGAGTAAGCCAAGATACATTCACCAGCCTCCTTGTAATGCAGTAGTCCACTAGACTTGCTCAAACTACATATTGCACCTTTGGAAATTCATAACTAAATCATAAGTCATTCAAATCAAGATTTCTAAACATCTTTGGAAAGCTCTTAAAAAGAGCTATAAGAAGAAAATATGATATTTTCAGAGTATACCTAGATCAATCCAGCAGACTCTCTGTAATGCAGCAGTTCACCAGAAATGCTCAAACTATGGACCTCACATTTGGAAATTCATAACTAAATCATAACTCATTCAAATCACATGTTATAAATAGCCCTTGAATGAAAAACAAAAAATCTATTTAGGAAAAATATTTATTTTTTAGATTGACATTTTCAAAAGGTCAGCAGGTCTGATCTAGTAGCCGCTGCCTAAGTGAACATCCTAGTTTTTGCCTTAACTTTGGAAAATCATAACTAATTGTTATCTTAATCAATTTGCAAATGGAAACCGGCTATGGATAGCTACAAAAAATCTCTACAAAAGAAAATACTAAATCTTGGTTTCAAGCGTTAGCCTAAGCATTCAGGCCATTAGCGGCCAGGGTCTACAAGGCCTTAATAGTTGACTTGCATTCTAACCTACTTTTCGGAAGGAAATTTTTGTGTGTTCAAAAACACACATTCTAACTAGGAGAGGGTAGGGAAGAGCTTTTTTCAAGCCTTAATACTAGAGATATGTAAAATAGAAATTCTTCCTAACTACATTGAAGTAGGGCTTCGCCCAAATACTAGATATTGAGGGATTTCTCTCTAATTACTTAAAGGTAGGGTTTTGCCCATCTATTGGAAGAGAAGAGAGAGTTGTCTAACTCCATTGAACTAGGGCTTTGTCCACTAATCAACAACTAGAGGGAGTTTTCAAGGTGGGAAGAGGGGGTTTTTAAACCCTTTCAACAAAGGGTTGGACCCCTCCGCCACCGGTTCCATTTTTCGACCCCCTCCCAAAATTTTAGCTCGGGGGTTTTTCCGGTCAAGGTTGCCACCACATCACCGAGGTGGCTTCGACGGGAATCCGTCTAATTAGTTTTAATTTCCGCCATCAAGTTGGCAAGGGGGCAAAGGGGCAAGTGGCCCCCTTGCTATTTTTTCTTCAAAGTCTTCGCGCTAATTTTTTCCTCACGCCGAGCTCCTCCACTCGTCTTGCATGACGCACACTAAGTACTAAACTAACCCTTGCCTAGCTAGTTCTACTAATTTAGTCCTCTTAGCTAGTTGCTTTCACTAACTATGTTTTTTCCCCGCTAACTAGATCTTTCCTAGATAGCTATTTTTCCTAACTTAGCTAATTTCTATCTCTAGTTGGTTTTCATTTTTACTAACTCTATCTAAAACTAGATTTTTCCCTTCACAAGTGAAGGTCCGAAGTCCTCGGTAATTTTCTTTCCCCTTTTGAGCTAAACGCTAAATAAACTAATTTTTAATACTAAAATCCTAACTAAGTGACCCCACGAAGCGATGGACCACTCTGGTGGTTCACAGTGTCAGGGCGGTGGGTCTCTTCATCGGCTCCAATGGGGGTGTCAGGCTTGCGTTTCTGTGATCCGAACACCTCGGCACCCTCGAGGTGGGGATTACAAGTGCAAAATTCCTCCCCGCCGGGCATGTCGAGGAGAACCTTCTGTAGCACAACTGGGTCTCCAGTTCATTGAGCACGACACTGAGTACATCGAAGCTTGAGTTCTTCTTTGCTTGGGCCGTCACCGCCAGCGCCACCCTTTAGGAATTCATGGTATGCAACGACTTGAAGGAAAGCTCGAATATAGTCATCCACAGTCGCCACGTATAGATCGCCACCATTGTTGCCAAATGCTTGAAGCCATTTGTTGTGAATGGATTCGGCAAGGTTGCAATTCGGCATTTGTGCGAACTCTTTGGCTGTCATAATTTTCTCCTGCGTAAAGGAGAGGCGGTATAAGAAATTTGCCACGCCAAAAATGAAGGGAAGAATAAAACATGAAGTAATAAAATTAAAAATGCACCAATTCCATGAAGCCATCCCATTGTCGAAAGTAAAAATGCTAGAAGGTTAGCCAGAGTTGAAGGTGTTTGAGACCGTCCTCAAAGGTGCAGTTAGAGGAAGCTCACCAAACCTTGATAGCAATGTACCTCGTCTCTGCCTTCAGCATAGAGGAGGCGTCACGGTACTAGAGGCAGAGACATTTGTGTTGGTCTTGCAAATCGTGCTTGATATAGAGTTTGGTGTGCTTTTGCAAGGATTGGGTCCAATGGAAGTACCAGGTTCTCTTGCGCCCTTCGATCGGAACCTTGGGATCTCCGGAGCAGTAGACGATCTTCACGGCGTTCCAATTGGCTTGTGCATTGTCCGCCATGAAGCCTTTGAAGTGTGGTTTTGGGATTCCATGCCGAGCCATGACGTGGTTGAGGTTATGCCAGAAAAGCACCTAAGCATCCCAGTCCTCGGATTGGAAGTCGCAACAAGCGATGGTCATGATGCATTGGTACGTCCCGTCGTATACGTGGCAGGCCATGGTGGTCCACTTGGCCACGCGCTTGACATGGTCGGAAATGATCCAAGCATGCTTATGATCCCCGCCATGTTTCATGCGCCTAACCAAGTCGACCCCACTTCCGAGGCCGACCTCGGACATCTTGAAGACGAAGACTTTGTCCGCCTCATCACCCTGGCCCGGAAATTGATTATGTTGAACATATTCCCAGGTGCTGACACCTCTAAGCTTAGCAATGCCATCCATAACTCCTAACCTACATAAGCATTTGAAGGTTGTAACCTTGTTTCGAAGGTGGGGGAATTCAACTCCTTGCAACGATCAAAAAGAGTTCTTCCAATGAAAGTAGTTGATGAGGATCACTATCATTGCGGAGGAGGAACTTACCCACAAGGTCTTTGCTAGCTTCGAGAACGATTTTGCTATGAGTGACTTGGGGCGTTCGCTCGACGTGCTCCTCGATGAGGGCGTCGATACGCTTGCGGCTATCTCTGCAGTTGCCAACCTTGACAAGGTGTTGATGGTTGCCCAGATAAATACACACACGCTAAGTGGTGTCATTGTCATGGACATAGAAGATTTTGGCATCGCATGGTGCAATGCACTTGGGAGGCTCCTGCAGATCCTGCACATTAGAGTGGAGCCGATAGGGGAGGGACCACGAATGGGAAACGACTCCTTGGTGAAGCCTTCAAAATCAGTATCATTGATAGGGGAGGTCAGATGAGCACGTTGGAGGTAATCGCAATGAGGATTTTGGCTCTTAAGGTGGCCAACGCAAGTCGAGGAGCGAAAAACAAGGCCTAAATCATTGTTGATATTGGTGGTTTGGGTCTTGGTCCATACATGGCCGTCGTACCGTTTGTCCACTGACTAAACAAGCAAAACTAGGCCAACTCATCCCAATCCCCACCACCCTCTCAAAACCCAGAGGGTGTCCATTTGCCCCAACCCCCACCACCAAAAAAACTTTCAACCCACATAAACATTACGCACATTCTTAATAACCTGACTAAACAAGCAAAACCATGCCACTTCATCTCAAGTTTTGCTACCCCACCATCAAGAAACCTTTTGTCTTACTACGAAGAGTTGGCGCCAAATAGACATTTTCCCTTAGCCGTTGTGGCTAGAAGCAACCCTGTAGCTTCAGACTCCCAAAACATTTTATTGTGTTTTTGGATGATATCAAGCAACCACTCCATTGTCATCTATGTTTTACGTAGATGTCAATGGACACCTCACTTGCGCCATTCGGCCAAGTATTGAGGAAGTTATCTTGAAGCTAGGCAATCTCGAGCGCCACTCCCAGTGTTGGGGCAAATGGGCAGGTGGTGGGGGTTGGGATGAGGTGACCTGGTTTTGTTACCCCATCAAGAAACCTTTTGTCTCCTTACAAAGAGTTGGGGCCAAATAAACATTTTCCCTTAGCCGCAGGGGCTAGAAGCCACCCTGCAACTTCAAACTCCCAAAACTTTTTCTTGTGATTTTGGATGATATCAAGCAACCACTCCATCGTCATCTACGTTTTACGTAGATGTCGGTGGACACCTCACTTGCACTATTTGGCCAAGTATTGAGAAAGTCATGGTTGTTCGAAGCTAGGTAATCCCGAGCGCCACTCCCAGTGTTGGGGCAAATGGGCAGGTGGTGGGGGTTGGGATGAGGTGACCTGGTTTTGTTACCCCATCAAGAAACCTTTTGTCTCCTTACAAAGAGTTGGGGCCAAATAAACATTTTCCCTTAGCCGCAGGGGCTAGAAGCCACCCTGCAACTTCAAACTCCCAAAACTTTTTCTTGTGATTTTGGATGATATCAAGCAACCACTCCATCGTCATCTACGTTTTACGTAGATGTCGGTGGACACCTCACTTGCACTATTTGGCCAAGTATTGAGAAAGTCATGGTTGTTCGAAGCTAGGTAATCCCGAGCGCCACTCCCAGTGTTGGGGCAAATGGGCACCCTCTCGGTTCCGAGAGGGTGGTGTGGGTTGGGATGAGGTGACCTAATTTTTCTACCCCCGTCAAGAAGCCTTTTGTCTCCCTACAAAGAGTTGGGGCCAAGTAGACACTTTCCCTTAGCCGCAGGGGCTAGAAGCCACCCCGCAGCTTCAAACTCCCAAAACTTCTTCTTGTGGTTTTTGATGATATCAAGAAATCACTCCATCGTCATCTACATTTTACATAGATGTCGATGGACACCTCACTTGCACCATTCGGCCAAGTATTGAGAAAATTATGGTTGTTCGAAGCTAGGCAATCCCGAGCGCCATTCCCAGTGTTGGGGCAAATGGGCACCCTCTCGGTTCCGAGAGGGTGGTGGGGGTTGGGATGAGGTGACCTGGTTTTGCTACCCCCGTCAAGAAGCCTTTTGTCTCCCTACAAAGAGTTGGGGCCAAGTAGACACTTTCCGTTAGCCGCAGGGGCTAGAAGCCACCCTGTAGCTTTAAACTCCCAAAACTTGTTCTTGTGTTTTTTGATGATATCAAGCAATCACTCCATCGTCATGTACATTTTACGTAGATGTTGATGGACACCTCACTTGCACCATTCGGCCAAGTATTGAGAAAGTCATGGTTGTTCGAAGCTAAGCAATCCCAAGCGCCACTCCCAGTGTGGGGGCAAATGGGCACCCTCTCGGTTCCGAGAGGGTGGTGTGGGTTGGGATTAGGTGTCCTAGTTCCGAAATGGTGGCTTGTTTCATTTATGTAGGTTAAATGAAATATCAGGTTGGGAAAGGGGCGAGACTTTGTGTGTATGTTTGGGTGGATTGTGGGTGGGTCTCGGGACCAAGAGGGTGGCTGGTTTTATTTATGGGGTTCACTGAAATTTTAGGTTGGGCATGTTGGGCAATTTTTGAGTTTTAGGTTGGGTGGAATGTGGGAGGGTCTCGGAACCAAGAGGGTGGCTGGTTTGATTTATGGGTTGAGTGAAATTTCAGGTTTGGGCAAGGGGCAAGATTATGTGTGTATGTTTGGATAGAATGTGGGAGGGTCTCAAAACCGAGAGGGTGGCTACTTTGATTTATGGGGTTGAGTGATATTTCAGGTTTGGGCAAGGGGCAAGATTATGTGTGTATGTTTGGGTGGAATGTGGGAGGGTCTCGGAACCGAGAGGGTGGCTGGTTTGATTTATGGGTTGAGTGAAATTTCAGGTTTGGGCAAGGGGCAAGATTATGTGTGTATGTTTGGATGGAATGTGGGAGGGTCTCGGAACCGAGAGGATGGCTAGTTTGATTTATGGGGTTGAGTGATATTTCAGGTTTGGGCAAGGGGCAAGATTATGTGTGTATGTTTGGGTGGAATGTGGGAGGGTCTCGGAACCGAGAGGGTGGCTGGTTTGATTTATGGGTTGAGTGAAATTTCAAGTTCGGGCAAAGGGCAAGATTATGTGTGTATGCTTGGGTCACATTATGAGGCTGTCGGTTCCGAGAGGGGGTAGGGGATGGATGTTTTAACAATATTTTCAAATTTTGAGCTAAGTTGTACCTAAGAGTTGGGTTTGTTGTGTGCCACATATTAGCCTTTCGGTTCCGAGAGGGGGTAGGGGGGTGGATGTCTCCAACCAGATTTTCATATTTTGAGCTAGGTTGCACGTAAGTGTTGAGTGTTTTGTTGTGCCACATATTAGGTTCTTGGTTCCGAGAGGGGTAGGGGGTGGATGTTTCAACCCAGATTTTGACATTTTGAGCGAGGTGGAATATATGTGTTGAGTGCTTTGTTGGGTCACATTATGAGGCTCTCGGTTCCGAGAGGGGGTAAGGGGTGGATGTTTCAAAGATATTTTCAAAATTTGAGCTAGGTTGCACCTAAGTGTTGAGTGCTTTGTTGTGCCCCATATTAGGCTCTCGGTTTTGAGAGGGGGTAGGGGGGTGGATGTTTGAACCAGATTTTTAGATTTTTAGCTAGGTTGCACCGAAGTGTTGAGTTTCTTGTTGTGACATATATTGAGGCTCGAATCCGAGAGGGGGTTGGCGGGTGGATGTCTCAACCAGATTTTTAGATTTTTAGCTAGGTTGCACCTAAGTGTTGAGTGCTTTGTTGTGCCACATGTTAAGCTCTCGGTTCCGAGAGGGGGTATGGGGGTGGATGTTTGAACCAGATTTTCAAATTTTTAGTTAGGTTGCATCGAAGTGTTGAGTGCTTTGTTGGGTTACATTATGAGGCTCTCGGTTCCGAGAGGGGGTAAGGGATGGATGTTTCAACCATATTTTCAAAATTTGAGCTAGGTGTCATCTATGTGTTGAGTGCTTTGTTGGGTCACATTATGAGGCTCTCGGTTCCGAGAGGGGGTAGGGGGTGGATGTTTCAACCATATTTTCAAATTTTGAGCTAGGTGGCATCTATGTGTTGAGTGCTTTGTTGGGTCACATTATGAGGCTCTCGGTTCCGAGAGGGGGTAGGGGGTGGATGTCCACACCAAATTTTCATATTTTGGGTTAGGTTGCACCTAAATATTGAGTGTTTTGTTGTGCTACATATTAGGCTCTGGGTTCCGAGAGGGGGTAGGGGGGTGAATGTCCACACCAGATTTTCATATTTTGAGCTAGGTTGCACCTAAGTGTTGATTGCTTTGTTGTGCCACATATTACGCTCTCGATTCCGAGAGGGGGTAAGGGGGTGGATGTTTCAACCACATTTTCAGATTTTGAGCTAAGTTGCACCTAAGTGTTGAGTGTTTTGTTGTGCCACATATTAGGCTCTCGAATCCGAGAGGGGATAAGGGGGTGGATGTTTCAACCAAAATTTCATATTTCGTGATAGGTTGCACTTTGGTGTGGAGTTTTTTGTTCTGTGACATTATGAGGCTCTCGGTTCCGATAAGGGATAGGGGGTGGATGTCTTAACCATATTTTCATATTTTGAGCTAGGTTGCACCTAAGTGTTGAGTGTTTTGTTGTGCCACATATTAGGCTCTCGGTTCCGAGAGGGGGTAGGGGGGTGGATGTTTCAACAAGATTTTTAGATTTTGAGCTTGGTTGCACCTTAATGTGGAGTTTTTTTGTTGGGTCAAATTATGAGGCTTTTGGTTCCGATAAGGGATAGGGGGTTGGATGTTTCTACCAAACTTTTAGATTTTGAGCTAGGTTCCACCTAAGTGTTTAGTTTCTTGTTGTGCCACATATTACGCTCTCGATTCCGAAAGCGGGTAAGGGGGTGGATGTCTCAACCAGATTTTCAGATTTTATATTTTTGGATGTTATTATTATTTTGTTTCTCTCTTACTTTTTTTTAGGTCCACGGAGCACGACCATGTTAAGGACAACCTCCCCGCCAAGTTACTCCGTATTCGTACATTTGGGGAAATAAAGCTTGAGGAGTTCAAAGACCTCATTTCTGTCGCCGACTACAAGGTGTGCGAGTCCAAAATGGAGACGAATCCTACTTGGTATCCCCTTACCTTGGACGTCTTCGTCAAATTCTAAACATTTCTGAGAATCCTACCAGAATTTTTGTGAAGTCTTGCTCTGGCGATTTCTTTGGGGCAAGTGATGCAGGTGATGCCCGAACGCAACAATACCCAGGAAGCCTGTCTGCTGTTCAGGTACATACCTTCATATTTTTCAACGCATGTGCATCAGTCCATAATTTTTATTCATTCTAAATAACCATACCAATCCCTCCGCAGATATGTATTTAGGTATGTGGTGCTATTGTGGGCACTCTCAACTCCGCAGACGTTTATGGCCGTTGGATCGGGTCAGGAATTATCTCATTCAGTTAGCAATTGCAAATCACTATGTTTGCCGTTTCAAGTTTCATCAGAACTGGCATTGTGAAACAAAAGTTTGAAGAAGTCAAGTGCAGATTTTTTTCCTCTTTAAGAGATTACATAGGCCTCCCAATTGGCTGAACTGCTGAACCTAGAATTTGTGTATATTTTGAGCATGGAGGCCAATTACATCCTCACATGTGTCTTGTTGGTGTCCTTAAGCCTTGTTGGTGTCCGAGCCTTGCCATATAGCACTCGAACGTAGGTGTCCCGATTAAGAGGAGTGACCTCATAAGACCCACATAGCTTGGACTCGCAACTTGCTGATCCCATTGATTAGCATAGTAATCCTACAGGATAGATGTTTGTAATCTAGCCTGTGGTTCATGTGTTGGTGGTTCCCTATTTTCTCAGTTAGTTGGGTGTAACTTGCACTGGCCCATGGCAGGATGAGCTGTCTCATGTGCTGAAGCATTACCAGCCATTAGGTTGCAGAGATTCCTCAGACATTCCGTAAGCTCTTAACTCAATCTTAATTAAAGATTGTCAATTTTTGTAGGACCTAGAATGAATTGTAAGGTTTTTGATTATTGTGTATCATGAAGTGTATCAGTGTGAGGATGTCTTGTTACCTTGATCACATAGAGGATGTGGCTCCACTTCACTGTGCAGGATATTGCAATTCTTTTGATTTGCCAAAATAAAGTGGCTACATGGTTGTCCCTTGAACATCAAGCTTGATTGGTCAAGAGTGTGGTGGTTTTTGGCTGCAGATACATGACTACAAATGATGGTGTCCGTCAAAGAACAGTTTTGGAAGAGGTGAGTATGACCTGTATATGACAAATCTTCATTGTGTTGTGCTGTACTTTTTATGAAGCCAGTTTACTTTAACAATCTGGAAAAAGGTGTATTTCGGAAATTTACTGATACTGCTCTCCGTGCATGTGTCGGTCATAATTTCTTCATCTTTGTGCAGGTAATTATTAATTTGGGTTTAAGGAAAAATTTGGGAGTCCCATGCGAGCACCAGCAAACTGCCTTATTGAAGCTTCTGTTCTTGTTTTGTAATAATGGTTGCTTAATCTTCTAGTCAGCAAACTCATATCTTTTCAATTGGTCGAAGAGTAGGGTGATGGAGTCGAACATATGTTGTGTTATGGAAGAAGGCATAAATTCAAATTCAGAGTTATTAATTGATGGCTATGTTCTGCACATTTTATATGTGGGCTTGTAAGCATGCATATTATCCACTTGTTTTGTGTTTATTTCTAAACTACTGTTTTGCTTTTTCATGAAATTGCGGAGATTGATGTGCTCTATTCACATACCTCGTCGTATTAGGTTTGTGGCGATACGCTCTCGCACATTACCTCTTTTCTGGGTACTGTAATGACTTTTTTTGCGGTTTTTTTGACGCAACTTCGTTTGATAATGAGCCATGATGGGGCTTGCCTATTAAATGTCCAGAATCTTGTGCATAGCAATCTTTAATTTCAAATTTCATGCACTAAAACTTGACTTGTCAAGGTTATTATCTTTGGTTGCACCTTGTGGAGTTATTTTCATACTCAAAAGTGAGTGAATAATAATTCCTCCAATAATCAGAAGTAGTCATTTGGCATAAGTTCATTGCTCTATGTCACATTGCAAATGTTTGAGTTGGTTGGGGTTTATTATGTTGGTCTTTGGATTTGATGCAGTTCAACATTAAAGTAGCATCATTCAAGTTCATAATCTGACTCATTGGGAGTTCAACATTTTTGGGTTGTGTATGCTTCGGTGTGGAGATGGTGGTGAAAAAAAACATTTTTTTGTACTTCATCAACAACCCTTTGGTGCAGTAATTCACATTTCTTGTTCCAATTTGGGGTGACTTGGGATGCTTAAGCTCTGTGACTTGGGTTTGATAGATTAGGGATTATTAAGCGTTTTCAAGACTCAGAGTTTCCACACTAACCTTTCAATTCATTCTGCAACTTTCCAGTTTCTGATGTGTCCGTTCATGATTCTCTGCATAATTTTAGTAGGTGAATTTGGCCTTTAAGTAGTGGAAGCTCTCTAGGGTTGTTGTTGAGGATATCTTAAGCATGACATTGGGAGTAATCAACAACAGCAAGCATTTCATTGCTCTTGTGAAACATCTTAGTTCTCAATTTAGAGTGGTTACAAGAAGCTTCACATGAATGGAAAAACTTGTCCATGCCAATAAAATAGCTTGGTCTAGAAATAAGCACCGCTTGAAAATTGTTCAACATATATGAGCTCCCCAGTTCAGTCACCTTTGGTTTTAATTACTCATGAACTGTCCTAAACTTCACCAAAAAGTGTGCCAGATTGCCACTTGGAGTAAAATGTGCATGTTTTGCTAGACTGCATTCTTTTAATACACAGTTGGTGGAAATGTTTTCAAATCCACATCATTTTTATTACATCCAAGTGCTTAGGAGTGTTGTTTAGCGCAGTCTCCTATTTTTCTCTGTTCTCCTGTATCAGTGAAGATTGATAAGATTTTTTAACAATCATGGAACTACACTCCATGAAGGCTATCTAGGTGGTTCTTTTTTATTTCCTGGTGCCCAAGAGAGCTGAGAGCTTTCTGTCTTTCTTTGTACCAACCTTCAAACTTGGCATGTCCCCTTCCTCTTATTTTAGATTGTTTTAAAAATTATATTTGTAGGTATTGATATTTAATAATTCTTTGGTGATTCATAAAGTGCTTTGCACAAAATCATATAACTATGTGGGCATTACTTGTAGCTGATGAAGGATAGCAGTAGTCTCAAGAGAAGATACGAGGATGGAAACCTATAGTTCAAGGATTGTTCACTGTCTTCTATAGCATATACTGAACGGTTTTTATGGGCTCAACATTTGGATCTTAGCAATAATCATTTGCGATCTGTCCATGGTACGCGCTTTTCACAATTGTGAGGAGTCTGTAGGAATGATATATATGTAGAACTAGTGTACATATTCAGATTTTGCCTTGTTTTGATGTTTAGACATGTAGTGGTAGAGTTGAGTAGTGTTAAAATACTGTATGTTGTAAGACTCACCTTTGCTGGTGTTCTCTTGGTGGTGGAATGTTAGAACCTAACCCCCTATGAGCAGGTAAAACAAATGGGTATTCTCATTATGTCTACATATATTCATTCACACTTATTTACTTGTGAATCTCTTGGAACAGGTTTGGATGCATTGCAGCTATTGGTGTGTTTGACCCTAAGTTACAACCATATTGGCAGTGTGGCTGCTCTTGCACCATTGAGAGAATTCCCACAATTACAAGATGTTGATGTTTCATGCAACGAAATAGGAATGCATCCTGTGGATTCTTGCAGATTCCTGTTTCTGTTGTGCATGAGCTGCTGCACCTGCGATGTGAGGTTCAGCTGATTATTAATTAGTCAATGCAGACTAGGTGATAGGGGCAAGAAAGTTGACTGGTTTAGACCCGAATTTGAGAGTTTCAAGCTTGTGAGTATCATAAGCTGTTAATGGATGTTTCATACTAGCATGTGAATTTTCTCAATTAGCAAATAATCCTTCTATGCTTGGATGATCAGGGTTGTGAGATAACCTGGGTGCAATGAGGTTGCTACAGATATAATAGTTAGGAGGAGCCTCCAAGCTTATCCAGTTGTACATTATTGTAATTGCTTTCCTTGTGTTTAAACACTAGCAGATACGTGGAGCATCTGATGTACATTGGCCCTTCGAATGCACTGAGAGGAGAGCCTTGGGTACCCATTTTGTAGGGAATAGCTGGTAGGTACCGAGTCTAAATTTTTAATATTAGTCTATTTTAAGACCAATCGACACTCTATTAGTTCAGTCATCTGTAACGATTGTCATAAATCAGGTGGCACACAAGTAAAGGTTTGAGGTACAATGATGTTATCAATGTTGGCGGTAGTGGTGGTGATGCATAAGCCAACTAGAAGTTTGTACAAAAAGAAATGCAGAAAGTAGCTTGTATCACTAATTATATATACTGGAGGTGGTACATCCTCTTTCATTTACTACTCATTCTGTATGCCAGATTTTGTTGTTCATGTAAGCCTAGCTTTTCCGTATTACAGTAGATATCTTTGTAAATTTGTGACTTATGTCATGTTATTATGTTGTTGCAGCCGAACTATTATGATGACATTTTAGGCTGCTACTTATGGTACAGATTACTTGTGCAATTGTGTTGGGAATGCTTTGTCAAGTCCAGTCATTTAGAATATCATCTGATATCATATGGTTTTCTGATTGTTGCAGAGAATCATCATCACATACTTTGCCATCGCCATTGTAGTTCAAAAGTGAATAATACAAGTGCAAGCTTCGCTTGTGGATATCGACCAGTGTCGAAATCCCTCAAAAACATTTCCTAAAACTCCACATGGAAACAGTAAATGCGTTTATATCTTTTGACTTTGTTGTTTTCATGGCAGTGACACTATATAGTAGATGAGATTCCAAGACCCCTTAAGAGGGTATTAACAAATTTTGAGCCTTTGTTTTCAGAACTTGAGATCTGTAACACACTAAAGCAGAGATAATGTGTCTTAACTTCTGTTCACTTTTTATTGCACAGAGGCTACCAATTGCAGTTGATGTTGTTTTGATTATTCTGGCATCGACCTCGTAATTTTCCTGGTTGACGTGGTCTGGAAATGAGTTACTAATCCTCTGCAATGTTACTAATTCAGTGCTTCACTTTTCTTATTATAGGTACAGGCAATGAATATTAGTGAGGATGAGGCAGAGGATGCCTTACTCAAGCTCAATGAAGAGGAGTTGCGCAACCAGCAAAAGGCAAACTCCATACAATGTGTCGAAGCCATGAGATTATCACCAAAGGAGGCCTCCAGGTTTGACATACCCCTATGTCGAATGATTTATATGCCATTGGTCCATCCAACTCTTGCCCAAGACATCAAAAGGATGGAGGTTGAGTTCATCCATGGATATAGGCCTGGAGCATCCGTGTTCTATGTGTCTACCACCAATGAGAACGGGGAAGAGAGGCTTGTGAAGGACGTGGACACTAGTATCTGGGGCCCTCACCTTAGTTAATGATGAGTTTGTGGCCAAGTTGGCCTCAGACCCTCATCTGAAGTTCCTATGTGGTCGTATGTTCTTCATTTGTGATGGGAACCACCGTTTCAAGGCATGGACAAGATACATTGACCGGCTTCATAGTCATGATCGAGAGTGGCATTACTCCGTGGACAACATCTGCTTCGACACCAAGGGCAAGGTGGTGTTGAGTACAACATTATCTAAGAGGAGAATGTAGCTACTGGTACTAGAAAGGCAAGAGAATTTGATGCAAAGAGGAACTGAAACGGAGAAAGGACTTAGGCGAGGAGAAATGGCACCCTGGAGCGAGGAGCTCTCGGCCACGGTTATAGGGCCCTCTTCCACGGAGAAGGAAGGAAATCGCGCGGTCATGGGGCCCCTTATCCACGGCTTTAGGTATATCAGTGTTTAATGAAGGGAACACAAGATTTTGGGTTAAGGACAATTATGTTAGTGAAGAAGGAGATATTATTAAGCAATTATGGAGTATATAGGACTAGGTATACATTCCATTAGTAGAAGTATACAAGATTTTGTCAAGGACAATTATGTTAATGTAAAAGAAGGATGTTAGGTAATTATGAGGAATATATAGGAATATATAGAAGTATTAAAGAATATAAAGGATTATGTTCCTTTATGTTTATGTCCTACTAGTATAATTTTGTTAAGTACAAATCATTTGGATTCAAATCAATCAATTGTGAAGGATTGGATTTGGAATGTAACCACGGCAAGGATATAGTGGAATCTTAGAGATATGAATTAGAGTGGTAGAACGGTTATAACCGTTTATGATAGATATCATCTACATACGTCGGAGATAGATAGTTATCTAGGGAAGTGGAGTGAACAACCACTCTAAAGTTAGATTTTGAGTTAGGAAGAAAAGACTATGTAAAGGGAGCAATTTTAGGAGACCACACCTCATTTCACCATAACGAAGTTATCTTAAATTTGAGCGTCAAAGACACTTAGTCTATTTTTGTACCTCTCTTCTCGGAGCACTTTTGCAATACAATTATCTTTTCCTACAAAAAAGTGTGATATCTCTCTCTCTCCTTCAACTATTGGACTTATAAGTTGTTAAGTGGTACTTGTGACTTGAATGATCGAACAACCGAGGGAAGAGTAGAACTCTTTTGAGCAAGAATTCAAAGAATAGTGTGAGTTGAGAGACAAAGACTCGAGAAGTCTCGAAGGAGAAATGGAACTTTGAGAGATGTTGAGATTAAACCTCAACGCTTGAAGGGTCATTTGAGAGATTATTGAAAGAAAGACTTATCAATTGAGCGATTAAGTGAGAATTGAGTAACTCCCCAAAAGGAAGTAAGAAGATTAAGCATGTTATACTTCTTTAAACGGAACTTATTATTATAAGATTGATTAACATTTATATGCATAAGATTGTGACTTGATGATAGAGACTTTGATAAACTACTTACAACGATTGTTAATCAATTGGAACTTCTTTCTCTTAAAGATTCTTTGTGAATTGTTGGATGTCATTATAAATTGAAGGAGTAACCAATCGGAAAGTAATTGTCTCTCTTGAGCAAACACTCAAAAGAGTGTAGTGTAAGAGTGATGTCATGCTTTCAAGGATTTTGAAATGTAATGGACTTCTTCTCGTCATCAAGAAACTCTTTGCATTAAAAGTATATCATTATAAACAAGGAACTACATATGTTGTTTTTCTATATATTATGGTGATGTGTGATTGAGTATAAGTGAGATTGACATATACATATATACATATTATCATATGCATACTTGATACGACTAACATTATATTATTATATTATAAGTAGTAACACTTGAGCTAAAAGAAGAAAGACTCAAGAACATGCAAACTTCTTCATCACTATTATAAGTTATAAAAGTAACATACTTATAATGATATTAAAAGAATAATGAGGAATGTGGTTGAAATTATTCTACTACGGAACTTATAACTATGAGCTTTAATTCTTTTGGAGACTTATATAAGTTGTTGAAGAGTCCTATTGTTATCAAATATTGATGATATTACTAATATAAATATATATATGTGGGATATGTTTTGAATGATATGGATGGAACTTTAGAGTATTGATACACCTCTTGAACGCTCTTTACCTTAGTTGTTTCATGATCAATGAGCCTTACATTGAGAGTGAAAATAATTGGGAAAGAGATCGGTTCACTCCAATTTATTATATTCAAATCATAAGGAGAAGAGGTGTCGCAACCCTTGCTAGGTTTCCTTAACTTATGTTGTCCGCTTTTCAACTCTAGCAAGTGTCACGAGCGCTAACCTACACATCCCACACACGTGCACGGTTAGCTTTCCATACCGCGGACCCCCAAGCTCATGGCTTGGTCACCAAACCCTCCTACACATGCATTCGGGACTCTTTGCTTAATAGGTAACCAAGGTTAGATGTGGATTTCCATCCGTGGAAATCCATTCTTGAGTTGATCATTGTGTTGCCAAAGCAACACTACAACTACCCGAAGCATAGTTGCCCACTATGCTCCGGGGGGGTCGGTCGGGAAACCCGCCTCACCCATATAAGCCTCTAGGACTCTATGCGGGACCCCTACGCCACCGTCAAGAAACCTTTTGTCTCTCTACCTAGAGTTGGGGCCAAGTAGACATTTTCCCTTAGCCGTTGGGGCTAGAAACCCCCCCCTCGCAGCTTCAGACTGCCATAACTTCTTCTAGTTAACTCTGATGGTATCAAGCAACCCCTCCATTGTCATCTACGTTTTGCGTAGATGCCGATGGACTACTCACTTGCCCCATTTGGGCAAGTATTGAGGAAGTTATGGCCATTTGAAGTTACTGCAGTCAATGCAGTCAGTGCAATCCCAAGGCGCTGTCCCGGGACACCGTCCCACTCAAATGGCCATATCTTTTAGCTCACACCTCCAATTGAGGTGTTCCTTAGCATTCTAGAATCCTCTCGCCATAAGCTATTTGTAGCTAATGGCCTTATCCTTATGACTCCTAGTCTTTGTGGGTGGGAGGCATTCTCAACGCCCGGGGGCCCTCACCCACACTAGGATCACTTGGGCTCACCCACCCATGGCGCCACAAGTCCCGGGTGTCACTCCGGGGTCCCCCTTGTGACCATGGTGGTGCGGGCACTCCTCATGGAGAGGTGTGCGACAAAAGGGGTTGTTAATTTAAGGACCGAGCATGTTAATGAGGCACGGTAGTTCTCGAGTGAATATAAATTTAACGTGATGACCGCACCGTGAATCCCCTTAGCTAGTTTGCGAAGGAAGGCCCACGGCGCGTCCATTAGGTGGCCCTCTTGATGAATGCCATGCACGACATCAAGAAGTAATTTCCTATACTACAATTGTGGAAGTTCTAATATTCTAAAATTGCTTGTTTCTTACTATCGTTGTGCACGTATAGGTCTAATGAGCACTTTCATGTGAAGACTAGCATGGTCCACACACTATACCGTGTGAAGTCTGTCGGATGCATGCCACTTGTGAGCCTCAAGATTTGGCTCACTGAGGAAGAGTATAGGAGGTGTTTAAATAGCCCCCACATCGATAAGACTTGGTATGCTCTTACAACGGATGTCTTTGTTGCACTTCTCTTCAGGGTAATATTCTTATTGACTCATGATATTGATTTTTTTTCCTAATTATATGCATCATGACTTTTGATTTCTTGATCATGCAAACTAATGTTAGTCACTCAATGCCAATTCCAGCAAGAGATTCGGGAGGCTTTTGATGATGCTGCAAGAAAATATTATGATGAAACACCTAAGGAAGACAGGAGCGACGCCGGTGTAACTACTGCAATGAGGGCTGCAGCCAGGCTCAAGCATCAATCATTTAAGGGCCAATTCTTTAAGTATCTTTCGATTGCCAACCCAAAGTTCGGTGATAAGTTCCTTGAAGAGGTTGGTTTTCCTCTCATGACTCTTTTGGAAGTTGTTTATGTTTAAAGACTATCTTATATGGATTTCACCGGCCTTATTGTAGATCACGAAGCACTGGAACAACAACGAGAAGCCAGAGATGTCTCTAGAGAAGCTACAGCTGATTGCAACGGCTTGTGTAGCTCCTCAGTTTAAAGTTAGGTGGCTTCAGCATTGGAATTCCAGTATTCATTCCCGTCAGGCAGTCCACTTCCCTCGTAAAGGATTCACTGAAAAGGACTTCGAGGGTTGGCTAAACAAAGCATAATTTTGGGTTGGGGTAAGGACTCAAGCTTCGTATTGATTTTTTTTCACTCACCTCATTTCATATCCAGAGATTAAGCTTTGTTGATATTGAAAATTTTAACCATGTGGCATTTCTTTCCTCTACTGCAGCTGAGGAGGGTGCTGTGGATATGTTCTCGAAGAGCGTGAATGAGGACGGCCTGGTAATTGACATGGATGTTGTTCAAAAGCCCAGGTCCATCTCACAGTATATTGAAGCCTGGCATAATCAAGTTTGGGAGCATGGATTCGTTGGCTTCTTTAGGGGCAAAGAATCCTACACTAAGACAAAGGCATTTGAGGACCAGAAGCAAATAGACCTTGCTGTGAAGCGAGTCGTGTATAGGTATTAATTCAATACATAATTGGAATGTGTTTTTTATATTCAATTGATTTGTAATATATGCCTAACTTCTTTTTCATGGTTTTTTCTTCATCAGATACTTCAAGAGGGAGCTCCTTCCATTGGGTGCCATAGAGGAGCCCCACCTTCCTCAGTATTTGAGCTCTTGGGTAGACAAGAACTCTGTTCAGTGCATGTACAATGCTTGGTTGGTACGCTTTTGGTCAATTGCACATCTTAGGGCATGTTGTTGGTACATTGAATGTGGGAAGAGTTTTTGCCCAGTTGAAGAGGAGGATGCAAAGAAGGCTTATGATGAAGCTGACGACATTGTTCCACACCAAGGTGAGGTGCAAGAGGATGAGGTAGAGGTGGACATCTCTTTGCTTCCCGAGAAAGAGAAGTTCAAGATTTTGAACCAGAGAGCAAAGGATGAGGTAAGGGCCAAGGCAAAGGTTGATAGAGAAGCCCTGAAGGCCAAGGACAAAGCAGTGAAGCATGCAGAAAGGCAGCTCAAGAAAATTGGACGATCAAAAAATTCCCACGCAGGTGATGCTTCCTCTCCAACGCTTGTGTTGCCAAAGGCTTCCACTGGATCTATGTCACAGAATCCTCGCAAGCGGGATTCCTCTTTTGTACAGCTCTCAGCTTCTAGATTGCAGCAGTGTACATCACCGGCCTTCCAAGATTGCAGAAGATGGACTTTACATCTTGATGAGTTTTTCCTATGTACATCTCTAGATACTGTTATATCTTATTTTAAGGAGCATCACGCTTTCCCGAAGGAATGGTTGGAAATGCAAACCTTTTTTGAGAAGGTATTCTCCGTTTCTTGTTTTTTATTGCTTCATGATGTCATTGTTGTAGTATTTAAATGACTATCATTCTAATTGTCCAATGTTATGTGCAGTACAAATCTGACAAGGCCCATGCCTTCAGAGGTGTTCGAGACACCAAAGCTGGGGTTGATCTTATGATCATGGACATTCATGAAGGTCTACATGTTCCAACGGTCGCCTCTCCTACCTCATCTGTTCCTGAGTGGAACAAACCTCTAGATAGGTTTGTGGAGACGGTTTTCGAGATTGCTAGTGGATTGATTCATGATAACGGAGTGCTCCTCCTGTTTCATGCAGATGATCTTCAGATGAGGGCGGATATTCGAGGCTGTTTGAAGGCTTACCATTTCTCACTCTTCAAAAAATTCATGGGAGTGAATCACTTGCCCTTGACTAGTACCAAGAATGCTTCCAAAACTGTGAGTACATCAAGCATTTTGAAGGTACATTTGTTATTCGTACTTCCTTCGTTGATCTTTTTTTTACTAATTTCATATCGTTTCATTCATTTGTAGACCCTGAAATTCTGCATTCAACTTTTTGTGAGGAGCATTCCAGGGGTACCGCCCTCTACCTTCTCCATTACGGCTGTGCCAGAGCTTGATTCCATTGGAATCAACGTCGCTGATGATGACGTCCTTTTCAACTTGGTCACTTAGGACACACAACTCATGAGAGGTAATACTCTTTGGAGAGGAGGTAGGGAGAAGGATCCTATACTTCTCCAGATGCTAATTGAGTCTACCACGTAGTTTGGTGACATAGTGCTTGATTGCACTGCGTCCACTGGTAAGGATTTCCTTCCAAAAAATTTCATTAACTTGTTTTCATTTTTTTTTCATTTTTTTTTTTACTTCTTCTTGGATTAAGTACAGGAGCTTCTGTCCACGCTTGTCAAAAGGTTGGTCGCCATTTTGTGGTTTTGGAGGCGGATCAAATGATTTTCAAGGATATTCTAGAGCCTCTCATAGTGGTATCTTTCCCTGAGGTCTTCAAGAAGCAACGGCTCGATGCTGAAGACACCTCTGAGATCTTAGTGGATGAAGAATTTCCAGACTCCTCCATTGTTGCACGCCACAAATTCAGTAAGTAAGTTTTTATCTTCTTTTGAATATAAAGCTTCAGTCTTTTAGTTCAGCCTCAATGCCTCTATTTTGACCTTTTTATATACTAATCCATTCATTGACTTGTTGTGAACTCAGCTTGAGCTTGAGGAGCACAACTCCGGGTTTTGCCTTGCAAGCAGGTATATTTTAGAGCCCTGAGAAGTCATTTGCCCTCCCTATCTATGCTAAAGCAATGGCACGTGCTTCTCTCAAAAGTGAACCTACTTGTGCACCTCGACCTGGCCATGCAGTAGATCCTAGGGTCCTACACTATTTTGACATAGATGCTGATGTTGATACTTCATTCCCTTTAAATGCCTCAGATTCCGGATGTAGTTCTAAATCTGGTGATATTTATGAACACTACAGTGATGGTAGTATGTCTTCATAGATTTGTTGCATCTGCAGTTTCTACGGGATTGCTATTTTTTGTAATTCCATTCATGTTTTGTAGTGAGACTAAAAGGGCCACTACCTTTGATTTCTATGACCGTGTCACTGTCATGTGGTGTAAGCAATTATTGAGCTGGAATTCTTCTACTTCATTTCATTGTTTTATGCTGCATTTTCCTAAAGGACTTGTTGGGTAGAAATTGTGGTATAGCATGCCTTTTTTTATATCACCAAGAGATGTTGTGGGCAAAAAAATTTCCCATTTTGATCATAGTTTATGTGGACGTCCTCCATAAAAATTGGTATTTTCTACCGCTTTGCTGTTGAAGAGCGTCTTTTGTCATCCACGGTAGTAGGTTCATTTTCCTACTACTCTTTTTGAGTACCTTCTTTTATTATAACGGTAATATATGCTACCTTCAGTATTTTAGAAAAAACCCTAAACCCATTTCCCACGGTAGTAGGTCTGCCTCGCCATGTTTGTTTAAATTTTCATAAATTTGAAGACAAAATCCCTGCTCCCCGTTCCCTGGTCTCCGCTCACATACTAGCTTTTCCCAAGTCAATTCCATTGCAAGGTTTTTGCTTTCTTAGCCATAATTGTTTTGATTATGAGTTCACTGTGCACATTCTTCCCAACCGTTATTGTATGAAATTCAAGTGTATGTTTGCATTCAGTCAATGATTACTGATTCGTCTCTTCCTATAGATGCAGTAGCTACATGTATGTGCATTCATTTTATTATCGCATACATAGGTGGAAGGTACGATTTGAACCATGAATACGTGAATATATGACGTCTCTGCCAATGGCACGCTTATGTTCCTACAGGCTGGAAACCCATGTCAGCCATCACGTGAGCTCCAACAATCTGTTGCTTAGTCTGCGTTATCTTTTCTGCCAAATTCAATGTCACGGACAATGTTTTATGAAATGCCTAAACCAAATAACGCGTTCAACTACATGTTAGTAAGGATGTATATGAAAACGTCTGGAAGTTGCCAAAAAAAGGACACCTTGTCATCAGAAACAACCCAAACCCAATTTTGCATCATATAACGATGTTCGCTTTGATGTCACGGACGACACTCTCCATTATAAGTGACATCACTAATAACATACACCTTGTCATCATGTGCTATAAAAAAACCAATTTTGCATGAGAAGAGGACGTTCTCTTTGATGTCACTGAAAACAAGGCTCCGTTATCATTGACGCCACTGAAAACATACCCACACGCACACTATTTTCTTAAACTGACTGACGTGGAAGAACCACATCATTTTTTCTCTCAGCCACATCAGAATTTGCGCCTGTCCACGTCACTTCCTTGGGCAGCCCGAAATTTAAAAAAATGCCTCTTCTGCCCTGAAAAAAGCTGAATTGGCACCGTTGACCCCTCCACGTGTCCCACTTTGGGGACTTCAAAACACCCTGATTACACGTGACGTCATGCGAAATTGATCGTGTTCTCCGTGACGTTCAAGACAATTCTGACATGTTCTACACGTCACGAAAAAAAACAGATTTTGGATCATATCCTCGGCGACATACTACCTGTTCAAAAGCACATGACAGCGTGTTTTGCTGAATGTCACAAAAATCACTGTTTTCTTATAGTGAGTGGAGGTTGGGTGGATTGTGGATGGCTAGGAACCGAGATGGTGGCTGGTTTGATTCATGGGGTTGATTGAAATTTCAGGTTGGGCATGTGGGGCAATTTTTGAGTGATGGGTTAGGTAGATTGTAGGTAGGTCTCGGAACCGGAAGGGTGTCTGGTTTGATTTATGGGTTTGATTGAAATTACAGGTTGGGCATGTGAGGCAATTTTTGAGTATTGGGTTGGATGGATTGTTGGTGGGTCTTGGAACCAAGAAGGTGGTTGGTTTGATTCATGGGGTTGATTGAAATTCCAGGTTGGGCATCTGGGGCAATTTTTGAGTGATGGGTTGGATGGATTGTGGGTGGGTCGCGAAACTGGGAGGGCGGCTGGTTTGATTATTAAGGTTGATTGAAATTTTAGGTTGGGCATGTGGGACAATTTTTGAATGTTATGTTGGATGGATTGTGGGTGGGTCTCGGAACGCAGAGGGTGGCTGGTTTGATTTATGGGGCTGGTTGAAATTTCAGGTTGGGCATATTGGACAATTTTTGAGTGTTAGGTTGGGTGGATTGTGGGTGGGTCTCGGAACCGACAGGGTGGCTTGTGTAATTTATGGGGTTGGCTGAAATTTCTGGTTGGGGATGTGGGGCAATTTTTGAGTGTTAGGTTGGGTGGATTGTAGGTGGGTCTCGGAACCGACAAGGTGGCTTGTGTAATTTATGGGGTTGGTTGAAATTTCTGGTTGGGGATGTGGGGCAATTTTTGAGTGTTAGGTTGGGTGGATTGTGGGTGGGTCTCGGAACCGACAGGGTGGCTTGTGTAATTTATGGGGTTGGCTGAATTTTGAGGTTGTGGATGTGGGGCAATTTTTGAGTGATGGGTTGGGTGGATTGTGGGTGGGTCGCGAAACCGAGAGGGTGGCTGGTTTGATTTTTAGGGTCGACTAAAATTTTAAGTTGTGCATGTGGGGCAATTTTTGAATGTAATGATGTGTGGATTGTGGGTGGGTCTCGAAACGGAGAGGGTGGCTAGTTTGATTTATGGGGTTGGCTGAAATTTCAGGTTGGGCATATTGGGCAAAATTTGAGTGTTAGGTTGGGTGGATTGTGGGTGGGTCTCGGAACTGACAGGGTGGTTTGTGTGATTTATGGGGTTGGCAGAAATTTGAGGTTGGGCATGTGGGGCAATTTTTGAGTGTTAGGTTGGGTGCATTGTGGGTGGGTCTCGGAACCGAGAGGGTTGCTCGTTTGAGTTATTGGGTTGATTGAAATTTGAGGTTGGGCATGTAGGGCAATTTTTGAATGTTATGTTGGGTGGATTGTGGGTGGATCTCGGAATCGAGAGGGTGGCTAGTTTGATATATGGGGTTGGCTAAAATTTCAGGTTGGGCGTGTTGGGCAATTTTTGAGTGTTAGGTTGGGTGGATTGTGGGTGGGTCTCGGAACCGACAGGGTGGTTTGTGTGATTTATGGGGTTGGCAGAAATTTGAGGTTGGGCATGAGGGGCAATTTTTGAGTGTTAGGTTGGGTGCATTGTGGGTGGGACTCTTAACCGAGAGGGTTGCTTGTTTGAGTTATTGGGTGGATTCAAATTTGAGGTTGGGCATGTAGGGTAATTTTTGAATGTTATGTTGGGTGGATTGTGAGTGGGTCTCGGACCCGACTGGGTGGCTTGTGTGATTTATGGGGTTGGCTGAAATTTGAGGTTGGGCATGTGGGGCAATCTTTGAGTGTTAGGTTGGGTGGATTGTGGGTGGGTCTCGGAACTGAGAGGGTGGCTGTTTGATTTATGGGGTTGATTGAAATTTCAGGTTGGGGATGTGGGTTAATTTTTGAGTGATGGGTTGGGTGGATTGTGGGTGGGTAGCGAAACCGGGAGGGTGGCAGGTTTAATTTTTAAGGTTGATTGAAATTTTAGGTTGGGCACGTGGGGCAATTTTTGAATGTTATGTTGTGTGGATTGTGGATGGGGCTCGGAATGTAGAGGGTGGCTGGTTTGATTTATGAGGTTTGTTGAAATTTCAGGTTGGGCATATTGGGCAATTTTTGAATGTTAGGTTGGGTGGATTGTGGGTGGGTCTCGGAACGCAAAGCGTGGCTGGTTTGATTTATGGGGTTGGCTGAAATTTCAGGTTGGGCGTATTGGGTAATTTTTGAGTGTTAGGTTGGGTGGATTGTGGGTGGGTCTCGGAACGCAGAGGGTGGCTGGTTTGATTTATGGGGTTGGCTGAAATTTCAGGTTGGGCATATTGGGCAATTTTTGAGTGTTAGGTTGGGTGGATTGAGGGTGGTTCTCGAAACCGACAGGGTGGCTTGTGTAATTTATGGGGTTGGCTAAATTTTGAGGTTGTGGATGTGGGGCAACTTTTGAGTGATGGGTTGGGTGGATTGTGGGTGGGTCTTGGAACAGAGAGGGTGGCTGGTTTGATTTATGGGGTTCGTTGAAATTTGAGGTTGGGCATATTGGGCAATTTTTGAATGTTAGGTTGGGTGGATTGTGGGTGGGTCTCGGAACGCAGAGGGTGGCTGGTTTGATTTATGGGGTTTGTTGAAATTTTAGGTTGGGCATATTGGGCAATATTTGAGTGTTGGGTTGGGTAGATTGTGGGTGGGTCTCGGAACCGACAGGGTGGCTTGTGTAATTTATGGGGTTGGCTGAATTTTGAGGTTGTGGATGTGGGGCAATTTTTGAGTAATGGGTTGGGTGCATTGTGGGTGGGTCTCGGAACGGAGAGGGTGGATGGTTTGATTTATGGGGTTCGTTGAAATTTCAGGTTGGGCATATTGGGCAATTTTTGAATGTTAGATTGGGTGGATTGTGGGTGGGTCTCGGAATGCAGAGGGTGACTGGTTTGATTTACGGGGTTGGCTGAAATTTCAGGTTGGGCATAGTGGGCAGTTTTTGAGTGTTAAGTTGGGTGGATTGTGGGTGGGTCTCGGAATCGACAGGGTGGCTTGTGTAATTTATGGGGTTGGCTGAATTTTGAGGTTGTGGATGTGGGGCAACTTTTTAGTGATGGGTTGGGTGGATTGTAGGTGGGTCTCAGAACGGAGAGGGTGGCTGGTTTGATTTATGGGGTTGGCTGAATTTTGAGGTTGTGGATGTGGGGCAATTTTTGAGTGATGGGTTGGGTGGATTGTGGGTGGGTCACGAAACCGAAAGGGTGGCTGGTTTGATTTATGGGGTTGGCTGAAATTTCAGGTTGGGCGTATTGGGCAAATTTTGAATGTTAGGTTGGGTGGATTGTGGGTGGGTCTCGGATCCGACAGGGTGGCTTGTGTGATTTATGGGTTGGTTGAAATTTCAAGTTGGGGATGTGGGGCAATTTTTGAGTGCTAAGTTGGGTGGATTCTAGGTAGGTCTCGGAACCGAGAGGGTGGCTGGTTTGATTTTAGGTTGGGCATTGTGAGTCCAAATTTGTGCTCACAACCCGAGTAATATTTTAAAAACATTAAAAACACAAAAATTAGTGATTACTGAGTTAGTTGAATTCTTTGTTGGAGGTGGATTTTGAGTTTAGATTTAAGTAGAGTTAAAGGGTTGAATTGAGTTCTACAGAAAGAAATTAGAAATTAGATTCAGTATTGTTTTGGGATTAGATTATTCCGGGTTGCAAAAGCTAGGGGTGTGTTACCCTTGAGATAAGAACCTTGGGCAAGTAGGAAATTAGAACCGAAGGGGTGAAAAGGAAATGTCCTTTACTTGAATCGGAAATGTTAAGGTTGTACGTTAGTAAGTAGGTAGGTTAAGTGAAGATCAACCAATTCAAGCAAGAAAAGTCAAGCGGCGGCGAAAAAAAGAGAAATTCCGGAAGCGGCCAAGAAAAGAAAAGAAAGTGACAACTACGAGCGTAAGGAATCTTGCCAACTAGGGCAAGGGGCCATGTTGCCACCCTTGCAATCCAAAATGAAATTCAAACCGAAATAGAAAAGCCTTTCTAAGGGCTTGAAGCAAGTGGGTGCGAGATGGCGGTTGCCTCCCCCCATTCACCACCGAGGGCCCGTTTCGCACCATTCAAGGAAGGGACCCCTCGGTTAAAAGGAAGGGAGAAGGGGTCCAACCCTTCATTGAAGGGTGATAAAAACCCCTCTTCTCCTTTCATTCCCCCCCGAATTTTCATTTTAGCACGGCGAAGCACTTGCGAATTCTAGTTAGAAAGCTCTCTCTCTATCTCTTTTCATTTTGTTAGGAAGATCAAACAATCATTCATATAGACATAACTTAGAATTCTTAGAGTTAGAACTCTTGAGAGAAGGTAGTGTGTTTTTGAACACACCCCTAAGTAGCTGGGCCACTTTCAATCAAGTGTAGTAGACTCTAAAATTACAATTTAGACTTTAGATTTTGAATGAATGTAGCCCTCATTGTTAGCTTTCCAAAAAGCCTAAGCTTGTTAGAATCGAAGTTAGTAAGCAAAAGTTATGATAGTTTGAGTGAAAGTGTCTCAAGCTGCCCCTAAAATTTCAAACGCTGACTTTGCAAGCGCGTATCAAAAAGACAACATATGCAATTATTTTGAAATCTAGATGATTCATAGGTTTTGTTGTTAGCTTTCCAAATTATTAAAAATTATTCCAATCGAAATTTGTGGGCAAAAGTTGTGGCCGTTTAAGTGAAGGGGTGTCTGCTGCTTTAGGAGAACCCCCACCGGTTTTCATCCGTGGGAGACTCCAGCACCTGGTTGGAAGCCCCACGAGTGTTCATCTATGGAAGAAGATTTAAAGTAAATCTAGCCCTTATTGTTAGCTTTCCAAAAAGCCTAAGTTTGTTGGAATCGGAGTTAGTGAACAAAAGTTATAAGTGTTTGAAGAAAGGTATCCCAGCTGCCTCCTAAATCATAAAGAATTGACTTTGAAAGCTCATATTTAAAAGATGAAATTTGCAGTTGTTTTGATCTTAAGATGTCATAGGTCTTCTTGTTAGCTTTTCAAATTACTAAAAATTATTCCAATCGGAGCTTGTGGGCAAAAGATATGGCCGTTTAAGTGAAGGGGTGTCTGCTGCCTTAAGGGTTGGGAGCCCCTGCGGGTGTTCACCCGTGGGAGACTCCAGCACGCGGTTGGGAGTATTTTTCTTTTAATACTAAAGCTCTGTGGAGCTGAATAAAAAGAGTGCTTAATCTTTGGTTCTATTGGAATACTAGCAAGAGGTTTTCGACACTAAGGAGTCAGCAAAGGCATGTGAGCCATGAACCTCCACTTGGACTACAGACGCAAAAGGGTGGGGGTTTATGGCTGACGCCTATGTGGGGCAATTTTTGAGTGTTGGGTTGGGTGGATTGTGGGTGGATCTCGGAACCGAGAGGGTGGCTTGTGTGATTTATGGGGTTGGCTAAAATTTCAGGTTCGCCATGGGGGGCAATTTTTGAGTGTTAAGTTGGATGGATTGTGGGTGGTTTTCAGAACCGACATGGTGGCTGGTTTGATTCATGGGGTTGACTGAAATTTCAGGTTGGGCATATGGGGTAATTTTTGAAGGATGGATTGGATGGATTGTGGGTGGGTCTTAGAACCAAGAAGGTGGTTTTTTTTATTGACGGGGTTGTCTGAAATTTTAGGTTGGGTGGATTATGGGTGAGTCTCGGAACCGAGAGGGTGGTTTGTTTAATTTATATAGGCTAAGTGAAATATGAGGTTGGACAAGGGGGAAGATTTTGTGTGTATATTTGGATGGATTGTAGGTGGGTCTTAGAACCAAGAGGGTGGCTGGTTTGATTTATGGGGTTGATTGAAATTTTTGGTTGGACAAGGGGTATGATTTTGTGTGTATGTTTTATTCAAAATAAATTCCATGAATGAAGGATGGACATTGCAGGCGTCTGCATCATAATTTGTTGCGTATGATCTCTCTATGAAGGAACGAAGCTACCTTCTAACAACATGCACTAATGTGGGAAAGTAATTGCAGGCTAGAGGACTGAAGTGATCACTTTGTCGTTTGCCCATGTGATGTGAACATGGCCACGCGCATGAAATCTGCACGTACTGTGCGGCGTGCCACTATTCGCTTCACGGATGATGGACGCACTCTAAGGCACATCCCCATGGCCGATTTAATATTGCACACAGAACTACAGGTAGCAACTGAGAAGAATGTGCGCTCCTATAGATGTCCCTATCGGAATTGCAAAGGAGGACACCGCAAAAGCATACAAGTGATACGCCAACACCACTCACATGCGGGTCAGGATCCATTTTTCAAAAGTTCCTTATTGGGTGCGGATCCCTTGGAAGGCTACCCGGTAGGAGGGATGTGGGTTGAAGATGTTGCTTATGATGATGATGTCGTAGTAGATGTCCCTGAAGACATCAATTCCAACACCGTTGACGTCTGCGCAGAAGAAGGGAATGATGCAACCCGGAATGAAAACATTGATGCACCTCTTGATGAATACCATGAAGTGCAGCGGCAAATGATGGAGGCCTTCAGTAGAGGGGATGCTTTGCATGAAGAGGCGAACGGCTTGCAAGGGGATGCAGACGATGATGATGTTGTCGATGACACTGTGGATGGCATGGAGGAGTTGTACACGCAAGCCACCACTCCCGTGTATCCGGGCTCCAAAACAAGCATTGTGTCAGCTACGATCATCATCATGAACATGTGCTCTATTTTTCGTGTTAGCAATAAATACACCGATGAACTCTTCCGCTTCTTATCAGCTGATTTGCTTCCGGAGGGAAACAAAATGCCGACGAACCATTACGAAGCACGGAAGACCATCAGGCGCTTAGGCCTCATGTATAATAGTATCCATGCTTGCCCACATGGATGCATTTTGTATGAAGATGAGCATGAAGCACTGCAGAGTTGCCCTAAATGTAATACATCACGGTGGACGGATGGCAGTGCGAGTGTTCCGAGGAAGGTCATCAAGCATTTTCCACTCATTCCACGTTTGAGACGCATGTGGAGGTCGCCTGAAATTGCGAACATGTTAACTGGGTACACAAAACATGTTAGCAGTGACGGCGTCATGCGTTCGGTGGTTGACAGTCCAGCATGGAAACACGTGGACAGTGACGTTGTCTTTGACAACTTCAGAGGTGAAATGAGGAATCTGCGACTGGCGCTCGCACTGGACGGTGTCAATCCCTTCAAGTTGAACAACACTAACTGGTCTACATGGCCCATGCTTATTTTAATCTACAACTTGGAGCCCTGGTTTGTAACGAAGAAGTTTTTCATTTCATTATGCATTTTGATTTCAAGGAAGAATTCCCCTACTTCGAGTGGACTTGACATCTTCATACATCCACTACTGAAGGAGTTGAAGGAATTGTGGAGTGGAGTTCGTGCTCTGGATTTCTCACAAGCAGAAGGGTATCGATCTTTTCAGATGCGAGCTATATTTTTGTGGACCATATCTGATTTTCCGGCTTATGGCTTGATATCAAAACTTTGCTGTAAGGGGTACAAAGGATGTCCACAGTGTGGACAAGACACAGATGCAAGAATGGCAAAGACCGGAGATGTTCTTCCAAATGGGCAAGTGAAGGGTTCCAAAATTGTGTATGGTGGCATTCGTCGTTACTTGCCCAGACATCATCCTTATCGACGAAACACTCGATTCAATGGTAAAGCCGAGCACTGTTGCATTCCTAGAGTACAAACAGGACAAGATATAATCCGACATGCAACATGGCGCCAATCATATCTTGACATGGGTGGCAAGGAAAATGGCCTGCTGATCCTGTCCATGTGATGGGCGTGAAGAGGCTCAGTGCTTTGTTTGAATTGGATTACTGGCAGGTATGCAATGCACTCTAGGAAGTATGTGCATGTAGTTAGCCTCAACACTGTTACTTGACGAGATTATTACAACACTGCATGACGTACTGCATGTCAGCAAAAATGCAAGTTCTGTTTTTCTCCCGCATGTCTTCTGAGTTGTCACAGCAAACGCACGGGGTTAATTTGGCCAAACAAGTACGTCTTGAAGTTCAGGCCATGGGGTGTACAAGTATAACAACATGTCAAATATGTCTTGCATATTGCAACAGTAGTCAGAGGCAGATCTTCTGCAGAAATATTAACAATTTGTACTACTTGATTGTGCAGCACTTGCTAGAAAGGCATGTATTGGATCCAATGCACTGTGAGAAGAATTTGTGTGAGAACATAGTCAAGACTTTGTGGGGTATAAATGACAGTCCTGGAAGTAGAATTGATGCCCAATAAATAGGCATCCGTGAAGAGATTTGGCTTCAGGTATCACGCCGACGACAAGATGAGTACTACATGCCGCAGGCACCATACGTGTTCAAGCCCCATGAAAAGAAGGAGTTTGTGGCTATAATTTCCAATATTCGGACACCTTCGAACTACGTGGGAAGCATTCACAAGCGCCTAATGGATGGAAAGCTGCAATATATGAAAACCCACGACTATCATGTTCTGATGCAGCAGGTAAGACGCTTCTGTGTTTCTTCTTCGTCATTAAAGACACGCAAGAAGACATTTAATGTGTCATGTGAGCGTTTATTCAGACATCGAAGCCACATAGCATGTGTTTGCACTCATGTCTATATTAATGTCACTAGCAACAGAGTAAAAGTTTGTTCACATCTATACGTAGACCGACTTGAATAACATCCTCAATGATTCTCATCTTGTGTTCTCCCAGAATGCATACTTCATATAGTTTTAACAAGGATGCTAGTAGTTCTTGTATTTGTCCATGAACATTAAATGAAGATATTTGGCAGGGGCTAACTTTGTGCTCAAACATTGACGACAGATCTTACCGGTGGCCATACGGAATTTACTCGATGAGAACGTGCGTGCAGCCATCATCAAAATGAGTAGAGTTTTCTAGAAAATGTGTGCCAAAGAAGTTCGGGTGGATGACCGGGACGACACGATGCGCGATGTCGTGATGGCCAGTTGTGTTCTGGAGAAGGAATTCCCACCCACATTCTTGAACATCATGTCACATCTACCCGTACACCTGGTACAATAGTTATTTCTATGCGGTCCTGTTCATTGCCGTTGGATGTATCCGATTGAGCGGTACATGAAAATCCTAAAAGATTATGTTCGAACCTATGCACATCCAGAGGGTAGCATTGCGGAGGGCTATCGAATGGATGAGACACTTGGTTTCTGTATGGAGTACATGCGTAAGTACAAGGGGACTGTGCATCGTGTATGGGATCCAGATGAAGACGCAATGATGACAGATGAGATTCTTCCATCGAATTCACAGCACAGGCGGGCGATGTCAAATGAATTCAGAAGCTTGGTTCACGCCTTTGTACTTGACAATGCCGCGTGCCTAGAGCCGTGGCGTCAGTGAGCTTTCCAATCTTCTCCTCGGTTTGCTACTGCTTAGACCTGCAATTGTGCTTCTTACAGTCAGACGCCTATCACAATCTACGCTGCAAACGGATGTCATGGACATGCAGGACTGGCGTCCCAAGCTTTGCAGTCGTACTTGACGACAACCTGTGCTTGTCATAAAAGACGTCTATGAGAACATCTTGCACAACATCTTACATGACATCATTCCTGACACAGTTCAGTGCCGCATGCAACAGTGCTACGCAGACAGATGTTGAACATGTAGCCATATGTTTCCATAGAAGCATAGCATAGAGCACGGAATTGTACGGGAACTAATGTTGAAGAAAATGATGTGCAGGGAGTACACAGCCGCCAGATGCGAGCGCTAGGAACAAAGAGAAGCATATCGTCGAAATTTTTGCCGGCGGCATCCATCAATGGCAGTTTGATATCCAGATGAGCTTAAAAACTTGGCACCTTTCACTTTGTGGTTGAGCGCACGTGTGAAGGCCTTGATAGCAGCAGGAGAAGCTATTGACAACGACATAGTACAGTACGGCGAACCTCCGGAGCAATTCGCCACATCATATCGGCAGATGTATGCTTTTGGCATGCATCTCCGCGTTCCTCGTGCTGAAACTGCACTTGTTACACGGGACTCTTGTGTGGTAGCCTCATTCACATGTCAACTTCGATGGGGTCTTTGCAATGGCCGTCCTATTGAGAGAACTCATGACTATGTGGGGTACATTGAAGAGATATTGGAGCTTGACTATCGAAATCATTGCACAACTGTGCTTGTGTGTGATTGGGTCCGAGGTAGCACTTCCAGTCGCTTTCCTCATGTCGAACAAGATCGCTATGGTTTTGCCATCGTGAATTTCAACCATATGGATGGCAAGGTGCATGCGGATTTTTTTGCATTTCCCATGCACTGTCAACAAGTTTTTTTTGCAGATGACCCTCAGAAGCCTGGGTGGAAGGTCATATGTCGTACTAATGTCAGAGGCAGACGTGGAGAAATTCAGGACGATTCACCAGTACCTTCAATGATTCAAGTGGGTAATGATGACGACTTTGTGGGGCTTCAACCTGTAGCATTGGAGGTAGAGACAGACAGAGAAGTGGCCAACGAAGGTGGTACGTACGTTGTAGCAGCACCGGAGGCTCGTACGCAAGAAGAAGTAGATAGAACATAGTGGGGCTGCTCATTTCCAACACATACAGCACTGCAATTGTCAACCGCAATGTTGTCGTGGACATTAGAAGCGTTCGAAAGCATGTCCGAGGATATCATGGGACAATTAAAATAATTTAGAATTCATGAATGTCTGTGCTGTTAGCAATATATGATTGAATAATTTAATTAAATATGCAATTTTTGAAATTTTGGAACATAAAATGGATATGATGTAATGAAAACCACAAAAATTGAAATTGATATTTTCTGCAATTGCCAACTTCCTAGAAAAGTACTAGTCTCTTTATATATTTTAAAATTATAGGGTGGGAAATAGGTGCTCCCAATTCAATGGCCAAATTTTTTGGGCCCACAAAAATGGCTTCATAATATGAAAGGCCCATTTAGATGAAATTTTGAAGCTATATATCACCTTTTCCTTGTTCTTTTTATTTACCATGTTCATCATTTCATGAGGTTCAAAGTAAAAAATATATATTAATTTCAGACATAGAAATTTACTTCATGAATTCTACGATGCAGCAGTCCGTACGAGCTATTTTTAATTCAACACTTGTCATCAAAAAGTGTCCACATTTTTTTAAGCCTACAGGAAGCACCTGCCCCTTCTTCAACATTTCTCACTGCTGGGCAGCCCCCCTAGCACTGCGCAGTCGTTGCCCGAAGTGCTCCCAAACAAAGCTGCTGACGTGGACAACCAGCGTTCCTGGTGACGTCACCAAAACAACATCTATTGTTCTGTTGAACGTCGCTGAGGACATATCACGTTGCAAGTGACATTAAGATGTTTTTTGAAATTTTTTGCATTGTTTTCGGTGACACGAACTGAAATCTCGTCCAGAAATCTATGTTTTTTCGGAAACGTCGCATGTTTCCGATTAACACGTGACGTTTTCCAGAACGTCACGTATTCTTTAAAACAGGAGCAAAAACGCCGGTTTCTTATAGTGACTCAAAAACTGCTCAACATGCGCAACCTGAAATTTCAGCCAACCCCATAAATTAAATCAGCCACCCTCTCGGTTTCGAGACCCATCCACAATCCACCCAACCTAACTTTCAAAAACTGCCCCACATGCCCAACTTGAAATTTCAAGACCCCATAAATCAAACCAGCGACCCTCTCGGTTCCGTGACCCACCCACAATCCATCCAACCCAACACTCAAAATTTGCCCCACATGCCCAACCTCGAATTTCAATCAAACCCATAATTCAAACCAGCCACCCTCTCGATTCCAAGACGCACCAACAATCCACCCAACCTAGCACTCAAAATTTGGCCCACATGCCCAACCTAAAATTTCAATCAATCCCATAAATCAAACCAGCCACCCTCTCGGTTCCGAGACCCACCCACAATCCACCCAACCTAAAATCAAAAATTGCCCCATATGTCCAACTTGAAATTTCAACCAACCCCGTAAATCAACTAGCCACCCTCTCGGTTCTGAGGCCCACCCCCAATCCATCCAACCCAACACTCAAAAATTGCCCCACATGCCCAACCTGAAATTTTAGCCAACCCCATAAATCACATAAGCCACCCTCTCGGTTCCGAGAGCCACCCACAATCCACCCAACCTAACTCTCAAAAATTGCCCCACATGTTCAACCTGAAATTTAAGCCAACCCCATAAATCACATAAGCCACCCTCTCAGTTCCGAGAGCCACCCACAATCCACCCAACCCATCACTCAAAAATTGCCCCACATGCCCAACCTGAAATTTCAATCAACTCCATGAATCAAACAAGCCACCCTCTTGGTTCCGAGACCCATCCACAATCCACCAAACCTAACACTCAAAAATTGCCCCACATGCCCAACCTAAAATTTCAACCCACCCCATAAATCAAACAAGCCACCCTTTCTGTTCCGAGACCCACTGTTGAGTACCAACATTATGAGAGGGAAATGAGCCACAACAAAACACCCAAAGGCATCAAGCATCACCAAGAGGAAGAAGATCATCACCAAAATGAAGAGAAGCTCGGAAGAGAGCTCGGAGGTTCTCAACCACGGCAATAGGAGCGCAACCATGGCTATAGGGTCCCTTACCACGGCATTACAAGGAAGACGCGCGGTCTTAGGCGCCCTTATCCATGGTGATAGGTACTCGGCCGTTTAGCAAAGGGAACTTAGTATTAGAAAGGGGGAATTTTTGTAAAGACTTATAGGGAAGGAATATAAGAGTATAGAGGGACATTATGTGGTATATTAAGACTAGGATTATATGCCACTAGTCTAAGTGTAAGTGTGTTGAAGACAATTATGGAAGCAATTATAAGAAGTATTAGGGAGCATATAGGAATGTGGGTTTTTGAGTTTAAAAGACTATTATGATTATGAAGTATATATAAGAATCGGGGATATTTTGGAGACATAATTATGGAGTATATAGGAATGTTGGGATATTAGATTAAGAACTATTTTGAAGATGCATTATGAGCATATAGGACAAAGGTAGATTCTACTAGTATGTTCAAATACAAATCATTGGAATCAAGCAAATATGAAGACTTGATTGCATTCTCAAAAGTAATTACAATGTAGCCACAACAAGGATATAGTAGAATCTTAGAGATTTGAACATTAAAATGGTAAAACGGTTATAACCGTTTAGGGTAGATATCATCTACATATGATGGAGATAGTTAGTTATCTAGGAAAGTGGAGTTAACAACCACTCTAAAGTTAGATTTTGAGTTAGGGAGAAAAGACTATATAAAGGGAGCAATTTTAGGAGACTACACCTCATTTCACCATAACGAAGTTATCTTAAATTTGAGCGTCAAAGACACTTAGTCTATTTTTGTACCTCTCTTCTCGGAGCACTATTGCAATACAATTATCTTTCCCACAAATGTGTATGATATTTCTTTCTCTCTCTCAACAATTAGACTTACAAGTTGTTAAGTGGTACTTGTGACTTGAGTGATCGAACCACCGAGAGAAGAGTAGAACTCTTTTGAGCAAGAACTCAAAGTATAGTGTGAGGTTGAGAGACAAAGACTCAAGAAGTCTCGAAGGAGAAATGGAACTTTGAGAGATGTTGAGATTAAACCTCAACGCTTGAAGGATCATTTGAGAGATTATTGAAAGAAAAACTTATCAATTGAGTGATTATGTGAGAATTGAATACCTCCCCAAAAGGGAGTAAGAAGATTGAGCATACGTTACCTTTCAAAAGCGGAACTTATTATTATAAGATTGATTAACATTTATATGCATAAGATTGTGACTTATTGATAGAGACTTTGATAAACTACTTACAACGATTGTTAATCAATTGGAACTCCTTTCTCTTAAAACTTCTTTGTGAGTTGTTGGATGTCATTATAAGTTGAAGAATTAACCAATCGGAAAATAATTGTCTCTCTTGAGCAAACACTCAAGAGAGAGAGTATTGTAAGAGTGATGTCATGCTTTCAAGGATTTTGAAATATTAATGGACTTCTTCTCGTCATCAAGAAACACTTTGCATTAAAAGTATATCACTATAAACAAAGAACTACATATGTTGTTTTGCTATATGTTATGGTAATGTGTGATTAAGTATAAGTGGGACATATATATATTATCACTATATGCATACTTGATATAACTCATATTATATCATTATATTATAAGTAGTAACACTTGAGCTAAAAGAAGAAAGGCTCAAGAACATGCAAACTTCTTCATCACTATTATAAGTTATAAAAGAAACATACTTATAATGATAATTATAAAGTATTGAGGAATGTGATTGAAGTTATTCAACTACGGATCTTATAACTACGAGCTTTAATTCTTTTGGAGACTTATATGAGTTGTTGAAGAGTTCTTTTGCTAATCAAGTATTGATGATATTACTATATATATATAAATATGAGATATGTATTGAATGATATGGATGGAACTTTGGATTATGGATACACCTCTTGAACGCTCTCTACCTTAGTTGTTTCACGATCAATGATGCCTTACATCGAAAGTGAAAATAGTTGAGGAAGAGATCGGTTCACTCCAATTTATTATATTCAAATCATAAGGAGAAGAGAGGTTGTTAATTTGAGACCGAGCATGTTAATGAAGCACGGTAGTTCTCAAGCGAATATAAATTTAACGTGATGACCGCACCGTGAGTCCCCTTAGCTAGTTTGCAAAGGAAGGCCCGCGGTGCGTCCATCACCCACCCACAATCCACCCAACCCAACACTCAAAAATTGCCCCACATCCCCAACCTGAAATTTCAATGAACCCCATAAATCAAACAAACCACCCTCTTGGTTCCGAGACCCACCTACAATCCACCCAACCTAGCACTCAGAAATTGCCCCAAATGCTTAACTTGAAATTTCAATCAACCCCATAAAATCAAACCAGCCATCCTCTTGGTTCCGAGACCCACCCACAATCCACCCAACCTAACACTCAAAAATTGCCCCAGATGCCTAACCTAAAATTTCAATCAATCCCATAAATCAAACCAGCCACCCTCTTGGTTCCGAGACCCACCCACAATCCACCCAACCTAAAATTCAAAAATTGCCCCATATGTCCAACTTGAAATTTCAACCAACCCCGTAAATCAACTAGCCACCCTCTCGGTTCCGAGGCCCACCCCCAATCCACCCAACCCAACACTCAAAAAGTGGCCCACATGCCCAACCTGAAATTTCAGCCAACCCCATAAATCACACAAGCCACCCTCTCGGTTCCGAGACCCATCCACAATCCACCCAACCTAACATTCAAAAACTGCCCCACATGCCCAACTTGAAATTTTAGGTAAGCCCATAAATCAAACCAGCGATACTCTCGATTCCGAGACCCACCCAAAATCCACCCAACCCATCACTCAAAAATTACCCCACATGCCCAACTTGAAATTTCAATCAACTCCATAAATCAAACAAGCCACCCTGTCGGTTTCGAGACCCACCCACAATCCACCCAATCTGATAGTTAAAAATTGCTCCACATGCCCAAGCTGAAATACTTCAAGGACACATTGTCCGTGTACACTTTGGTTTTGTGCAACCCCAAATAATGTTGCCACATCTTCAAGCAATGCATTATGGCAAAAAGTTTTTTCTTATGAGTTGGCCATCTCCTTTGACAACTGTCGAGCTTCTTGCTCTCATATGCAATGGGCCGTCCATCTTGCATCAACATTCCGCCGATCGCAAAGTCACTCGCATCCGTATGCACCTCAAAAGGCTTGTCGGACTTCGGGAATTTAAGCACAGGCAGCAAAGACAACTTGCTCTTGAGCTCCCGAAAGGCTTGGTGACAAGGTTTATCCCACTTTTGGGATACCCCCTTCTTCAACAAGTCGGACAAAGGCCCAATAGCCTTAAAAAAATCTCAAATAAAACGGCAGTAGTAGTTGGCTAGGCCAAGGAATGACCTAAGCCCTTTTTGAGTTGAGGGTCGCTTCTTTTACCTTTTGGATTGCCTTTACCTTTTCATGTCCGGCTTCATTCCATCCTTCGTCACCACATGGCCCAAAAACTCAATCTTTTGTCGAACAAAGTCGTTCTTCTCCCCGTTGGCATACAACTTGTTGTCCCTTAGCTTTCGAAACACCGCCTCAAGGTGCCGAGCGTGCTCCTCCTCCGTCTTGGAATACACCAAGATGTCATCGATGTAAACTATCATAAAACCATCCATCTACTCTCGAAAGATGGTGTTCATAAGGGTTGTGAATGTCGAGGGTGCATTTGACAACCCGAAGGGCATTACCAAGAACTCATAAGACCCATACCTTGTGCGGCACGCCGTTTTGTCCACATCTTCATCCACGATTCGAACTTGGTGGTACCCCGATTTTAAGTCTATGCGACTAAAATACTTGGCCCCGGCCAACCGGTCAAAAAGATCATCAATCCGAGGTAGCGGATAGTTGTTTTTTATAGTCACCTTATTCAAGGTCCTATAATCGATGCACATGCATAGCTCGCCATCTTTTTTGTCCACAAAGAGCACCAGGGCTCCATATGGTGATTTGCTCGGCCTAATGTAGCCTCTTGATAGCAAATCATTGAGTTGCTTCTTCAATTCTAGCAACTCCTTTTGGTTCAATCGATAAGGTGCCTTGGATGGTGGCTCCGACCCTGATATGACTTCGATCTTGTGATCCATTTCTCTCGTTGGTGAGTACATCTTTGTACCTCCCCAACACCTCGCGAATGTGCTTTGGGGGAGGCCCATCATTGCTAGCCTCCCCGTGAGTTCCTTGGAGTTGCTCCATTCGAACCACCACCACCATTTGCTCATTGGCCATTTGGTCTATTGAGACCAAATTCAACTTGCCTCCTCCCGCCATGGGAGTCCTCGTCAACTTCAAAGTCACCTCTTTGCCATCACGACACACCACAAGCCCCACCGGCTTGCGCCCCACATCCACCGTGTGAGTCTCAAAGAAGGTCTCCCCCAAAATGAGGTCGACCTCATCCATTTCACAAAGTGTGAAACTCTCCACAAACTCAAACGTCCCACACTTCAAGTTCACATTCAACGCCACCTCCTTTGTCTCATGCGGCTCACCCTTTGCAAACCTCACGTTGATGGGCTTGTCCGCTCTACGCGTTGGCAAGCCCAACTCTTTCGCGAGCTTTGGGCTCATAAAGGAGTGCGTTGCCCCTGTATCAACCAAACATGAGACATTCCGACCATGAATGTCGGGCTCAAGGTACAAAAGACTTGGCCTTGGCTTAAGGCTACTAGCTTTGGCCACAAAGCCACCTTCTAGCATTTGGTCAGCGGCACAAATATGATTTGCCTTGACACTCACCTTGTTGTCGGGGCACGCCGCTTGAAAATGACCAAATTTGCCACATTTGTGGCACAGCTTGTCCTTCATGTCGTCGCTTTTGATTCCCACATTGGGTGGCTTTCCTCCTTGGTAGCCACCTTTTTTGGGAGTTGTCCCGTCGGCTTGTCCTTGTATTGGTTGGATGGTCCAAACTTCTTGCGCTCCTTGCCTCGGGACATATTTCGGTTCAAGCCACTTTGTTGTGCGGAGCCGCTTGACTTCCTTTCAGGGCCATCGGCTTCAATTCTTTCCACAATTTTGATGATGCCCGCCACATCCTCGAGAAGCTTCAGGAACTTGAACAAGGCGTCTACCACCCACTTTTGCAACCCACCTAAAAAAATGCATTTCTTAGCAAACTCATCCATCTTAGGTGTAGCATTCATTTGGGCGTTAAAAGCACACACATAGGCCTTAAGAGACCCCGTGTGCCTCATTTGCACCAAGTTCATTCCCTCCTGTGAACCACCAAAGTGGTCCACCACTCCGTGGGGTCACTTTAGTTAGGTTTTTAGTATTAAAAGTTAGGATTGATAGCGAATTAAGGGAAAAATTAGTTCATTTTGCGTTTAGTTCAAAAAGGGGAAGGAAATTACCGAAGTCTTCGGACCTTCACCCGTGAAGGGAAAAATCTAGTTTTAGGTAGAGTTAGTAAAAATGAAAACTAACTAGAGATAGAAATTAGCTAAGTTAGGAAAAATAGCTATCTAGGCAAGACCTAGTTAGTGGGAAAAAAACGTAGTTAGTGAAAGCAACTAGCTAAGAGGACTAAATTAGTAGAGCTAGCTAGGCAAGGGTTAGTTTAGTACTTAGTGTGAGTCACGCAAGACAAGTGGAGGAGCTCGGCGTGAGGAAAAATTAGCGCGAAGACTTTGAAGGAAAATAGCAAGGGGGCCACTTGCCCCCTTGCCAACTTGCTACCAAAAATTAGAACGAATGTGGAAGATTCCCGTCGGAGCCACCTCGGCGACGGGGTGGCAACCTCGACCGGAAAACCCCCGAGCCAAAATTTCGGGAGGGGGTCGAAAAATGGAACCGGTGGTAGAGGGGTCCAACCCTTTTGTGAAAGGGTTTAAAAACCCCCTCTTTCCACCTTGAAAACTCCCTCTATTTCCCGATTAGTGGGCGAAGCTCTACGTCAAGATAGTTAGGCGAAAACTCCCTCTTCCATTTAGAATTTGGGCGAAGCTCTAGTTCAAGATAGTTAGACAAAACTCCCTCTCAATTTGATTAGCGGGCGAAGCCCTACTTCAAAATAGTTAGGAAAAATCCTTTAGCATCCATTCTCAATGGCCTAAGAGAAAGGCTTGAGAAACTCCTCTACTCTCTCTCTCCTAGTTAGAATGTGTGTTTATTAACACACCAACAAAATTCTTCCTTTCTTTTGTAGAGGTAGGTTGGATTGTAGAATTTCGAGTGAAGGCATTATAGACCTCAGCTGCCAATGCCCTGGAGGCTTAGTTTAGAAGCTAGAACAAAATACTTATCATTTTTCTCTTAGAGAGATTTCCTATAGCTATCTATAGCCGTTTTCCATTTGTGATTTGGCCAAGATGACAATTAGTTATGGATTTTCAAAGATGCAGCAAAAAACCGGGTGGTCCTATGGGTAGCGGCTGCTGGATCAGACCTGCCAGCCCAATTAGAATTTAAATTATAACAAATTATATTTTTTCCAAGTAGAACTTTTGTTTAGCTTTCCAGAATTGCTTAGAACGTTTGATTTGAGCATGATTTGAATTAGATATGAATTTTTGAAGATGGAATACATAGTTTGAGAGTTCTTGGTTGACTGCTACATTACAGAGGGTCTGCTGTATTCACCTTGGCTTAACTTGTTAATTGCATATTTTTATCACATAGATCTTTCCAATATCTTTCCATGGTTATATAGAACATTTGATTTGAGCATGATTTGAATTAGATATGAATTTTTGAAGACGGGATACATAGTTTGAGAGTTCTTGGTTGACTGCTGCATTACAGAGGGTCTGCTGAAATTGTATTGGCTTAACCTACTGATTTCATAATTTTTCTAGTTAGAACTTTTTAATAGCTTTCCAATGGTATAAGGAAAGCCTAAATCCAAGTCGTAATGAATTTGCTACGAATTTTTGAAGTTAGAAGTTAGATAGGTGGGTTGGAAGGATCGGTTGAATCGACCTCGCACTTCCAACCCTCATAACTTTTGCATTTCTTATCCGATTAAGGTGATTTTTAGATCGTTGGAAAGATAATTAAGTGAACTAAGTAGATATATTATGCTTAGGTCTAAATTACAGTGAAAAAACAACACTTTGTATTTTTATTGTTAACTAAGATACGCTCCTTATCAAACTAGTTACAAAGTTGGTATAGGAACAAGGATGAGCAAGCTCATGTGACGGAGGCGGATTGGAAATATGTGGATGTGACGACGAAGAATGGAAAGGTTAGACAAATAAAGATGGGGTCTCAATTGGAGAAGAAGAAATCAAGGAATATACCGATTTGGTGGATGAGTTTAGTGACACCTTTGCTTGGTCGTATGATGAGCTTAGGGGGATCACTAGAGAAATGGTAGAGCATCGCATTCATTTGATTCCGGATGCTAGGCCAATTAGACAAAAGGAGAGAAGGATGAACCCACAATTACATTTGTTGGTTAGGGCGGAGTTAGAGAGATTGTTAAAGGCCGGGTTTATTAAGCCGGTGGAAATTACGGATTGGGTCTCTCCAATGGTTTTGGTGAAGAAAAAGAATGGAAAATTGAGGATGTGCGTGGATTATCGGAAGTTGAATGCATGCACACAAAAGGACCACTTCCCCTTACCATTCATCACACTCTTATTCGAGGAGGTAGGTGGTCATGCGAGGTACACATTTATGGATGGGTATGCGGGCTACAATCAAATTTCCATCGCTCTTCAAGATATTCACAAGACGGCCTTCACCACTCCATGGGGAACATTTGTTTGGGTTGTGATGCCTTTTGGGTTATGTAATGCTCTGGCTACATTCCAAAGGTTGGTCATGTACATCTTCACCGATTTGTTGTTCAAGTCTATGACCGTGTTTGTAGATGATTTTAACACTCAGTCTAGCGTTAGTTCGCATTTAGAGTGTATTAGGGAGGCCTTGGTTAGGTGTAGGAAGATGCAATTGGCTTTGAACCCGGATAAAACATTCTTAGGTGTTCATAAAGGAGTTATTTTGGGTTATGTGATGAGCGAGAAGGGAAGAAAACCGGATCCCGACAAGATCACGGTTATTGATGAGTTGCCCACTCCCACCAATGCCCAGGGTATAGCCAAGTTGTTAGGACATGTAGGGTGATATAGGGAGTTGATTCCTAATTTCTCTAAGATAGCGGTTCCTATTACCCACTTGCTCAAGAAGGATGTTAAATTTGAGTGGACCGAGGCTTGCCAAAGGACGTTTGAGGAGTTGAGGGATAAGTTGAGCACTTATCCGGTGTTGAGGCCACCCGATTGGGATAAGCCTTTTCATGTGTATTGTGATGCTAGCAATATAGCGGTTGGTAGTGCTTTGTGTCAATCCACGGGTGAGAAGGATAAAAACCAACCCATTGCCTATGCTAGCAAGCAATTGACACCGGCCGAGAGGAATTATTCTACCACAGAGAGGGAGTGCTTGGCTATGGTATTTTCGGTTAAGAAGTTTCGTCATTACCTCGTGTGTAATCCGGTTGTTTTCTTTGTGGATCACATGGCCATAAAGTACTTGGTCAACAAGGCGGAACTAAGCGGGAGATTAGCTAGGTGGGTCTTGTTATTAGAGGAGTTTGATTACACGGTGGAGTATAAGCCGGGTCGCATGCACTTGCAAGCCGACCATTTGTCTACGTTGTCAGAGAGGATGGGAGAAAGTCCAATAGATGATAGGTTGGTGGATGACAATCTTTTTGTGGTTACAGCCAAACCGGAATGGTATGCGGGTATCGTGGAGTTCTTGACCATACAAAAGTTGCCCAAGGATTGGACCAAGGAGGAGAGAAGAAAAGTTAGAGTTAATAGTAGGCATTTTGCGGTGGTAGGGCATAGATTGTTTAGGAGGTGTGTGTCCGAGATAGAGGTCCCTACCATTCTAGAGGCTTGTCATGATAGTGCGTGTGAAGGACATTTTTCCGGCCAACTTACCGGTCAAAAGATTCTTAGAGCGGGATACTTTTGGCCTACCTTGTTCAAGGACTCACATGATTATGTGAAGCGTTGTGACGCTTGTCAAAGGTATGCTAGGAATGATTTACGGATGGAGATGCCACTTCATATTTCATTGCCTCTTGTGCCTTTTGAAAAATGGGGGATCGACTATGTAGGAGAGGTCCACCCCCATTCCTCCAAAGGCATGGCTTACATTGTGGTTGCCACCGAGTACCTCACCAAGTGGGCCGAGGCCAAGGCGGTCAAGACCGACACGGCGGTACATGCGGCGGCATTTATGTATGAAAATATCATCTCAAGGTTTGGAGTGCCCAAGATTTTAGTGAGCGATAGGGGGACTCACTTCCTAAATTCCTTAATTCAAGAAATGACGGACAAATTTCAAATTGACCATAGGAAGACTACACCTTACCACCCCCAAACAAATGGTCAAACGGAGAGGGTCAATGGCATTTTGGTAAGCATCCTACGCAATACGGTGATGGACTCTAAGAGGGATTGGGATACGAAGTTCACGGCGGCATTGTGGGCTTATCGAACAACTTACAAAGTAACTACCCAAGCTACTCCTTTCTCCTTGGTGTATGGTTTAGAGGCTACACTCCCGATCGAGTACGAGGTGGAATCTCTCCGACTGGCAATAGGCTCACGCCTTACCGAGAGTCAATTATTGAAGAATAGGTTGACCGACTTGGAGGAGTTTGATGAGAAAAGGAGAATGGCGGCTCAACATATCGAGGCCATCCAACGACGAAGAAAGATCATCTTCGAAAAAAGACACAAGAAGAGGGCGCTGAGACCGGGAATGATGGTGATGTATCAAGATGCTAGGAAACTTGAATTCCCGGGTAAGTTTGATGCGGTTTGGTTAGGCCCCTATCTTGTTCGAGAGGTGTTTCCCAACAACTCGATGCAATTGGAGACCTTGAACGGCGAGAGTTTTCCAACCTGAACTTCCGGGAGCCGGTGCATGTAAAACTTACTTTTGTTTTTACCCCCATGGGTATTGGAGGCACGGCCAATACTCCTAGGGCCTCTAAAACTTACTTTCATTTTTATCCCCATCGGTATTGGCGGCACCGCCAATACCTCTAGGGCCTCTAAAACTTACTTTCGTTTTTAGCCCCATGGGTCTTGGCGGCACCGCCAATATCCCGAGGGCATGTAAATATTACTTTTGTTTTTAGCCCCATGGGTATTGGCGCCACCGCCAATATCCCGAGGGCATGTAAATCTTACTTTCGTTTTTAGCCCCATGGGTATTGGCGGTACGGCCAATATTCCTAGGGCCTCTAAAACTTACTTTCGTTTTTACCCCTATGGGTATTCGCGGCACCGCCAATACCCCGAGGGCCTCTAAAATTTACTTTCGTTTTTACCCCCATGGGTATTGGTGGCACCACCAATACCCTTATGGCCTCTAAAACTTACTTTTGTTTTTAGCCCCATGGGTATTGCCGGCACCGCTAATACCTCGAGGGCATGTAAAACTTACTTTCGTTTTTATCCTCATGGGTATAGGCGACACGGCCAATACTCCTAGGGCCTCTAAAACTTACTTTCGTTTTTATTCCCATGGGTATTGGCGGCACGGCCAATACTCCTAAGGACTCTGAAACTTACTTTCGTTTTTACCCCCATGGGTATTGGCGGCACCATCAATACCCCGAGGGCCACTAAAATGACTATTCTATTTAGCCCCATGGGTATTGGCGGCACCGCCAATATTCCGAGGGCATGTAAATCTAACTTTCGTTTTTAGCCCCACGGGTATTGGCGGCACGGCCAATACTCCTAGGGCCTCTAAAACTTAGTTTCGTTTTTATCCCTATGGGTATTGGCCGCACCGCCAATATCCCGAGGGCCTCTAAAACTTACTTTCGTTTTTACCGCCATGGGTATTGGTGGGACCGCCAATACCCCCAGGGCCTCTAAAACTTACTATCGTTTTTACCCCCATTTGTATTGGCGGCACCGCCAATACCCCGAGGGCCTCTAAAACTTATTATCGTTTTTACCCCCATTTGTATTGGCGGCACCGCCAATACCCCGAGGGCCTCTAAAACTTACTTTCATTTTTACCCCCATGGGTATTGGCAGCACCGCCAATACCCCGAGGGCCTCTAAAACTTACTTTCGTTTGTTGCCCAATGGATATTGGCGGCACCGCCAATACCCCTATGGCCTCTAAAATTTACTTTCGTTTTTACCCCCATGGGTATTGGCGGCACCACCAATATCCTTATGGCCTCTAAAACTTACTTTCGTTTTTATCCCCAAGGGTATCGGCGGCACAGCCAAAACCCCGAGGTCCTCTAAAACTTACTTTTGTTTTTAGCCCCATGGGTATTGGCGGCACCGCCAATATCCCGAGGGCCCTGAAAACTTACTATCGTTTTTACCCCCATTTGTATTGGCGGCACCGCCAATACCCCTAGGGCCTCTAAAACTTACTTTTGTTTTTAGCCCCATGGGTATTGGCGGCACCGCCAATACCTCGAGGGCCTCTAAAACTTACTATCGTTTTTACGCCCATGGGTATTGGCGGCACCGCCAATGCCCCGAGGGCCTCTGAAACTTACTTTTGTTTTTACCCCCATGGGTATTGGCGGCACCGCCAATATCCCGAGGGCCTCAAACACTTACTTTCGTTTTTACCGCCATGGGTATTGGCGGCACCGCTAATACCCCGAGGGTCTGTAAAACTTACTTTCGTTTTTACTCCCATTTGTATTGGCGGCACCGCCAATACCTCGAGGGCCTCTAAAACTTACTATCGTTTTTACGCCCATGGGTATTGGCGGCACCGCCAATGCCCCGAGGGCCTCTGAAACTTACTTTTGTTTTTACCCCCATTGGTATAGCGGCACCGCCAATACCCCGAGGTCCTCTAAAACTTACTTTCGTTTTTACTCCTAAGGGTATTGGCGGCACCGCCAATACCCCGAGGCCCTCTAAAACTAACTTTCGTTTTTAGCCCCATAGGTATTGGCGGCACCGCCAATATCCCGAGGCCATGTAAATCTTACTTTCGTTTTTAGCCCCATGGGTATTGGCGGCACGGCCAATACTCCTAGGGCCTCTAAAACTTACTTTCGTATTTACCCTTATGGGTATTGGAGGCACCGCCAATACCTCGAGGGCCTCTAAAACTTACTATCGTTTTTACCCCCATTTGTATTGGCGGCACCGCCAATACCCCGAGGGCCTCTGAGACTTACGTTTGTTTTTAGCCCCATGGGTATTGGCGGCACCGCCAATATCCCGAGGGCCTCTAAAACTTACTTTCGTTTTGACCGCCATGGGTATTGGCGGCACCGCTAATATCCCGAGGGCCTATAAAACTTACTTTTGTTTTTACCCCCATTTCTATTGGCGGCACCGCCAATATCCCGAGGTCCTCTAAAACGTACTTTCGTTTTTACCGCCATGGGTATTGGCAGCACCGCTAATACCTCGAGGGCCTCTAAAACTTACTTTCGTTTTTACTCCCATTTGTATTGGCGGCACCGCCAATACCCCGAGGGCCTCTAAAACTTACTTTTGTTTTTAGCCCATGGGTATTAACGGCACCGCCAATATCCCGAGGGCCTCTAAAACTTACTTTTGTTTTTACCGCCATGGGTATTGGCGGCACAGCTAATACCCTGAAGGCCTCTAAAACTTACTTTCGTTTTTACCCCCATTGGTATTGGCGGCACCGCCAATACCCCGAGGGCCTCTAAAACTTACTTTCGTTTTTACCCCCATGGGTATTGGCGGCACCGCCAATACCCCGAGGGCCTCTAAAACTTACTTTTGTTTTTAGCCCATGGGTATTAACGGCACCGCCAATATCCCGAGGGCCTCTAAAACTTACTTTTGTTTTTACCGCCATGGGTATTGGCGGCACAGCTAATACCCTGAAGGCCTCTAAAACTTACTTTCGTTTTTACCCCCATTGGTATTGGCGGCACCGCCAATACCCCGAGGGCCTCTAAAACTTACTTTCGTTTTTACCCCCATGGGTATTGGCGGCACCGCCAATACCCCGAGGGCCTCTAAAACTTACTTTCGTTTTTAGCCCGATGGGTATTGGCGGCACGGCCAATACTCCTAGGGCCTCTCAAACTTACTTTCGTTTTTACCCTTATGGGTATTGGCGGCACCACCAATACCTCAAGGGCCTCTAAAACTTACTTTCGTTTTTACCCCCATTTGTATTGGCGGCACCGCCAATACCCCGAGGGCCTCTAAAACTTATTATCGTTTTTACCCCCATTTGTATTGGTGGCACCACCAATACCCCGAGGGCCTCTAAAACTTACTTTCGTGTTTACCCCCATGGGTATTGGTGGGACCGCCAATACCCCGAGGGCCTCTAAAACTTACTATCGTTTTTACCCCCATTTGTATTTGCGGCACCGCCAATATCCCGAGGGCCTCTAAAACTTATTATCGTTTTTACCCCCATTTGTATTGGTGGCACCACCAATACCCCGAGGGCCTCTAAAACTTACTTTCGTGTTTACCCCCATGGGTATTGGTGGGACCGCCAATACCCCGAGGGCCTCTAAAACTTACTATCGTTTTTACCCCCATTTGTATTGGTGGCACCACCAATACCCCGAGGGCCTCTAAAACTTACTTTCGTGTTTACCCCCATGGGTATTGGTGGGACCGCCAATACCCCGAGGGCCTCTAAAACTTACTATCGTTTTTACCCCCATTTGTATTTGCGGCACCGCCAATATCCCGAGGGCCTCTAAAACTTATTATCGTTTTTACCCCCATTTGTATTGGTGGCACCGCCAATACCCCGAGGGCCTCTAAAACTTACTTTCGTTTTTACCCCCATGGGTATTGGTAGCACCGCCAATACCCCGAGGGCCTCTAAAACTTACTTTCGTTTTTTGCCCCATGGATATTGGTGGCACCGCTAATACCCGTATGGCCTCTAAAACTTACTTTCGTTTTTACCCCTAAGGGTATTGGCGGCACCGCCAATACCTCGAGGGCTTCTAAAACTTACTATCGTTTTTACCCCCATGGGTATTGGCGGCACCGCCAATGCCCCGAGGGCCTCTAAAACTTACTTTTATTTTTACCCCCATGGGTATTGGCAGCACCGCCAATACCCCGAGGGCCTCTAAAACCTACTTTCGTTTTTTGCCCCATGGATATTGGCGGCACCGCCAATACCCCTATGGCCTCTTAAACTTACTTTCGTTTTTACCCCTATGGGTATTGGCGGCACCACCAATACCCTTATGGCCTCTAAAACTTACTTTCGTTTGTATCCCCAAGGGTATCGGCGGCACCGCCAATACCCCGAGGGCTTCTAAAACTTACTTTTGTTTTTAGCCCCATGGGTATTGGCGGCACCGCCAATATCCCAAAGGCCCTGAAAGCTTACTATCGTTTTTACCCCCATTTGTATTGGCGGCACCGCCAATACCCCTAGGGCCTCTAAAACTTACTTTTGTTTTTAGCCCCATGGGTATTGGTGGCACCGCCAATATCCTGAGGGCCTCTAAAACTTACTTTCGTTTTTAGCCCCAGGGGTATTCGTGGCACCGCCAATACCTTGAGGGCCTCTAAAACTTACTATCGTTTTTACCCCCATTTGTATTGGCGGCACTGCCAATACCCCGAGGGCCTCTAAAACATACTTTTGTTTTTACCCCCATGGGTATTGGCGGCACCGCCAATATCCCGAGGGCCTCAAAAACTTACTTTCGTTTTTACCGCCATGGGTATTGGTGGCACCGCTAATACCCTGAGGGCCTCTAAAACTTAGTTTTGTTTTTACCCCCATTGGTATTGGCTTCACCGCCAATACCCCGAGGGTCTGTAAAATTTACTTTCTTTTTTACTCCCATTTGTATTGGCGGCACCGCCAATACCTCGAGGGCCTCTAAAACTTACTATCGTTTTTACCCCCATGGGTATTGGCGGCACCGCCAATGCCCCGAGGGCCTCTAAAACTTACTTTCATTTTTATCCCCCTGGGTATTGGCGGCACCGCCAATACCCCGAGGGCCCTCTAAAACTTACTTTCTTTTTTAGCCCCATGGGTATTGGCGGCACCGCCAATACCCTTATGGCCTCTAAAACTTACTTTCGTTTTTACCCCTAAAGGTATTGGCGGCACCGCCAATACCTTGAGGGCCTCTAAAACTTAATATCGTTTTTACCCCCATGGGTATTGGCGGCACCGCCAATGCCCCGAGGGCCTCTAAAACTTACTTTTGTTTTTACCCGCATGGGTATTGGCGGCACCGCCAATACCCTGACGGCCTCTCACACTTACTTTCATTTTTACCCCCATGGGTATTGGCGGCACCGCCAATACCCCGAGGGCCTCTAAAACTTACTTTCGTTTTTACCCCTAAGGGTATTGGCGGCACCGCCAATACCTCGAGGGCCTCTAAAACTTACTTTCGTTTTTACCCCCATTGGTATTGGCGGCACCGCCAATACCCCGAGGCCCTCTAAAACTAACTTTCGTTTTTAGCCCCATAGGTATTGGCGGCACCGCCAATATCCCGAGGCCATGTAAATCTTACTTTCGTTTTTAGCCCCATGGGTATTGGCGGCACGGCCAATACTCCTAGGGCCTCTAAAACTTACTTTCGTTTTTACCCTTATGGGTATTGGAGGCACCGCCAATACCTCGAGGGCCTCTAAAACTTACTATCGTTTTTACCCCCATTTGTATTGGCGGCACCGCCAATACCCCGAGGGCCTCTGAGACTTACGTTTGTTTTTAGCCCCATGGGTATTGGCGGCACCGCCAATATCCCGAGGGCCTCTAAAACTTACTTTCGTTTTGACCGCCATGGGTATTGGCGGCACCGCTAATATCCCGAGGGCCTATAAAACTTGCTTTTGTTTTTACCCCCATTTCTATTGGCGGCACCGCCAATATCCCGAGGTCCTCTAAAACTTACTTTTGTTTTTAGCCGATGGGTATTGGTGGCACCACCTATATCCCGAGGGCCTTTAAAACTTACTTTCGTTTTTACCGCCATGGGTATTGGCGGCACCGCTAATACCCTGAAGGCCTCTAAAACTTATTTTCGTTTTTACCCCCATTGGTATTGGCGGCACCGCCAATACCCCGAGGGCCTTTAAAACTTACTTTCGTTTTTACCGCCATGGGTATTGGCGGCACCGCTAATACCCTGAAGGCCTCTAAAACTTATTTTCGTTTTTACCCCCATTGGTATTGGCGGCAATGCCAATACCCCGAGGGCCTCTAAAACTTACTTTCGTTTTTACCCCCATTGTTGAATCACAATATGACCAAAGGAAAACAGTTGTTCTAAGAAAGGATCACAGATTAGTGGGCACAAGAAGAAAACAAATCCATAAAGCTTTGACGAATTGAGGGCAGCCGCAAAGGAACTAAGCAATCAGCTAAGCAAGGGAACTAAGCAATCAGCTAAGGAGAGCACCCTGCCAAGGAAGTCTGAGAGCCTGGGGAACCCGGCACCGAGACTAGAGCCTGGAAAACCCTTGCACCGAGACTAGAGCCTGGAAAACCTGGCACCGAGGCTGGAACGCTGGAGAAACCGACACCTGGAAACCTCGACTTCGGGCTTAGATACCATACACGGCTTTAGGACCTTCCGCGGTTTTACAAGGAGAACGCGCGGCGACAGGGTACACTGCTCACGGCCATAGGGAACCAGCGGACTATCAAGGAGCGTAGTGTTTAGATTAGAGGATATAAAGGAATACATATTAAGGGTACATTAAGGGAATAGAAAGGTAATTAGAAATATAGGACTTTGAGACTTTAAGAGTATTTTGAGAGATGATTATGAAGTATTACGAAGGTAGGATATGGAAGAGACATAATTATGTATTTAGGATTTTGTTGAGGAAGAATTACTTTCCGAGGAAGCATAATTATAAAGAGATAGAATGAAGGATGTTGAGGAGGCATGAGTATGGGAATTTGGGATATTAAGATACAAAGACATTATGAAGACATTGAGGATAATATAGGAATAACGTACGTTCTACGAGCATGTTCCAAGTACCAAATATCGGAATTGATACAATCAAAGATTTGATTGACTATCAAGGAGAATATAGTGAAATCTTGGTAGTAAGAACATTTAAGTAGTGAAACGGTTATAACCGTTTAGGATAGATAGTATCTACATAGTTTGAAGATAGATAGCTATCTAGGATAGTAAAAGATTACAAACACTTAAGCAAAGATTTTGAGATAGGAAGAAAAGACTATATAAGGGAAGCAATTTAGGAGATCTATACCTCATTTTCTACACAACGAAGTTATCTTAAATTTGAGTGTCAAAAGCACTTGAGTTTCTTTGTATCTCTCCTCGGAGCTCTTTTGCAAATACAATATCTTTTCCCACAAATGTGTGTGTGACCTTTCTCTACCTCTCTCTCAAATTGTCTTACAAGGTTTGTCAAGCGGTACTTGAAACTTGAGTGATTGATCAACCGAGAGGAGAGTAGGTGCTTTGAGAAAGAACTCAAAGTATTAGTGTGAGGGTGAGAACAAAGCGCTCGAAGAATAGTTGGAGTATCAATGGAACTTTGAGAGGAATTGTTGTGAGTAGTAACGACAATTGACTTGAACGTCGGAATTGCAATTGACTCTCAAAAGTGGAACTTATCATTGATCTCCTCAAAAGGGAATTATAAATATACATGTGATTGAATGATTGAAGAATTATATGCATGTTATGCTTTAAGCAAAACCACTTAACGATTACAAACTCCTTCAAAAGAGGAGGAACTTATTATCATAAACTACATAATTGACTTACAAATATTATGCATATTATATTATATAACATATGTTGGAGTATCGAACTTATTTTATGATTAACAAGAATGATGAAGACATAAATTTACATCAAAATGTGAATCTATATGAATGAAGTAATATTGATATGAAATAATCTACTTACTACGATTGTTATTGAAACTTCTTACTTTAAGTTTCCTTGTGAGTTGTTGAATGTCATTACAATTTGAAGGATTATCTATTCAAGAGAAGATCTCTCTCTCTCTCTTGAGCAAAACTCAAGAGAGATAGGTTTACTTCTCGTCATCAAGAAACACTTTGTAGTAAAAGTTCTTCTTCTCTTAAGATTCTTTATGAGTTGTTGGATGTCATTATAAACTAAAGGATCAACTATCAAAGAGAAGAGTTCTCTCTCTTGAGTAAAATTCAAGAGAGTTATAATTACTATCGTCATCAAGAAACACTTGGAAGTTAAACGTGACATTGCTAAACAATCAATGATGTGTTTATGAAATTATAACTATTATATGCATACATGTCAAGTTACAATATTATAAGTAGTAACACTTGAGCTGAAAAAGGAAGACTCAAGATTATGAGATCTTCTTCCTCACTATAAGAGTAATATTACAATTGTGCGATTGATGTTATGTACTACGAGCTCGAAATTGCTCACATATAACTTATTAGAAAATATATTGCTATCAAGGATATTGTTACACCTCTTCAAACCTTCTCTAATCTAATGGTTCTTATTATCAATGATGCCTTACATTGAGAGTGAGAATTAAGATAATGAGATTGTGTTCACTCCAATAATATATTCATATCATAAGGAGAAGAGAGGGATTGTTAATTCAAGGACCGAACATATTAATGAGGCACGGTATTTCTCAAGCGAATATAAATTTACGTGATGTCTCACCGTGAGTCTTCTTGAGCTAAATTGCAAGGGAACGACCCACGGCGTGCATCATTTTGGCGACCATGCTGGGGATTCTTGCCATTAATGTGTTTCGGTAATTTAAGTGTGAAAGAATGATTTAATGTGTCTCGGTGTTTTAAGTGTGAAAAGAGACAAAAGTGGAGGTTCTTGGCGAATGTGTTAACTAAGCACGTGGAGAATCACGCCAAGAAGATCGGATAACCGCAACGTCTTATCTACCAAATGGAACTTAGCGCGTTCGGAGATAATGCGCCTTACTAGTAAGAATGTCAAATGAGAAGAGACATACGGAAGACGACCGGAAAATACATGATACGTTGAATGAATTAAACTTCATCACTTTTTGCGAGGCGATACTCAAGGAGACCGAAACTCAAAAGAAATTCTATCAAGTGGAGATTAAGGAGTCCCGACTTTACAAATTGTGGCGAACAACGGGAGAAAATTCCAATGAACAACAAGCAAAATTGGAACATTAAAACAAAGGAGATTATAGCAAACGACCAAAAGGAACTAATATCGAGTTGGCCATGGAAATATCCCGACTACATCAAAGAATCTAGCAAGGCGGAAGAATGGATTAGCACCAACCGATTTCTTGACTTAATGGTATGTATGAACCGAGTGTACAACGATCAAGCGTGGAGATCTTTTGAAGAAAGGCGAATTAGTTTCACGTACCGATCGGAGTTTGAGAAAAGAATCAAAGACTTACCCGAAGAATTACAAGCCATCATCTTTTCTAAAGTGTGGAACAAAGGCAAGGATACGTTGTGGGAGTGCATGCCGGGAACAACAAATCAAAGTGGGTACCATTATAATCTAGAAGGGTTCCTTTACGACCTATACTACACACGAGTAATGGTACCGGCTACAATCAATGATTCCTTGGTTTGAGAATATCCATTACCGCGATAATTTACGAGAAAGATTAGAAGAAGGATCCGAAGGAAAGAAATTAATCGGACCACTTGAAGCCTCACATGTCGAAAGATCGATTTTGAGAAAAATTGAGAAATCAAACGTGAAAGGAGTATACGTGATTGATGATACTATAGAAGACATTGACACTAAAGGAATTGTGAGTCATTGGCCTTGGGAGTACCCGAAGTTTAGTTGGGACAAAAAGGTACTAACTCAATATGAAGGAGTAAAGAGGTTCCATGACTTGATGTGGAACATGCACAAAGTGTATAAGAAGAAAGTAACCAAGAATTTCATCAAAAAGCAAATCGGCTTTACTTATCGATCGGAGTTTGAAAGGAGAATCTACGAACTACCGGAAGAACTACAAGCAAAGATATTCTCAAAGGTGTGGAATCACGGGAGAATTGGAATCGGGAAGTGGGTGAAAGACGCCACGAGTCATAGAGGGTACCACTACCCAAAAGAGGGACTATTATACAACATCTACTTTGAGAAGGTAATGATCAAACTTTACAACGGACTAGAAAGATTGGAAAATAGTGAGCGGGAGGTGATCAAATTAAAAGATTGAAAAATATGTCAAAGGAGAATCCATTGGAGAAAAGAGGAAACTAGATCGAATCAAGAAGAGAGAGTATTTCCTAAGCCGTACTAACGAAAGGATGAATATAGATGCACATAGAAGATGCCGGGAGGGCCACTAGGGTGATCTAAGATCATGCCAAGTAGTGTTAACGTACGACAAAGAGGAAAAAAAGAATTGAGTTAAGAAGAATAGTGTGTCCTAAGAACCGTACTAGCGAAAAGATGAATATAGATGCACATAGTTGAAGCCGGGAGGGCCACTAGGGTGATCTAAGATCATGCTAAGTAGTGTTAATGTACGACGAAGAGGAAGACACTAGGGAGCGAAGTCGTTCGCCGCCATCTAGGAGAGAGGCCGAGGCCGAACGTAAGCACATTAACCGTATGCAACATGGAGTAAACCCCAATACGTATTGGCGGCACCGCCACTACCCCGAGGGCCTCTAAAACTCACTTTTGTTTTTAACCCCATACGTATTGGCGGCACCGCCAATACCCCGACGGCCTCTAAAACTTACTTTCGTTTTTTGCCCCATGAATATTGGCGGCACCGCCCATATCCCTATGGCCTCTAAAACTTACTTTCGTTTTTACCCTTAAGGGTATTGGCGGCATCGCCAATACCTCGAGGGCCTCTAAAACTTACTATCATTTTTACCCCCATGGGTATTGGCGGCACCGCCAATAACCCGAGGGCCTCTAAACCTTACTTTTGTTTTTACCCCTATGGGTATTAGCAGCACCGCTAATACCCTGAAAGCCTCTCACACTTATTTTTGTTTTTACCCCTATGGGTATTGGCGGCACCGCCTATACCTCGAGGGCCTCTAAAACTTACTTTTGTTTTTAGCCCCATGGGTATTGGCGGCACCGCCAATACCCCGAGGGCCTCTAAAACTTACTTTTGTTTTTAACCCCATGGGTATTGGCGGCACCGCCAATATCCCGAGGGCCTCTAAAACTTACTTTCGTTATTACCGCCATGGGTATTGGCGACACCGCTAATACCCCGAGGGCCTCTAAAACTCACTTTCGTTTTTACCCCCATTGATATTGGCGGCACTGCCAATACCCCGAGGGCCTCTAAAACTTACTTATGTTTTTAGCCCCATAGATATTGGCGGCACCGCCAATATCCCGAGGGCCTTTAAAACTTACTTTCGTTTTTACCCCCATGGGTATTGGCGGCACCGCTAATATCTCGAGGGCCTCTAAAACTTACTTTCGTTTTTACCCCCATGGGTATTGGCGCCATCGCCAATACCCCGAGGGCCTCTAAAACTTACTTTTGTTTTTAGCCCCATGGGTATTGGCGGCACCGCCAATATCCCGAGGGCCTCTAAAACTTACTTTTGTTTTTACCGCCATGGGTATTGGCGGCACCGCTAATATCCCGAGGGCCTCTAAAACTTACTTTCGTTTTTACCCCCATGGGTATTGGCGGCACCGCTAATATGTCGAGGGCCTCTAAACCTTACTTTTGTTTTTAGCCCCATGGGTATTGGCTGCACCGCCAATATCCCGAGGGCCTCTAAAACTTACTTTTGTTTTTACCCCCATGGGTATTGGCGGCACCGCTAATATCTCGAGGGCCTCTAAAACTTACTTTCGTTTTTACCCCCATGGGTATTGGCGCCACCGCCTATACCCCGAGGGCCTCTAAAACTTACTTTTGTTTTTAGCCCCATGGGTATTGGCGGCACAGCCAATATACCGAGGGCCTCTAAAACTTACTTTCGTTTTTACCGCCATGGGTATTGGCGGCACCGCTAATATCCCGAGGGCCTCTAAAACTTACTTTCGTTTTTACCCCCATGGGTATTGGCGGCACCGCTAATATCTCGAGGGCCTCTAAACCTTATTTTCGTTTTTACCCCCCTGGGTATTGGCGGCACCGTCACAACCCCGAGGGCCTCTAAAACTCACTTTTGTTTTTAACCCTATGCGTATTGGCGGCACCGCCAATACCCCGAGGGCCTCTAAAACTTACTTTCGTTATTACCGCCATGGGTATTGGCGACACCGCTAATACCCCGAGGGCCTCTAAAACTCACTTTCGTTTTTACCCCCATTGATATTGGCGGCACCGCCAATAACCCGAGGGCCTCTAAAACTTACTTATGTTTTTAGCCCCATGGGTATTGGCGGCACCGCCAATACCCCGAGGGCCTCTAAAACTTACTTTTGTTTTTAGCCCCATGGGTATTGGCGGCACAGCCAATATACCGAGGGCCTCTAAAACTTACTTTCGTTTTTACCGCCATGGGTATTGGCGGCACCGCTAGTATCCCGAGGGCCTCTAAAACTTACTTTTGTTTTTAGCCCCATGGGTATTGGCGGCACCGCCAATATCCCGAGGGCCTCTAAAACTTACTTTTGTTTTCACCCCCATTTGTATTGGCGGCAGCGCCAATACCCTGAAGGCCTGTAAAACTTACTTTTCTTTTGAGCCCCATGGGTATTGGCGGCACCGCCAATATCCCGAGGGCATGTAAATCTTACTTTCATTTTTAGCCCCATGGGTATTGGCAGCACGGCCAATACTCCTAGGGCGTCTAAAAGTTACTTTCGTTTTTATCCCAATTGGTATTGGCGGCACCGCCAATATCCCGAGGGCCTCTAAAACTTACTATCGTTTTTACCCCCATTTGTATTGGCGGCACCGCTAATACCCCGAGGGCCTCTAAAACTTACTTTCGTTTTTACCCCCATGGGTATTGATGGGACCGCCAATACCCCGAGGGCCTCATAAACTTACTTTCGTTTTTTGCCCCATGGATCTCGGCGGCACCGCCAATACCCCGAGGGCCTCTAAAACTTACTATCGTTTTTACCCCCATTTGCATTGGCAGCACCGCCAATATCCCGAGGGCCTCTTAAACTTATTATCGTTTTTACCCCCATTTGTATTGGTGGCACCGCCAATACCCCGAGGGCCTCTAAAACTTACTTTCGTTTTTATCCCCATGGGTATTGGCAGCACCGTCAATATCCTGAGAGCATGTAAATCTTACTTTCGTTTTTAGTCCCATGGGTATTGGCGGCACGGCCAATACTCCTAGGGCCTCTAAAAGTTACTTACATTTTTACCCCGATTGGTATTGGCGGCACCGCCAATATCCCGAGGGCCTATAAAACGTACATTCGATTTTATCGCCATGGATATTGGTGGGACCGCCAATACCCCGAGGGCCTCTAAAATTTACTATCGTTTTTACCCCCATTTGTATTGGCGGCACCGCCAATACCCCGAGGGCCTCTAAAACTTATTACCGTTTTAACCCCATTTGTATTGGTGGCACCGGCAGTACCCCGAGGGCCTCTAAAACTTACTTTCGTTTTTACCCCCATGGGTATATATTGGCAGCACCGCCAATACCCCGAGGGCCTCTAACACTTACTTTCGTTTTTTGCCCCATGGATATTTGCGGCACCGCCCATATCCCTATGGCCTCTAAAACTTACTTTCGTTTTTACCCTTAAGGGTATTGGCGGCATCGCCAATACCTCGAGGGCCTCTAAAACTTACTATCCTTTTTACCCCCATGGGTATTGGCGGCACCGCCAATGCCCCGAGGGCCTCTAAACCTTACTTTTGTTTTTACCCACATGGGAATTGGCGGCACCGTTAATACCCTGAAAGCCTCTAAAACTTACTTTTGTTTTTACCCCTATGGGTATTGGCGGCACCGCCAATACCCCGAGGGCCTCTAAAACTTACTTTTGTTTTTAACCCCATGGGTATTGGCGGCACCGCCAATATCCCGAGGGCCTCTAAAACTTACTTTCGTTATTACCGCCATGGGTATTGGCGACACCGCTAATACCCCGAGGGCCTCTAAAACTCACTTTCGTTTTTACCCCCATTGATATTGGCGGCACTGCCAATACCCCGAGGGCCTCTAAAACTTACTTATGTTTTTAGCCCCATGGGTATTGGCGGCACCGCCAATATCCCGAGGGCCTTTTAAACTTACTTTCGTTTTTACCCCCAAGGGTATTGGCGGCACCGCTAATATCTCGAGGGCCTCTAAAACTTACTTTTGTTTTTAGCCCCATGGGTATTGGCTGCACCGCCAATATCCCGAGGGCCTCTAAAACTTACTTTCGTTTTTACCGCCATGGATATTGGCGGCACCGCTAATATCTCGAGGTCCTCTAAAACTTACTTTCGTTTTTACCCCCATGGGTATTGGCGGCACCGCTAATATCTCGAGGGCCTCTAAACCTTACTTTCGTTTTTACCCCCCTGGGTATTGGCGGCACCGCCACTACCCCGAGGGCCTCTAAAACTCACTTTTGTTTTTAACCCCATGGGTATTGGCGGCACCGCCAATACCCCGAGGGCCTCTAAAACTTACTTTCGTTATTACCGCCATGGGTATTGGCGACACCGCTAATACCCCGAGGGCCTCTAAAACTCACTTTCGTTTTTACCTCCATTGATATTGGCGGCACCGCCAATAACCCGAGGGCCTCTAAAACTTACTTATGTTTTTAGCCCATGGGTATTGGCGGCACCGCCAATATCCCGAGGGCCTCTAAAACTTACTTTTGTTTTTACCCCCATGGGTATTGGCGGCACCTCTAATATGTCGAGGGCCTCTAAAACTTACTTTCGTTTTTACCCCCATGGGTATTGGCGCCACCGCCTATACCCCGAGGGCCTCTAAAACTTACTTTTGTTTTTAGCCCCATGGGTATTAGCGGCACAGCCAATACTCCTAGGGCCTCTAAAACTTACTTTCGTTTTTACCACCATGGGTATTGGCGGCACCGCTAGTATCCCGAGGGCCTCTAAAACTTACTTTTGTTTTTACCCCCATTTGTATTGGCGGCAGCGCCAATACCCTGAAGGCCTCTAAAACTTACTTTTCTTTTTAGCCCCGTGGGTATTGGCGGCACCGCCAATATCCCGAGGGCATGTAAATCTTACTTTCATTTTTAGCCCCATGGGTATTGGCGGCACGGCCAATACTCCTAGGGCCTCTAAAAGTTACTTTCGTTTTTATCCCAATTCGTATTGGCGGCACCGCCAATATCCCGAGGGCCTCTAAAACTTACTATCGTTTCTACCCCCATTTGTATTGGCGGCACCACCAATACCCCGAGGGCCTCTAAAACTTACTTTTGTTTTTACCCCCATGGGTATTGGTGGGACCGCCAATACCCCGAGGGCCTCTTAAACTTACTTTCGTTTTTTGCCCCATGGATACTGGCGGCACCGCCAATACCCCTATGGCCTCTAAAACTTACTTTCGTTATTACCGCCATGGGTATTGGCGACACCGCTAATACCCCGAGGGCCTCTAAAACTCACTTTCGTTTTTACCTCCATTGATATTGGCGGCACCGCCAATAACCCGAGGGCCTCTAAAACTTACTTAAGTTTTTAGCCCCATGGGTATTGGCGGCACCGCCTATATCCTGAGGGCCTCTTAAACTTACTTTTGTTTTTACCCCCATTTGTATTGGCGGCAGCGCCAATACCCCGAAGGCCTCTAAAACTTATTTTTGTTCTTAGCCCCATGGGTATTGGCGGCACGGCCAATATTCCTAGGGCTTCTAAAACTTACTTTCGTTTTTACCCTTATGGGTATTGGCGGCACCGCGAATACCTCGAGGGCCTCTAAAACTTACTATCGTTTTTACCCCCATTTGTATTGGTGGCACCACCAATACCCCGAGGGCCTCTAAAACTTACTTTCGTTTTTACCCCCATGGGTATTGGCAGCACAACCAATATCCCGAGGGCATGTAAATCTTACTTTCGTTTTTAGCCCCATTGGTATTGGCGGCACCGCCAATATCCCGAGCGCCTCTTAATCTTATTTTCGGTGTTATCGCCATGGGTATTGGTGGGACCGCCAATACCCCGACTGCCTCTAAAACTTACTTTCGTTTTTACCCCCATTTGTATTGGCGGCACCGCCAATAACCAGGGCCTCTAAAACTTATTATCGTTTTTACCCCCATTTGTATTGGTGGCACCACCAATACCCCGAGGGCCTCTAAAACTTACTTTCGTTTTTACCCCCATGGGTATTGGCAGCACCGCCAATACCTCGAGGGCATCTAAAACTTACTATCCTTGTTACCCCCATTTGTATTGGCGGCACCGCCAATACCCCGAGGGCCTGTAAATCTTACTTTTGTTTTTAGCCCCATGGGTACTGGTGGCACCGCCAATATCCCGAGGGCCTCTAAAACTTACTTTCGTTTTTACCGCCATGGGTTTTGGCGGCACCGCTTATACCCCGAGGGCCTCTAAAACTTACTTTCCTTTTTACCCCCATTGATATTGGCAGCACCGCCAATACCCCGAGGGCCTCTAAAACTTACTTTCGTTTTTACCCCTATTGGTATTGACAGCACCGCCAATACCCCGAGGGCCTCTAAAACTTATTTTTGTTTTTAGACCCATGGGTATTGGCGGCACCGCCAATATCCCGAGGGCCTCTAAAACTTATTTTTGTTTTTACCCCCATCTGTATTGGCGGCACCGCCAATATCCCGAGGGCCTCTAAAACTTACTTTTGTTTTTACCCCCATCTGTATTGGCGGCACCGCCAATACCCCGAGGGCCTCTAAAACTTACTTTTGTTTTTAGCCCCATGGGTATTGGCGGCACGGCCAATATTCCTAGGGCTTCTAAAACTTACTTTCGTTTTTACCCTTATGGGTATTGGCGGCACCGCGAATACCTCGAGGGCCTCTAAAACTTACTTTCGTTTTTACCCCCATGGGTATTGGCAGCACTACCAATACCCCGAGGGCCTCTGAAACTTACTTTTGTTTTTAGCCCCATGGATATTGGCGGCACCGCCATTATCCCGATTGCCTCTAAAATTTACTTTCGTTTGTACCGCCATGGGTATTGGCGGCACCGCGAATACCCCGAAGGCCTCTAAAACTTACTTTCGTTTTTACCCCCATTGGTATTGGCGGCACCGCCAATACTCCGAGGGCCTCTAAAACTTACTTTCGTTTCTACCCCCATTGGTATTGGCGGCACCGGCAATACCCCGAGGGCCTCTAAAACTTACTTTTGTTTTTAACCCCATTGGTATTGGCGGCACCGCCAATATCCCGATGCCTCTAAAACTTACTTTCGTTTTTACCCCCATTGGTATTGGCGGGACCGCCAATACCCCGAGGGCCTCTAAAACTTACTTTCGTTTTTACTCCCATTTGTATTGGCGGCACAGCCAATACCCTGAGGGCCTCTAAAACTTACCTTTGTTTTTAGCCCCATGGGTATTGGCGGTACCGCCAATATCTCGAGGGCCTCTAAAACTTACTTTCGTTTTTACCGCCATGGGTATTGGCGGCACCGCTAATACCCCGAAGGCCTCTAAAACTTACTTTCATTTTTACCCCCATGGTTATTGGCGGCACCGCCAATACCCTGACGGCCTTTCACACTTACTTTTGTTTTTACCCCCATGGGTATTGGCGGCACCGCCAATACCTCGAGGGCCTCTAAGACTTACTATCCTTTTTACCCCCATTTGTATTGGCGGCACCGCTAATACCCCGAGGGCCTCTAAAACTTACTTTCCTTTTTACCCCCATTGATATTGGCGGCACCGCCAATACCCCGAGGGCCTCTAAAACTTACTTTCGTTTTTACCCCTATTGGTATTGGCGGCACCGCCAATACCCCGAGGGCCTCTAAAACTTATTTTTGTTTTTAGTCCCATGGGTATTGGCGGCACCGCCAATATCCCGAGGGCCTCTAAAACTTATTTTTGTTTTTACCCCCATCTGTATTGGCGGCACCGCCAATATCCCGAGGGCCTCTAAAACTTACTTTTGTTTTTACCCCCATCTGTATTGGCGGCACCGCCAATACCCCGAGGGCCTCTAAAACTTACTTTTGTTTTTAGCCCCATGGGTATTGGCGGCACGGCCAATATTCCTAGGGCCTCTAAAACTTACTTTCGTTTTTACCCTTATGGGTATTGGCGGCACCGCCAATACCCCGAGGGCCTCTGAAACTTACTTTTGTTTTTAGCCCCATGGGTATTGGCGGCACCGCCATTATCCCGAGGGCCTCTAAAATTTACTTTCGTTTGTACCGCCATGGGTATTGGCGGCACCGCTAATACCCCGAAGGCCTCTAAAACTTACTTTCGTTTTTACCCCCATTGGTATTGGCGGCACCGCCAATACCCCGAGGGCCTCTAAAACTTACTTTCGTTTCTACCCCCATTGGTATTGGCGGCACCGGCAATACCCCGAGGGCCTCTAAAACTTATTTTTGTTTTTAACCCCATTGGTATTGGCGGCACCGCCAATATCCCGATGCCTCTAAAACGTACTTTCGTTTTTACCCCCATTGGTATTGGCGGGACCGCCAATACCCCGAGGGCCTCTAAAACTTACTTTCGTTTTTACTCCCATTTGTATTGGCGGCACCGCCAATACCCTGAGGGCCTCTCAAACTTACCTTTGGTTTTAGCCCCATGGGTATTGGCGGTACCGCCAATATCCCGAGGGCCTCTAAAACTTACTTTCGTTTTTACCGCCATGGGTATTGGCGGCACCGTTAATACCCCGAAGGCCTCTAAAACTTACTTTCGTTTTTACCCCCATGGATATTGGCGGCACCGCCAAAATCCCGATCGCCTCTAAAACTTGGTTTCGTTTTTACCCCCATGGGTATTTGCGGCACCGCCAATATCCCGAGGGCATGTAAATCTTACTTTCGTTTTTAGCCCCATGGGTATTGGCAAAACGGCCAATACTCCTAGGGCCTCTAAAATTTACTTTTGTTTTTATCCCTATGGGTATTGGCGGCACCACCAATACCTCGAGGGCCTCTAAAACTTACTTTTGTTTTTAGCCCCATGGGAATTGGCGACACCGCCAATATCCCGAGGGCCTCTAAAACTTACTTTCATTTTTACCGCCATGGGTATTGGCGGCACCGCGAATATCCCGAGGGCCTCTAAAACTTACTTTCGTTTTTACCTCCATTGGTATTGGCGGCACCGCCAATACCCCGAGGGCCTCTAAAACTTACTTTTGTTTTTATCGCCATGGGTATTGGCGACACCGCCAATATCCCGAGGGCTTCTAAAACTTACTTTCGTTTTTACCGCCATGGGTATTGGAGAATAACCAATATGGGTGTCGGGAAGCTTTGTCCATTGAATGTCTCCAATTGTACTGAGTTGTTAGGAAAGGTATTCGCCACAATGTAAGGACCTAACCAAACCACATCAAATTTGCCCGGAAAATCTTTTTTCTTCCCATCTTGGAGCGTAACCAAGATTCCTTGTTCTAATGCCCTCTTTTTGTGACGCTTGTCAAAGATAACCTTCCTTCATCTTTGAATTGCTTCCATGTGTTGAGCGGCCCTCCGCCTCTTCTCATCCAACTCCTCTAGATTCCCGAGCCTATTTCTCAAAGACTGATTGTCGTTGAGGCGTGTCCCTATTGCAACCCTTAATGACTCCACCTCAAATTCAATAGGGAGTGTAGCCTCAATACCGTAAACCAAAGAAAACGGAGTAGCTTGTGTTGTCACTTTGTAAGTCGTCCGATAAGCCCACAAAGCCGCGTTTAACTTGACGTCCCAGTCTCTCTTTGAGTCGATGACCGTCTTGCGTAAAATGCCCACTAGAATCCCGTTCACCCGCTCCGTTTGACCATTAGTTTGAGGGTGATAGGGAGTACTCTTCCTATGGTCGATCTTAAACCTCTGAGTCATCTCTGAAATGAGGTCATTAAGAAAATGTGTACCTCTATCACTAACTAGAATCTTTGGGACTCCAAACCTAGTAATGATATTTTCATACATAAATGTGGCGGCATGTGCGGCCGTGTCGGTTTTTACCGCCTTGGCTTCCGCCCATTTAGTCAAGTACTCGGTAGCTACAACAATGTATGCCATCCCTCTCGAAGAGTGGGGATGGACCTCCCCTACATAATCTATTCCCCATTTCTCAAAGGGAACTAGTGGTAATGAAATGTGCAATGGCATCTCCAACCTAAGGTCATTTCGAGCGTACCTTTGGCAAGCATCACACCTTTTAACATAGTCGTGTGAATCCTGAAACAATGTAGGCCAAAAGTAACCTGCTCTAAGGATTTTCTGGCCGGTAAGTTGACCAGAAAAATGCCCTCCACAAGCACTATCATGACAAGCCTCTAGAATATCCGGAACCTCTACTTGCGATACACATCTTCTCAAGATGGTGTCCGCTCCTCTCCTGAACAATCTATTGCCTATCACTGCAAAGTGCCTACTATTGACTCTAACTTTTCTTTTCTCCTCTTTCGTCCATTCGGTTGGTAATTGTTGAATGGTCAAGAACTCTACAATTCCGGCATACCAATCCGGTGGGGACGTGACTACAAACAATCTATCATCCATGAGGCTATCATCTATTGGCGTAGTGCCCATCTCCTCCGACAATCTAGACAAGTGGTCGGCTTGTAAATGCATGCGGCCCGGTTTATATTCCACCGTGTAATCAAACTCTTCGAGTAACAAGACCCACCTAGCCAACCTTCCACTCAACTCCGGCTTGTTGACCAAATATTTAATGGCCATGTGATCCACAAAAAACACTACCGGATTACAAATAAGATAGTGCCTAAACTTCTTGACCGAAAATACCATGGCTAGACACTCTCTCTCCGTAGTGGAGTAATTCCTCTCCGCGGAAGTCAATTGCTTACTAGCATAAGCTACGGGTAGATCCTTCCCCTTCTCTCCCGTGGATTGACACAAGGCACTACCCACCGCTACGTTGCTAGCATCACAATACACATGAAAAGGCTTTTCCCAATCCGGGGGCCTTAAGATAGGATAAGTGCTCAATTTGGACCTTAACTCAACAAAGGCCTTTTGGCACTCATCCGTCCAAACAAATCTAACATCCTTCTTGAGCAAATGAGTGATAGGGACCGCTATCTTTGCAAAATCCGGAATCAACTCTCTATACCATCCCACATGTCCTAGCAACTTAGAGATCCCCTTGGCATTTTTCGGAGTTTCCAACTCATCAATGACCGCGATCTTGTCCGGATCCGGTTCTCTCCCCTTTTCACTCACAACATAACCCAACAAAACTCCCCTTTGTACCCCTAAAAATGTCTTGTCCGGGTTTAATGCCAACCGCATTTGCCTACACCTAACCAAGGCCTCCCTCACACAATGCACATGCTCTTTAGTACTAGATTGGGTACTAAAATCATCAATATAAACCGTCATGGACTTGAAGAGCAAGTCGCTAAAGATATACATGACTAGTCGTTGGAATGTTGGCGGTGCGTTGCATAAACCAAATGGCATCACCACCCATATGAAAGTCCCCCAAGGTGTCGTAAATGCCGTCTTGTGCAAATCCGCGAGCGCTATGGCTACTTGGTTGTAGCCGGCGTATCCATCCATAAATGTATACCTCTCATGACCCCCTACCTCCTCTAACAACAAGGTAATGAACGCCAAAGGAAAGTGATCCTTTTGCGTACAATCATTGAGCTTCCTATAGTCTACACAAACTCTAAGCTTCCCATTTTTCTTTTCCACTAACACCATAGGAGAAACCCAATCCGTAATCTCTACCGGCTTTATAAACCCAGCTTGCAACAACCTCTCTAATTCCGCCTTGACCAATAATTGCAATCTAGGGTTCATCCTTTTTTTTTTGTCTCACCGGTTTTGAGCCCGGAACTAACGGAATACGATGTTCAACCATCTCTCTAGGAATCCCCTTGAGCTCATCGTATGACCAAGCAAAAGTATCACTAAACTCATCTATCAAATCACTATACTCCTTAATCTCCTTCTCATCGAGTTTAGAGCCCATCTTCATTGGTCTAACTTTCCCATCCTTCATTTTGACATCCACAAACTTCCAATCCTCTTCGACCACTCGTGTTTGCTCCTCGGTATCTCTATACCAATCGTTGGGTACATTAGGGTAGTCCTTGACATCATGACCCACGATAATGCCCGTAGAAGTAGTTTTAAAATGCAAAGCGGGCTCTAACTTTGAGAGTTCTAACATGGCCTCCTCATCTTGAGTCCCATCTACATGTACCAAACTCATATCACTCAACTCAATATCATCTAACCATGGAGTGAGTCCTCCCTTCACCCATTCTTCCTCCGTGAGAACCTCACACGGCTCTAAGGACAAATAAACCTCTCTAGACACCCTATCTTGGAGAATACAACTATGAGTCATCATCATGACGTCGCTAATGGACTCCGTGTATTGTCTTGACCAATGTATAAAATCTCCATCAACATCTTGATTGTAAAATTAGGACCTAAGAACCCGCTAGAAGAATACATTTTAGCCTCCTCCTTGTCTTGAACAACTTCCACCAATGTATCCTCAAAATCCTCCTTAATTCCACCATTTTTCTCTTCATCCGACATTGGATCAATCTCCTCCCTAACCCAACCACCTAAAGGTGCAATAGAGACCTTGACTCTATTATCTACGGGACCATAGGTGATAGAAGGTTTGTGTCCTCCCCAATCTACTACGGCGTTAGACATCCTTAACCAAGGTCGCCCTAACAAAATGGGGAATGCATCCTTATTGTCGTGCATTTTAATGACTTGGAAGGTCACAATGTATTCTTCACCTCCCGTGTTAAGCCGACAATCTTTGATAATCCCCACCGGAACCACCGGACTTTGATTGGCCATATTAATCACAAATGGCGACGGACCCGTCAAACTTAAGCCCAATTTCCGCATAGTGTGCTCAGGTAGAATATTGAGACTACTTCCACCATCCACCAAAACATGAGGAACCACCTTGTCCACTATTGTTACTTCAATCTCCACCGCCTTGACTTCCCGAGTTCTTCCTTGCATTTGGACCCTTGCCGACACTCCAGTCGTTGGCCTCTTGGCCCTCCTATTCACGGGCATCCCGTCCTTCAAAGTTTTCCTAGCTACCGGTGAATTTCTAACAATTGGCCAAAGGTGATATCGGCCTTTAGTGAGCTAAGGTCGGCCCAAAGGTCGTATCCATCTACTCTATCGGCTTTAGGCCTTCTAACACTATCAAACTCCTCTACGGGAATGCCCGGACCTTCCCACTCTCCTACATCACCACCCTCTAAATCATGGATGACATTAGACCTCTCCCTCTCATTGGCAATTTCATTTTCTCTCTCTAATGCCTTAGTGGCCTTCCTAGCCTCTCTAGTTACATTCTCCAAATCCGAAAAATAAGGAATTTCCCCCAATGGATTTTCCTCTTCTTCCTCCTCCTCCTCTACTTCTAATGGTGCATTACCCCTCATTGCTCTAGTGGTAACGGCTAATGCCGGAGCCTTATGCACAATTTCCTCCTTAAGACTTTTTAACTCGTATGAAATGGAGTTAGCATGTGGAAGACATGAACCTTGACCATTTGTGGACATTTCTAAATTTACCGGAACGGTAGAAGAATCCATAAATCGGACATCTTGAGATGTAGACGGTCCCATTTGTTTAGGTGATTGTGTAACTTGCCTCGAAAGATTCGTATTCCCATCATAATAGAAGTTAGAAGGTTTAAGGGTATTATTACCTTCATTTTGTGAACCCCTCGTATTCTCTTGATCCGGTTGGGTTGGGTTAGTTGGAGGGTTCGGTGCTCCACTTACCTTGTCCGGATGACGACATTGGTTAGAAGCGTGTGGCCCCCCACAATTATTACACACTTGACCTTGGTTTTCGGACCAACATTGCCCTATGACGTGGTATCTACCGCAAAGATGGTGAAAATCCTTTTTTTCGGTACTTTGGTTAGTTTGTCCACGTGGCGGAGGGCCCCAATTATTCCCTTGGTTTTGACTCGGACCCTTTAAGTTTTGTTGATGCCCATTATTGTTCGTTCGTTGATTGCGGTTCGGCCCGTTTCTACAAAATTGTAGTGTATGACCGTGTTGTTGACAATTAGTGCACCAAAATCCCGATGTGTGGTTTCCCGACTCTATTTGAGGTGGAGGACCGGGTTGTTGATTTCTGATCAACAATGCCATTTGGTCCGTTAGATTTTGAAATTGTTTTAACATTGTCTCTTGGAACCCTAGTTGAGTAGCACCTAGTCGTTGCTCTATCTCTTCAATTTGAGGGTCTACCCTAGGGGCCGGTAATGCTAACATGGTTGGGGGGGCCGTTACCGCTAAGGGAATTGAGGCCGCTTCAATGGCGACATATGGAGGGCGATTATGCGGCCTAATCGGGTCCATTCCCGTCTTAGGTAGTAGAGGGATGAATTGAGGGATCAACTCATCCTCTTTCCTCCATAGCCGCTCATAATCCCTCTCAATATGTTCCATATCCCTAGCGGCTACCTTAGCCTCGGCTAGGGTGCGAGGGTTCCTTTGTAATACACCCCTAATTGTAGTCGCTTTAACAAACCCTCTCATGAAAAATTGCATTAAAGTATCATCGTTGAATAAATCACCTACCCACCTTGCGCATACCCAATCAAATCTTCTAATGTATGCGGAAATCTCTTCATCTCTTCCTTGCCTCATTGTCATTAAGGCTCTAAAAGCCATACTTTGACCGACTTCGGGTCGAAACTCATTAAGGAACTCCCATTGTAATTGGTCTCACGTTTGGAAGTGGCCCTCATCGTGGTCTCTATACCACTCATAGGCTTTCCCCTCTAAAGTCGTAGGGAACCAAACTAGCCAATATTGTTGGTTTGTAATTAGTGAGCTAATTACCCTCTCAACGAACCTTTCCATATGTCTAGACGGGTCTTCATCTTTAGTCCCGTAGAACTTCGGGAAGTTCGAAGGTATGTCTAACGAAGGTAACCCTTGAGGTACGATTATTGGTAGGCCTCGCGGCCTAACCAATGGATCGATGGGGGGGATTGGTAATATGGGAGGTGGAATTCTGCCTCCCCCTAAATCATCCATGATGTTTCGTGGTCCTCCTTCACTAGATTCTCTAGAGCTTACACTACTCTCTTCTCTAGTCCTATTAGGTTCTTCCACTAATTCTTCACTCAATAGGGAAGGAATATCTCCTTCCTCTAGTCGAGTAGTGACCGGAGATACTTCTACCAATGGTTCACCCCTAAAGCCACCCTCTACACTAGTGCCTACCCTTTCTACCACTTCCTCTATATTAGAAGATCTTCGTTTAGTAACATTTTTCTTTAGTCCTAATGCTAACTTAGGTTTCTGGGACCTCGTGTATCCTTGCATCCATCATTCACCGTTCAACCCTCACATTGACCAACCAAAGCCTCACAAGTTCTCTCTTTAATATTTCCGCTTAGTTCGTGTGATCATTGTTTTGGAGGTGAGGAAATAGAGACATACAATTTTCAATGAACAATCCCAATAGGGGATGGAAAGCTCATGTTAGTTTCAGGGTTAGTGCGAGTATCACCTCGTCACACCCCCTTACGCTCAACACTTGCAACAAGACTCTTCGTGAGGGGCTGACTATTCTTGGGTACCGTGCTTGGAATCGAGGTTCACCCTTCGATTCCTTGCACTATACGTCCAAGTTTGGAATTACCCTTTCCGTTCGTCACGACAAAGACAATTACGAAAATCCTTTTTTAATTTAATATTTTTTTCAATTGGAAGAGATTTTGCTTACCTCAAGCTCTCGCTTCCTCCTATTTTGTTAGCTCTCTCCCCTCGATCGAATTGCTAAACATATAACACTCAAATAATTGTAATTTAAAAAAACACTAAAACCCTCTAGTTTAAAAACTTTAAACTCTCACAACCGAATGAGTATTTAAAGTTTGAGATCCTAATTCTTTAATTATCCCTCTACCTCTTAATTTTCTAGTGGGGGTCCTATTAAGGTGATCTTCGTTATGCCATCCCAAGAAGGTTTAGTAGGCGCACCTTTGCCGTGCTTCTTCCTCAAATTGAAATTGCATGAAATAAATACTAAATTCAAACCATACCTCTCACGAGCGCTCGGTCCTTTAATCGATCTTCACGTTTCGCCTCTCCTACCGCCTTCCAAGACTTCCGTCGCCCGCTCTCCAAGCTCCAAGCTCCAAACTCGAAACTCCCGGCGGACGCACCATTTATGTCACCAAAAATCCTCCACCCTTCGATTTCGTCCTAGCCCGAGTGGAAAAGTTTATAATGACATGTAGAGACTTCTCTCTTTGTAACCCCATATATAATTCCAATCTACCCTTGGAATATACACAACTTGATTAACACCACACTATGTAGTTTTACATTCTTTAATGTCGGGCAAGGTTATATCCTTAGCCTTTTTTAATGTCCACCCGGCCGCTTTGGCCACGCATGCCTTCAAAGATATCCCTCTTGTGAATCGAGTCCTTGCCGTCGACTCCACACTACTACATGAGTTCTCGCTTATTGATTCCGTGCTATCACATGTCATCGTGGTTGATTCCGTATTGGTACATGACACTTCACTTGTGGATTCCATGAGCACATAGGCTTTAAATACAAGTATTAAAAAATACTTATATACTTATCCTTGCCCTTCCTTCTCTAAGTTTTTCTTGATGTAAATCTCTATCAATGTCTTCCTACTAAACTTGAGAATAGTATAACTCCCACCCAACTTATGTTCTTCAAGTGAAATTTGGTACACTTGTTAAGTACCTTATCAAAAATCTCCACACCAAATTTTGGCACAAACAGAGTTCATATGCAAAAGTTATGCATGAAATTCTAACTCTAACTACTTAGTATGAATGTTGTGATAAAGCATCCGGTCATTAAAACTCTAATAACTTCCAACTCCTACGTCCAATCAATCTAAAATTTTGACACACGATAGATATATAAGTTCAGAAGGTAGTGTCAAATTTTGGTATCCATATCTATAACCCTCTAAGAGATACATATTTTCAAACCTTGCTGCTTTGTTCCTAGACACCCTCCCCTTCAACTTTTAATAACTCTTTCATCCCAATGACTGAAGCTCTCAAATTTTTACCACAACTCCCATACTTTATAATAAACAATCCCTCAAATTTTCATACCCATTGAACACTCTGATCATCCATAATTGACAAATCTCTCACTATAAAGTTCTGCTCAAGTTCATAACTAATAAAACACTACAAGTAATGCACCTAGTATAATCTAGTCACTCTAAATGCCACAAGTTTAAACAAGTTTGAATTCTGTCACTTCAATATGAATCTCAATGCAACAAGTTGAAGTTTACAATCAAACTCCAAATTCTTTAAACCCAATCTACTTCTAACAAGAGGTCAATCCTTCTTCAAGGCTAAATAGCCTTGGCTCTTCTCCTAAGAACTAAGCACACACATGTGCTCCTATCTTGCTTCCCACACACCCACACTTATAACCCGTGGGGTGCTTAAGGAGCACGAAGGAAAGAGAGGATGAGTGAGGGAAGAATGAGGGATTATATAGTGAGTTGAGAGGGAGAGAGGGCATGAGATAAGGATAGGGTGATAGGATTAGAGCCTCCAATCACAACCCCTTAACCTTCTCCTTCTAAGTAGGGACTCATCCCATCCACAAGGCTCTCGTTAAGCCTTCGAAATCTCCTCCTACTTTGTAGGCTCTCATCTAATCTCCTAAGCCTTCCTCCCTCAAATGATCAACAAAGATCCTAATTCAAACATTTAACTAACCTTGACTTTCTACCTACCACACTTTACCAAGGTATGTCCTCATACTACTTAAGTCCACTCCACACAAGCCTAATGCTTCAAACTTAGCTTCCTTCAAGCTTCACTCTTTTTATATTTTTGTTAATAATCATAAATCAACAAAACACTACTTGTAATGTTTTACAAGTGTTAACAACACAGGTGGGCATCAATTTGGGTTCACATTATTGGCGACCTAACCAAACCGCATCAAATTTGCCTAGAAAATCCTTTTTCTTCCCATCTTGGAGCATAACCAACATTCCTCGTTCTAATGCCCTCTTTTTGAGACGCTTGTCAAAGATAACCTTCCTTCGCCTTTGAATTGCTTCCATGTGTTGAGCGGCCCTCCGCCTCTTCTCATCCAACTCCTCTAGATCCCCGAGCCTATTTCTCAAAGACTGATGGTCGTTGAGGCGTGTCCCTATTGTACCTATTATATTTTTGTGAATAATCATAAATCAACAAAACACTACTTGTAATGTTTTACAAGTGTTAACAACACATGTGGGCATCAATTTGGGCTCACAAGAGGCCCTCGGGATATTAACGGTGCCGCCAATACCCATGGCAGTAAAAACGAAAGTAAGTTTTAGAGGCCCTCGGGATATTGGCGGTGCCGCCAATACCCATGGGGCTAAAAACAAAAGTAAGTTTTGGAGGCCCTCGGGATATTAGCGGTGCCGCCAATACCCATGGCGGTAAAAACGAAAGTAAATTTTAGAGGCTCTCGGGATATTGGCGGTGCCGCCAATACCCATGGGGCTAAAAACAAAAGTAAGTTTTAGAGGCCCTCGGGGTATTGGCGGTGCCGCCAATACAAATGGGGGTAAAAACAAAAGTAAATTTTAGAGGCCCTCGGGATATTAACGGTGCCGCCAATACCCATGGGGCTAAAAACCAAAGTAAGTTTTAGAGGCCCTCGGGGTATTGGCGGTGCCGCCAATACCCATGGGGGTAAAAACGAAAGTAAGTTTTGGAGGCCCTCGGGATATTGGCGGTGCCGCCAATACCCATAAGGGCAAAAACGAAAGTAAGTTTTAGAAGCCTTAGGAATATTGGCCGTGCCGCCAATACCCATGGGGCTAAAAACAAAAGTAAGTTTTGGAGGCCCTCGGGGTATTGGCGGTGCCGCCAATACAAATGGGGGTAAAAACAAAAGTAAGTTTTAGAGGCCCTCGGGATATTGTAGGTGCCGCCAATACCCATGGGGCTAAAAACGAAAGTAAGTTTTAGAGGCGCTCGGGGTATTGGTGGTGCCGCCAATACCCATGGGGGTAAAAACGAAACTAAGTTTTGGAGGCCCTCGGGATATTAGCGTTGCCGCCAATACCCATGGCGGTAAAAACGAAAGTAAATTTTAGAGGCTCTCGGGATATTGGCGGTGCCGCCAATATCCATGGGGCTAAAAACAAAAGTAAGTTTTAGAGGGCCTCGGGGTATTGGCGGTGCCGCCAATACAAATGGGGGTAAAAACAAAAGTAAGTTTTAGAGGCCCTCGGGATATTGTAGGTGCCGCCAATACCCATGGGGCTAAAAACGAAAGTAAGTTTTAGAGGCGCTCGGGGTATTGGCGGTGCCGCCAATACCCATGGGGGTAAAAACGAAAGGAAGTTTTAGAGGCCTTCGGGGTATTGGCGGTGCCGCCAATACAAATGGCGGTAAAAACGAAAGTAAGTTTTAGACGCCCTCGGGATATTGGTGGTGCCGCCAATACCATTGGCGGTAAAAACGAAAGTAAATTTTAGAGGCCCTCGGGATATTGGCGGTGCCGCCAATACCCATGGGGCTAAAAACAAAAGTAAGTTTTAGAGGCCCTCGGGGTATTGGCGGTGCCGCCAATACAAATGGGGGTAAAAACAAAAGTAAATTTTAGAGGCCCTCGGGATATTAACGGTGCCGCCAATACCCATGGGGCTAAAAACAAAAGTAAGTTTTAGAGGCCCTCGGGGTATTGGCGGTGCCGCCAATACCCATGGGGGTAAAAACGAAAGTAAGTTTTGGAGGCCCTCGGGATATTGGCGGTGCCGCCAATACCCATAAGGGCAAAAACGAAAGTAAGTTTTAGAAGCCTTAGGAATATTGGCCGTGCCGCCAATACCCATGGGGCTAAAAACAAAAGTAAGTTTTGGAGGCCCTCGGGGTATTGGCGGTGCCGCCAATACAAATGGGGGTAAAAACAAAAGTAAGTTTTAGAGGCCCTCGGGATATTGTAGGTGCCGCCAATACCCATGGGGCTAAAAACGAAAGTAAGTTTTAGAGGCGCTCGGGGTATTGGTGGTGCCGCCAATACCCATGGGGGTAAAAACGAAACTAAGTTTTGGAGGCCCTCGGGATATTAGCGTTGCCGCCAATACCCATGGCGGTAAAAACGAAAGTAAATTTTAGAGGCTCTCGGGATATTGGCGGTGCCGCCAATATCCATGGGGCTAAAAACAAAAGTAAGTTTTAGAGGGCCTCGGGGTATTGGCGGTGCCGCCAATACAAATGGGGGTAAAAACAAAAGTAAGTTTTAGAGGCCCTCGGGATATTGTAGGTGCCGCCAATACCCATGGGGCTAAAAACGAAAGTAAGTTTTAGAGGCGCTCGGGGTATTGGCGGTGCCGCCAATACCCATGGGGGTAAAAACGAAAGGAAGTTTTAGAGGCCTTCGGGGTATTGGCGGTGCCGCCAATACAAATGGCGGTAAAAACGAAAGTAAGTTTTAGACGCCCTCGGGATATTGGTGGTGCCGCCAATACCATTGGCGGTAAAAACGAAAGTAAATTTTAGAGGCCCTCGGGATATTGGCGGTGCCGCCAATACCCATGGGGCTAAAAACAAAAGTAAGTTTTAGAGGCCCTCGGGGTATTGGCTGTGCCGCCATTACAAATGGGGGTAAAAACAAAAGTAAATTTTGGAGGCCCTCGGGATATTAGCGGTGCCGCCAATACCCATGGCGGTAAAAACGAAAGTAAATTTTAGAGGCCCTCGGGATATTGGCGGTGCCGCCAATACCCATGGGGCTAAAAACAAAAGTAAGTTTTAGAGGCCCTCGGGGTATTGGCTGTGCCGCCATTACAAATGGGGGTAAAAACAAAAGTAAATTTTGGAGGCCCTCGGGATATTAGCGGTGCCGCCAATACCCATGGCGGTAAAAACGAAAGTAAATTTTAGAGGCCCTCGGGATATTGGCGGTGCCGCCAATACCCATGGGGCTAAAAACAAAAGTAAGTTTTAGAGGCCCTCGGGGTATTGGCTGTGCCGCCAATACCCATGGGGCTAAAAACAAAAGTAAGTTTTAGAGGCCTCAGGGTATTGGCGGTGCCGCCAATACCAATGGGGTTAAAAACAAAAGTAAGTTTTAGAAGCCCTCGGGGTATTGGCTGTGCCGCCATTACAAATGGGGGTAAAAACAAAAGTAAGTTTTTAGAGGCCCTCGGGATATTGGCAGTGCCACCAATACCCATGGCGGTAAAAACGAAAATAAATTTTAGAGGCCCTCGGGATATTGGCGGTGCCGCCAATACCCATGAGGCTAAAAACAAAAGTAAGTTTTAGAGGCCCTCGGGGTATTGGCTGTGCCGCCATTACAAACGGGGGTAAAAACAAAAGTAAGTTTTGGAGGCCCTCTGGATATTAGCGGTGCCCCCAATACCCATGGCGGTAAAAACGAAAGTAAATTTTAGAGGCCCTCGGGATATTGGCAGTGCCGCCAATACCCATGGGGCTAAAAACAAAAGTAACTTTAAGAGGCCCTCGGGGTATTGGCGGTGCCGCCAATACAAATGGGGGTAAAAACAAAAGTAAATTTAAGAGGCCCTCGGGATATTAACGGTGCCGCCAATACCCATGGGGCTAAAAACGAAAGTAAGTTTTAGAGGCGCTCGGGGTATTGGCGGTGCCGCCAATACCCATGGGGGTAAAAACGAAAGGAAGTTTTAGAGGCCTTCGGGGTATTGGCGGTGCCGCCAATACCCATGGGGCTAAAAACAAAAGTAAGTTTTAGATGCCCTCGGGGTATTGGCGGTGCCGCCAATACAAATGGGGGTAATAACAAAAGTAAGATTTACATGCTCTCGGGATATTGGCGGTGCCGCCAATACCCATGGGGCTTAAAACAAAAGTAAGTTTTAGAGGCCCTCGGGATATTGGCGGTGCCGCCAATACCCATGGGGCTTAAAACAAAAGTAAGTTTTAGAGGCCCTCGGGATATTGGCGGTGCCGCCAATACCAATGGGGCTAAAACCAAAAGTAAGTTTTACATACCCTCAGGGTATTGGCGGTGCTGCCAATATCAATGGGGGTAAGAACGAAAGTAAGTTTTAGAGGCCCTCGAGGTATTCGCGGTGCCGCCAATACCCATGGGGGTAAAAACGAAAGGAAGTTTTAGAGGCCTTCGGGGTATTGGCGGTGCCGCCAATACCCATTGAGCTAAAAACAAAAGTAAGTTTTAGAGGCCCTCGGGGTATTGGCTGTGCCGCCATTACGAATGGGGGTAAAAACAAAAGTAAGTTTTAGAGGCCCCCGGGATATTGGCGGTGCCGCCAATACCCATGGGCTAAAAACAAAACTAACTTTTAGAGGCCCTCGGGGTATTGGCGGTGCCGCCAATACCAATGGGGGTAAAAACGAAAGTAAGTTTTAGAGGCTCTCGGGGTATTGGCGGTGCCGCCAATACCAATGGCGGTAAAAACGAAAGTAAGTTTTAGAGGCCCTCGGGATATTGGCGGTTTCGCCAATACCCATGGGGCTAAAAACAAAAGTTAGTTTTAGACGCCCTCGGGGTATTGGCGGTGCCGCCAATACCAATGGCGATAAAAACGAAAGTAACTTTTAGAGGCCCTCGGGATATTGGCGGTGCCGCCAATACCCATGGGGCTAAAAACAAAAGTAAGTTTTAGAGGCCCTCGGGGTAATCGCGGTGCCGCCAATACCCATGGGGGTAAAAACGAAAGGAAGTTTTAGAGGCCTTCGGGGTATTGGCGGTGCCGCCAATACCAATGGCGGTAAAAACGAAAATAAGTTTTAGAGGCCCTCGGGATATTGGCGGTGCCGCCAATACCCATGGGGCTAAAAACAAAAGTAAGTTTTAGAGGCCCTCGGGGTATTGGCTGTGCCGCCATTACGAATGGGGGTAAAAACAAAAGTAAGTTTTAGATGCCCCCGGGATATTGGCGGTGCCGCCAATACCCATGGGGCTAAAAACAAAACTAACTTTTAGAGGCCCTCGGGGTATTGGCGGTGCCGCCAATACCAATAGGGGTAAAAACGAAAGTAAGTTTTAGAGGCTCTCGGGGTATTGGCGGTGCCGCCAATACCAATGGCGGTAAAAACGAAAGTAAGTTTTAGAGGCCCTCGGGATATTGGCGGTGCCGCCAATACCCATGGGGCTAAAAACAAAAGTAACTTTTAGAGGCCCTCGGGGTATTGCCGGTGCCGCCAATACCAATGTGGGTAAAAACGAAAGTAAGTTTTAGAGGCTCTCGGGGTATTGGCGGTGCCGCCAATACCCATGGGGCTAAAAACAAAAGTAAGTTTTACAGGCCCTCGGGGTATTGGCGGTGCCGCCAATACAAATGGGGGTAATAACAAAAGTAAGATTTAGAGGCCCTCGGGATATTGGCGGTGCCGCCAATACCCATGGGGCTAAAAACAAAAGTAAGTTTTAGATGCCCTCGGGGTATTGGCGGTGCCGCCAATACAAATGGGGGTAATAACAAAAGTAAGATTTACATGCTCTCGGGATATTGGCGGTGCCGCCAATACCCATGGGGCTAAAAACAAAAGTAAGTTTTACTTACCCTCAGGGTATTGGCGGTGCCGCCAATATCAATGGGGGTAAAAACGAAAGTAAGTTTTAGAGGCTCTCGGGGTATTGGCGGTGCCGCCAATACCCATGGGGCTAAAAAGAAAAGTAAGTTTTAGAGGCTCTCGGGGTATTGGCGGTGCCGCCAATACCAATGGCGGTAAAACCGAAAGTAAGTTTGAGAGGCCCTCGGGATATTGGCGGTGCCGCCAATACCCATGGGGCTAAAAACAAAAGTAAGTTTTAGAGGCCCTCGGGGTATTGGCGGTGCCGCCAATACCAATGGAGGTAAAAACGAAAGTAACTTTTAGAGGCCCTCGGGATATTGGCGGTGCCGCCAATACCCATGGGGCTAAAAACAAAAGTAAGTTTTAGAGGCCCTCGGGGTAATCGCGGTGCCGCCAATACCCATGGGGGTAAAAACGAAAGGAAGTTTTAGAGGCCCCCGGGATTTTGGCGGTGCCGCCAATACCCATGGGGCTAAAAACAAAACTAACTTTTAGAGGCCCTCGGGGTATTGGCGGTGCCGCCAATACCAATGGGGGTAAAAACGAAAGTAAGTTTTAGAGGCTCTCGGGGTATTGGCGGTGCTGCCAATCCCAATGGCGGTAAAAACGAAAGTAAGTTTTATAGGCCCTCGGGATACTGGCGGTGCCGCCAATACCCATTGGGCTAAAAACAAAAGCAAGTTTTAGAGGCCCTCGGGGTATTGGCTGTGCCGCCATTACGAATGGGGGTAAAAACAAAAGTAAGTTTTAGAGGCCCCCGGGATATTGGCGGTGCCGCCAATACCCATGGGGCTAAAAACAAAACTAACTTTTAGAGGCCCTCGGGGTATTGGCGGTGCCGCCAATACCAATGGGGATAAAAACGAAAGTAAGTTTTAGAGGCTCTCGGGGTATTGGCGGTGCCGCCAATACCAATGGCGGTAAAAACGAAAGTAAGTTTTACAGGCCCTCGGGATATTGGCGGTGCCGCCAATACCCATGGGGCTAAAAACAAAAGTAAGATTTAGACGCCCTCGGGGTATTGGCGGTGCCGCCAATACCAATGGCGATAAAAACGAAAGTAACTTTTAGAGGCCCTCGGGATATTGGCGGTGCCGCCAACACCCATGGGGCTAAAAACAAAAGTAAGTTTTAGAGGCCCTCGGGGTAATCGTGGTGCCGCCAATACCCATGGGGGTAAAAACGAAAGGAAGTTTCAGAGGCCTTCGAGGTATTGGCGGTGCCGCCAATACCAATGGCGATAAAAACGAAAGTAAGTTTTAGAGGCCCTCGGGATACTGGCGGTGCCGCCAATACCCATTGGGCTAAAAACAAAAGTAAGTTTTAGAGGCCCTCGGGGTAATCGCGGTGCCGCCAATACCCATGGGGGTAAAAACGAAAGGAAGTTTTAGAGGCCCCCGGGATTTTGGCGGTGCCGCCAATACCCATGGGGCTAAAAACAAAACTAACTTTTAGAGGCCCTCGGGGTATTGGCGGTGCCGCCAATACCAATGGGGGTAAAAACGAAAGTAAGTTTTAGAGGCTCTCGGGGTATTGGCGGTGCTGCCAATACCAATGGCGGTAAAAACGAAAGTAAGTTTTATAGGCCCTCGGGATACTGGCGGTGCCGCCAATACCCATTGGGCTAAAAACAAAAGTAAGTTTTAGAGGCCCTCGGGGTATTGGCTGTGCCGCCATTACGAATGGGGGTAAAAACAAAAGTAAGTTTTAGAGGCCCCCGGGATATTGGCGGTGCCGCCAATACCCATGGGGCTAAAAACAAAACTAACTTTTAGAGGCCCTCGGGGTATTGGCGGTGCCGCCAATACCAATGGGGATAAAAACGAAAGTAAGTTTTAGAGGCTCTCGGGGTATTGGCGGTGCCGCCAATACCAATGGCGGTAAAAACGAAAGTAAGTTTTACAGGCCCTCGGGATATTGGCGGTGCCGCCAATACCCATGGGGCTAAAAACAAAAGTAAGATTTAGACGCCCTCGGGGTATTGGCGGTGCCGCCAATACCAATGGCGATAAAAACGAAAGTAACTTTTAGAGGCCCTCGGGATATTGGGGGTGCCGCCAACACCCATGGGGCTAAAAACAAAAGTAAGTTTTAGAGGCCCTCGGGGTAATCGCGGTGCCGCCAATACCCATGGGGGTAAAAACGAAAGGAAGTTTTAGAGGCCTTCGAGGTATTGGCGGTGCCGCCAATACCAATGGCGGTAAAAACGAAAGTAAGTTTTAGAGGCCCTCGGGATACTGGCGGTGCCGCCAATACCCATTGGGCTAAAAACAAAAGTAAGTTTTAGAGGCCCTCGGGGTATTGGCTGTGCCGCCATTACGAATGGGGGTAGAAACAAAAGTAAGTTTTAGAGGCCCCCGGGATATTGGCGGTGCCGCCAATACCCATGGGGCTAAAAACAAAACTAACTTTTAGAGGCCCTCGGGGTATTGGCGGTGCCGCCAATACCAATGGGGGTAAAAACGAAAGTAAGTTTTAGAGGCTCTCGGGGTATTGGCGGTGCCGCCAATACCAATGGCGGTAAAAACGAAAGTAAGTTTTAGAGGCCCTCGGGATATTGGCGGTGCCGCCAATACCCATGGGGCTAAAAACAAAAGTAAGTTTTAGACGTCCTCGGGGTATTGGCGGTGCCGCCAATACCAATGGCGATAAAAACGAAAGTAACTTTTAGAGGCCCTCGGGATATTGGCGGTGCCGCCAATACCCATGGGGCTAAAAACAAAAGTAAGTTTTAGAGGCCCTCGGGGTAATCGCGGTGCCGCCAATACCCATGGGGGTAAAAACGAAAGGAAGTTTTAGAGGCCTTCGGGGTATTGGCGGTGCCGCCAATACCAATGGCGGTAAAAACGAAAGTAAGTTTTAGAGGCCCTCGGGATATTGGCGGTGCCGCCAATACCCATGGGGCTAAAAACAAAAGTAAGTTTTAGAGGCCCTCGGGGTATTGGCTGTGCCGCCATTACGAATGGGGGTAAAAACAAAAGTAAGTTTTAGAGGCCCCCGGGATATTGGCGGTGCCGCCAATATCCATGGGGCTAAAAACAAAACTAACTTTTAGAGGCCCTCGGGGTATTGGCGGTGCCGCCAATACCAATGGGGGTAAAAACGAAAGTAAGTTTTAGAGGCTCTCGGGGTATTGGCGGTGCCGCCAATACCAATGGCGGTAAAAACGAAAGTAAGTTTTAGAGGCCCTCGGGATATTGGCGGTGCCGCCAATACCCATGGGGCTAAAAACAAAAGTAAGTTTTAGAGGCCCTCGGGGTATTGGCGGTGCCGCCAATACCAATGGGGGTAAAAACGAAAGTAAGTTTTAGGGGCTCTCGGGGTATTGGCGGTGCCGCCAATACCAATGGCGATAAAAACGAAAGTAAGTTTTAGAGGCCCTCGGGATATTGGCGGTGCCGCCAATACCCATGGGGCTAAAAACAAAAGTAAGTTTTAGAGGCCCTCGGGATATTGGCGGTGCCGCCAATACCCATGGGGCTAAAAACAAAAGTAACTTTTAGAGGCCCTCGGGGTATTGGCGGTGCCGCCAATACCAATGGGGGTAAAAACGAAAGTAAGTTTTAGAGGCTCTCGGGGTATTGGCGGTGCCGCCAATACCAATGGCGGTAAAAACGAAAGTAAGTTTTAGAGGCCCTCGGGATATTGGCGGTGCCGCCAATACAAATGGGGGTAATAACAAAAGTAAGTTTTAGAGGTCCTCGGGATATTGGCGGTTCCGCCAATACCCATGGGGCTAAAAACAAAAGTAAGTTTTAGATGCCCTCGGGGTATTGGCGGTGCCGCCAATACAAATGGGGGTAATAACAAAAGTAAGATTTACATGCTCTCGGATATTGGCGGTGCCGCCAATACCCATGGGGCTAAAAACCCAAGTAAGTTTTACATACCCTCAGGGTATTGGCGGTGCCGCCAATATCAATGGGGGTAAAAACGAAATTAAGTTTTAGAGGCCCTCGGGGTATTCGCGGTGCCGCCAATACCCATGGGGGTAAAAACGAAAGGAAGTTTTAGAGGCCTTCGGGGTATTGGCGGTGCCGCCAATACCAATGGCGGTAAAAACGAAATTAAGTTTTAAAGGCCCTCGGGATATTGGCGGTGCCGCCAATACCCATGGGGGTAAAAACAAAAGTAAGTTCTAGAGGCTCTCGGGGTATTGGCGGTGCCGCCAATACCAATGGGGGTAAAAATGAAAGTAAGTTTTAGACGCTCTCGGGGTATTGGCGGTGCCGCCAATACCAATGGCGGTAAAAACGAAAGTAAGTTTTAGAGGCCCTCGGGATATTGGCGGTGCCGCCAATACCCATGGGGGTAAAAACAAAAGTAAGTTTTAGAGACCCTCGGGGTATTGGTGGTGCCGCCAATATTAATGGGGGTAAAAACGAAAGTAAGTTTTAGAGGCTCTCGGGATATTGGCGGTGCCGCCAATACCAATGGCGGTAAAAACGAAAATAAATTTTAGAGGCCCTCGGGATATTGGCGGTGCCGCCAATACCCATGGGGGTAAACACAAAAGTAAGTTTTAGAGACCCTCGGGGTATTGGTGGTGCCGCCAATATTAATGGGGGTAAAAACAAAAGTAAGTTTTAGAGGCTCTCGGGGTATTGGCGGTGCCGCCAATACCAATGGCGGTAAAAACGAAAGTAAGTTTTAGAGGCCCTCGGGATATTGGCGGTGCCGCCAATACAAATGGGGGTAATAACAAAATTAAGTTTTAGAGGCCCTCGGGATATTGACGGTTCCGCCAATACCCATGGGGCTAAAAACAAAAGTAAGTTTTAGATGCCCTCGGGGTATTGGCGGTGCCGCCAATACAAATGGGGGTAATAACAAAAGTAAGATTTACATGCTCTCGGGATATTGACGGTGCCGCCAATACCCATGGGGCTAAAAACAAAAGTAAGTTTTACATACCCTCAGGGTATTGGCGGTGCCGCCAATATCAATGGGGGTAAAAACGAAAGTAACTTTTAGAGGCCCTCGGGGTATTGGCGGTGCCGCCAATACCCATGGGGGTAAAAACGAAAGGAAGTTTTAGAGGCCTTCGGGGTATTGGCGGTGCCGCCAATACCAATGGCGGTAAAAACGAAAGTAAGTTTTAGAGGCCCTCGGGATATTGGCGGTGCCGCCAATACCAATGGCGGTAAAAACGAAAGTAAGTTTTAGAGGCCCTCGGGGTATTGGCGGTGCCGCCAATACCAATGGGGGTAAAAACGAAAGTAAGTTTTAGAGGCTCTCGGGGTATTGGGGGTGCCGCCAATACCAATGGCGGTAAAAACGAAAGTAAGTTTTAGAGGCCCTCGGGATATTGGCGGTGCCGCCAATACCCTTGGGGCTAAAAACAAAAGTAAGTTTTAGAGGCCCTCGGGATATTGGCGGTACCGCCAATACCCATGGGGGTAAAAACAAAAGTAAGTTTTAGAGGCCCTCGGGGTATTGGCGGTGCCGCCAATACCAATGGGGGTAAAAACGAAAGTAAGTTTTAGAGGCTCTCGGGGTATTGGCGGTGCCGCCAATACCAATGGCGGTAAAAACGAAAGTAAGTTTTAGAGGCCCTCGGGATATTGGCGGTGCCGCCAATACCCATGGGGCTAAAAACAAAAGTAAGTTTTAGATGCCCTCGGGGTATTGGCGGTGTCGCCAATACAAATGGGGGTAATAACAAAAGTAAGATTTACATGCTCTCGGGATATTGGCGGTGCCGCCAATACCCATGGGGGTAAAAACAAAAGTAAGTTTTAGAGGCCCTCGTTGTATTGGCGGTGCTGCCAATACCAATGGGGGTAAAAACGAAAGTAAGTTTTAGAGGCCCTCGGGATATTGGCGGTGCCGCCAATACAAATGGGGGTAATAACAAAAGTAAGTTTTAGAGGCCCTCGGGATATTGGCGGTGCCGCCAATACCCATGGGGCTAAAAACAAAAGTAAGTTTTAGAGGCCCTCGGGGTATTAGCTGTGCCACCATTACGAATGGGGGTAAAAACAAAAGTAAGTTTTAGAGGCCCTCGGGGTATTGGCGGTGCCGCCAATACCAATGGGGGTAAAAACGAAAGTAAGTTTTAGAGGCCCTCGGGATATTGGCGGTGCCGCCAATACAAATGGGGGTAATAACAAAAGTAAGTTTTAGAGGCCCTCGGGATATTGGCGGTGCCGCCAATACCCATGGGGTTAAAAACAAAAGTAAGTTTTAGATGCCCTCGGGGTATTGGCGGTGCCGCCAATTCAAATGGGGGTAATAACAAAAGTAAGATTTACATGCTTTCGGGATATTGGCGGTGCCGCCAATACGCATGGGGCTAAAAACAAAAGTAAGTTTTACATACCCTCAGGGTATTGGCGGTGCCGCCAATATCAATGGGGGTAAAAACGAAAGTAAGTTTTAGAGGCCCTCGGGGTATTTGCGGTGCCGCCAATACCCATGGGGGTAAAAACGAAAGGAAGTTTTAGAGGCCTTCGGGGTATTGGCGGTGCCGCCAATACCAATGGCGGTAAAAACGAAAGTAAATTTTAGAGGCCCTCGGGATATTGGCGGTGCCGCCAATACCCATGGGGGTAAAAACAAAAGTAAGTTTTAGAGGCCCTCGGGGTATTGGCTGTGCCGCCATTACGAATGGGGGTAAAAACAGAAGTAAGTTTTAGAGGCTCTTGGGGTATTGGCGGTGCCGCCAATACCAATGGGGGTAAAAACGAAAGTAAGTTTTAGAGGCCCTCGGGGTATTCGCGGTGCCGCCAATACCCATGGGGGTAAAAACGAAAGGAAGTTTTAGAGGCCTTCGGGGTATTGGCGGTGCCGCCAATACCAATGGCGGTGAAAACGAAAGTAAGTTTTAGAGGCCCTCGGGATATTGGCGGTGCCGCCAATACCCATGGGGCTAAAAACAAAAGTAAGTTTTAGAGGCCCTCGGGGTATTGGCTGTGCCGCCATTACGAATGGGGGTAAAAACAAAAGTAAGTGGAGAGCTCACCTCCCCCCAAGGCCAAAGGGAAGGCCGGAGGGCAAAAAACCCAAGGTGGAAACAAGAGGTAGCCGAGCCATGGAAGTGGGTACGGGAGCAGCCACGGTGTGAATGAGAGTGGTCGTTGGGAACGTGAAGAGGCCCTTGGGAACAAGGAGCGGTCCCTGGGAACGTGAGCGGCCGAGGGGAACGCGAGCGAAATCTGAAGGACCAAGAGCTGGCATCGGGACTTAATGGGGGGAACAACCCATACGACGATGCCACGTGGAGCAATGGGAGGCGGTCACGAAGAGCAACGGGCATCAAGCCGTTGGGAACGCGCTTAGGCCTCGGGAACGTTACCTAATGCGGCGGGAACACGGATTAGGCTTTGGGAACGATACCTAATCCGGCGGGAACAAGACATACCATAGGGAACGGCCGAATTAGTAAGGAGGCTAAACTAGTGAGCGTGTAGTTACTTTTAGATAGTTACTAGTACACATGTAGTCACCTCTTGGGATGGTAAGTGAGTACATTAGTAACTAGAGGTAGTAGCCACCTAGCTTTTTAGTGACTGCTTAGTAGACACCTAGTTATTTTAGTAAACACTTAGTGGACACGTACTTACTCATTAAAGGATGTAGATGAAGGACAATGCCAAGGGATGAAAATCCCTTGGATGGACACAACCGCCTCAACCATTCGGCAATGAAGGATGAAATTGTGAATGAATGGATCATGGATGGTAACCGAACACCACCTGGGCACATCTAGGAAATAAGAAGAACTATAACCAATCCACCTCACAAGAACATCTATATTTAACACGTGCGGTTACTGTAAATAGATCCGACAGACCTAAATTTAGACTGCAGCCTTAATTCAGACTAAAATTAGCCTATTGAGACATTTGGCATTAGGGTCCAAATGTTTAACCGCCAATTCAACCAATCACAAGATTTCCAAGCCTATATAAAGGGGCACTACAAGGCCCTATACCACCTCATTATTCATTTCAACAATCCAACGTGAGCGTCAAGAGGAGCATTATCGGGAGCGTTTTAACGAAGACCTATTTGGAGCATTATCGGGAGCGATTTGACGACAATCAGAGCTTTGCGATTTTACTCGAGGAATCGAAGATCTTTTCGACAACCTTGAAGACTCTAAGATTTTAGAGATATTCGAAGACTGAAGGCCCGAGGCTGAGGGACCACAAGGCCACAAGGCCGCCCGGCGTGAAGACGAAGACCGAAGACTTAGCGATATTTGAAGATACTCGAAGACGAACGGCTTCGAGTTGGAAGACCGAATTTGGAGCTGAGGGCCCGCGATACTGAAGGCCCGCGGACTGGAGACCGCGACTGGAGGACCGCGGAACCGGACGGCGAGTTTACGAGACTTGAAGATTTAATTGAAGACTAAGGAGCCTTGAGCCCTTGAAGAATTAATCGAAGACTAAGGAGCCTTTGAGCCTTTGAAGATTCAAGAGCCTTTGAGCCTTGAAGAATTAATTGAAGATTAAGGTGTCGTTGAGCCCTTGAAGATTTACTTGAATACCGGTAGTACTTGAAGATCGTACGCGAAGTACTTGAAGATGTTTTGGAAGAAGCTTGAAGACCTTTTGGTGAGCCTTGAAGATTGAAGGCCCGCGGGACTGAGGGACCGCGAGACCGAAAGCGAGAAGACTCGAAGACTCAAAGACCTTTTGAAGAACTTGAAGATTGGAAGGCTTCAACCGCAAGGCGAGAAGACTTAAAGACTTTTTTTCAAGAAAGGAGACTGAAGGCCCGCGAGACCAAGACTGGAGGCCCGTGTAACCAAGACCGGAGGTCGCAAGAATGAAGACATTTTGAAGACCGAAGACTTGAGGCCGTTTTGGGAGAACTTGAAGATTGAAGGCCGCGAGACTAAGATTGAAGGATTAATATTTCATACGAAGCCGGTCTTCCAAACTGAAGGCCCGTGTGACTGAGGGACCGCGCGACCAAAGGAAAGAAGACTTGAGGACTTCTTCAAAATGATTGAAGACTTTTCGAGGAAACTTGAAGACTAAAGGACCACGAGACTGAGAGCCCGTGAGACTGGAGAACCGTGATACCAAAGACTAAGAAAAGCTTGAAGACCGAAGACTAAGAAGGCATTTTGAAAGCTAAGGGAATACTCTAAGAGATTGAAGACATTAAGAAGGCTTCAAGCCACCATTCGAGAATAAGAGAATTTGAAGACCATCAAGTAGTCAAATCTTACATTGAAGTTATTACATTGATGGATTGATAATATGATTGTAAATTTTGGTTGAAGATTTTGGAATTAAAATGGAATTGAAGAATGTTGGTTTTCTGTTACATGGATTGCAAAAGCTCTCTTTATGTTCGTAACACTTAACCTTGACATTAGGATTCAGGGGAACATAAGCTTGAAAGCTTAGGCTCCTTTCTCCTTAGAAATTCATAAAGAGGAAACATCATATCACTTATTAGGGAAATAATGTATCAGACCACCTTCGGAATTTAGAGGTTTGCGAACCACCTAATTTGGATAGGTGCACTGTCCGTGTAAACCGGTCAGCAGCGGGTTACACCGTCTAAGGCTGGAAGGTTGTAGGTGGTGACCTCCACAGTAAGTTTTAGAGGCCCTCGGGATATTGGCGGTGCCGCCAATACCCATGGGGCTAAAAACAAAAGTAACTTTTAGAGGCCCTCAGGGTATTCGCGGTGCCGCCAATACCAATGGCGGTAAAAACGAAAGTAAGTTTTAGAGGCCCTCGGGATATTGGCGGTGCCGCCAATACCCATGGGGCTAAAAACAAAAGTAAGTTTTAGAGGCCCTCGGGGTATTGGCGGTGCCGCCAATACCAATGGGGGTAAAAACGCAAGTAAGTTTTAGAGGCTCTCGGGGTATTGGCGGTGCCGCCAATACCAATGGCGGTAAAAACGAAAGTAAGTTTTAGAGGCCCTCGGGATATTGGCGGTGCCGCCAATACCCATGGGGCTAAAAACAAAAGTAAGTTTTAGAAGCCCTCGGGATATTGGCGGTGCCGCCAATACCCATTGGGCTAAAAACAAAAGTAACTTTTAGAGGCCCTCGGGGTATTGGCGGTGCTGCCAATACCAATGGGGGTAAAAACGAAAGTAAGTTTTAGAGGCTCTCGGGGTATTGGCGGTGCCGCCAATACCAATGGCGGTAAAAACAAAAGTAAGTTTTAGAGGCCCTCGGGATATTGGCGGTGCCGCCAATACCCATGGGGCTAAAAACAAAAGTAAGTTTTAGATGCCCTCGGGGTATTGGCGGTGCCGCAAATACAAATGGGGGTAATAACAAAAGTAAGATTTACATGCTCTCTGGATATTGGCGGTGCCGCCAATACCCATGGGGCTAAAAACAAAAGTAAGTTTTACATGCCCTCAGGGTATTGGCGGTGCCGCCAATATCAATGGGGGTAAAAACGAAAGTAAGCTTTAGAGGCCCTCGGGGTATTCGCGGTGCCGCCAATACCCATGGCGGTAAAAACGAAAGTAAGTTTAAGAGGCCCTCGGGATATAGGCGGTGCCGCCAATACCCATGGGGCTAAAAACAAAAGTAAGTTTTAGAGGCCCTCGGGGTATTGGCGGTGCCGCCAATACCAATGGGGGTAAAAACGAAAGTAAGTTTTAGAGGCTCTCGGGGTATTGGCGGTGCCGCCAATACCAATGGCGGTAACAACGAAAGTAAGTTTTAGAGGCCTTCGGGATATTGGCGGTGCCGCCAATACCCATGGAGCTAAAAACAAAAGTAAGTTTTAGAGGCCCTCGGGGTATTGCCGGTGCCGCCAATACCAATGGGGTAAAAACGAAAGTAAGTTTTAGAGGCTCTCGGGATATTAGTGGTGCCTCCAATACCCATGGCGGTAAAAACGAAAGTAAGTTCTAGAGGCCCTCGGGATATTGGCGGTGCCGCCAATACCCATGGGGCTAAAAACAAAAGTAAGTTTTAGAGGCCCTCGGGATATTGGCGGTGCCGCCAATACCCATGGGGCTAAAAACAAAAGTAAGTTTTAGATGCCCTCGGGGTATTGGCGGTGCCGCAAATACAAATGGGGGTAATAACAAAAGTAAGATTTACATGCTCTCTGGATATTGGCGGTGCCGCCAATACCCATGGGGCTAAAAACAAAAGTAAGTTTTACATGCCCTCAGGGTATTGGCGGTGCCGCCAATATCAATGGGGGTAAAAACGAAAGTAAGCTTTAGAGGCCCTCGGGGTATTCGCGGTGCCGCCAATACCCATGGCGGTAAAAACGAAAGTAAGTTTAAGAGGCCCTCGGGATATAGGCGGTGCCGCCAATACCCATGGGGCTAAAAACAAAAGTAAGTTTTAGAGGCCCTCGGGGTATTGGCGGTGCCGCCAATACCAATGGGGGTAAAAACGAAAGTAAGTTTTAGAGGCTCTCGGGGTATTGGCGGTGCCGCCAATACCAATGGCGGTAACAACGAAAGTAAGTTTTAGAGGCCTTCGGGATATTGGCGGTGCCGCCAATACCCATGGGGCTAAAAACAAAAGTAAGTTTTAGAGGCCCTCGGGGTATTGCCGGTGCCGCCAATACCAATGGGGGTAAAAACGAAAGTAAGTTTTAGAGGCTCTCGGGATATTAGCGGTGCCGCCAATACCCATGGCGGTAAAAACGAAAGTAAATTTTAGAGGCTCTCGGGATATTGGCGGTGCCGCCAATACCCATGGGGCTAAAAACAAAAGTAAGTTTTAGAGGCCCTCGGGGTATTGGCGGTGCCGCCAATACAAATGGGGGTAAAAACAAAAGTAAATTTTAGAGGCCCTCGGGATATTAACGGTGCCGCCAATACCCATGGGGCTAAAAACAAAAGTAAGTTTTAGAGGCCCTCGGGGTATTGCCGGTGCCGCCAATACCAATGGGGGTAAAAACGAAAGTAAGTTTTAGAGGCCCTCGGGATATTGGCGGTGCCGCCAATACCCATGGGGCTAAAAACAAAAGTAAGTTTTAGATGCCCTCGGGGTATTGGCGGTGCCGCAAATACAAATGGGGGTAATAACAAAAGTAAGATTTACATGCTCTCTGGATATTGGCGGTGCCGCCAATACCCATGGGGCTAAAAACAAAAGTAAGTTTTACATGCCCTCAGGGTATTGGCGGTGCCGCCAATATCAATGGGGGTAAAAACGAAAGTAAGCTTTAGAGGCCCTCGGGGTATTCGCGGTGCCGCCAATACCCATGGCGGTAAAAACGAAAGTAAGTTTAAGAGGCCCTCGGGATATAGGCGGTGCCGCCAATACCCATGGGGCTAAAAACAAAAGTAAGTTTTAGAGGCCCTCGGGGTATTGGCGGTGCCGCCAATACCAATGGGGGTAAAAACGAAAGTAAGTTTTAGAGGCTCTCGGGGTATTGGCGGTGCCGCCAATACCAATGGCGGTAACAACGAAAGTAAGTTTTAGAGGCCTTCGGGATATTGGCGGTGCCGCCAATACCCATGGGGCTAAAAACAAAAGTAAGTTTTAGAGGCCCTCGGGGTATTGCCGGTGCCGCCAATACCAATGGGGGTAAAAACGAAAGTAAGTTTTAGAGGCTCTCGGGATATTAGTGGTGCCTCCAATACCCATGGCGGTAAAAACGAAAGTAAGTTCTAGAGGCCCTCGGGATATTGGCGGTGCCGCCAATACCCATGGGGCTAAAAACAAAAGTAAGTTTTAGAGGCCCTCGGGGTATTGGCGGTGCCGCGAATACCCATGGGGCTAGAAACGAAAATAAGTTTTAGAGGCCCTCGGGATATTAGCGGTGCCGCCAATACCCATGTCGGTAAAAACGAAAGTAAGTTTTAGAGGGCCTCGGGATATTTGCGGTGCCGCCAATACCCATGGGGCTAAAAACAAAAATAAGTTTCAGAGGCCCTCGGGATATTGGCGGTGCCGCCAATACCCATAAGAGTAAAAACGAAAGTAAGTTTTAGAGGACCTAGGAGTATTGGCCGTGCCGCCAATACCCATGGGCATAAAAACAAAAGTAAGTATTAGAGGCCCTCGGGGTATTGGCGGTGCCGCCAATACAAATGGGGGTAAAAATAAAAGTAAGTTTTAGAGGCCCTCGGGATATTGGCGGTGCCGCCATTACCCATGGGGCTAAAAACAAAAGTAAGTTTTAGAGGCCCTCGGGGTATTGGCGGTGCCCCCAATACCATTGGGGGTAAAAACGAAAGTAAGTTTTAGAGGCCCTCGGGATATTGGCGGTGCCGCCAATACCCATGGCGGTAAAACCAAAAGTAAGTTTTAGAGGCCCTCGGGATATTGGCAGTGCCGCCAATACCCACGGGGCTAAAAACGAAAGTAAGTTTTAGAGGCGCTCGGGGTATTGGCGGTGCCGCCAATACCCATGGGGGTAAAAACGAAAGGAAGTTTTAGAGGCCTTCGGGGTATTGGCGGTGCCGCCAATACCAATGGCGGTAAAAACGAAAGTAAGTTTTAGAGGCCCTCGGGATATTGGCGGTGCCGCCAATACCCATGGGGCTAAAAACAGAAGTAAGTTTTAGAGGCCCTCGGGGTATTGGCGGTGCCGCCAATACAAATGGGGGTAATAACAAAAATAAGTTTTAGAGGCCCTCGGGATATTGGCGATGCCGCCAATACCCATGGGGCTAAAAACAAAAGTAAGTTTTAGAGGCCCTCGGGGTATTGGCGGTGCCGCCAATACAAATGGGGGTAATAACAAAAGTAAGTTTTAGAGGCCCTCGGGATATTGGCGGTGCCGCCAATACCCATGGGGCTAAAAACAAAAGTAAGTTTTAGAGGCCCTCGGGGTATTGGCGGTGCCGCCATTACAAATGGGGGTAAAAACAAAAGTAAGTTTTAGATGCCCTCGGGATATTGGCGGTGCCGCCAATACCCATGGGGCTAAAAAAAAATAAGTTTTAGAGGCGCTCGGGGTATTGGCGGTGCCGCCAATACCCATGGGGGTAAAAACGAAAAGAAGTTTTAGAGGCCCTCGGGGTATTGGCGGTGCCGCCAATACCAATGGCGGTAAAAACGAAAGTAAGTTTTAAAGGCCCTCGGGATATTGGCGGTGCCGCCAATATCCATGGGGCTAAAAACAAAAGTAAGTTTTAGAGGCCCTCGAGGTATTGGCGGTGCCGCCAATACAAATGGGGTAATAACAAAAGTAAGTTTTAGAGGCGCTCGGGATATTGGCGGTGCCGCCAATACTCATGGGGCTAAAAACAAAAGTAAGTTTTAGAGGTCCTCGTTGTATTGGCGGTGCCGTGTGAGCCCAAATTGATGTCCACATATGTTGTTAACACTTGTAAAACATTACAAGTAGTGTTTTGTTGATTTATGATTATTCACAAAATTATAAAAAGAGTGAAGCTTGAAGAAAGCTAAGTTTGAAGCATTAGGCTTGTGTGGAGTGGACTTAAGTAGTATGAGGACATACCCTGGTAAAGTGTGGTAGGTAGAAAGCCAAGGTTAGTTAAATGTTTGAATTAGGATCTTTGTTGATCTTTTGAGGGAGGAAGGCTTAGGAGATTAGATGAGAGCCTACAAAGTAGGAGGAGATTTCGAAGGCTTATCGAGAGCCTTGTAGATGGGATGAGTCCCTACTTAGAAGGAGAAGGTTAAGGGATTGTGATTGGAGGCTCTTATCCTCTCACCCTATCCTTACCTCATACCCTCTCTCCCTCTCAACTCACTATATAATCCCTCATTCTTCCCTCACTCATCCTCTCTTTCCTTCGTGCTCCTTAAGCACCCCACGGGTTATAAGTGTGGGTGTGTGGGAAGCAAGATAGGAGCACATGTGTGTGCTTAGTTCTTAGGAGAAGAGCCAAGGCTATTTAGCCTTGAAGAGGGATTGACCTCTTGTTAGAAGTAGATTGGATTTAAGGAATTTGGAGTTTGATTGTAAACTTCAACTTGTTGCATTGAGATTCATATTGAAGTGAGAGAGTTCAAACTTGTTTAAACTTGTTGCATTTAGAGTGACTAGATTGTACTAGGTGCATTACTTGTAGTGTTTTATTAGTTATGAACTTGAGCAGAACTTTATAGTGAGAGATTTGTCAATTATGGATGATCAAAGTGTTCAATGGATATGAAAATTTGAGGGATTGTTTATTATAAAGTATGGGAGTTGTGGTAAAAATTTGAGAGCTTCAGTCATTGGGATGAAAGAGTTATTAAAAGTTGAAGGGGAGGGTGTCTAGGAACAAAGCAGCAAGGTTTGAAAATATGTATCTCTTAGAGGGTTATAGATATGGATACCAAAATTTGACACTACCTTCTGAACTTATATATCTATCTTGTGTCAAAATTTTAGATTGATTGGACGTAGGAGTTGGAAGTTATTAGAGTTTTAATGACCGGATGCTTTATCACAACATTCATACTAAGTAGTTAGAGTTAGAATTTCATGCATAACTTTTGCATATGAACTCTGTTTGTGCCAAAATTTGGTGTGGAGATTTTTGATAAGGTACTTAACAAGTGTACCAAATTTCACTTGAAGAACATAAGTTGGGTGGGAGTTATACTATTCTAAAGTTTAGTAGGAAGACATTGATAGAGATTTACATCAAAAAAAACTTAGAGAAGGAAGGGCAAGGATAAGTATATAAGTATTTTTTAATACTTGTATTTAAAGCCTATGTGCTCATGGAATCCACAAGCGAAGTGTCATGTACCAATACGGAATCAACCACGATGACATGTGATAGCACGGAATCAATAAGCGAGAACTCATGTAGTAGTGTGGAGTCGACGGCAAGGACTCGATTCACAAGAGGGATATCTTTGAAGGCATGCGTGGCCAAAGCGGCCGGGTGGACATTAAAAAAGGCTAAGGATATAACCTTGCCCGACATTAAAGAATGTAAAACTACATAGTGTGGTGTTAATCAAGTTGTGTATATTCCAAGGGTAGATTGGAATTATATATGGGGTTACAAAGAGAGAAGTCTCTACATGTCATTATAAACTTTTCCACTCGGGCTAGGACGAAATCGAAGGGTGGAGGATTTTTGGTGACATAAATGGTGCGTCCGCCGGGAGTTTCGAGTTTGGAGCTTGGAGCTTGGAGAGCGGGCGACGGAAGTCTTGGAAGGCGGTAGGAGAGGCGAAACGTGAAGATCGATTAAAGGACCGAGCGCTCGTGAGAGGTATGGTTTGAATTTAGTATTTATTTCATGCAATTTCAATTTGAGGAAGAAGCACGGCAAAGGTGCGCCTACTAAACCTTCTTGGGATGGCATAACGAAGATCACCTTAATAGGACCCCCACTAGAAAATTAAGAGGTAGAGGGATAATTAAAGAATTAGGATCTCAAACTTTAAATACTCATTCGGTTGTGAGAGTTTAAAGTTTTTAAACTAGAGGGTTTTAGTGTTTTTTTAAATTACAATTATTTGAGTGTTATATGTTTAGCAATTCGATCGAGGGGAGAGAGCTAACAAAATAGGAGGAAGCGAGAGCTTGAGGTAAGCAAAATCTCTTCCAATTGAAAAAAATATTAAATTAAAAAAGGATTTTCGTAATTGTCTTTGTCGTGACGAACGGAGAGGGTAATTCCAAACTTGGACGTATAGTGCAAGGAATCGAAGGGTGAACCTCGATTCCAAGCACGGTACCCAAGAATAGTCAGCCCCTCACGAAGAGTCTTGTTGCAAGTGTTGAGCGTAAGGGGGTGTGACGAGGTGATACTCGCACTAACCCTGAAACTAACATGAGCTTTCCATCCCCTATTGGGATTGTTCATTGAAAATTGTATGTCTCTATTTCCTCACCTCCAAAACAATGATCACACGAACTAAGCGGAAATATTAAAGAGAGAACTTGTGAGGCTTTGGTTGGTCAATGTGAGGGTTGAACGGTGAATGATGGATGCAAGGATACACGAGGTCCCAGAAACCTAAGTTAGCATTAGGACTAAAGAAAAATGTTACTAAACGAAGATCTTCTAATATAGAGGAAGTGGTAGAAAGGGTAGGCACTAGTGTAGAGGGTGGCTTTAGGGGTGAACCATTGGTAGAAGTATCTCCGGTCACTACTCGACTAGAGGAAGGAGATATTCCTTCCCTATTGAGTGAAGAATTAGTGGAAGAACCTAATAGGACTAGAGAAGAGAGTAGTGTAAGCTCTAGAGAATCTAGTGAAGGAGGACCACGAAACATCATGGATGATTTAGGGGGAGGCAGAATTCCACCTCCCATATTACCAATCCCCCCCATCGATCCATTGGTTAGGCCGCGAGGCCTACCAATAATCGTACCTCAAGGGTTACCTTCGTTAGACATACCTTCGAACTTCCCGAAGTTCTACGGGACTAAAGATGAAGACCCGTCTAGACATATGGAAAGGTTCGTTGAGAGGGTAATTAGCTCACTAATTACAAACCAACAATATTGGCTAGTTTGGTTCCCTACGACTTTAGAGGGGAAAGCCTATGAGTGGTATAGAGACCACGATGAGGGCCACTTCCAAACGTGAGACCAATTACAACGGGAGTTCCTTAATGAGTTTCGACCCGAAGTCGGTCAAAGTATGGCTTTTAGAGCCTTAATGACAATGAGGCAAGGAAGAGATGAAGAGATTTCCGCATACATTAGAAGATTTGATTGGGTATGCGCAAGGTGGGTAGGTGATTTATTCAACGATGATACTTTAATGCAATTTTTCATGAGAGGGTTTGTTAAAGCGACTACAATTAGGGGTGTATTACAAAGGAACCCTCGCACCCTAGCCGAGGCTAAGGTAGCCGCTAGGGATATGGAACATATTGAGAGGGATTATGAGCGGCTATGGAGGAAAGAGGATGAGTTGATCCCTCAATTCATCCCTCTACTACCTAAGACGGGAATGGACCCGATTAGGCCGCATAATCGCCCTCCATATGTCGCCATTGAAGCGGCCTCAATTCCCTTAGCGGTAACGGCCCCCCCAACCATGTTAGCATTACCGGCCCCTAGGGTAGACCCTCAAATTGAAGAGATAGAGCAACGACTAGGTGCTACTCAACTAGGGTTCCAAGAGACAATGTTAAAACAATTTCAAAATCTAACGGACCAAATGGCATTGTTGATCAGAAATCAACAACCCGGTCCTCCACCTCAAATAGAGTCGGGAAACCACACATCGGGATTTTGGTGCACTAATTGTCAACAACACGGTCATACACTACAATTTTGTAGAAACGGGCCGAACCGCAATCAACGAACGAACAATAATGGGCATCAACAAAACTTAAAGGGTCCGAGTCAAAACCAAGGGAATAATTGGGGCCCTCCGCCACGTGGACAAACTAACCAAAGTACCGAAAAAAAGGATTTTCACCATCTTTGCGGTAGATACCACGTCATAGGGCAATGTTGGTCCGAAAACCAAGGTCAAGTGTGTAATAATTGTGGGGGGCCACACGCTTCTAACCAATGTCGTCATCCGGACAAGGTAAGTGGAGCACCGAACCCTCCAACTAACCCAACCCAACCGGATCAAGAGAATACGAGGGGTTCACAAAATGAAGGTAATAATACCCTTAAACCTTCTAACTTCTATTATGATGGGAATACGAATCTTTCGAGGCAAGTTACACAATCACCTAAACAAATGGGACCGTCTACATCTCAAGATGTCCGATTTATGGATTCTTCTACCGTTCCGGTAAATTTAGAAATGTCCACAAATGGTCAAGGTTCATGTCTTCCACATGCTAACTCCATGCCCAGTTGCTATTGTATACGAGGAGTTGTTGTCGACGAGGTGCTACTGTTGAAGAAGAGTTGTCGCTGTTGCTACTGAACTGCTGCCCGAGTGTTGAAGTCGTTGTTGATTTGTTGGTGTTGCTGCTGAGTTGCTATTGACGAGGAGTCGTTGCATGTTGAGCTGCTGTGGCTGACGCGGAGTTGTTGACGGAGACAGTGAAGTTTGTTGATGTCGAACCTACAGTCGAATTGTATTGGCCGAACTGCTACTGACCTGCAACCGAACTGATGCTGGATTTGCAGCCGAATTGTTGCTGAACCTAAGCCGATCTGCTGCAGCTGAACTTTTGCTGCTACAACCAAATTGCTGCTACTTGAGCAGTCAAACTACTACTGCAGCCGAATTTATGTTGTTACAACTCAAGTATAAGCTACAAAATGCCATAAGAACCCAGGTACACCTCAACACCTCCTTCCCATTCTTTAGACAAACTAGATTATATACACACACATAGATATGCATAAAAACACAAAACTTGCACATGTAAAGTATAATAGGCACTTTGATAGTTGTTTAGAATAGGTGAAATAATTAGATGGAGGATGCTTATGCAACATATGTTCTTATTTTTTGGCTCTTGTTGGCCATACCATACTGGAATCTCTCACACCGTGTCGAATCCCCCACAAACCTTGTATGCCATGTAGAATATTATCTTGCAAACATATACAAACCAACTATAATCCAATTAAATCAAAATCCACCTAATAAATCAAGTTTTCATTGTTCTTTGTTTAGAAGACTAGCCTACAAATATGATCAAAACAATTCAAAACCAACATTCAACAAACTAGATGAAAAAATTATAAATTTTAAAAAAACAGACCATCTTTTTTTTCTAACATTTCCCCTTCAAGCCCCATTTGTTCACAAGTGGAATGGGGATTTGCTTAGGACTAAAAGAAGAACTTCACAAGCCACAAGAAATAATTTATATATGTTTCTCCTTTGCAGAATGTCTCATTCACGAAGCTTGGATAAAGCCTTTGATGGAGTAAAAGACATGGAAACAGCCCAAACCAAAAAACGTACATCTAGTATTGCATGCCTCTCTATATTAGATAAAACAAAAAATTGGAATAGTCCACAAAAGAGAAACTTCCCCCTATGGCTTGGATTCAAAGCTATGGATGCTTTGAATGCAAGCAAAGGGCTTGATGAGGTACCTCACAAAAACGTTAGTGAGTTTGTGAAAATGGGAATGACAGAGAATGAGGCATTAGAATGTCAAGATTGCATACCGTCTTACCCATATGTGTCACAAGAAATATGGCCAAACAAAAATGATTTAGGGGAACAAAACTACCATCACACCCAAATCCCATCGGACATAAAAACATGTGATGGGTTTGCTATGGATTATCATATTGCTTTATATTTTAACCTTGATGAAATGGTTATACCAAGAGAGGAAGCTTTGAAAAAAATCACCAAGAGGTTGGATGACATGAAAATCCTACTTGGTGAAGAAATTAGCGACCCTATAGCTATAATGTGCACACATGGGGGGAAACAATGGTCGGGGCATGCAAAAATCCACCTAAAAAATGTGCAAGAGGATGGAGTGAACATGCTCCAAGGCCTTCGCCCATTTATCATCCGCCTATCGGATAATAGACTGCATAAAGGAAAAATTTGCAAATCTTACGACACGATTGCTGCAAGTGAAATGCTATCCATCAAAATAACCAGTGATAGCATAATGGATGAAACATGGTTCTCAGTTTATGAGGAAGTGGTCACCGAGGGTTTCAAAAGAGGGTACAATTATGAAATCACACATATAAGAAAGGGAGAAAATCACAACTATGCATGGATAGTTGCCACAAGCCCAGAACAAATCATAAATATTCGAAAAAACAAAATCACATTCGGCCATGAGTGTATTGATGTTTCAATGGGAAAGCCTACAGGTGATGATTTGGCCAAAAAGAATGCATTTATTCTTATTGCAAAGAACCTAAATAGGCTAAAACCAAAAGAGGTTCTCGAAACAAAAATTAAAGCATGCATAGGAGAAAAGAATGTACTAAATATTTACTTCAAAAATGATGCCCAAGGCAAACTCACCGGGGTATGTAATGTCCAATGCTTGAATGCCGTGGTCTATAAAAAGTTTGTCAAAAAAACTATAAAATATGCAATAAATATGTTGAATTTTCTCCCCACCCCAAGAGTTTGGATGGTATATCCAAACCCTCGGTCGAGGAACTTACAAGACTGGGCTTTAATGACATGAACACGGCTTTAGCCAACACAGTAGAAGCAATGGAAAATGCCCCATCCAACGGTCTTGGGAAAAAAATATACACAAAATGGTAGAAGAAGTCGTCACCAAAGGAACAGCCATAGTCCGCAACGAAATGGAGACAATGGAAACACGTCTTACAAACCAGGTCAAAAACTTCGCCACATGTGCAGCAGAAAACAGCCAGAGCACTCAAGAAAGAAATGGCTACCCTAAGGCAAGCTCTTAGCAAAACCATGGCAGCCCTCGAATCCACGGACATGCTCGACAAAGGTGATTCATCCAGCGACAAAGACGATTTAATGGCGTTAAACTAAACTCGATCTACACCGCGACACTTTCAAAACCAAAAAATATAAACCCTCAAAAAATTCATAAACAAAATAAAAAGGTATTTATAAATACCGCCATCCCAATAGGAACACTCATTCCTATCACCAACCCTAAGGAAATGCACAGTATAAATACAAAAGAAACAATACTAACATACCAAGGAGCCACAAACAACAAACCAACCAAACAATATAATAACAAAACATATTTCCCCATACAACACACCTCATTAATATCAAAATTCTTCTCAAACCAAAACCCAAGTACTACAAAAAGAAACATTCAATACCCACAACACAAAACACCCAAAGCATACATTTTTTCCAACCATCTTTTACTATTAAAATGTGGAGATATTGAAACCAACCCTGGTCCAATGCCCATCCTACTACAAAGACATCCAACCACCCACAAAAGACGACAAACAACATACTTCATACCTAACACAATAAAACTCCAACCAAAATACCAACACATCGCCACAACTTTTAAACCACTATTCCAAGCCGCACACCCCCTACATACACAAACAACACTCTCATTCCCACACCTATATAATTACATACAACAACATGCTAACCACCCACCCCTTAGACTCATATATGCATTAATTGTAACAATTAACCCCTCTATTGAAACATGTAACACACACCTACAACACCAACCAGTCTCCAACTACACATTACAAGTGTTGGACAAAATGACAAAGCTGCCTAACCCGCCAAAATGACATATAGAAACTCCACATCCATATACACAATTCCACAATACATACCTTGACATAATAACCCCCTCCAACACAATTCACAATAAACTATACGACTATATACATTACAACCTAGAACCGCCAAACATTCAAAACATGCAAAAAACATTTCTTTACCTACCCAAACCACTTCTTATAGAAGCCCTAAGATGTAATGAACCCATAATAGAATATACGCCCCCTACACCCCCGATACTAAATACGCAGATACCGCCACAACGATCAAACACACTTACAAGCCAAGAATCCTATATCATAACGTGGAATGCCTCCTCTCTTAACACAGCAATGCCATGTCTCCAAGACCTAACTACATACTCCCCAACACCCCCAGCAATTATCACCATCCAAGAAACCAAATTTACAGCCACTAAATCCACAAAACACATACAAGACATGTTTCCCCATTATAAACTTTTCTTCAATAATACACACAACATCATATGGATTATGAGGCAAAGAATGACTCATAGAGGCCATAGAGGAGGGCTATTCACATTCATCCACAATAATTACGCATTCCCAGGCAACCTGTCCAAAATACCCACCCCTGCCAATATATCACCATTCCTTCAAATCATCCGCATAGCAAACCAACCTCTTCAACCATGGCTACTACTCAATATGTATATGCCATCACACGACGAGGATATACCTCTTATCCCCAACATCCAAAATACCATAATAGATCAAATAAGTGCCCACCCCGGTCATACACACATATTATATGGAGATTTCAATCGCGACATAGCCTTAATCGGAAAACAAAACAACCAACAAACTACACCCCACAAGTAGAAGATTATCAATGGAGAATCTTTATAAACAATCTAGAACTAACCTACATACCAACAAACACAACCTTCTCAAGACAAGGAGGACACAACTATACACAAAATAGTCTAATAGATGGATTCTACATAAAATCCCCCAACAACAGTCAATACACCTCAACAACAAACACAAATATCAACCTCAACTCAGACCACCTACCTATACAGTTACATGTTCCACCAAATACCCTAATGGCCAGAACAATGGCGCCTAAATCCAAACCACCCCCACGATTATTGAACCCCATGCCAAAGGAGAACCTAGAACTTCCACACACAATTCTTTGAATCTAACTCAAATCAAATAAACAAACTCACGTAGCTATTCGAAAATAATAACCACCTAACTAAAACACAATGGCAATTAGCATGCACCTCACTAGACACCATTATCTCTCACATCTCAACCACAATCCTAGAAACATGCATCGCACCACCAATCCAAACACTCCCAAACAGAATTGCCAAGCAAGGAGGATACCTCCCCAAAAAACTCCAAAAACAATGGAAGAAACACCTTGCAACCTACCACCTCATCCGGAAAACAATATATATCATTAAAAACAATCACAACTAGCGGAACCACCCCATTATTCAAACAACACACAACCACATCCACAACATCATACCAACACCCCCAGACCACCCTCTCCCATATGATACATGGATAGAAAACTTGGCCAAACAAGCAAAAAAATCTAAAAATGAAGCCCGGAAAATCACCTCAAAATATTCACTAAAACAAATTAAAATAACCATAGCAAAATACCAACAAATGTATGACAAAAGTCCTAAGAAAATAAACAAAAAAATCTTCAAAAACAACAATACACCCCCACTAGATTGCATCATAGACAAATATAACAACATCCTCACAAACCCAGAAGACATTGCATAAGAAATTCATATTCAACAATCTACTAGCAATAGACCAACAGTCCCAACATGCCACTACCAACCTGATCACCCACAATATTGCACCTGTAGAGTCAGACAATATCCATGGCACAATCTGGATGGATACACCCTTGAGAAGAGAGGTGAACCACTCACCCCCCTTCACAACTACCTCGATCAAGAAACATACGATATATGCCTCCAAAACCTAGCCAACGGAAAAATCCCTGGACCAGACAAAATCCCCAATGCCATATTAAAAAGTATGCCGCCTCGATTTCACACACTACTACTACTATTCTTTACCCACTGTTACAAACAAAAACAAATTCCTGCAAGCTGGAAAACAAACCTCACCATATTTTTATATAAAAAGGGTAACCCACATTGCCTCGCTAACCATAGACCAATAGCCTTTGTTAACATAATATACAAACTATTCACTAGCACACTCACTAGCATTCTCTCTGCATATGGAGAAAGACACCAAATCTTACATGACAACCAAGAAGGATTTAGAACTGAAAGATGTACATCAAAATAGTTACAAACCATCATCTCGGCACTAGAAGATGCCAAATTCACGAACCAGGACATCTACATATTATACATAGATTTCAAAAATGCCTTCGGCTCAATCGACCACGCTAGACTCTTTGCTCTCATGAAAGATCTTGGATATCTGCAAGTTGTTGTAGCCCTAGTAGGAAACATCTACTCACAATCCACCACAACATTCATTGGAGAACACTTTGGCAAAACACAACTAATTCCCATACAAAAAGGAACCATACAAGGAGACACATTGAGCCCATATCTCTTTATTATTTTTCTCGAACCGCTTCTCAGATGGTTACAAAAAGGAAATAATGGATATTCCTTCAAAACCTCCAACACACAAATAAGCTCTGCAGCCTATGCAGACGATCTAGCTATTATAGCTAACAAAATGGCATCTCTACAACTCCAACTTAACAAACTAGACAAATTTTGCGAATGGGCAGGGATGGATCTAGGCATCCCTAAATGCGCGATCACTGGATGCCCCAACAAATCAAAACTAAACCCACAAGCCTTCAAAACACAAATACGAAACACAAATATAAACTTTAGAAACCAACCCATACCCATACTCAGCCAACACGAACCATATCTCTACCTTGGAATCAGCCTAGACACAAACCCTCACTACAATGGAAGACACAAACCCACACTACCACGGCCAAATTAATAAAACAATGTAAACTCCTAGTTACATGCCCAGCTACCATGAAACAAAAAATAAAAATGATTGATACAGTTATACGAGCCGGCATTGCCTATAGTTTCTATGCCGTACCATACTCACTCCCGGCCATTAAAAAACTAGACAAAAAAAAATTGCTCTACACAAATCCATATGCGGCCTACCAAAATGTATGTCAAACGTTGTCGCACAATTGCCACATGACATGTTCGGCATAGAAGCATTCACACTAAAAAATGCATACATTACATGTATTGGGTGAACAACTCATTAATGCCCTTAATGAAAAAGGAAGACTTAGAAAGATATATAGAGGATTAATACAACATATTCTTGCGAAACACGGTTGGGCACAACACCTACCACGGATATCACATCATGATTGTACACGCTCACCAATCACAAGAACCCTATTTTTACTAAAAATAACAAGTGGAACCCACCTCAGAAGCACACTTGAAGCATTCCCCCTCGCCCCTATGCCACTAGAAACACAATGGATGATTCAAGCAAAAAACATACCAACGTTAATCCCAACACTATCATTAAAATATCTATACAAATTACTTTTACATAATATATTTGAACTAAAACAAATAACACACCCCAATGGAACACAGTTAATGAGCAACAATGAATTCAAACATCACTACCACACACTAACAAAAACAGAGAAAACTACATTAGACTACGCCAAAACAATCTTTTGTGAACCCTCATGCCACAACCATTGTACAAACCAATGCCTAACACACGTGGCACCAAACACCCTGAAGAACGAATACAAAATACTAAACCATAACACACACATAAGACCACAAGAACACCTTACTCACCCTCCACCTCCACCACCATTAGAACATCCCAAACCCCCCATACATCCTCAAAGACCCAACACACTTCTCAATACACAACATACTAAACGATCGCCCCGGCACATACACAAACAAATACAAAATCATGAAAATATATACGTCTTACCTATGCCAATGGACACTCCCAAATGAAACAATTTACAACAAATGGCTACCCCAAAGAGATTTGTTTCTTTGGAATGACCAAAACACCATAAACCATAACATACTACTCCTCACGCAATACTACACCCGAAAACAACATCAACATTTTATTAACATACTAAGTATAAATTTCCATCAAGATCAAATAAAAAACACCAGATACATCCCCCCACCACAAACCATACCCTTATGTCACATTCACATCAGCGAATGCAACCCAGAAGATGACATCACATACACACAAAGTACCATCCAAACCCAATACGATATCGCACATATCTACGACAACATTGGCCGACATCTGACCACCATCCCAAAATCAAGACTAAAATGGCTATGGGATCAATACCATTTAGCACTAAACAAACCACATAACCTTGAGCCCTTACCCAACCATTTGAAACAAAAATAACATGGCTATACCAAAGATATAAATATAAAACTCCCAAAAATGACCCCCTAAAATTCTCGCAATACACACTCCCAAACGCCATCCTTGAATACCTTACAAGCTCATTCCAAATAACACACTCGTATTTTTCATCACCGGTCACATGCTCTACTACACTCAAACAATTCCACTCCCCATTCTCCAGAGATTTAGTATTTGGATTAGTAGGAAAAATGTTCCAACACAAATGGCAAGGCAAAGGATACGCACACCCACATACAGAAGCCGAAGCCCAACAAACCCTCCATTGGGCACGCCTTGCAACAAAAAATGACTCAAACTCTGTTACAATACTAGTAGCAACAGATGAAAAATGGTATAACAACCTTAACCCTTACATTGGACCCTTCCCATACTCACATGTTATCACACACTTCAAAGCTGACACCATCACCTATGAAGAACCAACAATCCCCCCCCGAATTACGAATTGAACCCAAAACAGAAAGCCGCACCATCCATATACTATGCGTACACCACAAAAACACACCCATTGGATCAGAGGAATATACCCAAGAAATGAATGACATCACCAACACCCTACAAATCCCCGCAACGTTCAACCAAGTTGCACCACCCATGCCAATGGCCACCCCAGTAAACCGCAATACAAAATGGGCTAAACTCACATACCTTCCCCTCCCCCCAATCACTCAAACACCAAACTCCCCACTAATCATCAACCTAGAACGATGCCTACCCCTTAAATATCCGCCACAATTTTGTTATTACACTGACGGGTCATTCAAACCACCTAAAGAAACAAGCAACGGACATTGGAAATGGGAAACAACGGGATACGGGATTTATAACCCTTTCAAAAACCTAAAAATTGCAAAAAGACTACCAGGACTACAAAACATACTACGAGCAGAAATGATGGCCATACACCACACCTTACAACTCCTCACCACAAAATACCATGACGAACCGGCCCATATATTCACAGATTGCCTCAATGTACTATACCTTCTAAATACCCAACTCAAACACCCCACCCTACATAATAACCACCCAGACAAAACATCATGGAAACTATGATTAAAATGTTAATATCCCGCACACAAATCACCACACTTCACAAAATAAAAGCCCACACAAACATCAACGGCAATGAACATGCAGATGCACTAGCCAAACAAGGATGTGAACTAGATCATAGAGACGCCGCAACACCATACGAACACGCGCACCCTACACCATACTACTTCCAAAAAGATTGGTGGCACTCCATGCAAGAGACACCAAACAAAGGACCCATTAGGCACCTCGGAAAACACATCCTCAAATACGACAAAGGATTCAACTTAACAATTATAGCAAGTCAAACACACCAACTACACAAATGGCTCGAGAACAAGGACATTGATAAAACATTATCAAATGATTTATGGACAAACCCCGTTGTCACGGATAAACAAAAAATGTGCCTCATAAAATTCTGAACTGGACAATATATGGGTCATGCCCGAAAGCAACTCTTCTTTGGTAGAGAAGCCTACCCATCGAAAGCATGTCCTATTTGCAACTCATCAGAGGTAGATACATGGTTACATGTACTACTCAAATGCAAACAACAACACATCCATGCACTAATAACAAAAAAACACAACAAAGCTGTATGGGAATTACAAAAACTCACTCTCTCAACTAAAATATCAAGACACTATACACTTATGAATGCAAGAACGCACAATGAATTACCTCAAGAAAACACGGTACCAACATGGCTACTACCATGCACATGTGGTGCCCAAAGATGTCACTGTTCAGCCAGACTTAAACCTGACATACTATGCGTCATTGGCCACCCGTACAATCATCCTCCACCAGAAATCCCTACACCAGAACTCACCATACAATTTATAGAATTTACATATTATAATGATAGATTGCTGCAGAAACCCTTGATAGGAAAACCACAAAATATCAACCGCTCATCAACAACATCATAACAAGGGGGTGGAATGTAGCTCCACTTATGGTATTAGTCGTAGGTGCAAGGGCCACAACACACATCCCATCAATGAATAAACTAGGAACAACACTTAAACTCCCTGCCATGAAAATTAAAAGTATATTTAAACAAATTAACAAAATTGCCACACAATATGCACACTCAATACTAGTTCATAAATGTAAACTAGAGAACCGACAACCCATCATAGACCTCCAAGACTTACCATAAACAATCAAATAAACCTATAACCCGCCTTGCCTTGCCCCCTAAAGTAGTGCCATGATTACTGGATGTCTTATGGTTAAAGACGGTTACATGTTACCAGTTACCGGTAATGATCGTTAGTTATTAAATACAGTGTCTACTCCCTGCAAAGGGTGAAGTCGTTTTACATCTAACGCCATCGCCCTAGGGCGTGGCCTAGGACGTTCTACGAATAGACACTCTATTCACTTCGGCCTCCTCCGGAGACCGGAGTTTTTCTTCTTCTTCCAAAGTGAATCTCAAGTTGCAAGGCAATGTTGAGTTTGTGGGTTAAGGATTCCAAAGGAGAATTTTTGTGCACTGAAAGGATACATGGTGTCAGCCATAAACCCCCACCCTCGTGCGTCTGTAGTTCAAATGGAGGTTCATGGCTCAAATGTCTTTGCTAACTCCTTAGCTTCGGAAACCCCTTGCTCGTACTCCAATAAAATCAAATATTAAGCACACTCTTTTTATTCAACTCCACAGGGCCTTAGTATTGAAAAATACTCATGCACCCATGATAATTATTACACCACTACTACACTAACATCCTCTTCCCATTCTAATCTCCTATATAATCTTTGTGCTATCCAACTAATTAATCTAACTCCTAGTACCCTAAGGCACCTCCCTCCACATTAGAGGTTCATTAAACCCTACTTAACTGTACCCCTTATTAATCCCACTCCCTGCCTTGCCACATTGCTGGGAGCCTCGGCTTCGCAATTCTCAGTCCAACTCAGAGCCTTGCATTCCACTTTGGAGCATCAGAGTCTAGCTTAGAGCCTCACCATTCACCCAGGAGCTTCACATTCAACTTTTGAGCTTTTGAATCTACTTCGAAACCTCTCAGAATCCATTTCGACGCCTCTGGCTCAAAATCCCAGCTCAGAATCCAATTTCAAAGCCTCTGGCTCAAAATCCCACCTCAGAATCCAACTTCGAAGCCACTGAATCAAAATTCCAACTCAGAATCCAACTTCGAAGCCTCTGGCTCAAAATCCCACCTCAGAATCAAACTTCGAAGCCGCTGGCTCAAAATCCCACCTCAGAATCAAACTTTGAAGCCGCTGGCTCAAAATCCCACCTCAGAATCCAACTTCGAAGCCTCTGGCTCAAAATCCCAGCTCCACCTCTCCTTCTCCGAGATAGGGCCCCCGCAAGAGAGAGAGCCCCCCTACCGACTGCCACCACTGTATCAGACTTTTCCCAGCCACACCATGGGACCTTTGTTTCCCAGATCCGGGAATCCAACACCTTAGCCGGTTGTGGTTAACAACCTCACACCTTTAATGAACCTACTCAAAGCCTAAAACAAACACCCATACACCCAAAGTAACAACTTGATCAAAGCTCAAGCCACCCCCTACATAACATCACCCTCAATCTAATTAAAACAATTTAAATGTTTTTTTTGGTTTCTTTTCTTTTCTTAAACTAACCACCTAGCTCCAATCGCAACAATAACAATTTGATGCTATGTGAGGCCAAACCCCCCACCCTTAAGCGTCCGTAGTCCGAGTAGTGGGTTTGGGCTCACATTCCTCCGCGGTATTGGATTTGGACTTGGATGAGTCCATAGTGCAAGGTTCACCCTTCAAGTGGTCTTGGATTTAACTAGCTCCTTCATAAACCCAACTCCTTCATGAACCCAACTCCTTAGCTTCTAACTAAATAAACCCAGCTCCTTCGTAAACCCAGCTTCTTAGCTTCTAACTAAACAAACCCAGCTCCTTTATAAACCCAGCTCCTTCATAAACCCAGCTCCTTCATGAACCCAGCTCCTTAGCTTCTAACTAAACAAACCCAGGTCCTTCATAAACCCAGCTCTTTACTTTCTAACTAAACAAACCCAGCTCTTTACTTTCTAACTAAACAAACCCAGCTCCTTCATAAACCCAGCTCCTTCATGAACCCACAACTTTGTAGTTGTAATCCCCAACTACCTCACTAATTATTCAAGCCCTTAACTAATCTTCCTACCTAATTTTCCTAATTCTACTAACAACCCCTTTCTAATCACACAATTCTTCTCTAATCCTAAAATCCTAAAATCCTAGAGAGGAGAGGGGGAGAGAGAATTTCCTAACTTCACTAAGACTAACTAATCCACACAAGTATATTTTTGCACTCATCACAACCTCAAGTGCTCAACTCTTAAACATGGAACTTGCAACCACGTGTATTCAAAACATGAACTTTAAGTACCACAAATTGGAATCATGAATTAACTTTAAAATCCTTCACGTCAACACTAATTCTACCAAGAGGTTAAGCCCTCTTCAAGGCTAACAAGCCTTGGCTCTCAAACTAAAAACTAAGCACACACATGTGCTCCAATATGGCTTCCCACACCCACACTTATAACTCGTGGGGTGCCTTGGAGCACAAAGGAAAGAGAGGATGAGTGAGGGAAGAATGAGGGATTATATAGTAAGCTTGAGGGGGTGAGCACCCTCAAGGCTCACGATAAGCCCTTGAGATTTCCTCCTACTTAGTAGGCGCCAATCCTATCTTCTAAGCCTTCCTCCCTCAAATGATCAACAAGGATCCTAATTCGAACATTTAACTAGCCTTGGCTTTCTACCTACCACACTTTACCAAACTTGGGATGCTTCAACCCAAACTTAGCCTCCTTCGCTTTCCGCCGCCATAACTTTCTCCCCTTACTTTCCCAAATCGTTGCTCACCACTTAATTCAAACCACGATGCTTAACTCGTGATTTGATTGGTGCTTTGAGAATTTGCTTATCCTCCACCTTGCATTCTTCCTTGGACCTTCCCCATTAAGTGGCCATGATGAGGTGGTCCACTTGTGCGCTCCATGTGATCCTCCATTCATCCCAATTCGAATGCACTTGCCTCTTGAGTCACTTTGGTTGTCTCCATCCATTTGTACTAGCCTACTCACTAACTACTCAATCCAAGTTCTCCTTACCTATCCTCATTCACTCAAATCCTTCCGAAGGTAAAAACACAATAACAACTCACATCCTAGCCTCTTACAACATGGTACTTCTAAGACTAACATTTCACTCTTTTTATATTTTTGTGAAGTAACATGCTACTTCAAAGTGCATCAACTAACGTTTCAAGGGTCTAAGACTAAATGTGGGCACCCTTTTGGGCTCACATAATTGGCGACCATCGGGGGATGAATCCAAACATCTCTTGCTCCAAGGGTAAGTTGCCTAGTCAAGCTCGGTACTCCTTACATCTACTTCCCGATGTACGGATAGGAAAGAGCTCACCATTCAACGTTTCCAATTGAATTGAATTATTAGGAAAGACCTCATAGACAAGGTAAGGTCCTAACCATATTGCATCGAATTTCGCCGGAAATTCAAGCTTTCGTGCGTCTTGAATCATGACCATCATTCCCGGTGTTAGGGCCCTTCTCTTATGTCGTTTGTCGAAAGTAATCTTTCTCCTTCTTTGGATTGCCTCAATATGTTGAGCTGCCATTCTCCTCCCTTCGTCAAGTGCTTCCAAATCGGTTAGTCGATTTCGTAAGGATTGACTTTCGGTAAGTCTCGTACTCACGGCCACCCTAAGTGACTCGACTTCATATTCGATTGGTAGTGTCGCTTCAAGACCATAGACTAAGGAAAATGGTGTAGCACGCGTAGTTACCTTATAGGTTGTACGGTATGCCCAAAGTGCCGCCGTTAGTTTCGTATCCCAATCCCGCTTCGAGTCTATAACCGTCTTGCGTAGTATACTCACCAAAATTCCGTTAACCCTTTCCGTTTGTCCATTGGTTTGTGGGTGGTAGGGAGTAGTCTTCCGGTGATCAATTTTAAATTTCTCTGTCATCTCTCGAATCAAGTCATTCAAAAAGTGAGTACCCCTATCGCTTACTAGGATCTTCGGCACCCCGAACCGCGAAATTATGTTTTCGTACATAAATGTTGCCGCGTGTTCCGCCGTGTCGGTCTTCACCGCTTTGGCTTCCGCCCACTTGGTGAGGTACTCAGTTGCCACCACAATATATTTCATTCCTTTTGAAGATTGGGGATGGACCTCACCCACATAGTCGATGCCCCATTTTTCGAAAGGAATTAAGGGTAATGATACATGTAAAGGCATCTCCATTCTAAGGTCGTTTCGGGCATACCGTTGGCAAGCGTCGCATTTCCTTACATAGTCATGGGCGTCCTTAAATAGTGTAGGCCAAAAGTAGCCCGCTCTAAGTATTTTTTGCCCGGTGAGTTGACCCGAGAAGTGACCGCCGCAAGCGCTATCGTGGCAAGCGATTAAAATCGCTTCAACCTCCGTTTTTGACACGCATCGTCGTAAAATACCATCGGACCCCCTTCTAAACAACCTATGGCCCACTACAACAAATTGCCTACTATTTACCCTCACCTTCCTTCTCTCTTCTTTTGTCCACTCTTTGGGCAACTTGTGGGTTGTTAGAAATTCCACTATGCCCGCATACCACTCCGGTGTAGAAGTGACCACAAAGAGGCTATCATCTACTAACATATCATTTACCGGATTTTTTCCTATCTCCTCCGACAACCTAGACAAGTGGTCCGCTTGTAAATGCATACGACCCGGTTTATATTCCACCGTGTAGTCGAATTCTTCTAATAACAAAATCCACCTAGCTAACCTATCACTTAACTCCGCCTTGTTAACTAGATACTTGATAGCCATGTGGTCAACAAAAAATACAACCGGGTTGCACATGAGGTAATGCCTAAACTTTTTAACGGAAAACACCATGGCTAGGCACTCCCTCTCCGTTGTAGAGTAGTTTCTTTCGGCGGGGGTCAATTGCTTACTCGCATAAGCTATAGGTTGATCCTTCTCTTTTTCTCCCGTTGCTTGACAAAGCGCACTCCCTATTGCCACATTACTAGCATCACAATAGACGTGAAAAGGTTTACCCCAATTGGGTGGTATCAACACCGGATAGGTGCTCAACCTATCCCGCAATTCCTCAAAGGCTTTTTGACAAGCATCTGTCCACTCGAATTTGACATCCTTTTTGAGCAAATGGGTAATGGGCACCGCTATCTTTGAAAAATTAGGAATAAGTTCCCGGTACCATCCCACATGTCCTAACAACTTAGAGATCCCCTTGGAATTGGTTGGAGTTGCCAAGTCGCTTATGGCCACAATCTTATCCGGATCGGGTTCTCTACCTTTCTCACTAACAACATAACCCAACAACACTCCCTTATTCACTCCCAAAAATGTCTTATCCGGGTTCAATGCTAACCTCATCTTCCTACACCTAACCAATGCCTCCCTAACACAATGTAGGTGATCGTCCACATTACTTTGTGTGCTAAAATCGTCCACAAAGACGGTCATGGATTTGAACAACAAGTCGGTGAAGATATACATTACTAATCGTTGGAAAGTAGCCGGGGCATTACATAACCCAAATGGCATCACTACCCACACAAAAGTACCCCAAGGTGTAGTAAAAGCCGTTTTATGGATATCTTGGAGGGCTATGGAAATTTGATTATAACCCGCATACCCATCCATAAAGGTATATCGCGAATGACCTCCAACCTCCTCAAGCAACAAGGTGATAAAAGGTAAGGGGAAGTGATCCTTTTGTGTGCACGAATTCAATTTCCTATAGTCGACACAAACCCTTAATTTCCCATTTTTTTTCTTTACTAAGACCATAGGAGAAACCCAATCCGTGATTTCCACCGGCTTGATAAACCCGGCCTTCAATAACCTTTCCAATTCCGCTTTCACCAACAATTGCAATTGAGGATTCATCCTCCTCTCCTTTTGTCTAATTGGCCTCGCCCCCGGAATTAAAGGAATCCGGTGCTCTACCATTTCCCTAGGAATTCCCTTAAGCTCATCGTAGGACCATGCAAAAGTATCACTAAACTCATCCACCAAATTGCTATACTCCCTAACCTCTTTCTCCCCCAATTTGGAACCCATCTTCATTTGTCGGGTTTTTCCATTCTTTAATTTCACATCCACGTACCGCCAATCCGCTTCCGACACATGTGCTTGTTCCTCTTTGTTCCGATACCAATCGGAAGGCACATTGGGGTAATCTTTCACATCTTGCCCTACAACTATCCCCGTAGACGTGGTCTTGAAATGTAAAGGCTCCTCCAATTTCGATGACTCAATAATCACATCCTCCTCTTGAGTCCCATCTACATGAATTAAACTAACCTCACCCTCTTCCACGTCATCTACCCAAGGTGTTAACCCACCGCTAACCCACTCTTCCTCGGTGAGCACCTCACATGGCTCCAACAATGAGCCCTCTCCTAAACTAACACTAGGAAATTCACTCCCTAAGCCTACTTGGTGAAATGTAACCATTACATCAACCTCGGACTCGGGGTACTCCCTTAGCCATTGGGCATAATCCCCATTATCCCCATAATTGTAAAAATTAGGACCTAGACTTCCCGAGCCCGAATCTATAACAACCCTTTGACCTTCGGGATGGACGACTCCCACCAATGCCTTGCCAATCTCATTCTCGTTTAAGTCATCAATTTCCTTCTCCAATGGCAAATACATCTCCTTCTTCATCCATCCTTCTAATGAACCAATGGACACTATGACCCTATTACCCTCCGGACCATAAGTGATGGATGGTTTAGGTCCACCCCAATTGACCATAGCATTCGCCATCCGCAACCAAGGCCTACCTAGCAAAATGGGGAAGGTGTCCTTGTTGGAGTGCATTTTAATGACATGGAAGGTGACCAAGTACTCCTCCCCTCCCGTAGTCATTCTACAATCCTTGATCATCCCCAAAGGCGTAGTCGAACTTTGATTTGCCATATTTATGACCAAAGGTGAAGGCCCCGTGAGTCCAAGTCCCAATTTTTTCATAGTATCCTCCGGTAGTATATTTAGACTACTCCCTCCGTCGACTAGCACATTAGGAACCACCTTATCTACTATAACAACTTCTATTTCTATAGCTTTCACGTCTCTTCCACCTTGTGATTGGATCCTAGCGGCTATTTTAGCTTTCACCTTCCTCATCCTCTTGTGTACCGGCATTCCCTCCTTTAATGTTTTCCTTGCCGTGGGTGAAATTTCCAATAGTTGGCCAAAAGTAATATCCGCCTTGAGTGTACTAAGGTCCGCCCACAAGTCGTACCCGGTAGATCTTTCCACCTTAGAATTACCCACTACGTCGAATTCGTCTACGGGAACCCCCGGTCCTTCCCATTCACCCACATCGCTATTATCCAAGTCATGTACCGCATTAGTCCTCTCCCTATTTTGTAAAATTATATTTTCCCTCTCCACATCCTTAGTAGCTCTTCTAGCTACCCTATCCAACTCGGAGAGATTAATCTCTTCATCCGAAGAGTAATTTCCTTGCTCTCCTATTCCTACCTCCAACGGGGCATCCCCTCTCCTAGCCCTAGTAGTTACCGCTAGTGCATGTGCTTCTTCAACCACACCCTTACCCTTCACTAACTCATATGTAATAGCATTGGTGTGAGGAGGCCATTGACTTTGCTCCTCTCCAATTCTCGTTGGGAGAGGAAGCATGTCATCACATGTGGCCTCCAACACTCCATCCATGAACCTAACATCTTGGGAGTTAGATGGTCCCGGATCCGTTGGAGGCGTTTGTCTCCCGTTACTACCATTAGGTGGAACTCCTTGTCTATTTTGTATTGGAATGTAACCGGTTGTAGTTTGCAAGCCCGCCGGTGGATGAAAAGTTTGCCTAGCATTACTATGGTCATAGTATAAGTTAGGTGGCCTAAGTTCATTGGCCGGTACTCCTTGTGGCCTAGCACCTCGCATATTATCCCTTGCTTGTTGTTGTGGATTAGCCACCGGGTAAGGGACATTAATTATTTTGTCCGGTTGGCGACACGTATCCGAGGGATGACTTCCTCCACAATTGCTACAATTAAACTCTTGACCTTCGGACCAACATTGTCCTTGAGCGTGCCACCTTCCACAAAAGGGATGAAATTCCTTCTTCTCTAAATTTTGGCCACCTTGCCCTCTAGGTTGTGGTCCTCTATTGCTTCCATTTCCATAGTGAGGTGGCGCTTGACCTCGTTAATTTTGTTGAGGTGGGTTACCGTTTCCTCTTTGGTCACGGTTTTGTCCACTTCTACAAAATTGACGCGTGTGGCCCGGTTGGCCACATTGGACACACCATAATCCGGAAGAATGCCTACCCGACTCAACCGGGGGTGGAGGCCCCGGTTGTTGACTCCGGATCATTAATGACATTTGATCCGTGAGGCTTTGCATTTGTTTTATCATAGCCTCTTGGAATCCTAGTTGGCTAGCACCTAGTCTTCTCTCAACCTCCTCCAAGTGTGGATCCGTTCTAGGGGCCGGTAGTGCCAAAAGAGGTGCCGGTTCCCTAACCGCTAAAGGTCGGGGACCGGTGTCCACAATGGCATATGGAATTTGGTTCTCATACTTAGCGGGTTCTACCGCTACCACCCTAGGGCGTATGGGGATGAATTGTGGGATCAATTCATCCTCCCTTCTCCATAGCCTTTCGTGATCTTTATCCAAGTTTTCAATATCTCTAGCCGCACGCTTGGCATCCGCCAAGGTCAAGGGATTCCTTTCTAGAACACCCCTAATAGTTCCGGACTTAAAAAACCCTTGAATGAAAAATTGCTTTAGCGTGTCGTCGTTGAGCATGGTACCCACAAATCTAGTGCACACTAAATCAAACCTCCTAATGTAAGCCGAAATTTCTTCCTCCCTTCCTTGCTTCAATGACGACAATGCCCTTAATGCGGCACTTTGACCCACTTCCGGCCTAAATTCGTTAAGAAACTCCCTTTGTAATTGTTCCCATCCCCTAAAATGTCCCTCGGCATGATCCCGATACCATTCATAGGCTTCCCCCTCTAGAGTGGTAGGAAACCACACTAACCAATAACCCGGGTCGGTTATGAGGAAGCTAGCCAACCGTTCGATATACCGTTCCATGTGCCGAGAGGGGTCCTCATCCTTGGTCCCATAAAATTTAGGGAGATGAGATGGCATATCCATCGCCGCTAAATTTTGTGGAACCACAATTGGTAGGCCTCTTGGCCTAACCAATGGGTCTATTGGAGGTATAGGAGGTATGGGCGGAATTGGGGGTATGGGTGGTGGATCCATCCCCCGTTCCTCGGCCATGGTGACCGGTGAACTATTCAACAATCCCCTATCAACTTCTACCGGGAATTCTTCTCTAAGTGTGTAATTTTCCGAAGAAGTTTCACCACTCAATTTGGAGGGAGTGATCTCCTCTTCAAGTTGAGCTCCAAGTTCTAAGGTGTCTAGAATTGACCTAGTCCTAGGTTCGACGTTCAAACAACTCTCTATTCTAACATTATCTTGTTCTAATCTATCACTGATTTTAGAGGACCGCCTCTTTCGAGTAGATTTCTCTAGTCCTACTATCAAACTTGGTTTTTGTGAGCGAGTCCTACCTTGCATTCCATAAGAATCGATCGACCCTCACTTGACCACACATAATCCTAGCAATTCCCCTCTTAATATTTTCACTTGTCTTGGTGTGGTTATAATTTTTTTTTTAGGAGGTGAGGAAAAGAACCTGCAAGCCACTTAGGTGAAAGAATCCCAATAGGGGATAGGCATGTTCATGTTAATTTTTTGGTTAAGTCGGAGCATCACCTCCGCACCTTCCCGCAAATTAACACTCACCACAATACCGATTGTGAGGGGGTGACCTTCCGAGTAGATTATGTTAAAAGTCGAGGCTTCACCCTTCAACTTCTCACACCATCCACAATTCGGGAATTACCCTCTACAACGGATAACAACAATCACGAGTACAAAAGGCATTCCTTAATTAGTTAATGAGTTCACTTTGAAGAAATAAACATACCTTGAGCAATCGCATCCCCCTGTGAGTTAGCACTCCCCTCAATCGTGACTCAATGTAACAACACCATAAACTTTGTGAAATATTAATTTAATCTAGAGCATGAAATGACAACTCCCAAAACTTTGAGACTCACCCCGAGGTGAGTGTCAAAGTTCAATGTCCTAAGGTGAATTTACCCTCTAATGTTTTAATGAGCTACTCGGTTATAGGTTCCTTTTAAGTTCTTAGCAAATCCCCAAAAAGATTGAGGACGTACCTTCGCCGCGCTCCTTCCTCAAAAATGAATTTGCATAATTGACAATGCAATTCATTCCAAGGAATAGTTGAAATACAATGAATTCAAATGTAACCCAAAGAGAGAATACTTACCAAGTTTCGGGTGCTCCTTCCCTTCTCTCAAGTTTGTGTCTCCAATTTTTCCTAGTTGCCTCCAAGTCTCCTAGTCGCCTCCAAGTCTTGTAACTACCTTCCGCTTCGCTCCCGGCGGACGCACCAATTATGTGAGGCCAAACCCCCCACCCTTAAGCGTCCGTAGTCCGAGTAGTGGGTTTGGGCTCACATTCCTCCGCGGTATTGGATTTGGACTTGGATGAGTCCATAGTGCAAGGTTCACCCTTCAAGTGGTCTTGGATTTAACTAGCTCCTTCATAAACCCAACTCCTTCATGAACCCAACTCCTTAGCTTCTAACTAAATAAACCCAGCTCCTTCGTAAACCCAGCTTCTTAGCTTCTAACTAAACAAACCCAGCTCCTTTATAAACCCAGCTCCTTCATAAACCCAGCTCCTTCATGAACCCAGCTCCTTAGCTTCTAACTAAACAAACCCAGGTCCTTCATAAACCCAGCTCTTTACTTTCTAACTAAACAAACCCAGCTCTTTACTTTCTAACTAAACAAACCCAGCTCCTTCATAAACCCAGCTCCTTCATGAACCCACAACTTTGTAGTTGTAATCCCCAACTACCTCACTAATTATTCAAGCCCTTAACTAATCTTCCTACCTAATTTTCCTAATTCTACTAACAACCCCTTTCTAATCACACAATTCTTCTCTAATCCTAAAATCCTAAAATCCTAGAGAGGAGAGGGGGAGAGAGAATTTCCTAACTTCACTAAGACTAACTAATCCACACAAGTATATTTTTGCACTCATCACAACCTCAAGTGCTCAACTCTTAAACATGGAACTTGCAACCACGTGTATTCAAAACATGAACTTTAAGTACCACAAATTGGAATCATGAATTAACTTTAAAATCCTTCACGTCAACACTAATTCTACCAAGAGGTTAAGCCCTCTTCAAGGCTAACAAGCCTTGGCTCTCAAACTAAAAACTAAGCACACACATGTGCTCCAATATGGCTTCCCACACCCACACTTATAACTCGTGGGGTGCCTTGGAGCACAAAGGAAAGAGAGGATGAGTGAGGGAAGAATGAGGGATTATATAGTAAGCTTGAGGGGGTGAGCACCCTCAAGGCTCACGATAAGCCCTTGAGATTTCCTCCTACTTAGTAGGCGCCAATCCTATCTTCTAAGCCTTCCTCCCTCAAATGATCAACAAGGATCCTAATTCGAACATTTAACTAGCCTTGGCTTTCTACCTACCACACTTTACCAAACTTGGGATGCTTCAACCCAAACTTAGCCTCCTTCGCTTTCCGCCGCCATAACTTTCTCCCCTTACTTTCCCAAATCGTTGCTCACCACTTAATTCAAACCACGATGCTTAACTCGTGATTTGATTGGTGCTTTGAGAATTTGCTTATCCTCCACCTTGCATTCTTCCTTGGACCTTCCCCATTAAGTGGCCATGATGAGGTGGTCCACTTGTGCGCTCCATGTGATCCTCCATTCATCCCAATTCGAATGCACTTGCCTCTTGAGTCACTTTGGTTGTCTCCATCCATTTGTACTAGCCTACTCACTAACTACTCAATCCAAGTTCTCCTTACCTATCCTCATTCACTCAAATCCTTCCGAAGGTAAAAACACAATAACAACTCACATCCTAGCCTCTTACAACATGGTACTTCTAAGACTAACATTTCACTCTTTTTATATTTTTGTGAAGTAACATGCTACTTCAAAGTGCATCAACTAACGTTTCAAGGGTCTAAGACTAAATGTGGGCACCCTTTTGGGCTCACATGCTACTTAAATCACTTCTACCTCTTAAGCTAACTTAACCCCATGGCGATTCTAAGTTCCTCATGTGATTTTGGATTAACTAGAAATGTGAACACAGAATTGGGCTCACACATGGGTGTTATTAGAGCTCTAGGGTACATCTCAAATTGCAAGGCAATGTTGAGGATTAGGGGTTAAGGATTCGAAAAGGGAGTTTTTGTGCAGTGAAGGGATACATGGGTATTATTAGGGTGAGTTTCCATGTAGGCCGCTTGCCCACGAGATTCTAATGTGCATATGGACAAACCCGCCTAAATGTAGAGGGAATTTAGTGGGATAGGGTTCGTGTCAATGTGTATGTTTGACAAATTTCATTTGACATTCAATGTCAAATCCAAAGTGTCATGTGACGTTTTCAAAGACAAAAATGAATGTCGATTGACATGTATATTTTATTCTAAAATGTCACCTCAAATTTGGGTTACACAATAGTTTAGAAAAACTAATATTTTGAATAATCAAAATGCAATCTTGATTTGTGACAATTTTTTTGTCAATCGAGCATAAGTGTCCTTTGGTCTTGCATGTTTCTCCAAATGTTGAAGATGGTAATCCAATTCATTGCATCCACTTCAAGCCCACAAATAGAGACCCGCATAAGAGCATCAAGAGTCTTCAAGTTCAACATGTTGCGCAAGTGGCTTTTGATTGCATTTTGTTTGGAAAATCCTCGCTCACAAATAACTATACTTGATAAATGAGTATAATTTTCTACCAAATTTATATAAGTTCTAGCCAATTTGTGTGTCATTCCAAATTGCTATCACATATGTGTCAATCTTCAAATATTGTTTTATTTTCACACTCATGTCGAAGTATTTCCGTAAATTCTAGGAGTTCTCCTTAACACATGTCACTTTCTTCTTCGATGTATTCAAACTTCAACAATATCCTTTCGAGCCACAATTCAGTGTTTGTGATTCGGTCACTATCATTGCTTGGATAATTAGAGGGTTGCGACACTAGAGGAGTTCAAAGACCTCATTTCCATTGTCGACTATAAGATGTGCGAGTCCAAGATGGAGAAGAATCCTATTTGGTATCCCTTGAGATTAAACGTCTTCGTCAAATTCTTGTATAAGATAATTTTTCTCTTCATTTTTCTTGAATTTTCTTCTTTCCATTTGATGGCCTTTCTTTCTATTTTATTTTTTTAAAGAAAAAGTACTCGGCAGATACCGTAGCAAGGAGGCCACTCTGAAGGCTTTCATATCTGCTCCTGAGATTTGGGACGCTATGACAAAAGCCCAGGATAGGTTGATCAAAAGCATTTGATCTTGAAACTTCGAGAAGTTCATTTTTGTCGCCCATAAGAACAACGGCGATGACTTCTTCCACGAGGTGCCTCTCTTACCTTTATGTTTCTATTTTGTTTTTCATTTTTTTGTAATTTTTTTCGTACTTGATGTTTCATTTCTTACATAACACTCTTGTATGTTGCAGATTGACCGTCATTTTTTTACCTTCTTTGTCACAAATATGACAATCAAGAAACTCCAAAAGGTGGCCACCACACATGTGGATGCTTCATTCAAGGCCAAATGGCTTTGATGGTGGAATTCTTCCGCCGAGGTAAAAAAAACAAATTTCCCTTTGTTCTTCCTTTGAAAGAGAAAGTCCTCAAAAACTAACTCAACAAAGTTATTTTCAAGGCACAAATGCATCTACAACTTCTCTTTCTCTATTTGTTTCATTTTATTCTTTCTCATTTCTAACCATTAGTTTCTCTTATCATAGTTAGAAAAGGGGGATGAAGATGAGATCGCATCATTTGAAAATGAGTGTTCCATTGATATCAACTGAGTTTCTACGGAGGATATTTTGCAACCCACCAATTATGTCGAGCACTAGAGGCTCATTTTGTGGGACAAGATTTTTCGGGTGTATTTTGACGATAAAATATTTCTTAAGTTCATTAAGGGATTCAATCTTATAGAGTTTGAGGAAGGCTCCAAAGCTATCAAGCGCATTGCTTACCGATAATTTTTTTTCTTGTCATGTATTCTATACTCTCTTCATTTTATTTCCTTTGTACCATCGCATTTATTTCTTCTGATGTTCTTCATTTTGCAGATACATTCACCGTGAACTTGTTCTAAAGAATGCTCTTCCATCTTTGTCCTTGCCAACTTTCTTTGTAGATTGGGTCAACAACAAATCCAATATTTGTGTGTACATGGGCATGCAACTTACAAAGTTTTCACTTGTGCACTTGGAGGTTGGTGGTTGGTACTTGGATTGCTCTCGGGGACTTTTGCTCGAGGTGGAAGAACCCCTTTACAACAACCTCGTTTGTTTTACCCCTGAGGTGATTAAATTGGAAGAAGAACCAGAAAAAAATGATAATCCAGCTCTTCCTGCCAATGAGAAAGAGGTTGCGCCGCTGAAAGACAATGGTAAGGGCAAAATGGTTGCCACTCATGTCTCTACTCAAGTGTCCACTTGTTCTTTTACCAAGGCCTCGATTCAACGCACTACTACTTCAGTCACCACCATTGTTGGAAGTCCAACTGCCATTCCTTCTGTACCAGATCATGCTGCCGCTCCTTCTCAAAGCGACACCACCATCCCCTTGGTGCCTCGCAAGAGGAAGGCCGTCGCATCGAACACATCCGCCACTTTCTCGGAAAGGCCATCTACTCTCTCTTTGATTGAAAATGTGGACATAGAGGAGTTCATTCAGGATCTCATGAAGACCAAGGTTCCCCCTCCGGCCTACCGCCGCATACAAGAATTCCTAACCAAGGTTTGTGTGGCGTTTTTTTTCCTTTCATTCTATGGGATTCAATCTTTATTTCATCATTTGTTTTTCTCGGAATTTTTGTTCTACAGATTGGAGTAGGCCGTACTCGACTAAATGCCAAGCCAAAGGTTCACACATGCATCAATCTGCTCTTTGCAGACATGCCTGAAAACCTTCGCATGCCAAAGATTTCAACCTCAACATCGAATGTTCCTGCATGGAACAAACAATCTTCCACATACTTTGAGATTCTGTTTGCCTTTGCAAATGCCAACCTCCATAATGACAGCATCATTGTCTTTATGCATGCCGCGGATCCTAATGTCTCCAATTCAATTCCGATTGGGCGTGCACTGAGGACTTCTACGTTGTCGAAGACTAAATTGGCATGAATGACCTCGACCTGTAGTCACCCACTAATCCTTCTGAGTTGGTAAATCCTTTTAGTCCTCCTCCATCTTTATTTTTGCTTCGCGTTTTGCATGTATGTATTCCTAACTCTCCTGTGCACATTTTGTGCAGACCCGCAAGTTCTTCATCAAGGTCCGTGTGCGTAATGAATTCGTTTTGAATGTCCGTACCTCGGACTTCCAAGACATGGGTTACAATCTCAAAAGAGATGGTTGGCTCAATAGCTTCACGGAGGAGAAAAACCAAACGATGAGGGAAGATGGTGTGCCTTGGAGAGGTGCTCGTGAAAAATGCCATAGGTTTTTCTCCATCTTTTTCTCCGCCCTCACGGACAAGGCCGACATTATTATGGATTGGCAATGTGGCATTGGTTTGTTCTTCATCTCTTTATATTATATTTCTTTGTTTTCCAATGTTTCACTTTTTTTTATATCTATGGCATTCTCCATTGATTTTAGTAATCTCACCTCATTGCATTTCTATGTTCTAGGGGGTTCCATCATTGCTTGCCGCTCCATTCAACGCCATATTGTGGCGCTCGAACCCGACATGGACATCTTCAAGTCCCTCTTCCTTCCCATGCGTGAGCTTGAGCAAGAGCACACTTCTCGGCAAGTTGCCCACAACGGGGTTCCATTTTTGCTCCTCCTCTTTGGAAAGTGGCGAAACACAATTTTGATTTGTTGTGTACGTAAGTTCATTGTTGGTTTTTAACTTGTTTGCTTGCAATTCTATATTTTTTGATCGAAGTTTTTTGAATGTACTTATGTTTTTTTTCTCATCCTATATGTTCAGAGGTCCAAAGGAGAATCCAATCTGTGTCCTCACTGTAAACATGTTTGCAACCCCTTCGACAACGTTCGAGCTCCCTTCATATGTCGTTGAACTTGCCCATCTTTTCGCGGAGGCACCGTCCCCACCTCTTACTCGCACCCGCCCTTTCAACAAATATGTATTGGATTTCCTAGATGTAGAGGTCGAGCAGGGCGAGGATAGTGACAGAGATGATAATCCTAGCCAATGATTACGCCATGTGGATTTGGAGATTCGAGTTCCATTTTTTTTTATTTGGACTTCTATATGAATTTTTTGTTTCATTTACATTTTTTTTTGCACATCCACCATTCTACTCGTATTTTATCTTGTGTTTTTTTATTCCATTTACTGACGATAGCCCTAACTTAATGCTAAACCATTTAGAAACTATACTACAAGATCTTTCGTAAGAAATACATTCTTCCACGCCTTCACATTCTACTTCCTGTTGGAATTAAATTGAGTTATCATGTCCACGGGATTGGGGTACCTTTACAACAACTTGATCTCAAAATTCCACGGTCATAAGCACTCCTTCTATCCAAATTGATCACCACAAATTAAGTTCTTTGCTCTCCAAACTCCACTCTCCGCTCTACGCTCACATTACTAAGTTTCCCACCTTGCCCCTGCCCGGACAAGCCCATGGCTAAGAGGTTTCTTAGTTTTATCCAAGGCCCCTCCAAGTCATGGCCCCCAATCACTCGGCTTACCCAACCTAATTTGGCATATTTATTCCCCCTCTTCCACTAACCAAACATGAGTACAAGACTAGGACCTCATCTTGTATTTTTTTCTTTGCACCATTAAAATTGGATTTTATTGCCTCAAGCCAAAGAACAAATGCATGTTGTGAAGAGCATTCCATTGCCTTCAAGCTAAGTATGAACCCAAAATGAGTGCTCATATTTTTATTTTTTTTAGAATTTATTTAGAATTGCATTTGGAGTGTTATTGAAACAATCAAAAGTATAAAAAAAGTGAGGCTTGGTGTGGTTGATGTTTTAGGCCTTAAGCCTATTTTGTGTGGTTGATTAGAAGTTTAGTGACATGAGGGAACGTTTTGGCTAAGTGAGTAGTGTTTGATGAAGCAAGGGGGAGGTCCTTGGATTTAAATGTTTGAATTAGAACGTGTTCTTGTTGGTTAGGGAGTAAGGAGTTAGTAGATAGGATAAGGTCCTACTAAGTAGGAGAAGGTTGAGGGGTTTGTGGTCTTGGGTGCCCTCTTTTCTTCTTCTTATCTCTCCTCATCTCTCTCTCTCTCTCTCTCTCTCTCTCTCCTCAAGGAGGTTGAGCTCTTAGAGCTTGGAAGAAGGCGGCATTAGGTGGAAGACTTATTAAGATTAATGGAATTAGGTAGGTGCATTAGGTGGAAGACTTATTAAGATTAGTGGAATTAGGTAGGTGCATTAGGTGGAAGACTTATGGGAATTAGCGGAATTAGGTAGGGGACTTAGGGGCACTAAGGTTGCAGCTGGGTTAATACTGTTGCAGCTGGGTTACTAAGGTTGCAGCTGGGCACTAAGGTTGCAGGTGGGCACTAAGGTTGCAGCTGGGCTAATACTGTTGCAACTGGGTTACTAAGGATGCAGCTGGGCACTAAGGTTGCAGCTGGGTTAATATTGTTGTAACTGGGCGCTAAGGTTGCAGCTGGGCACTAAGGTTGCAGTTGGGTGCTAATATAGTAGCTGGGCACTAAGGTTGCAGCTGGGTTAATATTGTTGCAGCTGGACTACTACGGTTGTAGTTGGGTTATTAAGGTTGCAGCTGGGTTAATACTGTTGCAGCTGGACTACTACGGTTGTAGTTGGGTTAATAAGGTTGCAGCTGGGTGCTAATTTGAATAGTGAGAGGGGGTAACTAATAGGGCCACAATAGATTAGGTAATAGTTAGTTACTTAGATTATTACATGATATTGATTTAGATGATTATTTCCTTAGCAAGTAGGGAAACCCGAGGCTTAGATGGTGGAATTAGTAGGTGAGCCTTGATGTGAGTGATTGTGGGGTTGCAATAGGGTGTGTTAGGATTGTGATAATAGAGAAGAGCATTTTTCAATGCTTGTACTCGTGGTATGAAATAAATTGGTGTGCAAGAGTTAATGGGAAATGAAACGGATTGTACGAAGTTGGTAAGATGGAGTTATGGAAACATGAATGTGATACCCATTCCCTCACCTAGACTAGGACGCTTAAGGGTGGGTGGTTTGGCCTCACACTAAGTGTGTTACTAGTGTCTCTCCCCCACTAAAGGAGATTGATGTCCTCATCAATGCCTATGTTTTTTGTTTTGGAACCTCTAACCCTAGGTTATTCAAAACACTCCACCAATTCCTTGGTGTTCACCATGTCTCTTGCCGCTACCCAAACGGTTTTTTTCACATTGTATCCTCGCCATTTTACAAAGTATTTTTTTCCTTTTTGCTTGGGGTTCCTCGACTTGATGATGCCCTCTACCTCATATTCCAAATGACCTCCTACAAGGTGGAGAGGTGGCCTAATCACTTGCTTGTGATCGGGCCACAAGGTGTCTTCTTTAAACGGCTTCAATAATGAGACATGAAATGTCGGATGCAATTTGATCTCGGTCAGTAATTCCAACTTATACATGTCTTTGAACACTCGTTCCACGATGGGAAACGCAGCTCCAACTTTGGACATGAACTTTGGAGTGAGGCCTCTGGGCAAGGTGAAGTTGTTCACATTCAACAACACCTTTTGGCCCACGTCATACTCCACTTCACATCTTCCAACATTGACTTGCTCTTTGTAGCACTTTCGGGCTTCCTCCACCAACAACTTGGTCATCTCCAAAACTTGTTCATGCTTCTTGGCCAAGTCCTCACCATTTTGGTTGAACTTTAATGTTGAATGTGGCCCCTCAAGAGCTAGGTTAGTAGGTTGGAACGCACTTCATAAGCCACCACGAAGGACGACCCCTTTGTCACCAGGTGCGTGGCTACTTTGCAACTAAACTCCACTCAACCCACATAATCCACCCAATCTCATTGGTCCGTCCCCACCAAGTTCCTCAAGTATTGGTTCATGATTCCATTTACACGCTCTATTTTTCAAAAAAATTGGGAATGCAAGGCCGTGCTAAACCTTAGTTTCATTCGGACCTTCCTAGAGAAATGCATCCAAAATGCACTTGTGAACTTTGGATCTCGATCTAACACAATCACTCTTGGCAACCTGTGGTGCCTCCACCATCCTTTGAGAAAGGGCTATGCGGTCTTCAATGTGGTCGCGGTTCCCGCAAACGGCACCATGTGTGCCAACTTGGCAAACCGCTCTACCATCACCAACATGGCATCATACAATTATGACTCTGGCAAACTTGTAATGAAGTCCATGGATACACTATGCCATGGCCCTGGTGGGATAAACAATGATTGTAAGAGGCCGGCTTGCTCTTAGTAAGGAGTTCAGTTCACTTGGCACCTTCCACAAGTCTTCACAAAGTGGGTTTTATCCTCCCTTATGCACGGCCAATGGTACCTCCTTGACACAACTCTATGGTGGTTTTTTCTCCTCTATGGCCAGCAAAAGGACTATAATATTCTTCCTTCAGAACCATCAACCTCAACTTGCCTTGTGGCACATACACCCAACTTTGCTTATACTTGAGCAATCCGTCCACCAACTTGACCTCTTTGAGCACCTTGCTTTTGCGAAGCTCACCTAGAAACCTTTGTGCTTCGGGGTAGTTAGTGTACCCCTCCCTTATCTTGGCGCTTACTTGCACATGTGTCCCAAAATAATTCAAGGACACATTGTCCATATACACCTTGGTCTTGTGCAACCCCAAATTGTATTGCCACATCTCCAACCAATGCACTACGGCGAAGAGTTCTTTATCATGAGTTGGCCATCTCCTTTGACAACCATTGAGCTTCTTGCTTTCATATGCAATGGCCGTCCATCTTGCATCAACACCCGCCAATGGCAAAGTCACTCGCCCCCGTATGCACCCCAAAAGGTTTGTCAAACTCCGTGAATTTGAGCACGGGTAGCAAAGACAACTTGCTCTATGGCTCCCCAAAGGCTTGGTGACAAGGCTCATCCCACTCTTGGGATAACCCTTTCTTAAACAAGTTGGGCAAGGTCCTAACAACCTTAGAAAAGTCTCAAATGAAGCGACAGTAATAGTTGACTAGGTCGAGCAATGACCTAAACCCTTTTTGGGTCAAGGACCATTTCCACTTTTGGATTGCCTTGACCTTCCCCATGTCCATCCACCAACTTCATTTGTCACCACATAGCTCAAGAACTCAATTTCTCATTGACCAAAGTTGTTTTCCATTCCTTGGCGGTAAATGTTTTTGAGCAACCCATTGGTGAATACATCCTTGTACCTTGCCAACACACAACGAATGTGGTTTGGGGAAGGCCCATCTTTCTTAGCTTCCCCATGAGTTCCTTGGAGTTCCTCCAATGAAACCACGACATTATTTGTTGAATTCTCATTTGGTCCATTGAGACCAAATTCAACTTGGCTCCTCCTACCATAGGAGTCCGTATCAATTTGAAACTCACCTCTTTGCCATCATGGCACATCACAAGTGCATCGGCTTGCAACTCACATCTACCATGTGAGTTTTAAAGATGGTATACCTCAAAATGAGGTGAGCCTCATTTTATTTTATTTCAAAGTGGAAAACTTTTCACAAACTCTAATGTCCCACATTTCAAGGTCACATGCAATGCCACTTTCTTTCGCTCATGCGGCTCACGCTTTGCAAACCGCACATTAATAGGCTTGCCTGCTCTACACGTCGGCAAGCCCCAATTCCCCTGTAAGCTTTGGGATAATGAAAGTGTGCATTGACTCTTTGTGAACCCATAAGACATTTCTTTCACTCATTTGAGCCTCAAGGTACAAAAGACTTGGCCTTGGCAGTTGCTCAACAAGCCCCAACTCCCTTGTAAACTTTGGGATAATGAAGGTGTGCGTTGACTCTTTGTGAACCCATAAGACATTTCTTTCACTCATTTGAGCCTCAAGGTATATGAGCCCAAAATGGTTGCTCATATTTGTTTTATGTTTAGAATTTACTTAGAATTGCAATTGTCGTCGTTATTGAAACAACTAAAAGTATTAAAAATAGTGAGGCTTGGTGTGGAGTTATGTTTTAGGCCTTAGGCTTATTTTGTGTGGTTAATTAGAAGCTTAGTGGCATTAAGGGGTGTTTTGGTTAAGTGAGTGGTGTTTGATGAAACAAGGTGAAGGGCCTTGGGTTTAAGTGTTTGAATTGGGACCTATCTTGTTGGTTTAGGGGGTGAGGGTTTAGTGGATAAGATGAGGTCCTAGTAAGTAGGAGAGAGGTGAGGGGTTAAACCCTCTTGGTTTTGTGTGTGTGTCTTTTTTTAGTGGAGCGGGAGGGGCAGCTCAAGGAGCTTAGAGAGTTGGTTCGAAGATGGAGCTTGCATTAGCTACTGGTTAGATTTGAGCTCGGAGAGCTGGTTCGAAGATTGAGGCTTAAGCTCGGGAGAGCTGGTTCGAAGGTGGAGCCTGCATTAGCTACTGGTTAGATTTGAGCTCGGAGAGCTGGTTCAAAGATTGAGGCTTAAGCTCGGGAGCTAGTTCGAAGATTGAGGCTTAAGCTCGGGAAAGCTAGTTCGAAGGTGGAGCCTGCATTAGCTACTGGTTGGACTAAGCTCAAAAGAGCTGGTTTGAGGACCGGTCATAGGACCGGTTATGGGATCGGTTAGGTGACCGGTTAGGAGCTCGGCCCGATTATGGGAGAGGGCCATGGGTACTAAGGTCACCTTATATGGTGGGTTAGTTAATTAGGAAGGGGGGAAGAGATTAGACTAGGAATTTAATTCATTAGTAAATTAGGGCGGTTTGGCCTCATATAAATTAGAGGGGGGCATAAGGGAATAAGCTTTTGGTAAGGATTTGAGTGTTGGGTTGTGAATTAGTGTAGGAAGAAGGGAATAAATAGAGAAGAGTATTTTTTAATGCTTGTACTTGTATTATGGAATAAATTGGTGTGCAAGAATTGATGGGAAATGTAATGGATTTTTACGAAGTTGGAAAGAGGGAGTTATGTGAACATGAATGTGACCCCCATGCCCTCACCCGGACTAGGACGCATAAAGGTGGGTGGTTTGGCCTCACATAAATGGTGCGTCTGCCGGGAGCGAAGCGGGATTAGAGAAGACTTGGAGGCGATTAGGGAAGACTTGGAGGCGACATCGTAGGAGAAGGGAGTGAGCGCTTAGCTCATGGTAAGTCTCTTACTTAGAGTTTTTGATTTTTGTTATTGACTAGTTTATTCTATTTTCTTTATTTCCTTGGAATGAATTGTATATCTTTTTTATGCATTTTGTTTTGAGGAGGGAGCGCGGCTAAGGTATGTCCTCAACCTTTTTGGGGATTTGCTAAAAACATAAAAAGAATCTATGATCGTTAATTCACTAAAATCTTAGAAGGATAATTAATTTTAGGAAGATTAGACTTTGACACTCACCTCGGGTGAGTCTCCAAGTCGTGGGATTTGACATTTGATGTTTTAAATTAGAATTGTTAGTTTAAAATTGTTGTGGTTGATGTCACATCGAGTCACGGTCGAGGGCGAGTGCTAACTTGCAGGGGGAAGCGAATTGCTTGAGGTATGACATTTCTTCAAAGTGAATTGACTAATTAATTAAGGAATGATTTTAGTACTCGTCTTTGTCGTTATCCGTTGTAGAGGGTAATTTCCTAGTCATCACATTGTGTTGGAGACGAGAGGGTGATTCCTCGGTCTTCAATGTGATGTATGGCGAAGGTCAGCCCCTCACCCTCGGTATTGTGGTGAGTGTCAGTTGAAGGAAAGGTTTTAGAGGTGATGCTTTAGTCCAACCAAAAATTGACATGAACATGCCTATCCCCTGTTTGGGATTGTTCATTTAAGTGGGCTTGCAGGTTCTCTTCCTCACCTCCTCAATTCTTAAGTCACACCAAAAGAAGTGATAACATTTAAGAGTGAAGGTAGTGAGGAGTATGTTTGGTCAAGTGAGGGTTGATCGATTATTTGGGTAATGCAAGGTAAGACTCGATCTCAAAAACCAAGCTTAATAGTAGGACTAGAGAAATCTACACGTAAGAGGAGATTATCTAGGATTAGTGAAGTTGTAGAAGAAATTGATGTTAGATTAGAAAGTTATTTGAATGTTGAGCCTAGTTTTAGCCCATTGCTAGAGACATTAGAAGTAGAGGCTTGACTTGAGAAAGAGGCAACTCCTTCTAAGTTGAGTGGTGAGACATCATCGGAGACTTATACATTTGGGAAAGAGATTCCGGTGGGCATTGATAGAGAAGTAGAAAAGGACACACCGGTCACCATGGATCCGGACCATGGGGAGGATCCGCCACCCATACCTCCTATGCCACCCATTGATCCATTGGTTAGGCCGAGAGGCCTACCAATTGTGGTTCCACAAAACTTACAGGCGGTGGACATGCCATCCCACCTCCCTAAGTTTTATGGAACTAAGGATGAGGATCCTTCTAGGTACATGGAGAGGTACATTGAGAGGTTGGCTAGTTTTCTTGTGACTAATCCGGGATATTGGTTGGTATGGTTTTCTACCACTCTAGAGGGTGAGGCTTATGAGTGGTATAGAGACCATGCCGAAGGACATTTTAAAGGATGGGAGCGATCGCAAAGGGAGTTTTTGAATGAGTTTCGTCCGAAGGTTGGTCAAAACACGGCTTTGAGGGCTTTGGCTTCATTGAAGCAAGGTAGGGAAGAGGAGATTTCGGCCTACATTACGAGGCTTGATTTAGTGTGTACACGATTTGTGGGAACCATGCTCAATGATGACACACTAAAACAATTCTTCATTCAAGGATTCTTTAAGTCGGGAACAATTAGAGGTGTTCTCGATAGGAATCCTCAAACATTGGCGGATGTCAAACGGGCGGCTAGAGAGATGGAGAGCTTGGATAGAGATCATGAGAGATTGTGGAGAAGGGAGGATGAATTGATACCACAATTCATTCCCATTCGACCTAGGGTGATGGTGGGAGAGCCGGCCAAGTATGAGAGTCAAGTCCCATATGCTCTTGTTGACACGGGTTCATGTCCTTTAGCGGTTAGAGAACCGGCACCAATCCTAGCATTACCGGCCCCTAGAGCGGATCCTCACCTTGAGGAAGTGGAGAGAAGGTTGGGTACTAGCCAATTGGGATTTCAAGAGGCCATGATTAAGCAAATGCAAAGACTTACGGATCAAATGTCTTTGATGATCAAGAGCCAACAACCGGGTCTTCCTCCTTCGGTTGAGTTGGGTAGACATACATCGGGGTTGTGGTGTGTTCAATGTGGCCAACCGGGCCACACTCGTCAGTTTTGTAGAAGTGGACAAAACCGTGATCAAAGGAGAAACGGTGGTCCACCTCTACAAAACCAAAGAGGTCAAAGACAACCTCAATATGGACAAGGTAACAATAGGGGACCTCCTCCTAGAGGTCAAGGTGGTCAAAACGTGGAGAAGAGGGAGTTCCATCCTTTTGTGGAAGATGACATGCACAAGGTCAATGTTGGTTCGAGGGACAAGGTCATGGTTGTAGCAATTGTGGAGGAAACCATCATTCGGACGAATGTCGTCAACTGGATAAGGTTATTAGCGTGACTTACCCGATGGCCAATCCACAACAACAAGCGAGGGACAACATGAGGGGAGCGAGGCCACAAGGTGGACCACCGAATGAGCTTAGGCCACCGAATTTGTATTACGACCATGGGAATGCGAGACAAACCTTTCATCCACCGGCGGGATTGCAAACGGCGAATGGTTACATTCCAATTCAAGGTAAGCAAGGAGGTCCACAGAATTTCGACAATAGGCGGCAAGCTCCTTCTACGGATCCGGGTCCGTCTAATTCTTAAGATGTTAGGTTTATGGATGGTGTAGTGGAGTCACATCATGATGACGCTCTTCCTCTCCAAATGGAGATTGGAGAGGAACAAGGTCAACGGCCTCCACACACCAATGCCATCACCTATGAGTTGAAGAGTTTAGGAGATGAGGTTACTTATAAGGCACCGGCATTAGCGGTTACCACTAGAGCTAGGAGAGGGAAGACCCCATTAGAGGTAGGAGTAGAGGGTCAAGAGGAATATTCTTCGGATGAGGCTCCTAACCTTTCCGAATTGGATAGAGTAGCTAAAGTAGCTAGAAGGGCCACTAGGAAGTTAGAGAGGGAGAATGTGATTTTTCATGATAGAGAGAGGCCTAATGTCATTCATGATTTGGAGGGTAGTGAGATGGGAGAATGGGAAGGACCGGGAATTTCCTTGGATGAGTTCGATGGTGTTGGCAATGGAAAAGTCGAGTGGCTACGATTTATGGGCCGATCTTAGCTCACTTAAGGCCGATATCACCTTTGGACAATTGTTGGAGATTTCACCCGTGGCTAGAAAGACTCTCAAGGAAGGAATGCCGATGACTAGGAGGACTAGGAAGGTTAAGACTAGGATGTCGGCTAGAGTTCAAATGCAAGAAGAAAGACGGGATGTCAAACCAATTGAGATTGAGGTTATGGTGGTGGACAAGGTGGTTCCTAATGTGTTAGTGGATGGAGGTAGCGGACTAAACATCTTACCGAAGCATACCATGAAGAGGTTAGGTCTTAGTCTTACGGGTTCGTCACCTTTCATCATCAATATGGTGAATCAAAGTCCGGCCGTGCCTTTGTGAATGATTAAGGATTGTAGGATTAGCACCGGAGGGGAAGAGTATGTGGTCACCTTTCATGTCATAAAAATGCATTCTAACAAGAATACATTTCCCCTCTTGTTGGGTAGACTTTGGTTGAGAATGTCGGATGTCATAGTGGATTGGGGAGGAGTCAAGCCATTTATTACTTATGGTCCTGAGGATAATAGAGTCAAAGTTCCCATAGGATCGTTAGGTAGTTGAATTAGACAAGAGATTGCTTCATCTTCAGAAGATGAAGGTGATGCCAAGGAGGATGGCAAGAATGACGATGCATTGGTAGGAATAGTTTATTCGGGTGGTCATGGAAGGATCATAGACACGGGATCGGGTGGTCTAGTGTGAACCACCAGAGTGGTCCACCACTCCGTGGGATCACTTTTGTTAGGATTTTAGTATTAAAAGTTAGGATTGATAGCGAATTAAGGGAAAAATTAGTTCATTTAGCGTTTAGTTCAAAAAAAAAAAGGAAAATTACCGAGGATTTCGGACCTTCATCCGTGAAGGGAAAAATCCAGTTTAGGTAAAGTTAGTAAAAATGAAAACTAACTAGAGATAGAAATTAGCTAAGTTAAGAAAAACAGCTATCTAGGCAAGACCTAGTTAGCGGGGGAAAACGTAGTTAGTGAAAGCAACTAGCTAAGTGGACTCAATTAGTAGAGCTAGCTAGGCAAGGGTTAGTTTAGTACTTAGTGTGGGTCACACAAGACAAGTGGAGGTGCTCGGCGTGAGAGGAAATTAGCGCGAAAACTTTGTAGGGAAAATAGCAAGGGGGCCACTTGTCCCCTTGCCAACTTGCTATAAAAAATTAGAACGAATTTGGAAGATTCCTGTTGGAGCCACCTCGGCGACGGGATGGCAACCTCAACCGGGAAATCCCCGAGCCAAAATTTCAGGAGGGGGTCGAAAAAATGGAACCAGTGGCGGAGGGGTCCAACCCTTTGTTGAAAGGGTTTAAAAACCCCCTCCTTCCACCTTGAAAACCCCCTCTAGTTGTTGATTAGTGAACGAGGCCCTAGCTCAATGGAGTTAGACAACTCCTCTTTTTTTTTCTAATGTTTGGGCGAAGCCCTACTTCAAGGTAGTTAGGAAAAAATCCTTTAGCATACATTCTCAATGGCCTAAGAGAAAGGCTTGAGAAACTCCTCTACTCTCTCCTAGTTAGAATGTATATTTATTAACACACCAACAAAATTCTTTCTTTCTTTTGTAGAGGTAGGTTGGATTGTAGAATTTCGAGTGAAGGCATTGTAGACCTCAGCTGCCAATGCCCTGAAGGCTTAGTTCAAAAGCTAGAACAAAATACTTATCATATTTCTCTTAGAGAGATTTCCTATAGCTATCTATAGCCGTTTCCCATTTGTGATTTGGTCAAGATAACAATTAGTTATGGATTTTCAAAGATGGAGTAGAAAAACTGGGTGGTCCTATGGGTAGCGGCTGCTGGATCAAACCTGCCAACCCAATTAGAATTTTAATTCTAAAAAGTTATATTTGTCCAAGTAGAACTTTTGTCTAGCTTTTCAAAATTTCTTAGAACGTTTGATTTGAGTATGATTTGAATTAGATATGAATTTTTGAAGATGGGATACATAGTGTGAGAATTCTTGATTGACTACCGCATTACAAGGAGTCTGCTGAATTTGTATTGGCTTAACCTGCTGATGTCATAATTTTTCTAGTTAGAACTTGTTAATAGCTTTCCAATGGTATAAGGAAAGCCTAAATCCAAGTCGTAATGAATTCACTATGAATTTTTGAAGTTAGAAGTTAGATAGGTGGGTTGGAAGGATCGGTTGAATCGACCTCGCACTTCCAACCCTCATAACTTTTACATTTTTTATCCGATTAAGGTGATTTTTAGATCGTTGAAAATATAATTAAGTGCATTAAATAAATATATTATGCTTAGGCCTAAATTATAGTGAAAAAACAACACTTTATATTTTAATTATTAACTAAGGTACGCTTCCTATCAAACTAGTTAGAAAGAAGGAGGCAAGGTCGACGCCCGGAAAGTGGAGCAAGGAAAGAAGTAGTGGCTCGGCCTACATCGAGTCCAAATCAACTGAAGAGAATTAAGGTAAATTAACTAACCCTAGCTTTCCATTTAGGGTTGGAGGGAACGTGGCTAAGGTACGCATCTCTAAACCCACTCACCTATCTCGTAAGGTCAAGTGGCTTGATCACTTGACCGCCAAGGGAGTACCCAACTCCATTGTCTTCGGGCCCCTTGGTATGTTTTGTGGTAGTAGCTTCATTTATTAGAAAGTTTCGTATGTGGTGAAGTTGGGTTAATCACCGACACGACCACTCTGAATGTTGTTGATGGAAATGTGGGGTTAATGGCCCACGAATCCATTATCATGTTGTTGGCCTCAAGGGTTGGAGGTGATGGCCCCAACCTTTGAAGATTGTGCAACAGATTGAACACACAGGTTGCCCTATTCCCCGGTCCCATGAAGTTGAGTTTCGTGGTCAAACCGTTTTAAACTAATTAATAACCAACATAATTTTTACAACCCCCGTGGGCAAAAACCAACCGGGAACTTAACTCGGAGGATTGATCCCAACCCCTCCGGCGGCAAAGATCGGAGGGTTAGGGTATCAATCAACCTTCAAGAGACCCGCACGGGGCCTTGAAGGGTTCGGGTTAGGGTGTGCACCAACTAGGTAGGTGGTGATGCCATCATACATAAACTTAGTAAGATAGGTTTTGTTTAATCAACTAATAAACTAAGAATGAAGGTTGATAGGGTGGGATTTAATCAAGGTCCCCCCGTTTAGAGAATTTAATATATAAAAGGTAAGGAAGTAAATGTGGCCAAGGTAAAGGTAAGGTTATTTCATTCATTAGGGTTAGGTTGCCTTGATTCCAAGGCTGGTGTGTCTGCGCGTAGACTAGGATAGATTAGGCATTAGGTTAGAAAAAATGGATAATTCTCTTAAGCACTTATTTATCTAGGCACAACCTACTGAAGGACACAACGCGATTAACAAATCCCTCCACAAATCCAAACACCCATAAAAACCATAACATCCGGGTTCGGCTTGGACACCTACTAAGGCAGGCCACCCTCACCGAAGGATTTGTGCAGTACTTTTAGGCTCCCTCGGAGGGGGGTGCCCAAAAGCACCACATCTAGGTCCTAGTTTCTATAATTATGGGGATGATGGGGAGTATGCCCAATGGTTGAGGGATTATCCGGAGTCGGAATTCGATGTCATGATGACGTCGTACCATGCATGTTTGAGAGATGACATTCTTGATTCACGGAGTGGGAAATATTCCTTGTTAGAACCATGTAAGGTGCTCACCGAGGAAAAATGGATTTTAGGGGGATTAACACCTTGGGTAGATAGTATGGAAGAGAGTGACGTTAGTCTACTACATGTGGATGGGACTCAAGACGAGGAGGCTATTATGGAAGCGGAGAAATTGGAGGAGCCTTTATACTTCAAGACTACGTCAACGGGAATTGTGGTTGGACAAGATGTCAAAGATTATCCTAAGGTACCGGTGGATTGGTATAGAAACAAGGACGAGCAAGTTCATGTGACGGAAGCGGATTGGAAGTATGTAGATGTGACGACAAAGAATGGCAAGGTGAGACAAATGAAAACGGGGTCTCAATTGGGGGAGAAAAAAATCAAAGAATATAGCGATTTAGTGGATGAGTTTAGTGACATTTTTGCTTGGTCATACGATAAGCTTAAGGGGATCCCTAGAGAAATGGTGGAGCATCGCATTCCTTTGATTCTAGGTGCTAGGCCAATTAGGCAAAAGGAGAGAAGGATGAACCCACGATTACAATTGTTGGTTAAAGCGGAGTTAGAGAGATTGTTGAATGTCGGGTTTATTAAGCCGGTCGAGATTATGGATTGGGTCTCTCCGATGGTATTGGTGAAAAAAAAGAATGGGAAGTTGAGGGTGTGTGTGGACTATAGAAAACTAAATGCTTGCACACAAAAGGATCATTTTCCCTTACCATTCATCACTCTCCTTTTAGAAGAGGTAAGGGGACATGTTCGCTATACGTTCATGGATGGTTATGCGGGCTATAACCAAATCGCCATAGTATTACAAGATATTCACAAGACGGCTTTTACTATTCCGTGGGGCACGTTTATTTGGGTGGTCATGCCATTTGGTTTGTGTAACGCTCCGGCCACATTTCAGAGGCTCGTCATGTACATCTTCACCGATTTGTTATACAAATTCATGACAGTCTTCATCGACGATTTTAGCACTCAATCAAATGCTAGTCAATATATAGGGTGTGTACGAAAGGCTTTGGTTAGGTGCAGGAAGATACAATTGGCTTTGAACCCGGATAAAATATTCTTGGGTGTTCATAAGGGAGTTTTTTGGGTTATGTGGTGAGCGAGAAGGGGAAAGAACCGGACCCCGACAAGATCACGGTTATCGATGAGTTGCCCACTCCCACCAATGCCAAGGGTATAGCCAAGTTGTTAGGACATGTGGGGTGATATAGGGAGTTGATTCCTAATTTCTCTAAGATAGCGGTTCCTATTAACCACTTACTCAAGAAGGATGTTAAATTTGAATGGACCGAGGCTTGCCAAAGGGCGTTTGAGGAGTTGAGGGATAAGTTGAGCACTTATCCGGTGTTGAGGCCACCCGATTGGGTTAAGCCTTTTCATGTTTATTGTGATGCTAGCAATGTAGCGGTTGGTAGTGCCTTGTGTCAGTCCACGGGTGAGAAGGGTAAAGACCAATCCATTGCCTATGCTAGCAAGCAATTGACACCGGCCGAGAGGAATTACTCTACCACGGAGAGGGAGTGCTTGGCTATGGTATTTTTGGTTAAAAAATTTCGTCATTACCTCGTGTGTAATCCGGTTGTTTTCTTTGTGGATCACATGGCCATAAAGTACTTGGTCAACAAGGCGGAGCTAAGCGGAAGATTAGCTAGGTGGGACTTGTTATTAGAGGAGTTTGGCTACACGGTGGAGTATAAGCCGGGCCGCATGCATTTGCAAGCCGACCATTTGTCTAGGTTGTCAAAAAGGATGGGAGAGAGTCCAATAGATGACAGGTTAGTGGATAACAATCTTTTTGTGGTTACGGCCGAACCGGAATGGTATGTAGGTATTGGGGAGTTTTTGACCACACAAAAGTTGCCCGAGGATTGGACCAAGGAAGAGAGAAGAAAGGTTAGAGTTAATAATAGGCATTTTGCGGTGGTAGGGCATAGATTGTTTAGAAGGGGAACCGATGGATTGCTTAGGAGGTGTGTATCAAAGATAGAGGTCCCTACCATTCTAGAGGTTTGTCATGATAGTGCGTGTGGAGGACATTTTTCCGGCCAACTTACCGGTCAAAAGATTCTTAGAGCGGGATACTTTTGGCCTACCTTGTTCAAGGACTCACATGATTATGTGAAGCGTTGTGACGCTTGTCAAAGGTATGCTAGGAATGATTTACGGATGGAAATGCCACTCCACATTTCATTGCCTCTTGTGCCTTTTGAAAAGTGGGGAATCGACTATGTGGGCGAAGTCCATCCCCATTCTTCCAAATGAATGGCTTACATTATAGTTGCCACCGAGTACCTCACCAAGTGGGCCGAGGCCAAGGCGGTCAAGACCGACACGGCGGCACATGCGGCGGCATTTATGTATGAAAACATCATCTCAAGGTTTGGAGTGCCCAAGATTTTGGTGAGCGATAGGGGGACTCACTTCCTAAATTCCTTAATTCAAGAAATGACGGAGAAGTTTCAAATTGACCATAGGAAGACTACACCTTACCACCCCCAAACAAATGGTCAAACGGAGAGGGTCAATGGCATTTTGGTAAGCATCCTACACAAGACGGTGATAGACTCTAAGAGGGATTGGGATACGAAGTTGACGGCGGCATTGTGGGCTTATCAGACTACTTACAAAGTAACTACCCAAGCCACTCCTTTCTCCTTGGTGTATGGTTTAGAGGCTACACTCCCGATCGAGTACGAGGTGGAATCTCTTCGAGTTGCAATAGGCTCACGCCTTACCGAGAGTCAATCATTGAAGAATAGGTTGACCAACTTGGAGGAGCTTGATGAGAGAAGGCGGATGGCCGCTCAACACATCGAGGCAATTCAACGTCGAAGAAAAATCATCGTCGACAAACGGCAAAAAAAAAAGCATTACGACTGGGAATGATGGTCGTGATTCAAGATGCACGAAAGCTTGATTTCCTGGGTAAGTTCAATGCGGTTTGATTGGGCCCTTATCTTGTCCGCGAAGTATTTCCCAACAACTCCATGCAATTGGAAACATTGAACGGGGAGAGCTTTCCAACCCAAACCGCGGGGAGTAGGTGCAAGGAGTATCGAGTTTGAAGACAATTTGCCTTCGAAGCAAGAGATTCGGGATCCATCCCCCGATGGTCGCCAATTATATGAGCCCAAAATGGTTGCTCATATTTGTTTTATGTTTAGAATTTACTTAGAATTGCAATTGTCGTCGTTATTGAAACAACTAAAAGTATTAAAAATAGTGAGGCTTGGTGTGGAGTTATGTTTTAGGCCTTAGGCTTATTTTGTGTGGTTAATTAGAAGCTTAGTGGCATTAAGGGGTGTTTTGGTTAAGTGAGTGGTGTTTGATGAAACAAAATGAAGGGTCTTGGGTTTCAGTGTTTGAATTGGGACCTATCTTGTTGGTTTAGGGGGTGAGGGTTTAGTGGATAAGATGAGGTCCTAGTAAGTAGGAGAGAGGTGAGGGGTTAAACCCTCTTGGTTTTGTGTGTGTGTCTTTTTTTTAGTGGAGCGGGAGGGGCAGCTCAAGGAGCTCAGAGAGTTGGTTCGAAGATGGAGCCTGCATTAGCTACTGGTTGGACTAAGCTCAAAAGAGTTGGTTTGAGGACCGGTCATAGGACCGGTTATGGGATCGGTTAGGTGACCGGTTAAGAGCTCGGCCCGATTATGGGAGGGGGCCATGGGTACTAAGATCACCTTATATGGTGGGCTAGTTAATTAGGAAGGGGGGAAGAGATTAGACTAGGAATTTAACTCATTAGTAAATTAGGGCGGTTTGGCCTCATATAAATTAGAGGGGGGCATAAGGGAATAAGCTTTTGGTAAGGATTTGAGTGTTGGGTTGTGAATTAGTGTAGGAAGAAGGGAATAAATAGAGAAGAGCATTTTTTAATGCTTGTACTCGTATTATGGAATAAATTGGTGTGCAAGAATTGATGGGAAATGTAATGGATTTTTACGAAGTTGGAAAGAGGGAGTTATGTGAACATGAATGTGACCCCCATGCCCTCACCCGGACTAGGACGCATAAAGGTGGGTGGTTTGGCCTCACAAGGTACAAAAAACTTGGCCTTGGCAATTGCTCAACCGCTCCTGTTGCCAAGGCTTGGCGTTTTGTTCGGTCTATTGGTCGTTTGGAAGTTTGGCCAAATCTTGGATCGTCCTTGGGGTTGGAGGTCTGCTTTTTTTTGGCCATGACTATTCTATACTCTTCATTCGTCGCGCGTAATCTGGTGAGAACCTCCTTCTCCTATTGTTGGATTTTGTGCAGCTCTCTTGCCTTAAGCTTGTTTATCGCCGCCTTTTCCGTGAGTTTTTAAACTTGGTTTTGCAGGATTGCAACTTCTTTTCCCTTGGCTTCTAACTGTTGTGAGTAAGTCCTCTCTAGATTCTGAAGTTTGGCCAAATCTTCTTGATTCCTTTGTTTGAGGGACTGTGTTTCAGTTCTTAGCCTTGCCATTTCTTCTTCCATTTTGAAAGAATTCTCAATGTAGATCTCATTCAACTCCTCTATTTTGGCCAACATTTTCTCTAGTTTTTCTAACTGAGCATTCTGAGATTTAAAAATCTCCGCCCTTAATGTGTTGTTGTGGCCATCTGTTAGTTGCATGTCTTCATGCAGAACTATTTCTTGTTGGATTTTGTGAAATTGAAAGTCCAATTATCTTAGTAACTTTGGTGGTGTTTTGCTTGCGAGGGTTGTGAGTAAGTTTTCCAGCCTCCTATGCACCTGCTTCACCTATTCTATGATGTGAGGTATGGCCTCTAGAACCTGCCATGGTTCCTCTGTCTCGATCACAACGGAGCGGGGAGTTTTCGAGACTTGTGGGGGTGTTGAGGTGGATGGACCCTTCTGAAGATCCGTTTTGGGTTGAACAACCCTCACTGTATTATGTAGGGTTGGTGGGGGCATTGATGTTTTTGTGTACCTTTTTTTCTTGGGCTGGTTGTTTTGTTTGGCCATGTTGAAAGGTTTGGCCATGTAAAAACCTGCTTCAATTTCATGTTGCAAATTTATGGCTCCCACGGCCTTGATCATCAGGGTGAGGTGAAGGCCTATGGTGGTCCTTACTACCTTCGCCATACTCTATGAGTGCTTATGATGAAGCTTTATAATTTCCTTTTGAAGTTCTTGATAGAATTTTTTAGGCTAGTCTACTGCATGGCCGTTCATGGCTGCTAGGATTAATTCTGAAAATGGTATGAAAATGTAATTTTGACTAGTTGTGTTGAGACAAAATAAAGAACTCAAAATTCTGAGAGGTTTTTTTGTACCTAGATATGAGCAATCAGTCACTTTCACCATCACTTGTCCCTCCATTGTTGTTTTGAGTGATGGAAATAATTCCTAAAGTTCCCACTGCTTGGTTGATGTCACCTTCTAATTTGTAAACTCAAATGTTTCCGCATCTATGCTCTCTAATCTGATGCCATTATTGGAAATGTTTAGCCTTGTACTGTTGTCAACATGGTCTATTCCTGGAGATTTGTTAAGACCTTTTGAACCAAAGCCTCATGCAGCACTCCCCATGTGATTTTGGTCACAAAGCCTTCCAAGTTAACCTGGTTGAGGGACTTAACCTCTTCCAAAAAAAACTAATGGTTCTTAAGAATCATATCCACCACAAAAATATACCTTTCAGGCTCTTCCTCTCCTTGTCTCCTCTTCATTCTCTCAACCAAATCCGGCTTTTTAATCTTGGTCACAACCTTGCACAATAAACCTTGATAAACATGAAACTTGCACAACTGGGGATACCACTAGAACACACTCGTGCTCTAGTGTACCGAGGTGAATGCTTGCAAGTTCTTCCAAAATATTCTCTACTCATCCAACTGCGGTTTAACCTCATATGGGTTTTCCATCATGGCCCTCTTCCTAGCTTTAGGAAGCAATATGGTATTCCTCTCTAACTTCCTCAATTCAAGTGTTTCTATGGCAACTGCTACGCGTGAGTGTGAGAGCTTAGCTCTCCTTTGCAACCCCTTTGGCGTTCAGCTGAACTTGGCGGTTGAGGTTTTTGATTTTGGGGTTTGATGGGCTTCAGCTGGCTCTATCTTTGCCAACTGGATGGTGGGTCCCAGGCCCTGTTTGTTTTTCTTCAACCTCAAGTCTCACCTTTCAATCTAAATCTTCCTTTCAAAGTTTGTTTTAATCCACTTACTGACTTTGTGTAAGTGGTTCTTTTGCAAGTACTGTAAGTCTTTCCCTTCTGTGGGATTCCCCATTTCGGTGGCTAGAATCCCCATTTCTTTGGGGTCCCCTCCAATAAAAATCAAATTGGAATTTAACTTCTTTATTTTTATTTTGGAATCATGATTTGTGTATTGAATTTTCATTTTTATCAGTACCTGAATTTTTTTCACTATTATGTGCACTCTCTCTTCTTTGCTACGCGTTTGTTCGCAAATGTTGGGCTTGCAATGGTTGATCTCTAGTCAATATCTAATATGTCATAGTGATTGGCACGCTCTTCCTCTTCAACAATATTACCCATCCAAAGTGCAACTAGCTTCATTACTCCACAAAGGCTCATTCGTCGTCTAAATCTCGCAATGTTTTGTAATCTCTTCCATGGAATTTACACATCCTTCAGAATGGCGCTCACATTTTATGCACTCAAAACTTTATACCTAACCTTTAATAGGAATTTCAGCTTTCTTATGTCAATTTCATCCAGTATGTGCCACAAATTTCCATCCAAATTTGAACCAAAATTTCAGTCCTCTTTCAAACAAGTTTTCATCCAGTAACTTATTCATCCAACTTCAATAGGGGTTACCCCTTCATCTTAAAAAAATAGAAATTGTCCAAGCCTCTTATCTTATCCATACAAAGTAAGATTCCCACCCCAGGTACTCGGGAGTCTGCATAAGTTAAAGCTAAAATTTTATCTTTCCGTGGCATTCACTCCATCTAAAATGTGTACAATTTTTCTCTCCTCTAGTAGTTGAATCTTTACTTACTGAAGTGGAATCCTAATTTTATAATTCATCCATGTGTCATAGCTTCAGGAAAATTCTTCCAATCATTTAAGCAACTATTTATTCACTTTTGTGATCCTCGATGAAAACAATTGTTATGACTATGTTTCCTCGGTGTAAGCTTAAGTATTCGTAAATTCTCTCTTAATTCCTTTCATCCTCTAGTAGCAATGACAGGGCTCTCACTGGTCTATCATTCTAGTGGGTTGTCCCAGGTGAGCCGTTACCTGGGGTCGTTCTTCAGACCTTATATAGAGGATTGTTCCCCCCTACATTGCTTTAAGTTTGGTAGGGTGGGGCATATGAAATTTGTACCTTCTATAGTGAATTCCAATTTAAAACTCCCTTCAATAATTCGTTTTGGTTCTTTTAGGGTCAAGGTTCTCTTTTGAAAATTTATGGGGTCAACATCCTTCTTTGGTGGGTCGATCTTGTCCTCTTTTGGATGATTAATAGCATTACTTTCTTGTTTTGAGGGTTGTATCTAGTATCCTTCTAGCATGACTCGATGTACTTCCAAATCCTCTGCCTCTAGAGTTTCATGATCTTGGTAAGGGGTAGATTCGGTGTGTGAGATGGTTTCCTCAATTGATTGAAAAAGTGTGGTAATTGGAAATTGGGTTGTATTACTCTTTAAAGGGTTTTGTTTTGCCCTAATTTCTGCTTCCAAAATGTGGCATGCCAAAATTTGTAAAGCATAAGCTTGGGTTGTTTTTGGCTTTTGGTATGGTTTTAGTTTGTTCATGTTGACTCGCCCCAAGCTTTCCCCTTGCAGTGTGGTGACATCCACTGATCCGTTGTCATAAACTTGTTTAATCATGTACGGTCCTGCCCATCGTATTTTGAATTTGCCCGGGCTGGGTATTTTATGGCATAGGTGCCACAAGATTCTTTGGCCGGGATGAAATCGTTCTTTGTGGTTGGGTGGTGGTTCAGAATTGTCACTCCTTGGGGAGTTCTTAACCTCATCTATAGCTTGTAGGATTTCCTCTTTCAGAGCATCATATTTTTTAGTTTTTTTTGTGGGGTCTTGATGGTTCCATGATCACAATGGGTACAAGGTGTCGTCTTCCGTGGCTTGTCATGTCTTTCCTTGTGTAATAATTGCATGTGTTTCATATTTTCTTTAGTTTCATGTTGTGTTAAATCCATGAATCTAAGTTGTTCCATTATCTTCTCTAGAATAAGATGAATCTCTTGACTTCATTTTTGATAAACATCGGGGTGAAAATAAGCCATCGGTAATAAGGCTTATGTCCCAAAAACTAATGAAAATGGAATGTGTTTTGTTGTGACCTTATAAGTTGTCTTGTAGGCCCAAAGAGCTGCATGTAACTTGGTGTCCCAATCTGTTTGATTGGCATTGACCATTTTGGTCAAGGCAATCTTAATCACTTTGTTGGTACTTTTAACCTGGCCGTTAGCTTGGGGGTTGTAAGTTGTTGATTTCCGGTGTAGAATCATAAATTCTTGTGTGAATACTTTGATAATGTTGTTAATAAAATGACTTCCTTGGTCGCTCATGAATTCCAATAGGCAACCAAATTTTGTAATTATTTCTTCGAAGAGAAATTTGGTTGTTTACTTAGCCGTGTTATTTTTCAAAGCTCTGGCTTCTACCCATTTGGTGATGTAGTCGATAGCCGTAATGATGTACCGGTTTTTGGTGCTTTTGGCTGGTGGGTTGACTGGCCCAATAAAATCCAAACCCCATTTTTGAAATACCTCGGTGGGCATTGTAGGATGTGAGGGTTGGAGATTTGTTGACATTTTGGGGCCAACTCTTTGACATATATCGCATTGAGTGCAATAAAGGCAAACATCTTTCTTCATTGTTGGCCACCAATATAAGGCCGTTAACACCTTATGTAAGGTGATGTTTGCTGAAAAATGGCCTTTTGCGATTCCTTCATGAGCTTCTGCAATGATAGCAATTGTTATGGGTCCAGCTATGCATGTCCTTTGTATACCATCCAATCCCTCTTTGACTAGAGTCCCACTATGGGTCAACATATAAGGATGGTTGCGTATTGCTATTTGTTGTCGTTGGATAGTTGATGCTTTAGTAATCAGCCTACCATGTTTCAAATAGTCGATGTAGGGTGTTCTCCGATCTAGTCATTCTTTTTCATTGATTGCAATCGTGGTGCAACCAATAACATGTTCTAGGGTTTCTGTAGGCCAGCACACCCTACATTCCTTACATAGTTGATCTATATTAGGAGGAATTGTGGGCCACTAATAAGGCCCATTTGTGACATGGAAAGTTATTTCATCCATTGAGAGATGTGGATTCATTTGTTTATGAATTTTTATCAACCATTCAATTCCCTCTTCTCAAGAGATACAAAGTTTATGGTCTCCATTTGCTAACCTTCATATTAATTCCCCTTCTTTTAAAGAGTAATTGGTCATTTCATCTTTTAACACGCCCAATTCTTCGTGGAAGTCAAACTTGTTTAATCCCATTGGGTATGTGAGGTGTTGTATGATTGGTTCTCTCCAATCAAGTTTATTTTCCTCTTTCAAGGTGATAGTTCCATAATTCATTGTCTTGAATCCTATCAAGGCTCTAGGCTTGCAAGTCTTGCATTCATTTATTAATCGCTCCACGTTTGAGGGTATGGTCGGCCACCAGTATGGTCCTACGTTTACTTGATCGATAAATTCTTCTTTAGTTAGGTGGGGTTCCTTATGTTCGTGTATCATTTTTATCCAATCATGTGCATCCTCGTTTGTTATACACATTTTGACTTCTCCATTTGGTAATCTATATTTCAAACCATCTTCGATTATGAAATAGGCCTCGGTGTCAAGGCTGAGTAACCCCAATTCTTCATGTGTGCCAATATGGTCCAACTTTTCAATATTATTTAGTTGTTGGGTAATTGGGAGCCTCCAATCCGGTCCATGTATTGTTTCTCGTGGAAAAAGGTTATGACTACCCTCTAGGAGTCTCTTCAAGGTTTTTGGCCCCTGCAAATTTTGCAGTGTCGCAGGTAGTTGCATACATCATTTCCCCATGTCGGCCACCAATATTCTCCTGTGGCCACTACCTTCCAGATTTCTATAGATGCCAAGTGGGGTTTGGTCTCTCCATGAATTTTGGCTAAGTACATAGGTACTTGATATTCCGGGATGCAAATTTGATTCTTTTTGGTTTCCCTTACGGATTCATTGTAGAGTGCCATAGGTGAATATGAAATACTGGCGGCTATGCTCTATGATTTTCTTATCTTCTTTTGTTAATTTTTGGTTAAATAATTTCTTATATGTTAAATATTCTACATAAAGTTGTCTCCAATCTTTAGTGATTCCCTTTCTTAGGTCACTCATGCATGGGGTTGGTTGGTTTTGTTTGTCTTTCAAGTTCCCATTTTGGTTCCTGCAAACTGAATATTTCAAGTTGCATAGTTGTTTCATGTTTGCACAACTTGTGGGCCACCAATATGGTTCAAACATAACTTATTGCCAGGTCATTTCCGTGCTAAGATATTCCCATGTTTCCATAACATGTAATTTTTGTATGCATTCGTTGACTTCACATCTTGCAATACATATTTTAATCTCTCCATTTGACAATATCCTTTTTAACTTCCCTTCTTCAACAAAGTATTCCTTGCTTTGTCGAGCAATTGACTTTTGTTGTCTTTTTGAAATGCGGGGTTTTATTAAACACCCATGGATAAGATATTCTACCAACGAGCTTCTCCAATCCTTGCTATTACTTGAGTGAGCCGTGATTGCTCCACAAATGATGTTACGAGATGTTTTTCAAAAAATTCCACGACATTTAGGGCAATAAAAAATGAGGTAGTTTTGTATATCGCATAGGCCCATCGTAGGCCACCATCGATTTCCTTTGAAAACTCGATACCAAGTTTGGTCGATGGTTAAGTGTCTTTGTTGATAAATGTGCCCCTTCTGTATCCATCATTTTATTTGAAAGCCTGCAATGCATGTCTTGGTTGTCCCGTCTTTCTCCAACCTTATAAGTTTTCCTTCTTCCAACATAAATTTTTTGCTTTCTTGAATTATTTTCCTTTGCTCACTTTGAGTACCAATGCTTAGTTTATCATGGACAATGTATTCAATGAGAGGGGTTCTCCAATCACCTGTTGTTTTCTTGTAAAACACCATTTCCCTCGAGGTACTGGGGTTGGTAAAGGCTACCTCTTTAGGTAATTCATTTTTTTCCCGCATTCACTACATAGTTTGATGAACAATGAAGTGTGTTTAGCTATGGTGGGCCACCAATATGCCCCTTGTAAAATGAATTGTTTAGGGAACAACACTACAACAACCCGAACCATACTAGGCAACTATGCCTTCACATTGGGCCAATGCCCATAGAGACTGTGCCATTCGGCCTCAAGTGGGTTCAGCCACACCACCTCATCCATATAAACCTCTAGGACTCTAGGCAGGGCCCCTACCCCACCGTCAAGTAACATTTTGTCTCTCTCCCAACACTTGGGGCCAAGTAGACATTTTTCTTTTAGTCGTTGGGGCTGGAGGCCACCAGCAGCTTCAGAACCCCATAACTTCTTCATATCATCTTTAATGCTAACAATTGACCACTCCATCGTCATCTACATTTTATATAGATGGCAATGGACTACTCATATGCTTCATTTGAATAAGTATTGAGGAAGTTATTCCTGTTCAAAGTTTGGCAGTCCCGGAAGCCACTTCCATGCCACTGCTGTACCAGGGCGTTGTCCTGGGACAATGCCCCACTTAAATTGTCATATCTCCTAGCTCATATCTCCGATTGAGGTGTTTTTGAGCATTCTAAAATTACCTTGCCATAAACCACGCATAGCTTATGGCCTTACCCTCCTTCCTCCTAGTCTCCGTGGGTGGGAGGCATTCCCAACGCCCGGGGCCCTCATCCACACTAGGATCACTTGGGCCCTCTCACCAACGGCGTCACAAGTTCCGGGTGTCACTCCGGGGTCCCCCTTGTGCCCATGGTGTTTCGCGCACTCCTCATGGAGATGTACGCGACATACGACCTCCAAAATGCATCTTCAAATTTGGCACAATCCCAAAGGTGTCATTCCAAGGTGGTCCGTTAGCGACCTTGGATCTCTCTTCCAAGGACCTAACCTATACTAGACCCACCGATTTTGGGACTCATTTGGGTTGCCCCTCCTTTGGGGCTCCCACCAAAGGCTCCATGAACCTAACTTGACACATCTAGGCCGGACCTCAACGCTTCCACTAAGTTGACTCAGTTGTAACTCCGAGATGGCTTTCCATTGTTAAGCCACGTTTGATCGCATGGGATGATGCCAAGTCCCGCCTGACTCAGTTCCCACTTTGCCTTTTCGAGACATGGGTTCATGACTCCCATGCCCCAACTCTTGTTAGCTTGCGGGTAGCACTTTTATGAGCATGCGCCATCACCTTGACCCCACCCGGACAAGCCCATGGCTAAGAGGGTTCTTAGTTCTATCCAAGGCCACTCCAAGCCATGGCTCCAATTACTTGGCTTACCCAACCTAATTTGTTCCTCTTCTTGCACTAACCAAACACAAGTCCAATACTAGGATCTCATCTCATATTTTTTCTTTACACCAATAAAATTGAACTTTATTGCCTCAAGCCAAAAGAACAAATACATGTTGTGGACGGCATTGCCTCCAAATTAAATATGCTACTAGTGTGTTTCCCCCAATAAAGGAGATTGATGTCCTCATCAATGCCTACGTTTTTTTATTGGAACCTTTAGCCCTAGTTTCTTCAAAGTGCTCTACCAATTCCATGATGTTCACCATGTCTCTTGCCGCTATCCAAGCGGTTTCTTTCTCATTGTATCCTCACTATTTAACAAAGTTGTCATTTCTTTCTTTCTTTTGAGCTTGGGGTTCCTATCCTTGAGGATGCTTTCTACCTCAACTTCCAAATGGCCTTCTACAAAGTCAGAAGGTGGCCTAATCACTTGCTTGTGATTTAGCCACAAAATGTCTTTTTTAAATGGCTTCAATAATGAGACATGGAATGTTGGATGTATTTTGATCTCGGGTGGTAACTCCAACTTATACATGTCCTTGAACACTCATTCCTCGATGGGAAATTCCAACTTTGGACATGAAGTTTGGAGTGAGACCTTCGGGCAAGGTGACATTGTTCACATTCAACAACACCTTTTGGCCCACCTCATATTCCACTTCATGTCTTCTAGCATTGACTTGCTTTTTGTAATGCTTTCGGGCTTCCTCTACCAACAATTTGGTCATCTCCAAGATTTGTTCATGCTTCTTGGCCAAATCCTCACCATCTTGGTTGAACTCTAGTGTTGAATGTGCCCCCTCAAGAGCTAGGTTAGTAGGTTGGAGCGCATTCCATAAGCCACCATGAAAGACGACCCATTAGTCGCCAAGTGCATGGCTACTTTGCAATTAAACTCCGTTCGACCCACATAGTCCGCCCAATCTCCTTGGTCCACACCCGCCAAGTTCTTCAAGTATTGGTTTGAAACTCCATTCACACGATCTGTTTTCCCATCCGTTTGGGAATGGAAGGCCGTGCTAAACCTTAGTTTCATTTGGACCTTCCTAGAGAAGTGCATCCAAAATGCACTTGTGAACTTTGGATCTCCATCCGACACAATTACTCTTGGCAACCCATGGTACCTCCACCATCCTTCAAATGATAAAAAGCTATGCAATCTCCAACGTAGTTGCAGTTCTCACAATCAATATCATGTGTGCCAACTTGGCAAACCGCTCTACCATCACCATGATGGCATCATACCTTTGTGACTCCGGCAAACTTATGATCAAGTCCATGCACATACTATGCCATGGTCCCGACAAGATAGGCAACAGTTGCAAGAGGCCGCCTTGTTAAGAGGCTCGGTTCACTTGGCACCTCACCCAAGCCTTCACAAAGTGGGCTATATCTTCTTTCATGCACGGCCAATGGTACCTCTTTGACACCACTCTATGGTGGTTTTTTTTTCTCCTCCTCTATGGCCGGCAAAGGGACTATCGTATTCTTCCTTCCAAACCAATATCCTCAACTTGCCTTGTGGCACATACACCCAATTTTGCTTATACTTGAGCAATCCGTCCACCAACTTGACCTCTTTTAGCACCTTGTCCTTGCGAAGCTCACCTAGAAGCCTTTGTGCTTCGGGGTAGTTAATGTACCCCTCCCGTATCTTACATCACAACTTTCCTTCACCGGTAAACATTAGCCACAAGGTTTGGATGGTGCTCATTGCTTGCACCTCTTCTCGTTTACTTAGCGTGTATGGCACCACATTACCACGGCCCGGTTTGTGGATCAAATCCACCTTCATAAGCGCCAAAGTATCGTGCCACTGCAATGGCTTGGCGCTCACTTGCACTTGTGTCTCAAAATAATTCAAGGACACATTGTCCATATACACCTTGGTCTTGTGCAACCCCAAATTGTATTGCCACATATCCAAACAATGCACTACAACAACAAGTTTTTCCTCATGAGTTGGCCGTCTCTTTTGACAACCATCGAGCTTCATGCTCCCATATGCAATGGCCATCCATCTTGCATCAACACTCTGCCAATGGCAAAGTCACTCGCCCCCGTATGCACCTCAAAAGGTTTGTCAAACTGCACGAACTTGAGCACGGGCGGCGAAAACAACTTACTCTTAAGCTCCCCAAAGGCTTGGTGACAAGGCTCATCCCACTCCTGGGATAGCCATTTTTTCAAGAAGTCAGTCAAGGTCCTAGCAATGTTAGAAAAATCTTGAATGAAGTGGCGGTAGTAGTTAGCTAGGCCAAACAATGACCTAAACACTTTTTGGATCAAGCGCCAATTCCACTCTTGGATTGCTTTGACCATCTTCATGTTCATTCACCAACTTCATTTGTCACCACATAGCTCAGGAATTCAATCTCTCGTTGAACAAAGTTTTTTTTTACTCCTTGGCGGTAATTTTTGAGCAACCCATTGGTGAGTACATCCTTGTACCTCACTAACACACCACGAATGTAGTTTGGGGGAAGTCCATTTTTCCTAGCCTCCCCATGAGTTCCATGGAGTTGCTCCAATGGAACCAACACATTATTTGTTCAATTTTCATTTGGTCCATTGAGACCAAATTCAATTTGGCTCCTTCTATCATAGGAGTCCTTATCAATTTGAAACTCACCTCTTTGCCATCATGGCACATCACAAACGCATCGGCTTGCGCCTCACATCTACCATGTAAGTTTCAACGAAGGTGTCCTCCAAAATGAGGGCACCTCATCCATTTCACATAGTGTGAAATCTCCACAAATTCTAATGTCCCACATTATAAGGTCACATACATCGCCACCTTTTTGTCTCATGCGGTTCGCCCTTTGCAAACCGCACCTTGGTGGGCTTGCCCGCTCTATGCGTCGGCAAGCCCCAACTCCCTTGTGAGCTTCGGGTTCATGAAGGAGTGCATTGATTCTTTTTCAACCCAATGAGACATTTTTCCCATTGATTTGAGCTTTGAGGTACAAAAGACTTGGCCTTGGCTTAAGGCTACTAGCCTTGGCCACAAAGCCACTATCTAACATTCAGTCCATGGCAACAACATGACTTGTCTTGGTACCACAAAGCCAACTTCTAACATTCCGTCTGCGGCACAAACATGAATTGCGTTGGTACCACAATGCCGCATCCTAACATTCCGTCTGTGGCACAAATATGGTTTGCCTTGGTACCATAAAGCCATATTATAACATTTCGTCTGCGACACAAACATGATTTGCTTTGGTACCACAAATCCACCTTCTTACATTCTGTCCACAGCACGAACATGATTTGCCTTGGTACCACAAGGCTACCTTCTTTGTTCCCAACATTGAGTGGTTTTCCTCCTTAGGCGCCATCCTTGTTGGAAGTTGTACCTTCGACTTGTCTTTGTGTGGTAATATTGTCAAACTTCTTGCACTCTTTGCCTCATGACATATTTCGCCTCAAACCTTTTGTTGTGAGGCACCGCTCAACTTCATTTCGGGCCCATTGGTTTCAATACTTTTGGCAATTTTGATGATCCACACCACGTCCTCAAGAAGCTTTGGAAACTCAAACAAAGGGTCCACCACCCACTTTGGCAACCCACCTAAGAAACTTCAACAAGGTGTCCACCACCCATTTTGCATTTTTTAGCAAACCCCGGGGAAGTCACTCCATGCACATTAGGCCACTACGTGCAATAAAAGTTTGCTACCCCTATATTATATGTCATAAATAATTTTTAAAATGATGATATTTTTACTAGAGATACAAAACCATTGATAATATCTTTTTTATAATTTTTCGAAATTTTTAGTCATCTTCATTTTTGTAGTAATTGTTTTAGTTCAATTCTGCGTCATTCTAGTTAGAAACAGTATGTTTTATACAAAAAAGAGATCATCAAATTTGGTTACCATTTTTTACTATGTAATAGATACCATATATATCTACTAGAGAGAAAAAAATTGATAAAATTTGACCCATTTTGGTGATGCCTTTAGAAAAAGTAGATTCACTTTTATCGCACATGGCGTCAACTTGACCAATGGAGTGACTTCCCCGGGTAGCAAACCCATCCATCTTAGGTGTAGCATTTATTTGGGTGTTTAAATTGCACACATAGGCTTTAAAAGACCCCATGTGCCTCATTTGCACCAAGTTCATTCCTTCAAACAATTCTTGGTACTCCGGCATGAATATCTCAACAAACAACTTAATGAAGCCAACCCAAGTCAAACTTGCCACCACTTTGGGCTCTTGGGTTTTATTGCTAATCCACCATTCAAGTGCATGGTCTTTCAACAAGGTAGCCACTATGGTGACCTTGTCGTCCACCTCGGGCTTTTGGACATCAAAGTGGTTGTCCAATCCCAACACAAATTCATTCACCTTTCTTGCCTTGCCAAACCCCGCAAAAATACTTGGCACGTTTGCCTTGGCCAACTTTTTTCTTGAAGAAGAAGGCCTAACACCTTGCATCATAAGGAGCTCGATCATTTTGTTTTGTTGGGCCTTCTCATACTTGCCACACTTGAGTTCTTAATTCATGGAGTCCATGAACTCAAACATTTTGAGTTGGAATTTCAATCCAACATCACCACTTTCCAAGCTCTTGGGTGCATTTAATAACCTTGTCCCAAATTCTCTTCGAGGTTTGTAGAAACCCTTTTAAAGGCCTCCTCTAATTCCTCACCAAATCCACCATCATCCCCACCATTGTCATTAGAATCAATGGCGGGGTCAAAATCCACTTGGACATGATCTTTGTCCCATTTTGAGCGTCGCAACCTTTTAGAATACTCACCATCTCTCCTTCAAAGTGGTAGCTCAAAGAATGAAATCCTGCTATGATACCACATGTCGCAACCCTCGCTAACTCCCCTTGGTTAATTTTCCAACTCTAACAAGGATTACAAGTGCTAACCCTTCGCATTCCGCCATGCGAATGGTTAGCTCCCCATACCGCGGACCTTATAGTTCATAGGAGGGGAATCAACCCTCCTACTTTGCTTTCGGGACTCACCCTTTAATCGGTAGCCAATGGTAACATGTGGGCTTCCATCCATGGAAATCCAATCCTAAGTTGATCATCGCGTTGCTGGAGCAACACTACAACAACCCGAACCATACTAGGCAACTATGCCCTCACATTGGGCCAATGCCCATGGAGGCCATGCTGTTTGGCCTCGGGTGGGTTCGGCCACACCACCTCACCCATATAAGCCTCTAGGACTCTAGGCATGGCCCTCACTAGGACCATTTGGACCCTCTCACCAACGGCGTTACAAGTCCCAGGTGTCATTCCAGGGTCCCCCTTGTGCCCATGGTGTTTCGGGCACTTCTCATGGAGAGGTACATGACAGTTGTGGTCGTACACCCTAAAATACGTAATATCAACCTCCATAATGTCACTCATTCTCTAAGATTCTGAAACCCTAGGGAACGGATGTGTGTAGTTCAAATCTCACTCCTTATTGTCACCTTTCTCTCCCTTATATCACAATTTTTTGTCATTAATGCAAACCACTGAAGAAGTCAACCCACACCCTTGCATTGCGCCATGTGTCAATATGTGGAGTGTCACCTTCTTATTCTTATTTTTTTACTTCTTCTTCTGATGCCACTTGTTGAATGTTGGTGCATGCATCCGCCACATCGCCCGGGAAGGCGAAGCGGAGTGGACCACACCACACCACACCACACCATTTAATATATTGCACTTTGTGTTATTCCACAGTGTCACATGCTACACTAATTCACTAGTATCATGCATCCGTGTTAACACTACATCACTCTGTAATATCACATGCATTTTGGTTGCCACAGGTGTGATATTACAGAGTTAGAGTGTATAAAAGAGGGAGTTTTGAACTAAAAATTTTGGTCTCGCAAAAATGTGTCGTAATATGAGGGTGTTGTATTAATGAGGTTAGACTGTACTTGGTAAAAGCATACAACAGATACATAGAGGATACGTTTGTTTGCCCGCTGCCCGACCGGGCTGCCCGTGGCGAAGGGGAGGGATAAGATCATAAGCCTGTCTGACCCGAAGGTCAGGTTCGCCTCTTGAAGCGCCTCTCGGAGGCGAACTCGTTTGGGGTGCCTCTGGGAGGATTGCTTCTTTCCCTGATTTGGTGCATTGCAAGAAGAAGGATTGTTTGTTTTGGTGCAGTGTGAGATTGCACAATGAGGCGATGGCGGAGAGGGGTTGCGGCGCAGCCTGCGTTGGCACCCGCGGTGGCGAGCGAAGCAGCAGCAGCCGCCGAGAGCCAGGTCGCTGCCGGGGAATGGAAGACGAAGTTGGAGCAATTCCAGAGGGAGGAGGAGGGCGGCTTTCCGGACCCCCGCTACAGCACCGAGGTCGAGGAGGATCTCAAGGCAGACAGGTACTTCGAGAAGGAGGGAAGCGCGAGCGAGGAGGAAATTCGCGAGAGCAATGAGCTTCGCGAGCAGTTGAACAATTCCGACATGGGCCGCTTTTTGCTACGGAGCGCTGAGTTGCAGGCCGCAGAGCTGGCCAGGGAGAAGCTTCAGAATTCGAGCCCCACCAGAGCGGAGGACGCCAAGCTGTGGAGACAGTTGCCTTTGGTGCCTGGACCCTATGGTGGGCCCCCGATCCCAAGGAAGGCGTTGAAGACGGACGAGGAGGTCCAAGGGAGGTTTTGGGATTTCTTCAAGCAGTTCCAGTTTGGGCTTTGGGGCTACAGACAGCGCCCATACCCTCCTGAACGACCCATTGATGTGCAGCAGGTGCTTGGGTACAAATGGCTGGATAAACGATACTCGGATTGTGAGTTTCACATCACCAATTTCCCTTCCTTTTCTTCCAATTGTTGTTTATACATGATGTCTTTGATGCCTTTCCTTGAGACACAGCTCTACAATTTTACTCTAGGGGTTTTGCTCCAATTCTCTGTGCTGCCAATTCAATTCAGGGTTTAGGTGTGCCCAAGCGTTTATCTGGCTCCCTGTCCATTATTCGCAAAGACGCTTTAAGGGGGAACGTGGAAATGTTGCGATTCCAGTGACATAATTTCTTCTTGCCTTGTCTGCTAAGAGGGCCTCTGGAGGCTGCTACAGTCTTTGGGTTTTAAAACCTTGTTGGTTGTATTGCACCATCATCTCTTCACTGTTTCTACTGGGAGTAGAGGCGTGCTACAATGCGGCATCTCCTGCTACAAGGGATGATATGGACTACAATAATGAAATAGATACTTGGTGATGATATATATATATGTATATATATATTTCTGAGGTTCTAAACTACCTGAGGTGATGATGGTACCCCCATCTCCTCACGCCCAGGGTTTAAGGACCACGGTTTGCAGAGTTATGTGATCATTGGCTTCAACTTGCAATCTAGGCGTTGCTAGTGAAGCACAAAGTTACATTTCTTGTTTATCCTTCTTTCGGCAGATTCTTGTTTGAAATCTGGATTGTTAGTGGTGACAAAGCAACTGATGATGGGCACATCAAAGCAAGAATGCTTGCGGACCGACTTAAGCACTGTGGGGTGTTGGGTTTATCATCACATCAGAGATAATCGGCTCAATCTTCAGAGAAATCGCTATCTTGCTATCCGGGGCTGTCAAAACCCTAACACCTGACTAATCGAAGAGTTGTACGTTACATTATTGATCTCGTCTTCCTAATTGATGGAAGTGCTTATGGAAGCCAGATGTCAGCTGGTGATTGGTTTTTGGATGTTGAGCAGTGCTTAGTAACAAACTTTTATTTTCTGCAGACGTTTTCCGTAGAAATATATTGGTAGAATGTATTGTGCTGAATGTTCCTCGACCATTTGCTGATGGACGGGGTCATTTGGTTGCTCTGTTTGGCATTTCTGGCTGTTCCCTTTTGCAGTCTGCTTTTGTAATTCTTTCATGAGTTTGCACTTAATTACATTTTCCTTCAATTTGTGGCGACTTACCTGACCTTCTGGATAGGTGAAGGAGTCCTTGATATGATGAAGAATCTCCAGTCTAACTAAGCTTTCTCTTTTTGTCCACAGTTACAATGAGGGCTGGAGGTTGGTACTATAAGGATCGACTGGGTCGAACTCGGGGTCCCATGGAGCTTGTAAATTTGAAGACGGCCTGGGCAGCAGGCATTGTTGACAAGAATACCTTCATATGGGGGGACGACATGGATGAATGGGCACCTATTGGAATGGTTTATGGTTTGGAAACTGCTGTGGCAACTCCTGACAGTACGTTTTCTTCTTCTTTGCCATTTATTCCAGGTGCCACTAACGTGTGCTTGCTGAACACTTCAAGGACTTCAGAGCTGGCTCAATCAACTTTGATTTTCTACAATTTAAGATCCAAGCAAATATTTGTATCAGTTTCGTTAACCTTGCTGACATTCAATCTCTCAGTATGTTAGTCGTTTCTGTAATTGAGTTTGTTTGAGATGTTACTATAATGGGATGGTTTGTTTTGCCTTGTATCTGCAGTCAAGCTTGCCACTATGGGATCAGCGTTGGTTCACAAGATTTCACGAGGGTTACCCCCATGGGCACCTCTGAAGGGCCACAGCATGAAGTCTTACAAGCAAATTCAAGCTGAAGCAATTGAGAAGAGGGAGAGAGAGAAAGCTGTTATGCGTCAAAATGGCAGTATTTGGCCTGGTGAAAGTGCCCCTGCACACTCACTTTTCCTGTGGGCAGGTGGTTCAGAACTTACTGACATCCTGGAACAAGGAGAAAAGCAAAATATGCCCCATAAGTTCATATCTTATGAAGCCAGGTAGGTGCTTCATTTTCTGTAAATTTATAGACTTTGTGTGAATGCTCTACACCAAATGGGCCTCTCTCTCTCTCTCTCTCTCTCTCTCTCTCTCACTTGCACCCATTTTAGAGTGTGTGAAGGTGCTCATGTGAACATGAATGTCATTACTCATGTTAAGAGGGTTTTCAGGAAGGAGTTAGCAAAACAAATCCCTGGGTTACGGCCATGGGAGGTTCTGGAGGTGGAGCAGGTAATGGATCTTGTTACTTACACAAAAGAGTGGTATCGTGAAGACTTGGGTGAGTTCACTACCCGAGCAGATTATGAGCAAGACTGGTTTGAATCTTTCCAGGTACTGCTCTCCTTTCTGTTTTCTCAAATTAAGCAGTGCTTCCTAGCTTGTCTTTGCAGCATGCCCATTTGTGGAATATGGGAACTTTCTGATATATTGAGAGGATATCTAAAGCTATACACTTGAAGCTACCTAGATTGTTTGTTTGGGTCTCATCTATTTCTGGTGTAGGTATCTTATCTTGTGTCTATCAGGAAGCCTCTTAAATCTGAGATCATGTATTCAGGTGGTTATCAGTAATTCCATCAATGTTGTGCTTGTAAGGTAGACAGGTCTTAAATGGTTACTTTTTCTGAATGGTCTGCTTCTCCTAGGTATGAAACATGTGATTAGTAGCAAATCCAAATTGAGGTTAGCATATCAATATCAAGGCCATAGCCACTTTTCTCATAATTTTTTGGAGCTCATCTGATTATTTTATTCATTGTCAAAGTAAGATTCTCTTTCTTCGTGAATGATTATATAGGCCCTTTCAATTACGTTGACAATCGAATTTAGAATAATGAACAATATTTGAGCATGTAGTTCAATCTCTTTTAAACACTTATCTTTATGATAAGTGTTTAAAAGAGATCTGTTCTTAGATCCAAACCTAACACCACACCACGCAAATATAGGTGTCTGATCAAGATAAGTAACCAAGTTAGGCCCACTTACCTTAACTGGCTTGATACTGATTCTGGCAACCTTTTACTTATGCAGGAAAAGTGGGATGAGATCACGGAAGACATTGAGACAGTTTTTGGTCGTGGAGAGGAGGCTGACAAGGCTAGGTAACTAGAAGGGAATGGCATTAGATTGTAACCTTGAACAGATAATTTTGGTAGAGTGTAGGGTGTACTCTTATGCACACATGAACATGTGTAAGGAGCAGGCTGTCCATGTATTTCAAACTAGGTGGTACATGAGCATGCCTTTAGGATTAAGATGTTTTGGTGTTGCTTCTCTCACTATGATTTAAGGAATTCTGTCAAACAAATGACAAGATAGATATGGGTACAATGATCCAGACTGTTGATGAAATCATTCTGGAAGTCTTGTGGATCTTTTCAAAGTGTCTGTTTCCCTTATTTGGATGCAATGCCACATGATGGCTTCACATCTTTTGTGCTTTAGTAGGTATCATGTGATTTAAGTCTTGTGGTGAGAGTGGATGCAACTAGTCCTTGTCAAGAGCAATCCCCGATAGCAATGAATGATAAATTGGAGCCTTGTCCAATGCAGCAAATGCTGTTACCTGCAATGCCAATAGATACAATGGGAGCATTCTGGGATCCATGATGTGGTGCAGGGGTTTCAAGACTGGAATCTGACATCAGAACTAAGATGAGTAATCGTAAGCATTTTCCAACTGGGTGTGGTCAGAAAGGATGGGTCAGAGCTCTGCTAGGTGTTTCATAAGCAGCCCAGCTGCGTTCTGTTGGGGTATATTTGCTATGATGGGCATGTTTCTCACAATCCAGTGAGACTTAGAAAACCACTGTGACTGCTGTAAGCTAAGATACGTGGCATTATGTGGTCACTCTCAATTGGACGCCTATATTTGAGTGGTACATGACAATTTTGATGTCCATTTTGTATTTTTGAATGGACACAAAAGAGTTACGATGAGATTGGACTTTGTGCCCACAATATGTAGACCATTCTAGGTCCAATTGTTGACACAATTGGTAGATCCTCCGCAATATTACATAATTGTCTTGAAAATAATGTACTCGTTTTTTCTATTTGAACAAGATTTGAGCACATTAAGATCAAATTAGTCAAGTTCTCGAACTCTTTAATTGTCCATTTGTTTGGTTTCTCAATTACGAATACTCTAATGTGGATTACGATTTAAGAATGCAAGGCAAATTGATTGCCCAAATAGGAGTTATACTTTTGAACAAGCATTGTACGTGTGTGAGATACACAAAAGGAGTGCTGTGCCAATGAATCAGAATGAATATAACAAAAATAAAAGACCCATATTTGTACTGAGTTTACAATAAAAGGGTTACAAACTTCTCTGAACGGACCTTGTGATGGGGCATGAAATCAAATTGCTTCAAAATTTGTCCAAACTAATGTTGCTAAAGCAACATAAAATATGACATTTTTTGTGGCAAAACTTCCTATATATGATTGCAATATATGAGATTCATACTTTCTTTGGTACGAGCTTCACATATCGTTGATGTGTACAATATGATACTTCTGGTTGGAGTCAAGTCCAATGCTTACTGAGTATTTTTTCTTGAGTGACTCTAATCTCCAATTGCTTGTTGAGCTTTGGCTGGCAATCAAAATACTTTCAAAGTGACCTCTTCCACACAAGTCTTCACTTCAATCAAGTCAATTTGCTCTTCAAAATACAACATTGTAATTGGCTTCTTGCATAATTTGATCTCCTGTCAAGCAAGGGCTTTTCCTCAGCTCTATGAGCTTTTGCTTGCAAGGTCATTCTGACCCTGGCAAGCAACCCAAACATGGCCCAACCTCTTGAAAGAGCCACTGTAGAAACATTGGGTAAGGGGTCTTGTCAAGGCTTTCCTTTGTGCAGAACATTTCACACAAATATATCTCCTCCGTCTTGAAACTTGAGGAACATGTATGTAAAGATGTAGAACTACCAAATGTAGTACAATTGCCCACCAACTATCTTCAAATGTTAAAGGACTACTGTAGACCATGTGCCAAGCTCTCAGCAAGAAGCCAAAAGACGACTGCAAAGCTCAAAGCCATCTGTGTCCTGCCAGTATTCTGAAGCCAATAATGTGAATACATTCATGTCTAGGCTCTCAATTATTAGAGATATACTTCCCACAAGGAGAAACTATTCTCACACAAGTGGGCTCGAGCAAAGCTATTCTAAAGCCAAGACATGACATAAATCACATGTCCTTTAAGTATACAGCTTGTCAGCCTTGAGGGCAGAGCTGATGGTGTTTGCATGGAACACCACTCACAATATCCAACAAGTATAGATTCTCTTGGGTTGCCAAACCCATTCCATATATTGCATAATTCGAAACATGATCACAGTAAGTGGCAACTGACCCTTCCACTATTTGATACACAAAACACAATGTTACAAATTGAACAAAGAGTAATTTAGGCTACTCGACCAGCATGTGGCCTGGAGGCCTGTTGATAAGCTATAGGTGAAGCACCACTTACACCACGCAAAGGTGGATTACGCAGAGGTTGTTGCCTATTCTGCCCAAATCCATACTGGTGATTTGAGGCTGCACCATGCCCATTTGAATGACCTGAAGATCGATAACCGGATTCTGCTTGCCCCGACACATGGTGTTGACTGGAGCTACTTGCCACATCTTTCATATCTTGCAGTGGTTTAAGGGTGTCCACAACATCCCCCATGAGCGGTCGGGACTTTGGGTCACGGCTCAAGCAGTGATGTGAAAGGATGGCTGCTTTTTGAGCACCCTTCATAGAGTATTGGCCATCTAGTCGAGGATCAATAAGTCTGTACAGTTTGCGCTTGTCATTTAAATAAGGCCGAGCCCACTCAACCAGATTCTGCTCCCCACTAGGTCTGTTCTTATCCATAGACCTCCGTCCTGTCAACATCTCTAGCAACACCACTCCAAAGCTATATACGTCGCTTCTTGATGTTAAATGACCTGGATTCCACCAAAATCACACTTCCAAACTTGTCAAAAATGCATATGCAAGATCAACATCCACTGTCAATACTCCAAGATCCATTGATCATCCTCACTGCAGGAAGAACTTCCTATATTCCACCTACCATCAGTAAAAACTCTGATGTTGATACAACCCTCAAGAAGTAGGGACAAGATGTTCATACCAGTCATCATATATTCAGGGGCTGCATAACCATAAGTGCCCATGACTCGAGTAGAGACATGTGTCTTGTCCCCTTCTGGTCCATCCTTGGCCAGCCCAAAATCTGATAACTTTGCTGTGTAGTCCTACACATAAAAATAATCACCTCTGAGAAGGGCTTGGGCACTGATTAGAAAGAGGAACTATTGCTTGCCAAAATAATGACATTGGTACTTAATGAGTTAGCTGGACCATCACTTGAATGAATGTAAGCCAGAATTTGACAAGCTCACTGTCAGTAGCAGACCATAATCATCTCAATTCATGTGATCAAACATGTAACAAGGACTAGCAGAAACTTACAGAATCCAGTAATATGTTGGATGTTTTGAAGTCCCGATAAATGACTGGCTTTACTGCCTCGTGCAGAAAAGCCAACCCTTTCGCAGCTCCAAGGGCAATTTTCATTCTGATCAACCAAGGTAAAGGCATCGCTCCCTCTGCACATGTACTGGGTCAGTGAAGTCCAAATTCTTGATGACAAATGGAGAGAGAATACTATATGAGAGGTCCGGAGTATGTAGTAAACAAGTGGTATCCCTCAGGGCAGACAGGATCTAAATAAAAATCCAATATCTTGATCTTCCCTATGCAGAGAACCACGGAAGTGATCTCAGTTCCATATTAATTTGTCAAAAATATAGCTCATCTCCAGGCTCTAATTGCAGGTACACAGTAAGCCATGCAGGTACCCTGTAGTCACATCCCTCCATCTCTTTCCAACAAGTATGGCCTCCAGTCCTCAATTAAAAACATCTTCCATTATTTCCCCAAAATCCATTCATTCTCTCAGAAGACTACTGAAGTTTCAAAGGGATCACAATACAAAAGGCGAAAGTAGAAAAAAGATAAAGAGGTGTCTAAGCCGATCAGAAAGGGGCTAAAGAAGCATAACCTTGCCATATGCATACTGGGTTAAGTACCAAAAATCTGTACCACTTTTAACTCCTTTCAGCCAGTCTATTACCCTTGTTCTCACCCTCCTACTCTGATACGCTGTTGCACAACAAAGGAGAATCCACAAGTTGTTCTTCCTAAGAAACTTCACCTAGCTCAGCATCCTTCTCTCGATGCTGGGCAAGGTGAAAAAAAAAAAGCTTCTCTGGTAGAGAGTAGCAACCCTGCTTTTTAATGGTTCAGGTTACCTCAAAAAGTGGAAATGGCATAACCTAGGCTAGTTTATGAAAAAAATGTCATCGCCTACTTCTCCAAAAGCAAAGAACATTATATTTATGAGAAGAAAGAAAATTGTTTAAATTAAATATATATAATTTGAATGATTCAACAACTACCCGAGAAACCTAACGGCGACCAGAACCTTATGAAAAGTGATCAAGCGAGTAGAAAGGTGTGCAATCTCACTTCGAAAAAGATGATTCTCCAAACTTCCTCGAGGCATGAATTCATACACCAGTAATCGTTGGTCATCCTCTGAGCAGTATCCAATCAATTTCACAAGGTTCGGATGATGCAGCTGGCCGAGAAAATTCACTTCTGCCTAGAACCACACAAATCCCAGAACAATATACATACAATTACGATCGAAGGTATTTTAGAAAGACTTCCTCCACCTTCAGTTCTACATATACTTGTTGTAGTCTGATATAAACTCTTCAACTGTATCCTCAATAATAGTCGGTGCGTTGAAAATCAATATTCATGAATCATCGTCAGGTAAAGGTCATCGTTTTTGCGGAAGTAAAATGGCACAGTTGGAATGCTTAATATATATGTAAAGGCATAGTGCTCTGTGTGCATAGAACATTAAGAGAGACCACAACAGGAAAAGAAGAAAAAAGCAGCAGGGGCCTTACGAGCCATTCTTTATGCCCTTGTAGGCCTTCTTGATTGAGCTGCTTGACCGCCACAGTCAAGCCTGTGCCTGCTTTTGCAGCTGTTGTCCCATGCTCATCGATCCACCCTTTGTACACACTGCCGAATCCTCCCTCGCCCAGTAAACTATCTGGGCGGAAGTTGCGCGTCGCCGACTTCAAATCCTGATAAGTGAACACTCGCAGGTTCCTCCCCTGCCGTATCTCCTCCGAAATTGTCCCTACAGAGTCCCCCCCTACCGACATGATTGACTGCAGAATAGGTGCCTCCTTCCCGTTCGATGATCCCTCCTGATGATTGTGCCCTGATTGCAACAAACCCCAATTAAGCCACAACACAACTTACCCTACCCTACCCTACTCTACGCTCCCCACCAGCACACGGACCAACACTCACTCTCGCTCTCTCTCTCACCTGAATCGTGTATGCCGTTGTTGTTGCTATGCGACGCAGACCTCGACCAACAGCTCCCAAACCACGGCCCCTCTAGGGCATTCCAGCACGAGCACATTTTTCCCCGCTTCCCCTGCAACCTTCCTTCCTTCCTTCCCTACCTCTACCCTACCCTACCCTACCCTACCCTCCCCGCCCGCTTCATCCTCCTCGCTCCACCTCCACATCCTCCTCCTCACATGGCCTTAACTAACTTACCCTAACGCCGTCCCTCCGACCGACCGAGCAAACAAACGAGCTTGCTCCCTCCTGTAAGAACTCCGATGCAAAGACACAGACAGAGAAAGTGAGAGACAGACAGAGAGGAAGTGAGAGACAGAAAGAAGATGGGCAATGTGTTATTAATCAGGTCAGGGTTGGGTTTGCAGTGATCCGGGTGGGAGCGTACGGGCGCTGCTGTGGTCGTGTGGCCATGCCGCGGGAGGGCCGGGAAAACGAGTGACAATTGTAGCGTAGCGCGTGCGGAGTGGCGACGACGAAAAAGCAGCCCCTTCCTTTTCCTTTTCCATTTCCTTCCCTTTCCTTTCTCTTTCCCTTAAGACTCTCACCCTGACTTCCCCTCTAGAGCTGGGCACATGGCCTAGCTTTGCTGCCCTGCAGCTGTTTTTAGCCGTAGGAAGGCAGGGCAGCCAGAGCACTTGTACAGCACAACAAAAAAGTTGCTATAGCAAAGGCAAAGTCACCACACATGCTGCAAAATGTAATAATAAAAACACATACTACGGTTTTTTTGTTTTTTTATGAGACAGAAGATTGACATGCCATCGTCAAAGCACAAGAGGCAGTTGACCACCTGGCAAGTTTCTATCAAATAGAGAGGAGATTTCACATCCGGGAATCAAACCGCCGACCTCTTCCTTGAGATTTGGGTATCTCTCCACCATCATCCAGTAGTTTAGGGTCGTCTCGGACCAAACACATACTACGCTTTCCCCAACACAATAAACATATTGCATGGGTGTTTAACCCGAAGGTAAATAATTTTTTTATCAAAAAAAATATTGTTTCGTTCAATTTTGTAATTTTATTATTTCAGCCCATATCCTTCAAGGGCCGCTCATGCTATGGAAGCCCAAGCCATGTGCCCAACCCTTCCCTCTCCTCTCTACTCTCTCCCCTTGACCACCCACCCTCTTCCTTCCTCTACCCTGCCATGGGTCGGGTGGTTTCTAAGCCTTGCCCTTACTTTGACAGGGGCCTAGGATGGGCAAAGTTTGGGTGACACCTATCATGGGAGGAGAAAGGGAATTCTCATGTATGAGCATATCTCTCATTCATCTAACATAAAACCCTAAAATTGTATGTATCTCGGATGTCATTATTTTTGGTTGATTTGACACATAATCAATTTCAAAGACCCAAATTAGTCTACACAAGGTCATTTGAGATGAATCAACAACAAACCTTTACGGGGTCAAGTTGATGGTTTTTTATTGGTAGTCACATTGATGCTATGCCCCTCACTTGCCTTTTGGATAGGGTCTAGATGGGTAAAGTTTCATGTCACCTATCACGGGGAGGGTAAATACACAAAGAAATATTCTAAAGCTCTTTATTTATAATTTTGGTCAATTTGTATCCAAAATGGAGTCAATGAAACACATCTCATCTTGCCCTTCACTTGTCTTGGCTAGGCTTAGATGGGTAAAGTTTCATGACATCTACCATGGAGAAGGGTGAAAACACAAAGGAACATTATGTAGCCTTTGTTATTTTTATTGGCTATGCCCTACATCAAAAACTCTTGGTTTGTTTTTTATTTCTCACCCATAAGTTTGTCCTTGAATGAATATATGTAGATGAACCTGGAATTTAGATAAATAATGTGGATGAAACCAAATTAACTTTAGATAACTAGAAAGTCATGTAAGAAATTAGATAGAGTCATATAGAACCTAAGTAAATTCCCACTCTTAACATAACATTATTCATATCCATAACAATGTTTTGTGGGACTGGTATTTTGTGGAATATTCCTCATATTCAGTCTAAATGATGGAATATTCCGCATAATATTGTTAGTCCCACAAAACATTGTTATGGATTTGAATAATGTTATGAGGATTAGGCATGGTAAAAACTATAGTCGAAGAGGATTTTTTTCATTTTCCTTAACATATTACAACACAACAACTTTCAACCAATCATCAATTTATCTAAGAGTAAAGTTGGCTTAGCACCTTATGTTTAGTCACATTGGTCCATTGCCTTTCGCTTGGCTTGGCTTGGCATGGCATGTTTTAGATGGGTAACATTTCATGACATTTGCCATGGGGAGGCTGAAAATGCAACATAATTTTTATAGCCTTTTGTCTCTATTTTGAGTCATTTTGGCCCTTGAATCATAGTCAAAGAATCCCACCTTGCCATGCCACACCCTTCAGTTGCAGCCTAGGGCGAACCAACATGTGCACTTGTATTAGGCACTGTCATCCATGCCTCGTCATCCAAGCCCCCCTCATCCAAATTAAGTTAACCACTTGAAGTGGTTAACCGTAGTTAGGGGGCCACTATGACTCCACCTCGCCCGCCCCCACATGCTCACCCTCCCGCTCCCGCCTCGCCTTCCTGCTCTCGTTGCTGCGCCTCGACAACATTCCTGCAAACAACACCGAATTGGAGGTAAGTAGAGAGCATCAAATCTTTGCGCCTGGTTGTTGCAAGTGTTGATGATGTTGATGAGTATTTGGCTATGGCGGCCCAAAATGAGTACTCGTTCTATGACTTCACATTGGCTTTAAGGTTTATCTTCATCCAGTCATGGAGGTCATCCGGATGTGTGGATCCTCTGGGCTCATGAGCGGTAGAATGTTCATGGAAGAATTGCAAAGAAATACATGCCCAGAAAGAACGAGGCGTGTTCGGAATGTCGACTTGCAAATTGTCAACAACATTCTATTTTCATTTTATGTTTCTCAATCTCCATTACGAGCTCAGATACTTAGTGTGCGATTCTTAGGGTTTGCGTGCACCACAAATTGTTATGGCTTGAGGTCTATGAGAAGAAAGCAAGGGTTTGAGATGGCATAGGATTGAGTTCCAAGGTCTATAATGATTGAGGACCAAAAAAATGCTACAGAATGCGCGGCAATTGGTAGTCTAGAAATTGATTTTGTTGTCGAGGAAGAGGCATATCAAGAAACAAGGCTGCAAACGTTTGTAGAAATTTATGCATCAGTTTTTTCAAGATTCATAATAACAAATTGTTGAGAAGAATAGCGTGTTATGAAGGGCGTGTAAAACTACACACGCACATGTTCAAAGTAGTTTTTCACCTTTAATGTCACGCACCTCTCCATGAGGAGTGCCCGCAACACCATGGGCACAAGGGGGACCCCAGAGTGACACCCGGGACTTGTGGCGCCATGGGTGGGTGAGCTCAAGTGATCCTAGTGTGGGTGAGGGCCCCAAGCGTTAAGAATGCCTCCCACCCACGGAGACTAGGAGTCACAAGGGTAAGGCCATTAGCTACAAATAGCTTATGGCATGCAGATTCTAGAATGCTCAAGAACACCTCAATCGGAAGTGTAAGCTAGGAGATATGGAAATTTGAGTGGGGCGTTGTCCCGGGACAACAGTGACCTGCGAGTGGTGGCCGGAATTGCCTAACTTTGAACAACCATAACTTCCTCAATACTTGGCCGAATGATATAAGTGAGGAGTCCAACAACATTTACGTAAAATGTAGATGATGATGGAGTGGTCTCTTGATAGCATCAGAGACCACAAGGAGAAATTATGGTAGTCTGAAGTTGTGGGACTTCTAGCCCCAACGACTAACGAAAAATGTCTACTTGCCCCAAATTCTAGGTAGAGAGACAAAAGGTTTCTTGACGATGGGATAGGGGTCCTGCCTAGAGTCCTAGAAGCTTATATGGGTGAGGCGGCTTCGCCGACCGATCCCCCCCGGAGCCTAGTTGGCAACTATGCTTCAGGTTGTTGTAGTGTTGCTTTGGCAACACAATGATCAACTCAAGAGTGGATTTCCATGAATGGAAATCCACATCTAACCATTGGTTATTTGTTAAACAAAAAGTCCCAAATGCATGTGTAGGAGGGTTTGGTGACCAAGCCATGAGCTTGGTGGCCCGCGGTATGGGGAGTTAACCATGCACGTGTGTAGGATGTGTAGGTTAACGCTCGTGACACTTGCTAGAGTTGGAAAGCGGACAAGATAAGTTAAAGAAAACTAGCAAGGGTTGCGACATTCAAAATGGATGAAATGTACCTCAAAATCACCCATATCAAATGATTTGAATAATATATATATACCTTCAAAAATTGCCCACATCACTATTCCATCTGTGATCCCCGTCAAATGAGTGCTAAGTAGTTAGTAGGCCAAACATGATGACTTCAGGGATTTAGGATTTAAGGATCTTAGAAAGGCAAGACTTTGCGAAGCAAACTTCCAATTCATCGAGTTTGATTGTAAGCAATTACTCATCAAATCCTTAATCATGCCATAAATTAGAACCAAGTCCTTGGATACTTTGCAAGTGTCTCAAGAGATGCACATGATTGACAATAATAGGAATTATAAAGTGAGTATGATTCGGAGGAAAGTTTTTGCCGAGAGCTCGTTGGCTATGGTGGAGAGGAGCCTTCTCAGTAGAATATATATATTTTTAGGTCTTTGATGTGGATTCCGGGGTCAAATCAATTTAATGATGAAATTCCCTACATACAAGGTGTAAATATCCTCAACATTGTCACCTTTAATCTACACCGATGCCACGAATCCTCGACCGTAGTTCAATTTCAACATAATTTATATCCTTTGGGTGTCCATTCTTAAGAACATCACTCATATATAGGTGTTTAAGTTAAGATGAGTGACCACATTAGGTCCACATATCTTAGGCTTTGGAGTAAGCTACTTTGAATATTCGGTATTTCTTCAATTTTGAGGTATACTCCATAGGTTCCTCTAAAATGAGCTTTGAATTTCATGAAGTCTTAAATTTCAACTAGTTTATCTCAAAATTCAACTGATTCATCTGAAACTAACTATCGGAGAACCGGCCGTTCATTGTCTCTTGAGAGTTATTGTCATTAATTTGGAGTATTAAGGAGTATACTCCTCGTCATCCAAATTGATTCCTACAAAGAGTATCAACAAGAGTGTTTACATCGGTTAAGGTTCTAAGTCCTAATAGTTGATTACTACACGATGATGGCATAATGATGGCCCCTAGTTCTTGTTTTCTATTGCATTTTCATACAAATTTACACTATTTGTTATGGTCGTGAGAGAGAACTTGAAGTAGTTTCGTCGTTGTCACTGATTGGACTCTCACTGTATGTAGAGACTGCAATTTGTGTCTATGTTTGTTGGCGTTCATGTAAGACCGCGTACTCGTATGGTTGTTGACATGTTTGTGTGTCGAGCCACAACCAATTTAATCCTATGTTCATAGTATATTAAGAGAAATTATATTTTTAGTAATGAGTTTGGACAAGATAGGTCAAACTCTCGAGCTAGTGACATTTGTCTTAAAAATATGGCACGATTCAAAATGAGTCTCCAGAGCACTAGGATTCTTTGTCAACCAAAAACACTTCGCTACTAGTGTATGATTTAACGCAGTACAGGCAGCAGGTAAATAAAAATATATCCTTGCGTAGGGAAAGAAAGAAAACCTAAAAAAATGAAACCATAAATGCAATACCCATCCCTACGAAGTTTTGAATTCATAATGGAATTAATGTTTGGTTGGAATTGAATAAGTTGGAATTGTATCACTATTTGGTTTGTGATGGGTATTGCATATTTGACTCATTTTCTCAAAGTAGATGTAATATCCATCACGCACAAAAAAGATGCATCACAAACTTTGATTGGTACAATATCCATCATGAACTAGAAAAAAAAATTAGAATTGTATCATTGTTTGGTTCATGATGGGTATTGCATATTTGACTTATTTTCTCAAAGTATATGCAATATCCATCACACACCAAAAAGATGCATCATAAATTTTGATTGGTGCAATACCCATCACAAACCATAATTATTTTGGAATTGTATCACTGTTTGGTTCATGAAATATGTTATCACTTCTAGAAGAAAATATTCTTAATGGAGACAACACATAGCACAAGCTACATGTTAATGCAAATGAAGAAATGATTAGAATTTCAAAGTTGTAATTAGTGAAGCATACCTTGTGAAAAGCTTGAATGGAGCTACAATTGACAATCTCATTTGCAATTGCAATGTACATCTTCTCATTGTTATGTGTACCCCTAAACCCTAAAGATTTAGTATCTAGGATCCCCACACTATAAAAGAGGAGCACATTAATATAATTTAAATTATAGGCATGGACACCAACCATTTTTAAATTCCAAACTCTAACACATTTAATTTATTTTCAATATATAGTAATTGTAGTTGCTATGTGGCATTCCTTCCTACTTATAAGTCATAATAATAAGAGTCGGCATCATGGGAAGTGGAGCCAAAAAGTAATGCTAAAAAATATTTTTCTTAACACATGCCAAAGAAAGCTATAATAATAAGAGTTGGCATCATGGGAAGTGTAGCCAAAAAGTGATGTTCAAAAATAGTTCTCCTAACACATGGCAAAGAAAGCTAGAGTGTTCCACCTACTCCACCTCTTAACCATGGTTAAGACCACTTGGGTTGGGAAATGGATGAGAATTGGATGGCGCCATCCACTACAATCATCCGGTAAGATACCAATGTAGTAGTTGGTTCGCCCTCCCCTCAGTTGCATTGCCATTCTTTGGCAAAGCCTAGATGGATAATGTTTTGTGACACCCACCACGGGGAGGGTGAAAACACATAGTATATATTATTCTATACCCTTTTATATTCATTTATAGGCAAGTCAATTCTCAAACTAGAGTAAATAAACCCACCCAACCATATCATGCCATGCATGCCATGCCCTTCGTTTGCCTTGGCAGGGTCTATATTGGTAATATTTCATGATACCTACCATGTGGGAGGGTGAAAATGGATATAAACACTCTATAGCTTGTGGTATTATATCTATAATCAAATTGGTCATGAATTGGGATCAAATATCCCAATTTGTTTAATGGGACTCAATTGGAATGAATAAACAAAAAACCTAACATTAATTAATTGTTTATCACACCCTTTATGGTAGTCTTCATAAACCTAGATTTCATGGCCTAAATGTCTTGCTCTTCTATGTGGGTCCCATCCAATCTTATCCAACTACTTGAAGGGGTCCTAATGAAAACCATGCCCCACGAGGTTGGATTTTTAAAATTCATGACAATTGCACTAACCATATGGTTTTGTGTTTCCCATATTATTAAATATCGGATCCACAATAAGTGCCTTGCAATCATTGGTAGCAACTAATGAGGGTTTCATATGACACTCAATGTTATATGACAAATCATGAAGATCATTCTACTAATGAACATGGCACAACAATTTGAATGCCACACTAAATCAAATGTTTAATGTACCATAGAGGGGCGGCAAAATTTGCCCCTTCCAAGTTAGTTGGGGACTTAAACCATGTTTAAGGTTGATCCAACTTAAAGTAAAAAAATCATTGTACTCTAATGTTGCTATGATTTTTCACCCTCCTTTGTGGTAGGTGTCACAAAAATTTCTCCAATGCCAATGGAATCTTTCCAAATCATTTGGGGTCCATGTGTTTGCTCTTTCAATTGGACCTTCCATCAATCTTACATAGTTACTTAACCTCTAAGTACCTAAAAACTATGTTTTGTCTCTCCTTCACCTTGGCAAGTGGGTAGGGGATTCAAGGGTAGCTTTGATGCAATTGGATTTATATATTTTTAGTTGGTAGGGTGAAGGATTGAGGCTTAGTTGAGACTACCCCCCCCCTCAACTGAAATGAGCCCACTGGCTCATTCTTGATAATTTATCAAAGTCAAGGCACACCACCTTTTTGTAATGATATATCTAGTAACAAAAATATATCACTACAAATATGCTCTTTTAGCTAACTAGCTCAAGAACTTAGTAATGTTATTTTTGCGATGCTATGACAAACATATAAATACATGAAATGCCAAACAAACATGCATAAATGATAAACCTCGTCATCCACAAGCCATTGCTTCCTTTTGTGGGTAGATTTTATCCTAGCCACCAATTCCCAAACATCTATTGAATTCAGGAGCACCTATAAGGAAAGGGGGGGGGGGGCGGGGGTCTATTAAAAAGTGTGAGTGAATTTCAACCATCTCAAAGTTACATGGGCTAGTTGGGCACAAGGTTCGTGAGTATTGAATGTTTTGGCTTGAAACATGAGAGGTCTTAAACAACTAATGAAAGTTAGAAAATTGTTCAACCCTTATCATGATTGAAACAATTTAAGGGATTTATTGACTCGGTTTGTTTGAGTTAGGTTGATGGTATGGGTGGTTGCAAATGTGATGTTTTTTCTTTCTATCTCCCCTCTCCCTCCCTTTTCTTATGGGGTTGGGGGGGGGTTAAGGTTAAAGACAAATTGGAGCATATGACAATGGTGTGGATTTGGTTTTTTAGTGTATAAAATTTGACAAGTGGAGGATTGAGTTTTGTGTGGAGTTTTTGTTTGCTAGACATGTTTACATGAGGTCAAGGGGTGAGGCTTGACATCTATGAAATGTCACTCGGGTATACATAGTGGGAAAAATATGAATATATGGTTAATGGTCCGCAAAATGTATTTATTGGAGTTACCCATGCATTGGCCATTGCGGAAAATAAGGATCTAAGATATTTGAGTAGGGGAATTTAAGAGCTTATCCCAAAAGGTGTTGGAGAGAGTATGGTCAGGTAGGTCATCGCATGCCAATTTTTGTATGGAGGGTGTTTGGGTTTGATATCTTCTTGAAGGGGATGTTGATAGGAAAAAATTCGATGTGTGCTAGGGGTTGGCTACACCCCGGGGTGCCAGCCCGAAACCAGTGTGGTAACCGGATTTCAACCTAAAATGGAACCCGCATCCGGTGAGTCCATACCGGACATTCAGTGGCAGCAGTGTTCAAGTTTGAAGTGTGCACATGCATTTCAATGTGAAGGGCTTCAAAATAATCACACTTCACTCAAACTTTCAAATTTTTTTGCAACACTTCACAAAAAAAACTTGATATTGGCCGTTTTGCATTGAATATGAAAATAATATGATGTCTCATTAAATTGAAGAAATACATGCAATAATATGATGCACTAAAATTATTTAGATTCCGTACATAATATACCTAATCATCATCCAACTCCAAAGGCAAAGCCCTCCGATTTTTGGTCAATTTCCAAGTGTCAAAAATTCTAGCCCAATCCATATTTTCCATCGGAAGACCACATAATGACACTCGCATCAATGCATCCAATGTTTCAAGTTTCAATCGACATCTACGATCACTCTTCACCCAATTATGTTTGGAAAATCCATGTTCACATATAGTTGTGCTTGCAAGAATTACGAGTATCCATTGCCACAATTTCATCATTGTAGGCCAATTTTGCATGAACTCCCAATCGGTGCCACAAAATAACCATGATTCATGCATTCTTTTCCGTTCGCATATGTGAGCCCAAAAGGGTGCCCACATTTAGTCTTAGACCCTTGAAACGTTAGTTGATGCACTTTGAAGTAGCATGTTACTTCACAAAAATATAAAAAGAGTGAAATGTTAGTCTTAGAAGTACCATGTTGTAAGAGGCTAGGATGTGAGTTGTTATTGTGTTTTTACCTTCGGAAGGATTTGAGTGAATGAGGATAGGTAAGGAGAACTTGGATTGAGTAGTTAGTGAGTAGGCTAGTACAAATGGATGGAGACAACCAAAGTGACTCAAGAGGCAAGTGCATTCGAATTGGGATGAATGGAGGATCACATGGAGCGCACAAGTGGATCACCTCATTATGGCCACTTAATGGGGAAGGTCCAAGGAAGAATGCAAGGTGGAGGATAAGCAAATTCTCAAAGCACCAATCAAATCACGAGTTAAGCATCGTGGTTTGAATTAAGTGGTGAGCGACGATTTGGGAAAGTAAGGGGAGAAAGTTATGGCGGCGGAAAGCGAAGGAGACTAAGTTTGGGTTGAAGCATCCCAAGTTTGGTAAAGTGTGGTAGGTAGAAAGCCAAGGCTAGTTAAATGTTCGAATTAGGATCCTTGTTGATCATTTGAGGGAGGAAGGCTTAGAAGATAGGATTGGCGCCTACTAAGTAGGAGGAAATCTCAAGGGCTTATCGTGAGCCTTGAGGGTGCTCACCCCCTCAAGCTTACTATATAATCCCTCATTCTTCCCTCACTCATCCTCTCTTTCCTTTGTGCTCCAAGGCACCCCACGAGTTATAAGTGTGGGTGTGGGAAGCCATATTGGAGCACATGTGTGTGCTTAGTTTTTAGTTTGAGAGCCAAGGCTTGTTAGCCTTGAAGAGGGCTTGACCTCTTGGTAGAATTAGTGTTGACGTGAAGGATTTTAAAGTTAATTCATGATTCCAATTTGTGGTACTTAAAGTTCATGTTTTGAATACACGTGGTTGCAAGTTCCATGTTTAAGAGTTGAGCACTTGATGTTGTGATGAGTGCAAAAATATACTTGTGTGGATTAGTTAGTCTTAGTGAAGTTAGGAAATTCTCTCTCCCCCTCTCCTCTCTAGGATTTTAGGATTTTAGGATTAGAGAAGAATTGTGTGATTAGAAAGGGGTTGTTAGTAGAATTAGGAAAATTAGGTAGGAAGATTAGTTAAGGGCTTGAATAATTAGTGAGGTAGTTGGGGATTACAACTACAAAGTTGTGGGTTCATGAAGGAGCTGGGTTTATGAAGGAGCTGGGTTTGTTTAGTTAGAAAGTAAAGAGCTGGGTTTATGAAGGACCTGGGCTTGTTTAGTTAGAAGCTAAGGAGCTGGGTTCATGAAGGAGCTGGGTTTATTTAGTTAGAAGCTAAGGAGCTGGGTTCATGAAGGAGCTGGGTTTATGAAGGAGCTAGGTTTATGTAATTAGAAAGTAAAGAGATGGGTTCATGAAGGAGCTTAGTAGATAGCCTACTTAATTAGCTCATAGACAAGTAGTTAGTTACATTATGCTAGTTAGTGTTATGTGTGGCTTTCACAAGTAAATGTATTTGAGATTGACTATAGAGAATAGTGTTTTTTAACACTTGCATCCTCTCTTTAAAAATAAACCACGTGCACAAATTAATGGAGAATGTGGAGCACTCTCGCGATGGCAAGACAAAGGAAGCAAAGACCAAAGGTGCGAGGGAGAGATTGACATAAGTCACATAAGTATTTCTTAATACTTAAAGGCTTATGTACAGTATGGAGACACCAAGTGAGACCTCTTATAGTAGCGATACGGAATACACAAGTGATAGTTCAAGTGGTAGTATAGAGTCAACGGCACGGACTCCATTTAGGAGAGGGATATCCTTAAGGGCTTGTGTAGCTAAAGCGGCCGGATGGACGTTAGAAGCAAACAAAGACAAAATAGCACCCGAGCATAAGGAGGTTAAAATAACATAGTTAACTTGTGCATTCTCCACATACGTATTGAAATCGTACATTGAGTTGTTAAAAGTGAAATTCCAGTTAAATCCAAGACCACTTGAAGGGTGAACCTTGCACTATGGACTCATCCAAGTCCAAATCCAATACCGCGGAGGAATGTGAGCCCAAACCCACTACTCGGACTACGGACGCTTAAGGGTGGGAGGTTTGGCCTCACATAATTGGTGCGTCTGCCGGGAGCGAAGCGGAAGGTAGTTACAAGACTTGGAGGCGACTAGGAGACTTGGAGGCAACTAGGAAAAATTGGAGACACAAACTTGAGAGAAGGGAAGGAGCACCCGAAACTCGGTAAGTATTCTCTCTTTGGGTTACATTTGAATTCATTGTATTTCAACCATTCCTTGGAATGAATTGCATTGTCAATTACGCAAATTCATTTTTGAGGAAGGAGCGCGGCGAAGGTACGTCCTCAACCTTTTTGGGGATTTGCTAAGAACTTAAAAGGAACCTATAACCGAGTAGCTCATTAAAACATTAGAGGGTAAATTCACCTTAGGACATTGAACTTTGACACTCACCTCGGGGTGAGTCTCAAAGTTTTGGGAGTTGTCATTTCATGCTCTAGATTAAATTAATATTTCACAAAGTTTATGGTGTTGTTACATTGAGTCACGATTGAGGGGAGTGCTAACTCACAGGGGGATGCGATTGCTCAAGGTATGTTTATTTCTTCAAAGTGAACTCATTAACTAATTAAGGAATGCCTTTTGTACTCGTGATTGTTGTTATCCGTTGTAGAGGGTAATTCCCGAATTGTGGATGGTGTGAGAAGTTGAAGGGTGAAGCCTCGACTTTTAACATAATCTACTCGGAAGGTCACCCCCTCACAATCGGTATTGTGGTGAGTGTTAATTTGCGGGAAGGTGCGGAGGTGATGCTCCGACTTAACCAAAAAATTAACATGAACATGCCTATCCCCTATTGGGATTCTTTCACCTAAGTGGGCTTGCAGGTTCTTTTCCTCACCTCCTAAAAAAATTATAACCACACCAAGACAAGTGAAAATATTAAGAGGGGAATTGCTAGGATTATGTGTGGTCAAGTGAGGGTCGATCGATTCTTATGGAATGCAAGGTAGGACTCGCTCACAAAAACCAAGTTTGATAGTAGGACTAGAGAAATCTACTCGAAAGAGGCGGTCCTCTAAAATCAGTGATAGATTAGAACAAGATAATGTTAGAATAGAGAGTTGTTTGAACGTCGAACCTAGGACTAGGTCAATTCTAGACACCTTAGAACTTGGAGCTCAACTTGAAGAGGAGATCACTCCCTCCAAATTGAGTGGTGAAACTTCTTCGGAAAATTACACACTTAGAGAAGAATTCCCGGTAGAAGTTGATAGGGGATTGTTGAATAGTTCACCGGTCACCATGGCCGAGGAACGGGGGATGGATCCACCACCCATACCCCCAATTCCGCCCATACCTCCTATACCTCCAATAGACCCATTGGTTAGGCCAAGAGGCCTACCAATTGTGGTTCCACAAAATTTAGCGGCGATGGATATGCCATCTCATCTCCCTAAATTTTATGGGACCAAGGATGAGGACCCCTCTCGGCACATGGAACGGTATATCGAACGGTTGGCTAGCTTCCTCATAACCGACCCGGGTTATTGGTTAGTGTGGTTTCCTACCACTCTAGAGGGGGAAGCCTATGAATGGTATCGGGATCATGCCGAGGGACATTTTAGGGGATGGGAACAATTACAAAGGGAGTTTCTTAACGAATTTAGGCCGGAAGTGGGTCAAAGTACCGCATTAAGGGCATTGTCGTCATTGAAGCAAGGAAGGGAGGAAGAAATTTCGGCTTACATTAGGAGGTTTGATTTAGTGTGCACTAGATTTGTGGGTACCATGCTCAACGACGACACGCTAAAGCAATTTTTCATTCAAGGGTTTTTTAAGTCCGGAACTATTAGGGGTGTTCTAGAAAGGAATCCCTTGACCTTGGCGGATGCCAAGCGTGCGGCTAGAGATATTGAAAACTTGGATAAAGATCACGAAAGGCTATGGAGAAGGGAGGATGAATTGATCCCACAATTCATCCCCATACGCCCTAGGGTGGTAGCGGTAGAACCCGCTAAGTATGAGAACCAAATTCCATATGCCATTGTGGACACCGGCCCCCGACCTTTAGCGGTTAGGGAACCGGCACCTCTTTTGGCACTACCGGCCCCTAGAACGGATCCACACTTGGAGGAGGTTGAGAGAAGACTAGGTGCTAGCCAACTAGGATTCCAAGAGGCTATGATAAAACAAATGCAAAGCCTCACGGATCAAATGTCATTAATGATCCGGAGTCAACAACCGGGGCCTCCACCCCCGGTTGAGTCGGGTAGGCATTCTTCCGGATTATGGTGTGTCCAATGTGGCCAACCGGGCCACACGCGTCAATTTTGTAGAAGTGGACAAAACCGTGACCAAAGAGGAAACGGTAACCCACCTCAACAAAATCAACGAGGTCAAGCGCCACCTCACTATGGAAATGGAAGCAATAGAGGACCACAACCTAGAGGGCAAGGTGGCCAAAATTTAGAGAAGAAGGAATTTCATCCCTTTTGTGGAAAGTGGCACGCTCAAGGACAATGTTGGTCCGAAGGTCAAGAGTTTAATTGTAGCAATTGTGGAGGAAGTCATCCCTCGGATACGTGTCGCCAACCGGACAAAATAATTAATGTCCCTTACCCGGTGGCTAATCCACAACAACAAGCAAGGGATAATATGCGAGGTGCTAGGCCACAAGGAGTACCGGCCAATGAACTTAGGCCACCTAACTTATACTATGACCATAGTAATGCTAGGCAAACTTTTCATCCACCGGCGGGCTTGCAAACTACAACCGGTTACATTCCAATACAAAATAGACAAGGAGTTCCACCTAATGGTAGTAACGGGAGACAAGCGCCTCCAACGGATCCGGGACCATCTAACTCCCAAGATGTTAGGTTCATGGATGGAGTGTTGGAGGCCACATGTGATGACATGCTTCCTCTCCCAACGAGAATTGGAGAGGAGCAAAGTCAATGGCCTCCTCACACCAATGCTATTACATATGAGTTAGTGAAGGGTAAGGGTGTGGTTGAAGAAGCACCTGCACTAGCGGTAACTACTAGGGCTAGGAGAGGGGATGCCCCGTTGGAGGTAGGAATAGGAGAGCAAGGAAATTACTCTTCGGATGAAGAGATTAATCTCTCCGAGTTGGATAGGGTAGCTAGAAGAGCTACTAAGGATGTGGAGAGGGAAAATATAATTTTACAAGATAGGGAGAGGACTAATGCGGTACATGACTTGGATAATAGCGATGTGGGTGAATGGGAAGGACCGGGGGTTCCCGTAGACGAATTCGACGTAGTGGGTAATTCTAAGGTGGAAAGATCTACCGGGTACGACTTGTGGGCGGACCTTAGTACACTCAAGGCGGATATTACTTTCGGCCAACTATTGGAAATTTCACCCACGGCAAGGAAAACATTAAAGGAGGGAATGCCGGTACACAAGAGGATGAGGAAGGTGAAAGCTAAAATAGCCGCTAGGATCCAATCACAAGGTGGAAGAGACGTGAAAGCTATAGAAATAGAAGTTGTTATAGTAGATAAGGTGGTTCCTAATGTGCTAGTCGACGGAGGGAGTAGTCTAAATATACTACCGGAGGATACTATGAAAAAATTGGGACTTGGACTCACGGGGCCTTCACCTTTGGTCATAAATATGGCAAATCAAAGTTCGACTACGCCTTTGGGGATGATCAAGGATTGTAGAATGACTACGGGAGGCGAGGAGTACTTGGTCACCTTCCATGTCATTAAAATGCACTCCAACAAGGACACATTCCCCATTTTGCTAGGTAGGCCTTGGTTGCGGATGGCGAATGCTATGGTCAATTGGGGTGGACCTAAACCATCCATCACTTATGGTCCGGAGGGTAATAGGGTCATAGTGTCCATTGGTTCATTAGAAGGATGGATGAAGAAGGAGATGTATTTGCCATTGGAGAAGGAAATTGATGACTTAAACGAGAATGAGATTGGCAAGGCATTGGTGGGAGTCGTCCATCCCGAAGGTCAAAGGGTTGTTATAGATTCGGGCTCGGGAAGTCTAGGTCCTAATTTTTACAATTATGGGGATAATGGGGATTATGCCCAATGGCTAAGGGAGTACCCCGAGTCCGAGGTTGATGTAATGGTTACATTTCACCAAGTAGGCTTAGGGAGTGAATTTCCTAGTGTTAGTTTAGGAGAGGGCTCATTGTTGGAGCCATGTGAGGTGCTCACCGAGGAAGAGTGGGTTAGCGGTGGGTTAACACCTTGGGTAGATGACGTGGAAGAGGGTGAGGTTAGTTTAATTCATGTAGATGGGACTCAAGAGGAGGATGTGATTATTGAGTCATCGAAATTGGAGGAGCCTTTACATTTCAAGACCACGTCTACGGGGATAGTTGTAGGTCAAGATGTGAAAGATTACCCCAATGTGCCTTCCGATTGGTATCGGAACAAAGAGGAACAAGCACATGTGTCGGAAGCGGATTGGCGGTACGTGGATGTGAAATTAAAGAATGGAAAAACCCGACAAATGAAGATGGGTTCCAAATTGGGGGAGAAAGAGGTTAGGGAGTATAGCAATTTGGTGGATGAGTTTAGTGATACTTTTGCATGGTCCTACGATGAGCTTAAGGGAATTCCTAGGGAAATGGTAGAGCACCGGATTCCTTTAATTCCGGGGGCGAGGCCAATTAGACAAAAGGAGAGGAGGATGAATCCTCAATTGCAATTGTTGGTGAAAGCGGAATTGGAAAGGTTATTGAAGGCCGGGTTTATCAAGCCGGTGGAAATCACGGATTGGGTTTCTCCTATGGTCTTAGTAAAGAAAAAAAATGGGAAATTAAGGGTTTGTGTCGACTATAGGAAATTGAATTCGTGCACACAAAAGGATCACTTCCCCTTACCTTTTATCACCTTGTTGCTTGAGGAGGTTGGAGGTCATTCGCGATATACCTTTATGGATGGGTATGCGGGTTATAATCAAATTTCCATAGCCCTCCAAGATATCCATAAAACGGCTTTTACTACACCTTGGGGTACTTTTGTGTGGGTAGTGATGCCATTTGGGTTATGTAATGCCCCGGCTACTTTCCAACGATTAGTAATGTATATCTTCACCGACTTGTTGTTCAAATCCATGACCGTCTTTGTGGACGATTTTAGCACACAAAGTAATGTGGACGATCACCTACATTGTGTTAGGGAGGCATTGGTTAGGTGTAGGAAGATGAGGTTAGCATTGAACCCGGATAAGACATTTTTGGGAGTGAATAAGGGAGTGTTGTTGGGTTATGTTGTTAGTGAGAAAGGTAGAGAACCCGATCCGGATAAGATTGCGGCCATAAGCGACTTGGCAACTCCAACCAATTCCAAGGGGATCTCTAAGTTGTTAGGACATGTGGGATGGTACCGGGAACTTATTCCTAATTTTTCAAAGATAGCGGTGCCCATTACCCATTTGCTCAAAAAGGATGTCAAATTCGAGTGGACGGATGCTTGTCAAAAAGCCTTTGAGGAATTGCGGGATAGGTTGAGCACCTATCCGGTGTTGATACCACCCAATTGGGGTAAACCTTTTCACGTCTATTGTGATGCTAGTAATGTGGCAATAGGGAGTGCGCTTTGTCAAGCAACGGGAGAAAAAGAGAAGGATCAACCTATAGCTTATGCGAGTAAGCAATTGACCCCCGCCGAAAGAAACTACTCTACAACGGAGAGGGAGTGCCTAGCCATGGTGTTTTCCGTTAAAAAGTTTAGGCATTACCTCATGTGCAACCCGGTTGTATTTTTTGTTGACCACATGGCTATCAAGTATCTAGTTAACAAGGCGGAGTTAAGTGGTAGGTTAGCTAGGTGGGTTTTGTTATTAGAAGAATTCGACTACACGGTGGAATATAAACCGGGTCGTATGCATTTACAAGCGGACCACTTGTCTAGGTTGTCGGAGGAGATAGGAAAAAATCCGGTAAATGATATGTTAGTAGATGATAGCCTCTTTGTGGTCACTTCTACACCGGAGTGGTATGCGGGCATAGTGGAATTTCTAACAACCCACAAGTTGCCCAAAGAGTGGACAAAAGAAGAGAGAAGGAAGGTGAGGGTAAATAGTAGGCAATTTGTTGTAGTGGGCCATAGGTTGTTTAGAAGGGGGTCCGATGGTATTTTACGACGATGCGTGTCAAAAACGGAGGTTGAAGCGATTTTAATCGCTTGCCACGATAGCGCTTGCGGCGGTCACTTCTCGGGTCAACTCACCGGGCAAAAAATACTTAGAGCGGGCTACTTTTGGCCTACACTATTTAAGGACGCCCATGACTATGTAAGGAAATGCGACGCTTGCCAACGGTATGCCCGAAACGACCTTAGAATGGAGATGCCTTTACATGTATCATTACCCTTAATTCCTTTCGAAAAATGGGGCATCGACTATGTGGGTGAGGTCCATCCCCAATCTTCAAAAGGAATGAAATATATTGTGGTGGCAACCGAGTACCTCACCAAGTGGGCGGAAGCCAAAGCGGTGAAGACCGACACGGCGGAACACGCGGCAACATTTATGTACGAAAACATAATTTCGCGATTCGGGGTGCCGAAGATCCTAGTAAGCGATAGGGGTACTCACTTTTTGAATGACTTGATTCGAGAGATGACAGAGAAATTTAAAATTGATCACCGGAAGACTACTCCCTACCACCCACAAACCAATGGACAAACGGAAAGGGTTAACGGAATTTTGGTGAGTATACTACGCAAGACGGTTATAGACTCGAAGCGGGATTGGGATACGAAACTAACGGCGGCACTTTGGGCATACCGTACAACCTATAAGGTAACTACGCGTGCTACACCATTTTCCTTAGTCTATGGTCTTGAAGCGACACTACCAATCGAATATGAAGTCGAGTCACTTAGGGTGGCCGTGAGTACGAGACTTACCGAAAGTCAATCCTTACGAAATCGACTAACCGATTTGGAAGCACTTGACGAAGGGAGGAGAATGGCGGCTCAACATATTGAGGCAATCCAAAGAAGGAGAAAGATTACTTTCGACAAACGACATAAGAGAAGGGCCCTAACACCGGGAATGATGGTCATGATTCAAGACGCACGAAAGCTTGAATTTCCGGCGAAATTCGATGCGGTATGGTTAGGACCTTACCTTGTCTATGAGGTCTTTCCTAATAATTCAATTCAATTGGAAACGTTGAATGGTGAGCTCTTTCCTACCCGTACATCGGGAAGTAGATGTAAGGAGTACCGAGCTTGACTAGGCACCTTACCCTTGGAGCAAGAGATGTTTGGATTCATCCCCCGATGGTCGCCAATTATGTGAGCCCAAAAGGGTGCCCACATTTAGTCTTAGACCCTTGAAACGTTAGTTGATGCACTTTGAAGTAGCATGTTACTTCACAAAAATATAAAAAGAGTGAAATGTTAGTCTTAGAAGTACCATGTTGTAAGAGGCTAGGATGTGAGTTGTTATTGTGTTTTTACCTTCGGAAGGATTTGAGTGAATGAGGATAGGTAAGGAGAACTTGGATTGAGTAGTTAGTGAGTAGGCTAGTACAAATGGATGGAGACAACCAAAGTGACTCAAGAGGCAAGTGCATTCGAATTGGGATGAATGGAGGATCACATGGAGCGCACAAGTGGACCACCTCATCATGGCCACTTAATGGGGAAGGTCCAAGGAAGAATGCAAGGTGGAGGATAAGCAAATTCTCAAAGCACCAATCAAATCACGAGTTAAGCATCGTGGTTTGAATTAAGTGGTGAGCGACGATTTGGGAAAGTAAGGGGAGAAAGTTATGGCGGCGGAAAGCGAAGGAGGCTAAGTTTGGGTTGAAGCATCCCAAGTTTGGTAAAGTGTGGTAGGTAGAAAGCCAAGGCTAGTTAAATGTTCGAATTAGGATCCTTGTTGATCATTTGAGGGAGGAAGGCTTAGAAGATAGGATTGGCGCCTACTAAGTAGGAGGAAATCTCAAGGGCTTATCGTGAGCCTTGAGGGTGCTCACCCCCTCAAGCTTACTATATAATCCCTCATTCTTCCCTCACTCATCCTCTCTTTCCTTTGTGCTCCAAGGCACCCCACGAGTTATAAGTGTGGGTGTGGGAAGCCATATTGGAGCACATGTGTGTGCTTAGTTTTTAGTTTGAGAGCCAAGGCTTGTTAGCCTTGAAGAGGGCTTGACCTCTTGGTAGAATTAGTGTTGACGTGAAGGATTTTAAAGTTAATTCATGATTCCAATTTGTGGTACTTAAAGTTCATGTTTTGAATACACGTGGTTGCAAGTTCCATGTTTAAGAGTTGAGCACTTGATGTTGTGATGAGTGCAAAAATATACTTGTGTGGATTAGTTAGTCTTAGTGAAGTTAGGAAATTCTCTCTCCCCCTCTCCTCTCTAGGATTTTAGGATTTTAGGATTAGAGAAGAATTGTGTGATTAGAAAGGGGTTGTTAGTAGAATTAGGAAAATTAGGTAGGAAGATTAGTTAAGGGCTTGAATAATTAGTGAGGTAGTTGGGGATTACAACTACAAAGTTGTGGGTTCATGAAGGAGCTGGGTTTATGAAGGAGCTGGGTTTGTTTAGTTAGAAAGTAAAGAGCTGGGTTTATGAAGGACCTGGGCTTGTTTAGTTAGAAGCTAAGGAGCTGGGTTCATGAAGGAGCTGGGTTCATGAAGGAGCTGGGTTTATGAAGGAGCTAGGTTTATGTAATTAGAAAGTAAAGAGATGGGTTCATGAAGGAGCTTAGTAGATAGCCTACTTAATTAGCTCATAGACAAGTAGTTAGTTACATTATGCTAGTTAGTGTTATGTGTGGCTTTCACAAGTAAATGTATTTGAGATTGACTATAGAGAATAGTGTTTTTTAACACTTGCATCCTCTCTTTAAAAATAAACCACGTGCACAAATTAATGGAGAATGTGGAGCACTCTCGCGATGGCAAGACAAAGGAAGCAAAGACCAAAGGTGCGAGGGAGAGATTGACATAAGTCACATAAGTATTTCTTAATACTTAAAGGCTTATGTACAGTATGGAGACACCAAGTGAGACCTCTTATAGTAGCGATACGGAATACACAAGTGATAGTTCAAGTGGTAGTATAGAGTCAACGGCACGGACTCCATTTAGGAGAGGGATATCCTTAAGGGCTTGTGTAGCTAAAGCGGCCGGATGGACGTTAGAAGCAAACAAAGACAAAATAGCACCCGAGCATAAGGAGGTTAAAATAACATAGTTAACTTGTGCATTCTCCACATACGTATTGAAATCGTACATTGAGTTGTTAAAAGTGAAATTCCAGTTAAATCCAAGACCACTTGAAGGGTGAACCTTGCACTATGGACTCATCCAAGTCCAAATCCAATACCGCGGAGGAATGTGAGCCCAAACCCACTACTCGGACTACGGACGCTTAAGGGTGGGGGGTTTGGCCTCACAGCATAACTGCATCAAAGTTTCCACAAATTCCAATATTTTTTCCTTTGCATCGATTTGCAATGTCATTATTCCAATCAAACCTCCCAAGTAATCTGTCAAGCCATTGCTCAGTGAGTTGATTCCTCTCAATCTCATCCAGAGGATAATGTTTAAGACTAAATAATCTTGTGGAACTGAAAATAGATTAATCGGAAAAATGAGCATTTAAACTGTCAATCACTTTTTGAACATACTCTGCACCAAGGATTTTACATGCCTCGATTGTACCAACACGTTGACATCCATGCATGCTCTCTCCATGAAGTAAATGGGTTTTTTCTACGCCAAAAGAATCGATATATGTTATCATGCTTGATGGTACAACCTTGCGAAGAAACTTCCCTAAATGCTTAGAAGTCTGTCCAAAATGCAATCCCAAGTATTGACGCCTTAACATTGTAATTGTCACATCCAATGTGGAGGCAATTGCAGTGATATCCACATGATCAAATTGAAATTTTTTGTTGAGTTTGTTCAACTCAACAAAAACATCTGTAAGGAAATGAACAAAAAATTGAAATTGAAATGATGTCATTTTGTGATACCAAATACTCTCATCAATTTCCCATGCCTCGAGGATAGCTGGCATACAATAAACCAAACGGTCCATAATTCTCCCTCGAGATATCCACCAAACGTTATGTATTTGTAAAACAACTCGAGCTTCGTCACAAAATGCTTCCAATAATCTTTGAATCACCCTCTTTTGAATTGATGATTGATCCAACCATTCATATACTCGATTAGCTGCTTGATCTATAAAATTCAAATCCGGAAAATGCTTATTAGCATATTACGCTGCTAAAATTTCTCGATGAGCAATACAATGAACACCCATTAATTGAAGTACATTTTTTTGAAATCTTGTAGTTAATCTCTATTGTTCTCCAATCATTGATGCGGCACCATCCGTAGCTATAGTTACGAGTTTATAAATATCCAAATGCATCTTATTCAAAAGCCCAAGTATGGTTGTAAACATGCATTTTCTAGTACCTCGAACAAGTGACATAAGTTCAACATATTTAATCAAAACATATCCTTCTCTTACTTTGCTCAAATATATAATATATATAATTAAATGAGGTTTTATTGTCCGATCAATGGCTTCATCTATTAGTATTGAAAATACAGGATTAGTTTGAACATCAACAAATAAACTTTCTGACAGATGAGAAGAAATCGCATTCAAAAATTGCATGCTTATTGTTATATTTGTATAAGCAGAGTACTCTAAATTAATAGGCATGTTTGGTATTTTCAACAACCTCTGCATCTTACATTGTTCAATAAAATGCAATAAAGGTTGATCATTCCATATGACGAAATATAAAAACTTCATAACAATCAAGATTCTTCCTCGTTCTTTCTCTACCATAGTTTGAATGTGTTGTTCAAATGGTACAATGTTACCTCGAGGAAAATGTCTAGCTTTCCAACGAACCAATGCAAGTTTGTGGTCTTCACTTTCTCATGAATTTTGATAGCGGATTTTTGTAAAGTTGTACATCCATCTTGACCTCACCGTTTCCCAAGCTTGAATTCTTCACAAGCTTCACATTTCATAACTCCATGTGGAGGTCCCCCTGCAGGCCTGACATGATACAACCACCTACGACCAATTTTCCAAGCTTATCGAAAAACTCTCTTAAACACCCTCGGACGATTGACCAACAACTCAACTTCTTGCTCTTCATCACGAATCTCAATATTAGGCTATTTTTCATTAAGAGACAAAGTTTCTGAATCACTCATGTCAAAATCTTCTGGAGCATTGAAATTTTGATGTGAGATACTACGCTCAACATCCATAGGAGTTCATTCCGCACTTGATCCAAAACCTAGAGAGAAATATATATTGAGATCAAGTTGTCGAGCATCTCGAGGTGGACGTCCAAAGCTTGTTCGGATTTGAGATCCCATCTAGAATGTTGCAAGAATAAACCATAAGAATGAAAGTATGTTAGAAATATAGATGACAACTTCACCTAAATGCTTACACATAGTTAGTTAACAATTTATAAAATATAACAAATGTATTTTCTCCCAAACACTGTATTCTAACTGATGTTCACCATTCAATTTTTCATAATAGATAGATAGACTTTAAATATATAAGGACTGGATTTAATGGATATATTTCTAAAACATCAAATAGTTGACATGGTAGTGTATTTTGATATACAACATCTATCAGTGCTCTAAATCATTAAACAAACAGTTGTAAAGTAAAACATGACATTATGCTGTAACAAATTGTTTGTTTAACATCGCGATGGTAATGATCATTGAAGTTATCTTAGAATTAAAGAGACCGGCACAGTTCCATAAGATAAGTTTGAGACTACCTACTATTGTAACGAAAGAATTTTCTAGCTGCTTGTTGACGTATTGTTAATGAGATATCAGTCTGCATGCACACCAATCGTGATGTACATGAAAATGTATATACATCCAAAGTTTTACAGTACACCACTATAAAAGAACATGGAATATTAATATTTACATCTCTGTAATACACAACAATATTGTATCAAAAAAAAATTTTGACGGCCAAAATGGCATTTGACAAGCATTGAAGACTTCAATATTGAACACTATTGTCAAGTATTGAAGAACAGAAAATTACTGACTTTTACCAAAATATTTTAGGGTTGATTTTTGTCTGTCACATGTGACAACCTGATTTGACAAATTTCCTTGGAATTGGTGAAGAATGGGGGAACTTCGAAAAATCCCACCTCATTGAACCTCAAGAAATTTATAACTAATATAGGACAAAATTGTGAAGATTCAGTTATCTATTGAGAGGCAACAAAAACTTGGTGTACAATGGAGTTGGGAAGCCTGTAATTGAATATGACCTCCCCTTTAGTTCCAGTGAGAGGTTTGATGTGACAACATGAGAGCAATATCAAGGATTAGACAGATGGTTAAGGATTCTCAGTCTTCATATAAGATAATGAACTAACTTGCATGAATTTGTAGACACTTACTCAAGAATATAGTAGAGACTTGACATACGTTATTCAATTGAGCTGCCTTGCAAGCGGGGTAAAGTGAAGAAACTGCAGTTGTTACACCATTATTATGTCAAGAACTTCAAAATGGAAACACCGCAACCATGGAGAGAATCAATGCCCCGAAATCTCTGCAGACGCTCGTTCTTTGGTTTAATGACTTCCACACACACTCTAGGTATTTCAGGATAATAATTTTGGTTGCATATGTAGCATCCTTGGTGGAGGCATCAAGTGACGTGGACATGCAATGATCAAGTATTACATCAGCTCTTTTTCTACTGCCTACTAAAAATGTCGTAATTTAGTTTGATGATGAAGCTTTAATACCTAGTATTGATATTTCTAGCTCAAGTGCAAAGCACAAGCATCCATCACGGAGCTTTCACCACTTTGTGCATGACATCAGAAGATTCAATGAATTCAAGGGAAAAACTTAAAATTCCATAATACTTAATCCTCCCAATTCGTATGGTATGCTCCCGTTGAGGTTATTGTTGTGACATGTACACAAGAACATGAGTCTTGTGTTGTATATCTTTAAATGTTGACAACAAAATGTTTAAAAACCTGTCAAACGTTCATGATAGAGAATGATGTAGAAGGTCCATAAATTTCATTTCTGGAAGTTGTAAGTTTGATTCTAGAACTTCTAAAGTCTTATGTCTCAATAGAATACACATATGTAGAAATTGGAAATATTTCAATCATGATACTCACAATGCCTCAAGATTAATGAGGAGATCTGCCCTCTACTTGCAGCTCTAGTCATCCCCTCTAACTTAATATGAACACATACCTATTAATTTAATTACTTGCAAAACAACATCTCCTTATGGTTTGGGACAAACGTGTCTACTATCAAAGAGTTCCTTACTGAATCCCGATAAGCGTGTAGACAATAGGCAAGCTGGTGCACAATAGTTTCTGACCACCATTTTATCAATACTGCAAATTTAAGAGAGCAGATTTACCTACTATGTTGCACCCGAACACCAAGCACCCCGAGTTAGTTGCACCAATAACGTGATAATTGAGCCTCCAAGTCCGCAGCACAGTGCACCACAACACCCAATTGAATGGAGAGTGGTGAATCTGCACCGCACCGCACGCCCAACCGAATCGAGAGCACCGAATGGAGAGTGCCGAATCTGCAACACCCAACTGAATCGAGAGCACTGAACGGAGAGTGTCGGGTCGAGAGCACCGAATCGGAAGTGCCGAATTGAGAGCACCAAATTGATGAGAGTGCCGAATCGAGAGCACCAAATCGGAGTGCCGAGCCGAAGTGCCTATTCACAAATCTCTTGTCCACGCACATAGGCATACAAGCTGACAAACAGAGGCTGCAATTCTAAATCATAATCGACAGTACCGAACTGAGTGCCGACTTGGATAGTGCCAAGTCGAAGTTGGCAGTCAGTGCCGAGTCAAAGTTGCAGAGTTGAAATTGTAGGAGTCCAACTGAGTTTCTACAACCACTATATTTTGTGATAGGCAGTTTTTGGAGAGGCCTTCATTATGACTGGTGGAAACTTTGTAGAGCATATTTTTGTGAAGTACCCCAAAAAGAAAAATATTTTTTGACGACCAAAATGGTATTTGAGAGGCGTTGAAAACTTCAATATTGAACACTGAGTGGCAGTGTCAAAGGTTGTGGGGGACATGTTCCTCCCGTTGGAGCCAAGTGCAATGAAACCAAGGTTTTCAACCGTTGGTCCCAAGCAACATTAGGATTGCGCATGGATGAGAACGCGATTTTGTGGACATATTTTGTTTGTAATCATCCCATGCAGTTGACTGTGGCTTGCTCCGCATGATCTCGCTACATATGCTTCGCAAGTTTATTTTGAGTTTGCTTCCTGTGAGCCCAAATTGATGTCCACATGTGTTGTTAACACTTGTAAAACATTACAAGTAGTGTTTTGTTGATTTATGATTATTCACAAAAATATAAAAAGAGTGAAGCTCGAAGAAAGCTAAGTTTGAAGCATTAGGCTTGTGTGGAGTGGATTTAAGTAGTATGAGGACATACCTTGGTAAAGTGTGGTAGGTAGAAAGCCAAGGTTAGTTAAATGTTTGAATTAGGATCTTTGTTGATCATTTGAGGGAGGAAGGCTTAGGAGATTAGATGAGAGCCTACAAAGTAGGAGGAGATTTCGAAGGCTTATCGAGAGCCTTGTGGATGGGATGAGTCCCTACTTAGAAGGAGAAGGTTAAGGGGTTGTGATTGGAGGCTCTAATCCTCTCACCCTACCCTTATCTCATGCCCTCTCTCCCTCTCAACTCACTATATAATCCCTCATTCTTCCCTCACTCATCCTCTCTTTCCTTCGTGCTCCTTAAGCACCCCACGGATTATAAGTGTGGGTGTGTGGGAAGCAAGATAAGAGCACATGTGTGTGCTTAGTTCTTAGGTGAAGAGCCAAGGCTATTTAGCCTTGAAGAGGGATTGACCTCTTGTTAGAAGTAGATTGGGTTTAAGGAATTTGGAGTTTGATTGTAAACTTCAACTTGTTGTATTGAAATTCATATTGAAGTGAGAGAGTTCAAACTTGTCTAAACTTGTGGCATTTAGAGTGACTAGATTGTACTAGGTGCATTACTTGTAGTGTTTTATTAGTTATGAACTTGAGCAGAACTTTATAGTGAGAGATTTGTCAATTATGGATGATCAGAGTGTTCAATGGGTATGAAAATTTGAGGGATTGTTTATTATAAAGTATGGGAGTTGTGGAAAAAATTTGAGAGCTTCAGTCATTGGGATGAAAGAGTTATTAAAAGTTGAAGGGGAGGGTGTCTAGGAACAAAGCAGCAAGGTTTGAAAATATGTATATCTTAGAGGGTTATAGATATGGATACCAAAATTTGACACTACCTTTTGAACTTATATATCTATCTTGTGTCAAAATTTTAGATTGATTGGACGTAGGAGTTGGAAGTTATTAGAGTTTTAATGACCGGATGCTTTATCACAGCATTCATACTAAGTAGTTAGAGTTAGAATTTCATGCATAACTTTTGCATATGAACTTTGTTTGTGCCAAAATTTGGTGTGGAGATTTTTGATAAGGTACTTAACAAGTGTACCAAATTTCACTTGAAGAACATAAGTTGGGTGGGAGTTATACTATTCTGAAGTTTAGTAGGAAGACATTGATAGAGATTTACATCAAGAATAACTTAGAGAAGGAAGGGCAAGGATAAGTATATAAATATTTTTTAATACTTGTATTTAAAGCCTATGTGCTCATGGAATCCACAAGCGAAGTGTTATGTACCAATACGGAATCAACCACGATGACATGTGATAGCACGGAATCAATAAGCGAGAACTCATGTAGTAGTGTGGAATCGACGGCAAGGACTCGATTCACAAGAGGGATATCTTTGAAGGCATGCGTGGCCAAAGCGGCCGGGTGGACATTAGAAAAGGCTAAGGATATAACCTTGCCCGACATTAAAGAATGTAAAACTACATAGTGTGGTGTTAATCAAGTTGTGTATATTCCAAGGGTAGATTGGAATTATATATTGGATTACAAAGAGAGAAGTTTCTACATGTCATTATAAACTTTTCCACTCGGGCTAGGACGAAATCGAAGGGTGGAGGATTTTTGGTGACACTAACGCTCTGTGAAATTGAACAAAAAGAGTGGGTTTAATCTTTGGGTTATCGGGGTACTAGTAAGAAGTATCCAACACTAAAGAATAGACAAGGACATGTGAGCCATAGACTTTTACCTGGACCACAGACGCTTAAAGGTGGGGGTTTATTGCTAACACGCATCCGGCACCATATTACCATGGCCCGGTTTGTGGATCAAATTCACCTTCATAAGCGCCAAAATATCATGCCACCACAATGGCTTGGTGCTCACTTGCACTTGTGTCTCAAAATAATTCAAGGACACATTATCCATATACACCTTGGTCTTGTGCAACCCCAAATCGTGTTGCCACATCTCCTAGCAATGCACTACGGCGAAGAGTTTTTTCTCATGACTTGGCTGTCACCTTTGACAACCATGAAGTTTCATGCTCCCATATGCAATGGCCATCCATCTTGCATCAACACTCCACCAATGCCAAAGTCACTTGCCCACGTATGCACCTCAAAAGGTTTGTCAAGCTCCACAAACTTGAGCACGGGTGGTGAAGACAACTTGTTCTTAAGCTCTCCAAAGGCTTGGTGACAAGGCTCATCCCATTTTTGGGATAGCGCTTTCTTAAACAAGTCGGACAAGGTCCTAGCAACCTTAGCGTCGGTGGTAGTTGGTTAGGCCAAGCAATGACCTAAGCCCTCTTTGTGTCAAGGGCCGCTTCCACTCTTGGATTGCCTTGACCTTACTCATGTCCGTCCACTAACTTCATTTGTCACCACATAGTTCAATAACTCAATTTCTCTTTGAACAAAGTTACTTTCCACTCCTTGGCGGTAACTTTTTGAACAACCCATCGATGAATACATCCTTTTACCTCGCCAACAACCCACGAATGTGGTTTGGGGAAGGCCCATCTTTCTTAGCCTCCCCATGAGTTCCTTGGAGTTGCTCCAATGGAACCACGACCATTATTTGTTGAATTCTCATTTGGTCCATTGAGACCAAATTCAACTTGGCCCTTCCTACCATAGGAGTCGTTGCCAATTTCAAATTCACCTCTTTGCCAACATGGCACACCACAAGCACACCGGCTTGCGCCTCACATCTACCATGTTAATTTCAAAGAAGGTGTCCTCCAAAATGAGGGCACCTCATCCATTTCACATAATGTGAAATCTCCACAAATTCCAATGTCCCACATTTCAAGGTCACATGCAAGGCCACTTCATTTGTCTTATGCGGTTTGCCGTTTTCCAACCGCACATTGATGGGCTTGCCCACTCTACTTGTCGGCAAGCCCCAATACATTGTGAGTTTCCTGCTCACAAAAGAGTGCGTTCCTTTTTATGAACCCATGAGAGAGTTTTTTCATTCATTTGAGCCTCAAGGTACAGAAAACTTGGCCTTGGCTTACGGCTACTAGCCTTGGCCACAAAGCCACCATCTAGCAATTGGTCCACGGCAACAACATGATTTGTCTTGGTACCACAATGCCACTTTCTAACATTTCGTTCATGGCACAAACATGATTTACTTTGGTACCACAAGGCCACCTTCTAACATTCTGTCCGCGGCACAAACATGAATTGCCTTGGTACCACAATGCTAACTTCTAACATTCCGTCCATGGCACAAACATGCTTTGCCTTGGTACCACAAAGCCACCAACTTTATTTCCAACATCGGGTGGTTTTCCTCCTTAGGTGCCACCCTTGTTGGAAGTTGTACCTTCGGCTTGTCTTTTGTGCTGGTATAATTGGCAAACTTCTTGCGCTCTTTGCCCCGGGACATATTTCGTCTCAAGCCCTTTGTTGTGAGGCACCGCCCGACTTCTTTCCGGGTCCATCGGCTTCAATGCTCTTGCAAATCTTGACGGTCCGTGCCATATCCTTGAAAAGCTTCGGAAACTTGAACAAGGTGTGCACCATCCACTTTTGCTACTCCACCTAAGAAAATGCATTTCCTAGAAAACTTGTCCATCTTAGGTGTAGTATTTATTTGGGCGTTTAAATCATGCACATAGGCCTTAAAAAATCCCATGGGCCTCATTTGCACCAAGTTCATTTCCTCAAGCAATTCTTAGTACTCCGGCGTGAATCTCTCAACAAACAAATTCATGAAGCCAACCTAAGTCAAGGTTGCCACCACTTTGGGCTCTTGGGATTTATTGCTCGTCCACCACTCAAACCCATGAATTTTCAAAAAGGTAACCGCTATGGCGACCTTATCTTCCATCGCGGGCCTTTGGACATCATGCTAGTTGTCCATTTCCAACACAAATTTGTTTTCATCTTTTTTGCCTTGCCAAGCCCCACAAAAACACTTGGCATGTTTGCCTTGGCCAACTTCTTTCTTTGAAGAAGAAGGCCTAGCACCTTGCATCATGAAGAGCCCGACCATTTTGTCTTGTCGGGCCTTCTCATGCTTGCCACACTTGAGTTCTTGATTCATGGAATCCATGAACTCAAGCATTTTGAGTTGGAATTTCAATCCAACATCACCATTCTCCAAGCTCATGAGTAAATTTGGTAATCTAACCCCCAAATTCTATTCGAGATTTGCGGGAGCCCTTTCAAAGGCCTCCCTCATTTCTTCACCAAATCCACCGTGATCCCCACCATTCTCATTAAAATCAATGGCGGGGTCACAATCCACTTAGACATGATGTGTCGCGTACCTCTCCATAAGAATTGCCCGAGACACCATGGGCACAAGGGGGACCCCGGAATGACACCCGGGACTTGTGGCGCCGTTGGTGAAATGGCCCAAGTAATCCTAGTGTGGGTGAGGGCCCCGGGCGTTGGGAACGCTTCCCACCCATGGAGACTAAGAGGCATGACGGTGAGGCCATAAGATATGCATATCTTATGGCATGCCAATTTTAAAATGCATTAGAACACTTCAATTGGAGGTGTGAGGTAGAAGATATGGCAATTTGAGTGGGGCGTTGTTCTGGGACAGCGCCCTGGAACAGCAGTGGCATGGGAGTGGCTCCCGGGATTGCGAACTGTGAGGCCAAACCCCCCACCCTTAAGCGTCCGTAGTCCGAGTAGTGGGTTTGGGCTCACATTCCTCCGCGGTATTGGATTTGGACTTGGATGAGTCCATAGTGCAAGGTTCACCCTTCAAGTGGTCTTGGATTTAACTAGCTCCTTCATAAACCCAACTCCTTCATGAACCCAACTCCTTAGCTTCTAACTAAATAAACCCAGCTCCTTCGTAAACCCAGCTTCTTAGCTTCTAACTAAACAAACCCAGCTCCTTTATAAACCCAGCTCCTTCATAAACCCAGCTCCTTCATGAACCCAGCTCCTTAGCTTCTAACTAAACAAACCCAGGTCCTTCATAAACCCAGCTCTTTACTTTCTAACTAAACAAACCCAGCTCCTTCATAAACCCAGCTCCTTCATGAACCCACAACTTTGTAGTTGTAATCCCCAACTACCTCACTAATTATTCACGCCCTTAACTAATCTTCCTACCTAATTTTCCTAATTCTACTAACAACCCCTTTCTAATCACACAATTCTTCTCTAATCCTAAAATCCTAAAAGCCTAGAGAGGAGAGGGGGAGAGAGAATTTCCTAACTTCACTAAGACTAACTAATCCACACAAGTATATTTTTGCACTCATCACAACATCAAGTGCTCAACTCTTAAACATGGAACTTGCAACCACGTGTATTCAAAACATGAACTTTAAGTACCACAAATTGGAATCATGAATTAACTTTAAAATCCTTCACGTCAACACTAATTCTACCAAGAGGTCAAGCCCTCTTCAAGGCTAACAAGCCTTGGCTCTCAAACTAAAAACTAAGCACACACATGTGCTCCAATATGGCTTCCCACACCCACACTTATAACTCGTGGGGTGCCTTGGAGCACAAAGGAAAGAGAGGATGAGTGAGGGAAGAATGAGGGATTATATAGTAAGCTTGAGGGGGTGAGCACCCTCAAGGCTCACGATAAGCCCTTGAGATTTCCTCCTACTTAGTAGGCGCCAATCCTATCTTCTAAGCCTTCCTCCCTCAAATGATCAACAAGGATCCTAATTCGAACATTTAACTAGCCTTGGCTTTCTACCTACCACACTTTACCAAACTTGGGATGCTTCAACCCAAACTTAGCCTCCTTCGCTTTCCGCCGCCATAACTTTCTCCCCTTACTTTCCCAAATCGTCGCTCACCACTTAATTCAAACCACGATGCTTAACTCGTGATTTGATTGGTGCTTTGAGAATTTGCTTATCCTCCACCTTGCATTCTTCCTTGGACCTTCCCCATTAAGTGGCCATGATGAGGTGGTCCACTTGTGCGCTCCATGTGATCCTCCATTCATCCCAATTCGAATGCACTTGCCTCTTGAGTCACTTTGGTTGTCTCCATCCATTTGTACTAGCCTACTCACTAACTACTCAATCCAAGTTCTCCTTACCTATCCTCATTCACTCAAATCCTTCCGAAGGTAAAAACACAATAACAACTCACATCCTAGCCTCTTACAACATGGTACTTCTAAGACTAACATTTCACTCTTTTTATATTTTTGTGAAGTAACATGCTACTTCAAAGTGCATCAACTAACGTTTCAAGGGTCTAAGACTAAATGTGGGCACCCTTTTGGGCTCACATAATTGGCGACCATCGGGGGATGAATCCAAACATCTCTTGCTCCAAGGGTAAGGTGCCTAGTCAAGCTCGGTACTCCTTACATCTACTTCCCGATGTACGGGTAGGAAAGAGCTCACCATTCAACGTTTCCAATTGAATTGAATTATTAGGAAAGACCTCATAGACAAGGTAAGGTCCTAACCATACCGCATCGAATTTCGCCGGAAATTCAAGCTTTCGTGCGTCTTGAATCATGACCATCATTCCCGGTGTTAGGGCCCTTCTCTTATGTCGTTTGTCGAAAGTAATCTTTCTCCTTCTTTGGATTGCCTCAATATGTTGAGCCGCCATTCTCCTCCCTTCGTCAAGTGCTTCCAAATCGGTTAGTCGATTTCGTAAGGATTGACTTTCGGTAAGTCTCGTACTCACGGCCACCCTAAGTGACTCGACTTCATATTCGATTGGTAGTGTCGCTTCAAGACCATAGACTAAGGAAAATGGTGTAGCACGCGTAGTTACCTTATAGGTTGTACGGTATGCCCAAAGTGCCGCCGTTAGTTTCGTATCCCAATCCCGCTTCGAGTCTATAACCGTCTTGCGTAGTATACTCACCAAAATTCCGTTAACCCTTTCCGTTTGTCCATTGGTTTGTGGGTGGTAGGGAGTAGTCTTCCGGTGATCAATTTTAAATTTCTCTGTCATCTCTCGAATCAAGTCATTCAAAAAGTGAGTACCCCTATCGCTTACTAGGATCTTCGGCACCCCGAATCGCGAAATTATGTTTTCGTACATAAATGTTGCCGCGTGTTCCGCCGTGTCGGTCTTCACCGCTTTGGCTTCCGCCCACTTGGTGAGGTACTCGGTTGCCACCACAATATATTTCATTCCTTTTGAAGATTGGGGATGGACCTCACCCACATAGTCGATGCCCCATTTTTCGAAAGGAATTAAGGGTAATGATACATGTAAAGGCATCTCCATTCTAAGGTCGTTTCGGGCATACCGTTGGCAAGCGTCGCATTTCCTTACATAGTCATGGGCGTCCTTAAATAGTGTAGGCCAAAAGTAGCCCGCTCTAAGTATTTTTTGCCCGGTGAGTTGACCCGAGAAGTGACCGCCGCAAGCGCTATCGTGGCAAGCGATTAAAATCGCTTCAACCTCCGTTTTTGACACGCATCGTCGTAAAATACCATCGGACCCCCTTCTAAACAACCTATGGCCCACTACAACAAATTGCCTACTATTTACCCTCACCTTCCTTCTCTCTTCTTTTGTCCACTCTTTGGGCAACTTGTGGGTTGTTAGAAATTCCACTATGCCCGCATACCACTCCGGTGTAGAAGTGACCACAAAGAGGCTATCATCTACTAACATATCATTTACCGGATTTTTTCCTATCTCCTCCGACAACCTAGACAAGTGGTCCGCTTGTAAATGCATACGACCCGGTTTATATTCCACCGTGTAGTCGAATTCTTCTAATAACAAAACCCACCTAGCTAACCTACCACTTAACTCCGCCTTGTTAACTAGATACTTGATAGCCATGTGGTCAACAAAAAATACAACCGGGTTGCACATGAGGTAATGCCTAAACTTTTTAACGGAAAACACCATGGCTAGGCACTCCCTCTCCGTTGTAGAGTAGTTTCTTTCGGCGGGGGTCAATTGCTTACTCGCATAAGCTATAGGTTGATCCTTCTCTTTTTCTCCCGTTGCTTGACAAAGCGCACTCCCTATTGCCACATTACTAGCATCACAATAGACGTGAAAAGGTTTACCCCAATTGGGTGGTATCAACACCGGATAGGTGCTCAACCTATCCCGCAATTCCTCAAAGGCTTTTTGACAAGCATCCGTCCACTCGAATTTGACATCCTTTTTGAGCAAATGGGTAATGGGCACCGCTATCTTTGAAAAATTAGGAATAAGTTCCCGGTACCATCCCACATGTCCTAACAACTTAGAGATCCCCTTGGAATTGGTTGGAGTTGCCAAGTCGCTTATGGCCGCAATCTTATCCGGATCGGGTTCTCTACCTTTCTCACTAACAACATAACCCAACAACACTCCCTTATTCACTCCCAAAAATGTCTTATCCGGGTTCAATGCTAACCTCATCTTCCTACACCTAACCAATGCCTCCCTAACACAATGTAGGTGATCGTCCACATTACTTTGTGTGCTAAAATCGTCCACAAAGACGGTCATGGATTTGAACAACAAGTCGGTGAAGATATACATTACTAATCGTTGGAAAGTAGCCGGGGCATTACATAACCCAAATGGCATCACTACCCACACAAAAGTACCCCAAGGTGTAGTAAAAGCCGTTTTATGGATATCTTGGAGGGCTATGGAAATTTGATTATAACCCGCATACCCATCCATAAAGGTATATCGCGAATGACCTCCAACCTCCTCAAGCAACAAGGTGATAAAAGGTAAGGGGAAGTGATCCTTTTGTGTGCACGAATTCAATTTCCTATAGTCGACACAAACCCTTAATTTCCCATTTTTTTTCTTTACTAAGACCATAGGAGAAACCCAATCCGTGATTTCCACCGGCTTGATAAACCCGGCCTTCAATAACCTTTCCAATTCCGCTTTCACCAACAATTGCAATTGAGGATTCATCCTCCTCTCCTTTTGTCTAATTGGCCTCGCCCCCGGAATTAAAGGAATCCGGTGCTCTACCATTTCCCTAGGAATTCCCTTAAGCTCATCGTAGGACCATGCAAAAGTATCACTAAACTCATCCACCAAATTGCTATACTCCCTAACCTCTTTCTCCCCCAATTTGGAACCCATCTTCATTTGTCGGGTTTTTCCATTCTTTAATTTCACATCCACGTACCGCCAATCCGCTTCCGACACATGTGCTTGTTCCTCTTTGTTCCGATACCAATCGGAAGGCACATTGGGGTAATCTTTCACATCTTGACCTACAACTATCCCCGTAGACGTGGTCTTGAAATGTAAAGGCTCCTCCAATTTCGATGACTCAATAATCACATCCTCCTCTTGAGTCCCATCTACATGAATTAAACTAACCTCACCCTCTTCCACGTCATCTACCCAAGGTGTTAACCCACCGCTAACCCACTCTTCCTCGGTGAGCACCTCACATGGCTCCAACAATGAGCCCTCTCCTAAACTAACACTAGGAAATTCACTCCCTAAGCCTACTTGGTGAAATGTAACCATTACATCAACCTCGGACTCGGGGTACTCCCTTAGCCATTGGGCATAATCCCCATTATCCCCATAATTGTAAAAATTAGGACCTAGACTTCCCGAGCCCGAATCTATAACAACCCTTTGACCTTCGGGATGGACGACTCCCACCAATGCCTTGCCAATCTCATTCTCGTTTAAGTCATCAATTTCCTTCTCCAATGGCAAATACATCTCCTTCTTCATCCATCCTTCTAATGAACCAATGGACACTATGACCCTATTACCCTCCGGACCATAAGTGATGGATGGTTTAGGTCCACCCCAATTGACCATAGCATTCGCCATCCGCAACCAAGGCCTACCTAGCAAAATGGGGAATGTGTCCTTGTTGGAGTGCATTTTAATGACATGGAAGGTGACCAAGTACTCCTCGCCTCCCGTAGTCATTCTACAATCCTTGATCATCCCCAAAGGCGTAGTCGAACTTTGATTTGCCATATTTATGACCAAAGGTGAAGGCCCCGTGAGTCCAAGTCCCAATTTTTTCATAGTATCCTCCGGTAGTATATTTAGACTACTCCCTCCGTCGACTAGCACATTAGGAACCACCTTATCTACTATAACAACTTCTATTTCTATAGCTTTCACGTCTCTTCCACCTTGTGATTGGATCCTAGCGGCTATTTTAGCTTTCACCTTCCTCATCCTCTTGTGTACCGGCATTCCCTCCTTTAATGTTTTCCTTGCCGTGGGTGAAATTTCCAATAGTTGGCCGAAAGTAATATCCGCCTTGAGTGTACTAAGGTCCGCCCACAAGTCGTACCCGGTAGATCTTTCCACCTTAGAATTACCCACTACGTCGAATTCGTCTACGGGAACCCCCGGTCCTTCCCATTCACCCACATCGCTATTATCCAAGTCATGTACCGCATTAGTCCTCTCCCTATCTTGTAAAATTATATTTTCCCTCTCCACATCCTTAGTAGCTCTTCTAGCTACCCTATCCAACTCGGAGAGATTAATCTCTTCATCCGAAGAGTAATTTCCTTGCTCTCCTATTCCTACCTCCAACGGGGCATCCCCTCTCCTAGCCCTAGTAGTTACCGCTAGTGCAGGTGCTTCTTCAACCACACCCTTACCCTTCACTAACTCATATGTAATAGCATTGGTGTGAGGAGGCCATTGACTTTGCTCCTCTCCAATTCTCGTTGGGAGAGGAAGCATGTCATCACATGTGGCCTCCAACACTCCATCCATGAACCTAACATCTTGGGAGTTAGATGGTCCCGGATCCGTTGGAGGCGCTTGTCTCCCGTTACTACCATTAGGTGGAACTCCTTGTCTATTTTGTATTGGAATGTAACCGGTTGTAGTTTGCAAGCCCGCCGGTGGATGAAAAGTTTGCCTAGCATTACTATGGTCATAGTATAAGTTAGGTGGCCTAAGTTCATTGGCCGGTACTCCTTGTGGCCTAGCACCTCGCATATTATCCCTTGCTTGTTGTTGTGGATTAGCCACCGGGTAAGGGACATTAATTATTTTGTCCGGTTGGCGACACGTATCCGAGGGATGACTTCCTCCACAATTGCTACAATTAAACTCTTGACCTTCGGACCAACATTGTCCTTGAGCGTGCCACCTTCCACAAAAGGGATGAAATTCCTTCTTCTCTAAATTTTGGCCACCTTGCCCTCTAGGTTGTGGTCCTCTATTGCTTCCATTTCCATAGTGAGGTGGCGCTTGACCTCGTTGATTTTGTTGAGGTGGGTTACCGTTTCCTCTTTGGTCACGGTTTTGTCCACTTCTACAAAATTGACGCGTGTGGCCCGGTTGGCCACATTGGACACACCATAATCCGGAAGAATGCCTACCCGACTCAACCGGGGGTGGAGGCCCCGGTTGTTGACTCCGGATCATTAATGACATTTGATCCGTGAGGCTTTGCATTTGTTTTATCATAGCCTCTTGGAATCCTAGTTGGCTAGCACCTAGTCTTCTCTCAACCTCCTCCAAGTGTGGATCCGTTCTAGGGGCCGGTAGTGCCAAAAGAGGTGCCGGTTCCCTAACCGCTAAAGGTCGGGGGCCGGTGTCCACAATGGCATATGGAATTTGGTTCTCATACTTAGCGGGTTCTACCGCTACCACCCTAGGGCGTATGGGGATGAATTGTGGGATCAATTCATCCTCCCTTCTCCATAGCCTTTCGTGATCTTTATCCAAGTTTTCAATATCTCTAGCCGCACGCTTGGCATCCGCCAAGGTCAAGGGATTCCTTTCTAGAACACCCCTAATAGTTCCGGACTTAAAAAACCCTTGAATGAAAAATTGCTTTAGCGTGTCGTCGTTGAGCATGGTACCCACAAATCTAGTGCACACTAAATCAAACCTCCTAATGTAAGCCGAAATTTCTTCCTCCCTTCCTTGCTTCAATGACGACAATGCCCTTAATGCGGTACTTTGACCCACTTCCGGCCTAAATTCGTTAAGAAACTCCCTTTGTAATTGTTCCCATCCCCTAAAATGTCCCTCGGCATGATCCCGATACCATTCATAGGCTTCCCCCTCTAGAGTGGTAGGAAACCACACTAACCAATAACCCGGGTCGGTTATGAGGAAGCTAGCCAACCGTTCGATATACCGTTCCATGTGCCGAGAGGGGTCCTCATCCTTGGTCCCATAAAATTTAGGGAGATGAGATGGCATATCCATCGCCGCTAAATTTTGTGGAACCACAATTGGTAGGCCTCTTGGCCTAACCAATGGGTCTATTGGAGGTATAGGAGGTATGGGCGGAATTGGGGGTATGGGTGGTGGATCCATCCCCCGTTCCTCGGCCATGGTGACCGGTGAACTATTCAACAATCCCCTATCAACTTCTACCGGGAATTCTTCTCTAAGTGTGTAATTTTCCGAAGAAGTTTCACCACTCAATTTGGAGGGAGTGATCTCCTCTTCAAGTTGAGCTCCAAGTTCTAAGGTGTCTAGAATTGACCTAGTCCTAGGTTCGACGTTCAAACAACTCTCTATTCTAACATTATCTTGTTCTAATCTATCACTGATTTTAGAGGACCGCCTCTTTCGAGTAGATTTCTCTAGTCCTACTATCAAACTTGGTTTTTGTGAGCGAGTCCTACCTTGCATTCCATAAGAATCGATCGACCCTCACTTGACCACACATAATCCTAGCAATTCCCCTCTTAATATTTTCACTTGTCTTGGTGTGGTTATAATTTTTTTAGGAGGTGAGGAAAAGAACCTGCAAGCCCACTTAGGTGAAAGAATCCCAATAGGGGATAGGCATGTTCATGTTAATTTTTTGGTTAAGTCGGAGCATCACCTCCGCACCTTCCCGCAAATTAACACTCACCACAATACCGATTGTGAGGGGGTGACCTTCCGAGTAGATTATGTTAAAAGTCGAGGCTTCACCCTTCAACTTCTCACACCATCCACAATTCGGGAATTACCCTCTACAACGGATAACAACAATCACGAGTACAAAAGGCATTCCTTAATTAGTTAATGAGTTCACTTTGAAGAAATAAACATACCTTGAGCAATCGCATCCCCCTGTGAGTTAGCACTCCCCTCAATCGTGACTCAATGTAACAACACCATAAACTTTGTGAAATATTAATTTAATCTAGAGCATGAAATGACAACTCCCAAAACTTTGAGACTCACCCCGAGGTGAGTGTCAAAGTTCAATGTCCTAAGGTGAATTTACCCTCTAATGTTTTAATGAGCTACTCGGTTATAGGTTCCTTTTAAGTTCTTAGCAAATCCCCAAAAAGATTGAGGACGTACCTTCGCCGCGCTCCTTCCTCAAAAATGAATTTGCGTAATTGACAATGCAATTCATTCCAAGGAATAGTTGAAATACAATGAATTCAAATGTAACCCAAAGAGAGAATACTTACCAAGTTTCGGGTGCTCCTTCCCTTCTCTCAAGTTTGCGTCTCCAATTTTTCCTAGTTGCCTCCAAGTCTCCTAGTCGCCTCCAAGTCTTGTAACTACCTTCCGCTTCGCTCCCGGCGGACGCACCAATTATGTGAGGCCAAACCCCCCACCCTTAAGCGTCCGTAGTCCGAGTAGTGGGTTTGGGCTCACATTCCTCCGCGGTATTGGATTTGGACTTGGATGAGTCCATAGTGCAAGGTTCACCCTTCAAGTGGTCTTGGATTTAACTAGCTCCTTCATAAACCCAACTCCTTCATGAACCCAACTCCTTAGCTTCTAACTAAATAAACCCAGCTCCTTCGTAAACCCAGCTTCTTAGCTTCTAACTAAACAAACCCAGCTCCTTTATAAACCCAGCTCCTTCATAAACCCAGCTCCTTCATGAACCCAGCTCCTTAGCTTCTAACTAAACAAACCCAGGTCCTTCATAAACCCAGCTCTTTACTTTCTAACTAAACAAACCCAGCTCCTTCATAAACCCAGCTCCTTCATGAACCCACAACTTTGTAGTTGTAATCCCCAACTACCTCACTAATTATTCACGCCCTTAACTAATCTTCCTACCTAATTTTCCTAATTCTACTAACAACCCCTTTCTAATCACACAATTCTTCTCTAATCCTAAAATCCTAAAAGCCTAGAGAGGAGAGGGGGAGAGAGAATTTCCTAACTTCACTAAGACTAACTAATCCACACAAGTATATTTTTGCACTCATCACAACCTCAAGTGCTCAACTCTTAAACATGGAACTTGCAACCACGTGTATTCAAAACATGAACTTTAAGTACCACAAATTGGAATCATGAATTAACTTTAAAATCCTTCACGTCAACACTAATTCTACCAAGAGGTCAAGCCCTCTTCAAGGCTAACAAGCCTTGGCTCTCAAACTAAAAACTAAGCACACACATGTGCTCCAATATGGCTTCCCACACCCACACTTATAACTCGTGGGGTGCCTTGGAGCACAAAGGAAAGAGAGGATGAGTGAGGGAAGAATGAGGGATTATATAGTAAGCTTGAGGGGGTGAGCACCCTCAAGGCTCACGATAAGCCCTTGAGATTTCCTCCTACTTAGTAGGCGCCAATCCTATCTTCTAAGCCTTCCTCCCTCAAATGATCAACAAGGATCCTAATTCGAACATTTAACTAGCCTTGGCTTTCTACCTACCACACTTTACCAAACTTGGGATGCTTCAACCCAAACTTAGCCTCCTTCGCTTTCCGCCGCCATAACTTTCTCCCCTTACTTTCCCAAATCGTCGCTCACCACTTAATTCAAACCACGATGCTTAACTCGTGATTTGATTGGTGCTTTGAGAATTTGCTTATCCTCCACCTTGCATTCTTCCTTGGACCTTCCCCATTAAGTGGCCATGATGAGGTGGTCCACTTGTGCGCTCCATGTGATCCTCCATTCATCCCAATTCGAATGCACTTGCCTCTTGAGTCACTTTGGTTGTCTCCATCCATTTGTACTAGCCTACTCACTAACTACTCAATCCAAGTTCTCCTTACCTATCCTCATTCACTCAAATCCTTCCGAAGGTAAAAACACAATAACAACTCACATCCTAGCCTCTTACAACATGGTACTTCTAAGACTAACATTTCACTCTTTTTATATTTTTGTGAAGTAACATGCTACTTCAAAGTGCATCAACTAACGTTTCAAGGGTCTAAGACTAAATGTGGGCACCCTTTTGGGCTCACACGAACCTTTAAACTAGCATAACTTCCTTTTTACCTGCCTGAATGGCGCAACTGAGTAGTTCAACGTCATCTATGTGAAACGTAGATGACGATGGGATGGTTGATTGTTAAAATCAAAGACCGTATGAGGAAGTTATGGGGTTCTAAAGCTGCTGGGGGCTTCCAGCCCCAGCGGCTAAGGGAAAATGTCTACTTGGCCCCAAGAGTTCGGGGAGAGACAAAAGGTTACTTGACGATGGGGTAGGGGTCCTGCCTAGAGTCCTAGAGGCTTATATGGATGAGGTGGTGTGGCCTCACCCACCCGAGGCCGAACGGCAAGGCCTCCATGGGCATTGGCCCATTGTGAGGGCATAGTTGCCTAGTATGGCTCGGGTTGTTGTAGTGTTGCTCCGGCAACACGAGGATAAACATAAGATTGGACTTCCATGGATGGAAGTCCACATCTAAGGATTGGTTACCGATTAAGGGGTGAGTTTTGAAAACCAAGTAGGAGGTTTGGTCCCCCTTCCTATGAAGTGTTGGGTCCGCGGTATTGGGAACTAGCCTTTTGCATGGTGGTATGCGAAGGGTTAGTGCTCATAATTCTTGCTAGAATGGAAAAATGGACCAAGTTATTAAAGGGGAGCTAGCAAAGGTTGCAACACTTGGTATCAAAGTAGGGTTCCAATCTTTGAGCTAGCACATTGAGGAAGAAATGGCTATCAAACGTGAGGGTTATGATGGTGAGCCCGAGGCTTCTAAAAGGTTGTGATGCTCAAATTGGAACAAGGATCGTGTGCAAGTGGATTTTGACCCCGCCATTGATTCTAATGACAATGGTGGGGATGGTGTTGGATTTGGTGACGGAATGGAGGAGTGCCTTGATAAGGCTCCCGCAAACCTCAAAGAAAATTTGGGGGCTAGATTACCAAATGCATTCATGAGCTTGACAAGTGGTTATGTTGGATTGAAATTGCAACCCAAAATGCTGGAGTTCATAGAATTCATGAATTAAGAATTCAAGTGTGGCAAGCATGAGAGGGGCTCACAAGACAAAGATGGTCGAGCTCCTCATGATGCAAGGTACTAGGCCTTTTTTTTCAAGAAAGAAATTGGCCAAGGCAAGCATGCCAAATATTTTCATGGGGTTTGGCAAGGCAAGAAAGGTGATAAAAATTTGTGTTGGAAATGGACAACTAGTATGGTGTCTAAAGGCCCGAGGAGGACAATAAGGTTTCCAAAATGGTTTCCTTTTTAAAAATTCATACACTTGAGTAGTGGACTAGTAAGAAAGCGCAAGAGCCCGAAGTGGTGGCAAGCTTGACTTGGGTTGGCTTCATGAAGTTGTTTGTTGTGAGGTTCACGCCGGAGCACCAAGAATTGCGTAAGGAATGAACTTGGTGGAAATGAGGCACATGGAGTCTTTTAAGGCCTATGTGCCCGATTTTAACATCCAAATGAATGCTACATATGAGCCCAAAATGGTTGCTCATATTTGTTTTATGTTTAGAATTTACTTAGAATTGCATTTAAAGTTGTTATGGAAACAATTAAAAGTATTAAAAAGAGTGAGGCTTGGTGTGGAGTTATGTTTTAGGCCTTAGGCTTATTTTGTGTGGTTAATTAGAAGCTTAGTGGCATTAAGGAGTGTTTTGGTTAAGTGAGTAATGTTTGATGAAGCAAAGGGATGGTCCTTGGGTTTAAGTGTTTGAATTGGGATCTATCTTGTTGGTTTAGGGGGTGAGGGTTTAGTGGATAGGATAAGATCCTATTATGTAGGAAAGGGTTTAAGGGGTGTGTGGTCTTGGGTGCACCTTCCTACTCTCTTCTCCTCACATCCTCTCCTCTCTTCTCTTCTTCCTCTTCCTCTCTCTCTCTCCCTCCTCTCTAGGAATTGGGAGCCCTTAGAGCTAAAAAAAAATGTGTGAATTAGGTAGTAGTTTAGTAGAATTAGTGGGTTTTGTAAGAATAATTAGTTAGGGGGCTTGTAGAAATTAAGTAGGTACGGGTTTAAGCAGCTGGAAGTGGAGTTTATTCAGACTGGGAACTGCCCTCGGCAGCAACTGGAAGGAGAGTTTATTCAGACTGGGAGCTGCCCTCGGCACCAGCTGGAAGGGGAGAGTTTATTCAGACTGGGAGCTGCCTCGGCAGCAGCTGGAAGGAGAGTTTATTCAAACTGGGAGCTGCTTCGGCAGCAGCTGGAAGGGGAGAGTTTATTCAGACTGGGAGCTGCCTCGGCATCAACTGGAAGGGGAGTTTATTCAAACTGGGAGCTGCCCGCAGCTTGTAAGGGGAATACTTAACTTGTTGGATTAGGAGAACGGGTTGGGTTTGGAGCAAGGTTGCATACCTTGAAATAGTGTGGGATCTATGCAATTGTCCAAGGGGTTGAGATTGCAATATTATAAAGGGAGGAAGAACATACTATGTAGACAATAGATTATGTTACAGCTAGTTAATAGAGTTAGCATATAACATTAGTTAGATGATTAGTCATTAGCAAGTTGGTTGACCACTATACATTATAAGGTGGCAATAGGAGATGGACTTGTGATTGAGTTGTGTGGAATTGTACTTGAGTACGCTAATAGCGCCATGATAGAGAAGAGTGTTTCTTAACACTTGTAATCTTGTTATGGAATAAATTGGTGTGCATTGATTGATGGGAAATGTAATGGATTTTTACGAAGTTGGGAAAAGGGAGTTATGTGAACATGAATGTGATCCCCATTCCCTCACCCGGACTAGGACGCTTAAGGGTGGGTGGTTTGGCCTCACACTACACCTAAGATGCATGGGTTTGCTAAGAAATGCAAAGTGGTGGTCGACACCATGTTGAAGTTTCTTAGGTGGATTGCCAAAGTGGGTGGTGGACACCTTTGTTCAAGTTCTCGAAGCTTTTCAAGGATGTGGCGGGGACCATCAAGAATGCGAGGGCATTGAAGCCAATGGACCCAAAAACAAGTCGGGTGGCGCCTCACAACATGGTGGCTTGAGCCGAGCTATGTCCCGAGGCAAAGAGCGCAAGAAATTTGGACCATTGTACCAACACAAAGGACAAACCAAAGGTACAACTTTCAACAAGGGTGGCACCTAAGGAGGAAAACCACCCAATGTTGGAAACAAAGAAAATAGCTTTGTGGTAACGAGGCAATTCATGTTTGTGCCGCGGACGAAATGTTAGAAGGTGGCATTGTGGTACCAAGGCAAATCATGTTTGTGCCTAGGACGGAATGTTAGAAGGTGGCATTGGCGTACCAAGGTAATTCATGTTTGTACCGCGGCCAAATGTTAGATGGTGGCTTTGTGGCCAAGGCTAGTAGTCTTAAGCCAAGGCCAAATCTTTTGTACCTTGAGGCTCAAATGCATGAAAGACATGTCTCATGGGTTGACAAAGAGGCAACACACTCTTTTGTGAGCCGAAAGCTCACAATGTGTTGGGGCTTGCCGATTAGTAAAGGGGGCAAGCCCACCAAGGTGCGGTTGGCAAAGGGCGAACCGCATGAGACAAAGGATGTGGCGTTGCATGTGACCTTGAAATGTGGGATAATGGAATTTGTGGACATTTCACATTATGTGAAATGGATGAAGTGCCCTCATTTTGGAAGACACCTCTGTCAGCCATAAACCCCCACCTTTGTGCGTCTGTAGTCCAGGTGGAAGTCTATGGCTCACATGTCTTTGTTGACTCTTGGTCTTGGAGAACCCGTGCTCATGCCCAAATGAACTCAAATTCCAAACACACTCTTTTTATTTTAATCCACAAAGCATTAGCATTGAAAAATGCTTATGCCTCCACGATGATCATCACACACACCACATTGATGCCTTCTTCCTACTCTAATCTCTCACATAATGCAAGCCTTACTTGCTAACTAATACAACTTGTGATGCCTTAAGGCACCTCCTCCCTCACTTAGAGGTTAATAAAAATCTAATTAGCCTAACACCACTCACTAATTCCCTTCCACCACTACCACATTGCTGGTTGCCTAGTCTGCAGTCAAAATTTGTGTTGGCTAGCCTTGTTTCCTCGTCTTGCATTCGACCCCTGTTCGGCAGTCATGCCTGAATCCTACTTGAATCCTTGGCGAACACCCATTCGACCTCTGGCCTTCTCCGAAGCTCATCAACAACCTCGCATTTAGGCCCCTGTTTGGCAATCATGCCCGAATCCTACCTGAATCTTCAGCTAACCCACATTCGGCCTCTGGCCTTCTCCGAAGCTCATCAGCAACCTCGCATTTAGGCCCCTGTTCGGCAATCATGCCTGCAAATGGTTAGCTCCCCAATACCACAAACCTTATAGTTCATAGGAGGGGGACCAACCCTCCTACACTTGCATTTGGGACTCAACCTTTAATCGGTAACCAATGGTAAGATGTGGACTTCCATCCATGGAAGTCCAATCTTATATTGATCATTGCGTTGCCGGAGCAACACTACAACAACCTGAACCATATTAGGCAACTATGCCCTCACATTGGGCCAATGCTCGTAGAGGCCGTGCCGTTCGGCCTCGGGTGGGTTCGGTCGGCCACTTGCCTCACCCATATAAGTCTCTAGCACTCTAGGCAAGGCCCCTACCCCACTGTCAAGTAAACATTTGTCTCTATTCCAAGAGTTGGGTCAAGTAATCATTTTCCCTTAGCCACTAGGGTTGGAAGCCCCTAGCAGCTTCAGAATACCATAATTTCTTCATATGGTCTTTGATGCTAACAAATGACCACTGCATCGTCATTTACGTTCCACATAGATACCGTTGAACTACTCACTTGACCCATTTGGGCAAGTATTAAGGAAGTTATGCCTATTGAAACCTTGGTAGTCTCGGGAGACACTCCCAAGCCACTGTTGTACTAGGGCGTTGTCCTTGGATAGCACCCCACTCAAATTGCCATATCTCTTAGCTCACACCTTTGATTGAGGTATTTTTGAGCATTCTAAAATTGGCATGCCATAAGCTACGCATAACTTATGGCCTTATCTTTGTGACTCTTAGTCTCCGTGGATGGAAGGCGTTCCCAACGCCTGGGGCCCTCACCCACACTAGGATCAGTTGGGCCCTCTCACCAACGGCACCACAAGTCCCGGGTGTCACTCCGGGGTCATCTTTGTGCCCATGATGTTTTGATGCACTCCTCATGGAGAGGTACGCGACACCCTAGGTCTATATGTAAACATTTTGTTCAAAAGACGATCCATATTGGACCTTAATAAACCACTTCCAATTAGGGTGCCAAATTGGAAGGTCAATGGCTGATGTTCATAAGCCAACTCCATTTCACTATTACCAAACCACTCAAAAGATTTCATGATGTTCCCATTCAACTCTAATTATAAAATTAAACCAATCTTATTGTCGCAACCCTTGCTAGGTCCCCTTAACTATCACGGTCCATTTTTTCATTCTAGCAAGAGTTACGAGCACTAACCCTTTGTATACCACCATGCAAAAGGTTAGCTCCCAATACCGCGGACCCAACACTTCCTAGAAAAGGGACAAACCCTCTTACACTTTGATTCGGGACTCATCCCTTAATCGGTAACCAATCCTTAGATGTGGACTTCCATTCATGGAAGTCCAATCTTATGTTGATCATAGTGTTGCCGGAGCAACACTACAACAACCCGAGCCATACTAGGCAATTATGCCCTCACAATGGGCCAATGCCCATAGAGGCCTTACTGTTCGGTTTCGGGTGGGTGAGGCCACACCACCTCACCCATATAAGCCTCTAGGACTCTAGGTAGGGCCCCTATCCCACCGTCAAGTAACATTTTGTCTTTTTCCCAATACTTGGGGCCAAGTAGACATTTTTCCTTAGCCGTTGGGGCTGGAAGCCCCTAGCAGCTTCAGAACCCCATAACTTCCTCATATGAACTCCAATTTGAACAGTCGACCATTCATCGTCATCTACGTTTTACGTAGATGTCGATGGACTACTTATTTGCCTCATTCAAGCAAGTATCAAGGAAGTTATGCCAGTTCAAAGGTTCGCAGTCTCGGGAGCCACTCCTAGGCCACTATTGTTCCAGGGTGGTGTCTCGGGACAACACCCCACTCAAATTGCCATATCTCCTAGCTCACACCTCAGATTGAGGTGTTCTTGAGCATTCTAGAATTGGCACGCCATAAGTTACGCATAGCTTATGGCCTCACCCTCATGCCTCTTAGTCTCCGTGGGTGGGAGGCGTTCCCAATGCCCGAGGGCCCTCACCCACACTAGGATCACTTGGGCCCTCTCACCAACAGCGCCACAAGTCCCGGGTGTCATTCCGGGGTCCCCTTTGTGCCCATGATGTTTTGGGCAATCCTTATGGAGAGGTATGCGACACTTATAGTATGGTTCACAATTTTTTGCCAATGGATGCATATGGGCATATGTTTTAATAAAGAAACGGGAATTTTTTAAAAAAACATTTTTAAAATTACTACTACATCAAGACCCTATGTAAAAAACATCCAATGAGGAAGCTCAAAAATCCTAGGTGGAAGAGTAGACTATACAAACCAGTATAATAGATTTTCTCTTCCAAAAAATTGGTTTTGTTTGCTCTTCTCCTCCAACTCTCAGAATGCCTCATCACTGAAAATCGTATGTCTTAGTTTTTATACACCTTGTTCTCACTATAGAAATCAACTACCTCCTCTTGTTTCTAGGGTTGACTATATCGTAGTGACTTAGAGCATCGTCCAGATTAAGATGATTTAACACTAGAAGAAAACTTGTCCATTCCAACCCTCCTTGTGACTAGGCCATCGCGACTCCCACCCAGAAAATGCATAAACAAATCAATTCGGTTGGGAATCGGGGGGCACCTTCCATGGGTACACCACGGGTACCTTCCGGTTGCCTACCAATTGAATTGTTTATGCATTTTCTTGGTGCGAGTCGCGATGGCCTAGGGTTGAAATGGACACGTTTTCTTCTAGTGTAACTACCTAATCTCTTTGTCGTTTGTTGTTGTTTTTCTTTGCTACATTGATAGGTATCCTAAGTTCTTCTCTTAGAAGCTCTTCTTCTTTGTGTTCATCATGATGGAATTTGAAAAGAAGAGGATTAATCAATAAAAACAAAGATGAAAACAAAAAATCTACCAAAAATATATTTTGTAGGAATGCAAATCCAAAAACAACTAGATAAATTGGTTACCACTAAAACCAATAATTATTGTTCACAACATATACTACAAAAAAAAATCATGATACCAAGAAGAAAATTACGAAGAAAGTTACGAATATTAGTCTAAAATGACTTTGGAAAGAATATTATGAGTAACGAATACGGAAGCAATAAATGGGAAGTGCTTCATACGACCAAGGAACATATCTTGGCAAGATCAAGAAACCCAAGAAACAGTTGAAGAATTAAACCTGTAAGGATTATTTGTACAAATAGACTATAAAAAAAAGTTATGATCACCAAGACGGCCGATCATTGGCCGTGGGATTTTCCTAAGTACAACAAGGAAAATCATACCAAGAGAACATGGTGGAGCACCTAGAGATTTCTAGAATTGATGGTGTGCATGAACAAAGTTTACAAAGAAAAAATGTGGCAACAATTTAAAGAAAAAACTATAGGACTTAATTTCTAGATTGGAATTGGAAAAGAATATTTTAGAGTTATCGAAAGAAATTTAAATAAATATAGTTTCCAAGCTTTGGAATAGCAAAAAATACAAAATAGGAAATTTTGATTAAGAAGCCACTCAACATTGAGGATTTCACTATGAACAGAAAGGTCTACTTTACAATTTAAGATTCAAAACCACGATATGGAGGAACAAGAAAAATATAAAGAAAGGTCAATTATTCATTAGTCACGATTACCACATATTGATATTCAAGTTAGATTAGATAGATTAGACATTCCAAGTATACACGAATGATGAAAAAGGTGTGTAGAGCTAACAATGTGAGAAGGGTCGGCTTTTGAACCACCTACATTATCCATTTTAGTAGTGTTAATATATTAGGATGAAGAAACTATGAAACTACGACATCACTTCCGAACATAGTGAAAAGAGATCATTATATTAGAAGTTGTAATGAAAGAGAAAAAAACAATATAAAGAAGATCTTCCTTGATCAATTAACAAAAGAACATGAAAAATTCAAGCAAAAAAACTTAGAATTTTTAGAATTTAAATATCAGCTATAAGATACACCGTTAGGCTTTTACAATTTAAAAAAACTAAAAAAATAACATATACCACAAATAGCAAAGTTACAACCAGAGAAATGAGTCAAAAAATTTCCATCGAGAAAAATAACAATTGAAAAAAAGATAAGAACAAAAGCATTGATGTCCAACATACTAGAACAAACTTATAAAAGACATTTGGACCACCTCTACCAACTCCACCTGCAAATCCTAGGGGTATAATAATGTCGGGAGGTGGAAAAATAGGAGGATTGGCTCTTAGAAGCAAAATACCATTACCCAGTTACAAAAAATGACCCAAATACCTATTTACATGAGTTCAACAATGTTGGCATGGCAAATCAAAAGGCAGCCGACCTGATAAAATTCCAATTGTTTTCAGTGACCTTCAAAATGAAGGCATGGGAATGGTATATCCAATTTCCACCCATACATTTTGTAACATAGGATGAAAGAAGAATAGTCTCTATCCAAATATTCTGAACAAAAAAATCAGAAGGAGAAATAATAAGAAATAAAACAGTGGAAGAATTTTTTGAAAAAATCATAAACCCCGCTTCAAAGATTGACTCAAATGCAAATAAACAATTCAAAAGAACGTGCTTCCTAAATAAACTTAAGAAAGAATCAGTTACTATCCAGTGGCGACCTAGCCACAACAAAGGCATCAACTCGTAAGGTGAAGTTAGGTGTACTAAAGAATGAAAGAATGAAAGAAAAAATTGATGTGGATGAAAGTAACGAGGAGTTAGATGACAACGATAGGAAGAAGAAGAATTAGAAGAAGAAAAACGGCAAAATAAATTATACTAAGGAAGAGATCAAGGCTCTAAGTGAAGAGCTAAAAGGAATCGCTTTAGGTAACAAGCGATATTGTGCCGGGATAGTGTGCCAAAGATGTCAAAATCCTAGACACTATGTGCAAGAGTGTCAATTGAAACATGCATTAATTGTAATAGTCTCACCCACAATACCAAAAATAGACCTTGTCTAGCATTTGAATGTAAAAAAAAGACCCCAATACCAAAAAAATGATTACCGACGGGAGGTGGGAGGCCCCTATCAGGGAAATGAATACCACAAGGATGAAAGACCTTACCTCTACAACAACTAGTACTATGATGGCTATATGAATGATTATTGAAGGGATGCACCATACCCCTACCGAGGCCAAGATTACCAAAGAGAAAATGAATACCTCTACCAAAGAAATCCTAACGGACCTATCAGCCCCATGCATCCTGAATATTCTCGACATATGATGGATAATACTAACAACAAGATAGCACCGACAACCGAGTATTTTGGCTTACCACAAAAAAAAACATTAAAAAAACCAAAATTCCAAATTTTCACTAGACATCAAGAAAAAATGGGAAGATATCCCAACAACAACACGAAGCCTACCGTATGAGCAAATGTAATCACCCCCAATGTTTGTGTAGTGAGTAGAGCCCAAAAAAATGGCAAAAAACAAAGGGAAAAAATGATGACGATGAAGGTGATAGCACGTCAGATAATATTGATAGTGATTCAAAATGACCAAAGGTAGACCTAGGAAAAATCAAAAGTCTCCAAAAATCTAGACCTTTGAAGATGACTAAAAAAATATGGAAGAAAAACCAACATATCATGCTCAGTTCTACAAGATGAAAGATAGTGACGTTGTGATAAATAGGATTCCGACTTCGGAAGCTGTGAAGGGGAAGTAAATTGTGGAATGGACAATCGAAGATGATGAGATGATAAAAAATAATTATACTCAATTATAATGAGCTTAGCACTCAAACGAGGAAAGAATACAAGGAGAAAGCGAAACAAACCAGAAAAAGATAAGAGACTACTAAGTGACAAAAAACAAGAAGATATGGAGGTACACCAAGTGATGATGGAATGTTATTTAATTAAAGTTTTCAAGAATTTCATTATCATGCAACCAAATGACGGAAATGAGAACAAGGCAGCCTTACCAATGGATTTAACCATAGAAAAGATAACATTAACCTTTGGGAAGAGGATAATCATTTAGTATCAGAGAGTGAAGTTTGTAAAGACAAAAGTGATAAAGAATGGAGTCTTTACATCTTAAAAAAATATTGGAATGGTTGTTTTTACTAAATAACAAGGCTTGATGGTGTTTGAACCAACCAAAGAGTCTTATTTTATTAAAAAAATGATGGTAGCTAGTAGGGGATAAAATTTACTAATTCAAAAATATAAAGAATTTTTTTAATACCTAGAGTAATAGGTCTAAGATTGATCAAGAAATTATTATAATTCACAGGAATAAAAAGCATTACAAGAAATACTTAGGTAGTGATTTAAATAATAGATTATAAAAATTGAAAAGATTGCATGAGAGATGGAAGGATGAATAATAAAAATGCTTAAGGCATGTGTAATTTAGGTTTTGGTTACAAACAAACCTAAGAAAACACTCAAAGAAGAGTTAAAAGGTGATTTTTTGTTATGTCTAGATATCATAGATAAGTTTATTTAGGAAATCATATTTTTATTTTACATTATTTCAAGTTAAATTGACAATTAAGTTGTGATTTATAAGATAATGACTTTAAAATCTCTCGATGTCAATATATGCAATTGTAACAATCTATTTACCTAGGCAATGGTCTGGTGACAAGTTCATTTTAATTGGCCAAGTGCGGTGCACAAGCATAGGCGCAGCCATGGTCAATTGTTTTGCATAAGTATCCCATTTTAGTCTCTTTACCAAAACCAAGGGTGCTTTGGTGTATGCAATTGTCTCATGTTAATAAACCCTTTTAATGTAATTTGAAAGATCTGTCAATTATTTTTAGGGTTGCAGTGTTCATTGATTTATTTTTTGTTAATGTATTGCAATTAGAATATGGTATTTTGTCACAGTACCACCATTGTATCCATTTCTTATTAAAAAAATTGTTGGAATCAATATATCAATTTAATTGAAGGACCATGGTTTGGTTTTTTTTATCCTTTAATTTTAAACCCAACTTAGGAATTCATTTATTAATTATTAATTTATTACATCTCATCTCCTTAATCTTAACTGGTTTTGTGAATTGTACAAAAAATAATCTAATTTTGATTTATTTGGATACATCTAGTAGTGAATAATATTACTTAGCTTTGAGATACAATTCCTTCATTTGCAATGGCCCTTTCGATTTTAAATTTTAATAAACTGTGAGCTCAAAATTGAGCCCACATATGTTGTTAACCTTAGGATTACGCGATTTTTGGGTCTAACAGGATGTAAAGAACTTAACTCACACTAAACGTTAGAAGGGATTTAAGTGAGGACAAGAGTTAGATTAGTTGGGTTAAGTCAAGTGAAAATTAAAGTTAGGACGTTGAAGAGACGAAACGAACTTAAGTTACGTTAAAGCTAAGGAAAACTAAATGGTAAGTGAGTTAAAGTGCAAGTGGGTGGAAGAAGAGAAAAGGTCAATCGGAGCCCGTTTTTTCTTTCGAGCTGCTCGAAGAGATGCCGGGCAGCGGGAAAAGCGGAGTGAGGAGGAGGGGTCTCCGGAGTCGGGTCACTTACGCAGGTAGAGGGGGTAGGAGGCAGACTGACGCCGGAAGCTCTGCCGCGATGTGAAGTTTTGGTGCTAGCGGGAGAGAGTGTTGATTGTGTGTGAGGGAGTAAGGTAGATGTGGAGAATGCAAGGTAGAGAAAGACAGTGAGGGGCTACAAGAGAAAAAGAAAAAGAATTGCCGCGACAAAGAATCCTTGTGTGCGGTAGCAAAGTGTGTGACACAGAAGTGGATCTGGCGAGGGTGGTGTGTAAAATGAGGAGCAAGGTGGAAGATGTTTCCGCGGCTGGAGCACAGAGTGAAGAAGATGAATAGGAGCAGGAGTGAGGATTGGGGAAGAGTCGAGGGGTTCCGTTAGAGTGGAAGATGCGGCGATCGCGAGTGGAAGGAAATTTGGAGGTCCCTGTGCCGCAGCGTGATGGAACACTGGAAGGTCGGGTCAAGAAGAATGGGGTAGGAGATAGGGAAAGCTGAATGTGCACTTAGAAGAGGTGAGCACCGACATGCGGTGCAGGTTGAGGGTTGTGCTTACTTGAAGGAAACCAACGAGGAAACAACCCCTAAGGGGAAAGCTGCTAGGTGCAACTTCAGGAGAACGGGGAGGCAATTACTCTACCTCTATGAGCAGTGTGGAGGAGCTCAGAACCAATGTATCCACCCCTTCGGAGAGCTGGAATTGGCAGACGGAGGAGAGGGTGATGAGCAAACCGTGAGGATCTTACAACACCTCTCAGAACCGGAAGGGAAGAAGAAGGGGAAAGGAGAGGAGATTTTGGGTGCTGGAGTCACGAATCAGGGTAGAAACGCCTGGGATGAAGTTGTTGTACCCAGGGTTGATTCTGTCCGAGACCGCAGCTATGATTCACTAAGATAGCAGAGAGCTCCCAACACCTTGGGGAAGGTGAAACGCACCATCCTTGCCACAGCGCATTCCGCCTCGATATCCTTTTTGACCGAGAGGAGAGTGGTGTGGCTGCATTCTGACTCACTCCGGTCCATCGGCGTAGCCATCTCCCAATCAGCTAAATGCCCTCAACTTAAGTAGTGATTAATTGATGCCTTGCTTTCTCTATAAAGTACGAATTGAGTGAGCTCGGGATCTGTTTTGAATGAAGCAACCACTAGGTGGCGGAGTTCATCAAATTAATGACGTTTTGGCGATTGGGACAGTCCGTGGGCATGAAGCAAAGGGGTTCATCATCGCTCTAGGGCAGCATGCTAGTGGGGGAAGTAGTGGGAGTGCTGATGTCGCTGCGTTCTCTTGTGTAATGAGAAGATTGAGGATTCCTTAAGGCAGACGTAGTAGGTTATGGGTGGCGGCCATAGGCTAAAAAATAACGAAGGGAATTGGAACACACAAGTTGTATGGATAGTATGATGGATGGGGGTGAGGTTGAGAATCTTCCTAAACTAAACGGAGTGACTGGAGGAGATGGCAGTTGATCTGTTCACGTAGTCGAGCCTAGTACAGTGTTATGTCAAGTCTTGCAACATCCCCGCGATGGGAAGAAATTGACCTCTTCCTGCCGAAAGATTGGTTCGACTCCGCAGTTGCAGCACCAGACCAGGGCGTAGTACAACAAAGGTACCAGTCACCGCAAGGTGGAGAGAGTAATGAGCTCCGCAATTTAGTACATTAGACAAAAAGATAAAATAAAATAATGCAGGTGTTACTCAACTGGCATTGGTTGGTCATGCAGGCTCATGCAGGATAAGCTGAGGTGGGCGATGAGCAGTTCGGCGTGCTTGCGAAGAAGGTCAAACCTTGCCATTCATCCGGCTGCAGAAGTGCTAATGGGCGAGTAGTGTGAGGTGGCTGCAAGGTGAATTGGTCGAGTTCAGGTGGGAGCGGAGAGTGGGAGCTACGACGAGGAGACTCGGTAGAATTGAGCAATACAGGCAGCTGAGCAATGGTGACAGCGAAGAATCACACTGGTCAACTGGGAGGGGGGCCAGGATGTTGTGATGGAAGGTGCAGCGGTGGCCGACCGAGGAGTGAGTGGGGAACCGTGGCAACGACCTAGGAGAAGGAGTGCTGCTATTGTAACCCTGCTGCGAGGCTGGTCATGAGCATGCAAGGCACGGGAAGAAGAGTTTGGAGGGATCGAGCATAGGTGATAGCTTAAGTTGTTGGCGCCCATTGTGCTGCCGCATGTTAGTGCAATTGCTTCCCTCGGCTGTAATCTACGAGGGTTTCAACTTTTGCTTGCTGGGCCACTTGATTTTTTTTAGCCACTAATTAGCGAAGTCCAAGGCTGGGCAAGGAATTGGCAGGAAGCAAGGTAGGGGGTTGAGTTAATGCTTCGTGCAGTGTTGTGAAGTGTATCAGTTCTGAAGACGATGCCCATGAACCTACACCATACTTGTCCATTCCTGGAACTTGGTACAGTGGCTGATTTCTTGAGGGTGCAGGAGTGAGCTTAGTCGGTGCACTAAACTAAAGGCTAGGTAGCTGAGTTGTAGGAGCAAATAGTGTAGGGGTTAGATAATGTACCTCATTGTTGTTTTGTTGTAATGCAAGTATTACTAAATACTTGTGATGGATAATAAAAACAAAACGGTGTTATGCACACCAATCCATAATTGATTGATTTGGATGCAAGCATGTGTAGAATTGGATTGGTTGATACTTGTGGAAGGTAGGCTCCTCACCCGGACTAGGACGCAATGAAGGGTGGGGAGAATTCCTTCTCACATAAACATTCAATGGACTCAACCTCTTGTTTTTTTCGGACTCCAAATCTACTAACTATCACTCAGAACATACAAAATATCAATATGATACAAAACCATATTTTTTTGAAGTTCCAGGCATTCATCTTCTCAAGACTTTTCCCGTTTTATACTCAAAGTATATCATTCACATACTACAGCGACAATACTCTCAATTGAAATCATATAACTCTTAATTGTGGTGTGACCAAATTCTTTCTTTAAGATTTACCTCTACTCATTCCACAACTCAGTTCAATAATGCAATTCCTAATAAAGCACTCATCTTGATGCTATTTCCTATCAGGTTGTTGTCTTCAGGTTAATCTCACACCAAAGAGACACAACTTCTTGTGGATCATACACAAAAACTACACGAGGTTATGGACAAATCAGCACAACCTCTTTGGTTGTCTTTTCTTCAATCACTTAGCAGTCAATTGTCCCGATCTCTTCAATTGCTGGTCTCAACTTCTTCAACTAAGAATAAACAGACTCATAGTCCATGCATATGCAATCTGTTGGCAATCATTACTCTCAGGGTCTATCATACTCTCTCAAGACATTCATAATTCAAGTTCACACAATGTTTCAAAGACCATAGATTGTTGAGTAAGTTTGTTACACAAATTGAACAATATTACTTCAAAATATAGATCTTTAGTATACACAAAATGATAAATAGACTATAGACTGAAGATTCACTCTTCATTCACAAAACCCTCTAGCAATCACAGGCTAGAGTGAATTTACTTCACAACATGATCACACTCGGGTTAAACACAAGATCTTTCACAAGTTTATTGCCAAATTGGTAGAGTTTCAATGTATGAGAGATTATAGTCCATGACACGTATTTGAAGAAAAACGATCCTATAAATAGCCACAATTTGCATGTGTTAATTTCCTACAATCATGGCCACTTCTATCATACATAGCCTTCCAAAATTGTTCTTTCTATATCTCCTAGCTTATGGCCTAATTTGTCACATGGTAATGGAATAACTAGTTCCATTTTATCTCTTTTCACATTATTATTTTTATTTGAACCAAAAATTTAAATAATTGACTCTACATCACGCCAAAGATTTGAGGTGAGGAGTACACTTAAATGATGGAATTGAGAAGTAAGGTGGATACACTTGTAGAAATCTATTCAAGTAAATAGAATCAAAGAGAGGTTATAGTGTGACAAAAATAATTGAAGTGAACGAATAGAAAAAAAAATTGATTACGTAAAAAAATTATGCAAAGTAGTTGTACAATTGAGTGAAGGGACTTAAAAGTGAGGCAAATACACTTAAGGGAGTCTACTCAAGTGAAGAGAATTAAAGAGAAGTTTTATTGAAGACAAGAAGGATTTGAATGAAAGATAAATGAGCAAAAACTATGCAAGGCTAGCTTGGCCCACCCATCCTAGTAGGACAAGCTAGAAATCCGGCTTTTAATAGCCCAACACCACTCCTTGTGGATGATAATATTAGCATTAAGAAAACTTGGATGACTTTATGTTTATTCTCATTACTCATGATTTGGGACTAAACCATGGTTACATCCACTTTACTTTACGAATAACCCTATTAAGCTGAATTTGAAAGTACTAAGTGTTCATATCCCACTCCTTCAGACAGTACGGCACTTTTTACACTCCGTGATGACATACTTTGTCAGCCACACCCTCTGCATCCAACCTCATCCATGGCAGACAAAAATAAACAAAGACATGACTTTATTGTGAGTATATGCACATGGCTTGCATACAAGTCAGTGCAAGTATGAAAATGTTGGGTGTCTGTCTTTACCAGAGACTGGGCCATGCATAGATGATTAAACCACAAGAGATCATTATGATTTAAATCTCCCAAATGGGTACTACAAACTATATACCATGTAAAGGTCAATGAATAACTCTACTTTTTCTTTTAAATACAATTATTTATATATTTAAAAGAAAAAACTATCCAACCCACATTCAACCTTAGCATGTTGCATCAACCATCACAATCTCATCAGGTAACCAGCCAGTAAATAAAACTATAAGTGACAATGAAGAGGTGTTTTCTTCTCTAATGCTAGGTAGGAATAGATGCAAAATCTTCCTGTGCACCTTCTCTTTATTGCAAAGGTTGTATAGAGCAAGTCTCAGTCATCTCTTTACTATAGCACAAGGCAACTCAAATATACTAGGAACCAGGGTTGTGGACATGGTTTAGCCTGGATGGGACCGAAGTAGATCAGTCACCTCTGGAGGCACCCTAGCAAAGTCATATTTCTTCATGCCTCAATGCAGTAAAATGTTTACAACCCTGATTAACCAATCCTGGTTGTCACTGTTTGATATAATGACTTCAACTGGGTGTTCCATGTGTCAATAGCTGTGTACTTCTTCAACCCCTTGGACCTGGTATTTCAGATCGCACATGCCCAAAAACCCCCAGGAGTCAGCATCCACAAGAGGCTCAAATAGCATGCTGCTGGAAATAGACATATAATGAGTTGCACTGAAGCCTATACCTATGATGTGGCACTCACACCAACAGATTCTAAAAAAGAACTACTCATACAAGAAAGGTGTGTGTACTGAACAAACGCACCGATCACCCAGGTCCAACAACTGGTTCACTTGGTCAATATGTCCATGTACTCTATTATCCAAAATGAGAGACACAAGGAGGTGCTCTACATCCTTCTCAGGTATATTGAGCTCCTGCGTTTCACATAATATTACCCACAACAGCCAAAGATATGTCCTAGAATGATATATACCAACTGCTGTAGTCCAATGCACGTTATCCTCCCTACCATATAAGTAGTTTCTGATGAAGCCTAAAATCAACTTATTTGAAATGAAAAGGAAACAAGGAAAACAAATACAGTTCTCAACCAGAAAACAAACAGTATTATCACATGAATCCCTACTAAAAACCTATGTACATTGCCATCACCTGACAGGTTGCAAAGGTTTGTGGAGTGCCACAATCAAAGATAACTGGGAGATGGGAAAGTCAAATGCACCTTGGAGATGAAAGGGATTCGAATCCGCGTGTAAGGTTTAATGAGCTTCAGTAAAACCTGTGTCCGAATCTTGCTAAGCAGATCCTCGATATAATTTCGAATGAAAGTGTCATCCATAATAGTCTTTCGGTTGCTCTGAAAACACAGCATCTAAATTAGACACTCCCTGCTAGAACCTTATTTTCTTTATGATCGAGCTCATTTCTGGAGGAAGAAAACCTTTAAGATTTGACAGAGTGCCATATTGACAGAAGGAGTCACTGTGCTCACAACTATTACTGAAGGTAATACGTTGAGAATGTCCATACCTTGAGAATTTTCTCAAACTCAAGGATATCATTTCGTTGATAAGCAGCCACCAGATTTGTCATAGCTAAGATCTCTGGATCATTCTTATATCTGTAGCAACAACCCGAAAAAGTAAATGGAGTAGATAAAGTTTCAATTAGTAAGAAAAGATGCCCGTACCTCAGCAGAGAGAGCTGCCTCATGTTATTATCTGGACAATAGGTGAAGAGCTCGGGTACTCCGAACACAAACCCATGTAATCAATAGATGATAAGTTCTAAAACACTTGCTCCATTGGATATAGATGCACTTATGTAGAGTAAATAGTTGCCACCACAGCCAAAGCTGTAAGGCTGTCTTTAAAAGAGGTGAGACAAGCACATGCGCATGCAATGTACACCACTGACACAAATTGATATATTAGGATACATCAAAAGAGTCAGTAAAATCAACAATATATGATGCATTCCAAAAGGTGCAGAAATATACGGTTTTGCCTCCTGACCATCAAATGGGTTCACCTCAGACTCCATTAGCATATTTGCAAGCACTAGGTACCTGCAAATCAGAGTAACACATGTATTGAGAGTTTCAGTCGCATCAATTGATCCATGTATCCCAAATGCACAAGCATTACAAACTTTTGTGATTCAACTCCAAGATTCCAAGTATAACCCCACAAAAATATACAGGAGATTGAGGGAACTTATAAGTCATACTGATGACAAGAAGAGAACTGAGTGTATTGATTAAAACTAACTTTAGACACTGTATTCTCCTGTGGGTACCAGCCTCATCATAGTTTTTAAATGCCTCAAAGAAGTCCATGGCTGCATCAGCCCACTGACGCTCGGCCATATGCATCTTGCCTCCACATTCATGAATGATCCCCATAATTCGTGGATGAGGAATTGCAGACTTGATGGACAGTGCCTTCAGGTATAGTTGCTGCAAGTTTTACCCAAGAAAAAAACAAATCAAAACTTGTGCTTGCAGTATTATGCCTGTTGTGTTATGGTCCACAGACATGAATTGCAACTTCCCCTGCCCATCCATTACACGTCACTCATTCTCAGCTCAAAGTTTTCAGTTATAAAAGACTGCACTAATGATAAGAAGGATGAAGTTGAATTCACACAAAATTGTGAGTAGCAGACTACAATTGCAATCCTCACAACTTAAATGATGCTTCACTCTACTTTGACCAGTATTCATGGCCAAAATACACAAGCACCCAGTATACAGACAGACTAACCTTGAGCTTCTTGTTATTTTTTGTTTCTGTATACATTTGAATTTCGATTGCATAAACTTCCAGCAACTGTGTCCCTTTTTTCTGGTCATCTGTACCATCATCTCTTTGACAAGATTTGTGGAGCTCCTTCAAAATCTGAGAACAAGTGTGAAAGCAAGGATGAGATCCTTCATGAGCAGAAAAATTAATTTCCAATCCATACTTAGCAGTGTGACTCCAAATTCCAGGGAGGGCTTCACATGGAGAAAATTTATCATAATTTTTTTATTAAAAAAAAGCTGGATCCATTAAATAATTCCTTGGAAGGAACACATATTTAAAGGAGCAAAGAGGTCTATCTCCATCCTAAAGTACTAACTAAACAGACTACCACTAACTTATCAGAAAGGATGAGTACCCAAAGGTGATACAGAGAGAAGAGTGGTTACTCCCAAAACCTTGGTTTGAATGTCCAACACAGAGATTAGTTCAGTGTAAAGATTCCATAAAACCAGCATGATGAGTGTTAGATGGTGAAATTAATAATATGCATCAATTAACCACAAACCAACCACCAAGATACTTGCAGGCTGAGAATATAGAAAGGGTTTTCGACACTCACTTTGTTCATTCGTCCATACTCCCCCATATCAAACCACAATTTACATAACTTCAAGTTCGTCTTGAACCATAATCTCTACAATCCCACCAAGCACAATGTGAGAAATGGTGCATTGAGGTGAACACATACAATAATGGATGAGTTTTCAGTCAGGAAGATCAACAAAGACTCCAAAAATAAGATATAGCTCAACAAGGTAGAGTCATGATCAAGAAGTGCATTTAACAAGACTCATCAGGAACATCAAACAGCTCAAGTGAAAAAGCTACATATTCACAGTATTTGTAGTAAGTCACTAACAGCACTCAAAACTAATAGCTATTATTGGTAAAGCCGAAGCAATATCCACCAACCTCATTCTTGGCTTCTTCCAATGCCTTCAGAGTCGTCTGGTAGAACTCTTGCAGCAACTCCAGATTTTGACTAGCACTGCCCGAAACAAAATCAAGAATGTTGTTGATGCATTTCTCACTATAGTTACGAGTCACAGCTGATTTGATGTAGGTCAACATCTCTCTGTATGCATCCATCATCTGCTTGTAATTACCAATCCGATAGTGAAGCTTCACTGTTTGCTTCAGCGCTTTGAAACCCCTGTAACCCATCAGTGAGATCCAGCTCTACTAGAAGTCCTTACAGTAAACAATCTTGCGGTAGCAACACTCAAAAGGTAGACCTTCATATTTCCCTCTTTTCCATCTGTTTTGGGGAGTTGATGAGACTAGACATTATCAGTCACTAATATTGTCCCATCACACAGGTAGAAATCGCAATTCAAATATAAAGTCTGGCACCAGACTGCAACAACCTGGAGGCACCAATATAGTAAGAATGCTAGATCTAGAAGCTGAACCAGAAGTGGATGTTTTGGTCAGCCTACTCTGTTCAGAATTATACAAATTACCGTTGAGCATGACAAATACGAGGCAATGTTCTCTAAGATGACATAAATCTTTCACCAACGAAGCCTCCAAAACAAAGCTATTGAAATCGAGGCAGTAGTTCAATAGCCATAGAGTGTTTTCACACGTAACTTTGAGAGTATTAAATGCACTACTGGAAGTGAGATAAGGAAGTCCACATCTAAGAATATGGTAGAGCCCTGAGGGATATGATGTAAAACTTCATATTTTAAAGATCGTGACATGATGCAGCTCAAAAAGAAATCATAGAATAAGAGTGCAAGGATCCATTCTTGTGCAAACTCTGAGGTTGAAGCTCACCATTCCCCCTTCTCTCCTTCCATCTTCACAACCTCTGAGAAACCCTTCAGTGCTCCTTCAGGATCAGCCTCCACTAATCCTGTAAGTCAATGCAACCTTGATTAGGCTCAGTAAATGCTAACGGTCAGAACATTCTGCATCCATCACCGATAAATCCGTCCAAAAACCAGACAGAGTCAGCTGAGCTTCAATGAAACTGTTCAAATGAAATTATATCTCAACATGTACCTTTTGTGTTGTAGTACTGGTTTTCAATGTCCACGTCTTGCTCCTCAGGCTCCTCATCAGAGTACTCGAATCCATAATCCTCCATGTCGGCGTCTGCCATATAGACCCGTAAAACGTATAAAGTAAGTCTGCAGATGACCGGGTCATGACGACAACCAGCATATTCACGAAGAAGTTCCAATCACTAACTTGTTCACGGCCAGCGGAGTTCCAATTTGTCTCAAAGCTTGTATGCATCTACACAACTGAGTGTTATCACTGGCCCGGTAACGACTATCAACCCAATTGAGACAAATTGGGGTTGTAAGGACGTAAGCAAAATACTCCTACAGCAGCATCTAAACTCAGGACAACCAATTCTCACTCACCACCTTCCATCATTGAACAATGTTGAACTAGCTGTGCAAGCCTGTGATCAAAATAAAGCTCTCCAGAATGGCTTAAATCAGGACTGTAAGTAATGAGCGCATTAACGACGCCTATCAAGAAACACATTGCTCAAGGAGCAGATTACGGCAATCAAATTTTCCTCCCAATTCCGAAGTCAACCTACTACCGAATCACCTTGACATCCTTCCACATTCCACACCCACTCATTGCAAGCATGCGTATGCATCCTGCTGTTTGTCCTATTGCTCATCATTAGAAAGATTGATGGTGTTCTCTGCAATCGAAACTCTCAGTCGTTCTCTTGTAGACAAACGCGACCCACCCTTGCAAAAAGCATCAGAGCGGGCGCCACGGGTCAAAGAAACAAAGGTGTATGCTCAAAAAGCGCGAAATTCGTAAAGTCCGTGGAAGGAATATATCGTGTTGCACCTGAATCCATGGCCGAGGAGTGCAGTGCAGGCACAGGCCGATGAGACGCTCAGAGAATGCGAGAAGCTGAGAGAATGCGGACACAATCACGAGCACAGTGAATGCTGTTGCGATCCTGAGCAAGTGTGTAATTATTTTAGGGTTTCCTGCCAACTCCCTGTGTCCACGAAACACACCCAAAACACACTACTGTACTTAGGGCCACTTCACCACGGGACTGAAGGCCCGTACCATTGCATCCCAATCACTTTCATTGGTGGGAAAGGCGGAGCCGGTCAAAGTTCGCTTCACACTACGCTTGAGGCACCAACGGAGTAAGTGAAAGCAAGATGGACGTAAAGTGTACATGGATCCCCACATGGCATCAAATGGATCATGTTTCATAATCACTTGGACTATTTTCAAAAACCACCTCTTCGAGGTAGCTTAAAACAACCTAAGTAATCGTTGGTTGAGTTAAAATAGTGGTTTGTACTAGTATCATATATTTGTTGGGTCTTTTAGTGGGTGGTCTAGTAAGTTTAGGGTGGGTTATCTGTTCACACGATGTAATGCACGTTTCACACCTTGATATTTTGTTTTCAATTTATGAATAGGGCGGGTTTTGAAAGTCTATAATCAGTTGTTTGTTTTCTATTATTCATTCATGGATTTTGTATGGAGTGTGCATATTGACTAGCGATTATGTTAATTTCTTTGAATGGATCTTGGTTTTTGTGATAGGGAGTTTTAGTTTGGTTTCCAAGTTTTTCATAGATGGAATGTATGTGGTGGTTATTGCGCCTGCAACTAAGACCACGAGTGGGGCTACAATCCATCCTTTGGATGTGATGTTGTTGATGAGTGGTTAATATTTTGTGGTTTTTCCTTCAAGGGTTTTTGGCAAATGTATTGGTACAAAATTTTAATTCTATAAATTGTATGATTTTAGGTGTGGGTATTATTAGTGAAGGGGGTGGTTGTATGGTGGCCTATGACACATAATATGTTGGGTTTGAACCTAGCATTATAGTGGCACCTTTGGGTATCACATATGCATGGTGGTAATCAAATTGGTATTGTGTTTTTGGGTAGTTCATTATAATTTTTTGCATTCATGAATGGGAAGTGACTTGATATTTTGTTGGATAGAAGGAGTTTTCAAAATTCCCGTACAACTTTGTTGTGCCTTTTTATTATTAATGCATGGATGCATTGTTGTTTGCATTTAAATAATACATACAAACATGTATCTACATTTGGTCAGTTGTAAATAGGCATGTTTTTGATAAGTAGGTTTCTCTTGCAAAGAGGACTTGTTTTTGGGTGTGACCAATGCACTCATTTTTCATTTGATTGGGCATTTTTTTTGTTAATATGTTAAGATAGGGTTTTTCCATAAATCATTAAAGATTTATTAGTCTATGTGATTGTTTTTGAACCATTTGTGTAGTTGATGTGTTTGGTCAACTATGGTTGTTAGGTTATGTTGTATTTGTAAATGCATTTGACAAGGTGTCTAATGGGATCTTTGTTTGGGTTTCATGCATAAGGTGCCACTAGGTTCCCAAAAATAATATGGGTTGGGGTGTGTGTGTGTTTGTATGGTTTTATGGCGTCTTTGTGGTTTATTTTGTAGCCTTGTTTGAGTAGTTTGTATGTTTATTCATTGCATTCAATATTATCATGGACTTTTACATTGTAGAGTGTGTTGAATCGTGTGTAAGGTTGGAGCATATGCACCATGGATTCCATTTTTTTTGGGTGGATGTTGCGTAAGGTGGGATGATTTATTTGTGTATTTGGTAGGTATAAAACATTAAAAAATCTATGCAAATATGTGTTAGTTCGTAATTGTATGTGGCGGTGAGGAGTTGGACTATATGGTGAACGGCCATCATGTTTGCTCATAGTATTTTTTGGGCCCTAAAAGTCGTATAGACCTTTGAAGGAGTTGTGGGTGTGATGTTTTGCCTTTTCACATTCCATTATCCAGGCGGTTTGAATGAACCATCTGTATAATAACAATATTGTGGTGGGAATATAGGTGGTAGGTATCTTTCTACATGGGTGTATGGTAGTATGACTAGATTTTGGATTATTGGGGATATGAATTTGGATCATTTTGTGTTGTGATTTACTAGTGTGTAGGTGGTGTGTGTGGTGCAATTTGTGCAAGTATTTGGGGGATTTGTAAGGTGTTAGCAACGGTGTAGAGTCATTGTACTTGTTCATGAAAGCCAATGGGTGTATTTTCATGGTGTATTCAATACAAGTGGATGACAATTTTCCATTATGGGTTCAATTTTTAGTTATGTGGGATTGTTGGTTCAATGTATGCAATGGTGTTTGCTTCAAAATGTGTAACAATGTTTGTGTTGGTGAAGGGACCCTCATGGTTTTGGGATCTTGATATCAATTTTTTTAAGGCATTATTGGGACTGTAATAATGTTTGGATCATTTTTGGTTGCAACCTTGCTTAGTGTAGGCATGTTGCGCCTTTTGTTCTGAATGTGGGTGAACATAGCCAATATTTTTTCCATTTGTGTTGGAAGGTTGTACTTAGTGAGCCAAATACAACATCTTTTGAGAAGGTGGAATGGGATTGTTTGAGAAGGGGGAGTGGAATTGTTTGTGTGGGGGGGGGTTTCGGGTGCTCCAAGAGTGGTGGGGATTATTGGTGACTAAAGAAATCTTGTGGTCAAGGATTTATGATGTGGATTTGAAATATAAGGTGTGTGGGTGGGTGTCTATAGGGCATGGGTCACTACATTGGTTGTAGCATGTTGTTAGCATATCCAATTTTGAAAGAGCATATTTTAATAATGTTTGATTTTGCAAAGTCGGTTGAAATTCTTCAAGTCAAGTGCTATTTGGAGGCCTCCCAAAATGTTCCACTTGGTTTTGTTATTCCCATATTGTGTCACATTTTTTCCCTAATTTTTGGTACAAACCACATAAAAATAGATTTTTCACCTTGTGGGGAGGAAATTATTCACCTTGAGGTCGTCAAAGTGCGGTTGATTTTCATGACCTATCTTGATTTACAAATGGAAGAAGATAAGCCCCATCCCTCCTAACCAACCCTTATTTTATTTAAATTTTCAATAAAGCCAAAATGACAAAAATCATTGGAATGATGAAGCCATATGTGGATGATCCATGTAGTTGTTAACATATTATAAATATTGACTTCTCGAAGAGTGACATCGTGATCCAAATGAGCATGATAAACTAATGATACTGTAAATATTCATCCAAATATGGATACAATCATCCAAAATTTACAATTTTTTGGGATGTTTCTTAGCAATTTCTACCACAACATAATATTATATACTTATAATTAGATTTTGCAATTTGGCCAAAACAAATATGATTTGTTCCTAACCCAAAAGCGACTAAGGTTCACGTCTTAGGGAATGTATTTGCCAATTACCCTTATAATTATTCCCATTAATGATCACAAATGTTGTAAATTAATATATTTTGCAAACCCAACATTTTGGGCATCAAGGTTGACCCAATGACAAAGAAAAAACATTAAAATAATAAATGAAAAAATGAAGATGCTACATGGAAAATGATGTGAACAATGATCACTTCATTTTTTATCAGAACCGCAAACTAAAATGTAAAACCTTGGCGGGTTTATGAGTGTGGTTGAATAATAATTAATGTTATCATGTGAGCATTAATGCATGGGTGATGCAGGATGAACAAACATTTAGAAATACATGTATAAGTATTCTATAATTGTGGTATTATAGATAAAATATTATTGTTTATGATATATATTATCATCAAGTGCTAATACTCAAATGAAAACCTAAAACACCACTAAAACACCAAGGTTTAGTAATTGAGATTGGAGATAAGAATGTTGACAATCCAACATGAATCCAACCCAAAAAAAATAACAATTCAACATCGAAGCTACTTAAAGTGCGACACCGAAGCAACTAAGGACACAACACTAAGACGCAACATTGAGGAAACATCACCACAGTAACTAGGAAATATGGCCTTAGGAAGAAAGGCCCACTACACTGTTTTTTGCATTTAGTGTTGTGTGGCATTTAATGTTGTTACTATTCATTTACTTGCAACACTATCTACCAAACACTTGACAAATAGTGTTCAAGTAGTGGTGGTAGAGATGGTGGTGGTGCAACCATGCGGCAACAAAACACAAAACATAAAAATATTATAACACTAATTGTGGAGATGTAAACATTAAGGGCGTCACTGGCATTTAGTGTTGTGGTTCGTAATTATTGTTGACAACACTAAATGCAAAAAATAGTGTAGTAAGGGCCAAAGGCTCAAGTCATTAACAACATGAGTATTAATCGGAAACGGATGTTGAGGACAACAACTGAAAATCGGGTTGTGAATATTGGGTCTCAATCGGCAATGAAAGCCATATATTAGTGGAGTGTGGAGGTCAGATATTAATTGGCCATGAAGGTCGAATATTAGTTGAACATGAAAGTCGGGCATCCATCAAATAATAACATGGTTAAAAATAGTTTTGATGAAGTAATCATATGATTTGGCGGGTGTTAACCCATGTTACCAATTATAAACATGTTAATAACCACTTACAGTTAAGTGATGCACCATACCAAAAATTAACGGCCACTTAAGATTAGTGAGCCATACCAAAAACTAATGGTCACTTGAGACTAATGGAACATACCAAGAATTAATGGCATTTGAAATTAGTGCATCGTACCAAGAATGTTACGTCACTTAAGAATTGGTGAATTACTTGGAATTAGTAAGCCATATAGCAAACCACTTAGGAAAAATGGATTCATTTTGATTAAATAACATATAAGCCACGTAGGTGAGGAAAAGTGAAGGTAGAAGAGGACGAAGGCCAAAAAAACAATTTCTTGGCCATCCTTATGAATTCCCCCCAACTTTGGTGGTGCTATGTAGATTTAAAAAAATAATATGCCACATTGTCAATGTAAAAAAGAAATAGAGGATATTTGCAATGTTTTTAAGATTTAAAAGAAGCATTTTTCATCTTTTGTAAAGAAAAAACATCTAGCAACCTAGGGAAAAAAACATATGGTTGGAGTCATCTCTCACTACATATAGAGTTAGGATTAGAGTTTACACACTTTATTCATAAAAATAAGCTACAAAATCTATCATTTGTACCTTTGTACCATTAACATTATGGAATGCAAGAGCTTCAAGCTCAAGTTAGTCAAGGTCGATGCAAAGTAATTAATAACATAAACACCATCGAATCGAAAGTTTGTGCAAAAAAAATTCCTATTGCTTGAAGAATGTTATGTATAAAAATTCACATGAGGTGAGTGTAGTCACATAAGTTGAGAAACGAAAAACTCAAACACTAAACCAACAAAGAAACAAATAACTCAATCCAAACATGTTGCCACATTCTAAGTAGATTCAGCCCTTTAAATTTTATTATAAATTTCACTAAAAATTTCATGGTCTTGGCTCTCATGATTTTTATGCACCTTGCAATTCTAAAAACCAAGAAATTTGTGCTCACAAAATATTTGAAAATTGCAAAATGGCATCATTTTGACTACTTTTAGTGGCAAAAAAATGTTGAACATATATTTGTATTACTATAAGATTGATGTCACAAGGTCATTTTTGTTTATGAGACTTAATATAACATACCCATCTTGAGCTTTGGATCCTATGATGTGTTGCGCTAACTAGTATTTTTTGGCATTCCCAACTTGGTAGCATAATATTGTCTTTATTTTATCTTTTTTTTGCTTTCATCAACCAAAAATTCATGACATAAAATCTAGACACATTTCTCCCACATGCTCAGTTCAATGTCCTCACATACTTTAGTACTCAAAGTAAAGATCTACCATTCGCCATCTACAATGTTTAAGCCGTGCAACCAGAGCTACCAATTTATACCAAACGGGCAACTATGTGGCAATGTTTGCATCATAAAGCATAAACATTGGAATCTCAAGGCTTGACAATGTTTATTTCTAAAGGTGCATGTTTTTGTCACCAAGTTTAGGATTGACAACATCTAGTTCCAAAAATGCATGTTTTTATTACCAAGTTTTCATTTTAGAATGTTTCTCATATAATGTTCTAATAAGCTATTGTGGTGGCATGGTCTTGAAGTAAAATAATGTTTCATGCCAATAATTTGGTCCACTTGGTTTGTATTTAGTTATAGGTTCTTTTGAATATATGATCATATTGTTATTTTAGAATATGGATGTTTGGGTTGTGCGCCCGGGGAGGCCACTCCATTGTCAAGTTGAACACCACATGCGTTAAAAGTTTGCTACCCCTATACTACATGCCATAGATAATTTCAAAAATTATGATATTTTTTCTACATATACATAACCATTGATAGTATTTTTTGGAATTTTTTTTGGAATTTTTTAATCATCTTCATTTTTGTAGTAATGTTTTTAGTTCAATTTTGAGTCATTCTAGTTAGGAATGGTATGTTTTATAAGAAAAAAATATCATCAAATTTGGTTACCATTTTTTACTATGTGATAGATACTATGTATATCTACTCATGAAAAAATTTGATAAAATTTTGACCCATTTTGGTGATGCCCTTTAGAAAAAGTAGATTTTGTCTTAACGCACGTGGTGTTCAACCTGACAATGGAGTGACCTCCCCGGGGTTGTGCGACCTAAACCACATTGGGTTTGGTAGTCTTTGGAAGTTTTAGAATGTCAAGAAATATTCAATTGAAGGGGGTGTAGGAGTTTTGACCTTAAACCCTAAACTACACTAGTTGAGAGGGTGAGGAGTTTTGGCCATGCAACCTAAACTATAGTACAGAGTTGAAGGGTAAGGGGTTTGCTCGTGTTACCTAGGTTTTGTTGTGTGGCTTGGCTATTGATTTATTATGAATTATTGGAAGGATTAGGGTATAGTCATGCAAGCAAAGCCCTCATGACTTAGTTTAAACCACACGGTCCAAATTTCTATGGTTTAGGTAATGTGGCCAAAATTCTGCAAGAGGCGTTTGTTTAGGTCACATGACAATTTTTTTCAAAAATAATTGTTTAGGTTGCACACTTTTAATTATTACAATTATGGCTATTGTTTTAAACCATTTGAAATGAATTTTTGCCCTATACATATTGTATACAATGTACGATATATATACATTGTAGCATAAATACAAAAAATTCTTCAAGGATATGTATGAATGTTGAAAGAAATTGCATTTGAAAATGCCAGCGTTGCAAACTCTCACCTTATGGTATGTATAATAATACTTCATACTAAAAAATCCACTCTTGCATAGGAAAATTTAAAATCCTATGAGCAAATTATGTATTTTCTGCTTACTTAATGTGTCAAAACACCTCACACTCCTCACTATTCATAAACCATAATAAAATGCACTACACATCACCAACATGTGCTCATTTTTTGTTTACAATTGGAACCTAAACACATTGCATATGAAAAAAACATATGAAATGCTTTATCGTGGAATAACAATATGAATTGTTCGCAATTGCAATTGAAATGAGTACGATGGATTCAACTCCTACTCTCTAGCAAATGCATAAAACCTCTTCAATTTTCTTTTATCAAAATGGAAAATTGTCTCCCTCAAAACCTATAGCTATGTTTTTGCTTAACTCCCCACTTCCTTTTGCATCAATGTCACTCAAAGTAACAACATCAAAATAAAATTTTAACAAAATTTCATAAAAGTATCATACTTTTACAACTACTAAACAAGGTCTTACAAAAATGCTCATAACACCTTTATTTAAATTCATTTTTTTATTTTTGTCTCAAAACCTCAAATCCCTCAAAAACTCTTTTTTCAACCTAATTCATTGTTTTAGGCTTAACAAACACAACATGATGGATACAAACAAATGATAAATCCAATTTGAACAACGTTTTGCACATAGAAATGGAGCAGAGCGCTTACATGAGCATTCTTTGAACCTTTCATCAAGAAATGGGTTTGAAAATGCCAAGCCTCAATGTTTTGAACCTTTTGGTGCCGATTAAGGTTACGAGATGCAACCATGTGGGCACATCCTAAATTGGTTGTCGTAGGAGTGAAGGTACATGGGTATAAATTGGTTTGTTTTTCAAATGGTTAATTTATTCTAGGATCATAAACAAACAATTAGTGATGTAGATGGGTCTTAAATGGTTAATTTTTGTAATACATAAGATATTGTATTTTTTGTCATATGGTATTCTATATCATTGTGGTCCCAAGCATCTCAATTTATTTTTAGTTCATCCAATTGCTAATTATACTAAAACAAAAAATTTAATTTGCCACACGGATTAAACATGTCCACCACATGGTCATAAACCTTTCACATGTTTAGGTTGCATTATTTGAGCATGTAACCCACATGAATCATCTCCATCACTCACATGAACAACATTTTCTAAGCATTATTTTGCCCAACAACATGTTTATTGTAGTCAAGTTTTAGGTTGCTCGGCCTAAACAATGTCCATGACATGTTTATATACATCTCCAACTTATTTGTGTCATATATATGCATCACTTATGTCAATACTGGCCTCCATGTTTAGCGTCATATCCATGTCCCATATGTTCAAGCTATGGTCATCCTTATCCAAAGTGTTTGGACCGCGCGGCCAAAATATGAAATCCACATGTACTAATCATATCAATCACCCCACGTAGATAGCATTATCTAAGCAATAAGTGATTGGTGGATTCCGTATTTAGGTTGAGAAACCTAAACATGTGAATGCTTAATGCCACATGAAGATATTGTTGCAACTCTCGCTAGCTCCCCTTAACTATCTTGGTTATTTTTTCAAGTCTAGCAAGGATTACAAACGCTAACCCTTCGCATTCCACCATGTGAATGGTTAGCTCCCCATATTGCAGACCTTATAGTTCATAGGAGGGGGACCAACCCTCTTACTTTGCTTTCGGGACACACCCTTTATTCGATAACCAATTCTTAGATGTGGATTTCCATCCATGGAAGTCTAATATTATGTTGATCATTGCATTGCCAGAGCAACACTACAACAACCCGAGCCATACTAAGCAACTATGCCATCACATTAGGCCACTGCCCATGGACATCGTGCCGTTCGGCCTCGGGTGGGTTCAACCACACCACCTCACCCGCATAAGCCTTTAGGACTCTAGGCAGGGCCCCTACCCCACCCTCAAGTAAATTTTTGTCTCTATCCCAACACTTGGGGCCAAGTAGACATTTTCCCTTAACCTCTGGGGCTAGAAGCCCCCAACAGCTTCAGAACCCCATAACTTCTTCATATGATCTCTAATGCTAACATCCAACCATTCCATCGTCATTTATGTTTCATGTAGATGTTGATGGACTACTCATTTGTCCCATTCGAGCAAATATCAAAGAAATTATGCCCGTTCAAACCTTGGCAGTCCCGCAAGCCACTCCCAGGCCACAATTGTACCAAAACGATGTCCCGGGACAACGCCCCACTCAAATTACTATAACTCCTAGCTTACACATCTGATTGAGGTGTTCTTGAGCATTCCAAAATTGGCACGCCATAAGCTACGCATAGCTTATGGCCTTACCCTGGTGCCTCTTAGTCTCCGTGGATGGGAGGTGTTCCCAACGTCAAGGGCCCTCACCCATACTAGGATCACTTAGGCCCTCTCACCAACGGCGCCACAAATCTCGGGTGTCACTCTTGGGTCCTCCTTGTGTCCATGGTATTTCGGGCATTCCTCATGGAGAGATATGCGACAAATACTTTGGTTATCATATTTTTATTTCCTTACATGGATTCATCCTCTAAATTTTTATGAGCCGTGTTGAGGTCGCTCGACCTAAACACATTGTTGGTTTGATATGTGAATTATGTATTGTCATTGTCGCAACCCTGATTAGCTTCCCTTCATTAATTTGGTCAATTATTCATTTTAACAAGGGTCACGAGTGCTAATCCTTCGCATTCTGCCATGCAAATCGTTAGCTCCCAATATTGCGAACCTTATAGTTCATAGAAGGGGGACCAACCCTCCTACACTTGCATTCAGGACTCACCCCTTAATTGGTAACCAATACTTAGATGTGGATTTCCATCCTTAGAAGTCCAATCTTTAGTTGATCATCGTGTTGTCGAAGCAACATTACAACAACCCGAACCATACTAGGCAACTATGCCCCCATGTTGGGTCAATGCCTATGGAGGCCATGCCGTTCGGCCTCGGGTGGGTTTGGTCGGCCACACCGCCTAATCCATATAAACCTTTAGGACTCTAGGCAGGGCCCCTACCCCACCGTCAAATAGCCTTTTATTTCTCTCCCAACACTTGGGGCCAAATATATATTATCCCTTAGTCGTTGGGGCTAGAAGGCCTCAACAGCTTCAAAAGACCATAACTCCTTCATATGATCTTTGATGTTAACAACTGACCACTCCATTGTCATACCATTTCACGTGGATGCCTATGGACTACTCATTTGTCCTATTCAAGAAAAATTGAAGAAGTTATGCTTGTTCAAACCTCAACAATTCCGGGAGCCACTCCCAGACCCATACTGTACTAGGGCATTGTCCCGGGACAACGCCCAAGTGAAATCATCACATCTCTTAGCTTACACCTCCGATTGAGGTGTCCTTCAACATTATGGAATTTGCACGCTATAAGCTACACATAGCTAATGGCCTTACCCTCGTGACTCCTAGTCTCCATGGGTGGGAGGCGTTCCCGACGCCCAGGGCCCTCACCCACACTAGGATCATTTGGGCCCTCTTACCAATGGTGCCACAAGTCTCGGGTGTCACTCCGGGGTCCCCTTGTGCCCGTGGTGTTTCGGGCACTCCTCATGGAGAGGTATGCGACATTCATCCCCACCAAATGGAGTCGATGCCCTCATCGATTATACTCGTAGTCGGCACACCAATTCTCAAGTTGCCATCCCCTATGGTGTGGCATTGTGTTTACCTTGGGGCGTGATCTCCACAATGCATCTTCAAATTTTGCACAATCCCAAAGGTATCGTTCCAAGGTGGTCCTTTAGCGATTTTGGATCTCTCTTCCAAAGACCTAACCTACACTAACCCCATTGACTTTGGGACTCACTTGGGTTGCCCTTCCTTTGGGGCCTCCCCTATTAGGCTCCACTAGCCTAAGTTGACACATCTAGGCTGGAACTCAACGCTTCAGTAAGTTGACTCGGTTGCAACTTCGAGATAGCTTTCCATTGTTAAGCCACCTCCAATCGTACAGAGGTGATGCCAAGTCCCGCATGACTCGATTTCTACTTTGTTTTTTTGAGACATGGGTTCATGATTCCCATGTGCCAACTTTTGTTAGCTTGCGGGTAACACTTTTATAAGCACGCACCATCACCTTGCTCCCGCCCGGACAAGCCCATCGTTAAAAGGTTTTGTAGTTTTATCCATGGCCCCCAATTACTTGGCTTACCCAACCTAGTTTGGCATATTTATTCCCCCTCTTCCATTAACCAAACACAAGTACAAGAATAGGAATTCATCTCGTACTATTTTCTTTGCACCATTAAAGTTGAACTTCATTGCCTCACGTCCAAGAACATGTACATGTTGTGGATGACATTGCCTTTAAGCTAAATGTGCTACTAATGTTTCTCCCCCACTAAAGGAGATTGATGTCCTCATCAATGCCTACGTTTTTTTGTTGGAACCTCTAGCCCTAGATCTTCAAAGTGCTCCATCAATTCTTTGGCATTCACCATGTTTCATGCAGCTACCCAAGTGGTTTATTTTTCTTGATATCTTCGCCATTTCACCAAGAATTTCTTTCCTTTTTGCTTGGGGTTCTTACACTTGAGGATGCCATCGACCGCATATTCCAAATGATCTCCTATAAGGTCGGGAGGTGGCTTAATCACTTGCTTGTGATCAGGCCACAAATTGTGTTACTTAAATGGCTTTAGTAACAAAACATGGTATGTCGGATGCACTTTGGTCTTGGGTGGTAACTCCAATTTAAACATGTCCTTGGACACTCGCTTCACGATGGGCAACGGAACTTCAACTTTGGATATGAACTTTGGAGTGAGGCCTTCGGACAAGGTGAAGTTGTTCAACAACATTTTTTGGCCCACCTCATATTCCACTTTGCGTATTCCCGCATTGACTTGCTTTTTGTAGCGATTTCGGGTTTTTTCCACCAACAACTTGGTCATCTCCAAAATTTGTTCATATTTCTTGGCCAAGTCCTCACCATCTTGATTAGTAGGTTGGATCGCATTTTATAAACCACCATGATAGGCAACTCTTTAGTTGCCGAGTGCATGGCTTCATTGTAAGTAAACTCCGCTCGGCCCACATAGTCTGCCCAATCTCCTTGGTCCGCACCCACCAAGTTCTTCAAGTATTGCTTCAAGACTCCATTCACACGCTCCGTTTCTCAATTCGTTTGGAAATGGAAGGCCATGCTAAACCTTAGTTTCATTCGGACTTTCTTAGAGAAGTGCATCCAAAATGCACTCGTAAACTTTGGATCTCGATCCGACACAATCACTCTTGGCAACCCGTAATGATTCCACCATCCTTTGAGAAAGGGCTTTGGAGTCTCCAATGCGGTTGTAGTTCCCACAATGGGCACCATGTGTGCCAACTTGGCAAACCGCTCTACCATCACCATGATGGCATCATATCCTTGTGACTCCGACAAACTTGTGATCAAGTCCATGCACATACTATGCCATGGCCTGACGGGATAGGCAACGGTTGCAAGAGGTCGGCTTTGTCGCAACCCTTACTAGCTCCCCTTAATTATCTTGGTCATTTTTCCAACTCTAGCAAGGATTACGAGCACTAACCCTTTGTATTCTGCCATGCAAATGGTTAGCTCCCCATACCGCAAACCTTATAGTTTCTAGGAGGGGGACCAACCCTCCTATTTTTTCATTCGGGACTCACCCCTTAATCGGTAACCAATTCCTAGATGTAGACTTACATTCATGGAAGTCCAATCGTATGCTGATCATTGCATTGTCGGAGCAACACTACAACAACCCGAACCATACTAGACAACTATGCCTTCACATTGGGCCAATGTCGATGGAGGCCGTGCCGTTCGGCCTCAGGTGGGTTCGGCCACACCACCTCATCCATATAAGCCTCTAGGACTCTAGACAGGGCCCCTACCCCACCGTCAAATAACATTTTATCTCTCTCCCAACACTTGGGGCCAAGTAGACATTTTCCCTTAGCCGCTGGGGTTGGAAGCCCTAGCAACTTCAGAACCCCATAACTTCTTCGTATGATATCTAATCCTAATATCCGACCATACCATCGTCATTTATGTTTCACGTAGATGTAGTTGGACTATTCTTATGCCCCATTTTGGCAAGTATTGAGGAAGTTATGCCTGCTCAAAACTTTGCAATGTCGAAAATCACTCCCAAGCCACTGTTGTACCAGGGTGCTATCCTGGGACATCGCCCCACTCAAATTGCCATATCTCCTAGCTCATACCTTTGATTGAGGTGTTCTTGAGCAATCTAGAATTGGCACGCCATAAGCTACACATAGCTTATGGCTCACCCTCATACTTCCTAGTCTTTGTGGGTGGGAAACGTTCCTTACGCCCGGGCCTTTCACCCACATTAGGATCACTTGGGCCCTCTCACAAACGGCGCCACAAATCCTAGGTGTCACTCCGGGGTCCCCCTTGTGCCCATGGTATTTTGTGCACTCCTCATGGAGAGATACGCGATAGGCTTGCTTTTGGTAAGGGGCTCAATTCCCTTGGCATTTCATCCAAGCCTTTACAAAGTGGGCTATATCCTTGTTTATGCATGGCCAATGGTACCTCCTTGACACCACTCTATGATGGGTTTTTTTCCTTTATGGCCGGCAATGGAACTATCATATTCTTCCTTCAAAACCGATAACCTCAACTTGCCTTGTGGCACATACACCCGACTTTGCTTACACTTGAGCAATCCATCCACCAAGTTGACCTCTTTGAGCACCTTGCCCTTGCAAAACTCATCTAGAAGCCTTTGTACTTCGGGGTAATTAATGTATACCTTCCTCATCTTGCATCACAATTTTTCATTACCACTAAACATTAGCCACAAGGTTTGGATGGTGCTCATTGCTTGGAAGTCTTTCCATCCATTTAGCGCATCCGACACCACATTGCTACACCCCGGTTTGTGGGTGAAATCCACCTTCATAAGCACCAAAATATCGGTCCACCGCAATGACTTGGCGTTCACTTGCACTTGTATCTCAAAATACCTCAAGGTCACATTGTCCATATACACTTTGGTCTTGTGCAACCCCTACTAGTGTTGCCACATCTCCAAGCAATGCACTCTGGTGAATAGTTCTTGTTCATGAGTTGGCCGTCTCCTTTGACAACCATTGAGCTTTTTGCTCTCATATGCAATCCTTGACCATCTTGCATCAACACCCACCAATGGCAAAGTCACTCATCCCGGTATGCACCTCAAAAGGTTTGTCAAACTCTACAAACTTGAACATGGACGGCGAAAACAACTTGCTCTTAAGCTCCCCAAAGGCTTGGTGACAAGGCTCATCCCACTTGTGGGATAGCCATTTCCTAAACAAGCCGGACAAGGTCCTAACAAACTTAGATTTTTTTTGAATGAAACGGCGGTAATAATTGGCTAGGCCAAACAATGATCTAAGCATTTTTTGGATCAAGGGCCGCTTCCACTCTTGGATTGCCTTGACCTTCATGATGTCCATCCACCAACTTCATTCGTCACCAAATAGTCTAAGAACTCAATATCTTGTTGACGCCACACCACCTCATCCATATAAGCCTTTAGGACTTTAGGCAGGGCCCTTATCCCACCGTTAAGTAACCTTTTGTCTTTCTCCCAAGACTTGGGGCCAAATAGACATTTTCCCTTAGCCGCTGGGGCTGGAAGCCTTTAGCAGCTTCAAAACTCCATATATTCTTCATATGATATCTGATAATAACAATCGACCACTCCATCATCATCTATGTTTCATGTAGATGCCGATAGACTAATCACTTGGCCCATCTATAAGCTACGCATAGCTTATAGCCTCATCTTCATGCCTCTTAGTCTTCGTGAGTGGGAGGCGTTCCCAACATCCGGGGCCCTCATCCACACTAGGATCACTTGGGCCCTCTCACCAACGGCGCTACAAGTCCCGGGTGTCACTCCGGGGTCCCCCTTGTGCCCATGGTGTTTTGGGCAATCCTTATGGAGAGGTATGCAACACTCAACCTCACCAAATGGAGTCGATGCCCTCATCGACTATACTCGTAGTCGGCATATCAATTCTCAAGTTGCCATCCTCTATGGTGCTACATTGTGTTTACCTTAGGGTGTGACCCCCACAATGTATCCTCAAATTTGACATAGTCCCAAAGGTGTTGTTCCAAGGTGGCCTGTTAGCGATTTTGGATCTTTCTTCCAAGGACCTAACCTACACTAGACCCACCGACTTTGGGACTCATTTGGGTTGCCCCTCTTTTGGGGCTCCCCCCTTAGGCTCCGCGAGTTTAACTTGACACATCTAGGCCGGACCTCAACGCTTCTACTAAGTTGACTCGGTTGCAACTCCGAGATGGCTTTCCATTATTAAGCCACGTTCGATCACACGGGGATGATGCCAAGTCCCGTCCGACTTGGTTTCCATTTTGCCCTTTCAAAACATGAGTTCATAATTTCCATGTGCCAATTCTCGTTAGCTTACGGGTATCACTTTTATGAGCATGCGCCATCACCTTGCCCCTGCTCAGACAAGCCCATGGCTAAGAGGTTTTTTAGTTTTATCCATGGCCCCTCCAAGCCAAGGCCCCCCATTACTCGGCTTACCCAACCTAGTTTGGCATATCTATTCCTCCTCTTCCACTAACCAAGCACAAGTACAAGACTCGGACCTCATCTCATATTCTTCTCTTTCCACCACTAGAGTTGAATTTTATTGCCTTAAGCCAAAGAACAAAAACATGTTGTAGAGGGCATTGCTCCCAAGCCTAGTGTGCTACTAGTGTCTCTCCCCCATTAAAGGAGATTGATGTCCTCATCAATGCCTATGCTTCTTTTTGTTGGAACCTTTAGTCCTAGTTTCTTCAAAATGCTCCACCAATTCCTTGCTGTTCACCATGTCTCTTGCCGCTATCCAAGTGGTTTTTTTTTTGGTATTCCCGCCATTTCACCTTGAACTCCTTTGGTTTTTCACTTGGGTTTCTTACACTTGAGGATGCCCTCTACCTCATATTCCAAATGACCTTTTACAAAGTCGGGAGGTGGCCTAATCACTTGGTTGTGATCGGGCCACAAGGTCTCTACCTTAAATGGCTTAAATAATGTGACATGGAATGTCGGATGCACTTTGATCCCGGGCGGTAACTCCAACTTATACATGTCCTTGGACACTCATTCCACGATGGGCAACCGAACTTCAACTTTGGACATGAACTTTGGAGTGAGGCCTTCAGGCAAGGTTAAGTTGTTCACATTCAACAACACCTTTTGGTCCACCTCTCATTCCATTTTGCATCTTCCGGCATTGATTTGCTCTTTGTAGCATTTTTGGGCTTCGTCCACCAACAACTTGGTCATCTCCAAGACTTGTTCATGCTTCTTGGCCAAGTCCTCACCATCTTGGTTGAACTCTAGTGTTGAATGTGCCCCCTCGAGAACTAGGTTAGTAGGTTGGAGTGCACTCCATAAGCCACCACAAAAAATGACCCCTTGGTCGCCAAGTGCGTGGCTACATTGCAATTAAACTCCGCTCGACCCACATTGTCTGCCCCCACCAAGTTCTTCAAGTATTGCTTCAAGACTTCATTCACAAACTCCGTTTTCCCATCCGTTTGGGAATGGAAGGCCGTGCTAAACCTTAGTTTCATTATGACCTTCCTAAAAAAATACATGCAAAATGCATTTGTGAACTTTGGATCTCCATCCGACACAATCTATTGGCAACCCGTGGTGCCTCAACCATCCTTTGAGAAAAGGCTATACGGTCTCCAACGCGGTCCCGGTTCCCACAATTGGCACCACGTGTGCTAATTTGGCAAACCGCTCTACCATCACCATGAGAGCATCATACCCTTGGGATTACGGCAAACTTGTGATCAAGTCCATGCACACACTATGCCATGGACACACTATGCCATGGCCCCGGCAGGATAGGCAACGGTTGCAAGAGGTCGGCTTGCTTTTGGTAAGAGGTTTGGTTTGCTTGGCATCCACCCAAGCCTTCACAAAGTGGGCTCTATCATCCGTCATGACTGGCCAATGGTACCTCCTTGACACCACTCTATGGTGATTTTTTTCTTTCTCTATGGCCGGCAATGGGACTATCATATTCTTCTTTCAAAACGAATAGCCTCAACTTGCCTTATGGCACATACACCCAACTTTGCTTATACTTGAACAATCAGTCCACCAACATGATCTCTTTAAGCACCTTGCCCTTGCGAAGCTCACCTAGAAGCCTTTGTGGTTCGGGGTAGTTAATGTACCCCTCCCTTATCTTGCATCACAACTTTTCTTCACCGGTAATCATTAGTCACAAGATTTAGATGGTGTTCATTGCTTGGAACTCTTCCCATCTACTTAGCGCATCCGACACCACATTGGCATGGCCTAGTTTGTGGATCAAATCCACCTTCATATGCGCCAAAGGTATCGTGCCACTGCAATGGCTTGGCGCTCATTTGCACTTGTGTCTCAAAATAATTCGAGGACACATTGTCCATATACACCTTGGTCTTGTGCAACCCCAAATGGTGTTCCCACATCTCCAAGCAATGCATTATGGCAAAGAGTTTTTTCTCATGAGTTGGCCGTCTCTTTTGACAACCATCGAGCTTCATGCTCTCATATGCAATGGCCATCCATCTTGCATCAACACCCGCCAATGGCAAAATCACTCGCCCCCATATGCACCTGAAATGGTTTGTCAAACTCCGCTAACTTGAGCACATGTGTCGAAGACAATTTGCTCTTGAGCTCCCCAAAGGAATGGTAACAAGGCTCATCCCATTCTTGGAATAACCCTCTTTAAACAATTTGGACAAGGTCTTAGCAACCTTAGATAAGGTCCTAGCCACCTTAGATAAGGTCCTAGCAACCTTAGATGAGGTCCTAGCAACCTTAGATGAGGTCCTAGCCACCTTAGATAAGGTCCTAGCAACCTTAGCGGCGGTGGCAGTTGGCTAGGCCAAGCAATGACCTAAGCCCCCTTTGGGTCAAGCGCCATTTCCACTCTTGGATTGCCTTGACCTTCCTCATGTCCATCCACCAATTTCATTTGTCACCACATAGCTCAAGAACTCAATCTTTCGTCGAGCAAAGTTGCTTTCTATTCCTTGGCGGCAACTTTTTGAGACAAGTCATTGGTGAGTACATCCTTGTACCTCGCCAACACACAACAAATGTGGTTTCGGGGAGGCCCATCTTTCCTAGCCTCCCCATGAGTTATTTGGAGTTCCTCCAATGGAACCACGACATTATTTGTTGAATTCCCATTTGGCCCATTGAGACCAAATTCAACTTGGCTCCTCCTACCATAAGAGTCCTTGTGAATTTCAAATTCACCTCTTTGCCATCATGGCACACCACAAGCTCACCGACTTGTGCCTCACATCTACCATGTGAGTTTTAAAGAATGTGTCCTCCAAAATGAGGGTACCTCATCCATTTCACATAATGTGAAATCTCCACAAATTCTAATATCCCACATTTCAAGGTCACATGCAATGCCATTTCCTTTCTCTTATGCGGTTTGCCCTTTCCCAACCGCACATTGATGGGCTTGCCCAATCTATTTGTCTGCAAGCCCCAAAATATTGTGAGCTTCAGGCTCACAAAGGAGTGCGTTGCCTCTTTGTCAACCCATGAGACAATTTTTTTACATTCATTGAGCCTTAAGGTACAAAGGACTTGGCCTTGGCTTAAGGCTATTAGGCTTGGCCACAAAGCCAACGTCTAAAACTTGGTCCGCGGCAACAACAAGTTTTGCCTTGGCACCACAATGTCACTTTCTAACATTCCGTCCGTGGCACAAACATGGCTTGCCTTGGTACCACAATGTCACCTTCTATCATTCCATCCGCGGCACAAACATGATTTGCCTTGGCACCACAATGCCACCTTTTAACATTCTGTCCATGGCACAAACATGAATTGCCTTGGTACCACAATGCCACCTTCTAACATTCCGTCTGTGGTACAAACATGCTTGGCCTTGGTACCACAAAGCCACCAATTTTATTTCCAACACTGGGTGGTTTTCCTCCTTAGGTGCCACCATTGTTGGAAGTTGTACCTTTGCCTTGCCTTTTCTGTTGGTTTGATTGTGGGAGCACACGAACACCAAAAGTTTCTGGATAGGCATTTTTCAATGCCTAATCCGGTATGTCCGGATGATCCGAGTATCGTCCAGGGATTCTGTGAAGTGCAAGATGTCAAGGACCCTCTTTTCATGCTTGAAAATCGACCACCGGCCGGATCGGCTTTCCGGATCCGGATGGTCCTTTGGAAGTCCTTGTCCCGAGACTTGCCTTCCGGATGGAACCTCTCTAATTAAGTCTTACTCTTACATGCCTCTTTCTTCAATATCTACCTACCTATATCCTACCTCCAATGATGATTTGGTTCATCCAGTGAAGACGTCCCTGTATGGTCAGAATCCGGATTCTCTCACAACCAGTCCGGATCGGCCTAATCTTTCCTAGCAAGTCACACAGAGGATCCGGATGGTGCGCCGGAACTACAACGACAGAAAAGTCAAGATTTGTCCGGAGATCTTGTTAATCTGGGATAACTGGGCGATCCGTGCCACTTTCCGGATTGCCCCGCCCAAGGGCTGTGAGACCTCTTTAGAAGGTCGGATGGCATAAGTCCAGCACCTCCCTGATCTTACCCAATCTTAACGATGGCTATCTCACATGGACGTTACCCAGGCATCCGGAATAATGAGGTTTCCTTCTCACTACACACCAAAAATGACCTCTGGACCGGATCCGAACTGTTCCGGTTTCTCTCCTCCTTCCGACAGACCAATCCGGCTACAACGAACTTAGGCTCTACTAAGTCTGAGATAACTGGGCGATCCGTACCACTTTCCGGATTGCCCCGCCCAAGGACAGTGAGACCTCTTCAAAAGATCGGATGGCATAAGTCTGGCACCTCCCTGATCTTACCTAATCCTAACGACGGCTATCTCACATGGGCGTTACCCAGACATCCGGAATAATGAGGTTTCCTTCCCACTACACTCAGAAAATATCCATAGTACTGCAATCGGATCCGATCCGGATTTCCTCTCCTTTGTTCTATCCGTACTTCCTACTCATTCATTTCCTCTAGATGTGCAACATTCTCCTAACAATCCGTGCACAAAACAAGTCAGCATAGATTGAAAACTAGAGCTTCATTGAGTGGGGAACGACAAAATACAACAATGGAGAAGGGAACCCTTCTCAGCTCCTTATTAGCCTTAAGTAGAGGTTGTAATCCCTAACTGAAGGTGGCGGCAAAGTTGGCCGCCCTCAGAAAATCCCTAACTACGAGAAAACCGGAACTTCGCCCTTCGCAAAATTTTCGGATCTCGATCTGTTTTTTGCGCTGACCAAATTTTGAATTACAGGCTTGCCACGTCAAAATCTGCCTATTCCTGCTTTTCCTAATTCTGTTCTACCTACAACTGCACGCCTAACTCTAAATCAAGTGGTGCGATGTTTTTTCGAAGCCGTCCTTGCCTTGGATTGGCCTGCTGGCCCACTGATTCCGGACGCCTGTCTGACCTGCTGGCCCATTGATTCCGAACACCTGTCTGAACTACTGGCCCATTGATTCCGGATGCTTGTCTGACCTGTTGGCCCACTGATTTCGGATGCCTGTTTGACCTGCTGGCCCACTGATTTCGGACACCTGTCTGACCTACTGGCGTACTGATTTCGGATGCTCTTCCACCTGGGATCAGGTGGTAACTGTTTTATTCCTGTACAGCTATCATCATTCCGGCTTTTCCGGATTTGACAGTTATCTCACGGTATTTTTGGTCCGGTTCCAGTTTGGTCAAAGAGTCCGTTTTAACCATTTTAATGCGTAAGGCGGATGTCCGGAGTCTTATTTCCTAAAACAACTACCCTACCATAGGAAACCCTACTTTAATAACAATCTCAGGGTATTATCCGGGTATTAATCCGGTTCGGAAGTCAATCTGGACTTCCGTGGATTTTCGGGCTCCCACATTGATGGCCCAACTTCTTGCGGTCTTTGCCTCGGGGCATATTTCGCCCCAAGCCCTTTTGTTGTGAGGCACCGCCCAACTTTTTTTCGGGTCCATCGGTTTCAATGCTCTCGGCATTTTGATGGTCCCCGCCACATCTTTGAAAAACTTCGGAAACTTGAACAAGTTGTACACCACCCATTTTGGCAACCCACCTAAGAAACCTCAACTAGGTGTCTACCACCCGCTTTGAATTTTTTAGCAAACCCGTTCATCTTAGGTGTAGCATTCATTTGGGTGTTATCGGGCACATAGGCCTTAAAAGACCCCGTGTGCCTCATTTGCACCATGTTCATTCCCTTACGCAATTCTTGGTACTCCTACATGAACCTCTCAACCAACAACTTCATGAAGCCAACCCACGTCAAACTTGCCACCACTTTGGCTCTTGTGCTTTTTTGCTAGTCCACCACTCAAGCGCATGGTCTTTCAAAAAGATAACCACTATGGCGATCTTGTTATTCACCTTGGCCTTTGGACACCATACTAGTTGCCCATTTCTAACACAAATTTTTATCGTCTTTCTTGCCTTGCCAAGCCTCGAGAAACTACTTGGCATGTTTACTTTGGCCAACCTCTTTGTTGAAGAAGAAGGCCTAACACCTTGCATCATGAGGAGCTCGACCATCTTTGTCTTATTGGCCCTTCTCATGCTTGCCACACTTGAATTCTAAATCCATTAATTCCATGAACTCAAGCATTTAAGTTGGAATTTCAATCCAACATCACCACTTTCCAAACTCATGGATGCATTCGGTAATCTAGCCCCCAAATTCTCTTTGAGGTTTGCGGGAGTCCTTTCAATGGACTCTTCCATTTCCTTACCAAATCCACCATCATCCACACCATTGCCATTACAATCAATGGCGGGGTCAAAATCCACTTGGACATGATCCTTGTTCCAATTTCAGCCTCACAAACCTCGGGCTCACCATCATAACCCTCACGTTTGATAGCCATCTCCTTCTCAAAGTGCTAGCTCAAAGATTGGAACCCTGTTTTGATACCATATTTCGCAACCCTTGCTAACGTCCCTTAAGTTTCTTGCTCCATTTGTCATTTTCTAGCAAGAGTCACGAGCGCTAACCCATTCGCATTTTGCCATGCTAATGGTTAGCTCCCCATACAAAGGACCTTCTTAGAGTATAGGAGGGGGACCAACCCTCCTACTCTTTCATTTGGGACTCATCCTTTTATCGGTAACCAATCCTTAGATGTGGACTTCCATCCATGGAAGTCCAATCTTACATTGATCATCGCATTGCCGGAGCACCACTACAACAAATCGAGCCAACTAAGCAACTATGCCCCCCACGCTGGGCCAATGCCCATGGACGCCATACCCTTTGGCCTCGGGTGGGTTCAGCCACACCACCTCACCCAAATAAGCCTCTAGGACTCTATGCAAGGCCCTTACCCCACCGTCAACTAACCTTTTGTCTCTCTCCCAACACTTGGGGCCAAGTAGACATTTTTCCTTTGCCGTTGGGGCTGGTAGCCCCCTATAGTTTCAGGACCCCATAACTTTTTCATATGATCTATGATGCTAACAATTAACCAGTCCATCATCATCTACGTTTCATGTAGATGCCGATGAACTATTCACATGCCCCATTTGGGCAAGTATTGAGGAAAATTATGCCTGTTCAAACCTCAACAGTCTCGAGAGCCACTCCTAGGCCACTGTTGTACTAGGACGCTGTCCTGGGACAACGCCCCTCTAGAATCATCATATCTCTTAGCTCACACTTCCAATTGAGGTGTTCTTGAGCATTTTAAAATTGGCACGTCATAAGCTACGCACAGCTTGTGGCCTTGCCCTTGTGTTTTCTAGTCTTCGAAGGTGGAAGACGTTCCCAACGCCCGGGGCCTTCACCCACACTAGGATCACTTGGGCCCTCTCACCATCGGCGCCACAAGTCCCGGATGTCACTCTGGGGTCCCCTTGTGCCCATGGTGTTTCGGGCAATCCTTATGGAGAGGTTCGCGACACAAGTGATCTTAATGTGGGTGAGGGCCCCGGGCGTTGGAAATGCCTCCCACCCATGGAGACTACAAGGCACGAGGGTGAGGCCATAAGCTATTTGTAGTTTATAGCGTGCCAATTCAAAAATGCTCAATAACTCCTCAATAAAGGTGTGAGCTAGGAGATATGGCAATTTGAGTGGGGCGTTGTCTCGAGATAGCGCCCTGGTACAATAATCGTCTGGGAGTGGCTCCCGAGACTGCGAAGCTTTGAATAGGCATAATTTCTTAAATATTTGTCCAAATGGATAAGTGAGTAGTGCATTGGCATGTACATTAAATGTAGATGATGATGGAGTGGTCAATTGTTAGCATCAAAGACCATATGAAGAAGATATGGTGTTCTGAAGCTGCTAAAGGCTTCTAGCCCCAATGATTAAGGCAAAATGTTTATTTGGCCCCAGGTGTTTGGAGAGAGACTAAAATTTATTTGACGGTGGAGTAAGTTCCTTGCTTAAAGTCCTAGAGGCTTATATGAATGAGGTGGTGTGGCCGAACCCACCCGAGGCCGAACGGCACGACCTCCATTGGGCATTGGTCCAATGTGAGGGCATAGTTGCCTTGTATGGTTCGGGTTGTTGTCGTGTTGCTCCGGCAACGTGATGATCAACATAAGATTGGACTTTCATGGGTGGAAGTCCACATCTTAGCAATGGTTATCGATTAAGGGGTGAGTCCCAAATGAAAGAGTAGGAGGGTGGTGTCACCAAAAATCCTCCACCCTTCGATTTCGTCCTAGCCGGAGTGGAAAAGTTTATAATGACATGTAGAGACTTCTCTCTTTGTAACCCAATATATAATTCCAATCTACCCTTGGAATATACACAACTTGATTAACACCACACTATGTAGTTTTACATTCCTTAATGTCGGGCAAGGTTATATCCTTAGCCTTTTCTAATGTCCACCCGGCTGCTTTGGCCACGCATGCCTTCAAAGATATTCCTCTTGTGAATCGAGTCCTTGCCGTCGACTCCACACGACTACATGAGTTTTCGCTTATTGATTCCGTGCTATCACATGTCATCGTGGTTGATTCCGTATTGGTATATGACACTTCGCTTGTGGATTCTATGAGCACATAGGCTTTAAATACAAGTATTAAAAAATACTTATATACTTATCCTTGCCCTTTCTTCTCTAAGTTCTTCTTGATGTAAATCTCTATCAATGTCTTCCTACTAAACTTCAGAATAGTATAACTCCCACCCAACTTATGTTCTTCAAGTGAAATTTGGTACACTTGTTAAGTACCTTATCAAAAATCTCCACACCAAATTTTGGCACAAACAGAGTTCATATGCAAAAGTTATGCATGAAATTCTAACTCTAACTACTTAGTATGAATGTTGTGATAAAGCATCCGGTCATTAAAACTCTAATAACTTCCAACTCCTACGTCCAATCAATCTAAAATTTTGACACAAAATAGATATATAAGTTCAGAAGGTAGTGTGAAATTTTGGTATCCATATCTATAACCCTCTAAGAGATACATATTTTCAAACCTTGCTGCTTTGTTCCTAGACACCCTCCCCTTCAACTTTTAATAACTCTTTCATCCCAATGACTGAAGCTCTCAAATTTTTACCACAACTCCCATACTTTATAATAAACAATCTCTCAAATTTTCATACCCATTAAACACTCTGATAATCCATAATTGACAAATCTCTCACTATAAAGTTCTGCTCAAGTTCATAACTAATAAAACACTACAAGTAATGCACCTAGTACAATCTAGTCACTCTAAATGCCACAAGTTTAAACAAGTTTGAACTCTCTCACTTCAATATGAATCTCAATGCAACAAGTTGAAATTTACAATCAAACTCCAAATTCCTTAAATCCAATCTACTTCTAACAAGAGGTTAATCCCTCTTCAAGGCTAAATAGCCTTGGCTCTTCATCTAAGAACTAAGCACACACATGTACTCCTATCTTGCTTCCCACACACCCACACTTATAACCCGTGGGGTGCTTAAGGAGCACGAAGGAAAGAGAGGATGAGTGAGGGAAGAATGAGGGATTATATAGTGAGTTGAGAGGGAGAGAGGGCATGAGGTAAGGATAGGGTGAGAGGATTAGAACCTCCAATCACAACCCCTTAATCTTCTCCTTCTAAGTAGGGACTCATCCCATCCACAAGGCTCTCGATAAGCCTTCGAAATCTCCTCCTACTCTGTAGGTTCTCATCTAATCTCCTAAGCCTTCCTCCCTCAAATGATCAACAAAGATCTTAATTCAAACATTTAACTAACCTTGGTTTTTTACCTACCACACTTTACCAAGGTATGTCCTCATACTACTTAAATCCACTCCACACAAGCCTAATGCTTCGAATTCTTCAAGCTTCACTCTTTTTATATTTTTGTGAATAATCATAAATCAACAAAATACTACTTGTAATGTTTTACAAGTGTTAACAACACATGTGGGCATCAATTTGGGCTCAAAGGTGGATCCCCCTCCTATGGACCAAGAAGGTCCGCAGTATGGGGAGTTCACCACGTGCATGACAGAATGCGAAGGGTTAGCATTCGTAATCCTTGCTAGAGTTGGAAAATGACCAACATATTAAAGGGGCACTAGCAAGGGTTGCAACATGGCACCTTGCATCATGAAGAAGCTCCATCGTTTTTGTCTTATCAAGCCCTCTCTTCTTTGTCACACTTGAGTTTGTGATACATGGAATTCATAAATTCAAGCATTTTGAATTGGAACCTCAATCCAACATCACCACTTTCCAAGCTCTTGGATGGATTCGGTAACCTGGCCCCGAAATCTCTTTGAGGCATGCGGGAGTTCTTTCAATGTACTCTTTCATTTCCACACCAAATTCACCATCATCCCCACCATCATCATTAGAATCAATGGTGTGGTCAAAATCCGCTTGGACATGATCCTTGTTCCAATTTGAGCATCACCACTTTTTAGAAGTCTCGGGTTCACTATAAGAAAACTTCGTTTTTGGTGGCGTTTTTTGGAAAACGCAGATAATTTTAGGTGACATCCAATAAAACATCCAAATGTCAATACTGACGTCCAATGTAACATTGGAATTCATATAAAACGCATTTGGATGTTCTATTGGATGTCACTTAAAATTATCTGCGTTTTCCAAAAAACGCCACCAAAAACACAGTTTTTTTATAGTGGTTCACCGTCATCACCCGCACGTTTCTTCCTCAAAGTGCTAGTTCAAAAAATGGAACCTTGCTATGATACCACATGTCGCAACCCTTGCTAGCTCCCCTTATGTATATTGGTCATTTTTTCAATTTTAGTAAAGATCATGAGCGCTAACCATTTCCATTCTGCCATGCGAATGGTTAGCTCCCAATACCGTAGAACTTTTAGCATTTAGAAGGGAACCAACCCTCTTACTTTGCTTTTAGCACTCACCCCTGAATCGGTAATCAAATGTTTAGATGTGGATTTCCAACCATGAAAATCCAACCTTCAATTGATCATTGTGTTGACAGAGCAACACTACAACAACCCAAACCATATTAGGCAACTATGTCCCCCATGTTGGACCAATGCCCATGGAGGCCATGCCGTTCGGCCTCGGGTGGATTCGGCCACACCACCTCACCCATATAAGCCTCTAGGACTCTAGAAAAGGCCCCGACCCCACCGTCAAGTACCATTTTGTCTCTCTCTTAAGATTGGGGGCCAAGTAGACATTTTTCCCTTAACCGTTGGGACTGGACGCCCCCAACAGTTTCAGAACAAAATAACTTTCTTGTATGATATCTTATGCCATTAAGCAACCTCTCCATCGTCATCTATGTTTCGTGTAAATACTAATGCATTTTTTATTTGCCCCATTTGGGCAAATATTGAGGAAGTTATGCATGTTCAAACCTTGACAGTCTCGGGAGCCACTCTTAGGCCACTGTTGTACTAGGGCGATGTCCTGGGACAACGCCCCACTGAAATTATCATATCTCTTAGCTCACACTTCCAATTAAGGTGTTCTTGAGCATTTTAAAATTGGCACGTCATAAGCTACGCATAGCTTGTGGCCTTACCCTTGTGTTTTCTAGTCTCCGATGGTAGAAGACGTTCCCAACGCCCAGGGCCCTCACCCACACTAGGATCACTTGGGCCCTCTCACCAACGGCGCCATAAGTCCCGGGTGTCACTCCGGGGTCCCCGTTGTGCCCATGGTGTTTTGGTAATCCTTATGGAGATGTTCGCGACACCATAATCCATCATGAAAGGCAATTCCTTAGTTGCTAAATTCCGTGACTACATTATAACTAAACTTCGCCCGATCCACATAGTCCGCCCAATCTCCTTAATCTGCACCCACCAAGTTCCTCAAATATTGCTTCAAAAATCCATTCACATGTACTGTTTTTCCATCCGTTTGGGAATGGAAGGCCATGCTAAGCCTTATTTTTATTGCGACCTTCTTAGAGAAGTGCTTCTAAAATGAACTTGTGAACTTTGGATCTTGATCCGACACAATCACTCTTGGCAATCCCTGGTGCCTCCACCATCCTTTGAGAAAAGGCTATGCCATCTCCAACACGGCCGCGATTCCCATAATCATCACCATGTGTGCCTACTTGGCAGACCGCTCTACCATCATAAGAATGACATCCGAGATTTGTGGCGCCGTTGGTGAGAGGGCCCAAGTGATCCTAGTATGGGTGATGGCCCTGGGTGTTGCGAACACCTCCCATCCATGGAGACTAGGAGGCAAGGGTAAGGCCATAAGTTATCCGTAGCTTATGGCATGCCAATTTTAAAATATAAAAAACACCTCAATTGGAGATGTGAGCTAGGAGATATGGCAATTTGAGTGGGGCCTTGTCCCGGGACAACGCCCTGGAGTAGCAGTGGCTTGGGAGTGGCTCCCGAGATTTCAAACCTTTGAACTGGCATAACTTCCTCAATACTTGCCCGAATGGGGCAAGTGAGTAGCCCATCGGTATCTACGTGAAACGTAGATGACCATGGAGTGGTTGATTGTTAGCATCAAAGAGCATATAAAGAAGTTATGGTGTTCTGAAGCTGCTAGGGACTTCCAGCTCCAACGGCTAAGGGAAAATGTCTACTTGGCCCCAAGTGTTGGGAGAGAGACAAAAGGTTACTTGACGGTGGGATAAGGGCCCTGCCTAGAGTCCTAAAGGTTTTTATGGGTGAGGTGGTGTGGCCGAACCCACCCGAGGCCGAACGGCACGGCCTCCATGGACATTGGTCCAATGTGAGGGCATAGTTGAGTAGTATGGTCGGGTTGTTGTAGTGTTGTTCCGGCAATGCAATGATCAAAATAAGATTGGATTTCCATGGATGGAAGTCCACATCTTACCATTTAAAAGCTGAGTCCCAAATGCAAATGTAGGAGGGTTGGTCCCCTTCCTATGGACTAAAAAGGTCCGTGGTATGGGGAGCTAACCATTCGCATTGCGGTAAGCAAAGGGTTAGCGTTTGTAACATTTGCTAAAAAATGGAAAAATGACCAAATTACTTAAGGGGAGCTAGTAAGGGTTGCGACACGTGGTATCAGAGTAGGGTTCCATTCTTTGAGGTAGCACTTTGAAGAAGAGATGGTTATGGAATGTACGAGTGATGATGGTGAGCCCGGGTATTCTAAAAAGTTGCAATGCTCAAAATGGAACAAGGATCACGTCTAAGTGGATTTTGACCCCGCCATTGATTCTAATGAGAATGGTGGGAATAATGGTGGATTTGGTGAGGAAATGGAGGAGGCATTTGAAAGGGTTTCCACAAGCCTCAAACATAATTTGGAGCTAGGTTACCGAATGCACCCATGAGCTTGGAAAATGGCGATGTTGGATTGAAATTCCAATTGAAACTGCTTGAATTTATGAATTCCATGAAGTAAGAACTCAAGTGTAGCAAGCATGAGAGGGTCCGACAAAAGAAAATGATCGAGCCCCTCATGATACAAGGTGCTAGGCCTTCTTCTTCAAGAAAGAAGTTGGCCAAGTCAAACATGCCAAGTATTTTTGCGGAATTTGGCAAAGCAAAGAAGATGAATGAATTTGGGTTGAAAATGGATGTCCAAAAGCCGAGGTGGATGATAAGGTCTCCATAATGGCTACCTTGTTGAAAGACCATGCGCTTGAGTGGTGGACTAGCAAGAAAGCGCAAAAGCTTGAGGTGGCAGCAAACTTGACTTGGGTTGGCTTCATGGAGTTGCTTGTTGAGAGGTTCACGCCGGAGTACCAAAAATTGCGTAAGGGAATGATTTTGGTGGGAATGAAGCACAGGGGGTCTCTTAAGGCTTATGTGTGAGATTTGAACGCCCAAATGAATGCTACACCTAAGATGGACGATTTTTCAAAGAGATGCATATTCTTAGGTGGGTAGCAAAAGTGGGTGGTGGGCACCTTGTTCAAGTTTCCGAAGTTTTTCAAGCATGTGGTGGGGACCATTAAGATTGCTAAGAGCATTGAAGCCGTTGGACCCGAAGGGGAGTCGGGCGGCACCTCACAACAAAGTGGTTTGAGCCAAAATATGTCCCAAGGCAAAGAGCGCAAGAAATTGGACCATCAAACCACCACAAAGGGCAAGTCGAAGGCACAACTTCCAACAATGGTGGCACCTAAGCAGGAAAGCCACCCAATGTTGGAAATAAAGTTGGTGGCTTTATGGTGCTAAGGCAATTCATAATTGTGCCATGGATGGAATGTGAGAATATGGCATTGTGGTACCAAGGCAATTCATGTTTGTGTCGCGGATAGAATGTTAATGGCTTTGTGGTACCAAAGCAAATTATATTTGTGTCGCGGATGGATTGTTTGAAGGTAGCCTTGTGGTACCAAGTCAATTCATGTTTGCATAGCAGCCTGAATGCAAGAAGGTGGTTTTTTAGTACCTAGACAAACCATATTGGTGCCGCGGATGGAATGTTAAAAGCTAACCTTGTGGTATAAAGGCAAATCATGTTTGTATTGTGGACCGAATGTTAGACAGTGGTTTTGTGGTCAAGGTTAGTAGCCTTAAGCCAAGGCCAAGTTTTTGGTACCTTGAGGCCTAAATCAATGGGAGAAATGTCTCATGGGTTCACAAAGAGGTAACGCACTCCTTCATGAGCCTGAAACTCATAAGGGAGTTGGGATTTGCCAATGTGCAGAGTGCGCATGTCGCAATCCTTGTTAGTTCCCCTTAGTTAACTTGGTTGTTTTACGATTCTAGCAAGGATTACGAGTGCTAACCCTTTGCATTCCGCCATGCGAATGATTAGCTCCCCATACTGCGGACCTTCCTAGTCCATAGGAGGGGACCAACCCTCCTACTCTTTCATTTGGGATTCACCCCTTTATCGGTAACCAATCCTTAGATGTGGACTTCCATCCATGGAACTCCAATCTTACGTTGATCATTGCGTTGCCGGAGCACCACTACACTAAGCAACTATGCCCCCCACGTTGGGCCAATGCCCATGCAGGCTATGTCTTTTGGCCTCGAGTGGGTTCGGCCACACCACCTCACCCATATAAGCCTCTAGAACTTTAGGCAGGGCCCCTACCCCACCGTCAAATAACCTTATGTCTCTTTCCCAACACTTGGGCCAATTAGACATTTTCCCTTAGCCGCTGGGGCTGGAAGGCCCCAACAGCTTCAGAACCCCATACCTTTTACATGTGGTCTCTGATTTTAACAATTGACCATTCCATCATCATTTACGTTTCATGTACATATCGATGGATTACTCACCTTCCTCATTCGGACAAGTATTAACGAAATGATGCCAGTTCAAAGCTTCACAGTCTCGGGAGCCACTTCCAAGCCACTGTTGTTCCATGATGATGTCTTGGGACAACGTCCCATTCAAATTTCCATATCTTCTAGCTCACACCTTCGATTGAGGTGATCTTAAGCATTTTAAAATCGGCACGCCATAAGCTACGCATAGCTTATGGCCTCACTTTCATGCGTCCTAGTCTCCGTAGGTAGGAGGCGTTCCCAACGCCCGGGGCCTTCACCCACACTAGGATCACTTGGGCCCTCTCACCAACGACGCCACAAGTCCCGGGTGTCACTCCGGGGTGCCCTTTGTGCCCATGCTATTTCGGGCACTCCTCATGGAGAGGTATACGACAACGCAAACCCATCAATGTGTGGTTTGCAAAGGATTAACCTCATGAAATAAACGAGGTGGCGTGGCATTTGACTTTGAAATGTGGGACATTAGAGTTTGTGGAAAGTTATACACATTCTATAATGGATGAGGTGGACATCCAGAGGTGGACAGTTTCTTTAAAACTCACACGGTAGATGTTAAGCGCAAGCCGGTGAATTTGTCGTGTGCCATGATGGCAAACGTGTGAATTTGAAGTTAGCAACGTCTCCTATTGTAGGTGGAGCCAAGTTGAATTTGGTCTCAATGGACCAAATGAGAATTCAACAAATAATGCCGTGGTTCCATTGGAAAAACTCCAAGGAACTCATGGGCAGGCTAAAAAGAATGGGCCTCCCCCAAATCACATTTAGTGTGTGTTAGTGAGGTACAAAGATGTACTCACCAATGGGTTGCTCAAAAAATTACCGCCAATGTCGCAACCCTTGTTAGCTTTTTAAAACTTTCTTGGCCCATTTTTCAACTCTAGTAAGGATTACAAGCGCTAACCCTTTGGATACCACTATGCAAAGATTAGCTCCCCCGATATCACGAACCTTCTTAGTCCATAGGAAGGGGACCAACCCTCCTACTCTTTCATTCGGGACTCACTACTTAATCGATAACCAATTCTTAGATTTCACTTGCATCCATAGAAGTCCAATTTAATGTTGATCATCGCATTGCCGGAGCAACACTACAACAACCCGAGCCATACTAGGCAATTATGCCCTCACATTGGGCCAATGCCCATGGAGGCCGTGCCGTTCGGCCTTAGGTGGATGAGGCCACACCACCTCACCCATATAAGCTTCTAGGACTCTTGGTAGGCCCCTATCCTATCATCAAGCAACCTTTTGTCTTTCTCCCAATATTTGGGGCCAAGTAGATATTTTCCCTTAGCCGCTAGGGTTGGAAGCCCCTAGCAGCTTCAAAACACCATAACATCCTCATACAATCTCGGATGGTAACAGTTGACCACTCCATCATCATTGACGTTTCACGTAGATGCTGATGGACTACTCACTTTCCCCATTTGGGCAAATGTTTAAGAAGTTATGCTTGTTCAAAGCTTCGTAGTCCCGTGAGCCGCTCCCAGGCCATTGCTATAGCTAGTCGTTGTCCCGGGACAACGCCCCACTCAAATTGCCATATCTCCTAGCTCACACCTCCGATCGAGGTGTTCTTGAGCATTTTAGAATGGGCACGCCATAAGCTACGCATAGCTTATGGCTTAACCCTCATGCCTCCTAGTCTCTATGGGTGGGAGGCCCTCACCCACACTAGGATCACTTGGGCCCTTTCACCAATGGCGCCACAAGTCCCAGTTGTCACTTCGGGGTCCCTCTTGTGCCCATGGTGTTTCGGGCACTCTTCATGGCGAGGTACATGACACTCACCCTCACCAAATGGAGTCGATGCCCTCATCGACTATATTCGTAGTCGGCACACCAATTCTATGGTGCAGCATTGTGTTTATCTTAGGGCGCGACCCCCACAATGCATCTTTATATTTGATATAGTCCCAAAGGCGTCATTCCAAGGTGGTCCGTTAGCGACCTTGGATCTCTTTTCCAAGGACGTAATCTACACTAAACCCACCAACTTTGGGATTCACTTGGGTTGTCCCTTCTTTGGGGATCCCCCCTCAGGCTCCGCGAGCCTAACTTGACACATCTAGGCCGAACCTCAACACTTCCATTAAGTTGACTCCGTTGCAACTCCGAGATGGCTTTCCATTGTTAAGCCACGTTTGATTGCACGGGGATGATGCCAAGTTCCGCTCGACTCGGTTCTTATTTTGCATTTTTGAGACATGGATTCATGACTCCCATGCGCCAACTTTCGTTAGCTCGCGGGTAGCATTTTTTTGAGCACGCGCCATCAACTTGCTCATGCTCGAACAAGCCCATGGCTAAGAGGTTTCTTAGTTTTATCCAAGGCCCCCCCAAGCTATGGCCCCCAAATACTCGGCTTACCAAACTTAGTTTGGCATATCTATTCCTCCTCTTCCACTAACCAAACACAAGTACAAGACTAGGACCTCATCTAATTTTTTTTTCTTTGCACCACTGGACTTAAACTTTATTGCCTCAAACCAAAAAACAAATACATGTTGTGGACGACATTGCCTCCAAGTTAAATGTGCTACTAATGATTCTCCCCCACTAAAGCAGATTGATGTCCTCATCAATGCCTATGTTTTTTTATTGAAACCTTTAGTCCTAGTTTTTTCAAAGTGCTCCATTAATTCCTTGGCGTTCACCATGTCTCTTGCCGCTATCCAAGTGGTTTTTTTTCTTGGTATCCCCACCATTTCACCATGAACTCCCTTGGTTTTTTCACTTGGGCATCCTACACTTGAGGATGCCCTCTACCCAATATTTGAAATGACCTACTACAAGGTCGGGAGGTGGCCTAATCACTTGCTTGTGATTGGGCCACAAGGTGTCTACCTTAAATGGCTTTAGTAATGTGACATGGAATGTCGGATGCACTTTGATCTCGGGTGGTAACTCCAACTTATACATGTCCTTGAACGCTCATTCTACGATGGGACACTCTAATTTTGGACATAAACTTTGGAGTGAGGCCTTCGGAAAAAGTTAAGTTGTTGACATTCAACAACACTTTTCGGCCCACCTCATACTCCACTTTGCGTCTTTGGCATTGACTTGCTCTTTGTAGCGCTTTTGGGCTTCTTCCACCAACAACTTGGTCATCTCCAAGACTTGTTCATGCTTCTTGGCCACGTCCTCCCCATCTTGGTTGAACTCTAGTGTTAAATGTGCCCCCTCGAGACCTAGGTTAATAGGTTGGAACGCACTCCATAAGCCACCATAAAAAACAACCCCTTGGTCGACAAATGCGTGGCTTCATTGTAACTAAACTCCGCTCGACCCACATAGTCTGCCCAATCTCCTTGGTACCAAGTTCTTCAAGTATTGCTTCAAGATTCCATTCACACGCTCCCTTTTCCCATCCGTTTGGGAATGGAAGGCCGTCCTAAACCTTAGTTTCAATCCAACCTTCCTAGAGAACTGCATCCAAAATGCACTTGTGGATATTGGATATCGATCCCATACAATTTGGCACGTACTTCTCCATACGAATTGCTTGAAACACCATGGGCACAAGGGGGACCCCAGAGTGACAACCAGGACTTGTGGCGCCGTTGGTGAGAGGGCCCAAATGATCCTAGTGTAGGTGAGGGCCCCAGATGTTGGGAACGCTTCCTACCCACAAAGACTAGAAGGCATGAGGGTGAGGCCATAAGCTATGCGTAGCTTATGGCGTGCCGATTCTAGAATGCTTAAGAACACCTCAATTGGAAGTGTGAGGTAGTAGATATGGCAATTTGAGTGGGGTGCTATCCCGTGACAGCGCCCTAGAACAGCAGTGGCTTAGAAATGACTTCCGGGACTACAAAGATTTGAACAGGCATAACTTCCTAAATATTTGTCCCAATGAGGCAAGTGAGTAGTCCATCGGCATCTACATGAAATATTGATGACGATGGAGTGATTGATTGTTAAAATCAATGACCATATGAAGAAGTTATGGGGTTTTGAAGCTACAGGGGGCTTCCAGCCCAAGTGGCTAAGGGAAAATGTCTACTTGGCCCAAAGTCTTGGTAGAGAGACAAAAGGTTACTTGACGATGGCATAGGGGTCCTGCCTAAAGTCCTAGAGGCTTATTATATGGATGAGGTGGTGTGGCCTCATCCATCCGAGGCCAAACGACAAGGCCTCCATGGGCATTGGCTCAATGTGAGGGCATAGTTGCCTAGTATGGTTCGGGTTGTTGTAGTGTTGCTCCGGAAACACAATGATCAACATAGGATTAGACTTCCATGGATGGAAGTCCAAATCTAAAAATTGGTTACCGATAAAAGGGTGAGTCCCGAAAACCAAGTAGGAGGTTTGGTCCCCCTTCTATGGACTAAGAAGGTCTGTGGTATGGGGAGTTAACCATTCGCATCGTGGTTCGCGAAGGGTTAGCACTCGTAATCCTTGGTAGAGTTGGAAAAATGACCAAGTTACCTAAGGGGAGTATGAGCCCAAAATGGTTGCTCATAATTGTTTTATGTTTAGAATTTATTTAGAATTGCAATTGTCATCGTTATTGAAACAACTAAAAATATTAAAAAGAGTGAGGTTTGGTGTGGAGTTATGTTTTAGGCCTTAGGTTTATTTAGTGTGGTTAATTAGAGGCTTAGTGGCATTAGGAGTTGTTTGGTTAAACAAGTGTTGTGTGATGAGGCAAAGGGAAGGGCCTTGGGTTTAAACGTTTGATTTAGGACATGTTCGTGTTGGTTTAGGGGGTGAAGGTTTAGTGGATAGGATAAGGTCCTATTATGTAGGAGAGGATTGAGGGGTTAAGCTCTCTTGGGAGGTTTTGTGTGTGTGTGTGTATGGGGGTAGTGTGTGTGGCTCTCTCTGGGATAGGAAAGCGGAGAGGCTCAACTTCGAGGTAGCTGATTTTACTTCGGAGGAGCTACAAGCTTCGAGGTTACTGATTTCACTTTGGAGGAGCTATAGGCTTCGAGGTTATTGATTTCACTTCGGGAGGAAGCTACAGGCTTCGGGGGTTAGTGATTTCACTTCGGAGGAGCTACAGGCTTCGAGGTTAGCTGATTTCACTTCGGAGGAGCTACAGGCTTCGAGGTTACTGATTTCACTTCGGAGGAGCTACAGGCTTCGAGGTTACTGATTTCACTTCGGGAGGAAGCTACAGGCTTCGGCGGTTACTGATTTCACTTCGGAGGAGCTACAGGCTTCGAGGTAGCTGATTTCACTTCGGAGGAGCTACAGGCTTCAAGGTTATTGATTTCACTTCGGAGGAGCTACAGGCTTCGAGGTTACTGATTTCACTTCGGGAGGAAGCTACAAGCTTCGGGGGTTACTGATTTCACTTCGGGAGGAAGCTACAGGCTTCGGGGGTTACTGATTTCACTTCGGAGGAGCTACAGGCTTCGAGGTTACTGGTTTCACTTCGGGAGGAAGCTACAGGTTTCGGGGGTTACTGATTTCACTTCGGGAGGAAGCTACAGGCTTCGGGGGTTACTGATTTCACTTCGGGAGGAAGCTACATGCTTCGGGGGTTACTGATTTCACTTCGGGAGGAAGCTACAGGCTTCGGGGGTTACTGATTTCACTTCGGAGGAGCTACAGGCTTCGAGGTTACTGGTTTCACTTCGAGAGGAAGCTACAGGTTTCGGGGGTTACTGATTTCACTTCGGAGGAGCTATAGGCTTCGAGGTTACTGATTTCACTTCGGAAAGAGGCTCCAAGCTTCGGAGGAAGCTGGGGTTCAAGTCGAACTAGCTTAAGATTGGAGGAGATGGATTTGACTAGGCTAAATACCTAAGCTTAATATAATGGAAGGGTTAAACCAGTAGTTACCCATGGAATTGGGGGTGAACTTGTGTGGGATTTGGATAGGGTGTGTTAAAAGAACAATCATGGAGAAAAGCGTTTGTCAACGCTTGTACGCATGACATGGAATAAATGATGTAACCAAATGGATGTGTGATGTAATGGGGATGAATGATGTGAGAATATTAACCTAGGATTATTATGACTGTGAGCCCCCATGCCCTCACCCGGACTAGGACACATAAAGGTGGGTGGTTTGGCCTTACAGGGAGCTAGCAAAGGTTGCGACATATGGTATTAGAGCAGGGTTCCAATCTTTGAGCTAGCATTTTGAGGAAGAGATGGCTATCAAACGCGCGGGTTATGATGGTGAGCCCGAGGCTTCTAAAAGGTTGTGAGGCTCAAATTGGAACAAGGATCATGTCCAAGTGGATTTTGACCCGCCATTGTTTCTAATGATAATAGTGGGGATGATAGTGGATTCGGTGAGGAAATGAAGGATTCCTTTGAAAGAGCTCCCACAAACCTTGAAAAGAATTTTGGGGCTACATTACCGAATACATCCAAATCATTATATTCGTTAATTTGAGACTTTCTCTTGTCTCAAATTAATATATGGACCACAACAACATGGTCTAATGTTTGGTCGTCTTACCTAAACCATCTTGATATGAGTTTTTAATTGGGTTCTTGATATAAACACCCGTTTCAAAATACTTGTATTTTACAACATTGTCCAATATCTGTGTGATTTTATCCATGTTCTTATATTTGTAACTGTCTCAAAATGCCGAAAAAATCCCAAATTAACAAATATAGTGATCCAAGAACTTGGAAAGTGGTGATGTTGGATTGGTGCTTGAGTTCATGGAATTAATGGATTTAGAATTCAAGTGTGGCAAGCATGAGAGGGGCCAATAAGACAAAGTTGGTTGAGCTCTTCATGATGCAAGGTGCTAGGCCTTCTTCTTCAAAAAAGAAGTTGGCCAAGACAAGCATGCCAAGTATTTTCGTGGGGCTTGGCAAGGCAAGAAAGGTGAATAAATTTGTGTTGGAGGTGGACAACTAGTATGATGTCCAAAGTCCCAAGGTGGACGACATGGTCGTCATAGTGGTAATCTTTTTGAAAGACGATGTGCTTGAGTGGTGGACTAGCAAGAAAGCACAAGAGCCCGAAGTGGTGGCAAACTTGACTTGGGTTGGCTTCATGAAGTTGTTGGTTGAGAGGTTCACGCCGGAGTACCAAAAATTGCGTAAGGGAATGAACTTGGTGCAAATGAGACACACGGGGTCTTTTAAGGGCTATGTGCGAGATGTGAATGCCCAAATGAATGCCACACCTAAGATGAACAAATTTAAAAAATAAATGCATTTTCTTAGGTGAGTAGCAAAAGTGGGTGGTAGACGTTTTGCTCAAGTTCCCAAAGCTTTTCAAGGATGTGGCAAGGACCATCAAGAATGCCAAGAGCATGGAAGCCGATGGACCCGAAAGGAAATCGGGTGGCCGCCTCACAACAAAGTGGCTTGAGGCAAAATATGTCCCGAGTCAAAGAGCGCAAGAAGTTGGGCCATCAAACCAACACAAAGGGCAAGCCAAAGGTACAACTTCCAACAATGGTGGCAGCTAAGAAGGAAAACCATCCAATGTTGGAAACAAAGAAAGTAGTTTTGTGCTACCAAGGCAAATAATGTTTGTGCCGCGGACGGAATGTTAGAAAGTAGCATTGTGGTACCAAGGCAATTCATATTTGTGCCACGGACAAAATATTAAGAGTGGTGCCAAGGCAAATCATGTTTGTGCAACGGACGGAATGTTAGAAGGTGGCATTGTGGTACCAAGGCAATTCATGTTTGTGCCGTGGACGAAATGTTAGATGGTGGCTTTGTGGCCAAGGCCAAGTCTTTTGTACCTTGAGGCTCAAATGCATGAAAAACATGTCTCATGGGTTGACAAAGAGGCATTGCATTCTTTTGTGAGCCAGAAGATGACAATGTGCTGGGGCTTGCCAACAAGTGGGAAAACCCATCAATGTGCGGTTTGCAAAGGGTGAGCCACATGAATGAAAGAAAGTGGCGTTGCATGTGACCTTGAAATGTGGGACATTGGAATTTGTGGACATTTCACACTATGTGAATTGGATGAGGTGCCCTCATTTTGGACGACACCTTCTTTGAAACTCAGATGGTGGATGTGAGCCGCAAGCCGGTATGCCATTATGGCAAAGAGGTGAATTTGAAATTCATAAGGACTCCTATAGTTGGAAGAGCCAAGTTGAATTTGGTCTCAATGGGCCAAATGAGAATTCAACAAATAATGGTGGTGGTTCCATTCGAGCAATTCCAAAGAACTCATGGGGAGGCTAGGAAAGATGGGCCTCCCCGAAACCACATTCGTGGGGGTGTTGGTGGAGTGCAAAGATGTACTCATTAATGGGTTGTTCAAAAAGTTACCGCCAAGAAGTGGACAACAACTTTGCTCAAAGTGAAATTGAGTTCTTGAGCTATGTGGTGACAAATGAAGTTGGTGGATAGACATGAGGAAGATCAAGCCAATCCAAGAGTGGAAACGACCTTTGACCCAAAGAGGGCTCAGGTCATTGCTTGGCCTAGCCAACTACCACCGCTGTAAAGTTGCTAGGACCTTCTCTAAGGTTGCTAGGACCTTATCTAAGGTTGCTAGAACCTTGTCCGATTTGTTTAAAGCGGGCTATCCCAAGAGTGGGTTGAGCCTTGTCACCATGCCTTTGGGGAGCTTAAGAGCAAGTTGTCTTTGCCGCCCGTGCTCAAGTTCGCGGAGTTTGACAAACCTTTTCAGGTGCATATGGGTGCGAGTGACTTTGGCATTGGTGGATTGTTGATGCAAAATGGATGGCCATTGCATATGGGAGCATGAAGCTCGATGGTTGTCAAAAGAGACGGCCAACTCCTAAGAAAAAACTCTTCACCGTAGTGCATTGCTTGGAGATGTGGCAACACAATTTGGGATTGCACAAGACCAAGGTATATATGGACAATGTGTATTTGAATTATTTTGAGATACAAGTGAAAGTGAGCACCAAGCCATTGCAGTGGCACAATACTTTGGCGCTTATGAAGGTGGATTTGATCCATAAATCGGGCCATGACGATGTGGTGCCGGATGCGCTAAGTAGATGGGAAGAGTTCCAAGCAATAAACACCATCTAAATCTTGTGACTAATGATTACCGGTGAAAGAAAGTTGTGATACAAGATAAGGGAGGGGTACATTAACTACCCCGAACCACAAAGGCTTCTAGGTGAGCTTCGCAAGGGCAATGTGCTTAAAGAGGTCATGTTGGTGGACGGATTGCTCAAATATAAGCAAAGTTGGGTGTATGTGCCACAAGGCAAGTTGAGGCTATTCATTTTGAAGGAAGAATATGATAGTCCCATTGCTGGCCATAGAGAAGGAAAGAAAAACCACCATAGAGTGGTGTCAAGGAGGTACCATTGGCCGGTCATGAAGGATGATTTAGCCCACATTGTGAAGGCTTGGGTGGATGCCAAGTGAACCGAACCTCTTACCAAAAGCAAGGCGGTCTCTTGCAATCGTTGCCTATCCCGCCGGGGCCATGGCATAATGTGTCCTTGGCATAGTGTGTTCATGGACTAGATTACAAATTTGCCGTAGTCACAAGGGTATGATGCCATCATGGTGATGGTAAAACGGTTTGCCAAGTTGGCACACGTGGTGCCAATTGTGGGAATCGGTGTTAAGGTAAGATCGCGGTTAGCATTATGTTTCACAGATTGTCATAAGGGCAAAAAATGCCATTTTACTAGTTGATGTCAATTATGTCCTTAATACAACTAATTGTTAGGACGTCCACTAGTTGGTTTTTATTGTTTTACTACTGAATAGTCTATTCAGTAGTAGTAATTATTTGGTGTTAGTAACTTAGCTAGTCAGAAAATGACTTGTAGGTCCAAAGTTATTAAAATGTCATTGCGAGTCTTTTACTAGTTGACCGTTTTTATGATAGTGTGCCAGCTGGTCATGAACTGGACAGAGGGCAAAAACACGTCAGGACAGCTAGTCGTAGTGTTTTGACAGGGTGGCAACCTACCAAGTTGACCCACCTAGTAGGTAGTTGTTTTGAAGTATATAAGGATGGTTTTAGAGCCTTTTGGCTCTCTTAGTTTACATATGCGAAGATAGCTTAGACTCTTAGAAAAGGTGTGTATGCTTGTAAGTTTTAGATTTGGACGTGTAGTGTCCTGAAGATGTGTGGCAAGCCGGACGGACAACAGTCCTAGAAAAACAAGCAGTAAAGTGTTGAAAGAGGGTTTTAAAGAGTAGATTCATTGTTGGCATTCTCTTACTACTATTCTTATTGTAAGCTCATATAGTCCTTAGTGTTGACAGGACAAAGGTGTTGAATGTGTCATTGAAAATGTGCATTGGACAACTTGTGATGTAGTACCAAGGAATGCATTATAAAGTAAGAATGATGGATATGCACGGACGTGACGCTCAAGGGAGGATGTCCTGGGCAAGTAATTAGAATGACTTGAAATTTGTACCATAGGTTGGTAGAAGGTTAGAGAGGCCAGATCTGGACTTGGTTTGCGAAAACCACCTCCGGAAGTTGGCCGATCGGACCAAAGACGTGAGCTGGTCGGAAATATGTAAGTGGTTAGAATGACCCAAAAACTCTACCATAGGTTGGTAGAAGGTTAGAGAGGTTAGATCCGGACTTGGTTTGCGAAAACCACCATCGGAAGTTGGCGGATCTGACAGAAAATATGAGCTGGTCGGAAATATGAAAGTAATCAGAATGACCCGAAAACCCTACCATAGGTTGGTAGAAAGTTAGAGATGCTAGATCCAAGCTTATATTGTGGAAACGACATCCGGAAGTTGGCCGATCAGGCCTAAAACACGAGCTGGTACGTAGTGTCCAAGGCAGATTTGTGAGCCTTCAACGGAAGTTTTAAGGGATTATACGTCAAAGGAGCTTTCTAGGGATGAAGGACTAGTTTGGGAGAGGTTTCTGCAAGGCTTGGACGTGACTGGTGGTGAACTAGTTAATGGAGCAAAAAAGGAGTGCGAAACACCATTAACATTTGGCGACCATGCAATGGTATCGCAACTCTATCTCATCTGTTGTCTTTTGAAGTTTAGGGTTAGGTTGATAGTCCAATAGATCTAGATCCGGAACAAGGAGTACAGTTGGTCTAGAGTGGCGAAATAGTTGTGTTGTGATTTACTTGCAACAAGGGGCAGAAATTACTTGGGGCGTGGAAGTACATCTAGGACAGGAGGGTGCAGCAAAGATTCTAGCAATCAAATGAGTTGGTGGACAGACTGTGGCCACTCAGCCAGATCTACTTAGTCCGAAGACGTCCAAGGGTGACCTGCCATTACAAATGTGAGTCAAACAAGAGGCAAAGCCACATACCAGATCTAACATAATCAAGGTTTAGGCAATCTTGATGGCACGTGTACAAACCAGAAGCATGACTAGGCGAAGGGCTATGGAACTTCATCCGGATCCGGACGTCTCAACTAGTAGTGATTCAAAATCGGAAAGGCCCACTATACAAAGTAACTCAAGGGAATCCACCCAACAGGCAGATGCCATGCATAGGGCATTGTTTCTAAAGTATGAGAATTACAAAAATCATCACATGTACGGCGGCGAAGTGGGGACGCCTGACCGCTGTCACCCGTCATAGGTGAAGCTTTACCAGCCGGACTTGACGGCTTAACATCTCATCAGGAGGACCATGTACAACAGTCCGATCCACCAGGGTTTGGAACGTCCAGCGACTTGCTGGAGCATTAACGACAAGAGTCCCTTGATTTTGTACTGTCCCAAAATCATGTCACGTCTCATTTTGGACGTCCCACAGGATCCATGGACCAGGACATTCCAACGGGCCATGGAATACCATGGATGACTGATGAGGCTGCACTTACGAGGCATTCAACCCAAATGTTAACCAACATCAACCACCTATCCGAAGACGTGTCACATTTATAAGGAGAGAAGGAGAACCAGAATTGTCTCTGATGATGGAAGTTTCATCGCCACTGGAAGACGTATCTCCTGATCTTCCAACCAATGTTGTACGTCTGGAATCACCCATGCCATGGGGGCCCACCCCAACATGCAATACGGGAGGATGGCGCCCAACCACACCAAACATTCCACACTCATGGGGCGTCTCACCAAGCCCATGGGACGTTCCAAGCCATGAAGCCCCACCTTACAATAATGACGTGGATATAGTGGATTTTTTTTCACAAGTTACTCTTGACAACCAGTTTGGTGCACAACGACTGTCTCGGTTACCACCAACAACAGAACGGTGGAGCCAACATCCGTGTCGGCATTGTCACAACACGTTGCACCGCAGTAAGCAATGTATTACACAACCGGCACAAACATCCCAACTCATTCCAGACAGACAACTGAGCTCATACCCTCAACAACAACAAAATTACCTCACACATAGTGTCCTACCAGTCCACTCACAAAGTATTGTTTTACAACCAAGGGAACAACTGGTAGTGACCCCAGCCAAAACGATTCAACCAGCCGTCCAACCTATTGACACCTATAGTCAAGGATGGGGGGTTGCCAACCACACCAACCTTCCAAGACATGAAGCTCAACCCAACCATATTGATCACCAGACACCAATTTTTCATGCCGTACCAGTTGGTCACACTGGTCACACTAGAGTAATGGGATCAATTATTTTTAACAACATGACAGGTCAATTAGGACGAACTGGTCGAATTTATCCCCAAAAGTCCCATGGACAGTGGAACTAGAGCGGACACCCATCACGCATAGGTAGAATGGCTACATGAGTACCAACCAATCACATTGTACCGACTGGTCGTCTGGCCTATGATTATGAGCCAAGGACAACAAACACTCCCATATCGACCACGTATCGGCCACACGTCCACATGGGTACCACCTCTGGTCACCACCTCTCGGGTCCATCCACCAACGGACAGACTGGTAGGTGGTTATGCATCACATAGCCTGATAAAAGGTGATCAACCATCACACCTACCCCCACATCGGATGTCCCGGCATAGTCCCTCTCCAAGCGTCGGGTACCTAGGTGGTCCTCTAGGAGGAACACCTCCAGGGCCCCCAGGAGGGGGAGGAAATGATGACACAGATGACAACGAGGATGATGAACCAAAAAGAGAACCAATGAGACGAAGGTCAACCAGGAGGGCATTAAGATGGATGGAGGAAGAGACAACTCCAGCCATGGCACCCTGGCCATGGCCAGGTTACTACCCACCAGGACCCCCGCCAGCACCAGTAGCCAGGGTCAGTCCTAGTAAGTTAAGGATCAAGCTACCATTTCCGATAAATGACCCCAAATCAGACCCAGACTCACACGTCCGTACTTTAAAAAAATGGGCATATACAATGGGGGAGACGGATGATGAGGCATTGATTAATTTATTCACATATTCTTTGCAAGAGAATACATCAAAATGGAGTGAAAACTATACCAATAGTCACCCACATTGTACTTTGGACAAGCTGTTGGATGCGTTTGCTAGGAGGTATAGGAAGGTGCAGATGGACATGCAAACATATATGGCGTTGGGGGCCTTAACAATGAGAGACACGGAGGACGTGGAGGCATATTTTGAACGGTTGATCAAGTTGGCGAACTGCTTGACGTACCGTCCAGATGACGAATGGTTGAACACATGTTTCAGGGCAGGCATACCATATTACCTATGAGTAGCCACAGTTGGTATGGCCAAGAAAATATTGATCAGTTCGAAAGAAGCCCAACCTGAAATTTTATTAATCCTACATACTTCAAAACAACCACCCTCTCGGTTCTGAGACCCCCCTTAGACCAACCGTGGTGCTTTTTGGCATCCCCCTCCGAGGGAGCTTAAAAGTACCGCACAAGCCCTTCAGTGAGGATGGCCTACTTTGACAATTGTCCAAACGAAATCCGGATGTTATGATATTTCATGAGTGCTTCGGTTTGTAGAGGGATTTGGTAATCGTATCGTTTTCATTTGGCAGGTTGTGCCTAAATCTTAAGTACTTAAGGTAATTATCTAAGCTACATCAATTTCCCTAATCTAATGCCTAATCTATCCTAGTCTAAATGCAGGTGCACCAACCTTGGGATCAAGGCAACCTAACCTTAATGAGTGAAACAATCTAGCCTATACCTTCTATGTATGGCCCTTAGTTATTTCTTGCTCAAATTAACCGAATAACGAGTAAATTTGCTTAATCAGTTGGACCACATCTAATTTCTTGCCTCTTATGGATTAAATTCTTTAAACAGGGGACTTTAATTAAGTCATGCCCTCTCAACCTTCCTTCTTAATCCTAAGGTCCCTCCGGATTGGTATAGAAACACGAAGGAACAATCTCATGTCGCGGAGGCGGATTGGAAGTATGTGGATGTGCAAATTAAGAAGGGGAAGGTTAGGCAGATGAAGATGGGTTCTAAGTTGGAAGAGTGAGAGATCAAGGAATATAGCGAGCTGGTGGATGAGTTCAGCGATACATTTGCGTGGTCATATGATGAGCTTAGAGGAATACCTCGCGAGATGGTTGAGCACCGGATTCTTTTGATTTCAGGTGCTAAACCGATTAGACAGAAAGAGAGAAGGATGAACCCATAGTTGTAGTTGTTAGTGAGGGCAGAGTTAGAGAGGTTGTTGAAGGCCGGGTTTATAAAGCCAGTAGAAATTATAGATTGGGTTTCTCTGATGGTGTTGGTGAAGAAGAATAATGGGAAGTTGAGGGTATGTGTAGACTATAGGAAGTTGAATGCTTGCACACAAAAGGACCACTTCCCGTTACCATTCATCACACTACTATTAGAGGAGGTGGGTGGATATGCTAGATATACATTCATGGATGATTATGCGGGATACAACCAGATTTCCATAGCGCTACAAAATATTCACAAGACGGCATTCACCACTCCTTGGGGCACTTTTGTGTGGGTGGTCATGCCATTTGGTTTGTGTAATGCTCCTACTACATTCCAGAGGTTGGTCATGTACATCTCCACCGACTTGTTGTTCAAATCCATGATCGTCTTCGTGGATGACTTTAGTACTCAGTCTAGTGCTAGTGAACATTTACAATGTGTGAGAGAGGCTTTGATTAGGTGTAGGAAAATGCAGTTGGCCTTGAATCTGGACAAAACCTTTTTGGGTGTTCAGAAGGGAGTTTTACTTGGGTATGTGGTCAGTGACAAAGGAAGGGAACCGGATCCTAATAAGATTGCAATGATAGATGGGTTGCCTACTCCAACCAATGCTAGAGGGATAGCTAAGTTGCTAGGGCATGTAGGATGGTACCGGGACTTGATCCCAGATTTCGCTAAGATAGCGGTTCCTATCACTCAATTGCTTAGGAAAGATTGTAAGTTTGAGTGGACAGAGGCTTGCCAAAGGGCATTTGAGGGGTTGAGGTCTAAGTTGAGCACCTATTTGGTGTTGAGGCCACCCGATTGGAATAAGCCTTTCCATGTGTTTTGTGATGCTAGCAATATAGCAGTTGGTAGTGCATTGTGTCAATCGACAGGGAAGAAGGGTAAGGATCAACGCATTGCTTATGCTAGCAAGCAATTGACACCGGCGGAAAGAAATTATTCCATCACTGAGAGAGAATGCCTAGCTATGGTGCTTTCGGTCAAGAAATTCCGGCATTACTTCATATGCAATCCGGTTGTGTTTTTTGTCGACCACATGGCCATCAAGTATTTAGTCAACAAGACAAAGTTGAGTGGAAGGCTGGCGAGGTGGGTTTTGTTGCTAGAGGAGTTTGATTACACTATCAAGTACAAGCCTGGTCGTATGCATCTACAAGCTGACCACTTGTCTAGATTGTCGGAAGAAATGGGTACTAGTCCAGTGGATGATAGGTTCATAGATGACAACCTCTTTGTAGTTACCGCCCAACCTAAGTGATATGCGGGCATTGTCGAATTTTTGACAACTCAGCAATTGTCAGGAGAGTGGACAAAAGACGATAGGAGGAAGGTTAGAGTCAATAGCAGACATTTTGCAGTGATAGGCCATAGGTTGTTTAGGAGGGGGGCCGATGGGTTGTTGAGAAGGTATGTGTCAGAGGTCGAAGTGCCCTCCATCCTAGCCGCATGCCACGACAGTGCATGTGGAGGACATTTCTCTGGACAACTTACAGGTCAAAAGATATTGAGAGTTGGTTACTTTTGGCCTACCCTATTTAAGGATGCTCACAGTTATGTTAAGCAATATGACGCTTGTCAGAGGTATGCGAGGAATGACCTCCATATGGAAATGCCACTCCATGTGTCATTACCTTTAGTTCCTTTTGAGAAATGGAGAATCGATTATGTTGGTGAGGTTCACCCCCATTCCTCAAAAGGCATGGCCTACATTGTGATTGCCACAGAGTACTTGACCAAGTGGGCGGAGGCCAAAGCCGTCAAGACGGACACTGCTGCCCATGCAGCCACATTCATGTATGAGAACATCATCTCAAGGTTTGGGTGCCCCAAGATTCTGGTTAGTGATAGGGGAACTCATTTCCTGAATTCTTTAATTCAAGAGATGACAGATAAGTTTCAGATAGATCATAGGAAAACCACCTCAATTGACTGGGGAACAATGCAGGAAGCTCCACATTGAGACTGCAATCTTCGGCAGCTGGTCGCGAGTTACTCCGACTAGGAAATTGCTTGGGATCTGCCCGCAGTGAGGGAATGGAAATAGAAGGATCAATAGAATGTCTCTAGTTCGGTGATGACTACTACCTCGGAGGCACTAGATGGTAGCTGCTACGGCTGCAGAGCAACGGGGAGAAGTCGTCCCTGCCGGTGGATGCGGTAAGCGGTGGCGGCCAAGTGGAGATCCCTGGAATTCAATGGGCAGATGGTTTCCAGGATGGCAGTGGGCTCAGGAGACAGAGGGGTCTTACGTCTGTGTGTATACATAGACAGACGAGTCGTCTTTTAATTAAAAAGTACTGGAGCGGTTGGGATCCTCGCCCTCCTCCGACCGAGATTGATTGTTTTTTTGCTGTTGCTGTTGGAAATGCGCAATGAAGGCTGCTGCAGGATTGAGTTTTTTGCATGCTGACACGAATCAACTTACCCGACGGAGTCTAGCTTTGCTGTGAATTCGGAAGGGCATACAGTGCCGAGCTGGTAGTTCCTAGAAATTAATTAGGAGAAAATCCTGCATGCATTCACCTGGTGATTATTGTGCGGGTAATTTCGTGAAGGAATATACAAAGAGGGATCTTTGGGTATTTGAAGGCCTTATAGTTAGTACCTTGTACAAGCAAGGTTTGATCATCAACAAAATTTTGGTTCTGCTACTGGTGCTTACATGACAGACATACAAACCAATCTGTTACACGAGTTACTAGCAAGCAATTCTTATGAGTTGAGCATTAGATAATTGTTGAGTACAACATTATCTAACAGGAGAATGCAGCTACTGGTACTAGAAAGACAAGAGAATTTGATGCAAAAAGGAACTAAAGCGGAGAAAGGACTTAGGCGAGGAGAAACGGCACCCTGGAGCGAGGAGCTCTCGGCCACGGTTATAGGGCCCTTTTCCACGGAGAAGATAGGAAATCGCGCGGTCATGGGGCCCCTTACCCACGGCTTTAGGTATATCAGTGTTTAATGAAGGGAACACAAGATTTTGGGTTAAAGACAATTATGTTAGTGAAGAAGGAGATATTATTAAGCAATTATGGAGTATATAGGACTAGGTATACATTCTATTAGTAGAAGTATACAAGATTTTGTCAAGGACAATTATGTTAATGTAAAAGTAGGATGTTAGGTAATTATGAGGAATATATAGGAGTATTAAAGAGTATAAAGGATTATGTTCCTTTATGTTTATGTCCTACTAGTATAATTTTGCTAAGTACAAATCATTTGGATTCAAATCAATCAATTGTGAAGGATTTGATTTGGAATGTAGCCACGACAAGGATATAGTGGAATCTTAGAGATATGAACATTAAAGTGGTAGAACGGTTATAACCGTTTATGATAGATATCATCTACATACGTCGGAGATAGATGGTTATCTAAGGAAGTGGAGTGAACAACCACTCTAAAGTTAGATTTTGAATTAGGAAGAAAAAACTATATAAAGGGAGCAATTTTAGGAGACTACACCTCATTTCAACACAACGAAGTTATCTTAAATTTGAGCGTCAAAAACACTTAGTCTATTTTGTACCTCTCCTTTCGGAGCACTATTGCAATATACTTATCTTTCCCACAAATGCGTGTGATTTTTTTCTCTCTCAACAATTGGATTTACAAGTTGTTAAGTGGTACTTGTGACTTGAGTGATTGAACAACCGAGAGAAGAGTAGAACTTTTTTGAGCAAGAACTCAAAGAATAGTGTGAGTTTGAGAGACAAAGACTCAAGAAGTCTCGGAGGAGAAATGGAACTTTGAGAGATGTTGAGATTAAACCTCAACGCTTGAAGGATAATTTGAGAGATTATTGAAAGAAAGACTTATCAATTGAGCGATTAAGTGAGAATTGAATAACTCCCCAAAAAGGAGTAAGAAGATTGAGCATACGATACCTTTCAAAAGCGAAACTTATTATTATAAGATTGATTAACATTTATATGCATAAGATTGTGACTTGATGATAGAGACTTTGATAAACTACTTACAACGATTGTTAATCAAATTGGAACTTCTTTCTCTTAAAGCTTTTTTGTGAATTGTTGGATGTCATTATAAGTTGAAGGATTAACCAATCGGAAAGTAATTGTCTTTCTTGAGCAAACACTCAAGAGAGAGTATTGTAAGAGTGATGTTGAGTATTCAAAGACTTTGATGTGTTATGGAATTCTACTCGTCATCAAGAAACACTTTGCATTAAAGTATATCATTATAAACAAAGAACTATATATGTTGTTTTGCTATATGTCATGGTAATGTGTGATTAAGTATAAGTGGGATATATATATATTATTACTATATGCATATTTGATACAACTCATATTATATTATTATATTATAAGTAGTAACACTTGAACTAAAAGAAAAAAAGCTCAAGAACATGCAAACTTCTTCATCACTATTATAAGTTATAAAAGTAACATACTTATAATAATATTAAAAAAGTATTGAGGAATGTGATTAAAGTTATTCAACTACGGAACTTATAACTACGAGCTTTAATTCTCTTGGAGATTTATATAAATTGTTGAAGAGTCCTATTGCTATCAAATATTGATGATATTACTATATATATAAATATATACATATGGAATATGTTTTGAATGATATGGATGGAACTTTATAGTATTGATACACCTCTTGAACGCTCTCTACCTTAGTTGTTTCATGATCAATGATGCCTTACATTGAGAGTGAAAATAATTGAGGAAGAGATCGGTTCACTCCAATTTATTATATTCAAATCATAAGGAGAAGAGAGGTTGTTAATTTAAGGACCGAGCATGTTAATGAGGCACGGTAGTTCTCGAGCGAATATAAATTTAACGTGATGACCGCACCGTGAGTCCTCCTAGCTAGTTTGCGAAGGAAGGCCCGTGGCGCGTCCATCAATAATTCTTGGCTCTATCAACGAGAGCGTCTTTTACATCCGGAAGAGGTTGAACAGGTTTCGAGCCTCCATTTGGTGACGATTTGGTGTTGAAATACAAGACCATCCAGGAATGGACGACGCTGCTGTGTGGCAGGGGAATTGGGCAGCAGCAAAGGGATGAGTGTTGTTTGCTCAGGTTGCGAAATAAGGGTTGAGAGGTCGGAACATGTGTTGAGATTTCTGGGTGGGCGTGCGACGTAGGCAAATTCCAAGGGTGTGACTGCACTCTGCATTTTTTAGATGCTAGCTGCTCAAGGTTTCGGGGTAGACCTCAGTATGTCTGGGTTTGTGTAAGGATGTGAGTCTAATCCATTACAGGCTGACCAGTGGAACATAGTTCGGTTGTGAGTGAGGGTGTAGGGACCGAATCAGTAAGGGTAGTTCAGTTAGAGGTATGACGCAGATGTGAAGAAGGGAGTGCAGGGCAAGTAGGCATAGAGTTGATTGACAAACAAGTAGCTCAAGGTGTTTTTGTGTGTAATCCAAGCATTTATGAATGCTTGACCATTTTCAATAAAAGAAAAAAGTGTTATATACACCGCTGCATTTAATTGATTTGAAGCATGCATTGGTTGGTTAACTAGCTGAGGCTTGTGGGAAGGAGATTCCCCCATCTGGACTAAGATGCAACTAAGGGTGGGGAGAATTCGCCTTACATCAGCTCATTTTGGATGAGCACAAGAAGGCCATTGACTTACAGCAGAAACTTATAGCTGAAAAGGAGGCAAAAAATGAAGCTCTTAGGCAGCAGTTACAAAAATTGTTGCAGGCTACCGAGCTCACTGAAAAATACAGGACAAAGTTGGAACGAGCTAAGAGGGAAAATGAAGCATTAAAAGAGAAATTAACAGTGCAGGAGGGTGAGGTGGCCAGGTACAAGTCAATGGCCAAGCAGAAACAGGTTGCAGCCGAGGGTCAAACTTCGCAGGCTCCTACTACAACTAATTTGGTTCAACCTCATGTTGTCTCCTCTGAACTTTTTGATGAGTTATGGAATTGGGAGTCTAGGGATCCGGAGCCTAGAGGGTTATTTCAGGTGTATGAGAGGCAATGTCAGTTTTTTCTTTTGTTGATGGGTCTTAAACGATATACCTGGATAGACCATAGTCATTTCCAGCAAGTGTGGCAGCTAAGTGAGGCATGGGGGGTAGAAAATTTGTTTGCTGAAATGTTAGCTCGGCGAGAGATTCATCTTTTTGACCCTTATTCTACATTTATAGTGATAGGAGATTTGGGAGCCATGGTTTTACTTTATTATGTCTCTTTAGAGAACCAGTGGTTTCTTTGTCATCAAGTACCAGTCCAATTTGCAAAGAAAAAGGTTTCATGGCAGGAGTATGGGATACAAGTTAACTCTCAATTTTACAATCAACCACTGAGTAAATTTCAATCTTGGGAAGATACCTTGCGCAATTTATTAGTTCAGGTACAACATCCGGGTTTTTTGGTAGATTGCCTAGCAGCTAATATTCAACGTCCGTCATTGGCTCCGAGTGAGGATTTTTCAGCGTCACATTATTTATTTCAGTTTGATAGGGTGGTCCATAGACTGGAGAGATACTTGAGCGACTTGTCAAACCAGAAAAGACCTTTATTGAATTTACATGGTCAGGTGTGAGCCCAATATGGTGTGGTTTTTAGCCCAGGTTAAGTGTTTGTTTTAGAATGGGTTAGGTGTGGTTTAAGGGAGGGTTGGCCTTGGAAGGAGGGAGCCCAGAGATTTGCGGATAAAAAGATCAGGTTGAGAGTGCCGAAGGCTGGGCAAGGATTTTTTTGATTTAGGGGGAGTTGAGATGGAGATGCGAGGGTGAAGCCAAGAGCTAGCTCGCCGAAGGCGGCCAGGGGCTTGAGAATTTTGATTTCAGGTAGAGAATGCCAGATGCGAGGGCGAAACCAGAAGCTAGCTCGCCGAAAGCGACCAGGGGCTTGAGAATTCTGATTTGAGGTAGAGAATGCTAGATGTGAGGGCGAAGCCAAGAGCCAGCTCGCCGAAGGCGGCTAGGGGCTTGAGAATTCTAATTCCAGGTAGAGAATGCCAGATGCGAGGGCGAAGCCAGGAGCCAGCTCGCCAAAGGCGGCCAGGGGCTTGAGAATTCTGATTCAGGTAGAGAATGCCAGATGCGAGGGCGAAGCCAAGAGCCAACTCGCCGAAGGCGGCCAGGGGCTTGAGAATTCTGATTTCAAGTAGAGAATGCCATATGCGAGGGCGAAGCCAGGAGCTAGCTCCCCGAAGGCGGCCAGGGGCTTGAGAGGCCTTGAGAACTCTGGGTTCGGTTGAGATTGCCAAAGGAAGGCCAGGGGCTTGTGAATTCTAAGTTCAGATTGAGAATGCAAGGACAGGGGTCCTTTAGCCATGTGGCAAAGTAGAGAGGAAACTAGTAAGTGGTAGGACTAGGTGGATTTCAATAAAACTCTAAGGTGAAGGGAAATGCCTTCAAAGAGTTAAGAATTAGATTAATTGATTGGATATCATATACATAATGTAGGAGATTAAAAGAGGAAGAGGAGGTTAGTGTGGGTGTGTGTAAGAATCATCATAGGTGCACAAATATTTTTCAATACTAATGCCCTGTGGGTTTGAATAAAAAGAGTGTGTTTAATATTTGAATTCATTGGAGCATGACCATGGGGTTTCTGATGCTACTAGTCGACAAAGACATGTGAGCCATGGACTTCCACCTGGACCACAGACGCACAAGGGTGGGGGTTTATGGCTGACATCAGGTCCAATTTGATCTACCCCCGATTGATTTTACTCCAGTATGTCAGACTATGGAATTGCCTGTGGTCGGGAGTCCTCTTACCCTAAGGTATTTAGGGCAGTACTCCTACATGTTCGATGCGCCAGAGGAGGAGCCAATACCCACATGGACAACGATTACGTGGTTGTTTGAGGATTATGGCCTCTCGCGAACAGAGGAAATGCCAGCCGATATTTGTTACAAGCGAATTTCACGACAATGGTCTATGATACCCCTTGCAGCCATGGCGAATCATCCACATTTTTGTCCCTGCCCTCGCCGTAATAAATGGGACCCGGCAGCTACTATTTCTAGTGTTGAATACAATCGGCCATTGATTAATGGACCTAAATCTATAGCTGCCGAGTGCCAGGCCACTTATATGCGATTTTTCCAAGGACATAGCCATCATTGTGATCCGGTGTGCTACCGAGCTGCGGTTTTTTCTAACATTCTGGCAGATTGGTGCGGGCAGTGGAATGTGACTATTGACATCAACCAATTCAGTGAAAGTCACCATGAATTTTTGTTATTTTTGAAGTTGCAATACCGGCCCACGTGTTGGGTAAGGCTGGTGGAAGTGATGGCCATCAGCCACTTCATTGCTGGTGCTCATAAATGCCTCATAAATGAGTTTCCTCATACGAGGGCCGGTCCATTTGAGCGGCTTTTGAGGTGGCAGAGGATTCATGCGCCCGAATTAGTGGCACGTGACGAAGACATCTAGAAAGCACTTGAAAAAGTGGAGATTAGACAGCTCAAACGTGGAGCAGAGGAGGCTGCTCGCACCCATGGTCGTGCCCCGAAATTGTTGCGAAAGTAAGTTGTTGGAGGGCCAACAACAGATTTAGTAAGGGGCTATGTAGTAATAATTTTTGATGTTTTGGTTTTAATTCTGAAACAAGTGGAAATAGAGTCTTTATTTACTCAGATATTATCTAAATAGCTTAGTATGAAAGGGTAATTGTCTTGTGAGATTAGAAACAGTTGCTAGTAAGGATAATAGTCTGTATGACCGAGGTAGTTACGGGGACTCGGCTGTTTCTCTCGGGATATGAAGGAGACGGGGACTCATTATGATCTTGAGGAAAGATGAGCAAGGCTGTGAGAGCCGAGAGAGAGACAAAAACTTGCTGCGTGAGAAATGATTAAAATATCACAAAGTTAGTTCTTTTTATTTGTCAATTGCCTTGTTTGTTTTGTGTGATAATCTTCTGCAACTCCAAGGGGTATATACTGGAGTTAGCTTGGAACTTATGTGAATATGTGTGTGTTTTTTGATTGTCAGTTATTGCGTGAGGCAAATATATTTGAAACTGAATATTATGATTATTGGCAGTTTTGTTCTCAATCTATTGTTTGGTGATTATGAATCATTGTAATGATGAAGTTTGAGCATAATTAATACTCGTCTGAACTTGAAAGAATTGTGCTATTGTTGTGATATTTCAAATTGCCTTGTTATGTGAATGTTGTTTGTTGAAGGAATCAGGGTACAGAATATGAAATTCGTACTTCATTCTAGGCTATGGTCTCGGTTTAATTAAATCTGTAATTGTGAATCTGATTCTATATTGTCTGAGGGAGAAAGCAAGTATGTTGAATGAATACAGTTGCAACTCATTTCTGCAGTCAATAATAAATCTACTACAGAAATTCCCCGTGTGATATTATTTGTTTTAATCGACGAATCCATTTGAGTAAAGGCGAGGCCATTGTCTGTGTAAAGGCTGGTAATATTAAATCGCCTTAGATTCGATAATAATTTCCCCGAATTGAACCAGGCGGTTTGGACTGGTTAGTTTATTGTCTTGTGAACACTGAGAGTAAATTATCTGCGTATATTGCCCACTTGATGATAACAGGTAATCTAAGAGTCAATATGCATTTATTTACCACACTGTAATTATGGACAATTGATTGCTCCTCTAAGATAAGACCGGGTAATGACTGATGTATTCCAACGAGCAATTTCCACAAACCATTAATGTCAATTGCATATTGTGTTGACTTCTTGTTAATCGAACTGGACGCCAATGTAATGAGTAGGGTTGTGCCAGTTAATTTATCTCCTCAAAGTCTTATCTGAAAAACAAAGAGATTGATTTGACATTGTACGGAGTTGCTTGGTCGAGTAAATGAGTAAGCCGATTGTTGTTGTAGTGTAAATGGAGAACTGTTCTTAATTTTTGATGTAAGTTGAAGCGACAACATGTAAGACCACTGACTGCGAAGTGTTTCTCATGCGCGGGGAAGCCGAAAGGACGTGTTGTTCACATGATTGGTAAGTGTGCTTACTAATTGTAATTTAAAGGGAATTAAAGCTAACCTAGATTTTTACTATCTTTCATAATTGAATGGCTTAAATATAGTTTGCAATAATAAAATGGATTAATGAATTAAATGCTTTGAGCCTTAAGAAGAGGGAATTGGAACCTTAATAAATTAAATGAGTTTATGAGCGATGTGAGAAAATGTTAACGCGCATAAGTGGTTTTGGACTTATTGCCTTGAGGAAAGAGATTGAGATTGACTTGACCGATGCCAAGTAAAAAACAATTGTCGGACCGCCTAATTAAACTTGAATCTAATCAAAGAAGACGGACTATCCTGAAAGGATTACCGCATTGACTTTTCAAGTTACATTAAAATGGAGTTAATCAATGAAAGATTATGGATTACGCCGAAGTGCCCTTGGCTTCGGTAAAAAGATAAAAATGGGTTACTTTTGTAAGACCATTGACTATGGCTGTGCCTATGCTTGTGCACCGCACTTGGTCCAATTAAAATGAACTCACTGCCATACAATTGCCTGGGAAATTAGAGTGAGGTGAGAGACTGTCACATTTGCATGTACTAATATGGAAAGATTTTTTAGAGTTTTTATCCCTTATCCACAACCCAATTGTCAGTCTAAATCCATAATAAAGAGCATTAACCTTGTGTTTTCCCTAATAAACTTCATCTAAGACATCGAGATGTTATATGAATCACCTTTTGAGTCTTCCTTGAGTGTTTCCCTGGGTTTGTTTGTTAACCAAGAACTTACTACAGGTAGTGTGGTAGTTGGGGGTGTTAAATGGTTACATGTGTATGTGTGCAATGCAAATTTATGGTGGTTTTAAATTCTTGAAGTTTTTAAGAAATTTGGTCTACCCTCTCGGACCGAAAGAGTGTAGGGTGGTGTGGTAGTGGTGGGTGTTAGATGATTACATGTGTATGTGTGCACTTGAAATTTTTGGTGGATTTTAGATTCTTAAAGATTTTGAGTAATCTAGTTCTACCTCTCGGACCGAGAGGGTGTAGGGTGGTGTGGTAGTGGGGGGTGTGAAATGGTTACATGTGTTTGTGTGCAATTTATATTTATGGTGGATTTTAGATTCTTAAAGTTTTTGAGAAATCTAGTTCTATCTCTTGGACCGAGAGGGTGTAGGTGGTGTGGTAGTGGTGGGTGTGAAATGGTTACATGTGTATGTATGGAATTTAAATTTATGGTGGATTTTAGATTTTTGAAGTTTTTCAAAAATCTTGTCCACCCTCTCAAAACTTAGAAGGTGCATGGGGGTGTGGTAGTGGGCGGTGTTAAATGGTTAAATGTATATGTGTGCAATGTAAAATTATGGTGGATTTTAGATTTTTGAAGTTTTTGAGAAATCTAGTCCACCCTCTCGGACCGAGAGGGTGTAGGGTGGTGTGGTCGTTGGGGGTCTTAAATGGTTACATGTGTATGTGTGCAATTCAAATTTATGATGGATTTTAGATTTTTGAAGTTTTTGAGAAATCTGGTCCACCTTTTCGGAACCGAGAAGGTGTATGGAGGTGTGGTACTGGGCGGTGTTGAATAGTTACATGTGTATGTGTGTAGTTCAAATTTATGGTGGATTTTATATTTTTGAAGTTTTTGAGAAATCTGGTCCACCCTCTCAGAACCGAAAGGGTGTACGGGGGTGTGGTAGTGGGCGGTGTTAAATGGTTAAATGTGTATGTGTTCAATTCAAATTTATGGTGGATTTTAAATTTTTGAAGTTTTTGAGAAATCTCGTCCACCTTCTCGGAACCGAGAGGGTATAGAGTGGTGTGGTAGTGGGCGGTGTTGAATGGTTACATGTGTATGTGTCCAATTTAAATTTAAGGTGGAATTTAGATTTTTCAATATTTCCAAAAATCTAGTCCACGCTCTCAGAACTGAGAGGGTGTACGGGGGTGTGGTAGTGGGCGGTGTTAAATGGGTAAATGTGTATGTGTGTAATTCAAATTTATGGTGGATTTTAGATATTTGAAGTTTTTGAGAAATCTAGTCTACATTCTCAGATCGAGAGGGTGTAGGGTGGTTTGGTAGTGGGGGATGTTAAATGGTTATATGTGTATGTCTGCACTTCAAATTTATGGTGGATTTTAGATTTTTGAAGTTTTTGAAAAATCTGGTCCACTTTATCGGAACCGAGAGGGTATAGGGTGGTGTGCTAGTGGGTGGTAGGAAATGGTTACATGTGTATGTGTGCAATTCAAATTTATGGTGGATTTTATATTTTTGAAACTCTTGAGAAACCAGGTCCACCCTCTCGGAACCGACAGGGTATATGGGGGTGTGGTAGTGGGAGGTGTTAAATGGTTAAATGTGTATGTGTGCAATTCAAATTTATGGTGGATTTCTGATTTTTGAAATTATCGAGAGATCTAGTCCACCATCTTAAAACTGTGAGGTTGTGGGGGGTGTGGTAGTGGGCGGTGTTAAATGGTTACATGTGTATGTGTGCAATTCAAATTTATGGTGGATTTTATATTTTTGAAAATTCTGAGAAATTTGGTCCATCTTTGTGGCGCTTTTGGGCACCCCCCTCCGAGGGAGCCTAAAAGTGTCACACAAGCCCTTCGATGTGGGTGGCCTGTACTTGCAGGTGCCCAAGCCGAACCCAGATGGTGGGTGTATAAGTTGAGTACTTAGATTTTGGAAGGGAATTAAAATTGCGTCGTAGTACATTCGGAGGTTGGCCTTAGTTGTTATTATTGTGGCTCTAAATTCCACTAATTCACTTCATACCTAATTCTAACCTAGACCTACAACCTAGTCTAAGCGCAAATGCACCAGCCTTGGAACCAAGGCAATCCTAACTTACGAAATGAAATGGCTCGATATACACCAACCGAGTGTGACTTATACCACCTCTAGTAAGATGGACAACAATTTAGTTTAATACTTGAAGGAAACACAGCCAAGGTTATAGACGTGCGGTCGTAAACCTTGCACATATATAGTGTGGAAAATTCATTTTGCCCTACCCAAATATTCCTAAAAGTTACGGACGCGTGGCCATAAACTTTGCACATATATTGTGCATGACAATTTTTTTATCCTATGCAAATACTCTTAAAAGTTTATGGACGTGTGTTCATAAACTTTGCACATATATTGTGCAGAAGAATTTTTTTTGCCCTACGCAAATAGTCCTAAAAGTTTACGGACACGCGATCGTAAACCTTGCACATATATAATGCGGGGAAATTCATTCTGCCCTACATAAATATCCCTAAAAGGTTACGAACGCACATCCGTGAATTTTTACGGGAGAATTTTTTATGTCCTACACAAATATTCATAAAAGTTACGGACGCGTGTCCGTAACTTTACGAGAGAATTTAATTATATTCTACGCGAATACCCTTATAAAGTTATGGACGTGTGTCCGTAACTTTACGGGAGAATTTAATTATGTCCTACGCGAATACCCGTAGAAGGTTACGGACGCGTATCTGTAACTTTACGGGAGAATTTTTCATGTTCTACGCAATTAGCCCTAAAGTTTACGGACGCGCGTCCGTAACTTTGCACATGTACTGAAAATGGCCCTGGGAGGCTGCACAAAAGCTCCGACTTGGAAAATCACAACTAATTGCTATCTCAACCAAATCGCAATTGGAGACTGGCTATGGATAGCGATAGAAAATTTTTGCATGAGAAAAAATACTACATTTTGGTTCCAAATGGTAACGTAAGCATTCATACCATCAGTGGCTAAGATTTGTAATGCCTCAATTTTTTACTTGGATTCTAACCTACCTTTAAGAAATGAAGAAATTTTGTATGTTCACAAACACACATTCTAACTAGGATAAGGTGGAGAGGAATTTTTTCCTCAAATCTTACTACCAGAGAAATGTAAAAAATAGATCTTGATAGAAGAAAGGATTTTCTTCTAACTACAGAGATGTAGGGCTTCGCCCACTAACCAAAAAATGAGAGAGGTTCTTCTAACTATATAGATGTAGGGCTTCGCCCACTAATCAAAAAAATGAAGGAAGGATGATTTTGCCTAACTACTTAAAGGTAGGGCTTCGCCCTAATATCAAGAAGAAAAAAAATGCAAGGTGGGAGGAGGGGTTTTTAAATCCTTTCAAAAAATGGTTGGACCCCTCCGCCATCGGGTCCATCCTTCCGAACCCCTCCCGAATTTCGGCTCGGGATTTTCCCGGTTGAGGTTGCCACCTTTTTTTTCGAGGTGGCTCTACAAAAATCTTTCTAAATCTTTCTAAATTTTTGCCACTTAGTTGGCAAGGGGTAAGAAGGCAAGAGGCCAAGTGGCCCCTTGCTATTTTTTTCTCCAAAAGCTTCACGCCAAGTTGCTTTCTCGTGCCGAGTGCCTCCACTTGTCTTGCATGGCCCACACTAACTAAATAAACTAACCTTGGTCTAGCTAGCCTCTACTAATTTAATTTTCTTAGCTAGTTGTTTTTTACTAGCTAACATTTCTTTCCACTAAGCTAGATTTTTTCTTAACTAGCCATTTTTTCGAACTTATCTAATTTCTACCACTATTTAGTTTTCTTTTTAACTAATTCTACCTAAAGTAGATTTTTTTACCTCACGGTGAAGGCCCGATATCCTCGGTAATTTTCCTTTCTCTTTTTGAACCAAAGGCTAAATGAACTATTTTTTCCCTAATTTCCTATCAATTCTACCTTCTAATGCTAAAATACTAACTAAAAATGACCCTGCAAAGTGGTGGACCACTCTAGGGGTTCACAACCTTCTCGAAACCAAGAGGTTGTAGAGTGGTGTGGTAGTGGGCGGTGTTGAATGGTTACATGTGTATGTGTATAATTGATATTTATGGTAGATTTTAGATTTTTGAAGTTTTTGAGAGATCTGGTCCACCCTCTCGGAATTGAAAGGGTGTAGGAGGGAGTGGTAGTGGACGGTGTTAGATAGTTACATGTGTATGTGTGCACTTCAAATTTATTGTGGAAATTAGAATTTTGAAATTTTTGAAAAATCTAGTTCACCCTCTCGGAACCGAGAGGGTGTAGGGCGGTGTGGTAGTGGACGGTGTTGAATGGTTACATTGTATGTGAGCAATTCAAATTTATGGTGGATTTTAGATTTTTGAAGTTTTTGATAAATTGGGTCCACCTTCTCGGAAACGAGAGGGGTAGGGTGGTGTGGTAGTGGGCGGTGTCTAATAGTTACATGTGTATGTGTGCAATTCAAATTTATGGTGGGTTTTAGATTTTTGAAGTGTTTGAGAAATTTGGTCCACCTTCTCAGAACCGAGAGAGTGGACGGTGGTGTGATAGTGGGCAGTGTTGAATGGTTACATGTATATGTGTGCAATTCAAATTTATGGTGTATTTTAGATTTTTGAAGTTTTTGAGAAATGTGGTCCACCCTCTCGGAATCGAGAGGGTATATGGGGGTGTGGTAGTGTGCGGTGTTAAATGGTTAAATGTGTATGTATGCAATTCAAATTTATGGTGGATTTCTTATTTTTGAAGTTTTCAAAAGATCTAGTCCAATCTCTCGGAATCGCAAGGGTGTGGGAGGGTGTGGTAGTGGGCGGTGTTAAATGGTTACATGTGTATGTGTGCAATTCAAATTTATGGTGGAAATTAGAATTTTGAAATTTTTGAGAAATTTGGGCCAACCTGTTGGCTACACCCTCTTGTGTATGTGTGCAATTCAAGTGTATGGTGGAAATGAGATTTTTGAAGTTTTTAGGAATTCAAGATTGGATGTTTGGATCTTACTCGATCTTAGGGGCTCTTGATAAAAGACCACGACGTGCAATTGGAGCCTCCCATGGTAGACGTTGAGGCTTTTGGTGACCTCTTACAAGGAGAGGTGTTTGATTTATAGAACTTCTTGTTTGTATTTTGTGCTCAAACATTATTTACAAATTCATGTATGTTTGATTTTCTTGATATTTGCTTAATTTGTGTTTGACTTGTTTTGTAAAATGACATACCGGTTGTATCAGACTCCCTCCGACCTCTAGTTGAGTCGAATCCGGATGAAACTAAGCTCTAAATACGGAGATCATAGAGAGAAGATTCCAACACCGTGATTTACTAGGTTTAAATCAAACTTCTTGGAAAGTCACGTGTCTCAATTTCATTGTGCCGATTGCGATGTCTTCCTCTTGTTCAGCCCATCAACGACGTTGATGTTGCTCGATTGGAAAACGAATTCGTGATGGGTTATTATGACGGTGACCGAGCTATGTACGTCTCTCCAGACAACAACCTCGATGAGGTCCTTCATGTCTTCGACGACATCAAGGCCTCTTGGAGTTCATTATGTCAGGAGGCCAATAACGAGTCCAACATCATTTTCCAAAAAGACTCCGACCTTGCTCACTTTGCAGACAAGATGTTCTACGTGTGGGAGGAAAACCATCAGTTGACAGCTTTGTGGAGGCACATCAACAAGCATCACACGTTGGACAAGGATTGTGTGAACCCCAGAGTGGTCCACCACTCCGCGGGGTCACTTTTAGTTAGGATTTTAGCATTAAAAATTAGAATTAATAGGGAATTGGAGAAAAAATAATTTATTTAACATTTAGCTCTAAAATGGAAAGATGAGTTACCGAGGATTTCGGGCCTTTACCCGTGAAGGTAAAAAAAACTAGTTTAGGTAGAATTAGCATTAAAAAAACTAAATAATGGTAGAAATTAGATAAGTTAGAAAAAAACTTATCTTAGCGGGAAAAAATACTAGCTAGTAAAAACAACTAGCTAAGATGATTAAATTAATAGAGACTAACTGAGAAAGGGTTAGTTTATAAATTAATGTAGATCGCGTAAGATAAGTGAAGGTACTCGGCATGAAAAGATAATTTGGCATGAAGACTTTTGGAAGAAAAAAATAGCAAAGGGCCACTTGCCCTCTTGCCCCCCTGTTCCTTGCCAACTTGATGGCAAAAATTTGGAGCAAAATTGAAGGATTTTTGTTGGAACCACCTCGGCGAAAGGGTGGCAACCTCAATCGGAAAAACTCCCGAGCCAAAATTTTGGGAGGGGCTCGGAAAAATGGATCAGTGGCGGAGGAGTCCAACCTTTTTTTGAAATGATTTAAAAACCCTTTTTTCCCACCTTGCACTCTTTCTCTTATTGTTGATTAGTGGTCCAAACCCTAAATCAATGTAATTAGATAAAATCCCTTCCCTCTTTGATAGTTGGGCGAAGCCATACCTCAATGTAGTTAGGAAGAATCTTTTTTTTGCATTTTTCTAGTAGTATAGCTTAAGGAAAACCCTCCTTACCTTCTCTTAGTTGGAATGTGTATTATAAACATACAAAATCTCTTTCTTTCTTAAAGACATATCAGAATGCAAGTCAAAAATTGAGGTATTGTAGACCTTGGCCGTTGATGGCATGAATACTTAGGTTACCATCTAGAACCAAAATTTAGTATTTTTTTCTGATAGAGATTTTTTATAGCTATCTATAGCTAGTTTTCATTTTCAATTTGGTTGAGATAGCAATTAGTTATGATTTTCCAAAGTAGGTGCAAAAACTAGGATGTTTTTTAGGTAGCGGTGGCTAGATCAGATCTGCTGACCTTGTCAAAACGTCAATATAAAAAGACATAATTTTCCCAATTAGAGCTTTTGTCTAGCTCCCCATGGTTGTTTACAATATGTGATATGAATGAATTTTTTTACTCCTATACATGTTTACGGACGTGCGTCCGTAAACTTGTAGGGGTATTTGTGTAGTAGGATAGAAAAAACTCTCCTGCACAATATATGTGTAGAATTTACGGACGTATATTCGTAAACTTGTAGGAATATTTGCGTAATAAGACAGAAAGAATTCTTTTGCATAATATATATAGAGTTTACGGACGTGCGTTTGTAAACATTCAATGAATGTGATTTGTGTTTTGATCAAAAATTGACCAATTTAATTGGATTACATATAGTATATACCAGATGTTGTAGGTAAACCCATCAACATAATATAGATTCTTTAAAATATTATTTTAAACTACATTTGGTATAGATCCCTAGTCGGGTAGTTAGAAATTCTCTGCTTTAATGTTCACCCAAAACTTACGAACGTGCGTCTGTAAACTTGTAGGGATATTTGCGTAGGACGAAAATAATTTTCCTGCATAATATATGTGTAGAGTTTATGGACGTACGTCCGTAAACATTTAGGGATAATTGTGTAGGATAAAAGGAATTCTCTTGCACAATATATGTGCAAATTTTATGGACGTGTGCTAATTCCTTTAATTAACTTGGTCTATTTTTCAATTCTAGCAAGGATTACGAACGCTAACCCTTCGCATACCGCGATGCGAATGGTTAACTCCCCATATCGCGAACCTTTTTGGTCCTTAGGAAGGGGACCAACCCTCCTATTCTTTCATTTGGGACTTACCCCTTAATCGATAACCATTGCTAAGATGTGGACTTCCACCCATAGAAGTCCAATCTTACGTTGATCATCGCGTTGCTGGAGCAACATTATAACAACCCGAACCATATTAGGCAATTATGCCCTCATATTGGGCCAATGCCCATGGAGGCTGTGCCGTTCAGCCTCGGGTGGGTTCGGCCACACCACCTCACCCATATAAGCCTTTAGGATTTTAGGCAGGGCCCCCACCCCACTGTCAAATAACCTTTTGTCTCTATCGCAACACTTGGGGCCAAGTAAATATTTTTCCTTAGCCGCTGGGGCTGAAAGCCCCTAGCAGCTTCAGAACCCCATAACATTTTCATATATTCTTTGATTCTAACAATCAACAACTTCATTGTCATTTACATTTCACGTAGATGCCAATGGACTATTCACTTGCCCCATTCGGACAAGTAATGATGAAGTTATGCCTGCTCAAAGCTTCGTAGTCCCGGGAGCCACTCCCAGGCCACTGTTGTACCAGGGCGTTGTCCTGAGACAGCGCCCCACTCAAATTGCCATATCTCCTAGCTCATACCTCCAATTGAGATGTTCTTGAGCATTCTAGAATTGGCACGCCATAAGCTACGTATAGCTTATGGCCTCATCCTCATGCCTCCTAGTCTCCGTGGGTGGGAGGCGTTCCCAACGGCCGGGGCCTTCACCCACACTAGGATCACTTGGGCCCTCTCACCAACGGTGCCACAAGTCCTGGGTATCACTCCGGGGTCCCCCTTGTGCCCATGGTATTTCGGGCACTCCTCATGGAGAGGTACGCGACATCTACCTTCATTTTTCCAAATGTCTGAATGCGAAACAACTTGGCGGGGAGGTTGTCCTTAATATGGTTATGCTCCATGGACCTAAACAAAGACAATATAAGAGAGAAACCAAAAAAAATACAAGCAAAAAAAATGCCAAAACTTACCAATTGATGCCATTCATGGCTTTTAATAAGACAGCGGTGCAATTTCTTAGGTCAACGACAATACAATCAATGGAGATGTGCCAATCTGTGGCGTTTTTGGGCCACCCCCCTCCGAGGGAGCCTAAAAGTGTCACACAAACCCTTCGGTGCGGGTGGCCTGCACTTGCAGGTGCCCAAGCCGAACTCAGATGGCGGGTGTATAAGTTGAGTATTTAGATTTTGGAGGGGAATTAAATTTGCGTTGTAGTACCTTTGGAAGTTGGGCCTTAGTTTTTAATGTTGTGGCTCTAAACTCCACTAATCCAATTCATACCTAATTCTAACCTAAATCTATAACCTAGTCTAAATGCAAACACACCAGCCTTAGAACCAAAGCAATCCTAACTTATGAAATGAAATGGCTCGGTATACACCAACCGGGTGTGATTTATACCAACCCTAGTAAGATGGACAATAATTTAATTTAATATTTGAAGGAAAACATAGCCTAATTTATGGACGCATGTTCATAAGTTTTGCACATATATTGTACAAGAGAATTCCTTCTGTCCTAGGCAAATATCCCTAAATGTTTACTGCATGGTAAATGGGCATGTATTCATGAATTCAATATTACTCCGTATAAAGTTCACCCCTAACTAACTTTTAGATTTGGCAAAATAATGCATGTTTCGGAAATTAGTACCACACACACACTACATGGGATAATCAATGTAGTTGGACATTGACCAAACAAAGTATCTACCACAAGTGTAGAGGGTGAAACTGGTGAGAGTGAAATATTCCCCAACATCTTAGATATTGGGACATATAAGGTGACGAACTTCAAGGCCTTGTGAACATTGATAAAAGTCCAATATCACACCCAAGTGCACACCTACTATTCTTCCCCCTCTTATATAATCATATCTTACATGATCCCTTGAACTTCAATTCAAGGGATCAATATTGATTATCAGTATTGAAGCATTATGATTTTCACATCGTACATTGAACTCAATTGAAAGGAATCATGTACTATGCATTTACCACCTCAAATCATCTTGTCAAGCTGAGACGACTGATCAACCTAAATGACCAGAGATTGGATTAGGTGGGAACTTACCAAAATAGAGGATCTAGCAAGAGTATAGATGGTACCATTGGTGAGAGTGGAATATCTACCATTATCCTAGATATTGGGACATAATTAGGGGATGAACTTTAGGGCCTTGTGACACATTGATAGCATTCCACTCATAGACTCAACAACACTATTGATTCCAATCTAATGTCAACTCAAGCATTGCATTTAATCAATGAGAATTTCACATTGCATATTAAACCCAATTGAAGGGGATCTCCGCCCTATGCAAGACCTCAAAATTCAAATCATCATGAGCTGAGATGGCTATTTTTCCCAATTTTCAATCAAACAAAGCACTCTAGATGTCCTCTCATTTTTAAAACTTCAATTCAAGTGACTTAGGCCATACAAAAGTATTTGTCACAAATGTAGGTGGTGCCACTGGTGAGAGTGGATTATTTACCACTGGCCTAGAATACGTGATGAACTTTAGGGACTTGTGAACACTGATGGCATTCAAATCACAGACCCAACAATAGTACCACTTCCAATCTAGCTTCAATCCATGCATTATAAATTATACATTATACATTAAACTCAATTTGAAGGGAATCTATGCACTATGCAAAGTCTACCTCAAATCATCCCAATGTCAAGCTGAGACGCCTCAAAATTAACCCAATATTTAACCAACCAAAGCATCATTCTTTGAGATATGCTGGGGCAAATTGTTCATTCACATACCTGCAAAAGATAGTCGTGAAAATACATCCGCAAGAGATCAATAACAATGGTCTTGTCGGCTTTGTACTTAGCCTCCACCACCTCTCTGATCACTGTCTCAATTGTAGAGCCTTCCCGGTTACAAAGGAATTTACAAGAGCAACGTTGAACTTAAGTATGTAAGTGAGTGTAGGAAATTCTCTTAATGTTATGGGTTATGTTTTCCGAATACTTGAGCTGCAGTTTATAGTACTTAAGTTGCCTAGTAATATGTGTCATTTATTTGTAGCGTGTAAATTGACATGTTTTTTTTTCTTCACAAATCATAGTATGTATCAACTTCTAAATTGTGCGTATCAATTGACGTGCATTTTTGTTTTGGTGTGAGTCTTTGCATGTCAAAAGTGAAAAACTTGCAAAACTTTGTCAAACATACACATTGGTTCATGTGTGTCAACTAGTTACTCCCATCTTCTCAAATACGGGCCCACCTACTAACCTCCTACTCCTTCTAAAACGGGTCTTCAAAACCTTTGGTGATTGGCATTTGTAAATTAAAGATTTGTAGTGGGTGCATAAAAGTCTAGCGGCATGTGTCCATGGCCCTCCACATTCTAGTGGACCACAAGAATGTGGTTGGATGGTGACTTGCGCTTAAGTACATGCAAACAGCTCCGACCCACTATTTTTTAGAATCTAGTGGGCAAGCGGCCTACATGCAAACTCTCCTTAGGGCTGGTTTACACTATGGACTAGGGCTCTACAAGGCAGTTGATTGGCTGCTGAAGTTGTCCTGAGACAACTTCGGGTTACTTTAAGGAAAAAATGTCAGAGAGACCATGGAGGTCGAGGTCCCCAAAATATAGATTTTAAGGCCTAATAAATGCACTGACATGGTCCAACGGGTTTTGTGGTGAGAGAGGCAAGAGAGGGGGTTTGGTAGGAAAAAACAAAGGCCCATGGTAGAGAAATTCCATTTTAATAAATTTTTTATGAATCTACCCTCTGTGTGCCTTAATCATACCATAGCCCATGAGACATACCATTACTACCTTGCTCTACCCCTTATACCGGCTCCCACGTGTTTCACCAAACAACGTGGGACATCTAGAACTCAAGAATTTGAGTGTAGATTTGTTTTTTTGCTCTACCAACTGCAATGCTTGGAATTTGGGGCTTGTAATATACCGTTGGAAAGGTCTTGAAAATACCTTTTCAACGGTATATTACACGCCCCAAAACTTTCTAAAATTATAGTTGAAAAACGAAAAAGAAGAATCTGTAGTCGTTTAATGACTGTAGATCAGGGTGGTCAAAAGAACCACAATGGGAAATCTTCTAATACTAATTATCAAAGAATTGAACTTTAGTGTTGAGCAAGGTAGGGTGGTAACAACATTAAATATAATCAACACTAAATATCTTATTTAGTGTAGTGACAACACAAGGTACATGTCACATGTAAATTACATTAAACATGTACAAATTAAATCGCTCATTTTTTTTTGTAAAAATTGTTGTGAGAAGATTTGCAAGCCACATCTTCGACACATTTAACAAGAAGTGAAGATAAGTGAAGCCCAAGAGAAGACAAGAAAATGGTCAAACTTGAATTTTTTTTGAAATTGCCCTTTTTGGGCATGTATTAAAAAATCAGCACCTTCACTTTTTGGTGCATGGTCATTCTTCTTGGTCCACATTCGGTTTACACCTAGTGAGGGGCCCAAGGCTCTCAAAACTAATTTTTTATGAAGTCGGACCATGAACTCGGACCATTGACAAAGCCCATCTTCCATGATCCGACTTCATGGTCCATAGTGTAAACCGCCCCTTAGAGCTCCGGAGTAAATCTCAAGTTGCAAGGCAATGTTGAGGGTTAGGGATTAAGGATCCCAGAGGGGAGTTTTTGTGCAGTGAAGGGATACATGGGTATTATTAGAGCTCCGGAGTGAGTCTCAAGTTGCAAGGCAATGTTGAGGGTTAGGGATTAAGGATCCCAAAGGGGAGTTTTTGTGCAGTGAAGGGATACATGGGTATTATTAGAGCTCCAGAGTGAGTCTCAAGTTGCAAGGCAATGTTTGAGCGTTGGGGGTTAAGGGTCTGGAAGAGGAGGAAATGTGGGTGGAAGGAAGGAAGGAAGTAGACATAAACTAATGGGATTGAGCCAGACACACTCGGTGAGAACGTTGGTCCTCGTGGGCGTATTGGCAATTTTGTCATGTAGTTTGGTGTTGTACTCGTCAGGTGGAGCTCAGTTGCATCATAACATCAGGCGGGGATTTCAATCGCTTTGGAGCAGCAGGGAACCTGATCGCAGACATGAGCCACCTTGGAGGGAAACTCTGGAAAATAGTGTAAGAACTCTCTACTTTGTTACCATGGTGTTGTACAGGATTAAAAATTAGCACGGATGGGTGAAGTCTGTAGTGTTGAGCGTTTATTGCACTTCAAGAGCATCGCTTGAAGAGCGTCACCTGAAGAGCATTGGAGATCTATTTTGGTGTAAGTAGGTTGCGTCTGTAAATGCAAGAGTGGTTTAGGTTGTCTTCTTGACCTCCACGGATGCTGGGTTTCCAGTGGGTTTTGAAATGCGCGTGGAGGCCGCGATGTGGGAATCTCATAGTCGTTGGCGATGTATCAATGTCTCTTAGCAAAGGTTGTATAGGTTTCCGCAGGTTGAGGTCACCAAACAGGCAATTGAATCATCAAGCAGGTCCTTATGCTCAATACAAAGAGTACAAAGCCATCATGGAGATATATATTTTTATCGCATAATCCATTCGCGCGCGCACCATTTAATCTCGTGAGGCTGTTACTCTAGCTGGCGAAGCAACATTGCTCTTGTTTTGAGGCATTCGAAGACCGACTTTCTGTGTAGCTTGAGTGTGCCACAAGGGTTGTACCAATACATCTCAAAATGCAAGTGAGCAGTGTTCAAACTGGAGCCAATGTTGATACATACCCTTCAGGGTTTAATTTCTATTCAGCGGTAACTCAACATTTACAGTAGCTGATGATTCATTCAACATTGATTTAACTCATTAATCTCCTTGTAGGTCTTGCAAGTATAGAATATACATACAAAGATATGAAAATTGCAATCTCATGTCTGGTAGACATTGATCCAATGTTGTAGTTTGATGAGATTGAATCAATGTGAAATCCGTGTTGGTTTATGGATTTAGAGGTTTGTGATGTAAGGAGGAGTATGAAAGGTGACTCTACGGCAGTGCTTGGAAGCCAATGGTTTAGTGTTCAGGGTAAACCCTAAATCGTCATGGCTTCATTTTTGATCACTCATCAAACGCATGCACACACTAGGTTTAAAACTTCATCCAGAAGTTAGTCGCAAAGTCCTATGCAATTATCAAGTCTGCATTAAGTGCAGTCTTATCCCGAGGAGCATGTAAAGCTCAATAATATCCTAGTAAGCTCAATGTTTGCAGCCTGTAATAGAGTTACGAGGCTTTTCATCAGGAGTTGATCCCTATAATTTTCCATTGGTTGTTTGCATTAAAGTCAATAATTTCTTTCCACTTGTGGCACATGCTTGGATGTAGTGTTTGAATTTGAATGAATAGCAACTTATTTTGGTACATTGACGGCCTACCTCGTTTTAGCACCTCTTGGCAGCCAAAACGAGTTGGACCTTCGATGAACTGATACAGAATGTTCTTCATGAAAACCTCCACATGTCTCCGAGCATGCACCAAAACTTACCAAACATGGAAGGTGTGTGTCCGCAAACAACCTACTCCCAACCGAATGTACTGTTGAGTCAAAGGATAACTCTATTGTCTTTGAAAGGTAACATGTAAAGGAAGATGGGTTAATTGGTTCTGTGTTTGTGCATTCTAGTCCTTTGTGCCAGTTAATTATGCCAGGGTTCATGTTCATCATCAAATTGGTGTTTACCTCTGGATGCAATTCAGTTTTTCATTATCTGCTTGTTAGTGGATACCATAGACACTTGGAAGTGTAGCACTTACTCTGTGTGTGTGTGTGTGTGTGTGTGTTGTGTGTTTGGATTCCTTCAGACCAATAATTTATATACAGGCTTGGAGGAATTACTTAGGAAGGCATCTATGCCAGATAAAATTATAATTGTTACAACTTTGAATCAAGCATGGGCGCAACCAAATACCATGATAGATTTGTTCTTGGAGAGTTTTCATGTTGGTGATGAAATCTCTCATCTACTCAATCATCTGGTGGTTATTGCGTTGGACCAAGTGGCATACAATCGGTGTGCAGAATTGCATAGTCTCTGCTACATGTTGAAGACCGAAGGTGTAGACTTTTCAGGAGAAAAGTTTTTCATGACGGAGGACTACTTGAAAATGATGTGGAGGAGGATCGACTTCCTCAGAATCATCCTTGAGATGGGCTACAGCTTTGTCTTTTCGGTAATGCAGATCAAATTATTTCTTGTCCTCTTGTTTCCTTTACACAGCAACTTGGGTGGGTCTGTTCAAGATACGGAGAACTGAAATCCAGTTACCAGTGCATCCCATAGAAAATGTTTTCAGTGTGGCTCACCTTGTTAATATCATTCAATACACAGCTCAATCTGCCACCAGAGTTGGAATTGACAGAGGCACCTGTAAAACTAAGACTTCTATCTCATTTTATTTGTCAAAGACTTGTCACTGGCATAATGTTAATGATGATCTAGATTGGCGAGGAAATATCTTTCCAGCTGTTCTCATGCCATTAGCATCTACATTTTGTCTTCACTGAGCTTATTTCTTCATTTTCTCCTTTCAGATGTTTGCGTGTTAATGTGAGACTCTAATTAAAGTCAAATCGGCTTGAGGTTGTTTAGCTCTTATCTCTTGGAATGTGATTTGTCCAATGCGTCCATCTTGGATGTTGGGTGTTGGACCTTGAAATTGTCTGATTGCATGATCTGTGTATTTATCAAGACTCCACGTGGTTGCTCAATGGTAGTGTGGTTTCTTGCAGGATGCGGATATCATGTGGTTTCGTGATCCCTTTCCACAGTTTGACAAGTCAGCCGACTTCCAAATAGCATGTGACAAATACACAGGGGTATCCGAAGATCTGAATAATCAGCCCAATGGTGGTTTCCTGTATGCGCGGTCAAACAACCGCACAATTGATTTTTACAAGTATTGGTATATGTCACGGGAAGATCATCCAGGTCTACATGACCAGGATGTGCTCAATCAGATCAAATCAGACCAAGACTTCATGGACATTGGACTGGAGCTTCGTTTCCTTAACACTCTCCACTTTGGGGGATTCTGTCAGGTAAAAAGAAGTGAATTGTTAATCATTGAAGCATTTCATGTTTAATAGACTTATCTGTAAAGTTTCTGGATCAAACTCCAGGTGAGTTGGCTAAAAGGCAAATTTGAGAGTTACCCAACTTTTGTTAATTTCTTATTTCAACATGCTAAAAGAGTGGGGCCAAGCTATCATTAATATATATATATAAAAACTGGCTTACTAGTTTGTCATTCTAGGATCGGTGGGAAAAAGTAGCCTTGCATAGGCCTAGCTGGGATTTAAAGATATGGGTCCCTTGAGTTAGACCCTGTTTTAGATCCAAAAGTCTTTCCCTTTCTAAAGCCTAGCTTACTTCTCTTCATGTACTTTCTGCACCCTGTGCAACATTCAATTGTCTTGATACCAAGCTAAGCTTGGTTCTTCTGTGACATTGCTCATTTAGAAGCAGTATCTTGGCACCCTTTAGGTTGTGACATTCAAATTTCTGAACTAAAGTTTGTTTGAATGAAACTGAGCAGTTTGGTGGAGAAACAGAATGTAAATAAAGACGTTCTTTAGCAGGGTTACAAAATCATACTGCTTATGCTTCCAAGACATTTACAAAGATTGTGTCAATGTGTAAGCAGGTGAGCAAAGATTTTGACCAGGTATGCACAATGCATGCAAACTGCTGTACAGGGCTTCAGCGGAAACTACAAGATCTGCGCCTTGTCATGGCTGACTGGAAAAGATACAAACTTATGTCTACTCAGATGAAGCACCATCAAAGAATATACTGGCGGGCTCCTCGCCAGTGTCTACCATCATTTGGTGGATTTTTGGAGGTCTGAAGCACAGCATCTGTCATGAAGTCCACCATGTATGTCTCCACTGTTTTACATCTCCATCTGCATAACTTCTCATTGGCATGCTAACACCCATCTGCCTGACCAATACAGCACCAAGGTAATTCACAAGTCTCTCAAATTGGGTCAACATGTACTAAACATATGATTTAGTGTGGCATTTGAATTGGGGTGCCATGTTCCACAGAGTGGTCTTCATAACTTGTCACGTAGCACCAAGTATCATTCATATGATACTGTGTCCGGTTGCCCCTAGCGAATGTGGGTCAATAATGAATAGTGTGGACCACGCTAAATGACATGTTTAGCGTAGTGTTCATTAGAGTGGTCTTCATGACTTGTCACATAGCACCAAGTGTCATATGACACTTCTAGTTCTACCCAATGATTGCAAGACAATCAATGTGGCCCCCCCCCCCAAAAAAGAAGATCATGTTGCTAGATAGAAATTCCCAAATTGAAATTATGCAGGTTAAAACAATGATTCCTCGTCACATCTATTGGATTCCTTGTCCCTCAGAAAGCTTGTCCTCCTTAAAGGCCCACATTGAATATAGTAGAGGCACCTATTCATGATCAGTATCACATTGGCAATCTATAGGATACCGGAATTTTGATCAGGCTGGGATTGAATTTCGATCGTGTTGGAACCAATAGTGTCATGATACCTGGTTTTGAGTGCTAAAGTGAGGAGGAATGAGCAGTTAAAATGAGTGGTTTTGCAGACTCTAGACATTGGTCATATGTTCGGGCCAACTTTTGGCTTCAAAATTCACAATGACTTCAATTTAAGGAATAAAATTACCAAAAAAATTGTTATCCTCATGATTTCTATCTTCCTACACATGAAAAATTTGCACTACCTTATACTTCTCCAGATCTACTGGAGAATCTCGATTGATCTGTTATGGGTGCCTCTACTCTAATCAAATAGTCCCTTCAATGTGCAACAATATAAATGTGAAGCCTCATTGCTATGTTAGGCAGCATGTCTTTTTTGAATAATTCTGAACTAAGTGAGGGATGCAGAGAGGCTTGCCAGGGGTTGTAGAGGGTGCCACACCAATTGGGTTGCAGTTGGTATTGGGTGCCTACTATAGGTGATGGTTGGGCGACATGTGCCTGTTAGTAGATGTAGTGGTGTTTGGTCATGCCAAATTCATCAATCTTGGGTATAACGTGTCTCCTTTTAATCAATAAAAAATAGACATATCAACATAATCACTTAGCTTGACCATTACATGTAGACAAACACTTGTATTTATTGTGTGAACATGTTCTGGCTCCAAAACTTCTCTGGCAGTGTATAATATTGTGATCCTCAGACTGGGCATGCAATATATGTATATATATTTTTACACCCAAGTATCAATGTATTAATGCCAAAATTTGACAGCAAAGTTGGTTCCCTGTAATGGGTAATTTTCACTACAGCTTAAGGGCTCAAGAGAGTAAGGAGTTTGAATGGATGAAAAAACTACAGAGAGGCCTACTTGACATGCAATGAGTAATAGTTCATGATCTCCAGGTTTTGTATTAGAGCTGGAAGTAGCGCTAAACTAGGAGACCATGATAATTCTTACAACCCTTTATTAATTATATCGTATTGTGTGGGAGGGCCCACTTGAAGAGGATGGTAATGAAATAGCATTTGGTTAAAAAGTTTGGCAGCAAGTGTCTTTATACTTGAAGCCCATGACCCCACAAATTTCAAATGTCCATGGTATGGCCTTTGGAAAAGTTTAAAGGTCCCTCACAATTTCATGGTTATGGCCCTTGTGGTAGTGTAAAGTGGCCCTTAAGATATTTATACCCAAAATCAACACTCAACCTAAAATTGGTCCTAGATGACCCTAAACTACCGGATGAGGGTGGAGAGATACCCAAATCTCAAGGAAGAGGTTGGTGGTTTGATTCCCGGCTATGAAATCTCCTCTCTACTTGACGGAAAACTTGCTAGGTGGTCAATTGCCTCCTGTGCTTTGGCGTTGGCCTATAAGTCTTCTGTCTCAAAAAAAAAAAAAACACTCAACCTAAAACTAACACCTACAAATCTTGTACAATAAGCATATGTTGCTTAGGAGGATGTACACCATCTAAACATCTAATATAGGTGGTGGTTTTAAATTACCTATAATTGAAATTGTAAGCCCTTATAGCTTTTGCATATGGCATCCAAATGATGTGATTTTTACTGCATTGTAATCCACTTCATCTTGCAAAATATAAAATACTTAAATACGAATGTTCTATTAATAGAAATTATGCTCAGTGCCTAGTATGTCGGTTTAAGGTATACTTACCTTATTTGTCGTCATTCATTTTTGTGCAGGAAGTTTTGTGGCATGAATTGTTGAATCAAATATATATGTGCACAGAGAGATAGAGTAAGAGGTTACCATTTAAGAGGGTTCAAACTTGATTGTCAACTGAATGGCAATTGCCCCCACGATCACATAGAAATATATGTTGTCCCTGTGTAAACTTATTCATCATGGATGAAGAAGTTACAATGAAAAGATGCTTGTTGGAAGGTTGAGGACCGATTCATGCCAACTGGATCCCACATGACTAATTTGAGATCTTATGTGCCCTTTCTAGAGTTCAGTAGTCCTAAAATAGTTGTTGAAGGCTATAAAATAGTTTGTTGTGGTTTTTAACTTCCTAATGGATGAGTTTACATAGACACCACAAATCCTCGGCAATTTGAGAGGACTCAAAACTTTTGAGTGCCAACTGAATGGCTATGATGTGGAGTTTTGTCCAAGAAGAACAGAGCTATGAAGTACCTGTTTCAAGTCTTCACTCCTCTATACTCACTTGGTGTAAAGGATTCTATCACACTTTTATTTCTTGAATTATAAAATATGTTTGTAGGTTAATATCGACATGTGCTATATTGGCTCCATGGAACATGTTCACACATACATACATGTTCAATTATTGCACAAATACTTGATGCAATTTTTCTCTTTAATAAGGAAATTCTTGTCTACTAAATGCTAAAATAACAAGTATAGAAATCAATGTTCATGTGATGTACAAAATTAACAATGTTAGATTTATGTGTATTTTCTTGCATGCATTGTTAAAAACATGAACTCAATATCATGCTGATTGCATGCTAGTTTGATTAAATTGTCTACTAGTTTAATGCTCCATTGGAGAGAGATTTCCATCTATGTTTCCTGATGTAGAATTAGGTAGTCTCAATTTTTTTTACCAACGTCATTATCTAGCTAATATTAGTAGTTCAACTTCTATCATAGACAATACCGCTCTACGTCACTCTAGGGAATTAGCTTTTCTAACTCCACCTTTGATGTATTGCTAGTTTTGTCAGCCTTTTGGCATCCTAGACTTTAAAGTTGAATTTCATTTCATTTTGTACTAATTTCTCCAACCAATAAAAGTTGAACCTCAAAAAGTCGAGGTGGACATTTTTGTTTGGACACATTTTTGTCACCGCCACCTAGCAATACCAACATACACATTTTTTTTATAACCTTCCGATTTTGGACACATGGACAATGATTTATTTTATTTTATTTTTAATTTTATTTTTGGCAAACAAGAAACCTTGCAAAGATTACATCCGTATGGTCAGATCTACCATAAGAATTACTGATTTGCTTTAAGGAGCACATAAATTTGATTAGACTATTTTAGAAGATTTTGGAGCATTTTTGCTTCGGCCTCGAGGAGTTAATAAAGTCAAAGACACATTGAACTCATTCAACAATGTTTCTTTTATTAGAATAAACTTAGGCTAACTTCAAAGCCATTGATTCAGTATTGAGTAGACATGGACCCCATGGGGACAAATTTGTGCAACTTTCTTGTGAAATGATTGGCCTGCTTGGGAAGATAGGTTGACTTGGCCTATATCACTATCAATTCTCCTTGTGGATAAAATACTGGGCCTTAATGTGTGTGCCAGCGAGAAAATTTGAAGGGTTACTCGTATTTCATGGGGAAGGGTTACTTAAAATTTTGCCTTTCAAAATGAAGGGTTACTTCAAAAATTGCCCTTCACATATTTACAATTTTTTTTCCAAAAATGCACAATGTAATGTTTGAATCTTAGGTTATATTGTAAACTGAAGTGAAATGTAATTTACATGGAACAAAATCCGAAAAGAAATATGATTAGAACATATATTTATTGCATGTATAGAGCTCACATAACAAAAGCAATTTTGTGTCGAAAAACATTCTCCCGTCGCCCATGCCCCAAGGATAAGAGCGGCCTGTAGTTCTCACCGGGTGTGGGAGGGTATCTACGGTTCTCCCGAGGGTATCTACGGTTCTCCCGAGGGTATGAGCGTATCTGCAAGACTGCATCAGCCACAAGCCAGAGCCTCGAGGGAAATGAACTAGCCGGATCTCCCGAGGGTATGAAGGCCCAAGGGACCGGTTGTTTTTAAAATGCCCTTCCCTTTGAAGGTTTCCTGGAATTTCTGCCCTTCCCTTTGAAGGTATCCTGGAATTTTTGCCGGTCCTTTTTGAAGGGCCGGCCCAGCTGTTGAAGGGAAAGTGAAGGGCTGCACCCCAAAATAAGGGGTATAGCCCTTCAATTTTATTCGCTGCTTGGAGTGGTTGCAAGCTTAGTGTCCCGGGTAATTTGGTTGCAGAGCTATGAAGTGTTTGTATTATGTCCACTTAAGGCTTATATTGATTTAGTCATTGTGGAATGGAGAAATGTATTGGAACAAATGTGCATTTCCAAAAAACGAGCATCATAAAGAGACGCAAACATTTTCTTTGTGTCATGATAGCAATTTTTTTGGTATTTTCGTCTTTTTGTCCTCAAAACCTTGTTGGGAACTCCAAGAACAAAAAGCTGTGACGATGGTGATGACCATCCATAGGTGCTCATGGTCCCTCAAACACGTCAAACTATAGAGCTGGTTGTAATGCACTTCTTAAATCATGGTCTAGTATATAAATAGCCTATTGTAGGTAGTATATGGGATCATCAAGAAGCATAAATTTTCTAACATCCTTTCAATAAGGTACAGTCAAGACTCTATAAATGTTACAGGTCGGGAGTAGCAAAAAAATAACATATATAGAATTATAACAAGTAACACTTATAGAATTCATACCGATGATTAATAACATTTATAGAAATAACACTTAAAATTTCCAAAAATGAAGAACTTAACATTTTATAAAAATAAAAAATAAAAGTACAGATGATAATACATAATTCAACTAAACTAATTGAAAGAAATAATCTATATAGTAGTAGCTTGACGAGGTTCTTCCAACTAAACTAACCGAAAGAAAGAGTCTATAGTAGTATGAGGAGAAGCTTCCAAATGATGAGATGAAACTTCCTTTTGGAGTCCTTGAATGCTCTTGATGTGTGATAGGGCATCATTTGATCTTTGTTCAAAGTATTTCTTCAAAGTCTCTACAAAACGCTCAACAACACTCAATCCTACAACTTCTTCTACCACATCAACCATAACCTCATCACATCAATTTCTTGATGTTTTGAGGAATACATATCCAAAAACTCCTCATCGGTAGGTTCATAGGGGTTGTTTAAATCAAACTCCATCTCATAATTGAGGTATTCATGAGCATTCATCACGTCACCCACCTCACTATCAGATGACAACAACGTCAGTTGATGAAGTAGAGTAGCAACTTCATCAACCTCTACCAAACGCCTAGCTTCCTTTATCTCTCTCTCAATAGAGATCAAAAGAACACCCGCCTGATTGTTGACCCTAATTGTTGTGCCTGAAAGATGCTATATCAAGTACTGTAAGCCCCAACTAGCAAACTAGCACCCAACAAGCACCCCAACTCCCAAACCTTCTATGTCTGCCATCTCCTCTCCCAAATTGCTTGAAAGTGCACAAGGAGGAAGGATTCCTAAATAAGAGAGAATATTTGACTTGTTCGCAAAGAATATGGGATAAATGTGATTACATATTTAAAATGTATGCTCTCATATATTATTACCTTGATTTTCTCAAAATTAACACTTATGGAGGTGCAATTAACAAAGAAGGGAGTAGAGCATGTTATAACACTTAACACATAACACTTACTAGTCTTACCAATTGTGTTTTTGTAGGGGAGTAAAATTTTCTTAACATATATGAAATTATAACGCTTATAGGGGTAACACTTATAGAGTCTTGACTGTACATGGGTCTTAAAGTGGCTTGTTTTCTTAATCGGACCCCTAGATTTGATTGGTATGTGATTTGGTGAGGATCAAAGAGCAAACATCAGTAAGACACATGTTCAAAAGAAATTGGACTACGTCTTCTAATATTATTCCTTTGGCAAGATGACTTCACGGAAGTGCAAAGTCTATTTCATGATTTTACAAACTAATTTAGCTCTACCAATTTCATGGGAATCACAAACCAAGTTCACTATATGGACAACCAATTTAACTTGAACTTTCAACCAATTGAACATGTTGTGAACAATTTCACGATTTGGTACCCATATTCACAACTTGACAAAATGAATTTCATGAATTTTATAATTTTATTACACAAAGAACGGTACATCACATATAAGATTTTCCTAATCATTCCCCACGACTAGCTCTATCAAAATTTTGATTGACCTCTCTTATCCAACCTTGGACCATATCTATAGTGATTGCTTGTATGTCATCATGAATGTGACCTAATAATGTTCGATGATTTTGGAGATCATTCTGCCGGACATGGCTTTTGATGTGTCCAAATACCCATTATGCACCATTGAGAAATGGACTATATGATGGCAAATGGAAATAGATGTGTTCAACATCTTCAAAAACTTGTTATATTTCACAAGATGTATGAAATGAGACATTGTCCATGAGGATCAACCTTTGTCTACCAAGGCTAGGAATGACCTTGGTTTGTATGAATTTTAAGAACTTGTTTGTATTGTAGGCACCAAGTGGGACATTATGTGCAATGACTCCTTCACGACCAACTGCAACCACCAAAGATAAATTTCAACCCTTTGAGTTGGACAAATTCATTGGCATCTTTGTCCTTGAAGAGCCCTTCCAAATTGACACCAACCTCATCTACATATACACAACATTAGACACCTATCACCGAGCTTTTAAAACTTTTGACACCACTCTATACACTCTTTAAGATGTCTTCATTATTATAATCATCTAGTTCATCGTGCATCAACTTGAGGATAAATCCAACTTGACTTCAAATGGCTTTTGAAACAGAATTGATGGATACATGGCGTGGGAATTGAAAAGCTTCATGCAATTGATGATGGAGAGATTCTACGGTGATGTCCGGATCTATATGAAGCCTCTGTACTAACCATTGAATGTGCTCATCTTGTAAAATTAGATAGCAAATGCCACCTCTATGTTTGGGCACTAATTGACCATTTTCTTTAGAAGTTGTGGCTATGCTCCTGATAGTTTTGGAAGGATAACCATAACATTCACTTGTGTCAGCATAAGATAAACCCTCATTAAAAATAGAATGTATGATTCGTGAGCAAAGTGCATCATCTATGCGGTTATATCTACGTGGACAACTAGGCATAGTTACTGAATTGAGCCAGTCTAGAAGAAGAAACTATAACCCTAACTGAAAAAAAAACAAATTTAAACTCATAATTGACACCTATTCTAACCCGAATCAATGCAAAGCAACACAGAGTGAATTGTTTCCAGTTGCTTCCAATCAATAAACAAATACAACAAAACAATGAATCGCTCACAACCAAAAGCCTAACCAACATGGAACATGTCTTTCAATTGGAATATTATATGGGGCAAAATGAAAGAGAGCAAGTCCAGACAATATGAATATGCTTCAAAGAGTGATGCAATGACAAGGGTAGTATTGTTTACATCAATAGCATAAACACAAACGAACTCAAGTGATGTCAAAATCTGTGAAGAAAGAATGCAGAGAATTTGATGCAGTTCCATATAAGGTGTAGCAGTACCCAAGGCATTAACAGAAGGCACAACACAACTATATGTCATTGTTAGGTTTGTTTGATTAGGTCCTAATTTTGCTAAATCACATAGGATTTTGTATCAAGGATTTGTTCCTGCATTCTTTTTGTTCTAAGGTAGATGCATGAGGGCTGGGGTGAAACAACCCGTACACTGGTTCCTTGGAGGCAAGGGTTTAGGCATCCAACAAGGAATGAGTGTATGGGTTGGTTCGCCCAAATCGATGCATGAGCAGTCAATGGAACAAGCAAAGGGTGATTTCAATGACCCAATATATTTGAAGACATAAGCTTCAGTAGGTCATGTGCTATTTTATTCTCACGTAGCATCTGAACCACACGTGATTTGACTTTTGAATGTTATGTTAAGCAAACAATCTTGTAACCTTCGACAATTGGTTTTAGGTGTTAACACTATATTCGGTAATCGGAGACTTTTTGATGATTTTGAGACTATTCAAGAACGTGCTTTTCAAATTTGGACCAGTGGTGAGAACACAAATATCCCATATGTATAATTTTGGATACAATTATCGGACATAATGCATCAAAGTGAACAAAAAAGTGAACCATATATGAAAACATTTGTGTACGAAATGAGATATCGTTGCCAATGGAAGGGAAGATGCGGAGAATGATTGGAAATTGAATCTATTCAATGGGTTTGAAATACAAATATAATGGAAATACCATCAATGTCTTGAAGACCTTCAATAGAATAGATACCAAACACTACGTTCTACCCCTACACGCATTTAGGGAGTCTATAGACATTTCTAGTCCCACTAGTACGTCCCACTATTTTTTTCCCGCAGCCGTGTCCTTTTTTTTCACGGCCTCCATGGCTCTGAAAATCTCCGGTCCGCGGCTGTAACCATGTTTGTAGACTGGCCCAGAATATGTGTTGTTCTTTCGTATATCCGGATGCACTCCCGAATTGTTCGAAGTGGTATTGTAAGTGGAATACGATGGCGTTTGCGAAACCAAATGTCTTGCACTCCTCCGAAGGGCCAAACAACAATTGGACTCGCACGATGTGGTCTTGAGGGTTCGCCTTTCCAATGAAGAAGTCGAGGATGGACGGCCCACATTTGAATACAGTGGGGTCTGATACAACGACCATAGATGTATATAATGAAGTGGGTTAGTATAAGTGGGCACAAGTTACGGATGCAAGTCCGAAAAACGAAAGAAACAGAAATGCAATAATACACATAAACTAGCAAGGAAAAACTTGAGAAGGCCAAAAGTTGGGCACCTTGGCCTTCGGCGTGTTGGTCTGAGCTTCGGGTACATCAATGGATGTAGATACAAGCACAACAAGGACGTTTGTAAACGTCGGCACATCAATCCGGGGTTCATCCATGCAAAGGCGTCTGTTTGATTGTGGGCCTTTGGGGACGGAATATCTGGATGGTGATGCATCAATGTCAATAATATGAACGTGCTTCTTGTTGCGGAGGGGAGATGGAGATGGAGATGGAGCGTAGTTGAGTTTTGCTACCTTTGCAGGAGGGCTATCCACAACTTAGTCTTCAAACCCAGAGTCTTTGGAGTAATCAACAGTAGAGGCGGCATCAACAACCGAAAATTGGAATAGTGAAGGCATTGCAACGTCGCTCATACCAAGGGAAGGGGAGCCGGGGTCTGGCGGAGATGCGGACGGGCCATTGACGACACTTTGGGACACTTGTTGAGGCAGCTAAGACACAAAAATACATTACAAAGAAAAGAGGGAACGGTTAGATATAAACATGGAGAATCCAAATACAAATCCAAAAAATGTTCAAAGCTTTCAAATTAACTTATTGAGTTTAGCAAACCCGTACAACTTCCTAAATGCTTCATCTTGTGGACCGAGAGGCCTATTGCCAATGGGGTTGGAGAGGACAAAATCTGGGACACTTCCGGGGTGACAAGCAAGCCTCCTAATGTAGGGACCTAGCTCATTCTCTAGGAAGGTGTCATTTCTATCGCATTTCCAAGGATCCGGGAAGATGGCGTTGCCTGGGGGGTTGAGGATACTCTTTGCAGGGTTGTCGTCTACGAGGAGAGTGTTCTCTGGGGTGGGAAAACAACCGTGGAGAACCCCCTCCAACATAGGAATGCCCACCCAGAGGTTCTTCCTGAGGACCTTTAGGAATTGCGGCCCACTGCCTCTTGCAACATTGGGTACAATCTTGCCACTACGGTCATGGAGCTCATCGCAGTGTTCTTGACCAAGAAGCAAGCAGGGCATTGCGAGTTCTCGGAAAAGGAAACCAGTGATGGCCTCCGTGTTGTCCATAAGCATAGAGCTCCAGATGATCACATGGGCCATGCCAAGGACCTCACGAAAGAAGCCCTCAAGCCGGGTCGGGCATGGACGGCCTTCTTGTTAATGAAGGTATCGAATTGTCCGCCGTAATCCATGTCTTGTGGACTATGGAGGGGCCCCCTGGACGCACTCTGTGGGATATGTTTGGAATGGCAAAGCACCCCATTGAGGTCAAATATTATCAATGGTTTCCTCATGGGCCGACTTGGTCTTCTAGAGGGGTTGCGAGCTATCTCCGACGGACCCTGTGATAAAACATTCTATTTAGGTGAATGTTACTACTCACAAAAACCAATTGACAAACATGATTAAATTCAACAAAGGATAATTCCTTCTATCCTACACAAATACCCCGGAGTTTATGGACGCGCGTCCGTAAACTCTGCACATATATTGTGCAAGAGAATTCCTTCTATCCTACGCAAATACCCCTGGAGTTTACGGATGTGCGTTCGTAAACTTGACTCCAGTTAGTGGACTCTGCAATTTTCTGACTTGGTTCTAGGACAAAATTGTTTTAAGATATTTTCTAGAACCACAAATGAGGTGGAACTTGATGAGAGTATCATCAGCTTTCCGATCCCAGTAGAACCACAACTGGCTCTCCCAAGCAAACTCACAGTGGTCCAAAATACTGTCGCAAACAAATGTGTCAATGATATTCCCGGCATGGACTTAAATGATGATTAGGGCATTCACCTGAATATTATTTAAATGAAATGATTATTCCCTCCCGAGAAATACTATGAATAGGAAGCCTCCATTAGAAAAGAAGTTACATAGTAAAACTTGTGATTCATCAAGACAATCTTGTGCAGCATGAGAATTTGTACTGTGGGCCGATCTTGCAATGCATGTTTTGGTTAGAAAAATGCTTATGAAATGGAAACGATAGTCATGTTAGTGCCAACTAGTATAAGGTATGCAAACGTATTTCGGTTACATATCTTACTTGGACACGGTGGACACCTATATTTGAGTAGTCTGTGGTTAGTTATGGTTTTAAGAACAGACACCAAAAAGACAACCTGTGTTTAAAAGAGATTGGACAAATATTCCAGGACAACCTGTGTTGGACAAATAAGCCAGATTCTTACTTCCGAGACTTCTGTTTTTGCTCGGCCTTCTTGGACCGGTTCTTGACTCGGTCCTTCTCACTTGCACACAAAGTTCGAAGGACTGACAGTTTCCGCCACACTAAACCTGCCTCCTTCAGAATGCCGTTGCCATCTTCACCCAGTCGTTGCTCCTGAAAATATCACACAAGTCTCATGGCTCAGGAGCGGACACAAACTTAAACTCCTCTCCAATTTTGATGGCCTGCCCGCTCCAAGCACACATTTCGATCAACACCTCATTGCACTACACGTCTGGGCAATGTTACACGACATGACCAAGAAAGCTAACAATCACCAAACCGAAGTGAAAAGTGAATGAAGTGATTCCATGAGCTTCACATTGTGCAGGATTGACACTCAATAAACATAAGCACAACTAACTAAAAAATAAAACTAGAGCAGATACATCAACTTCCAGAGTACAATTCCAATTCCAGAAATATAAGTGGTGATATCTCAAAAATATAAGTGGTGATAAGCATCTCCACAATCTGCTTAGCAAAGAGGATAGGACTAGGCACTGAATTCTATAATTCAGAGGTCACCACCAGTACCTGCCACAGACTTGATAGCAAGATCTTGTTGCTCCCAAGAAATAACTGCACAACACTTCATGCACTGCTAAATCTTTGCTTATTACAAAATAATCACCAATATGTTGTAGAATTTGTGCTTCTTAGTGCTGGAATTGAGCCAAGTGCTCCTTGTTCTTCCTGAGACAGTTTTCTCAAAGTCAGCTTATATATATCTAGACTTAATTTTAAATTAACTGATCCATGAAAACTCAAGTTTCAGTTGTGTATAAGGTAGACACTGCTTATTGAATTACTTTTCTTATTAGAACACCTATATTTGAATGGATACCAAAAAGACAAGTGATTAAAAAGATTGGTGTAGAGCTCAACTACCTCCACTTGTTCCTAGGGTTGACCGTATCGTAGTGACTTAGAGCATCGTCCGGATTAAGATGATTAGTAATACCTACCCTACTAATGTTCTACTAACATTCTACTTTAAGTTTCCCATTGGTGGTATCGTCTTGTTGATGATCGGATATCTTTTAGAAACTCCTCCACCTTGTATCTCTAATGATGTATCTTTTCGTGCCGTTGAAGGGACCTCTTGTCTTGTTATTTCTTCAAGTAGTTTTTTTCTATTTAATCTTGTTCTTAATCTCCTCTTCGTGTTGCAAAGGTCTTCATGTGCCGTAGTTGTTTCTTTCAGCTCAATTGATACTACTCGCACTTGCTTGAGTCATAACTACTTCTTCGAGTGTGTTGAACCTCTTCATGTGTCATGGTTGTCTCCTCTCTTCTTTTGGATTTTCAATTCCAGTAGGCTAAGTACATTCTTTGAGTAACTAAGTAACTTTCTTTAATCCGTCTCTTCATGTCCAAGTAACCTTCTTCAATGTACTCCAAGTAACCGTCTTCAATGGTCGAACCACCTTCTTCAAGTGTTCGAATAATCTTCTTCAAGTGGCCAAGTGATCAAGTAACACTACTACAAGTGTCCAAATAACCTTCTTCCATCGGCCAAGTAACCTTCTATCAAGTAGCCAAGTAATAAATAAAAAATAAATAAAAGTAACATCGGAGTTTGCTTTTACTCCGACGTGAATGGGAGCCCGTTCCTCGCCATCGTGATCATGTTTAACCAAGCTTCACCATGCGAGTACTTCCTCCCTCTCGGGAGGTGGGCTCTAGTAGGTTTCAGGGGGGTATAGTTTCTACCACCTATCAAGTAAGTGAGGGTATGAGGGTATGATTGAAGTCTAAGGTGGACCTAAGGGAGGTCTACTGGGGGTTGTTTGTTGTCTAGTTTTCGTTTGTTGAGTATCAAATATGTAAGATATTTGATGGCAATTTGGTGTAGGTGTTTCATAAGCGTTTTTATCTCAGTTTTGGGTATTTTTAGTTTTTCTAGTTCTTGTATTGGTGGTTCATGTATGGCCCCTCTAACGCCTGCTGTGATGGTGATGAGGGGGTTAACTTGCCAGCCGGCCCTTCTAATTGCATGTATGAGAGTATTATATTTAGTGGTTTTTTCAGTGCGTGCATTATTTGGAAATCTATCGTGGCAATAAGTGAATTCGATGAATTGTATGGTGTGTGATGGGGTGGGCCTTAGAGGGGGTTGGCTGTCTGTGGGAGCACCTAATACGCATAGTATGTCTGGTCTCAGCTTAGCTGGGCATGTGCATGATGTGGTGGTGCATGTACATTGGAGTAGCCATTGTGGGAATGTGTTGTCTTGTGGCCTAGAGACTTGGTGGCCTGCATTTATGAGTGTATAGTATCTTGTGTGTTTATTTGATTGGAGCGTATGGACAATTTGGTGGACTGCTTTATTATGGCGTGCTATCCGTAAACCCTTTATGTGTGGGTTTGTGCATGTAGATAGTAGATGTGGCCATGTATCTATGGTATTATTGGGGCATAGCAGACAGTTTGGGTTCGGGTATACATTGGGCCAGAATATATGTTTACGATGGTTGCCCATGTATTGGGCATAGCGAAACTTGAGAGTTTGTGTGATTTGGACGTCTGTGGTCCCGGGGTTTTCCAGAATTGATTGGAGAGTTTGTGGTTTATTTGGTCATTGGACGTCCATTTGTCTATGTACGAGAATTTGGATTGTGCTATTCTCAACTCTTGATTCCTATGTTCTTTATTGATGTATGTTTGGAGGTTTCGTATGGCACCTGTGTGAGTGCCTGTTGGTACCCATTGAGCCAGTACGGTGTGGTATGGGCCGTATGGATTCTGGGTGTGTTGGTGGGTTTGTTTAGGAGGGCTCCATCATTTGCTAATTGATCTGCTATTTCATTGCCTATTATGCCTGTATGGGCTCTGACTTTTTGAATTGTGATTTTATGCGTGGACCATGTTATGTGGTTGACTATGGCGGTTATGAGCAGTTTATCTGGATGGTTGTGTTGGGACGATGGGTGTCGGATGTGATTGTTTAGTAGATATATACTATTTAGGCTGTTAGTAAAAATATGGAAGTCTCGTGTGTGGTGTTGTGTACTTTGGATTGCTATTAGGATGGCGTTAAGTTCGGCTCTAAGGATATTTTGGAGCCCTGGGAGTCTTTCTGCAATTCGAATGTTGTTGGCGGGGGAGTAAACTCCCGATCCAGCTGTGTTGCCTATGCCATGTTCGTCGGGAGGTATAAATGATCCATCGGTGTATATGCATTGTTGAGGCTTGAATTTAAGGGGGTGGATATTATACAATTCTATTGGTAAGGGGTGTGTTGGGTGGTTGATTTTTGGGTGGTTGTATTGTGGGGCTTGATGCCATGCCTTGGAGTATTTTATTCTTGTCCTGTGGGGGGTAACTTGGGTTTGGTTGTTTTGAACTTTAATATTATAAAGTCCAAGTATGTTGGATGTGAGTGTGTTGGGTGTTTGGGGATTATCTGCGGTGGGGCCATGTTTGTGTATCTTTATTATGGTGGTGTATTGGTTTTCTAGTTGATGTAAGTATTTTGGCCATTCCAGTGTGGGGGCGTATTGTATGGTGTTAGGAGGGATGGTTGCGAGTATATGCATATCTGTATGGGTGATAGGGAGGGTATTTTCTTTGTGGTTGATTATGATGATGGTTGTGGCATCTTGGTTTGTTTGGGCTGCCATACGGGCCCATTGGATTGATGTCATCGCGGTTTTAAGGTCAGGGGGGTGGGCTAGGCCATTACCGCTCCATTTGGATGAGTGTGCGATGCATGTTGATCCAAATATTATGTCTCTATTGTGTGGGGAGTTGTATTGTGTGAGTGTTATTGGGCAGGTGAGGGGGGAAGAGTAATATGAGTGTGTGATGTTGTAGGTTACTATTAAGGTTTGTAGGGTGGAAGGGTGTAGGGTGTGGTGGTTGTTATTTGGGTCATGTTTTTTTGGCTTTCTTTTTGGGAGGATTGTGACGTATCTTTGAGTTAGCCATAAGACTTCGGTGGCAAAGTCCTGGGGCGGGGGATTGAAGAAGTGTATCATAGGGTGCGATTGGTTTTGGCTATATCGTTTCCAGAGCCATTGTAATCTTGTGGTTGGCATGGTTAGGACGTATGCCCCATTTTGGTCATATATATTGGCTTCTGTTCCTTGTATTTGTATGGTGGGGTTGGTGGTAGTGATATCTTTATCTGGATTGCATTCCTTTGTGATTAGCGTGAGGTTTGGGGCAATGATGGGTGGGCGGATGAATCTGTGGTCTTTGGATTGTGAAAAGTTTATGCATGAGTTGTATGTGGTTAGGGTGTTGGCTTTATGTTGGTTTTGTAGGAATGCATGGAGTATGAACATGTTATGGTCTAGGGTAATATTGTCATGGTGGAAAAGTAACGATGCTTCTACCCATTTTGTTGTGTTATTTGGGTGAGTATCCCATTGACATAAGTAGTGTTGCTTTATGGCTTTGGCTCTCCACTTGTCTTTGTATGTGGTGGTTTTGGTATTTATTATGGCTTTTATGGGTTTTCCATTCGTGAGGTCCACGTTTTCTGCTTGGCTATTGGTATTTGGGGGTGGGGTTTATATTATGTATGGTATTTGTTGTGGGGGAGGGGTGTGGGTTGTGGGTGAGTTATGTGGGAATAGTGTTTGGGCTTGTGCTAAGGCTTCCTTGATTAATTTGGGGGCAGTTTTGTATTTTTGTTTGAATTCCTTGGGGGATAATATTTGGTGTGTGTCGGGGTTTTGGATTTGATTGAGGGTAGTTATATTGTATGTGTGTAGTTTGTTGAGGTATTTTTTAGCGGTTTGTTGTTGGTTTGGGGAGAATAGGGCATATTCTATGGTTTGTGTCCATGCGAGTTCTATTGCCGATTGTTTTATGGGGAAGTAGCCAAGTAACTTCCTTTTACAAATGACCGTCTTCAAGGTAGCCAAGTGACCTTCTACATATATCCAAGTAACATTCTTAAGTGTCCAAATGATCTTCTCTTTTCGGCCAAGTAATTATCTTCGATCGGCCACGTAACCATCTTCAAGTTTTCAATGTAGCTAAGTAACCTTCTACAAGTGTCTAAGTAATCTACTTCAAGTCTTCAATGTAACTTAGTAACCGTCTTCGAGTGCTCAAGTATCCTTCTTCAATTGGCCGGGTAACCGTCTTCAATATAACTAAGTAACCTTCTTCGAGTGTCAAGTAATCCTTTCTACTTGATCAAGTAACGCCTTCAACGTATCCAAATAAATCTTTAAGTAGTTGAATATTCTTCTTTAAGTGACTTATCTTCAAGCAGCCACATAACCGTCTTCAAGTTCTTCAAGTAATCTTTCCGTGAGTAGTCGATTAATGCTTTATAATTAGGTCCAGTCTATTTTTAGCTCATCCAATTATAACTCAGTATCAGCTATATTTAGAACAGTCTGTTTTAGATCAGTCCTACAGTCTCTGTCATTAATTAGGCATAGTCTATTTTTAGATCAGTCATGCAGTCTCTGCTGTAATTGGCCACATTCTATTTTTAGATTAGTTATGTTCTACCTCAGTTTCAGTCCCGCCTATAATTAGATAATACTATTTTTAACACAGTATATTTTTAGCACATATTTGATATAATCTCAATTTCTACTACAATTATGAACATGCTATTTTTAGCACGATTATAATATAACTGGCCGCAGTATATTTTTAGCACATACTTAATATAGATGGTTTCAGCCTATTTTTAGCATCATCACAATATAACCAATCAAGGTTAAAGTAATATCATAATGAAGTCATAACAAAGTTAGTCAAAGACTCATTCATTGTCCGTTTTTATGTTTCAAAGCATTTGAGTCACGATTAATTGACTTCTTTTAGCAATATAGATATATTGTGTGCATTAGCACTTAGTAGTAGACACTCATATCATAAGTTAATAATATACTCATAATTGAAATGCTTTCGGAAATGAAAATACTTCAAACATGTTGTTAATCAATCATCTTTCTTTTTGTGAAGGGAGTTTTGTGATCAAAGAATGTGGAGAAGTATTTTAAGGTTAATTTGTTATGTTTTAGTTGCTTGCACGCACAATTTTTGCCTTTTTCTACCTCTCCCTCTCTCTCTTTTCTTTATAATTTGTCTTGTGTGTCAACAACAATTTCCTCACATCTTTAACTACTCACTTTCAATGGTTAATCACTCATGCCTCAATTTCTCAAGTTCACTCACTCCTTTGTGTCGTACATTTCATCATGATTTCGTCACTCAATTGTCTAAGTTCACCTCATGTGAGTCCTTATAAAATCTCTCGCAACTATCTCACCTCATGTGAGTGGCTATAATAATTTTCTACAACTATCTCACCTTATGTGAGTTGCTATCGTTTTTGTCACTCATTTATCTCACCTCATGTGAGTGGCTATAAATCATCTCAAGTCTCAATCGCTCAACTTGACTATGTCTAAGCTAAAATTTTACTTTGTCTCTACCTTGAATAATTAAGATGAAGGTGTGAGTTTGAAGCTCTTGTATTCCAAAATGGTAAAGATACAAAGGACCTAGCTCTTGTGTAGCATATCGACGTGAATAAGGTAAGGTGTTCTAATTCTAATCCTAACTCTATAAATATTGAGAGGAGGTGTCTAACATATGCCGTCCTCTTAATTTATCATATCTTTAAATTTTCTAAGAAAATGTAGATAGCTCTTCCGGACATCCTCGGAAAGAGCTCATATAATCCTCATCTTCTTTTACATTCAAAATGTGGTAGATTGTAGCCTAAAATCTACATGTGTAATATCTAGGTAAGGGAGGATTCTTAAGGCTAACCAAGAAGTCATTTTTTGGCTCTTAATTACTTCCACCTCCGTTTGCCTCACCTATGTGGCCTAGGCGAGTGTTATACACCATGAAGCCTACTAATCCTAAGTGGCTTGCTATGTGGCTTACTAATTTCTCTAATAATGCTACTAATGTTTGCTTGCCTCCTACATAACCTACTAATCTAAATGGCTTGCTAATTGCAGCCATTTAACCTCACGTAGTTACTAATTTAACTGTCTTTACTAATTTGATAACCGGTCCGTAGTATGGCTAAGGTGGTATGTTACCCGCCCCGGCCGATTGATGTCTGAGCTTCCTTCTCCATTTCCGATGGTTCTCCTCTTTTTGTTGTTTGAGATTTGTGGTGAACATTTTACCCTCCCCAATGAGTAGATCATGTCCTCAAGATCTCTTATCTGTCTTCTTCTTGCACGCAACTTGAAAATTGAAGAAAGTTCATATGTGCGCATCTGCCGTCTCATGTGATTTTACTTGGCCCCCAGCCCATGTGTTCGAACATAATCGGTATGTGGCTTAATTGGCACAATATCCCTTGAAAACTCCTCCGAGCTACTTTCTAGGGAATCTTGGAAATAGTATGGCAGAGCCATCTAAACCGTCCATAAAAAATGGTTGAAACGACCTGTGATATATACTCCTTGCCATGTGAATAATCGAAATACGGCCCATGATATATCTCCTTTAAATATACATATAACCGGTTGAGATCCTTGTGCTTGCAAGACTAACCGGTTATATGTTGATATCCGTCGGTTTTCCTTAAATTAATTCTGTTGATAAATTGCGGTATATTCTATTAATTTCTCTAATTGGTCGGAAAATTTCCTACAGTCTTGAGCTTCAACCGGCTGACCCTTAAACTCACCCGGGTTTCTCTGAAAAGAAAAAAAAGAAAAAAAAGTCACCCAGTTAACTCTCAAACTCAACCTATTAGCTGCCAATGCAACCTGTTCATCTGTAACTATCTCCCGGTTACCTCTTAAACCAAACCGGTTCATCTGTAAAAAAAAAAAAAGTCACCTGGTTAACTCTCAAACTCAACCTGTTAGCTGCCAATGCAACCTGTTCATCTGTAACTATCTCCCGGGTACCTCTCCAACTCACCGGGTATCTGTCAAACTCAACCTGTTCATCTGGGACTCTCTGCAGGTTACCTCTCAAACTCAACCTGTTCATCTGTAACTATCTTAGGGGAGCCACACCAAGCGGACGGCTGGGCCATCCAGCCGTCCCGCCCACCACGCGCCGTCCCCCGTTTCTCGGTGGATGCCTCGGGCAGCTAGCGGACACCGGGCCCAGCCAGCCGGATGGCTGGCTGCAGGGCAGGCCCCCTGCAGCCGTCCAGCAGGGGGAACTGCCCGGCTGTGCCATCCGGGCAGGAGCAATCCCAGTGATTTTTTTATTTTTTATTTATAGGCAGAATTTAGTATGTCGGGCAATTCCCTTCTCATCCGGGCAGGGGCGTAAAACCCGGCCGGCGGGGCCTAGGCGAAGGTGGAAGGCAGGGTGCCACACCAAGCCAGCCGGGGAGCTTTTCCAACGGCCACCCCGGGAGGCTGGCTGGCCCCGCCTTCCGCCGGTGTGGCCCGGCTAAGATGCCCGTTCAACTGTAACTATTTGCCGGTTCTCTTCAAGTAAACGGCTCTTTAGTTCGATGAAGGAGGGAGCGACACGTGGCCGCGACCTTGTCTACTTCGTCGGGCGCTTCGCTGGCTCGAAGCTCCGTTCCGCTCCGATTTCGGTCTCGGCTGGCAGGCTCCGCTCTGGCTCCGCTCCGAGCTTGCTCTGCTGCTCCACTCTCTCAGCCCAACTCCGCTGCTCCCTCTCAGCCCATCTCTACTACTTTCTCTCAGCCTAGCTCAGTCTCTTTCTCTCTCGCTCGAGTACTCCACTGCCTCGCTTCTCGCTTTTCAGTGCTCCAATTCGACCACCGGATCCTCTAGAGAATAGTGAATCGGTCAAACATCTTCTGTGTATACGCCTTAACTTATGTTAAAATAGTCAGCCAGTCTGAAGGGTGTCGTGGTGGGAATGTAGGAGATATTGTTGATGGCAAATCTTCTATGTCCGTTGATGATTGGTGCCGAGTTTTCGAAAAGGAACATTGAGTGGGGTTAATGCTCCCATAGTGAAATGAGCTTTGTGGATCAGGTCGAGCTGCACCAGTCGTCAAGTTCTATTTGATGGATTGCGCTTGTTTAAGGGAGAACTAAATGTCATCGGGATCGGGTCCTACAGGATGTGAGCCTGTAGCAGGTCCTGTTTGAGTCATCGTAATGCCTCAGTGCCATCTCAGAGCTATCTAGAACTGTGGTTGCATTCTCATAGCATGGACTGGCCATAATGAAGTAGTCACCACTTGTTTGATCTACTGATATCAGTGAATGTGTGTGTGGCAGGGTCGTTTGTTGTTGCGTCGCCGCCAATGTATTCTTATGTAAAGGCATCATTTTGTCCGTTATCGCTGCTTGCTCATCCTCCGTCTCTCTCTTCTTGCTTCGCGGTGACTTCCTGTTCGCTCGAAGGGACTTGCTGTCGCTCCTCACCTTCGGCGTTCGCTCTTCTTTTGGTGGCTTCAGTTGCTTCCCCGAGCTCGATTCAATACTTTGCTTGCTTCCTTTGCTTATCCACATCCAATGTGTCATGGTGACCTTTCTGTGGAAATTGCTTGTTGCTGGGAAAGCTCTTCCTCGCTGCCACATTACAACTCTTTAACATGTTCGCAGATCTTATTGCAACGGTTGATCACCAACAATGTGGTTGAATTTTTTTTCACTAATAGAAGTCTTGCAATGTTGTTGTTCTGGTGTTGCCTTTGCATAATGCACGCACATCCTTGGATCCTTCTCCATTCTCCTGTCGTTCTCATTATGCACTGATTGCGGCAAAATTCTCCACGGCTTGCATCATTGTCTTGTTGTCTAGTGATCATGAAGATTTTTGGGCATAACTGGTTGAGTAAGCTTTCAAGATTTAAATTGATAGGGCTGCCAGATCTACTGGGTAACTTTGAATGCCTTGTGTATCACCAAATTTGAATAGTAGAGGACGTTCTAAAATGCTAGTTGACAATGTAAAGGTTTGTGTCGTCCACTGGTGGCCGTCCAGATTGGTAGAGTTTCCATGTTTCTTTGACTCTAGAATCATACCAGGAGTCCACTCGCAATATGGCGGGGCTCACTCCTCTCAAATGAATGATGTATATGTATTCCAATATCCTTTTGTGATGTATTGTCATTTTGATATCTAACCCTAATACCATATCTTCTTATGCTAATCTGCCTTTCCAAGATCTGCTGTTTGTTTTTGGATTCTAACCCTACATCTTCCTCCATTAGTTTGCTGATGTTCTTGTGTAAAGCTTGATAGTTGTTTGATTTTGGAATTTTGGAATTCTATCAGCTTGGCTAATTCTGGATTGCTACTAACTCTAATTTTATTGGTTAACTACTGTCTTAACACTAGGTAACTCATAATCTAACACTGTTAACTGTTGGTCTAAACACTGGTGAATTGTTAATTTGCTAACCTCCTACCTGCTCTGTTTATCTAATTAGTGCCTACATACATGACTAATGCTAAATGTTCTGTAGAAGATGTTTAGCATTTCAAGCCCCTCATTGAAGAGATCATGCCCTTAAGATTTGTAGTTTGATGTTCGTGCAATGCAGGGGTTGGGTGCAAGCATAGTAAAGTGGACCAAAAAAGTGCTCCGGTATATGAAAGCCATGATTTTCTTGGTCAAATGCTTATAATTAGTAGCAAAATGTTGTTTAAAATAGATTATTTTTCATGATGACCTCTATTGTTAAGTTAGGTACTCAAATATAGAATATCAATATGAGATCTTCAAAACCTATAATCAAAAGTGACGCGTAAAAGCAACTGACTAAATATAGTTTTGAACGTAAATTTCATGACCTTAAATATTTTGAACTTGGAATTTCTTTTCATATTCCTTAAATTCATTATAAACTTGAGGTCATAGTAATTTTTTTTTCAAAAATTCATCAATTTAATGTAATGTAATAGTATTTTAAACAAGTTTTTGACAATTATCTTTTCAATGACACCCACTTGCACCACCACTTGCACCGTCTTCTAAAATACATATACATTGTTTGAAATTGTTTTTTGTGAACATAAATTGCTTGGCTTTGTAGATTCATATGTTTTCTAAATTTTTATGAATTTTTATTTCATAAAATTCAAAGTTAGTATATTGTTTTGGATCACTTTCACTTAAACCTGAGCAAGGATCAAGAGCTGTCCACTTTACCGTGCTTGCACCCGGTTGTAACTTGGAAGCATTAGAAATCATGTCGTTGAAGAGTAGACCCAAAGATTCCTATCATAGCGGTTGCATACTCCTTTCTTCTAATGGTTCGAAATTGGGTTGAAAATGAGGTTGGGTGATGCTGGACCAGCCATGTGTGGTTCTTAGCTGCCATTTGGTAAATGCTTGTATTTTCACTTCTAAATACTGCCATTGTTTTGTCAAAATCCTCCTTGTGTTCTTCAATGAACTTTGACTCTTTTGAATTCAATCTGTGTATATGGCTTCATGTTGGGCAATGGATTTTTGAGGTTCTGATTCGAGTAAAATAGTTGGTGGTGTTCCGCCATCCATCCTATTGCCCTTGAACAAAATCTGGTGATAAAGAAAGAAAGATTTATAGCTATCAGTTTTGCAACTCCTAAAGATAATCTAAGATCCCTTACAGCCCACATAAACATCAATGTGTCCTTTGCAATTGAAGTTGACATTCGCCATAGTCCAGCAAACTGCTGCTTTGTCATTTTTGTGCCGACCTTGAGGTGTGGTAATCCTGAACTCATCATATTTATTCCCCGGGTGAACTGATAAATCTGTTTAATAAGCACTGCTGGATTTAAGCTGCAGAATATTTCTTTCAGTGCATCCCCCCCCCTTCAATTGCCCATTCCTTTTGCAATTCTTCTCTTTTCTCTTGATCTAGGCATTCATGTATCCCTTCAGATTGGAACCTGAATCTCTCATTCTCTTCCGTTAGTTTCTCAATCTCCTTATGTAAGATTTAGAGTATATGCTTTGTTTTTGCTGACACCTTTTTTTGAAACCTCTTAAGTTTCATTGCTTCGGAATTTGTACTGGCAGCCCACTGTTCATAAGCTACTCACCTGATCATCATCTGTATGTTGGTTTCTTCATATCTTTGATGTTGTTTTTTTTATTTTCGAGATCTGTCACCTAATCCTTAAGGGTCTGGATCTAAATTGTCTGGCGTTCCTCTCTAGTCTGCCACTCTGCTTTTAACAATTTTGCTTTCTGCTCCAAAGTTGTTATGTTGTCTTTGTGAACCAAGGCAACCCCCTGTCCTTCTTCTGTCGCCTTTGCTAACTCTGCCCTGGTTGACTCATATTGTTGTTGCTAATCGTGCAAATATCTTTTTCAATCTGACACTTCTTTCCTTATTGCTTCCTCTTCTCGGTTCTGTATTGAAGCTACCTTATCTGTCTTTAATTCAGACATCTCTCTCCAACACTTGGTTCTTCTTTCTTTCTGATTCCAACTACGTCTGTAATTCCGAAATCTACATCCGTAAGTTCACTTTTCTTTCCTTAGGTCTTTCCTTGGATGTCTCCTTACTGTCACTTTGAGTTTCTTCTCCTCGTTGTCTTAACTCTATCCCTTCCGTTATACTGTCTAATTTGTCCCACAATACCGGGCTTGCATGTTTTATCAATTTTGCCAACAGTTTCTCGGTGCGCTTTGCCGAGGTACAAAGTTGCTCGAAAACATGGATCATGATTCTCTGGCTAGTTTTCTCACTATCTCCCTCCTGATTCTGAGATGGTGTTTGTACTGCAGTTGGATTAACTCGCTTTTGCCCTTTCTCCTGTGATTTACAGACTAGTTGCATTCTTCTTTGGGCCCAGATTTGAGTGTCCCTAGTTGAGGCTGAGCATTCTGCGTGGTTTTCTGAATCTCTATAGTGTAAACCCTTGGCTTAGGATTTGAAGCTTTTCCAGGCCTTGAACAGAGAGTGTGCTTTGTTGGCGTACCGATTTGCCCTTTGTGAATGTTGATTTCATCGTGCTTCCTCTTTATACCAGTGACAACCCCAGTTTTGACAATGGCCTCTAGATCGAACAACCATGCCGCTGCTTCTTATTCTATTGTGAGCAGTCCTCTTGCTGCCATTAATAAAGTCAGATGAGCACCGATCATCGACTTCTTTAAGTGTCCTCTCTTCCGGGATAAATCTCTATCTATAAGCACTAACTTTACTCTGAGTTTGTCAAACAACACAATGGGCCAGTCCACCAGAGCACCGTTTAAAGCTTCACAAACATTGTTGATAAACTCTATTGCAATAAAACTTGTATCCTCTCTCAATAATAACAAAGAGTTCAATAACCTGAGAGGCTTTTTGAACTCCTTTTTGCTGCACTCTTCAATGCTCACAACGGTTTTTTTTTTCTACATTAAGAAATAAAGTAGTAATCTGCCACTTTTGGTCAGAAGAAAATACTTTTGATCTTTTGAAAGGTATGAGGTAAAATACTGTCTTCATGTACCTCTGCCAATCTTCAGGAAATAATGCGATCCTTTTGTTGATTTTGGTCTCCTTTTGTCGCTCGTCCAAGTTGTTTACCAGCTCTTCCATTATACTTTGGTGCACATTCTCCCATCCTACCCGATTGATAAACCTATCTAATCCTAACTTTTGAAGAAAACCTTCTTCTGTCTTCGTGAATTCTGGCTACACCGCCCTAGCTTCCACACCGAATGTGATTTCCGAGGCCAATCTAACTCTTATCATCTTTCTTGTCTGAGTAGCCATGGCTGTAATAGAACTACGCTTCTGAACTCTCTTTAGTGTACTGAACTTCTCTTCCTTTCACTAACTTCCTCTCTTACTATGCATACATGAGTTTGATCACGCCTTCCTGTTTTTTGGATTCCTCGCTCTCGAAATTCTAAGACTAGGACTTCAAACGATATGCAGCTCTCCTTTTAAACTCTATTGGCCCGTTCTTGGGCACATTTTGACTGACATGCTCCCATATTTCTTCTAACTGTTTGGCCGTCTTCTTCATGGATTCCCCTTCAGATTATCATTTAGCCTTGTTTTAAGTACTAAATTCCTACGTGACAAGTGTACCAGGTTATCATTTTTCCTTGTTTAAGTACTAACTCCTCAGTAGTAAGTGTGGAGGGATTTGCAAGTGGTTGGCTTTTCCATAATCAACAAGGAGATCTGGTTAATGTTCTTGATCTCCGCCCTTTTCTCCCTCCAATAAAATCCCAAATCGGATACCATTTTTTTAAAATAATAAAAAATTATTAAATTATTAAATGCTTAATTCGATCATATATATATATATAGAACCTCCTTTATTCCATAAGTCTTTTACTAATATATATATATATATATTTGGCATTTTTCATCCATAAGTGCTTCTTTATCATCAATTTTATCCATTAAAATCTCATCTACCAAGATCTCATCCATTATTGTTTTCATTCATTGCAGTTCCATTCACCGTAGTTTTCATCCATCCATGGAAGTTTTCATCCAACCATGGTAATTTCATTCATCCACTACAGTTTCCATATATCACCGTCCTTATATGTTTCCCGTTATGATTTCCTCAAACCAAAAACTCTTCTTACATCTTTTACTTAAATAGGCTACTTTTGAGTGTATTCACTTCAATTCTAAGTCCCTTCGCTCAAGTGTATTCTTACTTCAATTCTCCGGTATACCCTAATCTTTTAAGCCATCATTCCTCCAATCTTAACAGTTTTCTTCCTCTTGATTTATCTACTTCGTTGCTTGATATCCAAGTGTCATTATCAATATTATATATAATTCTTTTCAATTAATGGAACTAATTTAAGCCTAATTTCCTTGGTTGTCTAATATCTCTTTAAATTTTTGAGGTAATGTTAAATTCACCCCTAATTAGCGTTTTATATCTACATGGTTCTTTTAAAGATTCATTGGTGGTCCAACCGCCTTAACTTTGTCTTGGACATTCTTTGTTCGCAAAAATAACCATTCCAATATTTCCTTGGGTATAAAAAAAATAACTTCTTCTTTACTGGTTGCATCAAAATTTTCTCTCGTAATTATTTTATATTTATCTTCTTCCATAAGGTTGTTGTGAGGGTTTAACGTTGAATTTCCTTAAGTGGACTTTGTTGGTGACATTTTCTCGTCCCTGGCTGTTTCCTCTGGTTTTTCCATAGTGGTAACCTTGAAGACACCAATCGAATAACACTCCATCATTACTTAGTGTATCTCCAAATCTTCTTGTTCTTTGTCACTTAGTAAATTCCGTTCCTCCCTAGTTTGTTTAGCTTTCTCTTTGTATTCTTTCCTCGTATGAGCATTGTGTTCGTTATACTTCTTCAAGTTTCACTAGGGTTTTCACCTTTCTCCCTTGTAAGTTGACTAGCTCCACTTGTTGATCATATATTCTGTTTATAATAAAAAGCCCTTTCCACTCATTTTCTTGTCTTCTCATGACTTTTTGACCATGGTGAAACTTTAAAGATGTTCTTCCTTCATCCATGGTTAATCGCATACCATGTTCATTCACTTTGAGTTGCAATAGTGTTTCGGCCATGTTAGTTGTTTTCTCTTCTTTCTTCAACTCTTCTTCTAAATTGTGACATGCTAGTGCTTGTAAAGTATATGCCGCGGCTATTTCGGGCTCATGGTATGGCTTGATCTTACTCATTTTTACTCTTCCCAACTCTTGGTGTTCAATAGTGGTGACATCTACTGTACCATTGTCGTAAATCTTCTTGATTAGATAAGGCCCTGCCCATCGAATTTTAAATTTTCCTTGTCCTGGCTTCTTTTGCTTCAAATGCCATAGAATCTGTTGATCGGGATAGAACATGGATTGCTTGTGCTTTTCTTCTTCCATATTTTCTTTGTTCTCGCATTTTTTCTTCTCATGTTTCTCATTGCAATGTTTGCATCTCTTTTTCCTTGGTCCTTTGTCACGCCTATCTTTTTTTGAGTAGTTGCATGTGTTCTATGTTACTCTCGGCCTCCTTCCGTGTTAAGTCTAGAATTCGGAGTTGCTCCATTCGTTTCTCCAAGGCTGGATGTAGTTCATGAGACAAAATACTCTCTTCCTTTTCTTCCACATAAGCTATGGGTAGTAAAGCTTCTGTTCCAAACACCAAAGAGAACGGTGTATGCTTTGTGGCAACTTTGTAGGCAGTTCGATAGGCCCACAATGCAGTGTGAAGCTTAGTATCCCAATCCGTACGATTAGCGTTTACCATCTTTGTCAACACTGTTTTAAATACTTTGTTAGTACTTTCTGCTTGTCCATTTGCTTGAGGGTAATAGGTAGTTGATCTCCTATGTAATATCATGAATTTTTTTGTTAATATTCTAATGGTGTCATTCATAAAGTGTCTTCCTTGATCACTTACTAACTCCACCGGGCATCCAAACTTCGTAATGATTTCTTCATATAGGAACTTTGCCGTGGATTTTGCGGTGTTATCCTTGAGAGCTCTAGCCTCTACCCATTTGGTAGTATAATATGTGGCTGTGATAATGTAACGATTTTTCGTATGTCTTGCCGGAGGTTTGATAGGTCCCATAAAGTCCAAACCCCATTGTTGGAAGACTTCTGTTGGCATGAGGGGATTCATCGGGTGTACCCCTTTTGATATCTTGGGTCCTATCCTCTGACATATGTCGCACTACTTGCAATACAAATACACATTTTTTTTCATCGTTGGCCACCAGTATAGGGCTGTTAGAATTTTGTGTAGGGTAAGATTGACAGAGAAATATCCTCCCGCAATTCCTTCATGTGCTTCCGCTATGATTGCGGTGGTAAGTGGTCCTGCCACGCATCTCCTCCGGATGCCATCCGGTCCTTCCTTCATCAAGGTCTTGTCTTCTTCTAATAAATATGGTCTACTTCTAATCGCGATTTGTTGTCTTTGCGCCACTGTTGCTTCTCCGGTTAATCTTCCATTTTCTAAGTATTCTATATAAGGTAACCTCCAATCACCAAAGTCTATTGCTTCCGCGGCTAATACCGGAATGGCACGATTCACACCTATCTCTTCATTGCGGCGTTGTTGTTTGCATGTATGACAATTGATCTCACACGCAAAGTATACATCATTGTAGATGGTAGGCCACCAATAAAGACCGATGAGCGCTAGTTGCCATGTTAAATCCGTACTTAAATGTCTCCCTTGATGATCATGTAGTCTTTTTACTAGAATCCTTATTTCTTCTTCATTGATACATATCTTCACTTCGCCATTTGGCATGACCTTCCTTAACTCTGTTTCTTCCATGAAAAACATTCTACTCCAATAGGCCATCTTTCTTAACTTCCTCTTGGACGTCCCATTCTCGGTAAGGGTTTCATTAGTCAAGTAGTGAACATAAGGAACTCTCCAATCTTTGTCTTGCTTTGGTTCTTATGTTTGAAAGTATTTTCTTTCCCTTTTGAGTTTGATTTTTCTTCCTAATTCTTGTGTTGATCGTTGTTCTTCTTCTTCGATCCTTCCTTCATTTCTATCTAGACATACTAGACATTCTTGGCAGTATTCCCACACATCTCTCCTTTGTGCTGGCCACCAATAGGGCATTGTTAGCACTCGGTGCCCCGTTTGTTGAAGAGGATGGTGTACTCCTTCTCGCTTGTGAGCTTCACTAATGACCTCCTCTATAATATCTCCGGAAATGCATATCTTCACTTGTCCACTTGGGCTAATTCTCTTCAATTCTCCTTCATCTAGCACATATGGTTCGCTCAGTCTTCGAATCCTACTTTGTTCATCTTCAGTTACTTCCGGCGAGAGTAATCTGTGAGCTCAATTATGTGCCCACATTTCGAGTTAACCTTAAAAATGTTCAACACAAGGGATTGCATTTTAGTTTGGGTTTTGTTAGAAGTAAGGATGCATTCGAGTTTTAAAAGAGAATTTGAGTTAGTTAAAATTGAGTTGGGTGACCGTGTGTTATTTGAATTATGTGAAAAAACCAAAAACAAGTAAGTAGTTCAATTAGACTCTAAGGGACCCTCAAATTCAAGCGGTCGACCCTTGGTTATTGGGGGTTAAGGCTTGGTTATTGTCCATTTAAGGGGGGGCTATGCTTTGAGGATAATCTGAAGGTTCAAAGGATGAGGGAGGCCGAGAGCTCCGGACTCTCAGGCTCTCTCCCGGCTCAGGCTAATCTCAGCAGAGGCTCTTGACACCCTCTCTGGCTCGGTGTGCACGGGTTATCTATCTGGCTCTGTGTGTGTGTGGGAACCGCTCCTTCGGAGGAGAGGGGGATTCTCAGAATTCGGTGGCGGAAATGTGAATGCAGAGAGAGAGGTTGGGAAATGGGTAGCAGTAGGAGGTGGGAGGAATGACTGTGGACTGGCAGAACCAGTTGAGGGGATGAATAGAGCCTGGTAGAAGCAATCTCGGACTAGGCCTGTATGGCGAGGATTGAAGGTTTTGAGGCAACTTGAAGAAGATAAGGGGAAGGAAGTTCAGGGTATCAGTGCAACTGATAAAAATCCACGGCTAACAGAAACCGCTGGAAATTCTAACCAGAAGGTACTGGGCAGGGGAATGATCATTGGGCAGCCTCAGAAGCTAGTGGTTTTACTTGAGGATGCTTCACAAGCAAGCTGTGCTGAGGGGGATCGAATCGAGGATATAGAACCTGGTGCAGACAGCAGCCGAGGCTGTCTACTGGAGGAGGGTGGTAAACTGGCCGAGCTGCCTCAAACTGGGAGTTGCTCCACCCTTAAGCCATATTGCAGGGGATGACACGGTGTACATGACCTGGCATCTTTCACCTATGTAGGAACTCACTAACCAGAGTGACCGCAGGCTGATATAAGGGAAGCTGGCCGAATGTGGCTATCTGAGGCTAAGTGGGAACAGGGCAGATGAGGATGGAGGAGACCAAGAGAACTCACAAGTAGTCAAGCCGTCCAAGTTAGGGGTAACTAGTTGAGGGATTAGGGGGGGTTTACTTAGGACATTAGGTTAGGGGCCAGGTGAATTATTCCATTACATTTGTAAAACGTGAGCGAGTATTTTTAAATGCTTGCACTCGCAATAAAAAGGTAGAGTAGCTTCTGTGTTAGTTCAATCTCATTGGAGCAAGCATGAATGGAACATTGGCATTTGGGTTGACTTGTGTGTGTGTGAGGAGGATTTCCCTTGCCTGGACTAGGACGCACATAAGGGTAAGGCAAATCTTCCTCACATAATCTTCCATGGGTTAAATACTCCATGAGTGGCGATCTCCAATCCTCCTTGGGTTGAATATGTACCATAAACAAACTAGCATCTGGAAGTTGGTCGGCAACACCCTTTGCCGGTTCACCACTTTTTATTCTAGATAAGTGATCCGCCATCACATGTTTCCTCCCTGGACAATAAACCACCTCGAAATCATATTCTTGTAGTAAGAGCATCCATCTTGCAATTCTTCCTGACACCACTGGCCTGTTGATCAAGTACAACAAGGCTTGATGGTCAACATAGAAGACAAAATGGTTAGCCAGAAGGTAGTGACGGAATTTTTGTACCGAATAGACCATTGCCAAGGCTTCTCTCTCGGTAGTGCTATAATTCTTTTCCACACTATTTAAGAGTCTACTAGCATAGTAGATTGGGGAATCAACTTACCCATGAATGTTTTGTGCCAACACTACACCTATGGCTACATTTGACGCATCGCAATGTATGTGAAACTCCATTGTCCAATTTGGGCACACGAGTATCAGTGTTGTTGTCAAAATCTTCTTAACTTCATCAAAAGTACGTTGGCACTCCTTGGTCCATTTATACTTTTTCTCCTTCTTAAGTAGTAAGTATAATGTTCGTGTATTGTCGGCATACATCCAAATGAACCTTCTATGGTATGCAGTCGCTCCTAGAAATCTCGCCAATTATGTGAGTCCAATAACAGGCCCACATTTCAAGTTAACCTTAAAAGTACTTAAGCACAAGGATTTGCGTTTTTGTTTAGGTTAACGTGAATATTGAAAGCATTAGAGTCTAAAATGATTTGAGTTAGTTAAAGTTGAAGGGGGTGATTGTGTGTTATGAAAAGAAAATCAAAACAAGTAATTAGTTGGTTAGGGGTTAGGGATGCTTAAGCTTAAATGGCTTGTGCTTTGTTATTGGCCAATTAAGCCTTGGTTGCTTGTCTTTTAAAGTTGTGTGGGTGTTCATTTTGGGTTGTGAGGGGGTCCATGAAAGGGTTGAGGGTGTTAAACCCCGAATGGAATTGGTTGGGATTTTTGAATCCAGGGGGGGAGCTCCTTGGATAAGCCACCCACCCGAGAGAATTCTCTCTCTCCCAAAACTACGGTGCGCCGGGAGGGCAGCAAGAGGAGTTCGGCGACTCTGATTTCAGGCTAGGGCAGCAAGGAGAAGTTCGGCGACTCTGATTTCAGGCTAGGCAGCAAGAGGAATTCGGCGACTCTGATTTCAGGCTAGGCAGCAAAGAGAAGTTCGGCGACTCTGATTTCAGGCTAGGGCAGCAAGAGGGAGTCCAGCAGCTCTGAGTCCGAGGTTGGCCAGCGGAAGGAGGTCTAAGTTTGATTTAGGGCTACACAGTCTCAACATCTAGCAATGGAGTAGAGCAGGGGGTGGGCATGTTAAAAGAAGTAGTTAGGTGGATTTAGATGTACCCTAAAATGTGGGGGAGGGCATTAGGGATTAATGGCTACATTAATTGTTCCGATAATGCATGCAATGTGTGGAAGATTAAGAGAAGAAAAGGATGTTGTGTGGCTATGTGTAATGACCCTTATAAGTGCATTAGTGTTTTTCAACATTAATGTCTTAAGGGGTTTAATAAAAAAAGTGCATTTTATTTTCACATTCATTGGAGCATGAGCACAAAGTCTCCACAGCTAAGGGTTAACAAGAATGTGTGAGCCATAGCCTCCCACTCGGACTACCGACGCATAAAGGTGGGGGTTTATTGTTGATATAAATGGTGCGTCCTCCGGGAGTGAAGCGGGATTAGGAGACCAAGACTTGGAGGCACAAACTTGAGAGAGAGGAAGGAGCACACGGTGTGTGGTAAGCATCTCACCTTGTTTTGATTGTTGTCATTTGGTTAGGATAATTGGATTCCATTTCTTTTCCTTGGAATGAATTGCATTTTCATTTATGCATTTTGTTTTGAGGAAGGAGCGCGGCTTGAGGTGATGTCCTAAACCTTCTTGGGATGGCATAAGGACATAACACAGGGTTGTCTATCCCGACATCATGACGGTGTCGTGTCGTGACGGACCCCTCCGTCACGACACAATAGGGTCCACGTAGGGTCAACCTAGGGGAAGCTAGTAGGGTGGGTAAAATACTTACCTTCTTGCCAAGGTGGCGTCCTATGTGGCAAAAAAGGCCGACGTGGATGTGGATATGCCTAGCGCCAGGTAAACCATTTTACCATTATGTTTATCATTCTGTTAAAATCAAAGTAGTAAAATCTGAGTAAGGAGGATGTGGGGCGGACGGGGAATGTGGGGAAACAATTACTAGCCCTCGTCCGCCCACCCCGTCCGCCCCTTTGTTCCCACCGTCCGCCCCCCCGTTCCCCCCCGTCCGCCCCCTGTTCCCAACAATTAGGAACGTGTTCCCCGTCGTCCGCCCCCCGTTCCCTACCATCAGGAACGTGTTCCCCGTCGTCCGCCCCAATTTGACCCCTTCACCTTTGAAGGGCCCTAGCAGCCTCATTTTTCATCCGTTTGTTGCGTTTGAGGATATTTTCGGCATCTACATTTCATGAGAATGTCGAAAATGTCCTCAAAATCAACATTTGGATCGAAAATGAGGCTGCTAGAGCCTCCCAAACCTCCCATCCGCCCCCCATCCGCCCCCCCGTCCGCCCCCGTCCGCCTCCAAGTTTGGGAGGCTCTAGCAGCCTCATTTTTCATCTGATTGTTGCGTTTAAGGACATTTTCGGCATCTACATTTCATGAGGATGTCAAAAATGTCCTCAAAATCAACATTTGGATCCAAAATGAGGCTACTAGAGCCTCCCAAACCTCCCATCTGCCCCCCCGTCCGCCCCCCGTCCGCCCCCATCTGCCTCCAAGTTTGGGAGGCTCTAGCAGCCTTATTTTGGATCCAAATGTTGATTTTGAGGACATTTTCGACATCTTCATGAAATGTAGATGCCGAAAATGTCCTCAAACACAATAAACAGATGAAAAATGAGGTTGCTAGAGCCTCCCAAACTTGGAGGCAGACGGTGGCAGACGGGGGGCGGACGGGGGGCCGGATGGGAGGTTTGGGAGGCTCTAGCAGCCTCATATTGGATCCAAATGTTGATTTTGAGGACATTTTCGACATCCCCATGAAATGTAGATGCCGAAAATGTCCTCAAACGCAACAAACGGATGAAAAATGAGGCTGCTAGGGCCCTTCAAAGGTGAAGGGGTCAAATTGGGGCGGACGACAGGGAACACGTTCCCGATGGTTGGGAACGGGGGCGGACGGGGGGGGGGGAACGGGGGTGGACGATGGGGAACACGTTCCCGATTGGTTGGGAACAGGGGCGAACGGGGGGAGAAACGAGGGCGGACGCTGGGAACAAAGAGGCGGACGGGGGGGCGGACGGGGGTTAGTAATTTTTTCCCCATTTTACCTCTACTTTGCTGACATATCATCACACGTGGACATCTTACATCCTACGTGTCCGAAATGGGGTAATGTAATTACACACAGAATTCGGTAAAATTCAAGTCCATCAGGACAAAGACAACATCCGGCATAATGTCGTGACGGATACGTGTCGTGACGGCACGACATTATGCCGAGATTGGCCTCCGTCACGACACAATAGACAACCCTGACATAACATTAATAGTGTGATCATTAGCTCACTAAATCTTAGAGGGATAATTGATTTTAGGAAGAGTCAACTTTGACACTCACCTTGGGGTGAGTATCCAAGTTAAGGGATTTTGAATTTGATGTTTTAGACTAGAATTGTTAGTTGAGAATTATTGTGGTTAATGTCACATTGGGCCACGGTCGAGCGTGACTGCTAACTTGCAGGGGGAAGTGAATTGTTTGAGGTATGACATTCTTCAAAGTGAATTCATTAATTAATTAAAGAAGGCTTTTAGTACTTGTTTTTGTCGTTATCCGTTGTAGAGGGTAATTCCCTAGTCATTGCATCGTGTTGGAGGCGAGAGGGTGATGCCTCGGTCTTCAATGTGGCGCATGGCGAAAGTCAGCCCCTCACTCTCGATATTGTGGTGAGTGTCAATTTGATGGAAGAGTTCGGAGGTGATTCTCCGGCTTGACTGAAAATTGACATGAGCATGCCCATCCCCTGTTTGGGATTTTTCACCTAAGTTGGCCTGTAGGTTCTCATTCCTCACCTCTTCAAATTTTAAATACACATCCAGAAAAGTGAAAACATTAAGGAGTGAAGGTGGCAAGGGGTATGTGTGGTCAAGTGAGGGTTGATCGATTTTTCAGGAAATACGAGGTAAGACTCGATCGCACAAACCTGAATTGGAATTAGGATTAGAGAAGATTGCACGTAGGAAAATATTGTCTAAGATTAGTGAAGTTGTAAAAGAGGTAGAAGTTAGGAGAGAGAGTTGCTTGAATGTGGAGCCTATTGTTAATTCAGTGTTAGAAAATTTAGAGTTAGACGCTCAACTTGAGGAGGAGGCTACTCCCTCTAAGTTGAGTGGCGAGACAGTGACGGAGACTGATACGGTTAGGAAAGAAATTCCTGTAGAAGTTGATAGTGGAATAGGAGTGGACACACCTGTCACCATGGCTCAGGAGGGAGAGGGTCCGCCTCCCTTTCCACCCATTGATCCACTGGTTAGGCCGAGCGGTTTATCCATTGTGGTTCCACAAAACTTGGCGGTGGTAGATATGCCATCTCACCTCCCTAAGTTTTATAGAACTAAGGATGAGGATCTTTCTAGACACATGGAGAGGTACATTGAGAGGTTGTGTCGCAACCCTTGCTAGGTCCCATTGTTAATGTGGTCCATTTTTCGATTCTAGCAAGAGTTACGAGCGCTAACCCTTCGCATACCGCCATGCGAAAGGTTAGCTTCCCAATACCGCGGACCCCAACACTTCATAGGAGGGGGACCAAACCTCCTACTTGGTTTTTGGGACTCACCGCTTAATCGGTAACCAATCTCAAGATGTGGACTTCCATCCATGGAAGTCCAATCTTATGTTGCTCAACGTGTTGTCGGAGCAACACTACAACAACCCGAGCCTTATTAGGCAACTATGCCCTCACAATGGGCCAATGCCCTTGGAGGCCTTGCCGTTGGGCCTCGGGTGGGTGAGGCCACACCACCTCACCCATATAAGCCTCTAGGACTCTAGGCAGGACCCCTACCCCACCGTCAAGTATCCTTTTGTCTCTCCCCCAACTCTTGGGGCCAAGTAGACATTTTCCCTTAGCCGCTAGCTGCCTAGCAGCTTCAGAACCCCATAACTTCATCATATCTTCATCGATTCTAACAATCGACCACTCCATCGTAATCTGCGTTTCACGTAGGTCACGATGGACTACTTACTTGCCCCATTTTGACAAGTACAGAGGATGTTATGCCACTTTAAAGGTTGGCAGTCCCGGGAGCCACTCCCAGGCCACTGCAGTTCCAGGGCGTTGTCCCGGGACAGCGCCCCACTCAACTTGCCATATCTTCTAGCTAACACCTCCAAATGAGTTGTTTTAAAGCATTCTAGAATCGGCACGCCATAAGCTACGCATAGCTTATGGCCTCACCTTCATGCCTCCTAGTCTCCGTGGGTAGGAGGCGTTCCCAACGCCCGGGGCCCTCACCCACACTAGGATCACTTGGGCCCTCTCACCGACGGCGCCACAAATCCCGGGTGTCACTCCGGGGTCCCCCTTGTGCCCAAGGTGTTTCGGGCAATCCTTATGGAGAGGTCCGCGACACTCACCCTCACCAAATGGAGTCGATGCCCTCATCGACTATACTCGTAGTCGGCGCACCAATTCTCAAGTTGCCATCCTCTATGGTGCCGCATTGTGTTTGCCTTAGGGCGCGACCCCCACAATGCATCCTCAAATTTGGCATAGTCCCCAAAGGTGTCGTTCCAAGGTGGTCCGTTAGCGACCTTGGATCTCTCATCCAAGGACCTAACCTTCACTAAACCCACCGACTTTGGGACTCACTTGGGTTGCCCCTCGGGGCTCCCCCCTTAGGCTCCACGAGCCTAACTTGACACATCTAGGCCGGACCTCAACGCTTCCACTAAGTTGACTCGGTTGCAACTCCGAGATGGCTTTCCATTGTTAAGCCACGTTCGATCGCACGGGGGTGATGCCAAGTCCCGCCCGACTCGGTTCCCACTTTGCCCTTTCGAGACATGGATTCATGACTCCCATGCGCCAACTTTCGTTAGCTCACGGGTAGCACTTTTATGAGCACGCGCCATCACCTTGCCCCCGCCTAGACAAGCCCATGGCTAAGAGGTTTCTTGGTTTTATCCAAGGCCCCTCCAAGCCATGGCCCCAATTACTCGGCTTACCCAACCTAGTTTGGCATATCTATTCCTCCTCTTCCACTAACCAAGCACAAGTACAAGACTAGGACCTCATCTCATACTTTTCTCTTTGCACCACTAGAGTTGAACTTTATTGCCTCAAGCCAAAGAACAAATACATGTTGTGGATGGCACTACCTCGAAGCCAAGTATGCTACTAGCATCTCTTCCCCACTAAAGGAGATTGATGTCCTCATCAATGCCTACGCTTTGTTTTATGGGAACCTTCAACTGTAGTTTCATCAAAGTGCTCCACCAATTCCTTGGCGTTCACCATGTCTTTTGCCACTATCCAAGTGGCTTCTTGCACATTGTATCCTAGCCATTTCACCTTGAACTCCCTTGGTTTTTCACTTGGGGTTCCTACACTTGAGGATGCCCTCTACCCCATATTCCAAATGACCTACTTACAAGGTCGGGAGGTGGCCTAATCACTTGCTTGTGATTGGGCCATAAGGTGTTTTCCTTAAATGATTTTAGTAATTTGACATGGGATGTCGGATGCACTTTGATCTCGGCGGTAACCCCAACTTATCCATGTCCTTGAACACTTGTTCCACGATGGGCAACCGAATTTCAACTTTGGACATTAACTTTGGAGTGAGGCCTTCGGGCAAGATTAAGTTGTTCACATTCAACAACTCCTTTTGGCCCACCTCATACTCCACATTGCGTCTTCCGGCATTGACTTGCTCTTTGTAGCACCTTCGGGCTTCCTCCACCAACAACTTGGTCATCACCAAGACTTGTTCATGCTTCTTGGCCAAGTCCTCACCATCTTTGGTGAATTCTCTAGTGTTGAATGTGCCCCCTCGAGAGCTAGATTAGTAGGTTGGAGCGCACTCCATAAGCCATCATGAAAGACGACCCCTTAGTCGCCAAGTGCGTGGCTACATTGCAACTAAACTCCCGCTCGCCCCAAACAGTCCGCCCAATCTCCATGGTCCGCCCCCACCAAGTTCCTCGAGTATTGCTTCAAGACTCCATTCACAAGCTCTGTTTTCCCATCCGTTTGGGAATGAAAGGCCATGCTAAACCTTAGTTTCATTCCAACCTTCCCAGAGGAGTGCATCTAAAATGCACTTGTGAACTTTGGATCTCCATCCCACACAATCACTCTTGGCAACCCGTGGTGCCTCCACCATCCTTTGAGAAGGCTATGTGGTCTCCAACGCGGTCACGATTCCCACAATCGGCACCACTGTCACCAAAAATCCTCCACCCTTCGATTTCGTCCTAGCCCGAGTGGAAAAGTTTATAATGACATGTAGAGACTTCTCTCTTTGTAACCCAATATATAATTCCAATCTACCCTTGGAATATACACAACTTGATTAACACCACACTATGTAGTTTTACATTCCTTAATGTCAGGCAAGGTTATATCCTTAGCCTTTTCTAATGTCCACCCGGCCGCTTTGGCCACGCATGCCTTCAAAGATATCCCTCTTGTGAATCGAGTCCTTGTCGTCGACTCCACACTACTACATGAGTTTTCGCTTATTGATTCCGTGCTATCACATGTCATCGTGGTTGATTCCGTGCTATCACATGTCATCGTGGTTGATTTCGTATTGGTACATGACACTTCGCTTGTGGATTCCATGAGCACATAGGCTTTAAATACAAGTATTAAAAAATACTTATATATTTATCCTTGCCCTTCCTTCTCTAAGTTCTTCTTGATGTAAATCTCTATCAATGTCTTCCTACTAAACTTTAGAATAGTATAACTCCCACCCAACTTATGTTCTTCAAGTGAAATTTGGTACACTTGTTAAGTACCTTATCAAAAATCTCCACAACAAATTTTGGCACAAACAAAGTTCATATGCAAAAGTTATGCATGAAATTCTAACTCTAACTACTTAGTATGAATGTTGTGATAAAGCATCCGGTCATTAAAACTCTAATAACTTCCAACTCCTACGTCCAATCAATCTAAAATTTTGACACAAGATAGATATATAAGTTCAGAAGGTAGTGTCAAATTTTGGTATCCATATCTATAACCCTCTAAGAGATACATATTTTCAAACCTTGCTGCTTTGTTCCTAGACACCCTCCCCTTCAACTTTTAATAACTCTTTCATCCCAATGACTCAAGCTCTCAAAATTTTACCACAACTCCCATACTTTATAATAAACAATCCCTTAAATTTTCATACCCATTGAACACTCTGATCATCCATAATTGACAAATCTCTCACTATAAAGTTTTGCTCAAGTTCATAACTAATAAAACACTACAAGTAATGCACCTAGTACAATCTAGTCACTCTAAATGCCACAAGTTTAAACAAGTTTGAACTCTCTCACTTCAATATGAATCTCAATGCAACAAGTTGAAGTTTACAATCAAACTCCAAATTCCATAAATCCAATCTACTTCTAACAAGAGGTCAATCCCTCTTCAAGGCTAAATAGCCTTGGCTCTTCTCCTAAGAACTAAGCACACACATGTGCTCCTATCTTGCTTCCCACACACCCACACTTATAACCCGTGGGGTGCTTAAGGAGCACGAAGGAAAGAGAGGATGAGTGAGGAAAGAATGAGGGATTATATAGTGAGTTGAGAGGGAGAGAGGGCATGAGGTAAGGATAGGGTGAGAGGATTAGAGCCTCCAATCACAACCCCTTAACCTTCTCCTTCTAAGTAGGGACTCATCCCATCTACAAGGCTCACGATAAGCCCTCGAATTCTCCTCCTACTTTGTAGGCTCTCATCTTATCTCCTAAGCCTTCCTCCCTCAATTGATCAACAAAGATCCTAATTCAAACATTTAACTAACCTTGGCTTTCTACCTACCACACTTTACCAAGGTATGTCCTCATACTACTTAAATCCACTCCACACAAACCTAATGCTTCAAATTTAGCTTTCTTCAAGCTTCACTCTTTTTATATTTTTGTGAATAATCATAAATCAACAAAACACCACTTGTAATGTTTTACAAGTGTTAACACACATGTGAGCATCAATTTGGGCTCACATTATTGGCGACCATCTGGGATCGGCTCCTAGAATGTCTTGCTTGAAGTCAAGTGTCTTCATGTGTGGAATTGCTTGCACCTACTTCCGGCCGTTCGTGTCGGGAAGCTTTGTCCATTGAGTGTCTCCAATTGTACCGAGTTGTTAGGAAAGGTATTCGCCACAATGTAAGGACCTAACCAAACCGCATCAAATTTGCCCGGAAAATCCTTTTTCTTCCCATCTTGGAGCATAACCAACAATCCTCGTTCTAATGGCCTCTTTTTGTGACGCTTGTCAAAGATAACCTTCCTTCGCCTTTGAATTGCTTCCATGTGTTGAGCGGCCCTCCGCCTCTTCTCATCCAACTCCTCTAGATCCCCGAGCCTATTTCTCAAAGACTCATTGTCGTTGAGGCGTGTCCCTATTGCAACCCTCAATGACTCCACCTCAAATTCAATAGGGAGTGTAGCCTCAATACCGTAAACCAAAGAAAACGGAGTAGCTTGTGTTGTCACTTTGTAAGTCGTCCGATAAGCCCACAAAGCCGCGTTTAACTTGACGTCCCAATCTCTCTTTGAGTCGATGACCGTCTTGCGTAAAATGCCCACTAGAATCCCGTTCACCCGCTCCGTTTGACCATTAGTTTGAGGGTGATAGGGAGTAGTCTTCCTATGGTCGATCTTAAACCTCTGAGTCATCTCTGAAATGAGGTCATTAAGAAAATGTGTACCTCTATCACTAACTAGAATCTTTGGGACTCCAAACCTAGTAATGATATTTTCATACATGAATGTGGCGGCATGTGCGGCCGTGTCGGTTTTTACCACCTTGGCTTCCGCCCATTTAGTCAAGTACTCGGTAGCTACAACAATGTATGCCATCCCTCTCGAAGAGTGGGGATGGACCTCCCCTACATAATCTATTCCCCATTTCTCAAAGGGAACTAGTGGTAATGAAATGTGCAATGGCATCTCCATCCTAAGGTCATTTCGAGCGTACCTTTGGCAAGCATCACACCTTCTAACATAGTCGTGTGAATCCTGAAACAATGTAGGCCAAAAGTAACCTGCTCTAAGGATTTTCTGGCCGGTAAGTTGACCAGAAAAATGCCCTCCACAAGCACCATCATGACAAGCCTCTAGAATATCCGGAACCTCTACTTGCGATACACATCTTCTCAAGATGGTGTCCGCTTCTCTTCTGAACAATCTATTGCCTATCACTACAAAGTGCCTACTATTGACTCTAACCTTTCTTTTCTCCTCTTTCGTCCATTCGGTTGGTAATTGTTGAGTGGTCAAGAACTCTACAATTCCGGCATACCAATCCGGTGTGGACGTGACTACAAACAATCTATCATCCATGAGGCTGTCATCTATTGGCGTAGTGCCCATCTCCTCCGACAATCTAGACAAGTGGTCGGCTTGTAAATGCATGCGGCCCGGTTTATATTCCACCGTGTAATCAAACTCTTCGAGTAACAAGACCCACCTAGCCAACCTTCCACTCAACTCCGGCTTGTTGACCAAATATTTAATGGCCATGTGATCCACAAAAAACACTACCGGATTACAAATAAGATAGTGCCTAAACTTCTTGACCGAAAATACCATGGCTAGACACTCTCTCTCCGTAGTGGAGTAATTCCTCTCCGCGGAAGTCAATTGCTTACTAGCATAAGCTACGGGTAGATCCTTCCCCTTCTCTCCCGTGGATTGACACAAGGCACTACCCACCGCTACGTTGCTAGCAACACAATACACATGAAAAGGCTTTTCCCAATCCGGTGGCCTTAAGACGGGATAAGTGCTCAATTTTGATCTCAACTCTACAAAGGCTTTTTGGCACTCATCCGTCCAAACAAATCTGACATCCTTCTTGAGCAATTGAGTGATAGGGACCGCTATCTTTGCAAAATCCGGAATCAACTCTCTATACCACCCCACATGTCCTAACAACTTAGAGATCCCCTTGGCATTTTTCGGAGTTTCTAACCCGTCAATGACCGCTATCTTGTCGGGATCCGGTTCTCTTCCCTTTTGGCTCACAACATAACCCAACAAAACTCCCCTTTGTACCCCTAGGAATGTCTTGTCCGGATTTAATGCCAACCGCATTTGCCTACACCTAACTAAGGCCTCCCTCACACAATGCACATGCTCCTTAGTGCTAGATTGGGTACTAAAATCATCAATATAAACTGTCATGGACTTGAATAGCAAGTCGCTGAAGATATACATGACTAGTCGTTGAAATGTAGCCGGTGCGTTGCATAAACCAAATGGCATCACCACCCATATGAAAGTCCCCCAAGGTGTTGTAAATGCCATCTTGTGTAAATCCGCTAATGCTATGGCTACTTGGTTGTAGCCGGCGTATCCATCCATGAATGTATACCGCTCATGACCCCCTACCTCCTCTAACAACAAGGTAATGAATGGCAAAGGAAAGTGATCCTTTTGCGTACAATCATTGAGCTTCCTATAGTCTACACAAACTCTAAGCTTCCCATTTTTCTTTTTCACTAACACCATGGGAGAAACCCAATCCGTAATCTCTACCGGCTTTATAAACCCAGCCTGCAACAACCTCTCTAATTCTGCTTTGACTAATAATTGCAATCTAGGATTCATCCTTTTTTTTTTGTCTCACCGGTTTAGAGCCCGGAACTAACGGAATACGATGCTCAACCATCTCTCTAGGAATCCCCTTGAGTTCATCGTATGACCATGCAAAGGTATCACTAAACTCATCTATCAAATCGCTATACTCTTTGATCTCCTCGTCATCGAGTTTAGAACCCATCTTCATTGGTCTAACCTTGCCATTCTTCATTTTGACATCCACAAACTTCCAATCTTCTTCGACCACTCGTGTTTGCTCCTCGGTATCTCTATACCAATCGTTGGGGACATTAGGATAATCCTTGATATCATGACCCGCTATAATGCCCGTAGAAGTAGTTTTAAAATGCAAAGCGGGCTCTAATTTTGAGAGTTCTAATATGGCCTCCTCATCTTGAGTCCCATCTACATGTACCAAACTCACATCACTCAACTCAATATCATCTAACCATGGAGTGAGTCCTCCCTTCACCCATTCCTCCTCCGTGAGAACCTCACATGGCTCTAAGGACAAATAATCTTCTCTAGACACATCATCTTGGAGGATACAACTATGAGTCATCATGATGACATCGCTAATGGACTCCGGGTATTGTCTTAGCCAATGTGTAAAATCTCCATCAACATCTTGATTGTAAAAATTAGGACCTAAGAACCCGTTAGAGGAATACATTTTAGCCTTCTCCTTGTTTTGAACAACCCCCACCAATGTATCCTCAAATTTCTCATTACTTCCGCCATTCTCCTCTTCATCCGACATTGGATCAATCTCCTCCCTAACCCAACCACCTAAAGGTGCAATAGAGACCTTGACTCTATTATCTACGGGACCATAGGTGATAGAAGGTTTGTGTCCTCCCCAATCTACTACGGCGTTAGACATCCTTAACCAAGGTCGCCCTAACAAAATGGGGAATGCATCCTTATTGTCGTGCATTTTAATGACTTGGAAGGTCACAATGTATTCTTCACCTCCCGTGTTAAGCCGACAATCTTTGATAATCCCCACCGGAACCACCGGACTTTGATTGGCCATATTAATCACAAATGGCGACGGACCCGTCAAACTTAAGCCCAATTTCCGCATAGTGTGCTCGGGTAGAATATTGAGACTACTTCCACCATCCACCAAAACATGAGGAACCACCTTGTCCACTATTGTTACTTCAATCTCCACCGCCTTGACTTCCCGAGTTCTTCTTTGCATTTGGATCCTTGCCGACACTCCAGTCTTTGGCCTCTTGGCCCTCCTATTCACGGGCATCCCGTCCTTCAAAGTTTTCCTAGCTACCGGTGAAATTTCTAACAATTGGCCAAAGGTGATATCGGCCTTTAGTGAGCTAAGGTCGGCCCAAAGGTCGTATCCATCTACTCTATCGGCCTTAGGCCTTCTAACACTATCAAACTCCTCTACGGGAATGCCCGGACCTTCCCACTCTCCTACATCACCACCCTCTAAATCATGGATGACATTAGACCTCTCCCTCTCATTGGCAATTTCATTTTCTCTCTCTAATGCCTTAGTGGCCTTCCTAGCCTCTCTAGTTACATTCTCCAAATCCGAAAAATAAGGAATTTCCCCCAATGGATTTTCCTCTTCTTCCTCCTCCTCCTCTACTTCTAATGGTGCATTACCCCTCATTGCTCTAGTGGTAACGGCTAATGCCGGAGCCTTATGCACAATTTCCTCCTTAAGACTTTTTAACTCGTATGAAATGGAGTTAGCATGTGGAAGACATGAACCTTGACCATTTGTGGACATTTCTAAATTTACCGGAACGGTAGAAGAATCCATAAATCGGACATCTTGAGATGTAGACGGTCCCATTTGTTTAGGTGATTGTGTAACTTGTCCCGAAAGATTCGTATTTCCATCATAATAGAAGTTAGAAGGTTTAAGGGTATTATTACCTTCATTTTGTGAACCCCTCGTATTCTCTTGATCCGGTTGGGTTGGGTTAGTTGGAGGGTTCGGTGCTCCACTTACCTTGTCCGGATGACGACATTGGTTAGAAGCGTGTGGCCCCCCACAATTATTACACACTTGACCTTGGTTTTCGGACCAACATTGCCCTATGACGTGGTATCTACCGCAAAGATGGTGAAAATCCTTTTTTTCGGTACTTTGGTTAGTTTGTCCACGTGGCGGAGGGCCCCGATTATTCCCTTGGTTTTGACTCGGACCCCTTAAGTTTTGTTGATGCCCATTATTGTTCGTTCGTTGATTGCGGTTCGGCCCGTTTCTACAAAATTGTAGTGTATGACCGTGTTGTTGACAATTAGTGCACCAAAATCCCGATGTGTGGTTTCCCGACTCTATTTGAGGTGGAGGACCGGGTTGTTGATTTTTGATCAACAATGCCATTTGGTCCGTTAGATTTTGAAATTGTTTTAACATTGTCTCTTGGAACCCTAGTTGAGTAGCACCTAGTCGTTGCTCTATCTCTTCAATTTGAGGGTCTACCCTAGGGCCCGGTAATGCTAACATGGTTGGGGGGGCCGTTACCGCTAAGGGAATTGAGGCCGCTTCAATGGCGACATATGGAGGGCGATTATGCGGCCTAATCGGGTCCATTCCCGTCTTAGGTAGGAGAGGGATGAATTGAGGGATCAACTCATCCTCTTTCCTCCATAGCCGCTCATAATCCCTCTCAATATGTTCCATATCCCTAGCGGCTACCTTAGCCTCGGCTAGGGTGCGAGGGTTCCTTTGTAATACACCCCTAATTGTAGTCGCTTTAACAAACCCTCTCATGAAAAATTGCATTAAAGTATCATCGTTGAATAAATCACCTACCCACCTTGCGCATACCCAATCAAATCTTCTAATGTATGCGGAAATCTCTTCATCTCTTCTTTGCCTCATTGTCATTAAGGCTCTAAAAGCCATACTTTGACCGACTTCGGGTCGAAACTCATTAAGGAACTCCCGTTGTAATTGGTCCCACGTTTGGAAGTGGCCCTCATCGTGGTCTCTATACCACTCATAGGCTTCCCCCTCTAAAGTCGTAGGGAACCAAACTAGCCAATATTGTTGGTTTGTAATTAGTGAGCTAATTACCCTCTCAACGAACCTCTCCATATGTCTAGACGGGTCTTCATCTTTAGTCCCGTAGAACTTCGGGAGGTTCGAAGGTATGTCTAACGAAGGTAACCCTTGAGGTACGATTATTGGTAGGCCTCACGGCCTAACCAATGGATCGATGGGGGGGGATTGGTAATATGGGAGGTGGAATTCCACCTCCCCCTAAATCATCCATGGTGTTTCGTGGTCCTCCTTCACTAGATTCTCTAGAGCTTACACTACTCTCTTCTCTAGTCCTATTAGGTTCTTCCACTAATTCTTCACTCAATAGGGAAGGAATATCTCCTTCCTCTAGTCGAGTAGTGACCGGAGATACTTCTACCAATGGTTCACCCCTAAAGCCACCCTCTACACTAGTGCCTACCCTTTCTACCACTTCCTCTATATTAGAAGATCTTCGTTTAGTAACATTTTTCTTTAGTCCTAATGCTAACTTAGGTTTCTGGGACCTCGTGTATCCTTGCATCCATCATTCACCGTTCAACCCTCACATTGACCAACCAAAGCCTCACAAGTTCTCTCTTTAATATTTCCGTTTAGTTCGTGTGATCATTGTTTTGGAGGTGAGGAAATAGAGCCATACAATTTTCAATGAACAATCCCAATAGGGGATGGAAAGCTCATGTTAGTTTCAGGGTTAGTGCGAGTATCACCTCGTCACACCCCCTTACGCTCAACACTTGCAACAAGACTCTTCGTGAGGGGCTGACCATTCTTGGGTACCGTGCTTGGAATCGAGGTTCACCCTTCGATTCCTTGCACTATACGTCCAAGTTTGGAATTACCCTCTCCGTTCGTCACGACAAAGACAATTACGAAAATCCTTTTTTAATTTAATATTTTTTCAATTGGAAGAGATTTTGCTTACCTCAAGCTCTCGCTTCCTCCTGTTTTGTTAGCTCTCTTCCCTCGATCGAATTGCTAAACATACAACACTCAAATAATTGTAATTTAAAAAAACACTAAAACCCTCTAGTTTAAAAACTTTAAACTCTCACAACCGAGTGAGTATTTAAAGTTTGAGATCCTAATTCTTTAATTATCCCTCTACCTCTTAATTTTCTAGTGCGGGTCCTATTAAGGTGATCTTCGTTATGCCATCCCAAGAAGGTTTAGTAGGCGCACCTTTGCCGTGCTCCTTCCTCAAATTGAAATTGCATGAAATAAATACTAAATTCAAACCATACCTCTCACGAGCGCTCCGTCCTTTAATCGATCTTCACGTTTCGCCTCTCCTACCGCCTTCCAAGACTTCCGTCGCCCGCTCTCCAAGCTCCAAGCTCCAAACTCGAAACTCCCGGCGGACGCACCATTTATGTCACCAAAAATCCTCCACCCTTCGATTTCGTCCTAGCCCGAGTGGAAAAGTTTATAATGACATGTAGAGACTTCTCTCTTTGTAACCCAATATATAATTCCAATCTACCCTTGGAATATACACAACTTGATTAACACCACACTATGTAGTTTTACATTCCTTAATGTCGGGCAAGGTTATATCCTTAGCCTTTTCTAATGTCCACCCGGCCGCTTTGGCCACGCATGCCTTCAAAGATATCCCTCTTGTGAATCGAGTCCTTGCCGTCGACTCCACACTACTACATGAATTCTCGCTTATTGATTCCGTGCTATCACATGTCATCGTGGTTGATTCCGTATTGGTATATGACACTTCGCTTGTGGATTCCATAAGCACATAGGCTTTAAATACAAGTATTAAAAAATACTTATATACTTATCCTTGCCCTTCCTTCTCTAAGTTCTTCTTGATGTAAATCTCTATCAATGTCTTCCTACTAAAATTTAGAATAGTATAACTCCCACCCAACTTATGTTCTTCAAGTGAAATTTGGTACACTTGTTAAGTACCTTATCAAAAATCTCCACAACAAATTTTGGCACAAACAAAGTTCATATGCAAAAGTTATGCATGAAATTCTAACTCTAACTACTTAGTATGAATGTTGTGATAAAGCATCCGGTCATTAAAACTCTAATAACTTCCAACTCCTACGTCCAATCAATCTAAAATTTTGACACAAGATAGATATATAAGTTCAAAAGGTAGTGTCAAATTTTGGTATCCATATCTATAACCCTCTAAGAGATACATATTTTCAAACCTTGCTGCTTTGTTCCTAGACACCCTCCCCTTCAACTTTTAATAACTCTTTCATCCCAATGACTCAAGCTCTCAAAATTTTACCACAACTCCCATACTTTATAATAAACAATCCCTTAAATTTTCATACCCATTGAACACTCTGATCATCCATAATTGACAAATCTCTCACTATAAAGTTTTGCTCAAGTTCATAACTAATAAAACACTACAAGTAATGCACCTAGTACAATCTAGTCACTCTAAATGCCACAAGTTTAAACAAGTTTGAACTCTCTCACTTCAATATGAATCTCAATGCAACAAGTTGAAGTTTACAATCAAACTCCAAATTCCTTAAATCCAATCTACTTCTAAACACCATTTTAATTAAAATGAGACTTTTCAAAGTCTCATTTTGCCAATCACCTTAATAGGATACATTAAGGTGAATAATTGCGGAGGATGTGAACGTGGTGGGGGAACACTTGTAGGGAACTTTTGGTACTTTATCATGTACCCACTACGTACCCCATTGGAACTTGGCTTATGGGAACAAAGTTCTCCTTGTATTTCACCTTAAATTTCCTTTAAGGTGCCTCGAAATCTCACCTTAATTTTTTGTCTCAAAAAGGCCAAATTGTCTCATTTTAATTAAAATGGTGTTTCTAACAAGAGGTCAATCCCTCTTCAAGGCTAAATAGCCTTGGCTCTTCTCCTAAGAACTAAGCACACACATGTGCTCCTATCTTGCTTCCCACACACCCACACTTATAACCCGTGGGGTGCTTAAGGAGCACGAAGGAAAGAAAGGATGAGTGAGGGAAGAATGAAGGATTATATAGTGAGTTGAGAGGGAGAGAGGGCATGAGATAAGGATAGGGTGAGAGGATTAGAGCCTCCAATCACAACCCCTTAACCTTCTCCTTCTAAGTAGGGACTCATCCCATCCACAAGGCTCACGATAAGCCCTCGAACTCTCCTCCTACTTTGTAGGCTCTCATCTAATCTCCTAAGCCTTCCTCCCTCAATTGATCAATAAAGATCCTAATTCAAACATTTAACTAACCTTGGTTTTCTACCTACCACACTTTACCAAGGTATGTCCTCATACTACTTAAATCCACTCCACACAAGCCTAATGCTTCAAACTTAGTTTTCTTCAAGCTTCACTCTTTTTATATTTTTGTGAATAATCATAAATCAACAAAACACCACTTGTAATGTTTTACAAGTGTTAACAACACATGTGGACATCAATTTGGGCTCACAACCACATGTGCCAACTTGGCAAACCGCTCTACCATCACCATGATGGCTTCACACCCTTGTGACTCCGGCAACCTTGTGATCAAGTCCATGCACACACTATGCCATGGACACATTATACCATGCAAATACTATGCCATGGCCTCGGCAGCATAGGCAACGGTTGTAAGAGGCCGGCTTGCTTTCGGTAAGAGGTTCGGTTCACTTGGCATCCACCCAAGCCTTCACAAAATGGGCTATATCATCCTTCATGACCGGCCAATGGTACCTTTTTCACACCACTCTATGGTGGTTTTTTCCTTTCCCTATGGCCGGCAATAGGACTATGCTATTTTTTTCCTTCGAAACCAATAGCCTCAATTGCCTTGTGGCATATACACCCAACTTTGCTTATACTTGAGCAATCCGTCCACCGACATGACCTCTTTGAGCACCTTGCCTTTGCGAAGCTCACCTAGAAGCCTTTGTGCTTCGGGGTAGTTAATGTACCCCTCCCTCATCTTGCATCACAAGTTTCCTTCACCAGTAACCATTAGCCACAAGGTTTAGATGGTGCTCATTGCTTGGAACTCTTCCCATCAACTTAGCACATCCGGCACCACATCACCATGGCCCGGTTTGTGGATCAAATCCACCTTCATAAGCGCCCAAATATCGTGCCACCGCAATGGCTTGGCGCTCACTTGCACTTGTGTCTCAAAATAATTCAAGGACACATTTTCCATATACACCTTGGTCTTGTGCAACCCCAAATCGTGTTGCCACATCTCCAAGCAATGCACTACGGCGAAGAGTTCATTTTCATGAGTTGGCCGTCTCCTTTGACGACCATGGAGCTTCATGCTCCCATGTGCAATGGCCATCCATCTTGCATCAACAATCCGCCAATGCCAAAATCACTCGCCCCCGTATGCACCTCAAAAGGTTTGTCAAACTCCGCGAACTTGAGTACGGGCGGCAAAGCCAACTTGCTGTTAAGCTTTCAAAACGCTTGGTGACAAGGCTCATCCCACTTTTGGGATAGCCATTTTTTAACAAGTTGGGCAAGGTCCTAGCAACCTTCCATAAGGTCCTAGCAACCTTCCATAAGGTCCTAGCAACCTTCCACAAGGTCCTATCAACCTTAGATAAGGTTCTAGCCACCTTACATAAGGTCCTAGCCACCTTAGATAAGGTTCTTGCCACCTTAGATAAGGTTCTTGCCACCTTAGATAAGGTTCTTGCCACCTTAGATAAGGTTCTAACCACCTTAGATGAGGTTCTAGCAACCTTATTGGCGGTGGTAGTTGGCTAGGCCAAGCAATGACCTAAGCCCTCTTTGGGTCAAAGGCCGCTTCCACTCGTGGATTGCCTTGACCTTCCTTATGTCCATCCACCAACTTCATTTGTCACCACATAGCTCAAGAACTTAATCTCCCGTTGAGCAAAGTTGCTTTCTAGTCCTTGGCGGTAACTTTTGAACACCTCATTAGTGAGTACAAATTTGTACCTCACCAACACACCACGCATGTGGTTTGGGGAGGCCCATCTTTCCTAGCCTCCCCATGAGTTCCTTGGAGTTCCTCCAATGGAACCACGACATTATTTGTTGAATTCCCATTTGATCCAATGGAACCAAATTCAACATGGGAACTCCTACCATAGGAGTCTTTGTGAATTTCAAATTCACCTCTTTGCCATCATGGCACACCACAAGCACACCGGCTTGCGCCTCACATCCACCATGTGAGTTTCAAAGGAGGTGTCCTCCAAAATGAGGGCACCTCATCCATTTCACATAATGTGAAATGTCCACAAATTCCAACGTCCCACATTTCAAGGTCACATGCAACGCCATCTCCTTTGTTTCATGCGGTTTGCCCTTTGGCAACCGCATATTGATGGGCTTACCGACTCTACTAATCGGCAAGCCCCAACACATTGTGAGCTTCCGGCTCACAAAGGAGTGTGTTGCCTCTTTGTGAACCCATGGGACCTTTCTTTCATTTATTTAGGCCTCAAGGTACAAAAGACTTGGCATTGGCTTAAGGCTACTAGCCTTGGCCACAAAGCCACCGTCTAACATTTGGCCCGCGGCACAACCATGAATTGCCTTGGTACCCCAATGCCACCTTCTAACATTCTGTCCGTGGCACAAACATGAATTGCCTTGGTACCGCAATGCCTAAACCCTAACATTCCGTCCGCGGCACAAACATGAATTGCCTTGGTACCACAATGTCACCTTCTAACATTCCGTCCGCGGCACAAACATGTATTGCCTTGGTGCCACAATGCCACCTTGTAACATTCCATCCGCGGCACAAACATGATTTACTTTGTTACCACAAAGCCAACTTCTCACATTCCATCCGCGGCACAAATATGATTTACCTTGGTGCCACAAAGCAACCTTCTTTGTTTCTAACATTGCGTGGCATCCTTCCTTGGGTGCCACCCTTGTTGGAAGTTGTACCTTTGGCTTGACCTTTGTGTTGGTATGATGGTCCAAACTTCTTGCGCTCTTTGCCTCGGGACATAGCTCGGCTCAAGCCATTTTGTTGTGAGGCGCCACCCGACTTCGTTTTGGGTCCATCGGCTTCAATGCTCTTGACTTCTTGATGGTCCCCGCCACATCCTTGAAAAGCTTCGGAAACTTGAATAAGGTGTCCACCACCCACTTTGGCAACCCACCTAAGAAACATCAACAAGGTGTCCACCACCACTTTGCATTTCTTAGCAAACTTGTCCATCTTAGGTGTAGCATTCATTTGGGTGTTAAAATTTCACACCTAGGCCTTAAGAGACCCCATGTGCCTCATTTCCACCAAGTTCATTCCCTTATTCAATTCTAGGTATTTCGGCATGAACCTCTCAACTAACAACTTCATGAAGCCAACCCAAGTCAAGCTTGCCACCACTTCGGGCTCTTGCACATTCTTGCTAGTCCACCACTCAAGCGCATGGTCTTTCCAAAAGATAACCACTATGGTGACCTTGTCGTCCACCTCGGCCTTTGGACATCCATTTCCGACACAAATTCTTTCGCCTTTCTTGCCTTGCCAAGCCCCACGAAAATACTTGGCATGTTTGCCTTAGCCAACTTCTTTCTTGAAGATGAAGGCCTAACACATTGCATCATGAGGAGCTCGACCGCCTTTGTCATGTTGGCCCCTCTCATGCTATCCACACTTGAGTTCTAAATCCATTAAATCCATGAACTCAAGCATTTTGAGTTGGAATTCCAATCCAACATCACCACTTTCCAAGTTCTTGGGTGCATCGGTGATCTAGCCCCTAAATTATATTTAAGGTTTGCGGGAGCCCTTTCAAGGCACTCCTCCATTCCGTCACCGAATCCACCATCATCCCCACCATTGTCATTAGAACCAATGGCGGGGTTAAAATCCACTTGGACATGATCCTTGTTCCAATTTGAGCCTCACAACCTTTCAGAAGCCTCGGGCTCACCATCATAACCCTCAAGTTTGATAGCCATCACTTCCTTCAAATGCTAGCTCAAAGGTTGGAACCTTGTTCTGATACCAAGTGTCGCAACCCTTGCTAGGTCCCATTGTTAACGTGGTCCATTTTTCGATTCTAGCAAGAGTTACGAGCGCTAACCCTTCGCATACCGCCATGCGAAAGGTTAGCTTCCCAATACCGCGGACCCCAACACTTCATAGGAGGGGGACCAAACCTCCTACTTGGTTTTTGGGACTCACCGCTTAATCGGTAACCAATCTCAAGATGTGGACTTCCATCCATGGAAATCCAATCTTATGTTGCTCAACGTGTTGCCGAAGCAACACTACAACAACCCGAGCCTTACTAGGCAACTATGCCCTCACAATGGGCCAATGCCCTTGGAGGCCTTGCCGTTGGGCCTCGGGTGGGTGAGGCCACACCACCTCACCCATATAAGCCTCTAGAACTCTAGGCAGGACCCCTACCCCACCGTCAAGTATCCTTTTGTCTCTCCCCCAACTCTTGGGGCCAAATAGATATTTTCCCTTAGCCGCTAGCTGCCTAGCAGCTTCAAAACCCAATAACATCATCATATCTTCATTGATTCTAACAATCAACCACTCCATCGTAATCTACGTTTCACGTAGATCACGATGGACTACTTACTTGCCCCATTTTGACAAGTACAGAGGATGTTATGCCACTTTAAAGGTTGGCAGTCCTGGGAGCCACTCCCAGGCCACTGCAGTTCCAGGGCGTTGTCCCGGGATAGCGCCCCACTCAACTTGCCATATCTTCTAGCTAACACCTCCAAATGAGTTGTTTTAAAGCATTCTAGAATCGGCACGCCATAAGCTACGTATAGCTTATGGCCTCAGCCTCATGCCTCCTAGTCTCCATGGGTAGGAGGCGTTCCCAACGCCCGGGGCCCTCACCCACACTAGGATTACTTGGGCCCTCTCACCAACGGCACCACAAATCCCTGGTGTCACTCCGGGGTCCCCCTTGTGCCAAAGGTGTTTCGGACAATCCTTATGGAGAGGTCCGCAACAGGTTGGCTAGTTCTCTTGTCACCAACCCGAGATATTGGTTGGTGTGGTTTCCTACCACTCTAGAGGGAGAAGCCTATGAGTGGTATCGAGATCATGTAGAGGGTCATTTCACAAGATGGGAGCAGATGCCAGAGGTTGGTCAGAGCACGACTCTTAGAGCGTTAGCATCCTTGAAACAAGGAAGGGATGAGGAGATTTTGGCATACATTAGGAGGTTTGATTTGGTGTGTACACGCTTTCTGGGTACTATGCTCAATGATGACACCCTTAAATAATTCTTCATCCAAGGATTTTTTAAGACGGGTACCATTAGAGGTGTGTTGGAAAGGAATCCTCAAACATTGGCGGATGCCAAAGTGACAACTAGGGAGATGGAACGCATGGACAGAGATTATGGGAGGTTGTGGCGAAGGGAGGATGAATCAATACCCCAATTCATCCCCATTCGTCCGAGAGAAGTGGAGGGACAGTTGGGTAGGCAAGGGAGTCAGGTTCAGTATGCGCTCATTGACACAGGTCCACGTCCGCTAGCAGCTAAGGAGCCGGCACCACTCTTAGCATTGCCCGCTCCTAAAGTCGATGCACACATTGAGGAGGTGGAGAAAAGACTAGGTGCTAGTCAGTTGGGATTTCAAAAGGCTATGATTAAACAAATACAGAGCCTTACAGATCAGATGTCGTTGATGATTAGGAGTCAACAGCCGGGTCCTCCTCCTCCAGTTGAGTCAGGTAAACATGCTTCAGGATTGTTCAGTGTGGCCAACGTGGACATACCAGGCAGTTTTGTCGAGTTGGACAGAACCGTGATCAAAGGAACAACGGTGGTCCACCTCCACAAAACCAGAGAGGTCAAGGTCAGAATCAGTATGGTCATGGCAATTATAAGGACCTCCCCCTAGAGGACAAGGTGGTCAAAATGTGGAGAAAAGGGAGTTTCATTCTTTTTGTGAGAGATGGCATGCACCGGGTCAGTGCCGGTTCGAAGGACAAGGTTATGGTTATAGTAATTGTGGGGGAAATCATCCTTCGGACGAGTGTCGTCAACCCGATAAAATCATTAGCATGCCCAACCCAATGGTCAACCCACAACAACAAGCTAGAGACAACATGAGAGGGGCTAGGCCACAGGGTGGACCCCCTAATGAACTTAGGCCACCCAATTTATATTATGACCATGGGAATGCGAGGCAGACATTCCACCCTCCGACGGGATTACAGACGGCGAATGGATACATTCCTATTCAGAATAGGTCAGGTGGTCCACAACATTTCGACAATAGGAGGCCAGCTCCTCCCACCAATCCGGGTCCGTCGAACTCTCAGGATGTCAGGTTCGTGGGTGGTGTCACAGAGCCGCATCATGATAAGTCCATTGTTTACCAAATGGGTGTTGGAGACGAGCAAGGTCAATGGCCTCCACACACCAACGCCATCACCTACGAGTTGGGGAGTTTGGATGATGGGGTCACCCATGAGGCCCCGACATTGGCGGTCACCACTAGAGCTATGCGGGGAAACATTGAAGTAGAGAAGTATGTGGTGGGACAGGAGGAATACTCCTCGGATGAAGGTCCTAACCTTTCAGATTTGGATAGAGTAGCTAGAGTGGCTAGGAGAGCCACTAGGGAATTAGAGAAGGAGAATGAGATTGTTCAGGATAGCAAGAGGCCAAATGTCATTCATGATTTACATGGCAGTGAGATGGGAGAATGGGAAGGACCTAGCATTCCTTTGGATGAGTTTGATAGAGTAGAAAATACCAAGGTTGAGAGGCTGGAAGGATACGATTTGTGGGCCGATCTTAGCTCCCTCAAGGCAGATATTATTTTTGGTCAATTGTTGGAGATATCACTCATGGCTCGTAAGACTCTCAAAGAAGGAATGCCGGTGACTAGGAGGACTAGGAAGGTCAAGATTAGAGTGGCCGCTAGAGTCCAACTACAAGGAGGAGGGCGTGACGTCAAGGCAATTGAGATAGAAGTTATGGTGGTGGACAAAGTGGTTCAGAATGTGTTAGTTGATGGAGGTAGTGGGTTAAACATCTTGCCGGAGCACACCATGAAGAGGTTGGGTCTTAACCTTACGGGTCCATCACCTTTCATCATCAACATGGCGAATCAAACTCCGGCGGTGCCTTTGGGAATGATTAAGGATTGTAAGATTAGCACCGGAAGGGAGGAGTATGTGGTCACTTTTCATGTCATCAAAATACATTCTAACAATGATACATTTCCCATCTTGTTGGGTAGGCCTTGGTTGAGAATGTCAGATGCGGTAGTAGATTGGAGAGGAGTTAAGCCATCCATTACTTACGGTCCTAAGGATAATAGAGTCAAGGTTTCCATTGGATCACTAAGAGGTTGGATGAGAGAACAAATCTCTTCATCATTGAATGATGAAGAGGAAGGCAAGGAGGAAGGTGAAGTTGTTGACAAGAAGAATGAGGCACTAGTGGGAGTTATCCATTCCGGCGGACAGGGGACTATTGTAGATTCATGGTCAGGTAGTTTGGGCCCTAGCTTCTATTATTTGGACAATAATGGGGAGTATGCACAGTGGTTGAGAGACTACCCCGAGTTAGAGTATGATATCATGATGACGTCTCACCATGTATGGTAGAGTGACGAGGGGCTTAATTCAAGGGAGGAGGAATATTCCTTGTTGGAGCCATGTGAGGTGCTTACCGAGGAAGAGTGGATTAGAGGGGTGATGGACGCGCCGCGGGCCTTCCTTCGCAAACTAGCTAGGAGGACTCACGGTGCGGTCATCACGTTAAATTTATATTCGCTCGGGAACTACCGTGCTTCATTAACATGCTCGGTCTTAAATTAACAACCCCTCTTCTCCTTATGATTTGAATATAATAAATTGGAGTGAACCGATCTCTTCCTCAATTATTTTCACTCTCAATATAAGGCTCATTGATCATGAAACAACTAAGGTAGAGAGCGTTCAAGAGGTGTATCCATAATCCAAAATTCCATCCATATATCTCATATGTATATATTTATATATATAGTAATATCATCAATACTTGATAGCAATAGGACTCTTCAACAACTTATATAAGTCTCCGAAAGAATTAAAGCTCGTAGTTATAAGGTCCATAGTTGAATAACTTCAATCACATTCCTCAATATTTTTTTAATATTATTATAAGTATGTTACTTTTATAACTTATAATAGTGATGAAGAAGTTTGCATGTTCTTGAGCCTTTCTTCTATTAGCTCAAGTGTTACTACTTATAATATAATAATTATAATATGAGTTATATCAAGTATGCATATAATAATAATATATATATATCCCACTTATACTCAATCACACATCATCATAACATATAGCAAAACAACATATGTAGTTCTTTGTTTATAGTGATATATTTTTAATGCAAAGTATTTCTTGATGACGAGAAGAAGTCCATTGATACTTCAAAATCCTTGAAAGCATAACATCACTCTTACACTATTTTCTCTTGAGTGTTTGCTCAAGAGAGACAATTACTTTCCGATTGGTTACTCCTTCAATTTATAATGACATCCAACAACTCACAAAGAATCTTTAAGAGAATGACGTTCCAATTTTATTAACAATCGTTGTAAGTAGTTTATCAAAGTCTCTATCATCAAGTCACAATCTTATAATAATAAGTTCCACTTTTTGAAAGGTATTGTATGCTCAATTTTCTTACTCCCTTTTGGGGAGTTATTCAATTCTCACTTAATCGCTCAATTGATAAGTCTTTCTTTCAATAATCTCTCAAATGATCCTTCAAGCGTTGAGGTTTAATCTCAACATCTCTCAAAGTTCCATTTCTCCTTCGAATATTTTTGAGTCTCTATCTCTCAACCTCACACTATTCTTTGAGTTCTTGCTCAAAAGTGTTCTACTCTTCTCTGGGTTGTTCGATCACTCAAGTCACAAGTACCACTTAATAACTTGTAAGTCCAATTGTTGAGAGAGAGAGAGAGATATCACACACATTTGTGGGAAAGATAATTGTATTGCAATAGTGCTCCGAGAGGAGAGGTACAAAATAGACTAAGTGTTTTTGACGCTCAAATTTAAGATAACTTCGTTATGGTGAAATGAGGTGTAGTCTCCTAAAATTTCTCCCTTTATATAGTATTTTCTCCCTAACTTAAAATCTAACTTTAGAGTGGTTGTTAACTCCACTTTCCTAGATAACCATCTATGTCCGATGTATATAGATGATATCTATCATAAACGATTATAACCGATCTACCACTCTAATGTTCGTATCTCTAAAATTCCACTATATCCTTGCAGTGGCTACATTCCAAATCAAATCCTTCACAATTGATTGATTTAAATCCAAATGATTTGTACTTAGCAAAATTATACTAGTAGGACATGAACATAAAGGAACATAATCCTTTATACTCTTTAATACTCCTATATACTCCTTGTAATTGCTTAATATTCTCCCTAACAAGGTCTCGTGTACTTATAGTTAATGGAATGTAATCCTAGTCCTATATACTTCATAATATCCCCATATACCCTTATATACTCCTCATATACCCTTATATATGTCCTTTCATTCTACCATAATGTTCTTTTATCCAAAATCCTAGTACTTCCTTTGCTAAATTCTGATGGCCCTATTGCCGTGGGTAAGGGGCCCCATGACCGCACGATTTCCTTGCAATTCCGTGGTCATGCCCTATAGCCGTGGCCGAACCCTAACCCCGTGGCCGAGGGCTCTCGAAGCCGTTCCTCTTCATTCTAGCCATTCTTCCGACTTTCTCCGAATCAACTCTCGATTCCCCTTGTTAATACTGATGTTAGGTGTTCACATTGAAGTCTCTCTGCTTTGATAATGTTATACTCAACAAGGGGGATTGACACCTTGGATAGATAGTGTGGATGAAAGCGACGTGAATGTCGTACATGTGGATGGGACTCAGGATGAGGAGGCCGTCATTGAGGCTGCAAGGTTGGAGGAACCTTTGCACTTCAAGACCATGCCAACGGGCATAGTAGCGGGTCAAGATGTTAAGGATTACCCCAAGGTACCTCCGGATTGGTATAGAAACAAGGATGAAAAAACACATGTGTCGGAGGCGGATTGGAAGTATGTGGATGTGAGGATGAAGAATGGAAAGGTTAGACAAATGAAAATGGGCTCTAGGCTGGGAGATAAAGAGATCAAAGAACATGACGATTTGGTAGATGAGTTTAGTGACACCTTTGCTTGGTCGTATGAAGAGCTTAGGGGGATTCCTAGAGAGATGGTGGAGCATCGCATTCCCTTGATCCCGGGCGCTAAGCCAATTAGACAAAAGGAGAGAAGAATGAACCCACAATTACAATTGTTGGTTAAGGCGGAGTTGGAGAGATTGTTGAAGGCCGGGTTTATTAAGCCGTTGGAAATTACGGATTGGGTCTCTCCAATGGTTTTGGTGAAGAAGAAGAATGGAAAGTTGAGGGTGTGTGTGGATTATAGGAAGTTAAATGCGTGCACACAAAAAGACCACTTCCCGTTACCATTCATCATACTATTGTTAGAGGAGGTAGGTGGTCATACGAGGTACACATTCATGGATGGATATGTGGGCTACAACCAGATTTCTATTGCCCTTCAAGACATCCACAAGACATCTTTGACTACTCCTTGGGGGACTTTCATTTGGGTGGTGATGCCATTTGGATTATGTAATGCTCCGGCCACATTTCAAAGATTGGTCATGTACATCTTCACCGACTTATTTGTTCAAGTCCATGACTATCTTTGTGGATGATTTTAGCACACAGAGTAATGTTAGCGACCATTTACAGTGTGTTAGGGAAGCTTTGATTAGATGTAAGAAGATGCAGCTAGCCTTGAACCCGGATAAAACCTTTTTGGGTGTGAGTCGGGGAGTGTTATTTGGGTATGTGATTAGTGAGAACGGAAGGGAACCGGATCCTGAAAAGATTGAGGTCATAAATGGGTTGGCAACTCCAACCAATGCCAAGGGAATTGCCTAGTTGCTAGGTCATGTGGGGTGGTACCGGGACTTGATCTCGGATTACGCTAAGATTGCGGTTCCTATCACTCAGTTGCTTAGGAAAGATTGTAGGTTTGAGTGGACTGAGGCATGCCAGAGGGCATTAAGGAGTTGAGGGATAAGCTGAGCACTTATCCGGTTCTAAGGCCACCCGATTGGGATAAGCCTTTCCATGTGTTTTGTGATGCTAGCAATGTAGCTGTAGGTAGTACACTTTATCAGTCCACGGGGGAGAAGGGTAAAGATCAACCTATTGCCTATGCTAGTAAGCAATTGACACCGGCTGAGAGAAACTATTATACCACGGTGTGAGCCCAAATTGATGCTCACATGTGTGTTAACACTTGTAAAACATTACAAGTGGTGTTTTGTTGATTTATGATTATTCACAAAAATATAAAAAGAGTGAAGCTTGAAGAAAACTAAGTTTGAAGCATTAGGCTTGTGTGGAGTGGATTTAAGTAGTATGAGGACATACCTTGGTAAAGTGTGGTAGGTAGAAAGCCAAGGTTAGTTAAATGTTTGAATTAGGATCTTTGTTGATCAATTGAGGGAGGAAGGCTTAGGAGATTAGATGAGAGCCTACAAAGTAGGAGGAGAGTTCGAGGGCTTATCGTGAGCCTTGTGGATGGGATGAGTCCCTACTTAGAAGGAGAAGGTTAAGGGGTTGTGATTGGAGGCTCTAATCCTCTCACCCTATCCTTATCTCATGCCCTCTCTCCCTCTCAACTCACTATATAATCCTTCATTCTTCCCTCACTCATCCTTTCTTTCCTTCGTGCTCCTTAAGCACCCCACGGGTTATAAGTGTGGGTGTGTGGGAAGCAAGATAGGAGCACATGTGTGTGCTTAGTTCTTAGGAGAAGAGCCAAGGCTATTTAGCCTTGAAGAGGGATTGACCTCTTGTTAGAAACACCATTTTAATTAAAATGAGACAATTTGGCCTTTTTGAGACAAAAAATTAAGGTGAGATTTCGAGGCACCTTAAAGGAAATTTAAGGTGAAATCCAAGGAGAACTTTGTTCCCATAAGCCAAGTTCCAATGGGGTACGTAGTGGGTACATGATAAAGTACCAAAAGTTCCCTACAAGTGTTCCCCCACCACGTTCACATCCTCCGCAATTATTCACCTTAATGTATCCTATTAAGGTGATTGGCAAAATGAGACTTTGAAAAGTCTCATTTTAATTAAAATGGTGTTTAGAAGTAGATTGGATTTAAGGAATTTGGAGTTTGATTGTAAACTTCAACTTGTTGCATTGAGATTCATATTGAAGTGAGAGAGTTCAAACTTGTTTAAACTTGTGGCATTTAGAGTGACTAGATTGTACTAGGTGCATTACTTGTAGTGTTTTATTAGTTATGAACTTGAGCAAAACTTTATAGTGAGAGATTTGTCAATTATGGATGATCAGAGTGTTCAATGGGTATGAAAATTTAAGGGATTGTTTATTATAAAGTATGGGAGTTGTGGTAAAATTTTGAGAGCTTGAGTCATTGGGATGAAAGAGTTATTAAAAGTTGAAGGGGAGGGTGTCTAGGAACAAAGCAGCAAGGTTTGAAAATATGTATCTCTTAGAGGGTTATAGATATGGATACCAAAATTTGACACTACCTTTTGAACTTATATATCTATCTTGTGTCAAAATTTTAGATTGATTGGACGTAGGAGTTGGAAGTTATTAGAGTTTTAATGACCGGATGCTTTATCACAACATTCATACTAAGTAGTTAGAGTTAGAATTTCATGCATAACTTTTGCATATGAACTTTGTTTGTGCCAAAATTTGTTGTGGAGATTTTTGATAAGGTACTTAACAAGTGTACCAAATTTCACTTGAAGAACATAAGTTGGGTGGGAGTTATACTATTCTAAATTTTAGTAGGAAGACATTGATAGAGATTTACATCAAGAAGAACTTAGAGAAGGAAGGGCAAGGATAAGTATATAAGTATTTTTTAATACTTGTATTTAAAGCCTATGTGCTTATGGAATCCACAAGCGAAGTGTCATATACCAATACGGAATCAACCACGATGACATGTGATAGCACGGAATCAATAAGCGAGAATTCATGTAGTAGTGTGGAGTCGACGGCAAGGACTCGATTCACAAGAGGGATATCTTTGAAGGCATGCGTGGCCAAAGCGGCCGGGTGGACATTAGAAAAGGCTAAGGATATAACCTTGCCCGACATTAAGGAATGTAAAACTACATAGTGTGGTGTTAATCAAGTTGTGTATATTCCAAGGGTAGATTGGAATTATATATTGGGTTACAAAGAGAGAAGTCTCTACATGTCATTATAAACTTTTCCACTCGGGCTAGGACGAAATCGAAGGGTGGAGGATTTTTGGTGACATAAATGGTGCGTCCGCCGGGAGTTTCGAGTTTGGAGCTTGGAGCTTGGAGAGCGGGCGACGGAAGTCTTGGAAGGCGGTAGGAGAGGCGAAACGTGAAGATCGATTAAAGGACGGAGCGCTCGTGAGAGGTATGGTTTGAATTTAGTATTTATTTCATGCAATTTCAATTTGAGGAAGGAGCACGGCAAAGGTGCGCCTACTAAACCTTCTTGGGATGGCATAACGAAGATCACCTTAATAGGACCCGCACTAGAAAATTAAGAGGTAGAGGGATAATTAAAGAATTAGGATCTCAAACTTTAAATACTCACTCGGTTGTGAGAGTTTAAAGTTTTTAAACTAGAGGGTTTTAGTGTTTTTTTAAATTACAATTATTTGAGTGTTGTATGTTTAGCAATTCGATCGAGGGGAGAGAGCTAACAAAACAGGAGGAAGCGAGAGCTTGAGGTAAGCAAAATCTCTTCCAATTGAAAAAATATTAAATTAAAAAAGGATTTTCGTAATTGTCTTTGTCGTGACGAACGGAGAGGGTAATTCCAAACTTGGACGTATAGTGCAAGGAATCGAAGGGTGAACCTCGATTCCAAGCACGGTACCCAAGAATGGTCAGCCCCTCACGAAGAGTCTTGTTGCAAGTGTTGAGCGTAAGGGGGTGTGACGAGGTGATACTCGCACTAACCCTGAAACTAACATGAGCTTTCCATCCCCTATTGGGATTGTTCATTGAAAATTGTATGGCTCTATTTCCTCACCTCCAAAACAATGATCACACGAACTAAACGGAAATATTAAAGAGAGAACTTGTGAGGCTTTGGTTGGTCAATGTGAGGGTTGAACGGTGAATGATGGATGCAAGGATACACGAGGTCCCAGAAACCTAAGTTAGCATTAGGACTAAAGAAAAATGTTACTAAACGAAGATCTTCTAATATAGAGGAAGTGGTAGAAAGGGTAGGCACTAGTGTAGAGGGTGGCTTTAGGGGTGAACCATTGGTAGAAGTATCTCCGGTCACTACTCGACTAGAGGAAGGAGATATTCCTTCCCTATTGAGTGAAGAATTAGTGGAAGAACCTAATAGGACTAGAGAAGAGAGTAGTGTAAGCTCTAGAGAATCTAGTGAAGGAGGACCACGAAACACCATGGATGATTTAGGGGGAGGTGGAATTCCACCTCCCATATTACCAATCCCCCCCCATCGATCCATTGGTTAGGCCGCGAGGCCTACCAATAATCGTACCTCAAGGGTTACCTTCGTTAGACATACCTTCGAACCTCCCGAAGTTCTACGGGACTAAAGATGAAGACCCGTCTAGACATATGGAGAGGTTCGTTGAGAGGGTAATTAGCTCACTAATTACAAACCAACAATATTGGCTAGTTTGGTTCCTTACGACTTTAGAGGGGGAAGCCTATGAGTGGTATAGAGACCACGATGAGGGCCACTTCCAAACGTGGGACCAATTACAACGGGAGTTCCTTAATGAGTTTCGACCCGAAGTCGGTCAAAGTATGGCTTTTAGAGCCTTAATGACAATGAGGCAAAGAAGAGATGAAGAGATTTCCGCATACATTAGAAGATTTGATTGGGTATGCGCAAGGTGGGTAGGTGATTTATTCAACGATGATACTTTAATGCAATTTTTCATGAGAGGGTTTGTTAAAGCGACTACAATTAGGGGTGTATTACAAAGGAACCCTCGCACCCTAGCCGAGGCTAAGGTAGCCGCTAGGGATATGGAACATATTGAGAGGGATTATGAGCGGCTATGGAGGAAAGAGGATGAGTTGATCCCTCAATTCATCCCTCTCCTACCTAAGACGGGAATGGACCCGATTAGGCCGCATAATCGCCCTCCATATGTCGCCATTGAAGCGGCCTCAATTCCCTTAGCGGTAACGGCCCCCCCAACCATGTTAGCATTACCGGGCCCTAGGGTAGACCCTCAAATTGAAGAGATAGAGCAACGACTAGGTGCTACTCAACTAGGGTTCCAAGAGACAATGTTAAAACAATTTCAAAATCTAACGGACCAAATGGCATTGTTGATCAAAAATCAACAACCCGGTCCTCCACCTCAAATAGAGTCGGGAAACCACACATCGGGATTTTGGTGCACTAATTGTCAACAACACGGTCATACACTACAATTTTGTAGAAACGGGCCGAACCGCAATCAACGAACGAACAATAATGGGCATCAACAAAACTTAAGGGGTCCGAGTCAAAACCAAGGGAATAATCGGGGCCCTCCGCCACGTGGACAAACTAACCAAAGTACCGAAAAAAAGGATTTTCACCATCTTTGCGGTAGATACCACGTCATAGGGCAATGTTGGTCCGAAAACCAAGGTCAAGTGTGTAATAATTGTGGGGGGCCACACGCTTCTAACCAATGTCGTCATCCAGACAAGGTAAGTGGAGCACCGAACCCTCCAACTAACCCAACCCAACCGGATCAAGAGAATACGAGGGGTTCACAAAATGAAGGTAATAATACCCTTAAACCTTCTAACTTCTATTATGATGGAAATACGAATCTTTCGGGACAAGTTACACAATCACCTAAACAAATGGGACCGTCTACATCTCAAGATGTCCGATTTATGGATTCTTCTACCGTTCCGGTAAATTTAGAAATGTCCACAAATGGTCAAGGTTCATGTCTTCCACATGCTAACTCCATTTCATACGAGTTAAAAAGTCTTAAGGAGGAAATTGTGCATAAGGCTCCGGCATTAGCCGTTACCACTAGAGCAATGAGGGGTAATGCACCATTAGAAGTAGAGGAGGAGGAGGAAGAAGAGGAAAATCCATTGGGGGAAATTCCTTATTTTTCGGATTTGGAGAATGTAACTAGAGAGGCTAGGAAGGCCACTAAGGCATTAGAGAGAGAAAATGAAATTGCCAATGAGAGGGAGAGGTCTAATGTCATCCATGATTTAGAGGGTGGTGATGTAGGAGAGTGGGAAGGTCCGGGCATTCCCGTAGAGGAGTTTGATAGTGTTAGAAGGCCTAAGGCCGATAGAGTAGATGGATACGACCTTTGGGCCGACCTTAGCTCACTAAAGGCCGATATCACCTTTGGCCAATTGTTAGAAATTTCACCGGTAGCTAGGAAAACTTTGAAGGACGGGATGCCCGTGAATAGGAGGGCCAAGAGGCCAAAGACTGGAGTGTCGGCAAGGATCCAAATGCAAAGAAGAACTCGGGAAGTCAAGGCGGTGGAGATTGAAGTAACAATAGTGGACAAGGTGGTTCCTCATGTTTTGGTGGATGGTGGAAGTAGTCTCAATATTCTACCCGAGCACACTATGCGGAAATTGGGCTTAAGTTTGACGGGTCCGTCGCCATTTGTGATTAATATGGCCAATCAAAGTCCGGTGGTTCCGGTGGGGATTATCAAAGATTGTCGGCTTAACACGGGAGGTGAAGAATACATTGTGACCTTCCAAGTCATTAAAATGCACGACAATAAGGATGCATTCCCCATTTTGTTAGGGCGACCTTGGTTAAGGATGTCTAACGCCGTAGTAGATTGGGGAGGACACAAACCTTCTATCACCTATGGTCCCGTAGATAATAGAGTCAAGGTCTCTATTGCACCTTTAGGTGGTTGGGTTAGGGAGGAGATTGATCCAATGTCGGATGAAGAGGAGAATGGCGGAAGTAATGAGAAATTTGAGGATACATTGGTGGGGGTTGTTCAAAACAAGGAGAAGGCTAAAATGTATTCCTCTAACGGGTTCTTAGGTCCTAATTTTTACAATCAAGATGTTGATGGAGATTTTACACATTGGCTAAGACAATACCCGGAGTCCATTAGCGATGTCATCATGATGACTCATAGTTGTATCCTCCAAGATGATGTGTCTAGAGAAGATTATTTGTCCTTAGAGCCATGTGAGGTTCTCACGGAGGAGGAATGGGTGAAGGGAGGACTCACTCCATGGTTAGATGATATTGAGTTGAGTGATGTGAGTTTGGTACATGTAGATGGGACTCAAGATGAGGAGGCCATATTAGAACTCTCAAAATTAGAGCCCGCTTTGCATTTTAAAACTACTTCTACGGGCATTATAGCGGGTCATGATATCAAGGATTATCCTAATGTCCCCAACGATTGGTATAGAGATACCGAGGAGCAAACACGAGTGGTCGAAGAAGATTGGAAGTTTGTGGATGTCAAAATGAAGAATGGCAAGGTTAGACCAATGAAGATGGGTTCTAAACTCGATGACGAGGAGATCAAAGAGTATAGCGATTTGATAGATGAGTTTAGTGATACCTTTGCATGGTCATACGATGAACTCAAGGGGATTCCTAGAGAGATGGTTGAGCATCGTATTCCGTTAGTTCCGGGCTCTAAACCGGTGAGACAAAAAAAAAAGGATGAATCCTAGATTGCAATTATTAGTCAAAGCAGAATTAGAGAGGTTGTTGCAGGCTGGGTTTATAAAGCCGGTAGAGATTACGGATTGGGTTTCTCCCATGGTGTTAGTGAAAAAGAAAAATGGGAAGCTTAGAGTTTGTGTAGACTATAGGAAGCTCAATGATTGTACGCAAAAGGATCACTTTCCTTTGCCATTCATTACCTTGTTGTTAGAGGAGGTAGGGGGTCATGAGCGGTATACATTCATGGATGGATACGCCGGCTACAACCAAGTAGCCATAGCATTAGCGGATTTACACAAGATGGCATTTACAACACCTTGGGGGACTTTCATATGGGTGGTGATGCCATTTGGTTTATGCAACGCACCGGCTACATTTCAACGACTAGTCATGTATATCTTCAGCGACTTGCTATTCAAGTCCATGACAGTTTATATTGATGATTTTAGTACCCAATCTAGCACTAAGGAGCATGTGCATTGTGTGAGGGAGGCCTTAGTTAGGTGTAGGCAAATGCGGTTGGCATTAAATCCGGACAAGACATTCCTAGGGGTACAAAGGGGAGTTTTGTTGGGTTATGTTGTGAGCCAAAAGGGAAGAGAACCGGATCCCGACAAGATAGCGGTCATTGACGGGTTAGAAACTCCGAAAAATGCCAAGGGGATCTCTAAGTTGTTAGGACATGTGGGGTGGTATAGAGAGTTGATTCCGGATTTTGCAAAGATAGCGGTCCCTATCACTCAATTGCTCAAGAAGGATGTCAGATTTGTTTGGACGGATGAGTGCCAAAAAGCCTTTGTAGAGTTGAGATCAAAATTGAGCACTTATCCCGTCTTAAGGCCACCGGATTGGGAAAAGCCTTTTCATGTGTATTGTGTTGCTAGCAACGTAGCGGTGGGTAGTGCCTTGTGTCAATCCACGGGAGAGAAGGGGAAGGATCTACCCGTAGCTTATGCTAGTAAGCAATTGACTTCCGCGGAGAGGAATTACTCCACTACGGAGAGAGAGTGTCTAGCCATGGTATTTTCGGTCAAGAAGTTTAGGCACTATCTTATTTGTAATCCGGTAGTGTTTTTTGTGGATCACATGGCCATTAAATATTTGGTCAACAAGCCGGAGTTGAGTGGAAGGTTGGCTAGGTGGGTCTTGTTACTCGAAGAGTTTGATTACACGGTGGAATATAAACCGGGCCGCATGCATTTACAAGCCGACCACTTGTCTAGATTGTCGGAGGAGATGGGCACTACGCCAATAGATGACAGCCTCATGGATGATAGATTGTTTGTAGTCACGTCCACACCGGATTGGTATGCCGGAATTGTAGAGTTCTTGACCACTCAACAATTACCAACCGAATGGACGAAAGAGGAGAAAAGAAAGGTTAGAGTCAATAGTAGGCACTTTGTAGTGATAGGCAATAGATTGTTCAGAAGAGAAGCGGACACCATCTTGAGAAGATGTGTATCGCAAGTAGAGGTTCCGGATATTCTAGAGGCTTGTCATGATGGTGCTTGTGGAGGGCATTTTTCTGGTCAACTTACCGGCCAGAAAATCCTTAGAGCAGGTTACTTTTGGCCTACATTGTTTCAGGATTCACACGACTATGTTAGAAGGTGTGATGCTTGCCAAAGGTACGCTCGAAATGACCTTAGGATGGAGATGCCATTGCACATTTCATTACCACTAGTTCCCTTTGAGAAATGGGGAATAGATTATGTAGGGGAGGTCCATCCCCACTCTTCGAGAGGGATGGCATACATTGTTGTAGCTACCGAGTACTTGACTAAATGGGCGGAAGCCAAGGTGGTAAAAACCGACACGGCCGCACATGCCGCCACATTCATGTATGAAAATATCATTACTAGGTTTGGAGTCCCAAAGATTCTAGTTAGTGATAGAGGTACACATTTTCTTAATGACCTCATTTCAGAGATGACTCAGAGGTTTAAGATCGACCATAGGAAGACTACTCCCTATCACCCTCAAACTAATGGTCAAACGGAGCGGGTGAACGGGATTCTAGTGGGCATTTTACGCAAGACGGTCATCGACTCAAAGAGAGATTGGGACGTCAAGTTAAACGCGGCTTTGTGGGCTTATCGGACGACTTACAAAGTGACAACACAAGCTACTCCGTTTTCTTTGGTTTACGGTATTGAGGCTACACTCCCTATTGAATTTGAGGTGGAGTCATTGAGGGTTGCAATAGGGACACGCCTCAACGACAATGAGTCTTTGAGAAATAGGCTCGGGGATCTAGAGGAGTTGGATGAGAAGAGGCGGAGGGCCGCTCAACACATGGAAGCAATTCAAAGGCGAAGGAAGGTTATCTTTGACAAGCGTCACAAAAAGAGGCCATTAGAACGAGGATTGTTGGTTATGCTCCAAGATGGGAAGAAAAAGGATTTTCCGGGCAAATTTGATGCGGTTTGGTTAGGTCCTTACATTGTGGCGAATACCTTTCCTAACAACTCGGTACAATTGGAGACACTCAATGGACAAAGCTTCCCGACACGAACGGCCGGAAGTAGGTGCAAGCAATTCCACACATGAAGACACTTGACTTCAAGCAAGACATTCTAGGAGCCGATCCCAGATGGTCGCCAATAATGTGAGCCCAAATTGATGCTCACATGTGTGTTAACACTTGTAAAACATTACAAGTGGTGTTTTGTTGATTTATGATTATTCACAAAAATATAAAAAGAGTGAAGCTTGAAGAAAGCTAAATTTGAAGCATTAGGTTTGTGTGGAGTGGATTTAAGTAGTATGAGGACATACCTTGGTAAAGTGTGGTAGGTAGAAAGCCAAGGTTAGTTAAATGTTTGAATTAGGATCTTTGTTGATCAATTGAGGGAGGAAGGCTTAGGAGATAAGATGAGAGCCTACAAAGTAGGAGGAGAATTCGAGGGCTTATCGTGAGCCTTGTAGATGGGATGAGTCCCTACTTAGAAGGAGAAGGTTAAGGGGTTGTGATTGGAGGCTCTAATCCTCTCACCCTATCCTTACCTCATGCCCTCTCTCCCTCTCAACTCACTATATAATCCCTCATTCTTTCCTCACTCATCCTCTCTTTCCTTCGTGCTCCTTAAGCACCCCACGGGTTATAAGTGTGGGTGTGTGGGAAGCAAGATAGGAGCACATGTGTGTGCTTAGTTCTTAGGAGAAGAGCCAAGGCTATTTAGCCTTGAAGAGGGATTGACCTCTTGTTAGAAGTAGATTGGATTTATGGAATTTGGAGTTTGATTGTAAACTTCAACTTGTTGCATTGAGATTCATATTGAAGTGAGAGAGTTCAAACTTGTTTAAACTTGTGGCATTTAGAGTGACTAGATTGTACTAGGTGCATTACTTGTAGTGTTTTATTAGTTATGAACTTGAGCAAAACTTTATAGTGAGAGATTTGTCAATTATGGATGATCAGAGTGTTCAATGGGTATGAAAATTTAAGGGATTGTTTATTATAAAGTATGGGAGTTGTGGTAAAATTTTGAGAGCTTGAGTCATTGGGATGAAAGAGTTATTAAAAGTTGAAGGGGAGGGTGTCTAGGAACAAAGCAGCAAGGTTTGAAAATATGTATCTCTTAGAGGGTTATAGATATGGATACCAAAATTTGACACTACCTTTTGAACTTATATATCTATCTTGTGTCAAAATTTTAGATTGATTGGACGTAGGAGTTGGAAGTTATTAGAGTTTTAATGACCGGATGCTTTATCACAACATTCATACTAAGTAGTTAGAGTTAGAATTTCATGCATAACTTTTGCATATGAACTTTGTTTGTGCCAAAATTTGTTGTGGAGATTTTTGATAAGGTACTTAACAAGTGTACCAAATTTCACTTGAAGAACATAAGTTGGGTGGGAGTTATACTATTCTAAAGTTTAGTAGGAAGACATTGATAGAGATTTACATCAAGAAGAACTTAGAGAAGGAAGGGCAAGGATAAATATATAAGTATTTTTTAATACTTGTATTTAAAGCCTATGTGCTCATGGAATCCACAAGCGAAGTGTCATGTACCAATACGAAATCAACCACGATGACATGTGATAGCACGAAATCAACCACGATGACATGTGATAGCACGGAATCAATAAGCGAAAACTCATGTAGTAGTGTGGAGTCGACGACAAGGACTCGATTCACAAGAGGGATATCTTTGAAGGCATGCGTGGCCAAAGCGGCCGGGTGGACATTAGAAAAGGCTAAGGATATAACCTTGCCTGACATTAAGGAATGTAAAACTACATAGTGTGGTGTTAATCAAGTTGTGTATATTCCAAGGGTAGATTGGAATTATATATTGGGTTACAAAGAGAGAAGTCTCTACATGTCATTATAAACTTTTCCACTCGGGCTAGGACGAAATCGAAGGGTGGAGGATTTTTGGTGACACACGGAGAGGGAGTGTCTAGCTATGGTGTTTTCAGTCAAGAAGTTTAGGCATTACCTTATGTGCAACCCAGTTGTTTTCTTTGTGGATCACATGGCTATCAAATACTTGGTCAACAAAGCGGAGCTAAGTGGAAGACTAGCTAGGTGGGTTTTGTTGCTAGAGGAGTTTGACTACACGGTTGAATACAAACCCGGTCGTATGTATTTACAAACTGACCACTTGTCTAGGTTTTCAGAGGATATAGGCATTAGTCCAGTTGATGATAGGTTAATTGATGACAATCTGTTTGTGGTTACCGCACAACCCGAGTGGTATGCCGGTTTTGTGGAGTTCTTGACAACTCAACAGTTGCTAGTGAAGTGGACCAAAGAGAAGACAAGAAAAGTTAGAGTTAATAGTAGGCACTTTGCAGTGATAGGCCATAGGTTGTTTAGGAGGGGAGCTGATGGATTGTTGAGGAGATGTGTGTCAGAGGCGGAGGTGCTTTCCATCTTAGCTACATGTCACGATAGTGCATGTGGGGGGCATTTCTCTGGACAACTTACAGGTCAGAAAATTTTTAGATCATGTTACTTCTGGCCGTTCTTGTTTAAGGATGCACATGATTATGTTAAGCATTGTGATGCTTGCCAGAGGTATGCGACAACTGGCCACTCTATCAACATCCATTATTTTGTGTAGATGCTAATAGACTCCTCACTTGCCCCATTCAAGTAATTATTAAAGTGGTTATGGTTGTTCTAACCTCGGCAGTCCCGAGCGCCACTTCCAGGTCACTGTTGTCCCTAGGCAATGCCCCACTCAAATTGCCATATATCCTAGCTCACACCTTCAATTGAGGTGTTTTTGAGCATTTTAAAATTGGGACGCCATAAGCTATGCATAGCTGATGGCATTATTCTCGTGACTCCTAGTCTCCGTGGGTGGAAGGTGTTCTCAACGCCCGGGACCCTCATCCACACTAGAATCACTTGGGCCCTCTCACCAATGACGCCACAAATCCCGGGTGTCATTCCGGGGTCCCCCTTGTGCCCATGGTGTTGCACTTCTCATGGAGAGGTGCACGACAACTAAGGTGGTCCTCAATGCTTCTACCAAGTTGTCTCAATTGCAACTCCGAGATGGATTTCCATTGTTAAGCCATGCCTCGATCGCACGGGGATGATGCTAAGTCCCACTTGTTGGTTTCCACTTTGTTCTTTTGAGACATGGGTTCATGACTCCCATGCGCCAACTTTCATTAGCTCATGGGTTGTACTTACATGAGCACGCTCCATCACCTTGCCCCCGCCCGAACAAACCCATGGCTTAGAAGTTTCTTAATTTTATCCAAAACCCCCTCCAAGCTATGGTTCCAAATTACTCGGCTTACCCAATCTAGTTTGGCATGTTTATTCTTCCTCTTTCACTAACCAAACACAAATACAAGACTAGGACCTCATCTCGTACTTTTTTCTTTGCACCATTAAAAGTTGAATTTATTTCCTCCAGCCAAAAAACAAGTACATGTTGTAGAGGGCATTGCCTCCAAGCTAAGTGTGCTACTAGCGTCTCTCCCCCATTAAAGAAGATTGATATCCTCATCAATGCCTACGGTTTTATTTATTGGAACCTTTAGCCTTAGTTTTTTCAAAGCGTTCCACCAATTCCTGGCGTCCACCATGTCTTTTGTCGGTACCCAAATGGTTTTTTTCTCGTGGTATCCTTATCATTTCACCAAGTATTTATTCTTTTTTTGCTTGGTTTTCCTACTGCAAAGCTCAATTACCTCCGCTTGTTCCTAGGGTTGGCCATATGGTAATGACTTAGAGCGTCGTCCAACTTATAATGACCAAACTACCTAATATCCTCATTCTTTATTATTATTGGTTCTCAGTTGTCTTCTCTTGTTTATTGGTAGATGCTTTCGTTCTTCTTTTAAAAGCCCCACAACCTTGTATTCAACATGATGGACTTAAAAATCATTTTTTGTTGTAAAGAACTATTTCTTGGTGATATTTCTTCAAGTAATCTCATTCAACCAAGTGTTGTTTCTATTCTTTCAACTTTTTTGTTTGTGATTTTTTTCTTGTGTTGAATTTTTTCATGTGTTGCCGTTGTTTTTTTAAGCTCAAGTGTCATTTCTAAGTGTTGTTCAAGATCTTGTCAACTCCTCCTTGTATGTTGTAGCACTCCAACATCTTTATGTGCTGCAGTTGTTTCTTGTTCTCCTCAAGGAGCTAGTTAATTTTTCTTCAAGGAATCAAGTAATTTAAGTATCCAAGTATCAAAGTAACAAGTTCAACTCTTCCTTTAAATTGCTAAGTAGCCAAATATCCAAGTTATCTTCTCCTCTAAATCGCTATGTAGACAAATTTCCAAATTATTTTTTCTTCCATATTGCTATGTAATCAAATAACCAAGTAACAAGTTTCTCCGAGTCATTAAGTAGCCAAGTAACCAAATTAATTTTTCCTCTAATCAAATAGTCGAGTAAACAAATTATCTTTTCCTCCCAAATTGTCAAGTAGCCAGATAACCAAGTTTATTTTCCTCCAAATCTCCAAGTAGTCAAGTAACCAAATAATCAAGTTATATTTTTCTTCAAATCATCAAGTAGCCAAGTAACTTAAGTAACAAATTATTTTTTTCTCCAAATCGTCAAGTATCCAAATAATCCAAGTAGCCAAATAACCAAGTTAATTTTTCTTCCAATCGGTAAGTGACCAAATATCTTCGTTCCAAATTTGTTTTCCTTCTTGATTCTTCCCCCTAGTCCTCTAATTGTTAGTTTTTGTTGTTGGAACCCCTTTCCGTTGAAACATATGTAGAGAGTAATTTAATGGTGATCAAATTATTGTTAAACACTCCTTAACCATGTAGAGGGGATTTCCTCTCTATCCGGGTATTAATGCCTCTACCAAATTCCCATTTCCTTACCAACTCTTGACGAGGTATTTTTACATCATTCTTTCAACTTAATTAATTTTTTCAACTTCCAATCCCTCTTTAATATAGTTGCTTTAACAATTAGTATTTTAAAATCGTAATCATATGCATCATGGTCTATTTTTAGCACAATCGTATTATATCTTAGTCTCGGTTATAATTGGACACAATCTAATTTTAGACATATCCATTATATTTCAATTTTGGCTATAATTACGTACAATTTAATTTAGTGAAAATATGATTTAATTGGTTATGGTTTAATTTTAGCACAATCATAATATAGCCAATCAACATTTATAATAATAAAACATGTAAGCATATCAATATTTGATAATAACCATCGTAATATATTTTTTGTTCATACCTTTTTTCATTATGTTCAATTCTTCAATCAATTATTTTTTGAGTCTTAGTCGTTGTGAATTAATGGTCGTTGTGTAATCAATTGATAGTTAACATAATTAGATACACAAGAATTATTTATGATTAAATTATGTTTAAGAAAAACAACTTAATAGATATCTATATATATACACTCTTGATCGTCTCTTATATTTGCTTGTTTTCATATACTTTTCCTATCCTAACTTTTTCTCTCACCTTCCACTACTATTAGAAATTACTCATAGTCTCCTCATAAATTTCATAAGTCTCTCAAGCATCTATTCTCACCTCATGTGAGTGTCTTTAATCTTTCAACACTTACATAATTGTATTTCATTATTCACACAATTGCCTTCCAAATACTCACACTTTCTTTCTTTACATATGCAACTCTATAATACTCCTTGTACAATTGCCTCTCAACTCCTATAATTTTCTCACTTATTGGAAATCTTATTTAATTCAATCACACTCAATTTCCGACCCATATGTTTATCTCACCTCATGTGAGTTTTTATGCATGGCCCTCATCAACTCTCTCAAGCATAATTAACTTGATGTTGTAATTACTTTGCCTCTACCTTGGATAACTAAAAAGAAGGATTGAGCTTGAAGCTCTTGTATTCCAAAATGATAAAGATATAAAGGACCTAGCTCTCGTGTAGCCTATCGTCGTGAATAAGGTGTTATAACACTAATCCTAACTCTATATATATTGAGAGATGACGCCTAACATGTGCCTCTCTCCTGATTTGCTAAATCTTTCTTTTTGTTGAAGAAATTGAAAAATGTCCATTAAAAATCTCATAATGAGAACATGTATCATTCTTCTTCAATTGTGGTAGATTGCATATCTAGGTTTGGAGTAATTCTTGAGAGTAGGTCAAGAAATCGTTTCTTGGTATTCATTGTCTTCCACCTCCAGTCTTCTTTCCTATGTGGCCTAGATGGTAATTAACCCACATGGAGTCTACTAATTCCAAGTGGCTTGTTATGTGGCTTATTAAATTCTAAATAGCTCACCAAGTGATTATTAATCTTAAAGGCCTCACTAATTGTAGCCTTAGCTTATTAATTTTAGGTGGTTTCCTAATGGTGGATGCAGCCATTAATCTCAAGTAATCCACTAATTACGTAAGTGATTTCTAATTAATTAGTGGCTTACTATCATTAAAAAAAACCCACAATGACCTTATTTAATTATGGTCAATTCTTGGCATGTAAGTCTTAGTACCCTCGTAATATCCGCTCCATGACCGGCCTCTACCCGCTTCATGGCTGGCCAATACCTGTTCCATGGCCAGCTGATACCTTAAGGTTTTCCTTTTAATATTCGAGCTCATGGCCTGTCTTTGGTGGTTGTCCTTCTCGTACCCAGGGTAGAAGCACACTACGCCCTAGCCACTTGTGGCCCCTCCTTGAAGTACTTAGTATTTTTTGTATATAAAAATTCATACAAGTTGCTCCACAATCATTAGAATTAATTAATTTGAGAATCGGACAAATTGCCCACCTCAATTTTGGAATTCTCATGATTAAGGTTTCAATTTTTTTTAAATGCAATTCTTTGGCACTTATGGCTTATGGAAAAAAAGTTACGTGCCAAAAAGCATTTAAAGAAATGAAATGTGACAAAAACCATGAAATTAACAAACTTCATTGTATTTTCTTATATACTATGCTCACAACAAAATTCAAGCGATTTGAATGTAATTTCAATCATTTTTGAAGTATTTTTTGAGAAAAGTTAATAGTGCACATACTGTGACAGTATTAATTTTTTGTACAATAATATTTGTTTCTCTTAGAATATGACACTATATAGAGGTTTAGTACAAGATATATCTTCCTTAGGATAAAGACTACAAGAATATGAAAAAATATAATACAAATTCATTGTATATTTGACGTGGTTGATGTTCAAAAACACGATTTTAGCAAAACTGTGTTTGTGACGTATTAAATTGGGGACCGTAGTGTACTTTCACCCCCTAGTGGCTTCTTTTTCCTGTGCAGATAACTCCTCATCATGTCCTAGCTCTTCCATCCTTGGTGGCTTCATTCTCCTCCTGTTTTTGGAGTGGTTCATTCTCCTACCTCGGTGGTGGCTTCCGTGCGCCATAGCCGATGATTCTTGGTTGTCATTTGTTGTTGTTGCCCTATCCCATTGCTCTCGTTGCTGCTTAGTTGGTGACCACTTTTGTTTCATGGATCTATTTATTCTAGCAATGCTTAAGGCTCTTAATTGGTCCTCAACACCTACACTTGAGGATGCCCTCCACTTCATATTCCAAATGATCTCCCACAAGGTCGAGAGGTGGCCTAATCATTTGCTTGCGATCGGGCCATGGAGAGGTGCGTGACAACGGGTAATTAATTAATAAACCACAAATTTGCTAGCAAATTACATTAGATAAATGACTGCACTCACAATTAGTAAGCTTTTGAAGACTAGTAGCCACTTAATTAAGGGGCTATTTAAAATTTAATAAGCCACATAGCAAGTCATTAGGATTAGTGGGCTTTATGGTGACTAATACCCACTTAGGACACATAGGTGAGATAGAAAGAGGTGGAAGTAAGTAGAGGCCAAGAAACAACTTCTTGGTAAGCCTTAGGAATTTTTTCATACCTAGGTAATATATAGGTAGATTATATAATGCAATCTACCACATTTTAACTGAAAAAAAAGATGGAGATTATATGTGCTCTCTTTGAGGATGTCCGGAGGAATTATCTTCATTTTTTCTAAAAGAAAATAGGAGACATAGTAATATAGGAAAGGGCCACATATTATGCGTCTCCTCCCACTACATATAAAATTAGGAGTAGAGTTAGCACACCTTATTCACGATGATAGGCTACACAAGAGCTATGTCCTTTGTATCTTTACCATTTTGGAATACAAGAGCTTCAAGCTCACATCTTCTTCTTAGTTATTCAAGGTAGAAACAAAGTAATTGATAGCATAGACATCATCAAATTGATTATGTTTGAGAGAGTTGATGAATGCAATGCATAGAAACTCATATGAGGTGAGATAGACATATGTGTCGGAAATTGAGTGTGATTGAATTATATAAGACTTCTAAGAAGTGAGAAAATCGTAGGAGCTGAGACGCAATTGTGTAAGGAGTGACTTATAGAATCATACATGTGATAAAATAATTATAAGATAATGAAATGCAATTGTGTAATGAAAGATCATAGAAACTCATATGAGGTGAGAATAGTTGCATTACAAAGTTGGTGAGTGGAGTTGGATACTTTAAAGTCATTGAGGAGATTAATGAGGGGAGGAGGAAATTAAGAATGTTAAAATAAGAATGTATGAGATTGCATGCAAGGACGTTGATAATTGAGTTCATGTATTAATGATTGTTAAGAGTCTAAAAATCATTAAGTTTCTTATATGACCAAAATTTATAATTATATCCTTTGCACATTTATTTCATTTTGCTTCATTCTTATAGACAACACTTCCATGTAAGCAATGAGCAGATAGGAAATTAAGATAATAATTTATTTTTACTAATTTAAGATGTTTTTGCCAAATGATTTGAATATATTCGGAATATTCTAGATTTTTCCTCAAAATAGTAAAAATTTGTGACCTATTACCGTGGAATGCAGAGGCCCAAAAAAACAAAGGGGCCTTGAATTTGAAAATGTCTGATTCAATTTGGGAACCGGGAATTGCTAAAATGATAGAATAATTATGTGATATTAGATAAGTATAGAATTAAAACCGATGATGATCTCAAGAAAAAATAAATGAAATGGTTTTTTTGAGATTGTTGTGATTGAAGATTGAGTCAATCAAAATACAAAGGGCGACCAACTTGCTTTGTTTTTATTCCATCACTTTTGTCTTTGTCCTATCTATGGCTCAACTCTACATTTTGGACTCCAAAAATTATTATTTGTGGTCGAAGAAATTATCTTCAGCTGAATATATATGAGGACATAAATTTGATTCATACACAATATGAGTGTCGAGACATCTACATACGATGGGAGAGGAGAGAGACATGTTTGCTAACCTAAGATGGGAGAAGGAAATTAGAAATTTAGGAGATCCTCATGTCCTTTTAATCCATTGTTGGCACATAACAAAAGCGTTGCAAAGCAATATGGTGATGACTACGAGATGACTCTATTTTCACGGTCCACACAAGCATAGAGGTAGAAAGTGGAGGAAGAACGACAACGATATGCAGAAAATAACAAGATGCGAACGAATGAGTTGGAAAAGGACGCAACAAGGTTCGTGGATAACGAGGCAGATGATGCGGTTGATTTAAGTGCTGACAAGTCAATCAACGTGGAAGAGGAGGTCAAGGTCGTAGTCAAATCTTTGAGGTCCTTGCTATTTTGCGAGAGGATGTGAGCCCAATATGGTGCCCACATGTGTGTTTTATCACAAAAAATCATTAGACGTTTACCTTTGCATTCCTTCAATTGCTTAAAATTATAAAAAGAATGAAGCTTTTGTGTTTAATTTAAAATTAAGTTTGAAGGGTTTAGTGGTTGTTGCGTTGGAGTCGGGGTTGTTAGTGAATGGTTAAGTTAGTATGTGAGTTAGTTGGGTTAGATTTTTAGTAGGATTATGTTGAAGTGTGGTTGGGCCCAAGTTAAGTGTTCATTTTAGGATGTGTTGAGGGTGGTTTAAGGGAAGGTTGGCCTTCTTAGAAGGGGGGATCCCAGCGAATTCCGGATCAACGGATCAGGCTAGGAATGCCGAAAAGAGCAGTTCGCTTCTGTTTTTTTTCCTCTGGTGTGTGTGGTAGTTCGGAGCTCAGATGCAGACTGTGAGGGCGAGCCAAGGGCTTACTAGCCGAATGTGGCTAGAATTCAGAGTGCAGAAGGAATGTGAGGGCGAGCCAGGGGCTTACTTGCCGAATGTGGCTAGAATTCAGAGTGCAGAAGGAATATGAGGGCTGAGCCAGGGGCTTACTCGCCAAATGTGGCCAGAGTTCGGAGCTCAGATGCAGACTGCGAGGGCGAGCCAGGGGCTTACTAGCCGAATGTGGCTAGAATTCAGAGCTCAGACATAGACTGTGAGGGCGGAGCCAGGGGCTTACTCGGGAGAAGGAGGCATGGCCAAGTGGACACTGGTAGCTAATTTTGAGTGTGACTCAGGGAGGTTTGGAGCTAGAGCTCTCATAGTGTTGCAAAGCAGAAGGAGGGATTAGTAAGGGTAGTAGTTGGGTAAGATTTAAGTGACCCCTAATCGTGGGGTTTGTCTTGAGACTCTAGGGGTTAGATTAATTAGTCGGACTACATATGCATTAGGTAGGAAATTGGGAGTGGAAGAATGTGTTAGGGTGATTGTGTGTAATGACATCACAGGTGCACAAGTATTTGTCAATGCTAATGTCCTGCGTATTTAAATAAAAAGAGTATGCTTTGTAATTGAATTTATTGGAGCATGAGTACGGGTTTTCCAAGGCTAAGTGTCCACAAAAACATGTGAGCCATAGATCTCCACCTGGATTACAGACGCTCAAGGGTGGGGATTTATGGCTGACATAAATGGTGCGTCCGCCGAGAGTGAAGCGGAATTAGGAGACCAAGACTTGGAGACACAAACCTGAGAGAGAAGAAGGAGCACATGGTGTGTGGTAAGCATCTCACCTTGTTTTGATTTTTTTCATTTGGTTAGGGTAATTGAATTCCATTTTTTTCCTTGGAGTGGATTGTATTTTTCATTTATGCATCTTGTTTTGAGGAAGGAGCGTGGCTTAAGGTGATGTCCTAAACCTTCTTGAGATGGCATAAGGACATAACACTAATAGCACGATCATTAGCTCACTAAATCTTAGAGGGATAATTAATTTTAGGAAGAGTCAACTTTGACACTCACCTTGGGATGAGTATCCAAGTTGAAGGATTTTGAATTTGATGTTTTAGACAAGACTTGTTAGTTGAAAATTGTTGTGGTCGATGTCACATTGAGTCACGGTCGAGTGTGAGTGCTAACTTGCAGGGGGAAGCGAATTGCTTGAGGTATGACATTCTTCAAAGTGAATTCATAAATTAATTAAGGAAGGATTCTAATACTTGTTTTTGTTGTTATCCATTGTAGAAGGTAATTCTCTAGTCATTGCATTGTGTTGGAGGCGAGAGGGTGATGCCTCGGTCTTCAATGTGGTGCATGGCGAAGGTCAGCCCCTCACTCTCGGTATTGTGGTGAGTATCAATTCGAGGGAAGAGTTAGGAGGTGATTCTCCGACTTGACTGAGAATTGACATGAGCATGCTTATCCCTTGTTTGGGATTTTTCACCTAAGTTGGCCTGCAGGTTCTTTTTCCTCACCTCCTCAATTTTAAGTACACATCGAGAAAAGTGAAAACATTAAGGAGTGAAGGTGGCAAAGGGTATGTGTGGTCAAGTGAGGGTTGATCGATTTTTCAGGGAATGCGAGGTAAGACCCGATCGCACAAACCTGAATTGGAATTAGGATTAGAGAAGATTGCACATAGGAAAAGATTGTCTAAGATCAGTGAAGTTGTAGAAGAGGTAGAAGTTAGAAGAGAAAGTTGCTTGAATGTGGAGCCTATTGTAAGTCCAGTTTAGAAAATCTAGAGGGAGATACTCAACTTGATGAGGAGGCTACTTCCTCTAAGTTGAGTGGCGAGACATTGACGGAGACTGATATAGTTAGGGAAGAAATTCTTGTGGAAGTTGATAGTGGAATAGGAGTGAACACACCGATCACCATGGCTTAGTCGGGGGGAGGTCCACCTCCCTTTCCATCCATTGATCCATTGGTTAGGCCGAGGGGTTTATCCATTGTGGTTCCAAAAACTTGGCGGCGGTGGATATGCCATCCCACCTCCCTAAGCTTTATGGAACTAAGGATGAGGATCTTTCTAGGCAGGGAAACTCAAGTATGTGAGCGTAGAGCAGAGAGCGGAGAGCGGAGAGCGGAGATTGGAGAGCGGAAAATTTAGATTTTGTTAGGTAATTTTAGGAGAAGCAGTACCTATTTCCGTGGAATTAGAGATATTTTCAATTACATTTTTTGGAAAGGAACCCCATTCCCGTGGACAGTATAACTTAGAATTGTTTGAGAAACCAATGGATCCTATAGGCGTGGAAGATTGCATTTGTTATTAAACATCTTTTAGTATATGTTTAAAATGTAATATATTTGATTAGGGCTAACATCAACAAATGAAAATCAAAATACCATACACAAAAAATAATTTATTGGTCAACAAAATGTATCCAACATGAAGACTTACAAAAATGTGTAGTTAGTTCAAGTAGCTATATAGTCTAGTTTAGGGCCATCTACACCCTATCTGCGGGGCATGTCCAATATGGGTAAAAAGATCCAAAAAACATGCCATAAAACTCCGTTGCACCATAACAACTTTCTAATTCATCTCTAAGCCTAGCCAAATTACGCAAAGACAACTCCGCCAACTCCGACCGCAAAATCCTCTTGGAAATTGTTGAGGTGACGTGGCGGCTCTGCGAAAACAACATGAGGTTCAATTTAAAAAGTTTTACCAGGTTGTGTTCGCGTGGCAAACACAACTCTGGGAGAGCATGTGGACCCATCCTAAACTCATGCGCCGCCAAACGAAGCGCATGGTACTCCACACTGGTATCGACAATGTCTTTCCATGCTTTGCAACATAGTCGTAATTTGCCGATCACCAACAAACGGCGTTTGGTGTCAAACGCCTTCTCCCGGCTCGTATAATCCTTTGTAGCACCCACCACTAAGTTCGGAACTAATACGGACAACTGTACATCTAGGTCCAGCTCCAATACGTGGGGCACAATGACGACGAATCGGCGCGTTTTTGCGTTACCTGAGTCACATTGAAACACACAACCTGAATATAATAACATAAGAATAAACCAACAGAATTCAAATGTGGCTTGCACACAAATAATGTGGCTACATTATCCAGCAGAAATCAAATTAAAAATGTAGGCTAAGGGCCCAAGGAACTTACCCACCCACGGCATCTTGAATATGCTGAGATGGCAAATTGAAACAACCAAATTCCAAAACAAAAGCCTAACCTGAATCCAAAACATTCAACCTCTTAGATGCAAAACCTGATTGCAAATTGAAACAACCAAATTCCTAAACAAAAGATTTCAACCCAAAGCCAATACATTCAACCTCTTAGATGCAAAACCAGATTGCAAATTGAAACTACCAAACTCCTAAACAAAAGATTTCAACCCAAAGCCAATACATACAACCTCTTAGATGCAAAACCAGATTGCAAATTGAAACTACCAAATTCCTAAACAAAAGCCTAATACAATTCGAATACATGTAAACTCTTAGGTGCAAAACCAGATTGCAAATTGAAACTACCAAATTCCTAAACAAAAGCCTAATACAATTCAAATACATGTAAACTCTTAGGTGCAAAACCAGATTGCAAGTTGAAACTACCAATTTCCTAAACAAAAGCCTAATGCAATTCCAATACATTTAAACACTTAGGTGCAAAACCAGATTCCAAAAGAAAAGATTACAATCCAAATCAAATGCATTCAACATCTTAGATGCAATACTAGATCCTAAAATGCTGGCCTATCCTCTTCCCTAACAAACCAAAACAACATTCACAAGCACTTGGATTCAATACCTGAATCCAAACCAAGAATGTGGCCTACACCCTCATTCACATAACAAAAACAAACATCAGAAACACACACTTTAAATATATAAATTAGAACAGAGAGTGTGGCCTACCCTGAAATCGAGGCCTCCCTGAAATCGAGGCCAACCCTCAAATCGAGGCCTACCCTGAAATCGAGGCAAAGAAGTAAAAATTTGCAATCTATAAAGGCCTGGCATAATGAGGGGCATTTGGAAGAGGCCTCACTTTTTTTTCGAGGCATGGGCTTGAAAACTTAATATGATTTCATCATATTTGAATGCTCTCAGCAATTTTTTGTAGTATGCCTTGTATGAGGAGTAGCATTCAGTAGCATGAGACCAGGGATGGGATTGAAAATTTAAAATGTATTGTTCATTTTTGAATGTTTTATGTCTTTTTAGTATTGGGTAATGCGTTACTATGTGGTGTGGGAAGAGGCCTCGGATCCGAGGCCTCATTTTTGGGTGCAGGCATTGTGTTGAAAACTTAAAATGTTTTCATCAGAATCGATTGCTCTATGCCACTTCTGTAGTATGCCTTGTATTAGGATTAGCATTCAGTAGCATGAGTCCAGGGATGGGATTGTAAACTTAATATGTTTTGTTCATTTTTGAATGTTTTATGTCCTTTTGGTATTGGGTAATGCGTATGTGGTGTGGGAAGAGGCATCGGATCCGAGTACAATTGAGTACAAGAGAAGAGATACAAACGATGATGAAAACATGAAGAATGCAATGCGGGTTGACATTAGGAATATGAAATGGCGGAGAGAAAGAATGAAACTTGCGCCAGATATCAACAATAAAACCAACACATAACTTTTATTATAGCCGGAAAACAAGAACAAACGGAGTTATAATCTCCAAAACCAAAATGAAAAACTAAGGGCTTGGAGAACATTCCCTATCACTCTCCTCACCCTCATTTGCTTCTAACAAGAAAAGATTGCGTGTTCCACGCGAGAAATGACGAACGCGAGGAGGAGGTGGGGAGTCAGCCTTCGCAAAGTAATTCGCCATTGCACTAGCATACGGGGGAAGCTCAAACGGCTTCGGAGGACTTGAAAACATGTCCCCACGAATGACTGCGACATCCGCTGGCTCTCTAAACATCCAAGCAAAAGGATTAGGAACATGATGACACTAGAAAATGAGAACTTGAAATTAAGGCAAACAAGGCAAAATCTAGAAAGCAAACTTACGCACAAAGGAATCCGAATGCTCTCTTGGTCATCTTTTGAGGAGGATCAAAGATAGATGTAGATGGAGATGCAACTGAGCGAGATATACGCGCAGGTTGGGGATCGCGCATAGGGAGTAAGAGTGCATTGAAAATGAGGGGGTCACTTAGCTTTGAACGAAGCTTCGACCGGACATGTGACAATTTTTTGTAATTTTTCAATTGTCATGTCCGTCGACGAGAACTCATTAAAATGGCGGTCAATCTGTGCACGAAGAAAAAATGATTTGAGATAAAGAGAGTCAATGCTTGAATGGGATGAGTTGGATTCTAGAGTGATTTGAGATGAAGACAGTACCTCATGAAAGAAATCATCTCCATTGTCAGGGTGTGCAACGGATATGTACTTCTCAAAAGAACGGGCCCGAATACTCTTAATTGTTCTCTCTTGGGCTTTGGTCATAACATTCCAAATCTCAGTGGCTGATCTCTCTGCAACTGGTGTCGTCTCACGGTAATGCCTCACTGCAATGTCTGCTTGAGCTGAAATGTCTCTCTGCGAGATAGAACTTGGTGAGTTTATATTAAAGGAGATTGTCTATGTTGGAAGCTATAAATGATTGAATGCACAAAACCATACCTTGTAAAGAAACTTAACGAACACATCAGCCGTCAAGGTGTACCAAGTTGGGCGACTCTCCTTTATTTTCTCGCATGCTTTGTAGTCAGCTGGCGATATGAGATCCTTGAAGGTGGACAATTCTAACCTTCCAAAAGTGCGGATTCGAAGAAGCTTGGCCGGAATATTTGCTTTGACATAATCATGCTCGGTTGACCTGAGACAAAGTATGTGAGGAAGTTGCACTGAAAATAATGCAAAAAAATTGAATAAAAAATGCAAAATGAATGAATAAGTGAGTGAGTTTACCAATTAATGTCGCTCATGGCATTGAGGAATACACCAGTGTAGCCTCTAGGGTCAACAATTATGCAGTCCACCGAGATATGCCAACTCTTTTCATCGGGGTGGTGGTTATTGACATGCCTCCACCAAGCAGTGAGACGATGATTGCCTTCCCAAACGAAGAACATCTTCCCCGCGAAATGTGCGAGATCCGGATCCAGCTTGAGCTTGGTATCAAATTCTGCGGAGGCCTCTTGCCAAAGGGGGCTCCAAGAGGCCATGATGCCAGGGGGAATGGGAAGGTCCACGGGAACATCGTTGAAAATAGAAACGTAAAGAACTCGATCACCCTCTCGGTATCCCATTACAAACTCACATTCCAAGCGCTGCACCTCAAACTCACTGATAGGACGGACAAGAGGGAGGGCTCTCAAGCGGCACAAAGGAATGGATAAACGGGACTTACCCGTTGGCTTAATCCGGAGGCGTTGGATAACACCAACGGAATCTTCCTTTTGTGATTTCCGAAGCTCAAGTTCACACACAACAGGATCGGTGTCGGAAACAGCTTGCACGGCATCGTCACACATTGGGAGAGCCTAACAAAATCACAAACAAGAAATGAATGCTAAGAATGCTTGAACACAAGAAATTTGCTAAACACATCACTCAACAACCATCCAACTTACCTCTACTTGCATTTCGCCTTCTGAATTAAAAGCATCCACCTGGACGGCTTCAACTTCAACCAACAGAGCCTCAACAACAACATCCTCTCCAAATTCGGGTTGCGATTGAGCGCCTTGTGAAGAGTCCATTTCCTAAGAACATGAAGAGAATAAGAATTTCAAAAAGCAAGGTCAATATTTTAGTGACCATAAAAAAACAAAAACCCAAACCTCCTTCCACACACCATAGACTCGAAAATATGAAATCAGTTTGTGCACTCTAGAATGAGGCCTCGGATCCGAGGCCTCTTCCCACAACTCATACAAATACCCTAGCATAACCTGAAATGGCCGAGAGGGCCTCAAAATCATCATATTAGCCCCCGTTAAGAAATCAGTTTGTGCACTCTAGAATGAGGCCTCGGATCCGAGGCCTCTTCCCACAAGTCATACAAATACCCTAGCATAACCTGAAATGGCCGAGGGGGCCTCAAAATCATCATATTAGCCCCCCTTAAGAAATCAGATTGTGCACTCTAGAATGAGGCCTCGGATCCGAGGCCTCTTCCCACAAGTCATACACTTAGCCTATAAGAACCTGAAATGGCCGAGAGGGCCTCAAAATCATCATATTGGCCCCCCTTAAGAAATCAGTTTGTGCACTCTAGAATAAGGCCTCGGATCCGAGGCCTCTTCCCACAAGTCATACACTTAGCCTATAAGAACCTGAAATGGCCGAGGGGGCCTCAAAATCATCATATTAGCCCCCCTTAAGAAATCAGATTGTGCACTCTAGAATGAGGCCTCGGATCCGAGGCCTCTTCCCACAAGTCATACACTTGGCCTATCAGAACCTGAAATGGCCGAGAGGGCCTCAAAATCATCATATTGGCCCCCCTTAAGAAATCAGTTTGTGCACTCTAGAATGAGGCCTCGGATCCGAGGCCTCTTCCCACATTCATACAAATACCCTAGCATAACCTGAAATGGCCGAGGGGGCCTCAAAATCATCATATTAGCCCCCTTTAAGAAATCAGATTGTGCACTCTAGAATGAGGCCTCGGATCCAAGGCCTCTTCCCACAAAGCATACACTTAGCCTATCAGAACCTGAAATGGCCGAGAGGGCCTCAAAATCATCATATTGGCCCCCCTTAAGAAATCAGTTTGTGCACTCTAGAATGAGGCCTCGGATCCGAGGCCTCTTCCCACAAGTCATACACTTAGCCTATAAGAACCTGAAATGGCCGAGAGGGCCTCAAAATCATCATATTGGCCCCCCTTAAGAAATCAGATTGTGCACTCTAGAATGAGGCCTCGGATCCGAGGCCTCTTCCCACAAGTCATACACTTAGCCTATCAGAACCTGAAATGGCCGAGAGGGCCTCAAAATCATCATATTGGCCCCCCTTAAGAAATCAGATTGTGCACTCTAGAATGAGGCCTCGGATCCGAGGCCTCTTCCCACAAGTCATACACTTAGCCTATCAGAACCTGAAATGGCCGAGAGGGCCTCAAAATCATCATATTGGCCCCCCTTAAGAAATCAGTTTGTGCACTCTAGAATGAGGCCTCGGATCCGAGGCCTCTTCCCACATTCATACAAATACCCTAGCATAACCTGAAATGGCCGAGGGGGCCTCAAAATCATCATATTAGCCCCCCTTAAGAAATCAGATTGTGCCCTCTAGAATGAGGCCTCGGATCCGAGGCCTCTTCCCACAAGTCATACACTTAGCCTATAAGAACCTGAAATGGCCGAGAGGGCCTCAAAATCATCATATTGGCCCCCCTTAAGAAATCAGTTTGTGCACTCTAGAATGAGGCCTCGGATCCGAGGCCTCTTCCCACAAGCCATACACTTAGCCTATCAGAACCTGAAATGGCCGAGAGGGCCTCAAAATCATCATATTGGCCCCCCTTAAGAAATCAGTTTGTGCACTCTAGAATGAGGCCTCGGATCCGAGGCCTCTTCCCACAAGTCATACACTTAGCCTATCAGAACCTGAAATGGCCGAGGGGGCCTCAAAATCATCATATTAGCCCCCCTTAAGAAATCAGATTGTGCACTCTAGAATGAGGCCTCGGATCCGAGGCCTCTTCCCACAAGTCATACACTTAGCCTATAAGAACCTGAAATGGCCGAGAGGGCCTCAAAATCATCATATTGGCCCCCCTTAAGAAATCAGTTTGTGCACTCTAGAATGAGGCCTCGGATCCGAGGCCTCTTCCCACAACTCATACAAATACCCTAGCATAACCTGAAATGGCCGAGGGGGCCTCAAAATCATCATATTAGCCCCCCTTAAGAAATCAGATTGTGCACTCTAGAATGAGGCCTCGGATCCGAGGCCTCTTCCCACAAGTCATACACTTAGCCTATCAGAACCTGAAATGGCCGAGAGGGCCTCAAAATCATCATATTGGCCCCCCTTAAGAAATCAGTTTGTGCACTCTAGAATGAGGCCTCGGATCCGAGGCCTCTTCCCACAAGTCATACACTTAGCCTATAAGAACCTGAAATGGCCGAGGGGGCCTCAAAATCATCATATTAGCCCCCCTTAAGAAATCAGATTGTGCACTCTAGAATGAGGCCTCGAATCCGAGGCCTCTTCCCACAAGTCATACACTTAGCCTATCAGAACCTGAAATGGCCGAGAGGGCCTCAAAATCATCATATTGGCCCCCCTTAAGAAATCAGTTTGTGCACTCTAGAATGAGGCCTCGGATCCGAGGCCTCTTCCCACATTCATACAAATACCCTAGCATAACCTGAAATGGCCGAGGGGGCCTCAAAATCATCATATTAGCCCCCCTTAAGAAATCAGATTGTGCACTCTAGAATGAGGCCTCGGATCCGAGGCCTCTTCCCACAAGCCATACACTTAGCCTATCAGAACCTGAAATGGCCGAGAGGGCCTCAAAATCATCATATTGGCCCCCCTTAAGAAATCAGTTTGTGCCCTCTAGAATGAGGCCTCGGATCCGAGGCCTCTTCCCACAAGTCATACACTTAGCCTATCAGAACCTGAAATGGCCGAGAGGGCCTCAAAATCATCATATTGGCCCCCCTTAAGAAATCAGATTGTGCACTCTAGAATGAGGCCTCGGATCCGAGGCCTCTTCCCACAAGTCATACACTTAGCCTATCAGAACCTGAAATGGCCGAGAGGGCCTCAAAATCATCATATTGGCCCCCCTTAAGAAATCAGATTGTGCACTCTAGAATGAGGCCTCGGATCCGAGGCCTCTTCCCACAAGTCATACACTTAGCCTATCAGAACCTGAAATGGCCGAGAGGGCCTCAAAATCATCATATTGGCCCCCCTTAAGAAATCAGTTTGTGCACTCTAGAATGAGGCCTCGGATCCGAGGCCTCTTCCCACATTCATACAAATACCCTAGCATAACCTGAAATGGCCGAGGGGGCCTCAAAATCATCATATTAGCCCCCCTTAAGAAATCAGATTGTGCCCTCTAGAATGAGGCCTCGGATCCGAGGCCTCTTCCCACAAGTCATACACTTAGCCTATCAGAACCTGAAATGGCCGAGAGGGCCTCAAAATCATCATATTGGCCCCCCTTAAGAAATCAGTTTGTGCACTCTAGAATGAGGCCTCGGATCCGAGGCCTCTTCCCACAAGTCATACACTTAGCCTATAAGAACCTGAAATGGCCGAGGGGGCCTCAAAATCATCATATTAGCCCCCCTTAAGAAATCAGATTGTGCCCTCTAGAATGAGGCCTCGGATCCGAGGCCTCTTCCCACAAGTCATACACTTAGCCTATCAGAACCTGAAATGGCCGAGAGGGCCTCAAAATCATCATATTGGCCCCCCTTAAGAAATCAGATTGTGCACTTTAGAATGAGGCCTCGGATCCGAGGCCTCTTCCCACAAGTCATACACTTAGCCTATCAGAACCTGAAATGGCCGAGAGGGCCTCAAAATCATCATATTAGCCCCCCTTAAGAAATCAGTTTGTGCACTCTAGAATGAGGCCTCGGATCCGAGGCCTCTTCCCACAAGTCATACACTTAGCCTATCAGAACCTGAAATGGCCGAGAGGGCCTCAAAATCATCATATTGGCCCCCCTTAAGAAATCAGTTCGTGCACTCTAGAATGAGGCCTCGGATCCGAGGCCTCTTCCCACATTCATACAAATACCCTAGCATAACCTGAAATGGCCGAGGGGGCCTCAAAATCATCATATTAGTCCCCCTTAAGAAATCAGATTGTGCACTCTAGAATGAGGCCTCGGATCCGAGGCCTCTTCCCACAAGCCATACACTTAGCCTATCAGAACCTGAAATGGCCGAGAGGGCCTCAAAATCATCATATTGGCCCCCCTTAAGAAATCAGTTTGTGCCCTCTAGAATGAGGCCTCGGATCCGAGGCCTCTTCCCACAAGTCATACACTTAGCCTATCAGAACCTGAAATGGCCGAGAGGGCCTCAAAATCATCATATTGGCCCCCCTTAAGAAATCAGTTTGTGCACTCTAGAATGAGGCCTCGGATCCGAGGCCTCTTCCCACATTCATACAAATACCCTAGCATAACCTGAAATGGCCGAGGGGGCCTCAAAATCATCATATTAGCCCCCCTTAAGAAATCAGATTGTGCCCTCTAGAATGAGGCCTCGGATCCGAGGCCTCTTCCCACAAGTCATACACTTAGCCTATCAGAACCTGAAATGGCCGAGAGGGCCTCAAAATCATCATATTGGCCCCCCTTAAGAAATCAGTTTGTGCACTCTAGAATGAGGCCTCGGATCCGAGGCCTCTTCCCACAAGTCATACACTTAGCCTATAAGAACCTGAAATGGCCGAGGGGGCCTCAAAATCATCATATTAGCCCCCCTTAAGAAATCAGATTGTGCCCTCTAGAATGAGGCCTCGGATCCGAGGCCTCTTCCCACAAGTCATACACTTAGCCTATCAGAACCTGAAATGGCCGAGAGGGCCTCAAAATCATCATATTGGCCCCCCTTAAGAAATCAGATTGTGCACTTTAGAATGAGGCCTCGGATCCGAGGCCTCTTCCCACAAGTCATACACTTAGCCTATCAGAACCTGAAATGGCCGAGAGGGCCTCAAAATCATCATATTAGCCCCCCTTAAGAAATCAGTTTGTGCACTCTAGAATGAGGCCTCGGATCCGAGGCCTCTTCCCACAAGTCATACACTTAGCCTATCAGAACCTGAAATGGCCGAGAGGGCCTCAAAATCATCATATTGGCCCCCCTTAAGAAATCAGTTCGTGCACTCTAGAATGAGGCCTCGGATCCGAGGCCTCTTCCCACATTCATACAAATACCCTAGCATAACCTGAAATGGCCGAGGGGGCCTCAAAATCATCATATTAGTCCCCCTTAAGAAATCAGATTGTGCACTCTAGAATGAGGCCTCGGATCCGAGGCCTCTTCCCACAAGCCATACACTTAGCCTATCAGAACCTGAAATGGCCGAGAGGGCCTCAAAATCATCATATTGGCCCCCCTTAAGAAATCAGTTTGTGCCCTCTAGAATGAGGCCTCGGATCCGAGGCCTCTTCCCACAAGTCATACACTTAGCCTATCAGAACCTGAAATGGCCGAGAGGGCCTCAAAATCATCATATTGGCCCCCCTTAAGAAATCAGTTTGTGCACTCTAGAATGAGGCCTCGGATCCGAGGCCTCTTCCCACATTCATACAAATACCCTAGCATAACCTGAAATGGCCGAGGGGGCCTCAAAATCATCATATTAGCCCCCCTTAAGAAATCAGATTGTGCCCTCTAGAATGAGGCCTCGGATCCGAGGCCTCTTCCCACAAGTCATACACTTAGCCTATCAGAACCTGAAATGGCCGAGAGGGCCTCAAAATCATCATATTGGCCCCCCTTAAGAAATCAGTTTGTGCACTCTAGAATGAGGCCTCGGATCCGAGGCCTCTTCCCACAAGTCATACACTTAGCCTATAAGAACCTGAAATGGCCGAGGGGGCCTCAAAATCATCATATTAGCCCCCCTTAAGAAATCAGATTGTGCCCTCTAGAATGAGGCCTCGGATCCGAGGCCTCTTCCCACAAGTCATACACTTAGCCTATCAGAACCTGAAATGGCCGAGAGGGCCTCAAAATCATCATATTGGCCCCCCTTAAGAAATCAGTTTGTGCACTCTAGAATGAGGCCTCGGATCCGAGGCCTCTTCCCACAAGTCATACACTTAGCCTATAAGAACCTGAAATGGCCGAGGGGGCCTCAAAATCATCATATTAGCCCCCCTTAAGAAATCAGATTGTGCCCTCTAGAATGAGGCCTCGGATCCGAGGCCTCTTCCCACAAGTCATACACTTAGCCTATCAGAACCTGAAATGGCCGAGAGGGCCTCAAAATCATCATATTGGCCCCCCTTAAGAAATCAGATTGTGCACTTTAGAATGAGGCCTCGGATCCGAGGCCTCTTCCCACAAGTCATACACTTAGCCTATCAGAACCTGAAATGGCCGAGAGGGCCTCAAAATCATCATATTAGCCCCCCTTAAGAAATCAGTTTGTGCACTCTAGAATGAGGCCTCGGATCCGAGGCCTCTTCCCACAAGTCATACACTTAGCCTATCAGAACCTGAAATGGCCGAGAGGGCCTCAAAATCATCATATTGGCCCCCCTTAAGAAATCAGTTCGTGCACTCTAGAATGAGGCCTCGGATCCGAGGCCTCTTCCCACATTCATACAAATACCCTAGCATAACCTGAAATGGCCGAGGGGGCCTCAAAATCATCATATTAGTCCCCCTTAAGAAATCAGATTGTGCACTCTAGAATGAGGCCTCGGATCCGAGGCCTCTTCCCACAAGCCATACACTTAGCCTATCAGAACCTGAAATGGCCGAGAGGGCCTCAAAATCATCATATTGGCCCCCCTTAAGAAATCAGTTTGTGCCCTCTAGAATGAGGCCTCGGATCCGAGGCCTCTTCCCACAAGGCATACACTTAGCCTATCAGAACCTGAAATGGCCGAGAGGGCCTCAAAATCATCATATTGGCCCCCCTTAAGAAATCAGTTTGTGCACTCTAGAATGAGGCCTCGGATCCGAGGCCTCTTCCCACATTCATACAAATACCCTAGCATAACCTGAAATGGCCGAGGGGGCCTCAAAATCATCATATTAGCCCCCCTTAAGAAATCAGATTGTGCCCTCTAGAATGAGGCCTCGGATCCGAGGCCTCTTCCCACAAGTCATACACTTAGCCTATCAGAACCTGAAATGGCCGAGAGGGCCTCAAAATCATCATATTGGCCCCCCTTAAGAAATCAGTTTGTGCACTCTAGAATGAGGCCTCGGATCCGAGGCCTCTTCCCACAAGTCATACACTTAGCCTATAAGAACCTGAAATGGCCGAGGGGGCCTCAAAATCATCATATTAGCCCCCCTTAAGAAATCAGATTGTGCCCTCTAGAATGAGGCCTCGGATCCGAGGCCTCTTCCCACAAGTCATACACTTAGCCTATCAGAACCTGAAATGGCCGAGAGGGCCTCAAAATCATCATATTGGCCCCCCTTAAGAAATCAGATTGTGCACTTTAGAATGAGGCCTCGGATCCGAGGCCTCTTCCCACAAGTCATACACTTAGCCTATCAGAACCTGAAATGGCCGAGAGGGCCTCAAAATCATCATATTAGCCCCCCTTAAGAAATCAGTTTGTGCACTCTAGAATGAGGCCTCGGATCCGAGGCCTCTTCCCACAAGTCATACACTTAGCCTATCAGAACCTGAAATGGCCGAGAGGGCCTCAAAATCATCATATTGGCCCCCCTTAAGAAATCAGTTCGTGCACTCTAGAATGAGGCCTCGGATCCGAGGCCTCTTCCCACATTCATACAAATACCCTAGCATAACCTGAAATGGCCGAGGGGGCCTCAAAATCATCATATTAGTCCCCCTTAAGAAATCAGATTGTGCACTCTAGAATGAGGCCTCGGATCCGAGGCCTCTTCCCACAAGCCATACACTTAGCCTATCAGAACCTGAAATGGCCGAGAGGGCCTCAAAATCATCATATTGGCCCCCCTTAAGAAATCAGTTTGTGCCCTCTAGAATGAGGCCTCGGATCCGAGGCCTCTTCCCACAAGGCATACACTTAGCCTATCAGAACCTGAAATGGCCGAGAGGGCCTCAAAATCATCATATTGGCCCCCCTTAAGAAATCAGTTTGTGCACTCTAGAATGAGGCCTCGGATCCGAGGCCTCTTCCCACATTCATACAAATACCCTAGCATAACCTGAAATGGCCGAGGGGGCCTCAAAATCATCATATTAGCCCCCCTTAAGAAATCAGATTGTGCCCTCTAGAATGAGGCCTCGGATCCGAGGCCTCTTCCCACAAGTCATACACTTAGCCTATCAGAACCTGAAATGGCCGAGAGGGCCTCAAAATCATCATATTGGCCCCCCTTAAGAAATCAGTTTGTGCACTCTAGAATGAGGCCTCGGATCCGAGGCCTCTTCCCACAAGTCATACACTTAGCCTATAAGAACCTGAAATGGCCGAGGGGGCCTCAAAATCATCATATTAGCCCCCCTTAAGAAATCAGATTGTGCCCTCTAGAATGAGGCCTCGGATCCGAGGCCTCTTCCCACAAGTCATACACTTAGCCTATCAGAACCTGAAATGGCCGAGAGGGCCTCAAAATCATCATATTGGCCCCCCTTAAGAAATCAGATTGTGCACTCTAGAATGAGGCCTCGGATCCGAGGCCTCTTCCCACAAGTCATACACTTAGCCTATCAGAACCTGAAATGGCCGAGAGGGCCTCAAAATCATCATATTAGCCCCCCTTAAGAAATCAGTTTGTGCACTCTAGAATGAGGCCTCGGATCCGAGGCCTCTTCCCACAAGTCATACACTTAGCCTATCAGAACCTGAAATGGCCGAGAGGGCCTCAAAATCATCATATTGGCCCCCCTTAAGAAATCAGTTCGTGCACTCTAGAATGAGGCCTCGGATCCGAGGCCTCTTCCCACATTCATACAAATACCCTAGCATAACCTGAAATGGCCGAGGGGGCCTCAAAATCATCATATTAGCCCCCCTTAAGAAATCAGATTGTGCCCTCTAGAATGAGGCCTCGGATCCGAGGCCTCTTCCCACAAGCCATACACTTAGCCTATCAGAACCTGAAATGGCCGAGAGGGCCTCAAAATCATCATATTGGCCCCCCTTAAGAAATCAGTTTGTGCCCTCTAGAATGAGGCCTCGGATCCGAGGCCTCTTCCCACAAGTCATACACTTAGCCTATCAGAACCTGAAATGGCCGAGAGGGCCTCAAAATCATCATATAGGCCCCCCTTAAGAAATCAGATTGTGCCCTCTAGAATGAGGCCTCGGATCCGAGGCCTCTTCCCACAAGTCATACACTTAGCCTATAAGAACCTGAAATGGCCGAGGGGGCCTCAAAATCATCATATTAGCCCCCCTTAAGAAATCAGATTGTGCCCTCTAGAATGAGGCCTCGGATCCGAGGCCTCTTCCCACAAGTCATACACTTAGCCTATCAGAACCTGAAATGGCCGAGAGGGCCTCAAAATCATCATATTGGCCCCCCTTAAGAAATCAGATTGTGCACTCTAGAATGAGGCCTCGGATCCGAGGCCTCTTCCCACAAGTCATACACTTAGCCTATCAGAACCTGAAATGGCCGAGAGGGCCTCAAAATCATCATATTAGCCCCCCTTAAGAAATCAGTTTGTGCACTCTAGAATGAGGCCTCGGATCCGAGGCCTCTTCCCACAAGTCATACACTTAGCCTATAAGAACCTGAAATGGCCGAGGGGGCCTCAAAATCATCATATTAGCCCCCCTTAAGAAATCAGATTGTGCACTCTAGAATGAGGCCTCGGATCCGAGGCCTCTTCCCACAAGTCATACACTTAGCCTATCAGAACCTGAAATGGCCGAGAGGGCCTCAAAATCATGATATTAGCCCCCCTTAAGAAATCAGTTTGTGCACTCTAGAATGAGGCCTCGGATCCGAGGCCTCTTCCCACATTCATACAAATACCCTAGCATAACCTGAAATGGCCGAGGGGGCCTCAAAATCATCATATTAGCCCCCCTTAAGAAATCAGATTGTGCCCTCTAGAATGAGGCCTCGGATCCGAGGCCTCTTCCCACAAGCCATACACTTAGCCTATCAAAACCTGAAATGGCCGAGAGGGCCTCAAAATCATCATATTGGCCCCCCTTAAGAAATCAGTTTGTGCACTCTAGAATGAGGCCTCGGATCCGAGGCCTCTTCCCACAAGTCATACACTTAGCCTATCAGAACCTGAAATGGCCGAGAGGGCCTCAAAATCATCATATTGGCCCCCCTTAAGAAATCAGTTTGTGCACTCTAGAATGAGGCCTCGGATCCGAGGCCTCTTCCATTATTCATACAAATACCCTAGCATAACCTGAAATGGCCGAGGGGGCCTCAAAATCATCATATTAGCCCCCCTTAAGAAATCAGATTGTGCCCTCTAGAATGAGGCCTCGGATCCGAGGCCTCTTCCCACAAGCCATACACTTAGCCTATCAGAACCTGAAATGGCCGAGAGGGCCTCAAAATCATCATATTGGCCCCCCTTAAGAAATCAGTTTGTGCACTCTAGAATGAGGCCTCGGATCCGAGGCCTCTTCCCACAAGCCATACACTTAGCCTATCAGAACCTGAAATGGCCGAGAGGGCCTCAAAATCATCATATTGGCCCCCCTTAAGAAATCAGTTTGTGCACTCTAGAATGAGGCCTCGGATCCGAGGCCTCTTCCCACAAGGCATACACTTAGCCTATCAGAACCTGAAATGGCCGAGAGGGCCTCAAAATCATCATATTGGCCCCCCTTAAGAAATCAGTTTGTGCACTCTAGAATGAGGCCTCGGATCCGAGGCCTCTTCCAACATTCATACAAATACCCTAGCATAACCTGAAATGGCCGAGGGGGCCTCAAAATCATCATATTAGCCCCCCTTAAGAAATCAGATTGTGCCCTCTAGAATGAGGCCTCGGATCCGAGGCCTCTTCCCACAAGCCATACACTTAGCCTATCAGAACCTGAAATGGCCGAGAGGGCCTCAAAATCATCATATTGGCCCCCCTTAAGAAATCAGATTGTGCCCTCTAGAATGAGGCCTCGGATCCGAGGCCTCTTCCCACAAGTCATACACTTAGCCTATAAGAACCTGAAATGGCCGAGGGGGCCTCAAAATCATCATATTAGCCCCCCTTAAGAAATCAGATTGTGCCCTCTAGAATGAGGCCTCGGATCCGAGGCCTCTTCCCACAAGTCATACACTTAGCCTATCAGAACCTGAAATGGCCGAGAGGGCCTCAAAATCATCATATTGGCCCCCCTTAAGAAATCAGATTGTGCACTCTAGAATGAGGCCTCGGATCCGAGGCCTCTTCCCACAAGTCATACACTTAGCCTATCAGAACCTGAAATGGCCGAGAGGGCCTCAAAATCATCATATTAGCCCCCCTTAAGAAATCAGTTTGTGCACTCTAGAATGAGGCCTCGGATCCGAGGCCTCTTCCCACAAGTCATACACTTAGCGTATAAGAACCTGAAATGGCCGAGGGGGCCTCAAAATCATCATATTAGCCCCCCTTAAGAAATCAGATTGTGCACTCTAGAATGAGGCCTCGGATCCGAGGCCTCTTCCCACAAGTCATACACTTAGCCTATCAGAACCTGAAATGGCCGAGAGGGCCTCAAAATCATGATATTAGCCCCCCTTAAGAAATCAGTTTGTGCACTCTAGAATGAGGCCTCGGATCCGAGGCCTCTTCCCACATTCATACAAATACCCTAGCATAACCTGAAATGGCCGAGGGGGCCTCAATATCATCATATTAGCCCCCCTTAAGAAATCAGATTGTGCACTCTAGAATGAGGCCTCGGATCCGAGGCCTCTTCCCACAAGCCATACACTTAGCCTATCAAAACCTGAAATGGCCGAGAGGGCCTCAAAATCATCATATTGGCCCCCCTTAAGAAATCAGTTTGTGCACTCTAGAATGAGGCCTCGGATCCGAGGCCTCTTCCCACAAGTCATACACTTAGCCTATCAGAACCTGAAATGGCCGAGAGGGCCTCAAAATCATCATATTGGCCCCCCTTAAGAAATCAGATTGTGCACTCTAGAATGAGGCCTCGGATCCGAGGCCTCTTCCCACAAGTCATACACTTAGCCTATCAGAACCTGAAATGGCCGAGAGGGCCTCAAAATCATCATATTAGCCCCCCTTAAGAAATCAGTTTGTGCACTCTAGAATGAGGCCTCGGATCCGAGGCCTCTTCCCACAAGTCATACACTTAGCCTATAAGAACCTGAAATGGCCGAGAGGGCCTCAAAATCATCATATTGGCCCCCCTTAAGAAATCAGTTCGTGCACTCTAGAATGAGGCCTCGGATCCGAGGCCTCTTCCCACATTCATACAAATACCCTAGCATAACCTGAAATGGCCGAGGGGGCCTCAAAATCATCATATTAGCCCCCCTTAAGAAATCAGATTGTGCCCTCTAGAATGAGGCCTCGGATCCGAGGCCTCTTCCCACAAGCCATACACTTAGCCTATCAGAACCTGAAATGGCCGAGAGGGCCTCAAAATCATCATATTGGCCCCCCTTAAGAAATCAGTTTGTGCCCTCTAGAATGAGGCCTCGGATCCGAGGCCTCTTCCCACAAGTCATACACTTAGCCTATCAGAACCTGAAATGGCCGAGAGGGCCTCAAAATCATCATATTGGCCCCCCTTAAGAAATCAGATTGTGCCCTCTAGAATGAGGCCTCGGATCCGAGGCCTCTTCCCACAAGTCATAAACTTAGCCTATAAGAACCTGAAATGGCCGAGGGGGCCTCAAAATCATCATATTAGCCCCCCTTAAGAAATCAGATTGTGCCCTCTAGAATGAGGCCTCGGATCCGAGGCCTCTTCCCACAAGTCATACACTTAGCCTATCAGAACCTGAAATGGCCGAGAGGGCCTCAAAATCATCATATTGGCCCCCCTTAAGAAATCAGATTGTGCACTCTAGAATGAGGCCTCGGATCCGAGGCCTCTTCCCACAAGTCATACACTTAGCCTATCAGAACCTGAAATGGCCGAGAGGGCCTCAAAATCATCATATTAGCCCCCCTTAAGAAATCAGTTTGTGCACTCTAGAATGAGGCCTCGGATCCGAGGCCTCTTCCCACAAGTCATACACTTAGCCTATAAGAACCTGAAATGGCCGAGGGGGCCTCAAAATCATCATATTAGCCCCCCTTAAGAAATCAGATTGTGCACTCTAGAATGAGGCCTCGGATCCGAGGCCTCTTCCCACAAGTCATACACTTAGCCTATCAGAACCTGAAATGGCCGAGAGGGCCTCAAAATCATGATATTAGCCCCCCTTAAGAAATCAGTTTGTGCACTCTAGAATGAGGCCTCGGATCCGAGGCCTCTTCCCACATTCATACAAATACCCTAGCATAACCTGAAATGGCCGAGGGGGCCTCAAAATCATCATATTAGCCCCCCTTAAGAAATCAGATTGTGCCCTCTAGAATGAGGCCTCGGATCCGAGGCCTCTTCCCACAAGCCATACACTTAGCCTATCAAAACCTGAAATGGCCGAGAGGGCCTCAAAATCATCATATTGGCCCCCCTTAAGAAATCAGTTTGTGCACTCTAGAATGAGGCCTCGGATCCGAGGCCTCTTCCCACAAGTCATACACTTAGCCTATCAGAACCTGAAATGGCCGAGAGGGCCTCAAAATCATCATATTGGCCCCCCTTAAGAAATCAGTTTGTGCACTCTAGAATGAGGCCTCGGATCCGAGGCCTCTTCCATTATTCATACAAATACCCTAGCATAACCTGAAATGGCCGAGGGGGCCTCAAAATCATCATATTAGCCCCCCTTAAGAAATCAGATTGTGCCCTCTAGAATGAGGCCTCGGATCCGAGGCCTCTTCCCACAAGCCATACACTTAGCCTATCAGAACCTGAAATGGCCGAGAGGGCCTCAAAATCATCATATTGGCCCCCCTTAAGAAATCAGTTTGTGCACTCTAGAATGAGGCCTCGGATCCGAGGCCTCTTCCCACAAGCCATACACTTAGCCTATCAGAACCTGAAATGGCCGAGAGGGCCTCAAAATCATCATATTGGCCCCCCTTAAGAAATCAGTTTGTGCACTCTAGAATGAGGCCTCGGATCCGAGGCCTCTTCCCACAAGGCATACACTTAGCCTATCAGAACCTGAAATGGCCGAGAGGGCCTCAAAATCATCATATTGGCCCCCCTTAAGAAATCAGTTTGTGCACTCTAGAATGAGGCCTCGGATCCGAGGCCTCTTCCAACATTCATACAAATACCCTAGCATAACCTGAAATGGCCGAGGGGGCCTCAAAATCATCATATTAGCCCCCCTTAAGAAATCAGATTGTGCCCTCTAGAATGAGGCCTCGGATCCGAGGCCTCTTCCCACAAGCCATACACTTAGCCTATCAGAACCTGAAATGGCCGAGAGGGCCTCAAAATCATCATATTGGCCCCCCTTAAGAAATCAGATTGTGCCCTCTAGAATGAGGCCTCGGATCCGAGGCCTCTTCCCACAAGTCATACACTTAGCCTATAAGAACCTGAAATGGCCGAGGGGGCCTCAAAATCATCATATTAGCCCCCCTTAAGAAATCAGATTGTGCCCTCTAGAATGAGGCCTCGGATCCGAGGCCTCTTCCCACAAGTCATACACTTAGCCTATCAGAACCTGAAATGGCCGAGAGGGCCTCAAAATCATCATATTGGCCCCCCTTAAGAAATCAGATTGTGCACTCTAGAATGAGGCCTCGGATCCGAGGCCTCTTCCCACAAGTCATACACTTAGCCTATCAGAACCTGAAATGGCCGAGAGGGCCTCAAAATCATCATATTAGCCCCCCTTAAGAAATCAGTTTGTGCACTCTAGAATGAGGCCTCGGATCCGAGGCCTCTTCCCACAAGTCATACACTTAGCGTATAAGAACCTGAAATGGCCGAGGGGGCCTCAAAATCATCATATTAGCCCCCCTTAAGAAATCAGATTGTGCACTCTAGAATGAGGCCTCGGATCCGAGGCCTCTTCCCACAAGTCATACACTTAGCCTATCAGAACCTGAAATGGCCGAGAGGGCCTCAAAATCATGATATTAGCCCCCCTTAAGAAATCAGTTTGTGCACTCTAGAATGAGGCCTCGGATCCGAGGCCTCTTCCCACATTCATACAAATACCCTAGCATAACCTGAAATGGCCGAGGGGGCCTCAATATCATCATATTAGCCCCCCTTAAGAAATCAGATTGTGCACTCTAGAATGAGCCCTCGGATCCGAGGCCTCTTCCCACAAGCCATACACTTAGCCTATCAAAACCTGAAATGGCCGAGAGGGCCTCAAAATCATCATATTGGCCCCCCTTAAGAAATCAGTTTGTGCACTCTAGAATGAGGCCTCGGATCCGAGGCCTCTTCCCACAAGTCATACACTTAGCCTATCAGAACCTGAAATGGCCGAGAGGGCCTCAAAATCATCATATTGGCCCCCCTTAAGAAATCAGATTGTGCACTCTAGAATGAGGCCTCGGATCCGAGGCCTCTTCCCACAAGTCATACACTTAGCCTATCAGAACCTGAAATGGCCGAGAGGGCCTCAAAATCATCATATTAGCCCCCCTTAAGAAATCAGTTTGTGCACTCTAGAATGAGGCCTCGGATCCGAGGCCTCTTCCCACAAGTCATACACTTAGCCTATAAGAACCTGAAATGGCCGAGAGGGCCTCAAAATCATCATATTGGCCCCCCTTAAGAAATCAGTTCGTGCACTCTAGAATGAGGCCTCGGATCCGAGGCCTCTTCCCACATTCATACAAATACCCTAGCATAACCTGAAATGGCCGAGGGGGCCTCAAAATCATCATATTAGCCCCCCTTAAGAAATCAGATTGTGCCCTCTAGAATGAGGCCTCGGATCCGAGGCCTCTTCCCACAAGCCATACACTTAGCCTATCAGAACCTGAAATGGCCGAGAGGGCCTCAAAATCATCATATTGGCCCCCCTTAAGAAATCAGTTTGTGCCCTCTAGAATGAGGCCTCGGATCCGAGGCCTCTTCCCACAAGTCATACACTTAGCCTATCAGAACCTGAAATGGCCGAGAGGGCCTCAAAATCATCATATTGGCCCCCCTTAAGAAATCAGATTGTGCCCTCTAGAATGAGGCCTCGGATCCGAGGCCTCTTCCCACAAGTCATAAACTTAGCCTATAAGAACCTGAAATGGCCGAGGGGGCCTCAAAATCATCATATTAGCCCCCCTTAAGAAATCAGATTGTGCCCTCTAGAATGAGGCCTCGGATCCGAGGCCTCTTCCCACAAGTCATACACTTAGCCTATCAGAACCTGAAATGGCCGAGAGGGCCTCAAAATCATCATATTGGCCCCCCTTAAGAAATCAGATTGTGCACTCTAGAATGAGGCCTCGGATCCGAGGCCTCTTCCCACAAGTCATACACTTAGCCTATCAGAACCTGAAATGGCCGAGAGGGCCTCAAAATCATCATATTAGCCCCCCTTAAGAAATCAGTTTGTGCACTCTAGAATGAGGCCTCGGATCCGAGGCCTCTTCCCACAAGTCATACACTTAGCCTATAAGAACCTGAAATGGCCGAGGGGGCCTCAAAATCATCATATTAGCCCCCCTTAAGAAATCAGATTGTGCACTCTAGAATGAGGCCTCGGATCCGAGGCCTCTTCCCACAAGTCATACACTTAGCCTATCAGAACCTGAAATGGCCGAGAGGGCCTCAAAATCATGATATTAGCCCCCCTTAAGAAATCAGTTTGTGCACTCTAGAATGAGGCCTCGGATCCGAGGCCTCTTCCCACATTCATACAAATACCCTAGCATAACCTGAAATGGCCGAGGGGGCCTCAAAATCATCATATTAGCCCCCCTTAAGAAATCAGATTGTGCCCTCTAGAATGAGGCCTCGGATCCGAGGCCTCTTCCCACAAGCCATACACTTAGCCTATCAAAACCTGAAATGGCCGAGAGGGCCTCAAAATCATCATATTGGCCCCCCTTAAGAAATCAGTTTGTGCACTCTAGAATGAGGCCTCGGATCCGAGGCCTCTTCCCACAAGTCATACACTTAGCCTATCAGAACCTGAAATGGCCGAGAGGGCCTCAAAATCATCATATTGGCCCCCCTTAAGAAATCAGTTTGTGCACTCTAGAATGAGGCCTCGGATCCGAGGCCTCTTCCATTATTCATACAAATACCCTAGCATAACCTGAAATGGCCGAGGGGGCCTCAAAATCATCATATTAGCCCCCCTTAAGAAATCAGATTGTGCCCTCTAGAATGAGGCCTCGGATCCGAGGCCTCTTCCCACAAGCCATACACTTAGCCTATCAGAACCTGAAATGGCCGAGAGGGCCTCAAAATCATCATATTGGCCCCCCTTAAGAAATCAGTTTGTGCACTCTAGAATGAGGCCTCGGATCCGAGGCCTCTTCCCACAAGGCATACACTTAGCCTATCAGAACCTGAAATGGCCGAGAGGGCCTCAAAATCATCATATTGGCCCCCCTTAAGAAATCAGTTTGTGCACTCTAGAATGAGGCCTCGGATCCGAGGCCTCTTCCAACATTCATACAAATACCCTAGCATAACCTGAAATGGCCGAGGGGGCCTCAAAATCATCATATTAGCCCCCCTTAAGAAATCAGATTGTGCACTCTAGAATGAGGCCTCGGATCCGAGGCCTCTTCCCACAAGCCATACACTTAGCCTATCAGAACCTGAAATGGCCGAGAGGGCCTCAAAATCATCATATTGGCCCCCCTTAAGAAATCAGTTTGTGCACTCTAGAATGAGGCCTCGGATCCGAGGCCTCTTCCCACATTCATACAAATACCCTAGCATAACCTGAAATGGCCGAGGGGGCCTCAAAATCATCATATTAGCCCCCCTTAAGAAATCAGATTGTGCACTCTAGAATGAGGCCTCGGATCCGAGGCCTCTTCCCACAAGTCATACACTTAGCCTATCAGAACCTGAAATGGCCGAGAGGGCCTCAAAATCATCATATTGGCCCCCCTTAAGAAATCAGTTTGTGCACTCTAGAATGAGGCCTCGGATCCGAGGCCTCTTCCCACAAGTCATACACTTAGCCTATAAGAACCAGAAATGGCCGAGGGGGCCTCAAAATCATCATATTAGCCCCCCTTTAGAAATCAGATTGTGCACTCTAGAATGAGGCCTCTGATCCGAGGCCTCTTCCCACAAGTCATACACTTAGCCTATCAGAACCTGAAATGGCCGAGAGGGCCTCAAAATCATCATATTGGCCCCCCTTAAGAAATCAGTTTGTGCACTCTAGAATGAGGCCTCGGATCCGAGGCCTCTTCCAACATTCATACAAATACCCTAGCATAACCTGAAATGGCCGAGGGGGCCTCAAAATCATCATATTAGCCCCCCTTAAGAAATCAGATTGTGCCCTCTAGAATGAGGCCTCGGATCCGAGGCCTCTTCCCACAAGTCATACACTTAGCCTATCAGAACCTGAAATGGCCGAGAGGGCCTCAAAATCATCATATTGGCCCCCCTTAAGAAATCAGTTTGTGCACTCTAGAATGAGGCCTCGGATCCGAGGCCTCTTCCCACATTCATACAAATACCCTAGCATAACCTGAAATGGCCGAGGGGGCCTCAAAATCATCATATTAGCCCCCCTTAAGAAATCAGATTGTGCACTCTAGAATGAGGCCTCGGATCCGAGGCCTCTTCCCACAAGTCATACACTTAGCCTATCAGACCCTGAAATGGCCGAGGGGGCCTCAAAATCATCATATTGGCCCCCCTTAAGAAATCAGTTTGTGCACTCTAGAATGAGGCCTCGGATCCGAGGCCTCTTCCCACAAGTCATACACTTAGCCTATAAGAACCTGAAATGGCCGAGGGGGCCTCAAAATCATCATATTAGCCCCCCTTAAGAAATCAGATTGTGCACTCTAGAATGAGGCCTCGGATCCGAGGCCTCTTCCCACAAGTCATACACTTAGCCTATCAGAACCTGAAATGGCCGAGAGGGCCTCAAAATCATCATATTGGCCCCCCTTAAGAAATCAGTTTGTGCACTCTAGAATGAGGCCTCGGATCCGAGGCCTCTTCCCACAAGTCATACACTTAGCCTATCAGAACCTGAAATGGCCGAGAGGGCCTCAAAATCATCATATTGGCCCCCCTTAAGAAATCAGTTTGTGCACTCTAGAATGAGGCCTCGGATCCGAGGCCTCTTCCCACATTCATACAAATACCCTAGCATAACCTGAAATGGCCGAGGGGGCCTCAAAATCATCATATTAGCCCCCCTTAAGAAATCAGTTTGTGCACTCTAGAATGAGGCCTCGGATCCGAGGCCTCTTCCCACATTCATACAAATACCCTAGCATAACCTGAAATGGCCGAGGGGGCCTCAAAATCATCATATTAGCCCCCCTTAAGAAATCAGATTGTGCCCTCTAGAATGAGGCCTCGGATCCGAGGCCTCTTCCCACAAGCCATACACTTAGCCTATCAGAACCTGAAATGGCCGAGAGGGCCTCAAAATCATCATATTGGCCCCCCTTAAGAAATCAGTTTGTGCACTCTAGAATGAGGCCTCGGATCCGAGGCCTCTTCCCACAAGTCATACACTTAGCCTATCAGAACCTGAAATGGCCGAGAGGGCCTCAAAATCATCATATTGGCCCCCCTTAAGAAATCAGTTTGTGCACTCTAGAATGAGGCCTCGGATCCGAGGCCTCTTCCCACATTCATACAAATACCCTAGCATAACCTGAAATGGCCGAGGGGGCCTCAAAATCATCATATTAGCCCCCCTTAAGAAATCAGATTGTGCACTCTAGAATGAGGCCTCGGATCCGAGGCCTCTTCCCACAAGTCATACACTTAGCCTATCAGAACCTGAAATGGCCGAGAGGGCCTCAAAATCATCATATTGGCCCCCCTTAAGAAATCAGTTCGTGCACTCTAGAATGAGGCCTCGGATCCGAGGCCTCTTCCCACAAGCCATACACTTAGCCTATCAGAACCTGAAATGGCCGAGGGGGCCTCAAAATCATCATATTGGCCCCCCTTAAGAAATCAGATTGTGCCCTCTAGAATGAGGCCTCGGATCCGAGGCCTCTTCCCACAAGTCATACACTTAGCCTATCAGAACCTGAAATGGCCGAGAGGGCCTCAAAATCATCATATTGGCCCCCCTTAAGAAATCAGTTCGTGCACTCTAGAATGAGGCCTCGGATCCGAGGCCTCTTCCAACATTCATACAAATACCCTAGCATAACCTGAAATGGCCGAGGGGGCCTCAAAATCATCATATTAGCCCCCCTTAAGAAATCAGATTGTGCCCTCTAGAATGAGGCCTCGGATCCGAGGCCTCTTCCCACAAGCCATACACTTAGCCTATCAGAACCTGAAATGGCCGAGAGGGCCTCAAAATCATCATATTGGCCCCCCTTAAGAAATCAGTTTGTGCACTCTAGAATGAGGCCTCGGATCCGAGGCCTCTTCCCACAAGCCATACACTTAGCCTATCAGAACCTGAAATGGCCGAGAGGGCCTCAAAATCATCATATTGGCCCCCCTTAAGAAATCAGTTTGTGCACTCTAGAATGAGGCCTCGGATCCGAGGCCTCTTCCCACATTCATACAAATACCCTAGCATAACCTGAAATGGCCGAGGGGGCCTCAAAATCATCATATTAGCCCCCCTTAAGAAATCAGATTGTGCACTCTAGAATGAGGCCTCGGATCCGAGGCCTCTTCCCACAAGTCATACACTTAGCCTATCAGAACCTGAAATGGCCGAGAGGGCCTCAAAATCATCATATTGGCCCCCCTTAAGAAATCAGTTTGTGCACTCTAGAATGAGGCCTCGGATCCGAGGCCTCTTCCCACAAGTCATACACTTAGCCTATAAGAACCAGAAATGGCCGAGGGGGCCTCAAAATCATCATATTAGCCCCCCTTTAGAAATCAGATTGTGCACTCTAGAATGAGGCCTCTGATCCGAGGCCTCTTCCCACAAGTCATACACTTAGCCTATCAGAACCTGAAATGGCCGAGAGGGCCTCAAAATCATCATATTGGCCCCCCTTAAGAAATCAGTTTGTGCACTCTAGAATGAGGCCTCGGATCCGAGGCCTCTTCCAACATTCATACAAATACCCTAGCATAACCTGAAATGGCCGAGGGGGCCTCAAAATCATCATATTAGCCCCCCTTAAGAAATCAGATTGTGCCCTCTAGAATGAGGCCTCGGATCCGAGGCCTCTTCCCACAAGCCATACACTTAGCCTATCAGAACCTGAAATGGCCGAGAGGGCCTCAAAATCATCATATTGGCCCCCCTTAAGAAATCAGTTTGTGCACTCTAGAATGAGGCCTCGGATCCGAGGCCTCTTCCCACAAGGCATACACTTAGCCTATCAGAACCTGAAATGGCCGAGAGGGCCTCAAAATCATCATATTGGCCCCCCTTAAGAAATCAGTTTGTGCACTCTAGAATGAGGCCTCGGATCCGAGGCCTCTTCCAACATTCATACAAATACCCTAGCATAACCTGAAATGGCCGAGGGGGCCTCAAAATCATCATATTAGCCCCCCTTAAGAAATCAGATTGTGCACTCTAGAATGAGGCCTCGGATCCGAGGCCTCTTCCCACAAGCCATACACTTAGCCTATCAGAACCTGAAATGGCCGAGAGGGCCTCAAAATCATCATATTGGCCCCCCTTAAGAAATCAGTTTGTGCACTCTAGAATGAGGCCTCGGATCCGAGGCCTCTTCCCACATTCATACAAATACCCTAGCATAACCTGAAATGGCCGAGGGGGCCTCAAAATCATCATATTAGCCCCCCTTAAGAAATCAGATTGTGCACTCTAGAATGAGGCCTCGGATCCGAGGCCTCTTCCCACAAGTCATACACTTAGCCTATCAGAACCTGAAATGGCCGAGAGGGCCTCAAAATCATCATATTGGCCCCCCTTAAGAAATCAGTTTGTGCACTCTAGAATGAGGCCTCGGATCCGAGGCCTCTTCCCACAAGTCATACACTTAGCCTATAAGAACCAGAAATGGCCGAGGGGGCCTCAAAATCATCATATTAGCCCCCCTTAAGAAATCAGATTGTGCACTCTAGAATGAGGCCTCGGATCCGAGGCCTCTTCCCACAAGTCATACACTTAGCCTATCAGAACCTGAAATGGCCGAGAGGGCCTCAAAATCATGATATTAGCCCCCCTTAAGAAATCAGTTTGTGCACTCTAGAATGAGGCCTCGGATCCGAGGCCTCTTCCCACATTCATACAAATACCCTAGCATAACCTGAAATGGCCGAGGGGGCCTCAAAATCATCATATTAGCCCCCCTTAAGAAATCAGATTGTGCCCTCTAGAATGAGGCCTCGGATCCGAGGCCTCTTCCCACAAGCCATACACTTAGCCTATCAAAACCTGAAATGGCCGAGAGGGCCTCAAAATCATCATATTGGCCCCCCTTAAGAAATCAGTTTGTGCACTCTAGAATGAGGCCTCGGATCCGAGGCCTCTTCCCACAAGTCATACACTTAGCCTATCAGAACCTGAAATGGCCGAGAGGGCCTCAAAATCATCATATTGGCCCCCCTTAAGAAATCAGTTTGTGCACTCTAGAATGAGGCCTCGGATCCGAGGCCTCTTCCATTATTCATACAAATACCCTAGCATAACCTGAAATGGCCGAGGGGGCCTCAAAATCATCATATTAGCCCCCCTTAAGAAATCAGATTGTGCCCTCTAGAATGAGGCCTCGGATCCGAGGCCTCTTCCCACAAGCCATACACTTAGCCTATCAGAACCTGAAATGGCCGAGAGGGCCTCAAAATCATCATATTGGCCCCCCTTAAGAAATCAGTTTGTGCACTCTAGAATGAGGCCTCGGATCCGAGGCCTCTTCCCACAAGGCATACACTTAGCCTATCAGAACCTGAAATGGCCGAGAGGGCCTCAAAATCATCATATTGGCCCCCCTTAAGAAATCAGTTTGTGCACTCTAGAATGAGGCCTCGGATCCGAGGCCTCTTCCAACATTCATACAAATACCCTAGCATAACCTGAAATGGCCGAGGGGGCCTCAAAATCATCATATTAGCCCCCCTTAAGAAATCAGATTGTGCACTCTAGAATGAGGCCTCGGATCCGAGGCCTCTTCCCACAAGCCATACACTTAGCCTATCAGAACCTGAAATGGCCGAGAGGGCCTCAAAATCATCATATTGGCCCCCCTTAAGAAATCAGTTTGTGCCCTCTAGAATGAGGCCTCGGATCCGAGGCCTCTTCCCACAAGTCATACACTTAGCCTATCAGAACCTGAAATGGCCGAGAGGGCCTCAAAATCATCATATTGGCCCCCCTTAAGAAATCAGTTTGTGCCCTCTAGAATGAGGCCTCGGATCCGAGGCCTCTTCCCACAAGTCATACACTTAGCCTATAAGAACCTGAAATGGCCGAGGGGGCCTCAAAATCATCATATTAGCCCCCCTTAAGAAATCAGATTGTGCCCTCTAGAATGAGGCCTCGGATCCGAGGCCTCTTCCCACAAGTCATACACTTAGCCTATCAGAACCTGAAATGGCCGAGAGGGCCTCAAAATCATCATATTGGCCCCCCTTAAGAAATCAGATTGTGCACTCTAGAATGAGGCCTCGGATCCGAGGCCTCTTCCCACAAGTCATACACTTAGCCTATCAGAACCTGAAATGGCCGAGAGGGCCTCAAAATCATGATATTAGCCCCCCTTAAGAAATCAGTTTGTGCACTCTAGAATGAGGCCTCGGATTCGAGGCCTCTTCCCACAAGTCATACACTTAGCCTATCAGAACCTGAAATGGCCGAGAGGGCCTCAATATCATGATATTAGCCCCCCTTAAGAAATCAGTTTGTGCACTCTAGAATGAGGCCTCGGATCCGAGGCCTCTTCCCACATTCATACAAATACCCTAGCATAACCTGAAATGGCCGAGGGGGCCTCAAAATCATCATATTAGCCCCCCTTAAGAAATCAGATTGTGCCCTCTAGAATGAGGCCTCGGATCCGAGGCCTCTTCCCACAAGCCATACACTTAGCCTATCAGAACCTGAAATGGCCGAGAGGGCCTCAAAATCATCATATTGGCCCCCCTTAAGAAATCAGTTTGTGCACTCTAGAATGAGGCCTCGGATCCGAGGCCTCTTCCCACAAGTCATACACTTAGCCTATCAGAACCTGAAATGGCCGAGAGGGCCTCAAAATCATCATATTGGCCCCCCTTAAGAAATCAGTTTGTGCACTCTAGAATGAGGCCTCGGATCCGAGGCCTCTTCCCACATTCATACAAATACCCTAGCATAACCTGAAATGGCCGAGGGGGCCTCAAAATCATCATATTAGCCCCCCTTAAGAAATCAGATTGTGCACTCTAGAATGAGGCCTCGGATCCGAGGCCTCTTCCCACAAGTCATACACTTAGCCTATCAGAACCTGAAATGGCCGAGAGGGCCTCAAAATCATCATATTGGCCCCCCTTAAGAAATCAGTTCGTGCACTCTAGAATGAGGCCTCGGATCCGAGGCCTCTTCCCACAAGCCATACACTTAGCCTATCAGAACCTGAAATGGCCGAGGGGGCCTCAAAATCATCATATTGGCCCCCCTTAAGAAATCAGATTGTGCCCTCTAGAATGAGGCCTCGGATCCGAGGCCTCTTCCCACAAGTCATACACTTAGCCTATCAGAACCTGAAATGGCCGAGAGGGCCTCAAAATCATCATATTGGCCCCCCTTAAGAAATCAGTTCGTGCACTCTAGAATGAGGCCTCGGATCCGAGGCCTCTTCCAACATTCATACAAATACCCTAGCATAACCTGAAATGGCCGAGGGGGCCTCAAAATCATCATATTAGCCCCCCTTAAGAAATCAGATTGTGCCCTCTAGAATGAGGCCTCGGATCCGAGGCCTCTTCCCACAAGCCATACACTTAGCCTATCAGAACCTGAAATGGCCGAGAGGGCCTCAAAATCATCATATTGGCCCCCCTTAAGAAATCAGTTTGTGCACTCTAGAATGAGGCCTCGGATCCGAGGCCTCTTCCCACAAGCCATACACTTAGCCTATCAGAACCTGAAATGGCCGAGAGGGCCTCAAAATCATCATATTGGCCCCCCTTAAGAAATCAGTTTGTGCACTCTAGAATGAGGCCTCGGATCCGAGGCCTCTTCCCACATTCATACAAATACCCTAGCATAACCTGAAATGGCCGAGGGGGCCTCAAAATCATCATATTAGCCCCCCTTAAGAAATCAGATTGTGCACTCTAGAATGAGGCCTCGGATCCGAGGCCTCTTCCCACAAGTCATACACTTAGCCTATCAGAACCTGAAATGGCCGAGAGGGCCTCAAAATCATCATATTGGCCCCCCTTAAGAAATCAGTTTGTGCACTCTAGAATGAGGCCTCGGATCCGAGGCCTCTTCCCACAAGTCATACACTTAGCCTATAAGAACCAGAAATGGCCGAGGGGGCCTCAAAATCATCATATTAGCCCCCCTTTAGAAATCAGATTGTGCACTCTAGAATGAGGCCTCTGATCCGAGGCCTCTTCCCACAAGTCATACACTTAGCCTATCAGAACCTGAAATGGCCGAGAGGGCCTCAAAATCATCATATTGGCCCCCCTTAAGAAATCAGTTTGTGCACTCTAGAATGAGGCCTCGGATCCGAGGCCTCTTCCAACATTCATACAAATACCCTAGCATAACCTGAAATGGCCGAGGGGGCCTCAAAATCATCATATTAGCCCCCCTTAAGAAATCAGATTGTGCCCTCTAGAATGAGGCCTCGGATCCGAGGCCTCTTCCCACAAGCCATACACTTAGCCTATCAGAACCTGAAATGGCCGAGAGGGCCTCAAAATCATCATATTGGCCCCCCTTAAGAAATCAGTTTGTGCACTCTAGAATGAGGCCTCGGATCCGAGGCCTCTTCCCACAAGGCATACACTTAGCCTATCAGAACCTGAAATGGCCGAGAGGGCCTCAAAATCATCATATTGGCCCCCCTTAAGAAATCAGTTTGTGCACTCTAGAATGAGGCCTCGGATCCGAGGCCTCTTCCAACATTCATACAAATACCCTAGCATAACCTGAAATGGCCGAGGGGGCCTCAAAATCATCATATTAGCCCCCCTTAAGAAATCAGATTGTGCACTCTAGAATGAGGCCTCGGATCCGAGGCCTCTTCCCACAAGCCATACACTTAGCCTATCAGAACCTGAAATGGCCGAGAGGGCCTCAAAATCATCATATTGGCCCCCCTTAAGAAATCAGTTTGTGCACTCTAGAATGAGGCCTCGGATCCGAGGCCTCTTCCCACATTCATACAAATACCCTAGCATAACCTGAAATGGCCGAGGGGGCCTCAAAATCATCATATTAGCCCCCCTTAAGAAATCAGATTGTGCACTCTAGAATGAGGCCTCGGATCCGAGGCCTCTTCCCACAAGTCATACACTTAGCCTATCAGAACCTGAAATGGCCGAGAGGGCCTCAAAATCATCATATTGGCCCCCCTTAAGAAATCAGTTTGTGCACTCTAGAATGAGGCCTCGGATCCGAGGCCTCTTCCCACAAGTCATACACTTAGCCTATAAGAACCAGAAATGGCCGAGGGGGCCTCAAAATCATCATATTAGCCCCCCTTTAGAAATCAGATTGTGCACTCTAGAATGAGGCCTCTGATCCGAGGCCTCTTCCCACAAGTCATACACTTAGCCTATCAGAACCTGAAATGGCCGAGAGGGCCTCAAAATCATCATATTGGCCCCCCTTAAGAAATCAGTTTGTGCACTCTAGAATGAGGCCTCGGATCCGAGGCCTCTTCCAACATTCATACAAATACCCTAGCATAACCTGAAATGGCCGAGGGGGCCTCAAAATCATCATATTAGCCCCCCTTAAGAAATCAGATTGTGCACTCTAGAATGAGGCCTCGGATCCGAGGCCTCTTCCCACAAGTCATACACTTAGCCTATCAGACCCTGAAATGGCCGAGGGGGCCTCAAAATCATCATATTGGCCCCCCTTAAGAAATCAGTTTGTGCACTCTAGAATGAGGCCTCGGATCCGAGGCCTCTTCCCACAAGTCATACACTTAGCCTATAAGAACCTGAAATGGCCGAGGGGGCCTCAAAATCATCATATTAGCCCCCCTTAAGAAATCAGATTGTGCACTCTAGAATGAGGCCTCGGATCCGAGGCCTCTTCCCACAAGTCATACACTTAGCCTATCAGAACCTGAAATGGCCGAGAGGGCCTCAAAATCATCATATTGGCCCCCCTTAAGAAATCAGTTTGTGCACTCTAGAATGAGGCCTCGGATCCGAGGCCTCTTCCCACAAGTCATACACTTAGCCTATCAGAACCTGAAATGGCCGAGAGGGCCTCAAAATCATCATATTGGCCCCCCTTAAGAAATCAGTTTGTGCACTCTAGAATGAGGCCTCGGATCCGAGGCCTCTTCCCACATTCATACAAATACCCTAGCATAACCTGAAATGGCCGAGGGGGCCTCAAAATCATCATATTAGCCCCCCTTAAGAAATCAGATTGTGCACTCTAGAATGAGGCCTCGGATCCGAGGCCTCTTCCCACAAGTCATACACTTAGCCTATCAGAACCTGAAATGGCCGAGAGGGCCTCAAAATCATCATATTGGCCCCCCTTAAGAAATCAGTTTGTGCACTCTAGAATGAGGCCTCGGATCCGAGGCCTCTTCCAACATTCATACAAATACCCTAGCATAACCTGAAATGGCCGAGGGGGCCTCAAAATCATCATATTAGCCCCCCTTAAGAAATCAGATTGTGCCCTCTAGAATGAGGCCTCGGATCCGAGGCCTCTTCCCACAAGCCATACACTTAGCCTATCAGAACCTGAAATGGCCGAGAGGGCCTCAAAATCATCATATTGGCCCCCCTTAAGAAATCAGTTTGTGCACTCTAGAATGAGGCCTCGGATCCGAGGCCTCTTCCCACAAGGCATACACTTAGCCTATCAGAACCTGAAATGGCCGAGAGGGCCTCAAAATCATCATATTGGCCCCCCTTAAGAAATCAGTTTGTGCACTCTAGAATGAGGCCTCGGATCCGAGGCCTCTTCCCACAAGTCATACACTTAGCCTATCAGAACCTGAAATGGCCGAGGGGGCCTCAAAATCATCATATTAGCCCCCCTTAAGAAATCAGATTGTGCACTCTAGAATGAGGCCTCGGATCCGAGGCCTCTTCCCACAAGTCATACACTTAGCCTATAAGAACCAGAAATGGCCGAGGGGGCCTCAAAATCATCATATTAGCCCCCCTTAAGAAATCAGATTGTGCACTCTAGAATGAGGCCTCGGATCCGAGGCCTCTTCCCACAAGTCATACACTTAGCCTATAAGAACCAGAAATGGCCGAGGGGGCCTCAAAATCATCATATTAGCCCCCCTTAAGAAATCAGATTGTGCACTCTAGAATGAGGCCTCGGATCCGAGGCCTCTTCCCACAAGTCATACACTTAGCCTATCAGAACCTGAAATGGCCGAGGGGGCCTCAAAATCATCATATTAGCCCCCCTTAAGAAATCAGTTTGTGCCCTCTAGAATGAGGCCTCGGATCCGAGGCCTCTTCCCACAAGTCATACACTTAGCCTATAAGAACCTGAAATGGCCGAGGGGGCCTCAAAATCATCATATTAGCCCCCCTTAAGAAATCAGTTTGTGCACTCTAAAATGAGGCCTCGGATCCGAGGCCTCTTCCAACATTCATACAAATACCCTAGCATAACCTGAAATGGCCGAGGGGGCCTCAAAATCATCATATTGGCCCCCCTTAAGAAATCAGTTTGTGCACTCTAGAATGAGGCCTCGGATCCGAGGCCTCTTCCCAGATTCATACAAATACCCTAGCATAACCTGAAATGGCCGAGGGGGCCTCAAAATCATCATATTAGCCCCCCTTAAGAAATCAGATTGTGCACTCTAGAATGAGGCCTCGGATCCGAGGCCTCTTCCCACAAGTCATACACTTAGCCTATCAGAACCTGAAATGGCCGAGAGGGCCTCAAAATCATCATATTGGCCCCCCTTAAGAAATCAGTTTGTGCACTCTAGAATGAGGCCTCGGATCCGAGGCCTCTTCCCACAACTCATACACTTAGCCTATAAGAACCTGAAATGGCCGAGAGGGCCTCAAAATCATCATATTAGCCCCCCTTAAGAAATCAGATTGTGCCCTCTAGAATGAGGCCTCGGATCCGAGGCCTCTTCCCACAAGTCATACACTTAGCCTATCAGAACCTGAAATGGCCGAGAGGGCCTCAAAATCATCATATTGGCCCCCCTTAAGAAATCAGTTTGTGCACTCTAGAATGAGGCCTCGGATCCGAGGCCTCTTCCCACAAGTCATACACTTAGCCTATCAGAACCTGAAATGGCCGAGGGGGCCTCAAAATCATCATATTAGCCCCCCTTAAGAAATCAGATTGTGCACTCTAGAATGAGGCCTCGGATCCGAGGCCTCTTCCCACAAGTCATACACTTAGCCTATCAGAACCTGAAATGGCCGAGAGGGCCTCAAAATCATCATATTGGCCCCCCTTAAGAAATCAGTTTGTGCACTCTAGAATGAGGCCTCGGATCCGAGGCCTCTTCCCACAAGTCATACACTTAGCCTATCAGAACCTGAAATGGCCGAGGGGGCCTCAAAATCATCATATTAGCCCCCCTTAAGAAATCAGATTGTGCACTCTAGAATGAGGCCTCGGATCCGAGGCCTCTTCCCACAAGTCATACACTTAGCCTATCAGAACCTGAAATGGCCGAGAGGGCCTCAAAATCATCATATTGGCCCCCCTTAAGAAATCAGTTTGTGCACTCTAGAATGAGGCCTTGGATCCGAGGCCTCTTCCCACAAGTCATACACTTAGCCTATCAGAACCTGAAATGGCCGAGGGGGCCTCAAAATCATCATATTAGCCCCCCTTAAGAAATCAGATTGTGCACTCTAGAATGAGGCCTCGGATCCGAGGCCTCTTCCCACAAGTCATACACTTAGCCTATAAGAACCAGAAATGGCCGAGGGGGCCTCAAAATCATCATATTAGCCCCCCTTAAGAAATCAGATTGTGCACTCTAGAATGAGGCCTCGGATCCGAGGCCTCTTCCCACAAGTCATACACTTAGCCTATCAGAACCTGAAATGGCCGAGAGGGCCTCAAAATCATCATATTGGCCCCCTTAAGAAATCAGTTTGTGCACTCTAGAATGAGGCCTCGGATCCGAGGCCTCTTCCCACAAGTCATACACTTAGCCTATAAGAACCTGAAATGGCCGAGAGGGCCTCAAAATCATCATATTGGCCCCCCTTAAGAAATCAGATTGTGCACTCTAGAATGAGGCCTCGGATCCGAGGCCTCTTCCCACAAGTCATACACTTAGCCTATCAGAACCTGAAATGGCCGAGAGGGCCTCAAAATCATCATATTGGCCCCCCTTAAGAAATCAGTTTGTGCACTCTAGAATGAGGCCTCGGATCCGAGGCCTCTTCCCACAAGTCATACACTTAGCCTATAAGAACCTGAAATGGCCGAGGGGGCCTCAAAATCATCATATTAGCCCCCCTTAAGAAATCAGTTTGTGCACTCTAAAATGAGGCCTCGGATCCGAGGCCTCTTCCAACATTCATACAAATACCCTAGCATAACCTGAAATGGCCGAGGGGGCCTCAAAATCATCATATTAGCCCCCCTTAAGAAATCAGATTGTGCCCTCTAGAATGAGGCCTCGGATCCGAGGCCTCTTCCCACAAGCCATACACTTAGCCTATCAGAACCTGAAATGGCCGAGAGGGCCTCAAAATCATCATATTGGCCCCCCTTAAGAAATCAGTTTGTGCACTCTAGAATGAGGCCTCGGATCCGAGGCCTCTTCCCACATTCATACAAATACCCTAGCATAACCTGAAATGGCCGAGGGGGCCTCAAAATCATCATATTAGCCCCCCTTAAGAAATCAGATTGTGCACTCTAGAATGAGGCCTCGGATCCGAGGCCTCTTCCCACAAGTCATACACTTAGCCTATCAGAACCTGAAATGGCCGAGAGGGCCTCAAAATCATCATATTGGCCCCCCTTAAGAAATCAGTTTGTGCACTCTAGAATGAGGCCTCGGATCCGAGGCCTCTTCCCACAACTCATACACTTAGCCTATAAGAACCTGAAATGGCCGAGAGGGCCTCAAAATCATCATATTAGCCCCCCTTAAGAAATCAGATTGTGCCCTCTAGAATGAGGCCTCGGATCCGAGGCCTCTTCCCACAAGTCATACACTTAGCCTATCAGAACCTGAAATGGCCGAGAGGGCCTCAAAATCATCATATTGGCCCCCCTTAAGAAATCAGTTTGTGCACTCTAGAATGAGGCCTCGGATCCGAGGCCTCTTCCCACAAGTCATACACTTAGCCTATCAGAACCTGAAATGGCCGAGGGGGCCTCAAAATCATCATATTAGCCCCCCTTAAGAAATCAGATTGTGCACTCTAGAATGAGGCCTCGGATCCGAGGCCTCTTCCCACAAGTCATACACTTAGCCTATCAGAACCTGAAATGGCCGAGAGGGCCTCAAAATCATCATATTGGCCCCCCTTAAGAAATCAGTTTGTGCACTCTAGAATGAGGCCTCGGATCCGAGGCCTCTTCCCACAAGTCATACACTTAGCCTATAAGAACCTGAAATGGCCGAGAGGGCCTCAAAATCATCATATTAGCCCCCCTTAAGAAATCAGATTGTGCCCTCTAGAATGAGGCCTCGGATCCGAGGCCTCTTCCCACAAGTCATACACTTAGCCTATCAGAACCTGAAATGGCCGAGAGGGCCTCAAAATCATCATATTGGCCCCCCTTAAGAAATCAGTTTGTGCACTCTAGAATGAGGCCTCGGATCCGAGGCCTCTTCCCACAAGTCATACACTTAGCCTATCAGAACCTGAAATGGCCGAGGGGGCCTCAAAATCATCATATTAGCCCCCCTTAAGAAATCAGATTGTGCACTCTAGAATGAGGCCTCGGATCCGAGGCCTCTTCCCACAAGTCATACACTTAGCCTATCAGAACCTGAAATGGCCGAGAGGGCCTCAAAATCATCATATTGGCCCCCCTTAAGAAATCAGTTTGTGCACTCTAGAATGAGGCCTCGGATCCGAGGCCTCTTCCAACATTCATACAAATACCCTAGCATAACCTGAAATGGCCGAGGGGGCCTCAAAATCATCATATTAGCCCCCCTTAAGAAATCAGATTGTGCCCTCTAGAATGAGGCCTCGGATCCGAGGCCTCTTCCCACAAGTCATACACTTAGCCTATCAGAACCTGAAATGGCCGAGGGGGCCTCAAAATCATCATATTGGCCCCCCTTAAGAAATCAGATTGTGCACTCTAGAATGAGGCCTCGGATCCGAGGCCTCTTCCCACAAGTCATACACTTAGCCTATCAGAACCTGAAATGGCCGAGGGGGCCTCAAAATCATCATATTGGCCCCCCTTAAGAAATCAGATTGTGCACTCTAGAATGAGGCCTCGGATCCGAGGCCTCTTCCCACAAGCCATACACTTAGCCTATCAGAACCTGAAATGGCCGAGAGGGCCTCAAAATCATCATATTGGCCCCCCTTAAGAAATCAGTTTGTGCACTCTAGAATGAGGCCTCGGATCCGAGGCCTCTTCCCACATTCATACAAATACCCTAGCATAACCTGAAATGGCCGAGGGGGCCTCAAAATCATCATATTAGCCCCCCTTAAGAAATCAGATTGTGCCCTCTAGAATGAGGCCTCGGATCCGAGGCCTCTTCCCACAAGTCATACACTTAGCCTATCAGAACCTGAAATGGCCGAGAGGGCCTCAAAATCATCATATTGGCCCCCCTTAAGAAATCAGATTGTGCACTCTAGAATGAGGCCTCGGATCCGAGGCCTCTTCCCACATTCATACAAATACCCTAGCATAACCTGAAATGGCCGAGGGGGCCTCAAAATCATCATATTAGCCCCCCTTAAGAAATCAGATTGTGCCCTCTAGAATGAGGCCTCGGATCCGAGGCCTCTTCCCACAAGCCATACACTTAGCCTATCAGAACCTGAAATGGCCGAGAGGGCCTCAAAATCATCATATTGGCCCCCCCTTAAGAAATCAGTTTGTGCACTCTAGAATGAGGCCTCGGATCCGAGGCCTCTTCCCACAAGTCATACACTTAGCCTATCAGAACCTGAAATGGCCGAGAGGGCCTCAAAATCATCATATTGGCCCCCCTTAAGAAATCAGTTTGTGCACTCTAGAATGAGGCCTCGGATCCGAGGCCTCTTCCAACATTCATACAAATACCCTAGCATAACCTGAAATGGCCGAGGGGGCCTCAAAATCATCATATTAGCCCCCCTTAAGAAATCAGATTGTGCCCTCTAGAATGAGGCCTCGGATCCGAGGCCTCTTCCCACAAGCCATACACTTAGCCTATCAGAACCTGAAATGGCCGAGAGGGCCTCAAAATCATCATATTGGCCCCCCTTAAGAAATCAGTTTGTGCACTCTAGAATGAGGCCTCGGATCCGAGGCCTCTTCCCACATTCATACAAATATCCTACCATAACCTGAAATGGCCGAGGGGGCCTCAAAATCATCATATTAGCCCCCCTTAAGAAATCAGATTGTGCACTCTAGAATGAGGCCTCGGATCCGAGGCCTCTTCCCACAAGTCATACACTTAGCCTATCAGAACCTGAAATGGCCGAGGGGGCCTCAAAATCATCATATTGGCCCCCCTTAAGAAATCAGTTTGTGCACTCTAGAATGAGGCCTCGGATCCGAGGCCTCTTCCCACATTCATACAAATACCCTAGCATAACCTGAAATGGCCGAGGGGGCCTCAAAATCATCATATTAGCCCCCCTTAAGAAATCAGATTGTGCCCTCTAGAATGAGGCCTCGGATCCGAGGCCTCTTCCCACAAGTCATACACTTAGCCTATCAGAACCTGAAATGGCCGAGAGGGCCTCAAAATCATCATATTGGCCCCCCTTAAGAAATCAGATTGTGCACTCTAGAATGAGGCCTCGGATCCGAGGCCTCTTCCCACAAGTCATACACTTAGCCTATCAGAACCTGAAATGGCCGAGGGGGCCTCAAAATCATCATATTGGCCCCCCTTAAGAAATCAGTTTGTGCACTCTAGAATGAGGCCTCGGATCCGAGGCCTCTTCCCACAAGTCATACACTTAGCCTATAAGAACCTGAAATGGCCGAGGGGGCCTCAAAATCATCATATTAGCCCCCCTTAAGAAATCAGATTGTGCCCTCTAGAATGAGGCCTCGGATCCGAGGCCTCTTCCCACAAGTCATACACTTAGCCTATCAGAACCTGAAATGGCCGAGAGGGCCTCAAAATCATCATATTGGCCCCCCTTAAGAAATCAGATTGTGCACTCTAGAATGAGGCCTCGGATCCGAGGCCTCTTCCCACAAGTCATACACTTAGCCTATCAGAACCTGAAATGGCCGAGGGGGCCTCAAAATCATCATATTAGCCCCCCTTAAGAAATCAGATTGTGCCCTCTAGAATGAGGCCTCGGATCCGAGGCCTCTTCCCACAAGCCATACACTTAGCCTATCAGAACCTGAAATGGCCGAGAGGGCCTCAAAATCATCATATTGGCCCCCCCTTAAGAAAGCAGTTTGTGCACTCTAGAATGAGGCCTCGGATCCGAGGCCTCTTCCCACAAGTCATACACTTAGCCTATCAGAACCTGAAATGGCCGAGAGGGCCTCAAAATCATCATATTGGCCCCCCTTAAGAAATCAGTTTGTGCACTCTAGAATGAGGCCTCGGATCCGAGGCCTCTTCCCACAAGTCATACACTTAGCCTATCAGAACCTGAAATGGCCGAGAGGGCCTCAAAATCATCATATTGGCCCCCCTTAAGAAATCAGTTCGTGCACTCTAGAATGAGGCCTCGGATCCGAGGCCTCTTCCAACATTCATACAAATACCCTAGCATAACCTGAAATGGCCGAGGGGGCCTCAAAATCATCATATTAGCCCCCCTTAAGAAATCAGATTGTGCCCTCTAGAATGAGGCCTCGGATCCGAGGCCTCTTCCCACAAGCCATACACTTAGCCTATCAGAACCTGAAATGGCCGAGAGGGCCTCAAAATCATCATATTGGCCCCCCCTTAAGAAATCAGTTTGTGCACTCTAGAATGAGGCCTCGGATCCGAGGCCTCTTCCCACAAGTCATACACTTAGCCTATCAGAACCTGAAATGGCCGAGAGGGCCTCAAAATCATCATATTGGCCCCCCTTAAGAAATCAGTTTGTGCACTCTAGAATGAGGCCTCGGATCCGAGGCCTCTTCCAACATTCATACAAATACCCTAGCATAACCTGAAATGGCCGAGGGGGCCTGAAAATCATCATATTAGCCCCCCTTAAGAAATCAGATTGGGCCCTCTAGAATGAGGCCTCGGATCCGAGGCCTCTTCCCACAAGCCATACACTTAGCCTATCAGAACCTGAAATGGCCGAGAGGGCCTCAAAATCATCATATTGGCCCCCCTTAAGAAATCAGTTTGTGCACTCTAGAATGAGGCCTCGGATCCGAGGCCTCTTCCCACATTCATACAAATACCCTAGCATAACCTGAAATGGCCGAGGGGGCCTCAAAATCATCATATTAGCCCCCCTTAAGAAATCAGATTGTGCACTCTAGAATGAGGCCTCGGATCCGAGGCCTCTTCCCACAAGTCATACACTTAGCCTATCAGAACCTGAAATGGCCGAGAGGGCCTCAAAATCATCATATTGGCCCCCCTTAAGAAATCAGTTTGTGCACTCTAGAATGAGGCCTCGGATCCGAGGCCTCTTCCCACAAGTCATACACTTAGCCTATCAGAACCTGAAATGGCCGAGAGGGCCTCAAAATCATCATATTGGCCCCCCTTAAGAAATCAGTTTGTGCACTCTAGAATGAGGCCTCGGATCCGAGGCCTCTTCCCACAAGTCATACACTTAGCCTATAAGAACCTGAAATGGCCGAGAGGGCCTCAAAATCATCATATTAGCCCCCCTTAAGAAATCAGATTGTGCCCTCTAGAATGAGGCCTCGGATCCGAGGCCTCTTCCCACAAGTCATACACTTAGCCTATCAGAACCTGAAATGGCCGAGAGGGCCTCAAAATCATCATATTGGCCCCCCTTAAGAAATCAGTTTGTGCACTCTAGAATGAGGCCTCGGATCCGAGGCCTCTTCCCACAAGTCATACACTTAGCCTATAAGAACCAGAAATGGCCGAGGGGGCCTCAAAATCATCATATTAGCCCCCCTTAAGAAATCAGATTGTGCACTCTAGAATGAGGCCTCGGATCCGAGGCCTCTTCCCACAAGTCATACACTTAGCCTATCAGAACCTGAAATGGCCGAGAGGGCCTCAAAATCATCATATTGGCCCCCCTTAAGAAATCAGTTTGTGCACTCTAGAATGAGGCCTCGGATCCGAGGCCTCTTCGCACAAGTCATACACTTAGCCTATAAGAACCTGAAATGGCCGAGAGGGCCTCAAAATCATCATATTGGCCCCCCTTAAGAAATCAGATTGTGCACTCTAGAATGAGGCCTCGGATCCGAGGCCTCTTCCCACAAGTCATACACTTAGCCTATCAGAACCTGAAATGGCCGAGAGGGCCTCAAAATCATCATATTGGCCCCCCTTAAGAAATCAGTTTGTGCACTCTAGAATGAGGCCTCGGATCCGAGGCCTCTTCCCACATTCATACAAATACCCTAGCATAACCTGAAATGGCCGAGTTGGCCTCAAAATCATCATATTAGCCCCCCTTAAGAAATCAGTTTGTGCACTCTAGAATGAGGCCTCGGATCCGAGGCCTCTTCCCACAAGTCATACACTTAGCCTATAAGAACCTGAAATGGCCGAGAGGGCCTCAAAATCATCATATTGGCCCCCCTTAAGAAATCAGTTTGTGCACTCTAGAATGAGGCCTCGGATCCGAGGCCTCTTCCCACAAGTCATACACTTAGCCTATAAGAACCTGAAATGGCCGAGAGGGCCTCAAAATCATCATATTAGCCCCCCTTAAGAAATCAGATTGTGCCCTCTAGAATGAGGCCTCGGATCCGAGGCCTCTTCCCACAAGTCATACACTTAGCCTATCAGAACCTGAAATGGCCGAGAGGGCCTCAAAATCATCATATTGGCCCCCCTTAAGAAATCAGTTTGTGCACTCTAGAATGAGGCCTCGGATCCGAGGCCTCTTCCCACAAGTCATACACTTAGCCTATCAGAACCTGAAATGGCCGAGGGGGCCTCAAAATCATCATATTAGCCCCCTTAAGAAATCAGATTGTGCACTCTAGAATGAGGCCTCGGATCCGAGGCCTCTTCCCACAAGTCATATACTTAGCCTATCAGAACCTGAAATGGCCGAGAGGGCCTCAAAATCATCATATTGGCCCCCCTTAAGAAATCAGTTTGTGCACTCTAGAATGAGGCCTCGGATCTGAGGCCTCTTCCCACAAGTCATACACTTAGCCTATAAGAACCTGAAATGGCCGAGAGGGCCTCAAAATCATCATATTGGCCCCCCTTAAGAAATCAGATTGTGCACTCTAGAATGAGGCCTCGGATCCGAGGCCTCTTCCCACAAGTCATACACTTAGCCTATCAGAACCTGAAATGGCCGAGAGGGCCTCAAAATCATCATATTGGCCCCCCTTAAGAAATCAGATTGTGCACTCTAGAATGAGGCCTCGGATCCGAGGCCTCTTCCCACATTCATACAAATACCCTAGCATAACCTGAAATGGCCGAGTTGGCCTCAAAATCATCATATTAGCCCCCCTTAAGAAATCAGTTTGTGCACTCTAGAATGAGGCCTCGGATCCGAGGCCTCTTCCCACAAGTCATACACTTAGCCTATAAGAACCTGAAATGGCCGAGAGGGCCTCAAAATCATCATATTGGCCCCCCTTAAGAAATCAGTTTGTGCACTAGAATGAGGCCTCGGATCCGAGGCCTCTTCCCACAAGTCATACACTTAGCCTATAAGAACCTGAAATGGCCGAGAGGGCCTCAAAATCATCATATTGGCCCCCCTTAAGAAATCAGTTTGTGCACTCTAGAATGAGGCCTCGGATCCGAGGCCTCTTCCCACAACTCATACAAATACCCTAGCATAACCTGAAATGGCCGAGAGGGCCTCAAAATCATCATATTAGCCCCCCTTAAGAAATCAGATTGTGCACTCTAGAATGAGGCCTCGGATCCGAGGCCTCTTCCCACAAGTCATACACTTAGCCTATCAGAACCTGAAATGGCCGAGAGGGCCTCAAAATCATCATATTGGCCCCCCTTAAGAAATCAGTTTGTGCACTCTAGAATGAGGCCTCGGATCCGAGGCCTCTTCCCACATTCATACAAATACCCTAGCATAACCTGAAATGGCCGAGGGGGCCTCAAAATCATCATATTGGCCCCCCTTAAGAAATCAGTTTGTGCACTCTAGAATGAGGCCTCGGATCCGAGGCCTCTTCCCACAAGTCATACAAATACCCTAGCATAACCTGAAATGGCCGAGAGGGCCTCAAAATCATCATATTAGCCCCCGTTAAGAAATCAGTTTGTGCACTCTAGAATGAGGCCTCGGATCCGAGGCCTCTTCCCACAAGTCATACACTTAGCCTATCAGAACCTGAAATGGCCGAGAGTGCCTCAAAATCATCATATTGGCCCCCCTTAAGAAATCAGATTGTGCCCTCTAGAATGAGGCCTCGGATCCGAGGCCTCTTCCCACATTCATACAAATACCCTAGCATAACCTGAAATGGCCAAGGGGGCCTCAAAATCATCATATTGGCCCCCCTTAAGAAATCAGTTTGTGCACTCTAGAATGAGGCCTCGGATCCGAGGCCTCTTCCCACAAGTCATACAAATACCCTAGCATAACCTGAAATGGCCGAGAGGGCCTCAAAATCATCATATTAGCCCCCGTTAAGAAATCAGTTTGTGCACTCTAGAATGAGGCCTCGGATCCGAGGCCTCTTCCCACAACTCGTTCACATACCCTAGCATAATCTGAAATGGCCGAGAGTGCCTCAAATCCAAACATATATTCAATATTCTGAAATCAAATTTTGCACTCTAGAATGAGGCCTCGCCTCTTTGCACATTCATACACATATCCTAGTATAACCTGAAATGGCCGAGAGTGCCTCAAAACCTGAAATGGCTGGGAGCACCTCAAACTTGAGATGGCCGAGAGCACCTCCAACTCTCCTTCTCATCCGAATGCTCCTTATCCACTAGCCTAACCAAAGGCCGAAAGTATTCCTCCATGCACCTACCTTTTTGGTTGTTCTAACACATTCTCTCACCCAAACCCTACTTGGATTGGCCAAGACTAAGTATAGCGCAATGGCCGAAAGTAAATCTAGTGGAATGGCCGCGAATAAGTCTAGAGGAGTGGCCGCAAGTAAATAAGGTGATTGGCCTAGAGCATGCCAAACTGGATGGCCGACAGCATGCACGGGAAGAGTTTTGCACTCGCGATCCCCACCTTGAGGGCGCCGAGGTGTTTGGATCGCAGAAGCGAAGACCCGACACTCCAATTGGTGATGATGGCGAGACCCACCGTCCCGATACAGTGAACTTCTCTCGCCCTCCCCCTGCTAAGCGAGTCACTCGCTCTCAACCTGAAACACTGCCTACTATCATTGAGGAGTCTTCCCCCTCTGTACAAGAGGTTCAAGTGCCTTCACCTGCAGGACTTGGTTTCCAGCGTGTCACCGCAGTGCAAGAAACCAAAGTAGATGTCTCTCTTTGGCATATTGCCCGCATACCCTATACCTCTGGAAAGTCTTGTTGGGCTAATCATGCGGGCACGAAAAAAAAATGCACCGCAAGAATCGTCACCAATAACAAGAGCGTCCCTGCGCCCACCTACACCGGTATGTGGCATCATTACAAACTCCAATCTATGAAGCGCACAGACTTTGTCTTTTGCCCAGACGACATCGAGCGTTGCGTCAAGGGCCCTCGTCGGAAATGGGTCATGCCGTTCTCTGCTAATGACCAGAAGCCTCCTATCCCCCCAATCTGGCCCGTGAAGATTGGTACCAACCTCACCCGCTCGGAGATCTTCGCGCTTGAGAACGCAGGTTTTCAACTCCCACCAAAGGAGCGCATCACACCGTCTCGACTCTTCACCAACTCTGCGACCCCGCTGGATATGTCTCGAATCCGTGTTCCAGAAAACCCCGACGCCATCCCTACGACAAGATTGTCCAAACTTGTTCGGCGATCCAGTAGCGCTCCTTCCGCAAAGCAGAGGCAGATGGTGGCATCTGCTGAAGCTATGCATGCTACTGTTCTCAAGTTAACTATGATCCCTCAACCGGGATTTGGTTGCATTATCACACTGCAGTCCAAGTCAGAACCGCAGCCACCCATCTACCAAGTCACAGTGAGTTCTCTTCCAGAATGCAACTGCCCATACTTCTTGGATATGATTTCCAAGTTCGGCCGCAAACGGAATTCTTATATGAATTGTAAGCATCTGTATTACATCTACGTCAAGGTTTCTAATTTGGATGCGGATGTAAATTTGTTCATACACGCCCCGACATTTAGCTTCAATGAGGTCAAATTCATCATGGAGGGAGGTCTCTTGACACATTCAACTTCCTAGAATTCCTCTCAGCCTAGCACTACATTAGGCTATGATATTTGTGTCCATTTCTGGACATCTTGTGAAGCAATAATTGATTGATATAATAAAGGTATAATCTCAATGATTATTTTTATTTACTTCAAAATTGTGTATTACAATGCTTCCTACCAGCTTAGGCAGAAAATATATATTTACAAGACTGCCTAAATTATCTGGATACACATTCAAGCATCAACAATTTAAGATACATGACGTTTCTCTTCGGCCTCCAGCGCATTGAAGTGACTCTTCATCTGTAGCTCTACTCCGCATAGAGTACACAAAATGTAGTGAACTATGAAAGGAGCATGGTTGAAAGAGGTGTGGCCAAATTCGAGTCATCGAATTTGGACACACCTCTTTCAACCATGTCCCTTTCATGGTTCACTACATTTTGGGTACTCTTATCTCTTCCAGATCCCTCCTTTCCAAGAACCGTCACCGCCGAAACCAATTGCAATAATTTATTGATATACTAAAGGTATGATTACAATGCTTCCTATGTCTATCAACTCTATTTCCGTTTTGCATACTTCTTGGATGAATCCGAGGGAGGTGGACCCGGTCGAAGCAAATCCATATAAGAAACTGTCTTATCTTTCATTCGTTCCTTTAGCGGAAGATGATGCGGCGTCATTCCCCTCATCCGTTCGCGAAATGAAAGAGACTTCGAAGATTCCCCTATAACGTTCACCTCCTCCTCCGTCTCGTTCGATTTGTCTTCATCCAAATCAGCGTCCTTCTCCGGCACATCTTCTTGCCTCTTTTCTTTTTGCTCGCGTTGTTTTTGCTCCTCCCGCGTCCTCCACCTCCATGCTTGTGTAGACTGCGAAAATGGAGTCAGGTCATAGTCATCACTACTTCGATTTCCAGCAGCAAACGAAAATTCCGGCGATAAATTAACCGGAATATGAGGATCTGCTAGACTCCTTATTTCCTTCTCCCATCCTAATCCAGCAAACATATCTCTTTCATCACCCATTGTATGCAAGTGTATATACAATGATGTTGGGTAAGAGTCCAATATATAATCTATTCGGCCACACACAATAATTGCTAAAGTCCAAGCTATAGAGTTGACTCACATATAAGACAAAGAGAAAAGTGATGAATCCAAACAAAGGAAGTTAATTATTTTGATTCCTTTGTATTTTGATTGACTCATTCTTCAATTATACCAATCTCCGAAAATCAATTTTCATTGATTTTTTCTTGTGATCATCCTTGGTTTTAATAATTCAACCACCTCACGGTTTCCAAACTTAATGAGACCATTCCAAATTCCGGGCCTTTACCCTCCACGGAAATAGGTCCTTTTTTTACTATATTTGGCATATTCAAGAATATTCCAGGTATATTCCAGTCTATATTTACAAATGTCTTTTTTTGGCATTTCAAGTTTGCTATTATTATATCTTCTACGCTCTCCGCTCTCCAAATCTCCGCTCTCCGCTCTCCGCTCTCCGCTCTACGCTCACATACAAGTGTCGTCCTTTCTAGGCACATGGAGAGGTACATTGAGAGGCTGGCTAGTTCTCTTGTCACCAACCCGGGATATTGGTTGGTGTGGTTTCCTACCACTCTTGAGGAAGAGGCCTATGAGTGGTATAGAGATCATGCAGAGGGCCATTTCATGGGATGGGAGCAGATGCAGAGGGAGTTTTTAAATGAATTTAGGCCAGAGGTTGGTCAGAGCACAGCTCTTAGAGCATTAGCATCCTTGAAGCAAAGAAGGGAAGAGGAGATTTTGGCGTACATTAGGAGGTTTGATTTGGTGTGTACACGCTTTGTGGGTACCGTAGTCAACGATGACACCCTTAAACAATTCTTCATCCAAGAATTTTTTAAGGCGGGTACCATTAGAGGTGTGTTGGAAAGGAATCCTCAGACATTGGCAGATGCCAAAGTGGCGGCTAGGGAGATGGAACGCATGGACAGAGATTATGAGAGGTTGTGGCGAAAGGAGGATGAATCAATACCCCAATTCATCCTCATTCGTCCAAAAGAGGTGGAGGGACAGTTGGGTAGGCAAGGGAGTCAGGTTCAGTATGCTCTCATTGACACAGGTCCACGTCCGCTAGCGGCTAGGGAGCCGGCACCGCTCTTGGCCTTGCCCGCTCCTAAAGCCAATGCACACATTGAGGAGGTGGAGAAAAAACTAGGTGCTAGTCAGTTGGGATTTCAGGAGGCTATGATTAAACAGATGCAGAGTCTTACGGATCAGATGTCATTGATGATTAGGAGTCAGCAGCCTGGTCCTCCTCCTCCAGTTGAGTCGGGTAAGCATGCTTCGGGATTGTGGTGTGTTCAGTGTGGCCAACCTGGACATACTAGGCAATATTGTCGAGTTGGGTAGAACCGTGATCGAAGGAACAATGGTGGCCCACCTCCACAAAACCAGAGAGGTCAAGGTCAGAATCAGTATGGTCAAGGCAATTATAGGGGACCTCCACCTAGAGGACAAGGTGGTCAAAATGTGGAGAGAAGGGAGTTTCATTCTTTTTGTGGGAGATGGCATGCACCGGGCCAGTGTTGGTCCGAAGGACAAGGTTATGGTTGTAGTAATTGTGGGGGAAATCATCCTTCGGACGAGTGTCGTCAACCGGATAAAGTCATTAGCATGTCCAACCCGGTGGTCAACCCACAACAACAAGCTAGAGACAACATGAGAGGGGCTAGGCCACAGGACGGACCTCCTAATGAGCTTAGGCCACCCAATTTGTACTATGACCATGGGAATGTGAGGCAGACATTCCATCCTCCGACGGGATTGTGGACGGAAAATGGATACATTCCTATTCAGAATAAACCAGGTGGCCCACAACATTTCGACAATAGGAGGCCAACTCCTCCGACCGATCCGGGTCCGTCTAATTCTCAGGATGTCAGGTTCATGGATGGTGTCACGGAGCCGCATCATGATGAGTCTATTACTTACCAAATAGATGTTGGAGATGAGCAAGGTCAATGGCCTCCACACACCAATGCCATCACCTATGAGTTGAGGAGTTTGGGTGATGAGGTCATTTATGAGGCCCCGGCATTAGCGGTTACCACTAGGGCCATGTAGGGAAACATTCAAGCGGAGAAGGATGTAGAGGGTCAGGAGGAGTACTCCTCGGATGAAGGTCCTAACCTTTCAGATTTAGATAAGGTAGCTAGAGTAGCTACGAGAGCCACCGGGGAGTTAGAGAAGGAGAATGAGATTGTTCCGGATAGGGAGAGGCCAAATGTCATTCATGATTTACATGGGAGTGAGATGGGAGAATAAAAAGGACCTAACATTTCTTTGGATAAGTTTGATAGAGTAGGAAAGACGAAGGTTGATAAACCAGAAGGATATGATTTGTGGGCTGATCTTAGCTCACTCAAGGCAGATATTACTTTTGGTCAATTGTTGGAGATATCACCCATGGCTCGCAAGACTCTCAAAGAAGGAATGCCGGTGACTAGGAGAACTAGGAAGGTGAAGACTAGGGTGGCCGCTAGAGTTCAATTACAAGGAGGAGGGCGTGATGTGAAGGCAATAAAGATAGAAGTTATGGTGGTGGACAAGGTGGTTCCCAATGTGTTAGTTGATGGAGGTAGTGGATTAAACATATTGCCGGAACATACCATGAAGAGATTGAGTCTTAGTCTCACGGGTCCGTCACCTTTCATCATCAACATGGCGAATTAAACTCCGGCGGTGCCTTTGGGAATGATTAAGGATTGTAGGATTAGCACAGGAGGGAAAGAGTATGTCGTCACTTTTCATGTCATCAAGATGCATTCTAACAAGGATACATTTCCCATCTTATTGTGTAGGCTTTGGTTGAGAATGTTGGATGCGGTAGTAGACTGGGGAGGAGTCAAGCCGTCCATTACTTATGGTCCTAAGGACAATAGAGTTAAAGTTTCTATAGGATCACTAGGAGGTTGGGTTAGAGAACAAATCTTTTCATCATCGGATGAAGAGGTGGAAGGCAATGAAGAAGGTAAAGATGGTGACAAGAAGAATGGGACACTAATGGGAGTTGTCCATTCAGGCGGACATGGGACTGTTGTAGATTCAGGGTCAGGTAGTTTGGACCCCAATTTTTATTATTTGGGTGACAATGGGGAGTATGCACAGTGGTTGAGAGACTACCCCGAGTCTGAGTATGATATCATGATGACGTCCTATCATGCATGTTTGAGTGATGAGAACCTTAGCTCAAGGAAGGCAGAATATTCTTTATTAGAGCCATGTGAGGTGCTTACCGAGGAGGAGTGGATTAGAGGAGGATTGACACCTTGGATAGATGGTGTGGGTGAGAGCAACGTGAATGTCGTACATGTGGATGGGACCCATGATGAAGAGGCTGTCATTGAGGCTGCAAGGTTGGAGGAACCTTTGCACTTCAAGACCACATCAAAGGGCCTAGTGGCGGGTCAAGATGTCAAGGATTATCCCAAGGTGCCTCCGGATTGGTATAGGAACAAGGATGAGCAAACACACATATCGGAGGCGGATTGGAAGTATGTGGATGTGAGAATGAAGAACGGGAAGGTTAGACAAATGAAAATGGGGTCTAAATTGGGGGAGAAAGAAATCAAGGAATATGATGATTTGGTGGATGAATTTAGTGACACCTTTGCTTGGTCGTATGATGAGCTTAGGGGCATCCCTAGAGAGATGGTGGAGCATCGCATTCCTTTTATTCCGGGTGCTAGGCCAATTAGACAAAAGGAGAGAAGAATGAACCCACAATTATAATTGTTGGTTAAGGCGGAGTTGGAGAGATTGTTGAAGGCCGGGTTTATTAAGCCGGTGGAAATTACAGATTGGGTCTCTCCAATGGTTTTGGTGAAGAAAAAAAATGGGAAGTTGAGGGTGTGCGTGGATTATAGGAAGTTAAATGCGTGCACAGAAAATGACCACTTTCCGTTACCATTCATCACACTATTGTTAGAGGAGGTAGGTGGTCATGCGAGGTACACATTCATGGATGCTTGCCACACTTGAGTCCATAAATTCAAGCATTTTGATTTGGAATTTTAATCCAAAATCACCACTTTCCAAGCTCATGGGTGCATTCGGTAATCTAGCCCCCCAAATTTTCTTTGAGCTTTGCAGAAGTCCTATCAAGGCACTCCTCTATTTCCTCACCAAATCCACCATTATCCCCACCATTGTCATTAGACTCAATGGTGGGGTCAAAATCCACTTGGACATGATTCTTGTTCCAATTTGAGCATCACAACTATTTAGAAGCCTCGGGCTCACCATCATAATCCGCACGTTTCATAGCCATCACTTCCTCAAAATATTAGCTCAAAGGTTGGAACCCTGTGCTAATACCACGTGTCGCAACCCTTGCTAGCTCTCCTTAACTATTTTGGTCCATTTTTCATTTCTAGCAAGGATTACAAACGCTAACCCTTCGTATACCGCCATGCGAATGGTTAGCTCCCCATACCATGGACCCATTAGTTCATAGGAGGGGGACCAACCTTCTTACTCTTTGATTCGGGACTCACCCCTTAATCGGTAACCAATTCTTAGATGTGGACTTCCATTCATGGAAGTCCAACCTTATGTTGATCATCGTGTTGTCGGAGCAATACTACAACAACCCGAGCCATACTAGACAACTATGCCCTCACATTGGGCCAATGCCAATGGAGGCCTTGCCGTTCGGCTTCGGGTGGGTGAGGCCACACCACCTCACCCATATAAGCCTCTAGGACTCTAGACAAGGCCCCTACCCCACCGTCAAGTAACTTTTTGTCTCTCTCCCAACACTTGGGGCCAAGTAGACATTTTTCCTTAGCCGTTGGGGTTGGAAGCCCCCACTAGCTTTAGAACCCCATAACTTCTTTATATGATATCTGATTGTAACAATTGACCACTTCATCGTCATTTATGTTTCACATAGATGCCGATGGACTACTCACTTGCCCCCTTCAAGCAAGTATTGAGGAAGTTATGCCAGTTTAAAGCTCATAGTCCCGGGAACCACTCCCAGGCCACTGTTGTTCCAGGGCGCTGTCCCGGGATAGCGCTCCACTCAAATTGCCATATCCCCTAGCTCCCACCTCCGATTGAGGTATTCTTGAGCATTCTAGAATTGGCATGCCATAAGCTACACATAGCTTATGGCCTCACCCTCATGTCTCCTAGTCTCCATGGGTAGGAGGCGTTCCCAACGCCCGGGGCCCTCACCCACACTAGGATCACTTGGGCCCTCTCACCAACGGCGCCACAAGTCCCGGGTGTCACTTCGGGGTCCCCTTTGTGCCCATGGTGTTTTGGGCACTCCTCATGGAGAGGTCCGCGACACCATGTCTATTGCCGCTACCCAAGTGGTTACTTTCTCATGGTATCCTCTCCATTTCACCTTGTCTTCCTTTTGTTTTTGCACTTGGGGTTCCTACACTTGAGGATGCCCTATACCCCATATTCCAAATAACCTATTACAAGGTCGGGAGGTGGACTACTCACTTTCTTGCGATCGGGCACAAGGTGTCTACCTTAAATGGCTTTAATAATGAGACATGAAATGTCGGATGCACTTTGATCTCGGGCGGTAACTCCAACTTATACATTCCTTGAACACTCATTCCTCGATGGGAAACTCGAACTTTGGACATGAACTTTGAAGTGAGGCTTTCGGGCAAGGTGAAGTTGTTCACATTCAACAACACTTTCTGGTCCATTTAATATTCCACTTTGCATTTTTTGGCATTGACTTGCTCTTTGTAGCACTTTTGGGCTTTCTCCACCAACAATTTGGTCATCTCCAAGACTTGTTCACGCTTCTTGGTGAAGTTCTCACCATCTCGATTGAGCTCTAGTGTTGAATGTGCCTCCTCGAGAGCTAGGTTAGTAGGTTGGAGTGCACTCCACAAGCTGCCACAAATGGCAACCCCTTGGTCGCCAAGTGCGTGGCTACATTGCAACTAAATTCCGTTTGACCCCCATAGTTCGCCCAATTTCTTTGGTCCGCCCCCACCAAGTTCCTCAAGTATTGCTTCAAGATTCCATTTACACGCTTTGTTTTTCCATCCATTTGGGAATGGAAGGCCGTGCTAAACCTTAGTTTCATGCGGACCTTGGTAGGGAAGTGCCTCCAAAATGCACTTGTGAACTTTGGATCTTGATCCGACACAATCACTCTTGGCAACCCGTGGTGCCTCAACCATCCTTTGAGAAAAGACTATGCGGTCTCCAACGCGGTTGCGATTCCCACAATCGGCACCATGTGTGCCAACTTGGCAAACCACTCTACCATCACCAAGTTGGCATATACCATTGTGACTATGGCCAACTTGTGATGAAGTCCATGGATACACTATCCCATGGACACGCTTGTTGACGTAGTAGTTGAGAGCATCGAAAAAGCAACAGACATTAATATAGATATGTAGATTTGACACAAAGACAGGCAACAAAGTGAATTAAAACAGTTGAGACAGCCAAAACCCGGACAACAAAGGAGATGACCGAAGCCTGAACGGTAACGGAAATGGCCGAAGTCTACTAGCAAAACGAGCTGAGGGCCAACTAGGAGTAAGACCAAGAGCCAATTGAGAGGTGAGGGCCAGGTGGAGAGAAACATGGCCAACTGGAACGAAAGAGGGCCAACTGGAGCGAGACAGGGCCAACTGAAAACGAGGCAAGCGGCCAGCTGGAGTGAGCAAGGGCTAGCAAAAGCGAGGCAAAGGCCAGCAAGAGCAAAGCAAGGGACCAACTAGAGCGAGGCGAAGACCAACAAGAAGAAGATTGAGGGACCACGGAGTAAAGGGTAGACTTTAATATAGACCACGGAATGAGACACTCGGCACGGTATTAGAAGGAAGACGCGTAGTATAGGCACCCTTACCCACGGCTATAGGTTCATCAGCGTTTTTAATGAAGATCTTATTTTTTGTATAAAGATAATTATGTAAGTATGTAAGGACTTATTACAAAGAATTTAAAAGATATTTCCAACTATGTTTGAGATTCTAATAGTATAATTATATTAAGTACAAATTATTTTAGTTTGGATCAATCAATTATGTAAGAATTGATTGATTATCAAAGAATGATTCATAATACAGCCATGACAAGGATAAGGTGTGAAACTTAAAATACATACATATGATAGATTGATGGTTATAACCGTTTGTAATAGGTATCATCCACATATGTTGAAGATAAATAAAAATCTAGGAAGTGAAAATAATAGCCACTCAATTATATATAATTTGGATTAGTGAGAAAAAACTATATAAAGCAAGGAGTTTTTAAGGACAAACACCTCATTTCGAAGTTATCTTAAGATTGAGTGTCAAAAACACTTGAGCTTATTTTGTATCTCTCATCCTAAAGCATTATTTTAATATACTTATCTTTTTCACAAATATGTGTGATCTCTCTTATCTCTCAATTGAATTTGCAAGTTGCTAAGCGGTACTTTCGTGACTTGAGTGATTAAACAACCGAGAGGAGAGTAGACTATTTCGAGCAAGAACTCAAAAAAATAGTGTAAAGATGAGAGACAAAGACTAAAGAAAACTTGAAGGATTAATGAAACTTTGAGAGATGTTGAGATTAAACCTCAACACTTGAAGGACAATTTGAGTGACAAAAGAGCAAGCTATCTCTTAATATGAAATTATGTTCAAGTGAGTGATTAAAAAATGGTTGTTTTAACTCCTAAACAAGGGAGCAACGTACGAATGGCATAAGAACGTGAATGATTATTGAAAGAAAAATTTATCAATTGAGCGATTAAACAAAAGTTGAGTAATACCTCAAAAAAACTATATATATTGAATATTAAAGAGAATGATATATTGAAGACTCCTCAAAAAAAAGTGAAAAGATTCAGCATGTGATATTTCTTGACAGTAGAACTTATTATTATAAGATTGATTCCTATCTATATGTATGAGATTTTATACATATTATTATATCAATGTAATCAAACTTGTCATATTGAATGATTTCAATTGATGATTGTGCATTCCTATTCAAATAAATACATATACATATAATTAAAACCTTTACAAGTATTAAAAGATTGTGAAGACATTATGAAAAATAACATATTATCTAAGAGTATTATCCATATGTATCATTAAACATTAACCAAGAAGCTTAATTACCTTCGTATGATTGAGATTTGGAATTAATATTTTGAAGGTCTTTTTGTTGTTGATGATTAATTATTAATGATTAATACGACTTAAGGTTATAAAATATGGATGGAACTTTTTGATCTTCTTTGTTGCATACCTCTCCATAAGGAATGCCTGAAATAACATTGGCACAAGGGGGACCCCGGAATGACACCCGGGACTTGTGGCACCTTGGTGAGGGCCCTGGGCATTGGAAATGCCTCCCACCCATGGAGACTAGGAAGCATGAGGGCGAGGCCATAAGCTATGCATAGCTTATGGCATGCCAATTTTAGAATGCTCAAGAAAACCTCAATCGGAGGTGTGAGCTAGGAGATATGGCAATTTGAGTGGGGTTGGCCTGGGACAGCGCCCTGGTACAACAGTGGTTTGGGAGTGGTTCCCGGGACTTTGAAGCTTTGAACATGCATAATTTCCTCAATACTTGCTTGAATGGGGTAAATGCATAGTCCATTGACATCAACGTGAAACGTAAATGAGGATCGAGTGGTCGTTTGTTAGCATCAGTGATCTTATGAAGAAGTTATGAGGTTCTGAAGCTGCTGGGGCTTCCAGCCCCAGCGGCTAAGGGAAAATGTCCACTTGGCCCCAAGTGTTGGAAGAGAGACAATGGTTATTTGACTGTGGGATAGGGGCCCTACCTAGAGTCCTAGAGGCTTATATGGGTGAGGTGGTGTGGCCGAACCCACCCAAGGCCAAACGGCACGGCCTCCATGGGTATTGGCCTAATGTGAGGGCATAATTGCCTAGTATGGCTCAGGTTGTTTAGTGTTGCTTCGACAATGCAATGATCAACATAAAATTGGACTTCCATGGATGGAAGTCCACAACTAAGAATTGGTTATCAATTAAGGGGTGAGTCTCGAATGAAAGAGTAGGAGGGTTGGTCCCCCTCCTAAGAGCAAAAGGGTCCGCGGTATGGGTAGTTAACCATTTGCATGGTGGAATGCGAAGGGTTAGCGCTCGTGATCCTTGCTAAAATGAAAAATGACCAAGTTATGTAAGTGGAGCTAGAAATGGTTGCGACATATGGTATCAGAGCAAGGTTCCAATCTTTGAACTAGCACTTTGAGGAAGAGATGGCTATCAAACATGTAGGTTATGATGGTGAGCCCGAGGTTTCTAAAAGGTTGTGATGCTTAAATTGGAACAAGGATCATGTCCAAGTGGATTTTGACTCCGCCATTGGTTCTAATGAGAATGGTGGGGATTAATGAGAATGGTGGGGATGATGGTGGATTTGGTGAAGGAATGAAGGAGGCCTTTGAAAGGACTCCCACAAACCTCGAAGAGAAATGGGGGTTGTTAATGGTTTTTCGCACTCCTTCCTTGCTCCATTAACTAGTTCGCCGCCAGTCACGTCCAAGCCTTGCAGAAACAACTCCCAAGCTAGTCCTTCATCCTTAGAAAGCTCCTTGACGTATAATCCCCTAAAACTTCCGTTTAAGGCTCAAAAATATGCCCCGGACATTACCTACCAGCTTGCGTTTTTGGCCCGATCGGCCAACTTCCGGATGTCGTTTCCACAACGTAAGCTTGGATTTGGCATCTCTAACCTTCTACCAACCTATGGTAGAGTTTTCGGGTCATTTTGACTACTTTCATATTTCCGACCAGCTCACGTCTTTTGTCAGATCCGCCAACTTCCGGAGGTGGTTTTCGCAAACCGAGTCCGGATCTGACCTCCCTAACCTTCTACCAACCTATGGTACAATTTTCAGGTCATTCTAACTACTTGCTCTGGACGTCCTCCCTTGAGCGTCACGTCCGCGCATATCCACCATTCCTACTTTCTAATGCATTCCTTGATACTGCATCACAAACTCTCCGATGCACATTTTCAGTAACACACTCAACACCTACGTCTTGTCAACACTAAGGACTAAGTTCGCTTACAAGAAGAGTAGAAATAGGAGAAGGCCAACAATGGATCTACTCTCTAAATCCCTCTTTCAACACTTTATTGCTTGTTTTCCAAAAATTGTTGTCCGTCCGGACTGCCACACATTTTCAAGATGCTACACGTCCAGATCTAAAATTTACAAGCATACACATCTTCTCTAAGAGTCTAAGCTATCTTCGCATATGTGTACTAAGAGAGCCAAAAAGCTCTAAAACCATCCTTATATACTTCAAAACAACTACCTACTAGGTGAGTCAACTTGGTAGGTTGCCACCCTGTCAAAACGCTGCAACTAGCTGTCTTGACGCGTTTTTGTCCTCTGTCTAGTTCATGACCAGCTGGCACACTGTCATAAAAAACGGTCAACTAGTAAAAGACTCGCAATGACATTTTAATAACTTTGGACCTACAAGTCATTTTCTGACCAGCTAAGTTACTAACACCAAATAATTACTACTAGTGAATAGAGTCTTCAGCAGTAAAACAGTAAAAACCAACTAGTGGACGTCCTAACAACTAGTTGTATTAAAGACAAAATTGACGTCAACTAGTAAAATGGCATTTTTTGCCCTTATGACAATCTATGAAACATAATGCTAAATCCTACCTTAACAGGGGCTAGATTACCGAATGCACCCATGAGCTTGGAAAATGGTGATGTTGGATTGAATTTTGGATTAAAAATACTTGAGTTCATGGACTCCATGAATTAAGAACTCAAGTGTGTTAATTATGTGAGGGCCCAACAAGCCAAATTGATTGAGTTTTTCATGATGCAAGGTGCTAGGCCTTCTTCTTCAACAAAGAAGTTGGCCAAGCTAAACATACCAAGTGCCTTATCAGGGCTTGGTAATGCAAGTAAGGTGAAAGAATTTGTGTTGGAAATGAATGTCCAAAGGCCGAGGTGGACGGTAAGGTTTCCATAGTGGCTACCTTGTCGAAAGACCATGTGCTTGAGTGGTGGACTAGCAAAAAAATGCAAGGGCCCGAGGTGGTGGCAAACTTGAGTTGGGTTGGCTTCATGAAATTGTTTATTGAGAGGTTCACGCCGGAGTAGCAAGAATTGCTTGAGGGAATGAACTTGGTGCAAATGAGGCACAAAGGGTTTCTTAAGGCCTATGTGCGAGATTTGAATGCCCACATGAGTGCTACACCTAATATGGACAAGTTTTGTAGAAAATATATTATCTTAGGTGGGGTAGCAAAAATGGGTGGTGGACACCTTGTTCAAGTTTCCAAAGTTTTTCAAGGATATGGCGGGGACTATCAAGATTGTCAAGAGCATTGAAGCTAACGGACCCGAAAGAAATTTGGGTGGCGCCTCACAACAAAGTGGGTTGAGCCGAAATATGTCCCGAGGCAAAGAACGCAAGAAGTTGGGCCATCAAACCAATATAAAGGTGGCACCTAAGGAGGAAAACCACCCAATGTTGGGCACAAAAAAAGTAGCCTTGTGGTACTAAGGCAATTCATGTTTGTGCCGCGGACGGAATGTTAGAAGGTGGCATTGTGGTACCAAGGCAATTCATGTTTGTGGCGCGGACGGAGTGTTAGAAGGTGGCATTGTGGTACCAAGGCAATTCATGTTTGTGCCGCGGACAAAATGTGAGAAGGTGGCATTGTGGTACCAAGGCAAATCATGTTTGTGTTGCGGACAAAATATTAGAAGATGGCATTGTGGTACCAAGGCAATTCATGTTTGTGGCGCGGACAGAATGTTAGAAGGTGGCATTGTGGTACCAAGATAATTCATGTTTGTGCCGCGGACGAAATGTTAGAAGGTGGCATTGTGGTACCAAGGCAAATCATGTTTGTGCCGCGGATGGAATGTTAGAAGTTGGCATTGTGGTACCAAGGCAATTCATGTTTGTGGCGCGGACGGAGTGTTAGAAGGTGGCATTGTGGTACCAAGGCAAATCATGTTTGTGCCACGGACAGAATGTTAGACGATGGCATTGTGGTACCAATGCAATTCATGTTTGTGCCATGGGCGGAATGTTAGAAGGTGGCATTGTGGTACCATGGCAATTCATGTTTGTGCCACGGACAAAATGTTAGAAGGTGGCATTGTGGTACCAAGACAAATCATGTTGTTGCCACGGACCGAATGTTAGGCAGGGTTTTGTGGCGAAGGCTAGTAGCCTTAGCCAAGGTCAAGTCTTTTGTACCTTGAGGCCCAAATGAATGAAAGAAATGTCCCACAGGTTGACAAAAAGGCAACGCACTCCTTTATGAGCCTGAACCTCACAATGTGTTGGGGCTTGCCGACACGTAGAGTGGGCAAACCCATCAATGTGCGGTTTGCAAAGGGTGAACCGCATGAAATAAAGGAAGTGGCGATGCATGTGACCTTATAATGTGGGACATTGGAATTTGTGGAGATTTCATACTATGTGAAATGGATGAGGTGAACCTCATTTTGAGGTATACCATCTTTGAAACTTACACGGTAGATGTAAGTTGAAAGCCAGTGCGCTTGTGGTATGCCATGATGGCAAAAAGGTGAATTTGAATTTCACATAGACTCTTATGGTAGGTTGTGGTGCAAACAAAAAAAATATGAGATGAGGTCCTAGTCTTGTACTTGTGTTTGCTTAGTGAAAGAGGACAAATAGATATGCCAAACTAGGTTGGGTAAGCCGAGTAATTGGGGGCCTTGGCTTGGAGGGGCCTTGGATAAAACTAAGAAACCTCTTAGCCATGGGCTTGTCCGGGCGGGGGCAAGGTGATGGCACATGCTCATAAAAATGTTACCCGCAAGCTAACGAGAGTTGGCGCATAAGAGTCATGAACCCATGTCTAGAAAGGGAAAAGTGGAAACTGAGTCAGGTGGGACTTGGCATCACCCCCGTGCGATCGAACATGAATTAACAATGGAAAGTCATCTCAGAGTTGCAACCGAATCAACTTAGTGGAAGCGTTGAGGTCTGGCCTAGATGTGTCAAGCTAGGCTTGTGGAGCCTAAGGTGAAAGGGCCCCAAGGAGGGGCAACCCAAGTGAGTCCCAAAGTCGGTGGATCTAGTGAAGGTTAGGTCCTTGGAAAAGAGATCCAAGGTCACTAACGGACCACCTTGGAACGACACCTTTGGGACTATGTCAAATTTGAAGATGCATTGTGGGGTCGCACCCTAAGGTAAATACAATGCGGCACCATAAAGGATGGCAACTTCAGAATTGGTGTACCGACTATGAGTATAGTCGATGAGGGCATCGACTCCATTTGGTGAGGGTGAGTGTCGTGTACCTCTCCATGAGGAGTGTCCGGAATACCATGGGCACAAAGGGGACCCTGGAGTAACATCCAGGACTTGTGGCACCATTGGTGAGAGGGCTCAAGTGATCCTAATGTGGATGAGGGCCTCGGGCGTTGGGAACGCCTACCACCCATGGAAACTAGGAGGCACAAGGATAAGGCCATAAGGTATGTGTAGCTTATGGCATGCCAATTCTAAAATGCTCAAGAACACTTCCATCGGAGGTGTGAGCTAGGAGATATGGCAATTTGAGTGGGGCGCTGTCACGGGACAACGCCCTGATATAACAGTGGCCTGGGAGTGGCTCCTGGGACTGCAAAGCATTAAATAGGCATAACTTCCCAAATACTTACCTGAATGAGGCAAGTGAGTAGTCCATCAGTATCTACATAAAATGTAGATGATGATGGAATGGTTGATTATTAGAATCAAAGAACATATAAAGGAGTTATGTAGGTCTGAAGCTGCTGGGGGCTTCCAGCCCCAATGGCTAAGGGAAAATGTCTACTTGGTTCCAAGTGTTGGAAGAGAGACAAAAGGTTACTTGATGGAGGGGTAGGGGCCCTGCCTAGAGTCCTAGAGGCTTATAGGGGTGAGGTGGTGTGGTCAAAACCACCTGAGCCCGAATGGCACGGCCTCCATTGGCATTGGCCCAATGTGAGGGCATAGTTGCCCAGTATGGCTCAGGTTGTTGTAAGTGTTGCTCCGGCATCGCGATGATCAACATAAGATTGGCCTTCCATAGGTGGAAGTCCACATCTTAGTAATGGTTACCGATTAAGGGATGAGTCCTGAATGAAAAAGTAGGAGGGTTGGTCCCCCTCCTATGGATCAAGAAGGTCCGTGGTATGGGGAGCTAACCATTCACATGGCGGAATGTGAACGGTTAGCATTCGTAATCCTTGCTAGAGTTGGAAAAATGACCAAGATTGTTAAGAGGAGTTAGCGAGGGTTGCGACAAGAAGAACTACAAGCAAAGATATTTTTAAAAGTGTGGAATCACGGGAGAATTGGAATTGGGAAGTGGGCTAAGGACACTACAAGTCATAGAGGGTACCACTACCCAAAAGAGGGATTATTATACAACTTGTACTTTGAAAGGATAATGATCAAATTCTATAATGAGATTGAAGAACAGTGAACGAGGGATGACCAAGATAAAATATTGAGAAAGTCTATAAAGAAAATCCATTGGGGAGAAAGAGAAAACTAAATTGAGTCAAGAAGAGATGGGAAAAGCTATCGTGTGAGCGGTGAGCGGTGAGCAGTGAGCGATGAGCAGTGAGCGGTAATTGTATAGTTTTTTTGATAGTTTTTGTCATATGATTCAGCACCTATAACCGCATGGTTTGGATGTGAATTTGATAGTTTTCAATACAAATTATATAATGCCACCTATATCTGCAGATGATGGCATATCATGTATTGGTAGGGTCCTTCATATAGTTAACCATATATTCATAATGATTTTGTACAACAAAGGTATTTTGTTGCATGACATTGTTGTGAATACCGTTGACTCAAAAAAACATTCCATACAAGGATGTATACATAGGAAGCTCACAGTATATCCATTAAAACTTGCCAATCTGATTCATCTAGTTTACTTACAAAATACAATGTATATACTGTTCATTGCCATAGATCTAGATGGGCATCCAGAATATACAGATGCCGATAATAGTTAATTACGTCGGCGGCAACATATAGATAATCTTCTGGCAGGATTTGAAATCCAACTCAAAACTACGTGTAGAAGCATTGAAATCAGATGTGATCAGATGATGCGATAGAAGCACTAAAATCAGCACTAAATGCATTAGATGTTCCTTCGGCATCAGACTCAACAGCTTCCACATCTAGGAATTCTAAGCCTTTATGGTGAGCAAACATGGGATAAAATATGCGATGAAAACCTTGAGCGAGCTCATTAACCATATTGTCCGCGTACGAAGGAAGTTCGAACAATTTGGGAGGGCTTGGATAGAAGTTAGGATCACAGAAGAATGGGCGGTGAACTGGATATTTCAAATTACCACATCTGCAAATGCCAAAGATATAATGTTCATAAATAAATTTGATAAAAATCGATCTTCAAACAAATTCAGCAAAAAGTGCAATTTGCAGACCATACTTATTTACTAAAACGAGATTTCTTGACAATTCTCTTGGCTGTACCATCAATGTCATCAAAACTCGAGACATGCTCCTTGGAATGTACTATAGGGGTTGGAAAACTTCGAATCAAAGGAGTTAATATCGCCTCAAAAATTTCAAAGTTCGGCTCCAAAGTTGCAACGTGGCGATTAACGTTACGGTAAGCGTGGATAGCAGAACCTGAAAAAACAAGAGTCGATGCAGATTAATTTTTAACCGGTTTACTTGATTATTATAATGATTTGAATAAACAAAAATAAAAAACTCCGAGTTTAAATAAATGATTTCTCCCAGGGGCCACGCCATGCCATTGTGGCGTTCATTAATTGATCGTCTCTAGTAACATAATTCTATAGAATATCGTCACGGGCGACATCCACTCCATGGCGATCAAAAGCGGGAATTGGCTGAAAAGAGAAGTTGGATTTTGGAACCCCAAAGAGGCTCCTCACTGCCAAGCATATGCCAAAACGCATGGTCTGAAAAGAGTAACACGTCGTCAAAAACTTTCGCAAGGCAAGAAATTAATTAAAGATAAATGGAAACTCCTAAATGCAGTTTTGGGGCCGTAACTGTAACTTGAACTATGTTATGTAGATGAACATGGCTCATGAAATGGCCCTAAGAAAATAATTTTGGTTGATCTATCCTAGTTCACTGGAGGTAATAAAAGGTTTATAGTGTCGTAGATGGGTTCAAAGCAAGAGGCTGTAAATGAAAGCCTGGACCCATCGTAGCTGCTTACCCATGGTCCAAATCAGAAACGAACCCAATGCCAAACCTAGAAATCTGCTAGCAACTACTTGTGTAAACTAATGGAAACATGTAAGCTTTGAAGTAATAAAAATTTATAGAAATAAAAGAATGATGGCCTAGGACTTATAGTAGAGATGGATTCAAAACCGATGTAAGGTGCAGGCGATTCATCCCCCACCACTCCTTCTGAATTTCAAAACCATACAATTTGCAATAGCCAAGAATGTTTGATTTTGTGCTCAAACGAAAAGGGTGAATTATAATAATAATACCACCGTCTTGAAAGTGCTGGTCGACAAAGTCAAATACAAGCTGCAACCATTCTTTTGCATCCTGATTCTATGCATGCACAAAGGTGGTTGGATTGGATATTCCAGGGATCGGATGACCTTTTAGCATATCCATAAGAATTAAATCCACACAAGAGTGGTTCGTTGCAAATCCTTTATAATGACGGATTTTGTCACTAGAGTGTTGTAAATACATAGTTGAATATCAATATAGTAGGATGTGAGGACTACCATATACTAAGAGACAATGTAATCTCCAAAAAATTCAGATTTCAAATGGTTTTCAAAGGCATAATTACAAGGAGTTTACCTTGGAAATAAATGACTTGAGCTCATTGTAGGCCGGTGTTAGGGTGCTCGAATCACTTCCAAGGACCTCATCCAAAGATGAGTTTAGTATGAACTCATCTACCTTGCTGTCACTCTCCTCGGGAGGATCCATAACCGGGACTTGAGTTAAAAACATATAGTAAGAGTCTCTCTTAATGCCCCTAGTAGAAATGGTATGGACCTGTAAACTAGAGCCAGCGGTCAGAGTGCGAGTTAGTGGACTCTTACCTTTTGGCTCTCCCGAAGTGTTTGCCTCCCTCTTGCTTTTCTTTGAAGCCTTTTCAACTGCCTTCTGCTACTTCTCTAACTCCCTCTGTTCAACCTTTTCTTCGGCCTCCCTCAGCTTCTGGGTTTTCCTGTGATCGTCTTCAATACGCCTTTTAAGAGCCTTTGCCCTCTCATTCTCATCATCAATTCCCTTCAAATCATCCATTTCTTCTCTAGATTCTCCAACTGCCTTGCGTAACTTCTTCAGCTCAGTCTCAAAAGATGGAATATAGTTGGTCCCAATATTGAGATACCAAGCCCCCGAAGTAAGATGAAAAGTCGCCCATGTTCATTGCTGGGCGGCAGAGAACATGCATGCAACATTAGACCTATCAAGCCATGTGCTCAAGAAAACCAGGAGGTCTTCTTTGAAAATAATTTTCTTTGGTAAAAGTTCATACTTGAAGCACCTGATAAATAGATGATACTTTTAGAAGTTATAAAAAATACTTGCAGAAAGTATCATCTGAAAGGATTCATACAACCAAAGCTTTGAATTTGCATAAAAGAAATAAAATGGAAAATACCTAAAAATGACTCTTCTCACAACAAGGTCAGTTCCCTTGAACCCAACGAAGTCGTCGATTTTTTTGAAGCAATCGTGGCCTCTAAAATAGGTCGAGAACGCATGGTCCCAAAACTTCAATTGATAGTCTTCAATGTATACCAACAAGGTTAGTGGCTCACTAACCACATTCATATTAATCGATATTCTATCTTGGCACATGATTTCATCGAATGAACTCATCGCTTGCTTTGTAATTTGAGCATCAACATGAAAAAATGAGATTAGCTCAAACAAAAAATCAAATAAATCCAGCACGTGTGTCTCCAAAAGATTATCTTATGTCTGTAAGCATTTACAAAACATCGACTTTCCTAGGCTAGAAATCTCATGCTGGACAAGCTGAAAGCCAAACGACGAACACCATGCGCTTTCTAGATTGCAAGCTCATAATTTTTAATTTGATATTTCATTGAAATCTTTAGGCACTACATACAAAGTTATGTTTGTTTGTGCCTGCTCGGTGCTCCTATCCTGATAAATGGGTTCAAAAATAATGTCTGAATTGCCTAAAATGGAAAAAATCTTCTCATTTCCAACACTCTAACGTGCAATGACAGACCTAGAAATTTAGGCATATCAAAATGCAGCAGAATCTATAATTCATTCGGGCCCGAAACCTATCCAAGGGCGGTGGAGCCTTGATGCAAAAATTAATTAAATTGCCCAAATCTAATTAGATTAACTTCAAGTTCACATAATAATTAGCTGATTATAAAGTTATAATAAAATTTAGAGTTTCACATATATGAGGTGATTTTAAATAACAAGATGTAAAGGACAACGAGACACTTATCCCAGCCCACCAGTATGCTTTTGCTAGAAAACGGGAAAGTTTCTCTTCGTTAATTGGGTTTGGCGAAAGTCTTCGTGCCTCGTGAGTAGCCGCAAATAAGTTGATATATTCAAGCTACTTGATTTTGAAGCTCGGTGACGCCCTTGAAATTGCAATGAGCTGCAGCTTCCCAAGATTAAGCTCTGGTGATATCGAATTCAAAGTGTAGTGTCGCTCAATCTACAGGTGCCACGCTTCTTGGTTAATATAGACATTTGTTATATACGTGGCAACCAAAATGTGAAGCAAATATATTTTTTAATTGGCCACTCTTGTTGTGCACTAACCTCTTGAAACCAACCATCGGTGAGATCTGGGTTGGCTATAGCTACAAGCTTCCCCATTTTGTGTCGCAGTGCAATGCATCTTTTTTGCACGACAATCTTCATCACAGTAGCTTTTCAAAAACAGTGACGTCTCCATTATATTGTTCAGCCAATTGGCGTACTCCTTCGTCCGCAGCCATACTAATTTTGTGCTGAAAAAAATCAATTAATTTGGCTCAGATAAGCTTCGAGATTAAGGCATTGTTAAACTTGCAAATATCATTGAAAGTATGACAAACACAAATGAAAGTAAAACATATACGATTCTAAGTAAGAAGGGAAGAATGCACCTGAAAAATGAAAGAGGTGAACACATTTAAAGGCAATGTGTACCATGTCTTCTTCTGGGATCATTTGCATCGCCTAAGGTCAGAAGGAGATAGTATGTCCTTGAATTTGTCCAATTCCATAAGTCCGTACTTACAAACTCTAAACAAGGTATGGGCAGTATTTGTCTTAACATGCGAGTCCTTGGTATGCCTGAGTATAAAGAACATATTCAGTTCAAAAGCCTCAATTGTTTATAAAGCAAGTACAATTCAAGAAGGAATCCGGCAAATGAACTTACTTGTTGATGTCATGCATGATTTGTATAATCACACCAATTTTGTCTTTGGTATTAAGAATAATTGAGTCCACCAAACAATTCCAAGAAGCATCACTTTTGTGGAGACGTTCAATGTAATTTAACCAAGTTTGTTGCCTGTGATTGCCATCACACACAAAAAACATAAGATTGGTCAACCCTGTTAATTTTGGTACCGAGAGGAGAAAGGTGTTGAAATCTTTGTTTTTAGCATTCCAAATGGGTCTCCATTTCTCCTTGTCTACTCTAGTATCCTCTTGTTTTTTGCCTTTTTCATCAGTCACTGTCACATAGAACACTGAAGCCCCCTCACGATAGCCATGTACAAACTCTTGTTCAAGCTTGGCTAGATCGCTCTACAAGGTAGGCCTTACCATAGGCATAGCAACCATCCTACAAAGCAAGATTGGGAAACGTGACAAATTCGTGGGTTGCACTCTCAAACTGGATATGGTAGCCACTGAGTTCAATTTTTGACGAGTTCGAATCTCATCCTCGTCAATTCCAAAATGCTCGTCCTCACCGAAGGATTTTTCTTCTTCATATGCTTCGTCATCATTGGCATTTACTTCCCCACCAGAACCTAAGGAGGGTTGAGTTGTTGGAGGTGATGCTCCAGCATTAATAAGAACCTCTACATGGAGCTGGGCACGAGATTCACATGTTATTCGTTACTGAAGGTGATAGAAACACATCAAAATAAGCATGCCTAAGAAGGTCATTCGGTACCGAATGAATATCTTGGTCCTTCAAGAATTTTGCATGGCCATCATAAATCTTAACCTCGTGCACATAATATTGGAACCGATACAATAATTCAGACCCCGTGTTTTGAATCCGTATTATGATCCTCTACTATTACTGACACTGCAACATCCAAGAAAATTTGCGTAGATAATGTGTATCGGTACCGAATGAATACCATGGTCCTTCAAAGATTTTACATGGCCATCATAAATCCTAACCCCATGCACACAGTATCAAAACCCCCGGGGAGGTCACTCCATTGTCAAGTTGAACACCACGTGCGTTAAAAGTTTGCCACCCCTATATTACATGTCATAGATAATTTTAAAAATTATGATATTTTTTCTACATATACATAACCATTGATAGTATCTTTTTTATATTTTTTTGAAATTTTTAGTCATCTTCATTTTTGTAGTATTTTTTTAATTCAATTCTACGTCATTCTAGTTAGAAACGGTATGTTTTATATAAAAAAGACATCATCAAATTTGGTTATTAATTTTTACTATGTGATAGATACCATGTATATCTACTCATGAAAAAATTTGATAAAATTTTGACCTATTTTGGTGATGCCCTTTAGAAAAAGTAGATTTTGTCTTAACGCATGTGGTGTGCAACTTGACAATGGAGTGACCTCCCCGAGTCGGAACCGATACAATAATTCAGACCCTGTGTTTTGAATCTGTATCATGATATTCTACTATTACTGATACTGCAACATCCAAAAAAATATGCGTAGATAATGTATATCAGTACCGAATGACTAACCCATTGAGCCAAGACTTGATACTGAACCTAAACAAATTTGATTATAGATGAATTCCAACAAAAATGTATCGGGCCCGATACATTTGCCTGGGACTCCGAACATAACTACAAACAAAGTTAGTGTTTGAAAGGAAGTGGTTGGGAGCAGTTGGAAGCGACGGGAAGTGGCAGGAAGTTGCTGAAAATGGGGGGATTCGTGGAGTATGAACCCCCCCCCATTGAGCTCATTGGCTCATTGCCTCATGGCGGGACAATGAAGCTCTTCAAGGAGGCAAAAACCAAAGTCTCTAAGGAAGGGAGGCTAAACCTGAACCATCGGCTCCGAGACCAAAAGTCGGGGTTCCAACTCCAAAGACTGGGCTGCAATATCAAAACATGAGACTCCAAAATAGTGCATACTAAATCAAATTAGACAGAGCTCTTATTGTGTATCGGGCCCGAATAAGGTTTGATGTCCACCGATGAGAATCAACTTACACCAATTTCAGACATTAATTGAAGTTGAGCAGCCCCATACTTTGTTTTGAGGCCAAATCATTCCACATGATTACATAGCTTTGATGCATGCTAAAATTTATCTACAAATTTATTAATGTCTATGGAACATATAATAGATCTTCTATAATTAATTTGGCGCCGAATCATCTGGCATGTTGACGAGTTTTGATTGAAGGCAACATACAAGGAATCATAAACTAGAAAAATGTAATTATGTATTTTATTTGCATTCTGCCATATCAAAGTATACGAGTACTTTGATACGGCTCGGGCCTGAAAACAATCCTTGGGAGGCAAGATCGTGACATAAAAAACAAGAATGAACAGTTCCAAAAGGTGCTAGGATTTTGCAAATCTAAACATGTATCGCATGAATTCTTCATTACAACTTAGATTTAGGGTAGTCTTTCGGTTTTCCTGCTTACCGGTTCTGTCCAATTGTGGAGATCAATCTCCATATTTGGATTATTTTGAACAGCGTTTTCCGAATCTTGTTCCATCTCCTCTTCAAACTCGCGGGGTTTCTATGTCTCAGATACCCTCTGCCGCCGTCCACGCTCCAAACCCAACAAAACTATCAGTTACCAAACAAATGTATCGCCACCATTGGGGGAGCCAAAAGATGATAAACTAGTATCAAAGAAAAACTGAAGCACAACAAACTAACTCAAACCTATTCGCTTTCCCTAAACCCTAACGAATGAAAGTTTGATAGTCTGGTTGAACCTACATTGCTTGGCAATAACCTTAGAACTAAGTGGACTCCCCTGGTCAATATAATGGCCTATTCAATAAGCCAAAAAGGGCAAAGCCTGAGATTAATCACTAAGTCATCATGGTTATCTCACACATTAATCATAGCACTATTCTCGATATAAACAAAAACGGACCGTGCGAGGTTGGTCGCCCGGGCTGTTATCATTTTCCGCCATAGAAAATAATCGAATAGGTGCAACGTCTAAACGATCAACATTCTTTAGACGACTTCCAATACCCTTACTAGAGTTTCCCCCTCTTTTCTCCATAGCCGAGCGCAAGTTATAAGGAGTCACAAACTGTTCGCTATTAGCTAATTTTTTCTTCCTATCTGTTTGTCTTTGTTTTTTCAATAGTCCTACTCAATTCTTTCTCACGATCGTGTACACAATCTCACAATCTTGCACACGATCATGTGAACATCTTTTGTGTAGATTAACCTCATCGCATCATTTGACTACATGCTTGCTTATCACACATTTAAAATTAATCGTCACTCAGACATCTAAGTCATTTGGATGAAAATTTATCATTCATAAGCATAAAGGATCGTGTGCGATGTATTTATTGCATTATATAATATAAGTATAATAGATGAGTTGATTCCCAATATTTAAAATTCATGAACCTTTTAAGTTGGTAGACTTCAAAATAGCAAGCGCCATACGCAAGAATTATTCAATAACTATTGAACAATTTTGGAATGATATATTCAACACTCAAAATTTTGGAATGATACATTCCAGCCTGTGGCAGGATGTATAAAAAAAATATTATGTCCTACTGATTAGTATATGATATGCAAAAATTGTTATTATTGGTTTAACGCTGTCATTCCAATGCCTGAAAATAATCAGTCACTTTATGTGTTGTCAAACATTCATTCTCATTATTATGAGACATTGTAGTCAAAATGCAATTATTTTTAGTGGGCTAGGATGTTGTCTGCTCTTTAAAAATTTCTATAATTGCATTTATCCGCCGTCTTTCATTTTGTAGAACATGACTTAAAAAGATACGGAATCTTAACTTTCTATTTTCAATTTAAAACAACTCGATTTCAAAATATTTAATTTTGGTGTACCTTTAATATTTACTTATAGTTAACTCTGCATTCGTCCCTATTAATTTCATTGTGTATGCAAATACTTATTCTTCTGTGTCTTTGTTGTCCTCCCTATTTGGTTTGGGTCTCATTTTGTCATTGTGAGATTGCATTTGGCTAGGAGTACAATGGCCTTCATTCATGTTGATTTGCATTCTATGCCAATTACCTTTCCGTTGGGAGAAGATGGTCATACTTTGGTCACTTCTACCATTCTAAGTTTGAGGTTTTAATTTCGTGAAGAGTCACTCTATGTCGAGGAGGAGGTTTTTGATGATGTAACAATATACTCTCGCATGCTTTCAGTCAATTGTCAAGTAGGAATGATGTGGGCACGTTTTGGTTGCTTAAACCCGGAAAACATTGAGTATACGAAGTCTTTGAGTCGGTTCTAATTGCTTCCACTGAACTCCTTACTCCTCGAGAGTCGTCCACTGTTAGCATTGAAACCCCAGTGATCACCAAAGTCAAAGTAGAGCCAGGTCTTGAGACCATCTATGAGTTGAGTGATGATTCAGACAACGATGACGTCCAAGTTTCCATGTCAGGCCCAAAGAACAAAGTGAAGAGAGCGCTAACTCCGCAAATTATACGCCAAGAGTTGACTCTTCTTGTTAGTCCCTCACAAACCTCTGATCCGTCCAATACTGTACCAAGTCCCTCATGCAGCGTCGTTCAGTCCTTGATGAAACTTAGTGCTCATAAGAGGTCAGAAAATGTCATGTCTCGAATTGATTTCAATGCGATTAAACTCCAACAGGTTGAATTTCTTTTGCCTTGTTATAATGGTGATATTGTTTTTGAATTTCCGCCTTTAGGATTCCGTGGCCAACAGACTGCAGCAAAACAACTTCGTGGTATGGACAAACGATATGATGGCCATGCTTGGTCTCGCACTATCACATCTAATATTCAAAATGACTTGAATTTTATATTTTGAACCTCTTCATGTCTTGGCCACCTTCGTTGTGACAATGCCTACTGTGAGTACCTATCCCAAGACCATAGAACCGCCGGCGTCAACGAGACTGAATGGGATGGAATATCTGACAAAGTGTTCGAATTTGGGTCCAGTCCTCCTACGGGTATATGTAATGTCCCACCTATATGCCTTGCAGTATGCTGAGCAAATATTTACTACATGTCCGCAACACCACACATGACGAGGGCTTGTGTGCATTTGGAAACTCACAACCATCCCGTCAAGACTGGCGATTACCGTGACTTCATCGAGCAGACATAGAGCTTGATTGGCGAGCAGGTCAAACGGACTCCATCAACAACTCGTTCCGCCATTATGCTTGAAACGGCGAAGGAAGTACTTGGCCCGCTCCTTTTGGCTAGAGAAAGTGAAGAACGGAAGACCTTGGAGCTCTTGGAGTTGCTGCCAATCTTTGCTCGGTGCAAGCATCTAACCTCTCCCAATATTCGTAATTCTGTGATTACTTCTAAGCGTCTACGATGCTATGGAATCATGGACAGCATTACCATGCTTCGCGGCTCGAGCAACTAGAATTTTATTCAGGAGAATATGTTTCTAGGGCAAGGATCAGACATGGACAAAGTCTTCGTCTTCAAGATGTCCAAGGTCGGGCTTGGCAGTGGAGTCGACTTGGTGAAGCGAATGTAGACTAGGGATGACCTTCAAAACACCTGGATAATGTTTGACCATGTCAAACATGTAAGGTCATGGACAACCATGGCTTGCCACGTGTATGACTCCATTTATTGCCGGGTCATGACAATTGTAGTATATGACATGCAATCGGAGGATGTTGCAACCCAATCAGTTGTATGGAAGAATCTGAATGTTGTGATGGCACGCCACGGTGTGAATAAGGTCAATTTCAAAGGATTCATGGCCGACAATGCCCAGGCTAATTGGAACACCGTATGCATCATCTACGGAAGTGGAAACGCGACTAAGAAAATGGTGGATAGAGAAAGGACTTGTTTTTTCCACTGGACACAGTCCCTGGAACAACACACCAAGGCTGACATCCGTCAGGACCTCCAAACTCAACACCAAAAACTCTGCCATCAATACAAGAATGCCACGTCAATGGCGGAGGCCAAAACTAAGTATCTTGCAATTCGAGCATGGTGGATGTCATCCGGCGTTGCATCTACACGAGGCCTTCCTCGACTTGAGCTTTGGCTCGCCTTCTGGCACTTTCGTTACCACCAGTGGGGTGGATTCATGCAGCTGGTAATTCTTCTACCTTCCTCTATTTTTTTCTTCTATAATCTACTTTGCCTCCGATCATCACATAAATCCTATCATTATGCTAATTTGACACCAGTTTACAATTGCAAAATCTCAATGAAAACAAACTAGTAGAAATGTCGTCCTGTAACCTAGCAGAATCGATCCATAACAAGTGGAAACAATAGTCCAGCGATCGGGGGAGTGGCCTGTATGTGGCAACCGTGGACGACTTTGTTTGCGGCTTTATACAATGCGTAGCATACTACAAATTCCTCAAAGAAAAGGGCCCTAGTACTGGTCCGTCAAAGGAAGAACTCAAGCTTAGAAGTGCTCAAAGGTCGGCGGCTCGAATTGGAAACTCGAAACCACTCCACGAAGCATTCTTAAAGATGCCTTGCGCCGACGTATTGTACACTAGGACTCCTCACCTTGAAGGGGAAGAGGTATTTGTTTCTCTTAAAAGGAAACCATATATTGCGTTTGGTTCTGAATATGAGTCTCACAAGCCTGACAAGATTAGCATGTCAAGATCACGCGTCCAAACCAGACCAGCACGCAATGACAACGACCTTCCATCGACTCTGATACTTCCGGATTCTCCTACAATTTCGGATCAAGAGTAGCCGCTCTTTCAAGCACACCAACCTACTCAGCAGATCAATCACCACCACATCACTGTTGTTGAGGAGACTACATGCAACCCTTTCGAATGGCACATCGCACGCCTTCCGAAGACATCCGCCGAGGCGTGCTTTGCTCAACAAAAAATCACCAAGAAGAAGTGCATTGCACGGATTGTGCAAGATGGAAAGAGTATTGCTGCTCCAACGTACATGGGCATGATGGACAACTACAAGAAGAATAAGAAGGAGTTTATGCAGTTCTTCTTCTACAATGATGACATTGAAAGATGTGTGAAGGGCATTCGTCGGAAGTGGGTGATGTCAAGACCGGAGGTTCCAAAACTATGGGCGGTGAAGTTGGGGACCAACTTATCTCCCAAAGAGGTCCTATCCTTGGAGAATGCAGGCTTTAGACTACCCCAGCGGAAGGAATTGTCCCCTACAAGACTCTTTCAGGACCAACCATTATTTGTGGACTTATCAGCTTACACGACTCCAACATATCTAGACGAATTTCCCACCCGCAGATCAGGAAAAAAATATCCGACGCAACAAGAAGGCCCCATCCACCAAACATGCCAACAATTGTGCATCAACCCTATCATTGAAAGGAAGTGTACGCAAGTTGTGCATGCTTCCAACCCCAGCCCTTGGATGCATCGTCTCATTGGATTCAAGTACACCTCCAAAGGTCCAGCAGTATTACTTGACCATTTTGCAGCTATCACATGCACCTACCCATATTTTAAGGAGATGGCGACAAAAACAATCGGAAAGCATGGACAGTGGGCCAATTGTAAGCACTTGTATTATGTATTTACAATCATTTGTGGTTTGGATTTTGAATCCGATACATTCATGCACGCAGCTAGTTTTAGCTTCAATGAAGTGAAGCGAATTCTAGAGAATGGCTTGTATACAAGAATATGTTTATATATGTCAAGCCAATCAAGAAGGGACCGATGTAGAGAAACTAAGATTGTTTCCGGTGACTCTTAAAAAGAAAGTACTATAATGGTACATTCAATTTCCTGCAAATCATTTTTTGAATTGGAACGATATAAAAACAACCTTTAAACAATGGTTCCGATCAACCAAGTCGGAAGGGGAGATCATCAACAACTTATCACATGTGAAGCAAAAGAAAGGAGAATCTATGGAAGAATTCTATGAACGAGTAATGGTAGCGGTAGCTAAAATTTAGCCTGCACCTGGAGAACAAATTAAAAAGACTTGGTTCATCAATGGACTAAATATGAGAAATATGTAAACATTTTACCAAGTGATACTTTGGAAGAAGCACTAACTTTCACATGAAAGATAGAAATAAGCAAAATGAAAAAGGAAAGGATGAGAGAAGACGAATCAAGTGGAAAATCAAATAGCGTCTCCGACAAAGACGAGCGGAGAAAGAAGAAAAAAGGAAAGGATAAGAAAACCGATATCACTAAGGATGATCTAAAGGCTCTTAAACAAGAGATAGAGGAGCTAGCCATCGGTACTCGAAAGTTTAGAACGGAAGTCACTTGCCAAAGATGCCATAACAAAGGCCATTATTCAAATGAGTGCCAATGAAGACTTGCTCGAATTGTAATAGTATTACCCACAATACAAACAAATGCGTTTATGAAAGAAATGATGGAAGAAGGCGAGAAAAGAGATATGGAGTGAATCAAGTACAACCACAATTGAACAACAATCGGAGAAGGGCTGAGATAGCACCTCTGAAATTTAGAAATGAAGAGCGACTGCGGTTCGAGGAGAATCGGCGAGATATGAGATACCTCTATCAAGGGAGGAATAAGAAAAATGATGAACCATACCCCTATTACGGGCATGCATACCGAAGAGGAGATCAATACCCGTATGATTATTATCGAAAGGAAGCGACATACCTCTACCGAAGCCAATACTACCCAAAAGAAGAAACATACCCCTATCTAAGTGGCCCTAGAGGACCTATTAATCACGGGAGATTGGAATACCCCAGGGAGGTGATGGACAATATGAGCCAAACAGCCGCGCCGAGAATCAGGTACATTGGCTTGCTGCGACAGGAAGGCAATGCCGACAAATGTTATTATTGTCATCAACAGGGTCATAGAAACTCATTATTTAAAAAACATCAAGAAGAAACGAATGATTATGCGAAGAAGCCCACGGTGGCGGCGAATGTAGTGACACCAAATGTGTGTATAATGACGAAAGCCCAAAAAGCGGCGGCAAATGAAAACTCTAAGGAAGAGAGTGAATCGGAATATGAAGATGAAAAAGATGAAAGAAAGAATGGAGACTCGCAGAATAATGATAGTGATGATGAAGATGATAAGGATATTGTGGAGATTATGGATGCCCGGGGAGTGCACTTAATGCTAAGACTAGGAATACACGTGAGTGCGTTTTAATAACATACCCCCCTATGTACTTGACCTTGAAATAGTTTTTAAATTAAGATTTTTTAGGTGCTAAATCATTACGTATATATCTATCATTTGGTGTAAATTTCAGGACCAAAAGTTTTTAAAATCTTATTAAAAAAATTATAGAAGTTTGAACTGAAATATGTTGTTTTTCGCTTCAAAAATCAATTTAAAAATATTTACAAGTGAGTATTTTTTTTGAAATTTATACAACAAGAACTTTAGATTGTGTTTAACAACTTCATATTATTTTAACAAATTTTAAATGATTTTTTAGTACATACATAGGGGGGTCGAAAGTACGCACTCACGTGATTCCTAGTCTTAGCATTAAGTGCACTCCCCGGGTATGGATGATGGAAGTGAAGATGAACCAAGGAGAGGGCAGGAAAAATCAAGGTCACAAGAGGTGTGGGAGGCACCGGATAACTTGAAGAATTGGGAGATTCACCATGGAGAAAATGCAAAGGCACCAAGGAGAAGGCAAAAAAAACTTAAATTACAGGAGGTGCGAGAGGCACCGAAGGATTTAGAACGGAAGAAGAATTGGGAGATTCACCATGAAGAAAACAAAGAGCAAAGTGAGGATGAAAATGAGCTAAGGAGAAGGCAAAAAGAACTTAAATCATATGAGGTGCGGGATGCACCGGATGACTTTGAATGGGAGAAAAAATGGGAGATACACCGCCAAGTAATGAATACAATCAAGGAAATACAACGGGAAGCGGACGAAGATCTATTAGAGCCAGAAGATCTTGCAACAGAGTATCGAGCATTAGCTAGGAGAAAAACGACGGAAAAAAACCCCGATCAAGGGTAGAACAAATTATTCAGAAAGTATTAGATTCAATTCAAGCAAATATAACGATAGGACAATTTTTAGAGATAGCCCCTTATTGCAAAAGAAATATAATGGAAGCAATTCACACAAATGGGCGAGACAAAAGGGAAGTCCCTCAAACATATCTCGTAGCCACAAAAGACTTTGATGAAGAGATGCCGATGATCATGGTATGGACTAAGAATCGGCGAATACCTAACATATTACTAATTGGAAGATCGGGAGTAAACATAATTATAGACACTTTGATGGAGAAATTGGGAATAGAAAAATAACTTGAAGTGATACCATTTACAATTAAATTGGCAGATCAAAGGAAAATAATGCCACAGGGAATCTTTAAGAATTTGAAAATCAATATTGGAGGATTGACCTTTAAGATTACCATGACGGTAATTAAGATGGAGAATCAAGAGAATAGTTACTCAATGCTACTTGGTCGACCATGGCTTAAGCAAGCACGTGCCAAGTATGATTGGGGGAAGAGTCAATTAATTTTATATCAAGATGGAATAGATGTATGTATCGGTACAAATTGGAAACCGCGACTTTCGGATTCATCAAGACCAATCAATATCGAGGATTTTGATTGGAAATCCGAATTAACCGATGAAGTAGAATAAGTAGTCTATCAAGTTTTTCCAAGCTTACACCACATAGCCGATGTGGAACTTGAGGGATTGAAGCAATTATATGAAACCGATTGCAATATGGTCATGACAAATGTCGAAGGAAAAAACATGGAGAATATCAACGCTACGACTACACTCAAAGAAGAACTGAAAACAAATGTCAAGAAAAAAAGAAAACAAATTCCTAAATTCAAAGAAGGAACTCCAAAGCAAAAAAAAAGACATGGGAGAAAAACCAGTCTATCCATCTTATTTTTATGAAATAAAGAAAGGAGAGCAAGCAATCGACCAAACATCGGCATCCGAAGCAATTAAAGGAAAAACAATTGCAGGATGGACCATTGAAGATAAAAATATGATAAAGGAGATTAACCTCGGAACAACGGAGGATCCCAAAATGGTATGAATAGGAAAAGAACTTGACCCTACCTATGAGGAACAAGTAATCAAAATACTAAGGGATTACAAAAATATGTTTGCATGGACATATGAGGATATATAGGGAATACACCTCACATTTGTGAACACAAGATAGAATTCAAACCAAATACCAAGCCGATCAAACAAAGCAGATATCGAATGAATCCGAATTATGCGGCGAAGGTGAAAAAAAAGATCGATAAATTACTCAAAGTCGGATTCATCTACCCGGTGGATAGAGCGGAATGGCTCTCGCCTATAGTAATAGTATCCAAGAAAAATGGAAAATTAAGGGTATGTGTGGATTACCGGAAACTTAATGGAATGACAAAATCTGGCCCATTTTCATTACCATTTACGGAAGAGATCCTTGAAACGGTGGCCGGACATAAAATATTGTCACTACTAGACGGGTTTAGTGGCTACAATCAAGTAAGGGTCGCACCAGATGATCAACCAAAAACATGTTTCATTACGAAATGCGGAGCTTATGCTACTAGAGTGATGTCATTTGGACTAATGAGTGCGCCATCTACTTTCCAAATAGGAGTAATGATAATCTTTGCGGAGTTTCTAAACGATTTTATGAAAGTATTTTTGGACAATTTTAATATATATGGGACAAAAATGGATCATATCAAGCACCTTAAGCTTTGTCTTCCACAATGTAAAGAATGTGGATTAAATCTTAATCCGGAGAAGTGTATGATCTACGTGACCTCGGGGAGATTATTTAGTCACGTAGTTTGCAAAGAAGGACTGTTGATAGATCCCAAAAAGATCTCCATAATATAAAACTTACCACCACCAACTAATGTTAAGAGCTTACAAGCCTAGGCTCGGTAACATACCATAGGCGATTTATATGGATGTTCGCACAAATTACAAGACCTCTTTATGCTCTCCTAAAAAATGATGAAGCATTTGAGTGGACAACGGCATGCCAACAAACATTTGAGGTAGTCAAAAGACTTCTAACTACAACACCAATATTAATGGCTCCGAATTGGTCAACGGAATTCCATGTCCATTGTTACGCATCAAACATAGCCATCGAAGCGATACTAGCACAAAATGTGAACGTGAAGATCGACTCACCTATATATTACGCATCTAAATCCAGTTGTAGACTTAGATGACCCAAAATTTTGGGCTCAATGTCTACATGAGTGAGTTTAGTTCTTCAAACGAGCCATGCCTATGGCCATGGAGAATTTGTCTATCGCCCAACATCATGATACATTACGATATGCTTGTATTCATAGCGGTGCTTATCGACCTTAGTTGCGACGATTCTCCAAGGGAAATTATGTCTACCTATAACGTGAGGCGCCCACAACTTTGGACGTCAAAGTAGGGCGTACAATCTTTCGTGTAAAGGATATCCTTCCAAGTGACATTTTGCTACTTGAAGGGAAGGACGGACAAGAATATCGAGAGCATTCTAAGAATTGCGCTCTTTGTCACCTTCCCATTGCGGGGGCCTTGTATCCCGAATTGGCAGTGGTACCTAAAGGTCTTCCATGTTCTATTTGTGATGAAAAAAAAATGTAGCAACCATATTGTTGTGTGACACGTGCCAACGAGACTAACATATGACATGCTTAAATCCGCCTTTGACTTCATTGTTTTCATGTGATTGGATTTGCCCTCGATGTTGGAAATCCTCGGGACATGCTACGTCTTTGAACAAATGGTGATTATTTCTATGAGGGATATTCATTATTGTCATGACAACACCATTGTCATTTTTGGTGACTAGGTGTCAGACACACAACAAGACATAATTTGATAGATGGATCGCAACAAGATTCAACAACAAAAGTCGTCAAAGGCAACTAAAGATGGGACATCATATTTGTACCCGGCTTACGAATCTTGTTGCGATATTTTTATCAAATTATTCCTATGCTCGTCGGCCGACCCTTGATGTCAACCAAGGATGTAGAGAAATGTTGAGTTTCATCTTCGCCGTGGCAATTGAACCAACTACATTAATTTGTGTAGGCCTAACTGATAGATAGGAAAATCTTTCTCAACTAGGGGGACAAATGAGAGTATTTTGAAAGCCTTGGGCCCCTCACTAGGTGTAAACCAAATGTGGACCAAGAAGAATGATCATGCACCAAAAAATGAAGGCGTTGATTTTTTTAATACATGCCCAAAAAGGGCAATTTTGGAAAAAATTCAAGTTTGACCATTCTCTTGTCTTCTCTTGGGTTTCATTTGTCTTCACTTCTTGCTAAATGTGTTGAAGACGTGGCTTGCAAATCTTCTCACAACAAATTTTACAAAAAAACGAGCGATTTAATTTGTACATATTCAATGTAATTTACATGTGACATGTACCTTGTGTTGTCACTTCATTAAATAGGATATTTAGTGTTTGATTATATTTAATGTTGTTACCACCCTACCTTGCTCAACACTAAAGTTCAATTCTTTGATAATTAGTGTTAGAAGATTTCCCATTGCGGTTCTTTTGACCTTCTTGATCTATAGCCATTAAACAACTATGGATTTTTGTTTTTTGTTTTTTCAACTGTAATTTTAAAACTTTTTGGGGCGTGTAATATACTGTTGCAAAGGTATTTTCAAGACCTTTCCAACGGTATATTACAAGCCCTTAAATTCCAAATATTGTAGTTGGTAGAGCAAAAAAACAAACCTGCACTTAAATTCTTGAGTTCTAGATGTCCCACGTTGTTTGGTGAAACACGTGGGAGCCGGTTTAAGGGGTAGGGCAAGGTAGTAATGGTATGTCTCATGGGTTATGATATGATTAAGGCACATAGAGGGTAGATTCATTAAAAATTTATTAAAATGGCATTTCTTTGTCATGGGCCCTTGCCTTTTCCTACCATACCACCTCTCTTGCCTCTCTCACCGCAAAACCCGTTGGACCATTCAGTGCATTTATTAGGCCTTAAAAATTATATTTTGGGGACCTCGACCTGCATGGTCCCTCTGACATTTTTTCCTTAGTGTAAACCAAAGTTGTCCCGGGACAACTTCAGCAGCCAATCAGCTGCCTTGCAGAGCCCTGGTCCAACTTCATGGTCCATAGTGTAAACCGGCCCTTGGTGAAAAAGGAGCCTTAACTTAGTGTCCACCTGCAGACCAATGATGGGCCGGGCCTGGGCCTACTTGTTGTTTCACTCGCGACCCGTTCCTGCGAGAAGGCTTTGTATAAAGCACACCGGGATGCAATTCCACCGTGTAGTGTTGTGAACGCGTTTGATGCTTGGTTAACTTTTTGGCTTTTCGAGCTCGTAGATCGGTTTGTAGTTGCTCAGATTCTGCCTCTCGAGGCTAGGTTTGGCAAACCAAGATTTGAGCCCGATCTTACCTCCTTGGCCCTCAGCAGACACGATTTTGAAGAGGGATGGGGATAAAGAGGGTTCGTTGGTATGGCGAAAATGCGTCAGAGGAAATTGAGTATGAGAAGCTCCGGAATGCAAGGTTGGCGGAGAATAGAAAGCGCATGGAGGAGCTCGGATTGAAGGGTTTATCACAGCAGCTGACGGAGTGTGTCCGCCCTTGTCCCTCTCTCCCCTCCTCCCGCTCTTCGACACCTTGCCCTTCGCCCTCCACCCGCTTCCCCACCCCTGTCGGCCCCACTCGTCGCTCTTCTCGGTAGCGCATCCAAAAAACCTCCTTGGCAATGCTTTTTTTCACGACTTTTGTTGTTTCAAAGCTTGTGTACTTCACTGTGTGATAAAATCTTCCGCTGGTGGACAAACCTTCTTCTGGTTCCGTAGTGTTAGGGCCAAGTTATTAGGATCCTTTCTTAGCAACTTGGTTTTTGAAATATTGAAATTCCCTCGCTCCAACCTTGTAAGAGTGCATTTGCTCACCACGTTGTTGTCCATTTCGGGCTTGTGATGTTGTTACTGTTTGAAATGACGCGCGAAATGTGTTAAGCTGAGAGAAGTATCGGGTTTATTATTCAGTTGTAGTGGCTTCGATGACGAGTATGGATGGATAGATTTGTTTTACTCTTCTTGGTGCTTGGTTCCAGTGTTGAGTTTGTTGTGGAGAGTCTTAATGCCTTTAGTTAATATGGACATTATTCAGGGTACGGGCTTTAGGGAGTTTTGTGCGTCATGATGTGTGCGTGTTTGTGATGTCTTAAGTGGGTTTGTTTGGTGATCTTGCAAATTTTCTACAGCAGTCCTTGAACTTGTGCGTCTTGCCCTGATTGTTTAGTATCGGTCCTAATATTTTAGGAAAATTTTCCACCTTTCAAGCATGCTAAGGTAGATGAACATGAATTCATCTTTGGCGGCCAGGGCTTATTACCTTCATTACTTTGTTTTCTCTAGCTCAGAGCTTTATTTTTAGAACTATAATGGATTAGTCAAAGTTTATGTACGTGTTGGCGGGAGCTTGTTCTGTGTCGGTTAACTGAAGCACACTCAATTCATGATCTTTTTACTTGATTTGCAGGCTGCAAGGATGCCCAGTTGTTTCTTACACAGAAGCCACAAAGAAGGAAAGTGTTAAGGAGAATGCTAGGCGGAGAGCAAATGTGGCAGGAATCGGAGGCTGCCAGCCAGAAATCTACACCGAGGAGCACGAGAAGCTGCTGGGCTCCATGACAAAAGAATGGCAGCTTTTTGTTGACGGGTACTCCAACGGGACTCGAATTTACGACCCTATTAGAGGAAAGACATGCCACCAGTGCAGGTATCCTGGTATACTGTTCCCCTCAACAAGACAGCTGGCATGTTCTTTCATTGCAATCCTGATGCACACTTACTTCTAAATGATTAACCTCCTTGATACTCTTGATGCATTCATGACCTGGTGGAACTTTAGTGCCATTTCCTTGAAACATTATATCTTTTAATAACATGTGTTGACTTTCAGACAGAAAACAATGGGTCAGCGCACATGGTGTAGCAGCTGCAAGGCGCTCCATGGTCAATTCTGCGGTGATTGTCTTTACATGAGGTGCGCCCAAAGCTGTTTAAATGCTTTATTACTGTGAGTAACAGTTGTAGTTGCACCCTTGACTAAACGAGAGGTGGCACTGACGAGTCTTCAAGTTTTTTTAAATGAGTATGTGGACGTAATCTACAAAGCACCTACCTTGCCTTGAGTTGGGACTTCATTGAGCAGGGCTCTGCTGTGTTCTATTAGTTGATTTTTGCATATAAAATGGTCCACAGATATGGAGAGAATGTGTTGGAGGCAAACGAGAATGAGAAGTGGATGTGTCCAGTGTGCCGCCACATCTGCAACTGCAGTTTCTGCCGCCTAAAGCGAGGTTGGTCTCCCACAGGTGCACTATACAAGAGAGTAAGTGCTGCCGTCCGATATTTTACCTTTTCTGCACACTAAACTTGATCAGGATTTTGTGCTGACATTTGGGTTGTGCCAATTTTCTTTTAAAAATGGGGACTTGCATTTAGGAGGCGCTCTTTGGCCTTCTCATAAGGCCTATAGAGGCACAGGGATTGTGCTGATTAAAGATGCATACATTTAAGAAGTGTATTGAGCATTTGTAAGCTACATGACGCTGGTCTGAACTATTAGCAGATTGATTGTTCTATTCACTGGTTTTGCACCTGGTTCCTGTAGATAAAGAGCCTTGGGTACAAGTCCGTGGCACACTACCTCATCCTCACGCGACAAGCTGACAAAGGCACAGAAGGTGCATGTGATGCAACTCTGCGAAATGACAATGCAGCAATTGTTGGAGCACCTTCAGAAGTGGAGGAAGATGATGTTGAAACACGGATTAGAATAGCCTCCATTACATACATTAGTGAGGAAAAGACTTTGAAGAATGAGATATCCTTTGTCACTGCAAAGGAAAGGACTGCAAGCCTCTTGACACCAAAGGTTGACCGAGAGAAACAAGATACTCCTGAGAGAATAACAGAAACAAAGGCTGCAGTTGTGACTGCTAATGATGGGATGAGCTCTAAACACAGAGAGGCTGTTCCCAAAGTTGAGCACTCTAAGCGGTTACTGAACTATGTATCACCTCTGAAAATAGAAGCAGAAATACCTTCTGAGAGGTTTAAGAGCAACATAAGTGGAGCTGCTGGAAAGGAGTCATTGATTGTGGTAACGCTTAGTGAGAATAAACTGGAGACACGGGATATAAATGAATCTGCAAAGCGAAGGCAAGGGAGACCTTGCATGAAGCCTGTATTGAAGAAAGCATTCTTCTATGCGACAAGATCCGCTCCCAAGTGCTAAGAGATGGAGAATCCATGTCTTATGAAATCTGTTTTAGAGTCTGATCCTGAGGGTATGAAGTGTGCTTGACAGGTGCATAGACCACAACGACTATTGCAGAGGCTGCAGAGGCAACGACCAACCTGATTTCCTGCCGAGAGTTGGTTCTTAGTCCTGTGAGGAGGGGGGCACATTCTGTTGAATTTGTCTTTTCCACCGCTGGTGAAGCTGGTGACCAACACTGGTAGTTGGTACTGTGGGTACCTTTGAGGGTTGGCGCTGTTTACATTTCTTGAATAAAATTCTAATATCGGAGTATTACTTCGAAAGTGGTGAAAATTCTAAGTGTGTTGTTAGAAGACTATTTTAAATTTGTGCTCAGAATCAAACCACTCACCACAATTTAACATATTTCAGAAACGTTTCATAGCTATTTTTGAAAATGTGTAAAATTCAAGCTGCTAATAACAAATAACATTAAGGCATTGGCATATGGCACATATCAATGATGATCATCTGTTTGTTGGTGGACATCAGAAATGATTTGAGCATGACAAAGTGATCATGACACTGGAAAGTTTATGGAGCACATAAGCACAATTGTAGCTCGTTATAAGTAGACCAGCGTTAATCCAACATGGCAACAAATTGAATACCTAAGGGAGAGTGCTTATCCCGTCCCCACCCCAAAAGTGTACGACACCTATACCCTCTGCACGCCTCCTATACCTGTACTGGACGACACCTAGAACTGGGATTCTGTACCTCCCACTGGGAAGCAATATATATCTGCTTCTATAGGTTTATTAGAATAGTTTGGAGTTGTTGGCCCTGGCTTAACATGCTATTGCTCCAAAATAGAAATGCTCCGGCTCTACTTGGCACTCATCAGTGTCAACCTCTCCAATCGCAGGTGTCGTGAATATTTACCTTTAGGTCCACCCTTGCGCCTATGGTGCATTGGGGGGTGTTGGTGATAAGGGGGTGAATTGGTCCGAGACGACCCTAAACTACCGGATGATGGTGGAGGGATACCCAAATCTCAAGGAAGAGGTTGGCGGTTCGAATCCCGACTGTGAAATCTCCTCTCTACCTGACGGAAAACTTGCCAGGTGGTCAACTGCCTCCTGTGCTTTGGCGTTGGCCTGTTGGCCTTCTGTCTCAAAAAAAGAAAAAGATAAGGGGGTGAATTGTTGGGTTTTGAGTAGAGATGGTCTGGGGAAAACGGAGGGTTGGTTTGACGAAAAATGGGGGTAAATTTGACAGTTTCGGGATGGTTTAGGAGACATTTGCAAGAATGCGCACCCACAAGAATGTGCACTTCAACTACATTGGGTTAGTGTTGCTTGCTTTGATGTACAATAATCAAGACTAGAGAAGAATTGACATTGTTTGCTTTTGTTTTGAGGAATTGTGATGAAAGACCAAAGGATAATTGATGTCAAGGCTAGAGGCTTCTAGGTAAACATAGAACTAAGATGAACCAATGAACACCAAGAAATCAGAGAATTCGAAATGAGGAGGCGAGAAGTTGTGAATATGAGAAGCATAGTGTGAAAAAAATTTATGAAATTGGTTTGGAAGATTCATGACATGGTCCTCTATCATGAAATTGAGGTGTCCCACAAGTCAAGTCTGTTTAGAGGAATCATCAACTACTTTAGAAGGTTCATGAAGTTGGTAGCACGCTCTATAAACATTGGTTGCAAGGTTCATGAACTAGCTTGGAACCTTCATGAATTTGAGTTTGAAAGGGTTGTTTTGAGTGCATTGTACTCAATGTTGGTTGTGAAATTTTCATGGACAAGTTTTGGATGTTAAAGTGGGATTTATTTGTAGGATCTTGCAATATGGGAGATGAGCTATTTTGAGGAAAAATTGAGCATTAATAACCCTTTGCATTGTTAGATTATAACAACTGAACGGATTGTAGTGATATTTCACTTTTACTAAAATAAACATCATCAATGTTCATGCAAAGCTTGCATTGCAGTTGCAACCATTGATTGGAGTCAACACCCTCACATGAACTCCCAACACAACAAAACATGACAACTTCCCATTTTGACATTGTTTTACACATTCTAATCTCCAAATTGCATAGCTCATGTGTCTATGGGTAAATATCCATGTTGGCTTGATGTTTCTAGTTATAACAATTGCAAATGAATGAGTTAAATGGGGTTAATACTAGAAAAAAATCATTTATCAAAGTAAAATGGGTTGTTTGGGAAGTTAGGGGCCAAGTTTTGATAGAACCCAATTAAAGGTTTGTGCCTGCACCTAAATTTTTGTGGTGCTTCTTAGACCGTCCACCAGTATTGACCTAATTGTAGCTCTTGAAATAGTAGCTTCTGCAACGACAACGATTAAAAATGGGTTCCATGTTAACGGAATTGCACATACGGAAGATTATAGTGAGGTTGAAGGATGCGCTATTTTTACATAAATATAGTTGTTGATTTGAGCTAACAAGGGCTCCTCGACATAGAGGAATTTTGTGTCATGGCCATGGCCATACAAACATGAATGACCAATGTGTAGTTTTTTTTCCATACAATAATATTAATCCATGAAGTCCTTTAGACGATATCAATTGGTGGATGCTAGATTCCCCTACACAAACTTTTTTTGGGGGGGGGAGGGGGAGGGGGAGGGTGCTTTGACAATGTCAGAAGCTACTAAAGGTCCCAAAACACAAACTACCCGATGATGACGTCTAAAGGAAAACACTTCCATCCACAACATGCATCGTCCACATACATCCATTGGATGACGTTCTCAAGGCCTTCGTCATGCAAGAGTTCTTATTTGCTATCCTAGCTTATTATTAAGTTCTAGTTATATTTACAATTATTGGAACTCAATAGGACTATATATGAGATTGTATAAACAAGTACACATACCACTCACCATGTTTTGGAGCGTATGGACACTGTTCAAATAGCCGAGGCGACGGTGCCAAAGCTCGAGTGCACCAACTTCTATTGACGATTGCACTAAGTTCGTTGCATCCGTTTCGTGCACCTTCATAAATTTTATTTCGTATAAGTTGGCTTTGCGTGGCGTGATCACAATGACTTTGCTATCGTAAGATTTTACAATGCATTCGTTTAGGTTGAATTGGACTTTCAAATCGTTCGACATAGGTTTGCTCACCAAAAACATATTGGTTTGCAACATTGGCATGTGGAGCGCGTTTTTTATATAAATTTGGTTGATTTTACCCCTCACAAATGCTTCCATGATGATAGATCCCATTCCAATGGTTTCAACAACATTATTATCAATCCAATGCATATTGCGTGGAGTGATTACATCATACGTGTCCAATGCAGCCCTATGCAAAGTCATGTGCTTGGTGGCCCCCGAATTCATGATCCATTTACATATGTTTTTGGAACGTGTCATAATACACATTATTAATGCATAGTCGTCGTCATCCTTTACATTCTTCATATTTTTGCACTCCTTGTTGTTTGCTTTGTAGCAAAGACGTGCAATGTGGCCTGGTTTGCAACAATAGAAGTACGACCTTGCGTCTTCGATGGCAATGAAATGTCCTTTTACTTTGTCGCAACACCATGGTGGCATCCTCACCTTGGGGCTCCTTCTCCTTGTGCTTCAACATCTCGTACATCAAACGTGTCGTCACGTAGTCCATCGTAAATTCTTTCATTGGCATCATCTCTAAGGCGGTGATCAAGTACTTATACGACGTCGACAAACTCTCCAGTAAGGTTATGACGATGTTTTCGTCCCTCATGGATACCTCAAAACAAACAAGTTGATCCTCGAACGCCTTGACCATGTTAACATGGTCTAACAAATCATTATCATCTTGCATTTTACACGTGAAGAACTTGGGGCGTACAAAAGGGATATTCGACAATTTTTTGTCTCGTGAATGTTGGAAAGGATTTTGCATTCTTCCGTTGGCCCTTTACAACTCTTGATGTGTGCAAGTTGGTTGTCCGCCAAGTTGAGGCCGATCATGGACATCGGTATTTTGACGGACGTTTGGAACTTCTTCAATATTTTCGGATCCGTATTGGAAGGTGGAGCATCTTCGGATCCATACATAATGTCCCAAAAATCCCAACTCATGATAAAGAATTATTCGCCGTAGTGCATCGCTTGGAGATGTGGCAACACAACTTGGGGTTGCACAAGACCAAGGTGTATATGGACAATGTGTCCTCGAATTATTTTGAGACACAAATGCAAGTGAGCGTCAAGCCATTGTGGTGGCATGATACTTTGGCGCTTATGAAGGTGGATTTGATCCACAAACCGGGCCATGCCAATGTGGTGCCGGACGTGCTAAGTTGATGGGAAGAGTTCCAAGCAATGAGCACCATCTAAACCTTGTGGCTAATGGTTACCGGTGAAGGAAACTTGTGATGCAAGATGAGGGAGGGGTACATTAACTACCCGAAGCACAAAGGCTTCTAGGTGAGCTTCGCAAAGGCAAGGTGCTCAAAGAGGTCATGTCGGTGGATGGGTTGCTCAAGTATAAGCAAAGTTGGGTGTATATGCCACAAGGCAAGTGAGGCTATTGGTTTCGAAGGAAAAAATAGCATAGTCCTATTGCCGGCCATAGCGAAAGGAAAAAACCACCATAGAGTGGTGTCAAAGAGGTACCATTGGCCGGTCATGAAGGATGATATAGCCCACTTTGTGAAGGCTTGGGTGGATGCCAAGTGAACCGAACCTCTTACCGAAAGCAAGCCGGCCTTTTGCAACCGTTGCCTATCCCGCCGAGGCCATGGCATAGTATTTGCATGGCATAATGTGTCCATGGCATAGTGTGTGCATGGACTTGATCACAAGGTTGCCGGAGTCACAAGGGTGTGATGCCATCATGGTGATGGTAGAGCGGTTTGCCAAGTTGGCACATGTGGTGCCAATTGTGGGAACCGTGACCGCGTTGGAGGCCACAACCTTTTTTCAAAGGATGGTGGAGGCACCACGGGTTGCCAAGAGTGATTGTGTGGGATGGAGATCCAAAGTTCACAAGTGCATTTTAGATGCACTCCACTAGGAAGGTCGGAATGAAACTAAGGTTTAGCATGGCCTTTCATTCCCAAACGGATGGGAAAACGGAGCTTGTGAATGGAATCGTGAAGCAATACTTGAGGAACTTGGTGGGGGCGGACCAAGGAGATTGGGCGGACTATGTGGGTGAAGCGGAATTTAGTTGCAATGTAGCCACGCACCTGGCAACCAAGGGGTCGTCTTTCGTGGTGGCTTATCGAGTGCGCTCCAACCTACTAACCTAGCTCTCGAGGGGGCACATTCAACACTAGAGTGTTCAACCAAGATGGTGAGGACTTGGCCAAGAAGCATGAACAAGTCTTGGTGATGACCAAGTTGTTGGTGGAGGAAGCCCGAAAACGCTACAAAGAGCAAATCAATGCCGGAAGACGCAAAGTGGAGTATGAGGTGGGCCAAAAGGTGTTGTTGAATGTGAACAACTTAACCTTGCCCAAAGGCCTCACTCCAAAGTTCATGTCCAAAGTTGAAATTCGGTTGCCTATCGTGGAACGAGTGTTCAAGGACATGTATAAGTTGGAGTAACCGCCGAGATCAAAGTGCATGCGACATTCCATGTCACATTACTAAAGTCATTTAAGGAAAACACCTTGTGGCCCAATCACAAGCAAGTGATTAGGCCACCTCCCGACCTTGTAGTAGGTCAATTGGAATATGGGGTAGAGGGCATCCTCAAGTGTAGGAAGCCCAAGCAAAAAGAAAGGAAGTACTTTGTGAAATGGCTAGGATACAATGTGAACGAAGCCACTTGGATAGTGGCAAAAGATATGGTGAACGCCAAGGAATTGGGGGAGCACTTTGATGAAATTACGGCTAAAGGTTTCCAACAAATAAAGCGTAGGCATTGATGAGGACATCAATCTCCTTTAGTGGGGAGAGACGCTAGTAGCACACTTAGCTTGGAGGCAATGATGTCCACAACATGTATTTGTTCTTTGGCTTGAGGCAATAAAATTCAACTCTAGTGGTGCAAAGAGAAAAGTATGAAATGAGGTCCTAGTCTTGTACTTGTACTTGGTTAGTGGAAGAGGAGGAATAGATATGCCAAACTAGGTTGGGTAAGCCGAGTAATTGGGGGCCATGGCTTGGAAGGGCCTTGGATAAAACCAAAAAACCTTTTAGCCATGGGCTTGTCCGGGCGGGGGCAAGATGATGGCGCGTGCTCATAAAAATGCTACCCTCGAGCTAATGAGAGTTGGCGCATGGGAGTCATGAACCCATGTCTCGAAAGGGCAAGTGGGAACCGAGTCGGGCGGGACTTGGCATCACCCCCGTGCGATCGAACGTGGCTTAACAATGGAAAGCCACCTCGGAGTTGCAACCGAGTCAACTTAGTGGAAGCGTTGAGGTCCGGCCTAGATGTGTCAAGTTAGGCTTGTGGAGCCTAAGGGGGGAGCCCCGAGGGGCAACCCAAGTGAGTCCCAATGTCGATGGGTCTAGTGAAGGTTAGGTCCTTGCATGAGATCCAAGGTCGCTAACGGACCACCTTGGAACGACACCTTTGGGGACTATGCCAAATTTGAGTATACATTGTGGGGGTCGCGCCCTAAGGTAAACACAATGCGGCACCATAGAGGATGGCAACTTGAGAATTGGTGCGCCGACTACGAGTATAGTCGATGAGGGCATCGACTCCATTTGGTGAGGGTGAGTGTCATGGACTTCTCCATAAAGATTGCCCGAAACTCCTTAGGCACAAGGGGGACCCCGGAGTGACACCCGGGACTTGTGGCCCCGTCGGTGAGAGGGCCCAAGTGATCCTAGTGTGGGTGAGGGCCCCGGGCGTTGGAAACGCCTCCCACCCACGAAGACTAGGAGGCATGAGTGCGAGGCCATAAGCTATGCATAGCTTATGGCGTGCCGATTCTAGAATGCTTTAGAACACCTCATTTGGAGGTGTTAGCTAGAAGATATGGCAAGTTGAGTGGGGCGCTGTCGCCCTGGACCAGCAGTGGCCTGGGAGTGGTTCCCGGGACTGCGAACCTTTAAAGTGGCACAACTTCCTCAATACTTGTCCAAATGGGGCAAGTGAGTAGTCCTTCGTGATCTACGTGAAACGTAGATGACGATGGAGTGGTCGATTGTTAGAATCGATGAAGATATGAGGAAATTATGGGGTTCTGAAGCTGCTAGGCAGCTAGCGGCTAGGCAGCTAGCGGCTAGGCAGCTAGCGGCTAGGCAGCTAGCGGCTAAGGGAAAATGTCTACTTGGCCCCAAGAGTTGGGGGAGAGACAAAAGGATACTTGACGGTGGGGTAGGGGTCCTGCCTAGAGTCCTAGAGGCTTATATGGGTGAGGTGGTGTGGTCTCACCCACCCGAGGCCCAACGGCAAGGCCTCCAAGGGCATTGGCCCATTGTGAGAGCATAGTTGCCTAGTTTGGCTCTGGTTGTTGTAGTGTTGCTCCGGCAACACGATGTGCAACATAAGATTGGACTTCCATGGATGGAAGTCCACATCTTAAGATTGGTTACCGATTATGCGGTGAGTCCCGAAAACCAAGTAGGAGGTTTGGTCCCCCTCTTATTAAGTGTTGGGTCCGCGGTATTGGGAAGCTAACCTTTTGCATGGCGGTATGCGAAGGGTTAGCGGTCGTAACTCTTGCTAGAATCGAAAAATGGACCGAGTTAGCAATGGGGACCTAGCAAGGGTTGCGACACCGGCACCCGGTTGGGAGCCCCCACGGGTGTTCACCCATGGGAGACGCCGACATCCGGTTGGGAGCCCCCACGGGTGTTCACCCGTGGGAGACCCCGGCACCCGATGACCCCGGCACCCGGTTGGAAGCCCCCACGGGTGTTCACCCGTGGGAGACTCCGGGGAGGTTATGGTTCAACATATCAAAAAAATTAGTCCACACAAATTGCACCTATCTACACATACAAGATTCACAACCTGGTTGGGAGCCCCCACGGGTGTTCACCCGTGGGAGACTCCAGGGAGGTTATGGTTCAACATATCAAAAACACTAGTCCATACAAATTGCACCTATCTACACATACAAAATTCACAACCCGGTTGAGAGCCCCCACAGGTGTTCACTCGTGGGAGACTCCGGCACCCGGTTGGGAACGCCCACGGGTGTTCACCCGTCGGAGACTCCGACACCCGGTTGGGAGCCCCCACGGGTGTTCACCCGTGGGAGACCCCGGCACCCGGTTGGGAGCCCCCACAAGTGTTCACCTGTGGGAGACTCCGACACCCGGTTGGGAGCCCTCACGGGTGTTCACCCGTGGGATACCCCGGCACCCGGTTGGGAGCCCCCACGTGTGTTCACCTGTGGGTGACCCTGGCATCCAATTGGTAGCCACCACAGGTGTTCACCTGTGGGAGACTCCGGGGAGGATATGGTTCAACATATCAAAAAAACTAGTCCACACAAATTGAACCTATCTACACATACAAGATTCACAACCTTAAGGTCAAAATATGATTCTAATGTCCTACCCAAGACCCTCTCGGATCCGAGACGGTCCAAGTCCAATCCATACACAACAATTTGAACATGCCAAAAAAACAACTTCACACAAGTTGAACCTATCTACATATATAAGATTCACAAACTTGAAGTTAAATATGGTCTTAATGTCCCACCCCAAGAACCTCTCGAATCCGAGGGGGTCCAAGTCCAATCCATACACAACTACTTCAACATATCAAAAAACCTAGTCCACACAAATTGAACCTATCTACACATACAAGATTCACAACCTTGAGGTCAAAATCTGGTCCTAATGTCCCACCCGAAGACCTTCTCGGATCCGAGAGGGTCCAAGTCCAATCCATACACAACAATTTGAACATACCAAAAAAACAACTTCACACAAGTTGAACCTATATACACATACAAGATTGACAACCTTGAAGTCAAAATCAAGTCCTAATATCCCACCCCAAGACCCTCTCAGATCCGAGAGGGTCCAAGTTCAATCCACACACAACAATTTGAACATACCTAAAAAACAATTTCACACAAGTTGAACCTATCTACCCATACAAGCTTCACAACCTTGAAGTCAAAATCTGGTCTGCATGGTCCTATCCCAAGACCCTCTCGGATCCGAGAGGGTCACATATTAGCTATCTCATCAAGATTGCAGAATATGGTGTGCACATCCTTCTTAATTTTGAATCCCCAATGTTTTTTTGTTGGTGGGTTCGTGCAACGGCCGAGGCCGATTAGTATACAAACACCAAGGTTTCTTACAATAGTGCGGGCAGGTGGGTGTCAAGCCCATTGAGGTACAAGTCACCCACTCAAGGTTCCTTATTGACTTCGAGAGCCCTATTCATATGTTGATTGTCCTATTGTTTGCAAGTTTTCTTCCATATTTAGATAAAATAATTTCTAGTGTCATTTTCCCATAAACCTAAATCTTGAAGTACCCCTTGTGCATATAACCTCAATGACAAACTTACTGTAAGAATCGAATTATCTCTTGTCTCCTCGTGAAACCCGCTCTGATTAGAAGTTTGGCGTTGCTTGCTCTCTGCCATAGATGGTGCTTTTGAACCACTATCCTCCCCTTCTTCGTCTATCGGCTGCAGATTCAACCCTCTTTTGTCCACTGCACTCGTATTCTGGCAGTCTGATGGGGTACCTTTTCCTTCTATGCACGTTTCCTCCTTCTTCTTAAGTTCTCTCCGTCTCCTCTGTTTCGAATTGCTAAAACTCGTGCCTCCCTTTCTCTTCTTCCGCTTCTTTCCTGGATCGATTGTGGAGACTATATTGTGGTCTGGTTCCTTCATGTGTGCGTTCCAGTTCCCCTTTCTTGCTCTTTTTCGTGCTCTCTATTCTCTGGGCATCCCTCTACTTCACTCACAAAATGACCTTTCACCAGCCTTCTTTTACCTATATAGTATCACTGTTGAAAGTTTAGGGTTTACAATTCTTTGGTAGCCGTGCCTCGTTTTCCTTTTCTGGATTTTTTTCTGATTCGTCCCTCTCTATGTCCATGGCTTCCTCATCCACTGTGCCATGTGTATCAGAAATGGTTGAGCTTCGTGCCAATGGCGTCGGGATCCCCCTTATTTTCCCCATAGATGCGGACGGTTTTGCATCTATCTCTTCCCTTTATCTTAGTATCGGGTTTTTGTTGCAAGATAGTACAATATGGATCGAACGCGAGATTTATGATAATGCTACTTCTCTGTTGTCATTGACCATGCGTGAGCATTCTAGGGTTGCCGACAACGGATCATCAGTGTGGGAACTTTGCGCTGGTAAATATAGAGTGTATGGACTCCCAAATTCTTGCACAAATGTATCCACGGAATTCCGTACCCCTCCCCATTCCTCCTCTTCCACTTTAAACACTCCTCCCGTGGTCAAAATTAAGATTGAACCTAGTATACACACTTTCATACATCTTTCTGATTCCTCCGATGGTGATGAGCCCCCTCTATCCACTCCCATTCTCAAACCATCCCCTTCCTCCCTCAATTCCCCTTTTATGACCCCCCCTCTTGTACGCCTTGAACCTTTATGTCCTAGTGTTGCATCCCCTCCCAAACCCTGCATTTCCATTCTTCAATGTCTACGTACTTTGGCTTCTATGCCTGGTAGTAAAAAGGGAAAAGCTATCATGTGAGCAGTGAGCGATAATTGTATAGTTTTTTTGATAGTTTTTGTGATGTGATTCAGCACCTATAACCGTGTGGTTTGGATGTGAATTTGGTAGTTTTCAATACAAATTATGTAATGCCACCTATATCCGCGGGTGATGGCATATCATGTAATGGTAGGGTCCTACACAAAGTTAACCGTATATTCACAATGATTTTGTACAGCAAGGGTATGTTGTTGCATGACACTGCTGTGAATACCGTTGACTAAAAAAAACATTCCATACAAGGATGTATACATAGGAGGATCATAGTATATCCATTAAGACTTGCCAATATGATTCATCTAGTTTACTTACAAAATGCAATGTATACATTATTCATTGCCATAGATCTAGATGGGCATCCAGAATATGTAGATACTGATAACATCTAATCATGTCGGCGGCAACATATAGATACTCTTCTGGCAGGATTTGAAATCCTATTCGAAACTATGTGTAGAAGCATTGAAATCAGCACTAAGTGCATCAGATGTTCTTTCGGCGTCAGACTCAATAGCTTCCACATCTAGGAATTCTAAGCCTTTACGGTGAGCAAACATGGAATAAATGTGCGATGAAAACCTTGAGCTAGCTCATTAGCCATACTATCTGCGTATGAAGGAAGTGCAAACGATTTGGGAGGGCTTGGACAGAAGTTAGGATCACAAAAGAATGGGCGGTGAACTGGATATTTCAAATTATCACATCTGCAAGTGCCAAAGATATAATGTTTATAAAACAAATTGATAAGAAATGATATTCAAACAAATTCAGTAGAAAGTGCAATTTGCAGACCATACTCACTTACTAAAACGAGATTTCTTGACAATTCTCTCAACTGTGATCTGTTCACCGTCAATGTCATCAAAACTCGAGACAGGCTCCCCGGAATGTACTATAGGGGATGGAAAACTTTGAATCAAAGGAGCTAGTATCGCTTCGAAAATTTCGGAGTCCGGCTCCAAAGCCGCAACGTGGCGATTAACGTTGCGGCAAGCGTGGATAGCACAACCTGGAAAAACAATCGGTTCACTTGATTAATATAACGATTTGAATAAACAAAAATCCAAAAACTCCGAGTTTAAATAAACGAACCTGTAGAGGCAGTACAATCAAGTATAACATCGCCAGGGTAACTTGAAGCTTGAATAAGCATTTGCATAAAAAACACGGATTTCTTCCGGGGGCCATGCCATGGCATTGTGGTGTTCATTAATTGATCGTCTCTAGTAACATAATTCTGTAGAATATCGTCACGGGCGACATCCACTCCATGGCGATCAAGAGCGGGAATGGGCTGAAAGGAGAAGTTGGAATTTGGAACCCCAAAGAGGCTCTTCACTGCCAAGCATATGCCAAAGCGCATGGTCTGAAAAGAATAACACGTTGTCAAAAACTTTCGCAAAATAAGAAATTAATTAAAGATAAATGGAAACTCCTAGATTACATGTGTAAACTAATGGAAACATGTAAGCTTAGAAATAATAAAAATTTATAGAAATAAAAGAATGATGGTATAGGACTTACAGTTAGAGATGGATTCAGAGCCGAAGTAAGGTGCAGGCGGTTCATCCCCCACCACTCCTTCCAAATTTCAAAGCCATACGATTTGCAATAGCCAAGAATGTTTGATTTTGTGCTCAAACGAAAAGGGTGAATTATAATAATAGCACCATTGTCCTAAAGGTGCTGCTGGTCAGCAAAATCAAATACAGGCTACAACCATTCTTTGGCATCTTGATTCCATGCAGGCACAAAGGTGGTTGGATTGGATATTCCAGGAACCGGAAGACCTTCCGGCATATTTACAAGAATTAAATCCACACAAGGGTGGTTCGTTGCAGATCCTTTGTAATGACGGATTTTATCACTGGAGTGTTGTAAATACATAGTTGAATATCAATATAGTAGGATGTGAGGACTACCATATAGTAAGAGTCAATGTAATCTTCAAAAAAATCAGATTTCAAATGGTTGTCAAAGACATAATATAAGGAGTTTACCTTGGAAATAAATGACTTGAGTTCATTGTAGGCCGGTGTTAGGGTCCCCGAATCACCTCCAAGGACCTCATCCAAAGATGAGTTCAGTATGAACTCATCTACCTTGATGTCACTCTCCTCGGCAAGATCCAAAACCGAGACTTGAGTTAAGAGCTCATAGGAGGAATCTCGCTTAGTGCCCCTAGTAGAAATGGTGTGGACCTGTGAGCCAGAGTCAGTGGTCGGAATGCAAGTCAGTGGACTCTTACCTTCTTGCTCTCCCGGAGTGTTTACCTTCCTCTTGCCTTTCTTTGAAGCCTTCTCAGCTGCCTTTTGTTGCTTCTCTAACTCTCTCTGTTCAACCTTCTCTTCGGCTTCCTTCACCTTCTGGGCTTTCCTACGGTCTTCTTCAATACGCCTTTTAAGAGCCTTTGCCCTCTCATGCTCATCCTCAATTCCCTTCAAATCATCCATTTCTTCTCCGGATTCTCCAACTGCCTCGCGTAACTTCTTCAGCTCAGTCTCAAAAGATGGAGTGTAGTTGGTCCCACAATCGAGATACCAAGCCCCCGAAGTAAGATGAGAAGTCACCCAGGTTCGTTGTTGGGCGGCGGAGAACATGCACGCAGCATTAGACCTATCAAGCCATGTGCTCGAGAAAACCGGGAGGTCTTCTTTGAGAATAGCTTTCTTCGGTAAGAGCTCATACTTGAAGTACCTGACAAATAGATGATACTTTTAGAAGTTATGAAAAATACTTGCAAAAAGTCTCATGCGAAAGGATTGATACAAACAACGCTTTGAATTTGCATAAAGGAAATAAAGTGGAAAATACCTGAAAATGACTCTTCGCACAACAAGGTCAGTTCCCTTGAACCCAACAAAGTCGTCAATTTTTTTGAAGGAATCGTGACCTCTAAAATAGGTCGAGAATGCATGGTCCCAAAGCTTCATTCGACAATCTTCAATGTATCCCGACAAGGTCAGTGGCTCACTAACCACATGCATATTAATCGATATTCTATCCTAGAGCATGATTTCATCGAATGAACTCATCGCTTGCTCTGCAATCTGAGCATCAACATGAAAAAATGAGATTAGATCAAACAAAAAATCGAATAAATCCAGCACATGTGTCTCCAAAAGATTGTCTTATGTATGCAAACCTTTACAAAACATTGACTTCCCTATGCTAGAAATCACTTGCTAGACAAGAAGTATTTTACAACGAGACACTTACCCCAACCCACCAGCATGCTTTTGCTAGGAATTGGGAAAGTTTCTCTTCGTTAATTGGCTTTGGCGGAAGTCTTCGTGACTCGCGAATAGCCGTAGATGAGTTAATATATTCGAGCCACTTGATTTTGAAGCTCGGTGATGCCCTTGAAGTTGCGATGAGCTACAACTTCTCAAGATTAAACTCTGGTGATATCGAATTTAAAGTGTAGTGTTGCTCAATCTGCAGGTACCACGCCTCTTGGTTAATACATGCGTTTGTTATATACATGGCAACCAAAATGTGAAAAATATATATTTATTAATTGGCCAATATTGTTGTGCAATAACCTCTTGAAACCAACCATCGGTGAGATCTGGGTTGGCTATAGCTACAAGCTTCCCCATTTTCTGTCGCAGTGCAATGCATTTTTTTTCCACGACAGACTTCATCGCAGCAGCTTTTTCAAAAGCAGTGATGTCTCCATCAGATTGTTCAGTCAGTTGGCGAACTCTTTTGTCCGCAGCCATATTAATTTTGTGCTGAAAGAAATCAATTAATTTGGCTCAGGTAAGCTTCGAGATTAAGGCATTGGTAAACTTACAAGTATCATTGCAAGTATGACAAACACAAGTGAAAGGAAAACATATACAAATCCAAGTAAGAAGGGAGAATGCACCTGAAAAATGAAAGAGGTGAACACATTCAAAGGCAATGTGTACCATGTTTTCTTCTGGAATCGTTTGCATCGCCTAAGGTCGGAAGGAGACAATATGTCCTTGAATTTGTCCAATTCCATAAGTCCGTACTTACGGACTCTAAACAGGGTATGGACGGTATTTGTCTTAACGTGCGAGTCTTCAGTATGCCTGAGTATAAAGAATATATTCAATTCAAAGGCCTGAATTGTTTATAAAGCAAATGCAATTCAAGAAGGAATTCGGCAAATGAACTTACTTATTGATGTCATGCATGACTTGCATAACAACACCAATTTTATCTTTGGTATTAAGAAGAATTGAGTCCACCAAACAATACCAAGAAGCATCACTCTTGTGGAGACGTTCAATGTGATTTAGCCAAGCTTGTCGCCTGTGGTTGCCATCGCACACAAAAAACATAAGATTGGTTAACCTTGTCAATTCTGGTACCGAGAGGAAAAATGTGTTGAAATCGTTGTTCTTAGTGTTCCAGATGGGTCCCCATTTCTCCTTGTCTGCTTCAGTAACCTCCTGTTTTTTGCCTTCTTCGTTAGTCACTATCACATAGAACACCGAAGCCCCCTCACGATAGCCATGCACAAACTCTTGTTCAAACTTGGCTAGATCGCTCTGCAAGGTAGGCCTAACCACAGGCATAGCAACCATCCTATAAAATGGAATTGGGAAATGTGAGAAATTCGTGGGTTGCACTCTCAAACTGGATATGGTAGCCACTAAGTTCAATTTTCGACGACCTCCAATCTCGTCCTCATCAATTCCAAAATGCTCGTCATCACCGAGGGATTCTTCTTCTTCATCTACTCCATCATCATTGGCATCTACTTCCCCACCAGCACCAAAGGAGGGCTGAGTTGTTGGAGGTGATGCTCCAACGTTAATGGGAACCTCTGCATGGAGCTGGGCACGAGATTCATATGTTATTCATCACTGAAGATGATAAAAACACATCAAAATAAGCATGCCTAGGAAGGTCATTCGGTACCGAATGAATACCCTGGTCCTTGGAGGATTTTGCATGGGCATCATAAATCCTAACCCCGTGAACACAGTATCGGAACCGATACAATAATTCAGACTCAGTATCATGATCCTTTACTATTACTCACACTGCAACATCCAAGAAAATGGGTGTAGATAATGTGTATCGGTACCGAATGACTAACCCGTTGAGCCAAGATTTGATACTGAACCCAAAAAAAATCGATTATAGATGAATTCCGACAGAGGTGTATCGGGCTTGATACACCTGCCTAGGACTCCGAACATAATTGGTTGGAAGTGGTTGGAAGCGGTTGGAAGCGGCGGGAAACGGTAGGAAAAGGCGGGAAGGTGCTAAAAATGGCGGGAAAATGTGGAGTATAAACCCCCCCGTTGAGCTCATTGGCTCATTGGCTCAAGGCGGGTGTCTCCGGGTAAGGGAGTAGCACTTGAGGGAGGCGAAAACCAAAGTCTCCGGGTAAGGGAAGGGAGGAGCTCTTGAAGGACGCGAAAACCAAAGTCTCCGGGTAAGGGAAGGGAGGAGCTCTTGAAGGAGGCGAAAACCAAAGTCTCCGGGTAAGGGAGGAGCTCTTGAAGGAGACAAAAACCAAAGTCTCCGGGTAAGGGAGGCTAGACCTGAGCCCTCGGCACCGAGACCAAAACCTGAGACTCCGATATGAAAACCTAAGACTCCGATATGAAAACCTGAGACTCCGAAACAATGCATACTAAATCAAACTAGACAGAGCTCTTATTGTGTATCGGGCCCAAATAAGGTTTGATGTCCACCGATGAAAATCAACTTACACCAGTTTCCAAACTTAGCGTTGCTGAAGTTAAGCAGCCCCATACTTTGTTTCGGGGCCGAATCATTCCACATGATTACATAGCTTTGATGCGCGCTAAGATTTATCTAAACATTTACTAACGTCTATGGAACATACAATAGATCTTCTATAACTAATTCAGCGCCGAATCACCTTAGCATGATGACGAGTTTTGATTCAATGCAACATACAAGAAATCATAAACTAGAAAAAAATTATTATGCATTTTATTTACATTCTGCCATATCAAAGTATACGAGTACTTTGATACGGCTCGGGCCCGAAAGCAATCCCTGGGAGGCAAGATCTTTACATAAAAAACAAGAATGAACAATTTCAAAAGGTGCTAGGGTTTCCCGAATCTTAAAAACCCTAATCAAGTATCGCATGAATTCTTCATTACAACTTAGGTTTAGTGTAGTCTTTTGGTTTTCTTGCTTACCGATTCTGCCGAGTTGTGGAGATCAATCTCCATGTCTGAATTTTCTTCAACATCGTTTCCCGAATTCCTCTCCTCTCCATCTCCATCTCCATCTCCTCTCCATCTCCTCTCCATCTCCTCTTCAGACTCGCGGGGTTTCTGTATCTACAATCCAGAGAGTAGTTGCACAAACTGTAAGAGCTTTACGATTTAGAAAACACAACAAGCTCTATGGTACACCTCAATATTATCTACTGAACCGACCTGCTGATCGTTGTTATTGGATTTAGAAGAGCTTGACGTCTCAGATATCCTCTGCTGCTGCCCACGCTGCAAACCCAACATAACTATTAGTTACCAAATAAATGTATCGCCACCACTGCGGAAAGGTGATAAACCAGAATCAAAGAAAAGCTGAACCGCAACAAACTAACTCAAACCTATTCGCTTTCCCTAAACCCTAACGAGTGAAATCTAGGTTGAACCTAGATTGCTTAGCAATCACCCTAGAACTAGGTGGACTCCCCTGGTCAATATCATGCCCTACTTAATAAGCCAAAAAGGGCAAAGCCCGAGATTAATCACTAAGTCATTATGATTATCTCACACATTAATCATAGCATTGTTCTTGGTATAAACGAAAACGGACCGTGCGAGGTGGATCGCTCGGGCTGTTATCATCTTCCGCCATAGAAAATAACCGAATAGGTGCAACGTCTGAACAATCAACATTCTTTAGACGACTTCCAGTACCCTTATTAGAGTTTCCCCCTCTCTTCCCCATAGTCGATCGCAAGTTATAAGGAGTCACAAATTGTTCGCTTCTAGCAAACTTTTTCTTCCTATCTGTTCGTCTTTGTTTTTCAATAGTCCTACTCAATTCTCTCTCAGCTCTTGCACACGATCGTGTGAACATCGTTTGTGCAGCTTAACCTCTTCGCATCATTTAACTACATGCATGTTCATCACACCTCTAAAATTAATCGTCACTTGGACATCTAAGTCACTTGGATGAAAATTTATCATTCATAGGCATAAAGGATTGTGCACGATGTATTTATTGTATTGTATAATATAAGTATAATAGATGAGTTCATTCCCAAAATTTAAAATCCATGAACCTTTTAAGTTGCTTTAGGCTTCAAAATAGCAAGCGTCATACGCAAGAGTTATTCAATAGCTATTGAACAATTTTGGAATGAAATATTCAACATTAAAAATTAATAACGGTCTTTCTTTTTTACTAACAATGTCTGTGATTAGATTTTTCCATTTTGTAGGGTTACAGTTGTAGGCTACTGCACTGCGATTTTCCACTAAATAAATGGATCGTAAGTACTCTCCAAACTCATTTCCACATCTTCCTCTTCTCGTTTCGTCATCTTTTTTTTCCTATAATGGACGACAATTTAGACATGCCCAACGGTGCTCTCAATCTGTCTCATACAATTTTCGATGACGATGTTGTTTCGATGGATAGATTTTGCAGTCCATTTGATCAGATTGCGGAAGATTTGAGTACAGCTGAAAATTCTTTAACACGCCGTAGTGCCAGCGGAAATGATGGAGTACCTCACATTCGTCATAGGGATAGCAATCATGCGGATGGAGCCGCCAAACTTAGCTGTCATACGTAATTAATAGTCTTACTTACGCATTCTATTTGGATGATAGGATTAGCACAGCCTAGGGTGAAATCCTAAATCAATTATGGTTCCAGCCTGTGGTAGGATTTATAAAAGATATATATTATGTCCTACTGATTAATATACGATATGCAAAAATTGTTATTATTGGTTTAACGCCGTCATTCCAATGCTTGAAAATAATCAATCACTTTATGCGTTGTCAAACTTTAACTCTCATTATAATGTGACGTTGCAGTCAGAATGCAATTATCTTTAGTGGACTGGGATGTTGTTTGTGTTTTAAAAATTTCTATAAGTGCATCTATCCGTTGTCTTTCATTTTGTGGATTAGGACTTAGAAAGATACGGAATCTCAACTTCTTCTTTTGAATTTAAAGCAACTCGGTTTCAAAATATTTAATTTTGGTGTATCCCTAATATTTACTTATAGTTAACTTTGCATTCATCCCTATTGATTTCATTGTGTATGCAAGTATTTATTCTTATGTGTCTTTGTTGACCTCCCTCTTTGGTTTGGGTTTCATTTTGTCATTGTGAGGTTGTATTTGGCTAGGAGTACAATGGCCTTCATTCGCGCTGATTTGCATTTTGTGCCAGTTACTTTTCCGTTGGGAGAAGATGGTCATGCTCTGGTCACTTCTACCACTCTAAGTCTCAGGTTTCAATTTCGTGAAGAGTCACTCTATGTCGAGGAGGAGGTTTTTGATGATGTAACGGGTGTACTCTCCCATGCTTTCGGTCAATTGTCAAGTAGGAACGATGTGGGCACGTTTTGGTTGCTTAAACTCGGAAAATATCGAGCATACGAAGTCTTTGAGTCAGTTCTAACTGCTTCCACTGAACTCCTTACTCCTCAAGAGTCGTCCACTGTTAGCATTGAAACCCCATTGATTACCAAAGTCAAAGTAGAGCTAGGTCTTGAGACCATCTATGAGTTGAGTGATGACTCGGACAACCAGGACATCGAAGTTTCCATGTCATGCCCGAAGAAGAAAGTGAAGAGAGCGCTAATTCCGCAAATTATACGCCGGGAGTCGACTCTTCCTAATAGTCCCTCACAAACCTCTTATCCGTCCAAAATTGTACCAAATCCTTCATGCAGCGTCGTTCAGTCCTTGATGAAACTTGGTGCTCGTAAGAGGTCAAAAAATGTCTTGTCTCGAATCAATTTCAATGCAATTAAACTCCAGCAGGTTGAATTTCTTCCGCCTCGTTACAATGGCGATATTGTTTTTGAATTTCCGCCTTTTGGAGTCCATGGCCAACAGACTGCAACAAAGCAGCTTCGTGGTATGGACAAACGATATGATGGCCATGCTTGGTCTTGCACTATCACGTCTAATATTCAGAATGACTTCAAACTTATATTCCGAACCTCTTCATGTCTTGGCCACCTTCGTTGTGACAATGTCGACTGTGAGTACCTATCCCGAGACCATAGAACTGCCAGCGTCAACGAGATTGAGTGGGATGGAATATCTGACAAAGTGTTCAAAGTTGGGTCCAGGCCTCCTATGGGTTCTACGCTAGTTTGCAAAATATGTAATGTCCCGCTCATATGCCTTGCAGTATGCCCAACAAAGATTTACTATGTGTCCGCAACACCACACATGACGAGGGCTTGTGTGCATTTGGGAACTCACGACCATCCCGTGAAGACTGGCGATTACCGTGACTTCATCGAGCAAATAGAGAGCTTGATTGGCGAGCAGGTCGAACGGACTCCATCAGCAACTCGTTCCGCCATTGTGCTTGAAACAACGAAGGAAGTACTTGGCCCGCTCCTTTTGGTTAGTGAAGGTGAGGAACGGAAGAACTTGGAGCTCTCGGAGCTTCTGCCAATCTTTGCTCGATGCAAGCATCTATCCTCTCCCAATATTCGTAATTCTGTCACTACTTTTAAACATTTGCGACGCTATGGAATCATGGATAGCATTACCATGCTTCGCGGCTCGAGCAACTGGAATTTTGTTCAGGAGAATATGTTTCCAGGGCAAGGATCAGACATGGACAAGGTCTTCGTTTTCAAGATGTCCGAGGTCGGGCCTAGTAGCGGAGTCGACTTGATGAAGCGAATGCAGACTGGGGGTGACCTTGAGAACGCCTGGATAATGTTTGATCATGTCAAACGTGTCAGGTCATGGACAACCATGGCTTGTCACGTGTATGACTCCACTTATTGCCGGGTCATGACAATTGCAGTATGTGACATGCAATCGGAGGACGTTGCAGCCCAATCAATTGTATGGAAGAATTTGAATGTTGTCATGGCGCGCCACGATGTGAATAATGTCAATTTCAAGGGATTCATGGCCGATAATGCCCAGGCTAATTGGAACGCCGTACACATCATCTATGGAAGTGGGGACGCAACTGAAAAAATGGTGGATAGAGAAAGGACTTGCCTTTTCCACTAGATACAGTCCCTGGAAAAACACACCAAGGCTGACATCCGTCAGGACCTCCAAGCTCGATACCGAAAACTTTGCCAACAATACAAGAATGCCAAGTCAATGACGGAGGCCAAAACTATGTATCTTGCAATTCGAGCATGGTGGATGTCATCCGGCGTTGCATCTGAACGAGGCCTTCCTCGACTTGAGCTTTGGCTCGCCTTCTGGCACTTTCGTTACCGCCAGTGGGGTGGATTCATGCAGCTGGTAATTCCTCTACCTTCCTCTGTTTTTTTTTCTATAATGTATTTTGCGTCCAATCATCACATAAATCCTATCATTATGCTAATTTGACACCATTTTACAATTGCAGGATTTTAGTGAAGACCAACTAGCAAAAATGTCGTCCTGTAACCTAGTAGAATCGATCCATAACAAGTGGAAACAACAGTCCGGCGATCGGGGGAGCGACCTGTACGTGGCAACCGTGGACGACCTTGTTCGTGGCTTCATGCAGTGCGTAGCATACTACGAATTCCTCAAAGGAAAGCGCCCTGGTACTGGTCCGTCAAAATACGAACTCAAGCTCAGAAGTGCTCAAAGGTCGGCGGCTCGAACTGGAAACTCGAAACCATTCCACGAAGCATTCTTGAAGACGCCTGGCACCGATGTGTTGTGCACTAGGACTCCTCACCTTGAAGGGGAAGAGGTATTTGTTTCTCTTAAAAGGAAGCCAAATACTGCGTTTGGCTCTGAATATTAATCTCACAGGCCTGACAAGATTAGCATGTCAAGACCGCGTGTCCAAACCAAACCAACACGCAATGACAACGATCTTCCATCAACTCTAATACTTCCAGATTCTCCTACAACTTCAGATCGAGAGGAGCCACTCCTTCAAGCACACCAACCTACTCAGCATTTCGATCGCCACCACGTCACTGCTGTTGAGGAGACTGCATGCAACCCTTCCGAATGGCACATCGCACGCCTTCTGAAGACATTTGCCAAGGCGTGCTTTGCTCAACAAGCAATCACCAAGAAGAAGTGCATCGCACGGATTGTGCAAGATGGAAAGACCACTGCTGCTCCAACATACACGGGCATGATGCACAACTACAAGAAGAATAAGAAGGAGTCTATGCAGTTCTTCTTCTGCAATGACGACATTGAAAGATGCGTGAAGGGCACTTGTCGAAAGTGGGTGATGTCAAGACCGGAGGTTCCAGAAATATGGCCGGTTAAGTTGGGGACCAATTTATCTCCCAAAAAAATCCTATCCTTGGAGAATACAGGCTTTAGACTACCCCAACGGAAGGAGATGTCCCTTGCAAGACTCATTCAGGACCAACCATTATCTGTGGACTTATCAGCTTACACGACTCCAACATATCCAGACGAATTTTCCACCCGTAGATCAGGAAAGAATATCCGACGCAACAAGAAGGCCCCGTCCACCAAACATGCCAACAATTGTGCGTCAGCCCTATTATTGAAAGGAAGTGTGCGCAAGTTGTGCATGCTTCCAGCCCCAGCCTTTGGATGCATCGTCTCATTGGATTCGGGTACACCTCCAAATGTCCAGCAATATTACTTGACCATTTCGCAGCTACCAACATGCACCTGCCCATATTTCAAGGAGACGGTGACAAAAGCAATCGGAAAGCGTGGATAGTGGACCAATTGTAAGCACTTGTATTATGTACTTACAATCATTTGTGGTTTGGATTCTGAATCCGATACATTCATGCATGCAGCTAGTTTTAGCTTCAATGAAGTGAAGCGAGTTCTAGAGAATGGTTTGTTGAACCACCTGCCCTCTTAGATTTGACTGTTTCTATAATCAATCCCATGTAATCAGCCTTTGATTTAATTATGAAGTAGTGAGACTAAAAGGGCCATTACGACATACTTGAAGTATCACCTTTCTTCTGATTTTCAAAGCATCAATTAATCACTTCTGGTTATCTGACTATCATAATTTTCTTACTATTGCCATGGATAAATTCTCCATGGTTATTGTGAATTTATAAGCAACTCATTGCCTTTCACAGAATCTGGCAAAATAACTGTAGTTTTACTCATATTCCACTCATGAAGCACATCCCTAAAACGATTTTTTAACATTTACTATGGATAAATGTTCCACGGTTATAGGTACCATAATGTACTATAAATAGTAATAATTTTTTTAAATACTTGATTTCTTGAATCTTCATCATCGTCTAAATTATTTTTGATCTAAAATATCCAAATCTTACTGCTCATTGCTCACCGCTCATATGATAGCTTCGTCCGTAGTAAAAACATCCTTAAGAAGCTAGATTATGACACTTTGCAAATCATGGAGGTGAATTTCCTTCCGCCTCGCTTTGATGGTAATCAAATGTTTGTCCTCCCCCCCGTTGGTGTCTCATCCTCTCATACGAAGGCCAAGTCCATGGACGGCATGGACAAACGCTATGACGGCCATGTCTGGACCAAAACCCAAACCACCAACATTAGCAATGACTTAAGCATTGTTTTTCGCTCGTCCACCTGCGTTGGCCACCTCGAGTGCCACAATCCTCATTGCGACTATCTCCAACATGTTCATCGTCAGTCAATGATACTGAATTCGATGGATTTACCAAGGATCCCTTTCCCGTTGGTGGTCCCGTGCCTTCCTTCTCCACTCTAGAGTGCGAGATCTGCAAGGAGCCACCGAAATGCATTGCACCATGCGTTGCCAAAATCTTCTACGTCCACGGCAACGATACCACTCAGCGGGCGTGCATTCATCTTGGCAATCATCGTCACCCCGTCAAGGTCGGCAATTGCAGGGATAGCCGCCAGCGCATCGACGCCCTCATCGAGGAGCACGTCGAGCGTACGCCCCAAGACACTCATAGCAAAATCGTTCTTGAGGCCAGCAAAGACTTTGTGGGTGAGTTCCTCCTCCGCAATGATAGTGATCCTCATCAACTTCTTTCATTGGAAGAACTTGAGCCCGTTTTTGATCGTTGCAAGGAGTTGAATTCCCCCCACCTCCGAAACAAGGTTACCACCTTCAAATACTTACATAGGCTAGGAGTTATAAATGGCATCGCCAAGCTTAGAGGTGTCAACACCTGGGCCTATGTCCAACGGAATCAATTCCCAGGCCAGGGTGACGAGAGGGACAAAGTTTTCGTTTTCAAGATGTCGGAGGTCGGCCCTGGTAATGGGGTCGACTTGGTTAAGCGCATGCAACCAGGCGGGGACCTCGAGCATGCTTGGATCATGTCCGACCATGTCAAACGCGTCGCAAAGTGGACCACCATGGCCTACCACGTATACGACGGAACCTACCAGCGCGTCATGACCATCATTTGTTGCGACTTCCAATCCGAGGACAAGGATGCTCAAGTGTTTTTCTGGCATAACCTTAATCACATCATGGCTCGCCATGGAATCCCCAAGCCTCACTTCAAAGGCTTCATGGCGGACAGTGCCCAAGCCAATTGGAATGTCGTCAGGATTGTCTACGGGTCCGGAGATCCAAAGGTTCCCATCGATGGGCATGAGAGAACCTGCTACTTCCATTGGACCCAGTCTTTGGAGAAACACACCAAATTCTATATCAAGCATGATTTGCAAGACCAACACAAACGTCTCTGCCTCCAGTATTGCGACGCATCCTCTATGCTGGAGGCTGAGACGAGGTACCTCGCCATCAAGGCCTGGTGGGCTTCGTCTAACTGCACCTCCGAGGATGGTCTCAAACACCTTCAACTTTGGCTAGCCTTCTGGCACTTCCGATATCGTCAATGGGGTGGCTTCATGGAATTGGTGCGTCTTTAGTGTTATTACTTTTTGTTTTTTGTTTTGTCTTTTCATTTCCCAAGCTTTTCTTATTTCTTACACTGCCATTCCATTTCGCAGGAGAAAATCATGACCGCCGAGGAATTTGCACAAATGCCCAATTGCAACCTTGCCGAATCCATTCACAACAAATGGCTTCAAGCGTTCGGCAACAAGGGTGGCGATCTATACGTGGCCACTGTGGATGACTATATTCGAGCATTCCTCCAAGTTGTGGCATACCATCAATTTCTAAAGGGTGGCGTCGGGGGTGATGGCCCTAGCAAAGAAGAACTCAAGCTTCGATGTGCTCAACGTCGTGCTCAACGTACTGGTGACCCCGCTGTTCTACAGAAGGTTCTCCTTGACATGCCCGGCGGGGACGAATTCTGCACCCGTAGTCCCCACCTCGAGGGTGCCGAGGTATTCGGGTCGCAAACACGCAAGCCCGACACTCCCATTGGAGACGACGATGAAACCCACTGCCCCGACACCATCAACTTCTCTCGCCTTCGTGTCGCTCAAAGAACCACAAGATCTCATGCTTCACCTTTGCCTACCATCGTCGAGGAATCCTCTCTGTCAGTGTTAGATGTTCCACCACCTCCTACTGGTCTTGATTTTCGCCGCATCACTGCTGTACAAGAATCCGAAGTGGACGAGAAGCTCTGGCATATTGCTCACATTCCTTACAATTCCTCCAAGGCATGTTGGGCCATGCATGCGGTCACCAAAAAGAAATGCACTGCCAAAATCGTCTCCAACTCCAAGAGCACCCCTGCCCCGGCATACCTTGGAGTTTGGAACTATTACAAATTCACAACACCTAAAGTCAAGAAGTTATTTTTTGGCCCGGACGACATTGAGCGTTGTGTCAAAGGTTCACGTCGCAAGTTGGTCGACAAATTCTCTGCTGACTAAGAACGACCTCCAATCCCGCCCGTGTGGCATGTCAAGCTTGGTACCAACCTCACTCGTCCGGAGATCCTGAAGCTTGAAAATGTCGGCTTCCAGCTCCCGCAGAAAGAACGCATCACGCCCACTCGCCTCTTTAACACATCCGCTCCTCCCCTCGACCTTTCCGGAGTGGACGTTCCAGCCAACCCTGACTCTTATCCTTCTTCCAGGCAGTCCAAATCTACAAGATGGTCTGCCACTGCACCATCAACAAAACAAATGCAGATGGTAGCATCTGCACGAGCTATGGACGGGACCATCTTGAAGGTCACCATGACTCCACGCCCTGGATTTGGTTGCGTGATCATGTTGCAGTCCAAACTTGTACCTACACAATCAATTTACCAACTCACAGTGAGTTCTTTGCCCGAGTGTAATTGCCCGGCCTTCAAGGATATGATATCAAAGTTTGGCCGCAAACAAAATTCGTTCCTGCATTGTAAGCGCTTCTACTTCATCTTTGTGAAGGTCTCTAATGTAGACCCCGACGTTGACTTGTTCATTCACGCCCCGACATTTAGCTTCAATGAGGTCAAACTCATCCTCGAAGGGGGCCTCTTGACACGATCTACTTCCTAGAATTCCTCTTAGCCTAGCACTACATTATGCCTTAATAGATATGGCCATTTGTGGACCTTATGTGAACTCATAATTGTTTGCTATAATAAATATAATCTCAAGAATTATTTTTATTCCCCTCAAAATGTTGTATTACAATACTCAATTGTGTCATGTGTCATTCTCCCGGTTGAACACTATATATTCAATTTGGAGGTGTTTCCTATGTCTATGAACTCTACTTCCGTGTTGCCAACCTCCTAGATGCTTCGGACTTTTTTTTCGTTGTCCCTTCTTGATGGAGGTGGACCCGGTCAAAGCAAATCAATGTACGAAACCGTTTTATCCCTCATTCGATCCTTCAATGGACGACGATGCAGCGATAATCCTCTCATCCTCTCGCGAAATGACAAAGACCTCGAAGATTCGCCTACCACCTTGATTTCCTGCTCCGTGTCGATAGACTTATCTTTATTCAAATCAGCCGCACCATTTGCCTCACTAATCATGCACCTTGTTTCGTCCTTCTCCTGCACATCAGCTCGCCTTTTATCATTTTTTGCATATCGTTTCTCCTCCTCCTGCATCCTCCACCTCCAGGCTTGTGTGGACTGCGAAAATGGAGTCAGCTCGTAGTCATCACTATATCGATTTGCAGCACCTATGTCATGTTCCGGCGATGGATTAAAAGAAACATGTGGATCTCCTAGACTTCTAATCTCCTTCTCCCATCTTAGGCCAGCAAACATGTCTATCTCATCTCCCATTGTGTGCATGTGTATCTACATTCATATTGGGTATGAGTCTAAATTATGTCCTCATATATATTCAGCTCAAGATAATCTCTTCGACCACAAACAATAATTGTTGCAGTCCAAGCTCTAGAGTTGACTCACACATAGGACAAAGACAAAAGTGATGGAATAAAAATGAAGCAAGTTGGTCGCCCTTTGTATTTTGATTGACTCATTCTTCAATTATACCAATCTCAAAAAGAACTTTTTCATTTATTCTTTCTTGGGATCATCCTTGGTTTTAATCATTTATTTATCTATTATATCACAACTTTCCTATCATTTTAGCACTTCACGGTTTCCAAACTCAATGAGACCATTTCAAATTCAGGGTTTTTTTATTTAATTTATGACCTAAACATTCCATGGAAATAGGTCACAAATTTTTACTATTTAAGGGAGAATCTGGTATATTCTAAGTATATTCGAATATTTGCTAAAATATTTCTAAATTTGGTTTAGGAATTTTACTATTTTTACTTCCTCTCCGCTCTCCGCTCTCCGCTCACCGTTCACATAGGAGTGTTGTCCTCCAAAACACCATGGACACAAAGGTGATCCCGGAGTGATACCCGGGATTTGTAGCGCCGTTGGTGAAAAGGCCCAAGTGATCCTAGTGTGAATGAGGGCCCCAGGCGTTGGGAATGCCTCCTACCCACGGAGACTAGGAGGCATGAGGATAAGGTCATAAGTTATGCATAGTTTATAACACGTGAATTCTATAATGCTCAAAAACACCTCAATTGGATGTGTGAGCTAGGAGATATGGTAATTTAAGTGGGGCGTTGTCTTGGGACAACGCCCTCGTACAACAGTGGCCTGGGTGTGGCTCTCGGGACTGGCAAGCTTTGAACAAGCATAACTTCCTCAATACTTGCTTGAATGGGACAAGTAAATAGTCCATTGGGAAAAAAATGTCGTGTGAGCGGTGAGCGGTGAGCAGTGAGCGGTAATTGTATAGTTTTTTTGACAGTGTTTGTCATATGATTCATCACCTATAACCGCATGGTTTGGATGTGAATTTGATAGTTTTCAATACAAATTATGTAATGCCACCTATATCTACGGGTGATGGCATATCATGTATTGATAGGGTCCTTCACAAAGTTAACCGTATATTCACAATGATTTTGTTGCAAGGGTATTTTGTTGTATGACACTATTATGAATACCGTTGACTAAAAAAAACATTCCATATAAGGATGTATACATAGGAGGATCATAGTATATCCATTAAGACTTGCCAATATGATTCATCTAGTTTACTTACAAAATGCAATGTATACATTGTTCATTGCCATAGATCTAGATGGGCATCCAGAATATGCAGATATCGATAACAGCTAATCACGTCGGCGGCAACATATAGGTATTCTTCTAGCATGATTTGAAATCCTACTCGAAACTACGTATAGAAGCATTGAAATCATATGTGATTGGACTATGCGATAAAAGCATTAAAAAACATGGGATAAAATGTGCGATGAAAACCTTGAGCAAGCTCATTAGCCATACTATCCGCTTACGAAGGAAGTTCGAACGATTTGGGAGGGTTTGGATAGAAATTAGGATCACAGAAGAATGGGCGGTAAACTAGATGTTTCAAATTAACACATTTGCAAACGTCAAAGATATAATGTTCATAAAACAAATTGATAAGAAACGATCTTCTAACAAATTCAGCAAAAAATGCAATTTGCAGACCATACTCATTTATTAAAACGAGATTTCTTGACAATTCTCTCAGCTGTGATCTGTTCATCGTCAATGTCATCAAAACTTGAGACAAACTCCTCGAAATGTACTACAGGGGCTGGAAAACTTCGAATAAAAAGAGCTAGTATCGCCTCAAAAATTTCAGAATCCGGCTCCAAAGCCGCAACGTGGCGATTAACGTTGCGGCAAGCGTGGATAGCAGAACCTGAAAAAACAAAAGTCGATGCAGATTAATTTTAACCGATTTACTTTATTAATATAAAAATTTAAATAAACCAAAATCAAAAACTCCGAGTTTAAATGAACCTATAGAGGCAGTACAATCAAGTATAACATCACCAGGGTAACTTGAAGCTTGAATAAGCATTTGCATAAAAAACACGGATTTTTCTCGGGGGCCACGCCATGCCATTGTGGCGTTCATTAATTGATCGTCTCTAGTAACATAATTCTATAGAATATCATCATGGATGACATCCATTCCATGGCGATCCAGAGAGGCTCCTCACTGCAACTTAACCTTGCTCGAAGGCCTCACTCCAAAGTTCATGTCCAAAGTTGAAGTTCGGTTGCCCATCGTGGAACAAGTGTTCAAAGACATGTATAAGTTGGAGTTTCCGCCCGAGATTAAATTGCATCCGACATTCCATGTCTCATTATGGAAGCCATTTAAGGTAAAGACCTTGTGGCTCAATCACAAGCAAGTGATTAGGCCACCTCCCGACCTTGTAGGAGGTCATTTGGAATATGGGTTAGAGGGCATCCTCAAGTGTAGGAAGCCCAAATAAAAAAACCAAGGGAGTTCAAGGTGAAATGGCGGGGATACCAAGAAAAAGAAGCCATTTGGATAGCGGCAAGAGACATGGTGAACGCCAAGGAATTGGTGGAGCACTTTGAAAAAACTAAGACTAAAGGTTCCAACAAAAAGAAGCGTAGGCATTGATGAGGACATCAATCTCATTTAGTGGGGGAGAGACACTAATAGCACACTTGGTTTGGAAATAATGTCGTCCACAACATGTATTTGTTCTTTGGCTTAAGGCAATAAAGTTCAACTCTAGTGGTGGAAAGATAAGAGTACGAAATTAGGTCCTAGTCTTGTACTTGTGCTTGGATGGTGGAAGAGGAGGAATAGATATGCCAAACTAGGTTGGATAAGCCGAGTAATTGGGGGCCATGGCTTGGAGGGCCTTGGATAAAACTAAGAAACCTCTTAGCCATGGGTTTGTCTGGGCGGGGGCAAGGTGATGGCACGTGTTCATAAAAGTGCTACCCGCGAGCTAACGAGAATTGGCGCATGGGAGCCATGAACCCATGTCTCGAAAGGGAAAATTGAGAACCGGGTCGGTTGGGACTTGGTATCGCCCCGTGCGATCAAACGTAGCGTAACAATGGAAAAATATCTTGGAGTTGCAACCGAATCAATTTAGTGGAAGGGTTGAGGTCCGGCCTAGATGTGTCAAGTTAGCCTCGTGGAGCTTAAGGTGGGAGGCCCAAAGATAGGGCAACCCAAGTGAGTCCCAAAATTGATGGGCCTAGTGTAGGTAAGGTCCTTAGAAGAGAGATCCAAGGTCGCTAACAGACCACCTTGGAAAGACACCTTTGGGACTATGGCAAATTTGAGGATGCATTGTGGAGGTTGCGCCCCCAGATAAACACAATGGGGCACCATAGAGGATGGCAACTTGAGAATTGGTGTGCCGACTACGAATATAGTCGATGAGGGCATCAACTCCATTTGATTAGGGCGAGTGTTGCATACCTCACCATGAGGAGTGCCCAAAACACCATGGGCACAAAGGGGACCCCGGAGTGATAACCGAGACTTGTGGCACCGTTGGTGAAAGGACCCAAGTGATCCTGGTGTGGGTGAGGGCCCCGGACATTGGGAACGCCTCCCACCCACAGAGACTAAGAGGCATGAGGGTGAGGCCATAATCTATGTGTAGCTTATGACATGCCAATTCCAGAATGCTCAATAACACCTCAATCGGAGGTGTGAGCTAGGAGATATGGCAATTTGAATGGGGCGCCATCCCGAGACAACACCCTAGAACAACAGTGGCCTAGGAGAGGCTCCCGGGATTACTAAGGTTTGAACATGAATAACTTCCTAAATACTTGCTTCTGGTTCTCAAACTGCTGGGATTTTCAAACTGTTGGGGGCTTGCAGCCCCAACGGTTAAAGAAAATGTCTACTTTGCCCCAAGTGTTGGGAGAGAGACAAAAGGTTACTTGACGGTGGGTAGGGGCCCTGCCTAGAGTCCTAAAGGCTTATTTGGATGAGGTATTGTGGCCGAATCCACCCGAGGCCAAACAGCAAGCCCTCCATGGGTATTGGCCCAATGTGAGGGCATAATTGCCTAGTATGGCTTGGGTTGTTGTAATGTTGCTCTGGCAACACTATGATCAAGATAAGATTGGACTTCCATAGATGGAAGTCCACATCTAAGGATTGGTTACCGATTAAGGGGTGAGTACTGAATGAAAGAGTAGGAGGGTTGATCCTAAGAAGGTCTGCGGTATGGGGAGCTAACCATTCGTAATCTTTGCTAGAGTTGGAAAAATGACCAAATTACTTAAGGGGAGCTAGCAAGGGTTGCGACATCATCGGCCTCAACTTGGCAGACAACCAGCATGCGTACATCAAGAGTTGCAAAGGACCTGCAGAGGCATGGAAGACCCTTTACAACATCCACAAGACGAGAAGTTTATTCAATATCTTGTTCGTGCGCTGTAAGTTCTTTACGTGCAAGATGGAAGAGGGCGACGAATTGTTGGACCATGTCAACAAGGTCAAAGCCCTTGCGGATCAGCTCATGTGCTTGGAGGTACCCGTACAGGAAGAAAACATTGTCATGACTTTGCTCAAGAGTTTGCCAACATCGTATGAGTTCTTTATCACTGCTTTGGAGACGATGCTGATGAAAGAATATATGACAGCACGTTTGATGCAGGAGATGTCCAAGCGCAAGGAGAAAAAATCCAAAGCGAAGACATGGCAATGATGTCGCATCAAGGCAAAGCGGGCTATCCACCTTCACGGTAAGGCGTAAAGACGTGCTTCTATTACAACAAACAAGGCCACATTGAGAAATTTTGCTACAAAACAAAGAACAAAAAGAGGGAGCATGCCAACAATGCAAAGGATGAGGACGAATTTGCATTTGCAACGCAACACAGAGTGCATTAGAGGAGCGTTTGCAAATGGATTATGGATTCAGGAGCCACGAAGAACATGACTTCACATATACGACACCTACAAGATAATTTCTCCACGTAATGGTCGTTTTTGGTTATGATAGCGTGGCCAAAGCCATTGGAATGGGGTCCATTGTCGTTGGAATTGAAACGAGAGGAAAAACAACTAGAATTTGCATCATGGATGTGCTTCATGTGCCGAAATTGCAGGCCAACTTGCTCTCGGTGAGCAAACTTTTGTTGAAGGGGTTGAAAGTGTGATTTCACGTAAACGAATGCATTGTGGGAGGTATGAATGGCGATGTGGTTGCAATAGTTCAACGTGAAGGGAATTTATACCAAATGACCTTCACGGAGGTGTGCGGAGCGGATGTGGCCAACGTTGTGCATTCACGTGCAAGAGGCAATTTGGTGGAGCTTTGGCACCGCCGATTTTGTCATTTGGATGCAAGAAGCATTTATGCATTACAACACATGGTGAGGGTATAAATCTTGGTAAACCTTTTATCCCACCTCTACATTTGTTTGCAAAGCATGCACGGAGGGTAAGCAATATGCGAGAAAATGGGGGAACAATACGGAGAGGCTGGCGACAAAACCATTGGAGATTGTGTATTCGGGTGTTTGTGGCCCCATATGGACCACGTCCATGGGAGGTGCAAAGTATATTGTGTCTTTTGTGGATGATTTTTCAACGAAGGTGTGGGTTTACATGATGAAATGCAAAGGAAAGTGGTTTGAGAGGTTTAAAGAGTTCTGAGAATTTGTTGCATCACAAAATTAAGGCGTTTCGGTGGATACGTGAAGGGGATTCCATTTCTAAGGGTTTTAAAGCATTCTTGATGGAACACGACATTGAGAGCATACCTCAAGATATTGGACCAGCAGAGTGTGCAATTCAAATTGTGGTTGCGATGGCAAAGCGTATGCTCGAAGCTCAAAAGCTCGAGAAATCACTTTGGGTGGAAACGGTGGAAAATACGGTTTATACATTAAATTGATGTCCGATGAAGGCCTTCTGATCCGTTACACCGAGAAAAATGTGGAGCGGGAGGCGGCCTAGCGTTGCACACATGTGCATGTTTGGAAGCATTGCTTATGCAATGGATTCGGACGAGAAGAGGGGCAAGCTTGATGTGAAAGGATGTAAATGCATATTTCTCGGATATTGTGAGGATATGAATGCATATAGGTTGATGTATTTAGAAACAAAGAAAATCATAAAATGTAAAGATGTTGTGCTTATGGAAGATAGTGGGAGCATTGGAAACAATTTGGAGATGCATCCAAGTGGTAGAAATAGAGGCCCTACGGTGGTGGTGGTGGACAAATCTTCCAAATCGCCTTTGTTTGATAGCGGTGGAGAATCCGAGGATGGCAACGAGCAAGTGGGAGGTAATGGAGTTGCGATTGACGAGCTACGTGAAAGATCGGCAAACAAAGACGTTATTGTCGAGAGTTTCGGCGAGGAATGGCGATATTCCACGAGGGAGCGGCAACCACTCGGAGAATGGTGGAACAACCACATTTTACCTCAATGTTGTGAGAAATGGGCCAATGTGGCAATATTTGAAGGTCCTTTGAGTTGGAGTGAAGCACTTAGAAATAATATGTGGAAACTTATGGGCAATGTTAGAAACTCACTATATAGGGTTGAAAAAGTAAAACATTCGAGAGTATTACAGGTCTTTGATTACTCGCAAAGTTGGAGTGTTGAAGGTGGAGTATTATGTTGTTCATTGTCATAGAAATGTAATACTAGAAGTAATAAGGTTGTAATAAGCCTACAAGGCTGGTCCTTAGTGGGAGAGGAGTTATCCCATATTATTTGTACCAACCAAGATGACCGTGAGCAATAAAAAGCAAGGCAAGGGGTAGAGAAGACTATCTTACTCCAAGCATTGTTCATATGCCTTTGTGTATGTGTAATTTGCTTGTGCAATCTGATAATTAGTCCTATTGAGTTCCAATAACCTTTTTGAAAGACCATGCGCCTTAATAGTGCATTAATAAGAAAGAGCAAGAGCCCGAAGTGGTGGAAAACTTGACTTGGGTTGGCTTTAAGGAATTGCTTGTTGATAGGTTCACGCTGGAATACAAAGAATTACGAGAGGGAATGAATTTGGTACAAGTGAGGCACACGGAGATTATTAGGGCCTATGTGCACGATTTTAACATCCAAATGAATGCTACACCTAGAATGGATGAGTTTGCTAAAAATGCATTTTCTTAGGTGGGTTACAAAAATGGGTTGTGAACGCCTTGTTCAAATTCTTGAAGTTTCCCGAGGACGTGGCGGGAATCATCAAGATTGCGGAGAGAATTAATGTTGATGGCCCTGAAAAAAAATCAAGCGGCCCTGCACAACAAAGCAGCTTGAGCCGAAATATGTCCCAAAGCAAGGAGCGCAAGAAGTTTGGGCCATCAAACCAATACAAAGGACAAACCGATGGGACAACTCCCAACAAAGGTGGCTATCAAGGAGGAAAACCACCCAATGTGGGAATCAAAAGCGGCAACATGAAGGACAAGTGGTGCCGCAAATGTGGCAAAATTGGTCATTTTCAAGCGGCGTGCCCCGACAACAAGGTGAGTGTCAAGGCCAATCATGTTTGTGCCGCCGACCAAATGGTAGAAGGTGGTTTTGTGGCCAAGGCTAGTAGCCTTAAGCCAAGGCCAAGTCCTTTGTACCTTGAGGCCGAAATCCATGGTAGGAATGTTTCATGTTTGCTTGATACAGGGGCAACGCACTCCTTTATGAGCTCGAACCTTGCGAAAGAGTTGGGTTTTCCAATACGTAGAGCGGCCAAACCCATCAATGTGTGGTTTGCAAAGGTCGAGCCGCATGAAACAAAGGAGGTGGCGTTGAATGTGAACTTGAAGTGTGAGACGTTTGAATTTGTGGAGAGTTTTGCACTTTGTGAAATGGATGAGGTGGACCTCATTTTGGGGGACACCTTCTTCAAGACTTTGAAGGAGGTGACTTTGAAGTTGACGAGGACTCTCATGGTGGGAAGAGGCAAGTTGAATTTGGTCTCAATAGACCAAATGGCCAATGAACAAATGGTGGTGGTGGTTCGAATGGAGCAACTCTAAGGAACTCACGGGGAGAGTAGCAACGATGGGCCTCCCCCAGAGCACATTTGCGAGGTGTTGGGGAGGTACAAAGATGTACTCACCAACGAGTTGCCCCAAGAGTTATCGCCAACGATAGAAATAGATCCCAAGACCGAAGTGATACCGGTGTTGGAACCACCATTCAAGGCACCTTATCGACTGAACCAAAAGGATTTGCTAGAATTAAAGAAGCAATTCAATGACTTGCTATCAAAAGGCTACATTAGGTCGAGAAAATCACCATATGGAGCCCTGATGCTCTTTGTGGACAAAAAATATGGCAATCTATGCATGTGCATGGCTTATAAGGCCTTGAATAAGGTGATTATGTGAGCCCAATTACGTGCCCACATTTCAAGTTAACCTAAAAAATGCCCAAACACTTGGATTTGCATTTTTGTTGAGTTATTTAAAAGCTAGGAAGTGTTGAAGTTTCAAATGTTTAAGCAATTAAAGTTAAGTTGTGAGACTGTGTACCATTAAAGTGAAAAGACCAAAAACAAATAATTAGTTCATTTCGGTTTTGGGTGACACTTAAGTTCAAGTGTCTTGGCCCCAAGATTAATGGTTGCTTAGGATTAGATTACCGTTCTATTAAGGAAGTTGAGGCCAGGAGATGTCTGGGGCGGGGACTCCCTATCCCTGTTGGATTTCCGTGAATTAGAGAGATACAGAAACTCGGGAGGGCATGCGGCAGCCCTGTCGCAGTGCGGAACGGAGATTCTCATAGCATTGTGGTAGGGACTGGTAGGAGAATGCAAGGGGGCGAGTGGTGGTAGATCGGGGGAGGAACAATGGCTTGCAGGTGGAACTAGCTAGGGAGATGGCACAACCCTCACAGCAGGAGGGAGTGTAGCTCTTCTTTGTGCTTGTGTCTTATGATGCCTTGTGAATAGGTCTCGAGAGTAGAACAGGTGAGAGGATGAAATAGGAATGATGAAGTAGTTGAATGCTATTAGTGCAGAATAGAAGTCCCGTAGGAAGAAGGTTCGGTGGATGTTCGGTGCAGGAGCAAGGAGCGGAGCATCAAGACAACGATCGAGTCCTTGCCTCCGGAACTGGATGACATTTAGTTCGGCGTGGGGAATGGCTGCATGAACGGCTGGACATGCCAGTATGATGCGGGGGATGCAAGAAGTGTCAACACTGAGGAGTAAACCGCATGCATGGAGTCACAAGCGATGGCTCAGGCACCGCGAAGACACTGAGCGGCGAACAAATTGGAGTCATCGACCCAGTGAGGATGGAGACGTTTGCTTGTGAAGGAGTGGCATGATGACACTCGCGGCTGCATCCATTGAGAGGCATGACCCTCCCAACCTCAGTGGTTGCAGGGGCAAGGTGTGCATGTAACGGCAGGGAGGTGGAGAAGAGTTGGAAAGATCGAGAAACAGGGAAGAGAGGGGAACGAGCCGGAAGTGGATTGTTTTGAGTTTTGCTCTGATGAGTCGATAGCGATGGACTGACCAGTCGAGGAGGCTCCCAGTTCCCTCTTTCCGAGAGATTTCCAGGGAGCTTTCTTCCGGTGCATTTCGAGGTGCAAGGGAGCAGGTTTTGGGAAGTTCTTTGGGTTCTAGCTTAGATCGTGTTCTTTGTTCTTTTGTGAGATGGAATCCACGTCCTAATTGCCTTGTGAGGAGTCAGGGAAGTTAAAGCGGTGATGGGCTTGCATCGGGGTGCGGATTGAGGTGCTAAAGCGTTGAAATTGAGGTTGAGCTTGTAGTCAGCAGGAGGTGAGAGGTTGATTGTGAGCCTGATTCTCTGCCTGCGGAGGAGTGCTAGAATGAAGGGGGGCACTAAGGTTCCTGGAGAGGAATCGGTGTCTGAAAGGAGTTAAGACAGTTTGTTTGTGGTTTGAGTGTCTTGTTTCTTAGTAGATCAAAATTCGATGCCGGTGTGTAAGATACACAAGCTCATTCGACTGTGAGTGGAAATTTGCCTTACGTATGGCTGTTCAGGCAAAGGATCTTAAATTCGGTCAAGTTTGATTTTGGGTATCAAAAGAGCGGTGCACCCGCACCCAGTGCGGTGAGATTCCGATGGGAAGGAGGTAATGTGAGTCGGCGCCCACGACACTCGGTGCTGCACCGAAAGGGGGCATTGTATCAGTCAAAGACATACCAACAGGTGGTGTCGGAGTTAGAGAAGCATATCACAGACGACCGAACTCAAAGAGGCTTCGGAGGAGAACAAGCCTCACTACCCAATTCCAATCGCTCAAGGAGCACCAGATGACTACTGTCAGCTGCTGCCGCGGCATCAGTACTTGCGTGCGTAACATGAGAGTGTCAAGGAGAATCTTGCAACTATTTGGGGCCGAGGTTGGGCTTCTTTTCGGAAGAGACATTCCGAAGGTCGCAACAGGCTTGTGTGCGGTGCGAGTGGCATGATTTTTTCACTGTTTGGTTGGAGAGTGACTCTGCAAGTCTCGAAATGCACATGTTGGTGAATGGCATGTCAAGCTGGCTGGTGAGTTACACAAAAGCCTGGTTGTGAGGAGACTGATAAGCTGATACGAGTTGGTCGGTGCGGCACTTCTGTGGGTCACGGCAGCGGAGTGGTAACTGGTTGAGGAGTTGATGCAACTCCTGGGGTTCTTTTCTTGCGGTATCATCGGCTATTGGCTGCCTGGGAGTTTGATTGAACTACGCACTTGTTTCAATTGAGTGGATGTTGTGGGGTTTGCTGGGAATTCCGTTGCTGCTTGGTTGTTGTGTTGGATGTGCTACAGAGGGGGAAAGTTGGGGTAGGCAAGCAGCTGAGAGCAGCACAGTGGAAATGGCATCGAAAGGGGTAGTTGTCGTGCACAACAGCAACCAGGAGGAACATCGGACCAGGCTGGGCTTGACCAACTAGTGCCGAAGGAAGACAACAGGTGATTGGTGACAACAAGAAGGAGCTGCTGACTACTGCTGCCAACCTCGGTTTGTGAGTTCTTGTAGCAAACATTCGAGTGCAGATATTTGCATTGGGTGCTGGAGGTACTGCTGCTGCTCTGCTGCACCCAAGAATGCATGCAAGTGGGCATTGGAAGCAAGGAGAAGCACTAGTTGTAGGGCAACATGATGGGGTTGGACAATTGAGTAATGAAAGGAGGGTAGCTTAAGGGTAGAGCAGCTAGGCGCATGGGCAACCAGGCTTGTGCGTAACTCAATAATGTAATAAGCGACGCAAATATTTGTGAATACCTGGGTTGTTTTAATAAAGAGAAAATGGTGTTATACACACCCCCTTATTTTCGAATCAATTTAAATGCAAGTTGTTTGTGATTGATTGGCTCGAATTAGTGAAGAGAAAGTCCCCTACCTGGACTAGGACGCAATTAAGGGTAGGGGAACTATCGCTCACAGATTATCACAAACAACTATCCACTACCTCAGATTGATGATCTTTTCTACCGATTTGCAGGGGCCAAGTATTTTAGTCGTATAGACTTAAAATCGAGGTATTACCAAATTCGAATGGCAGATGAAAATGAAAAAAAAATGGCGTGCCACACAAAGTATGGGTCTTATGAGTTCTTGGTAATGCACTTCGGGTTGTGCACTGCACCCTCGACATTCACAACCCTTATGAACACCATCTTTGGAGAGGAGATGGATGACTTTGTGATAGTCTACATCAACAACATCCTAGTGTACTCCAAGATGGCGGAGGAGTACGCACAACACCTTGAGGCAGTACTTCAAAAGCTAAGGGACAACAAGTTGTATACCAACGGGGAGAAGGGCGGCTTTGCTTCACAAGAGGTTGAGTTCTTGGTCCATGTGGTGACGAGGGATGGAATGAAGCTGGACATTAAAAAAAAAAGGCAATCCAAGAGTGGAAGCGGCCCTCGACTCAGAAAGGGTTTAGGTCATTCCTTGGCCTAGCCAACTACTATGGCCTTTTCAATCGAGATATTTCTGAAGTTGCTAGGTTTTTGTCCGACTTGTTGAAGAAGGGAGTATCCCAAAAGTGGGATGAATCTTGTCACCAAGCCTTTCGGGAACTCAAAAGCAAGTTGTCTTTGCCGCCCGTGCTTAAATTCCCAAAGTTTGACAAGCCTTTTGAGGTGCATACAAATGCGAGTGATTCTCACCAATGGCGCCACCAGTCTCAGGTGTCACTCCAGGGTCCCTTTTATGCCCATAGTGCTTCGGGCACCCTTCATGGAGAGGTATGCGACACTCATCCCACGAAATGGAATAGATACCCTCATCGACTATACTTGTAGTTGGCACACTATTCTCAAGTTGCCATCCTCTATGGTGCACCATTGTGTTTACCGTAGGACGCGACCCCCACAATGCATCCTCAAATTTGCCATAGTCCCAAAGGTGTTGTTCCAAGGTGGTCTGTTAGCGACCTTGGATCTCTCTTCCAAGGACTTAACCTACACTACGCCCACCAACTTTAGAACTCACTTGGGTTGCCCCACCTTTGGGCCTCCCACCTTAGGCTCCATGAGCATAACTTGACACATCTAGGCCGGACCTCAACGTTTCCACTAAGTTGATTCGATTGCAGCTCTGAGATGGTTTTCTATTGTTAAGCCACGTTCGATCGCACGAGGGTGATGCCAAATCCCGCCCGATTCGGTTTCCACTTTGCTCTTTCGAGACATGAGTTCATGACTCTCATGCACCAACTCTCGTTAGCTCGTGGGTAGCACTTTTATGAGCACGTGCCATCACCTTGCCCCCGCCCGGACAAGCCCATGGCTAAGAGGTTTTTTAGTTTTATCCAAGGCCCCCCCAAGCCATGGCCCCCAATTACTCAGCTTACCCAACCTAGTTTGGCATATCTATTCTTCTTCTTCCACTAACTAAGCACAAATACAAGACTAGGACTTCATATCCTATTTCTCTCTTTGCACGACTAAAGTGGAATTTTATTGCCTCCAGCCAAAGAACAAATACATATTGTGGATGACATTGCCTCCAAGCTAAGTGTGTTATTAACGTCTCTCCCCCACTAAAAGAGATTGATGTCTTCATCAATGCCTACGCTTTTTTTTATTGGAACCCTTAGGCCTAGTTTTTTCAAAGTGCTCCACCAATTCCTTGGCGTTCACCATGTCTCTTGCCGCTACCCAAGTGGCGTCTTAAACATTGTATCCTCGCCATTTCCCAAAGTACTCCCTTCTTTTTTTGCTTGGGGTTCCTCCACTTGAAAATGTCCTTAGCATTATATTCCAAATGACCTCCTACAAGGTCGGGAGGTGGCCTAATCACTTGCTTGTGATCGGGCCACAAGGTGTTTTTTAAAATGGCTTTAATAATCAGACATAGAATGTTGGATGCATTTTGATCTTGGGCGGTAACTCCAACTTATACATGTCTTTGAACACTCGTTCCTCGATGGGAAACTCAAACTTTGGACATGAACTTTGGAGTGAGGCCTTCGAGCAAGATGAAGTTGTTTACATTCAACAACACCTTTTGGCCCACCTCATACTCCACTTCTCGTCTTCCGCCATTGAGTTTTTCTTTGTAGTGCTTTCGGGCTTCTTCCACCAACAACTTGGTGATTTCCAAGACTTCTTCATGTTTTTTAGCCAAGTCTTCACCATCTTGGTTGAATTTTAGTGTTGAGTGTGCCCTCTCAAGAGCTACGTTAGTAGGTTGGAGCGCACTTTATAAGCCACCACGAAATGCAACTCTTTAATCGCCAAGTGCGTGGCTACATTGTCACTAAATTCCGTTTGACCCACATAATCCGCCTAATCTCCTTGGTCCGCCCCCACCAAATTCCTCAAGTATTGCTGCAAGACTCCATTCACACGCTCCGTTTTCCCACCCATGTGGAAATGGAAATCCGTGCAAAACCTTAGTTTCAATCCGACCTTCCTAGGGAAGTGCATCCAAAATGCACTTGTGAACTTTGGATCTCGATCTGACACAATCATTCTAGGCAACCCGTGGTGCCTCAACCATCCATTGAGAAAAAGTTATGCAATCTCCAACGCGGTCGCAGTTCCCACAATTGGCACCATATGTGCCAACTTGGCAAACCGCTCTACCATCACCTAGATGGCATCACACCCTTGTGACACCGGCAAACTTGTGATCAAGTCCATGCACATACTATGCCATGGCCCCGGCGGGATACGCAACGGATACGCAACGGTTGTAAATGCATATGACCGGGTTTGTATTCAACCATGTAGTCAAACTCCTCTAGCAACAAAACCCACCTAGCTAGACTTCCACTTAGCTCCGCTTTGTTGACCAAGTATTTGATAGCCATGTGATCCACAAAGAAAACAACCGGATTGCACATGAGGTAATGCCTAAATTACTTGACCGAGAACACCATAGCTAGACACTCCCTCTCTGTGGTAGAATAGTTTCTCTCAGCCGGTGTCAATTGCTTACTAGCATAGGCAATGGGTTGATCTTTACCCTTCTCCCCCGTGGACTGACAAAGTGCACTACCCACCTGTTGAGTAGCAACATTGTGAAAGAGAAAAGAAGCACACCAACATTCAAACGGCACGTAAATCAACGAGCATACAACTTGACAAGAAGAATTCATGAAGAAGGAGAAGAGCATCACGAAGAAGAACGCCGAAGAAGCTTTCGGCCATGGATTCGGCCATGGAGTCGGCCACGGCCTTAGGGCCCCTTTCCCACGGCATTACGCACCTTACGCACGGTTATAGGTCCTCTTACCCCACGGCAATGGGTGCCCAGCGGGTTTATGAAGGAAACTTAGGACTTAGAGACAAAAGGACACTAAGTAAGTATGTAAGGACTTATAGAGGGGATATATAAGAGTATATAAAAGTATTTAGAATATAGGCTTTTGAAGATTAAAGGATTATAAGAGGATACATATATATTTTGAGTAATTTAGGAAATATATAGGATTTTGTCAAGAATAATCATGGAAGAAGGATATTGAGCAATCACGAGGAATATAAGGGTATATTGGAATATGGTACATTCTACTAGCATCAATCAATATGAAGATTTGATTGATCTTCAAAAAGAGTTTAGGATGTAGCCACATTAAGGTGGTGAAACGGTTATAACCGTTTAGGATAGGAATCATCTACATATGTCGGAGATAGTTAGTCATCTAGGAAAGTGGAAGTTTATAACCACTCTTAATGTAGATTTTGGATTAGGAAGAAAAGACTATATAAGGGAAGCAATTTAGGAAACCTACACCTCATTTTCTACACAACGAAGTTATCTTAAATTTGAGTGTCAAAAACACTTGAGTTTCTTTTGTATCTCTCCTCTTGGAGCACCTTTGCAATACACTATCTTTTCCACAAATGTGTGTGTGACCTTTCTCTCTCTCTTTCACAAATTGAATTACGAGTTGACAAATGGTAATTGTGACTTAAGTGATTGGTAAACGAGAGGAGAGTAGGTGTTTTGAGAAAGAACTCAAAGCATTAGTGTGAGGGTGAGAACAAAGCGCTCAAGAATAGTGGAGTATCAATGGAACTTTGAGAGAAGTTATTACGAGAAAGCAAATTGATTGAAGGAAACAAGATTGTCTCTCAAAACTGGAACTTATCATTGAACTCCTTAAAAGGGAATTATAAATATACATGTGATTGTATGTTTGAAGAATTATATGCATGTTATGGATGATTAAAGTGAAACTTCTTAACGATTACAAACACCTTCAAAAGAGGAGGAACTTATCATCATAAACTACATAATTGACTTACAAGTATTATGCATATTATATTGTATAACATATGTTGGAGTATCGAACTTATTTTATGATTAACAAGAATGATGAAGACATAAATTTACATCAAAGTGTGAATCTATATGAATGAAGTAATATTGATATGAAATAATCTACTTACTACAATTGTTATTAAAACTTCTTTCTTTAAGTTTCTTTGTGAGTTGTTGGATGTCATTACAATTTGAAGGATTATCTATTCAAGAGAAGATCTCTCTCTCTCTCTTGAGCAAAACTCAAGAGAGATAGGTTTACTTCTCGTCATCAAGAAACACTTTGTAGTAAAAATACTTCTTCTCTTAAGATTCTTTGTGAGTTGTTGGATGTCATTACAAGTGAAGGATCAACTATCAAAGAGAAGAGTTCTCTCTCTTGAGTAAAACTCAAGAGAGTTATAATTACCATCGTCATCAAGAAACACTTGGAAGTTAAACGTGACATTGCAAAACGATCAATGATGTGTTCATGAAATTATAACTACTATATGCATACATGTCAAGTTACAATATTATAAGTAGTAACACTTGAGCTGAAAAAGGAAGACTCAAGAACATGAGATCTTCTTCCTCACTATAAGAGTAATATTACAATTGTGCGATTGATGTTATGTACTACGAGCTCTAAATTGCTCACATATAACTTAGTATAAAATATATTGTTATCAAGGATATTGTTACACCTCTTGAAACCTTCTCTAATCTAAGGATTCTTATAATCAATGATACCTTACATTGAGAATGAGAATTTAAGATAAGGAAATTGTGTTCACTCTAATAATATATTCATATCATAAGGAGAAGAGAGGAATTATTAATTAGAGGACCGAACATATTAATGAGGCACGGTAGTTCTCAAGCGAATATAAATTTACGTGATGTCTCACCGTGAGTCTTCTTGAGCTAAATTGCAAGGGAACAACCCACGGGGTGCATCATTTTGGCGACCATGCTGGGGAATCTTGCCATTAATGTGTTTCGGTAATTTAAGTGTGAAAGAATGATTTAATGTGTCTCGGTGTTTTAAGTGTGAAAAGAGACAAAAGTGGAGGTTCTTGGCGAATGCGTCAACTAAGCACGTGGAGAATCACGCCAAGAAGATCGGATAACCGCAACGTCATATCTACCAAATGGAACTTAGCGCGTTCGGAGATAATGCGCCTTACTAGTGAGGATGTCAAGTGAGAAGCGACATACGAACGATGACCGGAATATACGTGATACGTTGGATGAATTAAACTTCATCACTTTTTGCGAAACGATACTTAAGGAGATTGAAACTCAAGAGAGGATATATCAAGTGGACATTGAAAAGTCCCGACTTTACAAATTGTGGCGAACAACGGGAGAAACTTCAAATGAACAACAAGCAAAATTGGATCATTAAACCAAAGGAGATTATAGTGAACGACCAAAAGGAACTAATATCAAGTTGGCCGTGGGAATATCCCGATTACATCAAAAAATCTAACAAAGCGGGAGAATGGATTAGCACCAAACGATTTCTTGACTTAATGGTATGTATGAACCGAGTGTACAACGATCAAGCGTGGAGATCTTTTGAAGAAAGGCGAATTAGTTTCACGTACCGATCGGAGTTTGAGAAAAGAATCAAAGACTTACCCGAAGAATTACAAGCCATCATCTTTTCTAAAGTGTGGAACAAAGGCAAGGGTACGTTGTGGGAGTGCATGCCGGGAACAACAAATCAAAGTGGGTACCATTATAATCTAGAAGGGTTCCTTTACGACCTATACTACACACGAGTAATGGTACCGGCTACAATCAATGATTCCTTGGTTTGAGAATATCCATTGCCGCGATAATTTACGAGAAAGATTAGAAGAAGGATCCGAAGAAAAGAAATTAATCGGACCACTTGAAGCCTCACATGTCGAAAGATCGATTTTGAGAAAAATTGAGAAATCAAACGTGAAAGGAGTATACGTGATTGATGATACTATAGAAGACATTGACACTAAAGGAATTGTGAGTCATTGGCCTTGGGAGTACCCGAAGTTTAGTTGGGACGAAAAGGTACTAACTCAATATGAAGGAGTAAAAAGATTCCATGATTTGATGTGGAACATGCACAAAGTGTATAAGAAGAAAGCAACCAAGAACTTCATCAAGAAGCAAATCGGATTTACTTATCGATCGGAGTTCGAGAGGAGAATCTACGAACTATCGGAAGAACTACAAGCCAAGATATTTTCAAAAGTGTGGAATCACGGGAGAATTGGAATTGGGAAGTGGGCGAAAGACGCCACAAGTCATAGAGGGTACCATTACCCAAAAGAGGGATTATTATACAACTTGTACTTTGAAAGGGTAATGATCAAACTTTACAACGGACTAGAAAGATTGGAAAATAGTGAGCGGGAGGTGACCAAGTTAGAAGATTGAAAAAGTATATCAAAAGAGGATCCATTGGGGAGAAAGAGAAAAATTGATTAAGAAACAAAAAAATAGTATGTCCTAAGAGCCGTACTAGCGAAAGGATGAATATAGATGCACATAGAAGATGCCGGGAGGGCCACTAGGGTGATCTAAGATCATGCCAAGTAGTGTTAACGTACGACAAAGAGGAAGAGAAGAATTGAGTCAAGAAGAATAGTGTGTCCTAAGAACCGTACTAGCGAAAAGATGAATATAGATGCACATAGTTGAAGCCGGGAGGGCCACTAGGGTGATCTAAGATCATGCTAAGTAGTGTTAATGTACGACGAAGAGGAAGACACTAGGGAGCGAAGTCGTTCGCCGCCATCTAGGAGAGAGGCCGAGGCCGAACGTAAGCACATTAACCGTATGCAACATGGAGTAAACCCCAATAGCGAGGAAGGAAGAACCGAGAGACAAAGAAAAGAGAGAGCAGAACGATACGAGAGACGGGCTAGACAAAGAGCCGAAGGTCTTGATGTATCTAGATCACTATCCCCACCACTAACAAGCGATAACCTAGACCGACCATTACCCTACGAGTACGGAAGTAACGAGATAAATAGAAAAGAACAAAACGAACAAAGAGACACAGTCACACCATTAGGAACATTCGAAACATACACTAGAGAAGGAACACCTCGGAATATTAATTTCGATCAAGACACACAAGAAAACCTAATAGAGGACGAATATTCGACAACAACTCAAAGTGGAAAACCAACATCAAGACAAGTCAACCCAACTTTTGAAGAATTTTTACAACAAGTAAGAGCTAGTGGAGAAAGATTTGACTATAGAGTACCAATTGTTACTAGCACAACAAGATCCGGAACTACGTCACTAGGAACAAATCCCGGAAGTTCCGGAGGAGGAAGGGGAAGTGGAACTATAGCCATGTCGGGAGGAGTGCCACCCGCCCCGAGAAGAGGGAAGATACCTCTTCTCACATACAAAGAAAAAGAGGATCCAGACACTTACATACAAGAGTATGTCAATATATGTCATGCCAATCAAGAAGGAACCGATGCGGAGAAACTAAGATTGTTTCCGGTGACTCTCAAGAAAAAGGCACTAGAATGGTACACTCAATTTCCCGCGAATCACTTTGTGAATTGGAACGACTTAAAGACAACTTTTATACAACGGTTCCGATCGACCAAATCGGAAGGGGAGATCATCAACAACTTGTCACATGTAAAGCAAAAGAAAGATGAATCAGTGGAAGAATTTTATGAAAGAGTAATGGTAGCCGCCGCGAAGATTCAACCCGCGCCGGGAGAACAAATTAGAAAAACTTGGTTCATAAATGGACTAAGGAAAGAATACGAAAAATATGTGAACATTTTACCAAGTGATACTTTGGAGGAAACACTAGCTTCGGCACGAAAGATTGAAATGAGCAAGACTAAGAAAGAGAGGATGAAGGAAGACGAATCAAGTGGAGATTCAAGTAGCGATTCCGATGATGATGCAAGAAGAAGGAAGAAAAAGGGAAAGGCTAAGAAGGCCAATGTTACTAAGGATGATTTAATGGCTCTTAAGCAAGAGATAGAGGAACTAGCCATCGACACTCGGAAGTTTAGGATGGGAGTCACTTGCCGAAGATGCCGCAACGAAGGCCATTACTCAAATGAGTGCCAATTAAAGAGTTGCTCGAATTGCAATAGCACTACACACAATACAAATGAATGTGTTTATGATGGAAGAAGGCGAGAAAGGAGATTTGGAGTGAATCAAGTACAACCACAATTAAACAACAACCGGAGAAGGGCGGGAGCCGAGCCTCCGAGATTTAGAGATGAAGAAAGACCGCGGTTCGGGGAGAATCGGCGAGATATGAGATACCCCTATCAAGGGAGAGATAAGCAAAGGGATGAAGAATACCCCTATTACGGGCAGGAATACCGAAGAGGAGATCGGTACCCGTACGACAATTACCGGAGGGAAGCGACATACCCCTACCGAAGCCAATACTACCCAAGGGAAGAAGCATATCCCTTTACAAGCGGCCCTAGAGGACCTATTAATCACGGGAGATTGGAGTACCCTAGGGATGTGATGGACAACAATGGCCAAAAAGCCGCGCCGAGAATCGGGTACATTGGCCTACCGCGACGGGAAGGCAACGCCGACGAGTGCTATTATTGTCATCAACAGGGTCATAGAAAACCGGAATGCTCATTGTTTAGGAAACATCAAGAAGAAGCGAATGATTACGCGAAGAAGCCCACGGTGGCGGCAAATGTAGTGACACCAAGTGTGTGTGTGATGACGAGAGCCCAAAGAGCGGCGAAGGAAAACTCTAAGGAAGAGAGTGAATCGGAAGATGAAGATAACGGAGATGATAGAAAGAGTGAAGACTCGGAGGATAGCGATGATGAAGATGGTGAGAACACCATAAAGATTATGGATGATGATAGTGAAGATGAGCAAATGTCACAGGAGGTGCGGGATGCACCGGATGACTTAACATGGAAAAAGAATCGGAAGATTCACCATGGAGAAAGCGGAAACGGAAAGACGCCAAGGAGAAGGCGAAAGGAACTTAAGTCACAGGAGGTGCGGGATGCACCGGAGGACTTAGAACGGAAGAAGAATCGGGAGATTCACGATGAAGAAAGCGAAGAGCTTAGTGAAAATGAGAATGAACCCAGGATGAGGCAAAAGAAAAATGAGTCACAGGAAGTGCGGGATGCACCGGAGGACTCGGAATGGAAGAAAAAGCAGAAGATACACCGCCAAGTAACGAATACAATCAAGAAGATACAACGGGAAGCGGGCGAAGATCTTTTAGAGCCAGAAGATCTTGCAACAGAGTACCGGACGTTGTCTAGGAGAAAAGCGACGGAAGAAGAACCCCGATCGAGGGTAGGACAAATTATTCGAAAAGTACTAGATTCAACTCAAGCAAATATAACGATAGGGAAACTTTTGGAGATAGCCCCTTATTGCAAAAGAAAAGTAATGGAAGCAATTTACACGAACGAGCGAGATGAGAGGGAAGTCCCTCAAACATATCTCGTAGCCACGAAAGACTTTGATGAAGAGATGCCGATGATTGCGGTATGGGCGAAAAATCGGCGAATATCTAACGTATCACTAGATGGAGGATCGGGAGTCAACATAGTTACGGACACTTTGATGGAGAAATTGGGAATAGAAAAACAACTTGAAGTGGCACCGTTTACAATCAAAATGGCGGATCAAAGGAAAGTAATGCCACTTGGAATCATTAAGAACTTGAAAATCAATATTGGAGGATTGACCTTTAAGATTACCGTGACGGTGATTAAGATGGAGAATCAAGATAATAGTTACTCAATGCTACTTGGGCAACCGTGGCTCAAACAAGCACGTGCCAAACATGATTGGGGCAAAAGCCATTTAACGTTATATCAAAATGGAATGGATGTATGTATTGGTACTAATCGAAGACCGAGACTTCCGGATTCATCAAGACCAATCAATATTGAGGGTTTTGATTGGGAATCTGGATTAACCGATAAAGATGAACAAGTAATTTATCAAGCTTATCCAAGCTTACACCACATAGCCGATATGGAACTTGATGGATTGAAGCTATTATATGAAACCGATTGCAATATGGTTATGACAAGCATCGAAGGAGAAAATGTGGAGAATATCAACAAAAAGGGACCCAAAACAAATACCAAGGAAAAGGAGAAACAAGTCCCTAAGCTCAAAGAAGGTACTCCAAAACAAAAGGAAGACATGGGAGAAAGACCGGTTTATCCATCTTACTTTTATGAGATAAAGGAAGGAGAACAAGCAATTGACCGAACACCGGCATCCGAAGCAGTGAAAGGAAAAACAATCGCCGGATGGACTATCGAAGATGAAGATATGATAAAGGAGATTAACCTTGGGACAACGGAGGATCCCAAAATGGTACGAATAGGAAAGGAACTTGATCCTACCTATGAAAACCAAGTAATTGAGATACTAAGGGATTACAAGGATGTATTCGCATGGACGTATGAGGATATGAAAGGGATACCACCTCACATTTGTGAGCACAAAATAGAACTCAAACCAAATACCAAGCCGATCAAACAAAGTCGATATCGAATGAATCCAAATTATGCGGTAAAAGTAAAAGAGGAGATCGACAAATTACTTAAAGCCAGATTCATCTACCCGGTAGATAGAGTGGAATGGCTCTCACCGATAGTAATAGTACCAAAGAAAAATGGGAAGTTGAGAGTATGTGTAGATTATCGGAAACTCAATGGAGCAACAAAATCCGACCCATTTCCATTACCATTTACGGAGGAGATTCTTGAAACGGTAGCCGGACACGAGATGTTGTCACTACTAGACGGGTTTAGTGGTTACAATCAAGTGAGGGTAGCACCGGAAGATCAACCAAAAACTTGTTTTATTACAGAATGGGGAGCTTATGCTACTAGAGTGATGTCATTTGGACTTATGAGTGCGCCATCTACTTTCCAAAGGGGAGTAATGACAATTTTCGCGGAGTTTCTAAACGATTTTATGAAAGTATTTTTGGATGATTTTAGTATATATGGGACAAAGGCGGATCATATTAAACACCTTAAGCTTTGTCTTCAACGATGTAGAGAGTGTGGATTAAGTCTTAATCCGGAAAAGTGCATGATTTGTGTGACCTCGGGTAGATTACTCGGCCACGTGGTGTGCAAAGAGGGACTTTTGATAGATCCCAAAAAGATCTCCGTAATACAAAACTTACCACCACCAACCAATGTCAAGAGTTTACGAGCATTCTTAGGCTCGGTAACATACCATAGGAGATTCATATGGATGTTTGCACAAATTACGAGACCTCTTTATGCTCTCCTCAAAAAGGATGAAGCATTTGAATGGACGACAAATTGCCAACAAACATTTGAACTAGTCAAGAGACTTCTAACCACGACACCAATACTAATGGCTCCAAATTGGTCAATGGAATTCCATGTCCATTGTGATGCATCAAACATAGCCATTGGAGTGATATCTCCAACAATTGACGAAAGGTTATGCCGATCTTAAGTGAGCTAAGATCGGCCCACAAGTCATATCCTTCCGGTTTCTCAACCTTGGTCTTTCCTACTCTATCAAACTCGTCCAAAGGAATGTTAGGTCTTTCCCATTCTTCCATTTCACTATCCTATAAATTATGAATGACATTTGGCCTCTCCCTATTTTGAACAATCTCATTTTCCTTCTCTAATTCCCTAGTGTCTCTCCTAGCCACTCTAGCTACTCTATCTAAATCTGAAAGGTTAGGACCCTCATCCGAGGAATCCTCCTCTTGTCCTTCTACATCCTTCTCGGTTGGCATGCTGCCTCGCATTGCCCTAGTGGTAACCGCTAATGCCGGGGCCTCATGAGTGACTCCATCATCTAAACTCCTCAACTCATAGGTGATGGCGTTGGTATGTGGAGGCCATTGACCTCCAACACCCAATTGGTAAGGAATAGATTTATCATAGTGCGGCTCCATGACACCATCCATGAATTTGACATCCTGAGAATTAGACAGACCCGGATCGGTAAGAGGAATCTGCCTCCTATTGTCAAAATGTTGTGGACCCCCTGGTCTATTCTGAATAGGAATGTAACCAATCGCTGTCTGCAATCCCGTCGGGAGGTGGAATGTTTGCTTCGCATTCCCATGGTCATAGTACAAATTTGGTGGCCTAAGTTCATTAGGAGGCCCACCCTGTGGCCTAGCCCCTCTCATGTTGTCTGTAGCTTGTTGTTGTGGGTTGACCACCGGATTAAGCATGCTAATGACTTTATCAGGTTGATGACACTCGTCCGAAGGATGATTTTCCCTACAATTACTACAACCATAACCTTGTCCTTCAGACCAACACTGACTTGGTGCATGCCATCTCCCGCAAAAAGAGTGAAACTCCCTTCTCTCCACATTTTGACCACCTTGTCCTCTAGGGGGAGGTCCCCTATAATTGCCCTGACCATACTGATTCTGACCTTGGCCTCTCTGGTTTTGTGGAGGTGGGCCACCGTTGTTCCTTTGATCACGGTTTTGCCCAACTCTACAAAACTGCCTAGTATGTCCAGGTTGGCCACTGAACACACCACAATCCCGACGTGTGCTTACCCGACTCAACTGGAGGAAGAAGACTAGGCTGTTGACTCCTAATCATCAATGACATCTGATCCCAAGAAGGTTTAGGGCATCACCTCAAGCCGTGCTCTTTCCTTAAAACAAAATGCATAAATGAAAATGCAATCCATCCCAAGGAAAAGAAATGGAATTCAACCAACCTCACCGAATGAAAAAAAAATCAAAACAAGGTGAGATGCTTACCACACACCATGTGTTCCTTTCTGTCTTTCAAATTTGCGCCTCCAAATCTTGGTCTCCTAATCCCGCTTCGTTCCCGGCGGACGCACCATTTATTTCAGCCATAGACCCCCACTCTTGTGCGTCTGTGGTCCAAGTGGTAGTTTATGGCTAACATGTCTTTGTTAACCCATAGCCTCAGGAATCCCGTGCCCATGCACCAATGAATTCAAATACAAAGCACTCTTTTTTATTTAAACACCACTGGGCATTAGTACTTAGAAATACTCGTGCTCATATGATGGTCATTACACGTCCAAACGCTCACCTCCTCTAATTTCCTACATCCTCTATGCCTCATCAATTTAATTAATTAATCTACCCCCCTAGCACCCTAAGTACCTTCCTACATTTTGAAGGCTCATTAAACTCTATGTAGCCCCTACCCTCACAAGTCCCATTCCCTACTGCTTCTAACTCATAGCATGCCACAAAATTACTTCAGAGTTCTCTTGCTTCTGCTGCTTCCAATTCTTGCCTCTGTCTCCCTTTCGGGGCTGCCCTGGTGCAGGTACTCACTCTGAATTCTTTCCCAGGTTTCCCCAACCGAATCCAAACTCTAAACTTGACTTAAGGTCGCCCCCGGAATTCGATTCGAAGGCGCTTCTGGCCGAACCAGCCACCCTGAATCCCTTATGCTCTGCATTCACTTAAATCTCAAACCTGAGTTTGATTCGGAGGCACTCCTGGCCTCATCAGCTACCCTGAATCCCTTATGCTCTGCATTCACTTAAATCTCAAACCTGAGTTTGATTCGGAGGCACTCATGGCCTCATCAGCTACCCTGAATCCCTTATGACCTACATTTCCTCAAATCCCAACCCTGGGCTTCATTCGAAGGCGCTCCTGGCTGTGTCCCGCGCCCCTTCTTTGTTGCTGCCTCCCTTAGCCTCCTCTCAGCACTCCCTTGCCCGCTGCTGTTACCCTGTTCCAAACTTAACCAAACCTGATCCCTGGATCCGAGATCCTAGGGGCTCAATCCTACCGAGAAGGCAACCAACTCTCACAAGCCTTAAAACGAACATTAATTTTTCCTAAACCCCACGATTATCACAAAGTTCCCACCCACATTCTAACAAGGCAAGCCCAAATCCTAAACTAACCCTCAAAACTAACAATTCAACTGGTTCTTCAAGCCTACAGTCCAATGCTACCCCACATTGTATCCAATCCCAATTTGAATCAAAGCCTAAATGTTTCATTATTTTTTATGTTTTTGAGCCATTTGAGGAAATGCCAAAATGCGAGGTTTAGTGAGTTTTTGACATTAAAAGCAAATGTGGGCACCATATTGGGCTCACACCATGGCATAGTGTGTCCATGGCATTGTGTGTGCATGGACTTGATCACAAGTTTGTCGGTGTCACAAGGGTATGATACCATCATGGTGATGGTAGAGGGATTTGCCAAGTTTGCACATGTGGTGCCAATTGTGGGAACCGCGACCGCGTTGGAGACGGCATAGCCTTTTCTCAAAGGTTGGTTGAGGCACCACGGGTTGCCGAGAGTGATTGTGTTGGATTGAGATCCAAAAATTCAGAAGTGCATTTTGGATGCACTTCTCTAGGAAGGTCGGAATGAAACTAAGGTTTAGCACGGCCTTCCATTCCCAAACGGATGGGAAAACGGAGCGTGTGAATGGAGTCTTGAAGCAATACTTGAGGAACTTGGTGGGGGTGGACCAAAGAGATTGGGCGGACTATATGGGTCGAGCGGAGTTTAATTGCAATGTAGCCACGCACTTGGCGACCAAGGGATCGTGTTTCGTGGTGGCTTATGGAATGCACTCGAACCTACTAACCTAGCTCTTGAGGGGGCACATTCAATACTATAGTTCAACCAAGATGGTGAGGACTTGGCCAAGAAGCATGAACAAGTCTTGGAGATGACCAAGTTGTTGGTGGAAGTTGCCCGAAAATGCTACGAAGAGCAAGTCAATGCCGGAAGATGCAAAGTGGAGTATGAGGTGGGTCAAAAGGTGTTGTTGAATGTGAACAACTTAACCTTGCCCAAAGGCCTCATTCCAAAGTTCATATCCAAAGTTGAAGTTTTGTTGCCCATCGTGGAACGAGTGTTCGAGGACATGTATAAGTTGGAGTTACCGCCCAAGATCAAAATGTATCCGACATTTCATGTCTCATTATTAAATCCATTTAAAGTAAATACCTTGTGGCCCAATCGCAAGCGAATGATTAAGCCACCTCTCGACCTTGTAGTAGGTCATTTGGAATATGAGGTAGAGGGCATCCTCAAGTGTAGGAACCCCAAGTGAAAAAACCAAGGGAGTTGAAGGAGAAATGACGGGGATACCAACAAAAAATAGCCACTTGGATAGCGGCAAGAGATATGGTGAACGCCAAGGAATTGGAAGCGCATTTTGAAGAAACTAGGACTAAAGGTTCCAACAAAAAGAAGCGTAGGCATTGATGAGGACATCAATCTCGTTTAGTGGGGGAGAGATGCTAGTAGTACACTAGGCTTGGGAGCAATGCCCTACACAACATGCATTTGTTCTTTGGTTTGAGGCAATGAAGTTCAACTCTAGTGGTGCAAAAAAAAAAATATGAGATTAGGTCCTAGTCTTGTATTTGTGCTTGGTTAGTGGAAGAAGAGGAATAGATATGCCAAACTAGGTTGGGTAAGCCGAATAATTGGAGGCCATAGCTTGGAGGCGCCTTGGATAAATCCAAGAAACCCCTTAGCCATGGGCTTATCCGGGTGGGGGCAAGGTGATGGCGCTGCTCATAAAAGTGCTACCCGCGAGTTAACGAGAGTTGGTGCATGGGAATCATGAACCCGTGTTTCGAAAGGGCAAAGTGGGAACCGAGTCTGGCAGGACTTGGCATCACCCCCGTGCGATCGAACGTGGCTTAACAATGGAAAGCCATCTCGGAGTCGCAACCGAGTCAACTTAGTGGAAGCATTGAGGTCCGGCTTAGATGTGTCAAATTAGGCTCGTGGAGCCTAAGGTGGGAGCCCAAAGGAGGGGCAACCCAAGTGAGTCCCAAAGTCGGTGGGTTTAGTGTAGGTTAGGTCCTTGGATGAAAGATCCAAGGTCGCTAACGGACCACCTTGGAACAACACCTTTGGGGACTATGCCAAATTTGAGGATGCATTGTGGGGGTTGCGCCCTAAGGTAAACACAATGCGGCACCATAGAGGATGGCACCTTGAGAATTGGTGTGCAGACTATGAGTATAGTCGATGAGGGCATCGACTCCATTTGGTGAGGGTGAGTGTCGCATACCTCTTCATAAGGATTGTCCAAAACACCATGGGCACAAGGGGGACCCCGGAGTGACACCCAGGACTTGTAGCGCCGTTGGTGAGAGGGCCCAAGTGATCCTAGTGTGGGTGAGGGCCTCGGGCGTTGGGAACGCCTCCCACCCACGGATACTAGGAGGTATGAGGGTGAGGCCATAAGCTAAACGTAGCTTATAACGTGCCAATTCTAAAATGCTCAAGAACACCTCAATCGGAGGTGTGAGCTAGAAGATACGACAAGTTGAGTGGGGCGTTGTCCCGAGATAGCACCTTGGAACAACAGTGGCCTAGGAGTGGCTCCCGAAACTGCGAACCTTTAAATGGGCATAACTTCCTTTGTACTTGCCCAAACGGGGTAAGTGAATAGTCCATCGTCATTTACGTGAGACGTAGATGATGATGGAGTGGTCGATTATTAGAATTAAAGAACATATGAAGAAGTTATGGGGTTCTGAAGCTGCTAGGCAGCTATCGGCTAAGGAAAAGTGTCTACTTGGCCCCAAGTGTTGGGGGAGAGACAAAAGGATACTTGACGGTGGGGTAGGGGTCCTGCCTAGAGTCCTAGAGGCTTATATGGGTGAGGTGGTATGGCCTCACCCACCCGAGGCCGAAAGGCAAGGCCTCCATGAGCATTGGCGCATTGTGAGGGCATAATTGCCTAGTATGGCTCGGGTTGTTATAGTGTTGTTCCGGCAACACGATGAGCAATATAAGATGGGACTTCCATGGATGGAAGTCCACATCTAAGAATTGGTTACCGATTAAAGGGGTGATTCCCAAAAACCAAGTAGGAGGTTTGGTCCCCCTCCTATGAAGTGTTGGGTCCGCGATATTGGGGGCTAGCCTTTCGCATGGCGGTATGCGAAGGATTAGCGCTCGTAACACTTGCTAGATTTGAAGAATGGACCGAGTTAGCAATGGGGACCTAGCAAGGGTTGCAAAACGTCCTAAAGCAAAATCTGAGCAATCCAATTGCTGATGATTCAAAAATATTCCCTCACCACTCCTTCTCTCTACAATGCCGTACGATACAAATGGCTCGAAAAGGGCGGCTGGTTTCTTTAAGTGCCTCCTTTTTCCTTGAGTTCAGCCTCGTAACCATTTTGTGACAACCGTTCCATTCCCGTACAACTACCATCATTCCAACCTATCCAAATTTGACAGTTATCTAACGGTATTTTGGGCTTGGTGCCGGTTTGGTTAAAGGGCCCGTTTTAACTATTTTATTGCGTTGGATGGCCGTGCACAAAATTATTTCCTAAAACATCTAAGCTATCCTAAATTCCCCCAACCTAATCAAGATAAACCAGCAATTTTCATTCTAAAATCCGGTTCGGCTGTTAATCCGGAATTCCGTGTATTTATAGGGCCCCACATTACCCCATTTTCAAATGTTAGAGTCCCCGCAAACATACCCGGCTGTTAAGGATCCTCGTTGTCTGCGTCTGTTGTGAGCCCAATATGGTGCCCACATATGTTTTTAATCTCAAAAGTTCATTAGACCTTACACTTTGGCATTTCCTCAATTGCTCAAAAATATAAACAGAGTGAAACTTTTAGGTTTAGATTGGAGTTAAGATTGAAGGCTTGTGTGGGTGTGACTTTTGGGGTGAGGATTGAATGATTAGTGGAGTGTTGATTAGTGTTAGGGTAGTTAGAGTTGGGGTTAGGTATAAATTAGGGTGTAATTGATTTTTAGTGCGGCTTGAGCTGTGTTTAATTGTTTGTTTTAAAGTAATATGGTGTTCCTTTAAGGGGGGAGGGTCTTTCGAACATCCGGATTAGGCTGGGATTTCTGGATCCAGGGGAGAGCCCCCTGGATCGATTTTTGGCACTTCGGTTTTGCTCTCTGAAGAAGATGACGGAGGCCGAGGGCTGAGGCCTCGGGAGAATTTGACTACTGATTCAAGGTTAAGGGCATGCCTCAAAGCATTCTGGGTTGCAGATTCAAGGCCGAGGGTTGAGGCCAAGGGAGAATTTGACTACTGATTCAAGGTCGAGGGCAAGGCCTCGAAACATTCTGGGTTGCAGATTCAAGGCCAAGGGCTGAGGCCTCGGAAGATTTTGACTACTGATTTAGGGTCGAGGGCTGAGCCTCGAAGATTTTACCTATTGGTTCGGAGTCCGAGGGCAGGCCTCAAAGCATTTTGGGTTGCAGATTCAAGGCTGAGGGCTGAGGCCTCAAAAGATTTTGACTACTGATTCAAGGTCGAGGGCAGGCCTCGAAGCATTTTGGGTTGCAGATTCAAGGCCGAGGGCTGAGGCCTCGGGAGAATTTGATTACTGATTCAAGGTCGAGGGCATGCCTCGAAGCATTCTGGGTTGTAGATTCAAGGTCGAGGGCTGAGGCCTCGGGAGAATTTGACTACTAATTCAAGGTCGAGGGCAAGCCTCGAAGCATTCTGGGTTGCAGATTCAAGGCCAAGGGCTGAGGCCTCGGGAGAATTTGACTACTGATTCAAGGTCGAGGGCAGGCCTCAAAGCATTCTAGATTGCAGATTCAAGGCCGAGGGCTGAGGCCTCGGAATAATTTGACTATTGATTCAAGGTCGAGGGCAGGCTTCAAAGCATTCTAGGTTGCAGATTCAAGGCCGAGGGTTGAGGCCTCGGAAGATTTTGACTACTGATTGAAGGTTGAGGGCTGAGCCTCGGAGATTTTACCTACTGGTTCGGAGGCCGAGGGCAGGCCTCAAAGCATTCTGGGTTGCATATTCAAGGCCGAGGGCTGAAGCCTCAGAAGATTTTGACTACTGATTCAAGGTCGAGAGCAGGCCTCAAAGCATTCTGGGTTGCAGATTTAAAGACAAGGGCTGAGCCTCGAAGATTTTACCTACTGATTCAAGGCCGAGGGCTGGCCTCGAAGCATTCTGGGTTGCAGGTTCGAAGGCCGAGGTCTGAGGCCTCGGGGAATGTAGTCACAGATTCTAAGGCTGAGGCCAGGGGCTCTAAGAAATGTGATTACAGAGTTTGAAGGCTGAGGATTGAGCCTAAGAGAAGTTTAGTACAGATTTTCACTTAAAAGCTAGGGGCCCCTGGCAATATGGCAATGTGGGAAGGGGAATTAGTAGGCGGTAGGGCTAAGGGGATTTCAATAAACCTCTAAAGGAAAAGGAGGTACCCTAGGGTGCTAAGAATTAGATTAGGTAGTTGGATGGCACATAGATTATGTAGGAGATTAGAAGGGGAAGAGTATGTGAATGTGGTTGTGGTGTAATGATTGACATAGGTGCATAAGTATTTCTTAATACTAATGCCCTATGGAGCTAAATAAAAAGAGTGTGCTTAACATTTAGTTTCATTTGAGTACAAACAAGGGGTCTCTGAAGCCAAGGAATCCGTAAAGACATGTGAGCCATGGACCTCCACCTGGACCACAGACGCAAAAGGGTGGGGGTTTATGGCTGACATCTGTAGCGGATTCGTCATCGGTGGGAATTTTTGATCGGTACTGTTTAACCCTCGACCCATTCATTTTTGTTCCCAACCAATTCCCTTGGAGGTCCTCGAGTTGGAGTGATCCGTTATCAAATGTTTCCGTTACATGATACGGTCCCATCCATCTTGTATGCAATTTTCCCGGGAACTGTTCATGTCGGTTATCATAAAGTAATACCATCCCGCCCTGCTGGATTCCATGACTCCGGGGTAGTTTCGAATCAAATTTTATCTTCCTCTTGGCCTGGACGGAAATGGTTTGCTGGAGTGCCTCATTACGGGCTTCTTTCAAAACCTGAATGGCAATCATCCGGTACACTTAGTCTTCCGTACAACCCCCATGGCGGTAGGCCATGACCCGCAAAGTACCCACTTCCAACTCTACCCCATGTAAAGCCGCTTGTCCAAATATGAGGAAGAAGGGGCTCCTACCTGTGGTCTTCTTTTTGGACGTGTTGTACGCGTGGACGGTTGATGGTAGTTTCCGGTCCCAATCCGTCTAGTGGGCGGAAACCATTTTGTTGAGGATTTTGTGGACAATTCCGTTGGCTCTTTCCGTCAGTCCGTTTGCTTTCGGGTTATACGGGGTTGTTTTTCGATGTTTGATCATGTACTTGGTCGTGATGTTGATAATGACACTATTAAATAAATGTTTTCCGTGATCACTCACCAGCTCAAGCGGATGTCCGAATCTCATCATAATTTCCTCAAAGAGAAATGAGGCCGCTGTCAAAGCATCGTTCTTCACGGTTGCACGGGCCTCCACCCACTTGGTAGCGTAATCTGTGGCGAGTATTATGTACCTCCGTTTCCGCGCGCTCATCGGATCGATGGGGTTGATAAAGTCAATCCCCCATTTTTCGAACGGTGCCAACGGAATGATGGGTGTCAACGGCCAGTGGTTCCGAGACGATGATGCTCCGGTATGCTGGCATTGGTTACACCTTCCTATGAAATCTTTCACGTCCCGGTTGATGTACGGCGACGAGTACCCTGCGGACCGAATGCGGTTGATTGTAGTGACCGCCGCAAAATGACCGCCTGACGGGCCTGAGTGTAATGCTCTCATGACCTGCTTCTTTTCACCCTTCTCGAGACAACGCCTGAGCTGGCCGTCTGGTCCCATCCGGAAGAGAAGTCCTTAGATCAGGGTGAAAGGAGCTACATTTGTCTGAAATACCATCTTTTCTTTTCGTGTCATTATGTCGGGGTATCTTTTCTCCGTGAGGTACCTGATGACGTCATCGAACTTGGATGGTTCGCCTCCTAAGATGTGGAAGACTGGGGCTTCTTTCGGAAATTCATTCGGAAAGTGGGATACGATGTCTGATACTACCTCTGGGCCTCTCTGGCGCGACAGAAAGTCTGCGTTAGAGTTAGCCTTCTCGGGTTTCACCACAACTTTGTAATTGAATTCTTGGAGTAAGAGGATCCACCTTGCAATCCGTTTGGAAAGATCCGGTTTATTTACCAGGTATTTTAGGGAGTCATGATCTGTATGGAACACCACCCGGTAACCAAGTAAATAATGTCGGAACTTTTTACAGGCGTAAATTACTGCCAATGCTTCTCTCTCCGTGGTGGTGTACTTTTGCTTTGCCGCGCTCATCTGTCGGCTGGCATAATAAATGGGATTCTCCCTGCGATCTTCCTGGTGCTGCCATAGTATGGCCCCGAGGCACCATCCAGAAGCGTTGATAGTGACGTGGAATTCCTGGTCCCAGTCGGGCGGGACAAAATTGGAGCACTCGTCAAGATTTTCTTTAGTTCCTCGAATGTTTACTGTCGTCGTTCCGTTCAAACAAAGTCTGTTTCTTTTTTTAGGAGTTTTGTCAGGGGAGTGGCCACCTTTGCATAGCAGCCTATGAATCTTCGGTAGTATCCAACGCATCCGAGGAATCCTCGAACTTCTCGGACGGTCGTGGGAGCTAAAAGAGCTAAAATAGCCCTGACTTTGTCTGAGTCTACTTCTAACCCGTTTTTACTGACCACATGACCAAGAAGGACTCCGGATTCCATCCCTAGAAAGCATTTTCTCGGGTGTAATTTTAACCCGATCTCCCGACACCGTTGAAACGTTCTCCGGAGGAACCCGTGATGCTCCGTCCTCAGGCTAAAGACTGCAAAGTCATCTATGAACACCTCTAGGAAAAGTCCTTGAAGATATCCATCATGAGTCTTTAAAATGTTCCGGGAGCGTTGCACAACCCGAAAGGCATCCGGTTGAATGCAAACGTCTCGCATTTTGTGGTGAAGGTCGTCTTCAACTGGTCCCTCTTTCGGATGAACACTTGGTTATACCCGGAGAATCCGTCTAGGAAGTTGTAGCATTCATGTCCGATTACATGACCTAGGATGATGTCCGTGAAGGGCAGAGGGAAGTAGTATTTCTTCGTGGCAGCGTTCAATTTCCGAAAGCCCTGGCAAACCCGGATTTTTACTTTTCCATCCGCCCCGACCTTCTTCGGTACGACCACGATGGGGGAGACCCATTCTGAGTTGCTCACCGGGTAGATAAAGCTAGCCTTTAGAAGGCTATCAATTTCCTCTTTCACCATCAGTGAATACTTCGAATTCAATCGGTACTGCCTTTGCCTCACAGGGACAGATCCGTCGATGAGAACGATGCGGTGTTGCCCTAATTCAGGAGGGATACCTTGTAAATTAGCGGAACCCCATGCAAATACATCTGAGTATTCTTTTAGGAGCTCTATGTAGCTTGCCCTCTCCTGGGCGCTCATGGATTTCCTCACCAAGAATACTCTTCCGGATTCTATTTCCACCTTCTCATAATCAGACGAGCTAACTATGTTCTTGATCTGTTCCTGCTCCTGTTCCGCTCCTTGTTGCTGGAAGACACTCCATTGTAGGTCAGGTCTCCCCGTCTTTAGCCCTACGGGAGGGAGACTGCCTTCCGCCATTTGTTTCCAATTCCACTCGGCTAATAGGGGTACACTTATCTCCCCTAGAGAGCGTTCCTCTTTCCCGGTTTCCAACTTCTCTCCCTCCCCGCCTTCTTCTTCTGTTAGGCGTGGCAAATCCTTAACGGGGAAAGGGAAGTCGAAATTTGCTTCCGTAGTCTCCAAGAATCGACGAAATAGCTCCAGATGTCACTTTCTTCTTCCGGATCGAACCAGTCCGTCGTGTATTCGTTTGAATCGCTGGTCTCTCCTTGGTATTCGTCCAGCTTCCATGGAATCCTTTGCTTAGTCTTTCCGAGTACGAATTCCTTTGCTCCCCAATCTACCAGTACTCCTGCCAAGTACAACCATGGCCGTCCTAATAACATTGGGAAGGGTCTTCCCGAGTTCACCCAGATGACCACGTAGTTCAGCAAGTAGGTGACCTTTCCAATCAGAGTCGGAACTTGGGAGAGTCGTCCTATTGGGAGTACGCGAGATTGATTCGCCATCTGTAGCACCTGGTCCGTAGCTTCAAAGGAGGTGTAGCCAAGATCAAAGGCTGCATCTTCCAGCATTAGGTTGACTCCGAAACCGCTATCCACAGGTACTCGGGGAATGGTGCACCCTTTGACTACCACAATTAATTGCGGCGCCCCCTGGTCTTCTACCTGGAGGAAGTTAGTGGCGATAGATGGTAACTTCGTTCGTCTCTTCCGCCTCTTGCTCCAGGCTTCCAGGATCACCTTCTGGAAATTCACGTTGTCATGGAGTAATTGCCCAATGGTGACGTTAGCTTTCTGTGGCTTGATATCTTCTATGATATCGTATTCGTCCACCATGGCGGTTGGGTGGATGATGACCGGGACGTCGTCAAACCTAACCCTCGGCCGGATCGGCGAAGATCCGGTTGTTGCTATCTCCCTCTTTATTTCTTCACTAATGTCTTCCAGTATCCGATGTTGATCTACCCCATTTTTGGCTTCCGCCCTAGGCGTAGGGTCGGGAACCCCCTTAATGGTGGCAGCCTCCCTGGAATCCGAATCTGAAACTACCTTCCTCTTACTTTTTTTATGCCTAATCTTTCTATTTCTACTATTATCAATTGCGGCAGGGTGGTTTTTGGTGGAACTCTGCAAGGTCACTCGGAACACTGATCCTTCTTTTTCTCTTGGTAGCTCCACCTCGCCCCGTTATTTTTCTAGATTTTCAGTTCCGGTCGTATGGCCATAGTTGAGCCCGGTCTATTCCTGAGGTGGAACCTCCACTTGTTTGAAGACCGCCCTTGCCTGCGCCGGTTTAAGACATTGAAAAACGCAATGCCTATAGTCCTGGCAGTTCTGGCACGAGAGGATCCACGGGGCTCTTTGTCCTTGTCTTGGAAACGGGCAGTTGTTGAGGTAGTGGTCCAGACTTCCATAGTTGAAACAATATCCAAGAGGTCGGCGAGGATAACTTGACTGTATCCCCATGCCGTGACTTGATCCGTTTTGCGCGGTCCGTGATCCCATTGGGGTTCTTCCGAACGATGGTGGTGGTTTCCCCCGTCCGTAGATAGACTACAATTGGTAAACCGGGGCCAGTTCCTCCTCATCCTCTTCTTCCGGAAAGGTGTAGTAGACTTCCTCCTCCGGCTGTATGTAATGGATCCTTTTCTGAGGAGGCCGATTGCATTCGGAAGGAAAATATCCAGCTTCACCACACCGAGCGCACCACACATTTGCTCGACTGGTCGGAACGATCTTCCTGGGTCTCTAGTTTTCCGCCAGATTAACCTGGATGGCGGAAAGGTGGCAATGTGGTACCAAGGCAATTCATGTTTGTGCCGCGGACGAAATGATAGAAGGTGGCATTGTGGTACCAAGGCAATTCATGTTTGTGCCACGGACAAATGTTAGAAGGTGGCCTTGTGGTACCAAGACAAATCATGTTGTTGCCACATACCGAATGTTAGACGGTGGTTTTGTGGCCAAGGCTAACAGCCTTAAGCCAAGGCCAAGTCTTTTGTACCTCGAGTGTCGCAACCCTTACTAGTTTTCCTTAACTTATCTTGTCCGCTTTCCAACTTTAGCAAGTGTCACAAGCGCTAACCTACACATCCCACACACGTGCATGGTTAGCTCCCCATACCGTGGACCACCAAGCTCATGGCTTGGTCACCAAACCCTCCTACACATGCATTTGGGACTCTTTGCTTAATAGGTAACCAATGGTTAGATGTGGATTTCCATCCATGGAAATCCACTCTTGAGTTCATCATTGTGTTGTTAAAGCAACACTACAACCACCCGAAGCATAGTTGCCAACTATGCTCCGGGGGGTCGGTCGAAAAACCCTCCTCACCCATATAAACCTCTAGACCTCTAGATAGGACCCCTACCCCACCGTCAAGTAATTTTTTGTCTCTCTACCTAGAGCTGGGGCCAAGTAAACATTTTCCCTTAGCCGCTGGGACTAGAAGCCCCGTGCAGCTTTAGATTGCCATAAGGTCTCCTGGTGATTTATGATGTTATCAAACAACCACTCCATCGTCATCTACGTTTCAGGTAAATGCCGATGGACTCCTCACTTGTTCCATTTGGGCAAGTATTGAGGAAGTTATGGCTGTTCAAAATTACTGCAGTTACTGCAATCCCAGGGCGTTGTCCCAGGAGAGCGCCCCACTCAAATTGCCATTTTTTCTAGCTCACACCTCCGATTGAGGTGCTATTTATCATTCTAAAATCCGCACGCCATAAGCTACTCGTAGCCTTGTGACTCCTAGTCTTCGTGGGTGGGAGGCGTTCTCAATGCCCGGGGCCCACACCCACCCATGGCACCACAAGACCCGGGTGTCACTATGGGGTCCCTCTTGTGCCCCTGGTGTTGCGGGCACTCCTCATGGAGAGGTGCATGACATGGAGGCTCAAATGCATGAAAAAAATGTCTCATGGGTTGAAAAAGAGGCAACGCACTCCTTTGTGAGCCGGAAACTCACAATGTGTTGGGGTTTGCCGACAAATAGAGTGGGCAAGCCCATCAATGTGTGGTTTGCAAAGGACAAACTACATGGAATAAAAGAAGTGGCAATGCATGTGACCTTCTAAGGTGGGACATTGGAATTTGTGAGATTTCACACTATGTGAAATGGATGAGGTGCCCTCATTTTGGAGGACGTTTTTTTTTAAAGTCACACGGTAGATGTGAGGCGCAAGTCGATGTGCTTGTGGTGTGCCATGATGGCAAAGAGGTGAGTTTCAAATTGATAAAGATTCTTATGGTAGGAGAGGCCAAGTTGAATTTGGTCTCAATGGACCAAATGAAAATTAAACAAATAATGTCATGGTTCCATTAGAGCAACTCCAAGGAACTCATGAGGAGGCTAAGAAATATGGGCCTCCTCCAAACCACATTCGTTGTGTATTCGCGAGGTACAAGGATGTATTCACCAATGAGTTGTCTCAAAAAATTACCACCAAGGAGTGGAAATCAACTTTCCAAAAAAAAGATTGAGTTCTTGAGCTATATGGTGACAAATGAAGTTGGTGGATGTGAGCTCAAAATCGAGCCCACATGTGTTGTTAACTGTAGGATTATGCAATTTTGGGTTAGACATAACATTAAGAATTCAACTCACATTAAAAGACGGGAAAAACTTAAGTTAAGTTAAGAATTAGATTAGTTATGTTAAGTAAAATAAACGTTTAGCTTGGGCATTGAGGAGAGGAACCGAACCTAAGATACTTTTAAAACTAAGGAAAATGAATGGTGAGGAGGTGGAAAAGGTAAAGTGGAAGGAGAAAAAGAAAAGGGCATGAAAAGCTCATTTTTTCCCGGGCCGCCCGAACCATACTAGACCAATATGCCCCCACATTGTGCCAACACCTATGGAGGCCGTGCTGTTCAGCCTCGGGTGGGTTCACCCGCCCACGTTGCCTCACCCATATAAGCCTACTGGACTTTGGGCAGGGCCCCTACCCCACTGTCAATTAACATTTTATCTCTTTCCTAAGGGTTGGAGCCAAGTAGACATTTTCCCTTAGTTGTTGGAGGTGTAGTTTTCCAGCAACTTCTTACCTCCATAACTTCCACATCCAGTCTTTGAATCTAATACACGACCAGTCCATCAATATTTACTTTTTGCGTAGATGTTGATGGACTCCTTACTTGCCCCATTTGGGTAATTGTGCCTGTTTTAACCTCACTGTTGTCCCAGCACGTTGGCCCTAAGTAGCGCCCCATTCAAATTGCCATATCTCATAGCTCACACCTCCAATTGAGGTGTTCCTAAGCAATCTAAAATTTGGATGCCATAAGCTACTCATAGCTCATGGCCTTACCGTTGTGACTCCTAGTCTCTGTGAGTGGGAGGCGTTCTCAATGCTTGGGCCCTCTCACCAATGGCACCACAAGTTCTTGGTGTCACTCTAGGGTCCAAAAGAGCTTCGACAGAGGATGTCCAAAAGAACTATTTTCATTTTCTTAGCAAAAAATAAGAGATAATTATAGTAATATAGGAGGGGAGCACATGCTACGCACATCCTCCAACTACATATAGAGTTTAAATAGAATTAGAATACCTTATTCACAATGATAAGCTACATGAGACCTAGGTTCATTGTATCTTTACCATTTTTTTAATACAAGAGCTTCAAGCTCAAACCTTCTTCTTAGTTATTCAACATAGCAGTAAAGTCTTTGTTAGCATAGACATCTTTAAGTTAATTATAATCAAGAGATTTGTTGAGTGCTATGAATAGAAATTCATATGAGATGAAATAGTGACTTCAGTTGGAAGTTGAGTGTGATTGAGAATTATTTAGGACTTAAAAAAATGAGAGAAATTATAAGGTAATGAAATTCAATTGTGTAATGAGAAATCATAGAAACCCACATGAGGTGCGTAGAGTTGGATACTTTAAAGTCATTGAAAAGATTAATGAGGAAAGGAGAAAATTAAGAACATCAGAATAAAAATGTATGTGGTTGCATCCAAGGATGTTGATAATTGAATTCATGTATCTTCCTAAATTAATGATTGTTATGAGTCTTAGAGTTATTAAGTTCTTGACATGAACCAAAACTATAATTATATCTTTTGCATATCTATTTCATTTTTATTGTAACAATTTTTGAACCTATGTTATCTATATCAAAGAGTGTTGATTTGTCAGCCTTTAGGATTGAGAGATTCATTTGAGAGATTTAGAGGTGTTCGGACTTTGGAAAATTTTGACTTGAGTGTGGAGAAATTGAATTGAGAGGTTTGTAGGTGTTAAGACTTCCAAAGGATTTGACTTGAGTGTTATGAGTGTGGAAAAACTTAATTGGGAGGTGTGAAAGAATTTAAATTTCCAAAGGGTCTGACTCGAGTGTTATGAGTGTGGAGAAGCTTAGTTGAAAGGTTTGAAGGTGTTTAGACTTCCAAAAGGTCTAACGTGAGTGTTATGAGTGTGGAAAAATTTAATTGAGAGGTTTGGAGGTGTTAAGACTTCCAAAGGATTTGACTTGAGTGTTATGAGTGTGGAAAACCTTAATTGGGAGGTTTGAAAGGGTTCAAATTTCTAAACCGTCCGACTTAAGTGTTATGAATGTAGAGAAGTTTAGTTGAAAGGATTGAAGGTGTTTAGACTTCCAAAGGGTCTAACATGAGTGTTATGAGTGTGGACAAGCTTAGTTGAAAGGTTTGGAGGTGTTCCAAAAGATTTCCAAAAGATTAAACTTAAGTTTTTTGAGTGTGTAGAAGCTTAATTGCAACGTTTGGAGGTGTCTAAACTTCTAAAAGATTTGAATTGAGTGTCTTGAGTATTTATGGGCTAACTTGAGAGGTTTGGATGTCTCGCATGCCTCTTCATGAGGAGTTCCCCAAACACCATTGTGGCAAGAATCCTCCCCACCCTTAAGTGCATCTTAATCCGGGTGAGGAGCTTCCTTTCTACATAATTGTAAGCTAATTAATCATCACATGTGTTTTCATACTAATGAATTAAAAGTAAAGTGGTGTGTATAACACCCTTTGCTTCTTTATTAAATGTGCAAGTATTTAGAAATACTTGCATCACAATACAACACCGGTGAAGTGCGTCGTCTAATCCCTACCCTAATTGTCCCTAGCATGAGTTGTCTAGTCCCTAGCTTGGCAGAGCTAACCCAACACCTAAAGAGTTCACATACGCAAAACAATCTAAGGTCTAGCCTCCCCAGATGAACTACAATTACCTCCATTCACCCTAATGCACGCATTCGGGTGGACCTTGTTGCTGGAGCCACAAAAAACTTAATGCCCTCACTAGCCAATGAAGATTGACGCTTAGACACCTCTGATGAACTCCCTGGTCCCTATTGCTTGTGCTCAAGCCCCTTGTAATCTGCAACCAAGCTCACAGCTCCCCAATTCCTCTTCATCAACACCTTGAACGTCGTCGATCGCATGAACCTTTCTCTTTACACAGCTTGCTAACCTCCCTCTATTCGTGACAATCCTCTGAGATAAAATGACCTGGTGAATTCACACAGCTTGTGCAACCCGAACTCCCAGCTGCCTGGCACCAGTGCTATGAGATCATGCTCCTTCCCTCAATTTCGTGCCGACCAGCTACAACCTCTCAGCTTCATTGACTCAATTCAAGCAGGAAGCCTTGAGGGAGTGTGATTCCTCTCAAGCCCTACATGCATCCTCTGAGCTGCAACCCGGAAAGGCTGTCCACAGCAGCTCCCCGGTAGTTTGGGGTCCCTCCGAGAACGACCACACCCCAGCGAGAATCGTGTCGATTCCCAAGCAAGTACACCTTCCTTCTAACCATGGAGCAACATCCACTGAAAGAAGTTCCAATTGAAATTACGAGCCTCGTCAAACTCAAGTCTTCAACAGCAACCTCACCCAATGGGGAGGTGACTTCAACCGCAAGACGGAGGTGACCACTCTTCACAACACTTAATTATTGGGTAGTTGGGCGTTGAGGGAGCCTACTGAAGTCATGACTGATTCGGGTCCCGGTCTGTCTGGAACCATGAAGGAGCCCCTTTTGCTGAATTCACGACTACAACCTTCTACAACCACCCACCACAACTGCCAGGAGAACAAGGAAATCACCTTGTCAATTCTAGCACAACTGAAGAAACTAGACCTACCCTAACTTCCCCATGCTTCATGAATTCGCTTGTTATTGATAAAAACGATTGGTCTCACCGCACCAACACCCTGTTGGCATCCTTCTTTGCTAGCCTCCTCGGTGAATATCGAGTCTTTCCAATCACTGTAAGTGTGCAGTGGCACCTATATGACACGGCCCTCAACAACCTAGCCTCAATTTGTGAGGTTGTGTTTTCACAACCACCGACACCTCACGTAGGTTACACTGTCGAGGAGCATGCATGACTACAGGTTGAATGTGAGGCTAGCATGAAAGGCGATATTGATCCCAGAGTGTTATCTTTCCTCAAGTAAATTCTCTGAAATGACCTCGAAGATTGCCTCTTAGCCGTTTAAGATGCGTTCTGGAGTCATAGAGAAAAGAATGGAGTCAAGCACGCTCGAGTCCAAGCCTTCGCTTTGTGTTCAGGCTCTCTTTACGTGATACGACCCACAACCTAGATGGGAAAAAAAACACGATCCCGGAATTTAGACTGTCCGATTGTGCTCCCATTGACTCACGCAGAAACAGTTCGAATCAACCGCCGCTACCTAGCTTCTCATTGATCTCTGCAAAGGAAAAAATAAAAATAAAAATAGCTAATACATTGATGCATTCCACTAGATGCCTCCTAGTTACTTGAAAAGCAAGGACAACGATTAAAAAATGGAGCAACTCCCCTGTAAATGGTGGTGTCACTCATCATGGCCAGTACTCGTGCAGCGTAGACGTGAGGGCGGTAGCCCTGACAGCAAAATGGCACTTCGATATTACGCCATGCCAGGATCCATCCTCCGGTGATCCACGAAGCTCTCTACTACTCGAGACACAACCGCCACGAGAGGAAGGCTCCTGCTCCTCCGAGCTTCATCTCCACTCGCCACTCTCCTTACAACAATCCAATCTTTCTCGGCATGGCACCATCTCGGCTGCTGCTCCCCTATATCAGTCGGGTCCTCACCGAATCATGCTGCACACGACTCCGATCCCCCACCAGGTCCCCGTTGTTGACCTCCTTTTCTCCTTTTCCACTTCTCCGTCCATGAGATGCCACCAACCTTCTCTCAGAAGCATGTTCAATTGTTGTGGGAGGCAACATCTTGTAGTTCATCTTCTAGAGGAGCACCACTCTCATCCCTTTTTTCCACTTTTTCCCACCCCACTTCGTCCAACTGTAGCACGGATGCTCCAGACAAGGTCAAAACTGTCGCAACCATTCTCCACCCACCATCCTGGCCGCAAATCTAAACTTGCAGAGCCTAATATGCTACATCGGCAAGCATTCTTCCTCTATTTCTTGCTCCACACGTCATTAACATGCACGCAGATCCAAGGAGCTCACGTTTAATGGAGGCACTACCTCCCCCTACCTTGCCAGGGATTGCCTATCCCTTGTCCTACCACTACTCTTTCTTCCTCGAACGCATCCATTACTTCACTACAACCGCAGTATCTACCTCTAATTCCATTGTAGCAACACTTCACATTCACTCCCACTCCTGTTCTCTTTTACTACATCCATCTCCACATTCCTCCTAACCCCTGTCTACCACAACACTCAGAAGCTCTTCCTTCGCCGTTGCGGAAGGGCTTCCGCATGCCTTCTCTTAGTTTCTCTTCTCATGTGCATAATGAGCTCCAGTGACCCGACTCCGGAGACCCCTTCCACGAGCTCCATTTTTCCCGCTGCCCAGCGTCACTTCGGGCGGCCTGGGAAAAAACGGGTTCTAGTTGACATCACTTGCTTTTCATCACTTGCTTTTCAACCTAACTCACCGCTTAGCTTTTTTCAACTTTTACATAACTTAAGTTCTTCCCCTTTAAAATTCTAATTCAAGTTCCAACTCAACTTAACCCAACTAATCTAACATTCAACTCAACTTAAATCGCTATCATTCTTTTGTGTTATTTTCCGTTGTGACTTTGTCTTGGACACAAAAAACCCTTCACCCTAAGGTTAACACCCCATGTGGGCTCAATTTTGAGCTCACAACCATGCGCATAAGAAAGATCCCGAAATCACACCCGGTGTCTCGTACCTCTCCATGAGCAATGCCCAAAACACCATAGACACAAAGGGGACCCTGGAGTGACACCCGACACTTGTGACGCCATTGGTGAGAGGGCCCAAGTGATCCTAGTGTGAGTGAGGGCCCCGAGCATTGGGAATGCCTCCCACCCATGGAGACTAGGAAGAACAAGGGTGAGGCCATAAGCTATACGTAACTTATGGCGTGCCAATTCTAGAATGCTAAAAAACATCTCAATCAGAGGTGTGAGCTAGGAAATATGGCAATTTAAGTGGGGCGTTGTCCTAGGACATCGCCCTGGTACAACAGTGGCCTGGGAGTGGCTCCCGGGATTGCAAAGCTTTGAACAGACATAATTTCCTCAATACTTGTCCAAATGGGGCAAGTGAGTAATCCATCAGCATCTACATGAAACATAGATGATGATGGACTGGTTGATTGTTAGCATCAAAAATCATATGAGAAGTTATGGGGTCCTGAAACTGTTGGGGGCTTCCAACCCCAACGGCTAAGGGAAAATGTCTACTTAGCCCCAAGTCTTGGGAGAGAGACAAAAGATTACTTGACGGTGGGGTAAGGACCTTGCCTAGAGTGCTAGAGGCTTATATGGGTGAGGTGGTGTGGCCGAACCCACCTGAGGCCGAAAGGCACGGCCTCCATGGGCATTGGCCCAATATGAGGGCATAGTTGCCTAGTATGGCTCGAGATGTTGTAGTATTGCTCCGGCAACGCAATGATCAACATAAGGTTGGACTTCTATGGGTGGAAGTCCACATCTTAGCGATGGTTACCAATTAAAAGTTGAGTCCCGATTGAAAGAGTCAGAGGGTGGGTCCCCTCCTATGGATTAAAAAGGTCCCTGGTATCAGGAGCTTATCATTTGCATGGCGGAATGCGAAGGGTTAGCACTTGTAATCCTTGTTTAAATGAAAAATGACCAAATTACATAAGGGGAGCTAGCAAGGGTTGCGACACCCGGGATTTGTGGCGTCGTTGGTGATAGGGCCCAAGTGATCCTAGCGTGGATGAGGACCACGGGCATTGGAAATGCCTCCCATCCATGGAGATTAAGAGTCACGAAGGTAAGGGGATAAGCTTTGTGTAGCTTGTGGCGTGCAAATTCTGGAATTCTTGAGAACACCTCAATTGGAGGTGTCAGCTAGGAGATATGGCAATTTGAATGGGGTGTTGTCCCGGGACAACACCATGGGACAACAGAAACCTTGGGGTGGCTCCCGAGACTACCGAGGTTTGAATAGTCATAACTTCCTCAATATTTGTCCAAATGGGGCAAGTCAAAAGTCCATCGGTATCAACGTGAAATGTAAATGACGATGGAGTGGTCACATGTTAGCATCAAAGATCATGTGAAGAAGTTATGGTGTTCTGAAGCTGCTGCGAGCTTCCAACCCAACAGCTAAGGAAAAATATGAGGCACACCAATTCTCAAGTTGCCATCCTCTATGGTGTAGCATTGTGTTCACCATAGGGCACGATTCCCACAATGCATCTTCAAATTTGATATAGTTCCAAAGGTATCGTTCCGAGGTGGTCCGTTAGCGACCTTGGATCTTTTTTCCAAGGACCTAACGTACACTAGATCGACCGATTTTGGGACTCACTTGGGTTGCCCCTCTTTTGGGGCCTTTCCCATGAGGCTCCATTACCTAACTTGACACATCTATACCAGACCTCAACACTTCCACTTAGTTGTGTCGGGTGCAACTCCGAGATGGCTTTCCATTGTTAAGCCATGTTTGATGGCACAGGGGTAATGCCATGTCCTGCCCGACTCGGTTCCACTTTGCTCTTTTGAGACATGGATTCATGACTCCCATGCGCCAACTCTCGTTAGTTTACGGGTAGCATTTTTTTGAGCACACGCCATCACCTTGCCCCCGCCCGAACAAGCCCATTGCTTAAAAGTTTTTTAGTTATATCCAAGGCCCCCCAAGCCATGGCCCCCAATTACTTGGCTTACCCAACCTAGTTTGGCATATCTATTCCCCCTCTTCCATTAACCAAACATAATTACAAGACTAGGACCTCATCTCATACTTTTCTCTTTGCACCACTGAAGTTGACTTTCATTGCCTCATGTCCTAGAACAAGTACATGTTGTGGACGACATTGCCTCCAAGCTAAGTGTGATACTAGTGTTTCTTCCCCACTAAAAGATATTGATGTCTTCATCAATGCCTACATTTTTTTGTTGGAACCTCTAGCCCTCATTTCTTCAAAGCATTCCACCAATTCTTTGGCATTCACTATGTCTCTTGCCGCTACCCAAATGGTTTTTTTCTCATTGTATCCTTCCCATTTCACCAAATATTCCTTTTTTTTCACTTAAGGTTCCTACACTTGAGGATGCCCTCTTCCTCATATTCCAAATGACCTCCTACAAGGTCGGGAGGTGGCTTAATCACTTGCTTGTGATCGGGCCACAAGATGTTTTTCTTAAATGGCTTTAGTAATGAGACATGGAATATCGGATACACTTTCATCTCGGGGCAGTAAATCCAACTTATACATATCCTTGAACATTCATTTTACAATGGGAAACGGACCAACAAATTTGGACATGAACTTTGGAGTGAGGCCTTCGGGCAAGGTAAAGTTGTTCACATTCAACAACACCTTTTGGCCAACTTCATATTCCACTTTCATCTTCTAGCATTGACTTGCTCTTCATAGCGCTTTCAGGCTTTTTCAAACAACAATTTGGTCATCTCCAAGACTTGTTCATACTTTTTGGCCAAGTCCTCACCATCTTGGTTGAACTTTAGTGTTAAATGTGCCCTTTCAAGAGCTAGGTTAATAGGTTGGAGCGCATTCCATAAGCCACCATGAAAGACAACTCCTAAGTCGCCGAGTACATGGCTACATTGTAACTAAACTCCGCTCGACCCACATAATCCACCCAATCTCCTTGGTCCTCACCTACCAAGCTCCTCAAGTATTGCTTCAAGACTCCATTCACACGCTCTGTTTCCCCATTCATTTGGGAATGGAAGGCCGTGCTAAACCTTAGTTTCATTCCGACCTTCCTAGAGAAGTGCATCCAAAATGCATTTGTGAACTTTGAATCTCGATTCGACACAATCGCTTTTGGCAACCCGTGGTGCCTCCACCATCCTTCGAGAAAGGGCTACGCGGTCTCCAACATAGTTGCGGTTCCCACAATCGGCACCATAGGTGCCAACTTGGAAAATTGATATATCATCACCTAGATGGCATCATATCCTAAGGACTCCGGCAAACTTGTAATGAAATCCATGGACACACTATGCCATGGCCCCGACAGGATAGGCAACGGTTGCAAGGTGTTGCAACCCTTGCTAGGTCCCCATTGCTAACTCGGTCCATTTTTCATTTTAGCAAGGATTACGAGTATTAACCCTTCGCATTCCACCATGCAAATGGTTAGCTTCCCAATACCGCGGACCCATTAGTTCTTAGGAGGGGGACCAACCCTCCTATTTTTTGATTCGGGATTCAACCCCTAATTGGTAACCAATCCTTAGATGTGGACTTCCATTCATAGAAGTCCAATCCTATGTTGATCATAGTGTTGCCGGAACAACACTACAACAACCCGAGCCATACTAGGCAACTATGCCCTCACAAATGGGCCAATGCCCATGGAGGCCTTGCAGTTCGGCCTCGGGTGAGTGAGGCCATACCACCTCATCCATATAAGCCTCTAGGACTCTACGCAGGGCCCCTACCCCACTATCAAGTAACCTTTTGTCTCTCTCTAAACACTTGGGGCCAAGTAGATATTTTCCCTTAGCCGCTGGGGCTGGAACCCCCCAGCAGCTTCAAAACCCCATAACTACCTCATATGAATTCCAATTTGAACAATTGCATAAATACCGATGAACTACTTACTTGCCTCATTCGGGCAAGTATCAAGGAAGTTATGCCAGTTCAAAGGTTCGCAATCCCGGGAGCCACTCCTAGGCCATTGTTGTTCCAGGGTGGTGTCCCGGGACAGCGCCCCTCTCAAATTGCCATATCTCCTAGCTCACACCTTGGATTGAGATGTTCTTAAGCATTCTAAAATTGGCACGCCATAAGCTACACATAGCTTATGGCCTCACCCTCATGCCTCCTAGTCTCCGTGGGTGGGAGGCATTCCCAACGCCCGGGGGCCCTCACCCACATTAGGATCACTTGGGCCCTCTCACCAACGGCACCACAAGTCCCGGGTGTCACTCCTGGGTCCTGTGAACCCAATTTCATGCTCACAATTTGTTTAACATTTCTAAAACATTAAAAACATAAAAATTAATGATGACTGAGTTAGTTGAATGCTTTGTTGGGGGTGGATTCCGTGTTCTGATTTAAATGGAGTTAAGGGGTTGAATCGAGGTTTATTGAAGAAAATTATAAATTGAGTTATTATTGTTTGGGGATTAGGTTATTCCGGGTTGCAAAAGCTAGGGGTATGTTACCCTTAGGGTAAAAACCTTGGACAAGTAGGAATTAGAGCCGAAGGGGTAAAAAGGAAATGCCCCTTACCCGAATCGGAAATGTTAAGGTTATAGGTTAGTAAGTGGGTGGGTTAAGTTAGGGTCAACCAATTCAAGCAAAAAAAATCAAGCGGCGGCGGAAAAAGATAAATTTTGGAATCGGCCAAGAAAAGAAAAGGAGGTGACGGTTGCCTCCCCCCATTTACCACCGAGGGCTTAATTGCCACCAAAGGAAGTGACGGTTGCCTCCCCCCATTTACCACCAAGGGCTTAATTGCCACCAATCAAGGGACGGGCCCCTCGGTTGAAGGAAGGGAGAAGGGGTCCAACCCTACATTGAAAGGCCCATCTTCTCCTTTCATTCGCTCTCCCCGTATTTTCAGTTCGCACGGCGAAGCCCTTGCGATTTCTAGTTAGGAAGCTCTCTCTCTTTCTCTCTTCATTTTGTTAGGAAGATCAGCAAGCATTCATATGGACTTAACTTAGAATTCTTAGAGTTAGAACTCTTGAGAGGAGGTGGTGTGTTTTTGAACACACCCCTAAGTAGCTGGGCCACTTCTAATATAGTGTAGTGGACCTTGAATTTACAATTTGGCCTTCAGATTTTAGGTGAATCTAGCCTTTATTGTTAGCTTTCCAAAAAGTCTAAGCTTGTTAGAATTGAAGTTGGTGAGCAAAAGTTATGAGTGGTTCAATGAAGATGTATCAACTGCCTTCTAATTTATAAAGAGCTGACTTGAAAACCCACACCTAGAAGAGGAATTATGCAATTGTTTTGATATGTGCATGAGTCAAAGGTTTTATTTTTAGCTTTCCAAATCACTAGCAAGTATTTCAATTGAAGCTAGTGAGCGAAGGTTGTGGCCATTCACGTGAAAGGGGCTGTTGCCTAACGAAAAGGGTTCAATTCACCCAGTTGGGAGCCCCCACGGGCGTTCGCCCGTGGGCTTCAGTGCGAGTGTAGATCTTTAGATTAGCTTTCCAAAAAGCCTAGCCTTATAAAAATCAGATTTAGTGAGCGCAAGTTGTGGCCGTTGGCGTAAAAAGGAGCTGCTGCCTAACGAAAAGGGGGCAATCCACCCACTTGGGAGCCCCCACGGGCGTTCGCCCGTGGGCTTTGGAGTGAGTGTAGCTCTTTAGATTAGCTCTCCACAAAGCCTAATCTTATAAAAATTGGATTTCGTGAACGGAAGTTGTGTTCGTTTACGTGAAAAAAAGGGCTGCTGCTTTGTGAGGAGGGGTCAGTCCACCCATTTGGGAGCCCCCACGGGCGTTCGCCCGTGGGCTTAGTGAATGTAGCCCTTTAAGTTGGCTTGTGAGAAAACCTAGGGTTGGTAAAGTCGGAGTTGGTGAGCGAAACTTCTGGCCGTTAAAGTAAAGGGTGTATGCTGCTGTGCGAGGGAGGGGCACTTCACCCAGTTGGGAGCCCCCACGGGCATTCGCCCGTGGGCTTTGGAGGGAGTGCAACTCTTCATATTAGCTTTCCAAAAAGCCTAACCGCACAAAAATCGGATTTCGTGAACGGAAGTTGCGGCCGTTTACGTGAAAAATGACTGCTGCTTTACGAGAGAGGGGTCTTTCACCCAGTTGAGAGCCCCACGGGCGTTTGCCCGTGGGCTTTTACGCACTTGCACGGATGCACCGACCATCGCCAAGCCAAAAGGGGAGTCAACAGAGTGTGTTTTGCATCTAAATTCATTGGAGCATGAGCGGGGAGTTCTGAGGTTAAAAGTCAACAAAGACATGTAAGCCATAGACTTCCACTCGGACCACAGACGCAAAGGGTGGGGGTTTATGGCTGACAGGTCCCCCTTGTGCCCATGATGTTTTGGACAATCCTTATGGAGAGGTACGCGACACAAGGGGCCGGTTTGCTTTTGGTAAGAGGTTTGGTTGACTTGGCATCCATCCAAGCCTTCATAAAATGGGCTATATCCTCCTTCATGCATGGCCAATGATACCTCCTTGACACTACTCTATGGTGATATTTTCTTCTCTATGGCCAGCAATCACCGCTCGGGGGGGGGGTCACTCCATTATCAAATAGAACACCACGTGCGAGACAAAAAAATCTTTCTTTCCCCAAAAACATCACCAAAATGGGTCAAAATATTATCAATTTATTATAAATATATGTGTAGATATATACGATATATATTATATAGTAAAAAATGGTAATCAAATTTGATGATCTATTTTTTAATAAAACATACCGTTTCTAACTAGAATGACGCAGAATTGAACCAAAAAAATTGCTACAAAAATGAAAATGATTAAATATTTCAAAACAATATACAAAAATATTATCAATGGTTATGTATATGTAGAAAAAAATCATAATTTTTAAAATTATCTATGGCATATAATATAGATTAGTAAAATTGTCTCACACATGGTATTCAACTTGACAATGGAGTGACCCCCCTCCCGTGCCAACAATGCAACTATGATATTTTTTTTTCAAAAATAATAGCCTCAATTTGCCTTGTGGGACATACACCCGACTTTGCTTATACTTGAGCAATCTGTCCACCAACTTGATATTTTTGAACGCCTTGCTTTTACGAAGCTCACCTAGAAGCCTTTGTGCTTCGGGGTAATAAATGTACCCCTCCCGTATCTTGCATCACAAATTTCTACTTAGCGCGTCCGGCACCACATTGCCATGGCCCGGTTTGTGGATCACATCCACATTCATAAGCGCCAAGGTATCGTACCACTGCAAAGGCTTGGTGCTCACTTGCACTTGTATCCCAAAATACTTCCAGGATACATTGTCTGTGTAAACCTTTGCTTTGCACGACCCCAAATAGTGTCGCCACGTCTCCAAGCAATGCACTTCGGCAAAGTTCTTTCCCATGAGTTGGCCGTCTCCTTTGACAACCATCGAGCTTCATGCTCTCATAGGCAAGGGCCATCCATCTTGCATCAACAATACGCCAATGGTAAAATCATTCGCCCCCGTATGCACCTCAAAAGGTTTGTCAAACTCCGCGAACTTGAGCACGGGTAGCGAAGACAACTTGCTCTTAAGCTCGCCAAAGGCTTGGTGACAAGGTTCATTCCACTCTTGAGATATCCATTTTTTCAATAAGTCGGACAAGATCCTAGCAACCTTAGAAAAATCTTGAATGAAACGGCAGTAGTAGTTGGCTAGGCCAAACAATGACCTTGGTCCTTTTGGTTCCAGTGTCGTGTACCTCTTCACGAGGAGTGCCTGAAACACCATGGGCACAAGGGGGACCTCGGAGTGACACCCAGGACTTGTGGCGCCGTTGGTGAGAGGGCCCAAGTGATCCTAGTGTGGGTGCGGACCACGGGCGTTGGGAACGCCTCCCACCCACGGAGACTAAGAGGCACGAGGGTGAGGCCATAAGCTATGCGTAGCTTATGGCATGAAAATTCTATAATGCTCAAGAACACCTCATCCAATGTATGTGCTAGGAGATATGGCAATTTGAGTGAGGCGTTGTCCCAAGACAACGACCTGGTACAGCAGTGGCCTGGGAGTGGTTCTCGAGATTGCAAAGCTTTGAACGGGCATAACTTTCTCAATACTTGCTCGAATGGGGCAAGTGAGTAGTCCATTGACATCTACATGAAATATAAATGACGATGGATTGGTCAATTGTTAGCACCAAAGAAAATATGAAGAAGTTATAGGGTTCTGAAATTGCTTGGGGCTTCTAGCCACAACTGTCGCGGACCTCTCCATAAGGATTTCCCGGAAACCCATGGGCACAAGGGGGATCCCGGAGTGACACCCGAGACTTGTGGCACCGTTGGTGAGAGGGCCCAAGTGATCTTAGTATGGATGAAGGCCTCAGGCGTTGAGAACGCCTCCCACCCACGGAGATTAGGAGGCATGAGGGTGAGGCCATTAGTTATGTGTAGCTAATGGCGTGCTAATTCTAGAATGCTCAAGAACGCCTCAATTGGAGATGTGAGCTAGAAGATATGGCAATTTAAGTGGGGCGCTATCTTGGGACAGCGCCCAGCTACAGCAGTGGCCTAGGAGTGGCTTCCGAGATTGCAAAGCTTTGAACAAGTATAACTTCCTGAACACTTGTCCAAATGAGGGAAGTGAGTAGTCCATCGGCATTTACATGAAATATAGATGACGATGAAATAGTTGAATCTTACAATCAGAGATCATATGAAGAAGTTATGGGGTTTTGAAGTTGCTCGAGGCTTCCACCCCCAATGGCTAAAGGAAAATGTCTATTTGGCCCCAAGTGTTGGGGGAGAGATACAAGGTTACTTGATGGTGGGATAGGGGCCCTACCTAGAGACCTAAAAGCTTATATGGGTGAGGTGGTGTGGCCGAACCCACCTAAGGCCGAACGACAAGGCCTCCATGGGCATTGCCCCAATATGAGGGCATAGTTGCCTAGTATGGCTTGGGTTATTATAATGTTGCTTTAGCAACACGATGTGAAATATAAGATTGGACTTCCATAGATGGAAGTCCACATCTATGAATTGGTTACCGATTAAAAAAGTGAGTCCCGAAAACCAAGTAGGAGGTTTGGTCCCCCTCCTATGAACTAATGGGTCCACGGTATGGGAAGCTAACCATTCGCATTCCGGTATGTCAAGGGTTAGCGCTCGTAATCTTTGCTAGAATTGAAAAATGGACCAAATTACCTAAGGGGAGCTAGCAAGGGTTACGACACCAGTGGCTAAGGAAAAATGTCTATTTGGCCTCACTATAAGAAAACTGTGTTTTTTGATGATTTTTTTGAAATTTTAGGCGACATCCAATACAACATCCAGATGTTACAGTGGACGTCATTATTGACATTTGGATGTTCTATTGGATGTCGCCTAAAATCATCTGCGTTGTCCAAAAATGTCATCAACAACACAGTTTTCATCATCAAAAACGCAGTTTTCTTATAATACCTCTAGTGTTGGAAGAAAAACAAAAGGTTACTTGACGGTGGGATAGGGGCCCTGCCTAGAGTGCTAAAGGCTTATATGGGTGAGGTTGTGTGATCGAACCCACCCGAGGCCGAACGGCACGTCCCCCATGGGCATTGGCTCTGACAACGCGATGATCAACATAAATAGGAGAGTTGGTTCCCCACCTATGAACTAAGAAGGTCTGTGGTATGGGGAGCATACCATTCGCATTGCGGTATGCGAAGGATTAGCGTTCGTGACCTTTGCTAGAGTTGGGAAAATGACCTAGATTGTTAAGGGGAGCTAGCAAGGGTTGCGACATCAAGGGCCATTTCTATTCTTGGTTTTCTTTGACCATCCTCATGTTTGGTTTAATTCCATCATTTGTCACCACACAGCTCAAGAACTCAACCTCTCGTTGAACAAAGTTATTTTCTACTCCTTGGTGGTAACTATTTGAACAACCCATTGGTGAGTACATCTTTGTACCTCACCAACGCCCCATGAATGTGGTTTGGGGGAGGCCCATCTCTCTTTGCCTCCCCATGAGTTCCTTGGAGTCGCTCAAATGGAACCCGAACAGAATTTATTGAATTCTCATTTGGTCCATTGAGACCAAATTCAATTTGGCTCCTTTTATCATAAGAATCTTTGTCAATTTTAAATTCACCTCTTTGCCATCACGGCACACCACAATCACACCACCTTGCGACTCAAATCTACTGTGTGAATTTCAAAGAAGGTGTCCCTCAAAATGACGGCACCTCATCCATTTCACCTTGTGTGAAATTTCCACAAATTTCAATGTCCCACACGTCAAGGTCACATGCAACACCACCTCCTTTGTCTCAGGCGGTTCACCCTTTGCAAACTGTGCATTGATGGGCTTGTCCACTCTACGCGTCGGCAAGCCCCAACTCCCTTGTAAGCTTCGGCTTATGAAGGAGTGCGTTGCTTCTTTGTCAACCCATGAGACATTTCTTTCATTTTTTTGAGCCTCAAGGAACAAAAAACTTGGCCATGGCTTCAGGCTACTAGCTTTGGCCACAATGCCACTGTTTAACATTTGGTCCATGGCAACAACATGATTTGCTTTGGCACCACAAAGTCACCCTTTCACATTCCATTTGCGACACGAACATGAATTGCTTTGGTAGCACAATGCCACCTTCCAACATTCCGTCCATGGCACAAACATGAATTATCTTGGTAACACAATGTTACTTTCTAACATTTTGTCCGTGACACAAACATGATTTGCCTTGGTACCACAAAGTTTCCTTCTTTGTTTCCAACATTGGGTGGTTTTTCTCCTTAGGTGCCACCCTTGGTAGAAGGTGTACCTTAGGCTTGCCCTTTATGTTGGTTTGATGGCCCAATTTCTTGCGCTCTTTGCCTCGGGACATATCTCGGCTCAACCCATTTTGTTGTGAAGCGCCACCCGACTTCCTTTCGGGTCCATGGGCTTCAATGCTTTCAACAATCTTGATGGTTCCCGCCACATCTTTGAAAAGCTATGAGAACTTGAACAAAGCGTCCACCATCCATTTTTGTTACACACCTAAGAAAATGCATTTCTTAGAAAAATCGTACATCTTAGATGTAGCATTTATTTGGGTGTTCAAATCGTGCACATAGGCCTTAAAAAACCCCGTGTGCCTCATTTCCACCAAGTTCATTCCCTTACGCATTTCTTGGTACTCCGGCGTGAACCGCTCAACTATCAACTTCATGAAGCCAACCCAAGTCAAGCTTGCCACCACCTCGGGCTCTTGCGTTTTCTTGCTAGTCCACCATTCAAGCGCATGGTCTTCCAAAAAGGTAACCACTATCGCGACCTTATCGTCCCTTTCGGGTGTTTGGACATCATAATAATTGTCCATTTCCAACAAAAATTCATTCATCTCAATTGCCTTACCAAACCTCAAAAAACTACTTGGCATGTTTACTCTGGCCAATTTTTTTGTTGAAGAAGGCCTAGCACCTTGCATCATAAGGGCCTCGATCATTTTATCTTATCGGGCCCTTGCATGCTTACCACACTTGAGTTCTTGATTCATGGAGTCCATGAACTTAAGCATTTTAAGTTGAAATTTCAATCCAACATCACCATTTTTCAAGCTCGTGTGTGCATTCGGTAATCTAGCCCCCAAATTCTCTTGGAGGTTTGTAAGAACCCTTTTCAAAGGACTACCATTTCATCACCAAATCCACCATCATCCCCACCATTCTCATTAGAATCAATGGCGGGGTCAAAATCCACTCGGACATGATCCTTATTCCAATTTGAGCGTCACAACCATTTAGAAACCCTAGGCTCACCATCATCACCAACACATTTGATAACCATCTCTTCTTCAAAGTGCTAGCTCAAAGATTGGAACCCTGCTCTAATACTACATGCCGCAACCCTTGCTAGATCCCCTTAAGTATCTTGGTCAAATAATTCAAACAAGAATTGTGAGTGCTAATCCTTCGCACTGGTCTGTTCAAGTCATTTTAGCCTTTAGTTGGAACATGACCAGCTTGGATGTGATGATCCACATTACTGTTGGTCCGGATGTTATACTCTGGATTAGTTGCATTTAGTTTGCCACCAACATGATTCTTCCCAAGGTCCTCGGTAGCATCTAGTTTCATCAACGGTCAATCTTTGGACGTCCAACTCCTTTCTCATCACGCCACGTCCTGGTAGTGGCAATTTAGGAATAGTCGCAATGGCTACCGGAAGCAAGTCCGGTTCTAATAGGAGCAATTTGTCCTCTTCTTTGTCTGTCATCCCATTTTGCTAATCATACATGAATAGGACTTGAGGCGGGGGGGTGTCCCCTGGTAATTTTTGGTTGACCTTCACATGTTTACTCCCCATCAGTCCTTGAATTACTAGTTGGTCACCTTCCCAATCATGTACCACCTTAGCATTTACCAGCCACGGTTTGCCCAACAATATGGAGTAATTTGGGGTATCATTATGTGATGCCAAACTCATCATGGAAAATGTGACTTGATAGGGCATACCTTCCACATCAATATTGATGTTTTCCAATAGTCCCACTAGCATTGTGGTGCTCTGATGTTTGTAGGTGGCTACTTTTGGTTTGGGCAATCCTAAATGTTTCCTTAAGGTGTCGGTGAGAATGTTCACACCAACTCCCCCGTCGATTAGGACGTCCGAAATATATTTGTTTGCGATTTTGATGGTGATAACCGGCATGGTGTAGTCTACTACAATGGCACCAACCATACTGGTTGGGATCGTGGATGTTTGAGTCGGTGTTGGTTTTGGAGTCCAGGACGGGACGGCCTGCCTCAGGATGAAGTCCTTCAACCCTGGTGCCAACTGTAATAGTTGGCCTAAGGTTAACGTGAATCGACTTTCCAATACCTGATTTGTAACCAAGGCAAAGGATGCATCCAAATTTGCCGTACCTCCTTCACCTACCTCGTAGTTTCTAGGTTCTGACGCACTTGGTCCCATCTAGTCTTGACTGTCATGGTCTATGTTTGGTGATCCAGCCCATTTAGTGGAGAAATTATATTGCTCCCCTTCGTCCAATTGGAAGCGTACACGTTTTGGTTCCGTTTCCTTGGTTAGTTCTTGTTTCTCCAGCTCTTGAAGGCGTTGGACCTCCTTGATACATCCATGCTTCAACTCTTCCTCTTGCCTCCATTCATCATGACCTTTACCCTTCAATGGTTCCTTCTCTCGGAAGGCCACTTCTTCTGGTACCAGCCTTGCTTTCTTCTAGTTACTACAACAACCATAGTAGTTGTAGTCACATCCGGTTTTGGGGACAGATGGTCTTGGTCCGTCCATTTGTGTTGCCCAAATTGTTGGCGAGATTGTTTTCCGGACGGACATTGAAATGCTAAATGTTCAACACTACCACAAATGAAACAAAATTTTGGTCTATTAATTGGTCTGGGTGGTGGCCACCTATTTCTGTTTTGGTCATCGTGGTTGTACCTGGGCTTGACTAGTTCCATCCCCACAATATGCACGGTAGCTTGTAAAGGCCTCTTCATGTTGGGTCGGTAGTTTGCACTTTGCGGGTTACCCCAACAATTTTCTACTTTATGTCCTCTTCCGCTAGAACATGAGCACAACGGATCCAAATCTTTATGTCTCATATGCTGGCTCGTATTACTCGAACTAGTATTTTTTACTAGTTGCACTCCCACCCTCTAGGGAATTCAATTTCCTTCAGCGTCAAAAACACTTTCTTTACAAGTCATTGCTGATTCTTTCGAACTGATCAATGTTTTTTTGGCCATACCAACTGTGGCTACTCATAGGTAATCTGGCAGGCCTGCCCTAAAACACATTTTCAACCATTCGTCATTTGGATGGTACGTCAAGCAGTTCGCCAATTTGGTCAACCATTCGTAATATGCCTCCACGTCCTCCGTGTTTTTTATTTTTAAGGCCCTCAACGCCATATACGCTTGCATGTCCTTCTGCACCTTCCTATATCTCCTAGAAAACGCATCCAATAGCTAGTCCAAAGTACAATGTGGGTGACTATCGGTATAGTTTTCATTCCATTCTGACACATTCTTTTGGAAAGAATATGTGAATAAATTAATCAATGCCTCATCGTCCATTTCCCCCATTGTATATGCCCATTTTTTAAGTACGGACGTGAGTCTGGGTTTGATTTGGGGTCATATATCGAAAGTGGTAGCTTGATCCCTGACTTACTAGGACTGACCCTCACTATTGGTGCTGGCGGGGGTCCTGGTGGGTAGTATCGTGGCCATGGCCAAGGTGCCATGGCCGGAGTTGTCTTTTCCTCCATCCGTCTTAATGCCCTCCTGGTTGACCTTTGTCTCCTTGGTTCTCTTTTTGGTTCATCATCCTTGTTGTCATCTGTGTCGTCACTTCTTCCCCCTCTTGGGGGCCCTGGAGGTGCTCCTCCTGGAGGACCACCTAGGTACTCGGCGCTTGGAGAGGGACTATGCTGGGACGTCCGATGTGGGGGTAGGTGTGGTGGCTAATCACCTCTTATCGGGCTATGTGATGCATAACCACCTACCAGTTCATCCGTTGGTGGATGGACCCGGGAGGTGGTGACCAGAGGTGGTACCCATGTGGACGTTCGTGGTTGATACGTGGTCGATATGGGAGTGCTTGTTGTCCTTGGCTCATAATCATAGGCCATACGACCAATCGGTACAATATGACTGGTTGGTGCTCGTGTAGTCATTCTACCGATGCGTGATGGATGTCTGCTCTGGTTCCACTCTCCATGGGGCTCTTGGGGATAAATTCGACTAGTTCGTCCTGAATGACCTGTCATGTCATTAAAACTAGTCGATCCCACTACTCCAGTGTGACCAATGTGACCAACGGTACGACATGAAGAATTGGTGTCTGGAGATCAATCTGGTTGGGTTGAGATTCATGTCTTGGAAGGTTGGTGTGGTTGGCAACCCCCATCCTTGACTATAGGTGCTACGAGGTTGGACGGTTGGTTGAATCGTTTCGGCTGGGGTCACTACCAGTTCTTCCCTTGGTTGTAAGACAATATTGTGTGAGTGGACTTGTAGGACACTATGTGTGAGGTAATATTGTTTTTGTTGTGGGTATGAGCTCAGTTGTCTATTTGGAATGAGTTGGGACATTTGTGCCGGTTGTGTAGTACATTGCCTACTGCGATGCAACATGTTGTGACAATCCCAACACGGATGTTGGCTCTACCGATCTGTTGTTGGTGGTAGTCGAGACAGTCGCTTTGCACCAGACTAGTTGTCAAGAATAACTTGTGAGAACAAGTCCACTATACCCATGTCATTATTGTAAGGTGGGGCTGCATGGTTTGGAACGTCCCATGGGCTTGGTGAGACGCCCCATGAGTGTGGAATGTTTGGTGTGGTTGGACGCCCTCCTCCCATATTGCATGTTTGGGTGGGCCCCCATGGCATGGGTGATTCTAGATGTGCAACACTGGTTGGAATATCAGGTGATACGTCTTCTAGTGGAGATGAAACTTCCACCACCGGAGACAGTTCTGGTTTTTTTCTCTCCTTATAAATGTGACACGTCTTTGGACAGGTGGTTGATGTTGGTTAACATTTGGGTTAAACCTTGTAAGTGACAGCCTCATCAGTCACCCATGGTATTCCATGGCCCGCTAGAATGTCCTGGTCCATGGATCCTATGGGACAGCCAAAATGGGACGTGACGTGATTTTGGGACGGTATGAAATCAAGGAACTCTTCTCATAAATGCTCCAGCAAGTCATTGGACTTTCCAAACCTTGGTGGGTCGGATTGTTGTACACGGTCTTCCTGATGAGATGTTAAGCCGTCAGGTTCGACTGGTAAATCTTCACCTATGACGGGTGACGGCGGTTGGGCGTCCCCACTCCGCCGACCATACATGTGATGATTTCTGTAATTCTCATACTCTGGAAAAAATGCCCTATGCATGGCATCTGCATGTTGAGTGGCTTCCCTTGAGTTACTTTGTCTAATGGGCCTCTCCGATTCTGAATCATTACTAGATGAGACGTTTGGATTCGGATGAAGTTCCATAGCCCTTCGCCTAGTAATGCTTATGGTTTGCACGCGTGCCATCAAAACTACCTAAACTCTGATCGTGTTAGATCTGGTACGTGGCTCTGCCTCCTGTTTGATTCACACTTGCAGTGGCAGGTCATCCTTAGACGTCTTCGGACTGAGTAGATCTGGCTGAGTGGCCACAGTCTGTCCACCAACTCATTTGGTTGTTGGAATCTTTGGTGCACCCTCCTGTCCTAGATGTACTTCCACGCCCCAAGTGGTTTTTGCCCCTTGCTGCAAGTAAATCACAACAATTTTGCCAATCTATACCAACTGTACTCCTTGTTTTGGATCTAGATCCATTAGACTATCACCCTAACCTTAAGCTTCAAAAGAAGCAAATGAGATAGAGTTGCGATACCATTGCATGGTCACCAAATGTTAATGGTGTTTCGCACTCCTTCTTTGCTCCATTAACTAGTTCGCTGCCAGTCACATCCAAACCTTGCAAAAAAATCTCCCAAGCTAGACCTTCATCCTTAGAAAGCTCTTTTGATATATAATCCCCTAAAACTTCCGTTTAAGGCTCGAAACTCTACTCAGGATACTACCTACCAACTCGTGTTTTTGGCCCGATCAACCAATTTTCGGATGTCGTTTCCACACTGTAAGCTTAGATCTGGCATCTCTGACTTTCTACCAACCTATGGTAGAGTTTTCGGGTCTTTCTGACCACTTTCATATTTTCGACCAGCTCTTGGTTTTGGTTAGATCCGCTAACTTCTAGAGGTGGTTTTTGCAAACCAGGTCCGGATCTGACCTCTCTAACCTCCTACCAACCTAGGGTACAATTTTCGGGTCATTCTAACTACTTGCTCTGGACATCCTCCCTTGAGCGTCACGTCCGTGCATATCCACCATTCCTACTTTCTAATGCATTCCTTGGTACTACATCACAAACTCTCCGATGCACATTTTCAGTAACACATTCAACACCTACGTTTTGTCAACACTAAAGACTAAGTTAGCTTACAAGAAAAGCAGTAATAAAATAATGCCAACAATAAACCTACTCTCTAAATCCTTCTTTCAACACTTTATTGCTTGTTTTCTAGAACTGTTGTCCGTCTGGAATGCCACACAATTTTTAGGATGTTACACATCCAGATCTAAAACTTACAAGCATACACACCTTCTCTAAGGATCCAAACTATCTTCGCATATGTGTACTAAGAGAGCCAAAAGGCTCTAAAACCATCCTTATATACTTCAAAACAACTACCTACTAGGTGGGTCAATTTGGTAGGTTGCCACCTTGTCAAAACACTGCAACTAGCTGTCCTGACGCGTTTTTGCCCTCTGTCCAGTTCATGACCAACTGGCATACTATTATAAAAATGGTCAACTAGTAAAAAACTCGCAATGACATTTTAATAACTTTGAACCTACAAGTCATTTTCAGACTAGCTAAGTTACTAACACCAAATAATTACTACTACTGAATAGACTATTCAATAGTAAAACAATAAAAACCAACTAGTGGACGTCCTAACAACTAGTTGTATTAAGGACAAAATTAACGTCAACTAGTAAAATGACATTTTTTGCCCTTATGACAATTTGTGAAACATAGTGTTAAATCCTACCTTAACAGTAACTTTTTGAGACAACTCATTCGTGAAACATTTCTACCATTCATTTGAGCCTCAAGGTATAAAAGACTTGGCCTTGGCTTAAGGCTACTAGCCTTGGCCACAAAGCCACCATCTAACATTCGGTCCGCGGAAACAACATGACTTGTCTTGGTACAACAAGGCCATCTTCTAACACTTGGTCCACGACACAGACATAATTTGCCTTGGTACCACAATACCACCTTCTAACATCTCGTCCACGGTACAACATGTTTGGCCTTGGGACCACAATGTCACCTTCTAACATTCTATTCGCAGCACAAGCATTATTTGCCTTGGTACCTCAATGCCACCTTCTAACATTTTGTCCGCGGCACAAACATGAATTGCCTTGGTACCACAATGCTACGTTGTTTGTTCCCAACATTGGGTGGTTTTTCTCCTTAGGTATCACCATTGTTGGAAGTTGTACATTCGGCTTGCCCTTTGTGTTGGTTTGATGGCCCAATTTCTTGCGCTCTTTGCCTTGGGACATATTTTAGCTCAAACCACTTTGTTGTGAGGCGCCACCTGACTTCCTTTTGGGACCATTGGCTTTAATGCTCTCGGCAATTTTGATGATCCACGCCACGGCCTTGACAAGTTTTAAGAACTTGAACAAGGTGTCCACCACCCACTTTTGCTATCCTACCTAAGAAAATACATTTCCTAGAAAACCTGTCCATATTAGGTGTAGCATTCATTTGGGCATTCAAATTTTGCACATAGGCCTTAAAAGACCCGTTGTGCCTCATTTGCACCAAGTTCATTCCCTCAAAAAATTCTTGGTACTCCGGCATGAACCTCTCAACAAATAACCTCATGAAGCCAACCCAAGTCAAGCTTGCCACCACCTCGGGCTCTCGAGCTTTATTGCTAGTCCACCACTCAAACACATGGTCTTTCAAAAAGATAACCACTATGGCAACTTTGTCGTCCACCTTGGGCCTTTGGACATCATAGTAGTTGTCCAATTCCAACACAAATTCTTTCACCTTTCTTGCCTTGCCAAACCCCGCAAAAATATTTGGCATGTTTGCCTTGGCCAATTTCTTTCTTGGAGAAGAAGGCCTAGCACCTTGCATCATGAGGAGCTCGACCATCTTTGTTTTGTTGGCCCCTCTCATGTTTGCCACACTTGAGTTCTTAATTCATGAAGTCCATGAATTCAAATAGTTTGAGTTGGAATTTCAATCCAACATCATCACTTTCCAAGCTCTTGGGTGCATTTGGTAATCTAGCCCCAAATTTTCTTCGAGGTTTGCGGGAGCCCTTTCAAGGAGCTCTTCCATTTTCACAACGAATCCACCATCATCCCCACCACTGTCATTAAAATCAATGGTGAGGTCAAAATCCACTTAGACATAATCCTTGTGGGTTCCATTTTGAGTATCTGTGAGCCCAAAATGGTGCCCACATGTGTTCTTAACCCTTTGAAACTATTAGAAATTATGTTTTGATGTTTTATGATTATTCACAAAAATATAAAAAGAGTGAGGCTTGAGTGAAGTTATGTTTAGACCTTAGGTTGATTAGAAGTTTAGCGGTGTGGAGAAAATTCCTTAGTTAGGTGAGCATTGTGTGTGGTGAACCAAGGGTGGCTCCTTGAGTTAAATGTTTGAATTAGGATCTATGTTGTTGGTTTAAGAGTTGAAGGCTTAAAGGATAGGATAAGAGCCTACAAAGTAGGAGAGGATCGAGGGGCTTATCTTGAGCTTTGAGGGGTGCTCACCCCTTCCCTCCCCCTATATATTCCTCTCTCTCACCTTCTTCACTCACTTGTGTTCCTATTCACTCTCTCTTTCCTTTGTGCTCCTTGGCACCCCATGTGTTATAAGTGTGGGTGTGTGGGAAGCAAGAGAGGAGCACGTGTGTGTGCAAGGTTTCAAGGGAAGAACCAAGACCAATTAGTCTTGAAGATTAGCTTCACATTGTTGGATGTAGTCTTGGAGTTAAGGCACTTAGAAACAAATGCTTAGCTAATGGTGTTCAACTTCTAGCATTTAGAGTTATAGTATTTAGATTTATAGTGTTTAGACTCATGGCACCTAGATTTATAGCATTTAGATTTATGTTGGAGCATTAACACTTAATTTTGTGGGTTTAGCCGAAAGTTGGTTCAGACCAGCTGAACTGCTGGGTTTCGAGCGGGTTCAGACCAGCTGAACTGTTGGGTTTCGAGCTGGGTTTAGACCAGTTGAACTGCTGGGTTTCGAGCTGGGTTCAAACCAGCTGAACCGCTGGGTTTCGAGCTAGGTTCAGACCAGCTGAACCGCTGGGTTTCGAGCTAGGTTCAGACCAGCTGAACCGCTGGGTTTCGAGCTGGGTTCAGACCAGCTGAACCGCTAGGTTTCGAGCTGGGTTCAGACCAGTTGACTTGCTGGGTTTAAGCTGGGTTCAGACCAGCTAACTTGCTGGGTTTTGAGCTGGGTTTCGAGCTGGGTCGACCGACTAATTTACGACCGAGTTCAAGCTGGGGTTGTTAGTTAGGCCAGTTAAGAGGCTAATTAAGAGGCTAGTTAGTTAGGCTAGATGGTTAGGCTAGTTGGGTTAGTAGCTGCATTAAGGTGTGAACTTGGGAAGTTGTTGTGAGGGACTTGTGGAAGAGGAGGCGATGATAAGTTATATAAGTGTTTTTCAACACTTGTATTAAAGACTTATGTGCCTCATGGAATCAACAAGCCATAGCCTCAGCGAGGTGTCATGCACTAGTGAAGAATCGTCAGCCAAGACCAAGTTTGCAAGAGGGAAATCTTTGAGGGCATGCGTGGCAAAGGCGGTGGGGTGGACTCTTGAGAAAGCCAAGGATGTACCTATGCAAGAGAGTCACACTAATAAAATGTCATGACTTGAAGTAAGTTGTAAGTCCATTAAGGTAGAACGTACATTCCATGTTACTACGAGTTTTTATGTTACACTTGTGATCTCCAAACCCATTACCCGGACTAGGACGCTTAAGGGTGGTGGGTTTGGCCTCACAATATCAAAACTTTTTAAAATACCTGGGTTCACCATCATCACTTGCACGTTTGGTAGCCATCTCTTCTTCAAAGTGCTAGCTCAAAGAAAGGAACCCTATTTTGATACCATGTGTCGCAACCCTTGCTAGCGCCCCTTATGAATCTTGACCCTTTGTCAATACTAGCAAGAGTTACGAGCGCTGACCCTTTGTATTCCGCCATGCGAATGGTTAGGTCCCTATACCGCAGACCTTCTTAGGCCATAGGAGAGGGACCAAACCTCCTACTCTTTCATTCGGGACTCACACCTTAATCGGTAACCAATTCTTAGATGTGGACTTCCATCCATGGAAGTCCAATCTTATGTTGATCATCGCATTGCCGGAGCAACACTACAACAACCCGAGCCATATTAGGCAACTATGCCCTCATATTGGGCCAATGCCCATGGAGGCCGTGCCGTTTGGCCTTGGGTGGGTTCGACCACACCACCTCACCCATATAAGCCTCTAGGACTCTAGGTAAGGCCCCTACCCAACCGTCAAGCAACCTTTTATCTCTCTCCCAAAACTTGGGGCCATGTAGACATTATCCTTTAGCCGTTGGGGCTGGAAGTCCCCAGCAGCTTCAGAACCCCATAACTTTTCCATATGATTTTTGATGCTAACAATTGACCATTCCATCGTCATCCACATTTCACGTAGATGCCAATGGACTATTCACTTACCCTATGGGGCAAGCATTAAGGAAATTATGCCATTTCAAAGCTTTGCATTCCCGGGAGCCACTCCTAGGCCACTGCTGTACCAGGGCGCTGTCTCGGGACAATTCCCCACTCAAATTGCTATATTTTCTAGCTCGCACTTGCTAGAGTTGGAAAACGGTGATAATAAGTTTAAAAAGAGCTAACAAAGGTCACAATTGTCTCACTGAAATCCACTCCGGTTTTTTGAGAATAATTTTTTGCTACTATTCTCACTTTATACCTAGCTATTTCACCCGATGCATCATTTGGATAAGAAACACTCATTTCGCCTCCTCAGCTTACAATTCTTCAAAGTTATGTAGTGTTGTCACAAATACCTTACACGAGTTTGGTGGGGGCCAACCTCAAAATTGACCAAATTCGATATCCGGATAGGATTCCCGTGGAAGTCATTATTACCAGCATCCACCATAAATAACCAATAATAATAAAAACAAAAATAAAAAACCCAAGGCAATGAAAGGGGAGAACCCATCATTGGAAACAAAACGCATCCAGCTCAATTTCAGAAGTTACCGGCTGGAGAACATCCTCCATGGTTTTTGATGTCATTTGCTATTACGTGCCATGCCGTGCAATAACTTCTTGTTCATGACTATGGTTTCCAGTAGCCAATGTTCAATAGTTTGTGCAGACATTATGGAACATTCAAAACTGCATTTGTTGGGAAAATCCACCTCCAAGTACACGTATGGAACATAATTCATCACAAATGCACATTTCAAAGAGATTCTGCATTTGTGGATGATTGACAACAAATACACGGCCAAATTGGATTTCTTCCAATGCGTTGTGGCAGAGACAAACCCGCCAAATTATCATATAGAGAATGAAGGTCACCTAATGCAATGAAGGCCCATATCATATCATGAACATCGTAATTGAAATTGGAATGTTGTGCAACCTTACCAATCACCTGGGAGGGCATTACAAGATTTTTTTGCCGAAATTTTTTGTGCCTTAGTTCTATTCCTCAATTGCACGGTATCGTGCACTTTGGCAGCTTGCATAAATTCAGCTTTCTTGCATAATGAGTTGGTTGTCTTCCATTTCGACCCTTGTTCAATGGCAGTAAAGGATGCCCTACTACAAAAAACTAAGGTAACATTACTCATCAGGGTGAAAATACGCTACGGTTGTACAAAATCGCAATCACGGCAACATTTCAAGGCAGGGTGAAAGTTTGAAGCCCAATTTACCCTATTTTGGTTACTTTCTATTAAAAATGATCAGTAGGCATAGTCTTACATCTCGCATACATTGAAGATTGCTTGATAAGAATTGACTTGCATCTACTAATTCATCATAATGAGTACAAACATGTAATGTTTGTACTATCACAGTTTCAGGGCTAACCTAAATGTATTTATTTTGTGAAGTTATAGTTTAAATTCTTATTTTTTAAAGAATCATATTCAATGATCCAATCATTATCTAACATCCCCAACCATTCCTATATGCCTAAAGGAAGTATATAACACAAAACCTCGGCAAAGGGAGGTTTACGATTGGCGGGCCAAAACATGTGCTAAAAATCATTTTTTGAATTTTTTTTTTCAAAATAAGTTAAAATACCTTTAGATGTAGATGGGCCTGCCAATGAATTTGGACAAAAATGATTGTTTCCCTCCAGAAGGGAGCATCGGAGATTTTAGCCCCCATTTGAGCTTCAGCCCATCAAAAACGATTAGGGTTTCCTTGTGTACTGGTTTTGTACACTGCGTACTGGTTGTATATTTTGAGCCAATCGTCGTCGACCGTGTGGCGAGAAAAACAAAGAATGACTTGACACCTCCAGGTTTAGGGGGGTGCTTTCCGGCGACATTAGAAGCGACAGTAGAAGCGACAGCAGAAGCAACAAAGAAACCATCCACAATAGAAAAGCGACCAAGTCTGCCGCCTGGATACACGGAGGACCGATCGTCGGAATTGTTGTACTAATTGTACATGGTGGTACTCAAGGGCGGGGGGGGGGGGGCGACCGTAGCATATTATCACCCATCATGCGAATTATTTTTTCCATGCTTGGAATCTAGATAATATAACGTACACCCCACAATATGGGGCAGTCCCTTTACTTGATCCAGGAAGGCGATGTACTTTGGATAACGCCCATTCCTTTTGAACATCACCGAAGTGTCCTTGTAAAAAACTTTGATTACGGAAATCATTTGTTCCCCTTTTTTGCACAAATCTTGCTCATTGTTTATGCACCTAGATTTGTGGTTGATTCCAGCATAGGCTTCTGCTACAACCTTCCCTTCGAAATTTGGGTGCAAAACCCATACCTTCACTCTTATTCTGATTGGATTTTACAACACAAATTTTGAAACACACAATTTCATTAAAACCTTGGCATTGATGACCTTTAGAGGTCAACTTCAACCCATTTTACATACATCAATTCCATCATGCATGAAAATCACGATCACATTGTTGCGACACTCACACAATTCTAAGGTCGCCTGCCAAATTCGAGTTGTGTGATGATAGATGCATCAATCTGCGATGTTCTCTGCTTCTTCGTTTGAGGACTTGTACATTTTGTTCTGATTCTCTGAGTTCTTCTCTCACATGCTCTTGGCTCAGTCACCAACTTTCATTTCATTGGAACCTTGGATAACACAAGGAGTTCTTCGCCATCTGATTCTGTTCCAATTGGATTGCGTCCAAGATCTTCCTTGTTGGATTCATCACCTTCTTGCAGGCTGATATTGACATCACCTTTCTTTCTATCATTCTTCTTGTGGGACTTTGTCTTCCAATGTACATCATTATTGTCACTCTTCTTCCCTGTCCCTCCATCTTCATGTAAATCCCCTATGTCCTCAGGCCATCTCAACTTCGGAAAGGTCATTTGAACATGAAAACTTTTCCAGCCAAAGCTTATCGTATCCTCCTCATAGCTGTAGTCCATTACATGTGAGCTCTTAGGAGACCTCGAAGGGCTTCCTGTATCTATCCCTGTTGACCTCCCTCGTGAGCTTGAGTTTCTTACCTTTGTGGAAGGTTCATTTCTCAGCATTTTCTTTGAATATTTTATGGTTGTACGAAGGCAATCATTGGATAAATGGTCGGAAGACAATAGCTCAACAGTCTACATCAATCTCCCTTTCGCCGCCATATCATTCGTGCTACCACCATGATTAGCGTCATTAGTTGACAAAATATTATCAAAATCAATATCCACACACTTGGCACACTTTTGGTCATCGATCCCTTTCAATGATGCATTTCTGGACTTCATATCCTTCATATAACGCGAAGATCTCCCTCCGCCCCTGCTTCTACTATTCGCTTCATGCAAGTTCAACTTGGCATGTTGCATATGTGACTTGCTTTCTCTGTGATGAGAGTCCCTTAAATGGGTGCTAGAAGTCCTTCTCAATCCATTCAACACCTTTGTCGTCGTGCGATTACTCAGCCTCGGAGCCTTTTCAGCCTTTGGTGCACTGTCATGTGCAACATGCATATTGGCTTGAGCAGAGACGTTGTTTGCTAGAGAGTCACATTCTGACGATAAGTTGGAAACAAATTCATTTACCAATGCATGCAATTTGTTGCTAATGTCAAACATGGGTGGTCGCTCCAAAGGATGAGGAAATCTTTGTTGTTTGTGATGTTTGCGTGCGACGCGGCAGTGCCATCACATTGGTGACATTGTCTTTGTGTTGTTGCATACATTTGTAGCACAACAATGGGTGAGAGATTTTGAACATGCATAGTCTAGATTATCTAGATAATTTATGCAATAAAACCCCAAAAATTTAAATAAGCAATCAGTGGAAGGCATAGGGCGAGAAATCCATACAAACACTAAGAAGTTGGGAATGGTGTTTACATACTTTTGGCGTAAATATTTTTTCATGTGCATATGTAGTACAATGCATACCATCTTCAGTTCTGCCTGCCGATCGATTCTCTTGACAAACATTTTTGCGTTTCTCCTACATTTGCACATACACACAAAACATATTACAATGTCAAGAAATTATGTAAACATGCTGATGAAAAATTATGGAAATAATTATAGTTATTAAACCGTACATGGACCTCATTGTTGCTATATTTTCCACAGCCACACCTTCATGCCAAATTTGCCCAGCGAGAGGTGAAAAAAGGATAACGTACTACCGTGCCTTTTTTGATGATGCATTTGCCTTGTTTCTTTCGCATTCTTTGCTCCCTTCCATTGACTTCCAATAATCTACCAACTACAACCATGCCGCTGATGCACAATCATTAGACTTACTGTGGTCACCGTGTAGGGTCCAATGACGATGATACAGTGCTCTATTTCTCTTGTAAAAACATTGTAGAAATCCCGCTATCATGCTTTCTGGAAGAGGCTTCTCTATTATGAACTGTCGCTTCACTTCTTTCATGATTTTTTGCATGGTGGATGGATTTTTTATGTCTATATCGGCGTTCGGAACAATTACAAGTGCAGCTAATTTTAGGGTGTTCAAGAATTGCGCTTTGTATTGAACTATGTTTCCACTATTGTTTTGTTGGAGCCGGATTTGTGGCACTCTGCCTTCCACAATGGATATTTTCACTTCTTTTAAATAAGACTTCTCTTTTACTCTAAGTTGTTTCTTTTGTGACGACGTAGAAGGTGGGGATGACTTATTGGAGTTTGTACCTAACAATATGGGACTATTGCTTGTATGGGTCACCGGCGTTTGCTCCTTCATGGAGTCATGCGGGTCGCGCAAGTACCTCCTCATGATGATGTATGGGCAGTAGAAGTTGGATGACTAGCTCGACGCCCCAATGTGGATGGAGCCGGCCTTGCAATTTTTGGTCCCTTGACTGTGTAGGAATCCCCATGACCCCCACTCGTATCTCTCGCTACATGAATTTCTTTGTGCACCCCACATTTGCCTTGTATTGGAGCATTGGAGCAATGACTCCCGCCACGGCCTGGCCTTTTGTAGCTTCCACAGGCATGCATTGGGTCCGTGTGCGAAGTTGCGTACTCTCATGTCCTGAACAGTGCAACTATTGGGAAATGTTGTACTCTTTTCCTGGCCTATATCCGGGTTGGGAGCTAAATGTTGCACCTTGTGGTAGATTGTGCAATGGCAAAAAAATGTGTTTAGGATGTGCCTTCGAATTGACTCTCTTGTGGTTGTGTTGGATATGACAATTAATTGGTTGTCAGCCATAAACCCCCACCCTTGTGCGTCTGTGGTCCAGGTGGAAGTTTATGGCTCACATGTCTTTGTCGATTCTTAGCATCGGAGACCCCACACTCATATTCCAATGAATTTAAATATCAAGCACACTATTTTTATTAAACCCCACAGGGCATTAGTATTGAAAAACACTTATGCATCTATGATGGCCATTACATCAAAGCGACGCTAACATTCCCGTCCTCTTTTAATTTCCTACATGATCTATGTGCTATCCAACTGACTAATCCAATCATTAGTACCCTAAGGTACCTCCTCTCACCTTAGAGGTTAATTGAAATCCCCTTAGCCCTATTGCCACTAATTCCCCTTCCTGCCTTGACACCTTGCTCGGAGCCTTGGTCCGTTAGTCAAGCCAGTAGCCAGCGAGCCTTCGAGGCCATGATCTGAGGATCGGCTCTCACCCTCGGCGAGCTTCACCGAGGCTTCCCTGAAATCCTACTTGAAATCCAAAATCTATAATGCTCGCCGAAGGCTCTTGCCTGTAATCCCACAACCTGAATTCAGAATCTGTGATGCCTCGCCGAAGGCTCCTACCGGTGATCCTAACACCTGAATTCAAAATTTGTGATGCCTCGCCGAAGGCTCCTGCCGGTAATCCCAAAATCAAAATCTGTAATGCTCGCCGAAGGCTCCTTCCCCCCTCGAGAGAGCCATCCCCCTTCTCCTCACACCTCTGGGGTCCTCCCTCTGGATCAGAGGTCCCGAGCCCTATCCATCCGAGGAAGTAGTACTCCCCCTAAACCACTTCTCCTTTATCCTAAACCGAACAATTAACCCTAGGCAAAAACCACATTTCCCACTAAATCCCACACAAATTCTAACCTAGTTAACTCAAATCCTAAATTAACCATTACTAACAACCCCCCTAGCTCCTCCAACCCCAATCCTAACACAACACCCGTTCAACTCTTCCAACTTAACTTTAATTAAAACACAAAAACTTCACTCTTTTTATAATTTTGAGTAATTGAAGAAATGCCAAAGCAACCGGTCTAATGAACCTTTGAGATAAAAACACATGTGGGCACCATATTGGGCTCACATTGGTGTATGCATTGGATGAGGCAACGGGTGTCCCAATACATGGATTGTACATGGATTGGCCTCTACCACCTATACTTCCAAAAAACGGTTGTCCATTTTGCCAAAGAATTGTGTTGTGTGGTTGATGGTAGGTTGTTGAATGAGGCATGCCGAACATCTTCATGCAATGTTGGATGACAATCTTGGTATACATGGCTTGTTCCATACCAACCATGTGTTGGGACCTACTTCAATATATCCAAGGTTTCCAACAAATTGCAATAAGAGGGCAAGGAAAGAGTTGCATGCCCTGTTTGGGCAATGCATGTGTGGAACTAGCATTATGTCCACTTCAACATCAAGAGCAAGTGGATAATGGTGTCATTTCAGAAAAATATTGTGCAATTCCAACAATGGCCGGGGAATGCGGTATACCTATGTTTGGTCGAACCTCGGGGGTTGCGCCTGTCCAACTCTAAATACATGTACCTACATATTGGAAAAAATTGTCGTTCAATTGCAGAACGTTTGTTTTAATCCTTACTCCTTCAACTCTCAAAGATCATGACATGCTTTCCATATTGCCAGAAGGCTTGCATCAGAGTTGTACAATTTCAAAACCAAAATGTAAGAAACACGTACCCCACACGTCAAATCGTCCACAAACTGTGTGCTTCTCACGATGTCGAAGTTTGCGAGGTTCACATTCTCGTATTGGTCGTCCATGCTATGTCTCTGCATTTTGCCAATCACAACATCAATTTCAGGTCCGACTTGTACACAATAGGTGTTGTGCAAAAAACTATGATAATCATTGGTCTACGATGGGTTACCTTGCAACACTACAATCCACACCAAACAACCCAACAAATTATCGATTGTCCCTGGAACAGAGGCTTCTATGTGGACAACTTGCTTTTTTTTTCTTCTTAAATTTCGTCTTTGGCTTGTAACTTTTTTGCCTTCCTCTTCAACATTTGTTTGCAAAGACAATATCCTCAGCATCAAAAGCAACCCGCTATTGCAATTCACAATAGTGCAATGGGCATAACTAAGAACCAAAGTGTGATAAAAAATATTCCAAGCAAAGGTGTAATATCCAAGAATCTACAACTACCACACAATTTTGGAATACAAGTAGTTGGGGTTTCCGATGTTCATATCAGCATTTAAAACCAACTTGGCACCCCTTGCCCAAAAACCAGCACATTATAGATTTCATGTTACACCTATTGTCCCTTCCCATGTGCATTACCAGGTAGACGTTAATCATTTGTCACAATATGAATACAGTCAAGAATCGGGAGGATGCAAAATAAACTAAACATATATGACCTAGAGGACATTGGGATGTCAGAGTAGGTAGATTTACCCTGAGGACAATGACATTAAAAAAATTTGGGAGGTGCCATAAATGACCATACGACACTACCTACTCCAGGCACTCTCAAAGTTCGAACCCCCAATCACGATCAACACCATCTCCAACCCGTCCCAAACAACCTGGTCTTCAATCCCATGCCCACGGCCGACTCAACTTTCAATCTTGCCAAGCAAACGACCGCTCACGGGGTGGGGACAGCCATGGGCCTAAATCCACAGTGATGGTGGGTCCAAGATGCTACCAACACATCTTAAACATTGTCAAATTAAATAGGGATTCGGATCAACACGGGAAAGGCATGAGAACACAAGAAAAACCCCAAGAAGGCAACGCATGTACAACTTATAGTTTATTTGAGACATCTCATGGGCTCATAAGCAAGATTGGCCAGAAGGTTTGGCCAGTGATGTGTGTGGTACTTGACAGCCACACGTGTCCCTTCCGTATCTAAAAGCATAATCATATCTACGAACGGCGCAAAAACCTGCACAACCAAGAAGTTGGGAGGTCACGCACAACCGCATCCTGCAAATCCTACACACCATATTGTTACATGCCAAAGGTACACCAAAAGTTCAACAAATGTGGGTAAAATCAAGAGCATTGAAACGAGCGCTCCACAAGGACAACACAACAATCACCTGCATACAGAAACATTGAACATTGCCTAAGTCAAACACAACAACAATGTGCAGTCAACCAATATAGGAATGAGAGCACCAAAAAATATCATTGCCAAGCCTCCTCTTCCATACAGCCTGCACATTCACCGCCCACATCGGAGAAGAAGCACAAAAATCCGCATATGTCAGTAAACCACAACCAAAATATAAATTAATCCCATAAACAATCCACAGTCACAGTCATGCGCTTCTTCTCATACTTGACCAGACAACCTTGAACTATACTAACTCATCATCAGCGCTAGCACACGGTCAACATCACTCGTTAAGGTTGTGGGTTGGGGATTCTTAATTGCCATGTATTTATGTAGAAGGCATGGTCTTCTAGTCTATGGAAGAAGCAGGCTTTACTTAAGTTGAGTTCATTGGAGAAAGAGAACGACTCTCAACGCCAATTGCGGAGCCTCAAAAGAAATTGGGTTGCCTACAGAGACAATATGCCAACATGTTGTCAATGCACATTTGTAGGCTCCATTCCCAATGGTATCCATTCCCAAGTAATTTGCACGGATCCTTGTAGACTTGGCCCGACCGACTCAACAAATGGAACATAGAGATGGAAAAGACTGTAATGGCAAAAGTGAAACTATGGATGCATACATTGGAGTGCAGATACAAAGCTTGGAGATTCATGATTTGTCAAAGGATGATAATATGGTTTGCAACAGGTGGCCTATTCAAGATGGCAAGCGGAGGCATCAACCATCTCCTAATGCGGATAAGAATAGAGCAAGTGTTAGGGCAACTAAGCACACCAAGGCTTTCAAGTCCCTCACAGTTGTTAGGCATGTGAATACCAGAGCACCTGTGATGGCAAATGCAATATTAGCTTTAATAAGGATGGTATTTGGAGGGGGCCTTTGTGTCAGGATGTGGACTCCGCAATAGAGGGGGGCCTCTTTTGAGATAGTAGAAACTGGTCTACATGAGGGGAAGGAACTACGTCACGAAGAAAACAACAAACCTATTGCAGATGTGGTGGCAACGACACAAACACGGACACCAACACGAACACCAACACCTCAGGATGCGTATAGATAGAAGAAATTTGAAGAGGGCAAGGCAGTGCTGAAATGTATAAAACTTATTGCCACATTCAACTGTAAGCATAGTGTAGGGTTGCAAGGAGAAGGCAAGGTGAGCCAAACAAATGCATGTGGTAAAGCTAATAGAAGGTCACTAAAGTTGACAAAGGCGACGAGGAAGTGAACGACAGAGCAACAAAAGAAGGTGGCCCGAATGAGACAGAAAAAAATACGATCTGAATGAAATAGAAGCAAACGAAGGTGATACAAAGGAGATAGAAGCATAAGAAGGCTGCGAGTTTAGTCTGCGATAGCTTGGTTGGCCAACTGCCAACCTAGTAAGGCTCACCTCTACCTTCTACTTGGAAAATTAGCTCACAATTTTAATGGAGATCTGTAGGGAGAGGGCCCCGGGTAGGGGCAATAATGAAACAATCAAGGGGGAGTGGGAATGCCAGTGATGTGGCCCCATCATTGTCAGGGGCTGGATCAAATCCACGGTTCACTTCACCCCATGTAAGTACGCAAATCTAGCAGCATGGCGATGGTAATCAAAGAGTTAAATCCAGCCCCTGGCAATGATGTCGCCACATCAATGTCATTCCCACTACCTTTGGGATCTTTTTCATGATTGCTTCTACCCGGGGCCCTCTCCCTAGGGCAGTACATGGGCCCAAGACCACCCACGATCGACGGTGGAAATTGGCCCGGGCAGCACTGGGTTCCCCATCGACGGTGGAAATTAGCCCGGGTAGTTCGGTTAGGAGTTTTCGGCGGCGGGCCCCATGACAACTAGGCATCTCCATGCCTTCGCCTTCACCATCCCCGTCATTCCCATCCCTCGGCATCAGATCTTGTTTTGTTCTGCAGTTTTCACACACTATAAGAAAACAGTGATTTTTATGACGTTCAGCAAAACACGTTGTCACGTGCTTTTGAACAGGTAGTACGTCGCCGAGGATATGATCCAAAATCCATTTTTTTTCGTGACGTGTGGAACATATCAGAATTGTCTTGAACGTCACAGATAACACGACCAATTTCGCATGACGTCACGTGTGATCAGGGTGTTTTGAAGTTCCCAAAGTGGGACACGTGGAGGGGTCAACGGTGCCAACTCAGCTTTTTTTAGGGCAGAAGAGGCCCTTTTTTTAAAATGTCGGGCTGCCCAAGTAAGTGACGTGGACATGCGCGAATTCTGACGTGGCTGAGAGAAAAAGTGATGTGGCGTTCCCACGTCAGCTGCCACGTCAGTCATTTTAAGAAAATTGTGTGCGTGTGGGTATGTTTTCAATGGCGTCACCGATAACGGAGCCTTGTTTTCGGTGACATCAAAGAGAACGTCTTCTTCTCATGCAAAATTGGTTTTTTTATAGCACATGACGACAGGGTGTATGTTATGAGTGACGTCACTTATAATGGAGAGTTGTCGTCCGTGACATCAAAGCGAACATCGTTATATGATGCGAAATTGGGTTTGGGTTGTTTCTGATAACAAGGTGTCTTTTTTTTGGCAACTTCCAGATGTTTTCATATACATCCTTACTGACATGTAGTTGAACGCGTTATTTGGTTCAGGCATTTCGTAAAACATTGTCCGTGACATTGAATTTGGCAAAAAAGATAACGCAGACTAAGAAATAGATTGTTGCAGCTCCCGTGATGGCTGACATGGATTTCCAGCCTGTAGGAACATAAGCGTGCCATTGGCAGAGACGTCATATATTCACGTATTCATGGTTCAAATCGTACCTTCCACCTATGTATGCGATAATAAAATGAATGCACATACATGTAGCTATTGCATCAATAGAAAGAGACGAATCAGTAATCATTGACTGAATGCAAACATACACTTGAATTTCATACAATAACGGTTGGGAAGCATGTGCACAGTGAACTCATAATCAAAACGATTATAGCTAAGAAAGCAAAAACCTTGCAATGGAATTGACTTGGGAAAAGCTAGTATGTGAGCGGAGACCAGGGACCGGGGAGCAGGGATTTTGTCTTCAAATGTATGAAAATTTAAACAAACATGGCGAGTCAGACCTCCTCCCGTAGGAAATGGGTTTAGGGTTTTTTCTATAATACTGAAGGTAGCATATATTACCGTTGTAATAAAAGAAAGCACTCAAAGAGAGTAGTAGGAAAATGAACCTACTAGCGTGGATGACAAAATACGCACTTCAACAGCAAAGCGGTAGAAAATACCAATTTTTATGGAGGACGTCCACATAAACTGTGATCAAAATAGGAAATTTGTTTGCCCACAACATCTCTTGTTGATATTAAAAAAGGCATGCTATACCACAATTTCTATCCAACAAGTCGTTTAGGAAAATGCAGCATAAAACAATGCAATGAAGTAGAAGAATTCCAGCTCAATAATTGCTTGCACCACATGACAATGACACGGTCATAGAAATCAAAGGTAGTGGCCCTTTTAGTCTCACTACAAAACATGAATGGAATTACAAAAATAGCAATCCCGTAGAAACTGTAGATGCAACAAATCTAAGAAGACATACTACCATCACTGTAGTGTTCATAGATATCACCAGATTTAGAACTACATCCGGAATCCGAGGCATTTAAAGGGAATGAAGTATCAACATCAACATCTATGTCAAAATAGTGTAGGACCCTAGGATCTATTCCATGGCCACGTCGAGGTGCACAAGTAGGTTCACTTCTGAGAGAAGCACGTGCCATTGCTTCAGGATAGATAGGGAGGGCAAATGACTTCTCAGGGCTCTGAAGTATACCTGCTTGCAAGGCAAAACCCGGAGTTGTGCTCCTCAAGCTCAAGCTGAGTTCACAACAAGTCAATGAATGGATTAGTATATAAAAGGGTCAAAATAAAGGCATTGAGGCTGAACTAAAAGCCTAAAGCTTTATATTCAAAAGAAGATAAAAACATACTTACTGAATCTGTGGCGTGCAACAATGGAGGAGTCTGGAAATTCTTCATCCACTAACATCTCAGAGGTGTCTTCAGCATCGAGCCGTTGCTTCTTGAAGACCTCAGGGAAAGAGATCACTATGAGAGGCTCTAGAATATCCTTAAAGATCATTTGATCCGCCTCCAAGACCACAAAATGGCGACCAGGCTTTCGACAGGCGTGGACAGAAGCTCCTGCACTCAATCCAAGAAGAAGTAAGAAAAAATGAACGAAAAATAAATGAAAACAAGTTACTGTAATTTTTTGGAAGGAAATCCTTACCAGTGGACGCAGTGCAATCAAACACTATGTCACCAAACTGCGTGGTAAACTCAATTAGCATCTGGAGAAGTATAGGATCCTTCTCCCTACCTCCTCTCCAAGGAGTACTACCTCTCATGAGTTGTGTGTCCTTAGTGACCAAGTTGAAGAGGACGTCATCGTCGGCGACGTTGATTCCAATGGAATCGAGCTCTGGCACAGCCGTAATGGAGAAGGTAGAGGGCGGTATCCCTGGAATGCTCCTCACAAAAAGCTGAATGTAGAATTTCAGGGTCTACAAATGAATGAAACGATATGAAATTAGTAAAAAAAAGATCAACGAAGGAAGTACGAATAACAAATGTAACTTCAAAATGCCTGATGTACTCATAGTTTTGGAAGCATTCCTGGCACTAGTGAGGGGCAAGCGATTCACTCCCATGAATTCTTTGAAGAGTGAGAAATGATAAGCCTTCAAACAGCCTCGAATATCCGCCCTCATTTGAAGATCATCTGCATGAAACAGGAGGAGCACCCCGTTGTCATGAACCAATCCACTAGCAATCTCGAAAACCGTCTCAACAAACCTATCTGGAGGTTTGTTCCACTCAGGAACAGATGAGGTGGGAGAGGCGACCGTTGGAATAGGTAGACCTTCAGGAATGTCCATGATCATAAGATCAACCCCAGCTTTGGCGTCTCGAACACCTTTGAAGGCACGGGCCTTGTCATATTTGTGCTGAACATGACATTGGACAATTAGAATGATAGTCATTTAAATACTACAACAATAACATCATGAAGCAATAAAAAATAAACGGAGAATACCTTCTCAAAAAAGGTTTGCATTTCCAACCATTCCTTCGGGAAAGAATGATGCTTCTCAAAATAAGATATAACGGTATCCAGAGATGTACATAGGAAAAACTCATCAAGATGCAAAGTCCCTCCTCTGCAATCTTCGAAGGCCAGTGATGTACACTGCTGCAATCTAGAAGCTGAGAGATGTACAAAAAAGGAATCCCACTTACGAGGATTCTGTGACATAGATCCAGTGGAAGCCTCTAGCAACACAAGCGCTGGAGAGGAAGCATCACATGCGTGGGAATTTTTTGATCGACCAACTTTCTTGAGCTGCCTTTCTGCATGCTTCACTGCTTTGTCCTTGGCCTTCTGGGCTTCCCTATCAGCCTTAGCCTTGGCCCTTACCTCTTCCTTTGCTCTCTGGTTCAGAATCTTGATCTTCTCTTTTTCGGGAAGCAAAGAGATGTCCACTTCTACTTCATCCTCTTGCACCTCACCTTGGTGTGGAACAATGCCATCAGCTTCATCACAAGCCTTCTTTGCATCCTCCTCTTCAACTGGGCAAAAGCTCTTCCCACATTCAATGTACCAACAACATGCCCTAAGATGTGCAATTGACCAAAAGCGTACCAACCAAGCATTGTACATGCACTGAACAAAGTTCTTGTCTACCCAAGAGCTCAAATACTGAGGAAGGTGGGGCTCCTCTATGGCACCCAATGGAAGGAGCTCCCTCTTGAAGTATATGATGAAGAAAAAACCAAGGAAAAGAAGTTAGGCATATATTACACATCAATTGAATATAAGAAACACATCCTAATTATGTATTGAATTAATACCTATATACGACTCGCTTCACAGCAAGGTCTGTTTGCTTCTGGTCCTCAAATGCCTTTGTCTTAGTGTAGGATTCTTTGCCCCTAAAGAAGCCAACGAATCTATGCTCCCAAACTTGATTATGCCAGGCTTCAATATATTGTGAGATGAACTTGGGCTTTTGAACAACATCCATGTCAATTACGAGGTCGTCTTTTTTCATGCTCTTCAAGAACATATCCACAACACCTTCCTCAAGCTGCAGTAGAGGAGAGAAATGCCACATGGTTAAAATTTTCAGTGTCAACAAAGCTTAATCTATGCATATGAAATGAGGTGAGTGAAAAAAAATGAATACGAAGCTTGAGTCCTTACCCCAGCCCAAAATGATACTTTGTTTAGCCAACCCTCGAAGTCATTTTCAGTAAATCCTTTACGAGGGAAGTGGACCGCCTGATGGGAGTGAATACTGGAATTCCAATGCTGAAGCCACCTGACTTTAAACTGAGGAGCTACACAAGCCGTTGCAATAAGCTGTAGCTTCTCTAGAGACATCTCTGGCTTCTCGTTGTTGCTCCAGTGCTTTGTGATCTACAATAAGACCGGAGAAGTCCATATAAGATAGTCTTTGAACATAAACAACTTCCAAAAGAGTCATGAGAGGAAAATCAACCTCTTCAAGGAACTTATCACCGAACTTTGGGTTGGCAATCGAAAGATACTTAAAGAATTGGCCCTTAAATGATTGATGCTTGAGCCTGGCTGCAGCCCTCATTGCAGTAGTTACACCGGCGTCGCTCCTGTTTTCCTTAGGTGTTTCATCATAATATTTTCTTGCAGCATCATCAGAGGCCTCCCAAATCTCTTGCTGGAATTTGCATTCAGTGACTAACATTAGTTTGCATGATGAAGAAATCAAAAGTCATGATGCATATAATTAGGAAAAAATTTATATCATGAGTCCATAAGAATATTACCCTGAAGAGAAGTGCAACGAAGACATCTGTTGTAAGAGGATACCAAGTCTTATCGATGTGGGGGCTATTTAAACACCTCCTATACTCCTCCTCAGTGAGCCAAATCTTAAGGCTCACAAGTGGCATGCATCCGACAGACTTCACACGGTATAGTGTGTGGACCATGCTGGTCTTCACATGAGAGTGCTCATTGGACCTATATGTGTACAACGATAATAAAAAACAAGCAATTTTAGAATATTAGAACTTCGACAATTGTAGTATAGGAAATTACTTGTTGATGTTGTGCATGGCATTCGTCAAGAGGGCCACCTTGCCCTTGGTGTCGAGGTAGATGCTGTCCATGGAGTAATGCCACTCTCGATCATGACTATGAAGTCGGTCAATGTATCACGTCCATGCCTTGAAACGGTGGTTCCCATCACAAATGAAGAACATACGACCACATAGGCACTTCAGATGAGGGTCTGAGGCCAACTTGGCCTCAAACTCATCATTAACTAACGTCCAGTGAGGGCCCCAGATACTAGTGTCCACATCCTTCACAAGCTTCTCTTCCCCGTTTTCATTGGTGGTAGACACATAGAACACGGATGCTCCAGGCCTATATCCATGGATGAACTCAACCTCCATCCTTTTGATGTCTTGGGCACGAGTTGGACGGACCGATGGCATATAAATCATTCGACATAGGGGTATGTCAAACCTGGAGGCCTCCTTTGGTGATAACCTCATGGCTTCGACACACTGTATGGAGTTTGCCTTTTGCTGGTTGCGCAACTCCTCTTCATTGAGCTTGAGTAAAGCATCCTCTGCCTCATCCTCACTAATATTCATTGCATGTACCTGTAAAAAGAAAAATGAAGCACTGAATTAGTAACATTGCAGAGGATTAGTAACTCTTGTGCAGACCACGTCAACCAAGAAAACTACAAGGTCGATGCCAGAATAATCAAAACAACATCAACTGCAATTGGCAGCCTCTGTGCAACAAAAAGTGAACAGAAGTTAAGACACATTGTCTCTGTTTTAATGTATTATAGATCTCAAGTTCTGAAAAACAAAGGCTCATCTGAAAACCAGAGGCTGAAAATTTGTTAAAACCCTCTTAAGGGGTCTTGGAATCTCATCTACCATATAGTGTCACTGCCATGAAAACAACAAAGTCAAAAGATATAAACGCATTTACTATTTCCATGTGGAGTTTCAGGAAATATTTTTGAGGGATTTCGACGCTGGTCGATATCCACAAGCGAAGCTTGCACTTGTATTATTCACTTTTAAACAACAACGGCGATGACAAAGTATGTGATGATGATTCTCTGCAACAATCAGAAAACCAGATGATATCAGATGATATTCTAAATGACTGGACTTGATAAAGCATTCCCAACACAATTGCACAAGTAATGTGTACCATAAGTAGCAGCCTAAAATGTCATCATAATAATTCTCCTGCAACAACATAATAACATGACATAAGTCACAAATTCACAAAGATATCTACTGAAATGCAGAAAAGCTGGGCATACATGGACAACAAAATCTGCCATACAGAATGAGTAGTAAATGAAAGAGGATGTACCACCTCCAGTATATACAATTAGTGATACAAGCTACTTTCTGCATTTCTTCTTGTACAAACTTCTAGCTGGCTTATGCATCACCACCATTACTGCCAACATTGATAACATCATTGTACCTCAAACCTCTGCTTGTGTTTCACCTGATTTATGACAATCGTTACAGATGACTGAACTAACAGAGTGTCGATTGGTCTTAAAATAGACTAATATTAACAAATCAGACTCGGTACCTACCAGCTATTCCCTGTAAAATGGGTGCCCAAAGCTCTCCTCTCAATGCATTCGAAGGGCCAATGTACATCAGATGCTCCACGTATCTGCTAGTGTTTTAAAACAGGGAAAGCAATTACAATAATGTACAATTGGATAAGCTTGGAGGCTCCTCATAACTATTATATCTGTAGCACCCTCATTGCACCCAGGTTATCTCACAACCCTGATCATCCAAGCATAGAAGGATTATTTGCTAATTGAGAAAATTCACATGCCAGTATAAAACATCCATTAACAGCTTATGAAACTCACAAGCTTGAAACTCTCAAATTCAGGTCTAAACCAATCAACTTTCCTGCCCCCATCACCTAGTCTGCATTGACTAATTAATAATCAGCTGAACCTCACATCGCAGGTGCAGCAGTTCATGCACAACAGAAACGGGAATCTGCAAGAAACGGAAACAGGAATCTGCAAGAATCCACAGGATGCATTCCTATTTCGTTGCATGGAACATCAACATCTTGTAATTGTGGGAGTTCTCTCAATGGTGCAAGAGCAGCCACACTGCCAATATGGTTGTCACTGAGGTTCAAGCACACCAATAGCTGCAATGCATCCAAACCTGTTCCAAGAGATTCACAAGTAAATAAGCGTGAGTGAATATATGTAGACATAATGAGAATACCCACTTGTTTTACTTGCTCATAGGGGGTTAGGTTCTAACAATCCACCACCAAGAGAACACCAACAAAGGTGTGTCTTACAACATACAGTATTTTAACACTACTCAACTCTACCACTACATGTTTAAACATCAAAACAGGGCGAAATCTGAATATGTACACGGGTTCTACATATATGTCATTCCTATAGACTCCTCACAACTGTGAAAAACGCGTACCATGGACAGATCGCAAATGATTATTGCTAAGATCCAAATGTTGAACCCATAAAAACCGTTCAATATATGCTATAGAAGACAGTGAACAATCCTTGAACTGCAGATTTCCATCCTCGTATCTTCTCTTGAGACTACTGCTATCCTTCGTCAGCTGCAAGTAATGCCCACATAGCTATATGATTTGTGCAAAGCACTTTATGAATCACCAAAGAATTATTAAATATCAATACCTGCAAATAGAATTTTTTAAACAATATGAAATAAGAGGAAGGGGACATGCCAAGTTTGAGGGTTGGTACAAAGAAAGACAGAAAGCTGTCAGCTCTCTTGGGCACCAGGAAATAAAAAAGAAGCACCTAGATAGCCTTCATGGAGTGTAGTTCCATGATTGTGAAAAAATCTTATCAATCTTCACCGATACAGGAGAACACAGAAAAATAGGAGACTACGCTAAACAACACTCCTAAGCACTTGGATGTAATAAAAATGATGTTGATTTGAAAACATTTCCAACAAATGTGTATTAAAAGAATGCAATCTAGCAAAACACAATCATCACCTCTTGCAAAAGAAGCAAGCTCTGCTCATGTTGATAGTACTCTGAGCGAGGTGGGTCCAGCGCTACAAGCTCTTTGAAATGTTTTTGGGCTTCTCTTCTGTAGCTCTCACAGCAACTTGTGTTATACGAGCTATGTGCCAACAATAATCTTGCAAGTGTCAACCTGGCCCACTTGCTGAAGAAGTAAACAAACTTCATGTCAGCATTTGGAACACTTACAAATCGCATGCTTCCCATATCAATTGAACAGACAGCAGAGACTCGACCTGCAGTCTACTATTCACCTCGTTGACATACATGGACACACTATATTGCACTTTTGAAGCACATGAAAGATATCTTGCAATGATAACAACTACCCTTTGAGAGAAGCCAAGACACTTAGACTCACTAAAACATAAGAAACCAGTGCCTGATGCAAAGCTCAACATGAAGGACCAGGAGAAGACAAAAAGAGAGCTACCAAGTCTGACTCAAAGAGGTCCAAGGTGTAACCAAGAGTGCAGATAGGCCACAATGCATTCTTCCTCACCTGTTATTTTGTTACACCTCATGTTGATAGTACTCTGAGCGAGGTGGGTCCAGCGCTGCAAGCTTTTTGAAATGATGAAAAAGCTAAATTCTTCGAAGTCTGAGAGATTCTTCAAAGTCTGAGAGATTCCGAAAACAATCTGGAGTCAACATCTGCAGATAAGCCCTCACAAAATAAAATATAATCTTGTCACAGTTTGAAGTGTTGTAATGTTTTGGTCTACAAATCCGGGGATTGACTTTTTCTTAACATCACCACAGCTTGCAGCTGATACATGGTATTGCAGTGAACAACCCACTCTCATAAGCAAAAGCGATAAGGTCATATAATAAGAAAGTGTCATGATACTTGGTGTTGGAATTAGAACATTCTAAGGGTGTATGTATGTGGCTTCCAATCAAGAAACTGTCCCTTTCTTTGGGACTCTATAAATCCTTTGTTAGAGTCTATAACACAAGTACTGCAAAAAAGAACATTTAAGAGCACCCCTTACCCATTCCAAGAAACAAGAAAACTTGCAACAACTTGCATGTTAGTTAATAAACCGGCGGAGCCTCCTGGAATATTGACAGTTATGAGTACTTCACAATCACACCAAATTATTCGTTGCTCAAATTTTTTTGCCAAAATGGGGCTCTTACAAAAAGTTAGCTTTGAATCAACCTCCATCAAGTGAGGGCGTATCCTATAACAAAAAGTTTATAGACCAAAGGCTTACAGGGCCTGTATAGAAGGTAGTAGATGGTTTCAAAAAGATGACACTCTTTGTAAGGAGTGAAGAGTGGCATACATCACATATGGTTTACACTCAAAATCCAGTCCTCTTCTTCTGTTGAGCCAATCGTCATGTCTTATTTGACATCCATGAGGACTTTCTGCCATCCTTTTCGAATGAACTTTAGTCTTTCTAATAGTGCCAAGTTGACAAAAAAAAGTCTACAAATCATAGTTAGCATCAACAATAGAATCGTCTTCAACCTTAATTGTGCTTGTGATTGGTGAGTTTACCTGCACAAAGATGAAGAAATTATGACCAACATATGCACGCAGAGCAGTATGAGTAAATTTCCGAAATACACCTTTTTCCATATTGTTAAAGTAAACTGGCTTCATAAAAGTACAGCACAACACAATGAAGATCTGTCATATGCAGGTCATGGTCACCTCTTCCAAAACTGTTCTTTGACGGACACCATCATTTGTAGTCATGTATCTGCAGCCAAAAACCACCACTCTTGACCAATCAAGCTTGTTGTTCAAGGGACAACCATGTAGCCACTTTATTTTGACAAATCAAAAGAATTGCAATATCCTGCACAGTAAGGTGGAGCCACATCCTCTATGTGATACATGACATCAGAATACAAGGTGCTTCTCTAAAGGTAAAGTGTGACTGAAGACCAGAACAGAAAACATTTTCCACAATTCCAATTACAAATTTTACAAATTACAACAAGAATTCCTCTGTTCATCAAGCACTGCTCCATTTTGCCAAGTGGGTTACAGAAAAGAGAGACATTGCAAAAAAACATCACCATTCCCTAGTGTACACTTACAAGAATCTTTTCTAACACAGATATTGGGAAGATAACCACAATATATTTGATACATATCGTCACTTGCCCTTCCTTGGTTGCTTCTATCTGCAATTGTCCTCCTTGAATCTCTGCCACATGAAAGAAATAAAGCCCCCTAAGACTGACAGCTTCCACGTTTTATGAGAGCTTGGGACATTGCATAATGAGAATATAACTGGCGATTATGGGCATTACAGAGATCACTTCACAAATTCAGACTACATATGAAGCAACTGTTGAAATTAACACTAATATTTCTCTGTCAAGGAACTGATAGAGCTATACATTTTGCAAATACTCCCACATTACTTCTGACCAATTCTCTGTGACAATTGTTCAATTTGAAGAAATTCAGACCTGAATCCTTACGACTATGGAAAAAATCTTTCGCAGAAAAAGTTTACTTAACACCTGCTTGAAAGATCATGCAAGCATTTGGAAGACGGAACCTACTGGGAACGTAGCAGTTCCTAGGGCATCATAATTTTTCTACTACTCCATATGTTGGAGGTGTGCAAGGTTTTTTTAAGTCAATGTATGTGCAAAACCTTATTGCCTGTGCAACTCCATGATCATACAAAATGGAACAGGCCAGGTTTCACAAAAGCTGAAAATCTCTTCCAATCAAGAAGTACATAATAACTAATCGGGATACCTAACTATGGCATTATGCAACCATATAGATAGTGGACATTTCTATAGAAAATTTCAATGGCCAACAAGGAAGATTCCAACAGAGAACGTTCAACGTTCAATGTTCATTGCAAGTCTGAAGTGTAACTATCTGACCAGTAAGTTTTAGTTTGTGAACTGAGAAACACTGACAACCGCAGGTAAAACACAACCGTCCCAGCCATGCCCACATGAGAATTCAACACTCCACAAAAGATCTTCAATGCGTCAGGAGGATGTGAAACTTAAAGCGTAGGAATGAAGCATGCACAATTAGGAACATATAAGCCACTGATTACAGAATGCATGTTAGTACATATTGAGATGATATCGTTCGAAGAAAGAAGGCAACGTTGGATGACCTTCGATAATCCAAAAAACTACAAGCACGGCAACGAATATGTCAGCGTGCAGTCAGTGCGCAAATGGCGTCAAAGGAGATGGAGTCAGAGCCCTCGGCGCCGAGGGTATCTGCCCCATTGCCCGGGACGTTGTCTGTGCCTCAAAAATGTGACCACATTGAGGCGCAAGGAACCTGTCAGGTGCGATCCCCCGGTAACAAAGGGGAGCACCATCGACCGACCGTGATCTTTTGTGAAAGGTTTGAGTGTGAGCATACCTGCTGGGACCCGAAAGATGGTGAACTATGCTTGCCGAACTCTGGTGGGGGCTGGTTCTCTCCGAAGTACTCTAGTAGCTGGATCCTTCTGAAGTGCCTCAGGATAGCTGGAGCTCGTAGAGCGAATGATTAGAGGCATCGACCTATTCTTGGTTGAAGAATCCCGGCACAGAATGAGAAGTGGTTAGTTTTGCTAAACAGAACTGGCGATCCGGCATGAACCAAAAGCCAAACTGCGCGCTAACCTATATCCCACAAAGGGTGTTGATTGTTTAACACAACAGGACGGTGGTCAAGGAAGTCGAAGGCTAAGGAGTATCAAACAACTCACCTGCCGAATCAACTAGCCCCGAAAATGGATGGCGCTGAAGCGCGCGACATACACTAGAAGTCTGGAAGGGTGGTGAGCGAACCTCCAGCGCTCGCCAATTTTCTCGCCCGCTCAAGTCGTCATCCGCACCAACCACAGAGCGCACCTCCACTGCACTGATGGGGATTGACTTGAAACCCTAGCGATACATGCGTCGCTGGACTCTGGAAAAGTGTTCACACTGAGGAGCTTCGTTTCTCCAAGTGCGATATGGAAAGGAAATCCCATTAATGTCCTCTCATAAAATAGCTCTCATAAAATAGCTCTTTTGAATAGCTCTTATAAAAATAGTTATCATAAAATAACTCTCATAAAATAGCTCTTATAAATATAGTTCTCATAAAATAGCTCTCATAAAATAGCTCTTATAAAAATAGCTCTCATAAAATAGCTCTTATAAAAATAACTCTCATAAAATAACACTTATAAAAATAGCTCTCATAAAATAGCTTTTATAAAAATAGCTTTTATAAAATAGCTATCATAAAATAGCTCACATTGGTTCTTACCAAATTAATATATAACAAATCGTTTATATCGTTGGTTCAACAAATAGTATGGGATCAAATCAATACTAGTTTACCTGGACAGAATAACCAACTTCTCCATACACTTCTACATACTTCTTACCATTACATTGCTTATACCAAAAATGCTAACATGACCACAGGGCACCTCATTTCCGTCACCATCATGTTCCTCAACACTATCAAAGAATGCACGATGTTAGTGCAGAGTCATTGTGGTGCTTTTGGGCACCCCCCTCCGAGGGAGCCTAAAAGTACCGCATAAGCCCTTCGGTGAGGGTGGCCTGCCTTAGCAGGTGCCCAAGCCGAACCCGGATGTTATGATTTTTTTTATGGGTATTTAGATTGGTGGAGGGATTTGTCAATCGCGTCGTGTCCTTTCGGTAGGTTGTGCCTAGATTAATAAGTATTTAAGTGAATTATCTATTTTTTCTAACCTAATGCCTAATCTATCCTAGTCTACGCGCAGACGCACCAGCCTTGGAATCAAGGCAATCTAACCCTAATGAATAAAATAACCTTACCTCTTACCTTGGCCACACCTAATTCCTTACTTCTTATAAATTAAATTCTTTAAACGGGGGGACCTTGATTAAGTCTCACCCTCTCAATCTTCCTTCTTAGTTTAAGGTTGATTACACAAAGTCTACATTACTAAGTTCATAAATTATGGCATCACCACCTACCTATTTGGTGCATGCCTTAACTCGAACCCTTCAAGGCCCTGTGCGGGTCTCTTGAAGGTTGATTGATACCCTAACCCTCCAATCTTTGCCGCCGGAGGGGTTGGGATCAATCCTTCGAGTTAAGTTCCCGGTTGGTTTTTTGCCCACGGGGGTTGTACAAATTACGTTGGTTATTAGTTAGTTTGAAACGGTTTGACCACGAAAACTCAACTTGATGGGACCGAGGAATAGGGCAACCTGTGTGTTCAACCTGTTGCACAATCTTCAAGGGTTGGGGCCATCACCTCCAACCCTTGGGGCCAACAACATGATAATGGATTCGTGGGCCATTAACCCCACCTTTCCATCAACAACATTCAGAGTGGTCGTGTCGGTGATTAACCCGACTTCACCACATACGGAACTTGCTAATAAATGAAGCTACTACCACAAAACATACCAAAGGGCCCCAAAAACAATGGAGTTGGGTACCCCCTTGGCGGTCAAGTGGTCAAACCACTTGACCTTACGAGAGAGGTGAGTGGGTTAGAAATGCGTACCTTTGCCGCGTTCCCTCCAACCCTAAATGGAAAGCTAAGGTTAATTAATTTACCTCAATTCTCCTCGGTTGATTTGGGCTCAATGTAGGCCGAGCCGCTACTTCCTTGCTTGCTCCACTTTCCGGGCGTCGACCTTGCCTCCTTCTTCGTAACTAGTTGATAGGAAGCGTACCTTAGTTAACAATAAAAATACAAAGTATTATTTTTTCACTATAATTTAAGCCTAAGCATAATATATCTACTTAGTGCACTTAATTATCTTTCCAACGATCTAAAAATCACCTTACTCGGATAAGAAATGCAAAAGTTATGAGGGTTGGAAGTGCGAGGTCGATTCAACCGATCCTTCCAACCCACCTATCTAACTTCTAACTTCACAAATTCATAGCGAATTCATTATGACTTGGATTTAGGCTTTCCTTATACTATTGGAAAGCTATTAAAAAGTTCTAACTAGGAAAATTATGACATTAGCAAGTTAAGCCAATATGAATTCAGCAGACCCTCTGTAATGCAGCAGCCAACCAAGAACTCTCAAACTATGTATCCCGTCTTCAAAAATTCATATCAAATTCAAATCATGCTCAAATCAAATGTTCTATATAACCGTGAAAAGATATTGGAAAGATCTATGTGATAAAAATATGCAATTAACAAGTTAAGTCAAAGTGAATTCAGCAGACCCTCTGTAATGCAGCAGCCAACCAAGAACTCTCAAACTATGTATCCCGTCTTCAAAAATTCATATCTAATTCAAATCATGCTCAAATCAAATTTTCTATATAACCGTGGAAAGATATTAGAAAGATTTATGTGATAAAAATATGCAATTAACAAGTTAAGTCAAAGTGAATTCAGCAGACCCTCTGTATTGCAGCAATCAACCAAGAATTCTCAAACTATGTATTCCGTCTTCAAAAATTCATATCTAATTCAAATCATGCTCAAATCAAACGTTCTAAGCAATTCTGGAAAGCTAAACAAAAGTTCTTCTTGTAAAAAATATAATTTTTTAGAATTTAAATCCTGATTGGACTGGCAGGTCTGATCCAGCAGCCGCTACCCAGAGGACCACCCGGTTTTTTGCTCCATCTTTGAAAATCCATAACTAATTGTCATCTTGACCAAATCACAAATGGAAAACGGCTATGGATAGCTCTACAAAATTTCTCTAAGAGAAAAATGATAAGTATTTTGTTCCAGCTTCTAAACTAAGCCTCCAGGGCATTGGCAGCTGAGGTCTACAATGCCTTTCCTAGAAATTCTACAATCCAATCTACCTCTACAAAAGAAAGGAAGAATTTTGTTGGTGTGTTAATAAACACACATTCTAACTAGGAGAGAGAGTAGAGGAGTTTCTCAAGCCTTTCTCTTAGGCCATTGAGAATGCATGCTAAAGGATTTTTTCCTAACTATTTTCAAGTAGGGCTTCGCCCGCTAATCAAATTGAGAGGGAGTTTTGTCTAACTATCTTGAACTAGAGCTTCGCCCAAATTCTAAAGTGAAGAGGGGGATTTCAAGGTGGAAGGAGGGGGTTTTTAAACCCTTTCACAAAAGGGTTGGACCCCTCCGCCACCGGTTCCATTTTTCGACCCCCTCCCGAAATTTTGGCTCGGGGGTCTTCCCGGTCGAGGTTGCCACCCCGTCGCTCGGGAATCTTCCGCATTCGTTCTAATTTTTGATAGCAAGTTGGCAAGGGGGCAAGTGGCCCCCTTGCTATTTTCCTTAAAGTCTTCGCGCTAATTTTTCCTCACGCCGAGCTCCTCCACTTGTCTTGCGTGACTCACACTAAGTACTAAACTAACCCTTGCCTAGCTAGCTCTACTAATTTAGTCCTCTTAGCTAGTTGCTTTCACTAACTACATTTTTTCCCCGCTAACTAGGTCTTGCCTAGATAGCTACTTTTCCTAACTTAGCTAATTTCTATCTCTAGTTAGTTTTCATTTTTACTAACTCTACCTAAAACTAGATTTTTCCCTTCACGGGTGAAGGTCCGAAGTGCTCGGTAATTTTCCTTCCCCTTTTTGAACTAAATGCAAAATGAACTAATTTTTCCCTTAATTCGCTATCAATCCTAACTTTTAATACTAAAATCCTAACTAAAATGACCCCACGGAGTGGTGGACCACTCTAGTGGTTCACAGTCATGATGGACACTGTCAACAATCTCACTCGGAAATGCTAATGCTTTTGTAACCGACTCCATTTGTATTCTTCCAATCTCCCGTTGTACTCTTGAGCGCTGAAGAATTTCCTTGCTAGAATATGTAAACCCTGACCGTCTCCTCCTCTTCCTAGTCTCAGTGGACACAGAACTTTCATCAAGCTCATTCATTTTCCTAAGACATGGAAATTATGCATTAGAGATAAGGGAATACAAAAAACGATGTGCTCCAAGTTTTCTGAAATAAGCACGAAGTCTTTCAAATGACTTCCCTCTATACAATGAAGTCTATCGATGACTTTGGGAGGGCACGGAAGAACATACGGTGTTACGACCTCCTCACCAAAACACCCCCCCTCCAAGAAAACAAAACTTGTGACTACCAGTGACCATCGCACCAAACTTGGCCAGACAAAGACGCTGATGAGAACACTCCAATGGACGTCCTCTGATTTTGCGGATGTTGCGACCAAGAAGAATACTTTGTCAGCGACATGGTGGCCAGTATCATGACGAACGAACATTACTTCTTCGAAGCTGGTGATCGCTTGGCAGTGGACGACTGCATCACTCCAACAACATCCACATAAATCATTACAATATTTATGGACATGTTTTAAATAGTGACAAGGCCATATGATCCCAATTTTAAAACATTTATTCGAATTACCTTTGTAAACGAGAGGGGGCTCAATTCCAAGTACTGGTACTCACCTTTGAGGAAGTTTGCACGGACCTGGTGATTGTGGCCGCCTTTGGTCCTGCCTTCGTGACGCTAGCCTTTGTTGCTGCTTTTACGACCTTCTCCGAAGAAGTGGAAGTTGTCTTTGTGCCGCGACGAGCTCTACATGATGAGTCACCAAACGCTTCAACGTCCCTCTGAAAAGGGCAAAAAAAAACTATGTTGTCACGGACTACACGTCACAAAGCGCAAGTACTCTTTGTGGTTAAGACATTGTCTATGACATCACACATGAACATGTTGCACGTCATCCTCTATTTTCAGTGACGTCATTCACAACAACAAGTGACCATCCTCAACAGGGGTACTTGCAAAAAGGAAGAGCGAACATGATGAAATTAACAACCTCAGTTGTGGTGAAGTATTACCGTGGGACTGGATCTCCGGCCTTCTACTGGAGGAAGTGGATCCTGAACTTCAATTGCGCCAGAGGTCGGCGATTGCCAGGCATTGTCTTCGTCTTCCTGGATTTTTTTTTCTTCACGTGTGACATCTACATCAGGTGCCTTCGAACCTCCTGCGACTAAGTCCAAGGCAGTAGCAGCAGGATCTTCACTCTCCAAAATGTATTCGTCTGCGCCAGCGACGTCCCCTGCAATGTCTCCCTGAACAGCGGCAGCGTCATGAGGAACGTCACCAGTGTCAGGAGAAGAGACACCCATCGTAAATGTGCCGGCCTTGTCCACTGCAATGCCCAATCCTTCTGCACCGTCGCATCTGCGAGTCCTTCTTTCGCCAGCGCCTCAGTTCTTTCCACCGCCTGTGCACATGAAGAAAGTTCGCCGACATCCAACACCCATATAGTATCTTTACCTTGTTTTCCGCCAAGGAGCTCTTTCAACATTTCTTCTATACGCACTTGTGATGATTCCAGTCGACCCATGGAGCCCTCCACTTCCGTCATACGTGACCCCAAGTCTTGTAACTCCACCCCAAAATCCTTGCGGGGTTTTGACTTCTCTTCACTGATTCTCTTCAACTCCTTCGCCACTCCATCATCGATCTCGGCATCTAATGGAGGACGACCCAAATGCATGGTCTGCATTCCCACATTAAAGTGATTAACATATAAACAAGAAGACAACACACTATGGAAAAAATAGTGCCGACATGTCGTCACCGACAAGTGATTTGAAGGCATTAAGTGGACGTCACAGAAAAAAATACTAGCAGGAGTGGAAAAGTTGTGGATGGACTCACCAAATGAGAAACCACCTGCCTTTCGACGGCCTTCACTTGCGTGGAGCCTGTGCCCTTACCCTTCGAAATTGCTCGCATGTGTGCCGACTTCGCTTGAGATTGTTCAGTAGCCCGAGTATCCATTAGTCCCTTCCACCACGTGTCATTGAAATCGTCGGGCTTGTCCTCACCATTGTCAATCATCTGGTTCAATTTGAAGCGGAAAGTTATGAGAGACTTGGTGATGATGGGACCCAAGAATCTCTCACTTATCTTGTACGACTGGCCGCATGTCTCCCAATCTGAAAAATAGTTCGACTAGTTAGTTTCAATAGAATTAGGAACTACAATGCTCCATACATTTGACACCAAAAATAGAAAACATTGGCAAAGTTTGCTCACCTGCTCTTCGAAAAACCACACAGTTCAAAAGTTAACGAGTACACGTGACTGTTGCAGGCTTCAATTAATAATGCCACAAATACGTCACCATTAACGTCACTTAAAACATATACAAACGTCACTGAAGACTTCCTCGAACTAAAGACATCGAGGACGACATGAACAACAACATAGTTATTGAAACAACAATTTTTTAGTGAAAGACCAAACGACAGGACTCAACAAACTAGCGCATTCACAGACTGGGAAGTATTTCGACCACACCTGCGTATAATCTTCCGAACAATGCCTTCTTCAAATCCTTGGGTTGCCCCTCCCAACCCGTCCTAGGATCAAGTGACTTTGCATATTTCACCACATCCTTCGTCAAACCTTCCCTCATTGCTCCAAAAGGCTCTCCATTCTTGTCCACTTCAATCAATTTCTTCCTTAGCGTGGTTGGTTTGGATTTCCTCTTGGCACCGGCTTGCACAACTTCAACAGTACCCTGCGTGTCACCACCGGAGTCTTCCTCTCCATCGCCTGTGGCATACCCTCTACTGCCACAAACACTTTGTGAAATGTTAGTGCTGCCCTTCATGGAGATGTCATTCATGACATCCGCCGTGTCACGAATTGAACATGCCAATGTCAATGAAGACATCGACCCTGACGTACTCACAAAATCCCGTCTCACAGAACGTCACCGCGCACACAACATCGCATTATGATGTGTTGTTCAGAACGTCATCGACGACAAGAGGAAATTTCCATCACGCGCTTCGCAAGACAAGATTGTGACCAGTGTGGGGCTTTACCTCTAGGATTGCTCCCTCAATCCGCCGCCGTTATCGTCCTCCTCTTCATCTACAGTGTCCTCGTGTTCAACTTCGTCATCTTCTTCTTCGCTCAGCTCCACGACTTGCCTCCTTCTCTTGGTGGGTGGCAAGCATCCCATTGTGGCGCCCTGCCTTCGACCATCCGGCCCCAGACGAATGTCATGCCGTGGCTTGGACCGTCGGTCGCTCTCCTGCCGCAAACGGGGTGGTGGTCGTGCTTCTTCGTTAGCCACCGCAATTGCCGCTGGCCTCCTCCTTCCAGGGTTTGCTCTCGTCATGTCGGCCCTGTGGTGAACGAAAAATTGTGCGTCCTACACATGAACACCACGTCTCAGCATGCGTGAAGCACAAAGGCAGCATGAAGGAAGTGCGCAATGCGGAAAAGGAAGCAGAAGGGGCCGCCTGAGGAGTGGAAGTTCAATCCCCGCGTCCCATGAGCGGAATTCAGGAAATTGCGCAAGAGTCGCAGTTCATGGGCCAAATCAACCCGATTTTAGAAACCCAAGTACATATTTCATTGGAAAAGAAAACCCGACGGAACTACGAACTCAAAGGAACTACGAACTCACGAAGCGACTGAGGATTTCCAGTGAGAGCCCACAACCTGCACCGTGGTGGAAACGTTGTTGAAGACGTGCGCAACCAACATAGGGGAACGACGGTGGTGGAAGAACAGGTCATAATGGAGTTCATTATTGGTGGGTGCACCCTATAACCACTCGTCCGGGCCCTATCACCGCTGTGCCTGAGGAGGTCGCCGCAGGAGTGGCGGCGGCGCAGCAGCCGAACCTCATTCACTTTCTGCCTCCGCCGTCTCGCAATTCCCCAAAGCATGGTAACCCAAGAAAAACACCAAAATTAAGTAACCTCACCTGCTTCCACGGATCCGCGGTGGCCTCCTTGGCTCCACATGCGTTTCCTGCGTCGCCGCCTGGAGATGGCACCTCCCGTGTTTGCAACTGAATGGAAGTTTGGCCACCCTCGATACATACAGAAATATTCTTCATGGAACTCTTTGGAGGTGAGCGACGCGAAGCAACGCCAACCAGATTGTGCAAAATTCTAGCCGCCTCTGCTTCCGCCACATTTAGTTTTGCTAATGGCATGTCAACTCCTGCAAATCGAACAACCCGACCTCGCTTTTCACATGCGGCGTTCAATTCCAGGTCCATAATCTAATGTACATGGTTGCCCACCTGCAGTTACTGAGGTGCGTCCTGATTATGCATTCTCCGAACCCTAACATTGTGGCTGTATCTTCTTCTACAGTACTCTTTATTTACTCATTCGCGGGAAAGATGCTGTAACTCCGAATGATTGCCATACGGATGCCCGTTCATCGTGACATTTTTGGAGACGTAGTATATGACGCACACATGTGGGTGGTCATGTCATCTCCTGTTCTGGTGCAGTATTTCGCTGTCGAAGGAAACAAACTTAAGGAACTTTGACGTTCTTCCTGAAAAGTGCAGACTCCATGAGTCCTTCACATATAGTCGTAGGCCAAGAATGTTTTAGGACCCAGCGAAAAATTTATATGATGTTAATTTCAAAGCAAACGAGAACACCACCATCGAGAGTAACAACATATAAGTAACATGAGCTTCTTGCAGTTTCTCACCAATAATAAAGAGCACAATGTATGAGTGATTGACCAGGAACAAATTTGGCTCGTCTGTACAGACATTCACTGGGACGTCTGTGGTGACATCACTGTTGTTTTTTAGGTTGACGTCCGTGACGTCTCTGCAGTTGTCTGTACAGATGACGAGCTTTACACTTCACAAGGAGGCAAGTAACTGCCACATATGAATAAGAAGCCAGAAGCAAGTGGCCTAAGTGGCTGTCTTTGAATTTGTAGATATTCAAAATAAATTCCATGAATGAAGAATGGACATTGCAGGCATTCGCATCATAATTTGTTGCGTATGATCTCTCTATGAAGGGAACGAAGCTACCTTCTAACAACATGCACTGATGTGGGAAAATAATTGCAGGCTAGAGGACTGAAGTGATCACTTTGTCGTTTGCCCATGTGATGTGAACATGGCCACGCGCATGAAATCTGCACGTACTGTGCGGCGTGCCACTATTCGCTTCACGGATGATGGACGCACTCTAAGGCACATCCCCATGGCCGATTTAATATTGCACACAGAACTACAGGTAGCAACTGAGAAGAATGTGCGCTCCTATAGATGTCCCTATCGGAATTGCAAAGGAGGACACCGCAAAAGCATACAAGTGATACTCCAACACCACTCACATGCGGGTCGGGATCCATTTTTCAAAAGTTCCTTATTGGGTGGGGATCCCTTGGAAGGCTACCCGGCAGGAGGGATGTGGGTTGAAGACATTGCTTATGATGATGATGTCGTAGCAGATGTCCCTGAAGACATCAATTTCAACACCGTTGACGTCTGCGCAGAAGAAAGGAATGATGCAACCCAGAATGAAGACATTGCTGCACCTCTTGATGAATACCATGAAGTGCAGCGGCAGGTGATGGAGGCCTTCAATAGAGGGGATGCTTTGCACGAAGAGGCGAACGGCTTGCAAGGGGATGCAGATGATGATGCTGCCGATGACACTGTGGACGGCATGGAGGAGTTGTACACGCAAGCCACCACTCCCGTGTATCCGGGCTCCAAAACAAGCATTGTATCAGCTACGATCATCATCATGAACATGTGCTCTGTTTTCCGTGTTAGCAATAAATACATTGATGAGCTCTTCCGCTTCTTATCAGCTGATTTGCTTCCGGAGGGAAACAAAATGCCGACGAACCATTATGAAGCACGGAAGACCATCAGGCGCTTAGGGCTCACGTATAACAGTATCCATGCTTGTCCACATGGATGCATCTTGTATGAAGATGAGCACGAAGCACTGCAGAGTTACCCTAAATGTAATACATCACGGTGGACGGATGGCAGCGCGAGTATTCCGAGGAAGGTCATCAGGCATTTTCCATTCATTCCACGTTTGAGACGCATGTGGAGGTCGCCTGAAATTGCGAACATGTTAACTTGATACACAAAACATATTAGCAGTGACGGCGTCATGCGCTCAGTGGTTGACAGTCCAACATGGAAACACGTGGACAGTGACGTCGTCTTTGACAACTTCGGAGGTGAAGTGAGGAATCTGCGATTGGCGCTCGCACTGGACGGTGTCAATCCCTTCAAGTTGAACAACACTAACTGGTCTACATGGCCCGTGCTTATTTTAATCTACAACTTGGAGCCCTCGTTTGTAACGAAGAAGTTTTTCATTTCATTATGCATTTTGATTTCAGGGAAGCATTCCCCTACTTCGAGTGGACTTGACATCTTCATACATCCACTACTGAAGGAGTTGAAGGAATTGTGGAGTGGAGTTCGTGCTCTGGATTTATCACAAGCAGAAGGGTATCGATCTTTTCAGATGCGAGCTATACTTTTGTGGACCATATCTGATTTTCCGGCTTATGGCTTGATATCAAGACTCTGCTGTAAAGGGTACAAAGGATGTCCACAGTGTGGACAAGACACAGATGCAAGAATGGCAAAGACCGGAGATGTTCTTCCAAATGGGCGAGTGAAGGGTTCCAAAATTGTGTATGGTGGCATTCGTCGTTACTTGCCCAGACATCATCCTTATCGATGAAACACTCGATTCAATGGTAAAGCCGAGCATTGTTGCATTCCTAGAGTACAAACAGGACAAGATATAATCTAACATGCAACATGGCGCCAATCATATCTTGACATGGGTGGTAAGGAAAATGGGCATGCTGATCCTGTCCATGTGACGGGCGTGAAGAGGCTCAGTGCTTTGTTTGAATTGGATTACTGGCAAGTATGCAATGCACTCTAGGAAGTATGTGCAGGTAATTAGCCACAGCACTGTTACCTGACGAGATTATTACAACACTACATGACGTACTGCATGTCAGCGAAAACGCAAGTTCTGTTGTTATCCCGCATGTCTTCTGAGTTGTCATAGCAAACGCGCGGGGTTAGGGTGGCCAAATAAGTACGTCCTGAAGTTCAGGCCATGGGGTGTACAAGTATAACAGCATGTCAAATATGTCTTGCATATTGCAGCAGTAGTCAGAGGCAAATGTTCTGCAGTAGTACTAACAATTCGTACTGCTTGATTGTGCAGCACTTGCTAGAAAGGCATGTATTGGATCCAATGCACTGTGAGAAGAATTTGTGTGAGAACATAGTCAAGACTTTGTGGGGTATGAATGACAGTCTTGGAAGTAGAATTGATGCCCAAGAAATAGGCATCCGTGAAGAGATTTGGCTTCAGGTATCACGCCGACGACAAGATGAGTACTACATGCCGCAGGCACCGTACGTGTTCAAGCCCCATGAAAGGAAGGAGTTTGTGGCTATAATTTCCAATATTCGGACACCTTCGAACTACGTGGGAAGCATTCACAAGCGCCTAATGGATGGAAAGCTGCAATATATGAAAACCCACGACTACCATGTTCTGATGCAGCAGGTAAGACGCTTCTGTGTTTCCTCTTTGTCACTAAAGACACGCAAGAAGACATTTCATGTGACATGTGAGCGTTTATTCGGATGTCGAAGCCACGTAGCATGTGCTTGCACTCATGTCTATATTAATGTCACTAGCAACAAAGTAAAAGTTTGTTCACATCTATACGTAGACCGACTTGAATAACATCCTCAACGATTTTCATCCTGTGCTCTCCCAGAATGCATACTTCATACAGTACTTAGAAAGGATGCTAGCAATTCTTGTATTTGTCCATGAACATTAAATGAAGACATTTGGCAGGGGCTGACTTTGTGCTCAAACATTGACGATAGATCTTACCGGTGGCCATACGGAATTTACTCGATGAGAACGTACGTGCAGCCATCATCAAAATGAGTAGAGTTTTCCAAAAAATCTGTGCCAAAGAAGTTCGGGTGGATGACCAGGACGACATGATGCGCGATGTCGTGATGGCTACTTGTGTTCTGGAGAAGGAATTCCCACCCACATTCTTGAACATCATGTCACATCTTCCCGTACACCTGGTACAACAATTATTTCTATGCGGCCCTGTTCATTGCCGTTGGATGTATCCAATTGAGCGGTACATGAAAACCCTAAAAGATTATGTTCGAACCTATGCACATCCAGAGGGCAGCATTGCGGAGGGCTATCGAATGGATGAGACACTTGGTTTTTGTACGGAGTACATACACAAGTACAAGGGGACTGTGCATCGTGTATGGGACCCAGATGAAGACGCAACGATGATAGATGAGATTTTTCCATCGAATTCACAACATAGGCGGACGATGTCAAATGAATTTAGAAGCTTAGTTCACGCCTTCGTACTTGACAATGCCGCATGCATAGAGCCTTGGCGTCAGTGAGCTCTCCAATCTTCTCCTCAGTTTGCTACTACTTAGACCTGCAATTGTGCTTCTTACAGTCAGACGCCTGTCACAATCTGCACTGTAAACGGATGACATGGACATGCAGGACTGGCGTCCCAAGCTTTGCAATCGTACTTGACGACAACCTGTGCTTGCCATAAAAAACGTCTATGAGAACATCTTGCGCAACATCTTACATGACATCATTCCTGACACAGTTCAATGCCGCATGCAGCAATGCTACGCAGGCAGATGTTGAACATGTAGCCATATGTTTCCAAATAAACATAGCATAGAGCACGAAATTTTACGGGAATTAATGTTGAAGAAAATTATGTGCAGGGAGTACACAGCCGCAAGATGTGAGCGCTGGGAACAGAGAGAAGCATATCGTCGAAATTTTTGCCAGCGGCATCCATCAACGGCAGTTCGATATCCAGATGAGCTTAAAGACTTGGCACCTTTCACTTTGTGGTTGAGTGCACGTGTGAAGGCCTTGCTAGCAGCAGGAGAAGCTGTTGACAACGACATAGTACAGTACGGCGAACCTCCGGAGCAATTCGCCACATCATATCGGCAGATGTATGTTTTTGGCATGCATCTCCGCGTTCGCCGTGCTGAAACTGCACTTGTTACACGGAACTCTTGTGTGGTAGCCTCATTCACATGTCAACTTCAATGGGGTCTTTGCAATGGCCGTCCTATTGAGAGAACTCATGACTATGTGGGGTACATTGAAGAGATATTGGAGCTTGACTATCGAAATCATTGCATAACTGTGCTTGTGTGTGATTGGGTCAGAGGAAGCACTTCCAGTCGCTTTCCTCATGTCGAACGAGATCGCTATGGCTTTGCCATCGCGAATTTCAACCATATGGATGGCAAGGTGCATGCGGATTCCTTTGCATTTCCCATGCACTATCAACAAGTTTTTTTTGCAGATGACCTTCAGAAGCCTGGGTGGAAGGTCATATGTCGTACTAATGTCAGAGGCAGACGTGGAGAAATTCAGGATGATTCACCAGTACCTTCAATGATTCAAGTGGGTAATGATGACGACTTTGTCGGGCTTCAACCTGTAGCGTTGGAGGTAGAGATAGACAAAGAAGTGGCCAACGAAGGTGGTACATATGTTGTAGCAGCACCAGAGGATCGTACGCAAGAAGAAGTAGATAGAACATAGTGGGGCTGTTCATTTCCAACACATACAGCACTGCAATTGTCAACCGCAATGCTGTCATGGACATTAACAGCATTCGAAAGCATGTCTGAGGATATCATGTGACAATTAAAATAATTTAGAATTCATGAATGTTTGTTCTATTAGCAATATATGATTGAATAATTTAATTGAATATGCAGTTTTTGAAATTTTGGAACATAAAATGGATATGATGTAATGAAAACCACGAAAATTGAAATTGATATTTTCTGCAATTGCCAACTTCCTAGAAAAGTACTAGTCTCTTTATGTATTTTAAAATTATAGGGTGGGCAATAGGTGCTCCCAATTCAATGGCCAAATTTTTTGGGCCCACAAAAATGGCTTCATAATATGAAAGGCCCACTTAGATGAAATTTTGAAGCTATATATCACATTTTCCTTGTCCTTCTTATTTACCATGTTCATCACTTCATGAGCTTCAAAGTAAAAAATATATATTAATTTCAGACATAGAAATTTACTTCATGAATTCTACGATGCAGTAGTCCGTACGAGCTATTTTTAATTCAACACTTGTCATCAGAAAGTGTCCACATTTTTTTGAAGCCTATAGGAAGCACCTGCCCCTTCTTCAACATTTCTCACTGTTGGGCAGCCCCCCCAGCACCATGCAGTCGCTACCCGAAGTGCTCCCAAACAAAGTTGCTGACGTGGACAAGCAGCGTTCCTGGTGACGTCACCAAAACAACATCTATTGTTCTGTTGAACGTCGCTGAGGACATGTCACGTTGCAAGTGACATTAAGATGTTTTTTGAAAAATTTTGCCTTGTTTTCGGTGACAGGAACTGAAATCTCGTCCCGAAATCTATGTTCTTTCGGAAACGTCGCATGTTTCCGGTTAACACGTGACGTCTTCCAGAACGTCACGTGTTTTTTTTAAAACAGGAGCAAAAACGCCGGTTTCTTATAGTGACAGTGAGGTCAAGTTTTATTATTGAGCACAGTGTAATGTGCGAGTTTGGCGACACCTTAATTTAGTTTAGCCATGGTTTTGGGAGGTGTGGCAGAGATTGGATGGAAGGGCCCAAGAACTTCAGGCGATGGTGACACCATGATCTTGGTGCATGCTTCGTGTTGCAGAAGGCCGGTGTGTCAAGAGAAAGGAACCCGACCCCTTTGCAACGTCATTTTGCATCGGTCTCCTTTAGATTTATTTCTTTTGGATTTTTTGTGTATTTTACCTTCAAATCTTGCTTTACAAAAGTCTTGAGAGTGATGCGAGGTTTTTTTTGTCAGGAATATAATGTGCGAGGTCGGTGAGATTACAGTTTTGTTTTGTTTTTTTTGTTGTTGTCATCTTTAACTTCTGTCTCCTTCACGTTTAAAACCCATCATTTGAGTAGTTTTGTGAGTGACATCGAGGAATTACACTCCATGCCCAAGTTGCGGTATATTGTTACAAAACCCTGCTTTAGGGGTGAGTTGAAGAGAAACCAAATTTGTACATCTAACATTCTACAGAGGGGCCAATATGTGAAGCCTATTTCCAGGCAAGTATACTATGTTATTTATGTTTTTGTGGGGTACGAGAACAAGCCCATGCTGGTTGCCTTTCTAGCAGCTGAGGATTCGGATGGGAACTGTCTTTTCATAGCCAGGATCATTGGATAAGAGTTGGGATGGACGTGGCATGATTATTGCATACAAAGGTTGATTTGGATTTTTTATACGAATATGATGCACCACCTTTTGTTATGGATTTGATGGAAACTTGCACTGATGGATGCAGCTTGATCATGACGATGGTGTTGATGTTGGTATTGTGATGAATTGAACAAGCGCTAAAGCTCGGCGGTGGGCAAAATAGTGTACTTTTGAGGTTGTGTATGATTTTCATGTAGAGTGCTCAGGTTCTCCAACATCATCGGAAGCAAGCCAGACACTCCGACAACACTGGGGTTTTGGTGGCGATTCCCCCAGGCATCCTAAAGAGGTTGATTGATCTACAGCCTATTGAGTGCATTTTCTCTTGGTTTCTTCGTCTACATGATCTCTTGGTCGTCTGCAACAAGCTGTATCGATGGATACACAATATTTTCAAAGCCAAAGTTTGTCCTTCCACCTATGTGTTGGTTGGTAGTTGGAATTGCAATTGGCTAGCACACCTGATGAAACAATATTGCTGAAGGAAAATTTTAGATCTAAATGTCACCTTGTCAATACCCCGGATATATTGTTGTGCCAAATGGTGATCCGGTCCGACGGCAACATCATTGCAAAGTACAGTCACGGAACTCTTTGAAGGTGGATCGAAGTCGGTAGTTCTGGCGGTTTTTATGTTGCAATGTTAAGGACAAACCTCTTTTGTAAACTTGGTAATGATGTTTCCTGGTGCTCTCATTGGTCTTGGTTGAATGCACATTGTTGTTGTGTTCGTCTTAGGTCATAGTTGTTGTTTTTGTATGTAGCTAATTGTTGTGCTATTCCTGTGAAGAGATCGAGTCATCGCATGCTAATTATTTTTTCAGTTTTTGGAATGGGACCAAACTTATGGCTTATTGGATGTGCAATTTTCCATGGCATTGACATAAATTGCGCTTGCTTTTACATGCGGAGGGGAAACATGTGGCTGCCAAGTTCCACTATGATTACTACCTGAACTTTCAAGCCAAACCCGATGTATGTCTACCGTGGCACCGAGGGTTGGTGGTCGTGCAAAAGGTATGCACCAAGGAAACTCATTCCGGTATTGAAATGCCCCGAGTAAATTGAGTCGTATAGGAGTTTTTTTTAGTTGTGGGATAAAAATATTCTTGGCATATGAGGTATTGGAGCTGGCATTCTCTCTGTTGTGAACCACCAAAGTGGTCCACCACTCCGTGGGGTCATTTTTAGTTAGGATTTTAGCATTAGAAGTTAAATTGATAGGGACTTAAGGGAAAATTAGTTCATTTAGCGTTTAGTTCAAAAAGGGGAAGGAAAATTACCGAGGACTTTGGACCTTCACCCGTGAAGGGAAAAATCTAGTTTTAAATAGAGTTAGTATAAATGAAAACTAACTAGAGATAGAAATTAACTAAGTTAGGAAAAATAGTTAACTAGGTAAGAGCCTAGTTAGCGGGGAAAAAATGTAGCTAGTGAAAGCAACTAGCTAAGAGGACTAAATTAGTAGAGCTAGCTAGGCAAGAGTTAGTTTAGTACTTAGTGTGGGTCACGCAAGACGAGTGGAGGAGCTCGGCGTGAGGAAAAATTAGCGCGAAGACTTTGAAGAAAATAGCAAGGCGGGCACTTGCCCCCTTGTCAACTTGCTATCAAAAATTAGAATGAATTCGGAAGATTCATGTTGGAGCCAGCTCAGCGACGGGATGGCAACCTCGACCTGGAAAACCCCCGAGCCAAAATTTCGAGAGGGGGTCGAAAAATGGAACCGGTGGCGGAGGGGTCCAGCCCTTTTGTAAAAGGGTTTTAAAACCCCCTCCTTCCACCTTGAAAACTCCCTCTAGTTGTTGATTAGCGGGCGAAGCTCTACATCAATATAGTTAGACAAACTCTCTCTTCTTCTAATGTTTGGGCGAAGCCCTGCTTCAAGGTAGTTAGGAAAACATCCTTTAGCACACATTCTCAATGGCCTAAGAGAAAGGCTTGAGAAACTCCTCTACTCTCTCTCCTAGTTGGAATGTGTGTTTATTAACACACCAACAAAATTCTTCCTTTCTTTTGTAGAGGTAGATTGGATTGTAGAATTTTGAGTGAAGGCATTGTAGACCTCAGCTGCCAATGCCTTGAAGGCTTAGTTTAGAAGCTAGAACAAAATACTTATCATTTTTTTATTAGAGAAATTTTCTATAGCTATATATAGGCGTTTTCCATTTGTAATTTGGTCAAGATGACAATTAGTTATGAATTTTCAAAGATGGAGTAGAAAAATTGGGTGGTCTTGTGGGTAGCGGCTGCTGGATCAGACCTGCCAGCCCAATCAAAATTTTAATTCTAAAAAGTTATATTTTTCCCAAGTAGATTTCCAAAATCGCTTAAAACGTTTGATTTGAGCATGATCTGAATTAGATATGAATTTATGAAGATGAAATACATAGTTTGAGAATTCTTGGTTGATTGCTGCATTATAGAGGGTCTGTTGAATTCACTTTGGCTTAACTTGTTAATTGCATATTTTTATCACATAGATCTTTTCAATATCTTTCCATGGTTATATAGAACGTTTGATTTGAGCATGATTTGAATTAGATATGAATTTTTGAAGACAAGATACATAGTTTAAGACTTCCCGGTTGACTGCTATGTTACAAGGAGTCTGCTAAATTTGTATTGGCTTAACCTACTGATTTCATAATTTTCCTAGTTAGAACTTGTTAATAGCTTTCCAATGGTATAAGGAAAACTTAGATCCAAGTCGTAATGAATTCACTATGAATTTTTGAAGTTAGAAGTTAGATAGGTGGATTGGAAGGATCGGTTGAATCGACCTCGCACTTCCGACCCTCATAACTTTTGCATTTCTTATCCGATTAAGGTGATTTTTAGATCATTGGAAAGATAATTACGTGCACTAAGTAAATATATTATGCTTAGGCCTAAATTACAGTACAAAAGAAATACTTTATATTTTAATTGTTAACTAAGGTACGCTTTACTATCAAACTAGTTATAAAGAAGGAGGCAAGGTCAACGCCCGGGAAGTGGAGCAAGGAAGGAGGTAGCGGCTCGGCCTACATCGAGCCCAAATCAACTGAGGAGAATTGAGGTAAATTAACTAACCCTAGCCTTCTATTTACGGTTGGAGGGAGCGCGGCTAAGGTACGCATTTCTAACCCACTCACCTATCTCGTAAGGTCAAGTGGTTTGACCACTTGACCGCCAAAAGGGTTCCCAACTCCATTGTTTTTGGGGCCCCTTGGTATGTTTGTGATAGTAGCTTTGATTATAAGAAAGTTTCGTATGTGGTGAAATCGGGTTAATCACCGACACGACCATTCTGAATGTTGTTGATGGAAAGGTGGGATTAATGGCCCACGAATCCATTATCATGTTGTTGGCCCGAAGGGTTGGAGGTGATGGCCCCAACCCTTGAAGATTGTGCAACAGGTTGAACACACATGATGCCCTATTCCCCGGTCCTATCAAGTTGAGTTTTCGTGGTCAAACCGTTTTAAACTAATTAATAACCAACATAATTTGTATAACCCCCGTGGGCAAAAACCAACCGGAAACTTAACTCGAAGGATTGACACTACCCCCTCCGGCGGCAAAGATCGGAGGGTGTAAGTGTTAATCAACCTTCAAGAGACCCGCACAGGGCCTTGAAGGGTTCGGGTTAGGACGTGCACCAAACAGGTAGGTGGTGATGCCATAATTTATGAACTTAGTAATATAGACTTTGTATAATTAACCTTAAACTAAGAAGGAAGATTGAGAGGGTGGGACTTAATCAAGGTCCCCCCGTTTAAAGAATTTAATTCATAAGAAGTAAGGAATTAGGTGTGGCCAAGGTGAGAGGTAAGGTTATTTCATTCATTAGGATTAGATTGCCTTGATTCCAAGGCTGGTGCGTCTGCGCATAGACTAGGATAGATTAAGCATTAGATTAGAAAAATAGATAATTCTCTAAAGCACTTATTAATCTAGGCACAACCTACCGAAAGAACACGACGCGATTAACAAATCCTTCCACAAATCTAAATATTTATAAAAATTTATAACATCCAGGTTCGGCTTTGGCACCTGCTAAGGCAGGCCACCCTCACCGAAGGGCTTGTGCGGTACTTTTAGGCTCCCTCGGAGGGGGGTGCCCAAAAGCACCACATCTGTGGAGTAGCTTTGGCATGGTCATGCCTTCTAGGTGTCGATGCAAGTCCTTATTTTATTTTTTGCGCTTGAGGTTGTGTTGGGTGTATCCCCTGTCCGAGATGTTGTTGGAGATGGTTTCGATCATGATCACATGTGCGATTTTCGGAATGATTGCAAAATTTAGTGACGTTTTGCGTTTTATGACACTTTGTTAGCTTCTCTAACTACATTTCTTTACATTGTGTTTACCTATTTTGTCATTCCAATTTAGTCCATGTCGTTCATGTTGGGTACATTTTGTATTTTTACCTTTCATCAGTATGTACATATCGTGAGGACTGACTCAAATCCGGCTGGAAATGCGCTTGGTGTGCTATTCCTATAGCAGGGGATGGCAACCACATTTGTGCGTAATTACAATTGCGTCGAGGTGACACTTGAGATTCGGTCAGCAAAGTTTGCGAAGTGCAAGGTGTGGTTCACAAAGACATTTTTGCAAGGTGGGTTCTCTGCACGAAAAGGATGTTGAAGAATCTGATGCAGATGATTGCCTTAACTCCATGTATGGATCCATCAAACTTCTTTATATGAACATAAACAGTACTTGGGTAGGCTATCTGTTTGGTTGTGCACCAATTATCGACAGTGGAGGCCATGGTAGATTGGAGTTGGGCACTTACATGTTGCTGCTTGGAATAAAAGGAACGTCCACCATGATGGAAGTCTTTCTAGCCAAGTAAGTAAGGTGGAAAGTAATGTATTGCCATTTGAGCTTCACATAATAGGATTCATGAAAAGCCTACATGAACATGATGAGCCTGATAATACTATGCAACCATGCTCAACATTTTAGTGTTTGTCCAGAATTTTTCTTTGTCTTCGATGTATGTTGTGCAGCTCGGGCTAGATTGCCTCTGCAGTCAGTTATGATATAGACCATGTGACATAGTTGGCGTTGAGTTAGTACCATATGAGGTTGATTTGTGAGGTGTGAGAAAAACTCCATGCTGGTTGTTTCACAGGCAGTTGGGGTCTCTGATGTCCATTGCGATTTGGGATGCATCTGGCAAGGCTATTGATTGCAAATTGTTGTGTTTTGTCTTTCAGGTAAAAATTTTCTTTGTTTCTATTCTAACATTAGTATTCTATTCATCGTGGAGAGTTTTGCCAGTACAAAATTAAAGCTGTAGCAAACTGATTAAGACTCTGGAGAAGGTTTCTCAAATAACCAATGTGCTACAAAACTTTGATGTTGATTTCGACTAAGCTTTTATGGTGCGTGTGACTTAATGTAGATGTTTTATAGGCAAGCTAAAAAATCCAATCAATCATGCACTATATTGTAGATGTTCGGGCACTTACCATAGTTCTTTAGTAATGTTTGCAAAAGTTAATCTTCTACAATTATCATTGATAAAAAAACCCTCACCACGTGCAGAATCTTTCAATAGCCTCAAAAAAAATTCCACCTTGTCTACACACTCCAATAATTGATCCTAATTTACAAATTATTCCTAGTCACTCTACCAATTCCAATTTAGCCCAAACAAGTCCCGCCCACTCCAGAACACCCAAACAAAACTAGTGCACAAAACATCTTATGAACATGGAGGGTGAACTAATAACTTGATTACCACTAAATCATCCACACCGCATTAAGGCAAGGGACTTGAAGTTGCAACAAAGATATGAAGAACATGCAAACAAAAATGAATTGTCCAAGTACAGGTGCCTGTGCAATCTTTGTGGGGTCGGAGGCGACCCTACAAGACTAGCATAGTTGCGTGGCACCTAAGGCATTGATGGATGCGCCACGGGTCGTTCCTTCGCAAACTAGTTAAGAGGACTCACGGTGCGGCATCATGTTAAATTTATATTCGCTCGAGAACTATCGTGCCTCATTAACATACTCGGTCTAAATTTTAGTAACCTCTCTTCTCCTTATGATTTGAATACAATTAATTGGAGTTAAACGATCTCATTCTTAATTATTTTCACTCTCAATGTAAGGCTCATTGATCGTGAAACAACTAAGGTAGAGAGGGTTCAAGAGGTGTATCAATACTCTAAAGTTCCATCCATATCATTCAAAACATAACTCATATGTATATATATATATAGTAATATCATCAATATTTGATAGCAATAGGATTTTCAACAATTTGTATAAGTCTCCAAAAGAGTTAAAGCTTGTAGTTATAAGTTTCGTAGTTGAATAACTTTAATCATATTCTTTAATACTCTTGTAATAATATATTGCTTATAATAATGATGAAGAAGATTGCATGTTCTTGAGCCTCTCTTCTTTTAGCTCAAGTGTTACTACTTATAATATAATAATATAATAATATTTGTATCAAATATGCATATAATAATATATATGTATATATATCAATCTCATTTATACTCGATCACACATCACCATAATATATAACAAAACAACATATGTAGTTCTTTGTTTATAATGATATACTTTAATGCAAAGTGTTTCTTGATGACGAGAAGAAGTCCATTAATACTTCAAAGTCTTTGAATGCTTGACATCACTCTTACATTACTCTTTCTCTTGAGTGTTTGCTCAAGAGAGACAATTACTCTCCGATTGGGTAATCTTTCCACTTTTAATGACGTCCAACAGCTCACAAAGCATTCTTAAGAGAAAGAAATTCCAATTTGAGTAACAATCGTTGTAAATAGTTTATTAAAGTTTCAATCACCAAGTCACAATCTCATACATATAGATGTTAATCAATCTTATAGTTATGAATTCCGCTTTTAAGAATTATCACTTGCTCATCTCTCTCACTTCTTTTTGAGGAGTTACTCAATGTTCACTTAATCGCTCAATTGATAAGGTTTTCCTTCAATAATCACTCAAATGGTTCTCCAAGCGTTGAGGTTTAATCTCAACATCTCTCAAAGTTCCATTTCTCCTTCAAGTCTTCTTGAGTCTTTGTCTCTCAACCTCACACTATTCTTTTGATTTCTTGCTCGAAAGAGTCTACTCTCCTCTTGATTGTTCAATCATTTAAGTCACAAGTACCACTTAACAACTTGTAAGTCCAATTGTTGAGAGAGAGAAAGATCACACGTATTTGTGAAAAAGATAAGTATCATTATATTCGTTAATTTGGGATTTTTTCAGCATTTTGAGACAATTACAAATATAAGAACATGGATAAAATCATACAAATATTGGAGAATGTTGTAAGATGCAAATACTTTGAAGCGGGTGTTCATATCAAGAACCCAATTAAGAACTCATGTCAAGATGGTTTCGGTAGGACGACCCAAACATTAGACCATGTTGTTGTGGTCCATATATTGATTTGAGACAAGAGAAAGTCTCAAATTAACGAATATAGTGATAAGTATATTGTAAAAGTGCTCCGGGAAGAGAGGTACAAAATAAGCTAATTGTTTTTTACACTCAATCTTAAGATAACTTTGTTGTATTGGAATGAGGTGTAATCTCCTAAAATTGCTCCCTTTATATAGTCTTTTTTTCCTAACTCAAAATCTAACTTTGAAGTGGTTGTTATCTCCACTTCTCTAGATAGCCACCTATCTATGATGTTTGTAGATGGCACTTAACACAAACAGTTATAACCGTCAAGCCACTCCAATGTTCGTATCTCTAAGATTCTCTTAACAAAATCTCGTGTACTTCTACTAATGGAATGTAATCCTAGTCCTATATACTTCATAATATTCCTATATACCCCTATATACTCCTCATAATATGTCCTTTCATTCTTACGTAATGTTCCTTTACTCAAAATTCAAGTACTTCCTTTGCTAAGCTCTGATGGCCCTATTGCCGTGGGTAAGGGGCCTTATCACCGCACGTCTTCCTTCTTTCCCCGTGGAAGAGGGCCCTATAGCCGTGGCCGAGAGCTCTCCGAGTCCGAGCCGTTCTTCTTCATTCTGGGCCGCTCTTCCGACTTCCTCCGAATTGGTTCTTGATCTCCCTTGTTAGTATTGATGCTTAGGTGACCACATTGAAGCTTCTCTCCTTAGATAATGTTGTACTCAACAGGCATCGAGGTAGGCATGGTGCCTTGAGAGGTTGGACACATGTAATACCTTTCCTCCACCATAACCGAGAGGATGGTTTGAGGAAATGCTTATACATGGTTTTTGACTTGTAAATAGCATTGTGTATAAAGGTTTTTAAATTTGTTTATCTTGGCATTTAGGGTGATGACTATGACTCCTCAGACAAGGAGTGGGACCAGCACATTGGGAGACATGCAAGAGCATTCCTTGGCCTTAATGAGCCAGTAGCTGAGGTAGCACTAGACGACGGGGTTGGAATCGGAATGATGGTAAAGAATGCTTTTGCACTTGTGGACAACATTCACATGTGTGTGTCTGTGGGCGGTTGCTCCTCGACTGCCATTGCGGACAGCTCACCAATGCACCAACAGTTGGATGGAGTCGGAGATCCAGTTGGTGTGAACAACATAAATGTGCGTGGAGAGGTTGGAGACATTGCTTCTTCTCAAACAAGGCCCATGTTTGGCTCCACACGTGACCTGGATATGCATTCCAATTCCACTAATAGCCTGGGAACAAATCTCTCTGGGTCGGGTGACATTCATAGCCAGGAAACATGGCGACATGGAAGAGGCAATGGAAATGAAGGAACCAATGCAAAGGAGGGTTTGTTTGGCAGGGCCGAGAATGGTGTCCCACTGGACGATTCAAGTGACTCTTCCCGTGAGGAGTACTGGGATGCATCTGATGACATATCTAGTGATGGCGAGGATCTCAAAGAGTTGTTGGGACAAATTCCAAACGATTGTATGGGATCAAATCTTGAGATTGATATTGCTGCCACACTTCCCTTGTATGAGGGTAGCATGTTGTCAATGCTATGCGCAACTTTACTTATAGTGAATTGTTGCAAGACAAACAGTGTTTCCAACATGTTCATGAACGAGTTGCTTATGCTTTTGAGCATGAGCATTCTACCTTTGGAGAATTGCTTCCCCAAAACAGAGTACGAGGCAAGCAAAATTTTACGAAGACTTGGTTTGGCATATAACATGATACATGCATGTCCCAATGGTTGTTGTTTGTTTAAGCGTGATTTAGAGGATAAAGAAAAATGTCATGTTTGTGAGCACGATAAATATAGAATGTGTGGTAGGTCAAGGGTACCAACCTTGATATTGTGTCATTTCCCACTCATTCCACAGTTGCAAAGAATGTTTAGTTCGAAGAAGTTGTCGAAGTTAAACGTATGACATCATTTTAACAAGTCAGTAGATGGGAAGATGAGACACACAATTGATTCCCCACAATGGAATTTTGTGCACACAGAATTGGAACCGAAGCTGGGAACGATATGTTCGGTCGAGATCCACGGGATATCCATATAGGACTTGCCTTGGATGGCATGAACCCATATTTTGAAAAATGCAGTACCCAAGGCTTAACTCCAATTATTGTGTTCAACTACAATCTGCCTCCGTGGATGGTAAGCAAAAAATATTTTGTAATGTTATGTCTTCTAATTCCAACAAAATTAAGTCTAACGGCTTGAATTTTGATGTGTTCATACAACCTTTGGTAGATGAATTGCAGCAACTCTGGAGTCGGAGAGGGATTCTTACACGGGACGCAAGAACATACATGGGAATGTTTCACTTCAATCTTCGGGCTATTTTGATGTGGACATTACACGATTTTTTGGCTTATGGGCTTATAGGACGAAGCTAGTTTGCGTGCCTACAGTGGTGAGCAGTGAGCCTAGAGCGGTGAATGGAGAGCATAGAGCAGAAAAAAGAAAAAAGTAATCAACATTTATTGGGAGTTTACCAAAAATAAAATAAAATAAATATTTTCTCCCAAATTTAGTAATTATTTGGACCTATTACCGTTGAATAAAGGTGCTCCTATGACCGTGGGAATGAAATTTTTCACGCACTTTTGACCATTATTACTGTAGGATGGCAGCAAAATGTGAACAAAAATGTATACACCTTTGAAATTTTCAATGTCAATGATGATTCAATGAGTAGTAAAAAATGCACAATAACCGTTAAAACATAACTTCTAATGGTCTCAAAAACTTAAGAACATATGTGGGCACCATTTTGGGCTCACATCGAGACATGAGTAACTTCCACTGGGAAGGTGAAAGGGCAATAGCCTGAGAGAAGGTTAGAGGCAATAAACCGAGAAGCTGAAGCTTGAGCAATATTCAGAGAAGGCAAGTAGCCAAAGTATGAGCGTTATGGTCTGAGAGGCCTGGGATGGGCAGAGACGTGATCGAGAGAGTCTGATGGGCCATAGCCAGTACAAAGAAGCCTGCGAGCTATCGGCATTACCTTGTGGTAGCTTTCCAGAGAGAGGATATCGCCTGGGCCAGTTAAATAGCATATCGCCAGTCAGTAAGCAGAGCTTAGACAAGGATTGATGTGAGGATTGGCTATAGATTCAGGATTGAGGGAGAGGAGAAGACTTTACCCTGTAAGAAAGACTACTTGCATGTAAATCTCTTGGATGATAGAAACTTGTTAATCAAGGGATATAGCCTGATGAATTTATACGTATTGGATGTATTAACGAAATGAATATTCTCTGAGATGTATTACCAGGTCTATCGGAAGATGACGATGGTGGTTACAGTCTGTGAAGAATTACCGATGGTTGGAAGTAAGTATAATTGGAATTAATTTGAATTATATGCAAGCATAATTCCTCACAAATAAAGGCAAAGATGGTTACTCCAAAGACGTTGCCCCGGACACGTTGTCCTGCCTATGAGTTAGCTGACAACTTGCCAAGCTTTTGAGCTTCACGACCGAGATAGGTCAAGACATAGAGTGATAGGAAATTACCCTGTGATAGGACGGAAATCACTCACTACGGAAACATCACAAAGGAATTAAAGAGAGAGAGAGAGGAAAAAAATGGGATACGTTGATATTGAAGAGAGTAAAAAATGAGAATCACCATAAAATGTTATTAAGAACCTTAATCCAATGTGACATTAACCCTTATAGACACTATCTCAGTCTTCCTAGAGACTTAGTTCCCTGGGTTTTGTTGTTTTAAGTCATAGCAAAAAACTAACTACATTTTCCAATGTGCATTCATTGACGGCACTAACGAGAACTCTCATATGCATCATTGCATTCAAAGAAACGTTTGTTCATATTTGCTTAAATATTACTTTAGTCCAGGTGGTCACCGATAACCGTCTAAAGACTGGGATTTCTAGGCGGAGTTACCAAACACAATCATTTGTACACCTTCCTCTCCAGACCCTCGAGAAGTTAACCTCTTCCTTAATCACATAACGCCAAGTGATTAACTTATGGACGTTGAGAATTGTTACTTCTTGAATGCAACTTTAATCAACTCTTTTGTCTCTTAATCACGTGGTCCATATTACTGAAGATCTTTCACGTGATAAAGTGCGCAATTCTTTCAAACTAGTGCTTAGATTTCTAATCGTACATTAGAGATCTCAAAGTACGATCTCAAGACTAGTGAGAAAAATCATGGGAAATGCATTCGTAACATCCTCAGCCACAACCAAGAAATCACAGACTACCCAAGAATAATACTTTGCAAGAAGAGAAACAGTGGCTAACCGGATGCAAGGGGACTCCGACGGTGGCTCCGTGCGCTAAGAGCTCCAGATGTGAAATGAGAGATGTCGGAGTGGCACACAACCCTAACTCCCGCAACTGGGAGTCTGCATAGAAGACTCACATAGAGTCATGATTTAGCGATTGAAGAAGTCAAGCACTCGGAAACTCGGAATGCAAACGAAAATGCAACATGCGGCAGCAAGCAGCTAACCCTAAACCACGACGAAAATGCGACATGTGGAATGCAACTTGCGGCGGCAAACACCTAACCCTAAACCACAAGCCAGCAAGGCAACGGTAACTCCAAGTCTCCAACTATGCATAGTATTAAGAAAAAATCTAAAAGGTATATGTGGTTGGCTGCCCGCCGTGAAAAATACCTTTCAATTGGTAATTTGCCGTGGATACTCTAGGGCAGCTTGCCTAAATGCCGGCATTTTTTTCCCTAATCAGCCCATTTCCAAAAACCTCGATTTTTCTTCCAGAACTCCTTCCTGAACATTTATATTTTATTCGAAAATTCTCAAAATCAACTGGCTAGCTTGTAACTAACTGTCGGCACTACCCGTTCATTGGAATAGTCATCTTCTTAATCAACTTCCATAGTAGCAATCGGCCTTCTCCAGTTGACTATATACATGTAAGCAATCGGCTCTCTAATCTACTATGCGCAAGTAATCGGTTCTTTAGACAACTGCTCCCATTAGCAATCGATTAGGGAATCGACTGCTTATGTAGTAGTCAACTTTCTAATCGATTGCACGTAAGTAGTCGGTTTTCGAGTCGACTACTCCCATTAACAATCGATTCAGGGAGTCTATTGGTTACTTAGTAATCAACTCCATATGTGGATTGATTTATGGAATTTGAGAACATGAAATGAAAAAGGGGAGAAGAGCCTACAATTGCTTGTATTCAAGACATGAATTGTTGTATTATAAAAATTAAAACATCAATGTTTTTTATTTGCATTGACATGAATGGGACCATGTTCTTCCTTACTTTGATCATGTTTTACCAGGTGACATGGTAGGTGTACTTACTACCTTCCGAGAGGTGGGCTCTTTAAATAATAGTTTAAAGGGGGGGTGTCGTTTGTGAGTTTTTGGTGAATTAGGTGTGGGTGTTTGGGTTCATGGGGGCGGGTCGACTGGGGTCTCATTGTTGTTGAGTTTTCTTTATATGGGACAAGGTGTGTGAGGTATTATGGCTATTTGATGTATGTGTTTCATGAGTTTTTTAACTTCTCGAGGGGGTATTTTGGGTTTTTCTAGGGATTTGAGTGATTGTTTGTGTACAACTCCTCGTACCCCTGTTATGACAATAATACACGGGGAGGTCACTCCATTGTCAAGTTGAACACCATGTGTGAACAAAGTTTGCTACCCCTATATTACATGTTGTGATACGGTTTTTTTTTTGGATAGAATGGGTTAATTTTCAATTTTTGTTGTTTTTTAGGTTCATAATTGAAGTTAGAACTCTGCTGTAACAGAAAAGGAAGTGTTTAGTGGTTGTTTAGTGGAACGAAGGAGGAAGAGGAGCATTTTGAGTCACTGACCATAGTCCAGACCATAAAAAGCAAGTGTAAGGGACAATAGACATGTGATCAAATAGTAAGACGTAGGGATCTGGCTATGGACAGGCACCGAAGAGGGCGTGGCAGTTAGTGGGCATGAAAAGGATCAGAGGTAGAATAGGGAGGACCATTGACAACTACTTCTCGTGAAGAGAGTAGCACTCCAGGGGTCAATCAGCGAGACTATAGTCTGATAATTTTACTGGGTGTGAAGCCCTTTGTGATGTAAAAGTGTCTCTCTATAATATATACTATGAAGTTTTTGTCAGTAACATGATCGTATGGCCATTGTCTTGAGTGTTGTGGATTGCCCATCATCATGCAAGTCTATTGTCTGTGGAATATCAAGTGCGTAAATTCTTGCATGGACAGTTTCGAAGAGTGTGTCATTCATGTGGAAGGAGGCGAGAAGAGATTGGATTCTTCGTGAGTGTCAATTTGCTAGGACCATAGTCTCACACAATATCAGGGTGTGAAGCCCGTTCTCTTTTGTAATAACCACCCCTCGGGAGGAGGGTATGTCTACTGCTTTGTTCATAAAAAACAATTGCCATTGAGGAGAAATTACAATGTGATGAGTCTTAAAGGATGAAGGAGATCTTTTTGAGTGAGAAACTACATCTGTTTAATGACCCCTGTGTGTGATCATGGTCTCTAGCGTAGTGTATGCGCGAGGAAATGGAATCCCCGAGTGAGCTTCGAGTCAATTTGGAGGCAGGATTACCCTGTTGGTGTATGGGGTTAATTTTTCAAGAGAAGTTCGACCGATTCCATGTCCCGGGGAAATATGGGGTAAAAGTAGTCAATATTCTAGTGTTTCCAAGTTCAATCGGATACACGTCGTGATTTTTTCGGTTTTTCCATACTTGTTAAATTGCCATGTATTCCACGGAGTCCTCTAAAACGATCGGCAATGCACCCGATGTCTTGAATTTTAATTGGGTATATGTCAACCTCAACTAGGTTATTTGTCACCAGTGACCGGATCTTCCCATTCAACGGACCAAATATGTCCACTCTTGTTGACATTTGGTGATTTAATGAAGTGGGTGCAAAGCCCTGTCATTAATTGAGTGCATAGATGTTGCCGATGTAAGTGAACCTAGGAAAGAGAGAGATGTATGTGTCCTCCGGAATTCAACGATTTGTACAGTAGTTCCATGAAAATGAGATGTAAAAGCTTTGTGCAGCGAATCAGTGTCCTGCAAAGAAGTGGCTGTTGAGAAGTTAATTGCTTTAGCAGCAGTTCTACCGAAGCAAGATTAATATAGTGCCCGATACGAACCCTGGGAGAAATGAGAAGCCGGAGAGGACGAAGTGTCCCGTTGCGGGAAGCGGGTCGCGTTGGGAGGAAGTTGGGGCCATTGTCCCATATTGTTTGGGGGAAGGCCTAAGAGCTAAGATAAAAGGAGAAGGAGCCAGCTCCATGTTCGAGAACTTAACGCTAACTTGTGACTGGATACTCAGACTATGGCCCTCTCTGTGAGACTCGTTACTTGGAACTGGTTACTAGAGATTGTTACTGAACACTGAGACTATGGCCGACCCTCACTAGACTATGGACTCATGATTTAGACTCGCTCGCTTAGTTACAGTTCAGTTCGCTTAGGATCGGATACTTCGTTCCCGTTACTTGCAACTAGACTTTTACAAGTTATAATAATTAATTTTAATGCATTAAGTTCAATATGATTTTGTTAAGTCTGAAAGGATAAAAAGTGAGTGAATGTCACAATATCAATTTAAATGAATTAATTTAAAAGCCTGAGGGATATGAGGGAAGTATGTGGTGAACATATACTAACTTGTGGTATGGCCTATAGTCACTGGGTGCTTAAAAGAAGAGACTATGGACTAAAACAAGGTGTCTTGGCCTTGGGTGTGAGACTATTGCCCGCTCAAAAGACTATGGTTGAGTTGTGACTCCTTGTATTAAAGAGTTATAATGAAAGGAATGTTGTTATAGAGGATTGGTTGTGAGGGAGAGACTGAGCAATTGCATGTACAGCATGGAGCGACCCTTGTATCCCATTTCTTTCCTTAATGGGTTCCCCAACTACACTAAAGAGATGTTTCTCATGTGATTATCATCATAAACTCATTCCCAACCCATTGTGATCTATCAATTCACCTAATAGTGACATCTAGAGTTAAATCTGACACTTATTTGGTCTTCCCTATGTGGTTTTCTTTATTGGAACCCAAACCATAAACCTATCTACACATGGATAATTTAAAATTTAAAATTTTAAGGATCAAGAGGATAACAAGAGTGGAAGAAAATATAGACATGTTGGGCTTGTTGAGGATGTTGTGTTTGGTTATATGATGAATAATGCAAGTGTGTAATTTATTGAAAAGTATTTTTTTGTGCAAGAATTGAATTTTTGGTAGGAAAATAGGATGGATAGTATCAAAACAAATATTATATGTGGAGATTTTCTAAATAGAACAGAGTGGATAATTGTATAAGGAGGGGTTTTGTGGTGCTTTTGGGCACCCCCTTCCGAGGGAGCCTAAAAGTACCGCACAAGCCCTTCGGTGAGGGTGGCCTGCCTTAGCAGGTACCCAAGCCGAACCCGAATGTTGTGATTTTTTATGAGTATTTAGATTTGTGGAGGAATTTGTTAATCGCGTCGTGTTCCTTCGGTAGGTTGTGCCTAGATTAATAAATGCTTAAGATAATTATCTATTTTCCTAACCTAATGCCTAATCTATCCTAGTTTACGCGCAGACGCACCAGCCTTGGAATCAAGGCAACCTAACCCTAATGAATGAAATCAATTTACCTTTTACCTTGGGCCACATCTAATTTCTTACCTCTTATACATTAAATTATCTAAACGGGGGGACCTTAATTAAGTCCCACCCTCTCAACCTTCTTTCTTAGTTGATGGTTAATTAAACAAAGCCTATCTTACTAAGTTTATATATTATGGCATCACCACCTACCTAGTTGATGTACACCCTAACCCGAACCCTTCAAGGCCCTGTGCGGGTCTCTTGAAGGTTGATTGATACCCTAACCCTCCGATCTTTGCCGCCGGAGGGGTTAGGATCAATCCTCCGAGTTAAGTTTCCGGTTGGTTTTTGTCCACGGGGGTTGTACAAATTATATTGGTTATTAATTAGTTTAACACGGTTTGACCACGAAAACTCAACTTGATGGGACCGGAGAATAAGGCAACCTGTGTGTTCAACCTGTTGCACAATCTTCAAGGGTTGGGGCCATCACTTCCAACCCTTGGTGCCAACAACATGATAATGGATTCGTGGACCATCAATAACATTCAGAGTGATCGAGTCGGTGATTAACCCGACTTCACCACATATGAAACTTTCTAATAATCAAAGTTACTATCACAACATACCAAGGGGCCCCAAAAACAATGGAGTTGGGTACCCCCTTGGCGGTCAAGTGGTCAAATCACTTGACCTTACGAGATAGGCGAGTGGGTGTAGAATTGCGTATCTTAGCCGCGCTCCTTCCAATCCTAAATGGCAGGCTAGGGTAAGTAGCTTATTTCAATTCTCCTCGTTCGATAGGGCTTGATGTGGGCCGAACCGCCACCTCCTCTCCTTGCTCCACCTTCCGGACGTCGATCTCGTCTCCGTCCTTGAAGCTAACTTGGTTGCGATTAAACTTCAATTTAGTGTATTGTAATCTTAGCTTTATTATAATTAATTCATTTAGTTCACCTTATTAGCTTTCTAGGGACCTAAAATTCACTGAAATCGGATAATATTTGTAAAAGTTATAAGGTTTGGAAGTACGGTGTCTATTCAATCTATCTTTCAACTTCAAAAATTCATATTTAATTCAATACTTACTCAAATCAAGAGTTTTAAACATCTCTGGAGAGCTATCAAAAAAACTATAAGAAAACAATATGAAATTTGCAGAGTAAGCCAAGATACATCCACCAGCCTCCTTGCAATGCAATAGTCCACTAGACTTGCTCAAACTATGTACTGCACCTTTGGAAATTCATAACTAAATCATAACTCATTCAAATCAAGATTTCTAAACATCTTTGGAAAGTTGTTAGAAAGAGCTATAAGAAAAAAAATATGATATTTTCATAGTAAGCCCAGATCAATCCAGCAGATTCTCCGTAATGCAGCAGTCAACCAGAAACGCTTAAACTTTGTACCTCACCTTTGAAAATTGATAACTAATTCATAACTCACTTAAATCACATGTTCTAAATATACATGGATTTAAAAATAAAAGGTCTACTTGAGAAAAATATTTGTTTTTTAGATTGACTTTTGATAAGGTCAGCAAGTCTGATCCAGCAGCGGCTACCTAAGTGAACATCCTAGTTTTTGTTTTAACTTTGAAAAATCATAACTAATTGCTATCTTAACCAATTTGTAAGTGGAAACCGGATATGAATAGCTATAGAAAATCTCTACAAAAGAAAAACTTTGTTTTAAGCGTTAGTCAAAGTATTCAGGCCATTAGCGGCCAGGGTCTGCAAGGCCTCAATAGTTGACTTGCATTCTAACCTACTTTTATGGAAGAAGGAAATTTTTTGTGTGTTTACAAACACACATTTTAACTAAGAGAAGATAGGGAGGTGTTTTTCTCAAGCCTTACTACTAGAGATATGCAAAATAAAGATTCTTCCTAACTAATTGAAGTAGGGCTTCGCCCAAATTCTAGAGGGAAGAGGGATTTCTCTCTAACTACTTAGAGGTAGGGCTTCGTCCGTCTATTGGAAGAGAAGAGAGATTTATCTACCTACATTGAGCTAGGATTTCGCCCATCTATCGGAAAAAGAAGGGGAGTTTCAAGGTGGAAGGAGGGGGTTTTTAAACCCTTTCACAAAAGGGTTGGACCCTTCCGCCACCGGTTCCATTTTTCGACCCCCTCCCGAAATTTTGGCTCGGGGGTTTTTTCGGTCGAGGTTGCCACCCTGTCGCCGAGATGGATCCGACGGGAATCTTCCGAATTTGTTCTAATTTTTGGGGGCATTCACGGTTGGGGTACTACTTTTGGGTGTCTAACGGGTTAAGGACTTTTTTAGATAACTTTACATAGTCGGTGTGTTTAGATTTGTATTGTGGAGCATACTTTGGATCATACCTACATTTAGTATTCCATAATGAGTACACCGACAAAGTTAATTTACAAGGAATAGGATTATCTAAGCTTTCCTTTTCATTCCTTAACGGACATGCAGGACTGCTGTCATAACTGTTGACCTTAGGATTAAGGAATGAAAAGGACAACAAAAATTAATTGAAATGATCCCAATTTTCTTCCTCGCACTTATCGTTCAATTGTGTACCAATAGAACTAAAAGTGTATTGCATACCAATTGTATCTAGCCTTACATAACACACCAAACATGGCCAGAATTACACAATAACATGGCTACATGAAAAATGAACGTTTAGAATTAGAATTGGACATAATAAAATATATGTATGGATACATGACACTTATACCAAGGTACTAGGATCCAAAACAGGAAAATAATTCACCCTCGATGTACACTTCAATAATGAAATTGCCATTGATGTGGCCAAAACAAGTCATATGACCTCTCTATAAGTTTTATGACTTATCCAATTATTTCATAAGGAATTTATCTATTATTAGTCATTATTTAATATCAAATAATATATTTCTTGATAAATCTTATGACCTATCTATTTATCTATTTAAAATTTATTAATTAAATCATAGTAAATCGTAATAAATGTCAAGATCCAATGTGACAAAGTCCTTAATTCCCTTGTCCCAAAAGTAGTACCCCAACCGTGAATGACCCATTTTTATAACAAGTTGGTAAAATGACAAGGGGACAAGTGGCCCCTTGCTATTTTTCTTTGAAGTCTTCGACTCTTCACGCTAATTTTTCCTTCTCATGCCGAACACCTCCACTCGTCTTGCGTGACCCACACTAAGTACTAAACTAACCCTTGTCTAGCTAGCTCTACTAATTTAATGCTCTTAGCTAGTTGCTTTCACTAACTATGTTTTTTCCCCGCTAACTAGGCTCTTACCTATTTAGCTTTTTCCTAACTTAGCTAATTTCTATCTCTGTCAATTCTGCTAATTCTGTCAATTCGGACATTTTCTGTCAAATTTTTGTCTTAAAACCGTGTTGATTCCGGACATGCTTCTGTCAATTAGGACATTGTTTCCTTGTAGTGTTTGGGCAGCACAAAGGTACGAGAACTTGCTTGAACACATAAACAGTTTGGATACCAACCAAAGGTTGGCAGTAACAATTGAAGAAATGATGAACAATTTTGAGAAAAGTGGAAAGAACGAATCTTTGGTAAGATCAACTAAAATTACAAAACAAGTCCAAGAATTTTTCCTCAAAAAAATGGTTTCAGAGTTAGAACAACATCTTAATAAATTACAATAAATCATCATGCATCATTAATGAAATTAAAGCAAGATGGCATTAAAACCAAGCAACTACAAGCAAAGTGGGAAACAACAAATAAACAACAACAGGAAGTGATTAACCAACTTCAACAAGAGCTTGAACAAAAGAATAATGGGATCTCGACTTACCAAACCAAGATGAAATCTTAGCAGGACACATTAGAAACAAACAACAAGGAAGAAGCAGAATGTAGAATGGCCACAAACATAGTGACAGCCAAAAATCAACATCAGATTCAAGAGTTATGATGGGAAGAGTTGGAAACATAAACTAGAGAAGAAAGTAGAATTGCACAAACCCAACTACGGATTTGCATCAGATTCTTTGAAGAAAGCCTAGCATGTTACCAAAAGAAGGATAAAAAATATGCTGAAATGATGATTAGATTAGAAACTTTTGAGCAGTGGATAGTTGAGGATGCACCAAAAAATACAGAGATCTCTGATTTCCAAGCCCAGGTCGATGTTAAAACTAAAATGACACTCCATTTATTAAATAAGGAAATCGACAAACATATTCAAGAGAAGGAAGAATTGCACATGGGATTGGAAAAGGTTCAGAGTTTTTCAGAGAGGATATCTCCTGAAGCAATCAAAGGACTGAAGAACGCTCTCTCAGCCTTATACTCACCTACCTCCTCCAATATTCATCAAACATGTTTACCATATGACCAAAGACCTCACATCGATGAGTAATGAGTTACCTTACTTGCAGCCAAAAGCTAAGTTAACGAAATATGCATTTAAAAGAATATGGAAACAAGCTCAACCAGAAGCAAATGACATCATGGCCTTCATGTGGGCTATTGGCGAATTAATAATACTATTAGGGGTGATAGAGGTAATAGCAACAAATCCTTCATTTTACATCTCCAGGTATTGTGTTCGGACAGTGGTACGGATTGTGGAGAATTATCAAAAATTCTACACTAACCCTAATCACAAAGTAAAATCACCCATGTTACCACCATATGGGGAAAGAGAAATCACCATAGTACAAGACTTGATTACCAAATCAAGGACAAAACATGATAATGCCATGAAAATATATGGAAAAAAAAGTTGTTGTTTCGGGAGGCAGGAGCATGTTAGCAATGGTTAAAGAAATACCATACAGATTCATTTCCACCAGAGTTTTTCAACATCAACCTCCAAAGTTATACAACACAAACTATTAAGGATTTCGAGCATAATGTGGCAAAGAGAAACTGTTTGGTACACACAAGAGACAGTTTCCTGCTACCACCATCTTTCAATCATTGTCACTAGAGAGCATATCAAAGATCCTGAGGACATGATCTCTTTAGGGGAGGGGCTAAAATATTAGGACCAGTTGCCTCATAATACAATATTAGGGAAGAGAAGCAGAAAAATCAAGGCCAAGGGAAGAATGCGCAAACCACAATACAATGGAAAAGGGTAGAGTCTCCGAGCTTCGAAGATGGAGCTGGTGGGGGGAAACATGACCCCCTTTCAAGGGATGTTAGCCGGGCATCCACCAGGTCCCGATGGTATGCCTGACGGGTATCTACTAGGTCTCAAGGGTAACAACCGGGATAGGCGGATATCGACACGGTCTCGAAGGTTTCAAAGGTATCGACCAGGTTCGAAAGGAATCAACCGGATCCCAATAGTATCAACCAAAGTTGGGTTATCAAACTAATGAGCCAATTTATGAGTGCTCATATTTGAATTAGTATGGCAATTTTGGATTAATGAATTAGCAAGGCAATTTATGATTAGTGAGCCACTTAGAAGTAGTGAATCATTTGCAATTAATGAACCACTTTAGATTAGTAGGCTACTGTTGGAGGCAAGTAATACATTAGTGAATTGGGAAGATGGTAAGCCACATAGCAAGCCACTTAGGATTAGTGTGCTTCATGTGATTAAATGCCATTTTGGCCACATAGGTGAGGAAGCCGGAGGTAGAAGGGAATAAGAGCCAAGAAACAACTTCTTGGATTACTCTTAAAACTTCCATGTACTTGAATAGTAATAGGTAGATCCTAGGACATAATCTACCACATTTTGAAGATGAAGGATATTGACACTCCTTTCAATATTTTAGAGAAGCGTTCTTCATTTTCATAGAAGAAAAGGAGATTTAGCAATTTAGGAGAGTGACACATGTTAGGTGCCATATATCACTATTTATAGAGTTAGGATTAGTATTAGCATACCTTTGTTTCACAAGAGATAGGCTACGAGAGCTAGGTCCTTTGTATCTTTATCATTATGAATACAAGAGCTTCAAGCTCAAACTTCTCCATAGTTATTCAAGGTAGAGGCAAAGTAAATATTGTCATAGACATCATCAAGTTGAGAGCTTGTGTTGATAGACTTGAAGAAGTGTTATGTATAGAAACTCACATGAGGTGAGATAATCATATGAGTTGGAAATAGATAACTTATGTGAGGAATTATCTTTATAGAAACTCACATGAGGTGAGAGAAAATATGAATGTTGAAAGGCAATTGTGTAAGGAGTGAATTATAGAGACACACATGTGGTGAGAGAAATTATAAGTGTTGAAAGGCAATTGTATAATGAGAGATTATAGAAGCTTACATGAGGCGAGAGTAGTTGCATAAGTAAACTTACAACGTATGTGGGTAGAGTTGGATATTGGGAGAGACCCATGAAAATTAAGAGTTCATACATGTGAGCGTTCACCAGTTGCGAGAGAGGGAAAAAGATTAGAGACATTAAGGAGATTATTGAGAGAAAGAGAAAATTAAAGAATGTTGGAATAAGAATGTAGAGGATGCATGCAAGGACGGTTGATAATTGAATACATATATCTTCCTAAATCAATGTCATTATAAGTTTAGAGTTATCAATTGCTCAACATGAACCAAATCATAATTAATCCCTTGTGTATTTATTTCATTCTGCTATCATTCTTCATTCTATAATGATCCTTGAACCTACATTATCTAAGACTCAAAATTGTGATTGATTGCCTAAGGAAATTAAATACAACAAGTGATATCAATATAAAAGGTGTTATGACGTGATCTTTATAAAATTGAGTATATGATTATAATGACAAAATATTTATTGGATTTTTTGTTCTAAGAATAGAATGTGGCCAATTATAGATGAACTTTCATAGAATTAAGATATACGCTAAAAATAGATTTTACTCTATTTATAGATGGAACTAAGATACACTAACTATATTAAAAATTATATTATGGCTATTTATATCTAAACTATCATAACTTAATAAAATGAACTTAAAATAGACTTTAATCCATTTATAGCTGAAACTGTAATATAAGTATTGTGAATGTGCTTAAAATAGAATGTACCACATATAGTTGCGATTCCAAAATTACTAAATGTCATTAGTATGAGAAAGAAACTATCTTATAAGAGGGATTGAGAAATTAAGAGAAGAAACGAAGTTCGAGAGAATGACTCAAAGATGCCTCTTCAAGAGTTGATAAGAAATTGGGAGGTTAGTAAAGGTCTTGTCACACATGTAGAGAAAAAATCTTCTCTACATGGTAAGAGAGTGTTCAACAATAACTTGATTATTATTAAATTGATTTTCACATATGTTCCATTGGAAAGAAGTTTCGGTAACGAAGACTAACAATTAGGAGACTAGAAAGAAGAGTCGAGAGAGAAAAAGTTTTGGAATGAAATGTTATTTGGTTACTCGGTTACTTGGCTACTTGGCTACTTGATCACTTGGTTAACTTATAAGAGAGTTACTTGGATACTTGGATTACTGGGCTACTTGGCAACTTGGTTACTTAAGATAGTTAGCTACTTGGCAACTTGGTTGGTTAAGTTATTTAGCTACTTGGAGGGAAAGTAGTGTTGCCACTTGAGAAGAAGAAGAACTTGTTACTTGGCTACTTGGTTATTTAGCTTCTTGAAGGAAAAGTTAACTAGCTACTTGAGAAAAAGAAGAACTTGTCACTTGGCTACTTGGTTATTTAGCTACTTGAAGGAAAAGTTAACTAGCTACTTGAGAAGAAGAAGAACTTGTTACTTGGTTACTAAACTACTTGACGGAAGATAACTAGCTACTTAATGGAGAAAAGAGACAACTGCGGCACATAAAGAAGTTGCAACACTACGACGTATGAGGAGAAATTAACATGATCTAGATCAATGTTAAAGAAGTAACACTTGAGCTTAAAAGACAACTACGACACATGAAGAGCCCAACACAAGAAGGAAGTTATAAACAATCAAGTTAATAAATTAGGAGCAACATCTAGTTGGATATGACTACTTGAAGAGATATCACCAAGAAGAGTTCATTATAACAAAATGAGACTTTAAGTTATGCTTAAAAGTCCATCATGATGAACATAAGGTAGAGGAACTTTTAAAAAAAAGAACAAAGACCTATCAAGATAACAAAGAAAGCCATCCATGAACCAAAGGAAGACAACAACAAACGATAAGGAGATTAGATAGTTTAACCATCTTAATCCGGACAACACTTCAAATCACTACGATACAGTCAACCCTAGAAACAAGTGGAGGTAGTTGAGCTCTACATTGCACACTTTATTATAATGAGGGTAAAGGAAACAAACAATCAAATGTGCACACATACTAATCAAAGTGGCTCATTGTGATGGTATCAGTGGGGAGCAATTCATTAGGGGGGTTGTAGCTTTGATGAAGGTTTTGTGGCTAGTTGTGTTGAGGTGGACCGTGGTAACCGGGTGGAGCTTGAAGTTGCAGTGGATGGCTGCCCATGTGTGTGGATGTGCAGGGGTCTCGTTGTTTGGAGGTGTGAAGGCTAGGGAGAGACATGACAAGCTTTTGAGTGATTGCATGCATCATCTATTGGGATCTTTGTTTTGTACATGATGTGGATTTTCCTAGATTAATGACTGCAAATGGAGCCTCTAGGTGGCATTGGCTACCAATGAGCCTCCTTTGTGACCTTGAATATCTTAGGGTGCTCCTAAGAGGTCCTTAAAAATTGTTGGTTTATGGTTGGCTCCCCATTCCGTTATTTGTTCGTCGCAGTAATCTCCCTTTCTCTGCTGCTGGCTATTGGTGTTGGGTGGTGCACTTCTAATGATGGATTGTTGTTGTTGCCAATTGATGGCGTTGTGCGGTGCGTTCATGGTAATGGATTGTTGTTGTTGCCAACTATTGGTGTTCTGCAGTGCACTCCTAGTGATGGACTGTTGTTGTTGCTAATTGTTGGTGTTGGATGGTATGCTCTTGATGTTGATCCATTACTACTACCATGTTCCTCCTCAGTGTACATGCGTACTAGCTAAATTCATAGTTTTTTTAATGTGTACACTTGTTGGTGTGTATGGGTGTTGATTGTTGTGTTTTTTAGTAAAAATGTGGCATTTTTGGACCACCCCCCTCCGAGGGAGCCTAAAAGTGTCACACAAGCCCTTCGGTGAGGGTGGCCTACACTTGCAGGTGCCCAAGCTGAACCCGGATGGTAGGTGTATAAGGTGAGTACTTAGATTTTGGAGGGGAATTGAATTTGTATTGTAGTACCTCAGAGGTTAGGCTTTAGTTCTGATTATTATGGTTCTAAACTCTATTAATCCATTTCATACCTATTTATAACCTAGATCTACAACCTAGTCTAAGCGGAGGCGCACCAATCTTGGAACCAAGGCAATCATAACTTATGAAATGAAATGGCCCGGGTATACACCAACAAAATGTGACTTATACCACCCCTAGTTCAATGGACGGAATAGCGATGGTTTAATTGACCATTCAATCCATTCTTACTTCCTTACTTAGTTGTATTTAAATTTCCTAAGCGGGGGGACTTGGCTTAAGTCCCACCATTTACAAAATTTCTTTCTTACTTAGTTAATTTTGTTCACACATCCTACCACTACAAGGAAACAATGTCCTAATTCACAGAAGCATGTCCGGAATCAACATGGTTTTAAGACAAAAATTTGACAAAAAATGTCCGAATTAACAGAATTCTGTCAATTCCGGACATGCTTCTGTCAATTAGGACATTGTTTCCTTGTAGTGTACCTTACTACATTCATACATTAGGCATCATCCCTTATTTGGTTGGTGCACCCCTTAGTTCAAAACCTTCTAGGGCCTCATGTAGGTCCCTTGAAAATCAAGTGATAGCTCAAACCCTTTGGACTTCAACGGTCCGAAGGGTGGTGTCACCCTACCGAGTTCAGTTCCCGACTCGGGGTTCTTGCCAACAAGGGTTCACAACATGTTTTATATTTTTTTATCATTAAGTGTGTTTATACTGGATAGACCACAAAAATGTAACTTAATGGAACCAGGATAAAGAGTTATAGGTTCAATCTGTTGCACAATCTTCATAGATTGGGGCCATAACTCCCAATCCATGGGGCCAACAACATAATAGTGGATTCGTGGGTCATTAACCCCACTTTTCTACCAACAACATTCAGAGTGGTCGTGTCGGTGATTAATCCGACTTCATTACATACGGAATTGTGATATAGATTTTTTGTCGTGATGTAGGAGTTTTTAAATTTTGGTGAAATATGTACTCAAAATGTAAGTTAGAATGTAGAATGAATAATGAAATAGGAGATTAGTGACTAGTTAACAAAAGTAAACAAGAGGTGACTTTATTTTACTCACCTAAACCAAGTCTCAAGAAAGGAAAAATCATTTGAACATGACCATAGACATGTGATTATTTTTTAAGGGACTCATGAGATTTGGCTACAGAGGGGCATAGCAGTTGAAGAGGTTAATTCCTAGGATATAGACAAGAAGGAGTGAGGAGGATAGACAATTCCTCTCGAGAAGAGAGTCTCATTCGCCCCAATAACTTTGAATGTCTAGAGCGTGGCTGTTTTTTTTCGGGTGTGAAGCCCTTCATGTATATCAAAGTTCTCTTTTGATATAAAAGTATTACAAATCATTATCCTCAAGCTCCACTGTTGGTTTCTTATATTCATTGTGAAACTCTTTGTGTAAATGACTAATTCAATATAAGTAAGAGTGTGTGCCTGAGAGAACTGGAATTCTTTTCGAGAAGAGAGAGGCGTTTTTCATGATTGTGGGAGTAGAGCAATTTCAATGAATAATCCAAAAAGACTCAAGATATAAACAAACATAGTGTGTGTAGATTCAGAGTCACCTCTTGGAAAGAGAGTAGATTCTGGTTTTCTTCAAGTAATGCTTCAGGGTATAAAGAAAGAGCATTGTTCGGGTGTGAAGCCCATTGTTTCTGTGAAATTAGCTGTTGCAATCCTCACGTGGTTATGACCATTGTCACGGAGTGATTGTATGGAGTGATTGGTTTATCAGATTAACATCCTGTGCGAGGATCTATCAATGCCTTGAGAAGGTATATGACCATAGTCTAAGGTTAAGTTACAAGTTACGATGTTCTTCTCTCTGGGCACCTTACTTTGGTGTCAATCGGGCGCCAGTGTGTTGATTATTTTCATATATAATTGTTGAAGTCCTTACCCCAATTCTCGAGAAGAGAGTGGGAAATTTTCTTGAAGTATAATTATGTACCCACCATAAACAGAGAGCAGTGACGGATGTGATCAATGCCGGGTGGTCGTAGTTGTGTTTCAGTTGATTAATGAATCTCCTTGAATCTTTACCTTGTAAGAATCGAGGGATCTACAATCCCGTCTCTCGGGAAGAGAACGTACACACAATGTTCAGTAAAGGAAGACAGGTTGAACGCTACTACAAAATTTCCATATTTAAAGTCATAATCCGACAACAGCAAATCGCAGTTTAAAGATTGGAGCGAAGCCCATAACCTGCAACACAAACGAAGGTCAAAGGAGGCAGGGACTTCGAAGAGTCTGGCCATGGGCGGTGAAACGTATAGAGGAAAGGCTGTATCTTTATCCCATATCGTTTGGGGAAAGGCCCAAGAGTGAGGATAAAAGGAGAAAGGGCCAACTCCATGTTCGAGAACTTGACGCTGACTTGTGACTGGTTACTAAGACTATGGCCCTCTCTGTGAGACTTGTTATTGGTTATTGTTATTGGATATTGAGACTATGGCCGACCTTTGCTAGACTGTGGACTCATGATTTAGACGCGCTCTCTTAGTTAGGGTTCGGTTTGCTTAGGGTCGGACACTTCGTTCCCGTTACTCACAATTAGACTTTTGCAAATTATAATAATTGATTTTAATGTATTAAATAAATATTGTTTTGTTAATTCCAGAGCGATAAAAAGGGATTGAATGTTACATTATCGATTTAAATTAATCAACTTAAAAGTTTGAGGGATATGAGGGAAATGTGTTGTGGGCATTCTAACTTGTGGCCTGGCTTATAGTCCTTGGACACTTAAGGAAGAGACTATGGACTAAACAATGTGTCTTGGCCTTGGGTGTATGAGACTATTGCCCGCTCAAAAGACTATTGTTGAGTTGTGTCTCCCTATATTAAAGAATTATAATAAGAAGGGCGTTACTGTAGGGGGTTGGTTGTGAGGGAGAGACTAAGTAATTGCATATACAGCATGGAGCGACCCTTAATCCCAAATTTTCCACTTAATAAGTTTCACTACTACCTCAAAGAGTTGTTTCTCATGTGATTATCCTCATAAATTCATTTCCAATCCGTTGTGATCTATCAATTCATCTAATAGTGACATCTAGAGTTCAATCTGACACTCATTTGATTTTCCCTGTGTGGTTTTCTTGATTGGAATCCAAACCGAAAAACTATCTACAGAAACTTTCTTATAACCAAAGCTAACTACCACAAAACATACCAAAGGGTTCCGAGAACAATGGAGTTGGGTACCCCCCTTGGCGGTCAAGTGGTCAAACCACTTGACCTTACGAAATAGGTGAGTGGATTTAGGAATGCACACCTTAGTTACGTTCCTTCCAATCCTAAATGGAAGGCTAGAGTTAGGTGGTTTATTTCAATGTTTTTTTATTGGACTCGATGTAGGCCGAGTCATTACCTCCTTGATTTGCTTCACTTCTTGGACGTTAACCTTATCTCCTTCCTTATAGCTAACTTGGTTGTGAAACTTGGGTTAGTCAATGGTTAAAATATTATTTTAATATAATATAATTTTGGCCTCACTAGAATTAATTCCTTAATACACATCATTAGCTTTCTAGAGACCTAAAATTCACTTTGGTCGGATAAAAATTGTAAAAGTTACAAGGTTTGGAAGCACGATATTTAATTAACCGATCCTCCAACTTCAAAAATTAATAGTTTATTTGTTATTATTTGGATTGGAGCTCGCCATATACCATTGGAAAGCTATCAAAAATATCTATAAAAAAAATGAGATTAGTAAAGTAAGCCGAGATGGATCTAAGAGCCTCCCTATAATGCAACAATCAACTAGAAGAACTCAAACTATGTATCTCACTTTTGAAAATCTATATCTAATTCATTAGTCATTCAAATTACACGTTGTAAATGGTTATAGAAAGCCAGACAAAAGCTCCACTTGAAGAAAAAAATCTTTTTAGATTGAAATTTTAATAAAGCCAGCATGTTTGATCCAGCAGCCGCTGTCCAAATGAACATCCTAGTTTTTTCTCCGACTTTTTAGAAATTCATAACTGTTTGTCATGTCAATTAAATTGTAAATAAAAAATGGCTATGGATAACTATAAATAATTTCTATAAGAAAAAAAAATTGGTTCCAGATGGTAAATTAAGCATTTATACCATCAGCGGCCAAAATCTATAATGCCTCAATTTTTAAACATGTTTTTAAATTTATCTCTAAGGAAGAAAGAAAGAAAATATGTGTATTTACAAACATACATTCTAACTAGGAGAAAATAAGGAGAGGATTTTCTCAAGCCTTACTACTAGATAAATGAAAAGAGAGAATTTTTTCCTAATTACTTAGAGGTAGGGTTTCTCGCAAAAATCAAGATGAAAAGAAAGTTTGCAATGTGAGATGAGGAAATTTTTGAATCCTTTCAAAAAATGGTTGGACCCCTCCACAACCGGTTGATTCTTCCGAAACCGCCTCCCCAAAATTTGGACTTGGAAATTTTTCCAATTGAAGTTGTCACCCTCTCGTCAAGGTAGCTTCGACGGGAGTCCTTCGAATTCTTTCTAATTTTTCGTCACCTATGTAGTGAAGATGGACCATTGGCTATGGATGCAAGTATGTGCAAAAACTTGAACGTGGTGAATGAAAGAAAAGAGGAAGAAAAAATTGTGGAAGATTTTGAAGTGGTAATATATACTTGTATGCATTAACATTGTGTTCACATTGGCAATTATGTGTAAGTTATGTTGTAAAAAAAACTACGATTGTGTTCACATTGGCAACCACACAAAGTGGTTAGGGTTAGAAGAGGTTTAAAAAGTCACTATATAAGGGTTTTAGGGTTTGGAGAAGCTCATTTGGCTAACTCCGTGGAGAGGTATGGGAGGAGCCGTCATAAAACTTTTGGTGAGGTATTAGGTTGTAAAAAGATGGTGATAGAGTTAGAAGATAAGAATATGGAATGAAATCGTATAATGTGTTGTATATGAACAGGTTGGCGAAACAATGGCAGCAGAAACATCCGAAAACAAATCTTGTTCGGAAGGAGGAAGAGATGGTGGCAGCAAAGACGGAGATGGAGAAGCAGCAATGATGTTCAAAAAAGCCGAAGGAAACAAAGTGCATAATAAAAATCAGGTTTGCATGAACCAAATGTATTTGAAATTTGTACATCTGTTACCCAAATAGAAGAGGATAAGTGCAATGTTTTTCTTTTGGTACATCTTAAAAACTACATCAAAGGTGGCCAAAAAAACTTGTGCGGTGCCGCATGGATTTTTTGCACCTCCTTTGGAATCCCTCAAAAGAGGTGGAAAGAACCTGTGCGGCACCGCACAGGTTGTTGTGACCACCTTTGAGGTAGTTTGAGGTACAAGACAGGATCCTTTGAAAACTAATGTAGCACAGCAGAAATTTGTGGAGGCTCCTTTCCAGTACCTCAAAGGAGGTGGAAAAAACCTGTGCAGCACCGCACAGGTTTTTTCCACCTCCTTTGAGATACTGGAAAGGAGCTTTGAAAAACCTGTGCGGCACCGCACAGGTTTTTTCCACCTCCTTTGAGGTACTGGAAAGGAGCTTTGAAAAACCTGTGCAGCACCGCACATGTTTTTTTCACCTCCTTTGAGGTACTGGAAAGGAGGTGGAAAAAACTTGTGCGGTGCCACACAAGTTTTTCAAAGCTCCTTTGAGCTAGTTGGTGAGAGCTCCAAAGGAGCCTCTGAAAACCCGTGCGGTGCCGCACAGGTTTTCAGAGGCTCCTTTGGAATCCAGGTGGGGGGGTTAAGGAGGTGTGCGGCACCGCACGGGTTTTCGGAGGCTCCTTTGTGGTAGCAGACATGAGGGATTGGCAATGTCTGTATGAGAGATTTGAGCAGCAAGGTGGTCTTGAAGACATGTCGAGAGAGTTATTTGGCTAAACTTCAGAAGGCTATAACTTCTTATCATTTAATCTTTTTGAATTGAAATTTTTTCTGTGAGTTAAAAACCTCTTTGTGTTATCGTGCAAAAAAATTCAGAATTTTAGGATTTTTTTTGTTTTTTCTGCAAGCCTCCAAAGTCGCAGAAATCGGCGATGAGAAGATTTCCCAAAAAATCTTCCTTTTACGTAGATTTCAGGACCTCTGTCACAGCATTCCAGGCTGCAGTTTCTTGCATTGATCTTTGTAATTAGTCCTCAATTGTGTTCGTTTTGTATTTTATTTTGGGGCTTTGAATGTAGACATTTGGGTTGTGTTTCATTTTCGGGTCATGATTTATATGACCATCTTTCATTTTTCTCTTTTGCACTATCCTTATATGTGTTATTTGGTTTCCCTAGATGGCGGATTCAAACATCAAATCGTTATCACCTTCGGCGGCTTCCCTCCTGCCATCTTCGGATATTCACCCTCATTATGAGAATGCAATTAAGGATGTTTTGATTGCTGAAAAAATAAATACTGTGGACATTTTAGAATCTTTGAAGATCCTACCAAAAGAGAAATCTAGGCTCAACATCCCGCTTTGTCGTATGATTTCTAGGCCTATTGTACGTCCTGCCCTACAAACAGATGTGAACAAACTTGAAGCAGATTTTGTGCACGCCTATCGTGATTGGGAGAAAGTCTTTCACGTTTCAGTTACTGATGAAGATGGAATTTTTGCCTTTCTTACTCCCGAGATTTCTCAATCTTGGAGTGATAATTGGAAGTTTGTTAATGAACAATTCGAGTTTTTTCTCCAAGCAAACGTTGACCTTGTCAAGCTCAGTGGAAAAATGTTTTTTTGTCTTCGATGGAAATCACAGGCTTCAAGCATGGAAACCGTACATCGACAGACTCCATTCTAACGACCTCAAATGGCATTATTCTGTGGATTCCATCGTTCTTAATATTTATTCCAATCTGCCACAAGTCTTGATTGCTATGAATGATATAAACAAGTAAGTTCTCTTGCATTTCATTCCTCCTATTTTATTCATTTTCATCTTTTATATTTCATACTTATTTCATATGCAATTTGTTGTAGGTCAACGGAGAATTCTCACGTAAAGACAAATTTTGTGCACATTCTTTATCGTTTGCAATCTCAAGGACAAAAAAAAATTGAGTTCTTCTAAAATTGTTTGAGTCAAGATGATCTCAAAAAAATAGCGGCCAAACCGCCAAATTCTTGGTATACATTGACAAGAGAGCGATTTTGCAAATACATTTACTCTGTAAGTATTTCATTTCAATTTTTTTCACATTATTCCACAATATGTTGTATCTAAAGGTTTATGTTTTCCTAAATTCCGTGATATTTTATGTTTCATTTTTTATCAATTTCTTTGCATTTTCAGCAAGAAATTACTGAAGCAGGTGAGGAAGCCGTTCAAAAATATGATGAATCTGTACCTGATCTCGCCAAAAGACGTAGTGACCATGCTATACAAGCCCTTCATGATGGAATGCAAGCCAAATTGGTATCCTATCTCAATCAATTCCATAAGCAATTGGCATTGGCTGACCCGGCTTTGACAGACAATTTTTTGCTTGAGGTAATCATTTTCCCGTGCATTTTATTTATTTTCATTTCTTGCTCTTCTTATTTTCTTCTATTTGCTTCTTATTTTTGCATCTTCCCGCAGGTCACCAAACACTACAACAATGTTTTTAAACCAGAAATGACGCAAGAAAGGCTCCATGTGCTTTCTATAGTTGCTGTAGATGCAGAGACTAAAGTTTCTTGGTTGAAATTGTGGAACACGAGCAAAATCAACAGGGAATCCTCTAAATTTCCTACGGGCAAGACACTTTCTGATAGGAATTTCTTGCTTTGGCTTCATAAAGCGACATTTTGGACTCAGGTATTTCTACCCCATATGAATTGATTTTTTAGATTTCAAAGTACTTGCTTCTCGCTCATTTCTTCAATTAAATCTTGATTTTGTTTCATATAGCTTCAAAAAGAGGCAATTACGTATTTTGAATCATGTCTGATTGACAATGATATCTCCATCAATATGGATGTTCCGAGCAAACCAATGGGATTGAAAAAATATATGGATCAATGGCGCATTATGTTATGGGATTCTGCATTTCATACGTCTTTCAAGACAAAAGATGCAATTTCTAAGTCCAAATTGTGGAAGGATAAAAAAGGTGGTGAATCCGCCTTGAAACGTTTTATTCTTAGGTGTGCATTTTTTTTTTAATAAAAATAAGTTGTATATATTTTTATTGTACATATGTATATATATATCCTCACATTCATTTATTGTGTTCTTAGGTACTAGAAACATGTGCCGGTACCTACTGGTGCTATCCAAGACGATCTCCCTTTTTTTAATATTTGGACAAACATTGCCACCCCTTCTCATATATTTACTACGCATCAATTGCAACTTTGGAGTTTCCTCCATCTTCAATCATATGCATGGTATATTGAATGTCCTATAGATAAAACCCCTTCTTTGGAGCAAAACTTACGGTTGAGCTTAGAAAAAGCTACCCCTACCCCTTCTCGCATTCTAACCAATCAATCTACGGATGATGATGTCGTTGTTCTAGGTGATATCCTTGATGCATTTGGCATTCAAGATGTCTCTATACAATCTAGCCAACGAGTTTCTCAAGATGATATTGATGTTAGGCCAACTCAACCTACTAGAAAACATGCTAGAGATGTCCCTACACATGAATCTATTCCCATTGATCCTCCACCCAAATCACGAAGATTCCTAGCTCCTGCAAGACATTCTCCTTCTAGTTCCAGCATTATCTATCGTGATGCTCAAACTCTCCATCCTCATCTCATATCAAGGGATCATAATTTTCTTGTTTTTGAACTTGTCCTCAATGATACAGTGGCCAATATGCAGAAGACTTTCAAAGCCACCAACCAATGGCCTTCGACATATCATGAAATGTCTTCATTTCTTGATAAGGTAATTTTTATATTTTTATGAATATCATATTCATCATCTCAAGTCTTCTTTGTATTCGTTTTGATCAATGATTTGTCCTTGTGCAGATTAGTCGTGGCCGTAAGGTATACTTTTATGGAAATCAAGTGGCTCAACCTTCAGTCGATCTTGTTATTGCGGACATACCCGAGGGTCTGCCAGTTCTTGGACTGTGTGATCCTGATCATGCGATTCCTCCTTGGAATGCCAAAAATGTTGATTCCATTCAATCCATTTTTTCATTTTGCAAAAAATATTTGTACGATGATGGAGCCCTTTTAGTTTTTCAACCCCTTGAATCCAGGAAGCTCTTGATGCCATATCTCAAATCGGTTTGTCTCAAAATTTGTTTCGGACATGCTACAATGGAATGATGCTCACTCATCCAATTCTTCCCAATCAGAAGGTAATATATTCACTATTACATCTTTATTCATTTTTTTCCTCCATTATTTCTATTTCATATCATACATGAATAATTCAATGTTTTTTTTTCAGACCCGATATTTTGCTGCCGTTCTGCTCATCCGTGCCACCCCTGAAACGATGAAACGAAAGCCTTCTTTTCAACTTCATTCTGACAAAAACTTGGTTAACACTGATTTTGATCCTATTTCCGGTCTATCCATTCCAAATTTCATTGATAAAGTAATCTAACTATGCATTCTGATGGTGTTACTCCATGGAGAGGTGCTCGGGAGAAAACCTCCATATTTATGCAAATGCTTATTGAAGCATGTTCTGCTTTGGGTAGTAGGATAGTTGATTTGACTGTTGGAACAGGTAACCATTTTTACAAACTGGTTTTCCCATTTTTATTTCTTCCTCAATTTTTTTTGCAATTTTTTCCTCAAACATACATCATATATTATACATCGTTTTTCTTCAATCATTTTCTAAAGTTTCTTTCTCACAGGTGCTGCACTTCATGCGTGTCGAGCATCAGATCGACATTTCTTGGGGTTTGAGGAGGACATCACTTTATTCAATGATGTTCTTAAACCCTTGTTGGCAGGCCCATCTACACTTGATGCAGACGTGAAAAACCTTGAGGATGACGATGACGATTATGAGGATATTGAGCTCGATGAATTTTGTACGTAAGTTAGTCAATAGTTTTATTTTTATTGTTTATTTCAAATTTTTCTTCTTAATCATAATCTTTCATCAAATACTGATTATGATTTTTTTCCCAAGATTCCTCGTTATGCAACTTCTTTTTTTCACTTGGATTTGTGGACGAGTCCCTCTCAATCTTTTACACTCCCCCCTTGGCAAGAGCTTTAGCATCTATGCCTGATAAAGTTTACTACAATCGGATTAAATATGATGTTCGAGTTAAATAATATCTTGATTTGTCCGCTGATGAATGTTCAGAATCAAGTACTTCTTCTTCTAACACTAGTAATCATCAATAAATGATTGATATTTATTCATCTAATATATTTAAAATTTGTTTGTTAACGTGGAACTATATGCATTAAATAAAGATTACAATAGATATGATTTTCTTGTTTTTCTTATGATCTTCTTAGTGCTCAATGATTCATGTTGTTAAACTTTGCACATTCTTGAATTTAATTGATAATGTATATTAATTCTCTTACTTCCTCTTTGGAATTCTATATGTGTGATTTTCTTAATTTTATTGAATCTTCCTTGTTGTTGTTGCATCAACATCGTTATTGAATATGGATTTCCAACATGCATAGTTTGAGCATCATTCATATTGAATGTGGTTTGCATATCCTCGGCCAACGAAGGTAGTTCTGAAAACGAAGACAGCACCTATAGCTAGTTTTATGACTTACATTTGTTTTTATTTGGATTTGATTTGGATTAGAGTTGGTCAAACTTGGATGTGATTTGGCTTTGATTTGATTTTCATATACGTACACTATATGTGTTCTACATATTTTTCCTATTCAATTGTATCACCTAATATATGTTTATTATTTCTCTAAATGTTTTGAGTATCCAAACTATCTAACATTTCAAGATCCGTATATTTTGTAACATCTCTAACAAGGGATCAACATAGTCCAATGGTTGAGATGGATAAGAATGATCTACAAATGCCCTGATGTTCATCCCACGGTTATAGGTTTCATCTTAAAGAATGTGTCAAAATTTACGGCCATAGGCCATGGTATATTCATTTTTCACGGAAAAATATTTCAAAATTGCTCATTTATTTGTGCTCACTGCTCACCGCTCACCGCTCTAGGCTCACATAATAGCAATCCCCTGGGCTTATATATGGACTAACAACAAAAGGGTTCAAAGGTTGTCCTGTATGCGGACCACATACAATATCCCGCAGGTCAAAAATACTTAGAAAAAACGTGTACTGCAACTGCCATCAAAGATATCTTTGACAAGACCATTATTTTCGTGGAGCGGCCGCAACATTCGACGGTGAAGCCAGTCACAAAATGGAAGAGGAACCACTAATCAGAAACCAAACAATTCGGCATGGCTATCAATCGGAGGCCTACATTGATGGTGGCCGCACGAAGAAGGACGATGAATTTCCGGCCAAGGAGCACGGTGTGAAGAGGGTATCGGCACTATACTAGTTACCATACTGGAAGGTTAGTGCTCAAAAACTTCGTCTATTTATTTTGCTCGTTTTCATTAATAGAAACAACATGGACCATGTTTGGGTGTTGCAAATTTTTGTTGGCCATACACCCAAAGAAGATGATATCCTCACAGGGACGCAATGGATATGTATCTCATAACCCTGGATTCCGTAATCTTGATGTTCATTACTAGGCATATTGGCATGAAAAATAATTAAGCTATGATTCACAATATATTGGTGGATAGATTCTTATAGGTTATTTTAAGTATAATTATATTAATACCCAAAGGAAACAGCCATACATCCAAGAAACACCATAGCCACCCCTAATAAGAAGTTTGTTTCTGTTGTTCAAGTTATGTGGCTTTATGTCCACCTGGAAATTAAAGGAAGTGCATGCAGGTTGATAGAAGGCAATGAATTTTTGCTTAAATGCGGGAAGGATGTTGTGCACCTAAATGTGCAAAGCTTCAGTCATACTACATGTTGTGGCCTTCTGTTGAATCTATAGAGTGTTAATGAAAACCATTACCGATTCATTGGAATATGTTTAACGTGCCACAAGTTTTAGTTGCAGAAGCTTCCAATTTGGCATCTGCTGGACGTAATGCACATTGAACGCAACATATGCGACAGCTTGTTGAAACTGCTATTTGGAGCGAAAGACACTATAGCATCACATTGAAACATGGAAAAAAAAGAATATGGGAACATTTGTGGGTTCGACGAGGGCCAATAGCAGGTGGAAATTTTTTCAAACCTCTGGCGCCGTATGTGCTCACCAAAGAAAAACAGAAAATGTTTTTGGAGCAACTGGATGGTATATCACTACCAACGGGTTATTGCGTGCCAATAAAAAAGCACATACTGCAAAATAGAATCAGTAACATGAAGTCACATGATTTCCACATCTTTTTCCAATTTATACTTCCTGTTTGTTTGAAACATCTCATGGGCTTTGGGCCTCGACATGCCATAATCCGGTTAACGAGGTTGTTCACTATGATCTGCAAAAAAATCATAAATGTAACAGAGTTAGAGCGTTTACAACATTATGCAGCGAAAACCATGTGCTTAATGGAGATCAGGTTTCCTCCTTCATTTTTCGACATTATGGTGCATTTGCCAATCCACCTTGTTAGACATGTGAAGTTATGTGGTCCAATTGCTAATGTTTGGTGCTATCCGGTAGAGAGACACTTGAATGTTTTGAAAAATATATCTGGAACATGGCACATCCCGAAGGTGCCATTGCGAACGCTTACATGTATGACGAAGCTTTAGGATTCTGCACCGAGTACTTGAAGTTTTATCCTCTCACACGACAAAGGATTTGGGATGATGAGGAGGAGCTGGGCGATTGTGGAGAACTGTTGGAAGGCAAAACCTTGAACCGGAACTAATCAGTGAGGAGCGAAGAGGAATCCATTCTTGGATTATTAAGAATTTAGAACCAACCAAGGAGCCTTGGAGGTAAGCCATATGTATATTTTATGATGAATAATCTCTATTGGGCAAAGTTTGTTTGGCAGCCAAGCCTGATGTGTTAATGTTTCACTTGACACTAATGTTATTTTATTTTTGTATGTTGTAGGCAATACCAAACCTTCATCGAGCAACTGGAGGCAGAAAGGGAAACCTTTAGAAGGAATGTTGCATCAAAAGGGCTTACACGAAAAGAGCAATATCGATATCCAAATGACCTCTTGCATGGATTGCCGGACTTTGTGGAATGGTTGCCCTAGTACACAACCCAATTGGTAAATGCCTATGGTTCTCGCAATGTTGACATTGAATTACTCCACCTATCGGCTCTCCCCTCAAGGGAAGCCGAAACTTACCAACAAATGTGGGCCTATGGAAACCATTACAGGGTGTTCAACGAGGGAAACAAACTTGGATTCGTGACACATGATTATGGCATCGCCAGTATATTTGGAGCAGAGGAGGGACATAGTGCAGGTGTGAACATGGTAGGAGTCTTGAAAGAGATTATTGTCGTATGGTACTCGGCGCAAAGAAAAGTTGTATTTCGAGGATCATGGATCCGCAATGATCTTGGGCCACGATCATCTACGAAGGTAGACCAATATGGCTTCACCATGGTACGTTTCAACGATCGAATTGCAAGGGACATGGAACCGTATGTGTTACTACCCACAATCCGCCAGGTATTCCATATAGTGAACATAAGTGGGTGCATGTGGGAATGTGGCACTGCTTGTTGTAATGTGTTCCAATATATGTTGCATTGAAGGCTGTGATTGTATTTTGTGAAGTAATACAATGATTTTTTGGCAATTTGCAAGCATGGAATAGGTGTTCTTCATTCCAGATTGGCTATATCCTGGGTGGCACGTGGTGCTCCAAAAGGAGCCGCAATCAGGAGAGTATTGGACAACAACGATGAACAAATATTGGGAATATCAGGGGATTTGATAGGCCTGCAATTACTAGTGTACATGAATGCCCCACAATTCCGCCCAAATTTGATGCATGTTGGGGAGACAATTCCAACAGTAGAGATTGCTAGGTTGAATGCACTGGTCAGGGGGGAGTGTCGCGTACCTCATCATAAGGATTGCCCAAAACACCTTGGGCACAAGAGGGACCCCGGAGTGACACCCGGGACTTGTGGTGCCGTTGGTGAGAAGGCCCAAGTGATCCTAGTGTGGGTGAGGGCCCCAGGTGTTGGAAACGCCTCCCACCCATGGAGACTAGGAGGCATGAAGGTGAGGCCATAAGCTATGCGTAGCTTATGGCATGCCGATTCTAGAATGCTTTAGAACACCTCATTTGGAGGTGTTAGCTAGAAGATATGGCAAGTTGAGTGGGGCGCTGTCCCAGGACAGCGCCCTGGAACAGCAGTGGCCTAGGAGTGGCTCCCGGGACTGCGAACCTTTAAATGGGCATAACTTCCTTTGTACCTGTCCGAATGGGGCAAGTGAGTAGTCCATCGTCATCTACGTGAAACGGAAATGTTGATGGAGTGGTCAATTGTTAGAATCAAACAAGATATGAGGAAGTTATGGGGTTCTGAAGCTCTTAGGCAGCTAGCGGCTAAGGGAAAGTGTCTACTTGGCCCCAAGAGTTGGGGGAGAGACAAAAGGATACTTGACGGTGGGGTTGAGGTCCTGCCTAGAGTCCTAGAGGCTTATATGGGTGAGGTGGTGTGGCCTCACCCACCCGGGGCCGAACAGCAAGGCCTCCATGGGCATTGGCCCAAGGTGAGGGCATAGTTGCTTAGTTTGGCTCGGGTTGTTGTAGTGTTGCTTCGGTAACACGATGTGCAACACAAGATTGGACTTCCATGGATGGAAGTCCACATCTAAGAATTGGTTACCAATTATGTGGTTAGTCCCGAAAACCAAATAGGAGGTTTGGTCCCCCTCCTATTAAGTGTTGGGTCCGCGGTATTGGGAAGTTAACCTTTTGCATGGCGGTATGCGAAGGGTTAGCGCTCGTAACTCTTGCTAGATTTGAAAAATGGACCGAGTTTGCAATGGGGACCTAGCAAGGGTTGCGACACTTGGTATCAGAGCAGGGTTCCAACCTTTGAGCTAGCATTTTGAGGAAGTGATGGCTATCAAACGTGCGGGTTATGATGGTGAGCCCGAGGCTTCTAAAAGGTTGTGATGCTCAAATTGGAACAAGGATCATGTCCAAGCGGATTTTGACCCCGCCATTGATTCTAATGAGAATGGTGGGGATGATGGTGGATTTGATGATGGAATGGAGGAGTGCCTTGAAAGGGTTCCTGCAAGCCTCAAAGGGAATTTGAGGGCTAGGTTACCGAATGCACCCTGGAACTTGGAAAGTGGTGATGTTGGATTGGAGTTCCAACTCAAAATGCTTGAGTTCATGAAATTAATGGATTTAGAACTCAAGTGTGGCAAGCATGAGAGGGGCCAATAAGACAAAGATGGTCGAGCTCCTCATCATGCAAGGTGCTAGGCCTTCTTCTTCAAGAAAGAAGTTGGCCAAGGCAAACATGCCAAGTATTTTCTCGGGGCTTGGCAAAGAAAGAAAGGTGAATTAATTTGTGTTGGAAATGGATGTCCAAAGGCCGAGGTGGACGACAAGGTCACCATAGTAGTTATCTTTTTTGAAAGACCATGCGCTTGAGTGGTGGACTAGCAAGATAGCGCAAGAGCCGAAAGTGGTGGCAAACTTGACTTGGGTTGGCTTCATGGAGTTGCTTGTTGAGAGGTTCACACCGGAATACCAAAAATTGTGTAAGGGAATGTATTAGGTGGAAATGAAGCACATGGGGTCTCTTGAGGCCTATGTGTGAGATTTTAATACCCAAATGAATGCTACACCTAAGATGGACGGGTTTGCTAAGAAATGCAAAGTGGTGGTTGACACCATGTCAAAGTTTCTTAGGTGGGTTGCCATAGAAAGGTGGACACCTTGTTCAAGTTTCCAAAGTTTTTCAAGGATGTGGCAGGGACCATCAAGATGCCGAGAGCATTGAAGCCGGTGGACCCAAAACCAAGTCGGGTGGCGCCTCACAACAAAGTGGCTCGAGCCGAGCTATGTCCCGAGGCAAAGAGCGTAAGAAGTTTTGGCCATCATACCAACACAAAGATCAAGCCAAAGGTACAACTTTTAACAAGGGTGGCACCCAAGGAAGGAAGCCACGCGATGTTGGAAACAAAGAAGGTTGCTTTGTCGCACCAAGGCAAACCATATTTGTGCCGCGAATGAAATGTGAGAAGTTGGCTTTGTGGTAACAAAGTAAATCATGTTTGTGCCACGGATGGAATGTTACAAGGTGGCATTGTGGCACCAAGACAGTTCATGTTTGTGCCGCAGACGGAATGTTAGAAGGTGACATTGTGGTACCAAGGCAATTCATGTTTGTGCCGTGGATGCAATGCTAGGGTTTAGGCATTGCGGTACCAAGGCAATTCATGTTTGTGCCACGGACGGAATGTTAGAAGGTGGCATTGGGGTACCAAGGCAATTCATGTTTGTGCCGCGGGCCAAATGTTAGACGGTGGCTTTGTAGCCAAGGCTAGTAGCCTCAAGCCAAGGCAAAGTTTTTTGTACCTTGAGGCTTAAATGAATGAAAGAAAGGTCCCATGAGTTCACAAAGAGGCAACGCACTCCTTTGTGAGCCGGAAGCTCACAATGTATTGGGGTTTGCCAATTAGTAGAATGGGCAAGCCCATCAATGTGCGGTTGCAAAGGTTGAACCGCATGAAATAAATGAAGTGGCCTTGCATGTGACCTTGAAATGTGGGACATTGGAATTTTTGGACATTTCATACTATGTGAAATGGATTACGTGCCCTCATTTTGGAGGACACCTTCTTTGAAACTCACATGGTGGATGTGAGGCGCAAGCCGGTGTACTTGTGGTGTGCCGTGATGGCAAAGAGGTGAATTTGAAATTCACAAAAACTCCACTAGTAGGAGTACCTATGTTGAATTTGGTTTCAATGCACCAAATGGAATTCAACAAATAATGTTGTGGTTCCATTGGAGGAACTCCAAGGAACTCATGGGGAGGCTAGGAAAGATGGGCCTCCCCCAAACCACATTCATGGTGTGTTGGTGAGGTACAAGGATGTACTTACCAATGGCTTGTTCAAAAGGTTACCGCCAAGGAGTGAGAAAGCAACTTTGTTCAACAGGAAATTAAGTTCTTGAGTTATGTGGTGACAAATGAAGTTGGTGGATGGACATGAGGAAGGTCAAGGTAATCCAAAAGTGGAAGCGTCTTTGACCCAAAGAGGGGTTAGGTCATTGCTTGGCCTAGCCAACTACCACCGCCGCTAAGGTTGCTAGGACCTTGTATAAGGTTGCTAGGACTTTATCTAAGGTTGCTAGGACCTTGTCTAAGGTTGCTAGGACCTTATCTAAGGTTGCTAGGACTTTATCTAAGGTTGCTAGGACCTTACCCAAGGTTGCTAGAACCTTACCTAAGGTTGCTAGAACCTTATCTAAGTTTGCTAGGACCTTGTGTAAGGTTGCTAGGAACTTATCTAAGGTTGATAGGACTTTATCTATGGTTGCTAGAATCTTATGTAAGGTTGCTAGAACCATATCTAAGGTTGCTAGGACCTTGTCCGATTTGTTTAAGAAAGGGCTATCCCAAGAGTGGGATGAGCCTTGTCACCATGCCTTTGGGGAGCTTAAGAGTAAGTTGTCTTCGCCGCCCGTGCTCAAGTTCGCGGAGTTTGACAAACCTTTTGAGATGCATATGGGGGCGAGTGATTTGGCATTGGCAGATTGTTGATGCAAGATGGATGGCCATTGCACATGGGAGCATGAAGCTCGATGGTTGTCAAAGGAGACGGCCAACTCATGAAAATGAACTCTTCATAGTAGAGCATTGCTTGGAGATGTGGCAACATGATTTAGGGTTGCACAAGACCAAGGTGTATATGAAAAATGTGTCATTGAATTATTTTGAGACACAAGTGCAAGTGAGCGCCAAGCCATTGTGGTGGCACGATACTTTGGCAATTATGAAGGTGGATTTGATCCACAAACCGGGCCATGGTGATGTGGTGCCGGATGTGCTAAGTTGATGGGAAGAGTTCCAAGCAATGAGCACCATCTAAACCTTGTGGCTAATGGTTACCGGTGAAGGAAACTTGTGATGCAAGATGAGGGAGGGGTACATTAACTACCCCGAAGCACAAAGGCTTCTAGGTGAACTTCGCAAAGGCAAGGTGCTCAAAAAAATCATGGCGGGGGACGGATTGCTCAAGTATAAGCAAAGTTGGGTGTATATGTCACAAGGCAAGTGAGGCTATTGGTTTCGAAGGAAAAATAACAAAGTCCTATTGCCGGCCATAGCAAAAGAAAAAACCACCATAGAGTGGTGTCAAAGAGGTACCATTGGCCGGTTATGAAGGATGATATAGCCCACTTTGTGAAGGCTTGGGTGGAGGCCAAGTGAACCAAACCTCTTACCAAAAGCAAGCCGGCCTCTTGCAACCGTTGCCTATCCCGTCGGAGCCATGGCATAGTATTTGCATGGCATAATGTGTCCATGGCATAGTGTGTGCATGGACTTGATCACGAGTTTGCCGGAGTCACAAGGGTATGATGCCATCATGGTGATGGTAGAGCGGTTTGCCAAGTTGGCACATGTGGTGCCAATTGTGGGAATTGTGACCGCGTTGGAGACCGCATAGCCTTTTCTCAAAGGATGGTTGAGGCACCACGGGTTGCCAAGAATGATTGTGTCGGATTGAGATCCAAAGTTCACAAGTGCATTTTGGATGCACTTCTCTAGAAAGGTCCGAATGAAACTAAGGTTTAGCATGGCCTTCCATTCCCAAACGGATGGGAAAACGGAGCGTGTGAATGGAGTCTTGAAGCAATACTTGAGGAACTTGGTGGGGGCGGACCAAGGAGATTGGGCGGACTATGTGGGTCGAGCGGAGTTTAGTTGCAATGTAGCCATACACTTGGCGACCAAGGGGTCGTCTTTCGTGGTGGCTTATGGAGTGCACTCCAACCTACTAACCTAGCTCTCGAGGGGGCACATTGAACACTAGAGTTCAACCAAGATGGTGAGGACTTGGCCAAGAAGCATGAACAAGTCTTGGTGATGACCAAGTTGTTGGTGGAAGAAGCCCGAAGGTGTTACAAAGAGCAAGTCAATGCTGGAAGACGCAAAGTGGAGTATGAGGTGGGCCAAAAGGTGTTGTTGAATGTGAAAAACTTAACCTTGTCCGAAGGCCTCACTCCAAAATTCATGTCCAAAGTTGAAGTTCGGTTGCCCATCGTGGAACGAGTGTTCAAAGACATGTATAAGCTGGAGGTACCGCCGAGATCAAAGTGCATGCGACATTCCATGTCACATTACTAAAATCAATTAAGGAAAATACCTTGTGGCCCAATCACAAGCAAGTGATTAGGCCACCTCCCAACCTTGTAGTAGGTCATTGGGAATATGAGGTAGAGGGCATCCTCAAGTGTAGGAAGTCCAAGCAAAAAAAAAGGAAGTACTTTGTAAAATGGCTATGATACAATGTAAAAGAAGCCACTTGGATAGCGGCAAGAGACATGGTGAACGCCAAGGAATTGGTGGAGCACTGTGATGAAACTACGGCTAAAGGTTCTCATAAAACAAAGCGTAGGCATTGATGAGGACATCAATCTCTTTTAGTGGGGGAGAGACGCTAGTAGCACACTTAGCTTGGAGGCAACGCCGTCCACAACATGTATTTATTTTTTGGCTTGAGGCAATAAAGTTCAACTCTAGTGGTGCAAAGAGAAAAGTATGAGATGAGGTCCTAGTCTTGTACTTGTGTTTGGTTAGTGGAAGAGGAGGAATAGATATGCCAAACTAGGTTGGGTAAGCCAAGTAATTGGGGGCCATGGTTTGGAAGGGCCTTGGATAAAACCAAGACACCTCTTAGCCATGGGTTTGTCCGGGCGGGGGCAAGGTGATGGCGCATGCTCATAAAAGTGCTACCCGCGAGCTAATGAGAGTTGGCGCATGGGAGTCATGAACCCATGTTTCGAAAGGGCAAAGTGGAAACCGAGTCGGGCGGGACTTGGCATCACCCCCGTGCGATCGAACGGGGCTTAACAATGGAAAGCCATCTCGGAGTTGCAACCGAGTCAACTTAATGGAAGCGTTGAGGTCCGGCCTAGATGTGTCAAGTTAGGCTCGTGGAGCCTAAGGGGGGAGCCCCGAGGGGCAACCCAAGTGAGTCCCAAAGTCGGTGGGTCTAGTGAAGGTTAGGTCCTTGGATGAGAGATCCAAGGTCGCTAACGGACCACCTTGGAACGACACCTTTGGTGACTATGCCAAATTTGAGGATGCATTGTGGGGGTTGCGTCCTAAGGCAAACACAATGCGGCACCATAGAGGATGGCAACTTGAGAATTGGTGCGCCGACTACGAGTATAGTCGATGAGGGCATCGACTCCATTTGGTGAGGGTGAGTGTCGCGTACCTCACCATAAGGATTGCCCAAAACACCTTGGGCACAAGAGGGACCCCGGAGTGACACCCGAGACTTGTGGCGCCGTTGGTGAGAAGGCCCAAGTGATCCTAGTGTGGGTGAGGGCCCCAGGCGTTGGAAACGCCTCCCACCCATGGAGACTAGGAGGCATGAGGGTTAGGTCATAAGCTATGCGTAGCTTATGGCATGCCGATTTTAGAATGCTTTAGAACATTTCATTTGGAGGTGTTAGCTAGAAGATATGGCAAGTTGAGTGGGGCGCTGTCCCGGGAGAGCGCCCTGGAACAGCAGTGGCCTGGGAGTGGCTCCCGGGACTGCGAACCTTTAAACGGGCATAACTTCCTTTGTACCTGTCCGAATGGGGCAAGTGAGTAGTCCATCGTCGTCTACATGAAATGTAAATGACGATGGAGTGGTCAATTGTTAGAATCAAACAAGATATGAGGAAGTTATGGGGTTCTGAAGCTCTTAGGCAGCTAGCGGCTAAGGGAAAGTGTCTATTTGGCCCCAAGATTTGGGGGAGAGACAAAGGGATACTTGACGGTGGGGTTGGGGTCCTGCCTAGAGTCCTAGAGGCTTATATGGATGAGGTGGTGTGGCCTCATCCATCCGGGGCCGAACAGCAAGGCCTCCATGGGCATTGGCCCAAGGTGAAGGCATAGTTGCCTAGTTTGGCTCGGGTTGTTGTAGTGTTGCTTTGGTAACACGATGTGCAACACAAGATTGGACTTCCATGGATGGAAGTCCACATCTAAGAATTGGTTACCAATTATGCGGTTAGTCCCAAAAACCAAGTAGGAGGTTTGGTTCCTCTCTTATTAAGTGTTGGGTCCGCGGTATTGGGAAGTAAACCTTTTGCATGGCGGTATACGAAAGGTTAGCGCTCGTAACTCTTGCTAGATTTGAAAAATGGACCGAGTTTGCAATGGGGACCTAGCAAGGGTTGCGATAGGGAGGGACATCAGGATGGCCTGCATGCGAGAGCCCATGGACGAAGGGGAAGCAGCCGGAGAAGGTTGCCTAAGAGGAATTTGATTTAATCCAAAAAAGTAGAGATGGCTGAACTAGTCGTGCAACAACGATGACTAGCGCTGGACTCTATGAACATAGCCTCCTTCCTGGCGGTTTTTGGGTATTGGAATATGGATGGGCTACATTTTTGTTTGCATAGTAACCTACAGGAAGATTGTGCAAGATGTGTACACGTATCTATGCCAGCCCTTGAACATGATGAAATGCAACCTTTGTTCTCTGTGGCAGGCCTGAGATTTTTTTTTCTCTTTAGTGTGCACTTGTCATCTCAGGGCAATCCATTGTGGTGCTCATTGTTGATGTATACCCTTTGATTGTGATGGTGCATTGTTGTTGGGCTTACTAGGTGTTTGTAGAAGAGATTATAATTTTGTTTAAATATGGTTTGCTCAAATATTTTGCCGGTGTGGTTGTGCTCCAATGCAGGAGGTGAATTTGAAGGGAGTGTGGAAGAGGAGGCTCGAGAATAACAAATAGAAAGAAAACAACATGTTGGTGCTTATCAGTCTTGTTTTGCTTTAATCTCCGGAGGTCGGCGAGGTTTAGTCAGTGCTTGCCACATTGCTATTTCGGGGCCCATTGGCAAAGGAGATTTGGCGGCGGCATCCAAAATGGCACCTATGGATTCGTCTTTGATTCGGCGGCAATGATGTGTCAGTGCCATGGGGAAGGTTTTGCGATGGATGATGTGGGTTGTCTTGATGCTCCCTTAATTAACTAGTTGCCGCAATTTTGGCTAGTCGCTCGAAGGTGTCATATGTTTGACCATGTGGATGTCCTATGGTCGGAAATGTGATGGTTGTCAAGGTTTGGCCTTTCAATTTCCAGTGTCCCTGCCTCTACCCATGGAGGCTCGCTAATGTTGTTTTGCGATGCTTTCAACAGGGTCAACATGATTAACATTCTTCCTATGGTGGTATAAATTCTAGTGGTCGATATTTTCATAGTTAGGCGATTGTTGTGTTGTTCTTCCGTGGCCTTCCAGCAAATGCTCCCAATTTCTCCTTCATTTGTTGGAGTGTTTGTGTGTTGTAATGAAGTGAGGATCGTATGTGTGACATCATTTGGATGCGGTTGTGGGAATGATATTGTGGCTTACTGGATAGTTAGGTCTCCACCCCATTTTTTATTTTTTATTTTTAAAAAATTGTTTTTGGATGTGCAAGGGAAGTATGTCACTATCAAGTACCATACAAAGGACTACCCCAATTTTCAGGCCAGCCTTGCTTTTGAAGCATGAATGTTTACAAAGATATAGCCAACGAAGGTACTCCAACAACTCAGTCCATGACATTTAAATGAGTGAATAAATTATATGTTGCACAAGAGCAGTTTTGTGTGTGGGATTAAGCATTATGAACATGTGAATTATTGATGTTGGCATTCTCCATTTGGAGTTTTTGTTATGTTGTGTAGCTCTCAAGGTATCTAGACGAGTCTTTTATTTATTTGACCACCTTCAAGATGTGTTGGGAGCATCCCGTGTCCTTCCACAGACCGTGGAAAACTAATGTGCATGGAAGATTGCAAGTTGTGGTGGTGCTCCACATACAATTCAGGCTTGGGTTGTATGAATCAGGTTGGAGATGTTTTCGAATAGGAGAAGGGGTTGGAAGTTGGGAATGCCACAATTTTGTGTTGTCATATGGTACTTTTTGGCACTATAATAGCTTTTGTAAAGGAACTTCTAGGGGTGAAGATTGCCTATTCTATCATCACAATGCATTCTAGGTCGTTTGTGTTCAATACATATTGCATCCTAACATTTTTGCACTGTGTACATATTTGGCAGGCACCTTCGAAATGTGGCCGAGGATTCACTTGCCAAATGATAGTTGTTGGAACATTACATCTATAATGTTTCAATTTTTAAACAAAAGAGCACGAAAAATGTTGGGTTTGCATTTAGTGTTGTTGACACTATAGGGGCAGTTTACAATCACTATTGAGAAAGGTAGACAGTAATGGTGATAGTGAATGTGATATTTAGTGTAGCCACGTTCTTGCTTGAAAATACTATAATTCTAGTGCGATGTTTAGAGTTTCTATATTGCCAAAATGTATGATGCGAAGTTCATCAACAACTTTTGACATGCGTTAAACATCTATGCATGCAACATTGTCCACGAACCGCCATATAGGAATCCACTTCCAATTGTCATCCATGTGTACACCCGTTCCTAAATTTGAAGGGCCCTTAAATTTTCCAATTCATGGCCACTAGTCCCTGTGTGAATGGCTTGTAAGGCATTCAATATGCAAACTTTGCACTTGCAATGAACTAGATGTGAATTGAATTTGAGAGTCAGTGGATTTCGGGTGGCAGTTGAATGTGAGCTACAGTTGATTTTGGATGTCAGTTGAATTTGAACCATAGTCCATGTCGGGTGTCATTTTGAATCCAACGACATTCGATTTTGGATGGCAGTTGTATTTGAGTGACATTCAATTTTGGGTGACAGTGGAATTTGAGTGGCATTGGATTTTGGGTCCCAGTTGCATTCGAGTGTCGCTTGAAACCGGAAGAAAGTGGAACTCCACCGTGATTCTCTATCGGGGGACAATCGAACTCGGGGAAACTTAATTTGGGGGTGCCTTTGAATGTGAGTGAAACTCAATCTGGGTGACACTCGGTCAGCAATTTGAGAATGTGTGGGTCTGTCGAATCCCATCTGCAATGGAATTGCATATGCGAAGACATGGAAAACATAATTGATTTTTGGTAAAACACCAACCCGACCGGGTGGCAATTGGATATTTGCATGAAATGATAGTTCATGGAATGACATGGGAATGTGAATGAACAGAGGCATGGACAAATGGAACAACTGCACAGAGCTATATAAATTTATAGAAGACAACAATGTGTGAGATGGATATAAGTTACGAGCTCATAATGTTTACTAATTGCACAAGGTACCAATTACATGATAATAGCTAGCTAATATATAGATCATGAAGTGCATGATTTTGTAATTCGGCACACGTATTAACGTGCAAACTCCTTATAAACTAACCCAACAATATTACATAGACACGGGAAAGACATAAAGTTAATGAACAATTAATTGTAGGCACATGCATATAGAATAAGTGGGAAATTGTTCGATGCATGCGTAAATAGATAGAAACTCGAATGACAATGACCCAGAATTGGTAATTATCACATCCCCAAAAAAACTAGCAAAATAGTGGTAAAAATAACCGCAATAGGAAAACGACTACAGTTTTTTACCATGTTTTCTACTAGTGTGGGCATATTGTATCTTCCAAATTGCCTTTTTTTGATGATGGTGGACAATTTGTGGATGGCAACAAACAAATGGGAGATAGTGGAGTTGTAATTGAAGAAGCACGTGAAGGACCTACAAACAATGATCTTGTTATCGAGGGATTTGGTGAGGAATGGAAACCATTTGGAAAATGGTGGAAGAACCACATTTTGCCTCAACATGGTGAGGAACAAGCCAATGTGGCAATATTTGAAAGCAATTACTCATAATATAGGGTTGAGAAAACTTATAGACAATGGTAAAACCTCATTATATAGGGTTGAGAAACTAAGAAACTCAATAGCATTACAAGTCATTGATTCCTCGCAAAAGGAAAGTGTTGGAGGTGGAGCATTGGATTGCTCGTATTTATAAAAATATAATACTCGTAGGAGGTTGTAATAAGCCTACGTGGTTGATCCGTAGTGGAAAACAAGTTAACTCTTATTGTTTGTATGAACCAAGTTGAATATAAGCAATAAAAAACAAAGCAAAGCAAGGGGTGGAAGACACCATCTCATTCCAAGCATTGTTCATATGCCTTAGTGTATGTGTATATGTTTGTGCAATTTGATCTCTAGTCCTATTGACTTCCAATATAAAGCCTCTTAATAGCCTTCAAAGACATGTACCTACTTATATTCTACAAACAAAAAATAAAAAACCACATATTGTTATTATTTCCCACCTAAGCATGCCCCAAAATCACCACTTACAAACAAAAAAATCCAATAATTAATCGTATAATGCGATGCCTCAACCCACTCAATTAACAATGATAAATGATAGACAACCCCAAAGTTATATTTGACTATCTAGCCCAAAATTGGTTTCAAGGAGTCAGGAAACCAAGCCTGCATAACATTGAACTTTGAGATACATAAACATTCATAAACAAAACACATCTCCACCTAGGAATATACTGTCATTGTCATTAATAGGGACCACCTATAACATGGGCCAATAACACTTGACCCATTACCCTACTTGGCAAACCCATTCCAGGCTTACAAATGAGTTTACAACTATTATTAAGGTGACGCATCCTTCATTCACGCCAACATTCAAAATTGGCGTCGTTTTTTTAGAAATAAAAAAGTCAGATGTATAATAGACCTTCTTGAATTTTGGTATTTATGTAAGGGAGGAGAATTTGGTGAGTCTTAGCATAATGTCATTTGCGGACCTTGGTGATGGCAAACTTTTCTCCTTTTGCATTGGTAATGTTAGAAAAAAATTATATATTTTTTGATGACGTAATAAAAACTCCACGTGCTCATTAATAAGCAACGACATTTGTGTGGCAAAGGCAAAGATTTGCTTGGCAAATAAACTCTCCATGCAAATGGATGTTTGCTTTAAGATGGCATTTGTGATGCATTTTCAACTTGAGATTTGTTTTCCAATCTTGTGAAGTTCCTCGAATAATGTGAAAAAACAAATCTTGTTGATGTCTTATTCCAAGGAAATATGGATGGTCTCAAGAGCGTGCAAAATGTAGATGGTTTCAAGAGCATACAATTTTGTTAGAACATACAAAATGTGTTTTCTGAGAATGAAAATAACTTCCATCTTCTTCATGTTGACATAAAAAAACTTTGATGTTTGCTTTTCACAACAACCTTGTTAAAGATTTTGTAAAGTGGTATTGAGTATCAAACCAAGGTCAATTTGTTTGAATTTATGTGCATGTGTAGATTTCTCTTTCAAGACAACGCCAAATGAGAAACTCCCATCTTTTTGATTATATATTTGAGGATGTTGATTTTAAAGATGAAATTGGCTAGGCATATGTGTGCAAATGAGTTGGGAAGCCTTTGGAGTTGCATAAAATGTTATGTTCCAAATGCATCTTATAGCTTTCATACAAAACATTTTGGGTGTTTAACTATTGAAATAATTTGTAAAGAATGCACAATCCTTCAACATCAACTTCGATATTCTCTCCCTTGGAGGGAAGTTGAAATGTTTTCTTCTTTAAGAATGAATAATGAGGTTGTGTCTATATAGAATACAATGATTTTATTATTGTCAATGAATCCATGCAATTTTGTGGGTTTTTTATTCATTATTTTAGCAAACTAAAAGATAAAACTATCAATTAAAGGATAAAACTAGGTTAAGGCTTACATTGTCTCCAAGGCGCATACACATGGCTTGGAAATGGTCATGGGTTTGTTTCTATACTTACTACCATGCAAATTTGTACCAATGGTTGCACAAACGTGGTAGCTAGAAGTCGTTGCATTTAGAGCTAAGTTTGTCATGTTTGGTGATCTTTAGCAACTACATGAGGAGAAGGTATTGCACTGTCATGGCATCCATGCGGTCTGTAGGGTAGGTATTTTGGTCAACTAAAAAAAAACCGTGTTATAATTTAATTAAGTATTTCACCTTTGTGTGGAAATGTGAAGATATTGACGTAGTGGCTCCTCAATGAGATGCTTAGAAATATACTCCAAGATGCCATGATTGACAACATGTGCCAACATTGTGGGGAATGCCTTTTTTTAGTAATGAATATTGACCAATTTGAAAGGGTCAAGTTGATATTTTCTTTGTTGTTGTTGGTGTCAACTTTGGAGGTTGTTTAATGTTGCCATTTTGGACATTGTAGGTAGACTTTTTGGATGCATTAATGGATGTTTTTGTTGTCATGAATGGGATAACCTCTAGTCTAATGATAATTATGTCTTTGTGTGGGGGTTGCGAAGTAAAGTGTCCAACATCTATGTGGGGTTTGATTGCCTACCATATGTGCATTTGGTCAAGAATAAACCTCCTAGCTTATTAAATTATCTCTATCATTTGGCATGGTGGCATGAGTGTACAAAACATGTTGGTCTACTATTGGAGTTTGGGACGAAAGGGTTTAAACATAATTTGTTGGAGTGTGTGTAGTTTGTTGTATCCCATCAAGTGGTGGCCATTGCTAAATTGATATGGTTTTCAATACCAAATGTGTCCACCTTTTTTGTATGCCCTTCCTTGAATGCATAGATTGTTAGAACTACTTGTTGGCGACATAGTTGTTGGCATTTTTGAAAGTGGCGGTTGATGAAATTATTCGATGATTGTGAAGCATGTTGCATGTGGCCATGGTCTTTGCAAAGGTCATTGCACTTCTTTTTATTGATGTGGACATAAGTTTGTGATGTTTACACTTATGGGCCAACCAAAGTTTAACAATACTTGAGATTTTTTGTTTGAGTTTTCAGGTGTTTGATAATGAACAAAGATAGTTTGAAAATATTTGCCAAGTTGATCAACTTTGAGAATAGGGGTAAAGCTAATGAATGTGTCTTTTGATTCTTAAAAATGGTAGTTGGTGATGTTAGTCTTAAGATCCAATGGCATTGCTACTCTAAGAATTTACTTTGGCATTCTCAAGTCCAAAAATTGGCAATATTTTGATGATTGTAGGTGTTGGTTGGTGTGATAAATGTGTAATAATATCATATATTTTAATCTATTTTTTGGAAAAATTCAAAAGATTTGGTTCCAAAATACCACGGTGTTTTTGTGGTTCCATGTTTCCTTTGAAAAACCATGTATTTAAAATGCAACAATGCCAAAACCTTGAAAATTTGTCTACTCCACACAAAATTGCCTATGATGGTAGGCCTTTTCTGGCACATTTGGATTGCCAAGTTTTTATAAAAAATACACTAGATCTTTGTGTTTGGTCCAAATTATGTATACTTGCCTAAGAACCGAGGGAAGCTAGCATGTGAGCAGTGAGCAACAAAATGACAAATAATAGGATTTTTTAAAGAAAATGTTCCAATATAGTTGGATTATATATTATGAAAAAAAATTGCAGGCAAACAAAATATTGAACTCGGCCCTATTACCATGGATTTTAGGAAGTTTGCCAATCCACGGTGATAGGCATTTTATTGAAATGTCAAGAAATGTCAAGCACTTTATTGTGACAAAAAACTATTTAGTTGTACCATCAATTTGCACTATGTACATTACATATGGACATACACATATATTTCTATATATGTAAAAATGAAGAATAATTACGTCCATGCCCTTCATCCCTATGCCACTATGCCTTTCTGCAACACCTGCAAGTTCAAGAAGACGCATCACCTCATTGTAGCTAAATGTCGGGGCATGAATGAACTTGTCAGTGGCGTAGTCAACCTTGCATAAATACATGAACACATAATACAAGTACTTGCATGAAACCCACTAACCCTTCTTTCCCACTACCAAAGACAACATTTTTGTAAAGTCCGGGCAAATGCATTGCGGAATATCTGCAATGGAGACAAGGTATGTCTTCTCCTCTTTGGAAACTATGGTTATGATGCATCTGTATCCAAGGTAATATGGAATGGGAGTCAAACCAACCACATAATACCCATCCATGTGTAATTGAGCTCTCCCATTTAATCATGTGCTCTAATAATGGTGTTGCCATGTTCCATCGAACTGCTTTGGAAAACCGTGTGTTTGGGTGCGCATCTGGGTTTGGAGGAACACGGAAATGTGAACAAGGGATGGGGAGGTTTGTTATTGTTTTCAATCGACAACGTGGTGATAGTGCCTATTTCTATTGCATTTGAGATCCAACATCTTCCAATGCAAACACCTCCTCCGGTGTAAGGTTTGTACCAACCTTCATTGGCTAGACATTAGGGAGATTTGGCCAATCAAACACCCATTTTTTCTTGCTCCCCTTCATGCATTGATTAATGTCATCTGCATAACACCAAAAATTTGAAGGAACATGGTTGTTGGAACAGTATTCCTTCTTCATGCATGTGTAAGTTGGCACATGTGTGCCATGTGTACTCTTCCCGACTTTAGCCCTACATGGATGTCCAGTATTTGCTTGTAATACTTGACATTTTTTTTTGGATGGATAAGGCAATCGTAAAATATACCATTGGGATTCATGACACTCTAACTCCAACACATTAGTGGTGTGAGACACCACATTTTCATCATGCTTGAAGGATTCATCTATGCATGCCCTCATTGACCTTGTATTAAGGTGAGGGATGGAGTAATTCATTTTGTTGGGATGATGATAATCATATTCAGATTTAGGCGGTAAGTCTAGTTTCTTCTTGGTTGATCCAAACAACTCAGAGCCCTCCAGTGCACAATTCCCTGGGGTAAGTCTATTAAGATCCTCTACCCCAGGGTATGACCTCATTGCCTCTGCAAAAAGCTTGGGATTGCCGGTGTGCGCTACAGCTTTGAGCTTCAATGATGCTTAATTTGGCCCTCTCCTTGAAGAGCCCCCTTTAAGCCAAGAATGATAATTTGCAATTTGCATGAATGCGCGGATCATGTCATCCACGGTTGCATCGTACAAGCATGTCATTTTGTTCCCAGATTGTTGCAACCACTTGTTATGTATTATTTCTGCTAGGTTGTAAGTTGGCATCTCATCACGTTGATCCAAAGTCAAATCCTAGAGTACATGTTAGAGATGTTTTTATTTTTTTAAATGAAACATCACAACAATTTCATCAATAGTAGAGGAAGAACGTTTGTGTATGGGAAGAAACTTACAATGAGCATGTGACCTCCCCATTTCTTATATCGATAATGCCAAAACCCCAACCATTCTAACAAGCTGTACATGCCTTCATCGGTGGTTGCCCTTAATGGTAATGCCAATCCATTCAGTAGCGTTGCGGAATCTATCATTTCATGAAAGATACTCACAAGAGTCATTAGGGCATTGGAGATGACCAACGCATGAAGACCTCTGAAAAGTCAAACCAAATTCATTCAAAATGCTTGTTGTTTTGGTTTTGCACCAGGCATGCCCATCGTAAATCTTGTCCATGTCATCCATCACCTTGCCATAAGCATCTGGAATTCTAGTCTTGATCAGTGGCAAAATGAAAATGACATCCCCATCGAAATAAGACAACATATATTTCATATCCTTTATAACAATGTTATCGAAGTCAATATTTGTGAGATTAGATTTGGATCTTCTACGACACTTGGTGTTTTTGAGGGCTTCCAATATATGGACATTAGATATGGATGATGTAGGATGAACATGAGGTTTTTTGGAATGTATGTGTTGTTAAAAAATACTCAAGTTCAGTGGCTTGTACAAGGAGGGGTCATTACTAGGCGGAGCTTGTATAGTAGATGTAGAAATAAAAGAACATGGAGATTGAAATGGATAAGATGAAGTTTGTGCAATGTTCACCACTTGGATCCTATCTTCATCTGAATCACTAAGGATCATCACATCTCCTACCTCCAATTTAACCTTGCAAAGAGAATGGCTTTTCGGTCGGGTTGTGGTGGACTCATTTGTCAACAACACTGTGGATGCATCCATCTCCAATTCAAATAATCCTATCACTTTGTATGAGCTCGCGCCCAATGACCAAAAATAGCCACCATCCACTCTTGACTTTTGAATCAAAATTGTCTCGCACAACTCGCTAGTCTCTTGTAATAATTCTTGTTCCACATACATGGTACCAAGGTGAAAGTTAAACTTTGGACTAAGCAAATTTTCGTGGAACACTACAAAACCATCTGCACCCAAGGGAAGAGTGAAAGGAATAGAGCAACCTCCTGCTCGAAGAGATGCCATCAAAAAAATAACAAATTCAATGCAGACTCACAAGAATGAAGAATGGAAATGATGCATGACATAGATATCAAATAATGTAGACACAAACAACATTGACAAGACATCTTGATAAACTTTGGAATTTATACTGCAATTTCAATAGTGGTAATGGTTTTATTATTAGAATTCACGTGGCATACATTTAAAAAAACTTAGAAATATTGCAATGACAGCTCGAGCAGGGTGTGAAATAATGCAAGGGTGTTATGTACCTTAAACAGGAATACCACCATATATAATATATCTACACACAAATTTAAAATTTGTGACGACCAATAATAGGCTATGACGTATAGAAATGTGAAACCCTAACGTTCTAATGGTCAAGGCATGTTATTGTTGTTGTTATGTTATATGATGACATTAAATACACATGAATGTGGAGGACAGATAATTCATTCTTGAAGCAAAACAACAATCAAACATGAGACGTTCAATTTCTATTTGTTTTGCTAATTAATAACCAATTTGATTTGTGCAAATGCTCGACAACGATGTGTCCGCACATTCATAGTTCTCAACTCCCTTGAAAAAATGCAGATGTAGGTTCATGAATGTGTGAGCTTTCAATGATGTGGGGGGCTGATCAACCCCCTCCCCCATACAAACAACAACATCTGGACATAATCTACAAATACATAATTTTGTGAGGTGTACTTTCGGCAACGAAAGTACACATGACATAACTCTACAATTGCAAGAATTTGTCCAGATTTGCTGAAAGTAAATCTTGATGGTTTCAAACCAGCTATGGACACAATCATGTAGCTATTAGATTATTGAATTTGGTGCTTGCTAAGTTCATTGAAGTCGTTATCATGCAAGTGTTGTTGTGACTTGCCCTGGAAACAATGAAAGCTTGATACCTAGATGGGGCTTACTAAACTTTTGATTCACTAATAAATCTCCATGAATTTCTAAATTCAAGCCATCTTGAAAAGCAGATACAAAAGTTTGGACAACTTTCATGTGTCAGAATTTTGTTGTGTTGGATTGTGTGGAGGATTTTTCTCTCTCTCAACTCAATTGCATGGGCGCTAAGAGAGTGGAAAATTACGAAGAAAAATTACTGCAAAAACGAAAGCTATGCATTACAAGTGTTACAAGCTTATTGATCTACGAATGTTATACACTGTCAAATCCTACAACCTTTAGAATCATGAGGAAAGTTTGAATGGGAATGAGGGAACTTGATGTTGATAAGAACAATGTTTGCGTTGTGTTGCCAATTGATCATACATGTGTCCAAGAAGTTTTTGGGGATAGTCAGTCAATATCCTAGTGATTCTAAATCCAACCAATTACAGGTTGACATCCTTAGGTTTTGCTTTACTTATTTGAGGTATATTTTACATATTCCTCTAGAATGATAGGTCATTCTCCTGAAGTCTCCAACTTCAAATGTCAAACTTCAAACTAAAATCTTTAGGGGTTTGCTTTATTTCTCAAACTCAATCGGTTCATCGGTAACTAACGTAGACGTAGGTTTATAAATGTGTGAGCTTTCAATGATGTGGGGGGGCTGATGACCCCCTCCCCCATACAAACAACAACATTTTGACATAATTTTGCAAGTGCAAAATTCTATCAAGTACACCTGACAGAATTCTACACTTGTAAAATTATGTCAAGATGTTGTTGTTTGTATGCATTTTCTGAGAGTTTAGGAGAATTACCAATCATATTAGTGCCCAAGAAGTTTTTGGGCAGAGTCGGTCAAGATCCTAGTGATTCTAAATCTAACCGGTTACAAGTTGACATCTTCAGGTTTTGCTTTATTCATTTGAGGTGTATTTTACATATTCCTCTAAAATGATCGGTAATTCTTCTAAAAACTCATACATTTATGTTTTCTTCAACCTTAGAATCACCTCTTCAAACTTGAATTTTATTGCATTTATAGCATATATATGACAGTCTCGAGCAAGGCTTGAATATACACATCGCTAAGTATATGTTTCACAATTTGTATACATTATGATAGGAGGTTAAAGTTATGTATCTAGCCACACCTCCACGTTGATACGGTTAAACTCATTGAAGCAAGCCCATGCCCCAGAGCTGGCCAGTCCCTCTAAAATGATCGGTAATTCTCCTGAAGCCTCTAACTTCAAGCGGTTATTTCTCAAACTCAATCGGTTTGGAAGGGGGAGGGGGCTGATCAACCCTCCCACATCATTGAAAACTCATGCATTTATGAACAGGTTTTTTCTTTAATTCTCAAACTCAATCAGTTCAGGTGTAACTAATCGCCAGCTCTTCCCAGACATAGGTTTATGGATGTGTGAGCTTTCAATGATGTGGGAGGGTTGATCACCCCCCTCCCCCTTCCAAACATCAACATCTTGACAGAATCCTGCAAATGCATAATCCTATCAGGTGTACTTTCGGCAACGAAAGTACACCTGACACAATTTTGCACTTGCAGAATTATGTCAAGATGTTGATGTTTGTTTGAGACTTTAAGAGAATTACTGATCAAACCACTGCTCGGGAAGTTTTGGGCATGGTCTGTCAAGAGAGTAGTGATTCTAAATCTAGCCGGTTACAGGTTGACATCTTCTAGTTTTGCTTTATTCATTTGAGGTGTATTTTAAATATTCCTCTAAATGATCGGTAATTCTCCTGAAAGCTCATACATTTATGTTCTCTTCAACCTTAGAAACACCTCTTCAAACTTGAATTTTATTGCATTTATAGTGTTTTCTTGCTGGATGGTAAGAATTTGTTGAGCTATCACACTAAAAATCTAATTGAGTCCACAACAATAGAGTCATTAATCTTGAAACTAGGACGGGGTACCATTCAATAAAACTGAAAGATGTCAATATGTAACCGGCTAGATTTAGATTCACTAGGATTTTGACTAATTATTTTTATTATGACGAGTCCTTGAGCTTTTGTTAATAAAGATTGTGGAGAGAGATTTTTTCTCCCTACATTCATCTTGGTACTGAAACTTAGAAACAAATTGTAGGCTTGAATTGATTATAGGCTTGAAATTGATTATAAAGCTTATTTCTTCCGAAGACTATGCAAATTGCGTGAATAAAAAATCGAAGACTATGTGGTATCCTTTGACGATCGATGTGTTTGCTACCTTAGTTTATAAGGTACAAATTCTAGTTTGTGTTTGTTTTTACGTTTGATTCAAAGAATTTTTAGTATGTAATTGTTATTGATTTATGGCTCTTATCTACAGAGAGAGGTGGTGGCTACGGTGGATGAGGCATCTAGGTTGTACAAAGAAAAAACTCCCATAAAAAACAATATGCGAAAGGATAGTGGGAAGAAATGGCCAAAGCTACAACTACGATTGTCAAATTGTTTAGGAAGAAAAAAAATTGATAAAATGCTCGTAGTATTGGATTCCGCAAATAGAGATGATTTCATTGCGGAGGTATGTTTGTTGCAAATATTTCTAAAATCATTGTAATGTGTTTTATTATTTTTGGTTTTTATTTATAAATTATTTTGGATGCAGATCAATAAACATTAGACATCCAATTTTAAACCGGAACTCACGTTGGAGAAGCTACAAAAAATAACCACTACTCGTGTACTTGGCCAATTCAAAGCCAAATGGCTAAAATGTTGGAATTCTAGTCGTATGTCCCGGATTTCCCTACATTTGACTCCAAATGATACCAAAGATTTTCAACTAGATGCATGGTTGTCAAAAGCATCATTTTGGACTTACGTACTTCTATTTCCATTGATAGCAAGTATTTTTTTTAAATACATGATTTTGTATGTTGACGTATTGATGTGTTGATGTATAGGTAGAAGCAGCCATTGTTAGTAACTTTTAATCAATGAAAGATGAGATGGAGAGTATTGCATTGAACACTGACACATTATTACTTCCGGATTACATCGAAAAGTGAAAAATTTTACTATGGAAAAAAATATTTTTTACAATAATGAAAGGAAATCCACCATTTATAAAATCTATCCAGCTCATAAATTTTTTTAAAGCAAATTTAGTCATTAAGCATGTTCTTTATAGGTTGATTATTGTGATGTAATTTGGATTGTTATTATGTTCATTATAATGAATTATTTTTGTATTGTTTAATTACTTAAGTTCTTTTACTTAATTTGTGATTATTTGTTTTCAAATTATTTATAATTTTCTCGATTGAAATTAATTGTAGATATTTACGACAAGAATTAGTGGCGCAGGGTACAATTTTGGAACAAAACTTGCTTTAATATTTGGTAGCATGGGTTGACAATCTAGTGATCTTTGTATCTTCAAAGCATTTCATATGGAAACATGACCTTTGAGAATTTTGAAATCGTGCCCTTGGTTTTTTTAATGTCCGCTCACGTTTTGCACTGTAAAAGATGAAAAAAAAAGAACTAGATGTTGGCAATGATGTTTCCCTTTTGAAATTAATTCTTTTGGAAGTTGTTTGTACTATAGTTATAGAATTTGGTGGAAGACGCAAACGTGGTTCGAAAATAACTGTCACTCCTTCTCAAAAAAATGTGGTCTCATGAATATATGGAACTAAAGGAACATGTGATTTCAATAACATGTGCATCTGAGGATTATGTGGACCTCGCGCAACATGATAATTATATGCAAATGACTGGGATATCTTTAAATGAAGTATTACCTTATACATCTGCTCAAGTAATGTTGAAGAATATTTACGTTTTTAACATCATCATTGGAGCATTTCCTACAGTGTTGTTGAAGACGTCATTAGAGGCGTCGGAGGACAATGGAGGCATTTAGATAGTTGACAATACTATCCACTATATGTTTGATTGGATTGGATTGGATATGGTTGGTTTGGAACGTGAACAACATTGGATTTGGCATTTTAATAAATCAAAAACATTGAGGCCATTGCTTTGCATTGTTTTTTAATTACAACAACTAGTGGACATTGATTTTATGTGAGCAATTTCCTCTTATTCATAAATAATATTTCCAAATAATTTAGTTTTTTCCCCCAATGCCTCCATCAATTCATTTCTTAATACTTGGAATGTATTTGCATTTTGTTTTATTGAATCTAGCAACAACATTAAGATTCATTATGAAACCCTGATGCCAAACTTGTGGTTATTGATTTTAAAAGTAGAACTATAAGGTATTCATTAGGTTCATTGCATTTTGTTTGCACTCCCCACTACTAGTATTATAAAGAATATATACAACTAATTATGCCAAAATACCATGGTTATAGGATAATATTGGGTGTAATTTCAAATATTTTTTACCCCTCACTGCTCACAACTTACCGCTCATTGCTCACCGCTCACTGCTCACCGCTCACATGATAGCACCCCCCTTAAGAACCTACATTACAATATGGTGATAGTGAGCGCCATATGAATATTTTTTGATATTTTCAACATTATGTTTTAACAATGTTTGTTCCAACGCAAAGCCTCACAATGCCAATAAAAAAATAGAAAAAAATAGTTTAGAGACGAGTATCTAGATAGTGAGGTAGTAAAAATAGGGAATATTAACAAGTAGTTAGTAGGGCATGGGTATCTTTGAATTTGCAAGTTCTTTGCAATTGGTGTGCAAAGACATAATGGGGATAAAGTCTTGGAGTGTGTGAAATGCATATGGTCTACACTCAACATGTTTTGGAAAACTCCATTGGCCTTTTGATTTTCCAAAATGAAAACTTCAAAGGTGGTTTTAATGATTTCTATGACCTCACTAAAGGGGGATTTGTGGCCTAAAATGCTTAAAATTATATATTTTAACGTGTTAAAAAAAATTCTAGCCACTTTGTACTTAGAATTTGATTGTGTGAATCAAATCTACAATATATAAACAATAAACTAGAGGCCCATGGACATAGTTTTTAGGATATTTAGTAATCTTACTACAATGCTCAAAGTGAGGAATTCAACACCGCACCAACAACGGTGTTCATAATCATTTTTTAGTTGCTATGTTGCATTAGGGGAAAAAATCTAATTTTGAATTATAGATAATTGGAATGGTGAAAATAATTAATGCATCATTATTTCAATTTTAAATAAATTATCGACCTGCCAAGAATGAATTAAATTTTTCATTTTAATTGACATTTTCAACAAATTCCTACGAGCAACCCCATTCCCCCCAAGGCAAATCATTTTTTTTCTTTTAGTAAATGATGCAAGCTAAGGTCACATGATTAAAATTGTGACAAAATCATAGATATGGTTACAAAAATAGCAATGTGGCAAGAATTCAAGGCAAAAGGGAAAAATTGAGCTTACTTGTTGGTTGGAAAATTGTTTACAATCACTTTATTAATCTCTTGGGGTTTGAAGACATCCCAACAATCCACCCATTATGAGTTAAAACAACCATAGAGACCACATTGAAGTGTGCACATACCCACATGTGGTAGAGCATATTAAGGCGATTGTGATATGACATGAGTGCACATCATGAGTATGACTCATCCTTTGCTAATGGAGGAGTTGTAGAGTTGATCTAATGGTGATTCATATGCATGCTCTTGGGGTAGGAGGCACAAATTTGTTCCTAGTACAACAAGTTGTCACAATGCTTATGACATTAATTCCCAAAATTGTACGCCACACACATGTTCATCATCATCAATTTATTTCTTTTGTAGTTATGCTACAAAAAATCATTTAGTCCAGTTGTGGATCATAACCAAACTCAATGAGAAAAATGGTCTCAAATTGCATGAAGTGACATTGTACCACATGCGGGAAAAATCCTTTCCCTTTCAAAGCATTAGTATGCCCTATCATTCCAAGCAAAGACGTGCCTCCAAACATGGACCTCCCAAATATCCCATCGAATTTGTTCAATGTCATCTAAGTAGGATGCCATTGGCAGTGGATAGCCATTGAGATCCATCAAATTATATATGGAATGTAGTTCCCCCTCGATCACGATGGAGATGGAGGCTATTCCAACCAACACCTTCAGGATTATGGATGTCACATGATTCATGTTGCAAATGTTTTTGTATACAACATTTTTTCATGTCTTTTACGGAGGTTTTTTTGATAGAGATCCATGTTTTGCATGTGGAATCCAATGCAAGAACCTCAACTCAACATCCACCAATATCCCACCATTGAGCATTGTAGTTAAGATTTTGCTATCATTTAAATACTCCAACAAAAACCAACCCAAGGAACTAGGTCTCAAGGAAGACTGAGCTAGTGTCTATAAGGGTTAATGTCACATTGGATTAAGGATCTAATAACAATTTGAGTTTTACCCTTTCATTTTTTTTATTTGGCTTAATCTTCAGTCTTATGGTTCATTGGTATTTTGAGTCATGTGTGGGTTTGTCCTATATGTTGACTCTTATCGCTCTAATTTCATGCCTTCCAATTCCGTCGTGAAGCTCAAAAGCTTTGGCAATAGTTTTTTTTTTACAATAATCTTCCAATGGATTTTCATCCTATTGGGGTTAGTATCTTTTTGCTTCAATAGAATAGTTTTGCAATGCCATCAATCATAATTCAAATGGTTTTGTTCAACACTTTGGTTTAATTCTTTATTTTTTTACATTAATTTTTCTTTATGAATTTATTTTATTCATGAACCATCACACATAGCATCTTGGTCTGCAATCTTTGCACAAATCAAGATAAACCAAACATATATGGCTATATTGTTTATTCGGGTAAAGTTTAACTAGCCAAATCTTAATCACATCAATAAGATAAGTAAAATTATACACCAATTTCTTAATCCATCATCTCGGTGGCGAGTGGTAGGCTCACATTCTAGGTAATCATAAATACTACTCTCTTTGCCCACTTTTCTCTCATTTTTAAGGGTTAACATGTCCTTTTTCTCATCATACAATTGTGTTTCTCTCCACTCTAGTGGTTTTCTCAACCATCTACTCATTTCGAGTCTAAATGACTCCCGGTGTCCTCACCTCTTTCAGGTGATCGGCATTTTCACGTCATTTCTCTCCCTAACCTCACCTCTTGTAGGTTGTTGGTTTTTTTAGAATGGCTATAGTCTTTCTTCATGTTCTTAGTGCTAGTGTTTTCTCTTAGCACTATGCTATTCTTTCACTCTCACATTGCTTTGCTCATTGTTGTAAGATCATTATTTTACTGACTTTTGGCGAATTAAAAATTAAATCGACATGCAACATTTCATTCAATTGCTTCCCCTCTATACCTTGACTTTATTTGGCTATAATATGGATACTTTGATATCTTTTTGCTCCTCTTCGCACTAGCTCCTTCAATCTCTCATCAATCTCAAACATTCCATTATTGGTTTTTGTTTTTTTTTCCATTGACTTATTTTTTTTTTAAACATTGGCTCACACCTTTTCTATAAGGTTAATTACTCTCAGACACTTGGTTTTTTATTTCCCCTCATACTAGTTGATCTTATCCCCCTCTTCAACATGCTCACTTCATACATTTTCTTCACAACATGATGTTGCTCTCATACATTTACATCTTAAGCACATCAAAATAACTCAATTAATGTGTGGGCTATATCCTGATTTGTCAATTATTACAATGCCTGATTTCACTCTATCATAAAGTCAAAACAATGTCATTCAATTTTGTCAACTTGGCCTAGCTTACAAGTTTCTTGCTATCTACAACTACTCTAACCTATTGCCCGAAAAACTCTTTGATTATGGCCTCCTTCTTCCCTACGGTGATAGTCTCTTATCCTATCCTTCTTTGAAACGGTTGTAACTCCTTCCTAGTATTGCTCAATTACTTCAACCGCTGTTAAGATCATTTCATCTGACTATAGCCCGTCATTTTCATTTGATCTTTAAAATCTTAAGTTAATTTTTTTTGTTTCAGACTATAGCCAAAAAAATTATTCTACAAACACCAACCTAACGGAGGTAACCGTCGTGTAAATCTCACAAAGTCCACCAAATTTTTGGTATTTATGGTCTTGGGTGACCCATAGATTCCAATGTGTCATACCCTAGAATGTTATCACCCAACACCTCGCTTGGAGTTTTAGTAAATGAAGGTTGAGATTGAGGTGGTGGAGGCTAGATGCCAAAAACATTGAAAACACCTATCATGACAAGAGGCCTAAAAATTATCGTTATTTTCCCAAAATTCCACAACACCATGTTGGAAATCCTATCATGATCAATAGTTTCCATCACTAGAGCAAATATTTGCTTTTGACCAACAAAATTTGACATGCCATTATACATAAACTTGTTGACTACATTAAATTCCAAATATTCTTATATTTAGAATTTTTCTAATGTCCACTTTGGACATCCCCCTCTAATGGTACCTTCTAGTGCCCTCAAGGCTAGGCCAACTAATTTCCCAATTTGAAGAAGGATGAATGGCTAAAATCCTCTCTTTTAAAAAATTTGTAGGCAAAATTTCCTACATGTTTTTTATCACATAGGTTGATATCCTATGTTTTTAAATTGTCCATAGGCTCTTTGTCCTACACTTTCAAAATTTTATAGGCTAAGTCACAAATTTTGTAGGCTGCATTTGTATTAGCCTTAGGCTCTTGCCGGACCGTGGTTAGCGGTGATCGTGTGTAATTTCATCGGAATTCTTGTGTCATACAAGCCTCTAAGGTTTTTCTTCTCCAGGTAGCTGGAGTTTATTCTGTCAGCGAGACTTGAGATTCCTTCTATTTATGCTGTTCATGTTTCTCGTAGGTTCTAGTCTGCTATGAAGGACCCTGGATTCAGCTGCCCTGCTATGGCCTGCAAGTTAGGGCAGTTATCCGCGTGCGCTTGAATCCTCTTGTATTGGAGGCGTTATTGTACCTTGGTATCGTTTCAAGGGCTAACATGTGTGATCACTAGAGTTGTTTTGTCTTGCAAAGTCCTCCCACCATATAGGGGTCCCAATTTGTCCTCTTCACAGTCTCCAGTTTATTTCCGCTTTCTCCTTCCCCTCTGTATTAGTCCTGGCCCGGGTTTATTACAGGCGGACTTGATCCTTGCGGTGCTGGATACTACCAGTATTACTTTGATTATGTGTGCTTCAAATGCCTCAAGAGCGATCATGTGGTTTATTTCGTTGCCTCGGGAGGAGATTTCTTACAGCTTTAATTCTCTTGCTGCAAGTCTTACCCCTTTTGCCATTTTGTTTGGTATCCTTTCAGATTTCAGAAGCAGTGTTCTTAAGACTGACGAAGCCTACTGCTGTGACTGAATTCGCAGTTTAGGTGACGCGATAGATTGGGGGAAGAATCATGGATCGGTATCAAAGAGTGGAAAAACCACGGCCTGAAACTCCAATCAGCGAGAATGAAATCCGCATCACGACACAAGGGAAGATGCGGAACTACATCACTTACGCCACCACTCTACTACAGGTTGTATTGCTAGCATATTGGTGTGCCTAGGTTTATCTTCATATGGCTGGTCCCAAGCTTATTCCGTCTTCCCACTTGATTTCAACATAGCAGGCTGTAAAACAATTTAAGGTTGTTCTCTGTGTTGTGAGTTTTAGGACCTGTAAACAAGTAAGGCTCTCTAGCTAGAGTGATGTAGTCTGGAATATCTAACCTAAAAGTTTTGAGCAAAATGTTGTAATTTCAAGTCTCTGCTCGAAAATCGACCATGTGGTAATACTCGATCAGTGGTGCCTGGATGGTATCTGAGGTTTGGCTTACGTGAAACCTTCCTTGAAATAAAGTCCTGACATTGAACACCTGTACCATTTTCATGCGAGTCTCTGGATGCATCATTCGGTGGAGAACTCCTTTTACTATCTGAGCTGTAGGTAATAGGTGTTTGTGTAGACTATTTGTGTTCGATCTAGTCTATTTATCTCGAATTTTATTCATCACTCGTGTTGTCCTATCCCTTAATTATGTTAATTTTTTTTCATATATGTAAGAATTTTATAGTATGTTTAAGAACCTCAGGGTTCTCTAGCTTTATTCATAACAAGAGATGCAACCTCATAACATCAGAGTGGCGTGTTGTCGTGATTAATGAGAGGACAACTTCTTTGTTTAGTGATATAGTCAAGAACTATATCAGTCATTTTAGTACTTTGGCAGTGTCTAAGTTTTGTGTCTACAGTCGTTCAGTGAGCATGTTGACCACCCGTTCAACGTCTGTCTGTTCGCTAGCATGAGGCAAGAAATTTTATGGCTCCTTTGCTCATTGCAAACCGTTCGTTTGTGGCATTGTTCACCGTAAATAAGTTGCGACCCAGAGTGGTAGAGCATAGACTGCAGTGTTTTCTATCTCATCTGTAGAGTCAGCACATTTTGCACATGTTGAGGTTCAAGGAGCATGTGCCCCTCTTGTTTAGTGGTCAGGAACGTGGATCAAGTGTGCAAATAGAAGCCCTCTCAAAAACTTATCTCAACTTTTAACACGCTACACTTGACAATGGCTCTACAGATAAAGTGCTGGAGATGATTTTTTTCTTTAAAACTCTTTCTATATTATATGCCCTTTTCTCTGTTTAATCTGCTAAAATGCATTATTTGCTGGTGAGCTGGCAGGAGAAAGGAGCACCAGAGATTGTACTGAAGGCAATGGGCCGAGCTATAAACAAGACAGTCACTATTGCTGAAATTATTAAGGTGATTGAAGTTTTAATCATCTGCCATGTAGTGACTCCAGTTATGGAAATGCAGAGTTGGCTCGTTTTCATTTTCCTTTGAGCCACATTGTGGTGGTGGATATTTGAACTAGTTCATTCTAAGAGTGCACTCCTTTGTCACAGAAACTTTTCTATGTGGATGTTCAAAGTTCTTGCAAATGATGTTTTAATTCCTAAATGTTAAGAGAAAGCATTCTTGAGATATGTGAACTAATGATAGCTTGAATATTCTCAGAGGAGGATTGCTGGTCTTCATCAAAATACATCAATTGGATCAACAGACATCACAGATCTCTGGCAACCACTTGAAGAAGGACTTCTGCCGTAAGCAACTAGGATTGTCTAGGGTTTGGATCTCTGTCACTATTGATGAACTGCGATGTCAATTTTGAGGAAGGGTGCAAAACTTGCTCTTGGATGTTCACCCTTTCATTGTAAGAATGATTATCAAGAGTGATGTCCTCCATTTGACAGAATCTGTTCCATGATGTTTGAGAGGAATGTGACATGCCGTTTGTCACGGTTTGGTCAAAAGCATACTATTTTCGTTTACCTCTTGAACTCTCATTCCAGAGCATCAGATTTTGGACCAGACTTGAGACAACTGTAGAGAATTGAATGAATTTAGTGGATTTGAAAGGGAGCTGTATGTGGGATTCAGGAAGTTTCTGAAGCCACTCTAAATTGTTGTATGGTAGCTGGCAAGTTTTGATTTTGTGGAATTGCTTTGTCTTGTAGCTTGGAAACTACCCGACATGTTTCCATGATTGCAATCACACTATCTATCAAGGAGCTGGAGAAGTCCTCTACTGGGTCTGTATTGCATATCTCCCTCACTACTTAATAAGTTTCTACTAGTTATTGATTGGTCAGCTTGCCTTAGTCACTTGATTATGTTGGATAAATAAACATCTGTAAAAATATGTTTTGAAATTTATGTCTCACAAGCAAAGTGCCTAGTTATTCGTGGCAATTATGAAATAAGAAGTTGCCTAGACATTGGTTCTCAATATATTAATGTCATTGAGTTTCTCAATTGCATGCAGTTATCAACCTCCTCTACCAGCTGATCAGGTCAAACCCTTGGTTGAATTCGAGTATGATGCAGGTAACAGTTGTATTCAGATGGAGGGAAAACTGATGTGTACAGAGAGAATAACCACAAAGTTCTTGGGTTTTGCTGAAACTTTTAGTTCTGTTGGGTGTTCTTATCTGTGCGAGTTGCTGACAATGTCATAGTTATTTGTGGGTGATGTGATCTCAGAGTGCTCACCTCGAGGTGCAAGAGGACGAGGGAGAGGCAGAGGCAGGGCCAGAAATAAAGGTGGGGCTATGTACTCCTTAATTCTTGGTCACAGAATTTGTTTATCTTTGTAAAATTCTTTATATAGTGGTCTCTTGCTTAGGTTATCTGCAAGACTTGCTGAAATGCATGAAGGGCCAGCCTCACATGATATCTATGGCCAGCGGCATTGGCAGCCAGTGTGTTGGCCAGGCCTACCGTGTGGGTACTGCAGCTGCCATGGGTCCCAGCTGCCAGTCGCTAGCTGGGCCGAGGCAGGCATTTCACTGGAATGCTAGCAGATTTATTTTTTAGACAATGTAACAGACTGTGAGGGAAAGGGGTTGCCAATGGGAATGGCAGATGTATTTTTATTTCTATAAAAAGTATTTGAGAACGTTCATTGAAACTCTTGCTTTAAATGTCTATATCTCTAGGTTACAATATTTAGCTCAGGGTATGTAGCTTGGAAATGGAACTACCAGCTTGTAGCTGGGACGTGTGTGGCTTCTCAAAAAGAAAATGGAGGGCCAGCCACCATTTTAAGCTTGAAATGGTAGCTTGAAAGGGTGGCCCAGCCGAATTAGGCAACCCCATGAAAAAGTCGACTAATTTCAATTGCCAAATTTTTGAGATGCAGATAATTTTGGCAGTACTTGAGAAACGTGTTGTTCTCTGTGGACCTGTTCTAAGTTGCAATTCTTTTTAGTATGGTTGGGCGGGCATTTTGTGTAGGATTATTGAGGGTGGACTCGTTAAGCTGTAAGTTTTTGATGTCTAGATTAGTTTTTGGTTATAATTGATGCATTTAAAGAGCTGTCCTGCAAATTTGATTAAGGATTCCCTTTCTGAGCTTCTTGTTATGACCACGTGTCAGTTTCTCTCATGTACTTAAAAGTACTTCTTGTTCTTTCTTTGATGTTCTCAATACCTTCTTTTGTGGATCTGCCATTTGATGAATGTTCTCATTGTGCTGGGTAGATCCTTCTGGTGGTGCCTGCATTTACTGCATAAAGAATAACAATGATCTTTTCTCTCTGTTCTCTCCTGTTCAAAAAATTAGTGTTGTCAATAACTAGTATGAATGTTTTCAAGCATGTGCTCTGCATGAAGTATGGCGTTATAACCTCTAGAATTTATAACACTGGCAACTTTCCTTTATACCTTCAGTTGATCTTGTGGGATTATATAATGGGAACTGTAAATACAGCTTTTTGACGACTCCTCTCTTTACTGTGGTCACAGGGAATGACCTGGTTGGTACAGAGTACAATGGGCTTGATGGTAGTTGGGGTCGTGGTCGTGGTCTGGGTCGAGGTCGTGCACGAGGTGGATATCGTGGGCGTGGGAGGGAGCAAGATCCCAGTGGCTTTGATGAGCCTCATTCTGAGGGACCTCCACAGAGTCGGGGTGCAGAGTTTACCCAGGATATCTCATTCTCAGGTATCTAGTCAGTATTGGAATTCCAGAAAATTTGCTTATAATGTTTGAAAGCAGAGATTATTGGATACACTGGGATTGATGGAAAAGTGCAAGGATTTCTGGAGGTTGGCTCTTTGAGATGCCAAATTGCACTTCATCAGGACAGTTATTTCTTTGAAAGTGCTCTGGCTCAAGAATCATGTTAATCAGGAACAGCATTATTCCCACCATGGGGCACAGGACCTAGAGCATTGTGAATGTTGCACGTGATCACCTTTTCAATATATTCTGGAACCTGCTTTTCCAGCTTTGAGATGATGGAGATATTTGTCTTACCACTCGGGGTTTCTCAGAGGACTTATCTGAAGGTGCTGGTATGTACAGGCCGCATTAGAGGGAGGGGCAAAGGCAGAGGTCAGGGTAGAGGTAAGGGTAGGGCATTACGCACAGATGGACCTATTCAAGGGCAAGCTCATCCGGTAGCTGCTTAGTGTCCTGGGATTTTCTAAGTTGCTCGTAAGAGTTGTTGAAGAAAGCAGCTGCTGAAAGTAAGTCTTGGTACTTGGCATGCTCTTAACATTCATTGACATGTGTAGATCATGTAGTTTGATATGAATCTGCTTTCTGCCAGTGTTTGTTCGGTGCTTGTCAAAGTCAGTCTGCAATGGTTGACAAGATTGACAAGTTTTGTAGGGTTCTTCATGTGATTACATCTTATGTATACGACCCGATGTTTTATTTCTGCATTTCACTTTACTATGTTCTTTGATGAATCAGAATACCTATCCCTGTAATATGGAGTGCTAAGTGTCCAGTTCATCATTTTCCAACATATTTGTGATAGAGCTGAAGAGGAGTTTTACCAGTCCTTGGAAGCATGATTGTCCTGTTCAAAATGCAGCACTCAGTTGACAGGTCATTTGTCTTTGACGAGTGTATTGTTGTGATGCTCAACCCATAATTCCTAAATTTATATTTGTATGCCTGTGTTTGGTTGGGTTATGAGTCTATGCGTGGGTTAGAGCTTCTTCACATATATATTCTCATCCATTGAGAAAGTAAAATTGAAGTAAATCATTCTGTAGCCTGTAACTTATATAGCTGATCTGAACCCGGAAATAGAACCATTGGTTTCAGATCATTCATGTGGTAACCAGTTGGGATGAATTAACTAGCAAGTGACTGGTTTTCATGAGACTCGCTCATCCACAGTGGACGAGTTGCAGAGGTGGTTGGAAGCTCAGGCTGGGTACATCTCAAGAGTACGGCCTGATTCAAAAAAAATGGAGACAATGTTCCCAAGAGTCTGGTATGAAGGGCTGGGTCTGTGGTTCAAGTTGTATTGTATGAGGTCTGGCCTTCAAGGATTTACGCTTTTGACTCCCATCACTTCGTTCACAACAGCAAAGCATTATGTGGGTACCAACATGACTACTATGTGTAGCTTGCAGAATCATTGTTCCATCACCTCTTCCTCCGTGAAAAGGCTAGGGAATGCTTAAATTCTAGACCAATTTGGTCTTGGTTTGTATGACCACAGCCCCTTTTTCTCTGTGGATAGGTTGGTGAATGCTATAATTCTAGACTAACGTGGTGTATGACCAAAGCCCCTCTTCTCAAGTGGACTAAGGTCTCACCTGAATAATGACCAAATACTTGAAAAGCTTATAGGACGCTATAACTTTAAACTTACTTGGGGTCAACGTTGTAGTGAGATGCTAGATTTAATCTGTACACCTTTGAGCAGTGTGCTTCTATGCTATTTCTTGCTGTAATAACAAGTGAAATGTGGATCCCATGTTAATTTTTTGTTATTCACTCTTCAGGTGATACTTCTGAGCCTGTGCTGTGCCATACTCTTTAGTGAAGGGATTTACAAAACTTTGAAGTTTGTGGCTAAGAGAGGATTTACCGCTCTTACAAAATTTACCCTTCCATCTGATAGAATATTCTCACGTTGTTATTCAATACAAAGACGGAATCTGAACTCTTGCTATGCATGAGCCTTGATCTAGGTTTGAAATCCTCATACAAGGGCCTCAGGTGGAAAGAAAACTAATACAGTTAGTGTTTCAGGGCAAACAATTACCAGAAGTTGGACTTGTCCAGATTCCTGAACTTTCGTTAATGTATCATTCAAATGCTCTTAACATTTGCAATTAGAGCCTTTGGCAAATAAATTCAGCCTTGTTAAACCTTTATCTTTGCATGCTTGTGTGCATGATAATACAACAATTCTGGCCATATTTGGTTTCAAATTAAATTGTTACATCTCAACTGCTGGATGCAAGGTACACTGATTATCCCAATTACTGAGGGTGGTGCTAATTCCTGAAGCACTCACTAGTTAGCCAAATCTCAAAATTCCTTAGGACTGAAATTTTTACTGAGTGACACTAAATTCATGAATACATGCTCATTTACCATAGATTTCAAGACAATTAGTGCATGTTGTAAGGTGTTTTGTAAAGTGATAATTAAAAAAAAGTAAAAAACGAAAACACATGCTTGTCAGTGAATAGTGCCAAGTGTCAATGTTTTCAGTGAAAGGTGTTTCATTGAATAGTGCGGGGATGAACAATGCTTCCTAGATCTTATGGTGGCATTAATTTCATAGCATATAGAAATTTAGTATTACCTTAACTAATTTCCTGCACTCACTATTAGCCCTCCTTCACTAATTGGGATAATCAGTGTAGTGATCTTTCCCTTGTGAAAGCTGTCCCAATCAACAGCACACCTTACAGTAGTTTCCAATGGTGTAAATATTGCATAAAAATGGTGACATCAAGCTATTTCAAATTGAAATAACATCATAATATTGTAATTTACAACATAATATTTGCAGGTTTATAATTTCAATGAATTTGTACTTTAATGCATTTATATTCCATCATTGTTGTGATGCATTGCTCAATGAATTTAGCATTTGATAACCTGCCAAGAATCGAAACAACCATTCTTCACTCGCAATTCTAATTCACTAAAATTTCTAATAATGTTTTCATAAAGTTCCCACCAACATACAATTTCTATGAAAGTAAAATCTCAAGGTCATCATATAAACAAGTTTCCAATTGTCCTTCTGGAGAGGTTTCTTTTAATGTTTGAACTACACTAAATATACAATTGGTGAGGGTGGTACTAATTCAAGTCACATGCACAATCTGGTCAAATCTCAAAGTTACTAAGGGCTGAAGTTGCTACCGAGTGACACTAAATTCATGACTCATTTACCATAAATATCAAGAAAATTAGTTCGTGCTTGTGACTAGTGTGTGCTACATGCTTGTTAGTGAATAGTGTCAAGATGAATAATGCTTCCTAGATCTTTTGGTGACACTAATTCATAGTGTAAAGGAATTTAGTATCACCTTCACTAATTTTCCGCCCTCACTAATTGGTATATTTAGAGTAATTGTCACTAGGGGAAAAATTTCTATCTTGATGCCAATGGTATCCGTCTCCTAGAGGTTTCTGGACCATAATTGATGAGTCAATGTCGTAGTCTCTATCTCAATACTTGGAAGGCAATTCAACATGTTCTCAATGTCAAACATGAACTCACCTACATGCAATATTGGTGTTTAGTGACGTTTGGGCCTAAGGTAGAGGGTGCTAATCCCGATACCACACACCTACACTTGCCTCCCAACCGCCAACTCTCTCTCTTGAAAGAGTCCCCATGGAAAAGGCTTGCATGGGTCCACGGAGTGACAGGTGTAGGTGCGATTAGTGGCACCACCTCATACTGGGCCTTCACTACCTCCATATAGGGTAGGTAACATGCTTCACTCAATCTTGGATCAATTCAAGGTGGGTCAATGCCTATTCTAGCCATTCTATTTATTTATTTTTATTTATTTTTATTTGGGGGGGGGGGGGATGGGGGACGACTACCCTACATAAAGGGGCCGACTTTGTGCTCTCAATCTCTTGGTTTTCGCGTTGGTTTAAAGAAGGGACCACTGATGGTTTAGGGTCGGGTGTGCCATCGGCAGGGATCGCTTAAGGTTGATGGGGAGGTTGGTTTAGGTTGGGGCTTGAACCACAAGGTTGGTTACTTATGTCGTATGGTTGGTTACTTAGGGCCGGTTTACACTATGGACCAGAAGTCGGACCAGGGCATTATAAGAGCACTGATTGGTTGTTGAACCACTTCGGTTTACACTAAGAAAAAAATGGCAGAGGGACCATGGAGGTTGAGGTTCCCAAAATACAATTTTCAAGGCCTAATAAATGCACTGACATGGTCCAACGGATTTTGCGGTGAGAGAGGCAAGAGAGGTGGTATGGTAGGAAAAGGCAAGGGCCCATGGTAGAGAAATGCTGTTATAATAAATTTTTAAGGAATTTTTTTTGGGGGCACACTTTTCAACATCTATATGATGTAATAAATCTTGAGAAGCAAATCCGCCCTCTGTGTGGCTAAGTCATATCATAGCCCATGAGACATACCATTTCTTCCATGCCCTACCCCTTAAACTTGCTCCCACATGTTTCATCAAACAATATGGGACATCAAGAACTCAAGAATTTGAGTGCAAATTGTTTTTTTTGGTATACCAACTAAAATGTTTGGAATTTGGGGGCTTGTAATATACCGTTGGAAAGGTCTTGAAAATACCTTTCCAATGGTATATTACACGCCCCGAAACTTTCCAAAAATTACAATTGCAAACTGAAAAAGAAAAATTTGTAGTCGTTTAGTGACTGTAGATCAGGGTGGTCAAGAGAACCGCAATGGGAAAATGATTGCGGTTCTTTTTCACATAGTTTTATACTACACTAAATAGGATATATAGTGTTTGATACACTAAATATGAACGCATACACTAGATATCAATAACCCTATGAAAGTAAGTAACATTAAACGTAAACTCAAACACTAAATATCAACTACGATAATATGTGGAAGTTACATTTTTAATTTAGTGTTAGTCAGGATATGAAAAAATGATAATAATGATAAAAGGAGAATTCCAAGATATCTTCTAGCAAATCTTCTAACACTAATTATCAAAGAATTGAAAATTAGTGTTGAGCAAGGTATGGTGGTAACAACATTAAATTTAAACAAACACTAAATATCCTATTTAGTGTAGTGACAACACAAGGTACATGTCACATGTAAATTACATTGAACATGTACAAATTAAATCACTCATTTCTTTGTAGAAATTGTTGTGAGAAGATTTGCAAGCCACATCTTCGACACATTTAACAAGAAGTGAAGACAAGTGAAGCCCAAGAGAAGACAAGAGAATGGTCAAACTTGATTTTTTTCCAAAACTGCCCTTTTTGGGCATGTATTGAAAAAAATCAGCACATTCACTTTTTGGCATGGTCATTCTTCTTGGTCCACATTTGGTTTACACCTAGTGAGGGGCTCACGGCTTTCAAAACTAAATTTTTAAGAAGTCAGACCATGGAAGTTGGACCATTGAAAAAGGTCCTCTTCCATGGTCCGACTTCATGGTCCATAGTGTAAACCGGCCCTTATACTGTATGGTTGGTTATTACATACTGATACTACTGCTGCTTGCTCTAATGGCCCAGATCTGTTGTTTTGAGGTTATTAATGTTGGCTGTTGATGTTGTTGCTGCTTGGTCAAACGGCCTAGATCTACTGTTTGGGGGTTACTGCTGCTCAGTGATCGGGGAGGTTTTTGGGCATAACCGGTTGAGATCCTAGTGTTTGCAAGTCCAACCGGTTACATGTTGACATCCTCCGGTTTTCCTTTATTAAATTGGGGTATATTCTATAAATTCCTCTAAAATGATCGGTAATTTTCCTGCACTCTTGAACTTCAACCGGTTATATCTCAAACTCAACCGGTTCATCTGTAACTAACTGCCGGTTCTCCCCGATCATAGCTGCTGCTGGTTTCTGATGCTGATGTTGCTTGGTCTAACGGCCCATATCTACTGTTTCAGGATCTAGCGGCCTAGGCCTACCCATATCTTGAGGCCCATGTCCATTGGCATTTTTGCATATACCTTTTGGTGGATTTCTTATTGTAATTTTCATCAGATTTCTTATCATCATTTACTATTGCTATCTATCATCACTTTTATACAAATTTTTTCATTGGATTTTTAATTATCACTTAACTAGGTACTCATATTTAATCATATTTTCCATATTTTAATCTCAAGTCATGTGCCTCACAATCTTCATGTTGCATTTCAAATCTACGTTGCATCTCTAACCACAACAAGGTGGAAGGGTACGTACACAATATGGATACTTAATCATATTAGATCCAAGCCCTTAATCACTTATTGCACCTCTAACCTATATGTGTCCAACATCTACATACACTTTATTATTGCAAATCTAACCTATACATATCTAACATCTATCCTTTTAATTTGCTAATTGGGTATAATTGGTAATTAGTATAATTGGGTCCCCATTACCCTTACCCCATGTGGATATGGGAAGCACACATAGCTAACATGAAAGTTCTTGCATGATATACAAACACAAATTTTCTAAAATGTAGAAATTAAATGTTGAAAACATTAATGGTATAAGAAAAATGATATCAATCCACTACACTAAAGATTGTGTTTGGTGTCACCAACTGTAACCATTTACAATAGATCTCATTTTATTTTATTTTTGCCAATAAAGACATTATACAACACTAATATCTTTACTTGTGAATCATAGTTCAACATACACATGTGAGATACAAGCCCTTAATTGCTTATTGGATTACTAAGCTACACCAATGTAAGAACTATGCCCTTAATCATATGCAAGTCAACTCATACTTTCAACAATATGCACCTCAATTATAAGTGTGGCTAAGACATGATTCATGATTCATGATTAAGGCTATGACATCAAAGTGTAGAATTTTCAATAATGTTGTGAGGTTATTGAGTGCAACAATGAGGGGGGCTAGGTCACACTAGAGGACTATGTTACAAGTTTGGATGATCAAAGTGAGCAATTCTTTGAGTGCATTCAAGACGCCCAAGTGGTAATTGAACCATTTATTGACTTGGAAGAAGACTCTGAGAGTGGAGAAGACTTTGATTTTGATCCCCATGGCGGTGATTGTGTTATTGACTTTGCACAACTCCTTGAGTTGCACCCCAATTAGAATGTATTTAGAATGGGGACTGTCAATGATATGCGTGGGATCGGAGAGGAGGCCATGGCATCCCTTGAGATGTTGGTTGCTAAAAGTTGGCATCTTGGTGGTCTAAAGGCTTGGGTGGTGGGAAGTTCTAGCGAGACTCAATCTCATAATAATGATGGCCTACCCCCAAGGCTAGAGTGGATCAATTTGTGCATTGGGGGGCCCATTCTAATGAATTCATTCCGTTTCACAACACACATTCTCAAAACATGCGTCGGGGTGCAGAGGACATTTGAGAGGGTGTTGAGGTGGGTAATATGGATGGTATATGTTTCTAAGTCCCAGTTTTAAAACTTAGAAAAAATGGCAACTAGATAGATGATCAACTAGAGGCAACCCTTGTTGTAGTTGATGGGGCTCCTGTAAAAACAATAGCACGAATTTATGGAATACCCACCACGTCTTTACGGGACCATGTTTTGGGGAAAACCTTAAGTAGGAAACATGGCAAGTGATGGGTGTTTTTCTTTGAGAAGAGTGAACTTGTAATTTGAATTATCAAAATGCAGTGACTAGGCCATCTGGTTAATTTGAGTCAATGTTGTTTGAAGGTGGCTGAGATCACCCAAGACCATGACACCCCCTTTACAAAGGGCATTCCTAGATCGGGTTGGGTAAAATGGTTCAAAATTAAGAACCCTGACTTTGACACTTAGAGTGGCAGAGGTTTGGAGCAAGGCATGACAAAGGGTTTATGCCGTGAGAAATTTGTTTTTTTATATGATAACTTAGAAGATATGTACTCTAGGCATAATTACCCAAACACTCACATTTGGAATAGTGATGAGTTCAGGGCCCAAAAGGGACTAAATGGCGATGCCCGTGTTTTGACTAGGAGGGGAATATGAAGCATGCATATTGGCACACTTGAAAAGAGAGAACGGTTCTCTATCTTGTCTTGCATCAATGCATTGGGTTTTAGCATTCCCAATTTTAATATATTTAAGGGTAGACCATTTAGGCAGAATTTCATAATTAGGTGTGAGGAGGAGGCTTGTATGGCCATGGAAAAAAAACTTGGATAGCGGGAGCACTATTCAATGTGTGGATTAATCACCTCCTACTTCACATTGGTAAAATGTATGGCATTTCTAATGAGAATCAACATTTATTCATAATGGATGGGCACAACTCCCATGTCATCTTAGATATTGAGCATACTACCCAAAAAATAAGTCCAGATGTCTTAATTATTTCTAGTCACACATCCCATGCCACCCAACCCCTAGATGTGAGTATTTTCAAACCGTTTAAGATGCCGTTAAAAAACTATTGGGATTTTGTGGACCCTTAGGAACAAAGGGAAGGATGCCGCGAAGGAGGATCTAGCCTAGTGGGGTGTTGTTGGCTTTGGAAAAGTCCATGACTCTACCGAACATTAAGAAAAGGTTTGTACAACAAGTATTCGACCTTTGCATCGTTTAGTCATGGACAATAAAATGGGGCCAAGTGAAGTGTTTGTTAATGTTGCAATTGAGGATTAATGACATAAATGAGGTCAATGAGGAAGAGGTGGTCGACGAGGTTCTTTGAGAAAGGATAATATAAACTCAAGAAAATGGAACTCAATATATGGTGGGGGTGAGAGATGATGATGGGGACATAATGCATGGTGAGGAAAATGCAGGGATGGGGGAGAAAAATTCTAGTGAGAAGTTTAGTATTTTATAAGAATTGGATGGGATTGATCCAAATGCAAGATTAATGTTGACATTAATTTTAACCTTTTCACATATGGTGTCCATTCCTCGAAGGAGCCGTGACACCCTATTTATGGATTATTCTGGGTCTATAGTTATGACTAACGATGAATACACAACCACTCTAGAAACACAAGCACGAGAGATGGGAGGAAGTAGCTCAAAAAAAGAATAGAGAAAGGTTGACCTTGAGATTACCAAAAATTGAAAGACAAGGAAAAATGACAAAAGACAGAGGATAAAAATTGAAGGCTGAGAATGTGTGAAAACATGGATTGATGTGTCCTATTAAATGATGCATTGAAGCATGAGTGCAATTGTACGAGGTAATTGTACAGCTCAACTACCTCCACTTCTTTCTAGGGTTGACCGTATCGTAGTGACTTACAGCGTTGTCCGGATTATGATGACTAAACTACCTAATCTCCTTGTCGTTTGTTGTTAACTATTCTTGGTTGTCTTCCTTTGTTGTGTTGCTAGGTGTCTTCGTTTTTTTCAAAAGCTCATCTACCTTAAACATTCCTATTTGTTGTAATAAACATCTTTTTTTGATGATATATCTTCAAGTGGTCTCGTTGCTTTTAATCTATCAACTTGTTTGTTTGTAACTTTCTTCTTGTGTTGAACTTCTTCATGTGCTGCAATTGTTTCTTTAAGTTCAAGTGTTATTTCCTATCTTTGATCTAGATCTTGTTCTTTTTTCTTTGTACGTTGTTATGTTGTAATTTTTTCATGTGCCGTAGTTGTCTCCTCTTCTTCTCAAGTAACCAATTAATTCTTTCTTCAATAGCTAAGCATCTTAAGTAACTCAGTGATACAAGTATCCAAGTAACCCTCTCTTACAAGTTGACCAAGTAACAAGTTAACTCTTCCTCCAAATTGCTAAATAGCCAAGTAACAAATTATCCTTCTCTTCTAAGTATCTTGAGTAACCAAGTTGCCTAGTAACAAGTTCCTCTTAGTAATAGCTATCTAAGTATCCAAGTAACTATGTAACCAAGTAACCTTTTTTCTTGGTGACAACTAGGTAAGTAGCCAAGTAATATTTCTTCAAGTGACAAGTAACTCTTCTTCAAGTTGTCGAGTAACCAAGTGGCTAAGTAACTAAGTAATAAGTCTTCTTCTTTCTTCTAAGTATCTCAAATTGTACGTAACCTCCTTTAAGTAACCAAATAACATTTCTTCAAGTAGCAAATAATTTTTCTTCAAATTGCCGAGTATCCAAGTAGCTAAATAACCAAGTAGCAAGTAACCTCTCTTCAAATAAACAAGTAGCATTTTTTCAAGTGGCAAGTAGCCTCCCTTCAAGTCGTCGGTTAACCAATAGCTAAGTAACCAAGTAGCTAGTAGCATGTATCTTTTCTTCAAGTGACCAAGTAGCCTTTCTTCAAGTAACAAGTAACTTCTCTTTAATTTGCCGAATAACCAAGTAGCTAGTAACAAGTAGCCTTTCTTCAAGTGTCCAAGTAGCCTTTCTTCAAGTTGTTGAGCAACCAAGTAACCAAGTTACCTTTTGTTCCAAACTTTTCTCTCTCTCAACTCTTATCTCTAGTCTCCTAATTGTCAGTTTCCATTACCAGATCATCTTTTCGTTAAAACATGTGTAAATAGCAACTTAATAATAATAAAGTTGTTGTTACACACTCTCTTTCCATGTAGAGGAGATTCCCTCTTTACATGTGTGGTAATGCCTCTACTAATCTTCCACTTCTTATCAACTCTTGAGGAGGCATTCTTGAGTCATTCTCTCAATTTAGTAATTCTTTTTAATTCCAATCCCTCTTACAATAATCCTCTTTTCATAACAATGTCCTTTGGATTCTCAGCTATATAGGTTATAGTCTATTTTTAGCACAACCATGGTAGTTGTATTGCAGTCTTTGCTATAATTTGATTATAGTCTATTTTTAGTGCCTCCTCTTAATATATATTATCCCAGCTATAATTAGCCTCAGTCTGATTATAGGGTAGTCAATGTATCACAACCCTATTTATAAATAGAACATCAGGTATTTTTAGCAATATCTTAAATCTACTAAAGCATTAGCTATAACATCCATAATCTATATTTAGAGAAAAATATAATAAATAATCTTGGTAAAATATTCATATACAAAATTTTATCATATCATAGATCATATCATAACACCTTTTATGGTCGTATTACTCGTCATATTTAATTTCCTTAGGCAATCAATCATACTCATAAAATATAGATAACATAAGTTCAAAAATATTATGATAAGAATAATAGCGGAATGAAATAGACATGCAAAGATCAAATTTTGATTTGATTTATGTTAAGATCTTGATATCTCTTAGACTCGTAGCGACAATGATTTAGGAAAGTATATGTATTCAATTAGCAACATTCTTGCATGCAACTTCACACATTATCCTTCCGATGTTCTCTCTCTCTCATGTGAGTGCTAAATTTTCATGAGCCTTTCTTGGTATTCCACTTCACTCATAAACTTTATATTACAACTATCCTCACCTCATGTGAGTTCCTATAATCTCTCAACACTCACACAATTGCATTTCATTATTCACACAATTGCCATTCATTAATACAATTTCTTCATCACATGTATGACTCCATAAATTACTCCTTCCATAATTGCCTCTCAACTGGTATAATTTTCTCACTTCTTGGAAGTCCTATATAATTCAATTCACATTCAATTTCCAACACATATATCTATCTCACCTCATGTGAGTCTATGCATGACACTCATCAACTCTCTCAAACATAATCAACTTGATGATGTCTATCTATCAATTACTTTATCTCTACCTTTAATAACTAAGATGAAGGGTTGATCTTGAAGCTTTTGTACTCCAAAATGGTAAAGATGTGAAGCACCTAGCTCTCGTATAGCCTATCGTCGTGAATAAGGTAAGGTTTAGGTGCTCTAATCCTAGCTCTATATATATGGGGAGGAGGCACCTAACATGTGCCCTCCTCCTTATTTATCATATCTCCAATTTCTCTAAGAAGATGAAGATGGTTCTTCTCAATATCCTTGAAAAGAGTACATTTAATCCCCATCTTCTTTTACATTTTAAATTGTGGTAGATTGTAGTCTAAAATATACATATGTATTATCTAGGTATGGAAAGATTCTTAAGGCTAACCAAGAAGTCATTTCTTGGTCCTTATTTTCTTCCACCTCCATTTGCCTCACCTATGTGGCCTAGGCGGTACTTGTCACCATGAAGTTCACTAATCTCTTTAATATTCCCACTAAATTTTACTTGCTTCCCATATAACCTACTAGTCTAAACCGGCTTACTAATTGCGGCCATTTAACTTCACGTAGTTCTTTATTTTAATTGTCTTTATTAATTTGATGACTGGCTCGTAGGCCCCCCCTTAAACCTAATCACATAATCCTTCTTATGTGGCGATTATGGTGATATTTATCTTGCGTTGTTGATCGACCCCTGGACCCTTCACTTGATACCCTCGTGGTATTCGGGTTGTTATCCGGCCCATTGTGTGACTAAGGTGGTCTGATACCCGCGATGGCCGAGTGATATCCGAGCTTCATTTTCCATTTTTGATGGTTCTCCTCTCTTTGTTGTTGAGATTTGTGGTGAACAATAATAAGGGGTAAGAAAAACCTATTGGCAGGGGGGCATTGCGGGCCCCATATTATAGTACAATACATCCATTGTTAAGGTTGAACTAGAAAGTAGGCATGTGGAGGAAGGCTATGAGGAAAAAAATACCTGTAAAAGACTGTCTACTGCAAGAGCCCATCTGGGTGCATTACCCCGGAATCCCTTGTAGGGGGTGGCTAGCTCTAGGATCACCGCAATCAATTGTTGACGCGCATACTTGTCCCAAAACCCATGTGGGCAATGGAACGCCTTACTCCAATAGTCAAGGTATGTGCACTATATTGAATAGTATGTTATCCAGCATATAGTTGAGCCCCCTTAATTGTGAAATAAATTCTAAATTCTAGAAGGTATGCTACATTGGTTTGTAAACTTTGGTTGAACTACACTCTCACCATTTGGCATGCATTATTAGTATTCCTTTAAGACCCATCTCCATTAATGCTATGAATGGTTCAAATACAAGTTGGTATCCAAGGTCAAGCTTGGCCTACAAGGCCAAGTGCATAGGCCCAAAAAACAATCAAAGTAGGTGGGCCCACAAGGCAATTGGTGTTGAGGTTGCCTCCGGGTAAAAAAAGGCCTCTCAACCTTAGACAGTGTAACCCGCTACGTGACCGGTTGCATGAATATCACACCTCGTAGAATTATCTATTTAATTTTGACCCTTTAATACTATCTTAAATTGCTTCTAAGTAATAAGTTGTCTTATGATGTGAGCTAGTGGAATCCATATCCTAAGGGGTGAGGAGAAGTATCATCTTCCAGGTATACTTTAAACTCCTTAAGTTCAAAGGTTAAAAATGTGTATCCATCAAGGATAATCCTAGATTTCTTTTGAAGCTCTCTCTATATACTTTTATTAGTTTTAAGATTTTTTTAATACCTTAGAAATCTCCATGGATTAGGTACTCAAACTTTTCAAGATTATGATCCCCTAAGACCCTAATGTCAAGGTTAAGTGTCTTAGAGATTAAGTTTGTATTTCCAACATCATTTTCAATGCATAATATGAAGCGTAATTATTCTCATTCATTTCACAACTTGCATGGCATATATCAAAATTCTTTCTATCCAATTTTAATTTTAATACTTTGTTGAGATTAAAAATGAATGCAAATTATCAAATGCGTATAGGTCCTTTCATTTATTTAACCCAAATCCACTTAAAATGGTAGGATGTTTTCTATGACGTGAAATCCTAGTTTGAAATTCAAGTGCGAGGTGACGGGTGATTTGGCCTACTTGACGACCTCTCATGATCTTTTTTCCCATTTATATCTCTTTTCAAATGATGACTTCCGCACATTCGAATTAGATTTCACACATCATTTCAAACGTAACTCAAAGTCTCAAACCCAATGCTCATTTAAAAGAATGATTGTCTATAGGTAAATCAAAGTTAGCTTGTCACACGGGGGGGTCACTCCATTGTCAAGTTGAACACCACATGCGGCCAAAAAAAATCTATTTTTGGTAAGTTGCATCACCAAAATGGGTCAAAATTCTATCAATTTTTTTTCATGGGTAGATATACACGGTATTTATTACATAGTAAAAAATGGTAACCAAATTTGATGATCTATTTTTTTAATAAAACATACCGTTTCTAACTAGAATGACGCAGAATTGAACTAAAATAATTACTACAAAAATGAAGATGACTAAAAATTTCAAAAAAATACAAAAAAATATTATCAATGGTTATGTATATGTAGAAAAAATATCATAATTTTTAAATTTATGTATTCCATGTAATATAGGGGTAGCAAACTTTGGCCGCACGTGGTGTTCAACTTGACATGGAGTGAACCCCCCGTGGCTTGTCATTTCAAGTTTTGGTATTAGCATAAGTTTGGGGAGACATCCCCTACATTACGTATGCTTTTCTTCAATGTTTTCACTATTTGTTATATCCGGTAAAATTTCTAGGTCCTTGAGCTCAAGATAATTTTTGGTTAGCTTTTTCAAATTTTTGAAATCACATGTCTTTATTGTAGTCTCTATGTTTGTTTGATATCTCCAACTACTTTTGGTGGTATTTCTAAATCCAAATACTTGGGTTGATATCTCCAAGTTTAGAATTTGAGATCATTTTGATGATTCTTCCCGATTTGGAGTTCAAGTGTCATTTTGTTGTTTCCTCCATCTTTAGATTTTTTCAAAATAGTAACCATTTTTGTTTGTTTTTCCTATCTTTTACTTCCTCATAACCTTTCGGTTGATTCCACTATTTTTAAATAACCTATTTGTTGTTGGTTTTTCTATCTTCTACTTTTGAAGTCCAAGAGTTTTGTATGTTTCTTTTTCTATTTTTGAAGTGACCTTTTGTTGTTTTTCCTATCTTCTACTTTTAGAGGTCAAGTGTTTTGGTCGTCCCATCTTTCGAGACTTGGAGTCCAAGTTTGGTCAAGTTTTATGAGTCTTTTGGCTTCCAAAGGTTTTCTCATTTAGCTTCCAAAGGGGTCTCCAAAAGGTCTTCAAGAGAGTCTTCAATGTTTTTTTGAATAATACGTTATGTATAAGTCTTCAAAAGAATATGCTTCTAATAAGTCTTCGCAACGCTCACATAAGATGCTCATTGTTAAAATGAGGTCCTTTAGGTGCCTTATATGACTTCTTTATATAGGGTCTAGAATCTATGAAATCTTGATTGGGTGGTTATTTTTCCTTCCCCTATTGACTTATGTTCAAATGCATGTTTTTAGCCATGTATATTATTATTTGCTAATTATGTCTCTGTAGATCTATTTTAGATTTTCACTCATTTTTAATTAACATATGCCCGTAAGAGATATAAAAATCATTTCACATATATGCTTAGATGTGCCATGATATTCCGTTGCATTCCATGAAATCCCATCCGCCACATCATTCAATATTAATTGAGATTGATTTGTTCATCCAAATGATTATCATTCCTTGGGCATGTTTCTTCATCTACTCAATTTTCATCCAAAGAGCATTTTTATCCCTTAACCAAATGTTCACACTTATGTTCTCAACGAAATCAACATGTTCTCATGGCTGCCCAAATTCCGAAGCATGTTCCCTTGGTGTCTTCACGTTCTCGAGCCTTGATTGGAGTGTTGGCTTGGAGGATGGCAAAAAGTCACCCATCCAAGTACTATACCTCGGAAGGGTGGCTTGACCCTCAATCCTTCCACTACTTGGCCAACCCAACCAAAGGTGGCTGGTGTGGAATTTGGTGGAAGTTAGGTATCTTGAGCCAACCCCCTTGCAGTAGCAACCACTAGGTATGATCAATGAATTTTAGATGAAATTAAGATGATTAGGTTGGATGAAGAGCGGTTTTGTGAGGGATGAAATGATGGACTTAGGGTGGTTGGCATGGATGAATGTGTTGCATGAATGAATGTGATGCATTTGGATGATTGTAGGAGATAGAAGGTCATTGTTTCAAGGCAGTAGAATAATCCATCCATCTGGCCAATCTTGTGGGTTGTTATTTCAATTGGAGTAGCAATTGTCACTACAAGTATTGAATGCAAAACGGTTAGCACATTTTGAGCACTTAATTCTAATCTCTTTTTAAACACATGTCATTTTGATGCCAGTTTTTAGATTTGCAACTAATCACATACCACTCGAATATAGATATTTATATTATTTTTTTGATTGATTTGGGCACGTCCAAATTGGCAGTCACAAACTAAAGACACTAGTCTCATGTGATTATTCTAAATTCTAATTTCCACCATCAATCTAAATTGCACACACACACATGTAACCATTTAGCACCGCCCACTACCACACCCCCCTACACCCTCTCAGAACCGAGAGGGTGGACCAGATTTCTCAAAAACTTCAAAAATCTAATTTCCACCATAAATTGACATTGCACACACACGCATGTAACCATTTAACGTCGTTCATTACCACACCACTCTACACCCTCTCGGTTCCGAGAGGGTGGACCAGACTTCTCTTAAAAACTTCAAAAATCTAATTTCCATCATAAATATGAAGTGCACACATACACATGTAACTATTCAACACCGCCCACTACCACACCCCCGTACACCCTCTCGGTTCCGAGAGGGTGGACCAAATTTCTCAAAAACTTCAAAAATCTAATTTCCACCATAAATCTAAATTGCACACACACGCATGTAAACATTTAACATCACCCGCTACCACATCCTCCTCCACCCTCTTGGTTTTGAGAGGCTGCACTAGATTTCTCAAAAACTCCAAAAATCTAATTTCCTCCTTAGATTTGATGTGCACACAAACACATGTAACCATTCAACACAGCCCACTACCACACCCCCTACACTCTTTCGGAACCGAGAGGGTGCACCAAATTTCTCAAAAACTTCAAAAATCTAATTTCCACCTTAAATCTGATGTGCACACAGACACAGGTAACCATTCAACACCGCCCACTACCAAACCCTATGAGCCCAAAATGGTTGCTCATATTTGTTTTATGTTTAGGATCTACTTAGAATTGCAATTGAAGTGTTATTGAAACAATCAAAAGTATAAAAAGAGTGAGGCTTAGTGTGGATTTAGGTTTACGCCTTAAGCCATTTTGTGTGGTTAAGTAGAGGATTAGTGGCATTAGGGAGTGTTTTGATTAGAAGAATAGTGTTTGATGAGGCAAGGGGAAGGGCCTTGGGTTTAAATGTTTGAATTAGAACATGTTCTTGTTGGTTTAGAGGGTGAGGAATTAGTGGATAAGATAAGGTGCTACTAAGTAGGAGAAAATTTAAAGGGTTGTGGTTGGATGCCCTCTCCTCCCCTTCTCTCCTATCCTCTTTCTCTCCTTCTTCTCTCATATATCCTCCCTCTCTCTTTCTCTTTCTCTCCCTCCCCCGTTTGAATTAGGATCTATGTTGTTGGTTTAAGAATTGAAGGCTTAAAGGATAAGATGAGAGCCTACAAAGTAGGAGAGGATCGAGGGGCTTATCTTGAGCTTTGAGGGGTGCTCACCCCTTCCCTCCCCCTATTTATTCCTCTCTCTCACCTTCTTCACTCACTTGTGTTCCTATTCACTCTTTCTTTCTTTCGTGCTCCTTTGGTACCCCTTTGAGGGGTGCTCACCCTCTCCCTTCCCCTCTCCTTCTCTCTCTCTCCCTCTTGTTGTTCCTCTCATAGAATTGAGTGTTAGAGTTAGAGTTGTGTGGGAATTAGTAGAAGGTTAGTGGAATTAGTAGAATTCATAGAGACTTGTAGGGACTTGAAGATATTTGTAGAGACTTGAAGGCCAATGCTCTACCTATTCAAGAGCCTAGTATTAATAATTGGCACCCCATGTGTTATAAGTGTGGGTGTGTGGGAAGCAAGAGAGGGGCACGTGTGTGTGCAAGGTTTCAAGGTGAAGAGCCAAGGTCAATTAGTCTTGAAGTTAGCTTTGCATTGTTAGATGTAGTGTTAGATTAAAAGCATTTAGAAACAAGTGCATAGCTCTAGTATTTAGACTTCTAGAATTTAGACTTCTAGTGTTGGGAATTATAGTATTTAGACTTATAGTACTTACTCTTATAGTATTTACTCTCATAGTATTTAAACTTGCGATATTTAGATTCATAGTTGCATTAAGGTGTGAACTTGGGAAGTTGTTGTGAGGGACTTGTGGAAGAGGAGGCGATGATAAGTTATATAAGTGTTTTTCAACACTTGTATTAAAGACTTATGTGCCTCATGGAATCAACAAGCCATAGCCTCAGCAAGGTGTCATGCACTAGTGAAGAATCGTCAGCCAAGACCAAGTTTGCAAGAGGGAAATCTTTGAGGACATGCGTGGCAAAGACGGTGGGGTGGACTCTTGAGAAAGCCAAGGATGTACCTATGCAAGAGAGTCACACTAATAAAATGTCATGACTTGAAGTAAGTTGTAAGTCCATCAAGGTAGAACGTACATTCCATGTTACTACAAGTTTTTATGTTACACATGTGATCTCCAAACCCATCACCCGGACTAGGATGCTTAAGGGTGGTGGGTTTGGCCTCACAAACCCCCCTACACTCTCTCGAAACCGAGAGGGTGCACCAGATTTCTCCAAAACTTCAAAATCCTAATTTCCACCATAAATTTAAATTGCACACACACACATGTAACCATTCAAAACCGCCCACTACCATATTTCCTTACACCCTCTCGGTTCCGAGAGGGTGGACCAAATTTCTCCTAAAAACTTCAAAAATCTAATTTCTACCATAAATTTGAATTGCATACGTACACATGTAACCATTCAACACCGCCTGCCACCACACCACCCTACACCCTCTCAAAACCGAGAGGGTGCACCAGATTTCTCCAAAACTTCAAAAATCTAATTTCCACCATAATTATAAATTGCAGACACACACGTGTAACCATTCAACACCACCCACTACCACACCACCCTACACCCTCTTGGTTCCGAGAGGGTGGACCATACTTCTCTTAAAAACTTCAAAAATCTAATTTTCACCTTAAATCTGAAGTGCACACATACATATGTAACCATTCAAAACCGCCCACTACCACACCACCCTACACACTCTCGATTCCAAGAGGGTGCACTAGATTTCTTTAAAATGTCAAAAATTTAATTCCATTTTAAGTTTGAAGTGCACACATACACATGTAACCATTCAGCACCGCCCACTATCACACCCCCTACACCCTCTCGGAACCAAGAAGGTGCACCATATTCTCAAAAACTTCAAAAATCTAATTTCCACCATAAATCTAAATTGCACATACACACACATGTAACCATTCAGAACCGCCCACTACCACACCACCCTACACCCTCTCGGTTTCGAGAGGGTGGACCAGATTTCTCCTAAAAACTTCAAAAATCTAATTTTCACCATAAATTTGAATTGCATACAAACACATGTAACCATTCAACACCGCCCACTACCACACCATCCTACACCCTCTCGGAACCGAGAGGGTGGACCATATTTCTCCAAAACTTCAAAAATTTAATTTCCACCATAAATCTAAATTGCAGACACACACATGTAAGCATTCAACACCGCCCACTACTACACCCCCTACACCCTCTCGGAACCGAGAGGATGGACCAAATTTCTCAAGAACTTCAAACATTTAATTTCCACCATAAATCGACATTGCACACACACGCATGTAATCATTTAACATCGCCCACTATCACACCCCCCTACACCCTCTCGGTTCCGAGAGGGTACACCAGATTTCTCAAAAACTTCAAAAATGTAATTTCCACCATAAATCTAAATTTTGCACACACACATGTAATCATTCAGAACTGCCCACTACCACACCATCCTACACCCTTTTAATTCCAAACCACCCCTCCACAAAATCTCAGAATGTTGCGTACCTCTCCATGAGGAGTGCCTGAAACACCATGGGCACAAGGGGGACCCCGGAGTGACACCCGGGACTTGTGGCGCCATGGGTGGGTGAACCCAAATGATCCTAGTGTGGGTGAAGGCCACGGGCTGTCAGCAATAAACCCCCACCTTTAAGCGTCTGTGGTCCAGGTGGAAGTCTATAGCTCACATGTCTTTGTCTACTCTTTAGTGTTGGAAACTTTTTACTAGTACCCCGATAACCCAAAGATTAAACCCACTCTTTTTGTTCAATTTCACATAGCGTTAGTATTGACAAAATACTCCGAACTGCGTTTTGGGGTTGCCCACGGGTGAACACCCGTGGGGTCTCCCAAGGCAGCAGACACCCCGTCACCTAAACGGCCACAACTTTCATTCACAATGTCCGATTGAGATAATTTTTGGTAATCTAGAAATCTAACAACAAGACCTATGACTCATCCAATTATCAAAACAACTACAAATTCCTTCTTCTAAATATGAGCTTCCAAAGTCATCTCTTCATGATTTAGGGGGCAGCTAGGTTACCTTCCTTCAAACACTTATAGCTTTTGTTTACCAACTCCGATTCCAACAAGCTTAGGCTTTTTGGAAAGCTAATAATGAAGGCTATATCACTTCAAATCTTCTCCCATGGATGAACACCCATGGGGGTTCTCCCAAGGCAGCAGACACTCCCCCACTTAAACTGCCACAACTCTTTCCCACAAGTTCCGATTGGAATAATGTTTAGTAATTTGGAAAGCTGGCCACAAGACCTATGAATCATTTAAATCTCAAAATAATTTCATGTGTTGCAATTTTGATACGCTCTTGCAAAATCAGCGTTTGACATTTTAAGGGCAGTTTGAGACACTTTCATTCAAACTTTCATAACTTTTGCTTACTAACTCCGATTCTAACAAGCTTAGGCTTTTTGGAAAGCTAACAAAAAAGGCTACATTCCCTCAAAATCTGAAATCTAAATTGTGCTTTGAGAGCCCACTACGCTTGATTGAACGTGGCCCAACACTTAGGGGTGTGTTCAAAAACACACTACCTTCTCTCAAGAGTTCTAACTCTAAGAATTCAAAGGTTTGTCTACATGAATGCTTGCTGATCTTCCTAACAAAATGAAAAGAGGAAGAGAGAAAGCTTCCTAACTAGAATTCGCAAGGGTTTCGCCGTGCTAATTGAAAATATGGGGGGGGGGCAAATGAAAGGAGAAGAGGGGGTTTTTATTACCTTTTAATGAAGGGTTGGACCCCTTCTCCCTTCCTTCAACCGAGGGACCCGTCCCTTGATTGGTGGCAATTAAGCCCTCGGTGATGAATGGGGGGAGGCAACCGTCACCTCGTATCCACTTGCCTCAAGCCCTTATTGGCAAGATTCCTTACGCTCGTGGTTGTCACCTCTTTTTCTTTTCTTGGCCGCTTCCAGAATTTCTCTTTTCTCCGCCGCCGCTTGATTTTTGCTTGCTTGATTGATTGATCCTAACTTAACCCACCTACTTACTAACCCACAACCTTAACATTTCCGATTCGGTTAAGAGATATTTCTCTTTTACCCCTTCGGCTCTAATTTCCATCTTGTCCAAGGTTCCTATCCCAAGGGTAACACACCTCTAGCTTTTGCAACCCGGACTCCCCTAATCCCAAAATAACATTGAATCTAATTTCTAACTTCCTTATGTAAACCTCAATTCAACAAGATAAATCTACTTAAATCTAAACTCGAAATTCACTCCCAACAAAACATTCAACTAACTCAGTCATCACTAATTTTTATGTTTTTAATGTTTTGAAAATGTTAATCGAATTGTGAGCACGAATTTGGACTCACACGGGCGTTGAGAATATTTCCCACCCATGAAGACTAGGAGTCACAAGGGTAAGGCCATTAGCTACAAGTAGCTTATGACATGCGGATTCTAAAATGCTAAAGAACAGAGGTGTGAGCTAAGAGACATGGCAATTTGAGTGGGGCGCTGTCCCGAGACAGCGCCCTGGGACTGCAGTGACTTGGGAGTGGCTCATGGGACAACTTAACTTTGAACAGCCATAACTTCCTCAATACTTGCCCGAACGAGGAAATGAGGAGTCCATTGGCATCTACGTGAAACATAGATGCCGATGAAGTGGTTGTTTGATAGCATCAAAGAAAACAAAAAGAAGTAATGGCAGTTTGAAGCTGCAAGGGGGCTTCTAGCTCCAACGGCTAAGGAAAAATGTCTACTTGGCCCCAAGTGTTGGGAGAGAGACAAAAAGTTACTTGATGGTGGGGTAGGGGCCATTACTAGAGTCCTAGAGGCTTATATGGGTGAGGTAGTGTGGCCAAACCCACTCGAGGCCGAAAGGCATGGCTTCAATGTGAGGGCATAGTTGCGTAGTATGGCTCCAGCAACGCGATGATCAACATGAGATTGGGCTTCGATGGATGGAAGTCCACATCTAAGAATTGGTTACCGATTAAGGGGTGAGTCCCGAATGAAAAAGTAGGAGGGTTGGTCCCCCTCCTATGGATCAAGAAGGTCCGCGGTATGGGAAGCTTACCATTCGCATCACGATATGCGAAGGGTTAACGCTTGTGACCCTTGCTAAAATTAAAAAATGACCAAAATTGTTAAAGGGAGCAAGCAAGGGTTGCGACATGTGGTATCAGAGCAGGGTTCCAATCTTTGAGTTAGCACTTTGAGGAAGATATGGCTACCAAACGTGCAAGTGACAGTGGTGAGCCAGGGTATTGTAAAAAGTTGTGACACTCAAAATGGAACAAGGATCATGTCTAAGTGGATTTTGTCCCCGCCATCGAGAATGGTGGCCATGATGGTGGATTCGGTGATGGAATGGAGGAGTGTCTTGAAAAGGCTTTCGCAAACCTCAAAAAGAATTTAAGGGCTAGTTTACCGTATTATGAGCCCAAAATGAGTGCTCATATTTGTTTTTTTATTTGGAATTTATTTAGAATTGCATTTGGAGTGTTATTGAAACAATCAAAAGTATAAAAAGAGTGAGGCTTGGTGTGGTTGATGTTTTAGGCCTTAAGCCTATTTTGTGTGGTTGATTAGAAGCTTAGTGACATGAGGGAGTATTTTGGCTAAGTGAGTAGTGTTTGATGAAGCAAGGGGGAGGTCCTTGGATTTAAATGTTTGAATTAGAACGTGTTCTTGTTGGTTAGGGGGTAAGGAGTTAATGGATAGGATAAGGTCCTACTAAGTAGGAGAAGGTTGAGGGGTTTGTGGTCTTGGGTGCCCTCTTCTCTTCTTCTTATCTCTCCTCATCTCTCTCTCTTTCTCTCTCTTTCTTCTCAAGGAGGTTGAGCTCTTAGAGCTTGAAAGAAGGCGGCATTAGGTGGAAGATTTATTAAGATTAGTGGAATTAGGTAGGTGCATTAGGTGGAAGACTTATTAAGATTAGTGGAATTAGGTAGGTGCATTAGGTGGAAGACTTATGGGAATTAGCAGAATTAGGTAGGGGACTTAGGGGCACTAAGGTTGCAGCTGGGTTACTAAGGTTGCAGCTGGGCACTAAGGTTGCAGCTGGGCTAATACTGTTGCAGCTGGGTTACTAAGGATGCAGCTGGGCACTAAGGTTGCAGCTGGGTTAATACTGTTGCAGCTGGGCGCTAAGGTTGCAGCTAGGTGCTAATATAGCAGCTGGGCACTAAGGTTGCAGCTGGGTTAGTACTGTTGCAGCTGGGCGCTAAGGTTGCAGCTGGATGCTAATATAGTAGCTGGGCACTAAGGTTGTAGCTGGGTGCTAATATAGTAGCTGGGCACTAAGGTTGCAGCTGGGTTACTAAGGTTGCAGCTGGGTTAATACTGTTGCAGTGGGGTGCTAATACTGTTGCAGCTGGGTACTAAGGTTGCAGCTGGGCACTAAGGTTGCAGCTGGGCTAATACTGTTGCGTCTGGGCACTAAGGTTGCAACTGGGTTACTAAGGTTGCAACTGGGTTAATACTGTTGCAGCTGGGCACTAAGGTTGCAACTGGGCACTAAGGTTGCAACTGGGTTAATATTGTCGCAGCTGGACTACTACGGTTGTAGCTGGGTTACTAAGGTTGCAGCTGGGTTAATACTGTTGCAGCTGGACTACTACGGTTGTAGCTGGGTTACTAAGGTTGCAGCTGGGCGCTAATTTGAATAGTGAGAGGGGATAACTAATAGGGCCACAATAGATTAGGTAATAGTTAGTTACTTAGATTATTACATGATATTGATTTAGATGATTATTTCCTTAGCAAGTAAGGAAACCCGAGGCTTAGATGGTGGAATTAGTAGGTGAGCCTTGATGTGAGTGATTGTGGGGTTGCAATAGGGTGTGTTAGGATTGTGATAATAGAGAAGAGCATTTTTCAATGCTTGTACTCGTGGTATGAAATAAATTGGTGTGCAAGAGTTAATGGGAAATAAAACGGATTGTACGAAGTTGGTAAGATGGAGTTATGGAAACATGAATGTGATACCCATTCCCTCACCCGGACTAGGACGCTTAAGGGTGGGTGGTTTGGCCTCACATAAATGGTGCGTCCGCCGGGAGTGAAGCGGGATTAGAGAAGACTTGGAGGCGATTAATGAAGACTTGGAGGCGACATCGTGGGAGATGGGAAGGAGCGCTTAGCTCATGGTAAGTGTCTTACTTAGATTTGTTGATTTTTGTGATTTCCTAGTTTAATTCATTTTGTTTATTTCTTTGGAATGAATTGCATATTTCCTTTATGCACTTTGTTTCGAGGAGGGAACGCGGCGAAGATGTGTCCTTAACCTTTTTGGGGATTTGCTAAAAATATAAAAAGAATCTATGATCGTTAGTTCACTAAAATCTTAGAGGGATAATTAATTTTAGGAAGATTCGACTTTGACACTCACCTCTGGGTGAGTCTCCAAGTTGTGAGACTTGAAATTTGATGTTCTAGATTAGGATTGTTAGTTTAGAATCATTGTGATTGAGGTCATGTGGAGTCACGGTCGAGGGGAGTACTAACTTACAGGGGGAAGAGAATTGCTTGAGGTATGACATTTCTTCAAAGTGAAATTGCTAATTAATTAAGGAATGATTTTAATACTTGTCTTTGTCGTTATCCGTTGTAAAGGGTAATTCCCTAGTCATCACATTGTGTTGGAAATTAGAGGGTGATGCCTCGGTCTTCAATGTGATGTATGGCGAAGGTCAGCCCCTCACTCTCGGTATTGTGGTGAGTGCCAATTTGAGGAAGAGTGCGGAGGTGATGCTCCGGCATGACTAAGAATTGGCATGAACATGCCTATCCCCTGTTTGGGATTTTTCATTTAAGTGGGCTTGCAGGTTCTCTTTCCTAACCTCTTCAATTTTTAATTCACACCAAGGAAAGTGATAACATTAATGAGTGAAGGTAGTGAGGAGTATGTTTGGTCAAGTGAGGGTTGATCGATTCTTTGGGGAATGCAAGGTAAGACTCGATCTCAAAAACCAAGCTTGATATTAGGAATTGATAAATCTACACGTAGGAGGAGATTATCTAGGATTAGTGAAGTAGTAGAAGAAGTTGATGTTAGATTAGAAAGCTGTTTGAATGTGGTGCCTAGTATTAGTCCATTGTTAGAGACATTGGAATTAGAGGCTCAACTTGAGAAAGAGGCAACTCCTTCTAAGTTGAGTGGTGAGACATCATCGGAGACTTATACATTTAGGAAAAAATTCCGATAGACATTGATAGGGAAGTAGGAGAGGACACACTTGTCACCATGGCTCAAGAGGGAGAGGGTCCACCTCCCTTTCCACCCATTGATCCATTGGTTAGGCCGAGAGGTTTACCAATTGTGGTTCCACAAAACTTAGCGGCGGTGGACATGCCATCCCACCTCCCTAAGTTTTATGGAACTAAGGATGAGGATCCGTCGAGGCACATGGAGAGGTACATTGAGAGGTTGGCTAGTTCTCTTGTGACTAATTCGGGATATTGGTTAGTATGGTTTCCTACCACTCTAGAGGGTGAGGCTTATGAGTGGTATAGAGATCATGCCGAGGGACATTTTAGAGGATGGGAGCAATTATAAAGGGAGTTTTTGAATGAATTTAGGCCGGAGGTTGGTCAAAGCACGGTGTTGAGGGCATTGGCTTCGTTGAAGCAAGGTAGGGAAGAGGAGATTTCGGCCTACATTAGGAGGTTTGATTTAGTGTGTACGAGGTTTGTGGACACCATGCTCAATGATGACACACTAAAGCAATTTTTCATTCAAGGATTCTTTAAGTCGGGAACAATTAGGGATGTTCTTGAGAGGAATCCTCAAACATTGGCGGATGCCAAAAGGGCGGCTAGAGAGATGGAGAGCTTGGATAGAGATCATGAGAGATTGTGGAGAAGGGAGGATGAATTGATACCACAATTCATTCCCATTATGCCTAAAATGGTGGCGGGAGAGCCGGTCAAGTATGAAAGTCAAGTCCCATATGCTCTTGTTGACACCGGTCCACGTCCTTTAGCGGTTAGAGACCCGACACCACTTTTAGCATTACCGGCCCCTAGAGCAGATCCTCACCTTGAGGAAGTGGAGAGAAGGTTAGGTGCTAGTCAATTGGGATTCCAAGAAGCCATGATTAAGCAAATGCAAAGTCTTACAGAGCAAATGTCTTTAAGCCAACAACCGGGTCTTCCACCTCCGGTTGAGTCGGGTAGACATTCATCGGGATTGTGGTGTGTTCAATGTGGCCAACTGGGCCACACTCGTCAGTTTTATAGAAGTGGACAAAACCGTGATCAAAGAGGAAACGGTGGTCCACCCCCACAAAACCAACGAGGTCAAGGACAACCTCAATATGGACAAGGCAACAATAGGGGACCTCCTCCTAGAGGTCAAGGTGGTCAAAACGTGGAGAAGAGGGAGTTCCATCCATTTTGTGGGAGGTGGCATGCACAAGGTCAATGTTGGTCCGAGGGACAAGGTCATGGTTGTAGCAATTGTGGGAAAACCCATCCTTTGGACGAGTGTCATTAGTGCGACTTATCCGGTGGCCAATCCACAACAACAAGCGAGGGACAACATGAGGGGAGCTAGGCCACAAGGTGGGCCACCGAATGAGCTTAGGCCACCGAATTTGTATTATGATCATGGGAATGTAAGACAAACCTTTCATCCACCGGCGGGATTGCAAACGACGAATGGGTACATTCCGATTCAATGTAGGCAAGGGGGTCCACAGAACTTCGACAATAGGCGGCAAGCTCCCACGGATCTGGGTCCGTCTACTTCTCAGGATGTTAGGTTTATGGATGGTGTAGTGGAGTCACATCATGATGACGCTCTTCCTCTCCAAATGGAGATCGAAGAGGAACAAGGTCAATGGCCTCCACACACCAATGCCATCACCTATGAGTTGAATAGTCTAGATGATGAGGTCATTCATGAGGCACCGGCATTAGCGGTTACCACTAGGGCCATGAGGGGGAAGACTCCATTGGAGGTAGGAGTAGAGGGTCAAGAGGAGTATTCTTCGGATGAGGGTCCTAACCTTTCCGAGTTGGATAGGGTAGCTAGAGTAGTTAGACGGGCCACTAGAGAGTTAGAGAAGGAGAATGTGATTCTCCATGATAGGGAGAGGCCTAATGTCATTCATGATTTGGAGGGTAGTGAGATGGGAGAATGGAAAGGACCGGGAATTCCTTTGGATGAGTTTGATGGCGTTGGCAATGCCAAGGTGGAGAAGTCGAGCGGCTATGATTTATGGGCCGATCTTAGCTCACTTAAGGCCGATATTACCTTTGGACAATTGTTGGAGATTTCACCCGTGGCTAGGAAAACTCTCAAGGAAGGAATGCCGGTCACTAGGAGGACTAGGAAGGTAAAAACTAGGTTAGCGGCTAGAGTTCAATTACAAGGAGGAGGACGGGATGTTAAACCTATTGAGATTGAGGTTATGATGGTGGACAAAGTGGTTCCGAACGTGTTGGTGGATGGAGGTAGTGGATTAAGCATCTTGTCGGAGCACACTATGAAGAGGTTAGGTCTTAGTCTTACGGGTCCGTCGCCTTTCATCATCAATATGGCTAATCAAAGTCCGGCCGTGCCTTTGGGAATGATTAAGGATTGTAGGATTAGCACCGGAGGAGAAGAGTATGTGGTTACTTTTCATGTCATCAAGATGCATTCTAACAAGGATACATTCCCCATCTTGTTGGGTAGGCCGTGGTTGAGAATGGCGGATGCCATAGTAGATTGGGGAGGAACCAAGCCATCCATTACTTATGGTCCTGAGGATAATAGGGTCAAGTTCTCCATAGGATCACTAAGTGGTTGGATAAGGAAAGAGATCGCCTCATATTCGGAGAATGAAGGTGATGACAAGAAGGAGGACAAGGAGGATGACGCATTGGTAGGAGTGGTTCATTCGGGTGGTCATGGGAAGATCATGAATTCGGTGTCGGGTTTCTTAGGTCCTAGTTTCTACCATCATGGGGATAATGGGGAGTATGCACAATGGTTGAGAGAGTATTTCGAGTCGGAGTTTGATATAATGGTGACGTCCCACCATGCATGTTTGAGTGATGAGATTCTTAGTTCAAGGGAGGAAGAATATTCTTTGTTGGAGCCATATGAGGTGCTTACCGAAGAGGAATGGATTAGAGGAGGATTGACACATTGGGTAGATAGTATGGAAAAGAGTGACGTAAGTTTAGTACACGTGGATGGGACTCAAGATGAGGCTGCTATCATGGAGATTGAGAAGTTGGAGGAACCTTTACACTTCAAGAGTACGTCAACGGGAATTGTGGTTGGACAAGATGTCAAGGATTATCCGCACGTCCCGACGGATTGGTATAGGAACAAAGATGAGCAAGTTCATGTTACCGAAGGAGATTGGAAGTATGTAGATGTGACGACAAAGAATGGCAAGGTGAGACAAATGAAGATGGGATCTCAATTAGGGGAGGAAGAGATCAAGGAATATAGCAATTTGGTGGACGAGTTTAGTGATACCTTTGCATGGTCATACAATGAGCTTAAAGATATTCCTAGGGAGATGGTGGAGCATCGCATTCCTTTGATTCCGGGTGCTAGGCCGATTAGGCAAAAGGAGAGAAGAATGAACCCACGACTACAATTGTTGGTCAAAGCGGAGTTAGAGAGGTTGTTGAATACCGGGTTTATTAAGCCCGTCGAGATTACGGATTGGGTCTCTCCGATGGTATTGGTGAAAAAAAAGAATGGGAAGTTGAAGGTGTGTGGATTATAGAAAGTTAAATGCTTGCACACAAAAGATCATTTTCCTTTACCATTCATCACTCTTCTTTTAGAAGAGGTAGGAGGGCATGCTCGCTACACATTTATGGATGGCTATGCGGGATATAACCAAATCGCCATAGCATTACAAGATATTCACAAAACGGCTTTTACTACTCCATGGGGCACATTTGTTTGGGTGGTCATGCCATTTGGATTATGTAACGTCCCGGTCACGTTTCAAAGGCTTGTCATGTACATCTTCACCGACTTGTTGTACAAATTCATGACCGTGTTCATTGACGATTTTAGCACTCAATCAAATATTAGTCAACATATAGGGTGTGTGCGAGAAGCTTTGATTAGGTGTAGGAAGATGCAATTGGCTTTGAACCCGGACAAAACATTCTTGGGCGTTCACAAGGGAGTTCTTTTGGGTTATGTGGTGAGCGAGAAGGGAAGAGAACCGGATCCCGACAAAGTCACGATTATTGGTGAGTTGCCCACTCCCACCAATGCCAAGGGTATAGCCAAGTTGTTAGGACATGTGGGTTGGTATAGGGAGTTGATTCCTAACTTCTCTAAAATAGCGGTTCCTATTACTCACTTGCTCAAGAGGGATGTTAGATTTGAGTGGACCGATGCTTGCCAAAAGGCTTTTGAGGAGTTGAGGGATAAGTTGAGCACTTATCCGGTGTTGAGGCCATCCGATTGGGATAAGCCTTTTCATGTATATTGTGATGCTAGCAATGTAGCGGTCGGTAGTGCTTTGTGTCAATCCACGGGTGAAAACGGTAAAGACCACCCCGTTGCCTATGCTAGCAAACAATTGACACCGGCCGAGAGGAATTATTCTACCACGGAGAGGGAATGCTTGGCTATGGTATTTTCGGTTAAGAAGTTTTGCCATTATCTTGTGTGTAACCCGGTTGGTTTTTTTGTGGATCACATGGCCATCAAGTACTTGGTCAATAAGGCGGAGCTAAGCGGGAGATTAGCTAGATGGGTCTTGTTATTAGAGGAGTTTGACTATACGGTGGAATATAAGCCGGGTCGCATGCACTTGCAAGCCGACCACTTGTCTAGGTTGTTCGAGGGAATGGGAGGAAGTCCAATAGATGATAGATTGGTGGATGACAATCTTTTTGTGGTTACGGTCAAACCGGATTGGTATGCGGGTATCGTGGAGTTCTTAACCACACAAAAGTTGCCCGAAGATTGGACCAAGGAAGAGAGAAGAAAGGTTAGAATTAATAGTAGGCATTTTGCGGTGGTAGGCCATCGATTGTTTAGGAGGGGGACCGATGGGTTGCTTAGGAGGTGTGTGTCGGAGGTAGAGGTCCCGACCATCCTAGAGGCTTGTCATGATAGTGCATGTGGGGGATATTTTTCCGGCCAACTTACCGGTCAAAAGATTCTTAGAGCGGGATACTTTTGTCCTACATTGTTTAAGGACTCACATGATTATGTGAAGCGTTGTGACGCTTGTCAAAGGTATGCTCGGAATGATTTACGGATGGAAATGCCACTACATGTATCATTGTCTCTTGTGCCTTTTGAGAAGTGGGGGATTGACTATGTAGGCGAGGTCCATCCTCATTCCTCCAAAGGAATGGCTTATATTATAGTTGCCACCGAGTACCTCACCAAATGGGCGGAGGTTAAGGCGGTCAAGACCGACATGGCGGCGCATGCGGCGGCATTCATGTATGAAAGTATAATCTCAAGGTTTGGAGTGCCCAAGATTTTAGTGAGCGATAGGGGAACTCACTTCCTAAATTCCTTGATCCAAGAAATGACGGACAAATTCCAAATTGACCATAGGAAGACTACACCTTACCACCCCCAAACAAATGGTCAAACGGAGAGGGTCAATGGCATTTTGGTAAGCATCCTACGCAAAATCGTGATGGATTCTAAGAGAGATTGGAATACAAAGTTGACGGCGGCATTGTGGGCTTATCGAACAACTTACAAAGTAACTACCCAAGCTACGCCTTTCTCCTTGGTGTATGGTCTGGAAGCCACCCTTCCCATTGAGTATGAAGTAGAATCTCTTCGGGTGGCCATAGGCTCACGCCTTACCGAGAGTCAATCGTTAAAAAATAGATTGACCGCCTTGGAAGAGCTTGATGAGAGAAGGCGAATGGCGGCTCAACACATTGAGGCGATTCAACGTCGAAGGAAAATCACCTTTGACAAAAGACACAAGAAGAGGGCACTACGACCGGGGATGATGGTGATGATTCAAGATGGTAGGAAACTTGAATTCCCCGGTAAGTTCGATGCGGTTTGGATGGGCCCTTACCTTGTACGCAAGGTATTTCCCAACAATTCCATGCAATTGGAAACATTGAACGGGGAAGGCTTCCCAACACGAACCGCGGGGAGTAGGTGTAAGGAGTATCGAGTTTGAACGACAACTTGCCTTCGAAGCAAGAAATTCGGGATCCATCCCCCGATGGTCGCCAATTATATGAGCCCAAAATGAGTGCTCATATTTGTTTTTTTATTTAAAATTTATTTAGAATTGCATTTGGAGTGTTATTGAAACAATCAAAAGTATAAAAAGAGTGAGGCTTGGTGTGGTTGATGTTTTAGGCCTTAAGCCTATTTTGTGTGGTTGATTAGAAGCTTAGTGACATGAGGGAGTGTTTTGGCTAAGTGAGTAGTGTTTGATGAAGCAAGGGGGAGGTCCTTGGATTTAAATGTTTGAATTAGAACGTGTTCTTGTTGGTTAGGGGATAAGGAGTTAATGGATAGGATAAGGTCCTACTAAGTAGGAGAAGGTTGAGGGATTTGTGGTCTTGGGTGCCCTCTTCTCTGCTTCTTATCTCTCCTCATCTCTCTCTCTCTCTCTTCTCAAGGAGGTTGAGCTCTTAGAGCTTGGAATAAGGCGGCATTAGGTGGAAGTGTGAGCCCAAAATGGTGCCCACATGTGTTTTTAAACCTTTGAAACTATTAGAAGTTATGTTTTGATGTTTTATGATTATTCACAAAAATATAAAAAGAGTGAGGCTTGAGTGAAGTTATGTTTAGACCTTAGGTTGATTAGAAGTTTAGCGGTGTGAAGAAAGTTCCTTAGTTAGGTGAGCATTGTGTGTGGTGAACCAAGGGTGGCTCCTTGAGTTAAATGTTTGAATTAGGATCTATGTTGTTGGTTTAAAAGTTGAAGGCTTAAAAGATAGGATAAGAGCCTTCAAAGTAGGAGAGGATCGAGGGGCTTATCTTGAGCTTTGAGGGGTGCTCACCCCTTCCCTCCCCCTATATATTCCTCTCTCTCACCTTCTTCACTCACTTGTGTTCCTATTCACTCTCTCTTTCCTTTGTGCTCCTTGGCACCCCATGTGTTATAAGTGTGGGTGTGTAGGAAGCAAGAGAGGAGCACATGTGTGTGCAAGGTTTCAAGGGAAGAACCAAGACCAATTAGTCTTAAAGATTAGCTTCACATTGTTGGATGTAGTCTTGGAGTTAAGGCACTTAGAAACAAATACTTAGCTGATGGTGTTCAACTTCTAGCATTTAGAGTTATAGTATTTAGATTTATAGTGTTTAGGCTCATGGCACCTAGATTTATAGCATTTAGATTTATGTTGGAGCATTAGCACTTAATTTTGTGGGTTTAGCCGAAAGCTGGGTTCAGACCAGCTGAACTGCTGGGTTTCGAGCTGGGTTCAGACCAACTGAATTGTTGGGTTTTGAGCTGGGTTCAGACCAGCTAAAATGTTGGGTTTCGAGCTGGGTTCAGACCAGCTGAACTGTTGGGTTTCGAGCTGGGTTCAAACCAGCTGAACTGCTGGGTTTCGAGCTGGGTTCAAACCAGCTGAACTGCTGGGTTTCGAGCTGGGTTCAGACCAGCTGAACCGCTGGGTTTCGAACTGGGTTCAGACCAGCTGAACCGCTGGGTTTCGAGCTGGGTTCAGACCAGCTGAACCGTTGGATTTCGAGCTGGGTTCAGGCAGCTGATTTGCTGGGTTTTGAGCTGGGTTCAGACCAGCTCAACTGCTGGGTTTTCGAGTTGGGTCGACTAACTAATTTACGGCCGAGTTCAAGCTGGGGTTGTTAGTTTGGCCAGTTAGGAGGCTAATTAAGAGGCTAGTTAGTTAGGCTAGATGGTTAGGCTAGTTGGGTCAAGCTAGTTGGGTTAGTAGCTGCATTAAGGTGTGAACTTGGGAAGTTGTTGTGAGGGACTTGTGGAAGAGGAGGCGATGATAAGTTATATAAGTGTTTTTCAACACTTGTATTAAAGACTTATGTGCCTCATGGAATCAACAAGCCATAGCCTCAGCAAGGTGTCATGCACTAGTGAAGAATCGTCAGCCAGGATCAAGTTTGCAAGAGGGAAATCTTTGAGGGCATGCGTGGCAAAGACAGTGGGGTGGACTCTTGAGAAAGCCAAGGATGTACCTATGCAAGAGAGTCACACTAATAAAATGTCATGACTTGAAGTAAGTTGTAAGTCCATCAAGGTATAACGTATATTCCATGTTACTACAAGTTTTTATGTTACACATGTGATCTCAAAACCCATTACCCGGACTAGGACGCTTAAGGGTGGTGGGTTTGGCCTCACAAGAAGACTTATTAAGATTAGTGGAATTAGGTAGGTGCATTAGGTGGAAGACTTATTAAGATTAGTGGAATTAGGTAGGTGCATTAGGTAGAAGACTTATTAAGATTAGTGGAATTAGGTAGGTGCATTAGGTGGAAGACTTATGGGAATTAGCGGAATTAGGTAGGGGACTTAGGGGCACTAAGGTTGCAGCTGGGTTAATATTGTTGCAGTTGGGTTACTAAGGTTGCAGCTGGGCACTAAGGTTGCAGCTGGGCTAATACTGTTGCAGCTGGGCACTAAGGTTGCAGCTGGGTTAATACTGTTGCAGCTGGGCGTTAAGGTTGCAGCTGGGTGCTAATATAGCAGCTGGGCACTAAGGTTGCAGCTGGGTGCTAATATAGTAGCTGGGTGCTAATATAGTAGTTGGGCACTAAGGTTGCAGCTGGGTTACTAAGGTTGCAGCTGGGTTAATATTGTTGCAGCTGGGCATTAAGTTTGCAGCTGGGTTAATATTGTCGCAGCTGGACTACTACGGTTGTAGCTGGGTTACTAAGGTTGCAGCTGGGTTAATACTGTTGCAGCTGGACTACTACGGTTGTAGTTGGGTTACTAAGGTTGCAGCTGGGCGCTAATTTGAATAATGAGAGGGGGTAACTAATAGGGCCACAATAGATTAGGTAATAGTTAGTTACTTAGATTATTACATGATATTGATTTAGATGATTATTTCCTTAGCAAGTAGGGAAACCCGAGGCTTAGATGGTGGAATTAGTAGGTGAGCCTTGATGTGAGTGATTGTGGGGTTGCAATAGGGTGTGTTAGGATTGTGATAATAGAGAAGAGCATTTTTCAATGCTTGTACTCGTGGTATGAAATAAATTGGTGTGCAAAAGTTAATGGGAAATGAAACGGATTGTACGAAGTTGGTAAGATGGAGTTATGGAAACATGAATGTGATACCCATTCCCTCACCCGGACTAGGACGCTTAAGGGTGGGTGGTTTGGCCTCACACGAATGCATCCAAAAGCTTGGAAAATGGTGATGTTGGATTGAATTACAACTCAAAATGCTTGAGTTCATGGACTCCATGAATTAAGAACTCAAGTGTGGCAAGCATGAGAAGGCCCGACAAGACAAAATGGTCGAGTTCCTCATGATGCAAGGTGATAGGCCTTCTTCTTCAAAAAAGAAGTTGGCCGAGACAAACATGCCAAGTATTTTCGTGGGGTTTGGCAAGGCAAGAAAGGTGAAAACAAATTTGTGTCGGAAATGGACAAATATTATGATATCCAAATGGCCGAGGTGGACGATAAGGTCGCCATAGTGGTTATCTTTTTGAAAAACCATGCGCTTGAGTGGTGGACTAGCAAGAAAGTGCAAGAGCCTGAAGTGGTGGCAAGCTTGACTTGGGTTGGCTTCATGAAGTTGTTGGTTGAGAGGTTCACACCGGAGTACCAAGAATTTTATGAGGGAATGAACTTGGTGGAAATGAGGCACACACGGTCTCTTAAGGCCTATGTGCTTGAATTTAACACCCAAATGAATGCTACACCTAAGATGGATGGGTTTGCTAAGAAATGCAAAGTGGGTGGTGGACACCTTGTTGAAGTTTCTTAGGTGGGTTGCCAAAGTGGGTGGTGGACAATTTGTTCAAGTTTCCGAAGTTTTTCAAGGATGTGGCGGGAACCATCAAAATGCGAGAGCATTGATGCCGATGGACCCGAAAGAAAGTTGGACGGCGCCTCGCAACAAAGTGGCTTGAGCCGGAATATGTCATGAGGCAAAAAATGAAAAAAAATGGACCATCAAACCAACACAAAGGGCAAGCCAAAGGTACAACTTCCAACAATGGTGGCACCTAAGGAGGAAAGCCATCCAATGTTGGAAATAAAGTCGCTGGGTTTGTGGTACCAAGGCAAACCATGTTTTTGCCGCGGACGGAATGTGAGAAGTTGGCTTTGTGGTACCAAGGCAATTCATGATTGTACCACGGACGGAATATTAGAATGTGTCATTATGGTATCAAGGCAATTCATGTTTGTGGCATGGACGGAATGTTAGAAAGTGGCCTTGTGGTACCAAGGCAAATTATGTTTGTGCCGCGGACAAAATGTTTGAAGGTGGCCTTGTGGTACTAAGGCAAATTATGTTTGTGTCACGGACAGAATGTTTGAAGGTGGCATTGTGATACCAAGGCAATTCATGTTTGTGTCACTGCCTGAATGCAAGAAGGTGGCTTTGTGGTACCTAGGCAAACCATATTGGTGCCACAAACAGAATGTTAGAAGTTAGCCTTGTGGTACAAAGGCAAAACATGTTTGTGCCATAGAACGAATGTTAGACGGTGGCTTTGTGGCCAAGGCTAATAGCCTTAAGCCAAGGCCAAGTTTTTTGTACCTTGAGGCTCAAATGAATGAAAGAAATGTCCCATGGGTTGACAAAAAGACAACGCACTCCTTCATGAGCCCAAAACTCACAATGTGTTGGGGTTTGCCGACACGTAGAGCAGGCAAGCCCATCCATATGCGGTTTGCAAAGGGTGAACCGCATGAAAGAAAGGAAGTGGCAATGCATGTGACCTTATAATGTGGAACATTGGAATTTGTGGAGATTTCACACTATGTGAAATGGATGAGGTGAATCTCATTTTGGGGTACACCATCTTTGAAACTCACACGGTAGATGTCAGTTGCAAGCCGGTGCACTTGTGGTGTGCCATGATGGCAAAGAGGTGAATTTGAAATTCACATAGACCCTATGGTAGGAGGAGCCAAGTTGAATTTGGTCTCAATGGATCAAATGAGAATTCAACAAATAATGGTTGTGGTTCCATTGGAACAACTCCAAGGAACTCATGGGGAGGCTAGGAAAGATGGGTTTCCCCCAAACCACATTCATTGTGTGTTGGTCAGGTACAAGGATGTACTCACCAATGGGTTGCTCAAAACATTCACCGCCAAGGAGTAGGAAGCAACTTTGCTCAACGAGAGGTTGAGTGCTTGAGCTATATGGTGACAAATGTAATTGGTGGATGGACATGAGGATGGTCAAGGCAATCCAAGAGTGGAAATGGCACTTGACCCAAAAAAGGTTTAGGTCATTGTTTAGCCTAGCCAACTACTACCGCCGCTTCATTCGAGATTATTCTAAGGATGCTAGGACCCTGTCCGACTTGTTAAAAAATGGCTATCCCAAGAGTGGAATGAGCCTTGTCTCCAAGCCTTTGGGGAGCTTAAGAGCAAGTTGTCTTCGCCGCCCGTATTCAAGTTCGCGGAACTTGACAAACCTTTTGAGGTGCATACGGGGGTGAGTGACTTTGGCATTGGCGGAGTGTTGATGCAAGATGGATGGCCATTTCATATGGGAGCATGAAGCTCGATGGTTGTCAAAAGAAACGGCCAACTTATGAGAAAGAATTTTTCACAGCAATGCATTGCTTGGAGATGTGGCAACACGATCTGGGGTTGCACAAAACCAAGGTGTATATGGACAATGTGTCCTTGAATTATTTTGAGACACAAGTGCAAGTGAGCACCAAGCCATTGCAGTGGCACGATACTTCGGCGCTTATGACGGTGGATTTGGTCCACACACCAGGCCATGACAATGTGGTGCCGGATGTGCTAAGTGGATGGGAAGAGTTCCAAGCAATGAGAACAATTCAAATCTTGTGACTAATGATTACCGGTAAAGGAAACTTGTGATGCAAGATACGGGAGGGGTACATTAACTACCCCGAAGCACAAAGGCTTCTAGGCGAGCTTTGCAAGGGCAAGGCGCTCAAAGAGGTCAAATTGGAGGACGGATTGCTCAAGTATAAGCAAAGTCGGGTGTATGTACCACAAAGCAAGTTGAAGCTATCGGTTTTGAAGGAAGAATACAATAGTCCCATTGCCGGCCATAGAGGAGAAAGAAAAAACCACCATAGAGTGGTGTCAAGGAGGTACCATTGGCTGTGCACAAATGAGGATATAACCCACTTTGTGAAGACTTGTGTAAGGTCCCAAGTGAACTAAACTTCTTACAAAGAACAAGGCGGCCTCTTGTAATCGTTGCCTATCCCTCCAGGGCCATGGCATAGTATGTGCATGGACTTAATCACAAGTTTGCCGGAGTCACAAGGGTATGATGCCATCATCATGATGGTAGAGCGGTTTGCCAAATTGGCACACATGGTGCCAATTGTGGAAACCGCAACCACGTTGGAGACCACATAGCCCTTTCTCAAAGGATGGTGGAGGCACCACGGGTTGCCATGAGTGATTGTGTCGGATCAAGATCCAAAGTTCACAAGTGCATTTTGGATGCACTTCTTTAGGGAGGTCGAAATGAAACTAAGGTTTAGCATGGCCTTCCATTCCCAAATGGATGAGAGAATGGAGCGTGTGAAATGGAGTCCTAAAGAAATACTTGAAGAACTTGGTGAGGGCGGACCAAGGAGATTTGGAGGACTATGTGGGTCGAGCGGAGTTTAGTTGCAATGTAGCCACGCACTTGGCGACTAAAGAGTTGCCTTTTGTGATGGCTTATGGAGTGCGCTCCAACCTACTAACCTAACTCTCAAGGGGGTACATTCAACACTGGAGTTCAACCAAGATGGTGAAGACTTGCCCAAGAAGTGTGAACAAATCTTGGAGATGACCAAGTTGTTGGTGGAGGAAGCTCGAAAGCGCTATAAAGAGCACGTCAATGCCGGAAGCCGCAAAGTGGAATATGAGGTGGGCCAAAAGATGTTGTTGAATGTGAATAACTGATGGACGCCGTGGGTCGTTCCCTTGCAATTTAACTCAAAAAGACTCACGGTGAGACATCACGTAAATTTATATTCGCTTGAGAACTACCGTGCCTCATTAATATGTTCGGTCCTTGAATTAGCAATCCCTCTCTTCTCCTTATGATATGAATATATTATTGGAGTGAACACAATCTCATTATCTTAATTCTCACTCTCAATGTAAGGCATCATTGATAATAAGAACCATTAGATTAGAGAAGATTTCAAGAGGTGTAACAATATCCTCGATAATAATATACTTTTCAATAAGTTATATGAATCTTTAAGGTTCGTAGTTCATAAACATCAATCACACAATTGATAGTAATCTTATAATGATGAAGAAGATCTAATATTCTTGAGTCTTCCTTTTTAAGCTCAAGTGTTACTACTTATAATATTGTAACTTGACATGTATGCATATAGTAGTTATAATTTCATGAACACATCATTGATTGTTTTGCAATGTCACGTTTAACTTCCAAGTGTTTCTTGATGACGATAGTAATTATAACTCTCTTGAGTTTTACCCAAGAGAGAGAACTCTTCTCTTGGATAGTTGATCCTTCACTTGTAATGACATCCAACAACTCACAAAGAATCTTAAGAGAAGAGACACTTTTACTACAAAGTGTTTCTTGATGACGAGAAGTAAACCTATCTCTCTTGAGTTTTGCTCAAGAGAGAGAGAGAGATATTCTCTTGAATAGATAATCCTTCAAATTGTAATGACATCCAATAACTCACAAAGAAACTTAAAGAAAGAAATTTCAATAACAATTGTAGTAAGTAGATTATTTCATATCAATATTACTTCATTCATATAGATTCACACTTTGATGTAAATTTATGTGTTCATCATTCTTGTTAATCATAAAATAAGTTCGATACTCCAACATATGTTATATAATATAATATGCATAATACTTGTAAGTCAATTATGTAGTTTATGATAATAAGTTCCTCCTCTTTTGAAGGAGTTTGTAATCGTTAAGAAGTTTCACTTTAATCATCCATAACATGCATATAATTCTTCAAACATACAATCACATGTATATTTATAATTCTTTTTTAAGGAGTTCAATGATAAGTTCCACTTTTGAGAGACAATCTTGTTTCCTTCAATCAATTTGTTTTCTCGTAATAACTTCTCTCAAAGTTCCATTGATACTCCAACTATTCTTGAGCGCTTTGTTCTCACCTTCACACTAATGCTTTGAGTTCTTTTTCAAAACACCTACTCTCATCTCGTTTATCAATCACTTAAGTCACAAGTACCAATTGACAACTCGTAATTCAATTTGAGAAAGAGAGAGAGAAAGGTCACACACACATTTGTGGAAAAGATAGTGTATTGCAAAGGTGCTCCAAGAGGAGAGATACAAAAGAAACTCAAGTGTTTTTGACACTCAAATTTAAGATAACTTCGTTGTGTAGAAAATGAGGTGTAGTCTCCTAAAATTGCTCCCTTTATATAGTCTTTTCTTCCTAACCCAAAATCTATATTTAAAGTGGTTGTTAACTCCACTCCCCTAGATAACTACCTATCTCCGACATAGGTAGATGATATCTATCATAAACGGTTATAACCGTTTTACCACTCTAATGTTCGTCCTTCTAAGATTCCACTATATTTTTGTCGTGGCTACATTACAAATCCTCTTTGAGAATTAAATCAAATCTTCATATTGATTGATTCCATTCCAATGATTTGTATTTAAAACATACTAGTAGAATCTACCTTTGTCATATTGCATAATATTCTTCTTTCATAATTGTTTTTGACAAAATTTCATATACTTATGCTAAGGGAATGTAATCCTTAGTCCTATATACTTTCTAATATCTCTATATACCCCTATATACTCCTCATATAAGTCCTTTCATACTTACATAGTAGATCCTCTTCTAAATTCTAAGTTCTCCTATACTAAGCCACTGGGGACCCATTGCCGTGGGTAAGGGACCCTATAACCGAGCGACTTCCTTGTATCTCCGTGGAAAGGGAACCTAATCCCGTGGCTGAGCTTCGGAGAGCTATCTTCGGTGTTCTTCTTCGTGAATCCTTCTTTGCTCTTGCATGCTTGATGATTAAGTGCCGTTAGGTACTTCCTTCTCTCGAATTTGTTCTCCTCTTCTATTGGTAGTATTGTGACTCATCAATAACTTCACCTTGCCGGAAGGCCTCGCTCCAAAGTTCATGTCCAAAGTTGGAGTTTTCCATCAAAGAACGAATGTTCAAGGACATGTATAAGTTGGAGTTACCGCCTGAGATCAAAATGCATCCGACATTTCATGTCTCATTATTAAAGCCATTTAAGGAAGGCACCTTGTGGCCCGATCACAAGCTAGTGATTAGGCCACCTCCCGACCTTGTAGGAGGTCATTTGGAATATGGGGTTGAGGGCATATTCAAGTGTATGAAGCCCAAGCAAAAAACAAATGAATACTTGGTGAAATGGCGAGATTACAATGTGAAAGAAGCCACTTAGGTAGTGGCAAGAGACATGGTGAACGCCAAGGAATTGGTTTAGCACTTTGAAGAAACGAGGGCTAAAGGTCCCACTAAAAAGAAACGTACGCATTGATGAAGACATCAATCTACTGTAGTGGGGGAGAGACGTTAGTAGCACATTTAGCTTGGAGGCAATGTTGTCCACAACATGTATTTGTTTTTTGGCTTGAGGCAATAAAATTCAACTTTAGTGGTGCCAAAAAAAGCATGAGATGAGGTCCTAGTCTTATACTTGTGTTTGGTTAGTGGAAAAGAAAGAATAGATATGCCAAACTAGGTTGGGTAAGCTAAGTAATTGGGGCCATAGCTTGGAGGGGCTTTGGATAAAACTAAAAAACCCCTTAGCCATGGGCTAGTCCAGGTGGGGGCAAAGTGATGGCGTGTGTTAATAAAAGTGCTACCCGCGAGCTAACGAGAGTTGGCGCATGGGAATCATGAACCCATGTCCCGAAAGGGCAAAGTGGGAACCGAATCGGCGGGACTTGGCATCACCCCTGTGCGATCGTACGTGGCTTAACAATGAAAAGCCATCTTGGAGTTGCAACCGAGTCAACTTAGTGGAAGCGTTGAGTCCCGGCCTAGATGTGTCAAGTTAGGCTCGTGGAGCCTAAAAGGGCAGGCCCCTAAGGAGGAGCAACCCAAGTGACTCCCAAAGTCGGTGGGTCTTGTGAAAGTTAAGTCCTTGGAAGAGAGATCCAAGGTCGCTAACGGACCACCTTGGGACGACACCTTTGGAACTATGCCAATTTGAAGATGTATTGTGGGGGTCGCGCCCTAAGATAAACACAATGCTGTACCATAGAGGACGGCAACTTGAGAATTGGTGTGCCGACTATGAGTATAGTCAATGAGGGCATGGCCTCCATTTGGTGAGGGTGAGTATCGCGTATCTCTCCATGAGGAGTGGTCAAAACATCATGAGCACAAGAAAGACCCCGGAATGACACCCGGGACTTGTGGCACCGTTGCTGAGAGGGCCCAAGTGATCCTACTGTAGGTGAGGGCCCCGGACGTTGGAAACACCTTCCACCCACGGAGACTTGGAGGCACAAGGGTAAAGCCATAAGCTATGCATAGCTTATGGCGTGCCAATTGCAGAATGCTCAAGAACATCTCAATTGGAGGTGTGAGCCAGAAGATATGGCAATTTGAGTGGGGCGTTGTCTCGGGACAACGCCCTGGTATAGTAGTGGCCTACGAGTGGCTCCTGGGACTGCAAAGTTTTGAACATGCATAAATTCCTCAATATTTACCCGAATGGGGCAAGTGAGTAGTCCATTGATATCTACATGAAATGTAGATGACAATGGAGTGGTTGTTTGATAGCATCAAATAACACAAGAAATTATGACAGTCTGAAGCTGCGGGGGGTTCCAGCTCTAGCGGCTAAAGAAAAATGTTTACTTGGCCCCAAGTGTTGGGAGAGAGACAAAAGGTTATTTGATGGTGGGATAGGATCCTGGCCTAGAGTCCTAGAAGCTTATATGGGTGAGGTGGTGTGGCCGAACCCACTGAGGCTGAACAACACGGCCTCCATGGGCATTGGCCCAATGTGAGGGCATAGTTGCATAGTATGGCTCGGGTTGTTGTAGTGTTGCTCCAAAAACGCGATGATCAACATGAGAGTGGATTTCCATGGATGGAAGTTTACATCTAAGAATTGGTTACCGATCAAGGGGTGAGTCCCGAATGAAAGAGTAGGAGGGTTGGTCCCCCTCCTATGGACCAAGAAGGTCCGTGGTATGGGGAGCTTACCATTCGCATAGCGGTATACGAAGGGTTAGTACTCGTAATCCTTGCTAGAGTTGGAAAAATAACTATGATGGTTAATGGGACCTAAGAAGGGTTGCAACATAGAATGTTTAAACCGAAGGAAAATAGTCGAACGGATAAGATCTTTGGCAAGGAAAGACTACTCATTGAGTTCAAGCATATCACTAAGAGGAGGAGAAGAAACTAACTAGAATTTGCCTAGCAACGGCAAGCGAGCCGCAAAAACCCCAGCTTCATAATCGAGTGGTATTGCCCCTCCAACTATTTTCTCGAGGACCTGCCTCTGCAACGGACCGGACCCTAAACCCTCGAAGGTGACGTTGAAAAATTCGGACCCTTGTACTCTAGGAAATGTTGTCTATGGGTCGAGGTATCTGGGAGGTAAATTCCTCTGGAGGCTAAATACAGGCAAATAACCATTAGCAAAGAGTCTAATATGTATGAGAGCCGATGGGCGGCAAACCCATTAATGCGCAAGGAACTTGATAGTTGGGATCATTTTGTAACAAAGGGATGTCACATACCTCTCCATGAGGAGTGCCCGAAACACCATGGGCACAAGGGGGACCCTGGAGTGACACTCGAGACTTGTGGCGCCATTGGTGAGAGGGCCCAAGTGATCTTAGTATGGGTGAAGGCCCTGGGCGTGGGAACGTCTCCCACCCATGGAGATTTGGAGGCACAAGGGTGAGGCATAACTTCCTCAATATTTGCCCAAATGGGGCAAATGAGTAGTCCATCAAATCTACATGAAATGTAAATGACGATGGAGTGGTCAAATATTGGCATCAGAAACCATATGAGAAGTTATGGGGTTCTAAAGCTGTTGGAGGCTTGTAGCCCCAGCGACTAAGGGAAAATGTCTACTTGGCCCCAAGTGTTGGAAAAGAGACAAAAGGTTACTTGACGGTGGGATACGGGCCTAGCCTAAAGTCCTGGAGGCTTATATAGGTGAGGTGGTATGGCCGAACCCACCCGAGGTCGAACGGCAAGGCCTCCATGGACATTGGTGCAATATGAGGGCATAGTTGCCTAGTATGGCTCGGGTTGTTGTAGTGTTGCTCTGGCAATGCGATGATCAGCATAAGATTGGACTTCCATGGGTGGAAGTCCACATCTTAGCAATGGTTACCGATTAAGGGGTGAGTTCCGAATGAAAGATTAGGAAGATTGGTCCCCTTCCTATGGACCAAAAAAGCCCGCGGTATTGAGGAGCTAACCATTTGCATGGTGGAATGCGAAGGGTTAGCGCTCGTAATCCTTGCTAAAAGGAAAAATAACCAAGTTACTTAAGGGGAGCTAAAAAGGGTTGTGACAGGGGAGCACCATCGGCTGACCGTGATCATCTATGAGAGATTTGAGTGTGTGCATACATGTTGGAACCCTTAAGATGGTGAACTATGCCTAATAAGCGCGAAGCTAGAGAAAACTTTGATGGAGGCTTGTAATTATATTGTTGTGCAAATCGTTTGTCATTTGGGTATAGGGGCAAAAGCTATTTGAGCCATCTAGTAGTTGGTTCCTTCCAAAGTTTTGCTTAGACTATCTGAATATCCCTCGTGAAGTTTTATCAAGTAAAACAAATGATTGGAAGCAATGGGGTTGTAGCACCCTTGACCAATTTTTCCTTGTGTATTACAATGTTGCACCGCATCCATGGAATTCTAACTGTAACCTATGATCTTTCCCCTTTTGATTTTGAGACCCTTCCATTCAGTCCACCCATATTGAAATTCAACAAACCAACCCAAAAAATCAGTAAGCCCATCCATTTTAAAATCTCAACAAACCAACCCAAGATATCCTCTTAGTTCCAAAAGCCTCATCCATATGTTACTCATCCTATTGTATGGCGTGGTGTCATCCATATTTAGAGAATTCAATTTCAAATGACTAAATTTTGAACTACCCGTTGTGCATATAACATCCAAAACAAACTTACTGTGCTAATTGAGTCTTTTTTTGTCTCATTGCATGAACCGCTCTTATTAGAATATGAACGATGTTCGCTCTCTGCCATTGATGGTGCGCGTGAACCACTCTTCCTCTATCGATTGCAGGTTCATATGCCGATTCCAAAACCCTGTTTCGTCCACTGCACACGTCTAGCTCAAGTCTGATTGAGTCCTTCTATCCTCTATGCACATTAGTTTTTTTTAAGTTCTCTCCGTTTCTTCTATTTCGAATTGTTGAAACTCGTGCCTCCTTTTTTGTTCTTGCGGTTTTTTTCCAAGATTGACTGTGGGGATTGTACTATGGCCTGGTTCTTTTATGTGTGCATTCCAGTTTCCCTGTGATTCCTTTACTCTTGCTCTACTCTCTAGGCATCTATGAGCAATTCACCCCGCAAAACGAAAAACCCTAAAAATGGGCCGGTTGAGAGTGACGACTCCTAGGCCTTCCAAGCAATAGACTTTTTACTAAGAAGAAAGTAAGAAGATGCATTCATGCATACACAATCATACATGCATATACTCCTAAAATATGGCAAGTATACATAAATGTTCAATTTGTAATCAAAATTACAAGAAAATAAGTTAATGCGACGAAAAAACAACCTTAACCAAGGAAACTAGACCATTGGCCATTAAAATGATTGTTTCTCCATTGTCTTTGTTTTGATTGAAGCATGCAAAGGCTCTATAGAAAGTTAACTTCATGAAGCTTAACTAATCAAAATTATAGCTTTTGATTCTCCTCCAATCGAGAGATATGGCTGGTCAAAGTCCACCTTCCATATTCTTCCAAAAATTGCCTACCCAGCAGATATACCTGCGCTTATTTGACTAGCACTCCTTCATCCTTAATCAGATGAAAGAAAAATTAGGTTATCTAGAAAACTAACTTTAGATTATTTATTCTCTTTAGAGATCTCTTTAAGAATCATTAGTAATCATTCGGAATCGCCTCTCATAGTCAACGCTATCAAATCATGCCCAACAATAAGTAGTTTTGGAAAATCTATCATATCTTTTTTATTTTCGCATCTATGACAATAAGCTTGGCTTGTTGGAAAGCCAACTTGAAGGTGCTCCTTTTTACCAAAGGGTTTTCAATGCTTGCCTCCTATTAATTGCAATCACCCTCTAAATCAGCACTTCCATTATCTTGGTGAAATCTTCTACCAATTATTTTTTTCCTACTTCCTTCATACATCTATGTCAGCCATAAACCCCCACCTTTAAGCGTCTGTGGTCCAGGTGGGAGTCTATGGCTCACATGTCTTTGTCTACTCTTAACCTTGGACATCTCATACCCATGCCTCAATGAATTCAATTGCAAGTGCACTTTTTATTAAACACATGGAGCATTAGCATTGAGAAATACTTGTGCACCCATGATGTTCTTTACACACCACCATATTACATTTTCTCCCTAGTCCAATCTCCTATGCAATGTGTATGCTACCCTACCAATCAATCCAATTCAAGGCTCATTGGAGGCACTCCTTATTACATTTGGAGGTTTATGCAAAATCTACTTAGTTAAACCACTAGTTACTTCCTGCCCCCTAATTTCCTGCCTCACTTAGTCCTTAGCCTTGAAAGTCCAATCTAATCAGAGTGTGCTTTGTCCATTACACTGCCGAGGCATGTCCTCAAGCTTAGCTGTGATCCAAAAAAATCAACTGCCGAGGCACCCTCGAGCTTGGCTCTGATTCACAAATCAACTACCGAGGCCGCCCGAGCTTAGCTCTGATCCAAAAGTTCAAACTGCCGAAGCACCCTCGAGCTTAGCTTTGATCCAAAAATCTCAAACTGCCGAAGCCGCCCTCGAGCTTAGCCCTGATCCAAAAATCAACTGCCGAGGCACCTTTGAGCGTAGCTCTAATCCCAAAATCTCAAACTGCCGAAGCCGCCCTCGGGCTTAGCCTTGATCCAAAAATCAACTGCCGAGGCACCCCGAGCTTAGCTCTAATCCTAAAAAATCAAACTGCCGAGGCACCTTCGAGCTTAGCTCTGATCCAAAAATCTAACTACTGAGGCACCTTCGAGCTTAGCTTTGATCCAAAAATCTAATTACTGAGGCACCTTCGAGCTTAGCTTTGATCCTAAAATCTAACTATTGAGGCACCTTCGAACTTAGCTCTGATCCAAAAATCTAACTACTGAGGCACCTTCGAGCTTAGCTCTGATCCAAAAATCTAACTACTGAGGCACCTTCGAGCTTAGCTCTGATCCAAAAATCTAACTACTGAGGCACCTTCGAGCTTAGCTCTGATCCAAAAATCTAACTACTGAGGCACCTTCGAGCTTAGCTCTGATCCAAAAATCTAACTACTGAGGCACCTTGCCTCGCTGCCTCGTTGCCTCACTTGCTCTCCCCCCTTCCGCTCCACCAAAAGAGAGAGACTCACACACCAAAACCAAGAGGGCTTAACCCCTCACCTCTCTCCACTAAACCCTCACCCCCTAAACCAACAAGATAGGTCCCAATTCAAACACTTAAACCCAAGGACCTTCCCCTTGCTTCATCACACACCACTCACTTAACCAAAACACCCCTTAATGCCACTAAGCTTCTAATTAACCACACAAAATAAGCCTAAGGCCTAAAACCTAACTCCACACCAAACCTCACTCTTTTTAACACTTTTAGTTGTTTCAATAATGATTTCAAATGCATTCCTAAGTAAATTCTAAACATAAAACAAATATGAGCAACCATTTTGGGCTCATAATCTATCCACACACACATCAAAATGTTTCTACACATACTCTAAAACCTATTTTTCTTATCATTTCCCTCCATCAATATGCATGTTTCTCACATTTTTTCCTCTTCTCTAGGAGACACACACACATGAGAGAGAGAGAAAAAGGAGGAGGAGGAGGCCAAATCCCCAAGGAGAGAAATGACAAAGGTAAAAGAAAAGAATGAAATAATGAAAAAAAAATTTCATCATCTCTCATCTGAAATTCATAATTTTTCTACCACTTAATGTCTAAAATTCTCTAATTCTATTAATTTAGTTGAGATTCTCAATCAATCATGTCTACTTTGCATTTCAACACAATTGCTTGAGCTTTGCAACGATTTCCTAGTTTATATCTACGAATTATATTTTAAAAGGCTAAACATCAAATAAACCAATAAACTACTCTAATCAAATATTTATTATTATTAAATTGCCTACAACTAAATTGTAAGCCAATACGATGGCTCACAGCATCATTCCACTCCACTCACAATATAACCCTCCATTCACCTTTTTTTTAATGTAGTAATAGTGCTCGATGTTTAGGGTTTTTAGCTGCCTGACAACCGTTCTTTGTTGTCCTTTCTTGATCTTTTTTTTCTCTCCCCTCTCTCTATTTCCATGGCTTCCTCGTCTACTGTTCCCTATATGTCAGACATGGTCGAATTCTGTGCCAATGGCCTCGGAATCTCCAATCTTTTCCCCATAGATGCAAACGAATTGGCATGTGTCTCTTCCCTTCACCTTAGTATTAGGTTTTTGTTGCAATATAATACAATCTATGTCAAATGCGAGATTTATGATCCTGCTACATCTTTGTTGGCATTGACCATGCATGAGAATTCTAGGTTTGCCGACAACGGATCATCAGTGTGGAGACTCGGCACTGGTAAATACAGGGTGTATGGTCTCCCAAAACCTCGGCATAGCGTATCCACCAAGATCCTTATCCTTCCCCATTCGTCTGCTTCCAATTTGAACACCCCTCCCGTCGTCCAAGTTAAGATTGAACCTGGTATACACACTGTCATACATCTTTTTGATTCCTCTGATGGTGATGAACCCCCTGAATCCACTCCGATTGTCAGGCCATCTCCGTCCATCCTCCGTCCTCCTCTGTTATCCCCCCTCTTGTATGCCTTGAACCTTTGTGTCCTCTTGTTCCATCCCTTCCCAAACCCTCCATTTCCATTCTTCAATGTTTGCGTACTCTAGCTTCTATGCCCGGTAGGAAAAACATCCTCAAGAAGCTAGATTATGACACATTGCAAATTGAGGAGGTGAATTTCCTCTCACCAAGGTAATCGAATGTTTGTCTTCCCCCCCGTTGGCATTTCTTCCTCTCTTACGAAGGCCATATCTATGGAAAACATGGACAAACTCTACGACGGCCATGTCTGGACCAAGACCCAAACCACCAATATCAACAATGACCTAGGCCTTGTTTTTCGATCCTCCACCTGCGTTGGCCCCTTTAATGCCAGAATCCTCATTGCGATTACCTCCAACGTGCTCATTGGACCTCCCTTATCAATGATATTGATTTCAACGGCTTTACCAAAGAGCCCTTTCCCATTGGTGGTCCCCTGCCTACTGGGTCCACTCTCATGTGCAGGATCTACAAGGAGCTTCCCAAGTGCAATGCACCATGCGATGCCAAAATCTTCTACGTCCATAGCAATGACACCACTCAGCGCGCTTGCATTCATCTAGGCAACCATCGTCACCCCGTCAAGGTCGGCAATTGCAGAGATAGCCGCAAGCATATAGACGCCTTCATCGAGGAGCACATCGAGCAAATGCCCCAAGCCATTCATAGAAAAATTGTTCTCGAGGCCAGCAAAAACCTTGTGGGTGAGTTCCTCCTTCGTAATGATAGTGATCCTCATCAATTTTTTTCATTGGAAGAACTTGAGCCTGTTTTTGATTGTTGCAAGGAGTTGAATTCCCCCCACCTCCAAAACAAAGTTACAACCTTCAAATACTTATGTAGGTTGGGAATTATGGATGGCATCGCTAAGCTTAGAGGTGTCAGCACCTTGGCCTATATTCAAGGGAATCAATTCTTCGGCCAAGATGACGAGGCAGACAAAGTCTTCGTCTTCAAGATGTCCGAGGTCAGCCCCGGTAGTGGGGTCGACTTGGTTAGGCGCATACAACCAGGCGGGAATCTTGAGCATGCTTGGATCATGTCCAACCATGTCAAACGCGTCGCCAAGTGGACCACCATGGCCTGCCATGTATATGATGGAACGTACCAACACGTCATGACCATCGCTTGCTGCGATTTCTAATCCGAGGACAAGGATGCTCAAGTGTTTTTTTGGCATAACCTCAACCACATCATGGTTTGGCATGGAATCCTGAACCCACACTTCAAAGGCTTCATGGCGGACAGTGCGCACGCCAATTGGAATGCCATGAGATCGTCTATGGCTTAGGAGATCCCAAGTTTCCGATTGAAGGGCGCGAGAGAGCCTGCTACTTCCATTGGACCCAGTACTTAGAAAAGCACATCAAACTCTATATCAAGCACAACTTATAAGACCAACACAAAAGTCTTTGTCTCCAGTACCACGATGCCTCCTCTGTGCTGGAGGCAAAGACAAGGTACCTTGCTATCAAGGCTTGGTGGGTTTCATTTAATTCCACCTCTGAGGACGATCTGAGGCACCTTCAATTATGGCTAGCCTTCTGGCACTTCCGCTATCAACAGTGGGGTGGCTTCATGGAATTGGTGCATCTTTAAGATCTCTTTCACATTTTTTTCATTTTTTTCATGGTTTTTTCATCTTCTCACACCGCCTCTCCATTGAGTAGGAGAAATTTATGACAATCAAAGAATTCGCGGAAATGCCAAATTGCAACCTTGTTGAATCCATTCACAACAAATGGCTTCAAGCATATGGCAAAAAAGGTGGCGATTTTTATGTGGCGACTGTGAATGATTGTATTCGAGTTTTCCTCCAAATCGTTGCATACCATCAATTTCTAAAGGGTGGCCTTGGATATGAAGGCCTTAGCAAAGAAAAACTCAAGCTTAGATGCGCTCAAATTGTGCTCTATAAATTGGTGACCCCGTTGTTCTGCAAGTTCTCTTTGACCTCCCCGGTGGGGACGAATTCTACACTCGTAATCCCCACCTCGAGGATGCCAAGGTATTCTGTGAGCCCAATATGGTGCCCACATGAGGTGTTAACCTCAAAAGTTCAATCGACGGTTGCTTTTACCTTTTCTTCAATTAATCAAAATTCCAAAAGAAGTGAAGCTTTTGTGTTGGGCTTAAAATTAAGTTTGCAGTGTTGGGGTGTGTCACCTTGGAAGTGGGTTAGGGTGGATGATTAGTGGGATTTGGTGGGAGCCGGTAGTTGGGAACTAGTATCTGGGAGCCGGTAGTTGGGAACCGGTATCCGGGAGCCGGTGGTTGGGAGCCGGTAGTTGGGAACCGGTATCTGGGAGCCGGTGGTTGGGAGCCGGTTGCTGGGAGCTAACTCTGGTGGCATAGGAAAAGAAAAGACGAAGGCAGAAAGGAGACGAAAGGGGGGCCCAGGGGCGGTTCAACATCAGGCTGCGATCAGGAGTTGAGATCGAGGTTTAGGTTTTGAGCACATTAGTTGAGATCGAGGTTTAGGCTTGGAGCACATTATTGAGATCAGGCTTAGGGCTTGAAGACATTAGTTGAGATTGAGGTTTAGGTTTTGAGCACATTAGTTGAGATTGGGGTTTAGGTTTTGAGCACATTAGTTTGAAAACAGGTTTAGGCTTGAAGCCATTAGTTTAGATCAGGTTTAGGCTTGAAGCCATCAGTTTAGATCAGGTTCAGGCTTGAAGCACATTAGTTGATATCAGGTGGGCCTTAATCAGGTTGAGGCCTTGGGCAGACTGGGTTGAGATTAGGCTTCGGCCTAGGCAACTGTAAGGGAATTCAGAGCTACGGAGGATTTATGCTTAGTCCTGGGCAGCTGCAAAGGGGGTTCGAGCTGGGAATGTAAGCCAAAAGTGTGAAGTGGATTCGACTTCTTGAAAATCAAAGGGGGAGCCATTTGGGAAATAGGAGGTTTTAAGTTGAGTTGATAATGGCAGGGTCCCAATATCTTGCAATGTAGTAAGGTGGGTAGTGGGCATTTTGAAGGATACAGTAGGTAGGGCTTAATGTACTTTCAGAAGGTGGAAAGTTCCCTCGGGTTTAGAAACCACATTAGTGATTCCGATGACACATGCAATATGTAAGAGGTTAGAAGAGGAAAAAAATGGACTGTGGTTGTGAGTAAATATCACCATGGGTGCATATGTATTTTTTCAATACTAATGCCTTATAAGGTTGAATAAAGAGAGTGTGCTTGCATTTAAGTCATTGGGTTATGAGTATGGAGGTTCCCATGCTAAGTTTCTACAAGGACATGTGAGCCATGGATTCCCATCCGGACCACAGACGCTAAGGGTGGGGATTTATGGCTGACATATTTGGATCCCAAAAGCACAAGACGCACATCCCCATTGGAGCCGACGAAGAGACCCACCGCCCCGACACTGTCAACTTCTCTTGCCCTCATGTCGCTCAAAGAACCACAAGATCTCATGCTTCACCTCTACCTACCATCATCGAGGAGTCATCTCCATCTATGCTTGTCACGTAACTCTTCATGAGGAGTGCTCGAAACACCATGGGCACAAGGGGGACCCCAGAGTGACACCCGGGACTTGTGGCGCCGTTGGTGAGAGGTCCCAAGCGATACTAGTGTCGATGAGGGCCCCAGCCATTGGGAACGCCTCCCACCCACGAAAACAGGGAGGCATGAGGGTAAAACCATGAGCTATGCGTAGCTTATGGTATGTCAATTCTAGAATTCTCAAGAACACCTCAATCGGAGGTGTGAGCTAGGAGATATGATAATTTGAGTGGGGCGCTATCCCGAGACAACACCCTGGTACAACAGTGGCCTGGGAGTGGCTCCCGAGACTGCGAAGCTTTGAACAATCATAACTTCCTCAATACTTGCCCAAATAGAACAAATGAGTAGTTCATCGGCATTTTTATGAAATGTAGATGACGATGGAGTGGTGGATTGTTAGCATCAGTTACCATATGAAGAAGTTATGTGATTTTGAAGCTGTTGGGGGTTTTTAATCCTAAGGGCTAAGGGAAAATGTTTACTTAGCCCCAAGTGTTGGAAGAGAGACAAAAGGTTACTTGACGGTGGGTTAGGGTTCCTACTTAGAGTTGTAGAATATTATATGGGTGAGGTGGTGTGGCTTCACCCACACAAGGCCGAACGGCACGGCCTCCATGGGCATTGGCCCAATGTGAGGGCATAGTTGCCTAGTATGGCTCGGGTTGTTGTAGTGTTGCTCGGGCAACACGATGATCAACATAAGATTGGACTTCCATATATGGAAGTCTACATGTAGAAATTGGTTACCGATTAAAGGGTGAGTCCCAAATGAAAGAGTAGGAGGGTTGGTGCCTCTCCTATGAGCTAAGGGGTCCGCGGCATGTGGAGCTAACCTTTTGCATGACGGAATGCGAAGGGTTAGCACTTGTAATCCTTGCTAAAATGAAAAATGACCAAGTTATATAAGGGAAACTAGCAAGGGTTTCGTCACGTGGTATCAAAGCAGGGTTCCAATCTTTAAGCTAGCACTTTGAGGAAGAGATGACTATCAAACTTGCGGGTTATGATGGTGAGCCCGGGGTGTGAACCACCAGAGTGGTCCACCACTCCGTGGGGTCACTTTAGTTAGGATTTTAGTATTAAAAGTTAGGATTGATAGCGAATTAGGAGAAAAATTAGTTCATTTAGCAATTAGTTCAAAAAGGGGAAGGAAAATTACCGAGGACTTCGGACCTTCACCCGTGAAGGGAAAAATCTAGTTCTAGATAGAGTTATGTGGTGTTTTTGGGCACCCCCCTCCGAGGGAGCCTAAAAGTACCGCATAAGCCCTTCGGTGAGGGTGGCCTGCCTTAGCAGGTGCCTAAGCCGAACCCAGTATTTAATGAATGTTTTGGGTTGTGGAGGGATTTGATAATCGCGTCGTATCCTTCCGGTAGGTTGTGCCTAGATCATAAGTATCTAAGGTGATTATCAATTTCTCTTATCTAATGCCTAATCTATCTTAGTCTACGCGCAGACGCACCAGCCTTGAAATCAAGGCAACCTAACTCTAATGGATAAAAGAACCTTACCTCTTACCTTGGCCACACCTAATTCCTTAATTCTTATGGATTAAATTCTCTAAAGGGGACCTTGATTAAGTACCACCTTTCCAACCTTCATTCTTAGTTATGGTTGATTGAACAAAACCTAGGTTACAAAGTTCATAAATTATGGCATCACCACTTACCTGGTTGGTGCACACCTTAATCCGAACCCTTCAAGGCCCTGTGCGGGTCTCTTGAAGGTTGATTGATACTTACACCCTCCGATCTTTGCCGCCGAAGGGGTAGTATCAATCTTCCGAGTTAAGTTCCCGGTTGGTTTTTTGCCCACGGGGGTTGTACGAATTTTGTTGGTTATTAATTAGTTTAACACGGGTTGACCACAAAAATTCAACTTAATGGGACCGGGGAATAAGGCAACCTGTGTGTTCGACCTGTTGCACAATCTTCAAGGGTTGGGGCCATCACCTCCAACCCTTGGGGCCAACAACATGATGGTGGTTTCGTGGGTCATTACTCCCACCTTACCACCTACAAACACGCAGAGTGGTCATGCCGGTGATTAACCCGGCTTCACCACACACGAACGAGCTATGAATGGAAGCTACTACCACAACACTTAACCGAGGGGCTCCGCACACATGGGAGTTGGAATCCCCCCTCGGCGGCTAGGTGGGTGATGCCCCCCTAGCCTTACATGGATAGTTGGATTGGGTTTAGAATATACCTTTGCCGCGCTCCCTCCATTCCTAAATCGAAAGGTGTAGGGCAAAAAAGACTTACCGATTGGCTCCCATCTTGATTTGGCGATGGTTGGTGCGGAACCCCTACTCCAACGTTCGGCCGCCCACAACGCCAACTCGCCAACCTTGGATGGACGAACCTCTTATCGTAAGGCAGTAGACACCCCTTTGCTTGAACGGCCACAACTTCCTCTCACAAGCCTCAATTGGAACAATTGTTAGTAATTTGGAAAGCTAACAACAATAACTATAACCCATCCAATTATCAAAATAACTGCATGTATCCCCTTAAAGATATGAGCTCACAAAGTCGGCTCTTAGAATTCAAGAGGCAGCTGGGATACCTTCATTCAAAAATTCATAACTCTCACTCCTTAAATCCGATTGTCACAAACTTATACTTTCTAAAAAGCTAACAAGAAGAACTATAATGCATCTAAGTCTCAAAGCAACTGAATAATTTCTCTTTTAGTTATGCGCTTGTAAAGTTAGTACTTATAGTTGGGGAGGTAGCTGAGACACCTTCATTAAAACACTTATAACTTTTACACATCAAATTAGATTCCAGCAAGCTTATACATTCTAGAAAGCTAACAACAACATCTATAACATACTTAAATACCAAAACAACTGAATAAATTTTCTCTTAGTTATGCGCTTGCAAAGTCAGCGCTTACAATTTAAGAGGCAGTTTGAGACATCTTCACTCAACTACTCATAACTTTTACACATCAACTTAGATTTCTATAAGCTTACACATTCTAGAAAGCTAACAACAACATCTATAACATACTTAAATACCAAAACAACTGAATAAATTTTCTCTTAGTTATGCGCTTGCAAAGTCAGCGCTTACAATTTAAGAGGCAGTTTGAGACATCTTCACTCAACTACTCATAACTTTTACACATCAACTTAGATTTCTATAAGCTTACACATTCTAGAAAGCTAACAACAACATCTATAACATACTTAAATACCAAAACAACTGAATAAATTTTCTCTTAGTTATGCGCTTGCAAAGTCAGCGCTTACAATTTAAGAGGCAGTTTGAGACATCTTCACTCAACTACTCATAACTTTTACACATCAACTTAGATTTCTATAAGCTTACACATTCTAGAAAGCTAATAACAACATCTATAACATACTTAAATACCAAAACAATTGAACAAAATGTCGTTTAGTTATGCGCTTGCAAAGTCAGCGCTTGTAAATTGAGTGGCAGCTGAGATACCTCTACTCAAACACTCATAACTTTTGATCCCTAACTCTGATTCTAATAAGCTTAGGCTTTTTGGGAAGCTAACATAAAGGGCTATATCCACTCAAAATCTGAAAGCTAAATTGCAATTTGTGTGTCCACTACACTTGATTGAATGTGGCACAGCTACTTAGGGGTGTGTTCAAAAACACACTACCTTCTCTCAAGAGTTCTAACCATAGAATTCTAACTTATGCCTATATTGTATGAATGAAAATGCTCTCTCCTTCTAGCTACAATCCTAGAGGGCTTCGCCGTGTTAAAATGAAAATTCGGAGAGAGAACGAAGAGAAGAAGAGGGGGTTTTTATCACCCTTCAATGAAGGGTCGGACCCCTTCTCCCTTCCGTTCAACCGAGGGGTCCCGTCCCTTGAACGGTGGCAACGAAGCCCTCGGTGGTGAATGAAGTGGGGAAAGGCCACCTCGCACCCACTTGTCTAAGCCCTTAGAAAGGCTTTTCCATTTTGGTTTGAATTTCATTTTTGGTGGCAAGGGTGGCAACATGGCCCCCTTGCCCTAGTTGGCAAAATCCTTTACATTTGTAGTTGTCACCTTCTTTTTTCTTCGTTGGCCGCTACCGGAAGCACTTTTTTTTTGCCGCCGCTTGACTTTGCTTGCTTGAATTAGTTGTTCCTAACTTAACCTACCTATTTACTAGCCCACTACTTTCATACTTCCGATTCGGGTAAAGGGCATTTCCCTTTTACCCCTTCGGTTTCTAATTTCTACTTGTCCAAGAGTTTTACCCCAAAGATAAAACACTTCTAGCCAACCTACCTTAATCTAAATGGCTTTTTGGCCAAATTTTCCTAGTCTAATCTAATGATTTTGCAAAAAACCCTCAATTGTGAGCCAAATTGCCGTTGGGGGCAATTTTGGTGCTCACATATGTCGGCCATCAGGGGGCGCTCGCCCGAGCGCGACGGACCCAAATTTCTCTTGCTCGCACGACAATCCTGGGCACACGGTAACCTGCACTAGCACACACACACATACACACATTTTTTTTTCTTTTTTCTTTGTCCTTATATTTTTTGTTGGTTAACTTGCAAAGAATTGAGGAGAGAGGGGTGAAAGAGAGGACACAATACTAAGCCAAAAAACAGTTCAAAGCCGCCACACTTCCCCACCGGACTGGGTTTGTGTCTACCTAAGACACCCCCTCCGCCTTGCGGGAGCAATTTGGAGCTATAGATGAAAAAATTCCAAAACCACCTTCCTCCCTCTTCGGAGAGAGTTCGGAGTACAAGAGCAATTCCCAGGCGCTGAAGAAAGAAGGTCCCCCTATTGGTTTCCTTCAAACAATGACCACGGAGGGCCGACCTCTAACCTAGCACCAATTGCAAGAAGTAAATCCCTCCGCCTTTGCTTCGGGTCTAAAAGATTGATTCTCATTTAATTCGCCAGTTGCGCCTGTTCACACGTTGTATATCTTGCAACGACCCCCATTAGTTCGTGTAGGGAAATAAGTACCGTCAAGTGTAGCCAACTGGACCGAGTTGTTTTCGTAAACATTGGTAACCCAAAAAGGACCTAGCCACAAGGCATCAAATTTGCCCGGGAACTCTAACTTCCGTGCGTCCTGTAGCATTACCAATGTCCCTGGTTGCAAGGTTCGCACCTTGTGTCGTTTGTCGAAAACGGCCTTGCGTCTTCGCTGCATCGCCTCGAGATGCTGGACACTTAGCCTTCGTTTCTCGCTGAGGCCTTCTAACATTAACAGCCTATCTGACAGCGACTCGGCCACCGTTAGTCGGGAGTCCACCGCAATTCGCAAGGATGGGATTTCAAGTTCGATAGGGAGTACCGCCTCAATTCCATACACGAGGGCGAAGGGTGTTTGATTTGTTGTCACCTTGAAAGTTGTCCTGTAAGCCCAGAGTGCTGAGGGAAGCTTCACGTCCCAGTCCCGTTTGTTGTCGTTGACTGTCTTGCGTAGGATCCTGACTACGGTTTGATTTACTCTCTCAGCTAGCCCGTTAGTCTGAGGGTGGTAAGGAGTGGTTTTGCGGTGCTCAATGCCGTACCCCTCCGTCATTGCTTCAATCAATTCGTTCAAGAAGTGGGTTCCGCGGTCACTGACCAATACCTTTGGCACTCCGAATCGAACGATCACGTTCTCGTGCAAGAACGCCGCAGTGGTCACGGCGTTTGCTACCTTCACTGCTTTGGCTTCTGCCCACTTTGTGAGATAGTCTACTGCGACAATGATGTAGGCCATCTTCCGAGGCGATGTTGGATGAACTGGTCCTATGTAGTCAATTCCCCACATCTCGAATGGTGTGAGGGGAAGGGAGGGGATCAACGGCAATTCTAGCCTCAAATCATTTCTAGAATACCGTTGACATGCGTCGCATTTAGCTGCGTGGACGTGTGCATCCGCGAACATGGTTGGCCAGAAGTAACCAGCCCTCAAAGCCTTTTGGGCTGTAAGTCGGCCCGAGAAGTGGCCCCCACACTCACTGTCATGGCAAGCTATCAAGACCTCTGGGACCTCAGCATATGATAGACACCTTCGGAGGACCCCATCAACCCCTCGACGATATAATCTATTCGCAATTATTACAAAATGCCGGCTATTCGTTCGAACCTTTCTTCTTTCAACTTTGTCAAGTTCCGGGGGCATCTTCTGCGTGCTCAGGAACTCAGCAATATGGCCATACCATTCGGGGTTGGCGCTCACTAGGAAGAGGTCTGCGTCTGGTAGCTCGTCATCGATGTCCTCGGTCCCCAGTTTGTCCGAGATGCGAGACAAATGATCGGCTTGCTTGTGCATCCTACCCGGCTTGTATTCCACCGTGTAATCAAATTCCTCAAGGAGGAGGACCCACCTAGCTAAACGTCCGCTAAGGTCTGGTTTGTTGACCAAATACCGTAGGGCTAAATGGTCCACGAAAAACACCACTGGGTTCAAAAGGAGGTAGTGTCTAAATTTTTTGACACTGAACACCATGGCCAAACATTCCCTCTCTGTGGTGGAGTAATTCCGCTCTGCTGCTGTGAGTTGTCGACTTGCGAATGCGATTGGCCTATCTTTCTTTTCATCTCCATATGGCTGGCAAAGCGCGGCCCCCACTGCGACCGAGGAAGCATCACAATAGACATGGAATGGTACGTCCCAATTGGGCGGTACGAGACATGGATATGAGGTCAGTTTGGCCTTTAAGGCGTCAAACCCTGCTTGACACTCGGGGGTCCATACATAGCGAGTCTCCTTACGAGTCAAATTTGTAAGGGGTAACGCTGCGGTGGCGTAATCGGACATGATATCTCGGTACCATCCGAAATGGCCTAGCACACTTTGAATGCCTTTTACTGTGGTTGGGGGTTCTAGGTTGGTGATCACCGCTAATTTTTCGGGATCCGGCTCTTTCCCGGTCCCTGAAACCACATACCCTAGCAAGACTCCCCGAACTACCGCCACATACATTTTGGATGGGTTGAGGGCTATCCCATTGGCCCTACATTTCTCGAAACAAGCCCTCAACGCCTTGAGGTGAGTCTCCTTGGTAGTCTGGGTGCTGAAGTCGTCGATGAACACTGACATTGTGTGGTGGAGTAGCTCAAAGAACACGGCTGTCACGACGCGCTGGAAAGCTGCTGGTGCATTGCAGAGCCCGAATGGCATAACCACGTAGATGAATGTGCCCCAAGGTGTTGTGAATGCGGTTTTGTGGTAATCCTTGGGGTCGATGGATACCTGATTGTATCCTGAGTACCCGTCCATGAATGTGTACAACTCGTGGCCGGCTACCTCATCTAAGATTTGATTAATGAATGGCAAGGGAAAATGGTCCTTTTGGGTGGCCGCGTTCAACTTCCTATAGTCGATGCACACCCTAAGCTTACCATTCTTCTTTTTTACCAATACCATTGGCGAAACCCAATCCGTGATTTCAACTGGTCGGATGAACCCAGCCTCCAATAGTTTCTCGAGCTCTGCTTTCACCACCAATTGGAGGCGGGGGTTCATCCGCCGTTCCTTTTGGCGGATTGGTCTAGCCCCTGGGATTAGTGGAATCGAATGTTGGGCTAGATGTGGAGGTATACCCTTGAGGTCTTTATAGGACCAAGCAAAAATGTCTCTGAACTCTACGACCAACTTTGTGTATTCAGAGATTTCTCCGGGAGATAGTTGTGAACCCATTTTGATGGGCTTAGGTTCCTCACCGGGTAAACTAACATCAATTTCTTGCCAGTCTGCATCCGACACTCTCGTGGGATTGGTTGGGCCTTTATACCAATCGTTTGGCACCGAAGGATACGACACGAAATCATGGCCTACCTGAATTCCAGTAGAGGTGTTCCTAAAATGCAAGGATGGAAGAATATCTTCTTCGAGCAGAAGGTCCTCTAGGCCTATAGGTTGCGTGCCATCAATCTCAAGGGAATAGACTGATTCAAATGGTAGGTCATCTGCTATGAGCGCGAGTCCAGGGTACCCAAGTGACGTGTCTTTGGTGGCGGTGATCGCATACACTTGGGTGTGGTTGGGAATTTCTTCCGGGTTGAGTTCCATCCATGCCGTAAACTCACCCGTGTCCTCCCAACCATAGAGGCCGGGACCCATGTCCTTTACCGGGCCTAGATGTGTCTTAGAGCCTACCACCTGGTTGGCTAAGTCTACAGAAGCGATTTGGGGCTCTGGCTTCGATTTGGGTAGGTCGGATTCCGTGAATTCTGCCGAAGGCTTGCGGAGGGCAATTCTTGTCGTTGTTCGGTTGTGAGGGGGCCCAAATGATATTTGGGAGGTGCCCGTAGACCACTCGGTGATGGCATTGGCCCTACGAAGCCAATCTCTTCCTAGGAGTATTGGGTAACTTTTGGATGTTACCGGAAGCCTCAAGACTTGGAACGTGATCGTATAGACTTCTCCCCCTACCTTCATCAAGCAATCTTTTACCTGTCCAAGGGGGGTGACTTGCCTTTGATCCGCCAAGTTTATAACAAAGGGCGAAGGGCCAGTGAGCTCGAGGCCGAGTTTTTCCAATGTCGAGAGTGGCATGATGTTAATTCCACTACCTCCATCAACCAAGGTATGTGGAATAATCTTGTCCATAATCTCGACTTCCACCTCTATCGGCCCTTCGTCCCCTAAGGGGGTTCTACGGACCTCAACCGCCATCGTTGGGATTTTTGGCTTCCTCACTTGGGTAGCTCCTTCTTTGAATTCCTTCCTTAGGGCAGGGGCTACTTGAATTAGTTGAGCCAAGGAAATATTCGCTCGGAGGCTACAAAGGTCCGTCCAAAGATCGTATTCTTCTGCCGGGTTAGAGGCGCGGCTGGGCCGGGGTTTTGGTGGGAAATTGGCTGGCAATCCATTCCCCCAAGTATCTCTTCTATCCACGAACCGGAAGAGGTCTTCCTCTTCTTCCGGTGATGGATCATCTACCGGCTCGTCATCAGGGTTAGGCCCTAGGGAGGTTGCGGGAACCTTGGGCTTGAGGGCTGCATTTTGCAAGAACTCCGGGAGTTCTGCAAACTTTGGTGATTCTTCGGACTCATTGGACTTCTCGGAACCTTCACCCATCACGGTTTGTGCCCTTTTTTGGGCCCTAGTGACTACTGCCACGTCTATCCTCTGCTTGAGTATCCCCGGGGGAACCAGGATAGACCGTAAAGAAGAATCGGCTAGCTCATGAGAGATGAAGTTGCTTTGACTAGTGTTTGGGTTAGAAAACATTGGGGCTGAACAACTTGTGCTCGCCTCATTGTTTTCAATGAACCTAGCGTCTTGGGTTTGTGCTTGACCGAGGTTAAGGGGACCTTGGGACATTGGAGGCCCATTTCCGTTTTGCGCCCACTGTTGGTTAGTATCATGTCCACTCCCCATATTTTGTTGAGGAGGATTGTAGTTGTACTGACCGTTAGGACCCTGAGCCTGACCTTGGTTCATTTGGTACCCATAGAATTGGTTGCCCCCGTTGGGGGGGTTGTTGAAGGCATTACCTTGTTGTGCCAATTGGGGTCCATTGTTGAACCTATTCGGTTGGTTCTGGCCCATTTGAGGGACATACAATTGGCTTACCACACCTACCAAGTTCGAGTTGGCTTGCCTACCACCGGATGGGGGGTTTTGAGGGTAAGAATTTTGTGAACCTTGATAATTGTTCCCTCGATTACCTTGATTTTAGTGGTTGGGTGGACCGTAGTTTTGTTGGCCATTGCCTTGCGGGTTACCTTGGTGATAATTACCCAACATTCCTCCTTGGTTCTGTTGATTCCTATCATAAAAGAATGCAGGAGGCTGCTGGTTCAGTTGGGAATTGTAAGATGGCTGATTCACGGGGACCCTGCGACAATTCTCAGTGGGGTGATTACCCCCACAATGGTTGCACACCACTCCCGTCTCAATCCAACACTTACCTGGCCCCAAAATGTGAACCTTACTGCACGTGGGACAAACTCCTTTGCCGTTGTTCCGGGCTTGACCCTGGGCGTGGCCTTGCTGTGGACGAGGAGGTGGGGCGACAAGGTTACCTGTAAACTTGGGCTCCGTGCAAAACTGGTCACTGTGACCGGATTTGTTGCAATTACGGCACCAAATGTTAGTGCCATAATTGCCGGTCTCCGAGGCTGGCGGAACTTGCTGAGCTAGAGGCCTAGACGTGATTGCCATTGTTAGTTGCTCTGTGAGGGTCTTGAGCGATTGCATGACATCGTTCCTCAACTCGTCGTTGGCTCTCTTAACTCTAAGTTCTAGCTCCTCGATGGTGGCGTGGCTCGGAGGGCTCGGGAGTGCTAAGAGCTCGGGTGGCGGCCTTGTAGCCAATGGAACTGGGGCCGCTCGGTGGACGGCGTATGCATCCGGTCGGGATGGCTCCAATTGTGGAGGCTTACTCTGCTCCGAAGGAATGTAGGTCGTCGGTAGGAAAGCTGGAATTGGCGCGATCGTGCAATTCCACATTCGTTCATTTTGTTTGTCTACACCCTCGATCCTCCTAGCCTCTTCTTTAGCCTCCTCTAAGTCTTGAGGGTTAGAATTGAGAATCTCTCGGATAGTGCCTTGTTTGTTAAACCCTTGTATAAAATAAAATTTAATTGTCTCGTTTGCGAGAAGGGTTCCTACGTACCGGGTTACCACCGTCTCAAAACGCCGAATATAAGATGTAATGCTCTCGGATGGGCCTTGCCGCATGTTCGTTAACGCCACAAGTGCACTTTGTTGGCCCATTTCCGGTCTAAACTGTCGGAGAAAGGCTGTTTGCAACGTTGCCCAATCGACAAATGTTCCCGCATCGTGAGACCGATACCATTCGTAAGCTGCTCCCTCTAGCGTGGTAGAAAACCAAACGAGTTTGTACGTGTCTTCGGCTATCACATTGGCCAACATTACCTCAATGTATCGCTCGATGTGGGTCGAAGGGTCCTCATGCGGGAGGCCACCGAACTTCGGAAAATGACTCGGCATTGCCCGTGGCGCTAATGCCTGTGGCATTAAGATGGGAGGCCCCCTAGGAGCCATCATGGCATCTAAAGGATTCGCCATGGGTTCGTGTTGTACCACTCCAACTGGACTCTCCGGGGTAGGGGACTCCTCCCTCTCGTGTTCGAACTCGTGACCTAGACCTTTAATTGTTACTTCCTTAGTTTTATCGGGTTTTGGTTGTTTGTTCTTCGGCCTCTTACCTTGTGTGGTCTCTGATGTAGTCGCAGTAGTCGCGGTGGTCGTGGTTGGCGTATCGTACGTTCCTCCCCTAGTACTAACCATAGCACACGTGGACCATGTCGAATGACTAATTTCTATAGGATTCAATTCTTCCTCTCTAAACTTAAATGTGTAGGTACTTAAGAAAATGTCGTCCGGGGTTGGCCGGGGCATCCACCCTCCCGGCGGACGCACCAATTATTTGGTGTTTTTGGGCACCCCCCTCCGAGGGAGCCTAAAAGTACCGCATAAGCCCTTCGGTGAGGGTGGCCTGCCTTAGCAGGTGCCTAAGCCGAACCCAGTATTTAATGAATGTTTTGGGTTGTGGAGGGATTTGATAATCGCGTCGTATCCTTCCGGTAGGTTGTGCCTAGATCATAAGTATCTAAGGTGATTATCAATTTCTCTTATCTAATGCCTAATCTATCTTAGTCTACGCGCAGACGCACCAGCCTTGAAATCAAGGCAACCTAACTCTAATGGATAAAAGAACCTTACCTCTTACCTTGGCCACACCTAATTCCTTAATTCTTATGGATTAAATTCTCTAAAGGGGACCTTGATTAAGTACCACCTTTCCAACCTTCATTCTTAGTTATGGTTGATTGAACAAAACCTAGGTTACAAAGTTCATAAATTATGGCATCACCGCTTACCTGGTTGGTGCACACCTTAATCCGAACCCTTCAAGGCCCTGTGCGGGTCTCTTGAAGGTTGATTGATACTTACACCCTCCGATCTTTGCCGCCGAAGGGGTAGTATCAATCTTCCGAGTTAAGTTCCCGGTTGGTTTTTTGCCCACGGGGGTTGTACGAATTTTGTTGGTTATTAATTAGTTTAACACGGGTTGACCACAAAAATTCAACTTAATGGGACCGGGGAATAAGGCAACCTGTGTGTTCGACCTGTTGCACAATCTTCAAGGGTTGGGGCCATCACCTCCAACCCTTGGGGCCAACAACATGATGGTGGTTTCGTGGGTCATTACTCCCACCTTACCACCTACAAACACGCAGAGTGGTCATGCCGGTGATTAACCCGGCTTCACCACACACGAACGAGCTATGAATGGAAGCTACTACCACAACACTTAACCGAGGGGCTCCGCACACATGGGAGTTGGAATCCCCCCTCGGCGGCTAGGTGGGTGATGCCCCCCTAGCCTTACATGGATAGTTGGATTGGGTTTAGAATATACCTTTGCCGCGCTCCCTCCATTCCTAAATCGAAAGGTGTAGGGCAAAAAAGACTTACCGATTGGCTCCCATCTTGATTTGGCGATGGTTGGTGCGGAACCCCTACTCCAACGTTCGGCCGCCCACAACGCCAACTCGCCAACCTTGGATGGACGAACCTCTTATCGTAAGGCAGTAGACACCCCTTTGCTTGAACGGCCACAACTTCCTCTCACAAGCCTCAATTGGAACAATTGTTAGTAATTTGGAAAGCTAACAACAATAACTATAACCCATCCAATTATCAAAATAACTGCATGTATCCCCTTAAAGATATGAGCTCACAAAGTCGGCTCTTAGAATTCAAGAGGCAGCTGGGATACCTTCATTCAAAAATTCATAACTCTCACTCCTTAAATCCGATTGTCACAAACTTATACTTTCTAAAAAGCTAACAAGAAGAACTATAATGCATCTAAGTCTCAAAGCAACTGAATAATTTCTCTTTTAGTTATGCGCTTGTAAAGTTAGTACTTATAGTTGGGGAGGTAGCTGAGACACCTTCATTAAAACACTTATAACTTTTACACATCAAATTAGATTCCAGCAAGCTTATACATTCTAGAAAGCTAACAACAACATCTATAACATACTTAAATACCAAAACAACTGAATAAATTTTCTCTTAGTTATGCGCTTGCAAAGTCAGCGCTTACAATTTAAGAGGCAGTTTGAGACATCTTCACTCAACTACTCATAACTTTTACACATCAACTTAGATTTCTATAAGCTTACACATTCTAGAAAGCTAACAACAACATCTATAACATACTTAAATACCAAAACAACTGAATAAATTTTCTCTTAGTTATGCGCTTGCAAAGTCAGCGCTTACAATTTAAGAGGCAGTTTGAGACATCTTCACTCAACTACTCATAACTTTTACACATCAACTTAGATTTCTATAAGCTTACACATTCTAGAAAGCTAACAACAACATCTATAACATACTTAAATACCAAAACAACTGAATAAATTTTCTCTTAGTTATGCGCTTGCAAAGTCAGCGCTTACAATTTAAGAGGCAGTTTGAGACATCTTCACTCAACTACTCATAACTTTTACACATCAACTTAGATTTCTATAAGCTTACACATTCTAGAAAGCTAATAACAACATCTATAACATACTTAAATACCAAAACAATTGAACAAAATGTCGTTTAGTTATGCGCTTGCAAAGTCAGCGCTTGTAAATTGAGTGGCAGCTGAGATACCTCTACTCAAACACTCATAACTTTTGATCCCTAACTCTGATTCTAATAAGCTTAGGCTTTTTGGGAAGCTAACATAAAGGGCTATATCCACTCAAAATCTGAAAGCTAAATTGCAATTTGTGTGTCCACTACACTTGATTGAATGTGGCACAGCTACTTAGGGGTGTGTTCAAAAACACACTACCTTCTCTCAAGAGTTCTAACCATAGAATTCTAACTTATGCCTATATTGTATGAATGAAAATGCTCTCTCCTTCTAGCTACAATCCTAGAGGGCTTCGCCGTGTTAAAATGAAAATTCGGAGAGAGAACGAAGAGAAGAAGAGGGGGTTTTTATCACCCTTCAATGAAGGGTCGGACCCCTTCTCCCTTCCGTTCAACCGAGGGGTCCCGTCCCTTGAACGGTGGCAACGAAGCCCTCGGTGGTGAATGAAGTGGGGAAAGGCCACCTCGCACCCACTTGTCTAAGCCCTTAGAAAGGCTTTTCCATTTTGGTTTGAATTTCATTTTTGGTGGCAAGGGTGGCAACATGGCCCCCTTGCCCTAGTTGGCAAAATCCTTTACATTTGTAGTTGTCACCTTCTTTTTTCTTCGTTGGCCGCTACCGGAAGCACTTTTTTTTTGCCGCCGCTTGACTTTGCTTGCTTGAATTAGTTGTTCCTAACTTAACCTACCTATTTACTAGCCCACTACTTTCATACTTCCGATTCGGGTAAAGGGCATTTCCCTTTTACCCCTTCGGTTTCTAATTTCTACTTGTCCAAGAGTTTTACCCCAAAGATAAAACACTTCTAGCCAACCTACCTTAATCTAAATGGCTTTTTGGCCAAATTTTCCTAGTCTAATCTAATGATTTTGCAAAAAACCCTCAATTGTGAGCCAAATTGCCGTTGGGGGCAATTTTGGTGCTCACAAGTTAGTAAAAATGAAAACTAACTAGAGATAGAAATTAGCTAAGTTAGGAAAAATAGCTATCAAGGCAAGACCTAGTTAGCGGGAAAAAAACGTAGTTAGTGAAAGCAACTAGCTAAGAGGACTAAATTAGTAGAGCTAGCTAGGCAAGGGTTAGTTTAGTACTTAGTGTGGGTCACGCAAGACAAGTGGAGGTGCTCAGCGTGAGAGAAAAAATAGTGCGAAGACTTTGAAGAAAAACAACAAGGGGGCACTTGCCCCCTTGGCAACTTGCTATCAAAAATTAGAATGAATTTAGAAGATTCCCGTCAGAGCCACCTCGGCGACGGGGTGGCAACCTCAACCGGAAAAACCCCCGAGCCAAAATTTCGGGAGAGGGTCGAAAAATGGAACCGGTGGCGGGGTCCAACCATTTTGTGAAAGGGTTTAAAAACCCCCTCCTTCCACCTTGAAAACTCCCTCTAGTTGTTAATTAGTGGGCAAAGCCCTAGTTCAATGGAGTTAGACAACTCCCCCCTCTCAATTTGATTAGCGGGCAAAACTCTACATCAATATAGTTAGACAAATTCTTTTTTTTTCTAATGTTTGGGCGAAGCCCTACTTCAAGGTAATTAGGAAAAAATCCATACATTCTCAATGGCCTAAGAGAAAGGCTTGAGAAAATCCTCTACTCTCTTTTCTAGTTAGAATGTGTGTTTATTAACACACCAACAAAATTCTTCCTTTCTTTTGTAGAGGTAGGTTGGATTGTAGAATTTCGAGTGAAGGCATTGTAGACCTCAGCTGCCAATGCCCTGAAGGCTTAGTTCAAAAGCTAGAACAAAATACTTATCATTTTTCTTTTAGAGAGATTTCCTATAGCTATTTATAGCCATTTCCCATTTATGATTTGGTCAAGATGACAATTAGTTATGAATTTTCAAAAATGGAGTAGAAAAACTGGGTGGTCCTATGGGTAGCGGCTGCTGGATCAGACCTTCCAACCCAATCAAAATATTAATTCTAAAAAGTTATATTTTTCCCAAGTAGAACTTTTGTCTAGCTTTCCAAAATTGCTTAGAACGTTTGATTTGAGCATGATTTGAATTAGATATGAATTTGTGAAGACATGATACATAGTTTGAGAATTCTTGGTTGACTACTGCATTACAGAGGGTCTACTGAATTCACTTTGGCTTAACTTGTTAATTGCATATTTTCATCACATAGATATTTTCAATATCTTTCCATGGTTATATAGAACGTTTGATTTGAGCGTGAATTCAATTAGATATGAATTGTTGAAGACGAGATACATAGTGTGAGAATTCTTGGTTGACTACTGCATTACAGAGGGTCTGCTGAATTCACTTTGGCTTAACTTGTTAATTGCATATTTTTATCACATAGATCTTTTCAATACCTTTCCATGGTTATATAGAACGTTTGATTTGAGCATGATTTGAATTAGATATGAATTTTTGAAGACGAGATACATAGTGTCGCGTACCTCTCCATAAGGATTGCCCGAAACACCTTGGGCACAAGGGGGACCCCGGAGTGACACCCGGGACTTGTGGCGCCGTTGGTGAGAGGGCCCAAGTGATCCAAGTGTGGGTGAGGGCCCCGGGCATTGGGAACGCCTCCCACCCACGGAGACTAGGAGGCATGAGGGTAAGGCCATATGCTATGCGTAGCTTATGGCGTGCCGATTCTAGATTGCTTTAGAACACCTCATTTGGAGGTGTTAGCTAGAAGATATGGCAAGTTGAGTGGGGTGTTGTCCCGGGACAGCACCCTGGACCAGCAGTGGCCTGGGAGTGGCTCCCGGGACTGCGAACCTTTAAAGTGGCATAACTTCCTCTGTACTTGCCCGAATGGGGCAAGTGAGTAATCCATCGTGATCTACGTGAAATGTAGATCACGATGGAGTGGTCGATTGTTAGAATCGAAGAAGATATGAGGAAGTTATGGGGTTCTGAAGCTGCTGGGGCCTTCTAGGCCCAGCGGCTAAGGGAAAATGTCTACTTGGCCCCAAGAGTAGGGGGAGAGACAAATGGTTACTTGACGGTGGGGTAGGGGTCCTGCCTAGAGTCCTAGAGGCTTATATGGGTGAGATGGTGTGGCCTCACCCACCCGAGACCCAACGGCAAGGCCTCCAAGGGCATTGGCCCATTGTGAGGGCATAGTTGCTTAGTAAGGCTCGGGTTGTTGTAGTGTTGCTCCGGCAACACGATGTGCAACATGAGATTGGACTTCCATGGATGGAAGTCCAAATCTAAGAAATGGTTACCGATTGAAGGGTTAACGGTCGTAACTCTTGCTAGAATCGAAAAATGGACCGAGTTACCAATGGGACCTAGCAAGGGTTGCGACACTTGGTTGCGACACTCTGGGGTCCCCCTTGTGCCCAAGGTGTTTCGGGCAATCCTTATGGAGAGGTACGTGACACATAGTGTGAGAATTTTTGGTTGACTGCTGCATTACAGAGGGTCTGCTGAATTCACTTTGGCTTAACTTGTTAATCACATATTTTTATCAAATAAATCTTTTTAATATCTCTCCATGGCTATATAGAACGTTTGATTTGAGCATGATTTGAATTATATAGGAATTGTTGAAGACGAGATACATAGTTTAAGACTTCCTGGCTGACTGCTATGTTACAAGGAGTCTGCTGAATTTGTATTGGCTTAACCTACTGATGTCATAGTTTTTCTAGTTAGAACTTGTTAATAACTTTCCAATCGTATAAGGAAAGCCTAGATCCAAGTCGTAATGAATTCACTATGAATTTTTGAAGTTAGAAGTTAGATAGGTGGGTTGGAAGGATTGGCTGAATCGACCTCGCACTTCCAACCCCCATAACTTTTGCATTTCTTATCCGATTAAGGTGATTTTTAGATCATTGGAAAGATAATTACGTGCACTAAGTAAATATATTATGCTTAGGCCTAAATTACAGTGCAAAAGAAATACTTGATATTTTAATTGTTAACCAAGGTACGCTTTACTATCAAACTAGTTACAAAGAAGGAGGCAAGGTCGACGTCCGGGAAGTGGAGCAAGGAAGGAGGTAGCAGTTCAGCCTACATCGAGCCAATCGAATGAGGAGAATTGAGGTAAATCATCTAACCCTGGCCTTCCATTTAGGATTGGAGGGAGCGCGGCTAAGGTACGCATTTCTAACCTACTCACCTATCTCGTAAGGTCAAGTGGTTTGACCACTTGACCGCCAAGGGGGTACCCAACTCCATTGTTTTTGGGGCCCCTTGGTATGTTTTGTAATTCTCATAAGCACTTATTAATCTAGGCACAACCTACCGAAAGGACACGGCACGATTAACAAATTCCTCTACAAATCTAAATACTTATAAAAAATCATAACATCCGGGTTCGGCTTGGGCACCTGCTAAGGCAGGCCACCCTCACCGAAGGGCTTGTGCGGTATTTTTAGGCTCCCTCGGGGGGTGGTGCCCAAAAGCACCACACGGGGGTTCTAAAAGAATGTGACGCTCAAATTGGAACAAGGATCATGTCCAAGGAGATTTTGACCCCGCCATTGATTCTAATGACAATGGTTGGATGGTGGTGGATTCGGTGAGGAAATGAAGGAGTCATTTGAGAGGGCTCCCACAAACCTTGATGAAAATTCTGGAATTAGATTACCGAATACACACAAGAGCTTGGAAAGTGGTGATGTTGGGTTGGATTTCCAACTCAAAATGCTTGAGTTCATGGACTCCATGAATGCCCGACAAGACAAAATGGTCGAGCTCCTCATGATGCAAGGTGCTAGGCATTCTTAAACAAAAAAGATGGCCAAAGTAAACATGCCAAGTACTTTCTTGAGGCTTGACAAGGCAAGAAAGGTGCAAAAATTTGTGTTGGAAATGGATGTCCAAAGGCCGAGGTGGATGATAAGGTCTCCATAGTGGTTACCTTGTTGAAAGACCATGCATTTGAGTGGTGGACTAGCAAGAAAGCGCAAAAGCCCGAGGTGGTGGCAAACTTGATTTGGGTTGGCTTGAGCTGAAATATGTCTCGAGGCAAAAAACGCAAGAAGTTGGCCCATCAAACCAACATAAAGGGCAAGCCGCAGGTACAAGTTCCAACAAGGGTGGCACCAAAGGAAGAAAGCCACGCAATGTTGGAAAAAAAATGGTTGTTTTGTGGTACCAAGGCAAACCATATTTGTGCCGCGGATGGAATGTGAGAATTTGACTTGTGGTAACAAAGTAAATCATGTTTGTGTCACGGCTGGAATGTTAGAAGGTGGCTTTGTGGCACCAAGGAAAATTATGTTTGTGCCGCGGACTGAATGTTAGAAGGTAGCCTTGTGGTACGAAGGCAAATCATGTTTGTGCCGCGGACCAAATGTTAGATGGTGGCTTTGTGGCCAAAGGTAGTAGCCTTAAGCCAAGGCCAAGTCTTTTGTACTTTGAGGCTCAAGTGAATGGTAGAAATGTCTCATGGCTTGAGAAAGAGGCAACGCATTCCTTCATGAGCCCGAAGTGTACAATGTGTTGGGGTTTGCCGATGCATAGAGCGGACAAGCCCATCAATGTGCGGTTTGCAAAGGATGAACCGCATGAAATAAAGGAGGTGGCATTGCATGTGACCTTGAAATGTGGGACATTGGAGTTTGGGAAAAGTTATACATGTTCTATAATGGATGAGGTGGACACCTTCTTTGAAACTCACATGGAAGATGTGAGGCGCAAGCCGGTGAGCTTGTGGTGTGCTATGATGGCAAAGAGGTCAATTTGAAATTCACAAGGACTCCTATGGTAAGAAGAGCCAAGTTGAATTTGGTCTCAATGGATCAAATGAGAATTCAACAAATAATGTCATGGTTCCATTGGAGCAACTCCAAAGAACTCATGGGGAGGCTAGGAAAGATGGGCTTCCCCCAAACCACATTTGTGGGTTGTTCAAATATTTACTACCAAAGAGTGGAAAACAACTTTGCTAAAAAAGAAATTGAGTTCTTGAGCTATGTGGTGACAAATAAAGTTGGTGGACGGACATGACACTAGAAAAAAACTTGTCCATTCTGACCATGGAATCAATGACTGAACGTCCTCAAGTACTCATTTAATGACTCAGTGCCGCGCCACATTCAACTCCACTGATGTGTACAAACGTTTAGTCATTGTTCAGTCACGGTTGTGATTCTTGGATGAAATGTGTTCAAAGGGACCTCAAACATTCGTTCATTTGTGAGGTGTACCTTTCAATTTAGGAACTGCTTGGGGATTCTCGAAAACAAATGCCTATGTGGCAATTGTGCAGTCATTTACCTGTTGGCCCTGACTGGGGCATACTATATCATGACTCTACAATAGTTCTTACCCAATATTAGGCCCACGTGTATATGGAGGGATGTGTCACACAGAAATTGATTAAGTGTAGGACCATCATCGTGGTGATGACGAGTCACCGTAACGACTTAAAACACAACCGATAATGACTGGACATTTTTTAGACAATGAGGTGGCATGCCACTTCATTGTTGGTGTGAACATTTAACATGTATTCATTGATATGCAAGACATCCATAGACAAAGTGCATGTATACATGTCATCATTGGAGTGCTTGAAAATCAATTCAGTGGTTTGCAATGTTCCCAGCTTTGCACTGTGAGTGCGATGCCACGTACGCAATGTCGTCCATCGACAAGTCATATTCGACTCATACTCTAGTTTTTTTATCAATGCCCATACTTGAATGTATTTCACTCCAAACTCAGTGTTCAAAATGTTTCCACCTATAGTCAACTTTACCATGTGTCCATGTACAAATGACAGCAGACGTAATCCCCCCTACATTGCCTGCAACCGCCCTCACTCTCCACGAACCAACTTTTTCTCAACTCAACCAAAAATGCGATCATATGTTCTCACATGCTCCTAAAAACTCGCCAGTGCCAATAAGTTCTCGGATTCAGAAAGTTCTATGGCTCCCATGAGGGAGACGGTGGTGGCCGATGGATGCAGACGATCTCCTGTGTCCATTCCACCTACTTGTGTGCTTGTAGTAATGAATACATCTGTTGTGCACTGTTCATGTCTTCTTGCGCGTGCCTCCATTGCCAACAAAACTCTCCATCCCGGTCTGCCCACTTCCTCTGATCAAAAAACTTGTGTTGCTTGGCTGGGAAAAATAAACGGATCCGACATCTTCGGTATTTTGTGCCGGAAATTAACGACCATGAATCCAGCATCATCTCTTACATAAGTAGGATTCCCCCAATTGTCACATTGTTTCATCCACTCGCACCTAAAAACTATAATAGGTGCGGGCCATAGTTCAATTTCAGTATATCCTTTAGTATTCCCACATAGTTCAATGTTGTTGATTCCGTCCCCGTGGAGGACATGTGAAACACGGAGGCCACACCGCTGTCATAAGTTTGAAGCGTGGCGGATTGCTGGTCCTCTATCCGAAAGTGGTTTCCATAGGCCTTCATCCTCGTGTATCGCATGGCTAGTTGTGATGGTCTGCTGCACAACAACACTCGGTCCATTTCATCCGCATTGTTGGGGTCCACAGGGTGCCTATGCATTGCATCTTTGATCCATTTCTCAAAATGGGGATGTCGGGGTTTGCTCCCTTTTCTTCTTCCCATTGCCTGCACATGCACAACTGCCACATTCAATGCATGTATTACAAACTTCAGTGGACAACCTTCCACTGTTTCCATTTAATAATCAGTGAATGATGGTGAATGGATGTACTACTGGGCAATCGACATTTGCGTTATTTGTGTATGTGTGTGTATTTAATTGTAGGGGTCCATAATGACTGTTGCTGAGTCTGTTATTGTGTACTACTTCTATCGAACTCACAGTCGTTGTCTGGTTTAGGAGAGCAAACAATGACTCACCTATGCCAAGGTTCCATGAGTGACAAATTTGATAGTACATATTTGTGGGCAAGATCTCTCAGCGCTGGTGACATCAAGTACTTCACTCCAGCACCTTCTACCACCTCCTCTACATCTCCATACTCTTCATCCGCATCCCAAACTCGACGGTCAACAACCTCGAATCTTTGTAAATACTTTGTTATGAATCCTAGGCATTCGTCCCTCACATATCCCTCCGCCATGCACGCCTCCGGTCTCGCCATGTTCCTAACATAATGCTTTAATGTCTTCATATATCTTTCAATGGAATACATCCACCTTGATGACACAGGTCCACACACGTCCAATTCATCGACAAGGTGGTATACTAAATGTGTCATGACATCAAAAAATGAAGGTGGAAAGTGAATCTCCAGAAGTGCCATGCTCCGTGCCACGTCCACCTGTAGAGCCTGAATCTCCGAAGGATTCCACACGCTAGCGCATATTTTGCGAAACACACTGCAAATTCTCATGACCGCCATTCTTGGTCCACGTTGTAGCAGACCGCGTAGGGCTAAGGGCATGACTTGTTGCATAAGCACATGGTAGTCATGTGATTTCAAGCCCCCAAATTTCTTCTTCCGTATGTACTGTGCCATGTTGGAAACTAGGCCTGTTGGTGGCTTCAAAGACTCAATAGTGTTGGCAAAAGCGTCAAATTCATCATTAGTGAGCACATACGGGGCAACATGTTTAAACATTCTGCCATTTCTTCTGGGATGCGGAGTAAGCCACAAATATCTCCTAATGCCTTTGCGTTGGAGGTCTCGTCTAACTTTTACTGTGTCCTTCAGTCCGGCCACGGTCTTTAGGATATTTTTGGCAACATTTTTCTCGCAATGCATAACATCCAGCGTGTATCGTATGAAGAGGTCCCGCATATCCATAAATGATAGATTATGTTCTTCACACACGACCACCACTGCAAAAAAATCGAGAAACAACAACTCTATTTATGACTGTGATTTTAGTGGTAAAGAGTAGTAACCCAATCATTAATTGAGTACTTAAGGACACCCTGTCATTGATTTCATGCTCAGAATGGTCAAGTTTTCTTCTGGTGCACATACGCTTCTTCTGCTTTCTTCACGTGAAAAAATCAGATGCGGGCATCGTTGCACTGTGTGTGCGAATTCAGACATTAGATACACAAAACATTATATTCTTATAGGCCACACCTAATGCGAAACCTACAAACAATATGTAAATGAAATGCAACCATTACCTTCCAATAGGGCAGGTTGTGTAGAATACTCCTCCTTTTTACACCATGTATTTTCGAAGGATCTCCTGGACCGCCTTTTTTTTTGCCCTCATCCAACCAATTTTGGTACTCATTTGCTCGCTACACTTGCTCTAGAGCAGTGACTACATTGGGCTTCCCTCGGTCTTCTTCGCGGCCATTAAAAAGCTCCTTCATTGTCGGCGACCTCCATGGATCGTCGTGTGGTAGCCACCTCCTGGTGTCCGTGTACGTTTGCTTCCCAAGTTCAACTGAGTGTTCGCCTTTGAAATGCGGTCCACAAACCGGACACGCAGCATAGCCTTGATGGGCAACACCTGCAACAGTACCATATCCCGGAAAATGTGTAGAATACTCCTCCTTTTTACACCATGTATTTTCGAAGGATCTCCTGGACCGCCTTCTTTTTTGCCCTCATCCAACCAATTTTGGTACTCATTTGCTCGCTACACTTGCTCTAGAGCAGTGACTACATTGGGCTTCCCTCGGTCTTCTTCGCGGCCATTAAAGAGCTCCTTCATTGTCGGCGACCTCCATGGATCGTCGTGTGGTAGCCACCTCCTGGTGTCCGTGTACGTTTGCTTCCCAAGTTCAACTGAGTGTTCGCCTTTGAAATGCGGTCCACAAACCGGACACGCAGCATAGCCTTGATGGGCAACACCTGCAACAGTACCATATCCCGGAAAATCGTGGATCGTCCACAACAACACAGCTCGCAGTTTGAAAGCCCGAGAGCCGGCATCTTTCAACACATCGTAGGCAACCACACCCTTCCAAAGCTGCACCAACTCCTCGACCAATGGCTCCAAGTACACATCAAAAAATTCTGATGTGACGGACTGTTTTCCAGGAATCAACAATGCTAACATGATGAAAAATTTCTTTGTGCTCAACCAAGGGGGTAAGTTGTAATTCAACAACATTACCGGTCACGTACTCCAGCTGCAATGCTGTAGTTTGAATGGGTTCACGCCATCCGCGACCAAACCTAGGTGAATGTGGCGGTCGCCAATGCCAAAACTGCAATCCACAACTTCATGTACATGCCTCCATGCCTTGGAATCACAAGGATGTCTTACTAATCCATCTGTACTTTTGTTCTTTGCATGCCACAACATAAGCTCTGATATTGCCGGCGTGCAGAACATACGTTTAAGCCTAGGAATCAAAGGAAAGTGTCTAAGGACTTTCCAAGGTCTTCGTTTTTGGGCCTCATCTTTGTACCGCGGTTTCTTGCACTTTGGACAACATGTGGCATCTTCGTATTGCCCCCTAAACAAAACACAACCTCCTTGGCATGCATGAATTGTGTTGTAATTCAATCCCAATTTTTTGATCAAGGTTTTGCGGCATGGTAGTTTTTGGGCAATTGATTCTCACTTGGAAGAAGGTGTTGGCGGAATAATGTGAAGAGCTGATCCGCAAATTTGTTGCTCACGCCATGTATCGTGCACAAAGTCATAATCAAAATTGTAGCTGCCAATACGGACGACCTCGCTCCATGGTACAACTCCTCCATGGCTTCCTCCAAAAAATGCGGGTCGTCATGATTTTCCACCTCGGGAGTGTTGCTTCCATTGTCCCCCAAAGATTCGTCATTTGTCTCATCATCGGAGTCATCAACACCAACAGCTGCCAATTCATCAGCAATTGTCAATGCATCCATGAGGATGTTCTCCAATTGTTCTTCCAATGGAGGCACGGGGAGTGGGGGCTCATCACATTGTTGAAATGCGTCCTCCACCATGTCCTGCATATCTAGCCCTGCATCAAACTGTGCATCATGTGCTCCTGAAGGTCTCCTGAACTCTTGTTCCCATTCGTCATCCGAGGAGTCCCTCGCTCTAGGGCCCCTCCAACCTCGGTATGCAGGTTCTCTTCCATTGTTTATTAGGTGGTCCTTTAATTTTGCCAAAGAGCACTGAACCCGACCTTTGCACCTGCAACATGGGCAATGGATTCGTTTCAATTTGTACAATGTGGCCCTCTCTTGCTTCCTCCTCCATAAACGATCGTCGCGATGTTGTTGGCGTCTCTTGTCATGAAGAGGGAGGCTTCCTCCATCCATTGCATCTGCAAAACCACTGTAAACCGACTGCAAAACCACCGTAAAACCACTGCAAATACAAAATCCAGACATTGTTTCGGTGGAAGGAAAATTCTTGGCTTGGTATTTGAATCATGGTCATTTTCGTTAGGTCAATGATATTTTTGGAACTTATAGATATTGGTGCTCTTATTAGAACCAGGGAAGGTAATTGCTGCAGTTTGCCTCCCGTTCTGTTTCTCAAGCTTCTCCACCATTGCCTGCCAAAAAACACCAATCAATTACAGGTATTAACAGACTCTCGCGTAAAGCTCTTTTACCGCGACCAAGCTTGTTATTGTGGTCACTTTGACTTTCTACATGTCTTGGTGTTTACAGTATTGTAAATTTTGGCTACATGTATTTTAGCTCAAGGCATCATACACTTATGTCTATTTGATTCAAAATATAATAGTAAGTTATCCATTTTTGGGGGAAATTGTGAGCAGATCCAAGTTGTTGCTCTACTTGTAGTAATCATTAATGCACTAGCTCTACTTGTAGTAGTTATTAACCTACGTTTGAAAGACATCGGTGAATATTTGACTTATCGGTAAACTTTCCAGGTCAAATTGAAGGGTGACTGGGCTGAAAATTGAGCTTGGGAGCCCATGGACAAAGCAACCCAGGTTGGGAAAGGCTTGATTTGATATGCCAAAAGTAATCGGATTATAGAGAACCAGCTTTCTAGGACCAAGTGTATAGGTCAAGCCAGAGTTTTGAGGGGCATGTTCCACAGGTCAAACCCTATGTTAAAAGAGATCCCAGTAGTTACACCGATATATTTTATGTAAGCACAACACAAGACACTAACCTAGCAGAGAAGTCCTCTACAGAAAAGTCTTGCCAGCATATCCATACACTTATGTTTATTTGATTTCAAAATATAATAGTAAATTATTTATTTATGGCTAGAATTGCGAGCAGATCCAAGTTACTGCTCCACTCTGGAGCCACAAATCAAAATTGTTGCTCCATTGCATTTATGAAACTTTCATGTTCCAACAATGTGGATGGCTCTTTGCAGAAGTAAATCCTATTTTACTTTTCCCTGGCAAACAGGTCCTTCAATGAGCACATCTAAAGGTTTATATGATACAATCTACTATCTCAATCATATGCAGGTTGCTCATGCCCACATTGACACCCTTTCACAAATTGAATTCTCAAGTAGTCGTATATTTTGTCATAAAGTAGTCGTTAATGTTAAATAGACAACCATTCAATTATCTAGTGGTTCCCTAGTCATATACCTGGTCATAACCTTAGTTATAGACGTCGTTATTTAGTCATTTAGCAGTCAGTACACTATGCCTGCGAATCCGGCGGATAAAATCCTACCATCTCGGCAGGCAGGCGCGACGTCTTCAATGCGCCCCGAATTGTAACTGTTGGGGGGCAGGTCTAAATACCCCGGCGTACATGGACATGGCGCATTTCAAGGAGCTGCTGAAGGCATGACGGTGAAAGGAAAGGCCACATTGTTCAATTGTTGAGAGTGGATTGCCTAGTCCATACCCTCTTCGCCCTTCGCTCTAAACTAGCAACATTCACGGCAGGCACAAACACTGCCCACAAAAAATAGTGTAAAATACGAGCGTAATTAGTCGATAGGTGATTGTAGAAGGCCAAAAGCATGTCAACTCCTAAGCCACGTATAAATGTACAGAAGACCGCGGACAAATCGCCGAGGATCGTGCGTACCTGCCCCGAGGAAGAATCGGATGAGGACAGATGCTCCTATGAGGAGGAACGAGACAGGTGAGTGGCAAAAATGAAGGAACTCTTGAAGCCATTGGTGCAAACAAGCAAAAATATGTGAGCGACAGAAGAAACTTACCTTTTCATCCCCTGTTGCGTCGGGTTTAGGGTCGTTGTGCCTCCGCTTTCAGTGCACGGCTTGGTCCAGGCGCCAACGAGGGTGCGGGGATGCTGAGGGTGAAAACCACCAGCCCTCGACTAGGATTTGCTGCCAACAGTCATTGTTGTGTCATAGTCTTAGCACGTGGCTATGGAATCTAGGGCCCACATGGACGGCCACGATACTGTCTGCTGGCACCCCCCTCGTAAGGAGTCTTCCTCCAACATCGAGGTTTTTGATGCGCTCGCTAAGACTGCTTCGCGGCCACTCTGCTGCAAATGTGTGTTTCCTCCTCGTCGTCTTTGCCATTTTTCTTCCTCGTCATCATGCGTTACGTCCTCTATGTGTTTCTGCTAGTTTGTTGCCCTATTGGTATCTTCTGTTGCTGTTGCTGCTAGGTGAATCTGTTGTTGCGGTTGCTACATCGTTTTTTCCTCCTCTCTGCTGCTGCTACAAGGTTTTCCTTCATCCCTTCTCCTGCAGCTAGGTGTTTCTTCCCTCATGTGGTTCTTCCTCCCTGGAGATCACATGTGGGGGGTTTTTATACATTGTGCGATCATGTCCCACCTCCCGAGGTTTAGGGTTTAGGCCCAGAGTATGACCACACACAGAACTCGAGGACTTATTGTCCCTTGAAACCAGTCTCCACACCACCCATCGAGGCAAACCCCCCTCTCTTTACCACGTTCTTTAAATCCTTACATAAAGACTGTCTGGAGATGATTTGCATTTGTTGTCCTCAGCTTGATGTGATTTGCTTGTGTGGGTTGGGGAGGATCTAAGTTCAATTTGGTGCAGGCGTGAGAGTGTGAGAGGTCACAAGTAGGTAGGCCAAATTGTGACAGTGCGCCGCAGCCACATACAAGTGCCGAGGATTACAAGGCTGGGAGTATTGGAAGATTTGATCGAAATGGAGGGAGAGGAAGAGTCCGCAGAGACGAAGACCAAAGATGAATACAGTCCAGGTGAGTTTCGGGAACATTCACCATGGATGCACTTTCTTGGTTTAGGGTAGATCGTATTTCTCCCCTTTTGATCCCTGCAAACATCCTAGTGATTCAACTACATCACAAATGTTAGTCCTACCAACCACCTCGAGGAAAGACAGGTTAGTTGGTAGGGATGTATGCACTCAAGCTAGATGGGGCTAAATTTGCTCGTTTTCTCAATCTGGACCCCTAGGTTTGATTGGTATATGGTTTAATGAGGCTCGAAGAGCAAACTTCATAAAGCTACATGTTTAAAGGAGATTGGACTATGTTTTCAAGTTGTCTGAGCAGCTTCTTGCAGTCACTTTAGATAAATCTGATTGACAATGGGTCTTTCCTTGAAGTTGCCGGTACCTGCTGTGGTTAGGGTCAGCATATTGGTTAGGTATGACATCTCTTGCAATGTGCATGGTCTCTTTGGGGCTTGCACGAATCTCACATAGTCCGAACTTGAATGTCAACAGCTCATTCTAGAGTCGCTGTAAAGTCACACTAATGTGCGACTTGGATCACCTTTTCATATGGATCTTGAAGTGTTTGGAAGTTTACTATTTGGGAAAGTTACATTGTTAATGACAGAAATGTGTGTTTGTTTTTTATTTTATTTTATTTTAATGGTTTATTTTTGGTTTTTTTCCAACAGAGTCATGAATTGTATGCTCGATACATCATGGAACTTTAATGATTTCTTGAGGAATACTATTATTAAAATGATTTGGTGGAGGTCTAGAATAATGTTTTTATTGCCACAGTATAAGAATGGTCTAGAAATCATTCTCTACAACACACTCTTATAAATTAATTCAAAATCAGGTCTCCAATTAATTATTTTAATATGTCTTTGATTCATGCCAAAATACCCAAGTGTTCCAGGGTTTTGTTACAAGTTTGCAAAGTTTGAAATCAAACAAATTTCTCAAGAAACAGCAAGGAATGATTGATTGCTTGCTCGATTGAGTTTATGATTTCACTCCATTTGGGTAAGAATGTGTGGCATTGATGATGACCAAATACTTTTATGGTTAATGACGTAATCCTATTGTGAGGCCAAACCCCCCACCCTTAAGCGTCCGTAGTCCGAGTAGTGGGTTTGGGCTCACATTCCTCCGCGGTATTGGATTTGGACTTGGATGAGTCCATAGTGCAAGGTTCACCCTTCAAGTGGTCTTGGATTTAACTAGCTCCTTCATAAACCCAACTCCTTCATGAACCCAACTCCTTAGCTTCTAACTAAATAAACCCAGCTCCTTCGTAAACCCAGCTTCTTAGCTTCTAACTAAACAAACCCAGCTCCTTCATAAACCCAGCTCCTTCATGAACCCACAACTTTGTAGTTGTAATCCCCAACTACCTCACTAATTATTCAAGCCCTTAACTAATCTTCCTACCTAATTTTCCTAATTCTACTAACAACCCCTTTCTAATCACACAATTCTTCTCTAATCCTAAAATCCTAAAATCCTAGAGAGGAGAGGGGGAGAGAGAATTTCCTAACTTCACTAAGACTAACTAATCCACACAAGTATATTTTTGCACTCATCACAACCTCAAGTGCTCAACTCTTAAACATGGAACTTGCAACCACGTGTATTCAAAACATGAACTTTAAATACCACAAATTGGAATCATGAATTAACTTTAAAATCCTTCACGTCAACACTAATTCTACCAAGAGGTCAAGCCCTCTTCAAGGCTAACAAGCCTTGGCTCTCAAACTAAAAACTAAGCACACACATGTGCTCCAATATGGCTTCCCACACCCACACTTATAACTCGTGGGGTGCCTTGGAGCACAAAGGAAAGAGAGGATGAGTGAGGGAAGAATGAGGGATTATATAGTAAGCTTGAGGGGGTGAGCACCCTCAAGGCTCACGATAAGCCCTTGAGATTTCCTCTTACTTAGTAGGCGCCAATCCTATCTTCTAAGCCTTCCTCCCTCAAATGATCAACAAGGATCCTAATTCGAACATTTAACTAGCCTTGGCTTTCTACCTACCACACTTTACCAAACTTGGGATGCTTCAACCCAAACTTAGCCTCCTTCGCTTTCCGCCGCCATAACTTTCTCCCCTTACTTTCCCAAATCGTCGCTCACCACTTAATTCAAACCACGATGCTTAACTCGTGATTTGATTGGTGCTTTGAGAATTTGCTTATCCTCCACCTTGCATTCTTCCTTGGACCTTCCCCATTAAGTGGCCATGATGAGGTGGTCCACTTGTGCGCTCCATGTGATCCTCCATTCATCCCAATTCGAATGCACTTGCCTCTTGAGTCACTTTGGTTGTCTCCATCCATTTGTACTAGCCTACTCACTAACTACTCAATCCAAGTTCTCCTTACCTATCCTCATTCACTCAAATCCTTCCGAAGGTAAAAACACAATAACAACTCACATCCTAGCCTCTTATAACATGGTACTTCTAAGACTAACATTTCACTCTTTTTATATTTTTGTGAAGTAACATGCTACTTCAAAGTGCATCAACTAACGTTTCAAGGGTCTAAGACTAAATGTGGGCACCCTTTTGGGCTCACATAATTGGCGACCATCGGGGGATGAATCCAAACATCTCTTGCTCCAAGGGTAAGTTGCCTAGTCAAGCTCGGTACTCCTTACATCTACTTCCCGATGTACGGGTAGGAAAGAGCTCACCATTCAACGTTTCCAATTGAATTGAATTATTAGGAAAGACCTCATAGACAAGGTAAGGTCCTAACCATATTGCATCGAATTTCGCCGGAAATTCAAGCTTTCGTGCGTCTTGAATCATGACCATCATTCCCGGTGTTAGGGCCCTTCTCTTATGTCGTTTGTCGAAAGTAATCTTTCTCCTTCTTTGGATTGCCTCAATATGTTGAGCCGCCATTCTCCTCCCTTCGTCAAGTGCTTCCAAATTGGTTAGTCGATTTCGTAAGGATTGACTTTCGGTAAGTCTCGTACTCACGGCCACCCTAAGTGACTCGACTTCATATTCGATTGGTAGTGTCGCTTCAAGACCATAGACTAAGGAAAATGGTGTAGCACGCGTAGTTACCTTATAGGTTGTACGGTATGCCCAAAGTGCCGCCGTTAGTTTCGTATCCCAATCCCGCTTCGAGTCTATAACCGTCTTGCGTAGTATACTCACCAAAATTCCGTTAACCCTTTCCGTTTGTCCATTGGTTTGTGGGTGGTAGGGAGTAGTCTTCCGGTGATCAATTTTAAATTTCTCTGTCATCTCTCGAATCAAGTCATTCAAAAAGTGAGTACCCCTATCGCTTACTAGGATCTTCGGCACCCCGAACCGCGAAATTATGTTTTCGTACATAAATGTTGCCGCGTGTTCCGCCGTGTCGGTCTTCACCGCTTTGGCTTCCGCCCACTTGGTGAGGTACTCGGTTGCCACCACAATATATTTCATTCCTTTTGAAGATTGGGGATGGACCTCACCCACATAGTCGATGCCCCATTTTTCGAAAGGAATTAAGGGTAATGATACATGTAAAGGCATCTCCATTCTAAGGTCGTTTCGGACATACCGTTGGCAAGCGTCGCATTTCCTTACATAGTCATGGGCGTCCTTAAATAGTGTAGGCCAAAAGTAGCCCGCTCTAAGTATTTTTTGCCCGGTGAGTTGACCCGAGAAGTGACCGCCGCAAGCGCTATCGTGGCAAGCGATTAAAATCGCTTCAACCTCCGTTTTTGACACGCATCGTCGTAAAATACCATCAGACCCCCTTCTAAACAACCTATGGCCCACTACAACAAATTGCCTACTATTTACCCTCACCTTCCTTCTCTCTTCTTTTGTCCACTCTTTGGGCAACTTGTGGGTTGTTAGAAATTCCACTATGCCCGCATACCACTCCGGTGTAGAAGTGACCACAAAGAGGCTATCATCTACTAACATATCATTTACCGGATTTTTTCCTATCTCCTCCGACAACCTAGACAAGTGGTCCGCTTGTAAATGCATACGACCCGGTTTATATTCCACCGTGTAGTCGAATTCTTCTAATAACAAAACCCACCTAGCTAACCTACCACTTAACTCCGCCTTGTTAACTAGATACTTGATAGCCATGTGGTCAACAAAAAATACAACCGGGTTGCACATGAGGTAATGCCTAAACTTTTTAACGGAAAACACCATGGCTAGGCACTCCCTCTCCGTTGTAGAGTAGTTTCTTTCGGCGGGGGTCAATTGCTTACTCGCATAAGCTATAGGTTGATCCTTCTCTTTTTCTCCCGTTGCTTGACAAAGCGCACTCCCTATTGCCACATTACTAGCATCACAATAGACGTGAAAAGGTTTACCCCAATTGGGTGGTATCAACACCGGATAGGTGCTCAACCTATCCCGCAATTCCTCAAAGGCTTTTTGACAAGCATCCGTCCACTCGAATTTGACATCCTTTTTGAGCAAATGGGTAATGGGCACCGCTATCTTTGAAAAATTAGGAATAAGTTCCCGGTACCATCCCACATGTCCTAACAACTTAGAGATCCCCTTGGAATTGGTTGGAGTTGCCAAGTCGCTTATGGCCGCAATCTTATCCGGATCGGGTTCTCTACCTTTCTCACTAACAACATAACCCAACAACACTCCCTTATTCACTCCCAAAAATGTCTTATCCGGGTTCAATGCTAACCTCATCTTCCTACACCTAACCAATGCCTCCCTAACACAATGTAGGTGATCGTCCACATTACTTTGTGTGCTAAAATCGTCCACAAAGACGGTCATGGATTTGAACAACAAGTCGGTGAAGATATACATTACTAATCGTTGGAAAGTAGCCGGGGCATTACATAACCCAAATGGCATCACTACCCACACAAAAGTACCCCAAGGTGTAGTAAAAGCCGTTTTATGGATATCTTGGAGGGCTATGGAAATTTGATTATAACCCGCATACCCATCCATAAAGGTATATCGCGAATGACCTCCAACCTCCTCAAGCAACAAGGTGATAAAAGGTAAGGGGAAGTGATCCTTTTGTGTGCACGAATTCAATTTCCTATAGTCGACACAAACCCTTAATTTCCCATTTTTTTTCTTTACTAAGACCATAGGAGAAACCCAATCCGTGATTTCCACCGGCTTGATAAACCCGGCCTTCAATAACCTTTCCAATTCCGCTTTCACCAACAATTGCAATTGAGGATTCATCCTCCTCTCCTTTTGTCTAATTGGCCTCGCCCCCGGAATTAAAGGAATCCGGTGCTCTACCATTTCCCTAGGAATTCCCTTAAGCTCATCGTAGGACCATGCAAAAGTATCACTAAACTCATCCACCAAATTGCTATACTCCCTAACCTCTTTCTCCCCCAATTTGGAACCCATCTTCATTTGTCGGGTTTTTCCATTCTTTAATTTCACATCCACGTACCGCCAATCCGCTTCCGACACATGTGCTTGTTCCTCTTTGTTCCGATACCAATCGGAAGGCACATTGGGGTAATCTTTCACATCTTGACCTACAACTATCCCCGTAGACGTGGTCTTGAAATGTAAAGGCTCCTCCAATTTCGATGACTCAATAATCACATCCTCCTCTTGAGTCCCATCTACATGAATTAAACTAACCTCACCCTCTTCCACGTCATCTACCCAAGGTGTTAACCCACCGCTAACCCACTCTTCCTCGGTGAGCACCTCACATGGCTCCAACAATGAGCCCTCTCCTAAACTAACACTAGGAAATTCACTCCCTAAGCCTACTTGGTGAAATGTAACCATTACATCAACCTCGGACTCGGGGTACTCCCTTAGCCATTGGGCATAATCCCCATTATCCCCATAATTGTAAAAATTAGGACCTAGACTTCCCGAGCCCGAATCTATAACAACCCTTTGACCTTCGGGATGGACGACTCCCACCAATGCCTTGCCAATCTCATTCTCGTTTAAGTCATCAATTTCCTTCTCCAATGGCAAATACATCTCCTTCTTCATCCATCCTTCTAATGAACCAATGGACACTATGACCCTATTACCCTCCGGACCATAAGTGATGGATGGTTTAGGTCCACCCCAATTGACCATAGCATTCGCCATCCGCAACCAAGGCCTACCTAGCAAAATGGGGAAGGTGTCCTTGTTGGAGTGCATTTTAATGACATGGAAGGTGACCAAGTACTCCTCACCTCCCGTAGTCATTCTACAATCCTTGATCATCCCCAAAGGCGTAGTCGAACTTTGATTTGCCATATTTATGACCAAAGGTGAAGGCCCCGTGAGTCCAAGTCCCAATTTTTTCATAGTATCCTCCGGTAGTATATTTAGACTACTCCCTCCGTCGACTAGCACATTAGGAACCACCTTATCTACCATAACAACTTCTATTTCTATAGCTTTCACGTCTCTTCCACCTTGTGATTGGATCCTAGCGGCTATTTTAGCTTTCACCTTCCTCATCCTCTTGTGTACCGGCATTCCCTCCTTTAATGTTTTCCTTGCCGTGGGTGAAATTTCCAATAGTTGGCCGAAAGTAATATCCGCCTTGAGTGTACTAAGGTCCGCCCACAAGTCGTACCCGGTAGATCTTTCCACCTTAGAATTACCCACTACGTCGAATTCGTCTACGGGAACCCCCGGTCCTTCCCATTCACCCACATCGCTATTATCCAAGTCATGTACCGCATTAGTCCTCTCCCTATCTTGTAAAATTATATTTTCCCTCTCCACATCCTTAGTAGCTCTTCTAGCTACCCTATCCAACTCGGAGAGATTAATCTCTTCATCCGAAGAGTAATTTCCTTGCTCTCCTATTCCTACCTCCAACGGGGCATCCCCTCTCCTAGCCCTAGTAGTTACCGCTAGTGCAGGTGCTTCTTCAACCACACCCTTACCCTTCACTAACTCATATGTAATAGCATTGGTGTGAGGAGGCCATTGACTTTGCTCCTCTCCAATTCTCGTTGGGAGAGGAAGCATGTCATCACATGTGGCCTCCAACACTCCATCCATGAACCTAACATCTTGGGAGTTAGATGGTCCCGGATCCGTTGGAGGCGCTTGTCTCCCGTTACTACCATTAGGTGGAACTCCTTGTCTATTTTGTATTGGAATGTAACCGGTTGTAGTTTGCAAGCCCGCCGGTGGATGAAAAGTTTGCCTAGCATTACTATGGTCATAGTATAAGTTAGGTGGCCTAAGTTCATTGGCCGGTACTCCTTGTGGCCTAGCACCTCGCATATTATCCCTTGCTTGTTGTTGTGGATTAGCCACCGGGTAAGGGACATTAATTATTTTGTCCGGTTGGCGACACGTATCCGAGGGATGACTTCCTCCACAATTGCTACAATTAAACTCTTGACCTTCGGACCAACATTGTCCTTGAGCGTGCCACCTTCCACAAAAGGGATGAAATTCCTTCTTCTCTAATTTTTGGCCACCTTGCCCTCTAGGTTGTGGTCCTCTATTGCTTCCATTTCCATAGTGAGGTGGCGCTTGACCTCGTTGATTTTGTTGAGGTGGGTTACCGTTTCCTCTTTGGTCACGGTTTTGTCCACTTCTACAAAATTGACGCGTGTGGCCCGGTTGGCCACATTGGACACACCATAATCCGGAAGAATGCCTACCCGACTCAACCGGGGGTGGAGGCCCCGGTTGTTGACTCCGGATCATTAATGACATTTGATCCGTGAGGCTTTGCATTTGTTTTATCATAGCCTCTTGGAATCCTAGTTGGCTAGCACCTAGTCTTCTCTCAACCTCCTCCAAGTGTGGATCCGTTCTAGGGGCCGGTAGTGCCAAAAGAGGTGCCGGTTCCCTAACCGCTAAAGGTCGGGGGCCGGTGTCCACAATGGCATATGGAATTTGGTTCTCATACTTAGCGGGTTCTACCGCTACCACCCTAGGGCGTATGGGGATGAATTGTGGGATCAATTCATCCTCCCTTCTCCATAGCCTTTCGTGATCTTTATCCAAGTTTTCAATATCTCTAGCCGCACGCTTGGCATCCGCCAAGGTCAAGGGATTCCTTTCTAGAACACCCCTAATAGTTCCGGACTTAAAAAACCCTTGAATGAAAAATTGCTTTAGCGTGTCGTCGTTGAGCATGGTACCCACAAATCTAGTGCACACTAAATCAAACCTCCTAATGTAAGCCGAAATTTCTTCCTCCCTTCCTTGCTTCAATGACGACAATGCCCTTAATGCGGTACTTTGACCCACTTCCGGCCTAAATTCGTTAAGAAACTCCCTTTGTAATTGTTCCCATCCCCTAAAATGTCCCTCGGCATGATCCCGATACCATTCATAGGCTTCCCCCTCTAGAGTGGTAGGAAACCACACTAACCAATAACCCGGGTCGGTTATGAGGAAGCTAGCCAACCGTTCGATATACCGTTCCATGTGCCGAGAGGGGTCCTCATCCTTGGTCCCATAAAATTTAGGGAGATGAGATGGCATATCCATCGCCGCTAAATTTTGTGGAACCACAATTGGTAGGCCTCTTGGCCTAACCAATGGGTCTATTGGACGTATAGGAGGTATGGGCGGAATTGGGGGTATGGGTGGTGGATCCATCCCCCGTTCCTCGGCCATGGTGACCGGTGAACTATTCAACAATCCCCTATCAACTTCTACCGGGAATTCTTCTCTAAGTGTGTAATTTTCCGAAGAAGTTTCACCACTCAATTTGGAGGGAGTGATCTCCTCTTCAAGTTGAGCTCCAAGTTCTAAGGTGTCTAGAATTGACCTAGTCCTAGGTTCGACGTTCAAACAACTCTCTATTCTAACATTATCTTGTTCTAATCTATCACTGATTTTAGAGGACCGCCTCTTTCGAGTAGATTTCTCTAGTCCTACTATCAAACTTGGTTTTTGTGAGCGAGTCCTACCTTGCATTCCATAAGAATCGATCGACCCTCACTTGACCACACATAATCCTAGCAATTCCCCTCTTAATATTTTCACTTGTCTTGGTGTGGTTATAATTTTTTTAGGAGGTGAGGAAAAGAACCTGCAAGCCCACTTAGGTGAAAGAATCCCAATAGGGGATAGGCATGTTCATGTTAATTTTTTGGTTAAGTCGGAGCATCACCTCCGCACCTTCCCGCAAATTAACACTCACCACAATACCGATTGTGAGGGGGTGACCTTCCGAGTAGATTATGTTAAAAGTCGAGGCTTCACCCTTCAACTTCTCACACCATCCACAATTCGGGAATTACCCTCTACAACGGATAACAACAATCACGAGTACAAAAGGCATTCCTTAATTAGTTAATGAGTTCACTTTGAAGAAATAAACATACCTTGAGCAATCGCATCCCCCTGTGAGTTAGCACTCCCCTCAATCGTGACTCAATGTAACAACACCATAAACTTTGTGAAATATTAATTTAATCTAGAGCATGAAATGACAACTCCCAAAACTTTGAGACTCACCCCGAGGTGAGTGTCAAAGTTCAATGTCCTAAGGTGAATTTACCCTCTAATGTTTTAATGAGCTACTCGGTTATAGGTTCCTTTTAAGTTCTTAGCAAATCCCCAAAAAGGTTGAGGACGTACCTTCGCCGCGCTCCTTCCTCAAAAATGAATTTGCGTAATTGACAATGCAATTCATTCCAAGGAATAGTTGAAATACAATGAATTCAAATGTAACCCAAAGAGAAAATACTTACCGAGTTTCGGGTGCTCCTTCCCTTCTCTCAAGTTTGTGTCTCCAATTTTTCCTAGTTGCCTCCAAGTCTCCTAGTCGCCTCCAAGTCTTGTAACTACCTTCCGCTTCGCTCCCGGCGGACGCACCAATTATGTGAGGCCAAACCCCCCACCCTTAAGCGTCCGTAGTCCGAGTAGTGGGTTTGGGCTCACATTCCTCCGCGGTATTGGATTTGGACTTGGATGAGTCCATAGTGCAAGGTTCACCCTTCAAGTGGTCTTGGATTTAACTAGCTCCTTCATAAACCCAACTCCTTCATGAACCCAACTCCTTAGCTTCTAACTAAATAAACCCAGCTCCTTCGTAAACCCAGCTTCTTAGCTTCTAACTAAACAAACCCAGCTCCTTCATAAACCCAGCTCCTTCATGAACCCACAACTTTGTAGTTGTAATCCCCAACTACCTCACTAATTATTCAAGCCCTTAACTAATCTTCCTACCTAATTTTCCTAATTCTACTAACAACCCCTTTCTAATCACACAATTCTTCTCTAATCCTAAAATCCTAAAATCCTAGAGAGGAGAGGGGGAGAGAGAATTTCCTAACTTCACTAAGACTAACTAATCCACACAAGTATATTTTTGCACTCATCACAACCTCAAGTGCTCAACTCTTAAACATGGAACTTGCAACCACGTGTATTCAAAACATGAACTTTAAGTACCACAAATTGGAATCATGAATTAACTTTAAAATCCTTCACGTCAACACTAATTCTACCAAGAGGTCAAGCCCTCTTCAAGGCTAACAAGCCTTGGCTCTCAAACTAAAAACTAAGCACACACATGTGCTCCAATATGGCTTCCCACACCCACACTTATAACTCGTGGGGTGCCTTGGAGCACAAAGGAAAGAGAGGATGAGTGAGGGAAGAATGAGGGATTATATAGTAAGCTTGAGGGGGTGAGCACCCTCAAGGCTCACGATAAGCCCTTGAGATTTCCTCTTACTTAGTAGGCGCCAATCCTATCTTCTAAGCCTTCCTCCCTCAAATGATCAACAAGGATCCTAATTCGAACATTTAACTAGCCTTGGCTTTCTACCTACCACACTTTACCAAACTTGGGATGCTTCAACCCAAACTTAGCCTCCTTCGCTTTCCGCCGCCATAACTTTCTCCCCTTACTTTCCCAAATCGTCGCTCACCACTTAATTCAAACCACGATGCTTAACTCGTGATTTGATTGGTGCTTTGAGAATTTGCTTATCCTCCACCTTGCATTCTTCCTTGGACCTTCCCCATTAAGTGGCCATGATGAGGTGGTCCACTTGTGCGCTCCATGTGATCCTCCATTCATCCCAATTCGAATGCACTTGCCTCTTGAGTCACTTTGGTTGTCTCCATCCATTTGTACTAGCCTACTCACTAACTACTCAATCCAAGTTCTCCTTACCTATCCTCATTCACTCAAATCCTTCCGAAGGTAAAAACACAATAACAACTCACATTCTAGCCTCTTACAACATGGTACTTCTAAGACTAACATTTCACTCTTTTTATATTTTTGTGAAGTAACATGCTACTTCAAAGTGCATCAACTAACGTTTCAAGGGTCTAAGACTAAATGTGGGCACCCTTTTGGGCTCACACCTATCTTTCAGTAAAACTGTTGTTAACAAAGATCGAGTCTTTCCTGAAACCCGAGGATTTTTTGAGGGTTGCAGGCTTCTAAGTGATGAACTCCAATGTCATATTTGGATGCTATATGCTATGCTATTTATCTTCAAGATATACTATTCCTCTTTGATTGCTTCATCTTTGTTCTTAGGATGCTCGGAGCAGGTGCAGATATATTTAAATTCATTACAAGATGATAAACATCCATTGCAAGACAGCTCGCCATGAATCGTAGGACTTATGTGTGATTGATTACCTCTTACAGAGGCCAGATGAGATGCAAGACTGGGACTTTTTCTTTGCAGCTGGAAGGATCCTTCGCCTATTATTAACTCTAGGTCAAATTATTAGTCAAGGTGTATTAGTAGTCGTTTATTAGTGAATCCTCAGTGAATTATTAGTCATTTATTAGTCAATTATTAGTTTTGAAGTCAAAAAGTTTCATGTTATGTCAATCTCGACATAAGAATAGAGAGGATCTACAGGAGTCAGATGTTATAACAGTGTCGCTGAAGGGACCCAAACCTTAACTATGGCTCGAGCTCGGAACTGTAAATAAGTCATAATCAATTTACATTTCACATGGTTTTTGTTTTACTGCACACATTATTTTGTTCTACAAGAGTTGTATGTCTGATTTGCCAAATGTAGAGGAGGAGGAGGAGGACGATGACTCCCAATCACTGCAGGAGGCTACCGTGGAGCTGCCCCGGTCCAGTGCCACGAAGAGGAGGCCGAGGCAAATATTCAATTCCCCCCCCCAAGAAAAAGCCAACAGCTCTAAGTCAACCAGAGGCTACGCCCACCAATGTTGGTCCATGGATGCAACAACCATGGTTGCCGGTTGCATCCACTCAGCAACAGCAATGGATGATGGGCCAAGCCGGCCCCTGGATGATGGGTCAACTGGGCCCGTGGATGATGGGTCAACAATTCCCCGGCCCGTGGTTGCAGCCACAACAGGCCCCCGCCGCGGCACCAAACGAGGGTCCTACAACAAAAGCGGAGAGTGAGGCGAGGGCAGCAAGGAGAGCAATTAGGAAGGAAATGGAGGAACGAGTGGATGCAAGACGCAATCAAGGGCAGAAACCGCACCGTGTGAGGGTGAAGGCAGGTGGAGGCATAGATGGAGGGTGCGAGGGCAAGAACGAGTTTGACGAGGCTTTGAGGAGCTTGATCCCTAGGATTTTGGACGTAAGTTGTGTGAAGTGGAAGGACCAGCCCCCAAACAGTGTTGAAAAACTGAGAAGTGCCATAGACAACGAGTTTGAATATGTGGGGACTCACCTATCGGATAAGGGCTTCAAAAACGCAGTGAAGAGACAGATGAAGACTGAGAGGTCAAAAATGAAGGGTTGGTTTCTTGGGGGGAAGAAAGATTGTCCCATTTACATTGAGCCCGATCAATGGGCTAGGTTGTGTGAGTATTGGTCAAAACCAGAAACGGAGGAGAAGGCACAAAGAATGGCAAATGCGCGCAAACAAGTGAAGAGGCAATCAAATGTCGGGCGGGCAGGCAAAGCTGGAAAGAAGGCGCAATTGGTATGCTTTCTTTCCATTTTTGTTACATGCATCTAGATAACTATTAATTTGGTTTACAGTTAGTTTTGCACCCTAAATAATAGCCAGTAGTTCATAAGAAAGCATACTCATAAAGTTCAATGTTCCAACATCACACAAAGTTTGTTTCAGTTGGTGTCACATTCTGTTAGTGCAAACAATCACCCTAAACTACCCACAGTTGTAGTAATTGTAACCACTACCACTACAAGAATAAGTAGCTTTTTGGATATTAAATACAAACAATCTTTAAGAACAGTAATGCACAGATTGTTAATACAAGGAGCTTTTAAGTATTTGCAGTTTGTTAATATAAAGAGAGTTCAAGAAATCTGTAGTTTGTTAATGCAAGGAGCTTTAAGATTAAGCAACTCCCTAAACAGAATTATGAGTTTTTGTGCACGCTTAATAATCAAACTATGAGGCTTCAAGATCTTAAACCTAGGCAGCAACCTAAGGGTGATTGACGTAGGAAATGTGAAGAAGTTGGTCTATGAATCAACCATGTGTTTAATTTGAGATTGACTTATTGCCCACAATCACACCGAAGGATCCATAGCTGGCGTAATTGTCACCAACACGGTGCATAGTCTGACAATGCAAGGAGCTTTTAAGAATAAGCAGCTCTTAAACACAAGTATGAGTTTCTGTGCAAGCTCAAGAAGTAAATTAGGAGGCTTGAAGAATAAGCAGCTTCTATTAATACAAGGCACTTTTAAGAATAAACAGCTTTTGAGGTAAAGTTTGAGGTTTTGTGCAAGCTTACGGACTAAATTATGAGGCTTGAAGGGAGTCTATCTAGGCAGGAACTGGTGAATGATGTATTTTGGAATTGTGGACATGCTGGTCTATGTAGGCTTAATGTGAGTACTTTGGGAGTGGCCGGTGTTTGATGTACAGAACATGTTTAATCTTCTTCTTAACCCACATTTTGTTGCAAGCACATTGTGATTCCAGTGGGTAACACACTAAACATAATCAGGGATTGCAACATATGCTCAAAACAAATTTCCCTCCAAAACCTCTTGTTTTGTGGATCATTTCAACAACGGATACGAATCATTGGCTTCAAAGTTCTTGGACGATATTCTTGAACTCTGTGCCTAGACGCAATTCTGTCCATCCATGTCCCTGCAATCTAATCACATTTGCATATGCAGAGTTCACCATGTGGTTAGACAGTTATCTGCAGTTGCATACACTAATGTGTGGTATGGAAGTGCTTTGTGTTGACTTTGACAGAGGAAGAAAAGATAAAGGAGTCCTGGAATCACTGAAATTGCAGAGGACCTCCAAGAGTCGGAGCAAACAGGGGCATGCACTTCTGTAAGATGCCAGACAACAACAGCAATCCCAAATTCATAGTTGTTTATTGGTTGAAGCTAGTTAATGTTGTAGTCAATATTGAGTTGTTGATGTTTCATTGTATAGTTGTAGGCCTTGCATCCCCTGACCTCATTCCTAGAAGTTGGCATGGGTGAATTTTGATTTTGCTTGCGTGTGTTATGTGCAGCAGGCAGCGTCTGGAAGGATGTCAGCTCGCATTACTGCCCTGGAGACTAACCAAACAGAATTTAGGAACCAATTGTCAGAGGTTTTGATGACTAGTCAGAATAATGAGCAGGCTCTTAAAGCAAACACCCTGATGCTCGATAACTTGGCGACTATGGTGACCACAATAATGAACAAGCTAGAGCCCAAGACCATGGTGAGCCCGCCTGCCCATAGTGGCGATAATCCCCAGAAAATTCCCAGAAGTCCCCCCAAGTCAGCATGCGATAATCAAGCCCAATCTAAACCAGCTACCGCTAGTGCCTCCAGTGCTTTGCCTATAGATGTGGTTGATGTCTCATATGTTCCTAGCGAGGATGAGAACCCCCCCAAAACTCCAGTTAGGATGACCAAGAGCAAGGACGTGAAGTTCAAGGGTGCTAGCGGGGCGGCAGGTAATAGTGAGCTCGGGATGAAGGGATGTCAGAGCGAGAAGGTTTTAAGGGGAGAGTGATGTAGTAGAAGGTGGTGAGGTAGGGGTTGTGGCAGAGGAGATAACGCAGGCGTTGTCACCGGAAAGGGGGGCGTCTGCATTTTTAGTTACCCTAAGAAGTAAGACCATGTCACCAAGCAAGTTAGGTGGTCATGGTGTCCTGAACAATGCGACGGGCAGCGAGGTGAGTCCCACAAAATGGTCCCCTATCCCATCCATAGTGGAAGCCTACAATCCAACCAAGTTGCTGGTATTCAATGTGCACGGGACTCTTCTAGATACCAGTTTATTGACAGAACCCAATCCAAACCCCAACATCCGGGTAACAAAGAAAACAACGACTCGGCGGGTTGTGTTCAGACCGTGGATGATGGAGTTCTTGGGAAGGTGTTTCAAAACATTCAGAGTAGGCTTTTGGGGAATAAAAAGTAGTGAGTACATGGAAAAGGTCCTACACGAGATATTGCCAGTGTTTGAACATTTGGAAGGCCATAAGCCAATATTTACTTGGTCAGCAAAGGATTGTGAGATCATACAGAAAAGTGAGGAGGTTACATTATGGGGGAAACCTTTGACAAAGGTGTGGAAGAAATGGCCATGTTGGAATGCCACCAACACCATCATAGTGGACCACCATGAGCCTAGGGTGGAATGCAATCCACACGCGAATGTCATAGTCCCCCCCTCATTCTATGTTGCAAACATGAAGGATCTTGCAGAGGACAATGAATATTTAAAGCTCAAATTATGGCCAGCTCTTCAAGGCCTAAATACGCACCAAGATGTTGGAAGTTTCTGGTCCACTTTGAATGTTTCCATCATGCAAGCAAGTGTGTGTGAAGTGAATTCAATTTCAAGGGTCATGGCGTGGAGTAAACCATGCACTCCCTTTGCTGACTCAAGACTGTAGACAACTGGAGGTGAGGGGGCTTGTGGACTTGAAGTCCACATTCGACATTGTCCCCTCACCCGTAATTCACTGGATGACTAATTGGGGGTTGGGTTGTGGCTGCGTGTGCAGGTGCTTCAGGAGAAGGAATTGCAGGGACGGGCTTTGAAACCACTGGATAGCGCATCAGAGAACACACTGTGGACCACACGATTGGTTAGTTGAAACTTAAAACCCTGAATGTTGTAACGGTTGGTGTTTTTTGTGCACACAGTTGGTCGTAGGATTATGGCCCTCTATAACCAGTCTTTTTTGAGTGACACAGTCCTAAACGACTAAATCCATTGGAGAATAAGTTGTTCTTCAAGATGTTAAGTCACCATGGACTCGTCACGAAGGACCTAAATCCTATGTCCGCGATCCAAGTGCAGTTGGTCTCGTGGTTTTTCATATGCACCCATGTAGGTATGAGAATGTGTCCCGTTGGAATTTTATGGTATGCGTGGTGTCAAAGAGCATGTAGGACATTCTGCAATGAAAACAAAACTAGTATTTCTTTCGTCATGCCGCCATGCTCCTGTTGTGCTATTTGTGATTTTCATAATTGGTATTTGTGACTGAGTAATTTCATGTAAATGCGATTGAATACTGTAGAGAATGAGTTGTTGTGGACAATTTAAGTCAATAAGGACCAGCTATGAAGGACCCTAAATCATGCATACATTATGAATGTAGAGCATCAAATGTCATAACATGATATGGGCAATGCGATTAATTCATAGGTGGATGCTATGTGAATGCAATTCAATGTCGGCCAATGTGTGCACATGATGAACGCGAGAAACAACAAACAAAAGGTGGCAAGCGGTAAAATTAGCGGTGTGGGGGGTGTGGACAAATTCCACTTTAAGACCATCCCCGAATTTTGCTACAAGGTGGATGTCAGCATTGCGCACGTGGGTGAAGTGCGACTTCCATATCCACATGATGCCGGGGACCAATGGGTAGTTGAGGATGTGGTAGGAGGCAGCACGTTGTGGAATGAAAGGAATTTGAAAGCTGCATGATTTCCACCACATGCTTGACAGGTAGAAGAGATAGGTCATTTACAATGTGAACACTTTACCCCCATTTGAACATGCCCATGTCTTTTGTTTGGATCAAAAGAATAAAATTCATGTAGTTCATCCCTTCATGCATGATTGCCACTGTCATATTCAAAGTGAAACATTGCTCCATAAGTTGAATGTTATTACTTTCAGTAGGCAATCCCAGGGTGGGAGTAGTAATAAGTACAAATGTATAACTGCAATGTAATCGTTGTCGGAGGCACGAAGTAGTTTTGTAGTCAAAGTGCCACGTCCCATGTGGTTGCTGCATCAATACTGCCCTGAGAAGTAGACGAAAATGACTGTCGTCATGGAATGCCAGTCATTTGAACATGTGGACGGGAAATGACTGAGCCAATTTGAGACGTACATTGAAGACACGTGGACACATGCCATAACATAACGACTCAATGAAAGATTGAACAAAGACTCATTTAGATGCCGATAGCAAACTGGGACGGACAGGTGACTAGTTTGTAGTTGGCAATCAATAACTGATTAGTCATTTATCGTACAGGTTTGAGGATGACAATACCCCAACAGCTGGCCACGTGGGCACCATGGCATGGTTGAAAATTGCTTATGATTACAAAAGAACTATAGAAATGCACACGTGGGCGAATCAGAGGTCGCCGCATGTACAATGTCGACGTACACAAAATCTCATATAGTTGGCATTAGAATGACATGGCTGGATGACTAGAAAGACACGTCTTCAATGACATGGCGTGATAGCCACGTCGCCCAATGACATGGAAGGGAGGCAATGTCGTGGAGGGCCATGTCATCACGCCATTACACGTGTGACCCGCATGTTTATGACTGTCCTCTATGACTACATTCTGTACATTGCCACGTCCTGTCCTGAACGACTCGATGTCCGTTACAAGTTGTCCATAATAACAGAAATAGCAATAGTCATTCTAGTCCTTTACAACAAAAATGACAATCGTAAACAGAGTTGTTGTTTGCCGATTTTCTTGTAGTGTGAGGATCGTCAAGGCAATCCAAGAGTGGAAGCGGCCCTTGACGCAAAGAGGGCTTACGTCATTGTTTGGCCTAACCAACCACTACCTTCGCTTCATTTAAGATTTTTCTAAGGTTGCTAGGACTTTGTCCGATTTGTTAAAAAAATGGATATCCCAAAAGTGGGATGAGCCTTGTCATCAAGCCTTTGGGGAGGTTAAGAGCAAGTTGTCTTCGCCGCCCGTGCTCAAGTTTGCGGAGTTTGACAAACCTTTTGAGGTGCATACGGGGGCGAATGACTTTGCCATTGGCAGAGTGTTGATGCAAGATGGATGGCCATTGCATATGGAAGCATGAAGCTCGATGGTTGTCAAAGAAGACGGCTAACTCATGAGAAAAAACTTTTTGAAGTAGTGCATTGCTGGGAGATGTGGCAGCACGATTTGGTGTTGCACAAAACCAAGGTGTATGTGGACAATTGTGAGTCCAATTATTTGCTCACATTTCAAGTTAATCTTAAAAATGTTCAACTTCAGGATTTGTATTCTTGGTTGGGGTTCGTTAGAAGTTAGGATGCAATGGAGTGGTAAGGAGAATGTAATCTTGTTGAATTTAGGTCGTGTGAATGAGTGTATTTAAATGAAGGCAAGACCAAAAACAATTAGTTAATATGTTTAGGTGTGAGGGATGTATAAGTTCAAGTGGTTTGGCCTTTAATTGTTGGGTTTAGGCTTTAAGGTTGTCTCTTTAAGGGTAGGGGGGTCTGAAGGAGGCCTAAGGCCATGAGAGGCCGGGGGCAAGGCGATCACTACGGGATATTCGGATTTTTGAACTGAACCAGGTGGGTGTGGCTCAAGAACAGAGAGAGAGATCGGAGCTCTGAGAACAGAGGAGGCTAGCTGCCGAAGCAGCTACGAGGTGGCCGAAGGGCGCACTGGATTCTGAGAACAGAGGAGGCTAGCTGCCGAAGCAGCTGCGAGGTGGCCGAAGGGCGCACTGGATTCTGAGAACAGAGGAGGCTAGCTGCCGAAGTAGCTGCGAGGCTGGCCGAAAGACGCACTGGATTCTGAGAACAGAGGATGCTAGTTGCCGAAGCAGCTGCGAGGTTGGCTGAAGGGCGCACTGGATTTTGAGAATAGAGGAGGCTAGCTGCCGAAGCAACTGCAAGGTGGCCGAAGGGCGCATTGGATTCTGAAAACAAAGGAAGCTAGCTGCCGAAGCAGTTGCGAGGTGGCCGAAGGGCGCACTGGATTCTGAAAACAGAGGAGGCTAGCTGCCGAAAGCCAGCAGGTTGGCCGAAGGGCGCACTGGATTCAGAGGCAGTATATTCCAAGTGGCTCACCGAAGGACCGGCTAAACCTTAGAAAAATGTAGCCATGTGGCAAGGGGAAAAATGAATCAGTAGGTATTAGGTTAAATGAATTTAAATGGACCTCTAATGTGAAGGGGAGGTGCCTTAAGAGGTTAGGTTAATTAGTAGAATAATGCATGGATTGGAATGGAAAAAGGTTGATTGTTGAATTTGTGGTGTGATAATCTCCATGGGTGCATGAGTATTTTTCAATGCTAATGCCCTGTGGGTTTAATAAAAAGAGTGTGTTTTGCATTTAACTTCATTGGAGTATGAGTATGGAGTTCCGAGGCCAAGAGTCAACAAAGATATGTGAACCATAAACTTCCACTCAGACTACATACGCAAAGGGTGGGGGTTTATGGCTCACAACAATGTGTCCTTGAATTATTTTGAGACACAAGTGCAAGTGAACGCCAAGCCATTGCGGTGGCACGATATTTTGGCGCTTATGAAGGTGGATTTGATCCACAAACTGGGCCATGGTGATGTGGTGCCGGATGCGCTAAGTAGACGGGAAGAGTTCCAAGCAATGAGAACCATCCAAATCTTATGACTAATGATTACCGGTAAAGGAAACTTGTGATGCAAGATATGAGAGGGGTACATTAACTACCCCAAAGCACAAAGGCTTCTAGGTGAGCTTTGCAAGGGCAAGGCACTCAAAGAGGTCAAATTGGTGGACGGATTGCTCAAGTATAAGCAAAGTCGGGTGTATGTGCTACAAAGCAAGTTGAAACTATCGGTTTTGAGGGAATAATATGATAGTCTCATTGCCGGCCGTAGAGGAGGAAATAACCACCATAGAATGATGTTAAGGAGGTACCATTGGCCGTGCATAAAGGAGGATATAGCCCACTTTGCGAAGGCTTGGGTGAACCTAGTGAACCGAACCTCTTACCAAAAGCAAGGCGGCCGCTTGCAACCGTTGCCTATCCCGCCGGGGCTATGGCATAGTACGTGCATGAACATGCACAAGTTTCCCGGAGTCACAAGGGTATGATGCCATCATGGTGATGGTAGAGCAGTTTGCCAAGTTGGCACACATGGTGCCAATTGTGGGAACCGCAACCGCGTTGGAGACCGCATAACCCTTTCTAAAAGGATGGTGGAGGCACCACGGGTTGCCAAGAGTGATTGTGTCGGATCAAGATCCAAAGTTCACAAGTGCATTTTGGATGCACTTCTCTGGGAAGGTCGAAATGAAACTAAGGTTTAGCACGGCCTTCCATTCCCAAACGGATGGGAGAATGGAGTGTGTGAATGGAGCGTGTGAATGGAGTCTTGAAGCAATACTTGAGAAACTTAGTGGGTGTGGACCAAGGAGATTGGATGGAGTATGTGGGCCGAGTGGAATTTAATTACAATGAAGCCACACACTTGGCAACTAAAGAGTTGTTTTTTGTGATGGCTTATAGAGTGCGCTCCAACCTACTAACCTAGCTCTCGAGGGGGCACATTCAACACTAGAGTTCAACCAAAATGGTGAGGATTTAGCCAAAAAACATGAAGTCTTGGAGATGACCAAGTTGTTGGTGGAGGAAGCCCAAAAGTGCTACAAAGAGTAAGTCAATCCCGGAAGCCGCGAAGTGGAGTTTGAGGTTGGCCAAAAGGCATTGTTCAATGTGAACAACTTAACCTTGCCCAAAGCCCTCGCTCCAAAGTTCATGTCCAAAGTTGGAGTTTCCATCAAAGAACGAAAATTCAAGGACGTGTATAAGTTGGAGTTACCGCTCGAGATCAAAATGCATCCGACATTTCATGTCTCATTATTAAAGCCATTTAAGGAAGACACCTTATGGCATGATCACAAGCAACTGATTAGGCCACCTCCCGACCTTGTAAGAGGTCATTTGGAATATGAGGTAGAAGGCATCCTCAAGTGGAGGAACCCCAAGAAAAAAGGAAGGGAATACTTTGTGAAATGGTGAGGATACAATGTGAAAAAAACCCCTTGGGTAACAACAAGAGACATGGTGAACGCCAAGGAATTGGTGGAGCACTCTGAAGAAACTAGGGCTAAAGGTTCCAATAAAAAGAAGCGTAGTCATTGATGAGGGCATCAATCTCCTTTAGTGGGGGAGAGATGTTAGTAGCACACTTAGCTTCGAAGCAATGCCATCCACAACATGTACTTTTTCTTTGGATTGAGCCAATAAAGTTTGACTTTAGTGGTGCAAAGAGAAAAGTATGAGATGAGGTCCTAGTCTTATACTTGTGCTTGGTTAGTGGAAGAGGAGGAATAGATATGTCAAACTAGGTTGGGTAAGCCGAGTAATTGGTGGCCATGGCTTGGAGGGGCCTTGGATAAAACTAAGAAACCTTTTAGCCATGGGATTGTCTGGGCGGGGGCAAGGTGATGGCGCGTGCTCATAAAAATGCTACCCGCGAGCTAACAAAAGTTGGCGCATGGGAGTCATGATCCCATGTCCCGAAAGGGCAAAGTGGGAACCGAGTCGGGCGGCACTTGCCATCACCCCCATGCGATCGAATGTGGCTTAACAATGGAAAGCCATCTCGAAGTTGCAACCAAATCAACTTAGTGGAAACGTTGAGTTAAGCTCGCGAAGCCTAAAGGTGGGAGCCCCAAAAGAGGGGCAACCCAAGTGAGTCCCAAAGTCGGTGGGTCTAATATAGGTTAGGTCCTTGGATGAGAGATCCAAGATCGCTAACGGACGACCTTGGAACAACACCTTTGGGACTATGCCAAATTTGGAAATGCATTGTATGGGTCGCGCCCTAAGATAAACACAATGCCGCACCATAGAGGATGGCAACTTGAGAATTAATGTGATGACTACGAGTATAGTAGATGAAGGCATCGACTCCATTTGAAGAGGGTGAGTGTTGCATACCTCTCCATGAGGAGTATTTGAAACACCATGGGCACAAGGGGGACCCCGGAGTGACATCCAGGACTTGTGGCGCCGTTGGTGAGAGGGCCCAAGTGATCCTAGTGTGGGTGAGGGCCCCGGGCGTTGGGAACGCCTCCCACCCACGGAAACTAAAAGGCATGAGGATAAAGCCATAAGCTATGCATAGCTTATGGCGTGCCAATTTTAGAATGATCAGAAACACCTCAATCGGAGGTGTGAGCTAGGAAATATGGCAATTTGAATGGGACGCTGTCCTGGGACTGCGTAGCTTTGAACAGGCACAACTTCCTTAATACTTGCCCAAATGGGGCAAGTGAGTAGTCCATCGGCATCTACATCAAACATAAATGACAATGGATTGGTCGATTGTTATGATCAGGGAACATATGAAGAAATTATGTGGTTCTGAATCTGCTGGGGGTTTCCAAGCCCAACGTCTAAAGGAAATGTCAAATTGGCCCCAAATGTTGGGAGAGAGACAAAAGGTTACTTGACGGTGGAGTAGGGGTCCTGCCTAGAGTCGTAGAATATTATATGGGTGAGGTGGTATGGTCGAACCCACCCGAGGCCGAATGGTACGGTCTCCATGGGCATTGGCCCAATGTGAGGGCATAGTTGCCTAGTATGGCTCGGGTTGTTGTAGTGTTGCTCGGGCAACACGATGATCAACATAAGATTGGACTTCCATGGATGGAAGTCTACATCTAGAAATTGGTTACCGATTGAAGGGTAAGTCCCGAATGGTAAGAGGATTGGTCCCCCTCCTATAAGCTAAGGGGTCCTCGGTATGGAGAGCTAACCATTGGCATGGCGGAATGCGAAGGGTTAGCGTTTGTAATCTTTGCTAAAATGAAAAATGACCAAGTTACATAAGGGGAGCTAGCAAGGGTTGCAATAGTTATGGAGGTTCCACCAACCCCACCTATTGGTCTTGATTTTTTTCGTCTCACTGTTGTACAAGAATCCAAAGTGGATAAGAAGCTCTGGCATATTGCTCGCATTCTTTATAATTCTTCCAAGGCTTGTTGGGCCATGCATACGGTTACCAAGAAAAAATAAACTGCCAAAATTATCGCCAACGGCAAGAGCACCTCTGCCTTGGCATACCTTGGAGTTTGGAACCATTACCTAAAGTCGAGAAGTTTTTTTTTTCCCAGATGACATTGAACGTTGTGTGGCCTGTGTGGCCTGTCAAGGTTGGCACTAACCTCACTCGTCTAGAAACCCTTAAGCTTGGAAATGTTGGCTTTCAATTCCCCCAAAAAGAACGCATCATTTCAACTCGCCTCTTTAACACCTCCGCTCCTCCCCTAGACCTTTCCGGCGTGGACATTCCAACCAACTCAAACTCTTATCTTGCTTCTAGGAAGTCCAAGTCTACGCGACAGTCCACCACCACACCATCGACAAAACAAATGCAGATGGTCGCGTCCGCACGAGCTATGGACGGGACCATCTTGAAGGTAACCATGATTCCACCCCCTGGATTTGGTTGCGTGATCATGTTGCAGTCCAAACCTGCACCTACACAATCAATTTACCAACTCACAGTGAGCTCTCTACCCGAGTGTAATTGCCTGGCCTTCAAAGATATGATATCAAAAAATCGGCCGCAAGCAAAATAAATTTATGCATTGTAAGCACCTCTACTTCATCTTTGTCAAGGTTTCTAATATAGATCCTGATGCTGATTTGTTCATTCACGCATGGACATTTAGCTTCAATGAGGTCAAACTCATTCTTGAGGGGGGCCTTTTGATACAATCTATTTCCTATAATTCCTCTCAGCCTAGGATTACATTGTGCCTTCATGGATGTGGCCATTTGTGAACTTCATGCGTACTCACAATGGTTTCCTATAAGAAATATTATATGATGGATGATCTTTATTCCCTTGAGAACATTGCATTACAATACTCGATTATGTCATGTGTTTCTTGCACCGTTGAACATTACATGTTCAATCTAACATGCCTTCTCTTTCTATCAACTCTACTTCCATTGTGCCAACCTCTTAGATGCTTGTGGCTTCAGCTCATCGTCCATTCTTGATGGAGGTGGACCTGGTCAAAGTAAATCAATATAGCAAACCGTTTGGTCCTTCATCCGCTCCTTCCACAGACGACGATGCGGCGATAATCTTCTCATCCTATAGCGAAACAACAAAGACCTCAAAGATTTGGTTACTGCCTTGATCTCCTCCTCCACGTCAATTGATTTGTCAGAACTCAAATCAACCGCATCATCTGCCTTCCTATCCACGCACCTTGTTGCATCTTTCTCCAGCACATCCGCCCACATCTTGTCATTTTTGCATATTGTTGTCTTTCCTCCTCCGTCCTCCACCTCCATGCTTGTGCGGACTGCAAAAATGGAGTCATCTCATTTTCATCACCATATCGCTTAGCAGCATTTCTCTCACATTCCGGCGATGGATTAATGGGAACATGGGGATCTCCTAAACTTCTAATTTCTTTCTCCCATCCTAGGCCAGCAAACGTGTCTCTCTCCTCTCCCATTGTATGCATGCGTCTCTACATTTATATTGTGTATGAGTTTAAATTATACCTTCATATATATTCAGCAGAAGATAATTTCTTCGACCACAAATAATATTTGTTGGAGTCAAAGATATAGAGGTCAGCCACAGATGGGATAAAGACAAAAGTAATGGAATAAAAACAAACTAAGTTGGTCTCCTTTTGTATTTTTATTGACTCAATCTTCAATGTCGCAGCCCTTGCTAGCTCCCCTTAACTATCTCCATCAAATTTTCAGCTCTAGCACGGATTATGAGTGCTAACCCTTCGCATTCCGCCATGCGAATGGTTAGCTCCCCATACCGCGGACCATCTTAGTCCATATGAAGGGGACCAACCCTCCTACTCTTTTATTTGGGACTCATCCCTTAATCGCTAACCAATTTTTAAATGTGGAATTCCATCCATGGAAGTCCAATCTCATTTTGATCATCCCGTTGCCAAAGCAACACCACAACAACCCGAGCCATACTAGGCAACTATGCCCTCACATTGGGCCAATGCCCATGGAGGCCTTGCCGTTCGGCCTCAGGTGGGTTCAGCCACACCACCTCACCGATATAAGCCTCTAAGACTCTAGGCATGGCTTTATCCCCACCGTCAAGTAAACCTTTGTCTCTCTCCCAACACTTGGGGCCAAGTAGACATTTTTCCTTAGCCACTGGGGCTGGAAGCCCCCAGCAGCTTCAGAACCCCATAAGTCCTTCATATATTTTCTAATTCAAACAATCGACCACTCCATTGTCATGTACATTTTATGTAGATGCCAATGGACTACTCATTTGCCCCATTTGCACAAGTGTTGAGGAAGTTATGCTTGTTTAAAGCTTCCAATCCCAGGAGCCACTCCCAGGCCACTACTGTTCCAGGGCACTATCCCTTGACAACGCCCCACTCAAATTGCCATAACTCCTAGCTCACACCTCCGATTGAGGTGTTCTTGAGAATTCTAGAATTGGGACGGCATAAGCTACGCATAACTTATGGCCTCATCCTCATGCCTCCTAGTTTCCGTGGGTGGGAGGCGTTTCCAATGCCCGGGGCTCTAATCCACACTAGGATCACTTGGGCCCTCTCACCAACGGTGCCACAAGTCCCGGGTGTCACTCCAAGGTCCCCCTTGTGCCTATGGTATTTTGGACACTCCTCATGGAGAGGTACGCGACATTCAATCACACCAATTTCAAAAAATGCATTATCTTTTATTCTTTTTTGAGAGCATCCTCAATTTCAATTCTATACTTGTTTATTATTTCAGAAATTTTCTATCAATTTAGAATTTCCCGGTCCTCAAACTAAATCAAACCTTTTCAAATTCAAAGCCCCTTTGGTTTTTTGGGCCCCAACACTCCACGGTAATAGGTCCAAAAAATGATTGTTTTTAGTAAATATCCTAAAAAATCTTGTCATATTCAAATATTTTGTCAACAAATATTGCATTATTAAAAATAGGATACTATTTTTAATATTTATCTGTTCTCCGCTCTCCGCTCACCGTTCACATAGCAGTGTTGTCCGGCATTAGCCAAATGTGAGGGCATAGTTGCCTAGTATGGTTCCGGTTGTTGTAGTGATTCTCAAGCAATGCGATGATTAACTAAAGATTCGACTTCCATGGATGGAAGTCCACATCTAACCTTTGGTTACTGATTAATGGGAACGTCCCGAAATGCAAGTGTAGGAGGGTTGGTCCCCCTCCTATGAACTATAAGGTCCACGGTATTGAGAGCTCACCATTTGCATGGTGGAATGCAAAGGGTTATTGCACATGACCCTTGTTAGAATGGAAAAAATGACCAAGTTAGTTAAGGGGATTTAGCAAGGGTTGTGACACGGTTGGTAATGCAGTACTGGAGGAATTGAATTTAGGTACAGAGGATGAGAAGGATACCTTAGAAAGAAGGCATGTCAATTCTAGAATACTCAAGAATACCTCAATTGGAGATGTGAGCTAGAAAATATGGCAATTTGAATGGGGCGTTGTCCCGTGACAGCGCCTTGGAACAGCAGTGGCTTGGGAGTGGCTCCCGGGACTGCAAAGCTTTAAACTGGCATAACTTTGTCAATACTTGCCCGAATGGGGTAAATGAGTAGCCCATCGGTATCTACGTGAAACGTAGATGACGATGAAATGGTCGATTGTTACAATCAAATATCATATGAAGTAGTTATGGGTTTTGAAGTTCCTGGGGGCTTCCAGCCCCAACGGCTAAGGGAAAATGTCTACTTGGCCCAAGTGTTGGGAGAAAGACAAAAGGTTACTTGACGGTGGGATAGGGGCCTTGCCTAGAGTCCTAGAAGCTTATATGGGTGAAGTGGTGTAGCTCACCCACCCGAGGCCGAACGGCAAGGCCTCCATGGGCATTCGCCCAATGTGAGGGCATAGTTGCCTAGTATGGCTCGGGTTGTTGTAGTGTTGCTCCGGCAACACAATGATCAATATGAGATTGGACTTCCATGGATGGAAGTCCACATCTAAGAATTGGTGATCGATTAGGATTGAGTCCCGAAAACCAAGTAGGAGTGTTGGTCCCTCTCCTATGGACTAAGAAGGTCCGCGGTATGTGGAGCTAACCATTTGCATGGCGGAATGCGAAGGGTTATCGCTCGTAATCCTTGCTAGAGTTGAGAAATGGACCGAATTAGCAATGGGGAGCTAGCAAGGGTTCCGACAGCTGAACTTGTGGCTTATTGGATGTTGAGGTCTCCATGCCGTTGACATAAATTGCGCTTGCTTGTAGATGGGGAGGAGAAGCATGTGGCTGCCAAGTACCATTGTGATGACTACTTGAACTTTCAAACCAAACCCACTTTACAACAATCTATGTCTACCTTGGCACAGAGGATTGGTGGTCATGAAAAATGTACGTACTAAGAAAATTCATTCCATGGTATTGAAATGCCCTGAACAATTTTGAACTGTACATGAGTTGTTTTCGATTGTGGGATTAAAGTATTACTGGCATATGAGGTAACGGAGCTGGCGTTTTCTCTCTAGATTATTTTTGGCATGGTCATGCCTTATAGGTGTTGATACAAATCTTTATTTTATTTGTCAACCTTGAACCTGTGTTGGGAGTATCCCTTGTCCGCCCCCACCCCGTGTGGAATTGTTGAATCGGGAAGACTGCAAATTGTGGCGGTGGTGGGTATGGGACCCAAGCGCAGGTTGTTGGAGATGGTTTCGATCATGATAAGGATTGCAAATTTTGGAATGCATGGAATATTTAATGTTGCATTGTGTTTGATGACATTTTGTTAACTTTTCTAACGACATTTCTTTGGATTGTGTTTACCTATTTTGTCATTCCAATTTATTCCAAATCGTTCATGTTCGGCGCATTTGCTAACTAACCTTTCTTCACTATATACACATCGTCAGGAATGACTCAAATTTGGTTGGATTTGCACTTGGCGGGATACTCGTATAGCAAGGGTTTGCTTCCACATTTGAACGTAATTTTTATTGTGCCGTGTTGACATTGGAGATTCGGTTGGTGGAGTCTACAAAATGCAAGGTGAGGTTCACAAAGACATGTTTGCAATTAAATTCCATGTTGAAGTTTTAGTATAGTATTACAAAATGTGGCTGTGGAGTAAATTGAAATGAAACAAAAAAAATTGGACATTTAACACCCTAGAAAGGGGCTAATATGTGAAACCTCCTTCCAACAAAGTTCTCTACGTAATTTGTGTTTTTTTGCAAAAACAATTTTTGCCTAGGGTTTTTTAACAAAAGGTTGTGTTTGATTTACATTGCCACCAATGAAAATGTATTGACAATTTTTTTTTATACTTGTTTATGTATAATCTATAATGATCATGGCAGGTTCTCTACATCAAAGGGATGTTGAAGAATTTGATGCACACGATTGCTTTAACTCTGTGTTTGGATGTAGCGAACTTCTTTATATGAACATGAGCATTGCTTGGGCGGGCTATCTATTTGGCTGTCCATCATTTATTGACACTGAAGGTAATAGCGGATTGGAGTTGGGCACTTACATATTGCTGCTTAAATTATAGAAAGAGCGTCCTCCATGATGGAAATATTGCTAGTCAAGTAAGTAAGGTAGAAAGTAATGTATTGTAGTTTGAGTTTCATAGAATAGGATGAAAGAAATGTGTGCATGAACATGATGCCCCTAATGATATTATGCAACCATGCTCAACATTTTTGTGTTGCTCCACAATTTTCTTCGTGGTCTTTAATCTATGTTTCACAGCTCGGGCCAGATTGTCTCGACCTTCATTATTGATGTTGACCATGTGACATAGGTAACGTTGAGTTAGTATCGTTGAGCTTGATTTATGTGGTGTGAGAAGAAGGTGAACAAAGAGTGATTGTCATCTTTTGAATTCCGATCTTGGCTTACAGTTCGCGGTGATGTACAGGTGTGGACAATTGGTCGCGACTGCACACGAAACTTGTGTCCCTATGCCCAGATTTCACGAAAGATAGTGAGGCTTGCAGGAAAAAATGGAATGCCATCTACAACGACTACAAGGAGGACAAGGCTATGAATATGAAGTCTGGCTCACAACGATCCAAGAATGCCGTTGGTATCAACTTGTGGACGAGTTCATGTTCGATAGAGGTAATGTTCTCTCCCATGCGCATGCAAATGCCACGAATCCCGATGGACCGAAGTCCATGGGCATATCGGACACCAACAGCACGGAGCATAGGAGTGGGGAGAGCACATCAAAATCTCCCGAACCAAAACGTAAGGAAGACATTTTCATGGAACGCTGCATTGGTGAGATTAGAGAGAGTAGCAAGAGTCTCATGGATATTTTGAAGGCCAGTGACGACATGAAGATGGCTTTACTCATGAGCATGCAACAGACCATGCAAAAATTGGTAGAGAAGCTCTAGGTAGCTAATGTGTCAATCACTGTCCATAGTAAAAGTCTGTGCAATGCAAGCCTTCGTCTCTGCCATCCAAAGATTTTTCGCAATGCCATTTCTTCTTGCAGAAAGCTCTTTGAATGTTTTGCCACCAGTGCCCATTACAATCTCAAATTCCATGGCGGCCTCCTGTTTGATGTATTCCAAAGTTTCCCTCGAGTTGTCATCAATGCCCGCCAGGCTATGCAATGCCAGGTTGGCAATTGGAAGTCTCTCCTGCATGGATGAATCCGGGACCCTCCCGATTGCCAACCCACTGTGCACCTCATCTATAGCCTCCCACATCCACTCATTATTCCAAAAGTTGTCTCTAAAAATGATGCATATGTTGTGCAAAACCAAGCACGTGCTAACCAAATCGGGCACATTCTTCAAATGCACATCCACCCTCTTCAACAGAATTCGCCATCTACCTTTGAGCATTCCGAATGCTCGCTCGATGCACATGCGTGTGGAGCTTTGGACATAGTTCCACTATAAGAAAACTGCGTTTTTGGAAATGTTTTGGAAAACGCAAACGATTTTAAAGGACATCCAATAGAACATCCAAATGCATTTTATGTGAATCCCACTGTTACATTGGACGTCAGTATTGACATTTGGATGTTCTATTGGATGACCTTTAAAATCGTTTGCGTTTTCCAAAAACATCTCCAAAAACACAGTTTTCTTATAGTGTTCCAGTGGTACTCCTCCCGTGTCAGTCCGTCTTTGTGGCCCTTGAACGGGGACAACATCCAGGGACGACACGAGTACGTTGCATCGCCAACCAACGCATACGGTGCGAGCAAAAGAATCGGCGGCAAAAGAAAAAGACGCGGTCTCCAAAGCTAGATAGGCCATCGTAGGCGTAGGGGGTTTGGAACATAGGCATGATGATTTTAGGTCACACTATCCAATGGATGCATGGTTTTAGTATGCTTTTTAATTTACATGCCATACATTGTATATTGTATTTGCAATAATATGAGTGTTCTATGATTTCCCCTTCAATTATATGGTTTAATGTTTGGATTGTCCTACCTAAACCATCTTGATGTGAGTTCTTAATTGGGTTCTTGATATGAACACCCGCTTCAAAGCATTTGCATCTTACAACATTCTCCAATATCTGTGTGATTTTCTCCATGTTCTTGTGTTTGTAAATGTTTCAAAATGCCGAAAAAATCCCAATTTAACAAATATAGTGTTATTTGGAATATGGGGTAGAGGGCATCCTCAAATGTAGGAAATCCAAGTGAAAAACCAAAGGAGTTCAAGGTGAAATGGCGGGGATATCAAGAAAAAAAATCATGTGGATTGCGGCAAGAGACATGGTGAGCGCCAAGGAATTGGTGGAGCACTTTAAAAATACTAAAGTTAAAGGTTCCAACAAAAAAAAGGGTAGGCATTGATGAGGACATCAACCTCCTTTAGTGGGGGAGAGACGCTAATAACACACTAGGCTTGGAAGCAATGCCCTCCAAAACAAGTATTTGTTCTTTGGCTTGAGGCAATAAAGTTCAACTCTAGTGCTGCAAAAAGAAGAATACAAGATGAGGTCCTAGTCTTGTACTTGTGTTTGGTTAGTGGAAAAGGAGGAGTAGATATGCCAAACTAGGTTGGGTAAGCCGAGTAATTGGGGGCCATAGCTTGGAGGGGCCCTGGATAAAACCAAGAAACCTCTTAGCCATGGGGTTGTCCGGGTAGGGGCAAGGTGATGGTGCATGCTCACAAAAGTGGTACCCGCGGGGTAACAAAAGTTGGTGCATGGGAGTCATGAACCCATGTCTCGAAAGGGCAAAGTGGGAATCAAGTCGCACGGAACTTGGCATCACCCCGGTGCGATCAAACGTGGCTTAACAATGGAAAGCCATCTTGGAATTGCAACCGAATCAACTTAGTGGAAGCGTGGAAGTCCGGCCTAGATGTGTCAAGTTAGGGTCGCGGAGCCTAAGGGGGGAGCCCTAAAAGAGGGGCAACCCAAGTGAATCCCAAAGTCAGTGGGTCTAGTGTGGGTTAGGCCCTTGGAAGAGAGATCCAAGGTTCTCTAACAGACCACCTTGGAACGACACCTTTGGGTAAAGCCAAATTTGAAGATGCATTGTGGGGGTCACGCCCTAAGGTAAACACAATGCCGCACCATAGAGGATGGCAACTTGAGAATTGGTGTGCCGACTACAAATATAGTCGATGAGGGCATTGATTCCATTTGGTGAAGGTGAATGTTGCATACCTCTCCATGAGGAGTGCCCGAAACACCATGGGCACAAGGGGGATCCCAAAATGACACCCGGGACTTGTGGCACCATTGGTGAGAGGCCCCAAGTGATCTTAGTGTGGGTGAGGGCCCTGGGCGTTGGGAATGCATCCCACCCATGGAAACTAGAATGCATGAGGGTGAGGCCATAAGCTATGCGTAGCTTATGGCATGCCGATTTTAGAATGCTCAATAACACCTAAATTGGAGGTGTGAACTAGGAGATATGGCTATTTGAGTGGGGCACTGTCCCGGGAAAGTGTTTGGTACAATAGTGGCCTGGGAGTGGCACCCAGGACTCCGAAGCTTTGAACTGGCCCAACTTCCTTAATACTTGCCCAAATGGGGCAAGTGAATAGTCCATCGACATTTATGTGAAACGTAGATGACGATATAATGGTCGATTGTTAGAATCAAAGACCATATAAGGAAGTTATGTTGTTTTGGATTTGCTAGGGGCTTCCAACCCCACCGGTTAAAGAAAAATGTCTACTTGGCCCCAAGTATTGGAAGAGAGACAAAAGGTTACTTGACGGTGGGGTAGGGGCCTTGGCTGGAACCCTAGAGGCTTATATGGGTGAGGTGGTATGGCCAAACCCACCCAAGGCCGAACGGCATGGCCTCCATGGACATTGGCCCAATATGAGGGCATAGTTGCCTAGTACGGCTCGAGTTGTTGCAGTGTTGTTTTGGCAATGGGATGATCAGCATAAGATTGGACTTCGATGGATGGAATTCCGCATCCTAGCAATGGTTGCCGATTAAGTGTTGAGTCCCAAAAACCACGTAAGAAGTCCGTGGTATGGGAAACTAACCATTTGTATCGTGGTATGCAAAGGGTTAGCATTCGTAACTCTTGCTAGAATGGAAAAATGGACCGAGTTAGGTAAGGGGAGCTAGCAAGGGTTGTGACACATTGATTTTGGAACTCACTTGGGTTGCCCCTCCTTTGGGGCTCCCACTTTAGGCTCGACAAGCCTAACTTGACACATCTAGGCATGATATCAATGTTTCTATTAAGTTAACTCGATTGGAATTCTGAAATGGTTTTCCATTGTTAAGCCACGTTTGATCGCACGGGGATGATGCCAAGTCCCGCCCGACTCGGTTCCCATTCTTGTTAGCTCGTAGGGTGCATTTTTATGAGCTCGAGCCATCACCTTGTCCTCTCCCAGACAAACCATGGCTAGAGGTTTTTTTATCCAAGCCCCCTCCAAGCCATGGCCCCGAATTACTCAGCTTACCCAACCTAGTTTGGCATATTTATTTGTCCTCTTCCTCTAACCAAGCACAAATACAAGACTAGGATCTCATCTCATACTTTCCTTTTTGCAGCACTAAAGTTGAACTTTATTTCTTCAAGGCAAAGAACAAATACATGTTGTGGACGACATTGCCTTCAAAATAAATGTGCTACTAGCATCTCTCCCCACTAAAAGAGATTGATGTCCTCATCAATGCTTATGCTTTTTTTTATTAAAACCTTTAGCCTTAGTTTATTCAAAGTGCTCCACCAATTTTGTGGCATTCACCATGTCTCTTGCCGCTATCCAAGTGGCTTCTTTCACATTTTATCCTCATCATTTCACAAAGTACTTCCTTCATTTTTTCTTGGGGTTCCTCCATTTGAAGATGCCCTCAACTTTGTATTTCAAATGATTTCCTACAACTTCAGGAGGTGGCCTAATCACTTACTTGGAATCGGGCCACAAGGTGTTTTTTTAAAATGGCTTTAGTAATGGAATGTCAAATGCACTTTGATCTGGGGTGATAACTCCAACTTATACACGTTCTTGAACATTCGTTCCCCAATGGAAAACATACCCACAAATTTGGACTTTAACTTTGGAGTGAGACCCTCGAGCAAGGTGAACTTCATCACATTCAACAACATTTTTTAACCCACCTCATACTCCACTTCGCATCTTCCGGCATTGACTTGCTTTGCATAACATTTTTGGGCTTTCTCCAAAACATTTTGGTCTTCTCCAAAACTTGGTCACGTTTTTTGGTCAAGTCCTCACCATCTTGGTTGAGGACGTTTTTTGGTCAAGTCCTTACCATCTTGGTTGAGAATTATAGTGTTTAATGTGCCCCTTAAAGAGGTCGGTCAGCAGGTTGGAGCGGATCTGCTGCATAAACAACCTTGAAAGGCGATTGCTTGGTCATTGAGTGTGTAGATGCATTGTAACTAAACTCCACTAGACCTATATAACCAGCCCAATCTCGTTGTCCCGCACTCAAAAAATTCCTCAAGCATTGGTTCAAAATTCCATTTACACACTTTGTTTGCCTATTGGTTTGGGGATAGAAAGCCGTGCTAAACCTTAGTTTCATTTGGACCTTCTTAAACAAGAACATCCAAAATGCACTTGTGAACTTTGGATCTCGATCCGACACAATCATTCTTGGTGTTGCGTACCTCTTAATGAGGAGTGCCCGAAACACCATGGGCACAGGGGGGGACCCAGGAGTGACACCCGGAATTTGTGGTGCCGTTGGTGAAAGGCCCCAAGTGATCACAGTGTGGGTGAGGGCCCCAGGCGTTGGGAACGCCTCCCACCCATGGAGACTAGGAGGCATGAGAGTATGGCCAAAAGCTATGCATAAAATGCATCCATGAGCTTGGAAAGTGGTGATGTTGGATTGGATTTCCAATTGAAAATGCTTGAGTTCATGGACTCCATGAATAATAAACTCAAGTGTGGCAAGCATGAGAAGGCCTGAGAAGAAAAAATGGTTGAACTCCTCATGATGCAAGGTGCTAGGCCTTCTTCTTGAACAAAGAAGATGGCCAAAGTAAACATGCCAAGTAATTTCTCGAGGTTTGGCAAGGCAAGAAAGGTGAATGAATTTGTATTGGGAATGGACAATTACTATGATGTCAAAATGCCCAAGGAGCACAACAAGGTTGCCATAGTGGTTACCTTTTTGAAAGTCCATGCGTTTGAATGGTGGCGTAGTAAGAAAATGCAAGAGCCTAAGGTGGTGGCAAACTTTACTTGGGTTGGCTTCAAGGAGTTGTTTGTTGAGAGGTTCATGCCGGAGTACCAAGAATTGCGTAAGGGAATGAACTTGGTAAAAATGAGGCACACGGGGTCTCTTAAGGCCTATGTGCGAGATGTGAATGCCCAAATGAATGCTATACTTAAGATGGATGATTTTTTAAGAAAAGTGGGTGGTGGATACCTTGTTCAAGTTTCCGAAGCTTTTCAAGGACGTGGTGGGGACAATCAAGATTGCCAAGAGCATTGAAGCCGATGGACCCAAAAAGAAGTCGGGTGGCGCCTCACAACAAAGTGGCTTGAGCCAAGCTATGTCCCGAGGCAAAGAACGCAAGAAGTTTGGCCATCATACCAACACAAATTGCAAGCCGAAGGTACAACTTCCAACAAGGGTGGCACCTAAGGAGGAAAACCACCCAATGTTGGAAACAAATAAAGTAGATTTGCAGTACCAAGGCAAATCATATTTGGGCCGTGGACAGAATGTTAGAAGGTGGCCTTGTGGTACCAAGGAAAATCATATTTGAGCCATGGATGAATGTTAAACGGTGGCTTTGGGACCAAGGCTAGTAGCCTTAAGCCAAGGCCAAGTTTTTTGTACCTTGAGGCTCAAATGAATGGTAGAATTGTCCCATAGGTTGACAAAGAGGCAACGCACTTGTTCATGAGCCCGAAGCTCACAAGTGAATTGAGGAGAAAGAAACTAAGACATGAGCGATGAGCAGTGAGTTGTGAGTAGTGAGCAGTAACACATGAGCAATGAGCTGTAAAAACTACCAAATTTAGCAAATAAAAATGGTTTTGGGGTACACATTCTAAATTTGGTATGTATATTTGTCAAATTTTATATTATAAAGTATGTGCATGTTGGGAGAAAAAAATGAAGGGAGCCTATTACCATGGATAACTAAAAAACTATCTATTCATTGTTAATTTTTATTATAACAATCCACACTAATACATGTCACTTACTGAAATTGTCAAACATGTAGTTGAATACAACCTTTGCAATATTACTCATAGTCTACCATATCTGCAAGTTCAAGTAACCGCATGACCTCATTATAGGAGTACGTTGGAGGATGAATGAACTTGTCACTACCGTAATCCACTTTATACAAAAATCTAAACACATAATGAAGATGTTTGCAATACACCCATTTCCCTTTCTTTCCCAAAGACTGAGATGACATTTTCACGGTCAACACTCCATTCTCCGCCATGACGGAATTTAAGTTTTCCCATAATAGAGTCTGAGCTACGCCATCTTCAGATTGCATGTTACAATACGCAATGGTTACCACCTTATAGTACTTGCTATCATACACATGATACACAAGGGTTGTCGCGTACATCTTCATAAGGATTGCCCGAAACACCTTGGGCACAAGGGGGACCCCGGAGTGACACCCGGGACTTGTGGCGCCGTTGGTGAGAGGGCCCAAGTGATCCTAGTGTGGGTGAGGGCCCCAGGCGTTGGGAACGCCTCCCACCCATGGAGACTAGGAGGCATGAGGGTTAGGCCATAAGCTATGTGTAGTTTATGGCGTGCCGATTCTAGAATGCTTTAGAACACCTCATTTGGAGGTATTAGCTAGAAGTTATGGCAAGTTGAGTGGGGTGCTGTCCCGGGACAGCGCCCTGCAACAGCAGTGGCCTGGGAGTGGCTCCCGGGACTGCAAACCTTTAAAGGGGCATAACTTCCTCTATACTTGCCCGAATGGGGCAACTGAGTAGTCCATCGTGATCTACGTGAAACGTAGATGACGATGGAGTGGTCGATTGTTAGAATCAAAGACGATATGAGGAAGTTATGGGGTTCTGAAGTTGCTAGGCAACTAGCGGCTAAGGGAAAATGTCTACTTGGCCCCAAGAGTTGGGGGAGAGACAAAAGGATACTTGACGGTGGGGTAGGGGTCTTGCCTAGAGTCGTAGAGGCTTATATGGGTGAGGTGGTGTGGCCTCATCCACCCGGGGCCAAACGGCAAGGCCTCCATGGGCATTGGCCCAAGGTGAGGGCATAGTTGTCTAGTTTGGCTCGGGTTGTTGTAGTGTTGCTCCGGCAACACGATGTGCAACATAAGATTGGACTTCCATGGATGGAAGTCCACATCTAAGAATTGGTTACCGATTAAGCGGTGGGTCCCGAAAACCAAGTAGGAGGTTTGGTCCCCCTCTTATTAAGTGTTGGGTCCGCGGTATTGGGAAGCTAACCTTTCGCATGGCGGTATGCGAAGGGTTAGCGGTCGTAACTCTTGCTAGAATCGAAAAATGGACCGAGTTAACAATGGGGACCTAGCAAGGGTTGCGACAAGGGTGGTCCAATCCTTCAAGCGTTTGACGTGGTCAAACATTATCCATGAATTCTCCATATCTCCTCCCACTTGCATACGTTTAATAAGATCCACAACACTTCTCAGAAGATCTACTAACATTTTGAAGACAAATAATTTGACGTACTTAATGCTTGAATGGTCTTTGAGCGCCATGATACTATCCATCGTATTCATTCCACTACAAATAAAACGCTTTGAGCCCGATATGAAGTTATGACAATTTGGAGAGGCAAAAATATTGAATTTATCCATGACGACCTCCAAGGACGAACCTGCCAAGTGATGTCCTTCATCGTTTGATGGAAATTTTAGGGGGTAGTTTGCTACGAATTGTTTGTTCACTGCCATTATTATAGCAGAGTTCTTGGCAGTGGGTATTTTCATGACCTCATTGGCAACGCATTGATATGCAATGTCCAAAGATTCACGGCCTGTACCATTGGACAAAGGGTGATCATGCACACCTAAATGAATACAAACCTTGGATATTTCAAAGGATGTGGAGTGTACATATATTATGCAAGCATGGTACAAAACTATGCACATAGGTGTTGAATGACAAATCTTACATTCCAATCTAGACTTCTCAAGAACAACAACACCCATTGAGAATGACGTAGGAATTGATCCGGCCCAATCGATGTTATTGCGCTCGCTCGTAATGCAATGCATGTAACCATAAAAGTCATTAGGGCATTGGAGATGACCTGCACAAGTAGAATGCCTTAAGGATAATTCAAAATTATTTTAGATATTTGTGGTTTTGGTGGTACACCAAGGGTGTTCGTCACACATCTTGTCCATGCCATCCATCGAACGACCATAGGTACTTAGAACTCCAAGTGACACATTGGGCAATACAAACAAAACGTCACCGTGAAAAGAGGTAGGCCAGTTTTTGACATCTCACACCTCTATGCTGTCAAAATCAATAGACACAAGATCTGACTTGGATTTTTTTCTAGACTCTATATGTTTCAATACGTCAACAATATTCATTCTTAGTGATGAAGAAAAATGGTATAAAGGAGGACGTTGTGATGGTAAACCATGGTGTGCCACCCTTATGTACAGAGGACTGTAAAAGGATTTTGAAAGATCCATAGGGTGTTTAGAAAGGGAGGAATCTCTACCTCTAAACGGAAATGGTGATGTATCAAAAAGATCAATAGTAACATAAATGACAACTTCAAAATCTATCATCAGTGCTTTCGAATTTAATAGTGGTAACACTTGGAATTTAAACAATCGATGTGTCATATTCATTTGTCAAAATTAAAAATACTTGTGATGTTCACTTCATGGTTATTATGTACTCCAAAATTTGAATCAAGAAGCTTCAAGCTTTAGTCTTTAAGATCGAATTTTGAATCTTTAAAAGTTTTTTGAAGGATGAGGGGATGGATTTGGTCAGTTCCCCTTCCTCTTAGTATCATAGGGTGCAACAAGGGGAGAGTAGTTCCCATAAAAACAACATCAAATAAAACCAAGAAAAAATTCCAAACTTTAAAAAAAGTTTCGGTTCCAAGACAACTTTTTTTGAAATTTTGGGATTTTTTCTTGATTTTTTTTCCACTCATTTTCATTCTTTCATTGCATTGTTTTGTGTGTTTTTTGTATCTTTTATTTTGGTATGTGTGATTAGAAGTAGTTCGAATGTTCACTTCATGGTTGTTGTGTGCTCCAAAATTTGAATCAAGAAGCTTCAAGCTTTAGGCTTCAAACTCAATTTTTGAATCTTCAAAATGTTTTTCAAGGATGAGGGGATGGATTTGGTTAGCTCCCCCTCCTCTTAGTCCTAAAGGGTGCAACAAAAAAAAAGTAATTTCTATAAAAGCAATAAAAAAACAAGAAAAAATCTCAAATTTTCAAAATAATGGGTCTCGGTTCCGAGACAAGTTTTTTTGAAAGTTCAAGGTTTTTTTTCACTCATTTTCTTTCTTTCATTGTATTATTTTATGTATCTTATATGTCTATTGTCTTGGTATGTGTGATTAAAATTAGTTGGAGTGTTCACTTCATGGTTGTTGTGTACTCCAAAATTTGAATAAAGAAGCTTCAAGGTTTAGGATTCAAACTCGATTTTTTAATCTTCAAAAGTTTTTTGAAGGATGAGGGAACAGATTTGGTCAGCTCCCCTTCCTCTTAGTCTCATAGGGTGCAATAATGGGGAGAGTAATTTCCACAAAAACAACATTAAATAGAAGCAAGAAAGAAATTTTCAAATTTCAAAAATGAGTTTCGGTTCCAAAACAACATTTTTTTAAATTTTGGGATTTTTTTCTCACTCATTTGCTTCAGTTTTTTCATTTTTTTATGTGTCGGTCACCTCCCCCTTCTTTTAATCTCATAGGGTGCAACAAAAAGGAAAATAATTTCCACAAAAAAAAAACAACAAAAATTTCAAAATTTCAAAAAAATGAGTCTCGGTTCCAAGAATTCTTTTTGAAATTTCGGGGTTTTTTCTTGTTTTTTTTCGCTCATTTGTTTTATTTTTTCATTTTTTGGTGTTTCAGTCAACTTCCCTTCCTCTTAGTCTCATAGGGTGCAACAAGAGGGACAGTAATTTCCACAAAATTAACATCAAATTGAAGCAAGAAAAAATCTCAAAATTTCAAAAAAATGTGTCTTGTTTCCAAGACAAGTTTTTTTTGGAATTTTAGGGTTTTTTCTTGCTTCATTTTTCGACCAATTTCTTCTCTTTCTTGCACTTGTTTGTGTACTTAGATTAGCTTTTGTCTTAGTAGGTGTGATTAAAAGTAGTTGGATGTTGGGTTGATGGTTGTTGTGTGTTCCAAAATTTGAGTAAAAAAGCTCCAAGGTTGAGGCTTCAAGCTTCATAACTTTCTTGAAGATTGAGGGGTTGGATTTGATCACCTCCCGCCTCCCTTTAGTCTCATAGAGTGTAGTAAGAGAGAGGCTAAGGCGCACAACAACATCAAATCAAGAAGTAAGAAAAAATTCCAAAAAAATGTATCTGGGTTCTGAAGACAATTTTTAAAAAAAATTCAAGGTTTTTTATGTTTTTTTTATGCTTGATTCCTACCTTTTTGCATTTATTTGTATATCTTGCTTGCCTCTTGTCTTGGTATATGTGATTGGTGGTAGTCGGATGTTGGGTTGATGATTGTCGTATCCTCCAAAATTTGAATCAAGAAGCTTCAAGGTTGAGGTAATGAACTTGATAGTTGAGGAAATGAACTTGAAGGTTGTAGGGTATGGATTTTAAAACCTCCCTCTTGAACAAAAGGGACTTCAATCCTAGGTCGCTCAACTTGCTTATTTCCTTATCTTGAATGGTTGTCTATGTAAAAATAATGTTTATTTAATTGGATTCAATGATGTTTGTAGTTTTAATAGTCACATGTTGATTCTTTTTTTTGTGATTTATATTTTAGGATGGTGGGAATGACTATGGTTGTCATCCACTATTCAATGGTTTTTTGAATGGGGAAGAGATTATGTGTCACATCCGAGATTTGCAAAATACAAATTTTTATTTTTTGACTGCAGGACTTCATATGAAGCCGTTTTTAAAGTCAAGATTTTTAATCCCTCTTTGTCGGGTGATACCGTTGTTTGGTGTGACACCAATCTTGGAAACCGAATGGTAAAGCCTCCATGGGCATTGGCCCAATGTGAGGGCATAGTTGCCTAGTATGGTTCGGGTTGTTATAATGTTGCTCCGACAGTACGATAATCAACATGAGATTGGTCCACATCTAAGAATTGGTTACCGATTAAGGGATGAGTCCCGAATGAAATAGTAGGAGGGTTGGTCCCCGTCTGTGTTGCTTTTGGACACCCCTCCGAGGGAGCCTAAAAGTACCGCACAAGCCCTTCAAAGAGGGTGGCCTGCCTTAGCATGTGCCCAAACCGAATCCGGATGTTATGATATTTAATGAATGTTTGGATTTGTGGAGGGATTTGATAATGGCGTCTTGTCTTTTCCATAGGTTGTGCCTGGATTTTAAATGCCTAAGGTAATTATCTAAGCTACATTAATTTTTCCTAACCTAATCCAGAATCTATCATAGTTTAAGCGTAGACGCACCAACCTTGGGGTCAATGTCACAACCCTTGTTAGCTTTTCTTAAGTATCTTGGTTATTTTTCCATTCTAGCAAGGATTATGAGTGCTAACCCTTTGCATTCCGCCATGTGAATGGTTACCTCCCCATACCGCGGACCTTTTTAATTCATAGGGGGATCCAATTCTACTACTTTGCTCTTTCGGGACTCAACCCTTCATCGGTAACCAATTCTTAGATGCGGACTTCCGTCCATGAAAATCCAATCTTATGTTGATCATCGTATTGCCAAAGCAACACTACAACAACCCGAGCCATACTAGGCAACTATGCCTTCACATTGGACCAATGCCCATGGAGGCCTTCCCGTTCGGCCTCGAGTGGGTTCGGCCACACCACCTCATCCATATAAGCCTCTAGGACTGTAGGCAGGGTCCCTACCCCACCGTCAAGTAACATTTTGTCTCTTTTCCAACACTTGGGGCCAAGTAGACATTTTTCCTTAGCCGCTGGGATTAAAAACCCCTAGGAATTTCAAAACCCCATAACTTCTTCATATGATTTTTGATTGTAACAATTGACCATTCCATCGTCATCGACATTTTACGTAGATGCCGATAGATTATTCACTTGCCCCATTCGGGGAAGTATTGATGAAGTTATTCCTGTTCAAAGATTCGCAGTTCCGAGAGCCACTCCCAGGCCACTGTTGTTTCAGGGCGCTGTCCCGAGACATCGCCCCACTCAAATTGCCATATCTTTTAGCTTACACCTCTGATTGAGGTGTTCTTGAGTATTCTAGAATCGACACACCATAAGCTGCATAGCTTATGCTCTCACCCTTATGTCTCCTAGACTCCGTGGATGGGAGGCGTTCCCAGCGCCCGGGGCTTTCACCCACACTAGGATCACATGGGCCCTTTCACCGACGGCGCTACAGGTCCCGACTGTCACTCCGGGGTCCCCCTTGTATCCATGGTATTTTAGGCACTCCGCATGGCGAGGTCCGCGACAATCAAGGCAATCTAACCTTAAAGAATGAAATAACCTTATCTTTTACCTTGGGCCACACCTAATTCTTTACTTCTTATGAATTAAATTCTCTAAATGGCGGGACCTTAATATGTCCTGCCCTTTCAGCCTTCATTCTTAATTTATTAGTTGATTGAAGAGAGCCTATGTTACAAAGTTCATAAATTATGACATCATTACCTACATGTTTGGTGCACACCTTAACCCGAACCCTTCAAGGCCCTGTGCGGAATTGTAGAGCAGATTTTTGGGCTATAGTCTGAAAAGAAACTTTTTGAACCAAGTTTTTTTGAGAATGGATGAAAATATTGGGCTATAGTCAAATGAATGTACTGCCGTAGCGGTTTGAGCAACTGAATCGCCTTAGGAAGGAGTTGTAACAGTCTGAGAGAAGGTAGGATAAAAGACTATTGCCATAGGAGGAAGGCATGCCATAATCAAAGAATTTTCCAGGCAATAGGCTAGGATAGTCGCAATCAGCGAAAAATGTAGGTTCGGCCAAGTGCCGCATGTAGGAGAATATCTCTTCAACTCTGTGATAGAGTGAAGTAGTGTAACCAGGCTATAGCCATATGGAATATGAAGTTATTTTGATACAGAAGATATGTGAGTGTATGGAAGGGATAATTTGTTTGCACAAAGTGTATGCACTGGCACTTTACGTGCGATAATGCATTTGAGCGGAGGCATTGTGTGAATAGAGCCCACCCCTCGGGCTCTTGCCACTCGGAGCGGGCCCTCATTCATCCAATGCCCCCACAATCGGGCAGTATTTATTACCTTATTGATGAAATCTTTCACCAACATATGACAACATCACAACAACCGTTATCATCATCTATGGTAGACATACCCATTTATGGCTTATATAGAGTCCCCTAAAAGCTGTGTAGTTTCTGGTCCAAGACGACCCTAAACTACTAGATGATGGTGGAGAGATACCCAAATCTTAAGGAAGAGGTTGGCGGTTCGATTCCCGGTTGTGAAATCTTTTCTCTACTTGACATAAACTTGCCAGGTGGTTAACTGCCTCTTGTGCTTTGGCGCTAGCATGTCGGCCTTCTGTCTCAAAAAAAGAGGAAAAAAAAGCTGTGTAGTTTCACACATATAGCCGTCATTCTCTACTTTGGAATGCTGGAAATGGATAGTGTCCATGTGAGAGAGGAGTTATAGTTGTCAAGGAAATCAACGTGATGGAAAAAAATAAGTTAAATAAGCACGGATTTGAGTTCCTTGAAAAATGCACTAGATGTACTCAAGTTTTTGTCTACTAGTTATAGAAAATGGTCAACCTGTGCTGTGAATACGGGTTGGGAGAAGATCTTGCCTTTGAAAATCTACTGTAATTTCATTACTTCAAAAGAAATTGACGTCGTGATATCAATTTCCAGGTGTGTAAAAAATCACTCCATTATCACACATGTGCCACATTGACGTGAGGTTGCTTAAGTTATTGGAAATGGGTCCGTCTACCTTATACTTATTCTATAGTGCCTAAAATTGAAGCTGGTGACGTGTCAATGACTTGGAGGAGGTGTCACTTTTTTGGGGGTCTTTTTGGAGTGTGGAATTCGTGTGGCGGCTGACATCGTGCATGTTCAAGCATGTTTGGCTTAGTTAATGCCCGCCATGTGGCTTTCTGTTAGAACTTTATTAGTTTTCGCGCTTTCGTTTCTTGTGGGGTCTCTCCTGAACCCATTAGTGCAAGGAATCAACACAATACACACCTAAGGTAGATGGGTCATAAATGGTCACTTTTTTGACTAGTCAACTTCTCCTTCGATATGAAAACATGCAAACGGTAAAAAATGCTTGGCAAATCCATATATATGGTATGTACATCATATACGAACTTTGATTGGATCTCTACATTGAAGTGCTGAAGGTGTTCACTAAGAAAGAAAACATTTTCTTCAACCTTTTTGGGGGTTTGAAGCCGCTTTAAGTAGGCATGGTAAGGGTTCCAATATGAGGCCACGTGGCTTAAACCTTTATGCATTGTTTATTTTAAAAATTCAAGGTCTAAACCTCTTTAAAAATTTTGAGTTCTTTTAACAATCCTCTAATATGTTTCTAGGCATTGCGCATTAATGTTTGGGAATTTGCATTATTAGTAGAGGTTTACCTCAAATGGCCTAAACATAAACACATGTTTGATATTATTTTAAAATATTTTTAAAATATTTCTTTCCATTATGCATTTGATGTTTGAGTACACGTAATTTATATAGGTTTAGGGTACGTGGCCTAAACTTAATACACAGGTTTATGATGTCTTTATTTTGTTCGCAAATGCTAAGATTCAAAATATTAATTTTTGGTGATCAAGCTAGTGATGATGATCATCACAACCATTTCATAGCTATCAAAAAAATTGACTCGGTAGACTTTATTCAAGGTGCCTTTCACACATTGATGGTAGGGAAAATACAAATATATACCATCAAAATGATGTCCTCAAATGGTTCAATCAACATTACGCCTCTAATAGTTTTAAGGGATGATACTACTAGAAATGTAATGTCAAGGGTGCAAGAGCAAAAAGAAGGAAAAAACAATGGTGAGGGGAAATAAGAGGTGATAAGTCCCAAATGATTTATTTCCACACAAGATTTTGTTCCAATGGCTATTTTTCCAATATATTCAACCATGACAAGTTTTGTCAAATGAAACATCAAACATGATGTTGAAACCCTTACAAACAAACCATTTGCATATTTGTCAAAAGTCAAACTCATAAAGATTTTTGAAAAATATATGATAAAAATGGCATGCAAGCAAAAGTTGTTCCATTCAACATTTAAGGCCCATGACATCATTCACTTATCCAACGACAAAAAATAAGAAAACCTTTTGCAACAATAATGGTTTGATATTATTTTGGATTTCAAGCATGCTTGGTCCTTGTTACTACAAAATGGTAGTTGTAAGGATAATATAAATTACTAATTTTAACACAAGTTTAGGCAAAAATGATGCAATACAAAATAAATTTTGTTAATAAATGATTATACATCAAAGTCTTTTGTGATTCATTTTATAAAATATGGTTATGGTAGATGGATGTTTCTTCTACTAGTTTCAAAGAAATCAAAATTTAATCTTGATCAACGATGCATTTTGTGTTCATCTCAAAACTTTGAGTTGGGCTATGCAACCCAATCCCAAGCTTCCATCAGGGTTTGTTTTGGCCACATAGCCTTATCAACACCCTCTCTCTTTGATTGGTTTTGGCTGTGCGGCCTCAACCTTGTTTACATCCTATGTTTGTTGGATAGGGTTGCACGACTCAATCCTTGCCCATAATTTTAGGTTCACATTGATAGGTGTGTTGTTTATTTTGTTGACAATGCTTATAACTTTTCTTCACAAGGCCTAAAGAATCCTTGCAACCACCTGACCTTCTGTCCTTGACTTGAATGGGATGTTGTGCCATTATATGCACACTCCATATAGGCCAAAGTATTGTGTTCATGGACAATTGGCAATGGTTTATGGAGGTAGCACACGTACATTAATTGGCAAGAAGTGTTAGCATTTGTTTGGGTTTGCATTCATTCTTGGAGGGAATGTCTCTTGTAGCCTACATTATTGTGTCAACCTAATGATTCTCAACATGACCCGGCAAGCCGTGGACTTCTTTAGATGGAGTTGCCCCCTTACTTGGTATTTGGACATGGGAATTTTTTAATATGAACATGAAGAAAAAAAACCAAGTGGAGGGCATTGTCCTCAACTTTAGAAAGTTATGCAGAGGAAATATGGGGTGCATGTTTGTCGCTAAGCAAGTTTCCTAGCACATGTGTCCTTTGGCATGAAATACAATCCTCATAGATGATAGCCCTCCCAAGCACCTCCAAGGAACATCATTTTTCCTAGACCTTGGAACCCTAGGATGCACTACAACATTTTCTTGTTGTGAACCATTTATCCTTATAATATGAGGTTAGTTCACGACGGTTTGATCATCTTGAAGTTTGTTGGCCAATCCAATCAGTCAGCCATGGCTGGGATCTAAAGATTGATTTTTCAAATTATTGTACGGCTATGCAACATTCTATAAAGTTGTTCCAAGTTCAGTATTTTTCATATGTTTTTGATACCAAACACTTTCCATGTTTTAGCTTGTAGAAGATGACAACAATGTGTCAATTTTTCCCACCTTTGAAATTTGATGTGTAAACCTCGTAATGAACAAACTACAAAAATTGTTTTTGATGGAACAATGCATTTTTTCCATCAAATTTTTGTCGTTGATGCTATGTCCACCGTCAACTCTATGTGCATGTCAACATAGATAATGAGGAATTTTTTTTGGAGCAACCAGATACCTTGACCTTAGGTAAATGGCCATGGGATTACCCAAAATATGAACAAGTAAGTTGATCTTAAAAGGATGGGAGGGCACAAAAAGATTCCATGAACTAATGTGGGATATACAAAAGATTTACGAAGATAAAATTTGGAAATTATTCAAGGAAAAAAAAGGTTTTACTCATCGATCTCAATTAGAAAAAAACATTCATGAATTACCAGAGGAATTGCAAGCTTTGATATTATCCTAGGTATGAAATGAAGGAAGAGAAGGAATAGGAGCTCATGTGTTAGGAACAACCAAACATCGAGGATACCACTACAAGCAAGAACGTTTATTGTTTGCATATATGTTAGAAAAACTATTTTTACGTCTGTATGGTGGTTTGAATGGTAGTATTAGGAACCATAATTAAAAAAAAAGCATACATTGAAGAAAAAAAATTAAATTTTAAATAACATAAAATAATGAAATCATAGCGATCATTCATAGGCAAACATGTGAAGTACGGGTGCATTGAGGCGACATAGCTAAGATAGCCGACCAAGCCAATGATCCCAAAACACTTTTAATGGCATAATTGGTTGATCATGATGAATACATCTAGTACATGAAATACATCACCAACCTTTAGTGAACAAAAAACGGACAGGAAATATGTGGAACGCATGCAATTCCGAGATGACCCAGTAGGATGGGTTGAACAACAAAAGAAAGAAAGAGGAAAAATGTACAATAGACATATGGGATAAAAAACCAAAGGAATGAAGGAAACATGAATGCTTTTGAACCACCTGCAATAGGTTTCCATACTACTAGACCAACCCATATTAGAAGTCAAAGAGAATAAAAAGGTAAGGCTAAAACAAGTGAAGGACGTGAAGACCTAAATGAAGGTAATTTAGATCAAGGAAAATTCGAAGATGATGAGAATGATTTGGTACTTGGTAACCCTTTCGAGACTTACAATTTGAAGAAAAAAAACACAACAAAAAATACCAGTACTCATGCTCCAAAAAAAAGGCTAAAGACAAAAATAAAACTCCTCCAAAGGACATTTTTGAAATTAAGAGGCCTCCAAACATTAAAAATTTGGAAGATTTAAAAATTTTTTGAGGCCAAATTGAAACACATATGCCTATGATGACGATGATATCCATGGTAGGAGGTTGCCACCAAATCGATCAAAAAGTGGTGCTCGGATCCCAATAAGGATCCACTGAGGTGAAAGTCATGTCATTCAGAATCTCTCAACATTGTCAAGATAACAACTCAAGGGTCCCCCAAGGTGGAACCAAATATTTTGGATGTTGAATTGGCAAATGAAGAGGAATTAGATTTATTAACTATGTTTCTAATTCTCCAACCAAAGCGAAATATTCCTCCAATAAAGGGGAGTGCTATATTGTGAGTGGTGAGCGATGAACGGTAATTTATGAGCGGTTAAGAAGGTGAAATATTTGGTAATAGGGCCACTAGTATCCTATAATTGTGGAATTTTGGCCTAAAAATTTATGATTTTAGGGTTTAGTAATAAGAGGGGTGGGGAGGATAAACAACATGAAATCCAAATATTTATTCATCACTAGTAACAGTGGACATGTTATTATCTTTTGCTTCGTCATCTATATATACTATATATATTTGAACACCTATACATTGTGAATTGATTTTGGAACTATAGCAAGATTCTTCATTTGGATTCAAATCTTTGATATTTAACATTGCAATTGCAACATTGTCAGCATATGATGGGAGACGTGAGCTACGGCTTGGACTTCGTAGGAATTGTCTATGTGCCCAAAATGGGAGACATTTCTTCTTTCTAGTCGTATTTTTGAAATCAAATTGATCAAATATGTAAATAAATTTGAAAAAATAAAAATCAACTAATGAATTTAATGAAATGGATGAATTGAATCAACAATTATTGTATTAAAATTTATTCACACCCAAATTCAAGCATCTCCTCATCCAAAAGGTTATCATCTTCTCTTGTAAGATCTTGAATATTCTCCTTAGATGACCCCTCTTTCGGAACCTTTTCCAAAAGTGGTTTTAATATGTGGGTGAATTCACAATAACACGAGCCAACCCCGCCGAGTTATAAGGACTCTTGATGAGTGCTTAGAAAATAATATCTTCAATTTATGTAGATATTAGAAAAATTTAAGGACATTTTGCGACATATTTTGAACATTTTAGCACATTTTAGTCCTTATTAACGACTAGTTACGACCATATTTTAGTCGTTTTGGAGTACCAATAACTTTCCAAACATCGTCAAACTTTAGTATATTGTATAATGACATATATCATATGTAATTACTAATTTGTATTGCATTATCAATTCATATGATAAGATTATTGCTTAACAATCCGTTAAATTAATCACTGGTTACGATTTCCGTGGGTCGTGTTATTGTGAATGTACCCATGTGCTCAAACATATCACTATCACCCTCAAATGCAAGAAGATGTCTGCCATGTGCGCGTGTTGCCAAGATAGAAACTCCAGTGAAACATGTCAAATCAACAACGCCTCCATTTGTTGGTGTAAACAATTCAATAAGGTCTTGAAAAAAATGCGGCAATTTTTGATATGGCCCCTTTCAAGGTCTTGATTTTTGAAGAAATATGTTTTTTTTCATCCACAAAATTGAAAAACAAGTTTTTCTTTTCAATCTAGTACCAAAAAATATGGATTTTGTGGTAATAAAATCCATTACCAAGACATGAGCCATAAGTGCCAGAATCTACCAAAAAAATTGTATTTAGACTTTATATAATGAAAAGAACATCAAAATAACTACATAAAAATTATTGAGATATGTAATACTTATGGTGTAGGTTGGACACTCCAGATCCTTGAAAACATGTGCAAATTCAGGCAAATAAAAATCCTAAGGACTTTCATGTTGCCGTTGTTTAAGGTTGAATTCAAAACTTTCTTGGTTTGCATATCGATAGCAAAAAATACTATGAGGACGCCATCATCAGACAAGATGGATTTGCACAAAGATATTGTTGCAATCATCTAATTTTTGTCATATTTATTCCATAGAGGAATTTCAATAAGTCTATTTGAGAGGTCGAAGTTAAAATCGTTAGGGATCAAAGAAAAACCAAGTCAACAACGAAAGGGGTTGGATTTCTCATGACATAAAACTTCTGATTGTCATTGATTTGGAATACCACTATACATCACAAAATAAAAGTTAAAAACAAAATTAAATCCAAATGAAAGTAAAATAAATAGATAAAATAAAAAATAAAAAATATTTATATTTTCAATAAATGCCTGCCATTGGATCCACTCAGGAGGACCGACATCCGCCTCTTTAGATTTGTTTTTAACAGCAGTAAATTGAGCAAAAAAAAGCGTAAGAAAATTCTTCAATATGAATAATTATTTTTTCAAAACATTCGTTGGTGCATGATGAATATCATCATAGGTGCTCGAGTAATGAAATTCCAATACATCATACCCAAATTTTAAAATTTTGCCTCCAAGTGTATACTTATCCAAATCATTGGAAAGAAAGAAAGAAAAACTTAGGTTGTGAAATTTTTGATTGAGCTTGTATTTTGTTTTTATGAATATGTTTTTGCTTACGATGTTTTGTCTCTTTTGGTTCTGGCTCTCGAAGTTTGAGTTGTACAATTTGTGCTTTGCAGAATTACAATATTATGAGGATCTATTTTCTTTGTATCATTCATCTAACAGATTGCCTTCTCATTTGATTGGCATGCATTCTCGGGAAAATCAAAATACCAACCACAATCCTCATAATGTGGGAGCGACCAATCCAAACAAATCTTAGTAGTATACATGCATGAATCTTTTGCATCCATGTCACACCAATTTGAAGAAAACGAGGTTCCCCTGTAACGCATTTGTGCGGAATCAAAACATATCAAAAATACCGAAACACAAAATATTATGAGCCAAATATTGGATGATCATTTAACAAATGTAATGAAAAAATTAAACAAAAAATAAAGAGTGGTTGTACCTGTATAATTCACGTTTCATAGCAAGATCAATATTGGGTTTCTCATCCCAAGTGTTGTGTTTTTTTGACTTTTCTGCATTTGAATTCATAAGAAAATATTGATTTAAAAGCCACAAATTTCCAGGTTTAGATATATTTGGAGAGAGTAAAAACATCTGCTAGCAATTCAAGAGGAGATGAAAGAATATTGTGAAGCTCTTCAATGGTTTTATTTTTGAACTATGCCCAATATGTAGACTTCGATAACCAATCATCAAGTGTAGAATCAGAGAGGGATAATTTTAGGGAATGCAATGCATCTTTGTCAAATCTATTGTCATTCCAAAGTTTGAGCCATCCGACTTTGACTTCTGCATCCACATTACCTACAACTACATGATGAAGTTTTTTTGTAACATTTTAGGCACCGAAAATAAATCCCAATGGTTTTTAATTTCTTCAAAGAAAGCAGGTGTGAGGTTGATGTCGGCAAATGCTAGTTGTTTTGTAAAATTAGAATACAACATTGCACGTTTTTTGTTGACAACTATGGATACTATTTTTGAAACTCATTTTGATGTTCTTTCAAGGGGTTGGATGTCATTGTAATGGTTGAAAGCAATATTGCTAGCCTCAGCAAATATTTGCCAAACAATGAAACAAATAATCCAACAAATTATGAATACATATAGATGTGATGTGAAGATGAATAGATGTGAGGCCAAACCCCCCACCCTTAAGCGTCCGTAGTCCGAGTAGTGGGTTTGGGCTCACATTCCTCCGCGGTATTGGATTTGGACTTGGATGAGTCCATAGTGCAAGGTTCACCCTTCAAGTGGTCTTGGATTTAACTAGCTCCTTCATAAACCCAACTCTTTCATGAACCCAACTCCTTAGCTTCTAACTAAATAAACCCAGCTCCTTCGTAAACCCAACTTCTTAGCTTCTAACTAAACAAACCCAGCTCCTTTATAAACCCAGCTCCTTCATAAACCCAGCTCCTTCATGAACCCAACTCCTTAGCTTCTAACTAAACAAACCCAGGTCCTTCATAAACCCAGCTCTTTACTTTCTAACTAAACAAACCCAGCTCCTTCATAAACCCAGCTCCTTCATGAACCCACAACTTTGTAGTTGTAATCCCCAACTACCTCACTAATTATTCAAGCCCTTAACTAATCTTCCTACCTAATTTTCCTAATTCTACTAACAACCCCTTTCTAATCACACAATTCTTCTCTAATCCTAAAATCCTAAAATCCTAGAGAGGAGAGGGGGAGAGAAAATTTCCTAACTTCACTAAGACTAACTAATCCACACAAGTATATTTTTGCACTCATCACAACCTCAAGTGCTCAACTCTTAAACATGGAACTTGCAACCACGTGTATTCAAAACATGAACTTTAAGTACCACAAATTGGAATCATGAATTAACTTTAAAATCCTTCACGTCAACACTAATTCTACCAAGAGGTTAAGCCCTCTTCAAGGCTAACAAGCCTTGGCTCTCAAACTAAAAACTAAGCACACACATGTGCTCCAATATGGCTTCCCACACCCACACTTATAACTCGTGGGGTGCCTTGGAGCACAAAGGAAAGAGAGGATGAGTGAGGGAAGAATGAGGGATTATATAGTAAGCTTGAGGGGGTGAGCACCCTCAAGGCTCACGATAAGCCCTTGAGATTTCCTCCTACTTAGTAGGCGCCAATCCTATCTTCTAAGCCTTCCTCCCTCAAATGATCAACAAGGATCCTAATTCGAACATTTAACTAGCCTTGGCTTTCTACCTACCACACTTTACCAAACTTGGGATGCTTCAACCCAAACTTAGCCTCCTTCGCTTTCCGCCGCCATAACTTTCTCCCCTTACTTTCCCAAATCGTCGCTCACCACTTAATTCAAACCACGATGCTTAACTCGTGATTTGATTGGTGCTTTGAGAATTTGCTTATCCTCCACCTTGCATTCTTCCTTGGACCTTCCCCATTAAGTGGCCATGATGAGGTGGTCCACTTGTGCGCTCCATGTGATCCTCCATTCATCCCAATTCGAATGCACTTGCCTCTTGAGTCACTTTGGTTGTCTCCATCCATTTGTACTAGCCTACTCACTAACTACTCAATCCAAGTTCTCCTTACCTATCCTCATTCACTCAAATCCTTCCGAAGGTAAAAACACAATAACAACTCACATCCTAGCCTCTTACAACATGGCACTTCTAAGACTAACATTTCACTCTTTTTATATTTTTGTGAAGTAACATGCTACTTCAAAGTGCATCAACTAACGTTTCAAGGGTCTAAGACTAAATGTGGGCACCCTTTTGGGCTCACATAATTGGCGACCATCGGGGGATGAATCCAAACATCTCTTGCTCCAAGGGTAAGTTGCCTAGTCAAGCTCGGTACTCCTTACATCTACTTCCCGATGTACGGGTAGGAAAGAGCTCACCATTCAACGTTTCCAATTGAATTGAATTATTAGGAAAGACCTCATAGACAAGGTAAGGTCCTAACCATACCGCATCGAATTTCGCCGGAAATTCAAGCTTTCGTGCGTCTTGAATCATGACCATCATTCCCGGTGTTAGGGCCCTTCTCTTATGTCGTTTGTCGAAAGTAATCTTTCTCCTTCTTTGGATTGCCTCAATATGTTGAGCCGCCATTCTCCTCCCTTCGTCAAGTGCTTCCAAATCGGTTAGTCGATTTCGTAAGGATTGACTTTCGGTAAGTCTCGTACTCACGGCCACCCTAAGTGACTCGACTTCATATTCGATTGGTAGTGTCGCTTCAAGACCATAGACTAAGGAAAATGGTGTAGCACGCGTAGTTACCTTATAGGTTGTACGGTATGCCCAAAGTGCCGCCGTTAGTTTCGTATCCCAATCCCGCTTCGAGTCTATAACCGTCTTGCGTCGTATACTCACCAAAATTCCGTTAACCCTTTCCGTTTGTCCATTGGTTTGTGGGTGGTAGGGAGTAGTCTTCCGGTGATCAATTTTAAATTTCTCTGTCATCTCTCGAATCAAGTCATTCAAAAAGTGAGTACCCCTATCGCTTACTAGGATCTTCGGCACCCCGAACCGCGAAATTATGTTTTCGTACATAAATGTTGCCGCGTGTTCCGCCGTGTCGGTCTTCACCGCTTTGGCTTCCGCCCACTTGGTGAGGTACTCGGTTGCCACCACAATATATTTCATTCCTTTTGAAGATTGGGGATGGACCTCACCCACATAGTCGATGCCCCATTTTTCGAAAGGAATTAAGGGTAATGATACATGTAAAGGCATCTCCATTCTAAGGTCGTTTCGGACATACCGTTGGCAAGCGTCGCATTTCCTTACATAGTCATGGGCGTCCTTAAATAGTGTAGGCCAAAAGTAGCCCGCTCTAAGTATTTTTTGCCCGGTGAGTTGACCCGAGAAGTGACCGCCGCAAGCGCTATCGTGGCAAGCGATTAAAATCGCTTCAACCTCCGTTTTTGACACGCATCGTCGTAAAATACCATCAGACCCCCTTCTAAACAACCTATGGCCCACTACAACAAATTGCCTACTATTTACCCTCACCTTCCTTCTCTCTTCTTTTGTCCACTCTTTGGGCAACTTGTGGGTTGTTAGAAATTCCACTATGCCCGCATACCACTCCGGTGTAGAAGTGACCACAAAGAGGCTATCATCTACTAACATATCATTTACCGGATTTTTTCCTATCTCCTCCGACAACCTAGACAAGTGGTCCGCTTGTAAATGCATACGACCCGGTTTATATTCCACCGTGTAGTCGAATTCTTCTAATAACAAAACCCACCTAGCTAACCTACCACTTAACTCCGCCTTGTTAACTAGATACTTGATAGCCATGTGGTCAACAAAAAATACAACCGGGTTGCACATGAGGTAATGCCTAAACTTTTTAACGGAAAACACCATGGCTAGGCACTCCCTCTCCGTTGTAGAGTAGTTTCTTTCGGCGGGGGTCAATTGCTTACTCGCATAAGCTATAGGTTGATCCTTCTCTTTTTCTCCCGTTGCTTGACAAAGCGCACTCCCTATTGCCACATTACTAGCATCACAATAGACGTGAAAAGGTTTACCCCAATTGGGTGGTATCAACACCGGATAGGTGCTCAACCTATCCCGCAATTCCTCAAAGGCTTTTTGACAAGCATCCGTCCACTCGAATTTGACATCCTTTTTGAGCAAATGGGTAATGGGCACCGCTATCTTTGAAAAATTAGGAATAAGTTCCCGGTACCATCCCACATGTCCTAACAACTTAGAGATCCCCTTGGAATTGGTTGGAGTTGCCAAGTCGCTTATGGCCGCAATCTTATCCGGATCGGGTTCTCTACCTTTCTCACTAACAACATAACCCAACAACACTCCCTTATTCACTCCCAAAAATGTCTTATCCGGGTTCAATGCTAACCTCATCTTCCTACACCTAACCAATGCCTCCCTAACACAATGTAGGTGATCGTCCACATTACTTTGTGTGCTAAAATCGTCCACAAAGACGGTCATGGATTTGAACAACAAGTCGGTGAAGATATACATTACTAATCGTTGGAAAGTAGCCGGGGCATTACATAACCCAAATGGCATCACTACCCACACAAAAGTACCCCAAGGTGTAGTAAAAGCCGTTTTATGGATATCTTGGAGGGCTATGGAAATTTGATTATAACCCGCATACCCATCCATAAAGGTATATCGCGAATGACCTCCAACCTCCTCAAGCAACAAGGTGATAAAAGGTAAGGGGAAGTGATCCTTTTGTGTGCACGAATTCAATTTCCTATAGTCGACACAAACCCTTAATTTCCCATTTTTTTTCTTTACTAAGACCATAGGAGAAACCCAATCCGTGATTTCCACCGGCTTGATAAACCCGGCCTTCAATAACCTTTCCAATTCCGCTTTCACCAACAATTGCAATTGAGGATTCATCCTCCTCTCCTTTTGTCTAATTGGCCTCGCCCCCGGAATTAAAGGAATCCGGTGCTCTACCATTTCCCTAGGAATTCCCTTAAGCTCATCGTAGGACCATGCAAAAGTATCACTAAACTCATCCACCAAATTGCTATACTCCCTAACCTCTTTCTCCCCCAATTTGGAACCCATCTTCATTTGTCGGGTTTTTCCATTCTTTAATTTCACATCCACGTACCGCCAATCCGCTTCCGACACATGTGCTTGTTCCTCTTTGTTCCGATACCAATCGGAAGGCACATTGGGGTAATCTTTCACATCTTGACCTACAACTATCCCCGTAGACGTGGTCTTGAAATGTAAAGGCTCCTCCAATTTCGATGACTCAATAATCACATCCTCCTCTTGAGTCCCATCTACATGAATTAAACTAACCTCACCCTCTTCCACGTCATCTACCCAAGGTGTTAACCCACCGCTAACCCACTCTTCCTCGGTGAGCACCTCACATGGCTCCAACAATGAGCCCTCTCCTAAACTAACACTAGGAAATTCACTCCCTAAGCCTACTTGGTGAAATGTAACCATTACATCAACCTCGGACTCGGGGTACTCCCTTAGCCATTGGGCATAATCCCCATTATCCCCATAATTGTAAAAATTAGGACCTAGACTTCCCGAGCCCGAATCTATAACAACCCTTTGACCTTCGGGATGGACGACTCCCACCAATGCCTTGCCAATCTCATTCTCGTTTAAGTCATCAATTTCCTTCTCCAATGGCAAATACATCTCCTTCTTCATCCATCCTTCTAATGAACCAATGGACACTATGACCCTATTACCCTCCGGACCATAAGTGATGGATGGTTTAGGTCCACCCCAATTGACCATAGCATTCGCCATCCGCAACCAAGGCCTACCTAGCAAAATGGGGAAGGTGTCCTTGTTGGAGTGCATTTTAATGACATGGAAGGTGACCAAGTACTCCTCGCCTCCCGTAGTCATTCTACAATCCTTGATCATCCCCAAAGGCGTAGTCGAACTTTGATTTGCCATATTTATGACCAAAGGTGAAGGCCCCGTGAGTCCAAGTCCCAATTTTTTCATAGTATCCTCCGGTAGTATATTTAGACTACTCCCTCCGTCGACTAGCACATTAGGAACCACCTTATCTACTATAACAACTTCTATTTCTATAGCTTTCACGTCTCTTCCACCTTGTGATTGGATCCTAGCGGCTATTTTAGCTTTCACCTTCCTCATCCTCTTGTGTACCGGCATTCCCTCCTTTAATGTTTTCCTTGCCGTGGGTGAAATTTCCAATAGTTGGCCGAAAGTAATATCCGCCTTGAGTGTACTAAGGTCCGCCCACAAGTCGTACCCGGTAGATCTTTCCACCTTAGAATTACCCACTACGTCGAATTCGTCTACGGGAACCCCCGGTCCTTCCCATTCACCCACATCGCTATTATCCAAGTCATGTACCGCATTAGTCCTCTCCCTATTTTGTAAAATTATATTTTCCCTCTCCACATCCTTAGTAGCTCTTCTAGCTACCCTATCCAACTCGGAGAGATTAATCTCTTCATCCGAAGAGTAATTTCCTTGCTCTCCTATTCCTACCTCCAACGGGGCATCCCCTCTCCTAGCCCTAGTAGTTACCGCTAGTGCAGGTGCTTCTTCAACCACACCCTTACCCTTCACTAACTCATATGTAATAGCATTGGTGTGAGGAGGCCATTGACTTTGCTCCTCTCCAATTCTCGTTGGGAGAGGAAGCATGTCATCACATGTGGCCTCCAACACTCCATCCATGAACCTAACATCTTGGGAGTTAGATGGTCCCGGATCCGTTGGAGGCGCTTGTCTCCCGTTACTACCATTAGGTGGAACTCCTTGTCTATTTTGTATTGGAATGTAACCGGTTGTAGTTTGCAAGCCCGCCGGTGGATGAAAAGTTTGCCTAGCATTACTATGGTCATAGTATAAGTTAGGTGGCCTAAGTTCATTGGCCGGTACTCCTTGTGGCCTAGCACCTCGCATATTATCCCTTGCTTGTTGTTGTGGATTAGCCACCGGGTAAGGGACATTAATTATTTTGTCCGGTTGGCGACACGTATCCGAGGGATGACTTCCTCCACAATTGCTACAATTAAACTCTTGACCTTCGGACCAACATTGTCCTTGAGCGTGCCACCTTCCACAAAAGGGATGAAATTCCTTCTTCTCTAAATTTTGGCCACCTTGCCCTCTAGGTTGTGGTCCTCTATTGCTTCCATTTCCATAGTGAGGTGGCGCTTGACCTCGTTGATTTTGTTGAGGTGGGTTACCGTTTCCTCTTTGGTCACGGTTTTGTCCACTTCTACAAAATTGACGCGTGTGGCCCGGTTGGCCACATTGGACACACCATAATCCGGAAGAATGCCTACCCGACTCAACCGGGGGTGGAGGCCCCGGTTGTTGACTCCGGATCATTAATGACATTTGATCCGTGAGGCTTTGCATTTGTTTTATCATAGCCTCTTGGAATCCTAGTTGGCTAGCACCTAGTCTTCTCTCAACCTCCTCCAAGTGTGGATCCGTTCTAGGGGCCGGTAGTGCCAAAAGAGGTGCCGGTTCCCTAACCGCTAAAGGTCGGGGGCCGGTGTCCACAATGGCATATGGAATTTGGTTCTCATACTTAGCGGGTTCTACCGCTACCACCCTAGGGCGTATGGGGATGAATTGTGGGATCAATTCATCCTCCCTTCTCCATAGCCTTTCGTGATCTTTATCCAAGTTTTCAATATCTCTAGCCGCACGCTTGGCATCCGCCAAGGTCAAGGGATTCCTTTCTAGAACACCCCTAATAGTTCCGGACTTAAAAAACCCTTGAATGAAAAATTGCTTTAGCGTGTCGTCGTTGAGCATGGTACCCACAAATCTAGTGCACACTAAATCAAACCTCCTAATGTAAGCCGAAATTTCTTCCTCCCTTCCTTGCTTCAATGACGACAATGCCCTTAATGCGGTACTTTGACCCACTTCCGGCCTAAATTCGTTAAGAAACTCCCTTTGTAATTGTTCCCATCCCCTAAAATGTCCCTCGGCATGATCCCGATACCATTCATAGGCTTCCCCCTCTAGAGTGGTAGGAAACCACACTAACCAATAACCCGGGTCGGTTATGAGGAAGCTAGCCAACCGTTCGATATACCGTTCCATGTGCCGAGAGGGGTCCTCATCCTTGGTCCCATAAAATTTAGGGAGATGAGATGGCATATCCATCGCCGCTAAATTTTGTGGAACCACAATTGGTAGGCCTCTTGGCCTAACCAATGGGTCTATTGGAGGTATAGGAGGTATGGGCGGAATTGGGGGTATGGGTGGTGGATCCATCCCCCGTTCCTCGGCCATGGTGACCGGTGAACTATTCAACAATCCCCTATCAACTTCTACCGGGAACTCTTCTCTAAGTGTGTAATTTTCCGAAGAAGTTTCACCACTCAATTTGGAGGGAGTGATCTCCTCTTCAAGTTGAGCTCCAAGTTCTAAGGTGTCTAGAATTGACCTAGTCCTAGGTTCGACGTTCAAACAACTCTCTATTCTAACATTATCTTGTTCTAATCTATCACTGATTTTAGAGGACCGCCTCTTTCGAGTAGATTTCTCTAGTCCTACTATCAAACTTGGTTTTTGTGAGCGAGTCCTACCTTGCATTCCATAAGAATCGATCGACCCTCACTTGACCACACATAATCCTAGCAATTCCCCTCTTAATATTTTCACTTGTCTTGGTGTGGTTATAATTTTTTTTTTTAGGAGGTGAGGAAAAGAACCTGCAAGCCCACTTAGGTGAAAGAATCCCAATAGGGGATAGGCATGTTCATGTTAATTTTTTGGTTAAGTCGGAGCATCACCTCCGCACCTTCCCGCAAATTAACACTCACCACAATACCGATTGTGAGGGGGTGACCTTCCGAGTAGATTATGTTAAAAGTCGAGGCTTCACCCTTCAACTTCTCACACCATCCACAATTCGGGAATTACCCTCTACAACGGATAACAACAATCACGAGTACAAAAGGCATTCCTTAATTAGTTAATGAGTTCACTTTGAAGAAATAAACATACCTTGAGCAATCGCATCCCCCTGTGAGTTAGCACTCCCCTCAATCGTGACTCAATGTAACAACACCATAAACTTTGTGAAATATTAATTTAATCTAGAGCATGAAATGACAACTCCCAAAACTTTGAGACTCACCCCGAGGTGAGTGTCAAAGTTCAATGTCCTAAGGTGAATTTACCCTCTAATGTTTTAATGAGCTACTCGGTTATAGGTTCCTTTTAAGTTCTTAGCAAATCCCCAAAAAGGTTGAGGACGTACCTTCGCCGCGCTCCTTCCTCAAAAATGAATTTGCGTAATTGACAATGCAATTCATTCCAAGGAATAGTTGAAATACAATGAATTCAAATGTAACCCAAAGAGAAAATACTTACCGAGTTTCGGGTGCTCCTTCCCTTCTCTCAAGTTTGTGTCTCCAATTTTTCCTAGTTGCCTCCAAGTCTCCTAGTCGCCTCCAAGTCTTGTAACTACCTTCCGCTTCGCTCCCGGCGGACGCACCAATTATGTGAGGCCAAACCCCCCACCCTTAAGCGTCCGTAGTCCGAGTAGTGGGTTTGGGCTCACATTCCTCCGCGGTATTGGATTTGGACTTGGATGAGTCCATAGTGCAAGGTTCACCCTTCAAGTGGTCTTGGATTTAACTAGCTCCTTCATAAACCCAACTCTTTCATGAACCCAACTCCTTAGCTTCTAACTAAATAAACCCAGCTCCTTCGTAAACCCAACTTCTTAGCTTCTAACTAAACAAACCCAGCTCCTTTATAAACCCAGCTCCTTCATAAACCCAGCTCCTTCATGAACCCAACTCCTTAGCTTCTAACTAAACAAACCCAGGTCCTTCATAAACCCAGCTCTTTACTTTCTAACTAAACAAACCCAGCTCCTTCATAAACCCAGCTCCTTCATGAACCCACAACTTTGTAGTTGTAATCCCCAACTACCTCACTAATTATTCAAGCCCTTAACTAATCTTCCTACCTAATTTTCCTAATTCTACTAACAACCCCTTTCTAATCACACAATTCTTCTCTAATCCTAAAATCCTAAAATCCTAGAGAGGAGAGGGGGAGAGAAAATTTCCTAACTTCACTAAGACTAACTAATCCACACAAGTATATTTTTGCACTCATCACAACCTCAAGTGCTCAACTCTTAAACATGGAACTTGCAACCACGTGTATTCAAAACATGAACTTTAAGTACCACAAATTGGAATCATGAATTAACTTTAAAATCCTTCACGTCAACACTAATTCTACCAAGAGGTTAAGCCCTCTTCAAGGCTAACAAGCCTTGGCTCTCAAACTAAAAACTAAGCACACACATGTGCTCCAATATGGCTTCCCACACCCACACTTATAACTCGTGGGGTGCCTTGGAGCACAAAGGAAAGAGAGGATGAGTGAGGGAAGAATGAGGGATTATATAGTAAGCTTGAGGGGGTGAGCACCCTCAAGGCTCACGATAAGCCCTTGAGATTTCCTCCTACTTAGTAGGCGCCAATCCTATCTTCTAAGCCTTCCTCCCTCAAATGATCAACAAGGATCCTAATTCGAACATTTAACTAGCCTTGGCTTTCTACCTACCACACTTTACCAAACTTGGGATGCTTCAACCCAAACTTAGCCTCCTTCGCTTTCCGCCGCCATAACTTTCTCCCCTTACTTTCCCAAATCGTCGCTCACCACTTAATTCAAACCACGATGCTTAACTCGTGATTTGATTGGTGCTTTGAGAATTTGCTTATCCTCCACCTTGCATTCTTCCTTGGACCTTCCCCATTAAGTGGCCATGATGAGGTGGTCCACTTGTGCGCTCCATGTGATCCTCCATTCATCCCAATTCGAATGCACTTGCCTCTTGAGTCACTTTGGTTGTCTCCATCCATTTGTACTAGCCTACTCACTAACTACTCAATCCAAGTTCTCCTTACCTATCCTCATTCACTCAAATCCTTCCGAAGGTAAAAACACAATAACAACTCACATCCTAGCCTCTTACAACATGGCACTTCTAAGACTAACATTTCACTCTTTTTATATTTTTGTGAAGTAACATGCTACTTCAAAGTGCATCAACTAACGTTTCAAGGGTCTAAGACTAAATGTGGGCACCCTTTTGGGCTCACAATAGACATAAAAAATATATTAGGAAAAGTTTGGTGAACTTACACTATACATGTAATCCAAAAAAATTGGTCGTGTCAAAGAATACCAAGTTTTGACAAACTTCTCTTCACATCGTTTATAATTTTTTGGATCGATTATTTTTTAAAGGAAGTCAAAGACATGCTGCCAATGTTTTGTATCTAATACAAAATGTGTACCAAATTGGTGGAAACGTGAGAATTTACCGTGAACCTAAAAAATTATTGAATTGATTAGATTTAGAATGATATAATTTAATGAATAGAATATAAATCACAAATAAATGAAATAAACCCAATGGTTAAGAGCATTATTTATTAATATCGTGCGTAACAGTCAACAAACCTGGAATATCGTCAGGCTGGGGCGCCAAAATGATAGAATCCATAATGACGTGACATTCATAATCTTCGGTATGTATTCGGTCAATGTAATTTTTCCAAGCAAAAAACATGTGAACACCATCCCATATAAAAAATATTTTTGTTTTTGTATGATGTGAATGAAGGGTTTGCATCCAATTGATATTCAAATATGGCATTGGCTTAAGTCTAATTTAGGCTCCAAGATGCATGAACCTCATCATCCACAAATTGAAAGTCTCCCTTAGAATCAGTGGACGATATGTAAAATACATGGTCACCATCACGATAACTGTTGAAAAAATCAGCCTCCAATTTTATAATGTCATCATTTAAGGCATAACAATCATGCAACACAAGGGCACACGTAAGCGAGACTTGGGTCTAGCACGGATTGAAAAAATGGTGGCAGTTGATTGACCTTTCATTTGTCCGTAAGTTCCTACAAATAAAAAGGTAATTTAGATCAAGGAGAATTCAAAGATGATGAGAATGATTTGGTACTTGGTACATCTTTCGAGACTTACAATTTGAAGACAAAGAATACAAAAAATACCAATACTCATGCTCCAGAAAAAAAAAAGCTAAGGACAAAGATAAAACTCCTCCAAAGAACATTTTTAAAATTAAGAGACCTCCAAACATTAAAAATTTGGAAGACCTAAAAATTTTTTTGAGGCCAAATTGAAACACATATGCCCGGAAGGACGAAGGGTTTCAAAGAATGAAACCCAACATGAGGAGGAACAAAAAAACCTTAAAAAACACTCAACAAGGAAGAATTTGAAATTTTGAAAAGAAAGTTTGAAGAGAAACTAAAGTAATTTCAAAATTCAGGAAGCAATCTCAATTAGATAATCAATTTGCTTAACACCAAGGGCAATCTACCTGACCTTAAAGATAATCCATCCCACTTAGTTAACATGGCAACTCCACCACAAAGAACAAAGATTTTTTTACCCATCTATAAGGGTAAAACCGACCCGAATACTTATATGCAATGATTCAATAATGTTTGTCTAGCTAATCAAGAAGATATTGATGTATTCTTATTACCTTTGGAAACGACCTTTGGAATGGTATTCTCAATTTGGTCCAAATCATTTCATGGACTGGCCAACTTTGAGGATTGTTTTTCTTATGAAATTTGGAACAATGAAATCAGAGGGGGAAGTTATTGAAAGCCTAATATCCCTCAAACATAAGAAAGATTAAATTTTTGAAGAATGTAATGAGCAGGTTATGGTGGAAACATCAAAAATCAACCCCAATCCAACAACCAATTTAAGATATTAGTATGGTTCCTAAACGGATTTCAAAAAGAATATACTAAATACATTGATTTGATGCCGACCAATGATCCAACCATAGGCCGGAAGGTAACATCCCCAGACGAGATACAAACAAATGAATGGTCAAGTTTGAGCCCAAGAATGTTTTTGAAAGAGAAAAAAAATCCCCGTATAGGAAAAGCAATTATCAGCGGGAGACGGAAGGCATTTATCGAGAAAATGAATATTGTAAAGACAAACAACCGTGCTATAGGCCAAATGACAAATATCAAGATGATTTTAGAAAGGAACAATATTACACTTACAAAAACCAAGATTACCAAAGGGAAGATGAATAACCCTACCAAAGAGGCCCAAGAGGACCTATTAACCATGACATGTATGAGTATACTAGAATGGCATTGTCAAGAACTGAATACTATGGCCAACCACTTATCAAAAATTAAAAATGGAGAAGGACCCTAAGGAGTCAAAGACCATTTTGTAGATGTGAGTTATTCCATGGTACATGGGCAACCTTTTCAAGATTGGTGAGTACCTTTTATTGAGTATCTTACACATGAAAAATTGTGCCCTCGTGTTCACAGGCTTTACTAAGGATTTCTTCAATGATGTCACCAGCTCTACAGTTATTTATATTATTGCTAATACTTACTTATTTTAACTTGTTGTTATCCAAAACAAACCATAAACCTATTTCATGAAGACCCTCCATGTTAAGGAAGATCGGCAAATTTCAATAAATATCACACAAAAAATCATTGTACAATGGTTTTATTGATGGCCTATAATAGCAGAAGAGGTTTTTTTATTTATTAAATTACGTAAAGAATGTGAAGGAAAGGGGGAAGAGTTGCCTAAGAAGGTAAGCCTATCGAACCCAAGTACCTCAAACAAAATGGTACTATACAAGAAAACAATGGAGGATTGGAGAATACCTCTCTTCAAATACATGACACATGGTGAATTAAGGGCCACAATAAATCCTATAATAGAGAAGAAAGAAGAAATACATGAAAGTGCAATTTTCACAATGGCGGAAGGCTTGAGAAGAATGGAACTACCAAAATATGCATTGTAGGTTTTCAAATAAAACAATGGATACATAAAATGCACATTTTTGCAACAAAAACATCTAACCATTGACCAAACATGGTATGGAGCATTTAGAAGAGATCGATGGTGGCCCATGATGGAATCAATTGATGTTCAAATCCACTTCATTTATGATTGCCCCAAATGTCTTAGGAACTTTTGAAAAGTTTTTTGCAACATAATTTGTGGAACAATCATAGCCCACTCGAGCAATAATAATGAGTGGAAGAGTTCATTGGTAGAATACCTTACCCATGGATGTTTGGTAGAACGCAACATTTCAAAAACACAACAGAAGTTCATTTCTAAACAAAATAAATAATGTTTTATTGAAAAAAAAGTTAAAGAAAATATTGTCAAACTGAGAAATTAATATATGTATTGCATGATGAGAAGTCAACGAATACATACAAGGAAAATATATCATAGAATTAGGGGAGCAGCTTAGCAGGGAGGTGATTTGGCAATTAGTTTTGTTTGCATCATATTGGTGGGCTACAAGCCGTGCAAATGTTAAGCACATATGTAATGTGGAATGTTTGATACGTAACAGAGCCTTGCATTGGGCACCCATACCCATGCCCAAGCCCATACCCACCCATGCCCATGGGTTTAATGTGGGCATGGGTGCCGATGATATGATAATGGGTGGCCATGGGTGGGCACGGCATCCCAATGGGTATGGAATGGGCATTGCTTCCCAGTGGGCATGGGTGGGCAATCTGAAAGGGGCCTTGTTTTTCCCGATCATGTCACGCGTAGCGCGTTCAATTTTGTGTATCCCAACATCTAGTTCAAAATCATAATGCAATTTTTTCGATGCTGGCAATACTCTCACCCCAAAGCACTCGGGGCTGAAGCTTGCGATATTCAATGACCTTTTATTCCTATGATCAAATCAAAACTTGCAGTCCTCATAAACGTGATTCCTTCTTCCAGGCACACATCCTTAAGTTTATAGTATGGGCACAGGCTTGGCACTGGTGGGCACGACATTGGTATGGGTTGGGCATGGGTGGGCAAAGGTCGCAACTGATATTAATGGTCTGGGCATGGGTGGGAAAAGGTTGCAGCTGATATTAATGGTCTGGGCATGGGTGGGAAAAGGTTGCAGCTGACATTAATGGTCTAGGCATGGGTGGGCAAAGGTTGCAGCTGATATTAATGGTCTGGGCATGGGTGGGAAAAGGTTGCAGTTGACATTAATGGTCTAGGCATGGGTGGGCAAAGGTTGCAGCTGATATTAATGGTCTGGGCATGGGTACAATTTCAATTGACAATGCAATGCTTTGATACGTAATGGGCCACAATGAAAAAATAAAGAATAATAGGTAGCAACCATCCCTAAAGATGGGTGATTTGAAAAAAAAAGCAACCATAAATGATGATTAGAGAAAAAAATTATGACCTTAAATTATGAGGGAAATTAAGCAATTTTTGAATTTCATGAAGAGTTGGGAAAACCAAAATATGAACCACAAGATAATTTCTTGAAAGAAGGTGAATTAAAATGGAGATGTTAAAATATGCATCACAAAGATACACTAAAAATGAGTACCTCATTTCTTAATGGATAAAATGTCATGTACCTCTCCATGAAGAGTGCCCAAAACACCATGGGCACGAGGGGGACCCCGGAGTGACACCCGGGATTTGTGGCGCCGTTGGTGAGAGGGCCCAAGTGATCCTAGTGTGGGTGAGGGCTTCGGGCGTTGGGAATGCCTCCCACCCATGGAGACTAGGAGGCACGAGGGTAAGGCCACAAGCTATGTGTAGCTAATGGCATGTCAATTTTAGAATGCTCAAAAACACCTCAATTGGAGGTGTGAGCTAAGAGATATGGCAATTTGAGTGGGGCGTTGTCCCGAGACAGCGCCCTGAAATAGCAGTGGCATGGGAGTGGCTCCCCGGACTACAGTCCTACCTCTTTAATACGACACTCGATAATATGACAACCTCGATATTATGATACAAATTTCGTAAACCAAACTTCCTAGTTCAAATCTACCTCTATACTACGACTATGACAATGTTAATACGACACTCCTAGACCCCCAAATGTCATATTATAGAGGTAATAAATGCATTTATATGATGGGTCCCACACACTTATATATACATAAATACATAATTTATTTTAAATTCATAAATCTTATACATATGAAGTTTGGATTAAGGAAGTTTAAATGTAAAATGATGAAATAAACATGAGAACCATGGGAACTAGGTTTTCTTTCTAAAACCCTACTCACACTCACAACACTCATCAACTAGTGTCTTTTTCGCAACAGCTCTTACCTTAAACCCTAAACTAACATCCACAATCTGGATTCGAGGTTTTTAAATCAAATTTTATTTGATTGATGTGTTTTGCATATTGTTGGAAAGCTATTGAAATTTCGCTTTTTTTGGTGGCAGTCTTGCTTAATTCCGAGTTGTATAGACAAAGTTATGAGCATATAAAGGTCGCCTAGTTCTAGAAATTGATTGATTTGGTTTTGCAATTTGTGAGGTCAGTTCTTATCCGATTACGCCCTTCTTTACATTTTTGGAAAGCTATGAAGATTTTGCTTCTTTTGGTGGTTGTTTTGCTCAATTTCAGATGTGTATTGGCAGAGATGTGTGGATTTGAAAACTGCTCAAGTTCCAGATATTGATTTCAAGACAACCATTTGGTTTTGCAATTTGTGAGGTGAGTTCTAATCCGATTACTTTGTTTTGGATCTTGTTGGAAAGTTGTTTTTACTGTGCTTTTTTTGGTTGTAGTCTCGCTCGATTTCAATGTATATCAACTGAGTTACAATAGTTTAAAGGGTGATGTCTGAATTGCAGTTTCATAATTTCATTGTGGTATATTGTTGTCACTTTCAGGATGGAACTAGATGGGAAAAGAAAGAGAGCAGATTTAACTCTATTTGAGAAAAGAGAGCTAGTACAAATTCACCAATCAAATCCCAATTCGACTCAACAAATGATAGCAATTGATTTTAATAAGAGGCACAAGGGGAAGGAAGTTAAGAGAAACACTATCTCTCAGATTCTTAAGAACTCTACAAGGATCTTGGAGGCTGGTGACAACCTCAAAGATATGAAGCGAAAGAAGGCACCAGTGTATCTAGAGCTTGAGAGCGCTCTATTAACCTGGTTCAAATAGGGCCACATTTTTATCTGAATCTCAGTTTGATATTAATGTTGTTATCTCTTATGACTCTATGCTTTTGAGTTTGATGTTGCTTGGGATCAACCTCTGAATTGTTATGATAAATTTGCAGATTCATAGTAAAGATGGATCGGTTTCAGATGAGCATTTGGTTAGCAAGGCCAAGAAATTCAAAGAAGCATTTCTGGAGCAAACTGGAGTCACTGCAAAATTTGTGAGCAGATATGAATCATTCAAGTTTTCAAATGGGTGGTTTGAGAAGTTTAAGAATAGGCACTAGATTCAAAAATAAGTTTAAGAAGTTGTTGCATCAAAAGTCATAAGATTTTAGGTGTTGTTTTGAGTGAGTAAATTAACCCTTTGCTTTTATTTATAGGGTCAACTTTCATGGAGAGAGTGGTGAAGCTAATGCAGAAGTTGTTGCTCAAGCAATGAGTCGAATGCCTATATTGTTAGCAACATACAAACCTGAAGATGTTTATAATCTGGATGAGACAGGCTTGTATTTTCGTGCACAACCAGCCAAAACTCTTGCACAAAGAAAGGTGAAGGGCAGCAAGATACAAAATGATCGTTTATTTTAGCATTTGCAGTGAATTCCCCAGAACAGACAAACTGAAACTCTTGGTAATTCACAAGTCACAACGACCGAGATGCTTTGGTCGATGGAGTCCTTCCGACATTGTGTATTGGCATGCAAATACTACTGCATGGATGAGGTCATATATTTTTGAGACTTGGATGCAAAAGCTTAACAACCATTTCAAAGGACAAAATCGTAATATCATGCTGATTATGGACAATGCTTCATGTCATTCCTTGTCTGGTGTGCAACAGAAACAATTGTCAGGTTTTACGTCATTACCCATGACAAATGTGACAATTGTTTTTCTGCCTCCTAATTGCACAAGTGTAGTGCAACTGTTGGACCAAGGCATAATTGCTGCTTTCAAATTGCGATACAAGTCCAAGTTGCTTGAATGGGTTTTATCGCAGTTTGATTTAGATCAGCAACATGATTTGAGAAAAATTGTACCCAACGTTAAACAAACAATTCTCTGGAGCCATAAAGTTTGGACAGATATGGATCCTCAGATTATTCAAAACTGTTGGAGAAAATCAGGAATTTTGCCACCTGATTGGAGTGCACACTTTGCTAATGAGGACCAAAGAGACAAATCGAGACTGATCAAGGAGTCCGAAGACCTGGCCCTTCTTATATCAAAACTGCAGCTTGGATCAAATGAGATGCCATTTGAAGAGTATGTGGTAATGGAAGGTGAAGACATCATTGAGGCTGAATATTGCATGTCAGAGCTGGTTGATATGGCCTTAGGACAGAGAATAAAGCCAGCTAGTTTGGACCTTACTGCTGAGACCGTAAACCCTTTAGATGTTGATGAGAGACCTCCACCTATTGTGAAACTGACAGATGCTCAACAACATGCTCAACTATTAGCTACATTTTTTATGGACAATTCATTAGACTTCACTTTCGCAGATCTGATGAAATTGCAGGGCATAATAGAGAAACTCAATAAGATATCTGTTGCTAACTTGAAATGGCAACATCAGCGGACTATTGATTCCTTCTTCAAGTCCACATAGGTTTAGTGAGGAGAATTTGCATATTTGTAATACATTTGAAAGAATACTCATTTTTATATATGACAAAATATCTCAAGTGTGTTTTTATGAAGTACCTCGTTATTGTGACAACCAGGTCCAATTTGTCATATTATTGAATATGTGACACCTCGATAATACGCCCTTTTTCTCGTTTCCCAAACATGTCATATTAAAGAGGTAGGACTGTACGAAGCTTTGAAGAGGCATAACTTCCTCAATACTTGCCCGAATGGGGCAAATGAGTAGTCTATCGGCATCTACGTGAAACGTAAATGACAATGGAATGGTCGAATGGTAGCATCAAAGATCATATGAAGAAGAAGATATGGGGTTCTGAAGTTGTTGGGGGCTTCCAGCCCCAACGGCTAAAGGAAAATATTTACTTGGCCCCAAGTGTTGGGAGAGAGACAAAACATTATTTGACGATGGGGTAGGGGCCCTGCCTAGAGTCCTAGAGGTTTATATGGGTGAGGTGGTGTGGCCTCATCCACCCGAGGCTGAACGGCACGGCCTCCATGCGCATTGGCCCAATGTGAAGGCACAATTGCTAAATATGGCTTGAGTTATTGTAGTGTTGCTCCGACAACGCGATGATCAACATAAGATTGGACTTTCATGGGTGGAAGTCCACATCTTAGTAGTGGTTATTAATTAAGGAGTGAATATCAAATGAAAGAGTAGGAGGGTTGGTCCCCCTCCTATGTACTAAGAAGGTCCGCTGTATGGGGAGCTAACAATTCGCATGGCGGAATGTGAAGGATTAGCGCTCGTAATCCTTGATATTGTTGGAAAAATGACCAAGTTACGTAAGGGGAGCTAGCAAGGGTTGCGACACAGCCCCAGCGGCTAAAGAAAAATGTCTACTTGACTTCAAGTGTTGGGAGAGAGACAAAATGTGACTTGACGGTGGGGTAGGAGCCTTGCCTAGAATCCTAGAGGTTTATATGGATGAGGCGGCATGGCTGGCCAAACCCACCTGAGGCCGAACGGCATGGCCTTCACGGACATTGACCCAATGTGGGGGCATAATTATTTAGTATGGTTCGGGTTGTTGTAGTGTTGCTCCGGCAATGCGATGATCAATTTAAGATTGGATTTCCATGGATGAAAGTCCACATCTTACCATTGGTTACCGATTAAGGGGTGAGTCCCGAATGCAAGTGTAAGAGTGTTGATCCCCTTCTTATGAACTAAAAGGTCTACGGTATTGGGAGCTAACCTTTCGCATGGCGGAATGCGAAGGATTAACGCTCGTGATCTTTGCTAAAATGGAAAAATAACCAAGTGAGTTAAGGGGAGCTAGCAAGGGTTGTGACAGTAACACTCTTACTTTTGTGTTGTTGTATATTTTTCTAGTTATATTTTGTTGCACGATGTATTATGTATAATGATGTTTATTTACACGACATTTTGGTCATAATTTTTTTTAATACAAATGCTCTCAAAGAAAGATCCCCTTTTTTTTGGTGATTAGGAGGAAGAGTTTTGGAAACGATAAATTCTTTAAAAAATAATTTTTTTTGCATGTTGGGTAGGTATGTAGATATAAATTGATTTAGTAAATTGATCTAGGAAGGTGAGTAAGTTAACAAGCCCGTAACTTTGAACTTCTTGGAACGTATTATGGTTTCATTAGATTATCTAAAACCTTAGGTTTTTAAACTTCAATTTTTATTTTATCTAACTCAAAAATTGTTGCTAATTATTTTAAGATCACATCAATATGATAGCAAGATTTAGTAATTTTCATGGTTGATATGTATAATTGATTTAGATTCATAAATTTTTGAGAAATTATGATAAAAACATGCAATAAAATTTTGGTCCAAATTTTTAAGATTATATTTAAGATAATTATGCATTTTGGGGTAAAAAAACCCATATAAAATTGATAATTTTCAATCAAAATAATATTAAATTTCTATATATAACAATCAGGAAAAGAAAAATACATTAAATATGTAATTTAATGTCAGTGACTATATGGAGTTACGCAATGCTATGTCTAATTATTGAATATATCATATTTTACCAACAATTATTAAATTGGTTGTTTGGACATTGTACAACTTCACTTGGTGAAATTACAACAATAATAAAAATTATGACATTGTGTAATCCGAATAGTAGGTGGCATTAAATAACATATTTAATGTAGTTCATCCTTCATTTAAAAATATCTTGTGAACAACCATCTTTTCATATTGGAATGAAACCATTGTCATGGACAAGAAAATCTCATGAGGAACACGATGATACCTACTGTGACCTTCCTAGCACCTTCCTTTTGGATGAATTTGCCCTCAAGAGTCATCCTTTATGGCCTCGTAGGAAGTTAATACTTCTATATAGATGGGTTAATTTTGTTTATTAATCCCTAATTTTGCGCACGGGCAGCGCCTCCTTGAATCGTTTCTTCTCGTCTTACAAGGTCCCCGCAGCCGGAGCGTGGTTTGATACAACCAGCCCAAGCAGTCTAGCTCTTCATTAGAAACGTTTTCAGGGTTCGAGTGGATTTGCGGTGCTTGGACAATCTGACTGCGAAAAAGGATTGAGTGGGACGGGGAAACATGTTAAGAACCGTAGAAGCAGCCGCCCTTCTGGCAGTGCTAGGGGACGAGAGATCTTTTGAGAGCCATGTCTCGAGCTTCAACATTACATTCAAACGCCACCAGCACTTCAAAGCCTGTTGTTGTATACTCTTACTTCTTGAGGTGCGCTGCATGCGCCCTGCTACTTATGCTCATGCTGTTTATCGTCTTTACTTTTTGGAATTTTCTGTCGTCATCAGCAGTAGATGTTGTACGATTGAATAAAGTGTCTGCCTCAGGTTTGAAGAAGGAACGCGACTAACTTTTAATTGCGACCTCAGAAGTTAAGTAAAAGTGAGGATTTTAAGTAACAGTATCTATGGATTCATCCTTTCGAGAAGTAGTTGGATATCAGGCGGTGCTTCTTTGTAATTTCAAAAGTCGCTACGAAACTCAGAATTTAGGGTTTGTAATGCATATTCTGGAATGATGGTCATACGGTTATCAAGTGTGTACCTAGGGGTCTAAGAACCTATCCTCGATGTTGAAGTGGCGAATGCAGTCAGATGGAGTGCCGACACTTGTTATCAGGTCTATGAAATTAGCATTACCACGAGGTTAGGATTTTGCAGATTTAGTCCAGGTTTTAGAAACCAGGACTTATTCTGCAAATTTGTTATGACCAATTGTTGCGGATTGATGGATCTGCATCCATTATTGGTAATATGCTCGATGCATAGATCTACATACCTACCGATAACAGAGGAACTGAAGAGCCCTGAAATTACTGGATATTTCTATAGGATCGACGAGTATTGAAGCAGTCTCAACGGCTTGTAGCCTTCTACATCTTGTTTGATATATACCACAATCAGCTGGTGGGCATCAATCCATTCATATCGATTCTAATTGATGTAAGTTTTCAATTCTAATCTTTGCAGCGCTGCATACTTTCAAGGTGTTCCTAGGAAGTTGTAGAGGGTTGGCCAAATGTGAAATGTTACATGCAATTGATTCGGTTCTTGTTTATGTGAAAACGTCGATATGACTATCTGATTCCAGTCAAGCCTCATAAGCTGTCCAAATTTTCTGTGGGTTGGAATCTGTTCTGTATCTGGGTAATGACATTGCACTGGAGCTAAGAGGAGTTTAGTGTGCTCCCGAGCATTCTTTGTTGAGGTAGTGCTCTCATAGTCCACTTATGCAGTTTATGCCTCCCACGTTCCAGCCAATATGGATTTCTGGTTTGTTTGGGTTCCCAATGTACGCTTGATTGAGTGTGTCCACACATGTACATGAAGATTGGATACGTAGTGTTTATCTATAAGGATTTGGGCTAGAACAAGGTGATGTATACTCAAATATAGGATCACATTGTTCACCAATATCCTAAACCATATCTCTTAAATCTCAGCATTGAGTGCTTGGTGCAATGTGTCATATTATGTAGAATAAATTGAAATGATTATAATGCATGTGGCATATTATAATCACACAGGTCATCTGGATCATCAGCTACACCTGTATCTTAAAGTGAAGTATTGGCTCTAATAACCAGGCTCATGGAAATTCATAGGTGACAGCATATGGAGTTACTTTTGGGTTCACGAATCTGTTGCATGATGTATATAAATCCCCATTTTGTTTACAAAGGTGGGTACTTACTATGCTGCAGGCAGCTTCAAATGAGTCTGCAGATAAGGTTGAGCAAGCATTTCTTCTCCAACTTCTTCAGTCACTAAACAGCAACAAAAAAGAGGTATTTCTCAGTTCTTTGTCTAATATAGTTCAATTTTCTGCAGCTTTCTGAAAATAATTTACCGGGGAGCAGCCAGATATATGAAATTGGTATTTAACTTGTTAGCTGAGTTGTAGTTTATGATTGTAGCAGACGTTTGCAGAAGATAATCAAGGTGGAGGTTGTATGACAAGTGAAACAAATTCCTATATATATATGTAAAAGGGAATAAAATTGTTTTTCTTAGAACCAGGATGGAGCAGGAAATTATTGCCCCTTGAGTTTTATTGGTGCTTGTTGGAGGAGTTAGTGCATTTGGGAGCACAGATATAAAATTGACTTCAGTTTTCTTACATCTGTATTGATGTAGAGAACTTTCTAACCTTGAGGTAGTAAACTTGTTAAAATAATCCTGGCTACTGCTATTTTAGATATACACTACCTGTATTTCAATAATGTTCTCTGTGTAAAGGTTATTGTCTCAAAATAGCAACTAACTAATTCACCCTAGTTTCTTTTGCAGGTTCTGACGAAGTCAGCAAGTGACTATATTGCCACCTTTGATCCTTGTACACATGTATTATCATTCCCTTAAAAGCTGCTCTAGGTCTTGCAGTTCCTTACAGCAGGATTTGGAGGAATTTTCAGTAGTACTTTGAAATTGCAAAGGCCTTGTTTTCATTTTGCATGAATTTATGGAAGTGGTGTCTTTCTGATAGACTTTTATTGGGTCACTTTAATAAATTTGTCAGCTGTGTTTTCTGCAGACATACATCACTCGAGATGTATTGAGACATCAGTATGCTGACAAGCTTCCATCTGAGCGCCACATGAGTAGCTTTAATATAGGTTCTATCAGCAATGTTGTTCCTGATCCTGATGGTCCCCAAGGTCATGATCCTGATAATTCAGAGTATGTTTCTTTCAGTTCATGCATGTATACAAATTGGTACTTTGCGTAGTTTTATTGAGGTTAGGAAGATCCCTATTACTTATGTGTTGCCGTGAATGTGTCAGACTCTATTTTCTGACCTTTTAGATAAAAATGGTTGACCCTTTCTCTGGTTGAATGTAATGGCTTTTTGAAAAGAAGTTCCTTCTCTCCATAGTTTTTATGAGAATTCATATGTTATTAACATGCTTTAATTTGGTCCCATTATCTGGTATGTGTAGTTCATACACAAAGGGATGAAAGAGATGTTGTGATTGTGTGGTTGTATGTTGGTTGCAGTTCTTTTTTTGTGAATAGACTTTAGAATGCTATTGTGTCACACAGGTTCAAGGAGTATGTCATGTCGTTGCTTGAACTCATGTTTTTGGGCTGAAATGGTTGACTAGCATATGTGTGTGACTCACTTACAGATTCGGAGTGCCAGGAGTGGCAGTACAGCTGGGTGCTGGAAATGGGGATGCCTTGGCCACTGCATTAATAAAGACATCTTCTCTGAATGGGCTAGAGCCACCCTGGGTGCGTCCAGCCCCACCAAGGCTTCCTCCTCAAGAAGGAGAGGTAATTTCCTTGGAATTTTAATCTAAATCCATTGACTTCAACGTTTTTAGAGAGGGGTAATGTGATAAGTTGACAACTGCATGAAGAGTAGGCTGGCAGATCTTGATAGTGCTGATTGTAGCACTAGTTTCTGGTTATTGCTCCTCAGCTTTTGTTGGGAGGTTCAAGGTTAACAGATCTATGCTATGAAATGTTGACGTGCAGATGATTTGGCAAATTCCTGACACCCAACATGAATTTCTTTGGGATTATGGGATGTGTGCTGACACAAGCCAAGGAGCTGTTGTTCGGGAACTTATTAGCCGTGCTTGCAAGGGTGCCCTTGCCCCTGCTCAGCATGAGGTTTAATTCTACACTCTCATCTCATCTCTTTGTTGTTCGTGCGGTTGTCCTTTCAATTCTGAGATAAGTCATATTTACAAATTCTTACTGGGAGATTCTACTTGTACACTACAGAGAGTAGGGAAGTATGCTATGTTGAATGCCAGAATCTTCATTCTTCATTCTCTTATCGGGTAGGATTAAAAGATGTAGAGCACATTGATGGACTTTCAATGGCACTGTCCTGTTTTGGATGTGAAGAATAATGTTGAGAAAGGCATGAGTTCAAGTGGTGAACATTTTTCCCAGAACGCTCTCGCTGCTGGGGTTTATGGTGTCCTTATCAGTTTATTCTGTGTTAAGATTTAGTCATCTTAGTGTTATGGATACGAGACAACCATAGGATCCACCGCTGGTTGTTTGTGCTGGCTCCCTCAAGGTTTCAGTTGTTGCCAAAGGAGGTAGTTCTGAAGGGACATAATTGTACAGTGCCATGTGTCAGCTGGTCTCGGGAATAGGATGCATCAAACGATTTCAGGTAGTTCCTTCTTATATCTGGTTGTGCTGACACACAGCTTCATGAGCAATGACTTGGTGGTTTTCCCCATCATGACCTCCTATCGTATTCATCCTACACTTTCTAAACACTAATTTACATATCAGGACTACCTCCACAGCAGGATCTGAATATGATCTAGTTGACCTTATAATGCAGACAAGTTCCTGTTTGTTTCTAGAGACTAATTTGATTACCTCTTTGTTGGGTTCAAGAGGTTGTTACCAAATGGCTCGTTTGCAGTGAGGTTGATTTTATGTTCTACAATGTCTACCTTTGTGCTGGATTAATTTTGATACCGGTGCTGCTTAGTGGTCATATTATTAGCATGCACGTAATGAGTGATCCAAACTCAAGGTTTGAAATCTAGGTACAAGACTGTGGCTTGCAGGATGCTCTATCATGGTAGCTTTGGTCAATGACAGGACCATTCAACATCAAGCTCACAGGCGTTCTTCTTTTGTGACAGAAAGTGTTGACGGAGCTGGAGGCTGATCCCAAGCTTGTGTACCACTGTGGCTTGACTCCACGGCGATTGCCTGTAAGTTCGTTTTATCATGGAGGTTATTGCATATTCATTTGCAGACATGATTATCTGCTGCATTTCACTCCTGCTTGAAGTCACATGTGATTTGAGAAGTGTAGGTGGTGTATAGGTTATTCAGATCAATCTGTATAGTGAGAGTCCTCAAAATTCGTTAGCACTTCTTTGGTAATGCCATGTAACTTTTACAGTCATGCAGTGCATTTCAGTAGCCATTATTGGCACACGTTGCATTGTGCATAGCACACCGCATTCTCAACTGTTAATTGATGTTATTTCAACAGAAATGAATATGACCCAGTCTTTTTTAATATGAAACAATCAGTTTCAGATATTGATGCGTACTCTATACAATGTCATTAGGAGTCAGTGCTTGGTATATCTAAGAGTTCTCAGATTATGAAGATTGATTCATCAGTCGAATGCACCTATGTGTTTTAGAAACACAATTCTCACAAAGAAGTAACTTTTGATAATGTAAGATCTTTGGAAAGAACAGTAATCAATTATGATGGAATCAATAGTTGTGTAGTGAATCTCAAAACCAGTTTTACTTGGGCATACTGATAAGTGCAATCTCCATGTTGAAAGCTCAATTACAATCTATACATCAGGAGAAATATTTGATCACCCTGGTTGCAAATTTAGACAATGGTGCAAATTCTTCCTTTTTATACAAGTCATTCATATCGTCCCTTATTTGCAAGCTACACTGTTTACTGATGAATGTGCAGGGTGATATTTACATATTTGATGGCTGCCTTGCCTGTATTACTTCTATAATTGTTTCTTACTGTATATGCTCATGTAATCCTTATACTGCAGGAATTAGTAGAGAACAATCCGGTGATTGCTGTGGAAGTCTTGCTGAAGCTAATGAAATCAAATCAGATTACTGAGTGAGTGCACACTCCTGAAATTTGTAATCATAAATAGACATTTTCTTCCAATTACCTGGTCTTGTGATTCAGGATTGTATGGCCTGTTTTGACCAAAAGTTGTCGATTGTTTTGGGTCTGTTTGTAATGGGTTACTCTGACATGTGTCACAGCTACTTCAAGGTGCTTGTGAACATGGACATTAGTCTTCATTCCATGGAAGTTGTGAACCGCCTTACGACAGCAGTTGACCTGCCGACTGAGTTTGTGCATATGTACATCTCCAACTGTATATTGTCATGTGAAAATCTTAAGGTTTGGAGGATTATCCACCTTATATCCCATTTTTTCAATATGGTGGCTTCCGTATATGATAGTGCTTTTTCCACTTTCAGGCTTATGCTTTAAATTGAGATACTTATGAGGATATTTCTTGCAGGACAAGTACATGCAAAACCGTTTGGTCCGGCTGGTTTGTGTATTCCTGCAAAGCTTGATTCGAAATAAGATAATCAACGGTAAGTCTTGTGCTGGACAGCACTGTCTTTAACTCCCTTCCTAGTTGACATTTAGTCCCATTTGTATATAAAGTGCACCAATTTGATTTAGTATGGAGGGGAAATAGGTGATATTGACATTAATTATTGCAATAGAGGACAGTGTGTATTGTGGTACTGTGTAATTAGTAATAGGAGTATTGTGTGCAGGTGCAGAACCCCAGTCTGCACCTCATACTCCTATTACCTCCCTTGGTGGCAAGGTAATAGGAGTATTGTGTATTGTGACAGGTAATAGGAGTGATAATCGCTCTTGACATGCATGGAGTGCCAAATGAAAGTTGGATACATACTCCTATATTCGAAACCGAACAGCATCAGTTAAATCCTTTGTATCAATCAAACGACAGAATAATGTCCACCGTGGGTAATTAGTGCAAACTACACTAGATGTCAATAAAAAGTAGATCGGAAATTAGTTATATTTTTCCACTCCTAAGTTCAGCATAGGAATTTGACAGTAGTGTGGCCCACACAAAAAATAAATTTGGTGGGTTGTGTTTGCTCATGGTCAAGTCTTGCAGACTGGGGTTCTGCACATTGGGACAGATGGGAACCCCTTGATAGTAAGGGGCCACCATGGTGGTTTTGTAGCTTCTAGTAGAATGTGGAGGGAACCAGTTAACTTTATAAATCGGATGGTCACTAAATCGTTTCATGGTGGTCCTGGTATCTGTTATTCCTGATCTATTTTATAGTATGCATAGTGCAGACATGTGTTCGAGTCTATACAGAGAAGTCTGGTAGGAGAGCCAAACTGCTGTCATTGCTCATGGAGCTGTCTGTTGGCACATAGATTTGCACTTAGAATCATGGACCCTTCTTTGACAATAGAGACATGCTCTTAAGCTGATATGGGTTTAGGAATCTTATGCCAGGAATGTATTGGCATTTTTGATATGGATTGTCAATATGCAGCAGTTTTGAGTTGTATTTACGAGCATCTGAAAGCAGTTCCTACAAATTCCTTACCTTCAAAAAATGTGGGATGTGGCAGTGCAAGACTTGTTCATAGAAGTGCAGGCGTTCTGCATTGAGTTCTCACAGATCCGAGAGGCAGCGGGTTTGTTTCGACTGCTGAAGACCCTTGAATGCCCACCCCTGCATTGACCAATCAAATGTACTCTGGTTGTATGAAGTGCGAGACTTGTTTAGGAAAGTGCAGCATTTTTGCATCAGGAGGTAAGGGGGCATACAGATTGTTTAATTGGATTATCAAAGGGCACCAGAGCACCCATCATGATGGCTTTGAAAGGGTGTGTGCTCTTTTACACCTGTATATTACTTTTATCTTCCACTTGTTATTCAAGGCTTCAAGTAGTTCTCATACTCTGGCAATTTTTTCCTTCTGACCTCACTCCATACTATGTACGGTTCTCATGTCTGTCTATATCCTGGTCAACAAAGACTGCACCTACAGTCACTTCTTACACCTCAAATGTTTGCAGAATTTTGGGTATTGTATTTTGCAGTTTTGATGCCAGTACCCAGAATGCAGTTATTTCAGGTAATTTGCATCTAGTTGACCTCTGATTTGAAGACATTTTGTTGAATGATGTTAGTTTTGTGCTTGTTATTGTCGCATACCTATTTAAGTGCATCATTTAAAGCGTACCTATACCCTTGCGCTATGTCAAAATAAGAAATATCTAAAAAGTAATTTTTTTGTCAGGATTATTCTATCTGAAACAAAGAGGTCTCTTTAGTCTCCATAATCTCCTTAATTCACCGATTGACCTTAGCTATTAGCTGGATAAGCCCAATTGTAAATAATTACTAAAGTCTACCATGTCGTTAGTTTGAAGCAGTGCCCGGGAAGTTTTTGGGCATAGTCGGTCAAGATCCTAGTGATTCTAAAGCCAACTGGTTACATGTTCACATCTTCCGGTTTTGCTTTATTCATTTGAGGTATATTCTATAGATTTCTCTAAAATTATCCGTAAATTTTCTGAAGTCTTGAACTTCAACTGGTTATTTCTCGAACTCAACTGGTTCATCTGCAACTAACTGCCGGTTCTTCCCAGACATAGGTTTGCAGTGCGCAGTGCCTAATAGCCCTGGCACTTGAGCTCTTAAACGGGCCTACCACAGCTGCAGCTGGCCGTAGCTCCCACCAATGTGGGCCCGTTCAAGAATGTACGACTGTGGTACATCCGGTTTGTTTAGGAGCTGTGGAGACCTGTACCAGTGCGGGGTCCACTGCTGCGGCATGCTCACCCGGCTGCACTGGCCTCATGTGCCAGGGCCATATGTCGGCAGCATCAGCTTTGAAACTTAAATACACATCCTTGAAATTGCCCTTGGAGGTAACCTGTTCCAGACAACCACTTACGAGATAGACATATTTTTGAGTTTTGAACAAACAATATTGCTCTATGTTCACAACAGTGGAATCCATCCTGCAAATCATGACTTCAAAAGCCAGCCGTTAGAACCTGGCAATGTCATCATATACAATGCTCAAATCACAGCCTACATATCCATAGGCATTTCATGACAACATTCCTGTCAAACCCTTAGTCCTATACTCAATCCCTTATGTTTATGGAAACCAATAGCCCACATTTTGCAAACTCAATAGTTTTAATCCACTATTCTGCAACACAGAAAGCACTATGTAGTTTTCCATAGTATACTAAGACCACTTTGATGTGAAAGTTTGAAACCTGTACTAATATTGTGAGGTTATTTGAACTGTATCATATGTTATGGAACTCTTTATTATATGCTTGCAATAATGGACAGTCCTCCTCCACTAGGTTTTGAGGTGGCAGATCTGGGTCTTCAGTTCTAAGGTAGAGGGTGCTTAAACTAACACTATGCAATTTAGCCTATTTTTGGAGTCCATTTGGAAAGTGGTGTGCATGATTGGCTTAGACATGGTAGAAACAAAAATGAAATAGATTTGTACATCATACGAACGTGCTATAAATTTTTTAACCCATTGACCCCTATCTTTTAAAATCCCTTCCTAGATCCACATTTTTTCCATTGCAAACAACTTCCAAAACTGACTTGACACTTGTCTAAAACCAACCTTGTTTTTTGGTCCAAAATCAACCTTGTTTCCTCCCAAAATTGCCCTTGCCTTTTGCCTAAACTACCCTTGCACTCCAATCAACACACAACCCAATAAAATATTTGAGCCCCTATAACTTTTGTGTCTTGGATCTTAAGAAAACATATAAGTAGTCCACCCCTGGTTATATTTTGACGCTTGTGCAAATTCAATCCCATTTTTGCCAAAATTCAATCCCTCATTCTCCTGAAATCGCCTCCCTATCCTAGAGACATTCGGATGGTTTAAGGTGTGTTCTGGTTGTGGGATTAAGAGATTTGCATAGGTATCGTTTTTGGGTGGGGTGTTTGTTAAGGCACCCTCTACCTTAGCTTACATTTCCAAATATAGAAAGAAAAGAAGAAAGAAGAAACGTTAGTGTTTGTTTTACACTAACATGCGATGTCAGTTCACTGCCTCTAATCCATGTTTGTGTGGTCATGGGGGACATAGGTGGCTTAGTACCTATTTCATAGGTGGACCGCAAATTTCCAAATCGACATTTAAATTACTTGAATAGTGTCGCCTGGCATTTGTATGCATGTTTCACTTTGGAACATCAACTCAAGTATCAATTTTGACTGGAACATGCTCATGTCCTTATCATATTTCTTCTTGTTCATACCCGTGTACAAATTGATACCTCCAATGGCGGGTCAGGCGGGGTCATGACATGGTGAGCCTCCGGACTGTCCTTGACCAACTTGTACATGTCATGACTGCTACATTGTTTATGGTATTGGGGGACACTCATTGATCAGAGTTATGCAATGCTATAACTTTCTATTTTGGAATGCAAGTATTTTAGGTTCTGCAATGTCCAAAGTTCCTATGTGTGTTTAGTTTGTACAATATAAGAGTTTGTGGTAAGAAACTATAGCATTACAAGTGACTTTAAATGCCACAAATGGTGGTCAGATATCCAAGATTCGCGCTTGGGCACACCACCGATTAGAGTAAACAATGCCAAAGAGTGATAGGGAGAAGTGTTAGGGGCCAACCGCACTTGCTACTTAGCAAGCAACTTTAGTTTAGCTAACATGCTTGTTAAGCAAAATTGATATGAACTAGTAATGGTTGGATGATTGAGTTGTTAGCCTTAACCCCTAAAGCATTGCTGCGACCATTTTTGGTTGCGAGGGTGAAGGAAAAAATAGCTAGGGGTTGCTATCAAACCGGTTGGGGTATGGAGGCCATGGGATTTTGCTTGTACCTTCTCAAAAATGGCATAAGGAGCATGTTGGGGTTGCGGGGTGCCAAATATGGGGGGCACATGGCCAACCGGTCTCACATATTGTCTCCAAATCTTTGTGTATCAAATTGGAGAGGGATTTATTCTTGAAAACATGTTGGTTAGTGAAGCAAAAGTGTTCCTAATAAATCTTAGGGCCACTTCACACATGACCCAAGATGACCTTGTAATGGTGAGGACCCTTGACTCTCATCCAAAGGCCGTACCATGGGTGTTGGGAAAGCCGTTTTATGTGGTCACGGGCCCTCAAGCATAGTGTGAAGTGAGAATGGACCATATTGCAGGACCATTGCATATTTTTTTGGCAGAAAAAGAGGGGAGGATTTGGTTTAATATAATATGTCTCAAACTTTATCAATTTAAGAGAATTACTTGGTGGTGTTTGTCTGTCCTAGAATATGTCCTAGAATCTATTCTGGAATTTGCCCTGAAATATGCCCTGAAATCTGTCTTGAAATTTGTCATGCTAGAAAAAATATTAAAAAAGTCATGGTCTCCCGGAATTTGCGTCAAGCCCACCTCTTGGAGGTGGGCCTGACGCAAATTCCGGTAGACCATGCACCCTTATCCACAACCTGCCATGTAGGACTCCATGTAGACTTTTCATCCACGAACTTTTCTTTGGGCCTTTAGGCCTTCACCTCCTAGTGTGAAGTGAACTTGGACAGTCTCCGCCTTTTCGACCAATGATCTCTTACATTGCCATGGTCAGGGGCCTTCAGCCTTGTGTGTGAAGTGGCCCTTAGAGCACTTATATGCAATTCATGTAATCATTGACATTCAAGAGATGCATCATTGGCATTTAGAGCATGGAGCTTTAAAAAATCAAGGCAATTGCACGTTACATTATTTTAGACCAATTTTTTGCATATGAGCTGAGATAGGAATAGGCTTGTGAGGTAGAAGTTAGATCTAGAAAGACATGGATATTCTTGGGACAATTATTAAGTTTAAGGTACACATGACTTGATCCTCTGAATTAATAGCAAGTGATGAACTTTCCATGGGAATCTTTGAAGGGCATGATACACACGTCATGGTGCTCACATGTACAAAAAACAAAGTAAAACTAATGTAATGTGTATATTGTTTTACAATCTACTAACCTAAAACCCTTTTTGAATACCTAACAAATTGTCAAAAACTTGGATGCATAATCCGACCATACGGATGTTTTTTGATCTATTCATCACAACTTTCAGTTTGAAAATTTTCTCCTTCACATAAATTAACCCTCATTTAATGAAAGTCTATTTGAAGCCAAAAACCTCTGGCGCTTAGGGCCACTTCACACATGAGCCAAGAGCCATGACCATGAAATCGTGAGAGCCCAAAAGGAGTGTCCAAAGGCCGTACAAGGCACTTCCAAAATCATGTAGTGTGGTCACGGGCCCTCAAGTGTAGTGTGAAGTCTCATGTGACCGGGCCCTCCACCAAATGCTATTTCAATAAATTTCTATTTATGCAGGGTCCTCACACATGATAAAATATGATAAATCAAAGGTTGTGAGATTTCGGAGTGCTATGGTCTCCCGGTTTTGTGTTAGGCTTATTGTTCTCCCTCTTTAGTATGACACATTTGGGAAATACAAAAAAAGTTGTATTATCGAGGTGTCGACTTCTCATTAATATGACAAATGGCGTAAATTTGTCGTATTATTGAGGGAATACGAAAACATAAGTAATATGAGCTTAAAAATATATACAGTCTAACCTTGATAATGTCACACCATCCGTTTCACCAAAAAGTGTGATATAAACAAGGTGTGACATATTTGATAATGCCACATTTGGAAGATTTATGCATAATGTGATATTATCAAAGAAATAGGTAGAAAAACGAATAAAAATTACAATGTTCAAAAGAAAATAACAAAGATGAGAATTAAATGTTTTTAAATATAAAATTAAATTCAAAAGCTTGAATAACAAAGATAGCACATCATAATGTGTCATTGAGATCAGGCAAAGACCTCTCACCAGAGACAAAGAAGCTCCTAATGTCACATTGTTTTGTTGACATTGATGTTAAATGTGCAACACCAATTCTAATGAGCTTGTCATGGATTTTTTCCATTCCTAACTGTTGTGACAGAGGAGAAAACGAGAGAGAGAGAAAAATATTGTAACAACTGTGTCTCCTCCATGAGGGTGGTATGTATATTTATATACTGGGTGAGCCTACCGAGGCTCTTTTACATTCAATAACTAGCAGTTCTACAACTCTAGTTCTCTTTTTGTTCCTGAGTTCCTAGGTCGTATCAATCTCACAACACTCCTCCTCGACCGCAGGAACGTTGAAGGTGCGCCTCGTTAAAAACTCCCTCAAGCAAAACCCATTTGGGATAAAATCTTGAGGTGAGAAAAGAGTGCGCCCTCAGCTCAGTTCTTGGAGTGTTCTCATGCCTGCAGCTCGAACCAGTTCACGATGCTTATGTCCAGGAAGCGCCTTTGTCAACATGTCCGCCACATTGTGTGCTGAATCAATTTTCTTTACCTGGACCTGCTCTGACTCCACGAGATCCTGCATGAAGCTAAAGAGCGTAGGACTAATATGCTTCACTCTGTCCGCTTTGATAAAACCTGTAGCAACCTGAGCGACAGTAGCAGCGTTGTCCTCGTGGATGACAGTGGCGTTGGTGCTTCGAGTAGTATTACATTGTTCCGCAATCGCCTGCTCCATAGTTCACAGCCACACAGCTTCCCTTGCAACCTCGTGTAGTGCCAGCAACTCCGCGTGATTTGTAGACGTCGCGGTTATAGTCTGTTTGACAGATTTCCAAGAAATAGGAGCACCATTTTTAACAAAAATATAACCAGTCTGGGACTTACCGTTGGTTTCATCTGATTTGAATCCAGAGTCTGCATAACCCACGATATCTGATTCTCCACCTTTCGTGTAATGAAGCCCGAGATCCTCCGTGCCTCTAAGGTATCTCAGCAAGTGTTTGAATCCTGCCCAATGTCTATGCATTGGCTTGGCGCTGTGACGAGCGAGCACACTGACTGCAAAAGCAATGTCTGGTCTTGTTTGTGTGGCCAAATATAATAATGCACCGACCGCTGCGAGGTACCTTGTCTTATCCACTTCTTCCTCCTCCTCCTCGCAAGGACGGTACGGGTCATCACCAAGCTTGCTACGACCAATCATGGGAGCGCCGATGGGATTTGCATTAGCCATGTTGAAGTTCTTCAACAACTTCTTTGTGTAGGCCTCTTCATGAAGTAAGATACTACCATCTGAAAGATGATGGACTTGTAGTCCCAAGCAAAATGTTGTCTTCCCCTTAATACAAGTTGTGCAATCCTTAACCTTCTCTGCATCACTTGTACACAAGTTGTGACTTGTCAAGACTGGTATCATCCTCCGGAATATCGTGGTGCCAGGATGTCCCAGACGTCTGTGCCAAAGCTGTGCTTTGGGGACCATGGTCATGTTACACTGAGGCGCGTCCGCCATTATCCTAACCGGATAAAGCCCATTTGGGCCTGCGCGTATTGTAGCAATTTCATGCTTATTTTTTGTCAATATCAGCGCAGCTTCATCACTTGCTCCGCTAGTAGCAAGGTGGATCCCGTTGGCACGCAAGTCCCGGTAGCTGATCAGGCTACGGGGAGCGGCAGGAGCAAACATAGCTCTTTGAATCCTGAGGGGGAATCCCCCGGGCAAGATTATTGTTGTCCGGCCCTCCCGAAACTTGAAGTTCCGGCTTCCGGCAATTGTAATTATATCACAACTCTGCCAGGGTCCCTTTAAGCATTCATTATTGAAGAATGACGGATCTCTTAAAATTGTGTGAGTGGACGCACTATCCAACAATGCAGTTTCATTAGACATAGACTCATCCCTGGACCTGACAACCATGTAGTTCTCAACATCAAGGTCATTGAAAGAAGGTGCATCAAGAGTATGCACTTCTCTCTTGCCTTCTTTTATTTCCTTCAATTCTTTGTACATGTCACGAATATATTGTGAAGAACGACACTCCCTAGCATAGTGACCATATCGTCCACATTCGAAGCATTCATCCCTTGACCGACCAGATTCACGTGACTGACTTGATTGATCATGAGAGGGTGGCGATTTATCGTATCTACTGTTAGAAGTGCGCCTATCATCACGGTTGGCATTTCTGGAATCACGTCGGTCATCACGGTTGGAATTACGGTCCTGACGCCTGTTGTAACGGGAATCATCTTTATTGTTGTCGCGTCCACGGGAGTAGCGGTGATCTCGTCCCTTATCACGACCCCTTCCACCTCGTGATTGTCTTTTGGCTGCTTCTGTTGAATGCACCTTCGTAGTAGCAGCAGCAGCTGGCTTCGTGGTAGCTTTAGCGACTGGTACAGCAGCTTCTGTTGCATGGACTTCCTTTGGAGGTCGGACTTCTGCGCTCTTGAGTTGAAAGGCCTGCTGTTTTTGAGCTGAAAGGAGATAGGACATCAGTTCCGTATGTGTCGCGAAGTGCATGTTTTTGTACTGCTGCGCAAGAATAATAGTAGCAGGAGGAAAGGTGGAGAGTGTCTTATCAATTAACTCTGCGTCGAAAACATTCTCTCCACATAGACGGAGTAATGCACATAACCGATGTAGTTCGGTGTTGAAGGCTTGTAAGTTGGGGAAGTCCATGACACGCAAGTTCACCCATTCGTGGCGTGCTTGTGGCAGGTATAAGGTCTGATCGTACGCAAAACGTGCCTGCAATTGTTGCCACAGTTTTGCAGGGGTCTTCACCTCTATATATTGTTGACGTAGAGATGGGGCCAAGTGACGTCAGATAAGCATTAAGGCTGATGAAGGATATGACGGTTTCATTTCTGGTAAGGCTGCTGTGGCCTCATCCAAAGTACCGTCAAGTTCCTCCGCAACAAGAGATGTCATCATATCAGTGTTCCATTATAAGAAGTTACTACTATCTACCTCCAAAACATCAAACATGAGTGTTTGGGTGCGGGGTTGATTATTGGGTTGAGTGTTAGCGGAGGTCGCCATTGTAGAAGGGCGAAAAAATAGACCAAAAGTTTGGCTAAAATAAGCTAGGTACTTGCAAAGACTCTCGAAAAGTTCTAAATGAAGAAAAAGTTAGTTAAAAGTTTTTTTTTAAATGAAGAAAAAGGTAGTTAAAAATTTTCTGAGAATTTTTTTGCAGCATAACAATAAGATTTATAGGAGAATTTCTAGGAGAAAATTTCTAGGAGAATTTCGACAGCATTTCGGTAAGAGAGAGTGCAATCTGAAAGAAGATTTGAAAAGTATAAAGGCTAGACTAGAAATGTAGACAGCATAACCTTTCTATGGATAGAATTTCTAAAGAAAATTGGGCAACATAACTCCTTTATAGACAAAAATCCTAGAAAAATTGGGACAACAAAACAGTATAATAGTAGAAGCCAAAAATAGAGATAAGAAGAGTTTGATGTAGATAATGAATATGAGTGAAGAAGAGCAAGAGCGAGAGCTACAAAAAACTATGGTGGAAGAGTTAACGATGCTGATAACGTGTTGTGACAGAGGAGAAAACGAGAGAGAGAGAGAAAAATATTGTAACAACTGTGTCTCCTCCATGAGGATGGTATGTATATTTATATACTGGGTGAGCCTACCGAGGCTCTTTTACATTCAATAACTAGCAGTTCTACAACTCTAGTTCTCTTTTTGTTCCTGAGTTCCTAGGTCGTATCAATCTCACAACACTAACAACTTCATAGTGTTGAAAACCTTGACTAGCCATAAAATTCAAAACATCTTTAACGGATTTTTGTGCATCACTTAACTTCACTACCTTAGACTCAACATCATTGCTATCATCAATCAATGGGTCTACTTCTATGGGATCATGTACCTCCTGGCCATCTTGCACTAATTGCACAAACTCCTTAGTAGAATACTCCACCTTAAAATCATCTTCACCTTCCATGTTTACGTACTCCAATGGAGAAAGCTTCTCTAGAGGCTTGCCTTGGACATCAAAGCCCAAATTCAATGTTGCCGATGTCATCCATAGAATTTGTTGTCCATCCGGTTTTTTTTCATCCATATTACTTGTTATTATCACACTTACACTACAGATTTTGGAAAAAAAATAGTGACATTATCAAGGGTGATAGGGATAATAACGAGGGAGTCTTACACTAGAAAATTTGGTTTCGAAGTTTTGGGTGACAATATCAAGGTGTTCTATAAAGAAGAGTGACATTATCGAGGTTAGACTGTACAACAAGTTTAATCAATATAGATGGTATGAAATAATAACTTATAACTCCAAACAAATACAAATACTTTCAAGAACTCTTGAAATAGGAGTCCAAAGATTTTTGGTGTTGCTTACCCAAGTTAGTAGTTATCATCTTATCTAAATTCCCTACTAACTTTTGAAAATTAATAATTTCATTAACACCAAAATATGAAGAGTTCTCTAATAAGAAACTAGACAACAATGATGCATGACGTTTAGTATCAAGATTATGGTGATATTATATCACCTGTGTACAAAGAGGGCAGCATACTAGGTTGGAGGCCACTCTAACCCTAACCATATCCATTCTATACAAGTAACCCTAATTATCATTAAGTTCCCAATGATAAGTGAAGTTTCCAAGTAGTTCCCAAGTGAAAATGGATGTATTTTAGATACATAACATAGATGAAAAGAATTTTAGCATTAACTACCTCTTTAATATGACAAAACAGAGATTCTAAATGTTGCATTATCGAGTGTTGTAGTCATATAAAAGAGGGAGTTTTGAACTAAAAAGTTTGGTCTCGCAAAAATGTGTTGTAATATCGAGGGTGTCGTATAAACGAGTGTCGTATTAACGAGGTTAGACTGTACCTCCAAGAGATGATTTTTGAAAATAGTCCAATTGACCATGAACATGCTCCATTTGATGCCACGTGAGAATCCATGTAGACTTTACATTTATCTTGCAGTCACTTAGGGCCAAGTTCCATGTACCGGTCCCGGTCCGTTTTTAAAATGGGTGAGAAACGGGTGACATCATCCAAAAAATGGGTGATGTCACCCGTTTTTTGGAAGGGTACTTCTATGTGGGGTGCCGGTTTATTGGGATTTCCTACTTTCTAACTAAATTTGGTGAATGATAAGACATGACACTTTATGAAGGTGACCGGCAATGGAGGTCATCCTCATTTAACTTTTCATATTTGATTTGCACATCAATTTCCATACATTTATTAAATGAATTCCAAATTATGTGTTGTTGATATGCGTAGGTTGGTACTACTGTCATCTATGGAAATATGTAAATATTTATATATATTATTATTTTAGTTTAATCGTCATTCTACATTGTTTATGAGTTATTTTTGATACATTTTTTATTGAACCCGACACGTAACATGGGCCAGACATTGATGAATTTAAAATCATAATTAATCAAAGAATGTCGACCATTTTCATTAATGTTGATTACATTTTCATTAATATTCATATGAATTTCTGAGAGCCAAAAAACCGAGACTATGTCGAATTTTTTTTAAAAAAAAGTGAAAAAGTGCAGATTCCAGCGAACAACGTAGAATTGCGGTCGCACATTCTCTTGCGGTATATATTTGAATAGTAACTAAGTGATTATTCATGCATACTAATAAACTCAAGAGTGTAACAATAAGAACTAATATTACATCACATGCAAAATCTCATTCAAGTGCTAGATGTGTACCTTGCCCTTCACAAAAGAGTACCACTGTACCACAATGAACCCCAAGAGTCCTCCTCAAAAGAAAGGACTTGAAGAACAAAATGGCCTTTAGTACCCAAGGGTGTACCCTAGGTGACCGGCCAATCCGGTCACCATAGCTTTCTAACCGGCACATGTCCTTCATGTTACCGTTAGGACCGCCGGTCGTTCTTCCACAACACAAAATGTGGGACACCCATCCATGGGGGGTACCGGTCCTTGGGTGAGAGGGATGGGCACATGGCACCACCCTCTTTTCACCAACCCACCCATTTATTTAAAAAAAAACGGACCGGGACCGGTACATGGAACTTGGCCCTTACTCCGTTGGTTCCTCAAGCGAACTTGGACCGACTCCGCCTTTTCCACCAATGAGAGTGGTTGAAGAGCAAAGGTCAAGGGCCCTCAGTCTCGTGTGTGAATTGGCCCTTAGGGGTTGAAGAGCTGGAATCCTTAACTTCCGGCGGACGTTAAGCTTTTCTGTACGAATTTTGGGGGGGGGGGCATAGGCAGGGCCTAGAAATTGCATGCTGCCCGTTAGCGAGAAATGACGAGGCCGGTCGCCCGTCGAGGCCATGCAGTGTGACGAAGTACAGTACGTGCAATGGTGAGGGTTGGATTGTTCTTCGAGGATTGGGTTGGGTTGGGAGTTAAATCTGCTTCAATGATTAGGTAGTTCATGATTGATGGTCGTAGGGGTTACTCACTTGTGAATCAGGATGCCATGGATTCAAGTGTTGTTTACAGGGTTATTGCGAGTTGCGCAACATGTGTTTTTTGCGGTGTTATCGTGAGTTCCGCTTTGTGTGCGGATTTGCAGCGTTTTTGCAAGCATTCTTAGCTTAGGGTTCGAGTGCTGTAGGTTTTTTATTGAGTGCTTTAGGTTGTTTGCCTTGAGTGTTGTTAAGTCATTGCCCCAGTTTCTTGAGTGTTTGTGAGGAGCAAACTTCTTGCTTGGGTGCTGCTAAGGAGATGCAACAATTTCTTGAGTGTTTATAAGGAGAAAACTTGGTTCTAGAGTGATGCTAAAGAGAACCAGCAATTTCTTTGAGTGTTTGTGAGGAGGAAATTTGTTTCTAGAGTGATACTAAGTAATTGCCGTAGTTTCTTGAGTGTTGCTAAGGAGAAAACTTGGTTCTAAAGTGTTGCTTAGGAGAACCAGCAATTTCTTTGAGTGTTTGTAAGGAGGGAACTTGTTTCTAAAGTGTTGCTAAGTAATTGCTCCAGTTTCTTAACTACTAAGGAGGATCAACAGTTTCTTGAGTGTTTGTAAAGGAAGAAACTTGTTTCTAGAGTGTTGCTAAGTAATTGCCATAGTTTCTTGAGTGTTTGTAAGGAGCATAGTTATTACTTGACTGTTGCTAACAAAAACCAACGTTCTCCTGAGTTTTTGTAAAGAGCACACTTATTTCTTGAGTGCTGTCAAGGAAAACCAACACTTTCTCGACTATTTGTAAGGAGCAAACTTGGTTCTTGAGTGTTGCTAAGGAAGATCAGCAGTGGCTTGAGTGTTTTTAAAAAGAGTACTTGGATCTTTGTTGTTGCTAAGGAAAAACAACAGTTTTTTCATTGTTTGTAAGGAGTACACTTGGTTCTTGAGTGCTGCTAAAGAAAACCAACAGTTGCCTGAGTGTGCAATGTAATTAGGGCATAAACTAATGCCAATACGTGCGCGACTTGATGGCGACCTCTCAAGAGCTCTCCATAGCAGTGCTTGAATGCGCATGTGAAGACAGCAAACCAACAGACAAAGCTTCCCTTGTTTGGACGACAACAAATCTACTTCCACATGTGGTCGATATGGACTTGCACGATGTGGAGGATGATGCAATGATCACATATTTGGGCAGGGATAAGTTCGTTAAGTCAAGCATCCATGGGACACTAGGTGGCAGGAAGGGGTGAGATCTCTTGCCTTCTACGTGTTTTCTCTAGGGTTTAAGCATTTTCTCCGCACATTCCTCGTGCGGATACTTCCCTTTGCAACACACACATTCATTTTTTGCAACACACATTCAATGCAATCTTGCTTTCTGTTTTTATACAAAAAGGGTCACTCACTCCCTTCATCTGTCACTTTCAACATGTAATAGAGGTTCTTGTTGTTGTAGCAATTGCAAGTCATTGTGGGTTTTTTTCCAATATCTTGGACATTCACTTTTTTTTAGCATACATGGTTGTGCTTTTCAATAGTGTTTATTGACTATTATTTCTCTCTGCTATATGTGCATACAGTGAAGGGTTTGATGTGTCCTTCACTGTCCCTCTATGTCCTTCCTCGCCAATTAAGTAAAATTGCCAATTTTATAATTGTGTATTTCTCTGTTCCTATATGTCCTTCATTCTTCTTCACTCTTCTCCAAACCAAATCTTTGGTCCTTCAATCCTTTATGGTGATTATGTGAGTTTCTTGTTGTATTGACACCAAAAGTCTTTCTGCAAGTGTTTGCAGGAGATGATGGGAAATCCAAGATCTTTTGCTGTACTATGAAAGAAAATAGCAAGTTGTATGCAACTATCTATTAAGAGGACGAGTAAAAACAACTCATGCTAAAAACATATTGGATAGCAAGGGCCATAGTAAAGATGGTGAACAACTACAAATATTCTTGCACTCATCCTAAAGAATCACATAAAGATAAGACCACGGTTTGTGACCATAGGATGTTCACACTTTGCAAGGTCTATAAGACAGAGGAGCCATTCAAGATGTATCCTACTTGGGAGCTGAGTGAGGATGGAGAAAGAAATGAGAATTGCTTTTGTAGTACGGGAAGGTTGCTTTGCTCACGATTTCCTACGCTCCATCCTTTGCCAGGCAACCACCATAATTTGACCTACAGTGACTCACAAAAGTACTTGGCCACTACTTGTGAATCCATTTGGCATGCAATTGTAGAGAGAGGTTAATGAAGCCGCCTTCCAAATTAATTAGGGTTAATCAACATCATTTAATGCAGTATTAGGTGGCTTCCTTTGGGTAATCCAAGTGGTACATTTTTGTGGGAGTGGTTCAAATAATTTTAAGGGTGGCCAACTACATATGTTGACAATAGTGACTTTTTCTTTCACTTGTGTTTCCATTGAGTGTATAGATCTTTGAGAGCTTCCAATGGTCTTAAGTTGAGATTCTTCACATTTCTAGCGGTCACAATAAAGAAAACAAGTTTTCATGAGCGTTCCCAAGTCATAGCATTGAGTGAGCAAGGATTTTCACAACGTTTCATAGCCGGCCATCTTCACATTCCTCGTAGCATAATTGGCCACATTCTAGTTCGGTTCAGAGAAAATGGAGAGGTGTTTGATTGTCCAAGATCTGGGAGACCACGTCTTTTGAGCATTCGAGATGAGAAGCTTGCTGTGAGGACTCTCAATCAGCCGAAATCAGGGACTGCGACAGCTGTAGGTCGTAGTTTGAGAGCTCAAGGTCTTTGTTTGTATGATGAGATTATCCGTAGAAGTTTTCGGAGGCAAGGGCTTGGTGCTAGAGTGAAGAGGAAGAAACCATTGTTGACAAAAAGGCATAGACAGAAGCGCTTACAGTGGGCAAAGGTTCCACATGACTGTGACGTAGAAAAATGGAGTCATGTCATTTGTCGAATGAATCCAAGTTTAATGTTTTTGGTTTAGATGGCCGTCAATGGTGTTGGAGAAATCCTACAGAGCCTCTTCGTGATTATCATGTGCAACATACGGTTAAACATGATGGAGGTAGCATCATGGTATGAGGATGCATGAGTTGGGCAGGTGTAGGAAACCTTCACCGCATTGATGGCATTATGAATTCGCAAGTTTATCTTGACATTTTACATTTGCAATTGTTGGGTATTATTGAGTGACAAGGTCTTCATGAAGCAGAAGTGATTTTTCAGCATGATAACGACCCGAAGCATACATCTGGTCTTCTACAACGATGGCTAGGTCAACATGATTTCTCGGTGATGGAGTGGCCACCACAATCTCCCGACCTAAATCCTATCGAACACTTGTGGAATGTAGATAGACGCTTACGATTGTTTGGTGATTCACCCAAAAGTAGAGATGACTTGTGGGAGAAGATTCAAGTTGTTTGGCAAAACATTGAAGTAGAATTTGTGCAGAAGTTAATCCGCACAATACCAACAAGGGTGGTTGATCTTCTTGCAGCTAAGGGTGGATACATACGTTGGTAGACATGTAGTTGTCGTACATATGTAGCATTTGCTACTTACTAGTTTTTCATTTTGAGTTTTCTTTGTGTTATCATGATTTCCTACTTAATCAACATAAGTTCTTGGCCATGTTTTTTGCATACTTCTTTCAATTTCTTTTTACCATTTCGATTTTTTTTTCACAAATTTTTGATAACATGTTTTTGACAACTTGTATGGTATCTATGACAAATCTTGCTTATTATTTTTCACTAGTCTAAGAGTTTTTGTCCAATTTTCACGATCACAGGTAGCGGCCAAGTACTTTTGTGAGTCACTGTAGATGCCCCACCTACCAAAAACACAAAAAATAAACGTTAGAGCAGCAAGAAATTCACCGCCAAAAAAGAAATGCAACAGCGTAGTGAAGGCTGCCACACATACTCAACCAACAAAAAATACAACCTTTCAAGGAAGGTTGTCACACATCCCACTCCACCTACTGCCCGGGACCTTGTCATACGCATTACAACACATTTTCCACCACTATTGTTGCGCAACCTTGCAGTGAAGGTTGCACTAGAGTCATCAATGTTACCCTGCCCACGAAACGTAAAATGAAAATGAGGAAGTTACCTTCGGTCCAAGACAAAGTCATGTGAAGAACATGTTTATTTGTAGAGTTCACATAGTGAGTCCCCAGTCCATCACCAAGGAATTGAAGCCAGTCTCCACCAACATCCCCCTTTCCATTGAAGATTTAGGGTTTTGTGTTGTGCAGTACAACCACACAAATCACCCCATTTCAAGCAAGGATGAAAAATCTTGCATTTGACTCAAAGCTGTTTATTATCTATAGATGTTGTCACGTTGGGCGCTACTTTGGCTGCCTACTTTTGATATTGGAATTTTTACTGGTTGAATGAAGCATAAATTGTCCCTAATTGGGGTTTGCAAGAAGTATTTTGTGGTCTGCTAGACTAATGTTGTTAGGAGGTGGATTTGTTGGTTCCGACTTTGTTCTTTGATCTATATCCTCATATTGTTATGCAATCATGTCAATTTGTGAATCCATGTTTGTGATTACACAGCACACCCAGTAGGATTTTTTATCTGTTTGGACAACACTTTCTGCTTCTTCATCACTCTTTGGGTTTTGGCGGGCGGTATTGGATTCTCCAAGTTCACCATTTCATTCTTCTTTGAGGTTCGTTTACCTATTTGAAGTTTTTTTGATCGTTCATTTTTTTCGCTAGTTCAAGTGCTTATCCACAGCATGGTTGCCAAAATGTTTGTTGATATTCTTGATAAACATTGAACTGAGGAAAATAATGACAGTGCGATTTACATGTGAGTTAATGCAAGGTGCAACCAAACCGAGCATTTTTAAGTTAATGTCGATACATAATCAAACTGAACGACCAAAATCCGACTAACAAACACAATAGAACGAACAACTTCCAAGCTTTATATCAGTAGGAAAAGTACAATGAAAGCTGGGAATGGCTTGAGTGCGTTTGTAACTCTAGCTAATTGAGAACCTCCTATCTATGTAATGATCGTGTTCTCAAGTAAACTCCATTTGTACATCAATTACTAACATGGTCAGGCAAAATTATCCACAAAACAATGTTGCTGCGAAAAGGTTGTTTGGTCGACATGGTCGATGCAACGTTTGCCAAAAGATCCTCCTATGTATTATACCCCTATTCAGTTGGCTATGGCGGTCGTGACAGTCCTGACATTTTGTGTATTTTCATGTGCCCTTGGTCCATCACGAACTTTTGTGTAGCACGTACATCAAACATCCATGCACCCCTACATCTCTTAAGGAAGGGTTAGGCCAAGGACCATGGTTATTTTGGACGCCTTCGCTTACACTTGTTATGGGGCCTCCTAGGGTTGAGGACAACAATTTTTGGACACCGCAAACTCAACCTCGAGGACATTACGCCACTGGGTTCTACATGCAAAATATCATATGGTTCAAGTGAATGCATGAAAAACACGAGGACGCAGTGAAGAATAATGCATATGGGTTGACAAACACATTGGAAGCATCAAAGAACATAATGGAAGGGTTGAAGAACAAAAAATATAGAGCATCTTCAACTCCCAAACATGCTCGCTTGCATCCAAGGTCGTGGAGCATGATGCGAAGGACAACTCTCCAGAAACCCCAATCACCAAGGGCACCACAATGGACGATATCCTAGGAAGTACTACCCACAAGTTAGACGGAAGGTAAAAATCCATTGCGTTTGAGGTTGTAGAACATATAATTGTACATGTCCTTCAAACTTATTTGCAATATCTAACTCTTTCACTTATATCTTGCAGACTTGTGGAACTTGTGAAACATAAGTTGTCGTAGGTGGGAAGATGGTGTCCAATTTTGAATTTATGTATCAAGGTGAATATTTGAGTTTACAGTGAGAGGGCGATATGTTTCTACTGACTCCAAAATATGGGAGTCAACGACCTACATGATGGAATGGGTTGGAGCATGATTCAATCTACAATTGGAATATGTATAGAGTCATGTATGGTGCCCTTATCTTGCTCCATTTGAGGACACATTTGGAGGAAGGAACATTATAGAGGTCATAATAGGGTTCTTCCATGACAAACATGGATGGTTTCTAGAGTTGGACATCACAATTCTCATAGTTCATTTTATATGTGAGTAATGTTATAGTGTCTACATAGTAGGGGATCATGGATTCCTTATTTTTGATCCTAAGGTTATTTAAAATTCTACTTTGGCTTGAAAAAATGTATAGGTCTCACGAAGTTTTGAGTTACAAGGAGAGGCTATGATGAACGGTGTGAAAGATGGTTGCACGCACATTTTCCACACATATCGATACAATCATTAGTGCCTCGACAACATTTTAGTTGGACATGCAAGTATTACATGTTGGAAAACATAATGGAGTCTACAAAGGCTTTGAGACATAGATCTCATTTCCTTTTGAAACATAGGCCCTAAGCATATACAAATGTAGCAAATGATTAAGTTGTCATATGACATGGTGTCAAGGACCAAGTCACATCTTGGTTAATTAGTCTTATACGTTAAGTAGTTTTTTTATTTAGTTTTTAGGCTAAATGTTATATTAGTTTAACCCTTGGGATAGTTGTCCAAGGTAAGAGGGATATTTGTGAGTAATTTTGCCTCATGGGGCCTTGCCACCTCATAGAAGGTTCATATCCCTTTGTCCACCTAAGGTTTGGGCTTGGAAGGTCCAAAGCATTGCAACTCCCTTGGCTTGGCATTCTTGCTAAGTTGGGTCTTGTAGTTTTGAGAAAAAAAAGTTATGGTGTAAGTTTTGCTTCAAGCACGGCTAATTGTCATCTGAATAAAATTTATGAATTTTTTTTATCTTATACTCTTAGATTCTCCATGTATAGAGTAAGAAATAACTTGCATAATATGAATGACTATAAAGTTGTGTATGAATATTCAGTGAAATTGTGCCTCTTTCATTACCTTATCTTACATTCATTATTCTTTTATTTTGTCGCAACCCTTGCTAACTCCCCTTAACTTTCTTGGCCCATTTTTACATTCTAGCAAGGGTCACGAGCGCTAACCCTTCGCATTCCGCCATGCGAATGGTTAGCTCCCCAAACCGTGGACCTTCTTAGTCCATAGGAAGGGGACTAAACCTCTTACTTGGTTTTCGGGATTCACCCCTTGATCGGTAACCATTTCTTAGATATGGATTTCTATTCATGGAAGTCCAATCTCATATTGATCATTGCGTTGCCGGAGCAATAATACAACAACCCGAACCATACTAGGCAACTATGCCCTCACATTGGGCCAATGCCCATGGAGGCCGTGCTGTTTGGCCTCGGGTGGGTGAGGCCACACCACCTCACCCATATAAGCCTCTAAGACTCTAAACAAGGCCCCTACCCCACCGTCAAGTAACCTTTTGTCTCTCTCCCAACACTTGGGACCAAGTAGACATTTTCCCTTAGCTGTTGGGGTTGGAAGCCCCCAACAACTTCAAAACTCCATAGCTTCTTCATATGGTCTTTGATGGCAACAATCGACCACTCCATCATCATTTAAGTTTCACATAAATGGCGATGGACTACTCACTTGCCCCATTCGGGCAAGTATTAAGGAAGTTGTGCATGTTCAAAGCTTCACAATCTTGGGAGCCACTCCCAGGCCACTGCTGTTCCAGGGCGTTGTCCCGGGACAACGCCCCACTCAAATTGCCATATCTCCTAGCTCACACCTCCAATTGAGGTGTTCTTGATCATTCTAGAATTGGCACGCCATAAGCTACGCATATCTTATGGCTTTGCCCTCATGCCTCCTAGTTTCCGTGGGTGGGAGGCGTTCCCAATGCCTGGGGCCCTCACCCACACTAGGATCACTTGGGCCCTCTCACCAACGGCGCCACAAGTCCTGGGTGTCACTCCGGGGTCCCCCTTGTGCCCATGGTGTTTCGAGCACTCCTCATGGAGAGGTACGCGACACTCACCCTCTTCAAATGGAGTCGATGCCTTCATCTACTATACTCATAGTCGGCACACCAATTCTCAAGTTGCCATCCTCTATGGTGCGGCATTGTGTTTATTTTAGGGCGCGACCCGCACAATGCATTTCCAAATTTGGCATAGTCCCAAAGGTGTCGTTCCAAGGTTGTCCGTTAGCGACCTTGGATCTCTCATCCAAGGACCTAACCTATACTAGACCCACTGACTTTGGGACTCACTTGGGTTGCCCCTCCTTTGGGGCTCCCACCTTTAGGCTTCGCGAGCCTAACTCAACACATCTAGGCCGGACCTCAATGCTTCCAGTAAGTTGATTTGGTTGCAACTCCGAGATGGCTTTCCATTGTTAAGCCACGTTCGATCGCATGGGGGTGATGCCAAGTGCCGCCCGACTCGGTTCCCACTTTGCCCTTTCGGGACATGGGTTCATGACTCCCATGCGCCAACTTTCGTTAGCTCGCGGGTAGCACTTTTATGAGCACGCGCCATCACCTTGCCCCTGCCCAAACAATCCCATGGCTAAGAGGTTTCTTAGCTTTATCCAAAGCCCCTCCAAGCCATGGCCCCCAATTACTCGGCTTACCCAACCTAGTTTGACATATCTATTCCTCCTCTTTCACTAACCAAGCACAAGTACAAGACTAGGACCTCATCTCATATTTTTTTCTTTGCACCACTAAAGTCAAATTTTATTGGCTCAAGCCAAAGATCAAATACATGTTGTGGACGGCATTGCCTCGAAGCTAAGTGTGCTACTAGCGTCTCTCCCCCACTAAAGGAGATTGATGCCCTCATCAATGACTACGTTTCTTTTTATTGGAACCTTTAGCCCTAGTTTTTTCAAAGTGCTCCACCAATTCTTTGGCGTTCACCATGTCTCTTGCCGCTATCCAAGTGGTTTATTTCACATTGTATCCTCGCCATTTCATTAAGTATTTTTTTTCTTGGGGTTCCTCCACTTGAAGATGTCCTCTACCTCATATTCCAAATGACCTCCTAGAAGGTCAGGAGGTGGCCTAATCAGTTGCTTGTGATCAGGCCATAAAGCATCTTCCTTAAATGGCTTTAATAATGAGACATGAAATGTCGGATGCATTTTGATCTCGGGCGGTAACTCCAACTTATACATATCCTTGAACACTCGTTCCACGATGGACAACCAAAGTTCAACTTTGGACATAAACTTTGGAATGAGGCCTTTGGGTAAGGTTAAGTTGTTCACATTCAACAACACCTTTTGGCCCACCTCATACTCCACTTTGCATTTTTTGGCATTGACTTGCTCTTTGAAGCGATTTCGGCTTCCTCCACCAACAACTTGGTCATCTCCAAGACTTGTTCATGCTTCTAGGCCAAGTCCTCACCATCTTGGTTGAACTCTAGTGTTGAATAGCTAGGTTTGTAGGTTGGAGCGCATTCCATAAACCACCACGAAAGACGACCCCTTGGTCGCCAAGTGCGTGGCTATATTGCAACTAAACTCCGCTCGACCCACATCGTCCGTCCAATCTCCTTGGTCCACCCCCACCAAGTTCCTCAAGTATTGTTTCAAGACTCCATTCACACGCTCCGTTTTCCCATCCGTTTGGAAATGGAAGGCCGTGCTAAACCTTAGTTTCGTTCCGACCTTCCTAGAGAAGTGCATCCAAAAGCACTAGAAGAATCCTTGTCCATTCCAATCATGGTATCAATGACTCACTGTCCTAAACAACTCATTAAACGACTGTGACGCCTACTTAACTCACCTTGTGTGACATGGCCAACATGTGAGTCATTATTTAGTCATTTAAATGACTTATGATGAACTCTGTTGAAGGCCGTACAACATACCATTTTTTTGTCTACCATGTATCATCTACTACATCCATTTGTGTATGACGTGGATAGAATATCATGACCTGGCTAATTATTAGTCATTATGTGGTTGTCATTTAACGACTACGTGTATACTATTACTCAGTAATAACACAAATATGTGATGTGGCACTTACGTCCCTCCAATGACGTGGAAAATAGGTATGTATTGAGTGAACATTATTCTCGATAATGCTGACGTGTCAAAAGAATGACTACGACTTCCAACCTCAATGACTTTATGAGGCTTAGGGTTTAGGTGGCATAATACCCCCTTTACCCTACACCTTACGCTAGCTATTTTGGAGTCATTATAGTATCGCCTTTGCTAACGTGGCATAAAATTTTCTAACACTATGATAAGTCATGCTACATTATGGCATAATATTTGTATTTTGTGGTCAAGCCCTTGCCACTACATTGATGATCTCCAAATGAGACAAAAATTCTTGGGCATTCTACTAGCTTCCGTGCGGATGTATTATAAGAAAATCACCTTCTCGCACCCTTGTGAAGCGGGCGAATCATCTATTACTCTTTCTAATTGGCAGGGACTAAACCTACTAACTCATACTGTCGTCATACATGTCCAAACTCGTATTCATTGTTTGGAGTCACAAATGTCAGACCATCACATTTGGCATACCTTTCTTGACCACATGGAATTTAAACTATTTGAGTGTTAAATGAAATTCTAGCCTTGTTTCCTCCCATATGACATCCAGGTGAAGAAAACCCCTACATATGATAATGGGAATACACAAAAGTGCAGAATGTATTACAAAATATCGTGCCAACTTTAAAACTTTGCGATTGCCAACAAATTATCAACATCTGATAATTTGATGGCCCCTACTAGAGAGGCAGTACTTGGAGGTGGAGGCACACGCTCTGGAGCACTCATGCCCCGAACTTCCAAACTAGTCGTAATGAAAACATTAGTTGTGCCTTGTTCTTCTCTTTTTGATTGTGCTTCCTTTCGCAACACTACTTTCCAACCTAGTTTTGTCAAATCATTGGAGAAAAAAACTTGTGTAGCTTGGCTTGGGAAAATAAATGGCTCTGACATCTTTGGTAGTTTGTGCTGAGCATTTACCACCATGAAACCGGCATCATCCCGCACGTACATTGGATTTCCGCGATTGTCTTCCTTTTTGAACCATTCGCATCGAAAAAAAATTACTGGAGTTTGCAATGGACCATAATCCAACTTCAAAATATCTTGTAGCACACCCTCATAGTTTAATGATACCTCGGATTGAGAATCTGTAGTTGGCATTTCAAATATAGAAGCAATTCCACTGTCGGATGTTTGCAACAATGCGTATTGCGAATCTTCCACTTGAAAGTGGTTTCCAAATGCCCGCATCCTCGTGTACCGTGTTGCTTTTTGGGATGGCCTACTGACCAACAAAATCCTATCAATATCATCAATGTTGTTGGGGTCATGTGGATGGTTGTGCACTGCGCTTCTAACCCAAACATCAAACGTGCCGATGTTGGGATTTGCCTCATGTTCATCCCTCCATTGCCTGAACACAATATAGTTACATTAGTATATGGTTTATATGGCAACCATTGAGTAGTCATTATCTAATCCTATTACAGTCATACCACAAACAAGATCAACTAACAAATAACCAAAAAATGATTGAAATGCTCCATACCCACCTATGCCAAGGTTCAAGCAGGGATATGTTTGTTAAAACATATTGATGAGCAAGTTCTCTCAAAGGAGGAGTCATGATATAACTTGTCCTTGCCCCTTCAAGGACCTCCTCTGCATCTCCGTATTCTTCATCAGCATCCCAGACTCGTCGGTCGACAACTTCAATCCTCTGCAAGTATTCTGTTATGAAACCAAGGCATTCATCCTTCACATACCCCTCTGCCATGGAAGCCTTAGGTCTGGCCATATTGCGGACATAGTGCTTCAATGTTTTCATGTACCTCTCAACAAGATACATCCATCTTGTTGAAACAGGTCCACACAAGTTCAATTCGTCCACAAGGTGATATACCAAATGAGTCATAATATCAAAAAACGACGGAGGAAAATGCATCTTGTCAGCCATAAACCCCCACCCGTTTGCGTCTGTAGCCCGAGTGGAAGTCTATGGCTCACATGTCTTTATTGACTCTTAGCCTCGGAAGCTCCATGCTCATACTCCAATGCATTCCAGTGTAAATCACACTCTTTTTATTAGACCCCATAGAGCATTAGCATTGAAAAATACTTATGCACCCATGTTGTTTATTACATATCACATACTGACCTCCTCTCCCTCTTCTAATTTCCTACATAATATGTGTGCCATCCCCTAACTAACCTAATTCCTAGCCCCTTAAGGGTACTTCTCATCATCCTAGAAATCTCTAAAAATCTAATGAGCTATGCTACCTGGTACATCCACCTTCCACCCTTACTACATAGCTGGGCCTTAGTCCTAGCAACATGAAATTGTAACCATGATACCCTCACGGCCCTGCCCTGAGGCACCCTCTGCTGAAAAAAACTCGGGGATCTGAATTTGCAACCTTCGGCGCTACTGAGCCAAGGCCCTATTACATTCTCTGAAATCTAAACTCTAAGTGTCCTGCAGCCTCGCCCTGAGGCACCCTTAGCCGAACCAACTCGGTGATCTGCATCCACAGCCTTCGGCGCTATTGAACCAAGCCCCTTTGCCTCTTGCCTTCTTTGAAATCTGAATTATGAATGCCTCCCAGCCTTGCCCTGAGGCAATTTCTTCGAAATCCAAGTCATTAGTTTGGAATCACTGCCTTCAACGTTGCCGAACCAAGCCCTCCTGCACTCTTTGAGATCTAGGTCTTGAATGCCGTTCAAACCTGCCTTGAGGCACCCTTAGCTGAACCAAACTCGGTGACCTGAATCCACAACCTTCGGCGCCCTGAGCCAAGGCCCTCCTGCATTCTCTGAAATCTAAATTTTTGAATGCCTTTCGGCTTTGACCTGAGAAGCTCTCTTCGAAATCAAAATCACAAGCCTAGCATTACAGCCTTCGGCGAAATCAAAATCACTAGCCTAGCATTACAGCCTTCGGCAAAATCAAAATCACTAGCTTAGCATTACAGCCTTCGGTGCCGTTGAGCCAAGGCCTTCCTGCCTCCTCACTTCAAACCACGTTCCCGCTTGCACACACTCCTCATACCCTGTTTCGAGTTCCTCAGAGCCCTATCCCCTGATCCGAGGTATCCGGCTGAATCCTACTGGGAGGACAAGCCCCCCCTCTAAATGAACTCTCACCAGCCCTAAAACGAACACAACTTAATACTAAAACCAACAATTCTCACAAAATTCCCACCCCCATTCTAGCAAAGCTAGCCCAAATCCTAATCCAATCCTCAAGCTAATGATCCAACTGGTCCCTCAAGCCTAAATGCTAACGCCACCCCCACTCTGCATTCAATCTCAATTATTTAAATCAAAACCTAAAAGCTCCACTCTTTTTATGTTTTTGCACAGTTTAAAGACTTGTCAAAGTCAAGTTTTAATGAACTTCTGAGGTTAAACCCACATGTGAGCACCATATTGGGCTCACATAACTGGCGACCATCGGGGGATGAATCCATGACTCTTGCTCGCAAGCAAGGTGTCACTTCAAGCCTTGTACTCCTTGCACCGACTGCCAGATGTGCGAGTTGGGAAGCTCTCGCCATTTAATGTCTCCAATTGTAAGGAATTGTTTGGGAATGCCTCCCGAACAAGGTAAGGCCCCAACCACACTGCATCAAACTTACCCGGGAATTCGAGCTTCCTAGCATCTTGAATCAACACCATCATACCTGGCCGTAGGGCCCTTTTATTCTGATGTTTGTCGAAGGTGATCTCTCTTTGCCTCTGAATGGCTTCGATGTGCTGAGCCTCCACACGTCTCTTCTCATCAAGTTCCTCAAGAGTTGTCAATCTATTTCTTAAGGACTAGCTATCTGTGAGTCGAGAATTAACTACCACCCGCAATGATGTAATCTCGAACTCAATGGGAAGGGTGGCCTCCAATCCGTACACCAATGAAAATGGAGTTGCTTGAGTTGTCACCTTGAAGGTCGTTCGATAAGCCCACAATGCCGCGGTCAACTTGACATCCCAATCCTTCTTCGAGTCAAGAATTGTCTTGCGAAGGATATTCACCAAGATTCCGTTGACGCGCTCCGTCTGACCATTAGTTTGCGGATGATAAGGGGTGGTTTTCCTATGATCGATTTGGAATTTGTCGGTCATTTCTTGAATTAAGGAATTCAAGAAATGAGTTCCCTTGTCACTCACAAAAATATTCAGGCACCCGAACTTCGAGATGATGTTCTCGTACATAAATGTGGTTGCGTGTGCAGTTGTGTCTGTCTTGACCGCTCTGGCCTCCGCCCACTTGGTCAAGTATTCGGTAGCAACAACAATGTAAGCCATGCCTTTCAAGGAATGGGGATGAACCATTCAAGGAATGGGGAGGGCCTTTCGCGGGCCTTCTGTCTCAGTCTTGCGGGTCTTCAATCTCATTCCTTCAAAAAGTCGTTAAGTCTTCTCGCCCTGCGGTTGCAACCTTCCAATCTTCGAGTTCTTCAAAAGGTCTTTGAGTCTTCGAGTCTTCGAGTCCTCCCACCTTCGGTCTTGCGGTCCCTCAGTCCCGCGGTCCTTTAGTCTTCAAGTTCTTCGAACAAGTTTATGTTCCCCGAAAAGTCTTCAAGTACTTCGAGTTAAAATCGCGGTGCTCCGTTCTTCATAAATTCGCTCCCGATAAACTCTAATGACGCTCACGTTGAATAGTCGTATTAGAAATGAGGTGCTTTAGGGGCCCTAAGTGCCCTCTTTATATAGTATTTTGAATCTTGGATTTTCCTAGATGCGGTCTCCTTCCATCTCCCCTCTATCTTCCCCTAATCCCCTCGTATCTCTTGTGGGGCTAAATGTCTTTAGGGACTTAATTCGGGTCCAAAATGTATCTACAGTCTAAATTTAGCCGGTTGATCTATTTTTAGTATTTTCTACGTGTTTAATTGGGTATGTGCCTGTGGTAGACATGCGGTCCTTCTATCCCTATGTGTAGATGTGCCATTGTGTCTTTTGAAATCTCTTTTAAATAAAACTAGGGTCACCCCTATAATGGACACCCGGGAGTTGTCTTTGGTTACCCCATTTGTGGTAACTTTTCCTTACTAAGTGTTCCACCTAGGCTCACTATTTACTACTTACTACGGGACCTTCCTTTACTAGTTACCCCTTGGGTTCTCCCCTTGTTACCGGTTACCCCTTGGGTTCTCCCTTCGTTACTAGTTGTTCTCCCGTTGTTATTGGTTACCCCTTGGGTTTTCCCCTGGTTACTAATTGGCCTCTCAGCTTTCCTATTTACCAATTTGACCCTCGGCTCTCCTATTTACTAGTTTACTAGTTTGGCCTTCGGGCTTTCCCGTTCACTAGTTCACCAGTTGGGCCTTCGGCTCTCCTACTAGGGTTAGGTCCCCGTGCCCGTGGCCGTCGGTCCTTAGGTCGCAGCCTTCAAGCCCTGGCTGCTCCTAGTCCTTGAGCTCGCGGCTCCCTGGCCGCTCCTGGTCCCGAACTTGCGGCGCTTTTGGCCGCCCCTGGTCTCCGAATCCGCGGTGCTTTTGGCCGCTCTTGGTCTCCGACTTCACGGTGCTCTTGGCCGCTCCTGGTCTCTGACTTCACGACGCCCTTGGGTGCTCCTGGTGTCGAATTTTCTACCCTTGCAGCCGGGAATGTGAGCGTGGCTTTACAGCAGTTGATGAATGGATTTCCAAAGCAGTTGATAGGGTGAGATTGACTTCCCATTGGGAACTGAAGAAACAACTTTCCATTGTAGATCCTAAACATACTCTTATGTTCTTAGAGCAGGTAAAGTTTCATTATGAAACTCACGATGAGTCTTGAGATGACTCAAGAAAAACTTTGGATGTTGGGAACTTTAGCTATGGACACTTCTATGAAGATTAAGTGGCTTGAGAGGTGAAACGGCTCACCTGCTCTTCGTGAGGCTCTCAAATTTCTGAAACCAAAATTCAATGATATAGAGTTTTCTAAGTGGCTTCATAAAGCTACTTGGTAAATTCAGGTGATTATTTTTTCTTTTATTATTATTTTTGGTTCAATTTTTTTTCTTTGCTTTTTTTTTCTTTTATTTTTTTCAATCATTGAAAAATACTGATATTTATTTTATATATGACAGTTGGCTATTGAGACCAAAAAACTTTTTGATGCTATTGTGGTTGATCTGGATGTGTCCATCAACTATCTTCTAGATGGTATGGACCTTTTTCCCATTATTTTGTATTATGTGGAGACAATGCGCATATCGTTGTGGGATACTGCCATTTTTCGTGAATTTGCTGTAGATAAGGGAGTTCACAAAAACCATAACATTGACAAACAACTCAACTTCAAACCAACCATGCGAAGGGTGTTTTATAGGTATTTCAATTATGTCTTATTCCCTGTTAAAGCCATTTCCGAATCTCCCACTTTTTTTCTAACTATTTTGACATAAAAAATGAAGAGTGCATGTTCACATAAGGGATCATGAAATCTTGGGATCCTATGCATTTTGAAAAATGTGGGTGGTATTTGGATTGTCCTCTTAAAACACCTCCCACTTTTGATATTGCCTTTCGAGTTTTCATTCAACCCACCTTCAAGGGTGCAAAGGTATTTCAAAGGCATTCAAACTCATCACTTAATCATTCTAAGGCATTATTCATATTTTAATGCTTGCAAACTTTGCCTCTAACCCAATTTATATCCAGCCTTTATGTTTACAACCTGATTTATGTCTACAACCCATTTTTGTTGTTCTTTGTATTTTGGAGTTCGTAAATGTCACCCTTATGATGGTGTTATGATGTATTCAAATTTTACATTGATATGTATTATAATGAGAAATCTTAACATGCTACACCTATTTTCAACATGAGTTTGCTTTGTACACATTATATCCAATTACATTATTATTATCTCAACATTTGAACATATATTAGTTCATATTTGGGTACAAAATTGGCATAGCAAAATTTTTTTTTGTTGTTCATTTTGACTATAGACCCTTACATGTAACTCCACAGTCATAGGCCCCCAACAGATTTACAAACCATAATCGGGAAAAAAATTGCAGGCTCAGAGGCTCACGCTCGCAAGCTCACATGCTAGCATCCCCGAGCTAAATAGCATCCCACGTAGACACTACTCAAAAGGGAAATTTACATTAATGATGTTTACCAAACATACCATGATTGATTTCTTGAATTTAGGATCCCGTTTGTATTGTCAAAGATGTTTCCAGAAGATTTTCCTTGACAACATTTTTGTTCCCATGCATTTCTTGCATGGGCATGCATAACTTGTGAGATGTTGCCTATCTGTTTCCTTCTCCTCCATGTCCCACAATTTCAACTACAACAAATCATGTTGTGATCCCAGATCCATTCCCAAACTTCTATGAGTGATTTTGAAGGGCGTTGGATGCGTTCCTTCTCCCCGCTGCTCTTGCAAAGGACACGCACAAACCCAGACATTATGGTTGGATTCTTTGTAGTTTCACCATGCCTGGAGTTGATAGCCTCTATACCAAGTGCAATTGCGAATGATTTTGATGCTCTATAAAGCATATATGATTACCAAAAATCATGAACATAGGGCCAAACAAAAAAACCCAAACGGTACTGTTGGTCTCTGACTAAGATTAGTCATGCACAATGTGGAATAAGTATGACTACAAGCAATTATTGTCTTTTCTATTGCTTTGCAGAGCGACCTTGCTTTGCTTTTGGTTGTATGTGTCACCCTCACGCAAGACCGGCCGAGTAGCTCTCGGGTAAGTTTTCCCTATTTTGTAAAATAGGGCTCCGTTGAAGTCCGATGAGGCAGGTTGTGGGTGAGTTCCATATACACAGATGAGTACCTCCTCTTTATTCACCGAGTTCGTTCATGTCATTCCTTTCGCACTTTAGCTTATCTTACATATTCCTGTGAGGAGTTGTTGTTTCTGTTATTTCCATGGCTTTGGCTGTGCTTGCTTTTGGGGTGGTGAATCTGACCTTTCTCCTGAAGTTTTTCTTTCATCTCTAACGGAAGGAAAAAATAAGATGAGCAGAGGATTGTGTCACCAGCAGGACAGACCAAAACAGACATCGGAGGTGGGTTTGCTTCCTTGCATGCTCCTACTTCTGAACTCCTTGTCCTCTTCCTCTACTTCTTTTTAGATGTTGGGAGTGTTGTTGTTGTTGTTGTTCTTTTTCTGCTACTATTACTATGAGGGAAGCGAGCTTATCATTCGATACAAACGACGAACTGTTTGTGAAAAGGCCTCCTGGTGGTCAATGTGACATCAATTCTTTTTTTATCGATGTTCATGAATAGGTACATGTGGCATGAAAACCCGTGAAGGTTATTGTGGTTATTGTTCTTTTTTTGCATTTTTGTTGTGTATGTTTGGGTAAAGTTGCCAATCGACCGTTCGTCACGAACTTCGGCTGGCCGTGTAGGGTGCTAAAGGGTCGGTAGGCCATGCTTTTACAATTTGTATTCGTACTGACAATCAAAATCTAATGAGCTGTTACCCTTTTGTAACACACAAGATTTTTGTTCTTGTGGAGCTCATCCTAAGACACCTGCGTTGTCTTTTAACAGATGTGCCGCCCTAGCCAAACTCCCCACCTACCAATGTCTTCCGCCCGCATCGGCGCGCCTTGAGACCAAAAACATGGAGGAAATAAAATAACATTACAAGTAGTGGTATTTCACTTTCGCTTTTAGGGGCTCCCACTTTTTCTACACCTCTTCGATCATTTCACAAAGTGGGAGTACAGTCAAGCTCTACAGGGTCTTCTTTCCCTGTTGATTTTTCCAAGCCCGTTCCCTTGGCTGTGGTTTCGCTGGATAGCCCATAGGGACAGTGAGAATCTTGTTAATTCATTCATGCGCGTCACTAATTGGATGACGAGGCATCTGGCTACCTTAAGAGAGTCATAGTCATTCCCGCCGTTTACCCACGCTTGGTTGAATTTTTTCACTTTGATATTTAGAGCGCCGGGCAGAAATCACAGTGCGTCAACGTCCATGGGAACCATCACAATGTTTTGTTTTTATTACACAGTCCAATTCCCCTTCTCTGCGCTCACCGCGTGAGCAACTCGGGCAGACTGTCGACAGCCCACGGGGTCTGGCCGTACACCCCTAGTCCCGACCCTCAGAGCCAATCCTTTCCCCGAAATTACAGATCTATTTTGCCGACTTCCCTTGCCTACATTGTTCTATCGACTACAAGCCATTCACCTTGGAGACCTCATGCGGTTTTGAGTACGACCGGGCCTGATCAGTAATCGCTCAAATATGCCTTATAGGACGCAATACATATATAATTTGCTTGAGGTTATAATATGGGTGCCTTGAGGTTATGTTAAAAAAAAATTCTTGTTCAGCCGCAAATGTAATTAAGGCAGCGACAGTCTTTTACCATTGTTGGGTATTGATTCCCTTCAATTTGAATCCAGGTTTGTATTTGTTGGAGGCATGATGTCCTCGATCACAACCCATTGAGGCCTACCCATGCAGACCCTCCATGGCGTTTGGATATATAAAGTGGCATTTTTCCGTCTCTTACTTTTGAAGGAATGAATAGGGACTCTGGGGATATGAATGACCTATAATTCGAAGTGCTGGAGCCTTGAATCCAATTTTTGGCCACTGGAATTTTGGAGACAGGAAAAGTTGTGCATGGCTGTGGTGACTATGCAATACCAATTCATTGCTGGAAATTTTGTTCAGCAGTAGTTCCATTGATGTGATGAGTCACCATTAACATGATAACATATTGAGCATAACTAGCAGAAATTCGTGATTGTTTAACATGACTGCAAAGAACATTGTCATATGAGGCAGTTCCATGGCTGTGAGTTCATTAACGTGGTGATGTATTTGGCAGGACTCGGAGTACCAATGATATTGAGCCTCCATTTTTGCAAATTGATCTTGCATACAATTCCCCCTTTTGCTTTTGTTTAGAAGATGATGACTCTAACATGTTATTTATCTCCAACTCCGTGAAAGTTGGTTTTGAGCTTAACTTTCAAATGTACATGTGATTCAGGTCTGACACAACAACGAAAAGTGGAGAAAAAAATTCCAAGTGTTGCATTTGGACACATGCTGTGTGATACTGCAGCTTTGAATGGCAATGTATTCCAAGGGCAGGTAGAGAAGAAGAAAGGCGATAGTGAGTGGGAGGCCAGCAATAACTGGCACTTGGGTTACACATAAAGTGAAGTTTGCTGTGTACTGATGATTTCGTCTTCAACGACAGAGGAGGGTGGCTATATTACACTTGGGAGTCCATGAGATGACCACCTTGCTTTGGTAAGAATGGATGCGGTGGTTATGATAATGAGGACGTGTTTAAAAGGAAATGGCCGCCAATACAATGTTTCCAGTGTTTATACTAGAAAATGCTTTGTGTGATTTTTTTATGGTGGGAGATCTTGAAATTAAACAATAGGAGTTGGGATTTGGGCAGTGACAGTATGGGGCACTCCTATGGAAGTCAACATGCATGACAGCAGTGATCACATCGTAGTGGGAGATTGTGTGGCAGGAATTTTTATCAAATTAACTGAGTGGTGGTCTCCTTTAGGTTGCCAGATCCTTTTGTAGAGGAATTTTAATTTCATTTATGAAATAAATGTGTGTCTCCGCTATACTTACAGAGATCAACCTTGCGGGCCAGGTTTCTGCAATTCACGACAACGGCCTCTCCCTCCTGGACAGGTAAATCTGGGTGAATGGCGAGTCCATTCTATAATTGCATGTTCAATTGCGGTGGACATGCCTCAACATAGACTACTACTCTTCTCTCTACACCCATTTGTCATAGGCTATGAAACTTGAAATTAGCGCAATATGATTGGCAAATCTCTGGAGCCAATGCAAATATGTTATTTAATATCAAAGTTAAGATTTTTCATGCTCATTGAGTGGGCATATAGGTCCCCCCTCCGAGTCAGGTTCACTAATAAGCTTAGAATAGTTGGCATATTTTGAGCACATAACTGAATCTCTTGTATACACATGATGGCTTTTTGATGCCAATGCTTGGATTTGCATATCACCACGTACCATTCACATGTAGGTGTGGAGGATATTTTTTGTGTTTGCTGCAGGAACGTCTACCTTGCAATCAAATTTATGAAGATCCCACGTTCCGACGGAGTTGGCTTTCTTGTGTGTTGGACTTCTTCCAGACTGCATGCACATCTACTGGTTTTCTTCCGGATAGTGAACTGCATTGGTGCTATGAGCTATGTCGTTAACCATTTGTATTGGCCTTTTCATATGGCCTCATTGTGGATAATATGCGTGATCGTGTTGTATGCTTCCAGAGATCATTTTTATTATATTCCAGTGAGTGCACATATTCTTGTAGGATGGATTTTTGACATGTAACATGCAAACGATTTTGGAAAAAGTGGTTTTCCTTTTTGGTCTATACTGCAGGAGATTTTTCGCACTAGAGGTTTGTTTTCTGTCTTGGAAAAAAATGAAATTTGATCAGGTTTGGTTCTGATGGCATGACCATGGGAGTTTGCAATCAAGTGAGTATCCTCATTAATGTTAGTTATTCCTTTACAAGTTATGGAACTCTTAAATTATTCCTTAAGTAATTTGCCCAGTACGTGCTTTGCTTTGCATCTTCTTCTTATCAAGTGAAACAGTGACAATATGTGACTCGTCAACATTGGAGCTTATAATTGTCACTCCTTGTGAGTCTGCTCAAAAATACCGGATCGTAGGTCCAACATTGGAATTTCTCTTGGAAGGTTTTTTTCCTTTGAATGTCTGGTGAGTATTCATTTTATGTTTAGAGCATTACATGCCTATCATTTCTCAATCTTGGATGATGCAATGCAATGTAAGAGTTTGATGCTATGAAGGTTAATATTGAAGGTGAAATATCTACGCTTCCCTGTGCTTAGTGTAGGTGAACTCTATATGCTTCCTTACGACAATATTGTGTAGTACTTGTCTGGTCTAAGACATAGCAAATTGTTATCACTTGTTGCTTGATGCAGTTTGATGTACTTTTATGTGATTGAATCAATGTGATATTAATGTTGGTGATACACTTATGAATACAAAGAAATTGTGGTGATCTTTTGAAAATCTGAATTGGTAATTTTTGTTGGCAGGGAGTACTTTGGTAGTGCGAACTGAAATGCCTTAAAAGGGCACTGTATATTTGGTGGGCATTGAATCAACGTGACGTCCGTCTATAGGAAAAGATTCAAGGGTTTTTTATGATGTTTTGAGCATCACAATTGCAATTTTTTGTTGCCAGAGAGTTACCTTGTTTTTGCTATGTAACTTGACGATTTAGCTAGGGGTTCATTCAATAGTAATATAACCCATAAGTTGACATTTTGGGTCTTCTAGCTATGAAACAGAAGAGAAATGAGAAGATTTATGATTGCCACCCTATGTTGGGTACACTTTCATTCCAGTGTTGTAGTTTGATGTGATTGCATTAATTTGAAAAAAAAATTAATGATATGTGAACTATAAATGTAGGGTTCATAGCAGGGTGTTGGTCATGGTTGCAAAATTAGGTTGAGTGGAGGGCACGGTAGTAACTAGTGAGGCTTCGTTTGTCCAACGCGGAAGCCCGTCCTAGACCACCACGACAGTATGGGGTAGGGGGTTTTAATTCACACATGGCCAGAGGGGAAGACAACAGTGAACAGAACATTGAGGTTGAATCGTTCGCTACCGCCAGAAACTACAACAACGACAACGATAGTGGAAATGGAAGTGGACAGACAGGGCAGGACGAGAAGAGGGGTCTGAGCGGTGCGGAGGAAGAGCCCAATGTGTACGAGGTAGAACGACAGTAGAAAATCAAGCGGAATGCAGATGTTTTGCACAAGCTAGGCATAGCTAATCTGGCTGCCCAAATCAAGGGTGCGGTCTTGAAAAAGAAAGTCAAAAGACGTGCGGATTGAGCAACGGCACACTAGTTCCAACAAGTGCATATGTACGCCATTGTGTCTACCACCCTAAATCTTATACCTATTTTGAATTGCATTTGCATTGCAAGGAAAATGGCAAAAATACCTTCGTTCCCGCACTATACCTCTACACAGGAGATATTGAGGTCCGTAGCCAACTTGCCGGATAAGCATGTGGAAGAGATATTCCAAAGAATTGTTAAATGTCATAAATATCGAGTGTTGTTTTGGACCAGATGGCAGGGTTGTTATCTGCCATGTTTGAGGACTCTAGGGACGTCTTTCTTCCAAGCAAGGGAAGGCGCACTCCTCATCATGAAGCCCCCAAATCACGATCCGAACCTCCTTTCAGGGGTCGTATAACTAGATCCATTGCCAAAGCAAGGAAGGAGGACCTCCGCATGGAGGGCAACCAAAAAAATGATAGCAATGAGAGGAAGGAGTCGGACGATGAGCGCACATCGCCCTTGATTTAGTGCCCTGTATCAAAGGTGCATAATTCTAAATATATAACCCCAATTCATTGGAATACGTCTCTAAGAGCAGTCATTCTTTCAAAGTATATAACTAAGAATAATCATTTTCTCCAATGATATGAAAACAATAGTCATTTTCTCCATGACTAACAGTAGTTATTTTCTTCAAGGATATGTTTTAAAGTAGTCATTTTCTCAAATAATATGACGAAGACTGCATATGCTATAAGTCTAACTTAATCTATTGAAGGGTGTCATTCCAACGGAATAGTACAAAACCCATATGCATCACTGTCCAAAGGACATAAATATATTTTAGCAAAAAACAAACCCATGGTTGAAGGGACACATGTGATGAAGAGAATGTGACTTGCACAATATGAATAAGGCTTATAATTTCCTTAGAGAATATGAAGGATTACTGATTAATTTGGAGTATATGTTGCGGACCTCTCCATAAGGAGTGCACGAAACACCATGGGCACAAGGGGGACCCCAGAGTGACACCCGGGACTTGTGGCGCCGTTGGTGAGAGGGCCCAAGTGATCCTAGTGTGGGTGAGGCCCCGGGCGTTGGGAACGCCTCCCACCCACGGAGACTAGGAGGCACGAGAGTAAGGCCATAAGCTATGCGTAGCTTATGGCGTGCCAATTCTAGAATGCTCAAGAACACCTTAATCGGAGGTGTGAGTAAGGAGATATGGCAATTTGAGTGGGGGGTGCTGTCCTAGGATAGCGCCCTGGTACAGCAGTGGCCTGGGAATGGCTCCCAGGACTGCGAAGCTTTGAACAGGCATAATTTTGTCAATACTTGTGCAAATGGGGCAAGTGAGTAGTCCATTGACATCTATGTGAAACGTAGATGACGATGGAGTGGTCGGATGTGAGCATTAGAGACTGTATGAGGAAGTTATGGTGTTAGGAGCAGCTTTAGGAAGTTGTTGGGGCTTCCAACCCCAGCGGCGAAGGGAAAATGTCTACTTGCCCCAAAGAGAGACAAAAGGCTAGGGTTTGGGATTTAGGGTTTAGGGTTTGTTCGGAAAGAGACAAAAGGTTATTTGACAGTGGGGTAGGGCCCTGCCTAAAATCCTAGAGGTTTATATGGGTGAGGTGGTGTGCCCGAACCCACCCAAGGCCGAATGGCACGGGCTCCATGGGCATTGGCTCAATGTGAGGGCATGGTTGCCTAGTATGGCTCGGGTTGTTGTAGTGTTGCTTCGACAACACGATGATCAACATAAGATTGGACTTCCATGGATGGAAGTCCACATCTTAGTAATGGTTACCGATTAAGGGGTGAGTCCCGAATGAAAGAGTAGGAGGGTTGGTCCCCCTCCTATAGACTAAGAAGGTCCACGATATGGGGAGCTAACCATTCGCATGGCGGAATGCGAAGGGTTAGCATTCGTGATCTTTGCTAGAGTTGGAAAAATGACCAAGATGGTTAAGGGGAGCTAGCGAGGGTTGCGACACGTGGTATCAGAGCAAGGTTTCAATCTTTGAGCTAGCACCTTGAAAAAGAGATGGCTATCAAACGTGCGGGTTATGATGGTGAGCCCAAGGTTTCTAGAAGGTTGTGATGCTCAAATTGGAACAAGGATCATGTCCAAGTGAATTTTGACCCTGCCATTGATTCTAATGGCAATGGTGTGGATGATGGTGGACTTGGTGAGAAAATGGAGGAGTTCCTTGAAAGGGCTCCCGCAAACTTCAAAGAAAATTTGGGGGCTAGATTACCAAATGCACACAAAAACTTGGAAAATGGTGATATTGGATTGAAATTCCAACTCAAAATTTTTGAGTTCATGAATTAAGAACTCAAGTGTGGCAAACATGAGAGGGTCCGACAAGACAAAATGGTCGAGCTCCTCATGATGCAAGGTGCTAGGCCTTCTTCTTCAAGAAAAAAATTGGCCAATGCAAACATGCTAAGTATTTTTGCGGGGTTTGGCTAGGCAAGAAAGGTGAAAAAATTTGTGTTGGGAAATGGACAACTATTATGATGTCCATAGGGCCGAGGTGGATGACAAGACCGCCATAGTGGTTATATTTTTGGAATACCATGCATTTGAATGGTGGACTAGTGTGAAAGTGCAAGAGCCAAAGTGGTGGCAAACTTGACTTGGGTTGGCTTCCTGGAGTTGCTTGTTGTGAGGTTCACAGTGGAGCACCAAGAATTGCGTAAAGAAATGAACTTGGTTGAAATGAGGCACACGGGGTCTCTTAAGGCCTATGTGCACGATTTTAACGCCTAAATGAATGCTACACCTAAGAGGGATGATTTTTCTAAGAAATGCAAGGGCAAGCCAAAGGTACAATTTCTAACAAGGGTGGCACCCAAAGAAGAAACCCACCCAATGTTGGAAACAAAGAAGGTAGCCTTGTGGTACCAAGGCAAACCATATTTGTGCCGTGGATGAAATGTGAGAAGTTGGCTTTGTGATAACAAAGTAATTATGTTTGTGCTGCGGATGGAATGTTAGACGGTGGCATTGTGGTACCAAGGCAAATCATGTTTGTGCAGCGGACGGAATGTTAGACGGTGGCATTGTGGTACCAAGGCAATTCATGTTTGTGCCGCGGACGGAATGGTAGACGGTGGCTTTGTGGCCAAGGCTAGTAGCCTTAAGCCAAGGCCAAGTCTTTTGTACCTTGAGGCTCAAATCAATGGGATAAATGTCTCATGGGTTTCCAAAGAGGCAACGCACTTCTCTATGAGCCCGAAGCTCACAAGGGAGTTGGGGCTTGCCGACGCATAGAACGGGCAAGCCCATCAATGTGCGGTTTGCAAAGGCAAACCGCATGAGACAAAGGAGGTGGCGTTGCATGTGACCTTGAAATGTGGGACATTGGAATTTGTGGACATTTCACACTATGTGAAACGGATGAGGTGCCCTCATTTTGGAGGACACCTCCTTTGAAACTCACATGGTGGATGTGAGGTGCAAGCCGGTATGCTTGTGGTGTGCCGTGATGGCAAAGATGTGAATATGAAATTCACATAAACTCCTATGGTAGGAAAAGCCAAGTTAAATTTGGTCTCAATGGGTCAAATGAGAATTCAACAAATAATGGTCATGGTTCCATTGGAGAAACTCCAAAGAACTCATGGGGAGGCTAGGAAAGATGGGCCTTCCATAAACCACATTTGTGGTGTGTTGGTGAGGTACAAGGATGTACTCACCAATGAGTTGTCTCAAAAAGTTATCGCCAAGGAGTAGAAAGCAACTTTGCTCAATAAGAGATGAGTTCTTGAGCTATGTGGTGACAAATGAAGTTGGTGGACGGACATAGGAAGGTCAAGGCAATCCAAGAGTGGATATGGCGCTTGACCCAAAGAGGGCTTAGGTCATTGCTTGGCCTAGCCAACTACCACCGCCGCTAAGGTTGCTAGGACCTTGTCCGAATTGTTTAAGGAAGGCTATCCCTAGAATGACATGAGCCTTGTCACCATGCCTTTGGGGAGCTCAAAAGCAAGTTGTCTTCGCTACATGTGCTCAAATTCGCGGAGCTTGACAAACCTTTTGAGGTGCATATGGGGGCGAGTGACTTTGTCATTGGCAGGTGTTGATGAAAGATGGATGGCCATTGCATATGACAGCATGAAGTTGCATGGCTGTCAAAGGAGATGGCCAATTCAGGAGAAAAAACTCTTTTCCGTAGTGCATTGCTTGGAGATGTGGCAACACGATTTGGGGTTGCACAAGACCAAGGTGTATATAGACAATGTGTCCTCGAATTGTTTTGAGACACAAGTGCAAGTGAGCGCCAAATCATTACGGGGGCACAATATTTTGGCGCTTACGAAGGTGGATTTGATCCACAAATTGGGCCATGGCCATGTGGTGCCGGATGCGCTAAGTAGATGGGAAGAGTTCCAAGCAATGAGCAGGGATGTACAAATGGACGTGACGCGGCCTAAACGCGTCACGTCGCGTCACGTCAAGGGTGTGACGCCAAACGGACGTTACTGTAGTAAAAAATAATTACTAATGGGATTTTTTATTAAAAAGATAAGTAATTATTTCGACATCAATACAGGCAGTCGTCTACCATGGTCGACTGCTATATAGGCAGTCGACCACTTAATCGACTGTTAACTCAGCAGTCGACTAAATGGTCGACTGCTAACTCAGCAGTCGACTACAATGGTCGACTGCTAATGTAGCAGTCGACTAAGTGGTCGACTGCTATATAGGCAGTCGACCACTTAATCGACTGCTAACTTAGCAGTCGACTACAATGGTCGACTACTAATGTAGCAGTCGACTAAGTGGTCGACTGCTATATAGGCAGTCGACCACTTAATCGACTACTAACTTAGCAGTCGACTACAATGGTCGACTGCTAACTTAGCAGTCGACTACAATGGTCGACTGCTAATGTAGCAGTCGACTAAGTGGTCGACTGCTATATAGGCAGTCGACCACTTAATCGACTACTAACTTAACAGTCGACTACAATGGTCGACTGTTATATAGGCAGTCGACCACTTAATCGACTGCTAACTTAGCAGTCGACTACAATGGTCGACTGCAAATGTAGCAGTCGACCATGGTAGTCGACTGCCAATGTAGCAGTCGACTACCACCGTCGACTGCTTTATTGGCAGTCGATTACCATGGTCGACTTCCATATAGGCAGGGATTATACGTCACGTCGCGTCACGTCGCGTCACGTCTTGTGACAGCGACGTGACGGCAGACCTGAAAACGTCACGTCCGTTTGGGGGGGGTAAAACAGTTTACCCTGTTGTCACACAGGGTAAACTGTCGTCAACAGTGTCGACTGCTAGTGGGCAGTCGACGAGTTACAGCGACTGCTACCAGGCAGTCGACACACTGAATCGACTGCTAAAGGGCAGTCGTATAGGTGTGTCGACTGCTGACGGCAGTCGAATTTCCATGTCGACTGCTAATAGCAGTCGACTTGGGTTGTCGACGGCTCTTGGGCAGTCGACATGGAAATTCGACTGCTATTAGTAGTCGACGACAGGCGGGCGACTGCTTGTGAGCAGTCGTCTGCCCTTCAAGTCGACTGCTATTAGCAGTCGACTGCCCAACTGCAGTCGACAACCCAAGTCGACTGCTAATAGCAGTCGACAAAGTCCGGACGACTGCTGGTGGGCAGTCGCACCCCTTCATCGACTGCTAATAGCAGTCGACTTGGACAGTCGACTGCCCAACTGCAGTCGACAACCCTCGTCGACTGCTAATAGCAGTCGACAAAGTGCGGACGACTGCTGGTGGGCAGTCGCACCCCTTCGTCGACTGCTATTAGCAGTCGACTTGGACAGTCGACTGCCCAACTGTAGTCGACAACCCAAGTCGACTGCTAATAGCAGTCGACAAAGTGCGGACGACTGCTGGTGGGCAGTCGCACCCCTTCGTCGACTGCTATTAGCAGTTGACGAAGAAGGGCAGACGACTGCTGGTGGGCAGTCGCACCCCTTCGTCGACTGCTAATAGCAGTCGACGAAGGGATGCGACTGCTTACAAGCAGTCGTCTGCCCTTCAAGTCGACTGCTATTAGCAGTCGACGAAGACAGTCGACTGCCCAACTGCAGTCGACAACCCAAGTCGACTGCTAATAGCAGTCGACAAAGTGCGGACGACTGCTGGTGAGCAGTCGCACCCTATGGTCGACTGCTATCAGCAGTCGACTTGAATGGGTTGCGACTGCTCGTGAACAGTCGCACCCCATGGTCGACTGCTAATAGCAGTCGACGAAGGGGTGCGACTGCTCACGAGCAGTCGCGTAGAGACACCCATGGGCACGTGGCGTCCATGGGTTGGTCCAGGGGGCGTCTAATCGAAAGGACGCCTCCTTGGGGTATATATGGACCCCACTTCCCTCATTCCCTCACTCCCACCTCCCTCCATTTGGGCCTAGGTTGTTAATCAGCCCTTGCCATTTGGAGATAGAGGTGAGCTGGAGGACTACAGGTGGACATACGTACTGAAATACGTATACGGTGCATACGATATACTGTTATTGCCTAACGTGTGTATTGCAACCCACCTACATACGGTCTACATTGTACCCCATTGCGGTTAGTTTGAACCATACCGGAAATTGTTATATGTGAACACTTATTTTGAAAGTGGTTTAAATCTAATTATGTAGTTTGAACTTTGAACGGCCTTAATTTGGTTTTAGTGGATTGGAAAAAAAATTGTGGGTGGTGGCGCTTATTTTGGAAGTGCTACCATATTAGGTTTAATTTATAGTAGGCATACAAAGCTAGGGGTTAGGGGCAACGATGGCAGACGAAGATAACTTGCCGCCGGAACCTCCACGTGGCGGGGATTTGGATCCGGGGGGGACTCCGCAAGCGAGACCGGGGTCGGCAGGCGCTAGAAGACGCGGCAATGCGCCGAGGGGCAGGCCGCAACCAATCAATTTGGAGGTGGCGCGGGACCCGAACATTCTCGCCAATCCCGGCTGGCAAAATGAGAGGGGCATGTGGTTGTACAGCACGGTCCGAAGGTACGTAGAGTGGACCCATTTGACGAGGATGTTCGTTCCTAGCGCGAATGCTGAACGGATGTCTAGACAACGCTGTGGCATATGGAGGGAGGTGAGCCATCAAATATTTGGAGAACGGTGCAAGGAGGTGTGGGATTTCTTGTGGGGTGCACCGAGGGAATTTGATCGCGGGCATATGCTAATGTGGTTATGCCAAATGGTCTACACGGAGGTAATTTTGGGAGTGGATATCGACTGGTCCACCATACCCTGCACGAGCCCGGACTTGAGGCAGGCACGCCGGGTCACGGTCATACCAAGTTCCGTGCTAGGACGGAACGCTGGCCGTCCGATTCCATTGGCATGGCAAACTCCAATGAATCCTTTGAGGGTCCGATCTTATTTTGATTTCCTTGCGGGACCAGATCATCAAATTGTGGGGACTCCACCGGCCGCCGAGTCAAACATGGACGAGCACAACATTGTCATAGGGTTGCCGGTTGAACCACCTAGCCGGCGACAAAGGGTCCACATGACACCGCCACATGGTTCCCGGTTGGTTTGTCCTCCATCTTCGCCCGTTGATGTGGAGATGGCATCGGCGGTGCCATCCCCACCACTGGTAGTTGCCGACAACGACGTTGTGGAGGCGTTGAGGGCGGAGTTTGCAAAATGCAAATCTGACCACGAACGGGAATTGGAGATGGTCCGACGTGCACACGTCGAGGAGGTCCAAGGGTTGAAGGCCGAGATTGCACGTTTGACCAACCTTGAACTTGCGAGGGCTGATGCGCCACAACTGCCGCAAGCAATGTCTGGTAGTGATGGACAAGGGCGGGAGCCGTCGCCCACAACAAACTTGGAGGCAATGAGGGTTGATTACGACCGGGTCATTAGGAGGAACCGGTTGTTGGAGGACGACTACATGGGCATGGTCACAGCCACTATCATGTTCGCCACGCGTGAGAGGGCATTGATGGACGAGCTGACACACTATAGGGACCACGGCGAGCAGTGGCCCGAACGACGGCTTCTTTTTACCTCGTGGCCGCCATTGGATTTCATGTATCCTGAGAACCTCCCGGTCGATGACGACCATTACCCCAGTATTGCGTGGACCAAGAGGCCCGAGGATGAATTCCAATGGGATACCGCAGTATCATCCCGCATCGTGATACCCCCGGCCAGACCAGCCTTGTTGTGGCCATGCGTCCCCGATTGGATCAAGGACGGGAGCATGTGCCCCATTTGTTCCAATCCTTGGGGACCCGAAGGCGCATGGATCGTTGGGTCGTGCGGTCACATGGTCCACCCGAATTGTTTGTTGCCACACATGTTGCAAACACGCCGTTGTCCTACGTGCCAAGCCCCTCTGCATCGAAGGTTGTACGAGCAATTCGGAGTGCAATGGGGAATGCCTCCCGATTTTGAATACACAATAATCCATGGTGTGCCGCCCGCAGAATACGGCGATCCTCCTGCTTATAGCTGGCGTGCACGGAGGTATTTGAAGGACCTGCGAGGCTACCCGACAAACTTCACGCCTGAAATGTACACAAGGGTTGCTCATGAGTTTTACCCCGGCTCCTCTCCTCAGGCCGTAGGTTTGAGGGCATTTTTGTACCGTGTTGTGGGTGGGCATGCCGGAGAGAAGGGTGAATACGTCCCAGGTCCTCACCCCCACGGATACGTGTATGACTCCAACGGCAACGTGACAGTGGGGGTATTACCACGGGAACCGGTCCCGGGCGAGGAAACAACTTGGGATGTGGAACACGTGTTGGACACAACAAGTTTTGAGGCCGATCTGGAGAGGCAGGAGGCTGTTACACAAGAGGGTAGCTTCAATGAGGTGGACGTCCAAATCCGGATGAATGAGTGGAAATACGTCAACGGCCTTTTGGACATCCGTGACGGGGCCTCTAGCCCCACCATGCAAGACGTCCTGCGCCATCCGAATGCCGCGAGGGGGTTGCACATTGGAGACCGCGCGCGCGCTCGTGCACAAGCTGGCCGGGAGACTGCGGCGCAAGAACTATGGGCCATCACCGAGAGCAGGCGTGAGGCGAGGCGCCGGACACTACGGCCACCAAATCTGAACGGTGCAAGCTCAAGCCGCGGACCCCCCATTGCATTGGATAGTGATTCGGAGCCGGATTAGGAATGTTGGCTAGTGTTTGTGAGATAGGCGTTGGACTAGGAGGCATTATTTGATACTCAATTGTACACAATGCGGGAAAAACCATGATTTTGGAAATGTTTATAAGTGAATTATTGTTCACTATCAATTTTGGGAGTAATAAACAAGTGTCGCACAATGATCATTTCTTATGTTTGCCCACACAATCGGTTGCCACAAACATCCAATTAAACCATGGACTTTGCATCTACATGCATTTGCACTTGAATCAAACACGTATCGATGCAAATAACTGTGACAATGATTCCATGTGGCATGATTATAAGTTCACACCAAGCGGAAAACATCACCGCAATATTGCTAGGAATTCATATATTGCGCATTTCCAACTTACCAACATACGTAAGTATACGTGCAAGTACAAACTTGATACTACGCTCTCACCATATTCGTGGGCAAATCTTACATTGACGACCTAAGTGTGTACTCTCTATACACCCGGTATTCCTTTTGGTGCGCGGTGCACCGGTTGAACCCCCAATGAATTGCGTCATGCACCGAATGTTTTATGGTTTGGTAGAACCTCCACAAGGTCCCATAGTTTTTTCGAAAATACAATTGATTTTTCCCCTTCGTGAAAACGTCGCTAAGGTCCTGAAACAAGTGCCATGAGAAAAGTTTTTCCTTGTAACCGATGCGGCATGCGGGCCTTTCTTGGGCGTCCAAGTATCTGCGGTGGTGACGATCAACTTGTCTCCTAGGCAGTCGAACCCAATAGAATTCAGTGAACCCTTGAATCGGACGTAAAACACTGCGCAAATCGTCCTCATTTCGAGTGTTCTCTGCAACCACCTCGGGTGTAAATTCGTCCGGTTCGTCCGGCAAGCCCCATGCGTGTCGGGGATTGTAATACATACTTCTTGACGAACCACCCGCATCCCGTATCTTGCCACTCCCAGCCATCGCAATCCTATGGATTGCCCACACCGTAGTTGATCTTGGGCAATGTATGCGACGCATACAAGGTCCTCAAAATCACTACGAGGCAAGGTGGCCTCATGGTGGGTAGCACACTTGATTTTATAGGGATATCGCAGTGTGGGCCCTCGGGTGGCATCCAATGATTTGGCAGGTTGGGTTACGGGTGTGTCTAATTAGTTGTCTAAGTTAAGCTGCAAGGCAGTCGACTGCTGTGTAGCAGTCGACCATCCACAGTCGACTGCCTTGTAGCAGTCGATTTGCATAGTCGACTACTGCACAGCAGTCGACTGTGGATGGTCGACTGCTACACAGCAGCCAACTATGCAAATCGACTGCTTCATAGCAGTCGACTATGTAAATCGACTGTTGGGCAGCAGTCGATTGATAAATGCCCAGCAGTCGACTGTGGCTGGTCGACTGCTACACAGCAGTCGACTGATAAAATCGACTGCTTCCTAGCAGTCGACTAAGATGGTCGACTGCTGGAAGGCAGTCATTCATCCACAGTCGACTGCCTTCCAGCAGTCGATTTTATCAGTCGACTTCTGTGTAGCAGTCGACCATCCACAGTCGACTGCTGCCCAGCAGTCGAATATGGCAATCGACTGCTGCCCAACAGTCGAAATTAGGCGTTAGGGTTTGGGAAGAGCGTTAGCTTAGTCAAATCATGCATTAAATGCATACAATCATGACAAAGGATGCATATATATAGCAATCCAACCTCCCATTTCCCTCATTCCCAAGTTCTCCATTGGCCATAGCCTGTTTTAGCAAGCTTTGCAAACGGAGAACAAAGGGAGAAGGAGCGGAGAAGCTGCTATTTCAGGGTTGTGCCAAACATGGCACCGTCGACCATTTTACCCGGATTGACCGCGGAAATTGTGGGGGAGCACATATTGCCGAAGGTCCTAGAGCCTATTTTGGAACCATATCACCGAGGAGAGTATGGGCGGGGGTGTGAAGTGAGGGCGAATTTTTTAACTCTCATATGTATTTTTAAATACATGGGAGTTAACAAAGCTTGGCGGGAACATTTTGGTATGGGAGAAGTCTACAATGCGTTGCGTATGTCGATTTGGGACGTAGACATACCAATGGGGCATCGATTTAGGGGCGTGAGAGGGACTTCGGAGCTCGCCGAATTGTTGCGAGCGTTCCGACTGAACCTCTTCATGTTCAGCCATACGCAACGCATTGCCATCCCAATTCGATGGCAAGTTCAGCATGCTCGGCTCAACGATATTTTCATAATGGAACTTGAATACTTGCAGGATATGCTTGTGGAGAATGGATAATATTGGCTTCAAGTCGACAAACGTTCTGCCGAATATCGTCGATGCACCAACTTTTGGATTTGTCCTTCGGAGCGACTATTGACATTATAATTTTTCTATGTAGATGTAGCGGTTCATGTTTTATATAGTTCGCCGATTTAATCCTAGCAAACACATTGTATATGTGTTTAGGCCTAGTGGATATAATCGCACTATGTAAAAGATATGATCCGTAATGTGAAATAAAAGTGGATCGCTATTTAAACAAATGATAACTTCCTTATTAGCTACACCCGTGTGCAATATGTATGTCTAACATGTATGGGTGTACGTGCAAATTGCAATATGTATGTGTATGTGCAATATATATGTGGGTTCCCGGTATACCGTATGTTCTATACGTATGCGCTATATATATGGATGTATGTGCAATATATATATATATATTTGGGGGTATTTGCAATATATATATATGTGTGTGTGTGTGGACATTAATTCCATCCTCGCCCATGACATAGGGCCTATTGGCATTACAAATCAATTCCATATGTCCTACTCCTAACCTTAGTGCACATTGGACATTCATTTCATCCTCCCACATGACATAGGGCTAGAGGTGCATTTATTTTTACTTTATCTTAAAATACACATTTAAAATGCATTTTAAAATCCTCGACAAATTTCTACGGCATTTTTAATTTTTTTTATTATAAGTTCACGACTATAGCCAATCCATGGCAATAGGGCAAATATAGACACGCTCAACTTTGACAATTGTTCCATATTACCATATAGCATTAGTACATTCAAACTCAATGGCAATGTTTGAGCCTTGAGCATTGCCAATTTGCCACACAAATTGGCAAATATTGGAATACATAACGCCCCACATGGCACATCGGACAAGTTGTGAATGGTGGTCTGCATTTACAATGTCATCATTCTTGGATCAATATTTGGGCGGAGAAGAGCTCGATGACCTAATCCTAGAAGAGGGGAATGTTTTCGACAATGATTTGTCATAAAGGACCTCACGGATTGATGTCTTCGATGATTTTCAATAATAAAAACATAAAAATAGTCTTAAATATTCTTAAAACTATTTTATAATGCCGCCTCCGACCTATAGAATAAAAAATGCAACACTACATAGGGCCTATTGGCATTACAAATCAATTCCATGTGTCCTACTCCTGAGTCCTAACCTTAGTGCACATTGGACATTTATTTCCTAAACCCTACATCATACATGTAGGCTCAATTTCTAGTCAACATCCAACATACAAATTTGAAATTCACATTATTTTTTCAACAAACATACCAAAAATAGTTATTACAAAAATTGATCACCAATACAACTAAACCCATTGAACACCATAGGACATTTGACATTACTATAAATATTCATTCATGAAGGGGCATTATCGTTGTCTTGAGGAATATAATTCCTTGTCCTGCGTGGCCCTCCCACAGCTACCCTTGGGGGCGGTGCTTGGTAATCACTATCATCGGGAGCTTCGCCTACGCCGGATTCATCGTCCGTGCTGGCATTGTCATTTGTTCGGGCGTCGGACTCGTGGCCATCAATTGCCTGGCCGGGAATTCGACTAAGCCGTGTGCCAGCCCTTGGCATTCTAATCGATACCATTGGTCTTGAACCCGTTGCATCCATAACGCCGTCAGTTTGTGGACGTGCAAGTGGGGTGGCCCCGGTAGTCCTCCATTCTCGCACATCCCTTTGTCGTTTTTTTTTTACCTCTCGTGGTCCGACCAAAGTTTGTCAATGCAATATTAGGGGGTGGCCTAGCCGGTGTGGGGCATGGGGCGCGTATGCCGATGGTGGCACCAACCAACCGGGAGCCCATGCGTGGTATTGTTGGGGCCCGAAGCGCAATGTGTTGCGCCAATGTGTCATCCGAGTCGGATTCCGGTACTAGCGCAACGGCCGGGCATTGCCCAATACCTCGCAATGGACTAGTGTTAAGGACAACATTGGACGTGCCCTCTCCATGGGGCTCGGGAAAGGGTGGTGTAGTTTGCATGGGTTGTGCATATGTTGTCGGCACAATAGGAGTGGGCACACCATCCGTCGGTGGATGAATGGGGGAAGCATGTGGTGGGACTTCGTCCATGTCCATCCGGTTCGGAGCCGCTTCAAGAGCTTCATCCACATGTGGTTCGGCCACTACATCTTCATCCACTACGGGTTGAATGTCTACCGGTACATCGGGTATTGTAGTTGTCGGCGTAGCGGGACGCACATGCGTAGTGGAGAGAAACTCCCGACCGGCTATGTTGGCCCACATGTGAAGATCACCATCGTCCTCGGCGTCAAGTCCATCGTATGCAAACGGATCATTGTGGTTGTCAAGGCCCAAATTCCCTCCACCATGTCCCCCATCGCTCTCGTTGTCCGAAGGCCCCGAGGAATTCCCGCCGGGTCCCGTGGGGGGGTCACCATTTATATCCTCGTCGGCCGAATAGTCGGAGTCTTCGGACATCATGTTCACTAGATACCATGCGGCCAAGTCCCGATCAACCCTCTCCCGTGCCAACCGTGAATTGGTATAAATGTACACCAAATTTTCGGCCCTCGCCGAACTCAACCGGTTCCTAGTCTTGTTGTGCACAAACGAATAACTACTCCAATTCCTTTCGCAAGACGAAGAGGAGCACACTTGGGCCAATATTCGCTTTGCCAAAGGGGCCAAGTGGGTGCCACCTTCGCCCACGAGGTCCCACCACTCGTGGGGTAGGATGTTGGCTTCCAGGTATAGGGGCATATTGGCGAACGCGCCCCTACGCTCTTTGAATGCTTGAAATTCGGCCACAACCCGACCGTAATGACCGTCCTTGGCCGTGGTCAACCTCCTCATGGCGTCCAAGAATCCGGATTTAACGGCCGCGTCTTCGTGGACGACGTTGTCGTCCAATAAATAAGGATTCAAGATTGCACCGGCATGGTGTAGGTCCGTGGTCATCATACGCCACCAGCTGTAGAAATCTTCTTCGGCCAAGGTATCGAGGTTGTGTGCTAGGTTGAAAGGAGGATTCCTTAGGCTAAGCACATGTTTCTCCAAGTTCTTCATGGTCAACCAAGCCTTGCCCATTGCCGGTTCAACGCCATCAAACACTCTCAATGCTTTCAACACCTCCTCCGACATGTGGCGGTAATTATCGCAACTTGTCCAAAAATTGTCGTCATTAACCGTTGTCTTGATTTGACGTGCCTCCATTGCACTTCTCCTTCGATCATCGCCTCCTCTATTTAATTTGTTCACGTAGGCGGTCCAATCGGGATGAATAACCGTTTGTTCCAAAGCATGTCTCACCTTTAGAAGCCGGTCAATCATGAGGAAGTTGGTGGCGAATCGTGTGGACCCGGGCATCTTCAAGCCCAAATTGGGCGAGTAGGTGAGGAAGACCGCTGTCGGACATTGGTGGGCCCGGATGTATTTGACAATGTCCTTCGCCTTGTCTACGACGTCCTTCGCCCATCGTTGTTTACCCCAATCCTTCAACAACAAGTTCAAACAATGCGCCGCACACCCTTGCCAATATATGTGTGGCCATTCCCGGCTAATATTGCTCGTCGCGGTTTTCATGGCCGCCGCATTATCGAAGCACACTTGAACAACCTTTGTGGGATCCACTCCAACGATGTAGCGTTTGACCTCGGTGGCCACGTAGGCGGCATCCTTTGTGCTACCGGTGGTGTCGATGGAACCAAGGAACACGTCGCCCACCGGACAAATTTGCATGACGTTCATCAAAGGGCGGTGGACAACATTCTCCCATCCGTCCGAACAAATAGTGCACCCATATTTGTGGATGGATGATGTTGTCTTCAACTCCACGATTTTTTGTGTATTGAACCGTGCATCGTCAAGTAAACTCTTGCGCATTGCATGGTATGTTGGGGGTTTGTACATAATTCTAGCCTCCGCGGTTGCCTTAACGACCTGGATGAACGCGGGATGGCGGACAATACTAATGGGGATATTAGCCTCATAAAAGGCTTGCGACCATTTTGTATCCAAGTCTCGTTTTGTCGAATTTTGCAACCCTTCTTTTAGTCCCATTTGCCGTTGGGAACGTCGGTGGGGTTCGGGAGTTGTCCCGGACACCAACTCCCTTGCCACTGACGGTGCGGGCGATGGTGGAGCGGTTTGGCTTCCGTTCGCGTTCGACAATGCACCGCATGACGCTTGTTGTTGGGACCCGACCACAGCTTCTCCCCCGTCCTCAACGCACTCGTCCACAAAGTCATCCGGAATTGGCGGCCACGATCCGCCGCACCTCGAAAATAAAGACTTTACAATCGGCCCTTGACGTTGACACAATGCCACCCCCCGCATCTTGCCGTCATTTTTTTGGTATCCCAAATGGGCAACCATGCGGTCCTTCCTATAAACTAATTCCAACGCGCAAAATTTGCACTCCACCTTCTTGGACGTTGGAGTCCACTCCTTGGGCACAAACCAAGGCTTCCATTCGTTTCGCGTGCCCATCCCAATATAACCTACTACCTCTCTCCACTTGCAACGAATGCCAAAAGACAATCAAGGCCAACTAGAGCGAGGGGGAATGATGAATGCTAATGAGCGGTGAACCCTTTATAGTCCCGACGCTTGAACGTGCACTAAATATAAAAGATGCTATAATATTAAAAGTGTTTAGAGTAATCTGCTATAGGATCCATTGCAAAACCAATTTGTTTATGTTTGGAGGGGGGGAGGTCCAATGTCTGCCATTCGCAGCGGACTTCGGGGGTCGACTGCTGCTTGGCAGTCGACGTGGCAGTCGACGTGGCAGTCGACGTGGCAGTCGACGTGGCAGTCGAATTCCAGGGTCGACTGCAAACTAGCGGTCGACATGGCGGTCGACTGCCACGTTGACTGCCATTCGCAGTCGACATAGGGGGTCGACTGCTGCTTGGCAGTCGACGTGGCAGTCGAATTCCAGGGTCGACTGCAAACTAGCAGTCGACATGGCGGTCGACCGCCACGTCGACTGCCACTCGCAGTCGACATCGGGGGTCGACTGCTGCTTGGCAGTCGACGTGGCAGTCGAATTCCAGGGTCGACTGCAAACTTGCAGTCGACATGGCAGTCGACCGCCACGTCGACTGCCACTCGCAGTCGACATCGGGGGTCGACTGCTGCTTGGCAGTCGACGTGGCAGTCGACTTCCAGGGTCGACTGCAAACTAGCAGTCGACATGGCAGTCGACCCCCGCAGTCGACTGCTAAATGCAGTCGGCCCACACGTCGCGTGCCACATAGCAGTCGACGCCACGGTCGACTGCTAATTGTCGACTGCCTTATCCAGAGTCGACTGCTATCTGGCAGTCGACTGCATGGTCGACTGCCGTATAGCAGTCGACCAATCGTCGCATCCATCCTGGCCGTTGGATGATGCACGGTCCAACGGTCACGATCTAGGGGCGCGGCGTCCGGTCGTACCGTCGGTGTGAGGCCCACCCAACCTATATATATAAGTGGGGAGGCCTCATTGACATCATTTTTCAACCACCCCTCCTCAAGCGGGACATTGGGACTAAGCATGCCTAGCATCCTTTGCCTAATGTTTTGAGAGGGCCTAGGAAACGGTTGGAAGATTGGTTTAGGGTGCAAACTCTTGCCAATTTTGGATCCGATTTTTTGCGGTGGAGCGGTTTGAATACAGCCGTGTTTGTGAACACATTTGAGTTGTGTTTGTGAACACAATAATAGCGTGTTTTTAAACACGATGGAGGATCGAAGTTGGAGGATGCCGGAGGACGAGCCGGATGCACCCGGCAGGGTGCACAAACGGCCCCCTAAGCGGCAACGACATTCCGATGTGGGATCAGGAAGTGCTTCTGGAACGAGAGCCAATATTACCCCCCGTTCAGATACTACCGTTCCCGTCCGCCCAAATGCCGGTGCCCCTTCAAGCAGCCAAGGAGGGGCTTCCGCGGCCTCAGGGTCGTCGAGTAGGAGCGGGAAACCAAGGGTAAAATTCTCGGATGCGATAACGGCAAAGGTCCACCAAGCCATAGTTGACTGGTATTTGAGGAATGGGGAGGCCGGCATCAAATTCCGTTTTTTAGAGCAGCCGAAACACAAAAGGGTTGAGATAATTAAAAGGGACATGGAGGTTGCTATTCGACAGGAAGTGGATGGCCCCGAGTTTAGCGGTGATAGGAATCTTGCGGGGTTCGATTCATGGGTGAAGAATAAGGCCCAAAATGGTATTTTCAACCTCAAGCAATTGGTTGAGAACATGTTCCCGGAGGGCGAAACAGGCGAGGTGTTGAGCCCTCGAGCTGTAAGAATCCGGGAAATATTTTTGTGGTGGGATCCCGTGGCCAAAGGATTGTCCAAGACGGCCTCCAAAATAATTCCTTGGAAGGCGGAGAAATTGGAGAAGTGGCTAAGGGTGTCGGGCCCATGCCAACTATTGTGGATTCCCGATACGGCAAATGTCGTGAGTTTGAAGAGCATAAAGAAGGTGGGGGGTTACGGGGAGGTGAGGAAGGTGAGGATCGAGGGCGACGATCGTCTCCCACCGGAGATTACGTGGGCTGAAAAGACCCCAAAGACGTCGGATAGGCAAAAAGCTCGTATCTAAGTAAGTGCGGAGGCATGCGTTTTAAAGAGCACGCATCCAGGTTTCATCAAGTTTTGGTTAATCAACAGTGTGTCCAATGCGGGCTATACATTATGGTGGAACGGGGGCACTCTACGAGAGATGTTCATCCGGGATAGAGCCCACCGCCCAAATGCCAACATTTTGACAATGGACGCAACCGAATGGCAACTCTATGACCAAGTCCAAAAGTTCCGGGCGAAGAGGGTAAAGTTGGCTTGGGCATTGTTATGGATCATGGAGGCTTTGCACGCTGCAAATGTGCAACACAACGATCTATCCATTGACAATATTATGTTGCATTGGGAATCGGACGGGAGCCTCAAGATTGGGGTGTGCGATTGGGGATGTGCAACGCATTCGGGTGAGGATGTCCTATCGCTATGGCATGCGGAAACCGTAGAAGCGAAGGAAAAATTGAGGAAGGAGAAGTTTTGGGTGGCGCCGGAACTATTTTACATCCAAAACAGGAGACATCATGATCCCGATGTATATTACACCGCGGAGGCTGAGTGTTATGCGGTCGGCATGATTGCTCGACAACTTTGCAACGATGGTGATGACCGAATTTTCTTTGCCAATGAAGGAAGGAAAATTTGGGATGTCACTTTGAGTGCATTGACATGCGAGAACGTGTCCAACCGCATTTCATTGACCATCGCCAAACTACGGATGCAGATGCCATTTGTGGGGTGGGATGAGCCGATAGACTGCTGGAGAACTGAGGTTAAGGATAGTGTTTAGTTTGTTTAGTTCTTTAGGCAACATCGTAGGGGTTAAGGTAGTATGCGTGTATCATTGATATGGACAACCTTGTATATTTTTTATATCTTTACGATATACTTGTTTTAATACAACGCGGTTTTTTTTTCTTCTACATATCATTGTTGGCTTTAATCACATTTTTCCTAAACTACTTCCATCCATCCATATTCCACTATACCCAAACCATTAAAATTTAACCCAACAAACATATGATGTTGACTGCATTTGTCTGTTAATAGTATCAGTCGACGGCAATGGTCGACTGCTACAACTGCAGTCGACTATCTTCGTCGACGGCAACATAGCAGTCGACTACCATGGTCGACTGCTATGTTGGCCGTCGACGAAGATAGTCGACTGCTACAATGGCAGTCGACTACCATGGTCGACTGCTATACAGGCAGTAGACGGTGGTAGTCGACTGCTACATTGGCAGTCGACCAAGGTAATCGACTGCCTATATGGCAGTCGACCATGGTAATCGACTGCCAATGTAGCAGTCGACTACCACCGTCGACTGCTACATTGGCAGTCGACCAAGGTAATCGACTGCCTATATGGCAGTCGACCATGGTAATCGACTGCCTATATAGCAGTCGACGGTGGTAGTCGACTGCTACATTGGCAGTCGACTACCATGGTCGACTGCTACATTGGCAGTCGACTACCATGGTCGACTGCTACATTTGTAGTCGACCATTGTAGTCGACTGCTAAGTTAGCAGTCGACCATTGTAGTCGACTGCTGAGTTAGCAGTCGATTAAGTGGTCGACTGCCTATATAGCAGTCGACCATGGTAGACGACTGCCTATATTGATGTCGAAATAATTACTTATCCGAAAGAAAAAAATCCCATTAGTAATTTTTTTTTACTACAGTAACGTCCGTTTGGCGTCACACCCTGGACGTGACGCGACGTGACGCGTTTAGGCCGCGTCACGTCCATTTGTACATCCCTGCATATAGGCAGTCGATTACCTTGGTCGACTGCCAATGTAGCAGTCGACTATCTTCGTCGACGGCCAACATAGCAGTCGACCATGGTAGTCGACTGCTACATTGGCAGTCGACCATGGTTGGTAGTCGACTGCTATGTTGGCCGTCGACGAAGATAGTCGACTGCGGTTGTAGCAGTTGACCATTGCCGTCGACTCATATTATTAACAGACAAATGCAGTCAACATCATATGTTTGTTGGGTTAAATTTTAATGGTTTGGGTATAGTGGAATATGGATGGATGGAAGTAGTTTAGGAAAAATGTGATTAAAGCCAACAATGATATGTAGAAGAAAAAAAAACCACGTTGTATTAAAACAAGTATATCGTAGAGATATAAAAAATATACAAGGTTGTCCATATCAATGATACACGCATACTACCTTAACCCCTACGATGTTGCCTAAAGAACTAAACAGACTAAACACTATCCTTAACCTCAGTTCTCCAGCAGTCTATGGGCTCATCCCACCCCACAAACGACATCTGCATCCGTAGTTTGGCGATGGTCAATGAAATGCAGTTGGACACGTTCTCGCATGTCAATGCATTCAAAGTGTCATTACCTCATGTGCAATCCAGTTGTATTCTTTGTGGATCACATGGCTATCAAGTACTTAGTCAACAAGGCGGAGTTGAGTGGAAGGCTAGCTAGGTGAGTTTTATTGCTGGAGGAGTTCAATTACACTGTTGAATACAAGCCTGGTTGCATGCATTTATAAGCTGACCACTTGTCGAGATTGTCGAAGGATATGGGTGATAGTCCTACGGATGATAGATTGAAAGATGACAACTTCTTTGTGGTTACCATCCAACCCAAGTGGTATGCGGGCATTGTGGAGTTTTTGACAACTCAACAGTTGCCTGGAGAGTGGACAAAGGAGGATATTAGGAGAAAAGTTAGAGTTAATAGCAGACACTTTGCAGTGATAGGCCATAGGCTGTTTAAGAGGGGAGCCGATGGGTTGTTGAGAAGATGTGTGTCAGAGGTCGAAGTATCCTCCATCTTAGCCGCATGTCATGACAGTGCGTGTGGGGGGCATTTTTTTGGACAACTTACAGGTCAAAAGATTCTTAGAGCAGGTTATTTTTGGCCTACCTTGTTTAAGGATGCTCATGAATATGTTAAGCGTTATGACGCTTGTCAGAGGTATGCGAGGAATGACCTCTGTATGGAGATGCCACTCCATATATCCTTACCTCTGGTCCCCTTTGAGAAATGGGGAATTGATTATGTTGGCGAGGTTCATCCCCATTCCTCAAAAGGAATGGCTTACATCATGGTCGCCACCGAGTATCTGACCAGGTGGGCGGAGGCCAAAGCTGTCAAGACGGACACGGCTGCCCACGCAGCCAGATTCATGTATGAGAACATCATCTCATGGTTTGGGTGCCCCAAGATTCTGGTTAGTGATAGGGGAACTCATTTCCTGAATTCTTTAATTCAAGAGATGACAGATAAGTTCCAAATAGACCATAAGAAAACCACTCCTTATCATCCGCAAACTAATGGTCAGACGGAGCGCGTCAACGGAATATTGGTGAGTATCCTTTGCAAGACGATTCTTGACTCTAAGAGGGATTGGGATGTTAAATTGACAGCGGCATTATGGGCTTATCGAACAACCTTCAAGGTGACGATTCAAACCACCCCATTTTCATTGGTGTATGGGTTAGAGGCCACCCTTCTCATTGAGTTCGAGGTGGAGTCACTTCAGTTGCTATTGATTCACGCCTCATGGATAGTCAGTCATTAAGGAGTAGACTAACAACATTGGAGGAATTGGGTGAGAGAAGAAGGATGGGAGTCCAACATATTGAAGTTATCCAACGGCGAAGGAAAATCACAATCGACAAGCGACACAAGAAGAGGGCACTGAGGCCGGGAATGATGGTGTTAATCCAAGATGCTAGGAAACTTGAGTTTCCGGATAAGTTTGATGCAGTGTGGTTGGACCCATACTTTATTCGAGAGGCATTCCCAAACAACTCTTTGCAACTGGAGACATTGAATGGGGAAAGCTTCCCGATTCGAACGTCAAGCAGTCGATGCAAGGAGTACAAGGCATGAGGTGACACTTGCCTTCAAGCAAGAGATTTTGGATCCATCCCCCGATGGTCACCAATTATGTGAGCCCAATATGGTGCCCACATGTGCTTTAATCGCAAAAGCTCATTAGACCTTACACTTTGGCATTTCCTCAACTGCTTAAAAATATAAAAAGAGTGAAGCTGTTAGGTTTAGATTTGAATTAAGATTGAAAGATTTGAGTGGATGTTGTGTTAGAATTGGGGATGGAAGAATCAGTTGGATTGATGGTTGATAGTTGAATTAGGATTTGGATCAGTTAAGTTAGAATGTAGGGGTGAGTTAATGTGAGTTTTGGGTTTTAGCCTAGGATAAATGTATGTTTTAGGACTAGTGGGGGTCGGTTTAAGGGGGGGCAGTCTCCTTGGAGGGATGGGCTCCGGGATTTTTGGGATCATGGGACCCAACCCGAGAGAGCTCGTGTGTGCTGCAGACAGAACGCTCCCCACCCTGGCTCGAGGAAGAAGGTGGATTCAGGCGAGGCAACTAAAAATGTGGATTCAGGAGCGGCGACTCAGAATGTGATTTCAAGAGAGGCGACTCAGAATGTGATTTCAGATTTAGGCGACTCAGAATGTGATTTCAGATTTAGACGACTCAGAATGTGATTTCAGATTTAGACAACTCAAAATGTGATTTTAGATTTAGACGACTCAGAATGTGATTTCAGATTTAGACAACTCAAAATGTGGATGAGGCGAGGCAACTCAGAGAGGCAAATTTTGAGGTTCTAAGTGATGGTCAAGCCAGAAGGTGGCCTCGGAGGCTCCGAGTTCAACATCAGAGCTGGGTTGCAAATGCTGAGGCTAGGCAGGGGCCAGTTCATCGAAGGCAGCTAGCCGAAGGCAAGGCAGGGGCTGGGATTTCAGTACAACGGGCTAGGATGCTGAGGTGAATGCCTCAGAGGAGTGTGGGTGCTGATTCTTTGTGCAGGGGCAGGTGCCCCAGCCACGTGGCAAGATAGGGAGGGGGATTAGCGGGTGGTAGGCTAACTAGATTTTAATTAACCTCTAATGAGTAATGAAGTACCTTAGGGTACTAGAAGTTGGATTATTTAATTAAGTAGGACATGCATTGTGTAGGAGATTAGAGGAGGAAGAAGATGGTAGGGTGGTTGTGTGTAATAATCATCACAGGTGCATAAGTATTTTTCAATACTAATGCCCTGTGGGTTGAATAAAAAGAGTGTGCTTGACATTTGATTTCATTGTAGCATGGGCATGGGATTTCCAAGGTGAGAGTCAACAAAAACATGTGAGCTATAGACTTCCACCTGGATCACAAATGCAAACGGGTGGAGGTTTATGGCTGATATTTATGGCGCTGTTGGTGAGAGGGCCCAAGTGATCCTAGTGTAGGTGAGGGCCCCAAGCATTGGAAATGCCTCCCACCCATGGAGACTAGAAGGAATGAAGATGAGGCCATAAACTATGCGTAGCTTATGGCGTGCCAATTCTAGAATGCTCAAGAACACCTCAATTGGAGGTGTGAACTAGAAGATATGGCAATTTGAGTGGGGCGCTATCCCGGGACAGCCCCTGGAACAGTAGTGGCCTGGGAGTGGCTCCCGGAAGTGCGAAGCTCTGAACTGGCATAGCTTTGTGAATACTTGCCCCAATGGAACAAGTGAGTGGTGCATTGGTATTTACATGAATTATAGATGATGATGGAAGGGTTGATTGTTAAAATCAAAGACCATATGAAGAAGTTATTGGGTTCTGAAGCTGTTGAGGGCTTCCAGCCCCAGCGGCTAAGGGAAAAATGTCTACTTGGCTCCAAATGTTGGGAGAGAGACAAAAGGTTATTTGACGGTGGACTAGGGGCCCTGCCTAGAGTCCTAATAGCTTATATGGGTGAGGTGGTGTGGCCGAACCCACCCGAGGCCGAACGGCAAAGCCTTCATGGGCATTGGCCAATGTGAGGGCATAGTTGCCTAGTATGGCTCGGGTTGTTGTAGTGTTGCTCCGGCAATACGATGATCAACATAAGATTGGACTTACATGGATGGAAATCCATATCTAAGAATTGGTTACCGATGAAGGGGTGAGTCCCGAAAACCAAGTAGGAGGGTTGGTCCCCCTTTTATGAATTAAAAAGGTCCGCGGTATGGGGAGCTAACCATTAGCATTGCGGTATGCGAAGGGTTAGCACTGGTGACTCTTGCTAGAAAAGGAAAAATGGATCAAAAATTTAAACGGCGCTAGCAAGGGTTGCGACACAGATACGCACACCTAGGTGTACACCAATTTTGCCACTTGGGACATATTGTTGGGTTATCCGGGACTTACCTTGTTAGCTGATGATCAGTCCATCGAATCAATCTACACCCTTGAAATAGACGGCACCTAGCCAATGACGCTAGAGGATCTCCTACTTGAGGAAGATATCATACCATCATTGCATTTCAGAAACACCTCCACCGGAATTCAAGTTGGCCACGACTTTGCCTCGTATCCTTCGGTGCTGGACGATTGGTATAAGAGTCCAACGAACCCCACGAGAGTTGTGGGAGTCCGAAAATCCACGGAAGTACGGATTGGCTTCCGAACCGGGTTAATATCCGGATAATACCCTGAGATTGTTATTAAAGTAGGGTTTCCTAGGGTAGGTTAGTTGTTTTAGGAAATAAGGTTCTAGGCATCCGCCTTATGCGTTAAAATGGTTAAAACGGATACTTTGGCCGGACCGGAAATTAGCCTGAGAAGACCGTTTGGGAACGGTCCGGTTCGGAGCGTCCGGACCGTTAAACGGTTACAACGGAATCCGAACGGTTACAAGGAGACGGTTGAGGAACCAGACCCGTTGGGAGAGAGGGAAAGTACTTAAACGAGTTTTTTCCTTCTCCGGGCCATTTGCGCGAGCGGCATTGTTGAGAGAACGAGTGGTGAGTTGTTTTTTCGAGTCACCAGCAGTTGGATTGCTGGGATTCTGTAGTGGTTAGCGGGCAGAGTTCCGGAGGGAAGAATCCGGGTGTTGTTGAGAGCTTTGTGCCGCGAAGTAAAATGCCGGAAGCAAGAGAGGGAGATGAGAGGGAGCAGGTCCCCATTCCAGTGAAACCCGTATCACCAGCCGTCCCAACGAGAGAATCAGAGTTAAACGAGCTGGTAGAGGATCTTAGCCGGATGGGTTGTGAGGGATTGCTCTCCAAGCCCTGGAATCTCAGGGCGGAGGCCACTTTGCGGGAGTTCTTGTTCGAGAGGGGCAACCAATGGTTTAGGATAGTTCGGCAGGATCCGGAAAAGTGGACATCAGAGGTATGGGCTGCAGTTTACGGATTTCCGCGAGGAAAGGGTGAGGGCTGGGCTAGTTGCAAGGACAATTTTTATTTTGGGAAATTCCGAACGGAGCCGGACCCAAAAGACGGATTCCATCCTGGGAATTGCCGGAATCACCGAGAGCGGAGAGTCATAGAATTCATCCTGCCTATCCTTAGTCCGGAAAAGCCTAAACGTCTTAGCATCACCATGGCCAATACCCTGTTTGGAGCAATGTCAGGGGTCCGAGCTGTCAATTGGGGTCGCTTAATTCAGGAATACGTAGAGAAGTCCATCCCCCACATTGGCCGGAAACCCTCCTATCTCTCTCCCTACATCCTCCATCTCTACCAGCATCAGGGCTGCATCAATGAAGCGGAAGAGGATATGTTGACGATTGCAGAGGATGAGGTGGCGTACAGGATCGATCCGGAAGCAGGGGTTGCAGAAGCCGGAACAGAAGATTCCAGTGACACAGCGGTTCCGGAACCGCCTTCCGCTCCGTCCCCTCCAAAAGTCCGGAAGCCAGCCTCACCCCCACCACGACAGGAAGCCGGAACCAGCCGGGAAGTACCATGGAGAGACATCGACCTCTCCACGTTTGAGTTTCCGGAATCCCCCTTCAAGCGCGTCCGGGGAGAGTTGACGGCACTCCAGGAACAATACTTCCGGATGGAGCACATCATTCGAGGGGTGAACCGGGCCTTGGACCACTGTGGACCCGGAAATATTCTCCGGGAGTTGGCCAAGCGGACGGACCGGAAACAGGTGGAGACCCTGGAGACGGAAAAGGCACAGCTCGTAGCACAGGTGGCTGCTATGACCCGGGAGCTCACCCAGAAGAGCGAGGAGATCCGGAAGCACCAGGCGGAGCAAGCAGTAGTCCTAAGCCGGGTCCGGGAGTTGGTGGGTCATCCGGGAGAGGTCGTCAACAAGGTGCACCTCTATGACCAGTTGATGGAGTCAGCGGATCCGTCTTCTGCCCGTCAAACACTCCAAATCCTGGTGAAGTATTCCCGCTCGATGAAGGACCTGCTCAAGGAAATCCAGAAGCTCCTGCCCTCAGGTGGGACCCCCAGGCGGGTACTTTATCCGGGCCCACCCGGATCGCCAACTGGAACATTGTATGAGGTAGTAGGGGAGGTGGAGTTAGTTCAGGCCTTTCCAGCAGGTGCGGGACCCAGTCAGCCAGCCGGAACTCCCCAGCCACCGGAATCCGGAAGATTTCCGGATCGGGAGAAGACCCCTGTTCCGCAACGGACACACTCCTCCCAGGTTCGACGGAAGAGCACAGAACGGTCGGCTAGATCAGGACGAGGGCAATCACCAAATCCGAATCGGGGCAGGACATCAGCACGGTCCAGAACACCGGAGAGGGCCAGGACTCCAGCACGGATGAGGACGCCGGATCGGACAAAGTCTCCGGATCGGGATAAGGCACCCATGTCACCGGCCGCTCCATCGCCTGCTCCGGAGTGCATGATCGTGGAGCAGTGGGCGCCTGCACCCTCACGAGCAGTGTCCGCCAGAGGTCCCCGAGCGACTTCAGCTTCCACCGGCCGAAACAAGGAGAGAACCACCGGAGGTGACCCTTCAGCTGTCCAGCGCCCTCGGAAGGCGAGGAAGGCTTCCAGACCAGCGCGATCCGGATCGGGTGACGGATCGGAGGAGGATCCGTCCACTGCAGGAGACTCCGAGGAGGAGATCGCCCCTTCCCCAAACATGCGAAGGGTATTTACGAGGCTGCAAGAGCGTCGACTTTTGACCCCCGGGGGAGGTTCCTCCGCCATCAGCGGACCCGCGAGTCACACCAAGGACGAGACGGCTTCGAAGAAGCATCGCACCAGCTAAAGTAGGCTTAGGCAAGCAGTTGTAGTTAGATCAGAATTAGGAAAGGCAGGAATAGGCAGATTTTGACTTTTGGCAAACTTGTAATTCAAAAATCTGTCAGCGCAAAAAGCGGATCGAGATCCGGAATTTCCGCAAAGGGCGAAGTTCCGGATTTCTCGCAGTTAGGGGTTTTCTGAGGGCGGCCAACTTCGCCGCCACCTTCAGTTAGGGATTACAGCCTCTACTTAAGGCTGAATAAGGGGCTGGAGAAGGGTTCCCCTCTCCATTGTTGTATTATGTTGCTCCCCACTCAATAAAGCTCTAGTTCTCAATCTATTTTGACTTGTTTTGTGCACGGACTGTTAGGAGAATGTTGCAGATCTAGAGGGAATGAATGAGTAGGGAGTACGGATAGAGCAAAGGAGAGGAAACCCGGATCAGATCCGACTGCAGTACTACGGATCCTTTCTGAGTGTAGTGGGAAGGAAACCTCATTATTCCGGATGTCTGGGTAACGCCCATGTGAGATAGCCGTCGTTAGGACTGGGTAAGATCAGGGAGGTGCCGGACTTACACCATCCGATCTTCTGAAGAGGTCTCACTACCCTTGGGCGGGGTAATCCGGAAAGTGGCTCGGATCGCCCAGTTATCCCGGATTGACAGATCTCCGGACAAATCTTGACCTTTCTGTCGTTGTAGTTCCGGTTCACCATCCGGGTTCTCTGTGTGACCTGCCAGGAAAGATTAGGCCGATCCGGACTGGTTGTGAGAGAATCCGGATTCTGACCATACAGGGACGTCTTCGCCGGATGAACCCAATCATCAATGGAGGTAGGATGTAGGTAGGTAGATATTGAGGAGAGAGGAATGTAGGAGTAAGACTTAAGTGTAGAGGTTCAATCCGGAAGGCAAGTCCCGGGATAAGGACTTCCAAAAGGCCATCCGGATCCGGAAAGCAGATCCGGCCGGTGGTCGATTTTCGAGCAGGAAAAGAGGGTCCTTGACATCCTGCACTTCACAGAATCCCTGGACGATACTCGGATCATCCGGACAGACCGGATTAGGCACTGAAAAGCGCCTATCCGGAACTTTTGGTGTCCGTGTGCTCCCACAAGAGTGTCGGATGCAGATTGGTAGGAGATAGACGTGGGTTTACCCGGTGAGGAATCCAAGCCCATCAAGATGGGTTTGCAACTGGCCCCAGAAGAGGTGTCGGAATACACCAAACTAGTGGTGGAATTTAGAAACATTTTTGCATGGTCCTATAAGTACCTTAAGGGCATACCCCCACATCTAGCCCAACACACTATCCCACTCATCCCAGGGGCTAAGCCAATCTATCAAAAAGAACGGCGAATGAACCCCCGCCTTCAACTTGTGGTAAAGGTAGAACTTGAAAAGCTGTTGGAGGCTGGGTTCATCCGACCAGTTGAAATCACGGATTGGATGTCACCAATGGTATTGGTGAAGAAGAAGAATGGAAAGCATCGACTATAGAAAATTGAACGTGGCCACCCAAAATGACCATTTATCCTTGCCGTTCATTAATCAAATCTTAGATGAGGTAGCCGGCCACGAGTTGTACACATTCATGGATGGGTACTCAAGATATAATCAGGTATCCATCGACCCCAAGGATTATCACAAAACTACTTTCACAACATGTTGGGGCATGTTCATCTATGTGGTTATACCATTTGGGCTTTGCAACGCACTAGCAACTTTCCAACGCTTCGTGACGGCTGTGTTTTTTGAGCTACCCACCACACAATGTCAATGTACATCGACGACTTCAACACCCAAACTACCAAGGAGACTCACCTCAAGGCGTTGAGGGTTTGTTTCGAGAAATGTAGGGCCAATGGGATAGCCCTCAACCCATCCAAAATGTATGTGGCGGTAGTTCTGGGAGTCCTGCTAGGGTATGTGGTTTCAGAGACCCGGATCCCAAAAAATGGCGGTGATTACCAACCTAGAACCCCCGACCATGGTAAAAAACATTCAAAATGTGCTAGGCTATTTCAGATGGTACCGAGACATCATGACCGAATATGCCACCACAGCGTTACCCCTTACAAATTTGACCCGTAAGGAGACTCGCTATGTGTGGACCCCCGAGTGTCAGGCAGGGTTTGAAACCTTGAAGGCCAAACTGACCTCATATCCCTGTCTCGTACTGCCCAATTGGGACGTACCATTCCATATCGATTGTGATGTTTCCTCGGTCGCAGTGGGGGCCATGCTTTGCCAGCCATACGGAGATGAGAAAATGGATAGGCCAATCGCATTTGCAAGTCGACAACTCACAGCAGCAGAGCGGAATTACTCCACCACCGAGAGGGAGTGTTTGGCCATGGTATTCAATGTCAAAAAATTTAGACACTACCTCCTTTTGAACCTAGTGGTGTTCTTCGTGGACCATTTAGCCCTCCGGTATTTGGTCAACAAAGCAAACCTTAGCGGACGTTTAAGTGGGTCCTACTCCTTGAGGAATTTGATTACATGGTGGAATACAAACCAAGTAGGATGCACAAGCAAGCCGATCATTTGTCCCGCATCTTGGACAAACTAAGGACCGAGGACATTGATGACGAGCTACCAGACGCAAACCTCTTCCTAGTGAGCGTCACCCCTGAATGGTATGGCCATATTGTTGAGTTCCTGAGCATGTAGAAGATGCCCCCGGAACTTGGCAAAGTTGAAAGAAAGAAGGTTCGAACAAACATCTGGCATTTTGCAATAATCGCAAATAAGTTGTATCGTCGAGGGGTTGATGGGGTCCTCCGAAGGTGTCTATCATATATGAGGTCCCAGAGGTCGTGACAGCTTGCCATGATAGTGAGTGTGGGGGCCATTTCTCGGGCCGACTTACAGCCCAAAAGGCTTTGAGGGTTGGTTATTTCTGGCCAACCATGTTCGTGGATGCACACGCCCATGCAGCTAACTACGACGCATGCCAACGGTACTTTAGGAATGATTTTTACTAGAATTGTTGTTGATCCCCTCCTTTCCCCTCACACCATTCGAGATGTGGAGAATTGACTATATAGGACCAGTCCATCTGACATCGCCTCAGAAGATGGCATACATCATTGTTGCAGTAGACTATCTCACAAAGTGGGTAGAAGCCAAAGCTGTGAAGGTAGCGAATGTCGTGACCATTGCGGCATTTTTGCACGAGAATGTGATCGTTCGATTTGGAGTGCCAAAGGTATTGGTCAGTGACCGCGGAACCCACTTCTTGAACAAATTGATTGAAGCAATGACGGAGGGATACGACATTGAGCACCGCAAAACCACTCTTTACCACCCTTAGACTAACGGGCTAGCTGAGAAAGTAAATCAAACCATTGTCAAGATCCTACGCAAGACAGTCAACGACAACAAGCGGGACTGGGACACGAAGCTGCCCTCAGCGCTCTGGGCTTACAGGACGACTTTCAAGGTGACAACGAATCAGACACCCTTCGCCCTCGTGTATAGAATTGAGGCGGTGCTCCCAATCGAACTTGAAATCCCATCCTTGCGAATTGTAGTGGACTCCCGATTAACGGTGGCCGAGTTGCTATCAGATAGGTTGTCAATGTTAGAACGTCTCAACGAGAAGCAAAGGCTGAGTGTCCAGCATCTCGAGGCGATGCAACAAAGGCGCAAGGCCGTTTTTGACAAATGACACAAAATGTGAACCTTGCAGCCAGGGACGTTGGTAATGCAATAGGATGCACGAAAGTTGGAGTTCCCAAGCAAATTTAATGCCTTATGGCTGGGTCCTTTTTGGGTCACCAATGTTTATAAAAATAACTCAGTACAGTTGGCTACACTAGATGGCACATACTTCCCTACGCGAACTAACGGGGATCAGTGCAAGATATACAACGTGTGACCAGGTACAACTGGCAAATTAAATGAGAATCAATTTTTTAAACGCAAAGCAGAGGCGGAGGGTTTTAATTCTTGCAATAGGTACTAGGATTAGAGGTTAGTCTTCCGTGGTCATTATTTCAGGTAAACTAGTAGGGGGACCTTCCTTTTTCAACACCTGGGAATTGTTTCCGTAGTCCGAACTCTCTCCGAAGAGGGAGGAAGGTGGTTTTAAAATTTTGTTGTCTATAGCTCCAAGTTGCTCTCGCAAGGCAGAGGGGGTGTCTTAGGTAGACATGAACCCAGTCTGGTGGGGAAATGTAATAGATTAGAATTGTTTTTTGGCTTTAGCATTGTGTCCTTTCTTTTATCCCACTCTCCTCAACTCTCTGGAAGTTAACCAATGAAAAATGTAAAAAAAAATGTGTGTATGTCTGTATGTGTATTAGTGCAGGTGACCGTGTGTCGAAGATTGGCGTGCGAACAAGAGATTTATGGGTCCGTCGCGCTCGAATAAACGTCCCCTGATGCCGACATATGTGAGCCTCAGAATTGCCCCCGACGGCAAAGAAGCTCATAATTAAGGTGTTTAATCAAAATTATTAGATTAGTAATAGGGAAATTTAGCCAAAAACCATTTAGATTAAGATAGATTAGAAAAAAATACCCTACAAGGTTGGCTAGGTATGCTTTACCCTTGGGGTAAGACTCTTGAGCAAGTAGGAAATTAAAAACCGAAGGGGTAAAAGGGAAATGCCCTTTATCCGAATCAGAAATTTGAAAGTAGTAGGCTAATAAATAGGTAGGTTAAGTTAGGAGCAACAAATTCAAGCAAACAAAAGTCAAGTGGCGGCAAAAAATGAATAATTCTGGAAGCGGCCAAGGAATAAAAAAGAAGTGACAACCACGAGCGTAAAGGATCTTGCCAATTAGGGCAATGGGGCCATGTTGCCACCCTTGCCAACCAAAATTGAAGTTCAAAATAAGATGGAAAAACTTTTCTAAGGAATTGGGCAAGTGAGATGCAAGGTGGTGTTAGAGAATGTGATTCGGGATCTGAACATGAGATGCGTCGAGAAGTCCGCCAAAAAAAACCCTCATCACGAAGGTGGAGAAACTTCAAATTGCCATAGGTAGTCATAGGAGGCCAACGACATGCACGAAAACAGCAAGGGAGCAGAGGAGGCCAATGACGAAGATTGTACAACAAAAAATGCCAAGCGTAATAGCTGTAAAGGGGAAAGAGGCCGAGGTGGGTGAAGAGTGTCATAAATAACAAGGCAAAACCATACACAATGTGAATTTTTTCACCAAAAAGTGTTACCTTTTAGTGTTTTTTCAAGTTGTGTGTTTACTTGCATGGTTCATCTGTGAGGTTCTGATGCACATTATGTTCACAACTGCAGGCAATCGCAGCGATCGAAGAACCTCCACCGCCCTCCACATTCTTGGCAGAGGATGTTGTGAAAACAATGGATTATGGAGTAAGCAAAGATGGAAATGTGATAAATTTGGAAAAGAATACATCGCATAGAATTACTAAATATGAAGGTTGTGTGTATGTGGAGGTGCAGAGGAACGACGACGATGAGTATGTCCTCTTCAAAAGTGTGAAAATGGATGACCTTCCCATGTAGAAGATTGAAGAAGCTGTAAGGAACTTCATAACGTGGCCTACCGGGTTCTATGCCATGTATGTGTGCAGTCGTAGCTTACTGCAAGAAACATACGTTGGGTACAAGATGGATAATAAGCAATAAGGATCTGCAAATAAGAGTGTGGATGTGCTTTGTGGATGATATGTGCATATATGATGTCTCATAGTGAATTCATAAAAAACATTGAATATGCTTTGCCATCTATTGTAGTAAATTTTGCCAATATATCAACTAAACGTATTTATGTTCTGTAGTCCACCAAATGATTATGATCACTATTGGCAGTCATATTTTGTTGCAAATTGTTTGAATATTGTGTCCATATGAAATCATAGCATGCAACAAAATGTTTGCGGATGATAACGATGTTTATTAACAAGTTGTAGTGAAATAACCAAAATTGATGACTATGCTTAGTCTATTTATTCATAAGAATACTATAACCGTCATGAATGCAACAAGCGATGTTATTTGAAAATGGTACTATTTATAGTCATGTGTGAAGATTAGATCTCGTCATGAAAATTGACTATACGTATTCATATCTTATAGTGCATTGTTTTAATATGTTGACTATGCTTAGTCATATTTTGTTTTGAGGTGTTTAAATATGATGACTATATTTACTTATATGATGGCATAAAATATTTGATAATGATAACAATGCTTTGTAATATTGCAATCGTCATGAATATAAACTACAATTACATATCAATTAGTTATAGTCATATCGAATGACTATATATAGTCATCCAAATTGAAACGCTTACCACTACAACGAATAATGATTACCCCCTTAGAATGCAAAGCGCCAAATGTGATTCATTTTAATAAGCAATCATGTATCATATGATTATTTTTTTGTCACAATATGATGTAGTTGTTACTAAACGAATGCACTTGACAAATGACCACTCATAAAAAAACTATGTAGTCATGTAATTATAAAACATGATTAATTCTAATCATGAAGTGATGACTATTTCCAATCAAAGAACATGACTACATGTAGCGCTTCTGGGCCACCCCCCTCCGAGGGAGCCTAAAAATATTACACAAGCCCTTCGGTAAAGGTGGCTTGCACTTGCAGGTGCCTCAGCCGAACCTAAATAATAAGTATATAAGGTATGTCAATGGAAGTAAAGCTTCCGTTCCAAATACTAACGAGAATGGTGTATGCTTGGTAGTGACTTTATACGCTGTCCTATATGCCCATAATGCCGCATATAGTTTTGTGTCCCAATCCGTGCGATTCGCATTCACCATTTTGGTAAGTGTTGTTTTAATGACTTTGTTGGTGCTCTCAGCTTGTCCGTTGGCTTGAGGGTAATAAGTTGTCGATTTACGGTGTAAGACCATAAATGTCTTGGTTAAGATTTGGATTGTCTCATTTAGAAAATGACTCCCTTGGTCACTAACTAGTTCAATCGGACATCCGAATTTGGTGATGATCTCCTCAAATATGAATTTCGCGGTTGATGCCGCGGTGTTATCCTTAAGCGCTCTTGCTTCTACCCATTTGGTAGTGTAATCCGTGGCTTTTGCGTTGTGAGTGGCCGCTATGAGCTTTCCTCCTCGACTTCGTGTGACGCATATTCGCGTATCTCCGTTGGGTAGTAGTCTTATCAAAGTTCCTCCGTTGAGAACAAATCGCTTGCATTTGTTTGCCCATTGAAGTTGTTTTTCATTGGTGATGTTTTTTCCACGTACTTGTCCATTTCTCAAGTAGTCAAAATAAGGCGTTCTCCAATCCGTAGCGTGATTTTCCTCCGTGGTTGATTCGTCCTCCGTTACCGAATCTAATATTAGAGTATCATTTTCTTGTTCATGTATTCGCCCTTCATTTTGTTGTAGGCAAACCGGACAATCTCCACAATAACTTGCTACGTCCCTATTTCTTGTTGGCCACCAATAAGGTCCACTTAATATGGTAAACCAAGTGTTTTCAAAGGTTTGATGATGACCTTCTTGTTCGTGCGCTTCCGCGATGATCTCTTCAATAATTTGTCCCGCTATGCATGTTTTTATCTCTCCACTCGGGCTAATTCGTATTAATTTCTCTTCATCCATGAAGTAGGGCTCGCTAGCCCGTCTTATGCGTGTTTGTTCCTCTTCCGTTGTTCCTTTTGTTAACAACTTTCCGTACTTGAGATATTCCTTGAACGGTTTTCTCCAATCTTCCGTTGGTTGAACATACACCATGTACCATTCTAGACACGGTGTATCAATTTCTTCTTCTCGTGCATCTTCTTCACTCCCTTGCTCATTTTTTTCCATGTAATCGTCTTCCTCTTCTAGTACTTCCATACAAAATAAATTTGCATCCGGTAGTTGATCATTAACTCCGGTAGGTGGTTCTCCATTGTCGATTCTTGAGAGGTGATCCGCCATCACGTGTCGTCTCCCGGGCATATACACAATCTCAAAATCGTATTCTTATAGAAGAAGCATCCACCTTGCGATTCTCCCTGAGATTATCGGTCTATTTATCAAATATAGTAACATTTGGTGATCAACGTAGAACACAAAGTGATTCGCCAAAAGGTAATGTCGGAATTTGTTTACCGAGTATACCATTGCTAATGCTTCTCGTTTCGTTGTGCTATAATTTTCTCCGCTTGATTTAGTAATCGGCTTGCGTAGTATATAGGTGAGTCAATATTTCCATTCACCTAAACCCTAAACCCTAGTCGCCATCGCTTGTGGTTGAGGCATCGTAGAAGTTCTTCTCTCATAGAATCAAGAACGGCCAACTAAGAACGGCCATGCATCACCACCCATAGAATCAAGAAAGAGCTCCCAATCTGTCAATCCTTACTATGTTTGGACCTTAAAACCCAGCTAACACCCAGCCCCCGAGGACCATGCCAACACCCACCTGCCGAGGATCTACTACACCCAGCCCCCGAGGCATAGCTTTCCTCTCGGCACTCGAATACACCCAGCCCCCGAGGATCTCATTACACCCAGCCCCCGAGGCATAGCCTTCTTCTCGGCACTCGAATACACCCAGCCCCCGAGGATCTCAACTGGTGGCCATAAATATGCGCTGTTGGAGCTGGAATCACCGCGGCTGCTGGCATGTGAAGGCTTACCCTCCAGTGGATCCTCTTTTAAGGATTGTAGTGTTTCTTGCCTAGGAAGGTAGACAGGCAATTGGGTAGTGTTGCAATTGGTCTCTATTAGGAAGTGGGTGTTGTTTACGTGGGTTGTGTTGCATTTGGGTAGACTCGCAAGCAATCCAGGGAGTTGTTCGAAGAGTGGCGCCTGCGAGGTTCGAAGAACACTAGCAGACGAAACTCCACTTCACTCCGAGCGCTGCGAGCAGCACTATCCGACGAAGGGCTCATTGAATCCCACATGGAGGGGTGGGGGCTTGTCACCAAAAATCCTCCACCCTTCGATTTCGTCCTAGCCCGAGTGGAAAAGTTTATAATGACATGTAGAGACTTCTCTCTTTGTAACCCAATATATAATTCCAATCTACCCTTGGAATATACACAACTTAATTAACACCACACTATGTAGTTTTACATTCCTTAATGTCGGGCAAGGTTATATCCTTAGCCTTTTTTAATGTCCACCCGGCCGCTTTGGCCACGCATGCCTTCAAAGATATCCCTCTTGTGAATCGAGTCCTTGCCGTCGACTCCACACTACTACATGAGTTCTCGCTTATTGATTCCGTGCTATCATATGTCATCGTGGTTGATTCCGTATTGGTACATGACACTTTGCTTGTGGATTCCATGAGCACATAGGCTTTAAATACAAGTATTAAAAAATACTTATATACTTATCCTTGCCCTTCCTTCTCTAAGTTCTTCTTGATGTAAATCTCTATCAATGTCTTCCTACTAAACTTCAGAATAGTATAACTCCCACCCAACTTATGTTCTTCAAGTGAAATTTGGTACACTTGTTAAGTACCTTATAAAAAATCTCCACACCAAATTTTGGCACAAACAAAGTTCATATGCAAAAGTTATGCATGAAATTCTAACTCTAACTACTTAGTATGAATGCTGTGATAAAGCATCCGGTCATTAAAACTCTAATAACTTCCAACTCCTACGTCCAATCAATCTAAAATATTGACACAAGATAGATATATAAGTTCAGAAGGTAGTGTCAAATTTTGGTATCCATACCTATAACCCTCTAAGAGATACATATTTTCAAACCTTGCTGCTTTGTTCCTAGACACCCTCCCCTTCAACTTTTAATAACTCTTTCATCCCAATGATTGAAGTTCTCAAATTTTTACCACAACTTCCATACTTTATATTAAACAATCCCTCAAATTTTCATACCCATTGAATATTCTGATCATCCATAATTGACAAATCTCTCACTATAAAGTTCTGCTCAAGTTCATAACTAATAAAACACTACAAGTAATGCACCTAGTACAATCTAGTCACTCTAAATGCCACAAGTTTAAACAAGTTTGAACTCTCTAACTTCAATATGAATCTCAATGCAACAAGTTGAAGTTTACAATCAAACTCCAAATTCCTTAAACCCAATCTACTTCTAACAAGAGGTCAATCATTCTTCAAGGCTAAATAGCCTTGGCTCTTCTCCTAAGAACTAAGCACACACATGTGCTCCTATCTTGCTTCCCACACATCCACACTTATAACCCGTGGGGTGCTTAAGGAACACGAAGGAAAGAGAGGATGAGTGAGGGAAGAATGAGGGATTATATAGTGAGTTGAGAGGGAGAGAGGGCATGAGGTAAGGATAGGGTGAGAGGATTAGAGCCTCCAATCACAACCCTTTAACCTTCTCCTCCTAAGTAGGGACTCATTCCATCCACAAGGCTCTCGATAAGCCTTCGAAATCTCCTCCTACTTTGTAGGCTCTCATCTAATCTCCTAAGCCTTCCTCCCTCAATTGATCAACAAAGATCTTAATTTAAACATTTAACTAACCTTGGCTTTCTACCTACCACACTTTACCAAGGTATGTCCTCATACTACTTAAATCCACTCCACACAAGCCTAATGCTTTAAATTTAGCTTTCTTCAAGCTTCACTCTTTTTATATTTTTGTGAATAATCATAAATCAACAAAACACCACTTGTAATGTTTTACAAGTGTTAACAACACATGTGAGCATCAATTTGGGCTCACATTATTGGCGACCATCTGGGACCGGCTCCTAGAATGTCTTGCTTGAAGTCAAGTGTCTTCATGTGTGGAATTGCTTGCACCTACTTCCGGCCGTTCGTGTCGGGAAGCTTTGTCCATTGAGTGTCTCCAATTGTACCGAGTTGTTAGGAAAGATATTCGCCACAATGTAAGGATCTAACCAAACCGCATCAAATTTGCCCGGAAAATTCTTTTTCTTCCCATGTTGGAGCATAACCAACATTCCTCGTTCTAATGCCCTCTTTTTGTGACGCTTGTCAAAGATAACCTTCCTTCGCCTGTGAATTGCTTCCATGTGTTGAACGGCCCTCCGCCTCTTCTCATCCAACTCCTCTAGATCCCCGAGCCTATTTCTCAAAGACTCATTGTCGTTGAGGCGTGTCCCTATTGCAACCCAAATTCAATAGGAAGTGTAGCTTCAATACCGTAAACCAAAGAAAACGGAGTAGCTTGTGTTGTCACTTTGTAAGTCGTCCGATAAGCCCACAAAGCCGCGTTTAACTTGACGTCCCAATCTCTCTTTGAGTCGATGACCGTCTTGCGTAAAATGCCCACTAGAATCCCGTTCACCCGCTCCGTTTGACCATTAGTTTGAGGGTGATAGGGAGTAGTCTTTCTATGGTCGATCTTAAACCTCTGAGTCATCTCTGAAATGAGGTCATTAAGAAAATGTGTACCTCTATCATTAACTAGAATCTTTGGGACTCCAAACCTAGTAATGATATTTTCATACATAAATGTGGCGGCATGTGCGGCCGTGTCGGTTTTTACCACCTTGGCTTCCGCCCATTTAGTCAAGTACTCGGTAGCTACAACAATGTATGCCATCCCTCTCGAAGAGTGGGGATGGACCTCTCCTTCTCCTCTTTCGTCCATTCGGTTGGTAATTGTTGAGTGGTCAAGAACTCTACAATTCCGGCATACCAATCCGGTGTGGACGTGACTACAAACAATCTATCATCCATGAGGCTATCATCTATTGGCGTAGTGCCCATCTCCTCCGACAATCTAGACAAGTGGTCGGCTTGTAAATGCATGCGGCCCGGTTTATATTCCACCGTATAATCAAACTCTTCGAGTAACAAGACCCACCTAGCCAACCTTCCACTCAACTCCGGCTTGTTGACCAAATATTTAATGGCCATGTGATCCACAAAAAACACTACCGGATTACAAATAAGATAGTGCCTAAACTTCTTGACCGAAAATACCATGGCTAGACACTCTCTCTCCGTAATGGGGTAATTCCTCTCCGCGGAAGTCAATTGCTTACTAGCATAAGCTACGGGTAGATCCTTCCCCTTCTCTCCCGTGGATTGACACAAGGCACTACCCACCGCTACGTTGCTAGTATCACAATACACATGAAAAGGCTTTTCCCAATCCGGGGGCCTTAAGACAGGATAAGTGCTCAATTTGGACCTTAACTCAACAAAGGCCTTTTGGCACTCATCCATCCAAACAAATCTAACATCCTTCTTGAGCAAATGAGTGATAGGGACCGCTATCTTTGTAAAATCCGGAATCAACTCTCTATACCACCCCACATGTCCTAGCAACTTAGAGATCCCCTTGGCATTTTTCGGAGTTTCCAACTCATCAATGACCGCGATCTTGTCCGGATCCAGTTCTCTCCCCTTTTCACTCACAACATAACCCGACAAAACTCCCCTATGTACCCCTAAAAATGTTTTGTCCGGGTTTAATGCCAACCGCATTTGCCTACACCTAACCAAGGCCTCCCTCACACAATGCACATGCTCTTTAGTACTAGATAGGTGCATTACTTGTAGTGTTTTATTAGTTATGAACTTGAGCAGAACTTTATAGTGAGAGATTTGTCAATTATGGATGATCAGAGTATTCAATGGGTATGAAAATTTGAGGGATTGTTTATTATAAAGTATGGAAGTTGTGGTAAAAATTTGAGAGCTTCAATCATTGGGATGAAAGAGTTATTAAAAGTTGAAGGGGAGGGTGTCTAGGAACAAAGCAGCAAGGTTTGAAAATATGTATCTCTTAGAGGGTTATAGATATGGATACCAAAATTTGACACTACCTTCTGAACTTATATATCTATCTTGTGTCAATATTTTAGATTGATTGGACGTAGGAGTTGGAAGTTATTAGAGTTTTAATGACCGGATGCTTTATCACAGCATTCATACTAAGTAGTTAGAGTTAGAATTTCATGCATAACTTTTGCATATGAACTTTGTTTGTGCCAAAATTTGGTGTGCAGATTTTTGATAAGGTACTTAACAAGTGTACCAAATTTCACTTGAAGAACATAAGTTGGGTGGGAGTTATACTATTCTGAAGTTTAGTAGGAAGACATTGATAGAGATTTACATCAAGAAGAACTTAGAGAAGGAAGGGCAAGGATAAGTATATAAGTATTTTTTAATACTTGTATTTAAAGCCTATGTGCTCATGGAATCCACAAGCGAAGTGTCATGTACCAATACGGAATCAACCACGATGACATGTGATAGCACGGAATCAATAAGCGAGAACTCATGTAGTAGTGTGGAGTCGACGGCAAGGACTCGATTCACAAGAGGGATATTTTTGAAGGTATGCGTGGCCAAAGCGGCCGGGGAGACATTAGAAAAGGCTAAGCATATAACCTTGCCCGACATTAAGGAATGTAAAACTACATAGTGTGGTGTTAATCAAGTTGTGTATATTCCAAGGGTAGATTGGAATTATATATTGGGTTACAAAGAGAGAAGTCTCTACATGTCATTATAAACTTTTCCACTCGGGCTAGGACGAAATCGAAGGGTGGAGGATTTTTGGTGACATAAATGGTGCGTCCGCCGGGAGTTTCGAGTTTGGAGCTTGGAGCTTGGAGAGCGGGCGACGGAAGTCTTGGAAGGCGGTAGGAGAGGCGAAATGTGAAGATCGATTAAAGGACGGAGCGCTCGTGAGAGATATGGTTTGAATTTAGTATTTATTTCATGCAATTTCAATTTGAGGAAGGAGCACGACAAAGGTGCGCCTACTAAACGTTCTTGGGATGGCATAACGAAGATCACTTTAATAGGACCCGCACTAGAAAATTAAGAGGTAGAGAAATAATTAAAGAATTAGGATCTTAAACTTTAAATACTCACTCGGTTGTGAGAGTTTAAAGTTTTTAAACTAGAGGGTTTTAGTGTTTTTTTTTAATTACAATTATTTGAGTGTTGTATGTTTAGCAATTCGATCGAGGAGAGAGAGCTAACAAAACAGGAGGAAGCAAGAGCTTGAGGTAAGCAAAATCTCTTCCAATTGAAAAAATATTAAATTAAAAAAGGATTTTCGTAATTGTCTTTGTCGTGACAAACGGAGAGGGTAATCCAAACTTGGACGTATAGTGCAAGGAATCGAAGGATGAACCTCGATTCCAAGCACGGTACCCAAGAATGGTCAGCCCCTCACGAAGAGTCTTGTTGCAAGTGTTGAGCGTAAGGGGGTGTGACGAGGTGATACTCGCACTAATCCTGAAACTAACATGAGCTTTCCATCCCCTATTGGGATTGTTCATTGAAAATTGTATGTCTCTATTTCCTCACCTCCAAAACAATGATCACACGAACTAAGCGGAAATATTAAAGAGAGAACTTGTGAGGCTTTGGTTGGTCAATGTGCACAATATATGTGCAAGGTTTACGACCGCGCGTCCGTAACCTTCTAAGCGGATTGGCGTAGGTCAAAAAAAATAAAAAATGAATTTTTTCCTGCCTTTTAAGGGTATTTGCGTAGGGCAGAATAACTGTTCCGCACAATATGTGGGCAAGTTTACGGACGCACGTCCATAAACTCTTAGGGGTGTTGGTGTACGGCAGAAGGAACTTCCTTCCGGTACAGTATATGCACAAGGTTACAACCGCGCGTCCGTAACTTTTTAGGGGCATTCGCGTGGGGCAGAATGAACTTTTCTGCACACATTATATGGATAAAAGTTTACGGACGCACGTCCGTAAACCTTAAGGGAAAATTGTGTAGGGCAACATAAATTTCTTGCATCATAGGTGGGCAAGTTTACGGACGCACGTCCGTAAACTTTCAGGGGCAGTTGGGTAGGACATAACGAATGTTTTCTGCACAACATATGGGCAAGTTTACGGACGCGCGTCCGTAAACTAGGCCATGCACCCTTCAACTATCAAACTGAATTGTTGTCCATCTTACAAGGGATGGTATAAATCACACCCGGTGGGTGTATATCGAGTCATTTCATTTCATAGGTTAGGATTGCCTTGGTTCCAAGGCTGGTGCGTCTGCGCTTAGACTAGGGTATAGGTCTGGGTTAGAGTTAGGTATGAAATGAATTAGTGGAGTTTAGAGCCACAATAATAACAACTAAGGCCCAACCTCCGGAGGTATTACGACGCAATTTTAATCCCCCTCCAAAATCTAAGTACTCAACCTAGACACCCACTATCCGGGTTCGGCTTGGGCACCTGCAAGTGCAGGCCACCCGCACCGAAGGGCTTGTGTGACACTTTTAGGCTCCCTCGGAGGGGGGTGCCCAAAAGCGCCACAATGACCAGTCACACTCACATCAGTTGACTCATCAATCATTAACCCAAAAAAATTTGAATCCCTAATTCTATCCAGATTTTTTTCTGAATTACATTTGAAATACAAAACACCAATTCAGCACAAGACTTTTCATCATGGTAAAGACTTTCAGTAATATTGGACTTAGATCTCAAAAGCAACTTACAAATAGTTGGAAACTTTGTTAAAGGGATTGTCTCCTTAGCTAAAAAATAAGTTGACCTAAACAAAGTGATTAGAGCATCATCACATGCTATAATGGTTTTTTCAACAATTTTTTTCATTACTTTCTCACCTTGATTAGCAGCCCATTCTAATTTTTTGTGTTCTACAGACATGTTATGGTCCTGAAAGGCTGAAACCTTAATATTTACTGAACCAGCTCTTGCAAACACATTTATGGCCTGCTTATCTCTACAAACTTTACAAAAAACCCTGCCTAGGTCTGAATTAAACTCAATCCAATGAAATTGAGAATACCAAGCATCTTTCCAAGTTAATCTTGCTGCCTCAACTTGAGTCAGCTCCTTCTTAGTATTTGATGTGTTTGTTGATGATTCATTGGACACATCTACATGACCTTCATTCCTCAAGAACATATCCCTCATTGTTTTTTGTCTTTTGGCCATGGTATTTTTAATATTAACAAAAAAAACCCCTATTCAGCAAAAAAAATGAATCAAACAACAAACCTTGCCTCAAAACAATAAACTTCACTGAAAACAATAAACCCTGATTCAAAATAGGATACACTATAAAATTTAAAAAAACCCTGATTCAAAACTTGAAGGGAAAATTGGGTGTGTAAGAATTTGAAAATGTGGAGCTTGTCATCGAGCCTCATGTCCTGCATCAAATGAAACCCACCACCCAACTCACATGATGGCCTCCAAGAAGCATCATCATACCATTTCTAACCATAAACCAAAAGACTGGCTGGGTAGATGTTAATGAACCCTTAGAGTAAGTATTTCACAGCACCATGACGACTACAGAATACCACACATCCTAATAAGAGCTTTACCAATTGTGGTTACTAAACAACTATGAGGTATCCATCATAAGAGTATCCTGCATCCTGTACTAATGTTTTTATGGAGATTACAGATTTACTATATACTGTTCAAGCAACACTTAGCACCAAAGTTCATCACATCAATTCTACACACGCACCAAAGCCCAGCTAGCCAAATTACATTAACCCTTTTAAGTAAGTACTTCACGGCAACATGATGAGTGCAGAATAGCACACCTCCTGATAAAAGGTTATACCAATTCTGAGCACTGATTGTTTTTGAGATACCCACCATAAGGAATATCATGTAGTATTGTGTATTCAGAGATTAGAGTAACAGTATACTGTCCAAACACCACTTTGCATAAAAGTTTCATCACATCAATTCTACCCCGGAACTAAAGGTTGGCTGGGGAGATGACATTAACCCTTCGAGTGAGTACTGTACAGTAAACCTCTAATCTCTGTCGAAATATTACTACAGGATGCTCTTATGGTGGATACCTCAAAATCAAACAGTACCCACTTTCAGATAAAACATATGCTATGTCAGGAGGTGTGGTATGATGTACTCATCACGTTCCCATATACTGTCCATCATGATGAGTACAGAATACCACACCTCCTAATAAGAGCTTTACCAATTATGCATGGTGATCATTTTGAGCTCCCCACCAAAAGGCATCCTGTAGTATTGTGGATTAAGAGATTACAGATGTATTGTATAATAGAGTTATCTTCTTACTCAACATGATTTTCGGTTGAAATGTAACACCTTCCATGTTTCAGTAAGTTTGCAGTGCACGCTTGGAGGTGTTGTGGAGGTTCAAACAAATGAATATTCTATATGAATTCATTGAGGTCGAATTCATTTTGGCATGCCAACTTGAGGTGCTAAAATGAAGTTGGCCCTCAATGAACCGGCATAGGTTGCTTTTCATTCAAGTCCAAACACTACCTCTGAGCATGCACCATCACAAGTGGAAAGAAATTATTGATATTGTATGCAAAACAACCAATGGAGAATTGTAGGGGACCAACTCTGGACGAAAAAATCCCATTGAGTTAAACGATAACTCTATTGTATTCACTTCTTCTGCCTTTACCAAAAACATAGTGTTTAGGGTTTTAGGGTAAATTGACCCAAAATTTCTCAGCGATGCTTCAGAAACCAATCAAATACAAAGACAACCTGGCACTTTGTTGGTGCACTCCACTTGACACCATGTAAAAGGGGAAACACTTTCAAAATCCTAAACTAAAACACCTGATGTTGATCATCATCTGCCCCATTATCTTTCTCTGTTGGTTGAAAGGGTGATGCACCCACCTCCAAAATGGATTCTGCAATTGAAGTCAGAAATCAATTGTCGTCTCCTCCAGTCATCTGGAACTTCCAACAACAGCGCGAGACTTTGACAGGCTGGTCATATGGCCACATATCAGGTGGCGTCCCATCAGAGCTGCAATAAGTCCAAACCAATCATATGTGAGACAAGTAGTAAACATTTCTTGCCATGTTTGGTAGAAAAGATGCAACTTATGCAAGCAACAAGATACTTTATACATGAGTGATGAAGAAAGTGTACTTCAGACATTATATCAGGAGCAGGAAATAAGAGTAGGGACACAAGTTTGGAGCATCAGGTCTTACTTGGGTAATAATTTGTCAGGGCAATTCTCAATAAATTGCACCAACCTGCACAGAAGGCAGTGTCACTTAATAGTGCTCTCCAGCTTCCAAAAGGTTATACATTTTGCTTATTTATTGTTCTTTTGCATCCCAATGTGTTCCTTCAAGTGTTGTCTACAATGTACTACCAATTCTACCATGGCAAAATGCAACTGTGGCGTGGAGTGAGATGGGCTTTGTGAGCCCACTTCTCTATTCACATTTCTAATTAACTCAAAATTACATGAGGAATTTAGAATCGCCATGGAGTTAAGTTAGCCTTGGAGGTTGAAACGATGTGAGCGGCATTAAAGTGTTATTGTTGTTATTGAAGCTTGGTGGGTTGTTTTTGAAATGAAAAGAAATCAAAAAGAAAGAGAACCATTTAAATTATTTTAATTAGATTAAGGGTGACATTAGGTGGGGGGTTAGCTTGTGCTTTGATCAATTGGCTACTTTGGGTGGGGGTGTGTTCATTTTAGGCTTAAGATGGGTTTGTTAAGGGTGTGAGGGTCCAAATTGCAGTCGGGTAAGGTGCTGGATCTTCGGATCTGGCAGGCAAGGGGGTCCCCTGGCTCGACCAGGAGGCTCTCGGAAGAATGAGGGGGGAGCAGCAAGCAAGCAGAGAGAGAGCTTCTGGGCGAAGGCCCGGTGCTTCGCCAAGGGCGAATGGGTACAGAGTTTTGAGCTTCTGGCCGAAGGCCCAGTGCTTCGCCGAGGGAGGATGGGTACAGAGTTTTGAGCTTCTGGCCGAAGGCCCAGTGCTTCGCCGAGGGCGGATGGGTACAGAGTTTTGAGCTTCTGGCCGAAGGCCTAGTGCTTCGCCGAGGCTAATGGGTATAGAGTTTTGAGCTTCTGGCCGAAGGCCCAGTGCATTCGCCGAGGGAGTGTCAATTATAAACTCTTGTGTTGATGAGTCATATGTTGTCATTGTTTCACTTGATAAGAAGAGGAATGCAAACCAATGCACGTACTAGACAAATTACTAAAGGAATAACTTAAGAGTTATATAACTTATAAAGGAGTAACATAACATTTATGAGGATACTTACTTGATCACAAACTAACATGGTCATGTCATCAAAACCAGACTTGTTCAAATTCCACTTTCCACCAAGACATAAAACAAATCTATAGTGAGAAAAATCTCTTGTTGTACAGACCAAAAAGTAAAACCATTTTTTCAAAATCGTTTGCATGTTATATGTCCAAAAACCATCCTACAAAAATATGTGCACACACTACAAACAAACCCAATAAAGTACAATAAAAAGGTGGTTCTGCACCTACGCAATCCACCTCAATATATATAAGCTTTCAGACCTTGGACAATTACCAAATAACTATAGTTAATTATATATTTTTTCAATACATTTTAGGGAACAACTATAGTTAACTAGATATATATAACTATAGTTAACATCAATGTTAAATAAAATGGACCACAAATAGCAAGAACAAGTAACGTCCAAATATGAACGCAAAGTGGTTAGGAAATTTGCTCTTGAAACAGAGAAGTTGATGCATAGTCTCTATCCTATAGACAGAGCCAATATCGAAGGATACAGTGTAAAGGGCCATTTGAAATGGTGCCATAGTCCCAACATGTCAAGTTAGCCAAACTAGTTGGAGTGGCTCGCTTGTAGGTAGTAATGGTTCATTTTAAAAACATTGAATGTATTATTTCCAAGTGTGCAAAAGTAGCACCCCCCCCCCGGGTAGTGCAATCTCTCATGCAAACAACTTAACTATAGGATATTCAACATCACCAACTGAGGTAACTTGCCACATCACCAATAGATGTTTTAGTCAAGTTCACCTAAATGGGCTTCATAAGTGAATCTTATAGAATTGCATTCTTCTATGGAAGATTCTATTCGGTTCTTAGTTTCTCTATATAATGATACCCTTCCCAAGATGTGATGGAATTAGAACACACGTTAGAGATATGGATTACTGTTAATTGCACCATTAAGCAGGGAAGGTTTATAAAGTGCACTCTAGTCAGCATGTTTGTCAAACCAATCCTCGTGTATGGTTTTAAGACCCATTTTTGAAATATTCCAAGTCTACTCAGTTTCTAACTTTCTATCATTAAGGACACTACATCCAGTTCTTATTACCAAAGATGACATTATTTAGCTGCATATTTTGATGCATACAACAAGAATACAAATAATGAATAAGAGACAGGCTATATAAATCTCTCTCATTGTGTCAGTGTTGTGCCAAGCAACCCCAAGCATCCATAGTCAACCATGTCCATTTAACGCTCACTAGGGTCATGTAATGTTGGCATCTCACCTTGTTTTGATTTTTGTCATTTGAGTAGGTTAGTTGAATTCCATTTCTTTACTTGGAATGAATTGCATCGTCATTTATGCATTTTGTTTGAGGAAGGAGCCTCGGGGAGATCACTCCATTGTAAAGTTGAACAACCACGTGCGATCATTTTAGATGTAAAAAATGTAAAAAATGTAAAAAACATCACCAAAATGGGTCACAATTTTATCAAAAAAAATTCATGAGTAGATATAAATGGTACATGTTACATAGTAAAAAATGGTGACTAAATTTGATGATGTGTTTTTTTAATAAAACATATTGTTTCTAACTAGAATGACGCAGAATTGAACTAAAAAAATTGCTACAAAAAATGAAGATGGCTGAAAATTTCAAAAAAATATACAAAAGATACCATCAATGGTTGTGTATATGCAGAAAAAATATCATAAAATTTAAAATTATTTATGGCATGTAATATAGGGGTAGCAAAATTTGTTCGCACGTGGTGTTCAACTTGACAATGGAGTGATCTCCCCGAGGAAGGAGCGCGGCTTGAGGTGATGTCCTAAACCTTCTTGGGATGGCATAAGGACATAACATTAATAATGCGATCATTAGCTCACTAAATCTTAGAGGGATAATTGATTTTAGGAAGAGTCAACTTTGACACTCACCTTGGGGTGAGTGTCCAAGCTAAGGGATTTTGAATTTGATGTTTTGGACTAGAATTGTTAGTTGAGAATTGTTGTGGTCAATGTCACATTGGGTCACGGTCGAGTGTAAGTGCTAACTTGCAGGGGGAAGCGAATTGCTTGAGGTATGACATTCCTCAAAGTGAATTCATTAATTAATTAAGGAAGGATTTTAGTACTTGTTTTTATCGTTATCCGTTGTAGAGGGTAATTCCCTAGTCATTGCATTATGTTGGAGGCAAGAGGGTGATGCCTCGGTCTTCGATGTGGTGCATGGCGAAGGTCAACCCCTCACTCTCGATATCGTGGTGAGTGTCAATTTGATAGAAGAGTTCGGAGGTGATTCTCCGGCTTGACTGAGAATTGACATGAGCATGCCTATCCACTGTTTGGGATTTTTCACCTAAGTTGGCTTGCAGGTTCTCTTTCCTCACCTCCTCAAATTTTAAAATACACATCCAGAAAAGTGAAAACATTAAAAAGAGTGAAGGTAGCAAGGGGTATGTGTGGTCAAGTGAGGGTTGATCGATTTTTCAGGGAATGCGAGGTAAGACTCGATCATACAAACCTGAATTGGAATTAGGATTAGAGAAGATTGCACGTAGAAAAAGATTGTCTAAGATTAATAAAGTTGTGGAAGAGGTAGAAGTTAGGAGAGAGAGTTGCTTGAATGTGGAGCCTGTTGTTAGTCCAGTGTTAGGAAATTTAGAGGTAGATGCTCAACTTGAGGAGGAGGCTACTCCCTCTAAGTTGAGTGGCGAGACATTGACGGATACTGATACAGTTAGGGAAGAAATTTCTGCAGAAGTTGATAGTGAAATAGGAGTGGACACACCGATCACCATGACTCAATCGGGAGGAGGTCCACGTCCCTTTCCACCCATTGATCCATTGGTTAGGCCGAGGGGTTTACCCATTGTGGTTCCACAAAACTTGGCGGCGGTAGATATGCCATCCCACCTCCCTAAATTTTATGGAACTAAGGATGAGGATCCCTCTAGGCACATGGAGAGGTACATTGAGAGGCTGGCTAGTTCTCTTGTCACCAACCCGGGATATTGGTTGGTGTGGTTTCCTACCACTCTTGAGGGAGAAGCCTATGAGTGGTATAGAGATCATACAGAGGGTCATTTTGTAGGATGGGAGCAGATGCAGAGAGAGTTTTTGAATGAGTTTAGGCCCAAGGTTGGTCATAGTACAGCTCTTCGAGCGTTACCATCCTTGAAGCAAGGAAGGGAAGAGGAGATTTTGGCATACATTAGGAGGTTTGATTTGGTGTGTACATGCCTTGTGGGTACCATGCTCAACGATGACACCCTTAAACAATTCTTCATCCAAGGATTTTTTAAGGCGGGTACCATTAGAGGTGTGTTGGAAACGAATCCTCAGACATTGGCGGATGCCAAGGCGGCGGCTAGGGAGATGGAACGCATAACAGAGACTATGAGAGATTGTGGCGAAAGGAGGATGAATCAATATCCCAATTCATCCCCATTCGTCCAAAAGAAGTGGAGGGACAGTTAGGTAGGCAAAGGAGTCAGGTTCAGTATGCTCTCATTGACACAGGTCCACATCCGCTAGCGGCTAGGGAGCCGGCACCGCTCTTGGCCTTGCCCGCTCTTAAAGCCAATGCACACATTGAGGAGGTGGAGAAAAGGCTAGGTGCTAGTCAGTTGGGATTTCAGGAGGCTATGATTAAACAGATGCAGAGTCTTACGGATCAGATGTCATTGATGATTAGGAGTCAGCAGCCTGGTCCTCTTCCTCCAGTTGAGTCGGGTAAGCATACTTCGGGATTGTGGTGTGTGCAATGTGGCCAATCTGGACATACTAGGCAGTTTTGTCGAGTTGGGCAGAACCGTGATCAAAGGAACAACGGTGGCCCACCTCCACAAAACCAGAGAGGTCAAGGTCAGAATCAATATGGTCAGGGCAATTATAGGGGACCTCCCCCTAGAGGACAAGGTGGTCAAAATGCGGAGAGAAGGGAGTTTCACTCTTTTTGTGGGAGATGGCATGCACCGGGTCAGTGTTGGTCTGAAGGACAAGGTTATGGTTGCAGTAATTATGGGGGAATCATCCTTCGGACGAGTGTCGTCAACCTGATAAAGTCATTAGCATGTCCAACCCGGTGGTCAACCCACAACAACAAGCTAGAGACAACATGAGAGGGGCTAGGCCACAAGGTGGACCTCCTAATGAGCTTAGGCCACCCAATTTATATTATGACCATGGGAATGCGAGGCAGACATTCCACCCTCCGACGGGATTGCAGACGGCAAATGGATACATTCTTATTCAGAATAGGCCAGGTGGTCCACAACATTTCGACAATAGAAGGCAAGATCCTCCTACTGATCCGGGTCCGTCGAATTCTTAGGATGTCAGGTTCGCGGATGGTGTCATGGAGCCGCATCATGATGAGTATATTGTTTACCATATGGGTGTTGGAGACAGGCAAAGTCAATGGCCTCCACACACCAACGCCATCACCTACGAGTTGAGGAGTTTGAATGATGAGGTCACCCATGAGGCCTCGGCATTAGCGGTCACCACTAGAGCTATGCGGGGAAATATTGAAGTAGAGAAAGATGTGGTGGGACATGAAGAATACTCCTCGGATGAAGATCCTAACCTTTCAGATTTGGATAGAGTAGCTAGAGTAGTTAGGAGAGCCACTAGGGAATTAGAGAAGGAGAATGAGATTGTTCAGGATAGGGAGGGGCCAAATGTCATTCATAATTTACACGGGAGTGAAATGGGAGAATGAGAAGGACCTAGCATTTTTTTGGATGAGTTTGAGGGAGTAGGAAAGACGAAGGTTGAGAAGCCGGAAGGATATGATTTGTGGGCCGATCTTAGCTCCCTCAAGGCGGATATTACTTTTGGTCAGTTGTTGGAGATATCACCCATGGCTCGCAAGACTCTCAAAGAAGGAATGCCGGTGATTAAGAGGACTAGGAAGGTGAAGACTAGAGTGGCTGCTAGAGTCCAACTCCAAGGAAGAGGGCGTGACCTCAAGGCAATTGAGATAGAAGTAATGGTGGTGGATAAGGTGGTTCCAAATGTGTTAGTTGATGGAGGTAGTGGGTTAAATATCTTGCCGGAGCACACCATGAAGAGGTTGGGTCTTAGCCTTACGGGTCCATCACCTTTCATCATCAACATGGCGAATCAGACTCCGGCGGTGCCTTTAGGAATGATTAAGGATTGTAGGATTAGCACCGGAGGGGAGGAGTATGTGGTCATTTTCATGTTATCAAAATGCATTCTAACAAGGATACATTTCCCATCTTGTTGGATAGGCCTTGGTTGAGAATGTCGAATGCGGTAGTAAATTGGGGAGGAGTCAAGCCGTCCATTACTTATGGTCCTAAGGATAATAGAGTCAAAGTGTCCATAGGATCACTAGGAGGTTGGGTTAGAGAACAAATCCCTTCATCATCGAATGAAGAGGTGGAAGGAGGAAGGTGAAGATGGTGACAAGAAGAATGAGGCACTAGTGGGAGTTGTCCATTCAGGCGGACGGGGGGCCACTATAGATTCAGGGTCCGGTAGTTTGGGCCCTAACTTCTATTATTTGGGCGATAATGGGGAGTATGCACAGTGGTTGAGAGACTACCCCGAGTCAGAGTATGATATTATGATGACGTCCCATCATGTGTGGTTGAGTGATGAAAGGCTTAGTTCAAGAAATGAAGAATACTCTTCATTAGAGCCATGTGAGGTGCTTACAGAGGAGGAGTGGATTAAAGGAGGATTGACACCTTGGGTAGATAGTGTGGATGAGAGCTACGTGAATGTAGTACATGTGGATGGGACTCAGGATGAGGAGGCCGTCATTGAGGTTGCAAGGTTGGAGGAACCTTTGCATTTTAAGACCACGTCAACGGGCATAGTAGCGGGTCAAGATGTCAAGGATTATCCTAAGGCACCTCCAGATTGGTATAGAAACAAGGATAAGCAAACACACGTGTTGTCAGCCATAAACCCCCACCTTTAAGCGTCTGTGGTCCAGGTGGGAGTCTATGGCTCACATGTCTTTGTCTACTCTTAATCTTGGACATCTCATACCCATGCCTCAATGAATTCAATTGCAAGTGCATTTTTTATTAAACACACGGAGCATTAACATTGAGAAATACTTGTGCACCCATGATGTTCTTTACACACCACCATACTACATTTCCTCCCTAGTCCAATCTCCTATGCAATGTGTATGCTACCCTACCAATCAATCCAATTCAAGGTTCATTGGAGGCACTCCTTATTACATTTGGAGGTTTATGCAAAATCTACTTAGTTAAACCACTAGCTACCTCCTACCCCCTAACTTCCTACCTCACTTAGTCCTTAGCCTTGAGAATCCAATCTAATCAGAGTGTGCTTTGTCCATTACACTGCTGAGGCCTATCCTCGAGCTTAGCTGTGATCCAAAAAAATCAACTGCCGAGGCACCCTCGAGCTTGGCTCTCATCACAAATCAACTGCCGAGGCTGCCGAGCTTAGCTCTGATCCAAAAGTTCAAACTGCCGAAGCACCCTCGAGCTTAGCTCTGATCCAAAAATCTCAAACTGCCGAAGCCGCCCTCGGGCTCAGCCCTGATCCAAAAATCAACTGCCGAGGCACCCCGAGCTTAGCTCTGATCCAAAAAAAATCAAACTGCCGAGGCACCTTCGAGCTTAGCTCTGATCCAAAAATATCAACTGCCGAAGCCGCCCTCGAGCTTGGCCCTGATCCAAAAATCAACTGCCGAGGCACCCTCGAGCTTAGCTCTGATCCAAAAATCTCAAACTGCCGAAGCCGCCCTCGAGCTTAGCCCTGATCCAAAAATCAACTGCCGAGGCACCCTCGAGCTTAGCTCTGATCCAAAAATCTCAAACTGCCGAAGCTGCCCTCAGGCTTAGCCCTGATCCAAAAATCAACTGCTGAGGCACCCTTGAGCTTAGTTCTGATCCAAAAATCTCAAACTGCCGAAGCCGCCCTCGGGCTTAGCCCTGATCCAAAAATCAACTGCCGAACAACCCCGAGCTTAGCTCTGATCCAAAAAAATCAAACTGCCGAGGCACCTTCGAGCTTAGCCATGATCCAAAAATCTAACTACTGAGGCACCTTCGAGTTTAGCTCTGATCCAAAAATCTAACTACTGAAGCACCTTCGAGCTTAGCTCTGATCCAAAAATCTAACTACTGAGGCACCTTGCTGCCTTGCCTCGCTGCCTCACTTGCTCTCCCCCCTTCCGCTCCACCAAAAGAGAGAGACTCACATACCAAAACCAAGAGGGCTTAACCCCTCACCTCTCTCCACTAAACCCTCACCCCCTAAACCGACAAGATAGGTCCCAATTCAAACACTTAAACCCAAGGCCCTTCCCCTTGCTTCATCACACACCACTCACTTAACCAAAACACCCCTTAATGCCACTAAGCTTCTAATTAACCACACAAAATAAGCCTAAGGCCTAAAACCTAACTCCACACCAAGCCTCACTCTTTTTAACACTTTTAGTTGTTTCAATAATGACTTCAAATGCACTCCTAAGTAAATTCTAAACATAAAACAAATATGAGCAACCATTTTGGGCTCATACGTGTCGGAGACGGATTGGAAGTATGTGGATGTGAGAATGAAGAATGGAAAGGTTAGACAAATGAAAATGGGGTCTACGTTGGGGGAGAAAGAAATCAAGGAATACGGTGATTTGGTGGATGAGTTTAGTGACACCTTTGCTTGGTCATATGGCGAGCTTAGGGGGATTCCCAGAGAGATGGTGGAGCATCGCATTCCCTTGATTTCGGGCGCTAGTCCAATTAGACAAAAGGAGAGAAGAATGAACCCACAATTACAATTGTTGGTTAAGGCGGAGTTGGAGAGATTGTTGAAGGCCGGGTTTATTAAGTCGGTGGAAATTACAGATTGGGTCTCTCCAATGGTTTTGGTGAAGAAGAAGAATGGGAAGTTGAGGGTGTGCGTGGATTATAGGAAGTTAAATGCGTGCACCCAAAAGGACCACTTTCCGTTACCATTCATCACACTATTGTTTGAAGAGGTAGGTGGTCATGCGAGGTACACATTCATGGATGGATATGCGGGCTACAACCAAATTTCTATTGCCCTCCAAGACATCCACAAGATGGCTTTCACCACTCCTTGGGGAACTTTTGTTTGGGTAGTTATGCCATTTGGATTATGTAATGCTCCGGCCACATTTCAAAGATTGGTCATGTACATCTTCACCGACTTATTGTTCAAGTCCATGACAGTCTTTGTGGATGCTTTTAGCACTCAAAGTAATGCTAGTGACCATTTACAGTGTATTAAGGAGGCTTTGATTAGATGTAGGAAGATGCAGCTAGCTTTGAACCCGGATAAGACTTTCTTGGGTGTGAGTCGGGAAGTGTTACTTGGGTATGTGGTTAGTGAGAAAGGAAGGGAACCGGATCCGGAAAAGATTGAGGTCATAAGTGGGTTGGCAACTCCAACCAATGCCAAAGGGATTGCTAAGTTGCTAGGCCATGTGGGGTGGTACCGGGAATTAATCCCGGATTACGCTAAGATAGCGGTTCCTATCACTCAGTTGTTCAAGAAAGATTGTAGGTTTGAGTGGACTGAGGCATGCCAAAGGGCATTTGAGGAGTTGAGGGATAAGTTGAGCACTTATCCGGTTTTGAGGCCACCCGATTGGGATAAGCCTTTCCATGTGTTTTGTGATGCTAGCAATGTAGCGGTGGGTAGTGCACTTTGTCAGTCCACGGGGGAGAAAGGTAGAGATCAACCCATTGCCTATGCTAGTAAGCAATTGACGCCGGCTGAGAGGAACTATTCTACCACGGAGAGGGAGTGACTAGCTATGGTGTTCTCGGTCAAGAAGTTTAGGCATTACCTCATGTGCAATCCGGTTGTTTTCTTTGTGGATCACATGGCCATCAAATACTTGGTCAACAAAGCGGAGCTAAGTGGAAGACTAGCTAGGTGGGTTTTGTTGCTAGAGGAATTTGACTACACGGTTGAATACAAACCCGGTCGTATGCATTTACAAGCTGACCACTTGTCTAGGTTGTCAGAGGACATGGGCATTAGTCCAGTTGATGATAGGTTAGTTGATGACAATCTTTTTGTTGTTACCGCACAACCCGAGTGGTATGCCGGTATAGTAGAGTTTTTGACAACTCAACAGTTGCCAATGGAGTGGACCAAGGAGGATAGAAGAAAAGTTAGAGTTAATAGTAGGCACTTTGCAGTGATAGGCCATAGGTTGTTTAGGAGGGGAGCTGATGGATTGTTGAGGAGATGTGTATTAGAGGTCAAAGTGCCCTCCATCTTAGCCGCATGTCATGATAGTGCATGTGGGGGACATTTCTCCAGACAACTTACAAGTCAAAAAATTCTTAGAGCAGGTTACTTTTGGCCAACCTTGTTCAAGGATGCCCACGATTATGTTAAGCGTTGTGACGCTTGTCAAAGGTATGCGAGGAATGACCTCCGCATGGAGATGCCACTCCATGTGTCCTTACCTTTGGTGCCCTTTAAGAAATGGGGGATTGATTATATGGGTGAGGTTCATCCCCATTCCTCAAAAGGCATGGCCTACATCGTGGTCGCCACCGAGTACTTGACCAAGTGGGCGGAGGCCAAAATGGTCAAGACGGATACAACTGCACATGCAGCCACGTTTATGTACGAGAACATCATCTCGAGGTTTGGATGCCCGAAGATTCTAGTGAGTGACGGGGGAACTCATTTCTTGAATTCCTTTATTCAAGAAATGACCGACAAGTTCCAAATCGACCATAGGAAGACCACTCCTTACCACCCGCAGACTAATGGTCAGTCGGAGCGCGTCAACGGAATACTGGTGAGCATCCTTCGCAAGACGATTCTTGATTCTAAGAGGGATTGGAATATTAAGTTGACGGCGGCATTATGGGCTTATCGGACGACCTTCAAGGTGACAACTCAGGCAACCCCGTTTTCATTGGTGTACGGATTGGAGGCCACACTTTCCATTGAGTTTGAGGTGGAGTCACTTAGAGTCGCCATTGGCTCACGCCTTATAGATAGTCAGTCCTTGAAGAATCGACTGACAGACCTAGAGGAGTTGGACGAGAGAAGAAGGATGGCGGCTCAGCACATCAAAGTCATTCAAATGCGATGGAAGACCACCTTCGACAAACATCACAAGAGAGGGTCCTGCGGTCAGGTATTGATGCAGTATGGTTGGGCCCGTACCTCATTCAGGATGCAATCCCAAACAACTCTTTGCAATTGGAAACATTAAATGGGGAGAGCTTCCCAACTCGCACATCAGGCAGTCGGTGCAAGGAGTACATGGCTTGAGTGCTATATCTTGCTTGCGAAGCAACAGATTTGGGTTGATCCCCCGATGGTCACCAGTTATGTGAGCCCACTTCTCTATTCACATTTTTAATTAACTCAAAATTACATGAGGAATTTAGAATCACCATGGAGTTAAGTTAGCCTTGGAGGTTGAAATGATGTGAGTGGCATCAAAGTGTTATTGTTGTTATTGAAGCTTGGTGGGTTGTTTTTGAAATGAAAAGAAATCAAAAAGAAAGAGAACCATTTAAATTATTTTAATTAGATTAAGGGTGACATTAGATGGGGGGTTAGCTTGTGCTTTGATCAATTGGCTACTTTGGGTGGGGGTGTGTTCATTTTAGGCTTAAGATGGGTTTGTTAAGGGTGTAAGGGTCCAAACTGCAGTCGGGTAAGGTGCTGGATCTTCGGATCTGGCAGGCAAAGGGGTCCCCTGGCTCGACCAGGAGGCTCTCGGAAGAATGAGGGGGGAGCAGCAAGCAAGCAGAGAGAGAGAGAGAGCTTCTGGCCGAAGGCCCGGTGCTTCGCCGAAGGCAAATGGGTACAGAGTTTTGAACTTCTGGCCGAAGGCCCAGTGCATTCGCCGAGGTTAATGGGTACAAAGTTTTGAGCTTCTGGCCAAAGGCCCAGTGCTTTGCCGAGGGAGGATGGGTACAAAGTTTTGAGCTTCTGGCCGAAGGCCCAGTGCTTTGCCGAGGGCGAATGGGTACAGAGTTTTGAGCTTCTGGCCGAAGGCCCAGTGCTTCGCCGAGGGAGGATGGGTACAGAGTTTTGAGCTTCTGGCCGAAGGCCCAGTACATTCGCCGAGGGCGAATGGGTACAGAGTTTTGAACTTCTGGCCGAAGGCCCAGTGCTTCGCCGAGGGAGGATGGGTACAGAGTTTTGAGCTTCTGGCCGAAGGCCCAGTGCATTCGCCGAGGGCGAATGGGTACAGAGTTTTGAACTTCTGGCCGAAGGCCCAGTGCATTCGCCGAGGCTAATGGGTACAGAGTTTTGAGCTTCTGGCCGAAGGCCCAGTGCTTCGCCGAGGGCGAACAGAGTCAACGGCTAGGCCAGGGGCTCCCAGCAATGTGCAAGGGGGAAGGGAATGTAGTGGGTAGCAAGACCAAGGGTATGCTAATAAACCTCTAATGTGAGAGGAGGCACCTTAGGGTGTTGGGAATTTGATTAGGTGATTAGATGGCACATATATCACATAAGAAATTAGGCAAGGAGGAACATGTAGCATGGTTGTGTGTGATGATCATCATGGATGCATAAGTATTTTTTCAATACTAATGCTTTGTGGGTTTAATAAAAAAATGTGTGTATTGTATTTAAATTCATTGGAGCATGAGTATGGAGTTCATGAAGCTAAGAGTCAACAAGAATATGTGAGCCATAGACTCCCACTCGGACCACAGACGCAAAAGGGTGGGGGTTATGGCTGACATGCTTACTCAGAATAGGCTTTTGATGCTTTACGTATTTTATCCAAAGATTTCAACTCCTCCTACACAATAAGGTGCAAAGAATGCATGATTCACATTGAATTGATTTCCATCTTAGAGCATACATACATTCAAACATATATTTTAGCCAACAACGAGAGCCAGTACACCGAGTGCGCAAGTGCCCAGTTTGAGGCACATGGTTAATTGATGCAAGAAACTCCAGACTTACAAGCTTAAATTTGCCAAAGCTAAACACATCATCTTACAAATCCACACCTGTGTTGCAACCTCTATCCCCAAACCCTAAAGTCGGATATGTTGAAAAAATTCAAACACCAAACTCACCTTCACAAACCTTCGAGCAAATCTCGAAGCAGATCTCTAAGCAGATCTTGAAACAGCGTGCAGCAGGGTGAGGATGGCGGGGCGAGCGGAACAACAATATACGAGCGAGCGGAACTGCAAGAAGAGAAGTTGGAGAGAGAAGTGGCGAGCAACGAAGAGCAACTGAGCGTCGAAAGGCTCAAAATCTAAACAGAAACAGAGAGCCGTTTCAAAGAAACCCTGTGACCTACACGGCTGAGAACCTCCCTCATTCAATATCCGCCCATACCCTCAGGAGACCAGCCAATATCCGCCTATATCCTCGGGAGACCCAACTCATTTCCGCCATTTTCTGAGCCTGAGGGGTTAAATTTCCTACATTATCTCATATTGGTCGGTTGATTTCCTATACTCTTCATATTTAACTCAGTTATACGGCCGAAATCTCCCAAAAAAAATCGGTAATTTTGCAATTTCACTCGACTAATTTACAACTAGCTGCCGGATCTCCCCGATCATTGAGCGGCTTCCTTTGCTCGTATTGTTTCAACATTCTTGAAAATCTCCGGCCCGCCACTATAGCCAAGGTTGGGACGTGGGCCTTGCATAACACATTTTGGATTATGTCGGCCGCCCAAATTATACGACGAAGAATTCGAATACGATGAAGTGGATTGTCTTGCATTTCTGGGCATGGCGTACGAACGTTCCAACTCGATGGACGCACTGGACCGCATAGGTTTAGGGTTGGACGCATCCTGCAACGCGCCAGACCAAGAACACATGTGTTAGTTTGAGGAGGAATACCCTAAACGCTCTTTTTTGGAGGTAAAAAATTGTAATGCGTGGTTAAGCCATGTGCGGGGGGTGACCTTGGTACGGGGGGCACTCATGTCCGAGTTGGCGATGAGGGGCAAGGCGTCCCGCAAAGGAATAGGGAAGGGTCCACTTTTTGCAGGCCGAGCGTCCATTTGCAGCTGCCGTTGAGGTGTAATATTGCCGCCAAGCCGAGAGGGGGACGCCCGGTCGCATTTGCGATCTATGACTTTGAGCGGCAACAAAGATGGAGATTGTCGGAAGATTTGCTTGGGTGGGAAGCTATCGACGACGCCGACATCAAAGGGCTCCTTGGAATAGTCGATGGTGGACGCGGCATCGTAGACGGTCTTGTAGAAGAAGCTTCTCAAGTTTGATTCACTGACGACCTCAAGCGAGGGCTCCAAACGCTGATGCCAAAATAAAAACAGACAAAACCCAAGGGAGGGGGGAGGGGGAGCATGTGAAAATCAATATACATTTGAGGCATAATATATTACACAAATGGCACACCATATAGTATCTCAAATGAATTTATTATATTTTGCGTGAACGTACAACTCTCTGTACATATAGTCCCTCGGATCCATGTATCTCTCGCCTATCGGATTACAACTAAGGAACTGGGGCACGAGTAGTCCACTCCCCACGAGCGTTTGAAGGTAGTTAATTAGGTATAACAAAAAGCGGTCTTGGACCTTCTCAACTGTCCACGTAGGGCAAACTATGAAGTTGGAGGTCGGGTTCAAAATATTTTTGGAAGCGCTGTCGTCCACCATCAACGTGTTGTCACGGATGGGGTGAACGTCGTAGGGACAGTCGACCATGGTGGGACGCTGGTCCCATACGATTGGCTTCAAAACCTTAATATATTGATTTACGGCGGGGTTGTTGGACTTTCTGACAACCCTTCCGTCGGGGGTGTATAATGTTTTACAAGACTCCTGTCCTAGGACCAAGCAGGGGGGTTGGAGTCCCTTGAAGATGAACTCCACGACCGCCTGGGTGTTTTCGGACTTCATGGAGCTCCACACGATCACCCACCATTTGGATAGGGCGACCTGCAGGAAGCGCCGAAGCCACGGCCGGAGGTACATTAGCTTGCTTTTGATGTACACGGGGGGTGCATCGTAGTCGCGTCCTCGGGCTTGCACAAAGGCACCGTGGGGACCCTGGGACAATGCACACACTGGACAAGGACCCCGTTGAGGTCTAGCCCAGGAACCAGGTCTTGGGCTGCGGGGGTGGCGCAGTCAAAATCAGGGGGACCACCACGCTGTCTTCCACGCTTCTTGGAGAGCACCGGTGGGGAGCGGCGACGCTATGCTTCGATCCTTGCAATGATGAGCAAAAGAAGGCGGCACGGACTATGTTATGCAATGTCCATTTCAAGCACAACAAAAATTTTGTGCAAACACAAGAACAATTGGACCATTGGTGGCAACAAAAACATACAAGGAGAACAACGCACAAGATACATTTGAACACGTATGGGCACCAAAAATAAGAATTTTATTTTTACTTTTCTCTATGTACAATTTGCCAGGGGGGAACCGCGGTGATCGAGCCATTCACACTATCATAATTGTGCATCTACAAAATTGCATGTGCGCCGCCAAGATCGAGCGTAGTCGAGTGCAGGGGAGACGGAAGGGATTGTGGGGGGCACGTGGGGGGAGGCAAGTGTGTGAGCATGGGGGGGAGAGGGGTGTGCAGTTCCTCCTAGCTAGGGGGACACGACCACGCCAACAAGACAATGACCCAAGAAACACTAGAAGAAAAATGGTCCTTTACAACTTGTCCATAGTGACTTAAATGGTCCAGAATGACTTATTTCCGCAAGAATTGAGTCGTTCTGGACCATTTAAGTCACTATGGACAAGTTGTAAAGGACCATTTTTCTTCTAGTGAAATTTGGGTCGGTCGACCCAAACTAGGAGGGCTTAGTGTATTACCTTGCCGTGGTCATGTCTCGACGCTGTGGAAGCCTCCACCGTCCCTGTTGCCCCACCTCTCTCGCCATTGCCTTCTCCGACTTGGTCAGCAATCTGCTCCTGCAAAGGCTCAGCATCAGGCCCTTGTCCTAACCCAACCTCCGCATGCACATCATGCATGGGTTCATCGAGTTGGTTAGGAATAGAAGCATCACTAGGCCCTTGCGGGCCTTCAAAATTTGCCATGGGTGTGTCTCTCCGACTCTCATGTCGGTCAAGGGGAGACTGAGCGGCAACGGCGTTTGGGCAACGGCATTTGGGCAACGGCATTTAGCGGCAACGACCATCCACAGTCAACTGCCTCCTAGCAGTCGAATATGCAAATCGACTGCTGTCCAACAGTCGCATATGCAAATCGACTGTTGTCCAGTAGTGAAAATTAGGCGTTAGGGTTTGGAAAGAGTGTTAGCTTAGTCAAATCATGCATTAAATGCATACAATCATGACAACGGATGCATATATATAGCAATCCACCCTCCCAATTCCTTCATTCCCAAGTTCTCCATTGGCCTAGATTGTTTTAGCAAGCTTTGCATACGGAGAACAAAGGGACAAGGAGCGGAGGATCTGCTATTTAGGGGTTGTACCAAACATGGCACCGTCGTCACTTTTACCCGGATTAACCGCTGAAATTGTGGGGGAGCACATATTGCCGAAGGTCGTTGAGCCTCTTTTGGAATCATATCATCGAGGAGACTATGTACGGGGGTGTGAAGTGAGGGCCAATTTTTTTACTCTCATATGTATTTATAAATACATGGGAGTTAACAAAGCTTGGCGTGAACATTTTGGTATGGGAAAAGTGTACAACGCGTTGCGTTTGTCGCTTTGGGACGTAGACATACCAATTGGGCATCAATGTAGGGGCGTGAGAGGTATTTTGGAGCTCGACGAATTGTTGCGAGCGTTCCGACTTAACCTCTTTATTTTCAGTCATACGCAACGCATTGCCATCCCAATTCGATGGGAAGTTCAGCATGCTCGGCTCAATGATATTTGGATCATGGAACTTGAATACTTGCGGGAGAAGCTTGTGGAAAATGGAGAATATTAGATTCAAGTCAATGGATGTTCTTCCGAATACCGTCGACGCACCAACTTTTGGATTTGTCCTTCGGAGCGACTATTGCTATGATAATTTTACTATGTAGATGTTGCGGTTCGTGTTCTATATCGTTCGCCGATTTAATCCTAGCAAACACTGTGTATATGTGTTTAGGCCTAGTGGCTATAATCGCACTATGTGAAAGATATGATCCGTAATGTGAAATAAAAGTGGATCTCTATATAAATAAATGATAACTTCCTTATTAGCCACACCCGTGTGCAATATGTATGTCTAACATGTATGGGTGTACGTGCAAATTGCAATATGTATGTGTATGTGCAATATATATGTGGGTTCCCGGTATACCGTATGTTCTATACGTATGCGCTATATATATGGATGTATGTGCAATATATATATATTTGGGTGTATTTGCAATATATATATGTGTGTGTGTGTGGATATTCATTTCATCTTCCCACATGACATAGGGCCGATTGGCATTCCAAATCAATTCCATGTGTCCTACTCCTAACCTTAGTGGACATTGGACATTCATTTCATCCTCCCACATCATACATGTAGGCTCAATTTCTAGTCAACATCCAACATACAAATTTGAATTCACATTTTTTTAAACAAACATACCAAAAAATTGATATCACAAAAATTGATCACCAATACAACTAAACCCATTGAACACCATAGGACATTTGATATTACTATAAATATTCATTTATGAAGGGGCATTGTCGTTGTCTTGAGGAATAGAATTCCTTGTCCTCCGTGGCCCTCCTACAACTACCCTTGGGGGCGGTGCTTGGTAATCACTATCATCGGGACCTTCGCCTACGTCGGATTCATCGTCCGTGTTGGCATTGTCATTTGTTCAGGCATCAGACTCGTGGCCATCAATTGCCGGGCCGGGAATTCGACTAGGCCGTGTGCCAGCCCTTGGCATTCTAATCGATACTATTGGTCTTGAACCCGTTGCATCCATAATGCCGTCAGTTTGTGGACGTGCAAGTGGGGTGGCCCTGGTAGTTCTCCATTTTCGTACATCCCTTTGCCGTTTTCTTTTTTGACCTCTCGTGGTCCGACAAAAGTTTGTCAATGCAATATTAGGGGGTGGCCTAGCCGGTGTGGGGCATGGGGCGTGCATGCCGATGGTGGCACCAACCAACCGGGAGCCCATGTGTGGTATTGTTGGGGCCCGACGCGCAATATGTTGCGCCAATGTATCATCCGAGTCGGAGTCCAGTGCTCGCGCAACGGCCGGGCATTGCCCAATACCTCGCAATGGACTAGTGTTAAGGACAATATTGGATGTGCCCTCTCCGTGGGGCTCCGGAAAGGGTTGTGTAATTTGCATGGGTTGTTCATATGTTGTCGGCACCATAGGAGTGGGGACAACATCTGTCGGTGGATGAATGGGGAAAACATGTGGTGGGACTTTGTCCATATCCATCCGGTTCGGAGCCGCTTCAAGATCTTCATCCACATGTGGTTCGGCCACTACATTTTCATCCACTATGGGTTGAATATCGACCGATACATCGGGTATTGTTGTTGTCGGAGTATCGGGACGCACATGCGTAGTGGAGAGAAACTCCCGACCGGCTATGTTGGCCCACATATGAAGATCACCATCGTCCTCAGCGTCAAGTCCATCGAATGCAAATAGATCATTGTGGTTGTCAAGGCCCAAATTCCCTCCACCATGTCCCCCATCGCTCTCGTTGTCCGAAGGCCCCGAGGAATCTCCGCCGGGTCTCGCGGGGGGGTCACCATTTATATCCTCGTCGGCCGAATAGTCGGAGTCTTCGGACATCATGTTCACTAGATACCATGCGGCTGAGTCCCGATCAACCCTCTCCCGTGCCAACCGTGAATTGGTATAAATGTACACCAAATTTTCGTCCCTCGCCGAACTCAACCAGTTCCTAGTCTTGTTGTGCACAAACAAATAACTACTCCAATTCCTTTCGCACGACGAAGAGGAGCACACTTGGGCCAATATTCGCTTTGCCAAAGGGACCAAGTGGGTGCCACCTTCGCCCACGAGGTCCCACCACTCGTGGGGTGGGACGTTGGCTTCCATGGCTAGGGGCATATTGGCGAACGCGCCTCTACGCTCTTTGAATGCTTGAAATTCGGCCACAATCCGACCGTAATGACTGTCCATGCCCGTGGTCGACCTTCTCATGGCGTCTAAGAATCCGGATTTAACGGCCGCGTCTTCGTGGATGACATTGTCATCCAATAAATAGGGATTCAAGATTGCACCGGCATGGTATAGGTCCGTGGTCATTATACGCCACCAGCTGTAGAAATCTTCTTCGGCCAAGGTAGCGAGGTTGTGTATTAGGTTGAAAGAGGATTCCTTAGGCTAAGCACATGTTTCTCCAAGTTCTTCATGGTCAACCAAGCCTTGCCCATTGCTGGCTCAACGCCATCAAACACTCTCAATGCTCTTAACACCTCCTCCGACATGTGGCGGTAAATATCGCAATTTATCCAAAAATTGTCGTCATTAACCGTTGTCTTGATTTGACGTGCCTCCATTGCACTTCTCCTTCGATCATCGCCTCCTCTATTTAATTTGTTCACGTAGGCGGTCCAATCGGGATGAATAACCGTTTGTTCCAAAGCATGTTTCACCTTTACAAGTCGGTCAATCATGAGGAAGTTGATGGCGAATCATGTGGATCCGGGCATCTTCAAGCCCAAATTGAACGAGTAGGTGAGGAAGACCGCCGTCGGACATTGGTGGGCCCGGATATATTTAACAATGTTCTTCGCCTTATCTAGGACGTCCTTCGCCCATCGTTGTTTATCCCTATCCTTCAACAATAAGTTCAAACAATGCGCCGCACACTCTTGCCAATATATGTGTGGCCATTCCCGGCTAATATTGTTCGCCGCGGTTTTCATGGCCGCCGCATTATTGAAGTAAACTTGAACAACCTTCGCGGGGTCCACTCCAACAATGTAGCGTTTGACCTCGATGGCCATGTAGGCGGCACCCTTTGTGCTACCGATGGTGTCGATGGAACCAAGGAACTCGTCGCCCGCCGGACAAATTTGCATGACGTTCATCAAAGGGCGGTAGACAACATTATTCTATCCGTCCGAACAAATAGTGCACCCATATTTGTGGATGGATGATGTTGTCTTCAACTCCACGATTTTTTGTGTATTGAACCGTGTATGGTAGGCTGGAGGTTTATACATAATTCTAGCCTCGGCGGTTGCCTTAACAGCCTGGACGAACGCGGGATGGCGGACAATACTAATGGGGATATTAGCCTCATTAAAGGCTTGCGACCATTTTGTATCCAAGTCGCATTTTGTCGAATTTTGCAACCCTTCCTTTAGTCCCATTTGCCGTTGGGAACGTCGGTGGGGTTCGGGAGTCGTTCCGGACACCAACTCCCTTGCCACTGACGGTGCGGGAGATGGTGGAGCGGTTTGGTTTTCATTTGCGTTCGACAATGCACCGCATGACGCTTGTTGTTGGAACCCGACTACATCTTCTCCCCCGTCCTCAACGTACTCGTCCACAAAGTCATCCGGAATTGGAGGCCACGATCTGCCGCACCTAAAAAATAAAGACTTTACAATCGGCCCTTGACGTTGACACAATGCCACCCCCGCATCTTGCCGTCATTTTTTTGTATCCCAAATGGGCAACCATGCGGTCCTTCCTATAAACTAATTCCAACGCGCAAAATTTGCCCTCGACTTTCTTGGACGTTGGAGTCCACTCCTTGGGCATAAACCAAGGCTTCCATTCGTTTCGCGTGCCCATCCCAATATAGCCGACTACCTCTTTCCACTTGCAACGAATGCCAAAAGGCAATCAAGGTCAACTAGAGTAAGGGGGAATGATGAATGCTAATGAAAGGTGAACCCTTTATAGTTCCGACGCTTGAACGTGCACTAAATATAAAAAATGCTATGATATTAAAAGTGTTTAGAGTAATCTGCTATAGGATCCATTGCAAAAGCAATTTGTTTTTGTTTGGGGGGGGGAGGTTCAATATCTGCCATTCGCAGTCGACCTCGGGGGTCGACTGCTGCTTGGCAGTCGACCCCGGCAGTCGACCTCGGGGGTCGACTGCTGCTTGGCAGTCGACCCCGGCAGTCGACTGCTAAATGCAGTCGGTTGACACGTTGACTGCCAAATAGCAGTCGACGCCGTGGTCGACTGCTAACTGTCGACTACCTTATCCAAAGTCGACTGATATCTGGCAATCGACTGTCGTATAGTAGTCGACCAATCGTCGCATCCATCCTGGCCGTTGGATGATGCACGGTCCAACGGTCAGGATCCAGGAGCGCGGCATCGATCGGTGTGAGGCCCACCTAGCCTATATATATAAATGGGGAGGCCTCATTGACATCATTTTCCAACCACCCCTCCTCAAGTGGGACATTGGGACCAAGCATGCCTAGCATCCTTTGCCTAATGTTTTGAGAGGGCCTAGGGGCGGTTGGAAGATTGGTTTAGGGTGCAAACCCTTGCCAATTGTGGATCCGATTTTTGCGGTGGAGCGGTGTGAATACGGCCGTGTTTGTGAACACATTTGAGTTGTGTTTGTGAACACAATAATAGCGTGTTTTTAAACACGATGACGGATCGAAGTTGGAGGATGCCGGAGGACGAGCCGGATGCACCCGGCAGGGTATACAAACGACCTCCTAAGCGACAACGACATTCCGATGTGCAATCAGGAAGTGCTTCGGAAACGGGAGCAAATATTACCCCCTGTTCAGATAATACTGTTCCCATCCGCCCAAGTGTCGGTGCCCCTACGAGCGGTCAAGGAGGGGCTTCCGCGGCCTCAAGGTCGTCGAGTAGGAGCGGGAAACCAAGGGTAAAATTCTCGGATGCGATAACGGCAAAGGTCCACCAAGCCATAGTTGATTGGTATTTGAGGAATGGGGAGGCCAGCTTCAAATTCCGTTTTTTGGAGCAGCCAAAATACAAGAGGGTTGAGATAATTAAAAAGGATTTGGAAGTTGCTATTCGACATGAAGTGGATGGCCCCGAATTTAGCGGTAATAGGAATCTTGCTGGATTTGATTCCTGGGTGAAGAATAAGGCCCAAAATGGTATTTTCAACCTCAAGCAATTGGTTGAGAACATGTTCCCAGAGGGTGAAACAGGTCAAGTGTTGAGCCCTCGAGCTTTAAGAATCCAGGAAATATTTTTGTGGTGGGATCCCGTGGCCAAAGGATTGTCCAAGACGGCCTCCAAAATAATTCCTTGGAAGGCGGAGAAATTGGAGAAGTGGCTAAGGGTGTCGGGCCCATGCCAACTATTGTGGATTCCCGATACGGCAAATGTCGTGAATTTGAAGAGCATTAAGAAGGTGGGGGGTTACGGGGAGGTGAGGAAGGTGAGGATCGAGGGCGACGATCGTCTCCTACCGGAGATTACGTGGGCTGAAAAAACCCCAAAGACGTCGGATAGGCAAAAAACTCATATCCAAGTAAGTGCGGAGGCACGCGTTTTAAAGAGCACGCATCCAGGTTTCATCAAGTTTTGGTTAATCAACAGTGTGTCCAATGCGGGCTATACACTATGGTAGAACAGGGGCACTCTACGAGAGATGTTCATCCGGGATAGAGCCCACCGCCCAAATGCGAACATTTTGACAATGGACGCAATTGAATGGCAACTCTATGACCAAGGCTAAAAGTTCCGGGCGAAGAGGGTAAAGTTGGCTTGGGCATTGTTATGGATCATGGAGGCTTTGCACGCTACAAATGTGCAACACAACGATCTATCCATTGACAACATTATGTTGCATTGGGAATCGGACGGGAGCCTAAAGATTGGGGTGTGCGATTGGGTATATGCAACGCATTCGGGTGAGGATGTCCTATCGCTATGGCATGCAGAAACCGTAGAAGCGAAGGAACAATTGAGGAAGGAGAAGTTTTCGGTGGCGCCGAAACTGTTTTACATCCAAAACATGAGACACAAGGATCCCAATGTATATTACACCACGGAGGCTGAGTGTTATGCAATCGGCGTGCTTGCTCGACATTTTTACAACGATGGTGATGACCGAACACTCTTTGCCGATGAAGGAAGGAAAATTTGGGATGTCATTTTGAGTGCATTGACCTGCGAGAACGTATCCAACCGCATTTCATTGACCATCGCCAAATTACGGATGCAGATGCAGTTTGTGGGGTGGGATGAGCCCATAGACTGCTGGAAAACTGTGGTTAAGGATAGTGTTATGTCTGTTTAGTTCTTTAGGTAACATCGTTGGGGTTAAGGTAGTATGCGTGTATCATTGATATGGACAACCTTATATATTTTTGATATCTTTATGATACACTTGTTTTAATACAACGTGGTTTTTTTTTCTTCTACATATCATTGTTGGCTTTAATCACATTTTTCCTAAACTACTTCCATCCATCCATTATCCACTATACCCAAACCATTAAAATTTAATCCAACAAACATATGTCGTTGACTGCATTTATCTGTTAATAGTATCAGTCGACGGCAATGGTTGACTGCTACAACTGCAATCGACTATCTCCGTCGACGGCCAACATAGCAGTCGACGGTGGTAGTCGACTGCTATATAGACAAGGTCTAATGGACTTTTGAGATTAAAAATGTATGTGGGCACCATATTGGGCTCACACCGCCGCATTGAGCGGCGGATTTTAAGGATTGTTTCGGTCCGTCGATCCAAACCCTTTCGCACAGTGGCGACACACTGAGGATGACCCTAAACCTAGCAAGGTTTGGGTCGGTCGACCCAAACCCATGCCCACAGTGTGGGCAAACTCAATATGACCCTGAACCTGTTGTGCCACAAGGTTTGGGTTGGACAACCCAAACCCATGCCCACATTAGGGACGTAATGAGGATGTCCCTAAACCTATACTTCCCCAACAAGGTTTGGATCCTCGATCCAAACCCATGCCCACATTAGGGACGTATTGAAGATGACCCTGAATCCATCCTTTCCCAACAAGGTTTGGGTCACTCGACCCAAACCCCTTCCTACATTAGGGACATCCTCAAGATGACCTTGAACCCATCCTTCTCCAACAAGGTTTGGGTCACTCGACCCAAACCCCTTCCCACATTGGGGACGTATTGAGGATGACCCTGAACCCATCCTTCCCCAACAAGGTTTGGGTCGCTCGACCCAAACCCCTTCCCACATTGGGGACGTATTGAGGATGACCCTGAACCCATCCTTCCCCAACAAGGTTTGGGTCGCTCGACCCAAACCCCTTACCACATTGGGGACGTATTGAGGATGATCCTGAACCCATCGTTCCCCTACAAGGTTTCGGTCGCTCGACCCAAACCCTTCCTACATTAGGGACATACTCAAAATGACCTTGAACCCATCCTTCCCCAACAAGGTTTGGGTCGCTCGACCCAAACCCCTTCCCACATTGGGGACGTATTGAGGATGACCCTGAACCCATCCTTCCCCAACAAGGTTTGGGTCGCTCGACCCAAACCCCTTCCCACATTGGGGACGTATTGAGGATGACCCTGAACCCATCTTCTCCAACAAGGATTGGGTCCCTCGACCCACACCCTTTCCTACATTAGCGACGTACTCAAGATGACCTTGAACCCATCCTTCCCCGACAAGGTTTGGGTCGCTTGACCCAAACCCCTTCCCACATTGGGGACGTATTGAGGATGACCCTGAACCCATCCTCCCCCAACAAGGTTTGGGTCGCTCTACCCAAACCCCTTCCCACATTGGGGACGTATTGAGGATGACCCTAAACCCATCCTTCCCCAACAAGGTTTGGGTCGCTGAACCAAACCCATGCTCACATTTGGGATGTATTCAGGATGACCATGAACCCATCCTTCCCCTACAAGGTTTGGGTCGCTCGACCCAAACCCTTCCTACATTAGGGACATACTCAAAATGACCTTGAACCCATCCTTCCCCAACAAGGTTTGGGTCGCTCGACCCAAACCCCTTCCCACATTGGGGACGTATTGAGGATGACCCTGAACCCATCCTTCCCCAACAAGCTTTGGGTCGCTCGACCCAAACCCCTTCCCACATTGGGGACGTATTGAGGATGACCCTGAACCCATCCTTCCCCTACAAGGTTTGGGTCGCTCGACCCAAACCCTTCCTACATTAGGGACATACTCAAAATGACCTTGAACCCATCCTTCCCCAACAAGGTTTGGGTCGCTCGACCCAAATCCTTCCCACATTGGGGACGTATTGAGGATGACCCTGAACCCATCCTTCCCCAACAAGGTTTGGGTCGCTCGACCCAAACCCCTTCCCACATTGGGGACGTATTGAGGATGACCCTGAACCCATCCTTCCCCAACAAGGTTTGGGTCGCTCGACCCAAACCCATGCTCACATTTGGGATGTAATCAGGATGACCATGAACCCATCCTTCTCCTACAAGGTTTGGGTCGCTCGACCGAAACCCTTCCTACATTAGGGACATACTCAAAATGACCTTGAACCCATCCTTCCCCAACAAGGTTTGGGTCCTTCGACCCAAATCCTTCCCACATTGGGGACGTATTGAGGATGACCCTGAACCCATCTTCTCCAACAAGGATTGGGTCCCTCGACCCAAACCCTTTCCTACATTAGGGACGTACTCAAGATGACCTTGAACCCATCCTTCCCAACAAGGTTTGGGTCGCTGGACCCAAACCCCTTCCCACATTGGGGACGTATTGAGGATCACCCTGAACCCATCCTTCCCCAACAAGGTTTAGGTCGCTCGACCCAAACCCCTTCCCAAATTGGGGACGTATTGAGGATGACCCTGAACCCATCCTTCCCCAACAAGGTTTGGGTCGCTCGACCCAAACCCCTTCCCACATTGGGGACGTATTGAGGATGACCATGAACCCATCCTTCCCCTACAAGGTTTGGGTCGCTCGACCCAAACCCTTCCTACATTAGGGACATACTCAAAATGACCTTGAACCCATCCTTCCCCAACAAGGTTTGGGTCGCTCGACCCAAACCCCTTCCCACATTGGGGACGTATTGAGGATGACCCGAAACCCATCCTTCCCCAACAAGGTTTGGGTCGCTCGACCCAAACCCATGCTCACATTTGGGATGTATTCAGGATGACCATGAACCCATCCTTCCCCTACAAGGTTTGGGTCGCTCGACCGAAACCCTTCCTACATTAGGGACATACTCAAAATGACCTTGAACCCATCCTTCCCCAACAAGGTTTGGGTCGCTCGACCCAAACCCCTTCCCACATTGGGGACGCATTGAGGATGACCCTGAACCCATCCTTCCCCAACAAGGTTTGGGTCGCTCGACCCAAACCCCTTCCCACATTGGGGACGTATTGAGGATGACCCTGAACCCATCTTCTCCAACAAGGATTGGGTCCCTCGACCCACACCCTTTCCTACATTAGGGACGTACTCAAGATGACCTTGAACCCATCCTTCCCCGACAAGGTTTGGGTCGCTTGACCCAAACCCCTTCCCACATTGGGGACGTATTGAGGATGACCCTGAACCCATCCTTCCCCAACAAGGTTTGGGTCGCTCTACCCAAACCCCTTCCCACATTAGGGACGTATTGAGGATGACCCTGAACCCATCCTTCCCCAACAAGGTTTGGGTCGCTCGACCCAAACCCATGCTCACATTTGGGACGTATTCATGATGACCATGAACCCATCCTTCCCCTACAAGGTTTGGGTCGCTCGACCCAAACCCTTCCTACATTAGGGACATACTCAAAATGACCTTGAACCCATCCTTCCCCAACAAGGTTTGGGTCGCTCGACCCAAACCCCTTCCCACATTGCGGACGTATTGAGGATGACCCTGAACCCATCCTTCCCCAACAAGGTTTGGGTCGCTCGACCCAAACCCCTTCCCACATTGGGGACGTATTGAGGATGACCCTGAACCCATCTTCTCCAACAAGGATTGGGTCCCTCGACCCAAACCCTTTCCTACATTAGGGACGTACTCAAGATGACCTTGAACCCATCCTTCCCCGACAAGGTTTGGGTCGCTTGACCCAAACCCCTTCCCACATTAGGGACGTATTGAGGATGACCCTGAACCCATCCTCCCCCAACAAGGTTTGGGTCGCTCTACCCAAACCCCTTCCCACATTGGGGACGTATTGAGGATGACCCTAAACCCATCCTTCCCCAACAAGGTTTGGGTCGCTCGACCCAAACCCATGCTCACATTTGGGATGTATTCAGGATGACCATGAACCCATCCTTCCCCTACAAGGTTTGGGTCGCTCGACCCAAACCCTTCCTACATTAGGGACATACTCAAAATGACCTTGAACCCATCCTTCCCCAACAAGGTTTGGGTCGCTTGACCCAAACCCCTTCCCACATTGGGGACGTATTGAGGATGACCCTGAACCCATCCTTCCCCAACAAGGTTTGGGTCGCTCTACCCAAACCCCTTCCCACATTGGGGACATATTGAGGATGACCTTGAATCCATCCTTCCCCAACAAGGTTTGGGTCGCTCGACCCAAACTCATGCACACATTTGGGATGTATTCAGGATGACCATGAATCCATCCTTCCCCTACAAGGTTTGGGTCGCTCGACCCAAACCCTTCCTACATTAGGGACATACTCAAAATGACCTTGAACCCATCCTTCCCCAACAAGGTTTGGGTCGCTCGACCCAAATCCTTCCCACATTGGGGACGTATTGAGGATGACTCTGAACCCATCTTCTCCAACAAGGATTGGGTCCCTCGACCCAAACCCTTTCCTACATTAGGGACGTACTCAAGATGACCTTGAACCCATCCTTGCCCGACAAGGTTTGGGTCGCTTGACCCAAACCCCTTCCCACATTGGGGACGTATTGAGGATGACCCTGAACCCATCCTTCCCCAACAAGGTTTGGGTCGCTCGACCCAAACCCCTTCCCACATTGGGGACGTATTGAGGATGACCCTGAACCCATCCTTCCCCAACAAGGTTTGGGTCGCTCGACCCAAACCCATGCTCACATTTGGGATGTAATCAGGATGACCATGAACCCATCCTTCCCCTACAAGGTTTGGGTCGCTCGACCGAAACCCTTCCTACATTAGGGACATACTCAAAATGACCTTGAACCCATCCTTCCCCAACAAGGTTTGGGTCCTTCGACCCAAATCCTTCCCACATTGGGGACGTATTGAGGATGACCCTGAACCCATCTTCTCCAACAAGGATTGGGTCCCTCAACCCAAACCCTTTCCTACATTAGGGACGTACTCAAGATGACCTTGAACCCATCCTTCCCCGACAAGGTTTGGGTCGCTTGACCCAAACCCTTCCTACATTAGGGACATACTCAAAATGACCTTGAACCCATCCTTCCCCAACAAGGTTTGGGTCGCTTGACCCAAACCCCTTCCCACATTGGGGACGTATTGAGGATGACCCTGAACCCATCCTTCCCCAACAAGGTTTGGGTCGCTTGACCCAAACCCCTTCCCACATTGGGGACGTATTGAGGATGACCCTGAACCCATCCTTCCCCAACAAGGTTTGGGTCGCTCTACCCAAACCCCTTCCCACATTGGGGACGTATTGAGGATGACCTTGAATCCATCCTTCCCCAACAAGGTTTGGGTCGCTCGACCCAAACCCATGCTCACATTTGGGACGTATTCAAGATGACCATGAATCCATCCTTCCCCTACAAGGTTTGGGTCGCTCGACCCAAACCCTTCCTACATTAGGGACATACTCAAAATGACCTTGAACCCATCCTTCCCCAACAAGGTTTGGGTCGCTCGACCCAAACCCTTCCTACATTAGGGACATACTCAAAATGACCTTGAACCCATCCTTCCCCAATAAGGTTTGGGTCGCTCGACCCAAACCCCTTCCCACATTGGGGACGTATTGAGGATGACCCTGAACCCATCTTCTCCAACAAGGATTGGGTCCCTCGACCCAAACCCTTTCCTACATTAGGGACGTACTCAAGATGACCTTGAACCCATCCTTCCCCGACAAGGTTTGGGTCGCTTGACCCAAATCCCTTCCCACAGTGGGGACGTATTGAGGATGACCCTGAACCCATCCTTCCCCAATAAGGTTTGGGTCGCTCTACCCAAACCCCTTCCCACATTGGGGACGTATTGAGGATGACCCTGAACCCATCCTTCCCTAACAAGGTTTGGGTCGCTCGACCCAAACCCATGCTCACATTTGGGACGTATTCATGATGACCATGAACCCATCATTCCCCTACAAGGTTTGGGTCGCTCGACCCAAACCCTTCCTATATTAGGGACATACTCAAAATGACCTTGAACCCATCCTTCCCCAACAAGGTTTGGGTCGCTCGACCCAAACTCCTTACCCCAGTGATGACGGTGTGTCCATTAGACCACCCAATCCTTATGATCTCAATGACATAGTAGTCGTATAGACATGTGTCAAGATTTATTGTTAACAATGTTCATTAAGTGATACATTTTCATTATTTATCTTTTGGACCCTAAAACTTGTGTCCATCTTTGACAAGGTTCAATGTGCATGTGTATAGGCAAGATGGAGGGATTGAGTGGAAGTGGGGATTGCTCCTCTGAGGATGATCTAGACATTGTTGGGGAGGATACTATGGATGACAGTGCAGAGGAAGATCAATTGTTGGGGCCTTCGGTTTCTGTACCGTTCTGCCCCATTGTTGAATGTACGGGGCTTTCAAGAGCTTCATGGGTGAATTTGGAGGTGGTACTTGTTAATGACAGTGGAGTTGATGTGGCGGAGGGTATTTGTCATAACACCCATCCACAAGATTGCATTGATGAAAATCCGCTTGGCACCGAGGACGTTGGAGTTGTCATATTGGATTCATTCATTCATTCCGAGGTGAATCCCACTCATAGGTTCTCGCTCCGTAGGTGGCCATTGAGGAATGTCACGATTGAGGGGGTTAGCTTGCGCAAACATGAGCGACGACACATGCAAATCCAAAAGGACCTCCAAACAAACATGCGGCCATGCAAAGGTCTACGAAAATATGAGATATTGGCACATGCTACGTTGTCTGCAAATGAGTGTAAACGTCAGAGGTTGCTCGGTGAAGAATCCATTAGAGAAGTTGCCACAAGGGATTGTTATGTACATGGTTGTTGCCAATTGTTCCCAAGGGATAAAATGAAGGCCATCCGCAAAGAAATGTGGCTTGGAGATTTCCGTCTAAGATCCACCAAAAAACTTGATGTCCATAGGGCGATACATGTGAATGGGTCGGGTTGCAAGGTCATCACACTTGAAAACATAGACGTGTGTTGTACAGTATGGTACACCATTCACGGTGTGTTGAAAGCGGAATTTTACAGACAAGCCGCTTATGCCAAGGAAGGCCGTCGGTCCCGTCACCATGGGAACATGGGTTTAAAGAAACCTAGGGAAACAACAAGGCAAGCAATTGCCACCCTGGCAACCATCATTGTCCCCCTTGCCGATGCAGTGTCGCACACAACACGCACACTTACAACCAGGGATGTGCAAATGGACGTGACGCGGCCTTTTTGCGTCACGTCGCGTCACAAATGACGTGACGCCGTCACGTCACGTCACGTCGGGGCGTGACGCGCACTGACGTGGTAAAAAAAAGTTACTGTACCAATTTTTTGTAACTTTTTTTTTACTTTTTTGGACGACTGCTCTAGTCGACTGCTACGAGCAGTCGACTTCAGAAAACAAAAATTTAAAAATCTATTAAAAAATCTGAACCGTTAGATCTTCTTGGATTGAAGATCTAACGGTCCATGATTTTTTTTAGAATTTTTTGATTTTATTTATTTTTAGGTTTTCCTTGAAGTCGACTGCTAATAGCAGTCGACTGGTCTTGGTCGACTGCAAAAGTAATTTTTTGCAGTCGACTTAGCAAACGACTGCAAACAGCAGTCGACCTAGCAGTCGACTGCAAAAAAACATTAAATTAAAAAATTCCAAAAAAAATTCTGGACCGTCAGATCTTCTTGGCAAGAAGATCTGACGGTCCAGAATTTTTTTCGGAATTTTTTAATTTTTTTTTTTGCAGTCGACTGCTAGGTCGACTGCTAGGTCGACTGCTATCTGCAGTCGACTTAGCAGTCGACCAAGGGGTTGACCAGGGGGTTGACCGCATCAGTTTACCCCTGGGGTAACTGCCAGATTTACCCCCCCGCGGACGTGACGTTTTCAGGTCTGCCGTCACGTCGCTGTCACAGGACGTGACGCGACGTAACGCGACGTGACGTGTAATCCCTGCTTACAACCGGCAAAAAGGTTGTGGAGAAGGTTCTTCCCACAAGCACAAAATGGAAAGACATATTGTTGGACGTAAATGCAGTTGGCGAGAAGGTGGGTTTGGAGCCAATTTCATTGTCAAAATTGAGTGCAATCAAGAAAAAAAACTTCAGCGAATACATCACAAAAAGACGAGGCAACAAATTTTCCCGGTGTTCCAAATGCGAGAAGTTGAAGTGCCTTCGGGATGCCCATACAATGGGGACCGAGTCCTATGCATCACATCAATTGAACTATTTCAAGCATGTGGACATGCAAGAGGCACACCGTAATGATTACTACACAAATAGAGCTTTGTCCATCTCCAGGCCCTCGAAGGTCCTTACGGTCATCCATGACAAAATGGACCATGCCAAAATAGCCTCACTATGTTTTGCAAATCGAATCAAAGCCACGGATGGACTTTTTAAGCTACCTGTATCGGTTACAGGTGAATTTGGAAACAATTTCATCGCATTGCCTAAATGCAACTTTGTGTTTGTAGTGTTGTATTTCGGGACATAGCTGTACATAATATGGGCAATTTATAGATGAATATTAATCCCTTGGGTGGACATTGCAGGAATGATTGCACATGGACACGGTGATGTCAAGTTCGCTCATTATGCTCTCGATTTGTATCCGGCGGATTCAAACCACACGATAGGGTCATTTGCAAGGCTCTTACGTGATTTGGAGAAACCGCCGTCCTATTCTTCAAAATTGTTATTTGAAAACACGGGGTCAACACCTCTATACGAAGCGGTGTTGGATGGAAAAGATGTATGCCTGCATTCGTTGCTGGAGCCACCTAATAAATCCGCGATTGCCATGAAATTGCCCCCCACTATGCGTGTCCAATTGGGCAATTGTGCCAAGGACAATAAAAGTAGATATATTTTTGCATATTGGTCGTTGTTGGTTGCGAAAGGCATTTTCAAGGAGGTGTTTGTGTCCTTCCTTTTGGTAGGCCACACGCACGATGATATCAATGCATCTTTTGGGCAGTGGAGCATGAAGTTGCGAGAGGAGGATTTTCCAACAATCCCACTATTGATGAAGTTGTACATGGATTTGGAGAACATTCCTGTCATCCCCCATATGATCGAGGAGGTGCCCGATTTCAAGGCATTTATAGAACCGTATATTCGAAGTGGAGCTCACCGATTGATCGGACATAAGAAGGCACAACAATTCAGGTTCTACATGCGTGACGATGGTGTCCCCACCATGCAATACAAGTTGTTGTACACGACACAAGACTGGAGCCCGCCGGAGGGTCTCCTTGTATGGCGCGTTGATGCGGATGGAAAGACGATGTTACCGGATGGGAAGCCTAAGCCTTGCAAGCCAATACCCATGAAGAATTTGGAGGATATTCTAAAAGGCATATCAGGCTTCTTACAATATTGGGAGAGTTTGAGGGTAGCGGATGTTGGTGGATCATGTTGGCATCGTTACGGGAGTTGGATACAATATCGGACACGTGTTCGTGCCGCCTTGGCAGACCTTCACCAAGATAGCCCACTTACTTTGAGGCACGGATTTTGGCCACAAACTCGTGTCGATGTACAAGCTTCGGAGGTTAGCCTTTTGGAAAATGGAAAGGTTCGTGAGGAGTTTGATGTGGACGACCATTACGTCGGGCATGCTAATAACCGTCCCCCACCATCTTTCCATATTGCAGTGGATTGTCATGAAGGTTATATGCTCATTGTGCGTCCTAGAGATGAGACATATGCAAAGCCAGTGTGGGTGGCAAAAGTTTTGTCCAAACCAAATTTCGCAACTTGTAGCCCGCATTTTCGGCAAATTCAGGTGGAGTACTACCAACCGGTGGCAAGGAACAAAGATGTTATTCGGCAGTATACAAGCTGGGATACAAACCATAACTTTTGGTGGAAGGTGGATTCTGAGCACGGTCCAAAAGACAACCTTGCTCGGATTGCACAACTCGCAAGCCCCATTGATTGAGAAGTTGGTAGAATTGCATTATGAAAATTATAGGTTCAAATGTAATAATTGTAGTAGACACATATTAGTCATATATGTGCTCCTTAAAATTCGGATAGAGTTTGGGTTGAACTTAAGAATGCTATATAGTTTGGGGTTGGATGAATATCCATATAGAATATTTCACAACAAATATGAATTTTATTTTATTATTATGTTTGGGACTCAATTGCAAGGTTGAATAACTATGCCTGCATTTTCATGATGCTTTGTAGGTCGTAGTATCTATATTTTATTGGCCATACTAATAATAGCCATCATTCTATATGAGTTTTTTTGGTGAAGTTGGTTTGGAGTGGTCTACCCAATGTGTTTTTGTTGGTGATGTTGGTGTCAAGTGCTCTACCCAATGTGCTTATGTCGGCCAACCATTGATTTTGGGATACTAGGACCGATAATATATTTGAGATCGTTGACAATATAGTTTCGGGCGACTTCATGTTGTTGTGGTCCATACATTAATTTGAGACTTGAGAAAGTCTCAAATTAACGAATATAGTGTTTCTACCACAATCAATTGTGTGGCATTAAAGCAATTCTTGTGCTTTTTATATTTGCTTGCGACAGAAGTTCATCCTCTTAACTATATGTTAATGAACTTCTTAGTACGAATGCACATTTTTTTTGCTTTCAGAGCATAAATTAGCAAAAGATTTACTATTGGTTATTAAATTTTTGTTGGTCAATCGGTTCACCTATAACTAGCCATGGGTTTCTCATACTTTTTCATGGCTGTTGATTTTCAAGTTTTGGAAGACAAAGATTTTGATGCCCGTAGGCTGAAAAAAACAAATTTTAATTCTATAATTAACCAACTCCGTATGATTTCACATGTGAAATTATGATTTTTTATTCCATTGTGTCGTCTTGTGATTTACCATTGGTTAGACCAATCCTTGAGGTTGATGTTCAATTACTGGAAACTAAATTTCCAATGGTTGTAGGGAAGGGGATCGTGTGTTGTATGTATTGATTGCAGAAAAATAATGGTTCTTATCTTAATGTTATGGATAAGACAGTTAGTTCTTGGAGCCAACATTGGCAAAGTGCAAATCATCGTTTTGAGGAAGAATTGGATAAGGACAAAGACTTGCACAAATTCAAGGGCAAAATATTTTATGTTTGAGAGGGTAACCATCGGGTGATAGCCTGGCTATACCACATTGAACGCCATCATTTTGATGAGGAACGTTGGCATTATTCAATGGATTGTATTTTTTGGATCCAAAAGGCTCAGTCGGAGTGCTCCTAGATGCTATGAATGATGTCAACCGGTTAGTAAGAACTACCGTACCTCACAATTTTATTTGATATTATTTTTTAGATTTGTTTTATTTTTTATGATTTGTATGTTGGTTACATCCCAGATCCACTAAGTATGATCATGTAAAAACCAATTTACCGCACAAAATCCATCACATACGCAATATAGGGATTTTGAAGCTTGATGAATTTTAGGAGCTTATTTTTTCCCAAGACTATGCGAATTGCGTGAAAAAAAAATTGATGACTACGTGGTACCCTTTGATGATTGATGTGTTTGCTACCTTCGATTATAAGGTATAAATTTTATTTTTTGTTTGTTTTTATGTTTGATTCAAAGAATTTTTAATGCGTAATTGTTGTTCGTTTATGGCTTTTATTTACAGAGAGAGATGGTGGTTGTTGCGTATAATGCCGCGTACCTCTCCATGGATACAAAGGGGACCCCGGAGTGACACCCAGGACTTGTGGCGCCGTTGGTGAAAGGGCCCAAGTGATCCCAGTGTGGGTGAGGGCCCCGGGCGTTGGGAACGCCTCCCACCCACAGAGACTAGGAGGCACGAGGGTAAGGCCATAAGCTATGCGTAGCTTATGACGTGCCAATTGTAGAATGCCAAGAATACCTCAATCGGAGGTGTGAGCTAGAAGTTATGGCAATTTGAGTTGGACGTTGTCCCGGGATAGCGCCCTAGAACAGCAATGGCCGGGGAGTGGCTCTCGGGATTGCGAGGCTTTGAACAGGTATAACTTCTTCAATACTTGCCTGAATGGGACAAGTGAGTAGTCCATCGGCATGCACGTGAAACAAAGATGACGATGAAGTGGTCAATTGTTAGAATCAAAGATCATATGTGGAAGTTATGGGGTTTTGAAGCTACTAGGGGCTTCTAGCCCCAACGGCTAAGGAAAAATGTCTATTTGGCCCCAACTGTTGGGAGAGAGACAAAAAGTTACTTGACGGTGGGGTAGTGGCCCTACCTAGAGTGCTAGAGGTTTATATGGGTGAGGTGGTATGGCCAAACCCACCTGAGGCCGAACGGTACGGCCTCCATGGACATTGGCCCAATGTGAGGGCATAGTTGCCTAGTATGGCTCGGGTTGTTGTAATGTTGCTCCGGCAATGCTATGATGAACATAAGATTGGACTTCCATGGATGGAAGTCCACATCTAAATATTGGTTACCAATTAAGGGATGAGTTGCAAAAGCAAAGTAGGAGGGTTGGTTCCCTTCCTATGAACTAAAAATGTCCGCGATATGGAGAGCTAACCATTTGCATGGCAGAATGCAAAGGGTTAGTGCTCATAATCCGTGCTAGAGTTGGAAAAATGACCAAGTTACGTAAGGGAAGCTAGCAAGGGTTGCGACATATGGTATCAGAGCAAGGTTCCAATCTTTGAGCTAGCATTTTGAGGAAAATATGGCTATCAAACATGCGAATTATGATGGTGAGCCCGAGGCTTCTAAATGGCTGTGATACTCAAATTGGAACAAGGATCAAGTCCAAGTGGATTTTGACCCCGCCATTGGTTTTAATGAGAATGGTGGAGATGATGGTGGATTTGGTGAGGAAATGGACGAGGTCTTTGAAAGGGCTCCTGCAAACCTCGAAGAGAAATCGGGGCTAGATTACCGAATGCACCCATGAGCTTGGAAAGTGGTGATGTTGGATTGAAATTCCAACTTATAATGCTTGAGTTCATGGACTCCATGAATTAAGAACTCAAGTATGGCAAGGATGTGAGGGCCCGACAAGAGGAAATGATTGAGGTCCTCATGATGCAAGGTGCTAGGCTTTTTTCTTCAACAAAAAAGTTGGCCAAAATGAACATACCAAGTAGTTTCTCGAGGCTTGGCAAGGCAAGAAAGGTGAATAAATTTGTGTTGGGAAATAGACAACTACTATGATGTGTAAAGGCTCGATGTGGACAACAAGGTCGCCATAGTGGTTATCTTTATGAAAGACCATGCGCTTGAGTGGAGGACTAGTAAGAAAGCGCAAGAGCCCGAAGTGGTAGCAAGCTTGACTTGGGTTGGCTTCATGGAGTTCTTGTTGTGAGGTTCATGCCGGAGCACCAAGAATTGCGTGAGGGAATGAACTTGGGAGAAATGAGGCCTATGTGCATGATTTTAATGCCTAAATGAATGCTACATCTAAGATGGACAATTTTTCTAGGAAATGGATTTTCTTAGGTGGGGTAGCAAAAATGGGTGGTGGACACCTTGTTCAAATTTCTGAAGTTTTTCAAAGACGTGGCATGGATCCTCAAAATTGTGAGAGCATTGAAGCCGATTGCCCCAAGAAGAAGTTGAGCGGTGCCTCACAACAAAGGACTTGAGGCCAAATATGTCCCGAGGCAAAGAGCGCAAGAAGTTTGGGAATTATACCAACACAAAAGATAAGCCGAAGGTACAACTTCCAACAAGGGTGGCACCTAAAGAGGAAAACCATCCAATGTTGGAAATAAAGTTGGTGGTTTTGTGGTACCAAGGCAAAAGATGTTTGTGCCGCGGACAGAATGTTAGAAGTTGGCTTTGTGGTACCAAGGCAAAGCATGTTTTTGTCGTGGACGGAATGCTAGAAGTTGGCTTTGTGGTACCAAAGCAAAGCATGTTTGTGCCGCAGACAGAATGTTAGAAGTTGGCTTTGTGGTACCAAGGAAAATCATGTTTGTGCCGCGGACGGAATGTTAGAAGGTAGCTTTGTGGTACCAAGGCAATTCATGTTTGTGCCGCGGATAGAATGTTAGAAGGTGCCATTGTGGTGCCAAGGCAAATCATGTTGTTGCCTCGGACCAAATGTTAGACATTGGCTTTGTGGCCAAGGCTAGTAGCCTTAAGCCAAGGCCAAGTCTTTTGTACCTTGAGGCTCAAACGAATGGTAGAAATGTCTCATGGCTTCACAAAGGGACAATGCACTCCTTCATGAGCCCGAAACGCACAATGTATTGGGGTTTGCCGACGCGTAGAGCGGGCAAACCCATCAATGTGCGGTTTGCAAAGGGTGAACCGCATGAAATAAAGGAGGTGGCGTTGCATGTGACCTTGAAATGTGGGACATTGGAATTTGTGGAAAGTTATACACTTTCTATAATGGATGAGGTAGACATCATGAAGTGTTGGTGGACGGATTGCTCAAGTATAAGCAAAGTTGGATGTATGTGCCACAAGGCAAGTTGAGGCTATTGGTTTTCAAGGAAGAATATGATATTTCAATTACCGGCCATAGAGAAAAAAAACCAATATGGAGTGGTGTCAAGGAGGTACCATTGGCCGGTCATGAAGGATGATATAACCCACTTTGTGAAGGCTTGGGTGGATGCCAAATGAACCGAACCTCTTAAAAAAACAAACCGGCCTCTGGCAATCGTTGCCTATCCCGCCGGGGCCATGGCATAGTGTTTCCATGGCATAGGGTGTCCATGGCATAGTATGTGCATGGACTTGATCACAAGTTTGCCGGAGTCACAATGGTATGATGCCATCATGGTCATGGTAGAGCGGTTTGCCAAGTTGGCACACATGATGCCAATTGTGGGAACCGCGACCGTGTTGGAAACCGCATAGCCTTTTCTCAAAGGATGGTTGAGGCACCACGGGTTGCCAAGAGCGATTTTGGAGGATCGAGATCCAATATTCATAAGGGCATTTTGGATGCACTTCTCTAGGATGGTCGGAATGAAACTAAAGTTTACCACGGCCTTTTATTTTCAAACGGATGGGAGAATGGAGCGTGTGAATGGAGTCTTGAAGCAATACTTGAGGAACTTGGTGGGGGCGGACCAAGGAGATTGGGCGGACTATGTGGGTCTGTCAGCCATAAATTCCCACCCTTGAACGTCGTAATCCGGGTGAGAGTTCATGACTCACATGAACTCCACTGGCCTTGGTAATCAGTTGTAACTTATATCCATTCCAATTGGTGAATCAGTGTACTTGACACCTCTTCTTTTATTAACCCAAACTCAAGTGTTTACAAACACTCGAGTATCACACTCACACAAATCAAAGAAAAACCCGAGTTCAAGGTTGTAGGCAAAATAATATTAACCTAGAGATCTAATGATATAATGCCTCTCATTGAGGTTCATTACTTGATCACAACACACATAGCATGTTACCAAGCTCATCACTAAGCCTACTCCAACCTTATCATTCAACATTCATAGGATTTATGAATCCTTTTGCTAACATTCCTATTATTTCCTTCTAAGAACTTTGTGCCTTCATCTACCTAGTGAGGGAGAGAGAGAGAGAAAGAAAAGTAATCCTAATCGCAAGAGTGAGAAAGAGAGAATGAGCCTTCCCCCTTCCCTTCGGGGGACTACCCCCTTCCATCACCAAGCCTTACCGGCCGTAGATCTAACCATACATCTAACGGTTGGAATTGTTGGCCGTCATACCCTAGCCGTCATCTTTAAAATCCCTAGATCCAACGGTCTTGGTCTTCCATCCACTTGATCAAACGGTATTGGTCTTCCATCCATTTGATCAACCGGTCTTCATCCGTCCGGCTTCATCCGCTTAGCATCATCCACCGTTCGTTGCCATCCTTCATCCGCTTAGCATCATCCACCGTTCGTTGCCATCCTTATGTCCTTCGCAAGTATCTTGATTTCTTCATACGAATTACTTAACTTAAATTTAATTTGACCCACTGACTTCCTTTCTAATTAACCCGCGAACCTTCATAAACCGTGAGCGGTTAGGTGAATATAAGTAAAATGCCTCTAAAATATGAAAAGTAATTGAGAAGGTTCTACTTACACATATGTAATAACTTCTTCTCCGTATCCGCCTACAGACTATTCCTGCTTTTACCACTAGCTCATCTTAGGATAGCACCAGTCAATGGAACCAACCGGATTTGAACCCGGGTCGGTCCAGATCTTAATCCAGTCTCTTACACACAACTCGCATCCACAAGCGGATGTGCCAAAATCTAGTGACTATCTATATAGGTTAATAGAACCCCGTTTACTAAGCTTAAGCCTTTAAGCCTACGAACCCCATTAACCAACCTCTAAATAACTCTAACAATTCCTACTAGCACTCAAGTACTAACATCCTAGCTTCAACTTAATTCAACTAATAACTAAGAACACAACTTGTTTTTATGTTTTTGAATATTTGAACACAAATGAAAGTCCAAGTTTTGTTAACCCCTTGCGATTAAGAACACATGTGGGCACCATATTGGGCTCATAGGGTCAAGCGGAGTTTAGTTGCAATGTAGCCACGCACTTGGCGACCAAGGGGTCGTCTTTCATGGTTGCTTATGGAGTGCACTCCAACCTACTAACCTAGCTCTCGAGGGGGCACATTGAACACTAGAGTTCAACCAAGATGGTGAGGACTTGGTCAAGAACATGAACAAGTCTTGGAGATGACCAAGTTGTTGGTGGGGAAAGCCCGAAAGTGCTACGAAGAGCAAGTAAATGCTAGAAGATGCAAAGTGGAGTATGAGGTGGGCCAAAAGATGTTGTTGAATGTGAACAATTTAACCCTGCCCGAAGGCCTCACTCCAAAGTTCATGTCCAAAGTTGAAGTTCGGTTGCCCATCGAAGAACGAGTGTTCAAGGACATATATAAGTTGGAGTTACAGCCCGATATCAAAGTACGTCTGACATTCTATGTCGCATTACTAAAGTCATTTAAAGTAGACACTTTGTGGCCCAATCGCAAGCAAGTGATTAGGCCACCTCTCGACCTTCTAGGAGGTGATTTGGAACATGAGGAAAAGGGCATCCTCAAGTAGAAAAACCCCAAGTAAAAAGAAAAAAAATACTTTATGAAATGGCGAGGATACAACGTGAAAAAATCCGCTTGGAATAGCGACAAGAGACATGGTAAACGCCAAGGAATTGGTGGAGCACTTTGATAAAACCAAGGCTAAAGGTTCCAATTGCGACGAGAATTGGTGGCAAAGGACGTAATTTTTTAACAAAATTTGCCTCAATATTTAGCAGCATGGGTTGATAAATCCAGTGATCTCTGTTTTTTCAAAGCATCTCATATAAAAACATGGCCTCTAAGAATTTTGCAATCGTGTCCTTGATTTTTGGAATGTCCACTCAAGTTTTGTACTGCAGAAGAAAAAAAATCTTTGTTGGCGATGTTGTTTTCTTTCTGAAATTAACCCTTTTAGAAATTGTTTCTAATGTACTTCTAGAGTTTGGTGGAAAACGCAAATGTGGTTCAAAAGTAATTGTTATTCCTCTTCAAAAAAATGTGGTTTCATAAACATGTGGAACCAAAGAACATGTGGTTTCAAGAACATGTACAACTGATGATTATGTGGACCTCGCGCAACATGATAGTTATGTGCAAATGGCTAGGATATCCCAAGAAGAAGTATTGCCTCATACCTTTGCTCAAGTTATGTTGGAGAATATTTCTGCTCTTAAGGTCGTCACTGGAGCATTCCATTATTAAAGACAAACAAATTTGTCAAACAAGTAAGCATTTTGCCAACATTTATATTTTTTTTCACATTATTTTTTAATTTTTTTTATTAAGGTTCAATTGCAATCAATATTAATTGATTGTTGTTGTATGCAACAGTTTGATAACATGAGATCCACATATGTGTCCAGCAACACATGTCCACACCGAAGTTTTGATTTTCTGATTGCAGACTTACCTGAAGGTCTTCATGCCCCGCATATTTTTTCTCCTCTCTCGGTCATTCCAAAATGGAATAAGCATAAAACCACAGAAACTGAAGCAATATTTAAGTTTTCATTTTCGTTTCTTCACGACAATGTGTTCGTTCTTTTGTTCATTCCAGAACATAAAAATGTACGTCAAGATGTTCGTACATATTTGGCTACTTACGACTTCGTTGTATTGAGAGATTGGTGGGGTGTGAATCACATGAAATTATGTTCTGGTATCGATGTTTCTGCCACAGTAAGTATAGTTTTTTTCCTTAACATTTTCAATGCAGCTTGAATTTATACAAAAGCAATTATGTGATTTTTGCTAATATGTGTGTATTGTTGTTTGTGGTAGTCACGCAAATTCCAAATCTTATTATATTTCCATAAGAAGGATGTGAAATATCATTTAACAAAGATATTGAGTTCGAAAAGCAAGGTGTATGCGTTGGCAAAAATGATGTTTATTTTAACTATACAATTGAGAAAAATCAACTAATGAATGATTTTGTGTCTTGGCAAGGTGCTCGTGAAAAACATCCTATCCTAATGCAAATGTTTATTGAGGCTTTATGTAAGCTTGGAGCGGTGGTCATTGATGTCACAACTTATACTGGTGCGTTTATAATCTTAATGTCTACTATTGACATTCAATAGGTCTACCTTCATATTTCAATGGATTTTTTACCATCTATTGTAATGCTTATAAAACATATACTGAAAATTTTGTTTTTTTTAATTTTATTTCATGTGCCTCTGTCCATGCATGTCGAAAGAGTGGACGCCATCTTGTTGCTTATGAGGCAGATGATCTCATCTTCAATAACATACTTCAACCGCTTCGCGAGTTCTCATCTCAGAATCCCGTAGTTGGTCACTCATCTCAACCATCTTCATTAGAGGAGGATGATGAACCTCTTCGCAAAATAGCAAGAAAATCACGTTTGAGTATGTGAGTTCTGGCCAACCTATTTGAATTTATTGATTTTTGTGAATTTATGTATCATCAAATAAATTAACCCTCATTATGTGTATCTAAATGCAGTGTTCGCAAGATGATGGAGCAACTATTATCCCTTCTTAGGTCACTGTTGCTTCCCGTATATGCGGAGAGCGTTGCTCTTGCACAAGCGGCCACATCAACACCTACACGTTGACCAAAGTCTCGCAAGTTTAATCCCAATGTGGAGACGTTATTCCACTTAGAGGCATCAGAGGACAATGGGGGCATTTTGATAGTTGGAATACCATCCACCACATGTTTGATTGGATTGGATTAGATTGTGTTGGATATGGTTGGTTTGGAACGTGAACGGCATTGGATTTGGCATTCTAATAAAACAAAAAAAATTGAGGCCATTGCTTTGCATTGTTTTTTAATCACCACAACTAGTGGACATTGATTTTATGTGAGAAAATTCCTCTTATTCATAAATAATATGCCCAAATAACTTAGTTTCTTTCCCCCCAAACGCCTCCATCAATTCATTTTTCAATGCTTGGAATGTGTTTGCATTTGTTTTGTTGAATCTAGCAACAACATTAAGATTCATCATGAAACCCTCATGCCAATCTTGTGGTTATTGATTTTGAAAGTAGCACTGTAAGAGATTCATTAGGTTCGTTACATTTTGTTTGCACTCCCCACTACTATTATTATAAAAATATATGTGCAACTAATTATGTCAAAATACCACGGTTATAGGATAATATTGGATGTAATTCCAAATATTTTTCATCCCTACTGCTTACAACTTACCGCTCATTGCTCACAGCTCACCGCTCACCGCTCACATGATAGCACCCCCCAGTGTCCCTCACGTCACATCAAATCTTGTGATGGTGACATTATGTACGACTCAAAAACATCACATCAAGGGGATGTCATTTGTTGCCCAATAGTTGATAGGCCAAGTCGATTGCTACCTAGAAGACAACAAGCAAAGTTCATTGCTCCAAAGCAATCAATTTCTAAAACTTGTTGACTGCAAACGGGCAATCGACATGGCACTTGATTGCTAATGAGTAATCGCCCTGGTGGTCAGCTATTAAATTTGTAGTTGACAAAACATGCGGTTGTTTGCCATTCCCATAGACATGTGGCGTCCATGGGTTGGCCTTGGAGGGGTCACATCCAATCAACGCCCTTCCCGTGGGTATATGTGGACCCTACTTCCATACCACCTTTTCTTTGGTGGGTCCTCAATTGTTGAACAATTGTTATTCGAAGACCGCGGTGGAGGCCCCACATTGGTGGGTTTGTGTTTGGACACTATATTCTATTGCAAAACATTGACTTACATACATACATACATTTTCCATTGCACACCATTGTGGTCGGTTTTATTAATTCAAAATATGGGATAGCATTTTGAAACAATATTGGAACATGTAGAATGTAAACACTCATTTTAAAAGAGTTCCACATTATAGTTTATTGTTGCCGCAACATTAGTTTAGGGTTTATTTTAAATAAAAACTTGGGTGATAGCAATTATTTTGAAATAGCTACGATATTAGACTAAATTAATTTTGAGAAAAAAAATTGTTTAGATCCAACAGTGGCGGATGCAAAGAACACACCACCAAAGCCTCCACATGGCAGGAAATCGAGTTTGTGGGGGGCTCCGTAAAGGACTTTGGGATCAACATGGAGAGGTGCACCTATGATGAATTCCAGCAAACTAATCATCCTTAATTTGATCTGAGTTTGGATCTCCACCAGTCATGGGCTCATCCCACCTAACATAGTTCATTCGCATCTAACATTTTACATTGTCCAAGGTAAGGCATTTATCCTTGGTTTTGTTGCACAAAACATCTAGAATAAGCTCCCAAAATCTTTGACCTTCATCGGCAAAGAATATTGGGTCATAACCAACATTGCAAAGTTGTTGTGCAAGCACGTGACTATATAACACTTAGCCTCCTTTTGGTAATGTTCACTCGGATCATGATGTCTCATATTGTAGACATAAAAAGATGCCATCCAAAACTTCTTCAATTTTTGCTTCGCCCCTTTGCTTTCTACATGTCACAATGATTGAACATTTTCACCCGAATGCGTTGCGCACCCCAATCACACGCCCCAATCCTCAAACTTCCTTTTGATTCCCAATGGAGCATAATCTTGTCTATAGAAAGATCATTATGTTGCACATCTCCTTTGTGCAAAGCACCCATGATCCATAACAAAGCGTAAGCCAACATAATCCTCTTAGCCCAAAACCTTTGAAATTGAATTCAGAGTTGCCATTTGGTTGCACTTAGGTGACATGATGTTGGCATTTGGGTGATGCGCGCTATCTTGGATATACAATTCTCGTAGAGTTCCTCTGTTCCACCATATTGTGTAGCCCACATTGGATACATTGTTGATCAACCAAATTTTGATGAAGCCAAAATGGGTGTTCTTTAAGACACATGCCTCAGCACTAGCTTGGATCCAAGCATGTCGCCAATCTTTGGAGTTTTTTTGGCCCATGTAACATTTGAAAATAGATGTTCATCACCCCCACTCTTCACCTTACTAATCTTCCCGTATCCCCCCCCCTGACTTGTTAATGCTCTTCAACCTTACCAAATTTTGCCATATCAAGAATCCACAATAATTGGCATGGGCTTGACACTCTTAACCACCTCTCTAATTTCTCTTCCCTGCAAGGAATTGTTGGTGGTTGTCTTGGGTAGCCATTTGGCCATGGAACCCCAACATCCAAAAACTTTTCAATGTTTGAGGGTTCACCACCTCACCCATTTCTAAAGCAAAAAATATTATGAAGAAAATTGAAAAACCCATTTTGGACCTTATTCTACACCCAGAAGTCACATCCTACGAGATTTCTATCCCGAATAGATTTGGGTCCATCCATTGCTAGTCGAATGGAATTCTCCATGTCTTTCTTGATTCATTGGCCCTTTTATGTTTCGGAAAATCTTAAAATTTCCACTTGATGCCATGGGGCACTCTATAGGATTTTTATGCACTAGGTGAAGTGGAGGGTATTTGTTTAAGGGTTATTTACTTCCAAGGCGTGATTTAAAGGTTCTTTATAATAACTTAAATCTCTAAAACAACCTATTTGCTTGCACCCTACCATCACTTATATTTTCCCATGCCAATGCAACTTACAAATGTCTATATTCCTCTTACATAATAAAAAATAATCCTTGTGCACACGTAAAATCATGACCATACATACCAATGCATATATACAAGAACCATATCCATACATAGTATTGCAAACACAAATCCATACAAGCCATTGCAAGAAACTTGTGCTTGAGGTTTATATTATAGAACAAAACAACACGTTTTTCCACATTTGTCCAGTGCAATTTTCATCCATCCAACGTGCAATATGCTTACAAGCATATCATACTAGACATCAATCCTAGGATCCTAAAATTCAACCCCTACATAAATTCTACTAAAAAGTAATGTCCCTTTCTTATACCTATCTACTATACTTGTAATGGGATAGTTCCATTTTAATAGAACATCTTATTATTTGGAATTCCTTTATGATGTTTATTTCAAATGAATTTAATCCTTTCTATATTATGCCACACATCATTTGTAAAATGCACTAAGTGCCCCACTTGAGCCACTAATCCAAAAGGATGTTCGGAGGATTTTCATGTCTATTTCTTCTTGCAAAGCCCACTTCATTTGCCAAGCGAATGAAGTGGGTAGAACAAATGCTAATATAAACATAGGTTGAATCATGCAAAGGGTTGGTTTAAGCACCCTTTGCCTTACTCCACCACTCACTACTTGGACATGTGGTTCAAGACCTTGGCTTTATACATTATATATGCAATTATGAGTATGTATAATGTGCAGCAAACCTAAGTCAAGCTATTGTAATTTCTAATTCAATCAACAATGTAGAGAAATTGGCAATATGTCATCACAAACCATAAATCGTGCAAGATAATACATTGAGTAGGCCACATTTTGATGGGAAAACGGTCTTTTTCACATTTATATGTACAAGAAATTTATATTTAACGGACACTATGTTCATTGACTCACTTTTGCATCCTCTTATCACGAAACAACTCAATACTTTGTCCACTTGCCTTTACTAGCTAAAACAACTTGAATTTGCTTTGGCATGCTCTCATACAACCTTCTACACTCCTTTGGTGTCGTGGAAGCCAACATTCCTCGATACACTCTCACAACTCTAAAATTCATGTTGAACCACTTTGAAATCGATTAAGATGACGTTTTAACCTTACCCAAAGGTGCTCAATTGGATTTAGATCAAGAGATTGTGCAAGTCACTCAAGAACATTAAACTTTTGTGATCTCAACCATTGGCGGACACTTTGTGTTGTATGTTTGGGATCATTGTCATGCTACAAAATCGAATGGTCGAGATCATAGGCCATCACAATGTATAATAAATCTCTTTGTAAAAATTCCTTGTATTGATGTTGATCCATTCTTCCTTCAATTCTACAAACCATGCCAAGATCCTAAAACGTCATGCAACCCCCCACCATCATCGAACCACCACCAAACTTTATTTTTCATTGAAACTTTCTTGAATTGCAAGATTGTCCATCACAAATTCAACACCAACTATGACCATCTAAGCAAAATCGGTTTACCTTTGTCTCATCGGAGAAGATAACACACTCTCAATAACAAATGGTCCATGGTTCATTGTGACTAGCAAATTCAATATGCCCCTCAATGTGTTTTTGGTTCAATTTTGGCTGCTTCTGCTTGACTTTTGATTTGAGCCTTGCAGCACACAAAGCCCTTCTCATTGTATCAACACTTATAGTCACTTGGCATCCCCTATGCAAATGTTTGGTAACATGTGTCACACCATCATAACCTCCTAATGTAGCAACTTTGTCACATACTCTTATGTGCAGATGTGAGCACTTGTGGTCTACCACCACTCTTAGCTCAAAGATCGGACAACCTCTTTTTTCTAATTTGTCCGACATGACTTTGAGTCACCTAGAACTCATTTGCTCATCCCTTGTAGAACTACCAGCTTTGCAACTTTTCACAAAGAATAGAGTTCTTCAAGGTCTATTCTAGCACTAGCAGAAAGCTCATTTTCAAACACCGTGATTATTGAACAAGATCCACATAGAACATGTAGAGAGCTTTGAGTTGAAGTGTAGTTGAAGTGTACATGAGAATCTGAGTTTTGCAATGTTGAATTCCTCTTCTTGGACCTCATTGTGTTTGATGTGTGGAGGCATGCAAAAGTGAGTCATGAGATGTGTTAAAGTTGAAATTGCAATTTGTGATCACAACTCGTTTATTGATTGAGTGCCACGCAGCAACTTTGGAATAATATCTTCTGACAATGGATATTTTAAAATTCATTGACTGCGTTGTCAGCGGCTAGGAGATCTATCAGTCGCAGTATGACAGGTGTATTTCCTGCTGCCACGTGTAGGTTTGTAAGAGGGCCTCCAGAACTTAGTCCTTTCTTAACTGTTAGACCCAAACCAACATGACAATAAAATTTCTAAAATAGGGGACACTGATTGGGTGATGGAGGTAAGTATTTGCCACATGAGACGTTTAATTGAAGCTTGTTTGTGGAAGAAATGGCTTTCTAATATGACTCACGTCTGCGTGTATTTGCATGCACTTCCACCAATATTGCATGCACTCCTTTGCACACCATGTTGCCATTACTTTCAATGTGAACTATCCTCCAAAATCTCAATATTACTATCATGCTTGGATGCTGCCACAGCTAGAGTAAGATTGTCATTTTTAACTATCTTTTGTGGTTACACTTGCCCCCGATAAGTTGTGAAATGTACACTATAGAGAATAGTGCACACATAAATCCTAGAAATGGAGAGGATGGATAGGTGGGCTTTCATAAAAAATATAAATATAAATAAATAAAAGTCACATGAGATGGAAAACAAGAGAAAGCTCTACCCAAGAAGAATTCTGCCACTTACACACCAGAATGTAACCAGTGATGCTGCTAATTCCAGATTTATAATGTCACACTTGACCAGTTTCTGAGATGAACAGCCTAATAGAAGATGTTACATCAACTTCCATAAGCATCATATACTAGCATTGAATAGATGAACGCTGTCACGTTGTGAAATCTCCACTAGCAGCTACCCTTATTGGACATGCATGTGTATAAACTAGAACTAGAAAAGACACTAAGTCCTTCAAATTTTCCTAACATATGAACGCCCAGATACATCATAAGACTCACAAAATAAAGACAAGAAAAAGCAATTGATGAGTAGTTAAGTACTTGACATACTTATGTAGAAACTGCATTTGATATCACCCAGAAAGTGTGACGATCACAGCTTTCTTGTATCATTTATATCCAGTGGTTTTAAAGAGCCTGAAACCCCAGGCAGATTGCTGCCTTGCAGAAACATAATCATGACCATGAAAGCATAATAACAAAGATAATATCCCCTCTTGTACCAACTGCAAACTGGGAAAAATCCATTGAAGAGCTACAGTGATCCCAACCTGTAACCTTCCACTGTACTACAGTAGGTGGAGCTTTCACAAGCTGGTGCAGCTACTTTACAAATATAAAATGGAAGTACAGAGGAGCTCTGGTATCTCCAAGGTTCTGACATTCAACTTTTTTACTGCATGACGACAAAAGAACTGCTTAAATTACAAAGCACATACAAACTCTCCACTGCTATCCACATCTGGATCAGCATCATTCTCCAGATCCATATCGTCAACATCCAGGGCTGAATCATTGTAACTTAGCCCTGCACCTGTTCCTGGCACCCTTGCCTCAGCAATAATACGCATGATTTCTTCTACATTTTGTGGAGGATGGTTGGGGTCTTCAAAGTCATAGCTCCTGTCACCTAGGTCCCCAAGATCTGCTGGAAGATTCTTCAGGAACCACTCGTGCTTTCTGATCTCTTGCATGCTGATTCTCTGCTAACAGCAAGTAAATGTCAACAAAACGAAACACATGTCTGCCAGAATTTTGGATACTGAAATTGAACTGTGATGAAAGAAAATAGTAGACTTCAAAAACCTCAATTCAAAAGTATACTAGATTGTGTACCTTTGCAGGATTGGCCACGAATATCCTTGAAAGCAAATGGCGACATTCCACGGAAATGTGGACATAATCCGGGATAGTGTATTGCACACTTAAGATTCGCTGTAGGGACAAAGCAACACCAGCAACAAGTAAATAGATGATCGACTAAAACCAACACAAGATAAGTAGCTTCTTATATATAAAGTATCCACATACCCCGATTGTTTTCCGAAAGTTCCTAGGGTCCTCAGGATCCTCAAAAGGATACGCGCCCACCAGCATCACATAGAGGGTAACACCACATGACCAGACATCAGCAATCTGCAAAAGGCCAGATGTTCAGGATCAAGTTTACATTGTGACCACTGCCATCATCAACACATTGCCTACACCAGTCCTGCTGAGTATGAACGTTGAAAATATCTATAACCTTCTGCCCACGTCTACATCCACAAACAAAGCAGTTTTACAAAGCAGTGACCAAATTGAAAACAATTTTGTAATTGAATTCCTAGTACTTTACCTTGCCATCATACTCTTTCTTTGAGAGAACCTCAGGAGCGATGTACGCAGGTGTCCCCACTGTTGACTTTGGTTGCGAGTGTAACAGAGAAGACTGCCATTACCACAAAATTGACTTTGTAGTGAGGAACAGCGATATACTTCAGTGAGTGAAATAGTACAACCCTACCAACCTGGTCTGTAAAGACCACTCTATGAACTTCCAACCTCGTACCTTTGAGTAGCCAAAATCACAGATTTTGAGCCGAGGTGCAGGACTACCATCCAATAGCGTGTTCTCCAGCTTTAAATCGCGATGACATATTTGCTGCACTTAACCGAAAGGAACCTTTAGGCTAACGTTGTCAATGGAGGTAGAGCAGGAAAATACAAAGCAATGAAACTGGTTAAAAATTATGATACCATATGTTTGCTCCTCACATACCATGGCATGACAGTAGCTGACTCCAGATATGAGCTGCTGGAAGAAAAACCTGGCCTGTTCAATAAAACAATCAAAGTCAGCCACTACAGCATTAGGAATGTGCATATTTGCAGACGTGTTCCTGGAATCTATAAAAACACTCAAGACAATTAAAGCCTCAAAATTGCACCTCATCCTCACTGAAGCGACCAGCATTACAAATTCGCTCAAAAAGCTCCCCACCAGCCGCATACTCCATCACAATAGCCAAGTGTGTAGGGGTCAACATAACCTGCAATGACATTAAAACGGGATGTAGGGTAAAGAGGAAAAAGGGGAAAGGCACGTCTCGCAGACAACTATGAATTCCAGCAGATTATGTAGTCACTAAAAAGGTATTCCCATACAACACTCCAGCCAACAGAATACGAACTGGCAAGCAGAAAATTCACCTCCTTAAATCGCACAATGTTGGGGTGCCGCAAAGAACGGTGATTGATGATCTCTCTCTGAACATTTTCATCAATCTGTGAGGAAGAGTACACCGATAATTATGTCAAAGCATGTGACAGATCGTTTCTATACTGGCAATCCGAGTAAGTTCAATGCACACACAAGGAGTCAACTTCAGAACCTCTCAAAAAGCACCCGAATTTCATACAAGTTGACAAAAAATCCACTTGTATCAAGATTTCAATAACCAGTACCTTTTGCCACCAAAAAGTTCTAGTTGTAGAGTTTAATACCGCTCCCTAGATAAGAGCCTACATGAACAATAATCTAGACCTCCCCGACAGAGCAGAACAATCTCGAAAACGTCATGGGGAAGTAAAAAATGTGCGGTGCTGACATCAATTAATGCAAAAAGGCTAAACTTCCTAGGCAGAAAGTGACAACCAGCAACCACAGAAGACAGTCAATACAAAAATAACTGCAAAAAAACAACGTAGGGATTATCCTCCGTAGCAAGCAACTGTCGGAGTTACTTAACAGAATGGGAGTTAGATGAAAGTGTTGAATAAACATCTTGAAGACAAGCTAATGCCCAGCACAAAGCCTACGCATAAGGATTACAACGAGAATAAAAGTCAAGGGAGTGATCTGGGTTCGAGACATCTTGAAGCTGCCCCCTACACAATCTCTACCCTCAAAACCTTGAACATCAGCAGAGAGACCTGAGAGGACCAGCCGTCTTCAATAGATCGTATGATTGATTTTGACCAAGCACTCCTCACGATTAGTCCGCAATGCGTTAATAGGATTACTGTAGAAAGGAGGACGCCTCATCAGATAATCAACCACAAGCGCCGAACATGCCTCAGGTAGTCCAAGGCTGTCAAGAAGAGGAGGTCGGCGACGAAATAGATACTTGAACAGGTGTTGCACATCCATGAAGGTGTAGAACTTGAAAACATCAGTAACAGAACTCAGACATATATTCGCTAAAAGTTGCTCCTCATCGTGAGAGGGTCAACAAGAAAACAAAAGCCTCACGTGAATTGCAAAGACCACTTCGAGTACAGGTGTCGACTGCAAGTTAAAACAGAAGTTTGCTGGTCATACCATCACAACTGTGACAAAAAGAGTCGATCACTTAACCCAAGCCCCGTGATTAGTTAGCTAGAAATCCCGAATCTTCCAACACCTCCATCAACTACATCCTAACTGAACACCGGCACGAAATTAGGTCACACAGCCGTAAGATCCCAATCCCAGCCTAAAATCCCTCACACCGCCTTAAACGAAGGCAGGACACCTGGACGACAAACCCCAAACCAGTAGCGACACAATAAACATCGACAGAACATTTCCTCCTCCTACCTTCTCCCCGCGCTCGATGTATTTGACAGCAACCAGCTCCCGCGTCTTCTTATCGCGCATCAACCTGGCGACACCAAAGTTTCCTGACCCGATGTCCTTGAGGAGCTCGTACCTATCCATATCGTGCACTCCTGGAACCTCCGCGAGGTCCATCGCAGCTGCTCTCGTCTCCTTTCCACCTCCTAAACCCCTCTCGGTGCTCAGTCTGCGCTAGCTGCCTTGGTTGAGTTTTCTCTCTTCGCTCCTCTCCACTAGACCTGGCGCTTTCCTTCCCTTCCCCTCTTCTCGCTCCGGCTTTTCCTTCCTACCCTGCATCCTAAGAGGAAGGTAGATGACTAGGTGAGGTGGCTAGGCACTTTGCTGGGCAGCTGCGTGGCCTCGCTAGGAAGGCCCCAGTGACTCAAGTGGTGGGCATGGCCTTTCGGTCAGCACACTAATAACAGTAAAAAGGCAGCAGCGTGCCATGTGTCATTGAGGAAGAAAAAAGGAAAACAAAGCAAAACAAAAAGAAACACAGGCATCATGCATTTATTATTCTTTTGAGTAAACTAACTTATGTTCGTGTAGTTTGGCCAGGGTGTCAGTGTAATGCCAAAAATGGGCTAGTGTATATTTATTATTTAATAGGTGGACCTTGCTATCAAGAACAGCTTAGGGCCGCTTCACACTATGGCCGTCCAAGTCGAGAGGCCGTGGGATTGAGTGGCCAAACTTTGTTGAGAGTCCAAAGAAATGGGCTGAAAATAGCCAATAAAATATAGTATGTGGAGCCTTCGGCCGGGTATAGTGTGAAGCCTCCAAAGGCCAAGCCCAAAGTCCAAACCGTTGGCCATGAACTCCCACGGCCTCTCGACTTGGACGGCCATAGTGTGAAGCCTCCAAAGGCCAAGCCCAAAGTCCAAACCCAAAGGAGCATTCCACTTTATTCCTTGCTCAAAATAACCTCTCCAATCTAACGGCCAAGATCTTGTCAATGATTGATTTCTTAATGAAAAAAAACCGACGGCCTCTCGACCATAGTTTGGGTTTCTATTCCCGTCCGACCCAAACTTCCTTCGAGAGTCCGTCGCCTTCTTCAAAAAGTAATCATTTTAAATTGTGACGGCCTTTGGACTTTGGCCATAGTGTGAAGGGTCGAGAGGCCAAACTCTTGGTTTCTTGCAATTTGATTGGTGGAAATCGACGGCCTCTCAACCTTTGGCCATAGTGTGAAGCGCCCCTTAGATAGACACATGTTTCCTTCAGTGTTACCTCAATGTTGCGGGCTTGTAAGGTCACTTTATTAACCCTTTATTTGTGAGCCACACAGAGCTTGGGATTTCAATTCCAGCAGCTACAGTACCATGGGGCATAGTACCATGTGCCGTTCATTCCGGTGGGAGAGAAGGGATCATCCCATATGAGCATATCTCTCATTCATCCAACATTAAAACTTGAGCCTTATAGGTTTGTGATCGATTCATCTCTAATGACTTGGATTAGACTAATTCATGGTTCAAAATTCCAATGTCAATTCAACTATAAATAACATTGTTTGGGTTGCATACTATTTCATGGGTTTCATCTTAAGTATGTTTGTATGTGACAACTCCCTCTCTTTTCATTCTGAAAGAGCAAAATATAGTCTACCGACAATGGCAAAGCTTTCACCATTATCTTCGAGTATTTTGTGGCTTTGCATTTCATGTAGATTTACCTTGTTAATTGATATGCAAGTTAAAGTGTGACCATCCCATCATTTGTTCATTTTGAATGTTGTGTGATTGCATTTATTGATATTTCTCTTGAATTTTGGAAAAATAGAAAATAAATCCAAATGATATGAAAACAAGTCGGGCAAGGTTTGAATAATAAAATATGTCGGCACAAACAAAAGCAATGTAAAATATGATAACCTCGGGTCCACACCAACATGTATATGACATTCAAGTCTTTTCCGCTCAAATGAAGTCAAATTCTAAGTTCCAAATTCCAAAATAGAGAACCACTCAAGTCACCATTTTGAAAACTTTCAACTTCGTGCACTATTAGGAACAAGGCATAGTTATCAATTACTACAATGTTGATATTAACACTACATTTTAATTGTGAAGATCCAAGGAAGTGCAGATTATATCAACAATAACATTAAGTGTTGGCCCTCAAGCCATCTTTGCAAACCAGCATCAAATGTCAATTCCGATGTTTGATGTTTTTTTAGCAAAGAGGTTACAAAACAATTTAAACATAACATAGATCACACTTGTGTTTTTAAGGTGAAAACTTTCATTACATGAGACAAACTGGACTTAAATTACATGGCAAGGTGGAAGAATCAGAAGGGTGGTATAGGTGGTATAGGTTAATTTATAGGATATATTATATTCTAACAATTATTAAAAGGCTATTAAATTGGTAGAAAGGCACCTAGGGGTCAAAAATATTTGGTGGACCTCGCTTGAAAGTTTACCACATCTTCACTTGCTTAAAAGCTTATAAACCCAACTAGAGAGTAGTGAAGCAGAAAGACAATTTGGAAACCAAAGCAACCTTAAATACAAAAGCGGAACCAAACCAAACCAAAGCAGAAATACAAAGGAAGTTCTTAAACCAACAATGCCAATGAAAATGATAAAACGATCAGTTGACGTTTGAGAATATGTTATTAGGAACGTAGAGAGATGTGAATACAATAATATTGAAATATTGGACAAGTTTAATACATTTTCATCATAAATCTTTGTTCTAAATATGAGTTTAACAGAAGTGAACAACATTGTTATGTGCATGTAGGAATAACAGGGCTATGAATTTCCTGACAATGAGGAAAATGGAACTCATGCATATATGAGGTAAAATTGGAATTACCATGCGCTTCAGTTGCTCCCACGACAAAGTATGTTCATATACAGTTGATCTACACAACTTGTGGTCCACATCCACAGATAGTGACACATATATTATATTGCATGTTGCACATAAATATGATAGATATTCCAAATCAAATGTATTCCATAACATGTATAGCCCAACCCTATACATCCATGTTTTTGCATACTTGCCATATGCATGTATGTCCATGCTCGTGATCATAAGTCTCTTATGACCCACCATCATGCCCTCATGAAGCACATAAAGATTAAAAAATGAATTTTTTTTAATGAAATTGTCATACTTTAATCTATTGCCCATCCTATGTCATCACCTTAGCTCCATGCCTGCCACCTTCATTGATTTCCCCACCATGCCTAATTCTTACACTTGGAATGCCCCACTTTGCCATATTTGCTTCCTTTTTTTGTCACATGTTTGTTTTGAGGAAGAATTTTTGGCATGTGGCCCTTTTTTGGGGAAACCAATTGGATATAGGTCCATCTTTTGTAGACTCTCGCCACTAACACCACAAATAACATTGTTGTGTATAGATTGACATACATTTTTCAGACTTTAAATGTGCAAAAATCGCATATCAAAGATTGCATCTCATCGCATGCGAGTTAATATTCCTCGGGGAGATCACTCCATTGTAAAGTTGAACAACCACGTGCGATCATTTTAGATGTAAAAAATGTAAAAAATGTAAAAAACATCACCAAAATGGGTCACAATTTTATCAATTTTTTTTCATGAGTAGATATAAACGGTACATGTTACATAGTAAAAAATGGTGACTAAATTTGATGATATGTTTTTTTAATAAAACATACTGTTTCTAACTAGAATGACGCATAATTGAACTAAAAAAATTGCTAAAAAAAATGAAGATGGCTAAAAATTTCAAAAAAATATACAAAAAATACCATCAATGGTTGTGTATATGTAGAAAAAATATCATAAAATTTAAAATTATTTATGGCATGTAATATAGGGGTAGCAAAATTTGTTCGCACGTGGTGTTCAACTTGACAATGGAGTGATCTCCCCGAGTAATATTCCCTATTAGGATGGGTTACCTACGAGGTAACCATTGGCTTGGTGCAGCTTTTGGGTACCATAGATTCCTCGTTCATGTCAACAATCAATCTTGCACAACTATCCAAACCTCATGATATAATTACCTTGCCAATGTGAACTAAGGTTTCTCATAAAACATGCATCCTTATAAACCATTATTTGTGTGAAATCTTTTGATGCATACAATTTTAATTCAAAGTGTTTTTTTCATGAAATAACAGATATTTTTTAAGTGTTGTAGTGAACTATGATTCACATTGTCAAAAAAAACATTGAAAGATATTACGCCAATTCCACTTGTGTTGGCATGAATAAGGGACACTTCACCTTGGTTGTAGTTGCAAGCTAATATATGAACCCAAAATGGTTTTACAAAGCAATGCTATAGGATAAATGTCATCTTCTACAAATTATTTTTAGCACCCTTACATTCTCAAAACATAAAATCTTTGGGGAAAAACATCACTATGATCAAAGGCAAAAACTCATGCTTGATTGCAATAAAGTCACCTCACACTGCTCAAATGTGATTTATATTTTTTGTCCAAAAATTCATTGCCAATTTTAGTGGGCACATGGACCAATTTTAGGGTTACAAACATCATTAAGGATGCTGCATAAATCCAATAACTTACTTGTATGGGGTGGTTAAACTACCTTTGGAAAGTTTTATCCAAAGGTTTTTCAAAAATGTTAATAATGTATGAGCCCAAAATGGTTGCTCATATTTGTTTTATGTTTAGGATCTACTTAGAATTGCAATTGGAATGTTATTGAAACAATCAAAAGTATAAAAAGAGTGAGGCTTAGCGTGGATTTAGGTTTAGGCCTTAAGCCATTTTGTGTGGTTAAGTAGAGGATTAGTGGCATTAGGGAGTGTTTTAATTAGAGGAGTAGTGTTTGATGAGGCAAGGGGAAGGGCCTTGGGTTTAAATGTTTGAATTAGAACATGCTCTTGTTGGTTTAGAGGGTGAGGAGTTAGTGGATAGGATAAGGCCCTACTAAGTAGGAGAAAGTTTAAAGGGTTGTGGTTGGATGCCCTCTCCTCCCCTTCTCTCCTATCCTCTTTATCTCCTTCTTCTCTCATATATCCTCCCTCTCTCTCTCTCCCTCCCCCGTTTGAATTAGGATCTATGTTGTTGGTTTAAGAGTTGAAGGCTTAAAGGATAGGATGAGAGCCTACAAAGTAGGAGAGGATCGAGGGGCTTATCTTGAGCTTTGAGGGGTGCTCACCCCTTCCCTCCCCCGTTTGAATTAGGATCTATGTTGTTGGTTTAAGAGTTGAAGGCTTAAAGGATAGGATGAGAGCCTACAAAGTAGGAGAGAATCGAGGGGCTTATCTTGAGCTTTGAGGGGTGCTCACCCCTTCCCTCCCCCTATTTATTCCTCTCTCTCACCTTCTTCACTCACTTGTGTTCCTATTCACTCTCTCTTTCCTTCGTGCTCCTTTGGCACCCCTTTGAGGGGTGCTCACCCTCTCCCTTCCCCTCTCCTTCTCTCTCTCTCCCTCTTGTTGTTCCTCTCATAGAATTGAGTGTTAGAGTTAGAGTTGTGTGGGAATTAGTAGAAAGTTAGTGGAATTAATAGAATTCATAGAGACTTGTAGGGACTTGAAGATACTTGTAGAGACTTGAAGGCCAATGCTCTACCTATTCAAGAGCCTAGCATTAATAATTGGCACCCCATGTGTTATAAGTGTGGGTGTGTGGGAAGCAAGAGAGGGGCACGTGTGTGTGCAAGGTTTCAAGGTGAAGAGCCAAGGTCAATTAGTCTTGAAATTAGCTTTGCATTGTTAGATGTAGTGTTAGATTAAAAGCATTTAGAAACAAGTGCATAGCTCTAGTATTTAGACTTCTAGAATTTAGACTTCTAGTGCTAGGAATTATAGTATTTAGACTTATAGTACTTACTCTTACTCTCATAGTATTTAAACTTGCGATATTTAGATTCATAGTTGCATTAAGGTGTGAACTTGGAAAGTTGTTGTGAGGGACTTATGGAAGAGGAGGCGATGATAAGTTATATAAGTGTTTTTCAACACTTGTATTAAAGACTTATGTGCCTCATGGAATCAACAAGCCATAGCCTCAGCAAGGTGTCATGCACTAGTGAAGAATCGTCAGCCAGGACCAAGTTTGCAAGAGGGAAATCTTTGAGGGCATGCATGGCAAAGACGATGGGGTGGACTCTTGAGAAAGCCAAGGATGTACCTATGCAAAAGAGTCACACTAATAAAATGTCATGACTTGAAGTAAGTTGTAAGTCCATCAAGGTAGAACGTACATTCCATGTTACTACAAGTTTTTATGTTACACATGCGATCTCCAAACCCATCACCCGGATTAGGACGCTTAAGGGTGGTGGGTTTGGCCTCACATAATGCCCCAAACAAAAAATGCACACGGTTTACAAATCACATCAAAATCAAGATGAAATTTTACGCCCAAAAGTGGGGATTGGCCTCAAAACAAGGAGAAAGAACATCAATTCTTTGATGGTGAGGGTGGGGCTGCATGACGGACTAAAACACACTGGTAATGGCATGCCTCAGATTTTTGAGACAAGTCTGAATTGTAACAATATATTATGGGAAGTTGGAGTGATGTCTCTAGAATTGCAAGTGGAATTACATTGAACTCAAAACACATGTTGGACAAGGGGTCTAAGGTGTCCTGGAGATCGGCCTATGTCCTCATTCAAGATATATTTGCGTGTGGCCATTTGGTTAAGCAACGCAAGTAGCATTGCAAATGTGACAAGGTGGCAACCATTGCATCTACATGCATGATTGGATGCACCTACCAAACACTCACAACATTCAAACTCAAAAATGGATAGGTTGCCCACAAAATTGACATTCCATTATAGACACATATGGATCAAACATTACATCTATGGGGTTAATCAATGCCTTCATCAAAATTTGATTGGACAAAAGGTCATTTTTCTTCCACCTTTCCAAATAATGCCTCTACTCATGAGTTGACATAAGGGTTGATTACATCAAAAAATGTTTGTGTCTTTTAACTCCACCTTTGATATTCTTGTTGAATGTGGAGCATTAGGTTGCTTGTAGTCATAGAAATGTAATATTAAAAGTAATAAGGTTGTAATATGCTTACAAGGTTGGTATGTACTGGGAGAGGAGTCATCCCATATTGTTTGTATCAGCCAATGTGACCATGAGCAAAAGGTAAGGCAAGGGGTGGAGGAGATTATCTCACTCCAAGCATTGCTCAGACATCTTTGTGTATGTGTAACTTCTTTGTGCACCACACGCATCCGAAGGCCACTTTCATTCAATACATCACATACTTGTGCTTCAACCTTAGTGGTTCATATGGTTTCACAATCCATACGCATCAGAAGGCCACTTTCATTCAATAAATCACAAATTTGTGCTTCAAGCCTAGAGGTTCATATGGTTTCATAATCAACACGCATCAGAAGGCCACTTTCATTCAATAAATCACAAATTTGTGCTTCAACCCTTGAGGTTCATATGGTTTCACAACCCATGTCACGCATCCCAAGGCCACTTTCATTCAATAAATCACAAATTTGTGCTTCAACCCTAGTGGTTTATATGGTTTCACAACCCACACGCATATGAAAGCCACTTTCATTCAATAAATCACAAATTTGTGATTCAACCTTACTAGTTCATATGGTTTCACAACCCATGTCACGCATCCGAAGGCCACTTTCATTCAATAGATCATATACTTGTGCTTCAACCTTAGTGGTTCATGTGGTTTCACAATCCACACGCATCCGAAGGCCACTTTCATTCAATAAATCACAAATTTCTGCTTCAACCCTAGAGGTTCATATGGTTTCACAACCCATGTCACGCATCCGAAGGCCACTTTCATTCAATAAATCACAAATTTCTGCTTCAACCCTAAAGGTTCATATGGTTTCACAACCCATGTCACGCATCCGAAGGCCACTTTCATTCAATAAATCACAAATTTCTGCTTCAACCTTAGAGGTTCATATGGTTTCACAACCTATGTGACGCATCCGAAGGCCACTTTCATTCTGCAAATCACAAATTTGTGCTTGAACCCTAGTAGTTCATATGGTTTCACATCCCACACGCATCCGAAAGCCACTTTCATTCAATAAATCACAAATTTGTGCTTCAACCCTAGTGGTTCATATGGTTTCACAACCCATGTCACGCCTCCGAAGGCCACTTTGATTCAATAAATCACAAATTTCTGCTTCAACCTTAGTCGTTCATATGGTTTCACAACCCATGTCACGCCTTCGAAGGCCACTTTCATTCAATAAATCACATATTTGTGCTTCAACCTTAGTGGTTCATATGGTTTGACAACCCACACGCATCCGAAGGCCACTTTCATTCAATACATCACATACTTGTGCTTCAACCTTAGTGGTTCATATGGTTTCACAATCCACACGCATCCGAAGACAACTTTCATTCAATAGATCACATACTTGTGCTTCAACCTTAGTGGTTCATATGGTTTGACAATCCACAAGCATCCGAAGGCCACTTTCATTCAATAAATCACAAATTTGTGCTTCAACCCTAGAGGTTCATATGGTTTCAGAACCCACACGCATCCAAAAGCCACGTTCATTCAATAAATCACAAATTTGTGCTTCAACCCTAGTGGTTCATATGGTTTCACAACCCATGTCACGCATCCAAAGGCCATTTTCATTCAACAAATCACAAATCTGTGCTTCAACCCTAGAGGTTCATATGATTCATATGGTTTCAGAACCCACACGCATCCAAAAGCCACGTTCATTCAATAAATCAAAAATTTGTATTTGAACCCTAGTGGTTCATATGGTTTCACAACCCACACGCATCCGAAAGCCACTTTCATTCAATAAATCACAAATTTGTGCTTCAACCCCTGAGGTTCATATGGTTTCACAACCCATGTCACGCATCCGAAAACCACTTTCATTCAGCAAATAACAAATTTGTGCTTCAACCCTAGTGGTTCATATGGTTTCACAACCCACACGCATCCGAAACCCATTTTCATTCAATAAATCACAAATTTGTGCTTCAACCTTAGTGGTTCATATGGTTTCACAACCCATGTCACGCATCCGAAGGCCACTTTCATTCAATAAATCACAAATTTGTGCTTCAACCCCTGAGGTTCATATTGTTTCACAACCCATGTCACGCATCCGAAGGCCACTTTCATTCTGTAAATCACAAATTTGTGCTTCAACCCTAGTAGTTCATATGGTTTTACAACCCACACGCATCCGAAAGCCACTTTCATTCAATAAATAACAAATTTGTGGTTCAACCCTAGTGGTTCATATGGTTTCACAACCCACACGCCTCCCAAAGCCACTTTCATTCAATAAATCACAAATTTGTGCTTCAACCTTAGTGGTTCATATGGTTTCACAACCAATGTCATGCCTCCGAAGGCCACTTTCATTCAATAAATCAGAAATTTGTGCTTCAACCTTAGTGGTTCATATGGTTTCACAATCCATACGCATCAGAAGGCCACTTTCATTCAATAAATCACAAATTTGTGCTTCAACCCTTGAGGTTCATATGGTTTCCCAACCCATGTCACGCATCCCAAGGCCACTTTCATTCAATAAATCACAAATTTGTGCTTCAACCCTAGTGGTTCATATGGTTTCACAACCCACACGCATATGAAAGCCACTTTCATTCAATAAATCACAAATTTGTGATTCAACCTTACTGGTTCATATGGTTTCACAACCCATGTCACGCATCCGAAGGCCACTTTCATTCAATAAATCACAAATTTGTGCTTCAACCGTAGTGGTTTATATGGTTTCACAACCCACACGCATCCGAAGGCTACTTTCATTCAATAAATCACAAATTTGCACTTCAACCCTAGTGGTTCATATGGTTTCATAATCCACACGCATCAAAAGGCCACTTTCATTCAATAAATCACAAATTTGCACTTCAACCCTAGTGGTTCATATGGTTTCACAACCTAGGTCACGCATCTGAAGGCCACTTTCATTCAATAAATCACAAATTTGCGCTTCAACCCTAGTGGTTCATATGGTTTCACAACCCATGTCATGCCTCCGAAGGCCACTTTCATTCAATGAATCACAAATTTGTGCTTCAACCGTAGTGGTTTATATGGTTTCACAACCCACACGCATCCGAAGGCTACTTTCATTCAATAAATCACAAATTTGCACTTCAACCCTAGTGGTTCATATGGTTTCATAATCCACACGCATCAGAAGGCCACTTTCATTCAATAAATCACAAATTTGCACTTCAACCCTAGTGGTTCATATGGTTTCACAACCTAGGTCACGCATCTGAAGGCCACTTTCATTCAATAAATCACAAATTTGCGCTTCAACCCTAGTGGTTCATATGGTTTCACAACCCATGTCATGCCTCCGAAGGCCACTTTCATTCAATGAATCACAAATTTGTGCTTCAACCCTAGAGGTTCATATGGTTTCATAATCCAGACGCATCAGAAAGCCACTTTCAGTCAATAAATCACAAATTTGTGCTTCAACCCTAGTGGTTCATATGGTTTCACAACCCACACGCATCCCAAAGCCATTTTCATTCAATAAATCTCAAACTTGTGCTTCAACCCTAGTGGTTCATATGGTTTCACAACCCATATCACGCATCCGAAGGCCACTTTCATTCAATAGATCACAAATTTGTGCTTCAACCCTAGTGGTTCATATGGTTTCACAACCCACACATATCCGAAAGCCACTTTCATTCAATAAATCACAAATTTGCACTTCAACCCTAGTGGTTCATATGGTTTCACAACCTAGGTCACGCATCTGAAGGCCACTTTCATTCAATAAATCACAAATTTGCGCTTCACCCCTAGTGGTTCATATGGTTTCACAACCCATGTCATGCCTCCGAAGGCCACTTTCATTCAATGAATCACAAATTTGTGCTTCAACCCTAGAGGTTCATATGGTTTCATAATCCAGACGCATCAGAAGGCCACTTTCAGTCAATAAATCACAAATTTGTGCTTCAACCCTAGTGGTTCATATGGTTTCACAACCCACACGCATCCGAAAGCCACTTTCATTCAATAAATCTCAAACTTGTGCTTCAACCCTAGTGGTTCATATGGTTTCACAACCCATATCACGCATCCGAAGGCCACTTTCATTCAATAGATCACATATTTGTGCTTCAACCCTAGAGGTTCATATGGTTTCACAACCCATGTCACGCATCCGAAGGCCACTTTCATTCAGCAAATCACAAATTTGTGCTTCAACCTTAGTGGTTCATATGGTTTCACAATCCACACGCATCAGAAGGCCACTTTCATTCTGCAAATCACAAATTTGTGCTTCAACCCTAGTAGTTCATATGGTTTCACAACCCACACGCATCCGAAAGCCACTTCCATTCAATAAATCACAAATTTGTGCTTCAACCTTAGTGGTTCATATGGTTTCACAACCCATGTCACGCCTCCGAAGGCCACTTTGATTTAATAAATCACAAATTTCTGCTTCAACCTTAGTAGTTTATATGGTTTCACAACCCATGGTTTGCACTTCAACCCTAGTGGTTCATATGGTTTCACAACCTAGGTCACGCATCTGAAGGCCACTTTCATTCAATAAATCACAAATTTGCACTTCAACCCTAGTGGTTCATATGGTTTCACAACCCATGTCACGCATCCGAAGGCCACTTTCATTCAATAAATCACATATTTGTGCTTCAACCTTAGTGGTTCATATGGTTTGACAACCCACACGCATCCGAAGGCCACTTTCATTCAATACATCACATACTTGTGCTTCAACCTTAGTGGTTCATATGGTTTCACAATCCACACGCATCCGAAGACAACTTTCATTCAATAGATCACATACTTGTGCTTCAACCTTAGTGGTTCATATGGTTTGACAATCCACAAGCATCCGAAGGCCACTTTCATTCAATAAATCACAAATTTGTGCTTCAACCCTAGAGGTTCATATGGTTTCAGAACCCACACGCATCCAAAAGCCACGTTCATTCAATAAATCACAAATTTGTGCTTCAACCCTAGTGGTTCATATGGTTTCACAACCCATGTCACGCATCCAAAGGCCATTTTCATTCAACAAATCACAAATCTGTGCTTCAACCCTAGAGGTTCATATGATTCATATGGTTTCAGAACCCACACGCATCCAAAAGCCACGTTCATTCAATAAATCAAAAATTTGTATTTGAACCCTAGTGGTTCATATGGTTTCACAACCCACACGCATCCGAAAGCCACTTTCATTCAATAAATCACAAATTTGTGCTTCAACCCCTGAGGTTCATATGGTTTCACAACCCATGTCACGCATCCGAAAACCACTTTCATTCAGCAAATAACAAATTTGTGCTTCAACCCTAGTGGTTCATATGGTTTCACAACCCACACGCATCCGAAACCCATTTTCATTCAATAAATCACAAATTTGTGCTTCAACCTTAGTGGTTCATATGGTTTCACAACCCATGTCACGCATCCGAAGGCCACTTTCATTCAATAAATCACAAATTTGTGCTTCAACCCCTGAGGTTCATATTGTTTCACAACCCATGTCACGCATCCGAAGGCCACTTTCATTCTGTAAATCACAAATTTGTGCTTCAACCCTAGTAGTTCATATGGTTTTACAACCCACACGCATCCGAAAGCCACTTTCATTCAATAAATAACAAATTTGTGGTTCAACCCTAGTGGTTCATATGGTTTCACAACCCACACGCCTCCCAAAGCCACTTTCATTCAATAAATCACAAATTTGTGCTTCAACCTTAGTGGTTCATATGGTTTCACAACCAATGTCATGCCTCCGAAGGCCACTTTCATTCAATAAATCAGAAATTTGTGCTTCAACCTTAGTGGTTCATATGGTTTCACAATCCATACGCATCAGAAGGCCACTTTCATTCAATAAATCACAAATTTGTGCTTCAACCCTTGAGGTTCATATGGTTTCCCAACCCATGTCACGCATCCCAAGGCCACTTTCATTCAATAAATCACAAATTTGTGCTTCAACCCTAGTGGTTCATATGGTTTCACAACCCACACGCATATGAAAGCCACTTTCATTCAATAAATCACAAATTTGTGATTCAACCTTACTGGTTCATATGGTTTCACAACCCATGTCACGCATCCGAAGGCCACTTTCATTCAATAAATCACAAATTTGTGCTTCAACCGTAGTGGTTTATATGGTTTCACAACCCACACGCATCCGAAGGCTACTTTCATTCAATAAATCACAAATTTGCACTTCAACCCTAGTGGTTCATATGGTTTCATAATCCACACGCATCAAAAGGCCACTTTCATTCAATAAATCACAAATTTGCACTTCAACCCTAGTGGTTCATATGGTTTCACAACCTAGGTCACGCATCTGAAGGCCACTTTCATTCAATAAATCACAAATTTGCGCTTCAACCCTAGTGGTTCATATGGTTTCACAACCCATGTCATGCCTCCGAAGGCCACTTTCATTCAATGAATCACAAATTTGTGCTTCAACCGTAGTGGTTTATATGGTTTCACAACCCACACGCATCCGAAGGCTACTTTCATTCAATAAATCACAAATTTGCACTTCAACCCTAGTGGTTCATATGGTTTCATAATCCACACGCATCAGAAGGCCACTTTCATTCAATAAATCACAAATTTGCACTTCAACCCTAGTGGTTCATATGGTTTCACAACCTAGGTCACGCATCTGAAGGCCACTTTCATTCAATAAATCACAAATTTGCGCTTCAACCCTAGTGGTTCATATGGTTTCACAACCCATGTCATGCCTCCGAAGGCCACTTTCATTCAATGAATCACAAATTTGTGCTTCAACCCTAGAGGTTCATATGGTTTCATAATCCAGACGCATCAGAAAGCCACTTTCAGTCAATAAATCACAAATTTGTGCTTCAACCCTAGTGGTTCATATGGTTTCACAACCCACACGCATCCCAAAGCCATTTTCATTCAATAAATCTCAAACTTGTGCTTCAACCCTAGTGGTTCATATGGTTTCACAACCCATATCACGCATCCGAAGGCCACTTTCATTCAATAGATCACAAATTTGTGCTTCAACCCTAGTGGTTCATATGGTTTCACAACCCACACATATCCGAAAGCCACTTTCATTCAATAAATCACAAATTTGCACTTCAACCCTAGTGGTTCATATGGTTTCACAACCTAGGTCACGCATCTGAAGGCCACTTTCATTCAATAAAACACAAATTTGCGCTTCACCCCTAGTGGTTCATATGGTTTCACAACCCATGTCATGCCTCTGAAGGCCATTTTCATTCAATGAATCACAAATTTGTGCTTCAACCCTAGAGGTTCATATGGTTTCATAATCCAGACGCATCAGAAAGCCACTTTCAGTCAATAAATCACAAATTTGTGCTTCAACCCTAGTGGTTCATATGGTTTCACAACCCACACGCATCCCAAAGCCATTTTCATTCAATAAATCTCAAACTTGTGCTTCAACCCTAGTGGTTCATATGGTTTCACAACCCATATCACGCATCCGAAGGCCACTTTCATTCAATAGATCACAAATTTGTGCTTCAACCCTAGTGGTTCATATGGTTTCACAACCCACACATATCCGAAAGCGACTTTCATTCAATAAATCACAAATTTGCACTTCAACCCTAGTGGTTCATATGGTTTCACAACCTAGGTCACGCATCTGAAGGCCACTTTCATTCAATAAAACACAAATTTGCGCTTCACCCCTAGTGGTTCATATGGTTTCACAACCCATGTCATGCCTCCGAAGGCCACTTTCATTCAATGAATCACAAATTTGTGCTTCAACCCTAGAGGTTCATATGGTTTCATAATCCAGACGCATCAGAAAGCCACTTTCAGTCAATAAATCACAAATTTGTGCTTCAACCCTAGTGGTTCATATGGTTTCACAACCCACACGCATCCCAAAGCCATTTTCATTCAATAAATCTCAAACTTGTGCTTCAACCCTAGTGGTTCATATGGTTTCACAACCCATATCACGCATCCGAAGGCCACTTTCATTCAATAGATCACAAATTTGTGCTTCAACCCTAGTGGTTCATATGGTTTCACAACCCACACATATCCGAAAGCCACTTTCATTCAATAAATCACAAATTTGCACTTCAACCCTAGTGGTTCATATGGTTTCACAACCTAGGTCACGCATCTGAAGGCCACTTTCATTCAATAAATCACAAATTTGCGCTTCACCCCTAGTGGTTCATATGGTTTCACAACCCATGTCATGCCTCCGAAGGCCACTTTCATTCAATGAATCACAAATTTGTGCTTCAACCCTAGAGGTTCATATGGTTTCATAATCCAGACGCATCAGAAGGCCACTTTCAGTCAATAAATCACAAATTTGTGCTTCAACCCTAGTGGTTCATATGGTTTCACAACCCACACGCATCCGAAAGCCACTTTCATTCAATAAATCTCAAACTTGTGCTTCAACCCTAGTGGTTCATATGGTTTCACAACCCATATCACGCATCCGAAGGCCACTTTCATTCAATAGATCACATATTTGTGCTTCAACCCTAGAGGTTCATATGGTTTCACAACCCATGTCACGCATCCGAAGGCCACTTTCATTCAGCAAATCACAAATTTGTGCTTCAACCTTAGTGGTTCATATGGTTTCACAATCCACACGCATCAGAAGGCCACTTTCATTCTGCAAATCACAAATTTGTGCTTCAACCCTAGTAGTTCATATGGTTTCACAACCCACACGCATCCGAAAGCCACTTCCATTCAATAAATCACAAATTTGTGCTTCAACCTTAGTGGTTCATATGGTTTCACAACCCATGTCACGCCTCCGAAGGCCACTTTGATTTAATAAATCACAAATTTCTGCTTCAACCTTAGTAGTTTATATGGTTTCACAACCCATGGTTTGCACTTCAACCCTAGTGGTTCATATGGTTTCACAACCTAGGTCACGCATCTGAAGGCCACTTTCATTCAATAAATCACAAATTTGCACTTCAACCCTAGTGGTTCATATGGTTTCACAACCCATGTCACGCATCCGAAAGCCACTTTCATTCAATAAATCAGAAATTTGTGCTTCAACCCTAGTGGTTCATATGGTTTCACAACCCACACGCATCCCAAAGCCACTTTCATTCAATAAATCTCAAACTTGTGCTTCAACCCTAGTGGTTCATATGGTTTCACAACCCATATCACGCATCCGAAGGCCACTTTCATTCAATAGATCACAAATTTGTGCTTCAACCCTAGTGGTTCATATGGTTTCACAACCCACACATATCCGAAAGCCACTTTCATTCAATAAATCACAAATTTGCACTTCAACCCTAGTGGTTCATATGGTTTCACAACCTAGGTCACGCATCTGAAGGCCACTTTCATTCAATAAATCACAAATTTGCGCTTCACCCCTAGTGGTTCATATGGTTTCACAACCCATGTCATGCCTCCGAAGGCCACTTTCATTCAATGAATCACAAATTTGTGCTTCAACCCTAGAGGTTCATATGGTTTCATAATCCAGACGCATCAGAAGGCCACTTTCAGTCAATAAATCACAAATTTGTGCTTCAACCCTAGTGGTTCATATGGTTTCACAACCCACACGCATCCGAAAGCCACTTTCATTCAATAAATCTCAAACTTGTGCTTCAACCCTAGTGGTTCATATGGTTTCACAACCCATATCACGCATCCGAAGGCCACTTTCATTCAATAGATCACATATTTGTGCTTCAACCCTAGAGGTTCATATGGTTTCACAACCCATGTCACGCATCCGAAGGCCACTTTCATTCAGCAAATCACAAATTTGTGCTTCAACCTTAGTGGTTCATATGGTTTCACAATCCACACGCATCAGAAGGCCACTTTCATTCTGCAAATCACAAATTTGTGCTTCAACCCTAGTAGTTCATATGGTTTCACAACCCACACGCATCCGAAAGCCACTTCCATTCAATAAATCACAAATTTGTGCTTCAACCTTAGTGGTTCATATGGTTTCACAACCCATGCCACGCCTCCGAAGGCCACTTTGATTCAATAAATCACAAATTTCTGCTTCAACCTTAGTAGTTTATATGGTTTCACAACCCATGGTTTGCACTTCAACCCTAGTGGTTCATATGGTTTCACAACCTAGGTCACCCATCTGAAGGCCACTTTTATTCAATAAATCACAAATTTGCACTTCAACCCTAGTGGTTCATATGGTTTCACAACCCATGTCACGCATCCGAAAGCCACTTTCATTCAATAAATCAGAAATTTGTGCTTCAACCCTAGTGGTTCATATGGTTTCACAACCCACACACATCCCAAAGCCACTTTCATTCAATAAATCTCAAACTTGTGCTTCAACCCTAGTGGTTCATATGGTTTCACAACGCATATCACGCATCCGAAGACCACTTTCATTCAATAGATCACAAATTTGTGCTTCAACCCTAGTGGTTCATATGGTTTCACAACCCACACATATCCGAAAGCCACTTTCATTCAATAAATCACAAATTTGCACTTCAACCCTAGTGGTTCATATGGTTTCACAACCTAGGTCACGCATCTGAAGGCCACTTTCATTCAATAAATCACAAATTTGCGCTTCACCCCTAGTGGTTCATATGGTTTCACAACCCATGTCATGCCTCCGAAGGCCACTTTCATTCAATGAATCACAAATTTGTGCTTCAACCCTAGAGGTTCATATGGTTTCATAATCCAGACGCATCAGAAGGCCACTTTCAGTCAATAAATCACAAATTTGTGCTTCAACCCTAGTGGTTCATATGGTATCACAACCCACACGCATCCGAAAGCCACTTTCATTCAATAAATCTCAAACTTGTGCTTCTACCCTAGTGGTTCATATGGTTTCACAACCCATATCACGCATCCGAAGGCCACTTTCATTCAATAGATCACATATTTGTGCTTCAACCCTAGAGGTTCATATGGTTTCACAACCCATGTCACGCATCCGAAGGCCACTTTCATTCAGCAAATCACAAATTTGTGCTTCAACCTTAGTGGTTCCTATGGTTTCACAATCCACACGCATCAGAAGGCCACTTTCATTCTGCAAATCACAAATTTGTGGTTCAACCCTAGTAGTTCATATGGTTTCACAACCCACACGCATCCGAAAGCCACTTCCATTCAATAAATCACAAATTTGTGCTTCAACCTTAGTGGTTCATATGGTTTCACAACCCATATCACGCCTCCGAAGGCCACTTTGATTCAATAAATCACAAATTTCTGCTTCAACCTTCGTAGTTTATATGGTTTCACAACCCATGGTTTGCACTTCAACCCTAGTGGTTCATATGGTTTCACAACCTAGGTCACGCATCTGAAGGCCACTTTCATTCAATAAATCACAAATTTGCGCTTCAACCCTAGTGGTTCATATGGTTTCACAACCCATGTCACGCATCCGAAAGCCACTTTCATTCAATAAATCAGAAATTTGTGCTTCAACCCTAGTGGTTCATATGGTTTCACAACCCACACGCATCCCAAAGCCACTTTCATTCAATAAATCACAAATTTGTGCTTCAACCTTAGTGGTTCATATGGTTTCACAACCCATGTCATGCCTCCGAAGGCCACTTTCATTCAATGAATCACAAATTTGTGCTTCAACCTAAGTGGTTCATATAGTTTCACAATCCACACGCATCAAAAGGCCACTTTCATTGAATAAATCACAAATTTGTGCTTCAACCTTAGTGGTTCATATGGTTTCACAACCCATGTCACGCATCCGAAGGCCACTTTCATTCAATAAATCACAAATTTGTGTTTCAACCCTAGTGGTTTATATGGTTTCACAACCCATACGCATCCGAAAGCTACTTTCATTCAATAAATCACAAATTTGTGGTTCAACCCTAGTGGTTCATATGGTTTCACAACCCACACGCATCCCAAAGCTACTTTCATTCAATAAATCACAAATTTGTGCTTCAACCTTAGTGGTTCATATGGTTTCACAACCAATGTCATGCCTCCGAAGGCCACTTTCATTCAATAAATCAGAAATTTGTGCTTCAACCTTAGTGGTTCATATGGTTTCACAATCCATACGCATCAGAAGGCCACTTTCATTCAATAAATCACAAATTTGTGCTTCAACCCTAGTGGTTCATATGGTTTCACAACCCATGTCACGCATCCGAAGGCCACTTTCATTCAATAAATCACAAATTTGCACTTCAACCCTAGTGGTTCATATGGTTTCACAACCTAGGTCACGCATCAGAAGGCCACTTTCATTCAATAAATCACAAATTTGTGCTTCAACCCTAGTGGTTCATATGGTTTCACAATCCACACGCATCAGAAGGCCACTTTCATTCAATAAATCACAAATTTGTGCTTCAGTCCTTGAGGTTCATATCGTTTCACAACCCATGTCACGCATCCCAAGGCCACTTTCATTCAATAAATCACAAATTTGTGCTTCAACCCTAGTGGTTCATATGGTTTCACAACCCACACGCATCAAAAGGCCACTTTCATTCAATAAATCACAAATTTGTGCTTCAGTCCTTGAGGTTCATATGGTTTCACAACCCATGTCACGCATCCCAAGGCCACTTTCATTCAATAAATCACAAATTTGTGCTTCAACCCTAGTGGTTCATATGGTTTCACAATCCACACGCATCAAAAGGCCACTTTCATTCAATAAATCACAAATTTGTGCTTCAAACCTTGAGGTTCATATGGTTTCACAAACCATGTCACGCATCCCAAGGCCACTTTCATTCAATAAATCACAAATTTGTGCTTCAACCCTAGTGGTTCATATGGTTTCACAACCCACACGCATCCGAAAGCCACTTTCATTCAATAAATCACAAATTTGTGCTTGAACCCTAGAGGTTCATATGATTTCACAATCCACACGCATCAGGAGGCCACTTTCATTCAATAAATCACAAATTTGCACTTCAACCCTAGTGGTTCATATGGTTTCACAATCCACACGCATCAAAAGGCACTTTCATTCAATAAATCACAAATTTGTGCTTCAACCCTAGTGGTTCATATGGTTTCACAACCCACACGCATCCCAAAGCCACTTTCATTCAATAAATCACAAATTTGTGCTTCAACCTTAGTGGTTCATATCGTTTCACAACCCATGTCATGCCTCCGAAGGCCACTTTCATTCAATGAATCACAAATTTGTGCTTGAACCTAAGTGGTTCATGTAGTTTCACTATCCACACGCATCAAAAGGCCACTTTCATTCAATAAATCACAAATTTGTGCTTCAACCTTAGTGGTTCATATGGTTTCACAACCCATGTCACGCATCCGAAGGCCACTTTCATTCAATAAATCACAAATTTGCACTTCAACCCTAGTGGTTCATATGGTTTCACAACCCATGTCACGCATCCGAAAGCCACTTTCATTCAATAAATCAGAAATTTGTGCTTCAACCCTAGTGGTTCATATGGTTTCACAACCCACACGCATCCCAAAGCCACTTTCATTCAATAAATCTCAAACTTGTGCTTCAACCCTACTGGTTCATATGGTTTCACAACCCATATCACGCATCCGAAGGCCACTTTCATTCAATAGATCACATATTTGTGCTTCAACCCTAGAGGTTCATATGGTTTCACAACCCATGTCACGCATCCGAAGGCCACTTTCATTCAGCAAATCACAAATTTGTGCTTCAACCTTAGTGGTTCATATGGTTTCACAATCCACACGCATCAGAAGGCCACTTTCATTCTGCAAATCACAAATTTGTGCTTCAACCCTAGTAGTTCATATGGTTTCACAACCCACACACAACCGAAAGCCACTTCCATTCAATAAATCACAAATTTGTGCTCCAACCTTAGTGGTTCATATGGTTTCACAACCCATGTCACGCCTCCGAAGGCCACTTTGATTCAATAAATCACAAATTTCTGCTTCAACCTTAGTAGTTTATATGGTTTCACAACCCATGGTTTGCACTTCAACCCTAGTGGTTCATATGGTTTCACAACCTAGGTCACGCATCTGAAGGCCACTTTCATTCAATAAATCACAAATTTGCGCTTCAACCCTAGTGGTTCATATGGTTTCACAACCCATGTCACGCATCCGAAAGCCACTTTCATTCAATAAATCACAAATTTGTGCTTCAACCCTAGTGGTTCATATGGTTTCACAACCCACACGCATCCCAAAGCCACTTTCATTCAATAAATCACAAATTTGTGCTTCAACCTTAGTGGTTCATATGGTTTCACAACCCATGTCATGCCTCCGAAGGCCACTTTCATTCAATGAATCACAAATTTGTGCTTCAACCTAAGTGGTTCATATAGTTTCACAATCCACACGCATCAAAAGGCCACTTTCATTGAATAAATCACAAATTTGTGCTTCAACCTTAGTGGTTCATATGGTTTCACAACCCATGTCACGCATCCGAAGGCCACTTTCATTCAATAAATCACAAATTTGTGTTTCAACCCTAGTGGTTTATATGGTTTCACAACCCATACGCATCCGAAAGCTACTTTCATTCAATAAATTACAAATTTGTTCTTTAACCTTAGTGGTTCATATGGTTTCACAACCCATGTCAAGCCTCCGAAGGCCACTTTCATTCAATAAATCACAAATTTGTGCTTCAACCTTAGTGGTTCATATGGTTTCACAATCCATACGCATCAGAAGGCCACTTTCATTCAATAAATCACAAATTTGTGCTTCAAGCCTAGAGGTTCATATGGTTTCATAATCAACACGCATCAGAAGGCCACTTTCATTCAATAAATCACAAATTTGTGCTTCAACCCTTGAGGTTCATATGGTTTCACAACCCATGTCACGCATCCCAAGGCCACTTTCATTCAATAAATCACAAATTCGTGCTTCAACCCTAGTGGTTCATATGGTTTCACAACCCACACGCATATGAAAGCCACTTTCATTCAATAAATCACAAATTTGTGATTCAACCTTACTGGTTCATATGGTTTCACAACCCATGTCACGCATCCGAAGGCCACTTTCATTCAATAAATCATAAATTTGGGCTTCAACCCTAGTGGTTTATATGGTTTCACAACCCATGTCACGCATCCGAAGGCCACTTTCATTCAATAAATCACAAATTTGCACTTCAACCCTAGTGGTTCATATGGTTTCATAATCCACACGCATCAGAAGGCCACTTTCATTCAATAAATCACAAATTTGCACTTCAACCCTAGTGGTTCATATGGTTTCACAACCTAGGTCACGCATCTGAAGGCCACTTTCATTCAATAAATCACAAATTTGCGCTTCACCCCTAGTGGTTCATATGGTTTCACAACCCATGTCATGCCTCCGAAGGCCACTTTCATTCAATGAATCACAAATTTGTGCTTCAACCCTAGAGGTTCATATGGTTTCATAATCCAGACGCATCAGAAGGCCACTTTCAGTCAATAAATCACAAATTTGTGCTTCAACCCTAGTGGTTCATATGGTTTCATAACCCACACGCATCCGAAAGCCACTTTCATTCAATAAATCTCAAACTTGTGCTTCAACCCTAGTGGTTCATATGGTTTCACAACCCATATCACGCATCCGAAGGCCACTTTCATTCAATAGATCACATATTTGTGCTTCAACCCTAGAGGTTCATATGGTTTCACAACCCATGTCACGCATCCGAAGGCCACTTTCATTCAGCAAATCACAAATTTGTGCTTCAACCTTAGTGGTTCATATGGTTTCACAATCCACACGCATCAGAAGGCCACTTTCATTCTGCAAATCACAAATTTGTGCTTCAACCCTAGTAGTTCATATGGTTTCACAACCCACACGCATCCGAAAGCCACTTCCATTCAATAAATCACAAATTTGTGCTTCAACCTTAGTGGTTCATATGGTTTCACAACCCATGTCACGCCTCCGAAGGCCACTTTGATTCAATAAATCACAAATTTCTGCTTCAACCTTCGTAGTTTATATGGTTTCACAACCCATGGTTTGCACTTCAACCCTAGTGGTTCATATGGTTTCACAACCTAGGTCACGCATCTGAAGGCCACTTTCATTCAATAAATCACAAATTTTTCTCTTCAACCCTAGTGGTTCATATGGTTTCACAACCCATGTCACGCATCCGAAAGCCACTTTCATTCAATAAATCACAAATTTGTGCTTCAACCCTAGTGGTTCATATGGTTTCACAACCCACATGCATCCCAAAGCCACTTTCATTCAATAAATCACAAATTTGTGCTTCAACCTTAGTGGTTCATATGGTTTCACAACCCATGTCATGCCTCCGAAGGCCACTTTCATTCAATAAATCACAAATTTGCACTTCAACCCTAGTGGTTCATATGGTTCCATAATCCACACGCATCAGAAGGCCACTTTCATTCAATAAATCACAAATTTGCACTTCAACCCTAGTGGTTCATATGGTTTCACAACCTAGGTCACGCATCTGAAGGCCACTTTCATTCAATAAATCACAAATTTGCGCTTCAACCCTAGTGGTTCATATGGTTTCACAACCCATGTCATGCCTCCGAACGCCACTTTCATTCAATAAATCACAAATTTGCACTTCAACCCTAGTGGTTCATATGGTTTCATAATCCAGACGCATCAGAAGGCCACTTTCAGTCAATAAATCACAAATTTGTGCTTCAACCCTAGTGGTTCATATGGTTTCACAATCCACACGCATCAGAAGGCCACTTTCATTCAATAAATCACAAATTTGTGCTTCAGTCCTTGAGGTTCATATGGTTTCACAACCCATGTCACGCATCCCAAGGCCACTTTCATTCAATAAATCACAAATTTGTGCTTCAACCCTAGTGGTTCATATGGTTTCACAACCCACACATATCCGAAAGCCACTTTCATTCAATAAATCACAAATTTGTGCTTCAACCCTAGTGGTTCATATGGTTTCACAACCCACACATATCCGAAAGCCACTTTCATTCAATAAATCACAAATTTGTGCTTCAACCCTAGTGGTTCATATGGTTTCACAATCCACACGCATCAAAAGGCCACTTTCATTCAATAAATCACAAATTTGTGCTTCAAACCTTGAGGTTCATATGGTTTCACAAACCATGTCACGCATCCCAAGGCCACTTTCATTCAATAAATCACAAATTTGTGCTTCAACCCTAGTGGTTCATATGGTTTCACAACCCATACGCATCCGAAAGCCACTTTCATTCAATAAATCACAAATTTGCACTTCAACCCTAGTGGTTCATATGGTTTCACAATCCACACGCATCAAAAGGCACTTTCATTCAATAAATCACAAATTTGTGCTTCAACCCTAGTGGTTCATATGGTTTCACAACCCAGGTCACGCATCTGAAGGCCACTTTCATTCAATAAATCACAAATTTGTGTTTCAACCTTAGTGGTTCATATCGTTTCACAACCCATGTCATGCCTCCGAAGGCCACTTTCATTCAATATATCACAAATTTGTGCTTCAACCCTAGAGGTTCATATGCTTTCATAATCCACACGCATCAGAAGGCCACTTTCATTCTGCAAATCACAAATTTGCACTTCAACCCTAGTGGTTCATATGGTTTCACAACCCAGGTCACGCATCTGAAGGCCACTTTCATTCAATAAATCACAAATTTGTGCTTCAACCCTAGAGGTTCATATGGTTTCATAATCCACACGCATCAGAAGGCCACTTTCATTCAATAAATCACAAATTTGCACTTCAACCCTAGTGGTTCATATGGTTTCACAACCTAGGTCATGCATCTGAATGCCACTTTCATTCAATAAATCACAAATTTGCGCTTCAACCCTAGTGGTTCATATGGTTTCACAACCCATGTCACGCATCCGAAAGCCACTTTCATTCAATAAATCAGAAATTTGTGCTTCAACCCTAGTGGTTCATATGGTTTCACAACCCACACGCATCCCAAAGCCACTTTCATTCAATAAATCACAAATTTGTGCTTCAACCTTAGTGGTTCATATGGTTTCACAACCCATGTCATGCCTCCGAAGGCCACTTTCATTCAATGAATCACAAATTTGTGCTTCAACCTAAGTGGTTCATATAGTTTCACAATCCACACGCATCAAAAGGCCACTTTCATTGAATAAATCACAAATTTGTGCTTCAACCTTAGTGGTTCATATGGTTTCACAACCCATGTCACGCATCCGAAGGCCACTTTCATTCAATAAATCACAAATTTGTGTTTCAACCCTAGTGGTTTATATGGTTTCACAACCCATACGCATCCGAAAGCTACTTTCATTCAATAAATTACAAATTTGTTCTTTAACCTTAGTGGTTCATATGGTTTCACAACCCATGTCAAGCCTCCGAAGGCCACTTTCATTCAATAAATCACAAATTTGTGCTTCAACCTTAGTGGTTCATATGGTTTCACAATCCACACGCATCAGAAGGCCACTTTCATTCAATAAATCACAAATTTGTGCTTCAACCCTAGAGGTTCATATGGTTTCATAATCCACACACATCAGAAGGCCACTTTCATTCAAGAAATCACAAATTTGCACTTCAACCGTAGTGGTTCATATGGTTTTACAATCCACACGCATAAAAAGGCCACTTTCATTCAATAAATCATAAATTTGTGCTTCAACCCTAGTGGTTCATATGGTTTCACAACCCACACGCATCCCAAAGCCACTTTCATTCAATAAATCACAAATTTGTGCTTCAACCTTAGTGGATCATATGGTTTCACAACCCATGTCATGCCTCCGAAGGCCACTTTCATTCAATGAATCACAAATTTGTGCTTCAACCTTAGTGGTTCATATAGTTTCACAATCCACACGCATCAAAAGGCCACTTTCATTCAATAAATCACAAATTTGTGCTTCAACCCTAGTGGTTCATATGGTTTCACAACCCAGGTCACGCATCCGAAAGCCACTTTCATTCAATAAATCTCAAACTTGTGCTTCAATCTAGTGGTTCATATGGTTTCACAACCCATGTCACGCATCAGAAGGCCACTTTCATTCAATAAATCAAAAATTTGTGCTTCAACCCTAGTGGCTCATATGGTTTCACAATCCACACGCATCAAAAGGCCACTTTCATTCAATAAATCACAAATTTGTGCTTCAGCCCTTGAGGTTCATATGGTTTCACAACCTATGTCACGCATCCCAAGGCCACTTTCATTCAATAAATCACAAATTTGTGCTTCAACCCTAGTGGCTCATATGGTTTGACAATCCACACGCATCAAAAGGCCACTTTCATTCAATAAATCACAAATTTGTGCTTCAGCCCTTGAGGTTCATATGGTTTCACAACCCATGTCACGCATCCCAAGGCCACTTTCATTCAATAAATCACAAATTTGTGCTTCAACCCTAGTGGTTCATATGGTTTCACAACCCACACGCATCCGAAAGCCACTTTCATTCAATAAATCACAAATTTGTGCTTCAACCCTAGTGGCTCATATGGTTTCACAATCCACACGCATCAGAAGGCCACTTTCATTCAATAAATCACAAATTTGTGCTTCAGCCCTTGAGGTTCATATGGTTTCACAACCCATGTCACGCATCCCAAGGCCACTTTCATTCAATAAATCACAAATTTGTGCTTCAACCCTAGTGGTTCATATGGTTTCACAACCCACACGCATCCGAAAGCCACTTTCATTCAATAAATCACAAATTTGTGCTTCAACCCTAGTGGCTCATATGGTTTCACAATCCACACGCATCAAAAGGCCACTTTCATTCAATAAATCACAAATTTGTGCTTCAGCCCTTGAGGTTCATATGGTTTCACAACCCATGTCACGCATCCCAAGGCCACTTTCATTCAATAAATCACAAATTTGTGCTTCAACCCTAGTGGTTCATATGGTTTTACAACCCATACGCATCCGAAAGCCACTTTCATTCAATAAATCACAAATTTGTGCTTCAACCCTAGTGGCTCATATGGTTTCACAATCCACACGCATCAAAAGGCCACTTTCATTCAATAAATCACAAATTTGTGCTTCAGCCCTTGAGGTTCATATGGTTTCACAACCCATGTCACGCATCCCAAGGCCACTTTCATTCAATAAATCACAAATTTGTGCTTCAACCCTAGTGGTTCATATGGTTTCACAACCCACACGCATCCGAAAGCCACTTTCATTCAATAAATCACAAATTTGTGCTTCAACCCTAGTGGTTCATATGGTTTCACAACCCATGTGACGCCTCCGAAGGCCACTTTGATTCAATAAATCACAAATTTGTGCTTCAACCTTAGTGGTTCATATGGTTTCACAATCCACACGCATCAAAAGGCACTTTCATTCAATAAATCACAAATTTGTGCTTCAACCCTAGTGGTTCATATGGTTTCACAACCCAGGTCACGCATCTGAAGGCCACTTTCATTCAATAAATCACAAATTTGTGCTTCAAGCCTAGAGGTTCATATGGTTTCATAATCCCACGCATCAGAAGGCCACTTTCATTCAATAAATCACAAATTTGTGCTTCAACCCTAGTGGCTCATATGGTTTCACAATCCACACGCATCAAAAGGCCACTTTCATTCAATAAATCACAAATTTGTGCTTCAGCCCTTGAGGTTCATATGGTTTCACAACCCACACGCATCCCAAAGCCACTTTCATTCAATAAATCACAAATTTGTGCTTTAACCTTAGTGGATCATATGGTTTCACAACCCATGTCATGCCTCCGAAGGCCACTTTCATTCAATGAATCACAAATTTGTGCTTCAACCTTAGTGGTTCATATAGTTTCACAATCCACACGCATCAAAAGGCCAGTTTCATTCAATAAATCACAAATTTGTGCTTCACCCCTACTGGTTCATATGGTTTCACAACCCAGGTCACGCATCCGAAAGCCACTTTCATTCAATAAATCTCAAACTTGTGCTTCAACCCTAGTGGTTCATATGGTTTCACAACCCATGTCACGCATCCGAAGGCCACTTTCATTCAATAAATCAAAAATTTGTGCTTCAACCCTAGTGGCTCATATGGTTTCACAATCCACACGCATCAAAAGGCCACTTTTATTCAATAAATCACAAATTTGTGCTTCAGCCCTTGAGGTTCATATGGTTTCACAACCCATGTCACGCATCCCAAGGCCACTTTCATTCAATAAATCACAAATTTGTGCTTCAACCCTAGTGGCTCATATGGTTTCACAATCCACACGCATCAAAAGGCCACTTTCATTCAATAAATCACAAATTTGTGCTTCAGCCCTTGAGGTTCATATGGTTTCACAACCCATGTCACGCATCCCAAGGCCACTTTCATTCAATAAATCAAAAATTTGTGCTTCAACCCTAGTGGCTCATATGGTTTCACAATCCACACGCATCAAAAGGCCACTTTTATTCAATAAATCACAAATTTGTGCTTCAGCCCTTGAGGTTCATATGGTTTCACAACCCATGTCACGCATCCCAAGGCCACTTTCATTCAATAAATCACAAATTTGTGCTTCAACCCTAGTGGCTCATATGGTTTCACAATCCACACGCATCAAAAGGCCACTTTCATTCAATAAATCACAAATTTGTGCTTCAGCCCTTGAGGTTCATATGGTTTCACAACCCATGTCACGCATCCCAAGGCCATTTTCATTCAATAAATCACAAATTTGTGCTTCAACCCTAGTGGTTCATATGGTTTCACAACCCACACACATCCGAAAGCCAATTTCATTCAATAAATCACAAATTTGTGCTTCAACCCTAGTGGTTCATATGGTTTTACAACCCATGTGACGCCTCCGAAGGCCACTTTGATTCAATAAATCACAAATTTGTGCTTCAACCTTAGTGGTTCATATGGTTTCACAACCCATGTCACGCCTTCGAAGGCCACTATCATTCAATAAATCACAAATTTGTGCTTCAACCCTAGTGGTTCATATGGTTTCACAACCCAGGTCACGCATCTGAAGGCCACTTTCATTCAATAAATCACTAATTTGTGCTTCAAGCCTAGTGGCTCATATGGTTTCACAATCCACACGCATCAAAAGGCCACTTTCATTCAATAAATCACAAATTTGTGCTTCAGCCCTTGAGGTTCATATGGTTTCACAACCCACACGCATCCCAAAGCCACTTTCATTCAATAAATCACAAATTTGTGCTTTAACCTTAGTGGATCATATGGCTTCACAACCCATGTCATGCCTCCGAAGGCCACTTTCATTCAATGAATCACAAATTTGTGCTTCAACCTTAGTGGTTCATATAGTTTCACAATCCACACGCATCAAAAGGCCACTTTCATTCAATAAATCACAAATTTGTGCTTCAACCCTACTGGTTCATATGGTTTCACAACCCAGGTCACGCATCCGAAAGCCACTTTCATTCAATAAATCTCAAACTTGTGCTTCAACCCTAGTGGTTCATATGGTTTCACAACCCATGTCACGCATCAGAAGGCCACTTTCATTCAATAAATCAAAAATTTGTGCTTCAACCCTAGTGGCTCATATGGTTTCACAATCCACACGCATCAAAAGGCCACTTTTATTAAATAAATCACAAATTTGTGCTTCAGCCTTTGAGGTTCATATGGTTTCACAACCCATGTCACGCATCCCAAGGCCACTTTCATTCAATAAATCACAAATTTGTGCTTCAACCCTAGTGGCTCATATGGTTTCACAATCCACACGCATCAGAAGGCCACTTTCATTCAATAAATCACAAATTTGTGCTTCAGCCCTTGAGGTTCATATGGTTTCACAACCCATGTCACGCATCCCAAGGCCACTTTCATTCAATAAATCACAAATTTGTGCTTCAACCCTAGTGGTTCATATGGTTTCACAACCCACACGCATCCGAAGGCCACTTTCATTCAATAAATCACAAATTTGTGCTTCAACCCTAGTGGCTCATATGGTTTCACAATCCACACGCATCAAAAGGCCACTTTCATTCAATAAATCACAAATTTGTGCTTCAGCCCTTGAGGTTCATATGGTTTCACAACCCATGTCACGCATCCCAAGGCCACTTTCATTCAATAAATCACAAATTTGTGCTTGAACCCTAGTGGTTCATATGGTTTCACAACCCACACGCATCCGAAAGCCACTTTCATTCAATAAATCACAAATTTGTGCTTCAACCCTAGTGGCTCATATGGTTTCACAATCCACACGCATCAAAAGGCCACTTTCATTCAATAAATCACAAATTTGTGCTTCAGCCCTTGAGGTTCATATGGTTTCACAACCCATGTCACGCATCCCAAGGCCACTTTCATTCAATAAATCACAAATTTGTGCTTCAACCCTAGTGGTTCATATGGTTTCACAACCCACACGCATCCGAAAGCCACTTTCATTCAATAAATCACAAATTTGTGCTTCAACCCTAGTGGCTCATATGGTTTCACAATCCACACGCATCAAAAGGCCACTTTCATTCAATAAATCACAAATTTGTGCTTCAGCCCTTGAGGTTCATATGGTTTCACAACCCATGTCACGCATCCCAAGGCCACTTTCATTCAATAAATCACAAATTTGTGCTTCAACCCTAGTGGTTCATATGGTTTCACAACCCACACGCATCCGAAAGCCACTTTCATTCAATAAATCACAAATTTGTGCTTCAACCCTAGAGGTTCATAAGGTTTCACAACCCATGTCACGCATCCGAAGGCCACATTCATTCAGCAAATAACAAATTTGTGCTTCAACCCTAGTGGTTCATATGGTTTCACAACCCACACGCATCCGAAAGCCACTTTCATTTCATAAATCTCAAACTTGTGCTTCAACCCTAGTGGTTCATATGGTTTCACAACCCATGTCACGCATCCGAAGGCCACTTTCATTCAGCAAATGACAAATTTGTGCTTCAACCTTAGTGGTTAATATGGTTTCACAATCCACACGCATCAGAAGGCCACTTTCATTCTGCAAATCACAAATTTGTGCTTCAACCCTAGTAGTTCATATGGTTTCACAACCCAGACGCATCCGAAAGCCACTTCCATTCAATAAATCACAAATTTGTGCTTCAACCTTAGTGGTTCATATGGTTTCACAACCCATGTCACGCCTCCGAAGGCCACTTTGATTCAATAAATCACAAATTTGTGCTTCAACCTTAGTGGTTCATATGGTTTCACAACCCATGTCACGCATCCCAAGTCCACTTTCATTCAATAAATCACATATTTGTGCTTCAACTCTAGTGGTTCATATGGTTTCACAATCCACACGCATCAAAAGGCACTTTCATTCAATAAATCACAAATTTGTGCTTCAACCCTAGTGGTTCATATGGTTTCACAACCCACACGCATCCGAAAGCCACTTTCATTCAATAAATCACAAATTTGATCTTCAACCTTAGTGGTTCATATGGTTTCACAACCCATGTCATGCCTCCGAAGGCCACTTTCATCCAATAAATCACAAATTTGTGCTTCAACCTTAGTGGTTCATATGGTTTCACATATCCATAACCCATGTCAAACCCAAATGAACCACTAAGGTTGAAGCACAAATATGTGATTTATTGAATGAAAGTGGCATTCGGAGACGTGACATGGGTTGTGAAACCACATGAACCACTAAGGATGAACGACAAGTATGTCATCTATTGAATGAAAGTGGCCTTCGGATGCGTGTAGGTTGTGAAACCATATGAACCTCTAGGGTTGAAGCACAAATTGTGAATTATTGAATCAAAGTGGCCTTCGGAGGCGTGACATGGGTTGGGAAACCATATGAACCACTAGGGTTGAAGCACAAATTTGTGATTTATTGAATGAAAGTGGCCTTCGGATGCGTGTGGATTGTGAAACCACATGAACCACTAAGGTTGAAGCACAAGTATGTGATCTATTGAATGAAAGTCGCCTTCGGATGCATGTGGGTTGTGAAACCATATGAACCACTAAGGTTGAAGCACAAATATGTGATTTATTGAATGAAAGTGGCCTTCGAAGGCGTGACATGGGTTGTGAAACCATATGAACTACTAAGGTTGAAGCAGAAATTTGTGATTTATTGAATCAAAGTGGCCTTCGGATGCGTGACATGGGTTGTGAAACCATATGAACTACTAAGGTTGAAGCAGAAATTTGTGATTTATTGAATCAAAGTGGCCTTCGGATGCGTGACATGGGTTGTGAAACCATATGAACCACTAGGGTTGAAGCACAAGTTTGAGATTTATTGAATGAAAGTGGCTTTCGGATGCGTGTGGGTTGTGAAACCATATGAACCACTAGCGTTGAAGCACAAATTTGTGATCTATTGAATGAAAGTGGCCTTCGGATGCTTATGGATTGTCAAACCATATGAACCACTAAGGTTGAAGCACAAATTTGTGATCTATTGAATGAAAGTGGCCTTCGGATGCGTGTGGATTGTGAAACCATACGAACCACTAAGGTTGAAGCACAAGTATGTGATCTATTGAATGGAAGTGCCCTTCGGATGCGTGTGGGTTGTTAAACCATATGAACCACTAAGGTTGAAGCACAAATTTGTGAGTTATTGAATGAAAGTGGCCGTCGGATGTGTGACATGGGTTGTGAAACCATATGAACCTCTGGGGTTGAAGCACAAATATGTCATTTATTGAATGAATGTGGCCTTCGGATGCTTATGGATTGTCAAACCATATGAACCACTAAGGTTGAAGCACAAATTTGTTATCTATTGAATGAAAGTGAATTTCGGATGCATGTGGGTTGTGAAACCATATGAACCACTAGGGTTGAAGCACAAATTTGTGATTTATTGAATGAAAGTGGCTTTCGGATGCTTGTGGGTTGTGAAACCATATGAACCAGCAAAAATTTGTGATTTATTGAATGAAAGTGGCCTTTTGATGCGTGTGGATTGGGAAACCATATGAACCTCTACGGTTGAAGCACAAATTTGTGATTTATTGAATGAAAGTGGCCTTCTGAGGCGTGACATGGGTTGTGAAACCATATGAACCACTAAGGTTGAAGCACAAATTTGAGATTTATTGAATGAAAGTGAATTTCGGATGCATGTCGGTTGTGAAACCATATGAACCACTAGGGTTGAAGCACAAATTTGTGATTTGCTGAATGAAAGTGGCCTTCGGATGCGTCACATGGGTTGTGAAACCATATGAACAACTAGGATTGAAGCACAAATTTGTGATTTATTGAATGAAAGTGGCTTTCGGATGCGTGTGGGTTGTGAAACCATATGAACCACTAGGGTTGCAGCACAAATTTGTGATTTATTGAATGAAAGTGGCCTTTTGATGCGTGTGGATTGTGAAACCATATGAACCTCTAGGGTTGAAGCACAAATTTGTGATCTATTGAATGAAAGTGGCCTTCGGATGCGTATGGATTGTCAAACCATATGAACCACTAAGGTTGAAGCACAAGTATGTGATCTATTGAATGAAAGTGGCCTTCGGATGCGTGTGGGTTGTCAAACCACATGAACCACTAAGGTTGAAGCACAAATATGTGATTTATTGAATGAAAGTGGCCTTCTGAGGCGTGACATGGGTTGTGAAACCATATGAACCACTAGGGTTGAAGCACAAATTTGTGATTTGCTGAATGAAAGTGGCCTTCGGATGCGTCACATGGGTTGTGAAACCATATGAACAACTAGGGTTGAAGCACAAATTTGTGATTTATTGAATGAAAGTGGCTTTCGGATGCGTGTGGGTTGTGAAACCATATGAACCACTAGGGTTGCAGCACAAATTTGTGATTTATTGAATGAAAGTGGCCTTTTGATGCGTGTGGATTGTGAAACCATATGAACCTCTAGGGTTGAAGCACAAATTTGTGATTTATTGAATGAAAGTGGCCTTCTGAGGCGTGATATGGGTTGTGAAACCATATGAACCACTAAGGTTGAAGCACAAATTTGAGATTTATTGAATGAAAGTGAATTTCGGATGCATGTGGGTTGTGAAACCATATGAACCACTACGGTTGAAGCACAAATTTGTGATTTTCTGAATGAAAGTGGCCTTCGGATGCGTGACATGGGTTGTGAAACCATATGAACAACTAGGGTTGAAGCACAAATTTGTGATTTATTCAATGAAAGTGGCTTTCGGATGCGTGTGGGTTGTGAAACCATATGAACCACTAGGGTTGCAGCACAAATTTGTGATTTATTGAATGAAAGTGGCCTTTTGATGCGTGTGGATTGTGAAACCATATGAACCTCTAGGGTTGATACACAAATTTGTGATTTGCTGAATGAAAGTGGCCTTCTGAGGCGTGATATGGGTTGTGAAACCATATGAACCATTAAGGTTGAAGCACAAATTTGTGATTTATTGTATGAAAGTGGCCTTTTGATGCGTGTGGATTGTGAAACCATATGAACCACTAGGGTTGAACCACAAATTTGTGATATGAAAGTGGCCTTCGGATGCGTGACATGGGTTGTGAAACCATATGACCAACTACGGTTGAAGCACAAATTTGTGATTTATTTTATGAAAGTGGCCTTCTGATGCGTGTGAATTGTGAAACCATATGAACCACTAAGGTCGAACCACAAATTTGTGATTTATTCAATGAAAGTGGCCTTCTGATGCGTGACATGGGTTGTGAAACGATATGAACAACTAGGGTTGAAGCACAAATTTGTGATTTATTTTATGAAAGTGGCCTTCTGATGCGTGTGGATTGTAAAACCATATGAACCACTAGGGTTGAAGCACAAATTTGTGATTTATAGAATGAAAGTGGCCTTCGGATGCGTGTGGGTTGTGAAATGATATGAACAACTAGGGTTGAAGCACAAATTTGTGATTTATTGAATGAAAGTGGCCTTTTGATGAGTGTGGATTGGGAAACAATATGAACCTCTAGGGTTCAAGCACAAATTTGTGATTTATTGAATGAAAGTGGCCTTCTGATGCGTGTGGATTGTGAAACCATATGAACCACGAGGGTTGAAGCACAAATTTGTGATTTATTGAATGAAAGTGGCCTTCTGATGCGTGTGGATTGTGAAACCATATGAACCACTAAGGTCGAAGCACAAATTTGTGATTTATTGAATGAAAGTGGCTTTCGAATGCGTGACATGGGTTGTGAAACCATATGAACAACTACGGTTGAAGCACAAATTTGTGATTTATTTTATGAAAGTGGCCTTCTGATGCGTGTGGGTTGTGAAACCATATGAACAACTAGGGTTGAAGCACAAATTTGTGATTTATTGAATGAAAGTGGCCTTTTGATGCGTGTGGATTGGGAAACCATATGAACCTCTAGGGTTGAAGCACAAATTTGTGATTTATTGAATGAAAGTGGCCTTCTGATGCGTGTGGATTGTGAAACCATATGAACCACTAAGGTCGAAGCACAAATTTGTGATTTATTCAATGAAAGTGGCTTTCGGATGCGTGACATGGGTTGTGAAACCATATGAACAACTACGGTTGAAGCATAAATTTGTGATTTATTTTATGAAAGTGGCCTTCTGATGCGTGTGGATTGTCAAACCATATGAACCACTAGGGTTGAAGCACAAATTTGTGATTTGTTGAATGAAAGTGGCCTTCGGATGCGTGACATGGGTTGTGAAACCATATGAACCACTAAGGTTGAAGCACAAATTTGTGATTTATTGAATGAAAGTGGCCTTTTGATGCGTGTGGATTGGGAAACCATATGAACCTCTAGGGTTGAAGCACAAATTTGTGATTTATTGAATGAAAGTGGCCTTCGGATGCGTGACATGGGTTGTGAAACCATATGAACAACTAGGGTTGAAGCACAAATTTGTGATTTATTGAATGAAAGTGGCCTTTTGATGCGTGTGGATTGGGAAACCATATGAACCTCTAGGGTTGAAGCACAAATTTGTGATTTATTGAATGAAAGTGGCCTTCTGATGCGTGTGGATTGTGAAACCATATGAACCACTAAGGTCGAAGCACAAATTTGTGATTTATTGAATGAAAGTGGCTTTCGGATGCGTGACATGGGTTCTGAAACCATATGAACAACTACGGTTGAAGCACAAATTTGTGATTTATTTTATGAAAGTGGCCATCTGATGCGTGTGGATTGTGAAACCATATGAACCACGAGGGTTGAAGCACAAATTTGTGATTTATTGAATGAAAGTGGCCTTTTGATGCGTGTGGATTGTGAAACCATATGAACCACTAAGGTTGAAGCACAAATTTGTGATTTATTAAATGAAAGTGGCCTTCGGATGCGTGTGGGTTGTGAAACCATATGAACCACGAGGGTTGAAGCACAAATTTGTGATTTATTGAATGAAAGTGGCCTTCGGATGCGTCACATGGGTTGTGAAACCATATGAACAACTACGGTTGAAGCACAAATTTGTGATTTATTTAATGAAAGTGACCTTTTGATGCGTGTAGATTGTGAAACCATATGAACCATTAGGGTTGAAGCACAAATTTGTGATTTATTCAATGAAAGTGGCCTTCGGATGCGTGTGGGTTGTGAAACCATATGAACCACTAGGGTTGAAGCACAAATTTGTGATTTATTGAATGAAAGTGGCCTTTTGATGCGTGTGGATTGGGAAACCATATGAACCTCTAGGGTTGAAGCACAAATTTGTGATTTATTGAATGAAAGTGGCCTTCGGATGCGTGACATGGGTTGTGAAACCATATGAACAACTACGGTTGAAGCACAAATTTGTGATTTATTTTATAAAAGTGGCCTTCTGATGCGTGTCGATTGTGAAACCATATGAACCTCTAGGGTTGAAGCACAAATTTGTGATTTATTGAATGAAAGTGTCCTTTTGATGCGTGTGGATTGGGAAACCATATGAACCTCTAGGGTTAAAGCACAAATTTGTGATTTATTGAATGAAAGTGGCCTTCTGATGCGTGTGGATTGTGAAACAATGTGAACCACGAAGGTTGAAGCACAAATTTGTGATTTATTGAATGAAAGTGGCCTTTTGATGCGTGTGGATTGTGAAACCTTATGAACCACTAGGGTTGAAGCACAAATTTGCGATTTGTTTAATGAAAGTGGCCTTCGGATGGGTGTGGATTGTGAAACCATATAATCCTCTAGGGTTGAAGCACAAATTTGTGATTTATTGAATGAAAGTGGCTTTCGGATGCGTGACATGGGTTGTGAAACCATATGAACAACTACGGTTGAAGCACAAATTTGTGATTTATTGAATGAAAGTGGCCTTTTGATGCGTGTGGATTGTGAAACCATATGAACCACTAAGGTCGAAGCACAAATTTGTGATTTATTGAATGAAAGTGGCCTTTTGATGCGTGTGGATTGTGAAACCATATGAACCACTAAGGTCGAAGCACAAATTTGTGATTTATTGAATGAAAGTGGCCTTTTGATGCGTGTGGATTGTGAAACCATATGACCCACTAAGGTCGAAGCACAAATTTATGATTTATTCAATGAAAGTGGCTTTCGGATGCGTGACATGGGTTGTGAAACCATATGAACAACTACGGTTGAAGCACAAATTTGTGATTTATTGAATGAAAGTGGCCTTTTGATGCGTGTGGATTGTGAAACCATATGAACCACTAAGGTCGAAGCACAAATTTGTGATTTATTGAATGAAAGTGGCCTTTTGATGCGTGTGGATTGTGAAACCATATGAACCACTAAGGTCGAAGCACAAATTTGTGATTTATTGAATGAAAGTGGCCTTTTGATGCGTGTGGATTGTGAAACCATATGACCCACTAAGGTCGAAGCACAAATTTATGATTTATTCAATGAAAGTGGCTTTCGGATGCGTGACATGGGTTGTGAAACCATATGAACAACTACGGTTGAAGCACAAATTTGTGATTTATTGAATGAAAGTGGCCTTTTGATGCGTGTGGATTGTGAAACCATATGAACCACTAAGGTCGAAGCACAAATTTGTGATTTATTCAATGAAAATGGCCTTCGGATGCGTGTGGGTTGTGAAACCATATGAACCACTAGGGTTGAAGCACAAATTTGTGATTTATTGAATGAAAGTGGCCTTTTGATGCGTGTGGATTGGGAAACCATATGAACCTCTAGGGTTGAAGCACAAATTTGTGATTTATTGAATGAAAGTGGCCTTCTGATGCGTGTGGATTGTGAAACCATATGAACCACGAGGGTTGAAGCACAAATTTGTGATTTATTGAATGAAAGTGGCCTTCGGATGCGTGACATGGGTTGTGAAACCATATGAACAACTACGGTTGAAGCACAAATTTGTGAGTTATTTTATAAAAGTGGCCTTCTGATGCGTGTCGATTGTGAAACCATATGAACCTCTAGGGTTGAAGCACAAATTTGTGATTTATTGAATGAAAGTGTCCTTTTGATGCGTGTGGATTGGGAAACCATATGAACCTCTAGGGTTAAAGCACAAATGTGTGATTTATTGAATGAAAGTGGCCTTCTGATGCGTGTGGATTGTGAAACCATGTGAACCACGAAGGTTGAAGCACAAATTTGTGATTTATTGAATGAAAGTGGCCTTTTGATGCGTGTGGATTGTGAATCCTTATGAACCACTACGGTTGAAGCACAAATTTGCGATTTGTTTAATGAAAGTGGCCTTCGGATGGGTGTGGATTGTGAAACCATATAATCCTCTAGGGTTGAAGCACAAATTTGTGATTTATTGAATGAAAGTGGCTTTCGGATGCGTGACATGGGTTGTGAAACCATATGAACAACTACGGTTGAAGCACAAATTTGTGATTTATTGAATGAAAGTGGCCTTTTGATGCGTGTGGATTGTGAAACCATATGAACCACTAAGGTCGAAGCACAAATTTGTGATTTATTGAATGAAAGTGGCCTTTTGATGCGTGTGGATTGTGAAACCATATGACCCACTAAGGTCGAAGCACAAATTTATGATTTATTCAATGAAAGTGGCTTTCGGATGCGTGACATGGGTTGTGAAACCATATGAACAACTACGGTTGAAGCACAAATTTGTGATTTATTTAATGAAAGTGGCCTTCTGATGCGTGTGGAATGTGAAACCATATGAAACACGAGGGTTGAAGCACAAATTTGTGATTTATTGAATGAAAGTGGCCTTTTGATGCGTGTGGATTGTGAAACCATATGAACCTCTAGGGTTGAAGCACAAATTTATAATTTATTTTATGGAAGTGGCCTTCTGATGCGTGTGGATTGTGAAACCATATGAACCACGAGGGTTGAAGCACAAATTTGTGATTTATGAATGAAAGTGGCCTTTTGATGCGTGTGGATTGTGAAACCATATGAACCACTAGGGTTGCAGCACAAATTAGTGATTTATTGAATGAAAGTGGCCTTCTCATGCGTGTGGATTGTGAAACCATATGAACCACTAAGGTCGAAGCACAAATTTGTGATTTATTGAATGAAAGTGGCTTTCGGATGCGTGACATGGGTTGTGAACCCATATGAACACCTACGGTTGAAGCACAAATTTGTGATTTATTGAATGAAAGTGGCCTTCTGATGCGTGTGGATTGTGAAACCATATGAACCACTACGGTCGAAGCACAAATTTGTGATTTATTGAATGAAAGTGGGCTTCGGATGCGTGACATGGGTTGTGAAACCATATGAACGACTAGGGTTGAAGCACAAATTTGTGATTTATTGAATGAAAGTGGCCTTTTGATGCGTGTGGATTGTGAAAACATATGAACCACTAGGGTTGCAGCACAAATTTGTGATTTATTGAATGAAAGTGGCCTTCTCATGCGTGTGGATTGTGAAACCATATGAACCAGTAAGGTCGAAGCACAAATTTGTGATTTATTGAATGAAAGTGGCTTTCGGATGCGTGACATGGGTTGTGAAACCATATGAACAACTAGGGTTGAAGCACAAATTTGTGATTTATTGAATGAAAGTGGCCTTCTGATGCGTGTGGATTGTGAAACCATATGAACCAGTAAGGTCGAAGCACAAATTTGTGATTTATTGAATGAAAGTGGCCTTCTGATGCGTGTGGATTGTGAAACCATATGAACCAATAAGGTCGAACAACAAATTTGTGATTTATTGAATGAAAGTGGCTTTCGGATGCGTGACATGGGTTGTGAAACCATATGAACAACTACGGTTGAAGCACAAATTTGTGATTTATTGAATGAAAGTGGCCTTCTGATGCGTGTGGATTGTGAAACCATATGAACCTCTAGGGTTGAAGCACAAATTTGTGATTTATTGAATGAAAGTGGCCTTTTGATGCGTGTGGATTGGGAAACCATATGAACCACTAGGGTTGAAGCACAAATTTGTGATTTATTGAATGAAAGTGGCCTTTTGATGCGTGTGGATTGTGAAACCATATGAACCACTAGGGTTGCAGCACAAATTTGTGATTTATTGAATGAAAGTGGCCTTCTGTTGCCTGTGGATTGTGAAACCATATGAACCACTAAGGTCGAAGCACAAATTTGTGATTTATTGAATGAAAGTGGCTTTCGGATGCGTGACATAGGTTGTGAAACCATATGAACAACTAGGGTTGAAGCACAGATTTGTGATTTATTGAATGAAAGTGGCCTTCTGATGCGTGTGGATTGTAAAACCATATGAACCACGAGGGTTGAAGCACAAATTAGTGATTTATTGAATGAAAGTGGCCTTCTCATGCGTGTGGATTGTGAAACCATATGAACCACTAAGGTCGAAGCACAAATTTGTGATTTATTGATTGAAAGTGGCTTTCGGATGCGTGACATGGGTTGTGAAACCATATGAACAACTACGGTTGAAGCACAAATTTGTGATTTATTTAATGAAAGTGGCCTTCTGATGCGTGTCGATTGTGAAACCATCTGAACTACTAAGGTCGAAGCACAAATTTGTGATTTATTCAATGAAAGTGGCTTTCGGATGCGTGACATGGGTTGTGAAACCATATGAACCACTAAGGTTGAAGCACAAATTTGTGATTTATTGAATGAAAGTGGCCTTCGGATGCGTGACATGGGTTGTGAAACCATATGAACAACTAGGGTTGAAGCACAAATTTGTGATTTATTGAATGAAAGTGGCCTTCGGATGCGTGACATGGGTTGTGAAACCATATGAACAACTACGGTTGAAGCATAAATTTGTGATTTATTTTATGAAAGTGGCCTTCTGATGCGTGTGGATTGTCAAACCATATGAACCACTAAGGTTGAAGCACAAATTTGTGATTTATTGAATGAAAGTGGCCTTCGGATGCGTGACATGGGTTGTGAAACCATATGAACAACTACGGTTGAAGCATAAATTTGTGATTTATTTTATGAAAGTGGCCTTCTGATGCGTGTGGATTGTCAAACCATATGAACCACTAGGGTTGAAGCACAAATTTGTGATTTGTTGAATGAAAGTGGCCTTCGGATGCGTGACATGGGTTGTGAAACCATATGAACCACTAAGGTTGAAGCACAAATTTGTGATTTATTGAATGAAAGTGGCCTTCGGATGCGTGACATGGGTTGTGAAACCATATGAACAACTAGGGTTGAAGCACAAATTTGTGATTTATTGAATGAAAGTGGCCTTTTGATGCGTGTGGATTGGGAAACCATATGAACCTCTAGGGTTGAAGCACAAATTTGTGATTTACTGAATGAAAGTGGCCTTCGGATGCGTGACATGGGTTGTGAAACCATATGAACAACTAGGGTTGAAGCACAAATTTGTGATTTATTGAATGAAAGTGGCCTTTTGATGCGTGTGGATTGGGAAACCATATGAACCTCTAGGGTTGAAGCACAAATTTGTGATTTATTGAATGAAAGTGGCCTTTTGATGCGTGTGGATTGTGAAACCATATGAACCACTAAGGTCGAAGCACAAATTTGTGATTTATTGAATGAAAGTGGCTTTCGGATGCGTGACATGGGTTCTGAAACCATATGAACAACTACGGTTGAAGCACAAATTTGTGATTTATTTTATGAAAGTGGCCATCTGATGCGTGTGGATTGTGAAACCATATGAACCACGAGGGTTGAAGCACAAATTTGTGATTTATTGAATGAAAGTGGCCTTTTGATGCGTGTGGATTGTGAAACCATATGAACCACTAAGGTTGAAGCACAAATTTGTGATTTATTAAATGAAAGTGGCCTTCGGATGCGTGTGGGTTGTGAAACCATATGAACCACGAGGGTTGAAGCACAAATTTGTGATTTATTGAATGAAAGTGGCCTTCGGATGCGTCAGATGGGTTGTGAAACCATATGCACAACTACGGTTGAAGCACAAATTTGTGATTTATTTAATGAAAGTGACCTTTTGATGCGTGTAGATTGTGAAACCATATGAACCATTAGGGTTGAAGCACAAATTTGTGATTTATTCAATGAAAGTGGCCTTCGGATGCGTGTGGGTTGTGAAACCATATGAACCACTAGGGTTGAAGCACAAATTTGTGATTTATTGAATGAAAGTGGCCTTCTGATGCGTGTGGATTGTGAAACCATATGAACCACGAGGGTTGAAGCACAAATTTGTGATTTATTGAATGAAAGTGGCCTTCTGATGCGTGTGGATTGTGAAACCATATGAACCACGAGGGTTGAAGCACAAATTTGTGATTTATTGAATGAAAGTGGCCTTCGGATGCGTGACATGGATTGTGAAACCATATGAACCACTAAGGTTGAAGCACAAATTTGTGATTTATTGAATGAAAGTGGCCTTCTGATGCGTGTGGATTATGAAACCATATGAACCACGAGGGTTGAAGCACAAATTTGTGATTTATTGAATGAAAGTGGCCTTTTGATGCGTGTGGATTGGGAAACCATATGAACCTCTAGGGTTGAAGCACAAATTTGTGATTTATTGAATGAAAGTGGCCTTCGGATGCGTGAGATGGGTTGTGAAACCATATGAACAACTACGGTTGAAGCACAAATTTGTGATTTATTTTATAAAAGTGGCCTTCTGATGCGTGTCGATTGTGAAACCATATGAACCTCTAGGGTTGAAGCACAAATTTGTGATTTATTGAATGAAAGTGTCCTTTTGATGCGTGTGGATTGGGAAACCATATGAACCTCTAGGGTTAAAGCACAAATTTGTGATTTATTGAATGAAAGTGGCCTTCTGATGCGTGTGGATTGTGAAACCATGTGAACCACGAAGGTTGAAGCACAAATTTGTGATTTATTGAATGAAAGTGGCCTTTTGATGCGTGTGGATTGTGAAACCTTATGAACCACTACGGTTGAAGCACAAATTTGCGATTTGTTTAATGAAAGTGGCCTTCGGATGGGTGTGGATTGTGAAACCATATAATCCTCTAGGGTTGAAGCACAAATTTGTGATTTATTGAATGAAAGTGGCTTTCGGATGCGTGACATGGGTTGTGAAACCATATGAACAACTACGGTTGAAGCACAAATTTGTGATTTATTGAATGAAAGTGGCCTTTTGATGCGTGTGGATTGTGAAACCATATGAACCACTAAGGTCGAAGCACAAATTTGTGATTTATTGAATGAAAGTGGCCTTTTGATGCGTGTGGATTGTGAAACCATATGAACCACTAAGGTCGAAGCACAAATTTGTGATTTATTGAATGAAAGTGGCCTTTTGATGCGTGTGGATTGTGAAACCATATGACCCACTAAGGTCGAAGCACAAATTTATGATTTATTCAATGAAAGTGGCTTTCGGATGCGTGACATGGGTTGTGAAACCATATGAACAACTACGGTTGAAGCACAAATTTGTGATTTATTGAATGAAAGTGGCCTTTTGATGCGTGTGGATTGTGAAACCATATGAACCAGTAAGGTCGAAGCACAAATTTGTGATTTATTGAATGAAAGTGGCCTTTTGATGCGTGTGGATTGTGAAACCATATGACCCACTAAGGTCGAAGCACAAATTTATGATTTATTCAATGAAAGTGGCTTTCGGATGCGTGACATGGGTTGTGAAACCATATGAACAACTACGGTTGAAGCACAAATTTGTGATTTATTTAATGAAAGTGGCCTTCTGATGCGTGTGGAATGTGAAACCATATGAAACACGAGGGTTGAAGCACAAATTTGTGATTTATTGAATGAAAGTGGCCTTTTGATGCGTGTGGATTGTGAAACCATATGAACCTCTAGGGTTGAAGCACAAATTTATGATTTATTTTATGGAAGTGGCCTTCTGATGCGTGTGGATTGTGAAACCATATGAACCACGAGGGTTGAAGCACAAATTTGTGATTTATGAATGAAAGTGGCCTTTTGATGCGTGTGGATTGTGAAACCATATGAACCACTAGGGTTGCAGCACAAATTTGTGATTTATTGAATGAAAGTGGCCTTCTCATGCGTGTGGATTGTGAAACCATATGAACCACTAAGGTCGAAGCACAAATTTGTGATTTATTGAATGAAAGTGGCTTTCGGATGCGTGACATGGGTTGTGAACCCATATGAACAACTACGGTTGAAGCACAAATTTGTGATTTATTGAATGAAAGTGGCCTTCTGATGCGTGTGGATTGTGAAACCATATGAACCACTACGGTCGAAGCACAAATTTGTGATTTATTGAATGAAAGTGGGCTTCGGATGCGTGACATGGGTTGTGAAACCATATGAACGACTAGGGTTGAAGCACAAATTTGTGATTTATTGAATGAAAGTGGCCTTTTGATGCGTGTGGATTGTGAAAACATATGAACCACTAGGGTTGCAGCACAAATTTGTGATTTATTGAATGAAAGTGGCCTTCTCATGCGTGTGGATTGTGAAACCATATGAACCAGTAAGGTCGAAGCACAAATTTGTGATTTATTGAATGAAAGTGGCTTTCGGATGCGTGACATGGGTTGTGAAACCATATGAACAACTAGGGTTGAAGCACAAATTTGTGATTTATTGAATGAAAGTGGCCTTTTGATGCGTGTGGATTGTGAAACCATATGAACCACTAGGGTTGCAGCACAAATTTGTGATTTATTGAATGAAAGTGGCCTTCTGTTGCCTGTGGATTGTGAAACCATATGAACGACTAGGGTTGAAGCACAAATTTGTGATTTATTGAATGAAAGTGGCCTTTTGATGCGTGTGGATTGTGAAAACATATGAACCACTAGGGTTGCAGCACAAATTTGTGATTTATTGAATGAAAGTGGCCTTCTCATGCGTGTGGATTGTGAAACCATATGAACCAGTAAGGTCGAAGCACAAATTTGTGATTTATTGAATGAAAGTGGCTTTCGGATGCGTGACATGGGTTGTGAAACCATATGAACAACTAGGGTTGAAGCACAAATTTGTGATTTATTGAATGAAAGTGGCCTTCTGATGCGTGTGGATTGTGAAACCATATGAACCAGTAAGGTCGAAGCACAAATTTGTGATTTATTGAATGAAAGTGGCCTTCTGATGCGTGTGGATTGTGAAACCATATGAACCAATAAGGTCGAACAACAAATTTGTGATTTATTGAATGAAAGTGGCTTTCGGATGCGTGACATGGGTTGTGAAACCATATGAACAACTACGGTTGAAGCACAAATTTGTGATTTATTGAATGAAAGTGGCCTTCCGATGCGTGTGGATTGTGAAACCATATGAACCTCTAGGGTTGAAGCACAAATTTGTGATTTATTGAATGAAAGTGGCCTTTTGATGCGTGTGGATTGGGAAACCATATGAACCACTAGGGTTGAAGCACAAATTTGTGATTTATTGAATGAAAGTGGCCTTTTGATGCGTGTGGATTGTGAAACCATATGAACCACTAGGGTTGCAGCACAAATTTGTGATTTATTGAATGAAAGTGGCCTTCTCATACGTGTGGATTGTGAAACCATATGAACCAGTAAGGTCGAAGCACAAATTTGTGATTTATTGAATGAAAGTGGCTTTCGGATGCGTGACATGGGTTGTGAAACCATATGAACAACTAGGGTTGAAGCACAAATTTGTGATTTATTGAATGAAAGTGGCCTTTTGATGCGTGTGGATTGTGAAACCATATGAACCACTAGGGTTGCAGCACAAATTTGTGATTTATTGAATGAAAGTGGCCTTCTGTTGCCTGTGGATTGTGAAACCATATGAACCACTAAGGTCGAAGCACAAATTTGTGATTTATTGAATGAAAGTGGCTTTCGGATGCGTCACATGGGTTGTGAAACCATATGAACAACTAGGGTTGAAGCACAGATTTGTTATTTATTGAATGAAAGTGGCCTTCTGATGCGTGTGGATTGTGAAACCATATGAACCACGAGGGTTGAAGCACAAATTTGTGATTTATTGAATGAAAGTGGCCTTCGGATGCGTGACATGGATTGTGAAACCATATGAACCACTAAGGTTGAAGCACAAATTTGTGATTTATTGAATGAAAGTGGCCTTCTGATGCGTGTGGATTATGAAACCATATGAACCACGAGGGTTGAAGCACAAATTTGTGATTTATTGAATGAAAGTGGCCTTTTGATGCGTGTGGATTGGGAAACCATATGAACCTCTAGGGTTGAAGCACAAATTTGTGATTTATTGAATGAAAGTGGCCTTCGGATGCGTGAGATGGGTTGTGAAACCATATGAACAACTACGGTTGAAGCACAAATTTGTGATTTATTTTATAAAAGTGGCCTTCTGATGCGTGTCGATTGTGAAACCATATGAACCTCTAGGGTTGAAGCACAAATTTGTGATTTATTGAATGAAAGTGTCCTTTTGATGCGTGTGGATTGGGAAACCATATGAACCTCTAGGGTTAAAGCACAAATTTGTGATTTATTGAATGAAAGTGGCCTTCTGATGCGTGTGGATTGTGAAACCATGTGAACCACGAAGGTTGAAGCACAAATTTGTGATTTATTGAATGAAAGTGGCCTTTTGATGCGTGTGGATTGTGAAACCTTATGAACCACTACGGTTGAAGCACAAATTTGCGATTTGTTTAATGAAAGTGGCCTTCGGATGGGTGTGGATTGTGAAACCATATAATCCTCTAGGGTTGAAGCACAAATTTGTGATTTATTGAATGAAAGTGGCTTTCGGATGCGTGACATGGGTTGTGAAACCATATGAACAACTACGGTTGAAGCACAAATTTGTGATTTATTGAATGAAAGTGGCCTTTTGATGCGTGTGGATTGTGAAACCATATGAACCACTAAGGTCGAAGCACAAATTTGTGATTTATTGAATGAAAGTGGCCTTTTGATGCGTGTGGATTGTGAAACCATATGAACCACTAAGGTCGAAGCACAAATTTGTGATTTATTGAATGAAAGTGGCCTTTTGATGCGTGTGGATTGTGAAACCATATGACCCACTAAGGTCGAAGCACAAATTTATGATTTATTCAATGAAAGTGGCTTTCGGATGCGTGACATGGGTTGTGAAACCATATGAACAACTACGGTTGAAGCACAAATTTGTGATTTATTGAATGAAAGTGGCCTTTTGATGCGTGTGGATTGTGAAACCATATGAACCAGTAAGGTCGAAGCACAAATTTGTGATTTATTGAATGAAAGTGGCCTTTTGATGCGTGTGGATTGTGAAACCATATGACCCACTAAGGTCGAAGCACAAATTTATGATTTATTCAATGAAAGTGGCTTTCGGATGCGTGACATGGGTTGTGAAACCATATGAACAACTACGGTTGAAGCACAAATTTGTGATTTATTTAATGAAAGTGGCCTTCTGATGCGTGTGGAATGTGAAACCATATGAAACACGAGGGCTGAAGCACAAATTTGTAATTTATTGAATGAAAGTGGCCTTTTGATGCGTGTGGATTGTGAAACCATATGAACCTCTAGGGTTGAAGCACAAATTTATGATTTATTTTATGGAAGTGGCCTTCTGATGCGTGTGGATTGTGAAACCATATGAACCACGAGGGTTGAAGCACAAATTTGTGATTTATGAATGAAAGTGGCCTTTTGATGCGTGTGGATTGTGAAACCATATGAACCACTAGGGTTGCAGTACAAATTTGTGATTTATTGAATGAAAGTGGCCTTCTCATGCGTGTGGATTGTGAAACCATATGAACCACTAAGGTCGAAGCACAAATTTGTGATTTATTGAATGAAAGTGGCTTTCGGATGCGTGACATGGGTTGTGAACCCATATGAACAACTACGGTTGAAGCACAAATTTGTGATTTATTGAATGAAAGTGGCCTTCTGATGCGTGTGGATTGTGAAACCATATGAACCACTACGGTCGAAGCACAAATTTGTGATTTATTGAATGAAAGTGGGCTTCGGATGCGTGACATGGGTTGTGAAACCATATGAACGACTAGGGTTGAAGCACAAATTTGTGATTTATTGAATGAAAGTGGCCTTTTGATGCGTGTGGATTGTGAAAACATATGAACCACTAGGGTTGCAGCACAAATTTGTGATTTATTGAATGAAAGTGGCCTTCTCATGCGTGTGGATTGTGAAACCATATGAACCAGTAAGGTCGAAGCACAAATTTGTGATTTATTGAATGAAAGTGGCTTTCGGATGCGTGACATGGGTTGTGAAACCATATGAACAACTAGGGTTGAAGCACAAATTTGTGATTTATTGAATGAAAGTGGCCTTTTGATGCGTGTGGATTGTGAAACCATATGAACCACTAGGGTTGCAGCACAAATTTGTGATTTATTGAATGAAAGTGGCCTTCTGTTGCCTGTGGATTGTGAAACCATATGAACGACTAGGGTTGAAGCACAAATTTGTGATTTATTGAATGAAAGTGGCCTTTTGATGCGTGTGGATTGTGAAAACATATGAACCACTAGGGTTGCAGCACAAATTTGTGATTTATTGAATGAAAGTGGCCTTCTCATGCGTGTGGATTGTGAAACCATATGAACCAGTAAGGTCGAAGCACAAATTTGTGATTTATTGAATGAAAGTGGCTTTCGGATGCGTGACATGGGTTGTGAAACCATATGAACAACTAGGGTTGAAGCACAAATTTGTGATTTATTGAATGAAAGTGGCCTTCTGATGCGTGTGGATTGTGAAACCATATGAACCAGTAAGGTCGAAGCACAAATTTGTGATTTATTGAATGAAAGTGGCCTTCTGATGCGTGTGGATTGTGAAACCATATGAACCAATAAGGTCGAACAACAAATTTGTGATTTATTGAATGAAAGTGGCTTTCGGATGCGTGACATGGGTTGTGAAACCATATGAACAACTACGGTTGAAGCACAAATTTGTGATTTATTGAATGAAAGTGGCCTTCCGATGCGTGTGGATTGTGAAACCATATGAACCTCTAGGGTTGAAGCACAAATTTGTGATTTATTGAATGAAAGTGGCCTTTTGATGCGTGTGGATTGGGAAACCATATGAACCACTAGGGTTGAAGCACAAATTTGTGATTTATTGAATGAAAGTGGCCTTTTGATGCGTGTGGATTGTGAAACCATATGAACCACTAGGGTTGCAGCACAAATTTGTGATTTATTGAATGAAAGTGGCCTTCTCATACGTGTGGATTGTGAAACCATATGAACCAGTAAGGTCGAAGCACAAATTTGTGATTTATTGAATGAAAGTGGCTTTCGGATGCGTGACATGGGTTGTGAAACCATATGAACAACTAGGGTTGAAGCACAAATTTGTGATTTATTGAATGAAAGTGGCCTTTTGATGCGTGTGGATTGTGAAACCATATGAACCACTAGGGTTGCAGCACAAATTTGTGATTTATTGAATGAAAGTGGCCTTCTGTTGCCTGTGGATTGTGAAACCATATGAACCACTAAGGTCGAAGCACAAATTTGTGATTTATTGAATGAAAGTGGCTTTCGGATGCGTCACATGGGTTGTGAAACCATATGAACAACTAGGGTTGAAGCACAGATTTGTTATTTATTGAATGAAAGTGGCCTTCTGATGCGTGTGGATTGTGAAACCATATGAACCACGAGGGTTGAAGCACAAATTTGTGATTTATTGAATGAAAGTGGCCTTCGGATGCGTGACATGGATTGTGAAACCATATGAACCACTAAGGTTGAAGCACAAATTTGTGATTTATTGAATGAAAGTGGCCTTCTGATGCGTGTGGATTATGAAACCATATGAACCACGAGGGTTGAAGCACAAATTTGTGATTTATTGAATGAAAGTGGCCTTTTGATGCGTGTGGATTGGGAAACCATATGAACCTCTAGGGTTGAAGCACAAATTTGTGATTTATTGAATGAAAGTGGCCTTCGGATGCGTGAGATGGGTTGTGAAACCATATGAACAACTACGGTTGAAGCACAAATTTGTGATTTATTTTATAAAAGTGGCCTTCTGATGCGTGTCGATTGTGAAACCATATGAACCTCTAGGGTTGAAGCACAAATTTGTGATTTATTGAATGAAAGTGTCCTTTTGATGCGTGTGGATTGGGAAACCATATGAACCTCTAGGGTTAAAGCACAAATTTGTGATTTATTGAATGAAAGTGGCCTTCTGATGCGTGTGGATTGTGAAACCATGTGAACCACGAAGGTTGAAGCACAAATTTGTGATTTATTGAATGAAAGTGGCCTTTTGATGCGTGTGGATTGTGAAACCTTATGAACCACTACGGTTGAAGCACAAATTTGCGATTTGTTTAATGAAAGTGGCCTTCGGATGGGTGTGGATTGTGAAACCATATAATCCTCTAGGGTTGAAGCACAAATTTGTGATTTATTGAATGAAAGTGGCTTTCGGATGCGTGACATGGGTTGTGAAACCATATGAACAACTACGGTTGAAGCACAAATTTGTGATTTATTGAATGAAAGTGGCCTTTTGATGCGTGTGGATTGTGAAACCATATGCACCACTAAGGTCGAAGCACAAATTTGTGATTTATTGAATGAAAGTGGCCTTTTGATGCGTGTGGATTGTGAAACCATATGAACCACTAAGGTCGAAGCACAAATTTGTGATTTATTGAATGAAAGTGGCCTTTTGATGCGTGTGGATTGTGAAACCATATGACCCACTAAGGTCGAAGCACAAATTTATGATTTATTCAATGAAAGTGGCTTTCGGATGCGTGACATGGGTTGTGAAACCATATGAACAACTACGGTTGAAGCACAAATTTGTGATTTATTGAATGAAAGTGGCCTTTTGATGCGTGTGGATTGTGAAACCATATGAACCAGTAAGGTCGAAGCACAAATTTGTGATTTATTGAATGAAAGTGGCCTTTTGATGCGTGTGGATTGTGAAACCATATGACCCACTAAGGTCGAAGCACAAATTTATGATTTATTCAATGAAAGTGGCTTTCGGATGCGTGACATGGGTTGTGAAACCATATGAACAACTACGGTTGAAGCACAAATTTGTGATTTATTTAATGAAAGTGGCCTTCTGATGCGTGTGGAATGTGAAACCATATGAAACACGAGGGTTGAAGCACAAATTTGTGATTTATTGAATGAAAGTGGCCTTTTGATGCGTGTGGATTGTGAAACCATATGAACCTCTAGGGTTGAAGCACAAATTTATGATTTATTTTATGGAAGTGGCCTTCTGATGCGTGTGGATTGTGAAACCATATGAACCACGAGGGTTGAAGCACAAATTTGTGATTTATGAATGAAAGTGGCCTTTTGATGCGTGTGGATTGTGAAACCATATGAACCACTAGGGTTGCAGCACAAATTTGTGATTTATTGAATGAAAGTGGCCTTCTCATGCGTGTGGATTGTGAAACCATATGAACCACTAAGGTCGAAGCACAAATTTGTGATTTATTGAATGAAAGTGGCTTTCGGATGCGTGACATGGGTTGTGAACCCATATGAACAACTACGGTTGAAGCACAAATTTGTGATTTATTGAATGAAAGTGGCCTTCTGATGCGTGTGGATTGTGAAACCATATGAACCACTACGGTCGAAGCACAAATTTGTGATTTATTGAATGAAAGTGGGCTTCGGATGCGTGACATGGGTTGTGAAACCATATGAACGACTAGGGTTGAAGCACAAATTTGTGATTTATTGAATGAAAGTGGCCTTTTGATGCGTGTGGATTGTGAAAACATATGAACCACTAGGGTTGCAGCACAAATTTGTGATTTATTGAATGAAAGTGGCTTCTCATGCGTGTGGATTGTGAAACCATATGAACCAGTAAGGTCGAAGCACAAATTTGTGATTTATTGAATGAAAGTGGCTTTCGGATGCGTGACATGGGTTGTGAAACCATATGAACAACTAGGGTTGAAGCACAACTTTGTGATTTATTGAATGAAAGTGGCCTTTTGATGCGTGTGGATTGTGAAACCATATGAACCACTAGGGTTGCAGCACAAATTTGTGATTTATTGAATGAAAGTGGCCTTCTCATGCGTGTGGATTGTGAAACCATATGAACGACTAGGGTTGAAGCACAAATTTGTGATTTATTGAATGAAAGTGGCCTTTTGATGCGTGTGGATTGTGAAAACATATGAACCACTAGGGTTGCAGCACAAATTTGTGATTTATTGAATGAAAGTGGCCTTCTCATGCGTGTGGATTGTGAAACCATATGAACCAGTAAGGTCGAAGCACAAATTTGTGATTTATTGAATGAAAGTGGCTTTCGGATGCGTGACATGGGTTGTGAAACCATATGAACAACTAGGGTTGAAGCACAAATTTGTGATTTATTGAATGAAAGTGGCCTTCTGATGCGTGTGGATTGTGAAACCATATGAACCAGTAAGGTCGAAGCACAAATTTGTGATTTATTGAATGAAAGTGGCCTTCTGATGCGTGTGGATTGTGAAACCATATGAACCAATAAGGTCGAACAACAAATTTGTGATTTATTGAATGAAAGTGGCTTTCGGATGCGTGACATGGGTTGTGAAACCATATGAACAACTACGGTTGAAGCACAAATTTGTGATTTATTGAATGAAAGTGGCCTTCCGATGCGTGTGGATTGTGAAACCATATGAACCTCTAGGGTTGAAGCACAAATTTGTGATTTATTGAATGAAAGTGGCCTTTTGATGCGTGTGGATTGGGAAACCATATGAACCACTAGGGTTGAAGCACAAATTTGTGATTTATTGAATGAAAGTGGCCTTTTGATGCGTGTGGATTGTGAAACCATATGAACCACTAGGGTTGCAGCACAAATTTGTGATTTATTGAATGAAAGTGGCCTTCTCATACGTGTGGATTGTGAAACCATATGAACCAGTAAGGTCGAAGCACAAATTTGTGATTTATTGAATGAAAGTGGCTTTCGGATGCGTGACATGGGTTGTGAAACCATATGAACAACTAGGGTTGAAGCACAAATTTGTGATTTATTGAATGAAAGTGGCCTTTTGATGCGTGTGGATTGTGAAACCATATGAACCACTAGGGTTGCAGCACAAATTTGTGATTTATTGAATGAAAGTGGCCTTCTGTTGCCTGTGGATTGTGAAACCATAAGAACCACTAAGGTCGAAGCACAAATTTGTGATTTATTGAATGAAAGTGGCTTTCGGATGCGTCACATGGGTTGTGAAACCATATGAACAACTAGGGTTGAAGCACAGATTTGTTATTTATTGAATGAAAGTGGCCTTCTGATGCGTGTGGATTGTAAAACCATATGAACCACGAGGGTTGAAGCACAAATTAGTGATTTATTGAATGAAAGTGGCCTTCTCATGCGTGTGGATTGTGAAACCATATGAACCACTAAGGTCGAAGCACAAATTTGTGATTTATTGATTGAAAGTGGCTTTCGGATGCGTGACATGGGTTGTGAAACCATATGAACAACTACGGTTGAAGCACAAATTTGTGATTTATTTAATGAAAGTGGCCTTCTGATGCGTGTCGATTGTGAAACCATATGAACTACTAAGGTCGAAGCACAAATTTGTGATTTATTCAATGAAAGTGGCTTTCGGATGCGTGACATGGGTTGTGAAACCATATGAACAACTCCGGTTGAAGCACAAATTTGTGATTTATTTTATGAAAGTGGCCTTCTGATGCGTGTGGATTGTGAAACCATATCAACCACTAAGGTCGAAGCACAAATTTGTGATTTATTGAATGAAAGTGGCCTTCAGATGCGTGACATGGGTTGTGAAACGATATGAACAACTAGGGTTGAAGCACAAATTTGTGATTTGTTGAATGAAAGTGGCCTTTTGATGCGTGTGGATTGGGAAACCATATGAACCTCTAGGGTTGAAGCACAAATTTGTGATTTATTGAATGAAAGTGGCCTTTTGATGCGTGTGGATTGGGAAACCATATGAACCTCTAGGGTTGAAGCACAAATTTGTGATTTATTGAATGAAAGTGGCCTTTTGATGCGTGTGGATTGTGAAACCTTATGAACCACTACGGTTGAAGCACAAATTTGCGATTTGTTTAATGAAAGTGGCCTTCGGATGGGTGTGGATTGTGAAACCATATAATCCTCTAGGGTTGAAGCACAAATTTGTGATTTATTGAATGAAAGTGGCTTTCGGATGCGTGACATGGGTTGTGAAACCATATGAACAACTATGGTTGAAGCACAGATTTGTTATTTATTGAATGAAAGTGGCCTTCTGATGCGTGTGGATTGTAAAACCATATGAACCACGAGGGTTGAAGCACAAATTTGTGATTTATTGAATGAAAGTGGCCTTTTGATGCGTGTGGATTGTGAAACCATATGAACCACTAAGGTCGAAGCACAAATTTGTGATTTATTGAATGAAAGTGGCCTTTTGATGCGTGTGGATTGTGAAACCATATGAACCACTAAGGTCGAAGCACAAATTTGTGATTTATTGAATGAAAGTGGCCTTTTGATGCGTGTGGATTGTGAAACCATATGACCCACTAAGGTCGAAGCACAAATTTATGATTTAGTCAATGAAAGTGGCTTTCGGATGCGTGACATGGGTTGTGAAACCATATGAACAACTACGGTTGAAGCACAAATTTGTGATTTATTGAATGAAAGTGGCCTTTTGATGCGTGTGGATTGTGAAACCATATGAACCACTAAGGTCGAAGCACAAATTTGTGATTTATTGAATGAAAGTGGCCTTTTGATGCGTGTGGATTGTGAAACCATATGAACCACTAGGGTTGAAGCACAAATTTGTGATTTATTAAATGAAAGTGGCCTTCGGATGCGTGTGGGTTGTGAAACCATATGAACCACGAGGGTTGAAGCACAAATTTGTGATTTATTGAATGAAAGTGGCCTTCGGATGCGTGACATGGGTTGCGAAACCATATGAACAACTACGGTTGAACCACAAATTTGTGATTTATTTAATGAAAGTGACCTTTTGATGCGTGTAGATTGTGAAACCATATGAACCATTAGGGTTGAAGCACAAATTTGTGATTTATTCAATGAAAATGGCCTTCGGATGCGTGTGGGTTGTGAAACCATATGAACCACTAGGGTTGAAGCACAAATTTGTGATTTATTGAATGAAAGTGGCCTTTTGATGCGTGTGGATTGGGAAACCATATGAACCTCTAGGGTTGAAGCACAAATTTGTGATTTATTTAATGAAAGTGGCCTTCTGATGCGTGTCGATTGTGAAACCATATGAATTACTAAGGTCGAAGCACAAATTTGTGATTTATTCAATGAAAGTGGCTTTCGGATGCGTGACATGGGTTGTGAAACCATATGAACAACTCCGGTTGAAGCACAAATTTGTGATTTATTTTATGAAAGTGGCCTTCTGATGCGTGTGGATTGTGAAACCATATCAACCACTAAGGTCGAAGCACAAATTTGTGATTTATTGAATGAAAGTGGCCTTCAGATGCGTGACATGGGTTCTGAAACGATATGAACAACTAGGGTTGAAGCACAAATTTGTGATTTGTTGAATGAAAGTGGCCTTTTGATGCGTGTGGATTGGGAAACCATATGAACCTCTAGGGTTGAAGCACAAATTTGTGATTTATTGAATGAAAGTGGCTTTCGGATGCGTGACATGGGTTGTGAAACCATATGAACAACTATGGTTGAAGCACAAATTTGTGATTTATTGAATGAAAGTGGCCTTTTGATGCGTGTGGATTGTGAAACCATATGAACCACTAAGGTCGAAGCACAAATTTGTGATTTATTGAATGAAAGTGGCCTTTTGATGCGTGTGGATTGTGAAACCATATGAACCACTAAGGTCGAAGCACAAATTTGTGATTTATTGAATGAAAGTGGCCTTTTGATGCGTGTGGATTGTGAAACCATATGACCCACTAAGGTCGAAGCACAAATTTATGATTTATTCAATGAAAGTGGCTTTCGGATGCGTGACATGGGTTGTGAAACCATATGAACAACTACGGTTGAAGCACAAATTTCTGATTTATTGAATGAAAGTGGCCTTTTGATGCGTGTGGATTGTGAAACCATATGAACCACTAAGGTCGAAGCACAAATTTGTGATTTATTGAATGAAAGTGGCCTTTTGATGCGTGTGGATTGTGAAACCATATGAACCACTAGGGTTGAAGCACAAATTTGTGATTTATTAAATGAAAGTGGCCTTCGGATTCGTGTGGGTTGTGAAACCATATGAACCACGAGGGTTGAAGCACAAATTTGTGATTTATTGAATGAAAGTGGCCTTCGGATGCGTGACATGGGTTGCGAAACCATATGAACAACTACGGTTGAACCACAAATTTGTGATTTATTTAATGAAAGTGACCTTTTGATGCGTGTAGATTGTGAAACCATATGAACCATTAGGGTTGAAGCACAAATTTGTGATTTATTCAATGAAAATGGCCTTCGGATGCGTGTGGGTTGTGAAACCATATGAACCACTAGGGTTGAAGCACAAATTTGTGATTTATTGAATGAAAGTGGCCTTTTGATGCGTGTGGATTGGGAAACCATATGAACCTCTAGGGTTGAAGCACAAATTTGTGATTTATTTAATGAAAGTGGCCTTCTGATGCGTGTCGATTGTGAAACCATATGAACTACTAAGGTCGAAGCACAAATTTGTGATTTATTCAATGAAAGTGGCTTTCGGATGCGTGACATGGGTTGTGAAACCATATGAACAACTCCGGTTGAAGCACAAATTTGTGATTTATTTTATGAAAGTGGCCTTCTGATGCGTGTGGATTGTGAAACCATATCAACCACTAAGGTCGAAGCACAAATTTGTGATTTATTGAATGAAAGTGGCCTTCAGATGCGTGACATGGGTTCTGAAACGATATGAACAACTAGGGTTGAAGCACAAATTTGTGATTTGTTGAATGAAAGTGGCCTTTTGATGCGTGTGGATTGGGAAACCATATGAACCTCTAGGGTTGAAGCACAAATTTGTGATTTATTGAATGAAAGTGGCTTTCGGATGCGTGACATGGGTTGTGAAACATATGAACAACTATGGTTGAAGCACAAATTTGTGATTTATTGAATGAAAGTGGCCTTTTGATGCGTGTGGATTGTGAAACCATATGAACCACTAAGGTCGAAGCACAAATTTGTGATTTATTGAATGAAAGTGGCCTTTTGATGCGTGTGGATTGTGAAACCATATGAACCACTAAGGTCGAAGCACAAATTTGTGATTTATTGAATGAAAGTGGCCTTTTGATGCGTGTGGATTGTGAAACCATATGACCCACTAAGGTCGAAGCACAAATTTATGATTTATTCAATGAAAGTGGCTTTCGGATGCGTGACATGGGTTGTGAAACCATATGAACAACTACGGTTGAAGCACAAATTTCTGATTTATTGAATGAAAGTGGCCTTTTGATGCGTGTGGATTGTGAAACCATATGAACCACTAAGGTCGAAGCACAAATTTGTGATTTATTGAATGAAAGTGGCCTTTTGATGCGTGTGGATTGTGAAACCATATGAACCACTAGGGTTGAAGCACAAATTTGTGATTTATTAAATGAAAGTGGCCTTCGGATTCGTGTGGGTTGTGAAACCATATGAACCACGAGGGTTGAAGCACAAATTTGTGATTTATTGAATGAAAGTGGCCTTCGGATGCGTGACATGGGTTGCGAAACCATATGAACAACTACGGTTGAACCACAAATTTGTGATTTATTTAATGAAAGTGACCTTTTGATGCGTGTAGATTGTGAAACCATATGAACCATTAGGGTTGAAGCACAAATTTGTGATTTATTCAATGAAAATGGCCTTCGGATGCGTGTGGGTTGTGAAACCATATGAACCACTAGGGTTGAAGCACAAATTTGTGATTTATTGAATGAAAGTGGCGTTTTGATGCGTGTGGATTGGGAAACCATATGAACCTCTAGGGTTGAAGCACAAATTTGTGATTTATTGAATGAAAGTGGCCTTCTGATGCGTGTGGATTGTGAAACCATATGAACCACGAGGGTTGAAGCACAAATTTGTGATTTATTGAATGAAAGTGGCCTTCGGATGCGTGACATGGGTTGTGAAACCATATGAACAACTACGGTTGAAGCACAAATTTGTGATTTATTTTATAAAAGTGGCCTTCTGATGCGTGTCGATTGTGAAACCATATGAACCTCTAGGGTTGAAGCACAAATTTGTGATTTATTGAATGAAAGTGTCCTTTTGATGCGTGTGGATTGGGAAACCATATGAACCTCTAGGGTTAAAGCACAAATTTGTGATTTATTGAATGAAAGTGGCCTTCGGATGCGTGTGGGTTGTGAAACCATATGAACCACGAGGGTTGAAGCACAAATTTGTGATTTATTGAATGAAAGTGGCCTTTTGATGCGTGTGGATTGTGAAACCATATGAACCACTAAGGTCGAAGCACAAATTTGTGATTTATTGAATGAAAGTGGCCTTTTGATGCGTGTGGATTGTGAAACCATATGACCCACTAAGGTCGAAGCACAAATTTATGATTTATTCAATGAAAGTGGCTTTCGGATGCGTGACATGGGTTGTGAAACCATATGAACAACTACGGTTGAAGCACAAATTTGTGATTTATTTAATGAAAGTGGCCTTCTGATGCGTGTGGAATGTGAAACCATATGAAACACGAGGGTTGAAGCACAAATTTGTGATTTATTGAATGAAAGTGGCCTTTTGATGCGTGTGGATTGTGAAACCATATGAACCTCTAGGGTTGAAGCACAAATTTATGATTTATTTTATGGAAGTGGCCTTCTGATGCGTGTGGATTGTGAAACCATATGAACCACGAGGGTTGAAGCACAAATTTGTGATTTATGAATGAAAGTGGCCTTTTGATGCGTGTGGATTGTGAAACCATATGAACCACTAGGGTTGCAGCACAAATTTGTGATTTATTGAATGAAAGTGGCCTTCTCATGCGTGTGGATTGTGAAACCATATGAACCACTAAGGTCGAAGCACAAATTTGTGATTTATTGAATGAAAGTGGCTTTCGGATGCGTGACATGGGTTGTGAACCCATATGAACAACTACGGTTGAAGCACAAATTTGTGATTTATTGAATGAAAGTGGCCTTCTGATGCGTGTGGATTGTGAAACCATATGAACCACGAGGGTTGAAGCACAAATTTGTGATTTATTGAATGAAAGTGGGCTTCGGATACGTGACATGGGTTGTGAAACCATATGAACGACTAGGGTTGAAGCACAAATTTGTGATTTATTGAATGAAAGTGGCCTTTTGATGCGTGTGGATTGTGAAAACATATGAACCACTAGGGTTGCAGCACAAATTTGTGATTTATTGAATGAAAGTGGCCTTCTCATGCGTGTGGATTGTGAAACCATATGAACCAGTAAGGTCGAAACACAAATTTGTGATTTATTGAATGAAAGTGGCTTTCGGATGCGTGACATGGGTTGTGAAACCATATGAACAACTAGGGTTGAAGCACAAATTTGTGATTTATTGAATGAAAGTGGCCTTTTGATGCGTGTGGATTGTGAAACCATATGAACCACTAGGGTTGCAGCACAAATTTGTGATTTATTGAATGAAAGTGGCCTTCTGTTGCCTGTGGATTGTGAAACCATATGAACCACTAAGGTCGAAGCACAAATTTGTGATTTATTGAATGAAAGTGGCTTTCTGATGCGTGTGGATTGTGAAACCATATGAACCTCTAGGGTTGAAGCACAAATTTGTGATTTATTGAATGAAAGTGGCCTTTTGATGCGTGTGGATTGGGAAACCATATGAACCACTAGGGTTGAAGCACAAATTTGTGATTTATTGAATGAAAGTGGCCTTTTGATGCGTGTGGATTGTGAAACCATATGAACCACTAGGGTTGCAGCACAAATTTGTGATTTATTGAATGAAAGTGGCCTTCTCATGCGTGTGGATTGTGAAACCATATGAACCAGTAAGGTCGGAGCACAAATTTGTGATTTATTGAATGAAAGTGGCTTTCGGATGCGTGACATGAGTTGTGAAACCATATGAACAACTAGGGTTGAAGCACAAATTTGTGATTTATTGAATGAAAGTGGCCTTTTGATGCGTGTGGATTGTGAAACCATATGAACCACTAGGGTTGCAGCACAAATTTGTGATTTATTGAATGAAAGTGGCCTTCTGTTGCCTGTGGATTGTGAAACCATATGAACCACTAAGGTCGAAGCACAAATTTGTGATTTATTGAATGAAAGTGGCTTTCGGATGCGTGACATGGGTTGTGAAACCATATGAACAACTACGGTTGAAGCACAAATTTGTGATTTATTGAATTAAAGTGGCCTTCTGATGCGTGTGGATTGTGAAACCATATGAACCTCTAGGGTTGAAGCACAAATTTGTGATTTATTGAATGAAAGTGGCCTTTTGATGCGTGTGGATTGGGAAACCATATGAACCACTAGGGTTGAAGCACAAATTTGTGATTTATTGAATGAAAGTGGCCTTTTGATGCGTGTGGATTGTGAAACCATATGAACCACTAGGGTTGCAGCACAAATTTGTGATTTATTGAATGAAAGTGGCCTTCTCATGCGTGTGGATTGTGAAACCATATGAACCAGTAAGGTCGAAGCACAAATTTGTGATTTATTGAATGAAAGTGGCTTTCGGATGCGTGACATGGGTTGTGAAACCATATGAACAACTAGGGTTGAAGCACAAATTTGTGATTTATTTTATGAAAGTGGCCTTTTGATGCGTGTGGATTGTGAAACCATATGAACCACTAGGGTTGCAGCACAAATTTGTGATTTATTGAATGAAAGTGGCCTTCTTATGCCTGTGGATTGTGAAACCATATGAACCACTAAGGTCGAAGCACAAATTTGTGATTTATTGAATGAAAGTGGCTTTCGGATGCGTGACATGGGTTGTGAAACCATATGAACAACTAGGGTTGAAGCACAGATTTGTGATTTATTGAATGAAAGTGGCCTTCTGATGCGTATGGATTGTAAAACCATATGAACCACGAGGGTTGAAGCACAAATTAATGATTTATTGAATGAAAGTGGCCTTCTCATGCGTGTGGATTGTGAAACCATATGAACCACTAAGGTCGAAGCACAAATTTGTGATTTATTGATTGAAAGTGGCTTTCGGATGCGTGACATGGGTTGTGAAACCATATGAACCACTAGGGTTGAAGCACAAATTTGTGATTTATTGAATGAAAGTGGCTTTCGGATACGTCTCGATTGTGAAACCATATGAACCACTAGGGTTGAAGCACAAATTTGTGATTTATTGAATGAAAGTGGCCTTCGGATGCGTGTGGGTTGTGAAACCATATGAACCACTAGGGTTGAAGCACAAATTTGTGATTTATTGAATGAAAGTGGCCTTTTGATGCGTGTGGATTGTGAAACCATATGAACCTCTAGGGTTGAAGCACAAATTTGTGATTTATTGAATGAAAGTGGCCTTCGGATGCGTGTGGGTTGTGAAACCATATGAACCACTAGGGTTGAAGCACAAATTTGTGATTTATTGAATGAAAGTGGCCTTCTGATGCGTGTGGATTGTGAAACCATATGAACCACGAGGGTTGAAGCACAAATTTGTGATTTATTGAATGAAAGTGGCCTTTTGATGCGTGTGGATTGTGAAACCATATGAACCACTAGGGTTGCAGGACAAATTTGTTATTTATTGAATGAAAGTGGCCTTCTCATGCGTGTGGATTGTGAAACCATATGAACCACTAAGGTCGAAGCACAAATTTGTGATTTATTGATTGAAAGTGGCTTTCGGATGCGTGACATGGGTTGTGAAACGATATGAACAACTAGGGTTGAAGCACAAATTTGTGATTTGTTGAATGAAAGTGGCCTTTTGATGCGTGTGGGTTGTCAAACCATATGAACCACTAGGGTTGAAGCACAAATTTGTGATTTATTGAATGAAAGTGGCCTTCTGATGCGTGTGGATTGTGAAACCATATGAACCACGAGGGTTGAAGCACAAATTTGTGATTTATTGAATGAAAGTGGCCTTCGGATGCGTGTGGGTTGTGAAACCATATGAACCACTAGGGTTGAAGCACAAATCTGTGATTTATTGAATGAAAGTGGCCTTCGGATGCGTGTGGGTTGTGAAACCATATGAACCACTAGGGTTGAAGCACAAATTTGTGATTTATTGAATGAAAGTGGGGTTTTGATGCGTGTGGATTGGGAAACCATATGAACCTCTAGGTTTGAAGCACAAATTTGTGATTTATTGAATGAAAGTGGCCTTCTGATGCGTGTGGATTGTGAAACCATATGAACCACGAGGGTTGAAGCACAATTTTGTGATTTATTGAATGAAAGTGGCCTTTTGATGCGTGTGGATTGTGAAACCATATGAACCACTAGGGTTGAAGCACAAATTTGTGATTTATTGAATGAAAGTGGCCTTTTGATGTGTGTGGGTTGTGAAACCATATGAACCACTAGGGTTGAAGCACAAATTTGTGATTTATTGAATGAAAGTGGCCTTTTGATGCGTGTGGATTGGGAAACCATATGAACCACGAGGGTTGAAGCACAATTTTGTGATTTATTGAATGAAAGTGGCCTTTTGATGCGTGTGGGTTGTGAAACCATATGAACCACGAGGGTTGAAGCACAATTTTGTGATTTATTGAATGAAAGTGGCCTTTTGATGCGTGTGGATTGTGAAACCATATGAACCACTAGGGTTGAAGCACAAATTTGTGATTTATTGAATGAAAGTGGCTTTCGGATACGTCTCGATTGTGAAACCATATGAACCACTAGGGTTGAAGCACAAATTTGTGATTTATTGAATGAAAGTGGGCTTCGGATGCGTGTGGGTTGTGAAACCATATGAACCACTAGGGTTGAAGCACAAATTTGTGATTTATTGAATGAAAGTGGCCTTTTGATGCGTGTGGATTGGGAAACCATATGAACCTCTAGGGTTGAAGCACAAATTTGTGATTTATTGAATGAAAGTGGCCTTCGGATGCGTGTGGGTTGTGAAACCATATGAACCACTAGGGTTGAAGCACAAATTTGTGATTTATTGAATGAAAGTGGCCTTCTGATGCGTGTGGATTGTGAAACCATATGAACCACGAGGGTTGAAGCACAAATTTGTGATTTATTGAATGAAAGTGGCTTTCGGATACGTCTCGATTGTGAAACCATATGAACCACTAGGGTTGAAGCACAAATTTGTGATTTATTGAATGAAAGTGGCCTTTTGATGCGTGTGGATTGTGAAACCATATGAACCACTAGGGTTGAAGCACAAATTTGTGATTTATTGAATGAAAGTGGCTTTCGGATACGTCTCGATTGTGAAACCATATGAACCACTAGGGTTGAAGCACAAATTTGTGATTTATTGAATGAAAGTGGCCTTCGGATGCGTGTGGGTTGTGAAACCATATGAAGCACTAGGGTTGAAGCACAAATTTGTGATTTATTTAATGAAAGTGGGCTTCTGATACGTGTCGATTGTGAAACCATATGAACCTCTAGGGTTGAAGCACAAATTTGTGATTTATTCAATGAAAGTGGCCTTCGGATGCGTGTGGGTTGTGAAACCATATGAACCACTAGGGTGGAAGCACAAATTTGTGATTTATTGAATGAAAGTGGCCTTCGGATGCGTGTGGGTTGTGAAACCATATGAACCACTAGGGTCGAAGCACAAATTTGTGATTTATTGAATGAAAGTGGCCTTCTGATGCGTGTGGATTGTGAAACCATATGAACCACGAGAGTTGAAGCACAAATTTGTGATTTATTGAATGAAAGTGGCCTTTTGATGCGTGTGGATTGTGAAACCATATGAACCACTAGGGTTGCAGGACAAATTTGTTATTTATTGAATGAAAGTGGCCTTCTCATGCGTGTGGATTGTGAAACCATATGAACTACTAAGGTCGAAGCACAAATTTGTGATTTATTGATTGAAAGTGGCTTTCGGATGCGTGACATGGGTTGGGAAACCATATGAACAACTACGGTTGAAGCACAAATTTGTGATTTATTTAATGAAAGTGGCCTTCTGATGCGTGTCGATTGTGAAACCATATGAACTACTAAGCTCGAAGCACAAATTTGTGATTTATTCAATGAAAGTGGCTGTCGGATGCGTGACATGGGTTGTGAAACCATATGAAGAACTACGGTTGAAGCACAAATTTGTGATTTATTTTATGAAAGTAGCCTTCTGATGCGTGTGGATTGTGAAACCATATCAACCACTAAGGTCGAAGCACAAATTTGTGATTTATTGAATGAAAGTGGCCTTCAGAAGCGTGACATGGGTTGTAAAACGATATGAACAACTAGGGTTGAAGCACAAATTTGTGATTTGTTGAATGAAACTGGCCTTTTGATGCGTGTGGATTGTGAAACCATATGAACCTCTAGGGTTGAAGCACAAATTTGTGATTTATTGAATGAAAGTGGCTTTCGGATACGTCTCGATTGTGAAACCATATGAACCACTAGGGTTGAAGCACAAATTTGTGATTTATTGAATGAAAGTGGCCTTTTGATGCGTGTGGATTGTGAAACCATATGAACCACTAGGGTTGAAGCACAAATTTGTGATTTATTGAATGAAAGTGGCTTTCGGATACGTCTCGATTGTGAAACCATATGAACCACTAGGGTTGAAGCACAAATTTGTGATTTATTGAATGAAAGTGGCCTTCGGATGCGTGTGGGTTGTGAAACCATATGAAGCACTAGGGTTGAAGCACAAATTTGTGATTTATTTAATGAAAGTGGGCTTCTGATACGTGTCGATTGTGAAACCATATGAACCTCTAGGGTTGAAGCACAAATTTGTGATTTATTCAATGAAAGTGGCCTTCGGATGCGTGTGGGTTGTGAAACCATATGAACCACTAGGGTGGAAGCACAAATTTGTGATTTATTGAATGAAAGTGGCCTTCGGATGCGTGTGGGTTGTGAAACCATATGAACCACTAGGGTCGAAGCACAAATTTGTGATTTATTGAATGAAAGTGGCCTTCTGATGCGTGTGGATTGTGAAACCATATGAACCACGAGAGTTGAAGCACAAATTTGTGATTTATTGAATGAAAGTGGCCTTTTGATGCGTGTGGATTGTGAAACCATATGAACCACTAGGGTTGCAGGACAAATTTGTTATTTATTGAATGAAAGTGGCCTTCTCATGCGTGTGGATTGTGAAACCATATGAACCACTAAGGTCGAAGCACAAATTTGTGATTTATTGATTGAAAGTGGCTTTCGGATGCGTGACATGGGTTGGGAAACCATATGAACAACTACGGTTGAAGCACAAATTTGTGATTTATTTAATGAAAGTGGCCTTCTGATGCGTGTCGATTGTGAAACCATATGAACTACTAAGCTCGAAGCACAAATTTGTGATTTATTCAATGAAAGTGGCTGTCGGATGCGTGACATGGGTTGTGAAACCATATGAAGAACTACGGTTGAAGCACAAATTTGTGATTTATTTTATGAAAGTAGCCTTCTGATGCGTGTGGATTGTGAAACCATATCAACCACTAAGGTCGAAGCACAAATTTGTGATTTATTGAATGAAAGTGGCCTTCAGAAGCGTGACATGGGTTGTAAAACGATATGAACAACTAGGGTTGAAGCACAAATTTGTGATTTGTTGAATGAAACTGGCCTTTTGATGCGTGTGGATTGGGAAACCATATGAACCTCTAGGGTTGAAGCACAAATTTGTGATTTATTGAATGAAAGTGGCCTTCTGATGCGTGTGGATTGTGAAACCATATGAACCACGAGGGTTGAAGCACAAATTTGTGCTTTATTGAATGAAAGTGGCCTTCGGATGCGTGTGGGTTGTGAAACCATATGAACAACTAGGGTTGAAGCACAAATTTGTGATTTGCTGAATGAAAGTGGCCTTCGGATACGTGACATGGGTTGTCAAACCATATGAACCACTAAGGTTGAAGCACAAGTTTGTGATTTATTTTATGAAAGTGGCCTTTTGATGCGTGTGGATTGTGAAACCATATGAACCACTAGGGTTGAAGCAGAAATTTGTGATTTATTTTATGAAAATGGCCTTCTGATGCGTGTGGATTGTGAAACCATATGAACCACGAGGATTGAAGCACAAATTTGTGATTTGTTGAATGAAAGTGGCCTTCGGATGCGTGACATGGGTTGTGAAACCATATGAACCACTAAGGTTGAAGCACAAATTTGTGATTTATTGAATGAAAGTGGCCTTCGGATGCGTGACATGGGTTGTGAAACCATATGAACAACTAGGGTTGAAGCACAAATTTGTGATTTATTTTATGAAAGTGGCCTTCTGATGCGTGTGGATTCTGAAACCATATGAACCACGAGGGTTGAAGGACAAATTTGTGATTTGCTGAATGAAAGTGGCCTTCGGATGCTTCACATGGGTTGTGAAACCATATGAACCTGAAGGGTTGAAGCACAAATTTGTGATTTATTCTATGAAAGTGGCCATCTGATGCGTGTGGATTGTGAAACCATATGAACCACTAAGGTCGAAGCACAAATTTGTGATTTATTGAATGAAAGTGGCCTTTTGATGCGTGTGGATTGTGAAACTATATGAACATTTAGGGTTGCAGCACAAATTTGTGATTTATTGAATGAAACTGGCTTTCGGATGCGTGACATGGGTTGTGAAACGATATGAACAACTAGGGTTGAAGCACAAATTTGTGATTTATTTTATGAAAGTGGCCTTTTGATGCGTGGCGGTTGGGAAACCATATGAACCACTAGGGTTGCAACACAAATTTGTGATTTATTGAATGAAAGTGGCCTTCTGATGCGTGTGCATTGTGAAACCATATGAACCACTAGGGTTGAAGCACAAATTTGTGATTTATTGAATGAAAGTGGTCTTTTGATGCGTGTGGATTGTGAAACCATATGAACAACTACGGTTGAAGCACAAATTTGTGATTTGCTGAATGAAAGTGGCCTTCGGATGCGTGTCGAGTGTGAAACCATATGAACTACTAAGGTCGAAGCACAACTTTGTGATTTATTCAATGAAAGTGGCTTTCGGATGCGTGACATGGGTTGTGAAACGATATGAACAACTAGGGTTGAAGCACAAATTTGTGATTTATTTTATGAAAGTGGCCTTGTGATGCGTGTGGATTGTAAAACCATATGACCCTCTAGGGTTAAAGCACAAATTTGTGATTTATTGAATGAAAGTGGCCTTTTGATGCGTGTGGATTGGGAAACCATATGAACGTCTAGGGTTGAAGCACAAATTTGTGATTTATTGAATGAAAGTGGCCTTCTGATGCGTGTGGATTGTGATACCATATGAACCACGAGGGTTGAAGCACAAATTTGTGATTTATTGAATGAAAGTGGCCTTTTGATGCGTGTGGATTGTGAAACCATATGAACAACTAGGGTTGAAGCACAAATTTGTGATTTGCTGAATGAAAGTGGCCTTCGGATGCGTGTCGAGTGTGAAACCATATGAACTACTAAGGTCGAAGCACAACTTTGTGATTTATTCAATGAAAGTGGCTTTCGGATGCGTGACATGGGTTGTGAAACCATATGAACAACTACGGTTGAAGCACAAATTTCAGATTTATTTTATGAAAGTGGCCTTCTGATGCGTGTGGATTGTGAAACCATATCAACCACTACGGTTGAAGCACAAATTTGTGATTTATTGAATGAAAGTGGCCTTCGGATGCGTGTGGGTTGTGAAACCATATGAACCACTAGGGTTGAAGCACAAATTTGTGATTTATTGAATGAAAGTGGCCTTTTGATGCGTGTGGATTGGGAAACCATATGAACCTCTAGGGTTGAAGCACAAATTTGTGATTTATTGAATGAAAGTGGCCTTCTGATGCGTATGGATTCTGAAACCATATGAACCACGAGAGTTGAAGCACAAATTTGTGATTTATTGAAAGAAAGTGGCCTTTTGATGCGTGTGGATTGTGAAACCATATGAACCACTAGGGTTGCAGGACAAATTTTTTATTTATTGAATGAAAGTGGCCTTCTCATGCGTGTGGATTGTGAAACCATATGAACCACTAAGGTCGAAGCACAAATTTGTGATTTATTGATTGAAAGTGGCTTTCGGATGCGTGACATGGGTTGTGAAACCATATGAACAACTACGGTTGAAGCACAAATTTGTGATTTATTTTATGAAAGTGGCCTTCTGATGCGTGTGGATTGTGAAACCATATCAACCACTAAGGTCGAAGCACAAATTTGTGATTTATTGAATGAAAGTGGCCTTTTGATGCGTGTGGATTGGGAAACCATATGAACCTCTAGGGTTGAAGCACAAATTTGTGATTTATTGAATGAACATGGCCTTCTGATGCGTGTGGATTGTGAAACCATATGAACCACGAGGGTTGAAGCACAAATTTGTGATTTATTGAATGAAAGTGGCCTTTTGATGCGTGTGGATTGTGAAACCATATGAACAATTACGGTTGAAGCACAAATTTGTGATTTATTGAATGAAAGTGGCCTTCGGATGCGTGTGGGTTGTGAAACCATATGAACCACTAAGGTTGAAGCACAAATTTGTGATTTATTTTATGAAAGTGGCCTTTTGATGCGTGTGGATTGTGAAACCATATGAACCACTAGGGTTGAAGCACAAATTTGTGATTTATTTTATGAAAGTGGCCTTCTGATGCGTGTGGATTGTGAAACCATATGAACCACTAAGGTTGAAGCACAAATTTGTGATTTATTTTATGAAAGTGGCCTTTTGATGCGTGTGGATTGGGAAACCATATGAACCTCTAGGGTTGAAGCACAAATTTGTGATTTATTGAATGAACATGGCCTTCTGATGCGTGTGGATTGTGAAACCATATGAACCACGAGGGTTGAAGCACAAATTTGTGATTTATTGAATGAAAGTGGCCTTTTGATGCGTGTGGATTGTGAAACCATATGAACAATTACGGTTGAAGCACAAATTTGTGATTTATTGAATGAAAGTGGCCTTCGGATGCGTGTGGGTTGTGAAACCATATGAACCACTAAGGTTGAAGCACAAATTTGTGATTTATTTTATGAAAGTGGCCTTCGGATGCGTGTGGGTTGTGAAACCATATGAACCACTAAGGTTGAAGCACAAATTTGTGATTTATTTTATGAAAGTGGCCTTCTGATGCGTGTGGATTGTGAAACCATATCAACCACTAAGGTCGAAGCAGAAATTTGTGATTTATTGAATGAAAGTGGCCTTCAGATGCGTGACATGGGTTGTGAAACGATATGAACAACTAGGGTTGAAGCACAAATTTGTGATTTATTTTATGAAAGTGGCCTTCTCATGCGTGTGGATTGGGAAACCATATGAACCTCTAGGGTTGAAGCACAAATTTGTGATTTATTGAATGAAAGTGGCCTTTTGATGCGTGTGGATTGGGAAACCATATGAACCTCTAGGGTTGAAGCACAAATTTGTGATTTATTGAATGAAAGTGGCCTTCTGATGCGTGTGGATTGTGAAACCATATGAACCACGAGGGTTGAAGCACAAATTTGTGCTTTATTGAATGAAAGTGGCCTTCGGATGCGTGTGGGTTGTGAAACCATATGAACAACTAGGGTTGAAGCACAAATTTGTGATTTGCTGAATGAAATTGGCCTTCGGATGCGTGACATGGGATGTCAAACCATATGAACCACTAAGGTTGAAGCACAAGTTTGTGATTTATTTTATGAAAGTGGCGTTTTGATGCGTGTGGATTGTGAGACCATATGAACCACTAGGGTTGAAGCACAAATTTGTTATTTATTTTATGAAAGTGGCCTTCTGATGCGTGTGGATTGTGAAACCATATGAACCACGAGGGTTGAAGCACAAATTTGTGATTTATTGAATGAAAGTGGCCTTATGATGCGTGTGGATTGTGAAACCATATGAACAACTAGGGTTGAAGCACAAATTTGTGATTTGCTGAATGAAAGTGGCCTTCGGATGCGTGACATGGGTTGTCAAACCATATGAACCACTAAGGTTGAAGCACAAGTTTGTGATTTATTTTATGAAAGTGGCGTTTTGATGCGTGTGGATTGTGAGACCATATGAACCACTAGGGTTGAAGCACAAATTTGTGATTTATTTTATGAAAGTGGCCTTCTGATGCGTGTGGATTGTGAAACCATATGAACCACGAGGGTTGAAGCACAAATTTGTGCTTTATTGAATGAAAGTGGCCTTCTGATGCGTGTGGATTGTGAAACCATATGAACCACGAGGGTTGAAGCACAAATTTGTGATTTATTGAATGAAAGTGGCCTTTTGATGCGTGTGGATTGTGAAACCATATGAACAACTAGGGTTGAAGCACAAATTTGTGATTTGCTGAATGAAAGTGGCCTTCGGATGCGTGACATGGGTTGTCCAACCATATGAACCACTAAGGTTGAAGCACAAGTTTGTGATTTATTTTATGAAAGTGGCGTTTTGATGCGTGTGGATTGTGAGACCATATGAACCACTAGGGTTGAAGCACAAATTTGTGATTTATTGAATGAAAGTGGCCTTCTGATGCGTGTGGATTGTGAAACCATATGAACCACGAGGGTTGAAGCACAAATTTGTGCTTTATTGAATGAAAGTGGCCTTCGGATGCGTGTGGGTTGTGAAACCATATGAACAACTAGGGTTGAAGCACAAATTTGTGCTTTGTTGAATGAAAGTGGCCTTCGGATGCGTGACATGGGTTGTGAAACCATATGAACCACTAAGGTTGAAGCACAAATTTGTGATTTATTGAATGAAAGTGGCCTTCGGATGCGTGACATGGGTTGTGAAACCATATGAACAACTAGGGTTGATGCACAAATTTGTGATTTATTGAATGAAAGTGGCCTTCTGATGCGTGAGGATTTCGAAACCATATGAATCACTAAGGTTGAAGCACAAATTTGTGATTTGTTGAATGAATTGGCCTTCGGAGGCATGACATGGGTTGTGAAACCATATGAACCACTAAGGTTGAAGCAGAAATTTGTGATTTATTGAATCAAAGTAGCCTTCGGAGGCATGACATGGGTTGTGAAACCATATGAACAACTAGGGTTGAAGCACAAATTTGTGATTTATTCTATGAAAGTGGCCATCTGATGCGTGTGGATTGTGAAACCATATGAACCACTAAGGTCGAAGCACAAATTTGTGATTTATTGAATGAAAGTGGCCTTTTGATGCGTGTGGATTGTGAAACCATATGAACATTTAGGGTTGCAGCACAAATTTGTGATTTATTGAATGAAACTGGCTTTCAGATGCGTGACGTGGGTTGTGAAACGATATGAACAACTAGGGTTGAAGCACAAATTTGTGATTTATTTTATGAAAGTGGCCTTCTGATGCGTGTGGATTCTGAAACCATATGAACCACGAGGGTTGAAGGACAAATTTGTGATTTGCTGAATGAAAGTGGCCTTCGGATGCTTGACATGGGTTGTGAAACCATATGAACCTGAAGGGTTGCAGCACAAATTTGTGATTTATTGAATGAAAGTGGTTTTTTGATGCGTGTGGATTGTGAAACCATATGAACCACTAGGGTTGAAGGACAAATTTGTGATTTGTTGAATGAAAGTGGCTTTCGGATGCGTGTGGGTTATGAAGCCATATGAACCACTAGGGTTGAAGCACAAATTTGTGATTTGTTGAATGAAAGTGGCCTTCGGATGCGTGACATGGGTTCTGAAACCATATGAATCACTAAGGTTGAAGCACAAATTTGTGATTTGTTGAATGAAAGTGGCCTTCGGATGCGTGACATGGGTTGTGAAACCATATGAACCACTAAGGTTGAAGCACAAATTTGTGATTTATTGAATGAAAGTGGCCTTCGGATGCGTGACATGGGTTGTGAAACCATATGAACAACTAGGGTTGAAGCACAAATTTGTGATTTATTGAATGAAAGTGGCCTTCTGATGCGTCTGGATTTCGAAACCATATGAATCACTAAGGTTGAAGCACAAATTTGTGATTTGTTGAATGAAAGTGGCCTTCGGAGGCATGACATGGGTTGTGAAACCATATGAACCACTAAGGTTGAAGCAGAAATTTGTGATTTATTGAATGAAAGTAGCCTTCGGAGGCATGACATGGGTTGTGAAACCATATGAACAACTAGGGTTGAAGCACAAATTTGTGATTTATTCTATGAAAGTGGCCATTTGATGCGTGTGGATTGTGAAACCATATGAACCACTAAGGTCGAAGCACAAATTTGTGATTTATTGAATGAAAGTGGCCTTTTGATGCGTGTGGATTGTGAAACCATATGAACATTTAGGGTTGCAGCACAAATTTGTGATTTATTGAATGAAACTGGCTTTCGGATGCGTGACATGGGTTGTGAAACGATATGAACAACTAGGGTTGAACCACAAATTTGTGATTTATTTTATGAAAGTGGCCTTCTGATGCGTGTGGATTGTAAAACCATATGAACCTCTAGGGTTAAAGCACAAATTTGTGATTTATTGAATGAAAGTGGCCTTTTGATGCGTGTGGATTGGGAAACCATATGAACCTCTAGGGTTGAAGCACAAATTTGTGATTTATTGAATGAAAGTGGCCTTCTGATGCGTGTGGATTGTGAAACCATATGAACCACGAGGGTTGAAGCACAAATTTGTGATTTATTGAATGAAAGTGGCCTTTTGATGCGTGTGGATTGTGAAACCATATGAACAACTAGGGTTGAAGCACAAATTTGTTATTTGCTGAATGAAAGTGGCCTTCGGATGCGTGTCGAGTGTGAAACCATATGAACTACTAAGGTCGAAGCACAACTTTGTGATTTATTCAATGAAAGTGGCTTTCGGATGCGTGACATGGGTTGTGAAACCATATGAACAACTACGGTTGAAGCACAAATTTGTGATTTATTTTATGAAAGTGGCCTTCTGATGCGTGTGGATTGTGAAACCATATCAACCACTAAGGTCGAAGCACAAATTTGTGATTTATTGAATGAAAGTGGCCTTTTGATGCGTGTGGATTGTGAAACCATATGAACATTTAGGGTTGCAGCACAAATTTGTGATTTATTGAATGAAACTGGCTTTCGGATGCGTGACATGGGTTGTGAAACGATATGAACAACTAGGGTTGAAGCACAAATTTGTGATTTATTTTATGAAAGTGGCCTTGTGATGCGTGTGGATTGTAAAACCATATGAACCTCTAGGGTTAAAGCACAAATTTGTGATTTATTGAATGAAAGTGGCCTTTTGAGGCGTGTGGATTGGGAAACCATATGAACCTCTAGGGTTGAAGCACAAATTTGTGATTTATTGAATGAAAGTGGCCTTCTGATGCGTGTGGATTGTGAAACCATATGAACCACGAGGGTTGAAGCACAAATTTGTGATTTATTGAATGAAAGTGGCCTTTTGATGCGTGTGGATTGTGAAACCATATGAACAACTAGGGTTGAAGCACAAATTTGTTATTTGCTGAATGAAAGTGGCCTTCGGATGCGTGTCGAGTGTGAAACCATATGAACTACTAAGGTCGAAGCACAACTTTGTGATTTATTCAATGAAAGTGGCTTTCGGATGCGTGACATGGGTTGTGAAACCATATGAACAACTACGGTTGAAGCACAAATTTGTGATTTATTTTATGAAAGTGGCCTTCTGATGCGTGTGGATTGTGAAACCATATCAACCACTAAGGTCGAAGCACAAATTTGTGATTTATTGAATGAAAGTGGCCTTTTGAGGCGTGTGGATTGGGAAACCATATGAACCTCTAGGGTTGAAGCACAAATTTGTGATTTGTTGAATGAAAGTGGCCTTCGGATGCGTGACATGGGTTCTGAAACCATATGAATCACTAAGGTTGAAGCACAAATTTGTGATTTGTTGAATGAAAGTGGCCTTCGGATGCGTGACATGGGTTGTGAAACCATATGAACCACTAAGGTTGAAGCACAAATTTGTGATTTATTTTATGAAAGTGGCCTTGTGATGCGTGTGGATTGTAAAACCATATGAACCTCTAGGGTTAAAGCACAAATTTGTGATTTATTGAATGAAAGTGGCCTTTTGAGGCGTGTGGATTGGGAAACCATATGAACCTCTAGGGTTGAAGCACAAATTTGTGATTTGTTGAATGAAAGTGGCCTTCGGATGCGTGACATGGGTTCTGAAACCATATGAATCACTAAGGTTGAAGCACAAATTTGTGATTTGTTGAATGAAAGTGGCCTTCGGATGCGTGACATGGGTTGTGAAACCATATGAACCACTAAGGTTGAAGCACAAATTTGTGATTTATTGAATGAAAGTGGCCTTCGGATGCGTGACATGGGTTGTGAAACCATATGAACAACTAGGGTTGAAGCACAAATTTGTGATTTATTGAATGAAAGTGGCCTTCTGATGCGTCTGGATTTCGAAACCATATGAATCACTAAGGTTGAAGCACAAATTTGTGATTTGTTGAATGAAAGTGGCCTTCGGAGGCATGACATGGGTTGTGAAACCATATGAACCACTAAGGTTGAAGCAGAAATTTGTGATTTATTGAATGAAAGTAGCCTTCGGAGGCATGACATGGGTTGTGAAACCATATGAACAACTAGGGTTGAAGCACAAATTTGTGATTTATTCTATGAAAGTGGCCATTTGATGCGTGTGGATTGTGAAACCATATGAACCACTAAGGTCGAAGCACAAATTTGTGATTTATTGAATGAAAGTGGCCTTTTGATGCGTGTGGATTGTGAAACCATATGAACATTTAGGGTTGCAGCACAAATTTGTGATTTATTGAATGAAACTGGCTTTCGGATGCGTGACATGGGTTGTGAAACGATATGAACAACTAGGGTTGAACCACAAATTTGTGATTTATTTTATGAAAGTGGCCTTCTGATGCGTGTGGATTGTAAAACCATATGAACCTCTAGGGTTAAAGCACAAATTTGTGATTTATTGAATGAAAGTGGCCTTTTGATGCGTGTGGATTGGGAAACCATATGAACCTCTAGGGTTGAAGCACAAATTTGTGATTTATTGAATGAAAGTGGCCTTCTGATGCGTGTGGATTGTGAAACCATATGAACCACGAGGGTTGAAGCACAAATTTGTGATTTATTGAATGAAAGTGGCCTTTTGATGCGTGTGGATTGTGAAACCATATGAACAACTAGGGTTGAAGCACAAATTTGTTATTTGCTGAATGAAAGTGGCCTTCGGATGCGTGTCGAGTGTGAAACCATATGAACTACTAAGGTCGAAGCACAACTTTGTGATTTATTCAATGAAAGTGGCTTTCGGATGCGTGACATGGGTTGTGAAACCATATGAACAACTACGGTTGAAGCACAAATTTGTGATTTATTTTATGAAAGTGGCCTTCTCATGCGTGTGGATTGTGAAACCACATCAACCACTAAGGTCGAAGCACAAATTTGTGATTTATTGAATGAAAGTGGCCTTTTGATGCGTGTGGATTGTGAAACCATATGAACATTTAGGGTTGCAGCACAAATTTGTGATTTATTGAATGAAACTGGCTTTCGGATGCGTGACATGGGTTGTGAAACGATATGAACAACTAGGGTTGAAGCACAAATTTGTGATTTATTTTATGAAAGTGGCCTTGTGATGCGTGTGGATTGTAAAACCATATGAACCTCTAGGGTTAAAGCACAAATTTGTGATTTATTGAATGAAAGTGGCCTTTTGAGGCGTGTGGATTGGGAAACCATATGAACCTCTAGGGTTGAAGCACAAATTTGTGATTTATTGAATGAAAGTGGCCTTCTGATGCGTGTGGATTGTGAAACCATATGAACCACGAGGGTTGAAGCACAAATTTGTGATTTATTGAATGAAAGTGGCCTTTTGATGCGTGTGGATTGTGAAACCATATGAACAACTAGGGTTGAAGCACAAATTTGTTATTTGCTGAATGAAAGTGGCCTTCGGATGCGTGTCGAGTGTGAAACCATATGAACTACTAAGGTCGAAGCACAACTTTGTGATTTATTCAATGAAAGTGGCTTTCGGATGCGTGACATGGGTTGTGAAACCATATGAACAACTACGGTTGAAGCACAAATTTGTGATTTATTTTATGAAAGTGGCCTTCTGATGCGTGTGGATTGTGAAACCATATCAACCACTAAGGTCGAAGCACAAATTTGTGATTTATTGAATGAAAGTGGCCTTTTGATGCGTGTGGATTGTGAAACCATATGAACATTTAGGGTTGCAGCACAAATTTGTGATTTATTGAATGAAACTGGCTTTCGGATGCGTGACATGGGTTGTGAAACGATATGAACAACTAGGGTTGAAGCACAAATTTGTGATTTATTTTATGAAAGTGGCCTTGTGATGCGTGTGGATTGTAAAACCATATGAACCTCTAGGGTTAAAGCACAAATTTGTGATTTATTGAATGAAAGTGGCCTTTTGAGGCGTGTGGATTGGGAAACCATATGAACCTCTAGGGTTGAAGCACAAATTTGTGATTTATTGAATGAAAGTGGCCTTCTGATGCGTGTGGATTGTGAAACCATATGAACCACGAGGGTTGAAGCACAAATTTGTGATTTATTGAATGAAAGTGGCCTTTTGATGCGTGTGGATTGTGAAACCATATGAACAACTAGGGTTGAAGCACAAATTTGTGATTTGCTGAATGAAAGTGGCCTTCGGATGCGTGTCGAGTGTGAAACCATATGAACTACTAAGGTCGAAGCACAACTTTGTGATTTATTCAATGAAAGTGGCTTTCGGATGCGTGACATGGGTTGTGAAACCATATGAACAACTACGGTTGAAGCACAAATTTGTGATTTATTTTATGAAAATGGCCTTCTGATGCGTGTGGATTGTGAAACCATATCAACCACTAAGGTCGAACCACAAATTTGTGATTTATTGAATGAAACTGGCCTTCAGATGCGTGACATGGGTTGTGAAACGATATGAACAACTAGGCTTGAAGCACAAATTTGTGATTTATTTTATGAAAGTGGCCTTGTGATGCGTGTGGATTGTGAAACCATATGAACCTCTAGGGTTGAAGCACAAATTTGTGATTTATTGAATGAAAGTGGCCTTTTGATGCGTGTGGATTGGGAAACCATATGAACCTCTAGGGTTGAAGCACAAATTTGTGATTTATTGAATGAAAGTGGCCTTTTGATGCGTGTGGATTGTGAAACCATATGAACATTTAGGGTTGCAGCACAAATTTGTGATTTATTGAATGAAACTGGCTTTCGGATGCGTGACATGGGTTGTGAAACGATATGAACAACTAGGGTTGAACCACAAATTTGTGATTTATTTTATGAAAGTGGCCTTCTGATGCGTGTGGATTGTAAAACCATATGAACCTCTAGGGTTAAAGCACAAATTTGTGATTTATTGAATGAAAGTGGCCTTTTGATGCGTGTGGATTGGGAAACCATATGAACCTCTAGGGTTGAAGCACAAATTTGTGATTTATTGAATGAAAGTGGCCTTCTGATGCGTGTGGATTGTGAAACCATATGAACCACGAGGGTTGAAGCACAAATTTGTGATTTATTGAATGAAAGTGGCCTTTTGATGCGTGTGGATTGTGAAACCATATGAACAACTAGGGTTGAAGCACAAATTTGTTATTTGCTGAATGAAAGTGGCCTTCGGATGCGTGTCGAGTGTGAAACCATATGAACTACTAAGGTCGAAGCACAACTTTGTGATTTATTCAATGAAAGTGGCTTTCGGATGCGTGACATGGGTTGTGAAACCATATGAACAACTACGGTTGAAGCACAAATTTGTGATTTATTTTATGAAAGTGGCCTTCTGATGCGTGTGGATTGTGAAACCATATCAACCACTAAGGTCGAAGCACAAATTTGTGATTTATTGAATGAAAGTGGCCTTTTGATGCGTGTGGATTGTGAAACCATATGAACATTTAGGGTTGCAGCACAAATTTGTGATTTATTGAATGAAACTGGCTTTCGGATGCGTGACATGGGTTGTGAAACGATATGAACAACTAGGGTTGAAGCACAAATTTGTGATTTATTTTATGAAAGTGGCCTTGTGATGCGTGTGGATTGTAAAACCATATGAACCTCTAGGGTTAAAGCACAAATTTGTGATTTATTGAATGAAAGTGGCCTTTTGAGGCGTGTGGATTGGGAAACCATATGAACCTCTAGGGTTGAAGCACAAATTTGTGATTTATTGAATGAAAGTGGCCTTCTGATGCGTGTGGATTGTGAAACCATATGAACCACGAGGGTTGAAGCACAAATTTGTGATTTATTGAATGAAAGTGGCCTTTTGATGCGTGTGGATTGTGAAACCATATGAACAACTAGGGTTGAAGCACAAATTTGTTATTTGCTGAATGAAAGTGGCCTTCGGATGCGTGTCGAGTGTGAAACCATATGAACTACTAAGGTCGAAGCACAACTTTGTGATTTATTCAATGAAAGTGGCTTTCGGATGCGTGACATGGGTTGTGAAACCATATGAACAACTACGGTTGAAGCACAAATTTGTGATTTATTTTATGAAAGTGGCCTTCTGATGCGTGTGGATTGTGAAACCATATCAACCACTAAGGTCGAAGCACAAATTTGTGATTTATTGAATGAAAGTGGCCTTTTGATGCGTGTGGATTGTGAAACCATATGAACATTTAGGGTTGCAGCACAAATTTGTGATTTATTGAATGAAACTGGCTTTCGGATGCGTGACATGGGTTGTGAAACGATATGAACAACTAGGGTTGAAGCACAAATTTGTGATTTATTTTATGAAAGTGGCCTTGTGATGCGTGTGGATTGTAAAACCATATGAACCTCTAGGGTTAAAGCACAAATTTGTGATTTATTGAATGAAAGTGGCCTTTTGAGGCGTGTGGATTGGGAAACCATATGAACCTCTAGGGTTGAAGCACAAATTTGTGATTTATTGAATGAAAGTGGCCTTCTGATGCGTGTGGATTGTGAAACCATATGAACCACGAGGGTTGAAGCACAAATTTGTGATTTATTGAATGAAAGTGGCCTTTTGATGCGTGTGGATTGTGAAACCATATGAACAACTAGGGTTGAAGCACAAATTTGTGATTTGCTGAATGAAAGTGGCCTTCGGATGCGTGTCGAGTGTGAAACCATATGAACTACTAAGGTCGAAGCACAACTTTGTGATTTATTCAATGAAAATGGCTTTCGGATGCGTGACATGGGTTGTGAAACCATATGAACAACTACGGTTGAAGCACAAATTTGTGATTTATTTTATGAAAATGGCCTTCTGATGCGTGTGGATTGTGAAACCATATCAACCACTAAGGTCGAACCACAAATTTGTGATTTATTGAATGAAACTGGCCTTCAGATGCGTGACATGGGTTGTGAAACGATATGAACAACTAGGCTTGAAGCACAAATTTGTGATTTATTTTATGAAAGTGGCCTTGTGATGCGTGTGGATTGTGAAACCATATGAACCTCTAGGGTTGAAGCACAAATTTGTGATTTATTGAATGAAAGTGGCCTTTTGATGCGTGTGGATTGGGAAACCATATGAACCTCTAGGGTTGAAGCACAAATTTGTGATTTATTGAATGAAAGTGGCCTTTTGATGCGTGTGGATTGTGAAACCATATGAACCACGAGGGTTGAAGCACAAATTTGTGATTTATTGAATGAAAGTGGCCTTTTGATGCGTGTGGATTGTGAAACCATATGAACCACTACGGTTGAAGCACAAATTTGTGATTTATTGAATGAAAGTGGCCTTCGGATGCGTGTGGGTTGTGAAACCATATGAACCACGAGGGTTGAAGCACAAATTTGTGATTTATTGAATGAAAGTGGCCTTTTGATGCGTGTGGATTGTGAAACCATATGAACCACTAGGGTTGAAGCACAAATTTGTGATTTATTGAATGGAAGTGGCCTTTTGATGCGTGTGGATTGTGAAACCATATGAACAACTACGGTTGAAGCACAAATTTGTGATTTGCTGAATGAAAGTGGCCTTCGGATGCGTGTCGAGTGTGAAACCATATGAACTACTAAGGTCGAAGCACAACTTTGTGATTTATTCAATGAAAGTGGCTTTCGGATGCGTGACATGGGTTGTGAAACGATATGAACAACTAGGGTTGAAGCACAAAGTTGTGATTTATTTTATGAAAGTGGCCTTGTGATGCGTGTGGATTGTAAAACCATATGAACCTCTAGGGTTAAAGCACAAATTTGTGATTTATTGAATGAAAGTGGCCTTTTGATGCGTGTGGATTGGGAAACCATATGAACCTCTAGGGTTGAAGCACAAATTTGTGATTTATTGAATGAAAGTGGCCTTCTGATGCGTGTGGATTGTGAAACCATATGAACCACGAGGGTTGAAGCACAAATTTGTGATTTATTGAATGAAAGTGGCCTTTTGATGCGTGTGGATTGTGAAACCATATGAATAACTAGGGTTGAAGCACAAATTTGTGATTTGTTGAATGAAAGTGGCCTTCGGATGCGTGTCGAGTGTGAAACCATATGAACTACTAAGGTCGAAGCACAACTTTGTGATTTATTCAATGAAAGTGGCTTTCGGATGCGTGACATGGGTTGTGAAACCATATGAACAACTACGGTTGAAGCACAAATTTGTGATTTATTTTATGAAAGTGGCCTTCTGATGCGTGTGGATTGTGAAACCATATCAACCACTACGGTTGAAGCACAAATTTGTGATTTATTGAATGAAAGTGGCCTTCGGATGCGTGTGGGTTGTGAAACCATATGAACCACTAGGGTTGAAGCACAAATTTGTAATTTATTGAATGAAAGTGGCCTTTTGATGCGTGTGGATTGGGAAACCATATGAACCTCTAGGGTTGAAGCACAAATTTGTGATTTATTGAATGAAAGTGGCCTTCTGATGCGTATGGATTGTGAAACCATATGAACCACGAGAGTTGAAGCACAAATTTGTGATTTATTGAATGAAAGTGGCCTTTTGATGCGTGTGGATTGTGAAACCATATGAACCACTAGGGTTGCAGGACAAATTTGTTATTTATTGAATGAAAGTGGCCTTCTCATGCGTGTGGATTGTGAAACCATATGAACCACTAAGGTCGAAGCACAAATTTGTGATTTATTGATTGAAAGTGGCTTTCGGATGCGTGACATGGGTTGTGAAACCATATGAACAACTACGGTTGGAGCACAAATTTGTGATTTATTTTATGAAAGTGGCCTTCTGATGCGTGTGGATTGTGAAACCATATCAACCACTAAGGTCGAAGCACAAATTTGTGATTTATTGAATGAAACTGGCCTTTTGATGCGTGTGGATTGGGAAACCATATGAACCTCTAGGGTTGAAGCACAAATTTGTGATTTATTGAATGAAAGTGGCCTTCTGATGCGTGTGGATTGTGAAACCATATGAACCACGAGGGTTGAAGCACAAATTTGTGATTTATTGAATGAAAGTGGCCTTTTGATGCGTGTGGATTGTGAAACCATATGAACCACTAGGGTTGAAGCACAAATTTGTGATTTATTGAATGAAAGTGGCCTTTTGATGCGTGTGGATTGTGAAACCATATGAACAACTAGGGTTGAAGCACAAATTTGTGATTTGCTGAATGAAAGTGGCCTTCGGATGCGTGTCGAGTGTGAAACCATATGAACTACTAAGGTCGAAGCACAACTTTGTGATTTATTCAATGAAAGTGGCTTTCGGATGCGTGACATGGGTTGTGAAACGATATGAAGAACTAGGGTTGAAGCACAAATTTGTGATTTATTTTATGAAAGTGGCCTTGTGATGCGTGTGGATTGTAAAACCATATGAACCTCTAGGGTTAAAGCACAAATTTGTGATTTATTGAATGAAAGTGGCCTTTTGAGGCGTGTGGATTGGGAAACCATATGAACCTCTAGGGTTGAAGCACAAATTTGTGATTTATTGAATGAAAGTGGCCTTCTGATGCGTGTGGATTGTGAAACCATATGAACCACGAGGGTTGAAGCACAAATTTGTGATTTATTGAATGAAAGTGGCCTTTTGATGCGTGTGGATTGTGAAACCATATGAACAACTAGGGTTGAAGCACAAATTTGTGATTTGCTGAATGAAAGTGGCCTTCGGATGCGTGTCGAGTGTGAAACCATATGAACTACTAAGGTCGAAGCACAACTTTGTGATTTATTCAATGAAAATGGCTTTCGGATGCGTGACATGGGTTGTGAAACCATATGAACAACTACGGTTGAAGCACAAATTTGTGATTTATTTTATGAAAATGGCCTTCTGATGCGTGTGGATTGTGAAACCATATCAACCACTAAGGTCGAACAACAAATTTGTGATTTATTGAATGAAACTGGCCTTCAGATGCGTGACATGGGTTGTGAAACGATATGAACAACTAGGCTTGAAGCACAAATTTGTGATTTATTTTATGAAAGTGGCCTTCTGATGCGTGTGGATTGTGAAACCATATGAACCTCTAGGGTTGAAGCACAAATTTGTGATTTATTGAATGAAAGTGGCCTTTTGATGCGTGTGGATTGGGAAACCATATGAACCTCTAGGGTTGAAACACAAATTTGTGATTTATTGAATGAAAGTGGCCTTCTGATGCGTGTGGATTGTGAAACCATATGAACCACGAGGGTTGAAGCACAAATTTGTGATTTATTGAATGAAAGTGGCCTTTTGATGCGTGTGGATTGTGAAACCATATGAACCACTACGGTTGAAGCACAAATTTGTGATTTATTGAATGAAAGTGGCCTTCGGATGCGTGTGGGTTGTGAAACCATATGAACCACGAGGGTTGAAGCACAAATTTGTGATTTATTGAATGAAAGTGGCCTTTTGATGCGTGTGGATTGTGAAACCATATGAACCACTAGGGTTGAAGCACAAATTTGTGATTTATTGAATGAAAGTGGCCTTTTGATGCGTGTGGATTGTGAAACCATATGAACCACTAGGGTTGAAGCACAAATTTGTGATTTATTGAATGAAAGTGGTCTTTTGATGCGTGTGGATTGTGAAACCATATGAACAACTACGGTTGAAGCACAAATTTGTGATTTGCTGAATGAAAGTGGCCTTCGGATGCGTGTCGAGTGTGAAACCATATGAACTACTAAGGTCGAAGCACAACTTTGTGATTTATTCAATGAAAGTGGCTTTCGGATGCGTGACATGGGTTGTGAAACGATATGAACAACTAGGGTTGAAGCACAAATTTGTGATTTATTTTATGAAAGTGGCCTTGTGATGCGTGTGGATTGTAAAACCATATGAACCTCTAGGGTTAAAGCACAAATTTGTGATTTATTGAATGAAAGTGGCCTTTTGATGCGTGTGGATTGGGAAACCATATGAACCTCTAGGGTTGAAGCACAAATTTGTGATTTATTGAATGAAAGTGGCCTTCTGATGCGTGTGGATTGTGAAACCATATGAACCACGAGGGTTGAAGCACAAATTTGTGATTTATTGAATGAAAGTGGCCTTTTGATGCGTGTGGATTGTGAAACCATATGAATAACTAGGGTTGAAGCACAAATTTGTGATTTGTTGAATGAAAGTGGCCTTCGGATGCGTGTCGAGTGTGAAACCATATGAACTACTAAGGTCGAAGCACAACTTTGTGATTTATTCAATGAAAGTGGCTTTCGGATGCGTGACATGGGTTGTGAAACCATATGAACAACTACGGTTGAAGCACAAATTTGTGATTTATTTTATGAAAGTGGCCTTCTGATGCGTGTGGATTGTGAAACCATATCAACCACTACGGTTGAAGCACAAATTTGTGATATATTGAATGAAAGTGGCCTTCGGATGCGTGTGGGTTGTGAAACCATATGAACCACTAGGGTTGAAGCACAAATTTGTAATTTATTGAATGAAAGTGGCCTTTTGATGCGTGTGGATTGGGAAACCATATGAACCTCTAGGGTTGAAGCACAAATTTGTGATTTATTGAATGAAAGTGGCCTTCGGATGCGTGTGGGTTGTGAAACCATATGAACCACGAGGGTTGAAGCACAAATTTGTGATTTATTGAATGAAAGTGGCCTTTTGATGCGTGTGGATTGTGAAACCATATGAACCACTAGGGTTGAAGCACAAATTTGTGATTTATTGAATGAAAGTGGCCTTTTGATGCGTGTGGATTGTGAAACCATATGAACAACTAGGGTTGAAGCACAAATTTGTGATTTGCTGAATGAAAGTGGCCTTCGGATGCGTGTCGAGTGTGAAACCATATGAACTACTAAGGTCGAAGCACAACTTTGTGATTTATTCAATGAAAGTGGCTTTCGGATGCGTGACATGGGTTGTGAAACCATATGAAGAACTAGGGTTGAAGCACAAATTTGTGATTTATTTTATGAAAGTGGCCTTGTGATGCGTGTGGATTGTAAAACCATATGAACCTCTAGGGTTAAAGCACAAATTTGTGATTTATTGAATGAAAGTGGCCTTTTGAGGCGTGTGGATTGGGAAACCATATGAACCTCTAGGGTTGAAGCACAAATTTGTGATTTATTGAATGAAAGTGGCCTTCTGATGCGTGTGGATTGTGAAACCATATGAACCACGAGGGTTGAAGCACAAATTTGTGATTTATTGAATGAAAGTGGCCTTTTGATGCGTGTGGATTGTGAAACCATATGAACAACTAGGGTTGAAGCACAAATTTGTGATTTGCTGAATGAAAGTGGCCTTCGGATGCGTGTCGAGTGTGAAACCATATGAACTACTAAGGTCGAAGCACAACTTTGTGATTTATTCAATGAAAATGGCTTTCGGATGCGTGACATGGGTTGTGAAACCATATGAACAACTACGGTTGAAGCACAAATTTGTGATTTATTTTATGAAAATGGCCTTCTGATGCGTGTGGATTGTGAAACCATATCAACCACTAAGGTCGAACAACAAATTTGTGATTTATTGAATGAAACTGGCCTTCAGATGCGTGACATGGGTTGTGAAACGATATGAACAACTAGGCTTGAAGCACAAATTTGTGATTTATTTTATGAAAGTGGCCTTCTGATGCGTGTGGATTGTGAAACCATATGAACCTCTAGGGTTGAAGCACAAATTTGTGATTTATTGAATGAAAGTGGCCTTTTGATGCGTGTGGATTGGGAAACCATATGAACCTCTAGGGTTGAAACACAAATTTGTGATTTATTGAATGAAAGTGGCCTTCTGATGCGTGTGGATTGTGAAACCATATGAACCACGAGGGTTGAAGCACAAATTTGTGATTTATTGAATGAAAGTGGCCTTTTGATGCGTGTGGATTGTGAAACCATATGAACCACTACGGTTGAAGCACAAATTTGTGATTTATTGAATGAAAGTGGCCTTCGGATGCGTGTGGGTTGTGAAACCATATGAACCACGAGGGTTGAAGCACAAATTTGTGATTTATTGAATGAAAGTGGCCTTTTGATGCGTGTGGATTGTGAAACCATATGAACCACTAGGGTTGAAGCACAAATTTGTGATTTATTGAATGAAAGTGGCCTTTTGATGCGTGTGGATTGTGAAACCATATGAACCACTAGGGTTGAAGCACAAATTTGTGATTTATTGAATGAAAGTGGTCTTTTGATGCGTGTGGATTGTGAAACCATATGAACAACTACGGTTGAAGCACAAATTTGTGATTTGCTGAATGAAAGTGGCCTTCGGATGCGTGTCGAGTGTGAAACCATATGAACTACTAAGGTCGAAGCACAACTTTGTGATTTATTCAATGAAAGTGGCTTTCGGATGCGTGACATGGGTTGTGAAACGATATGAACAACTAGGGTTGAAGCACAAATTTGTGATTTATTTTATGAAAGTGGCCTTGTGATGCGTGTGGATTGTAAAACCATATGAACCTCTAGGGTTAAAGCACAAATTTGTGATTTATTGAATGAAAGTGGCCTTTTGAGGCGTGTGGATTGGGAAACCATATGAACCTCTAGGGTTGAAGCACAAATTTGTGATTTATTGAATGAAAGTGGCCTTCGGATGCGTGTGGGTTGTGAAACCATATGAACCACGAGGGTTGAAGCACAAATTTGTGATTTATTGAATGAAAGTGGCCTTTTGATGCGTGTGGATTGTGAAACCATATGAACCACTAGGGTTGAAGCACAAATTTGTGATTTATTGAATGAAAGTGGCCTTTTGATGCGTGTGGATTGTGAAACCATATGAACAACTAGGGTTGAAGCACAAATTTGTGATTTGCTGAATGAAAGTGGCCTTCGGATGCGTGTCGAGTGTGAAACCATATGAACTACTAAGGTCGAAGCACAACTTTGTGATTTATTCAATGAAAGTGGCTTTCGGATGCGTGACATGGGTTGTGAAACGATATGAACAACTAGGGTTGAAGCACAAATTTGTGATTTATTTTATGAAAGTGGCCTTGTGATGCGTGTGGATTGTAAAACCATATGAACCTCTAGGGTTAAAGCACAAATTTGTGATTTATTGAATGAAAGTGGCCTTTTGATGCGTGTGGATTGGGAAACCATATGAACCTCTAGGGTTGAAGCACAAATTTGTGATTTATTGAATGAAAGTGGCCTTCTGATGCGTGTGGATTGTGAAACCATATGAACCACGAGGGTTCAAGCACAAATTTGTGATTTATTGAATGAAAGTGGCCTTTTGATGCGTGTGGATTGTGAAACCATATGAATAACTAGGGTTGAAGCACAAATTTGTGATTTGTTGAATGAAAGTGGCCTTCGGATGCGTGTCGAGTGTGAAACCATATGAACTACTAAGGTCGAAGCACAACTTTGTGATTTATTCATGAAAGTGGCTTTCGGATGCGTGACATGGGTTGTGAAACCATATGAACAACTACGGTTGAAGCACAAATTTGTGATTTATTTTATGAAAGTGGCCTTCTGATGCGTGTGGATTGTGAAACCATATCAACCACTACGGTTGAAGCACAAATTTGTGATTTATTGAATGAAAGTGGCCTTCGGATGCGTGTGGGTTGTGAAACCATATGAACCACTAGGGTTCAAGCACAAATTTGTAATTTATTGAATGAAAGTGGCCTTTTGATGCGTGTGGATTGGGAAACCATATGAACCACGAGGGTTGAAGCACAAATTTGTGATTTATTGAATGAAAGTGGCCTTCTGATGCGTATGGATTGTGAAACCATATGAACCACGAGAGTTGAAGCACAAATTTGTGATTTATTGAATGAAAGTGGCCTTTTGATGCGTGTGGATTGTGAAACCATATGAACCACTAGGGTTGCAGGACAAATTTGTGATTTATTGAATGAAAGTGGCCTTCTCATGCGTGTGGATTGTGAAACCATATGAACCACTAAGGTCGAAGCACAAATTTGTGATTTATTGATTGAAAGTGGCTTTCGGATGCGTGACATGGGTTGTGAAACCATATGAACAACTACGGTTGAAGCACAAATTTGTGATTTATTTTATGAAAGTGGCCTTCTGATGCGTGTGGATTGTGAAACTATATCAACCACTAAGGTCGAAGCACAAATTTGTGATTTATTGAATGAAACTGGCCTTTTGATGCGTGTGGATTGGGAAACCATATGAACCTCTAGGGTTGAAGCACAAATTTGTGATTTATTGAATGAAAGTGGCCTTCTGATGCGTGTGGATTGCGAAACCATATGAACCACGAGGGTTGAAGCACAAATTTGTGATTTATTGAATGAAAGTGGCCTTTTGATGCGTGTGGATTGTGAAACCATATGAACCACTAGGGTTGAAGCACAAATTTGTGATTTATTGAATGAAAGTGGCCTTTTGATGCGTGTGGATTGTGAAACCATATGAACAACTAGGGTTGAAGCACAAATTTGTGATTTGCTGAATGAAAGTGGCCTTCGGATGCGTGTCGAGTGTGAAACCATATGAACTACTAAGGTCGAAGCACAACTTTGTGATTTATTCAATGAAAGTGGCTTTCGGATGCGTGACATGGGTTGTGAAACCATATGAACAACTACGGTTGAAGCACAAATTTGTGATTTATTTTATGAAAGTGGCCTTTTGATGGGTGTGGATTGTGAAACCATATCAACCACTACGGTTGAAGCACAAATTTGTGATTTTTGGAATGAAAGTGGCCTTCGGATGCGTGTGGGTTGTGAAACCATATGAACCACTAGGGTTGAAGCACAAATTTGTAATTTATTGAATGAAAGTGGCCTTTTGATGCGTGTGGATTGGAAAACCATATGAACCTCTAGGGTTGAAGCACAAATCTGTGATTTATTGAATGAAAGTGGCCTTCTGATGCGTATGGATTGTGAAACCATATGAACCACGAGAGTTGAAGCACAAATTTGTGATTTATTGAATGAAAGTGGCCTTTTGATGCGTGTGGATTGTGAAACCATATGAACCACTAGGGTTGCAGGACAAATTTGTTATTTATTGAATGAAAGTGGCCTTCTCATGCGTGTGGATTGTGAAACCATATGAACCACTAAGGTCGAAGCACAAATTTGTGATTTATTGATTGAAAGTGGCTTTCGGATGCGTGACATGGGTTGTGAAACCATATGAACAACTACGGTTGAAGCACAAATTTGTGATTTATTTTATGAAAGTGGCCTTCTGATGCGTGTGGATTGTGAAACCATATCAACCACTAAGGTCGAAGCACAAATTTGTGATTTATTGAATGAAAGTGGCCTTTTGATGCGTGTGGATTGGGAAACCATATGAACCTCTAGGGTTGAAGCACAAATTTGTGATTTATTGAATGAACATGGCCTTCTGATGCGTGTGGATTGTGAAACCATATGAACCACGAGGGTTGAAGCACAAATTTGTGATTTATTGAATGAAAGTGGCCTTTTGATGCGTGTGGATTGTGAAACCATATGAACAATTACGGTTGAAGCACAAATTTGTGATTTATTGAATGAAAGTGGCCTTCGGATGCGTGTGGGTTGTGAAACCATATGAACCACTAAGGTTGAAGCACAAATTTGTGATTTATTTTATGAAAGTGGCCTTTTGATGCGTGTGGATTGTGAAACCATATGAACCACGAGGGTTGAAGCACAAATTTGTGATTTATTGAATGAAAGTGGTCTTTTGATGCGTGTGGATTGTGAAACCATATGAACAACTAGGGTTGAAGCACAAATTTGTGATTTGCTGAATGAAAGTGGCCTTCGGATGCGTGTCGAGTGTGAAACCATATGAACTACTAAGGTCGAAGCACAACTTTGTGATTTATTCAATGAAAGTGGCCTTCAGATGCGTGACATGGGTTGTGAAACGATATGAACAACTAGGGTTGAAGCACAAATTTGTGATTTATTTTATGAAAGTGGCCTTCTGATGCGTGTGGATTGGGAAACCATATGAACCTCTAGGGTTGAAGCACAAATTTGTGATTTATTGAATGAAAGTGGCCTTTTGATGCGTGTGGATTGGGAAACCATATGAACCTCTAGGGTTGAAGCACAAATTTGTGATTTATTGAATGAAAGTGGCCTTCTGATGCGTGTGGATTGTGAAACCATATGAACCACGAGGGTTGAAGCACAAATTTGTGCTTTATTGAATGAAAGTGGCCTTCGGATGCGTGTGGGTTGTGAAACCATATGAACAACTAGGGATGAAGCACAAATTTGTGATTTGCTGAATGAAAATGGCCTTCGGATGCGTGACATGGGTTGTCAAACCATATGAACCACTAAGGTTGAAGCACAAGTTTGTGATTTATTTTATGAAAGTGGCCTTTTGATGCGTGTGGATTGTGAAACCATATGAACCACTAGGGTTGAAGCACAAATTTGTGATTTATTTTATGAAAGTGGCCTTCTGATGCGTGTGGATTAGGAAACCATATGAACCTCTAGGGTTGAAGCCCAAATTTGTGATTTATTGAATGAAAGTGGCCTTCTGATGCGTGTGGATTGTGAAACCATATGAACCACGATGGTTGAAGCACAAATTTGTGATTTATTGAATGAAAGTGGCCTTTTGATGCGTGTGGATTGTGAAACCATATGAACAACTAGGGTTGAAGCACAAATTTGTGATTTGCTGAATGAAAGTGGCCTTCGGATGCGTGACATGGGTTGTCAAACCATATGAACCACTAAGGTTGAAGCACAAGTTTGTGATTTATTTTATGAAAGTGGCGTTTTGATGCGTGTGGATTGTGAGACCATATGAACCACTAGGGTTGAAGCACAAATTTGTGATTTATTTTATGAAAGTGGCCTTCTGATGCGTGTGGATTGTGAAACCATATGAACCACGAGGGTTGAAGCACAAATTTGTGATTTGTTGAATGAAAGTGGCCTTCGGATGCGTGACATGGGTTGTGAAACCATATGAACCACTAAGGTTGAAGCACAAATTTGTGATTTATTGAATGAAAGTGGCCTTCGGATGCGTGACATGGGTTGTGAAACCATATGAACAACTAGGGTTGATGTACAAATTTGTGATTTATTGAATGAAAGTGGCCTTCTGATGCGTGAGGATTTCGAAACCATATGAATCACTAAGGTTGAAGCACAAATTTGTGATTTGTTGAATGAATTGGCCTTCGGAGGCATGACATGGGTTGTGAAACCATATGAACCACTAAGGTTGAAGCAGAAATTTGTGATTTATTGAATGAAAGTAGCCTTCGGAGGCATGACATGGGTTGTGAAACCATATGAACAACTAGGGCTGAAGCACAAATTTGTGATTTATTTTATGAAAGTAGCCTTCGGATGCGTGTGGATTGTGAAACCATATGAACCACTAAGGTCGAAGCACAAATTTGTGATTTATTGAATGAAAGTGGCCTTTTGATGCGTGTGGATTGTGAAACCATATGAACATTTAGGGTTGCAGCACAAATTTGTGATTTATTGAATGAAACTGGCTTTCAGATGCGTGACGTGGGTTGTGAAACGATATGAACAACTAGGGTTGAAGCACAAATTTGTGATTTATTTTATGAAAGTGGCCTTCTGATGCGTGTGGATTCTGAAACCATATGAACCACGAGGGTTGAAGGACAAATTTGTGATTTGCTGAATGAAAGTGGCCTTCGGATGCTTGACATGGGTTGTGAAACCATATGAACCTGAAGGGTTGCAGCACAAATTTGTGATTTATTGAATGAAGGTGGTTTTTTGATGCGTGTGGATTGTGAAACCATATGAACCACTAGGGTTGAAGGACAAATTTATGATTTGTTGAATGAAAATGGCTTTCGGATGCGTGTGGGTTATGAAACCATATGAACCACTAGGGTTGAAGCACAAATTTGTGATTTGTTGAATGAAAGTGGCCTTCGGATGCGTGACATGGGTTGTGAAACCATATGAACAACTAGGGTTGAAGCACAAATTTGTGATTTATTTTATGAAAGTAGCCTTCGGATGCGTGTGGATTGTGAAACCATATGAACCACTAGGGTTGAAGCACAAATTTGTGATTTGTTGAATGAAAGTGGCTTTCGGATGCGTGACATGGGTTGTTAAACGATATGAATAACTAGGGTTGAAGCACAAATTTGTGATTTATTTTATGAAAGTGGCCTTCTAATGCGTGGCGGTTGGGAAACCATATGAACCACTAGGGTTGCATCACAAATTTGTCATTTATTGAATGAAAGTGGCCTTCTGATGCGTGTGGATTGTGAAACCATATGAACCACTAGGGTTGAAGCACAAATTTGTGATTTATTGATTGAAAGTTGCTTACGAATGTGTGTGGGTTGTGAAACCATATGAACCACTAGGGTTGCAGCACAAATTTGTGATTTATTGAATGAAAGTGGCCTTTTGATGCGTGTGGATTGTGAAACCATATGAACCTCTAGGGTTGAAGCACAAATTTGTGATTTATTGAATGAAAGTGGCTTTCGGATGCGTGTGGGTTATGAAACCATATGAACCACTAGGGTTGAAGCACAAATTTGTAATTTGTTGAATGAAAGTGGCCTTCGGATGCGTGACATGGGTTCTGAAACCATATGAACAACTAGGGCTGAAGCACAAATTTGTGATTTATTTTATGAAAGTAGCCTTCGGATGCGTGTGGATTGTCAAACCATATGAACCACTAGGGTTGAAGCACAAATTTGTGATTTATGGAATGAAAGTGGCCTTCGGATGCGTGTGGGTTGTGAAACCATATGAACAACTAGGGTTGAAGCACAAATTTGTGATTTGCTGAATGAAAGTGGCCTTGGGATGCGTGACATGGGTTGTGAAACCATATGAACCACTAGGGTTGAAGCACAAATTTGTGATTTATTGAATGAAAGTGGCCTTGGGATGCTTGACATGGGTTGTGAAACCATATGAACAACTAGGGTTGAAGCACAAATTTGTGATTTGTTGAATGAAAGTGGCCTTCGGATGCGTGACATGGGTTGTGAAACCATATGAACAACTACGGTTGAAGCACAAATTTGTGATTTATTGAATGAAAGTGGCCTTTTGATGCGTGTGGATTGGGAAACCATATGAACCTTTAGGTTTGCAGCACAGATTTGTGATTTATTGAATGAAAGTGGCCTTTTGATGCGTGTGGATTGTAAAACCATATGAACCTCTAGGGTTGAAGAACAAATTTGTGATTTATTGAATGAAAGTGGCCTTCGGAGGCATGACATGGGTTGTGAAACCATATGAACCACGAGGGTTGAAGCACAAATTTGTGATTTATTGAATGAAAGTGGCCTTTTGATGCGTGTGGATAGTCAAACCATATGAACCACTAGGGTTGAAGCATAAATTTGTGATTTGTTGAATGAAAGTGGCCTTCGGATGCGTGACATGGGTTGTGAAACGATATGAACCACTAAGGTCGAAGCACAAATTTGTGATTTATTGAATGAAAGTGGCCTTCGGATGCGTGACATGGGTTGTGAAACCATATGAACCACTAAGGTTGAAGCACAAATTTGTGATTTATTGAATGAAAGTAGCTTTCGGATGCGTGTGGGTTGTGAAACCATATAAACCACTAGGGTTGAAGCACAAATTTGTGATTTATTGAATGAAAATGGCCTTCGGAGGCATGAAATGGGTTGTGAAACCATATGAACCACTAGGGTTGAAGCACAAATTTGTGATTTATTGAATGAAAGTGGCCTTCTGATGCGTGTGGATTGTGAAACCATATGAACCACGAGGGTTGAAGCACAAATTTGTGATTTATTGAATGAAAGTGGCCTTTTGATGCGTGTGGATTGGCAAACCATATGAACCACTAGGGTTGAAGCACAAATTTGTGATTTGTTGAATGAAAGTGGCCTTCGGATGCGTGACATGGGTTGTGAAACCATATGAACAACTACGGTTGAAGCACAAATTTGTGATTTATTGAATGAAAGTGGCCTTTTGATGCGTGTGGATTGGGAAACCATATGAACCTTTAGGTTTGCAGCACAGATTTGTGATTTATTGAATGAAAGTGGCCTTTTGATGCGTGTGGATTGTAAAACCATATGAACCTCTAGGGTTGAAGAACAAATTTGTGATTTATTGAATGAAAGTGGCCTTCGGAGGCATGACATGGGTTGTGAAACCATATGAACCACGAGGGTTGAAGCACAAATTTGTGATTTATTGAATGAAAGTGGCCTTTTGATGCGTGTGGATTGTCAAACCATATGAACCACTAGGGTTGAAGCACAAATTTGTGATTTGTTGAATGAAAGTGGCCTTCGGATGCGTGACATGGGTTGTGAAACGATATGAACCACTAAGGTCGAAGCACAAATTTGTGATTTATTGAATGAAAGTGGCCTTCGGATGCGTGACATGGGTTGGGAAACCATATGAACCACTACGGTTGAAGCACAAATTTGTGATTTATTGAATGAAAGTGGCCTTTTGATGCGTGTGGATTGGGAAACCATATGAACCTTTAGGTTTGCAGCACAGATTTGTGATTTATTGAATGAAAGTGGCCTTTTGATGCGTGTGGATTGTAAAACCATATGAACTTCTAGGGTTGAAGAACAAATTTGTGATTTATTGAATGAAAGTGGCCTTCGGAGGCATGACATTGGTTGTGAAACCATATGAACCACGAGGGTTGAAGCACAAATTTGTGATTTATTGAATGAAAGTGGCCTTTTGATGCGTGTGGATAGTCAAACCATATGAACCACTAGGGTTGAAGCATAAATTTGTGATTTGTTGAATGAAAGTGGCCTTCGGATGCGTGACATGGGTTGTGAAACGATATGAACCACTAAGGTCGAAGCACAAATTTGTGATTTATTGAATGAAAGTGGCCTTCGGATGCGTGACATGGGTTGTGAAACCATATGAACCACTAGGGTTGAAGCACAAATTTGTGATTTATTGAATGAAAGTGGCCTTCGGATGCATGTGGATTGGGAAACCATATGAACCTCTAGGGTTGAAGCACAAATTTCTGATTTATTGAATGAAAGTGGCCTTCGGATGCGTGTGGATTGTGAAACCATATGAACCACTAGGGTTGAAGCACAAATTTGTGATTTATTGAATGAAAGTGGCCTTCGGATGCGTGACATGGGTTGTGAAACCATATGAACCACTAGGGTTGAAGCACAAATTTGTGATTTATTGAATGAAAGTGGCCTTCGGATGCGTGACATGGGTTGTGAAACCATATGAACAACTAGGGTTGAAGCACAAATTTGTGATTTATTGAATGAAAGTGGCCTTTTGATGCGTGTGGATTGGGAAACCATATGAACCACTAAGGTCGAAGCACAAATTTGTGATTTATTGAATGAAAGTGGCCTTCGGATGCGTGACATGGATTGTGAAACCATATGAACCACTAAGGTTGAAGCACAAATTTGTGATTTATTGAATGAAAGTGGCCTTTTGATGCGTGTGGATTGTGAAACCATATGAACCACGAGGGTTGAAGCACAAATTTGGGATTTATTGAATGAAAGTGGCCTTTTGATGCGTGTGGATTGTGAAACCATATGAACCACTAGGGTTGAAGCACAAATTTGTGATTTATTGAATGAAAGTGGCCTTCGGATGCATGACATGGGTTGTGAAACCATACGAACCACTAGGGTTGAAGAACAAATTTGTGATTTATGGAATGAAAGTGGCCTTCGGATGCGTGACATGGGTTGTGAAACCATATGAACCACTAGGGTTGAAGCACAAATTTGTGATTTATTGAATGAAAGTGGCCTTCGGATGCGTGTGGATTGGGAAACCATATGAACCTCTAGAGTTGAAGCACAAATTTGTGATTTATTGAATGAAAGTGGCCTTTTGATGCGTGTGGATTGGGAAACCATATGAACCTCGAGGGTTGAAGCACAAATTTGGGATTTATTGAATGAAAGTGGCCTTTTGATGCGTGTGGATTGTGAAACCATATGAACCACTAGGGTTCAAGCACAAATTTGTGATTTATTGAATGAAAGTGGCCTTCGGATGCGTGACATGGGTTGTGAAACCATATGAACAACTAGGGTTGAAGCACAAATTTGTGATTTATTGAATGAAAGTGGCCTTTTGATGCGTGTGGATTGGGAAACCATATGAACCACTAAGGTCGAAGCACAAATTTGTGATTTATTGAATGAAAGTGGCCTTCGGATGCGTGACATGGATTGTGAAACCATATGAACCACTAAGGTTGAAGCACAAATTTGTGATTTATTGAATGAAAGTGGCCTTTTGATGCGTGTGGATTGTGAAACCATATGAACCACGAGGGTTGAAGCACAAATTTGGGATTTATTGAATGAAAGTGGCCTTTTGATGCGTGTGGATTGTGAAACCATATGAACCACTAGGGTTGAAGCACAAATTTGTGATTTATTGAATGAAAGTGGCCTTCGGATGCATGACATGGGTTGTGAAACCATACGAACCACTAGGGTTGAAGAACAAATTTGTGATTTATGGAATGAAAGTGGCCTTCGGATGCGTGACATGGGTTGTGAAACCATATGAACCACTAGGGTTGAAGCACAAATTTGTGATTTATTGAATGAAAGTGGCCTTCGGATGCGTGTGGATTGGGAAACCATATGAACCTCTAGAGTTGAAGCACAAATTTGTGATTTATTGAATGAAAGTGGCCTTTTGATGCGTGTGGATTGGGAAACCATATGAACCTCGAGGGTTGAAGCACAAATTTGTGATTTATTGAATGAAAGTGGCCTTTTGATGCGTGTGGATTGTGAAACCATATGAACCACTAGGGTTCAAGCACAAATTTGTGATTTATTGAATGAAAGTGGCCTTCGGATGCGTGACATGGGTTGTGAAACCATATGAACAACTAGGGTTGAAGCACAAATTTGTGATTTATTGAATGAAAGTGGCCTTTTGATGCGTGTGGATTGGGAAACCATATGAACCACTAAGGTCGAAGCACAAATTTGTGATTTATTGAATGAAAGTGGCCTTCGGATGCGTGACATGGATTGTGAAACCATATGAACCACTAAGGTTGAAGCACAAATTTGTGATTTATTGAATGAAAGTGGCCTTCTGATGCGTGTGGATTGTGAAACCATATGAACCACGAGGGTTGAAGCACAAATTTGTGATTTATTGAATGAAAGTGGCCTTTTGATGCGTGTGGATTGTGAAACCATATGAACCACTAGGGTTGAAGCACAAATTTGTGATTTATTGAATGAAAGTGGCCTTCGGATGCATGACATGGGTTGTGAAACCATACGAACCACTAGGGTTGAAGAACAAATTTGTGATTTATGGAATGAAAGTGGCCTTCGGATGCGTGACATGGGTTGTGAAACCATATGAACCACTAGGGTTGAAGCACAAATTTGTGATTTATTGAATGAAACTGGCCTTCGGATGCGTGTGGATTGGGAAACCATATGAACCTCTAGAGTTGAAGCACAAATTTGTGATTTATTGAATGAAAGTGGCCTTTTGATGCGTGTGGATTGGGAAACCATATGAACCTCGAGGGTTGAAGCACAAATTTGTGATTTATTGAATGAAAGTGGCCTTTTGATGCGTGTGGATTGTGAAACCATATGAACCACTAGGGTTCAAGCACAAATTTGTGATTTATTGAATGAAAGTGGCCTTCGGATGCGTGACATGGGTTGTGAAACCATATGAACAACTAGGGTTGAAGCACAAATTTGTGATTTATTGAATGAAAGTGGCCTTTTGATGCGTGTGGATTGGGAAACCATATGAACCACTAAGGTCGAAGCACAAATTTGTGATTTATTGAATGAAAGTGGCCTTCGGATGCGTGACATGGATTGTGAAACCATATGAACCACTAAGGTTGAAGCACAAATTTGTGATTTATTGAATGAAAGTGGCCTTCTGATGCGTGTGGATTGTGAAACCATATGAACCACGAGGGTTGAAGCACAAATTTGTGATTTATTGAATGAAAGTGGCCTTTTGATGCGTGTGGATTGTGAAACCATATGAACCACTAGGGTTGAAGCACAAATTTGTGATTTATTGAATGAAAGTGGCCTTCGGATGCATGACATGGGTTGTGAAACCATACGAACCACTAGGGTTGAAGCACAAATTTGTGATTTATGGAATGAAAGTGGCCTTCGGATGCGTGACATGGGTTGTGAAACCATATGAACCACTAGGGTTGAAGCACAAATTTGTGATTTATTGAATGAAAGTGGCCTTCGGATGCATGACATGGGTTGTGAAACCATACGAACCACTAGGGTTGAAGAACAAATTTGTGATTTATGGAATGAAAGTGGCCTTCGGATGCGTGACATGGGTTGTGAAACCATATGAACCACTAGGGTTGAAGCACAAATTTGTGATTTATTGAATGAAAGTGGCCTTCGGATGCGTGTGGATTGGGAAACCATATGAACCTCTAGAGTTGAAGCACAAATTTGTGATTTATTGAATGAAAGTGGCCTTTTGATGCGTGTGGATTGGGAAACCATATGAACCTCGAGGGTTGAAGCACAAATTTGTGATTTATTGAATGAAAGTGGCCTTTTGATGCGTGTGGATTGTGAAACCATATGAACCACTAGGGTTCAAGCACAAATTTGTGATTTATTGAATGAAAGTGGCCTTCGGATGCGTGACATGGGTTGTGAAACCATATGAACAACTAGGGTTGAAGCACAAATTTGTGATTTATTGAATGAAAGTGGCCTTTTGATGCGTGTGGATTGGGAAACCATATGAACTACTAAGGTCGAAGCACAAATTTGTGATTTATTGAATGAAAGTGGCCTTCGGATGCGTGACATGGATTGTGAAACCATATGAACCACTAAGGTTGAAGCACAAATTTGTGATTTATTGAATGAAAGTGGCCTTCTGATGCGTGTGGATTGTGAAACCATATGAACCACGAGGGTTGAAGCACAAATTTGTGATTTATTGAATGAAAGTGGCCTTTTGATGCGTGTGGATTGTGAAACCATATGAACCACTAGGGTTGAAGCACAAATTTGTGATTTATTGAATGAAAGTGGCCTTCGGATGCATGACATGGGTTGTGAAACCATACGAACCACTAGGGTTGAAGCACAAATTTGTGATTTATGGAATGAAAGTGGCCTTCGGATGCGTGACATGGGTTGTGAAACCATATGAACCACTAGGGTTGAAGCACAAATTTGTGATTTATTGAATGAAAGTGGCCTTCGGATGCGTGTGGATTGGGAAACCATATGAACCTCTAGAGTTGAAGCACAAATTTGTGATTTATTGAATGAAAGTGGCCTTTTGATGCGTGTGGATTGGGAAACCATATGAACCTCGAGGGTTGAAGCACAAATTTGTGATTTATTGAATGAAAGTGGCCTTTTGATGCGTGTGGATTGTGAAACCATATGAACCACTAGGGTTCAAGCACAAATTTGTGATTTATTGAATGAAAGTGGCCTTCGGATGCGTGACATGGGTTGTGAAACCATATGAACAACTAGGGTTGAAGCACAAATTTGTGATTTATTGAATGAAAGTGGCCTTTTGATGCGTGTGGATTGGGAAACCATATGAACTACTAAGGTCGAAGCACAAATTTGTGATTTATTGAATGAAAGTGGCCTTCGGATGTGTGACATGGATTGTGAAACCATATGAACCACTAAGGTTGAAGCACAAATTTGTGATTTATTGAATGAAAGTGGCCTTCTGATGCGTGTGGATTGTGAAACCATATGAACCACGAGGGTTGAAGCACAAATTTGTGATTTATTGAATGAAAGTGGCCTTTTGATGCGTGTGGATTGTGAAACCATATGAACCACTAGGGTTGAAGCACAAATTTGTGATTTATTGAATGAAAGTGGCCTTCGGATGCATGACATGGGTTGTGAAACCATACGAACCACTAGGGTTGAAGCACAAATTTGTGATTTATGGAATGAAAGTGGCCTTCGGATGCGTGACATGGGTTGTGAAACCATATGAACCACTAGGGTTGAAGCACAAATTTGTGATTTATTGAATGAAAGTGGCCTTCGGATGCGTGTGGATTGGGAAACCATATGAACCTCTAGAGTTGAAGCACAAATTTGTGATTTATTGAATGAAAGTGGCCTTTTGATGCGTGTGGATTGGGAAACCATATGAACCTCGAGGGTTGAAGCACAAATTTGTGATTTATTGAATGAAAGTGGCCTTTTGATGCGTGTGGATTGTGAAACCATATGAACCACTAGGGTTGAAGCACAAATTTGTGATTTATTGAATGAAAGTGGCCTTCGGATGCGTGACATGGGTTGTGAAACCATATGAACAACTAGGGTTGAAGCACAAATTTGTGATTTATTGAATGAAAGTGGCCTTTTGATGCGTGTGGATTGGGAAACCATATGAACTACTAAGGTCGAAGCACAAATTTGTGATTTATTGAATGAAAGTGGCCTTCGGATGTGTGACATGGATTGTGAAACCATATGAACCACTAAGGTTGAAGCACAAATTTGTGATTTATTGAATGAAAGTGGCCTTCTGATGCGTGTGGATTGTGAAACCATATGAACCACGAGGGTTGAAGCACAAATTTGTGATTTATTGAATGAAAGTGGCCTTTTGATGCGTGTGGATTGTGAAACCATATGAACCACTAGGGTTGAAGCACAAATTTGTGATTTATTGAATGAAAGTGGCCTTCGGATGCATGACATGGGTTGTGAAACCATACGAACCACTAGGGTTGAAGCACAAATTTGTGATTTATGGAATGAAAGTGGCCTTCGGATGCGTGACATGGGTTGTGAAACCATATGAACCACTAGGGTTGAAGCACAAATTTGTGATTTATTGAATGAAAGTGGCCTTCGGATGCGTGTGGATTGGGAAACCATATGAACCTCTAGAGTTGAAGCACAAATTTGTGATTTATTGAATGAAAGTGGCCTTTTGATGCGTGTGGATTGGGAAACCATATGAACCTCGAGGGTTGAAGCACAAATTTGTGATTTATTGAATGAAAGTGGCCTTTTGATGCGTGTGGATTGTGAAACCATATGAACCACTAGGGTTGAAGCACAAATTTGTGATTTATTGAATGAAAGTGGCCTTCGGATGCGTGACATGGGTTGTGAAACCATATGAACCACTAGGGTTGAAGCACAAATTTGTGATTTATTGAATGAAAGTGGCCTTCGGATGCATGTGGATTGGGAAACCATATGAACCTCTAGGGTTGAAGCACAAATTTCTGATTTATTGAATGAAAGTGGCCTTCGGATGCGTGTGGATTGTGAAACCATATGAACCACTAGGGTTGAAGCACAAATTTGTGATTTATTGAATGAAAGTGGCCTTCGGATGCGTGACATGGGTTGTGAAACCATATGAACCACTAGGGTTGAAGCACAAATTTGTGATTTATTGAATGAAAGTGGCCTTCGGATGCGTGACATGGGTTGTGAAACCATATGAACAACTAGGGTTGAAGCACAAATTTGTGATTTATTGAATGAAAGTGGCCTTTTGATGCATGTGGATTGGGAAACCATATGAACCACTAAGGTCGAAGCACAAATTTGTGATTTATTGAATGAAAGTGGCCTTCGGATGCGTGACATGGATTGTGAAACCATATGAACCACTAAGGTTGAAGCACAAATTTGTGATTTATTGAATGAAAGTGGCCTTCTGATGCGTGTGGATTGTGAAACCATATGAACCACGAGGGTTGAAGCACAAATTTGTGATTTATTGAATGAAAGTGGCCTTTTGATGCGTGTGGATTGTGAAACCATATGAACCACTAGGGTTGAAGCACAAATTTGTGATTTATTGAATGAAAGTGGCCTTCGGATGCATGACATGGGTTGTGAAACCATACGAACCACTAGGGTTGAAGCACAAATTTGTGATTTATTGAATGAAAGTGGCCTTCGGATGCGTGACATGGGTTGTGAAACCATATGAACCACTAGGGTTGAAGCACAAATTTGTGATTTATTGAATGAAAGTGGCTTTCGGATGCGTGACATGGGTTGTGAAACCATATGAACCACTAGGGTTGAAGCACAAATTTGTGATTTATTGAATGAAAGTGGCCTTCGGATGCGTGTGGATTGGGAAACCATATGAACCTCTAGGGTTGAAGCACAAATTTGTGATTTATTGAATGAAAGTGGCCTTTTGATGCGTGTGGATTGTGAAACCATATGAACCTCGAGGGTTGAAGCACAAATTTGTGATTTATTGAATGAAAGTGGCCTTCTGATGCGTGTGGATTGTAAAACCATATGAACCACTAGGGTTGAAGCACAAATTTGTGATTTATTGAATGAAAGTGGCCTTCGGATGCGTGAGATGGGTTGTGAAACCATATGAACCACTAGGGTTCAAGCACAAATTTGTGATTTATTGAATGAAAGTGGCCTTCGGATGCGTGACATGGGTTGTGAAACCATATGAACCACTAGGGTTGAAGCACAATTTTTTATTTATTGAATGAAAGTGGCCTTCGGATGCGTGTGGATTGGGAAACCATATGAACCTCCAGGGTTGAAGCACAAATTTGTGATTTATTGAATGAAAGTGGCCTTTTGATACGTGTGGATTGTGAAACCATATGAACCTCGAGGGTTGAAGCACAAATTTGTGATTTATTGAATGAAAGTGGCCTTCTGATGCGTGTGGATTGGGAAACCATATGAACCTCTAGGGTTGAAGCACAAATTTGTGATTTATTGAATGAAAGTGGCCTTCGGATGCGTGTGGATTGGGAAACCATATGAACCTCTAGGGTTGAAGCACAAATTTGTGATTTATTGAATGAAAGTGGCCTTTTGATCCGTGTGGATTGTGAAACCATATGAACCTCGAGGGTTGAAGCACAAATTTGTGATTTATTGAATGAAAGTGGCCTTCTGATGCGTGTGGATTGTAAAACCATATGAACCACTAGGGTTGAAGCACAAATTTGTGATTTATTGAATGAAAGTGGCCTTCGGATGCGTGTGGATTGGGAAACCATATGAACCTCGAGGGTTGAAGCACAAATTTGTGATTTATTGAATGAAAGTGGCCTTTTGATGCGTGTGGATTGTGAAACCATATGAACCACTAGGGTTGAAGCACAAATTTGTGATTTATTGAATGAAAGTGGCCTTCGGATGCATGACATGGGTTGTGAAACCATATGAACCACTAGGGTTGAAGCACAAATTTGTGATTTATTGAATGAAAGTGGCCTTCGGATGCGTGTGGATTGGGAAACCATATGAACCTCTAGGGTTGAAGCACAAATTTGTGATTTATTGAATGAAAGTGGCCTTTTGATCCGTGTGGATTGTGAAACCATATGAACCTCGAGGGTTGAAGCACAAATTTGTGATTTATTGAATGAAAGTGGCCTTCTGATGCATGTAGATTGTAAAACCATATGAACCACTAGGGTTGAAGCACAAATTTGTGATTTATTGAATGAAAGTGGCCTTCGGATGCGTGTGGATTGGGAAACCATATGAACCTCGAGGGTTGAAGCACAAATTTGTGATTTATTGAATGAAAGTGGCCTTTTGATGCGTGTGGATTGTGAAACCATATGAACCACTAGGGTTGAAGCACAAATTTGTGATTTATTCAATGAAAATGGCCTTGGGATGTGTGACATGGGTTGTGAAACCATATGAACCTCAAGGGTTGAAGCACAAATTTGTGATTTATTGAATGAAAGTGGCCTTTTGATGCGTGTGGATTGTGAAACCATATGAACCACTAGGGTTGAAGCACAAATTTGTGATTTATTGAATGAAAGTGGCCTTCGGATGCATGACATGGGTTGTGAAACCATACGAACCACTAGGGTTGAAGCACAAATTTGTGATTTGTTGAATGAAAGTGGCCTTCGGATGCGTGACATGGGTTGTGAAACCATATGAACCACTAGGGTTGAAGCACAAATTTGTGATTTATTGAATGAAAGTGGCCTTCGGATGCGTGACATGGGTTGTGAAACCATATGAACAACTAGGGTTGAAGCACAAATTTGTGATTTATTGAATGAAAGTGGCCTTTTGATGCGTGTGGATTGTGAAACCATATGAACCTCGAGGGTTGAAGCACAAATTTGTGATTTATTGAATGAAAGTGGCCTTCTGATACGTGACATGGGTTGTGAAACCATATGAACCTCGAGGGTTGAAGCACAAATTTGTGATTTATTGAATGAAAGTGGCCTTCTGATGCGTGTGGATTGTAAAACCATATGAACCACTAGGGTTGAAGCACAAATTTGTGATTTATTGAATGAAAGTGGCCTTCGGATGCCTGACATGGGTTGTGAAACCATATGAACAACTAGGGTTGAAGCACAAATTTGTGATTTATTGAATGAAAGTGGCCTTTTGATGCGTGTGGATTGTGAAACCATATGAACCTCGAGGGTTGAAGCACAAATTTGTGATTTATTGAATGAAAGTGGCCTTCTGATGCGTTTGGATTGTAAAACCATATGAACCACTAGGGTTGAAGCACAAATTTGTGATTTGTTGAATGAAAGTGGCCTTCGGATGCGTGACATGGGTTGTGAAACCATATGAACCACTAGGGTTGAAGCACAAATTTGTGATTTATTGAATGAAAGTGGCCTTCGGATGCGTGACATGGGTTGTGAAACCATATGAACAACTAGGGTTGAAGCACAAATTTGTGATTTATTGAATGAAAGTGGCCTTTTGATGCGTGTGGATTGTGAAACCATATGAACGTCTAGGGTTGAAGCACAAATTTGTGATTTATTGAATGAAAGTGGCCTTCGGATGCATGACATGGGTTGTGAAACCATATGAACCACTAGGGTTGAAGCACAAATTTGTGATTTATTGAATGAAAGTGGCCTTCGGATGCGTGTGGATTGGGAAACCATATGAACCTCTAGGGTTGAAGCACAAATTTGTGATTTATTGAATGAAAGTGGCCTTTTGATCCGTGTGGATTGTGAAACCATATGAACCTCGAGGGTTGAAGCACAAATTTGTGATTTATTGAATGAAAGTGGCCTTCTGATGCATGTAGATTGTAAAACCATATGAACCACTAGGGTTGAAGCACAAATTTGTGATTTATTGAATGAAAGTGGCCTTCGGATGCGTGTGGATTGGGAAACCATATGAACCTCGAGGGTTGAAGCACAAATTTGTGATTTATTGAATGAAAGTGGCCTTTTGATGCGTGTGGATTGTGAAACCATATGAACCACTAGGGTTGAAGCACAAATTTGTGATTTATTCAATGAAAATGGCCTTGGGATGTGTGACATGGGTTGTGAAACCATATGAACCTCAAGGGTTGAAGCACAAATTTGTGATTTATTGAATGAAAGTGGCCTTTTGATGCGTGTGGATTGTGAAACCATATGAACCACTAGGGTTGAAGCACAAATTTGTGATTTATTGAATGAAAGTGGCCTTCGGATGCATGACATGGGTTGTGAAACCATACGAACCACTAGGGTTGAAGCACAAATTTGTGATTTGTTGAATGAAAGTGGCCTTCGGATGCGTGACATGGGTTGTGAAACCATATGAACCACTAGGGTTGAAGCACAAATTTGTGATTTATTGAATGAAAGTGGCCTTCGGATGCGTGACATGGGTTGTGAAACCATATGAACAACTAGGGTTGAAGCACAAATTTGTGATTTATTGAATGAAAGTGGCCTTTTGATGCGTGTGGATTGTGAAACCATATGAACCTCGAGGGTTGAAGCACAAATTTGTGATTTATTGAATGAAAGTGGCCTTCTGATACGTGACATGGGTTGTGAAACCATATGAACCTCGAGGGTTGAAGCACAAATTTGTGATTTATTGAATGAAAGTGGCCTTCTGATGCGTGTGGATTGTAAAACCATATGAACCACTAGGGTTGAAGCACAAATTTGTGATTTATTGAATGAAAGTGGCCTTCGGATGCCTGACATGGGTTGTGAAACCATATGAACAACTAGGGTTGAAGCACAAATTTGTGATTTATTGAATGAAAGTGGCCTTTTGATGCGTGTGGATTGTGAAACCATATGAACCTCGAGGGTTGAAGCACAAATTTGTGATTTATTGAATGAAAGTGGCCTTCTGATGCGTTTGGATTGTAAAACCATATGAACCACTAGGGTTGAAGCACAAATTTGTGATTTGTTGAATGAAAGTGGCCTTCGGATGCGTGACATGGGTTGTGAAACCATATGAACCACTAGGGTTGAAGCACAAATTTGTGATTTATTGAATGAAAGTGGCCTTCGGATGCGTGACATGGGTTGTGAAACCATATGAACAACTAGGGTTGAAGCACAAATTTGTGATTTATTGAATGAAAGTGGCCTTTTGATGCGTGTGGATTGTGAAACCATATGAACGTCTAGGGTTGAAGCACAAATTTGTGATTTATTGAATGAAAGTGGCCTTCGGATGCATGACATGGGTTGTGAAACCATATGAACCACTAGGGTTGAAGCACAAATTTGTGATTTATTGAATGAAAGTGGCCTTCTGATGCGTTTGGATTGTAAAACCATATGAACCACTAGGGTTGAAGCACAAATTTGTGATTTATTGAATGAAAGTGGCCTTCGGATACATGACATGGGTTGTGAAACCATATGAACCACTAGGGTTGAAGCACAAATTTGTGATTTATTGAATGAAAGTGGCCTTCGGATGCGTGTGGATTGGGAAACCATATGAACCTCGAGGGTTGAAGCACAAATTTGTGATTTATTGAATGAAAGTGGCCTTTTGATGCGTGTGGATTGTGAAACCATATGAACCACTAGGGTTGAAGCACAAATTTGTGATTTATTGAATGAAAGTGGCCTTCGGATGCATGACATGGGTTGTGAAACCATATGAACCACTAGGGTTGAAGCACAAATTTGTGATTTATTGAATGAAAGTGGCCTTCGGATGCGTGTGGATTGGGAAACCATATGAACCTCTAGGGTTGAAGCACAAATTTGTGATTTATTGAATGAAAGTGGCCTTTTGATCCGTGTGGATTGTGAAACCATATGAACCTCGAGGGTTGAAGCACAAATTTGTGATTTATTGAATGAAAGTGGCCTTCTGATGCGTGTAGATTGTAAAACCATATGAACCACTAGGGTTGAAGCACAAATTTGTGATTTATTGAATGAAAGTGGCCTTCGGATGCGTGTGGATTGGGAAACCATATGAACCTCGAGGGTTGAAGCACAAATTTGTGATTTATTGAATGAAAGTGGCCTTTTGATGCGTGTGGATTGTGAAACCATATGAACCACTAGGGTTGAAGCACAAATTTGTGATTTATTCAATGAAAATGGCCTTGGGATGTGTGACATGGGTTGTGAAACCATATGAACCTCAAGGGTTGAAGCACAAATTTGTGATTTATTGAATGAAAGTGGCCTTTTGATGCGTGTGGATTGTGAAACCATATGAACCACTAGGGTTGAAGAACAAATTTGTGATTTATTGAATGAAAGTGGCCTTCGGATGCATGACATGGGTTGTGAAACCATACGAACCACTAGGGTTGAAGCACAAATTTGTGATTTGTTGAATGAAAGTGGCCTTCGGATGCGTGACATGGGTTGTGAAACCATATGAACCACTAGGGTTGAAGCACAAATTTGTGATTTATTGAATGAAAGTGGCCTTCGGATGCGTGACATGGGTTGTGAAACCATATGAACAACTAGGGTTGAAGCACAAATTTGTGATTTATTGAATGAAAGTGGCCTTTTGATGCGTGTGGATTGTGAAACCATATGAACCTCGAGGGTTGAAGCACAAATTTGTGATTTATTGAATGAAAGTGGCCTTCTGATACGTGACATGGGTTGTGAAACCATATGAACCTCGAGGGTTGAAGCACAAATTTGTGATTTATTGAATGAAAGTGGCCTTCTGATGCGTGTGGATTGTAAAACCATATGAACCACTAGGGTTGAAGCACAAATTTGTGATTTATTGAATGAAAGTGGCCTTCGGATGCCTGACATGGGTTGTGAAACCATATGAACAACTAGGGTTGAAGCACAAATTTGTGATTTATTGAATGAAAGTGGCCTTTTGATGCGTGTGGATTGTGAAACCATATGAACCTCGAGGGTTGAAGCACAAATTTGTGATTTATTGAATGAAAGTGGCCTTCTGATGCGTTTGGATTGTAAAACCATATGAACCACTAGGGTTGAAGCACAAATTTGTGATTTGTTGAATGAAAGTGGCCTTCGGATGCGTGACATGGGTTGTGAAACCATATGAACCACTAGGGTTGAAGCACAAATTTGTGATTTATTGAATGAAAGTGGCCTTCGGATGCGTGACATGGGTTGTGAAACCATATGAACAACTAGGGTTGAAGCACAAATTTGTGATTTATTGAATGAAAGTGGCCTTTTGATGCGTGTGGATTGTGAAACCATATGAACGTCTAGGGTTGAAGCACAAATTTGTGATTTATTGAATGAAAGTGGCCTTCGGATGCATGACATGGGTTGTGAAACCATATGAACCACTAGGGTTGAAGCACAAATTTGTGATTTATTGAATGAAAGTGGCCTTCTGATGCGTTTGGATTGTAAAACCATATGAACCACTAGGGTTGAAGCACAAATTTGTGATTTATTGAATGAAAGTGGCCTTCGGATACATGACATGGGTTGTGAAACCATATGAACCACTAGGGTTGAAGCACAAATTTGTGATTTATTGAATGAAAGTGGCCTTCGGATGCGTGTGGATTGGGAAACCATATGAACCTCTAGGGTTGAAGCAGAAATTTGTGATTTATTGAATGAAAGTGGCCTTTTGATGCGTGTGGATTGTGAAACCATATGAACCAGTAGGGTTGAAGCACAAATTTGTGATTTATTGAATGAAAGTGGCCTTCGGATGCGTGACATGGATTGTGAAACCATATGAACCACTAAGGTTGAAGCACAAATTTGTGATTTATTGAATGAAAGTGGCCTTCTGATGCGTTTGGATTGTAAAACCATATGAACAACTAGGGTTGAAGCACAAATTTGTGATTTGTTGAATGAAAGTGGCCTTCGGATGCGTGACATGGGTTGTGAAACCATATGAACCACTAGGGTTGAAGCACAAATTTGTGATTTATTGAATGAAAGTGGCCTTCGGATGCGTGACATGGGTTGTGAAACCATATGAACAACTAGGGTTGAAGCACAAATTTGTGATTTATTGAATGAAAGTGGCCTTTTGATGCGTGTGGATTGTGAAACCATATGAACGTCTAGGGTTGAAGCACAAATTTGTGATTTATTGAATGAAAGTGGCCTTCGGATGCATGACATGGGTTGTGAAACCATATGAACCACTAGGGTTGAAGCACAAATTTGTGATTTATTGAATGAAAGTGGCCTTCTGATGCGTTTGGATTGTAAAACCATATGAACCACTAGGGTTGAAGCACAAATTTGTGATTTATTGAATGAAAGTGGCCTTCGGATACATGACATGGGTTGTGAAACCATATGAACCACTAGGGTTGAAGCACAAATTTGTGATTTATTGAATGAAAGTGGCCTTCGGATGCGTGTGGATTGGGAAACCATATGAACCTCTAGGGTTGAAGCAGAAATTTGTGATTTATTGAATGAAAGTGGCCTTTTGATGCGTGTGGATTGTGAAACCATATGAACCAGTAGGGTTGAAGCACAAATTTGTGATTTATTGAATGAAAGTGGCCTTCGGATGCGTGACATGGATTGTGAAACCATATGAACCACTAAGGTTGAAGCACAAATTTGTGATTTATTGAATGAAAGTGGCCTTCGGATGCGTGACATGGGTTGTGAAACCATATGAACCACTAGGGTTGAAGCACAAATTTGTGATTTATTGAATGAAAGTGGCCTTGGTATGTCTGACATGGGTTGTGAAACCATATGAACCTCAAGGGTTGAAGCACAAATTTGTGATTTATTGAATGAAAGTGGCCTTCGGATGCGTGTGGATTGGGAAACCATATGAACCTCAAGGGTTGAAGCACAAATTTGTGATTTATTGAATGAAAGTGGCCTTTTGATGCGTGTGGATTGGGAAACCATATGAACCTCTACGGTTGAAGCACAAATTTCTGATTTATTGAATGAAAGTGGCCTTCAGATGCGTGTGGATTGTGAAACCATATGAACCACTAGGGTTGAAGCACAAATTTGTGATTTATTGAATGAAAGTGGCCTTCGGATGCGTGACATGGGTTGTGAAACCATATGAACCACTAGGGTTGAAGCACAAATTTGTAATTTATTGAATGAAAGTGGCCTTCGGATGCGTGACATGGGTTGTGAAACCATATGCACCACTAGGGTTGAAGCACAAATTTGTGATTTATTGAATGAAAGTGGCCTTCGGATGCGTGTGGATTGGGAAACCATATGAACCTCTAGGGTTGAAGCACAAATTTGTGATTTATTGAATGAAAGTGGCCTTTTGATGCGTGTGGATTGTGAAACCATATGAACCTCGAGGGTTGAAGCACAAATTTGTGATTTATTGAATGAAAATGGCCTTCGGATGCGTGACATGGGTTGTAAAACCATATGAACCACTAGGGTTGAAGCACAAATTTGTGATTTATTGAATGAAAGTGGCCTTCGGATGCGTGTGGATTGGGAAACCATATGAACCTCTAGGGTTGAAGCACAAATTTGTGATTTGTTGAATGAAAGTGGCCTTTTGATGCGTGTGGATTGGGAAACCATATGAACCTCTAGGGTTGAAGCACAAATTTGTGATTTATTGAATGAAAGTGGCCTTCGGATGCGTGACATGGGTTGTGAAACCATATGCACCACTAGGGTTGAAGCACAAATTTGTGATTTATTGAATGAAAGTGGCCTTCGGATGCGTGTGGATTGGGAAACCATATGAACCTCTAGGGTTGAAGCACAAATTTGTGATTTATTGAATGAAAGTGGCCTTTTGATGCGTGTGGATTGTGAAACCATATGAACCTCGAGGGTTGAAGCACAAATTTGTGATTTATTGAATGAAAGTGGCCTTCGGATGCGTGACATGGGTTGTAAAACCATATGAACCACTAGGGTTGAAGCACAAATTTGTGATTTATTGAATGAAAGTGGCCTTCGGATGCGTGTGGATTGGGAAACCATATGAACCTCTAGGGTTGAAGCACAAATTTGTGATTTGTTGAATGAAAGTGGCCTTTTGATGCGTGTGGATTGGGAAACCATATGAACCTCTAGGGTTGAAGCACAAATTTGTGATTTATTGAATGAAAGTGGCCTTCGGATGCGTGACATGGGTTGTGAAACCATATGAACCACTAGGGTTGAAGCACAAATTTGTGATTTATTGAATGAAAGTGGCCTTCGGATGCGTGTGGATTGGGAAACCATATGAACCTCTAGGGTTGAAGCACAAATTTGTGATTTGTTGAATGAAAGTGGCCTTTTGATGCGTGTGGATTGGGAAACCATATGAACCTCTAGGGTTGAAGCACAAATTTGTGATTTATTGAATGAAAGTGGCCTTCTTATGCGTGTGGATTGTAAAACCATATGAACCACTAGGGTTGAAGCACAAATTTTTGATTTATTGAATGAAAGTGGCCTTCGGATGCATGACATGGGTTGTGAAACCATATGAACCACTAGGGTTGAAGCACAAATTTGTGATTTATTGAATGAAAGTGGCCTTCGGATGCGTGTGGATTGGGAAACCATATGAACCTCTAGGGTTGAAGCACAAATTTGTGATTTATTGAATGAAAGTGGCCTTTTGATGCGTGTGGATTGGGAAACCATATGAACCTCTAGGGTTGAAGCACAAATTTGTGATTTATTGAATGAAAGTGGCCTTCGGATGCGTGACATGGATTGTGAAACCATATGAACCACTAAGGTTGAAGCACAAATTTGTGATTTATTGAATGAAACTGGCCTTCTGATGCGTGTGGATTGTAAAACCATATGAACCACGAGGGTTGAAGCACAAATTTGTGATTTATTGAATGAAAGTGGCCTTTTGATGCGTATGGATTGTGAAACCATATGAACCACTAGGGTTGAAGCACAAATTTGTGATTTATTGAATGAAAGTGGCCTTGGGATGTGTGACATGGGTTGTGAAACCATATGAACCTCAAGGGTTGAAGCACAAATTTGTGATTTATTGAATAAAAGTGGCCTTTTGATGCGTGTGGATTGTGAAACCATATGAACCACTAGGGTTGAAGCACAAATTTGTGATTTATTGAATGAAAGTGGCCTTCGGATGCATGACATGGGTTGTGAAACCATACGAACCACTAGGGTTGAAGCACAAATTTGTGATTTATTGAATGAAAGTGGCCTTCGGATGCGTGTGGATTGGGAAACCATATGAACCTCTAGGGTTGAAGCACAAATTTGTGATTTATTGAATGAAAGTGGGCTTTTGATGCGTGTGGATTGGGAAACCATACGAACCACTAGGGTTGAAGCACAAATTTGTGATTTATTGAATGAAAGTGGCCTTCGGATGCGTGTGGATTGGGAAACCATATGAACCTCTAGGGTTGAAGCACAAATTTGTGATTTATTGAATGAAAGTGGGCTTTTGATGCGTGTGGATTGGGAAACCATACGAACCACTAGGATTGAAGCACAAATTTGTGATTTATTGAATGAAAGTGGCCTTCGGATGCGTGTGGATTGGGAAACCATATGAACCTCTAGGGTTGAAGCACAAATTTGTGATTTATTGAATGAAAGTGGCATTTTGATGCGTGTGGATTGGGAAACCATATGAACCTCGTGGGTTGAAGCACAAATTTGTGATTTATTGAATGAAAGTGGCCTTTTGATGCGTGTGGATTGTGAAACCATATGAACCTCGAGGGTTGAAGCACAAATTTGTGATTTATTGAATGAAAGTGGCCTTGGGATGTGTGACATGGGTTGTGAAACCATATGAACCTCAAGGGTTGAAGCACAAATTTGTGATTTATTGAATGAAAGTGGCCTTTTGATGCGTGTGGATTGTGAAACCATATGAACCAGTAGGGTTGAAGCACAAATTTGTGATTTATTGAATGAAAGTGGCCTTCGGATGCGTGACATGGGTTGTGAAACCATACGAACCACTAGGGTTGAAGCACAAATTTGTGATTTATTGAATGAAAGTGGCTTTTGATGCGTGACATGGGTTGTGAAACCATATGAACCACTAGGGTTGAAGCACAAATTTGTGATTTATTGAATGAAAGTGGCCTTCGGATGCGTGTGGATTAGGAAACCATATGAACCTCTAGGGTTGAAGCACAAATTTGTGATTTATTGAATGAAAGTGGCCTTCGGATGCGTGACATGGGTTGTGAAACCATATGAACCTCAAGGGTTGAAGCACAAATTTGTGATTTATTTTATGAAAGTGGCCTTTTGATGCGTGTGGATTGTGAAACCATATGAACCACTAGGGTTGAAGAACAAATTTGTGATTTATTGGATGAAAGTGGCCTTCGAATACGTGACATGGGTTGTGAAACCATACGAACCACTAGGGTTGAAGCACAAATTTGTGATTTATTGAATGAAAGTGGCCTTCGGATGCGTGACATGGGTTGTGAAACCATATGAACCACTAGGGTTGAAGCAGAAATTTGTGATTTATTGAATGAAAGTGGCCTTCGGATGCGTGACATGGGTTGTGAAACCATACGAACCACTAAGGTTGAAGCACAAATTTGTGATTTATTGAATGAAAGTGGCCTTCAAAGGCGTGACATCGGTTGTGAAACCATATGAACCGCTAGGGGTGAAGCACAAATTTGTGATTTGCTTAATGAAAGTGGCCTTCGGATGCGTGACATGGGTTGTGAAACCATATGAACCACTAGGGTTGAAGCACAAATTTGTGATTTATTGAATGAAAGTGGCCTTCGGATGCGTGACATGGGTTGTGAAACCATATGAACCACTAGGGTTGAAGCACAAATTTGTGATTTATTGAATGAAAGTGGCCTTCAAAGGCGTGACATCGGTTGTGAAACCATATGAACCGCTAGGGGTGAAGCACAAATTTGTGATTTGCTTAATGAAAGTTGCCTTCGGATGCGTGACATGGGTTGTAAAACCATATGAACCACTAAGGTTGAAGCACAAATTTGTGATTTATTGAGTGAAAGTAGCCTTCGGAGGCATGACATGGGTTGTGAAACCATATGAACAACTAGGGTTGAAGCACAAATTTGTGATTTATTGAATGAAAGTGGCCTTCGGATGCGTGACATGGGTTGTGAAACCATACGAACCACTAAGGTTGAAGCACAAATTTGTGATTTATTGAATGAAAGTGGCCTTCAAAGGCGTGACATGGGTTGTGAAACCATATGAACAACTAGGGGTGAAGCACAAATTTGTGATTTGCTTAATGAAAGTGGAATTGGGATGCGTGACATGGGTTGTGAAACTATATGAACCACTAAGGTTGAAGCACAAATTTGTGGTTTATTGAATGAAAGTGGCCTTTTGATGCGTGTGGATTGGGAAAGCATATGAACCTCGAGGGTTGAAGCACAAATTTGTGATTTATTGAATGAAAGTGGCCTTTTGATGCGTGTGGATTGTGAAACCATATGAACCACTAGGGTTGAAGCACAAATTTGTGATTTATTGAATGAAAGTGGCCTTCGGATGCATGACATGGGTTGTGAAACCATATGAACCACTAGGGTTGAAGCACAAATTTGTGATTTATTGAATGAAAGTGGCCTTCGGATGCGTGTGGATTGGGAAACCATATGAACCTCTAGGGTTGAAGCACAAATTTGTGATTTATTGAATGAAAGTGGCCTTTTGATCCGTGTGGATTGTGAAACCATATGAACCTCGAGGGTTGAAGCACAAATTTGTGATTTATTGAATGAAAGTGGCCTTCTGATGCGTGTGGATTGTAATACCATATGAACCACTAGGGTTGAAGCACAAATTTGTGATTTATTGAATGAAAGTGGCCTTCGGATGCGTGTGGATTGTGAAACCATATGAACCTCGAGGGTTGAAGCACAAATTTGTGATTTATTGAATGAAAGTGGCCTTTTGATGCGTGTGGATTGTGAAACCATATGAACCACTAGGGTTGAAGCACAAATTTGTGATTTATTCAATGAAAGTGGCCTTGGGATGTGTGACATGGGTTGTGAAACCATATGAACCTCAAGGGTTGAAGCACAAATTTGTGATTTATTGAATGAAAGTGGCCTTTTGATGCGTGTGGATTGTGAAACCATATGAACCACTAGGGTTGAAGCACAAATTTGTGATTTATTGAATGAAAGTGGCCTTCGGATGCATGACATGGGTTGTGAAACCATACGAACCACTAGGGTTGAAGCACAAATTTGTGATTTGTTGAATGAAAGTGGCCTTCGGATGCGTGACATGGGTTGTGAAACCATATGAACCACTAGGGTTGAAGCACAAATTTGTGATTTATTGAATGAAAGTGGCCTTCGGATGCGTGACATGGGTTGTGAAACCATATGAACAACTAGGGTTGAAGCACAAATTTGTGATTTATTGAATGAAAGTGGCCTTTTGATGCGTGTGGATTGGGAAACCATATGAACTACTAAGGTCGAAGCACAAATTTGTGATTTATTGAATGAAAGTGGCCTTCGGATGTGTGACATGGATTGTGAAACCATATGAACCACTAAGGTTGAAGCACAAATTTGTGATTTATTGAATGAAAGTGGCCTTCTGATGCGTGTGGATTGTGAAACCATATGAACCACTAGGGTTGAAGCACAAATTTGTGATTTATTGAATGAAAGTGGCCTTCGGATGCCTGACATGGGTTGTGAAACCATATGAACAACTAGGGTTGAAGCACAAATTTGTGATTTATTGAATGAAAGTGGCCTTTTGATGCGTGTGGATTGTGAAACCATATGAACCTCGAGGGTTGAAGCACAAATTTGTGATTTATTGAATGAAAGTGGCCTTCTGATGCGTTTGGATTGTAAAACCATATGAACCACTAGGGTTGAAGCACAAATTTGTGATTTGTTGAATGAAAGTGGCCTTCGGATGCGTGACATGGGTTGTGAAACCATATGAACCACTAGGGTTGAAGCACAAATTTGTGATTTATTGAATGAAAGTGGCCTTCGGATGCGTGACATGGGTTGTGAAACCATATGAACAACTAGGGTTGAAGCACAAATTTGTGATTTATTGAATGAAAGTGGCCTTTTGATGCGTGTGGATTGTGAAACCATATGAACCTCTAGGGTTGAAGCACAAATTTGTGATTTATTGAATGAAAGTGGCCTTCGGATGCATGACATGGGTTGTGAAACCATATGAACCACTAGGGTTGAAGCACAAATTTGTGATTTATTGAATGAAAGTGGCCTTCTGATGCGTTTGGATTGTAAAACCATATGAACCACTAGGGTTGAAGCACAAATTTGTGATTTATTGAATGAAAGTGGCCTTCGGATACATGACATGGGTTGTGAAACCATATGAACCACTAGGGTTGAAGCACAAATTTGTGATTTATTGAATGAAAGTGGCCTTTTGATGCGTGTGGATTGTGAAACCATATGAACCTCGAGGGTTGAAGCACAAATTTGTGATTTATTGAATGAAAGTGGCCTTCTGATGCGTTTGGATTGTAAAACCATATGAACCACTAGGGTTGAAGCACAAATTTGTGATTTGTTGAATGAAAGTGGCCTTCGGATGCGTGACATGGGTTGTGAAACCATATGAACAACTAGGGTTGAAGCACAAATTTGTGATTTATTGAATGAAAGTGGCCTTTTGATGCGTGTGGATTGTGAAACCATATGAACCTCGAGGGTTGAAGCACAAATTTGTGATTTATTGAATGAAAGTGGCCTTCTGATACGTGTGGATTGTAAAACCATATGAACCACTAGGGTTGAAGCACAAATTTGTGATTTATTGAATGAAAGTGGCCTTCGGATGCATGACATGGGTTGTGAAACCATATGAACCACTAGGGTTGAAGCACAAATTTGTGATTTATTGAATGAAAGTGGCCTTCGGATGCGTGTGGATTGGGAAACCATATGAACCTCTAGGGTTGAAGCACAAATTTGTGATTTATTGAATGAAAGTGGCCTTTTGATGCGTGTGGATTGTGAAACCATATGAACCAGTAGGGTTGAAGCACAAATTTGTGATTTATTGAATGAAAGTGGCCTTCGGATGCCTGACATGGGTTGTGAAACCATATGAACAACTAGGGTTGAAGCACAAATTTGTGATTTATTGAATGAAAGTGGCCTTTTGATGCGTGTGGATTGTGAAACCATATGAACCACTAAGGTTGAAGCACAAATTTGTGATTTATTGAATGAAAGTGGCCTTCGGATGCGTGACATGGGTTGTGAAACCATATGAACCACTAGGGTTGAAGCACAAATTTGTGATTTATTGAATGAAAGTGGCCTTGGTATGTGTGACATGGGTTGTGAAACCATATGAACCTCAAGGGTTGAAGCACAAATTTGTGATTTATTGAATGAAAGTGGCCTTCGGATGCGTGTGGATTGGGAAACCATATGAACCTCAAGGGTTGAAGCACAAATTTGTGATTTATTGAATGAAAGTGGCCTTTTGATGCGTGTGGATTGGGAAACCATATGAACCTCTACGGTTGAAGCACAAATTTCTGATTTATTGAATGAAAGTGGCCTTCAGATGCGTGTGGATTGTGAAACCATATGAACCACTAGGGTTGAAGCACAAATTTGTGATTTATTGAATGAAAGTGGCCTTCGGATTCGTGACATGGGTTGTGAAACCATATGAACCACTAGGGTTGAAGCACAAATTTGTAATTTATTGAATGAAAGTGGCCTTCGGATGCGTGACATGGGTTGTGAAACCATATGCACCACTAGGGTTGAAGCACAAATTTGTGATTTATTGAATGAAAGTGGCCTTCGGATGCGTGTGGATTGGGAAACCATATGAACCTCTAGGGTTGAAGCACAAATTTGTGATTTATTGAATGAAAGTGGCCTTTTGATGCGTGTGGATTGTGAAACCATATGAACCTCTAGGGTTGAAGCACAAATTTGTGATTTATTGAATGAAAGTGGCCTTCGGATGCGTGTGGATTGGGAAACCATATGAACCTCTAGGGTTGAAGCACAAATTTGTGATTTGTTGAATGAAAGTGGCCTTTTGATGCGTGTGGATTGGGAAACCATATGAACCTCTAGGGTTGAAGCACAAATTTGTGATTTATTGAATGAAAGTGGCCTTCTTATGCGTGTGGATTGTAAAACCATATGAACCACTAGGGTTGAAGCACAAATTTTTGATTTATTGAATGAAAGTGGCCTTCGGATGCATGACATGGGTTGTGAAACCATATGAACCACTAGGGTTGAAGCACAAATTTGTGATTTATTGAATGAAAGTGGCCTTCGGATGCGTGTGGATTGGGAAACCATATGAACCTCTAGGGTTGAAGCACAAATTTGTGATTTATTGAATGAAAGTGGCCTTTTGATGCGTGTGGATTGGGAAACCATATGAACCTCTAGGGTTGAAGCACAAATTTGTGATTTATTGAATGAAAGTAGCCTTCGGATGCGTGACATGGATTGTGAAACCATATGAACCACTAAGGTTGAAGCACAAATTTGTGATTTATTGAATGAAACTGGCCTTCTGATGCGTGTGGATTGTGAAACCATATGAACCACGAGGGTTGAAGCACAAATTTGTGATTTATTGAATGAAAGTGGCCTTTTGATGCGTATGGATTGTGAAACCATATGAACCACTAGGGTTGAAGCACAAATTTGTGATTTATTGAATGAAAGTGGCCTTCGGATGCATGACATGGGTTGTGAAACCATACGAACCACTAGGGTTGAAGCACAAATTTGTGATTTATTGAATGAAAGTGGCCTTCGGATGCGTGTGGATTGGGAAACCATATGAACCTCTAGGGTTGAAGCACAAATTTGTGATTTATTGAATGAAAGTGGGCTTTTGATGCGTGTGGATTGGGAAACCATACGAACCACTAGGGTTGAAGCACAAATTTGTGATTTATTGAATGAAAGTGGCCTTCGGATGCGTGTGGATTGGGAAACCATATGAACCTCTAGGGTTGAAGCACAAATTTGTGATTTATTGAATGAAAGTGGCATTTTGATGCGTGTGGATTGGGAAACCATATGAACCTCGTGGGTTGAAGCACAAATTTGTGATTTATTGAATGAAAGTGGCCTTTTGATGCGTGTGGATTGTGAAACCATATGAACCACTAGGGTTGAAGCACAAATTTGTGATTTATTGAATGAAAGTGGCCTTGGGATGTGTGACATGGGTTGTGAAACCATATGAACCTCAAGGGTTGAAGCACAAATTTGTGATTTATTGAATGAAAGTGGCCTTTTGATGCGTGTGGATTGTGAAACCATATGAACCACTAGGGTTGAAGCACAAATTTGTGATTTATTGAATGAAAGTGGCCTTCGGATGCATGACATGGGTTGTGAAACCATACGAACCACTAGGGTTGAAGCACAAATTTGTGATTTATTGAATGAAAGTGGCCTTCGGATGCGTGACATGGGTTGTGAAACCATATGAACCACTAGGGTTGAAGCACAAATTTGTGATTTATTGAATGAAAGTGGCCTTCTGATGCGTGTGGATTGGGAAACCATATGAACCACTAAGGTCGAAGCACAAATTTGTGATTTATTGAATGAAAGTGGCCTTCAAAGGCGTGACATCGGTTGTGAAACCATATGAACCGCTAGGGGTGAAGCACAAATTTGTGATTTGCTTAATGAAAGTGGCCTTCGGATGCGTGACATGGGTTGTGAAACCATATGAACCACTAGGGTTGAAGCACAAATTTGTGATTTATTGAATGAAAGTGGCCTTCGGATGCGTGACATGGGTTGTGAAACCATATGAACCACTAGGGTTGAAGCACAAATTTGTGATTTATTGAATGAAAGTGGCCTTCGGATGCGTGTGGATTGGGAAACCATATGGACCTCTAGGGTTGAAGCACAAATTTGTGATTTATTGAATGAAAGTGGCCTTTTGATGCGTGTGGATTGGGAAACCATATGAACCACTAAGGTCGAAGCACAAATTTGTGATTTATTGAATGAAAGTGGCCTTCGGATGCGTGACATGGATTGTGAAACCATATGAACCACTAAGGTTGAAGCACAAATTTGTGATTTATTGAATGAAAGTGGCCTTCTGATGCGTGTGGATTGTGAAACCATATGAACCACGAGGGTTGAAGCACAAATTTGTGATTTATTGAATGAAAGTGGCCTTTTGATGCGTGTGGATTGTGAAACCATATGAACCTGTAGGGTTGAAGCACAAATTTGTGATTTATTGAATGAAAGTGGCCTTCGGATGCGTGACATGGGTTGTGAAACCATACGAACCACTAGGGTTGAAGCACAAATTTGTGATTTATTGAATGAAAGTGGCTTTTGATGCGTGACATGGGTTGTGAAACCATATGAACCACTAGGGTTGAAGCACAAATTTGTGATTTATTGAATGAAAGTGGCCTTCGGATGAGTGTGGATTGGGAAACCATATGAACCTCTAGGGTTGAAGCACAAATTTGTGATTTATTGAATGAAAGTGGCCTTCGGATGCGTGACATGGGTTGTGAAACCATATGAACCTCAAGGGTTGAAGCACAAATTTGTGATTTATTTTATGAAAGTGGCCTTTTGATGCGTGTGGATTGTGAAACCATATGAACCACTAGGGTTGAAGAACAAATTTGTGATTTATTGGATGAAAGTGGCCTTCGAATGCGTGACATGGGTTGTGAAACCATACGAACCACTAGGGTTGAAGCACAAATTTGTGATTTATTGAATGAAAGTGGCCTTCGGATGCGTGACATGGGTTGTGAAACCATATGAACCACTAGGGTTGAAGCACAAATTTGTGATTTATTGAATGAAAGTGGCCTTCGGATGCGTGACATGGGTTGTGAAACCATACGAACCACTAAGGTTGAAGCACAAATTTGTGATTTATTGAATGAAAGTGGCCTTCAAAGGCGTGACATCGGTTGTGAAACCATATGAACCGCTAGGGGTGAAGCACAAATTTGTGATTTGCTTAATGAAAGTGGCCTTCGGATGCGTGACATGGGTTGTGAAACCATATGAACCACTAGGGTTGAAGCACAAATTTGTGATTTATTGAATGAAAGTGGCCTTCGGATGCGTGACATGGGTTGTGAAACCATATGAACCACTAGGGTTGAAGCACAAATTTGTGATTTATTGAATGAAAGTGGCCTTCAAAGGCGTGACATCGGTTGTGAAACCATATGAACCGCTAGGGGTGAAGCACAAATTTGTGATTTGCTTAATGAAAGTGGCCTTCGGATGCGTGACATGGGTTGTAAAACCATATGAACCACTAAGGTTGAAGCACAAATTTGTGATTTATTGAGTGAAAGTAGCCTTCGGAGGTATGACATGGGTTGTGAAACCATATGAACAACTAGGGTTGAAGCACAAATTTGTGATTTATTTTATGAAAGTGGCCTTCTGATGCGTGTGGATTGTAAAACCATATGAACCACTAAGGTCGAAGCACAAATTTGTGATTTATTGAATGAAAGTGGCCTTCGGATGCGTGACATGGATTGTGAAACCATATGAACCACTAAGGTTGAAGCACAAATTTGTGATTTATTGAATGAAAGTGGCCTTCTGATCCGTGTGGATTGTGAAACCATATGAACCACGAGGGTTGAAGCACAAATTTGTGATTTATTGAATGAAAGTGGCCTTTTGATGCGTGTGGATTGGGAAACCATATGAACCTCGAGGGTTGAAGCACAAATTTGTGATTTATTGAATGAAAGTGGCCTTTTGATGCGTGTGGATTGTGAAACCATATGAACCACTAGGGTTGAAGCACAAATTTGTGATTTATTGAATGAAAGTGGCCTTCGGATGCGTGACATGGGTTGTGAAACCATATGAACCACTAGGGTTGAAGCACAAATTTGTGATTTATTGAATGAAAGTGGCCTTCGGATGCGTGTGGATTGGGAAACCATATGAACCTCTAGGGTTGAAGCACAAATTTGTGATTTATTGAATGAAAGTGGCCTTTTGATGCGTGTGGATTGGGAAACCATATGAACCACTAAGGTCGAAGCACAAATTTGTGATTTATTGAATGAAAGTGGCCTTCGGATGCGTGACATGGATTGTGACACCATATGAACCACTAAGGTTGAAGCACAAATTTGTGATTTATTGAATGAAAGTGGCCTTCGGATGCGTGTGGATTGGGAAACCATATGAACCTCTAGGGTTGAAGCACAAATTTGTGATTTATTGAATGAAAGTGGCCTTTTGATGCGTGTGGATTGGGAAACCATATGAACCTCTAGGGTTGAAGCACAAATTTTTGATTTATTGAATGAAAGTGGCCTTCTGATGCGTGTGGATTGTAAAACCATATGAACCACTAGGGTTGAAGCACAAATTTGTGATTTATTGAATGAAAGTGGCCTTCGGATGCGTGACATGGGTTGTGAAACCATACGAACCACTAAGGTTGAAGCACAAATTTGTGATTTATTGAATGAAAGTGGCCTTCAAAGGCGTGACATGGGTTGTGAAACCATATGAACAACTAGGGGTGAAGCACAAATATTGCTTAATGAAAGTGGAATTGGGATGCGTGACATGGGTTGTGAAACTATATGAACCACTAAGGTTGAAGCACAAATTTGTGATTTATTGAATGAAAGTGGCCTTTTGATGCTTGTGGATTGGGAAAGCATATGAACCTCGAGGGTTGAAGCACAAATTTGTGATTTATTGAATGAAAGTGGCCTTTTGATGTGTGTGGATTGTGAAACCATATGAACCACTAGGGTTGAAGCACAAATTTGTGATTTATTGAATGAAAGTGGCCTTCGGATGCGTGACATGGGTTGTGAAACCATATGAACCACTAGGGTTGAAGCACAAATTTGTGATTTATTGAATGAAAGTGGCTTTCGGATGCGTGACATGGGTTGTGAAACCATATGAACCACTAGGGTTGAAGCACAAATTTGTGATTTATTGAATGAAAGTGGCCTTCGGATGCGTGACATGGGTTGTGAAACCATATGAACCACTAGGGTTGAAGCACAAATTTGTGATTTATTGAATGAAAGTGGCCTTCGGATGCGTGTGGATTGGGAAACCATATGAACCTCTAGGGTTGAAGCACAAATTTGTGATTTATTGAATGAAAGTGGCCTTTTGATGCGTGTGGATTGGGAAACCATATGAACCACTAAGGTCGAAGCACAAATTTGTGATTTATTGAATGAAAGTGGCCTTCTGATGCGTGTGGATTGTGAAACCATATGAACCACGAGGGTGGAAGCACAACTTTGTGATTTATTGAATGAAAGTGGCCTTTTGATGCGTGTGGATTGTGAAACCATATGAACCACTAGGGTTGAAGCACAAATTTGTGATTTATTGAATGAAAGTGGCCTTGGGATGCGTGACATGGGTTGTGAAACCATATGAACCTCAAGGGTTGAAGCACAAATTTGTGATTTATTGAATGAAAGTGGCCTTTTGATGCGTGTGGATTGTGAAACCATATGAACCACTAGGGTTGAAGCACAAATTTGTGATTTATTGGATGAAAGTGGCCTTCGAATGCGTGACATGGGTTGAGAAACCATACGAACCACTAGGGTTGAAGCACAAATTTGTGATTTATTGAATGAAAGTGGCCTTCGGATGCGTGACATGGGTTGTGAAACCATATGAACCACTAGGGTTGAAGCACAAATTTGTGATTTATTGAATGAAAGTGGCCTTCGGATGCGTGACATGGGTTGTGAAACCATACGAACCACTAAGGTTGAAGCACAAATTTGTGATTTATTGAATGAAAGTGGCCTTCAAAGGCGTGACATCGGTTGTGAAACCATATGAACCGCTAGGGGTGAAGCACAAATTTGTGATTTGCTTAATGAAAGTGGCCTTCGGATGCGTGACATGGGTTGTGAAACCATATGAACCACTAAGGTTGAAGCACAAATTTGTGATTTATTGAGTGAAAGTAGCCTTCGGAGGCATGACATGGGTTGTGAAACCATATGAACAACTAGGGTTGAAGCACAAATTTGTGATTTATTTTATGAAAGTGGCCTTCTGATGCGTGTGGATTGTAAAACCATATGAACCACTAAGGTCGAAGCACAAATTTGTGATTTATTGAATGAAAGTGGCCTTCGGATGCGTGACATGGATTGTGAAACCATATGAACCACTAAGGTTGAAGCACAAATTTGTGATTTATTGAATGAAAGTGGCCTTCTGATGCGTGTGGATTGTGAAACCATATGAACCACGAGGGTTGAAGCACAAATTTGTGATTTATTGAATGAAAGTGGCCTTCTGATGCGTGTGGATTGTGAAACCATATGAACCACGAGGGTTGAAGCACAAATTTGTGATTTATTGAATGAAAGTGGCCTTCGGATGCGTGACATGGATTGTGAAACCATATGAACCACTTAGGTTGAAGCACAAATTTGTGATTTATTGAATGAAAGTGGCCTTCTGATGCGTGTGGATTGTGAAACCATATGAACCACGAGGGTTGAAGCACAAATTTGTGATTTATTGAATGAAAGTGGCCTTCTGATGCGTGTGGATTGTGAAACCATATGAACCACGAGGGTTGAAGCACAAATTTGTGATTTATTGAATGAAAGTGGCCTTCGGATGCGTGACATGGATTGTGAAACCATATGAACCACTAAGGTTGAAGCACAAATTTGTGATTTATTGAATGAAAGTGGCCTTCTGATGCGTGTGGATTGTGAAACCATATGAACCACGAGGGTTGAAGCACAAATTTGTGATTTATTGAATGAAAGTGGCCTTTTGATGCGTGTGGATTGGGAAACCATATGAACCTCTAGGGTTGAAGCACAAATTTGTGATTTATTGAATGAAAGTGGCCTTTTGATGCGTGTGGATTGGGAAACCATATGAACCTCTAGGGTTGAAGCACAAATTTGTGATTTATTGAATGAAAGTGGCCTTCTGATGCGTGTGGATTGTAAAACCATATGAACCACTAGGGTTGAAGCACAAATTTGTGATTTATTGAATGAAAGTGGCCTTCGGATGCGTGACATGGGTTGTGAAACCATACGAACCACTAAGGTTGAAGCACAAATTTGTGATTTATTGAATGAAAGTGGCCTTCAAAGGCGTGACATGGGTTGTGAAACCATATGAACCGCTAGGGGTGAAGCAGAAATTTGTGATTTGCTTAATGAAAGTAGCCTTCGGATGCGTGACATGGGTTGTGAAACTATATGAACCACTAAGGTTGAAGCACAAATTTGTGGTTTATTGAATGAAAGTGGCCTTTTGATGCGTGTGGATTGGGAAAGCATATGAACCTCGAGGGTTGAAGCACAAATTTGTGATTTATTGAATGAAAGTGGCCTTTTGATGCGTGTGGATTGTGAAACCATATGAACCACTAGGGTTGAAGCACAAATTTGTGATTTATTGAATGAAAGTGGCCTTCGGATGCGTGACATGGGTTGTGAAACCATATGAACCACTAGGGTTGAAGCACAAATTTGTGATTTATTGAATGAAAGTGGCCTTCGGATGCGTGTGGATTGGGAAACCATATGAACCTCTAGGGTTGAAGCACAAATTTGTGATTTATTGAATGAAAGTGGCCTTTTGATGCGTGTGGATTGGGAAACCATATGAACCTCTAGGGTTGAAGCACAAATTTGTGATTTATTGAATGAAAGTGGCCTTTTGATGCGTGTGGATTGGGAAACCATATGAACCTCTAGGGTTGAAGCACAAATTTGTGATTTATTGAATGAAAGTGGCCTTCTGATGCGTGTGGATTGTAAAACCATATGAACCACTAGGGTTGAAGCACAAATTTGTGATTTATTGAATGAAAGTGGCCTTCGGATGCGTGACATGGGTTGTGAAACCATACGAACCACTAAGGTTGAAGCACAAATTTGTGATTTATTGAATGAAAGTGGTCTTCAAAGGCGTGACATGGGTTGTGAAACCATATGAACCGCTAGGGGTGAAGCAGAAATTTGTGATTTGCTTAATGAAAGTGGCCTTCGGATGCGTGACATGGGTTGTGAAACTATATGAACCACTAAGGTTGAAGCACAAATTTGTGGTTTATTGAATGAAAGTGGCCTTTTGATGCGTGTGGATTGGGAAAGCATATGAACCTCGAGGGTTGAAGCACAAATTTGTGATTTATTGAATGAAAGTGGCCTTTTGATGCGTGTGGATTGTGAAACCATATGAACCACTAGGGTTGAAGCACAAATTTGTGATTTATTGAATGAAAGTGGCCTTCGGATGCGTGACATGGGTTGTGAAACCATATGAACCACTAGGGTTGAAGCACAAATTTGTGATTTATTGAATGAAAGTGGCCTTCGGATGCGTGTGGATTGGGAAACCATATGAACCTCTAGGGTTGAAGCACAAATTTGTGATTTATTGAATGAAAGTGGCCTTTTGATGCGTGTGGATTGGGAAACCATATGAACCTCTAGGGTTGAAGCACAAATTTGTGATTTATTGAATGAAAGTGGCCTTCAAAGGCGTGACATGGGTTGTGAAACCATATGAACCGCTAGGGGTGAAGCACAAATTTGTGATTTATTGAATGAAAGTGGCCTTCTGATGCGTCTGGATTGTAAAACCATATGAACCACTAGGGTTGAAGCACAAATTTGTGATTTATTGAATGAAAGTGGCCTTCGAATGCGTGACATGGGTTGTGAAACCATATGAACCACTAGGGTTGAAGCACAAATTTGTGATTTATTGAATGAAAGTGGCCTTCGGATGCGTGTGGATTGGGAAACCATATGAACCTCTAGGGTTGAAGCATAAATTTGTGATTTATTGAATGAAAGTGGCCTTTTGATGCGTGTGGATTGGGAAACCATATGAACCTCTAGGGTTGAAGCACAAATTTGTGATTTATTGAATGAAAGTGGCCTTTTGATGCGTGTGGATTGGGAAACCATATGAACCTCTAGGGTTCAAGCACAAATTTGTGATTTATTGAATGAAAGTGGCCTTCTGATGCGTGTGGATTGTAAAACTATATGAACCACTAGGGTTGAAGCACAAATTTGTGATTTATTGAATGAAAGTGGCCTTCGGATGCGTGACATGGGTTGTGAAACCATACGAACCACTAAGGTTGAAGCACAAATTTGTGATTTATTGAATGAAAGTGGCCTTCAAAGGCGTGACATGGGTTGTGAAACCATATGAACCGCTAGGGGTGAAGCACAAATTTGTGATTTGCTTAATGAAAGTGGCCTTCGGATGCGTGACATGGGTTGTGAAACTATATGAACCACTAAGGTTGAAGCACAAATTTGTGGTTTATTGAATGAAAGTGGCCTTTTGATGCGTGTGGATTGGGAAACCATATGAACCTCGAGGGTTGAAGCACAAATTTGTGATTTATTGAATGAAAGTGGCCTTTTGATGCGTGTGGATTGTGAAACCATATGAACCACTAGGGTTGAAGCACAAATTTGTGATTTATTGAATGAAAGTGGCCTTCGGATGCGTGACATGGGTTGTGAAACCATATGAACCACTAGGGTTGAAGCACAAATTTGTGATTTATTGAATGAAAGTGGCCTTCGGATGCGTGTGGATTGGGAAACCATATGAACCTCTAGGGTTGAAGCACAAATTTGTGATTTATTGAATGAAAGTGGCCTTTTGATGCGTGTGGATTGGGAAACCATATGAACCTCGAGGGTTGAAGCACAAATTTGTGATTTATTGAATGAAAGTGGCATTTTGATGCGTGTGGATTGTGAAACCATATGAACCACTAGGGTTGAAGCACAAATTTGTGATTTATTGAATGAAAGTGGCCTTCGGATGCGTGACATGGGTTGTGAAACCATATGAACCACTAGGGTTGAAGCACAAATTTGTGATTTATTGAATGAAAGTGGCCTTCGGATGTGTGTGGATTGGGAAACCATATGAACCTCTAGGGTTGAAGCACAAATTTGTGATTTATTGAATGAAAGTGGCCTTTTGATGCGTGTGGATTGGGAAACCATATGAACCTCTAGGGTTGAAGCACAAATTTGTGATTTATTGAATGAAAGTGGCCTTAGGATGCATGTGGATTGGGAAACCATATGAACCTCTAGGGTTGAAGCACAAATTTGTGATTTATTGAATGAAAGTGGCCTTCTGATGCGTCTGGATTGTAAAACCATATGAACCACTAGGGTTGAAGCACAAATTTGTGATTTATTGAATGAAAGTGGCCTTCGGATGCGTGACATGGGTTGTGAAACCATATGAACCACTAGGGTTGAAGCACAAATTTGTGATTTATTGAATGAAAGTGGCCTTCGGATGCGTGTGGATTGGGAAACCATATGAACCTCTAGGGTTGAAGCACAAATTTGTGATTTATTGAATGAAAGTGGCCTTTTGATGCGTGTGGATTGGGAAACCATATGAACCTCTAGGGTTGAAGCACAAATTTGTGATTTATTGAATGAAAGTGGCCTTTTGATGCGTGTGGATTGGGAAACCATATGAACCTCTAGGGTTGAAGCACAAATTTGTGATTTATTGAATGAATGTGGCCTTTTGATGCGTGTGGATTGGGAAACCATATGAACCTCGAGGGTTGAAGCACAAATTTGTGATTTATTGAATGAAAGTGGCCTTTTGATGCGTGTGGATTGGGAAACCATATGAACCTCGAGGGTTGAAGCACAAATTTGTGATTTATTGAATGAAAGTGGCCTTCGGATGCGTGACATGGGTTGTGAAACCATACGAACCACTAAGGTTGAAGCACAAATTTGTGATTTATTGAATGAAAGTGGCCTTCAAAGGCGTGACATGGGTTGTGAAACCATATGAACCGCTAGGGGTGAAGCACAAATTTGTGATTTGCTTAATGAAAGTGGCCTTCGGATGCGTGACATGGGTTGTGAAACTATATGAACCACTAAGGTTGAAGCACAAATTTGTGGTTTATTGAATGAAAGTGGCCTTCGGATGCGTGACATGGGTTGTGAAACCATATGAACCACTAGGGTTGAAGCACAAATTTGTGATTTATTGAATGAAAGTGGCCTTCGGATGCGTGACATGGGTTGTGAAACCATATGAACCACTAGGGTTGAAGCACAAATTTGTGATTTATTGAATGAAAGTGGCCTTCGGATGCGTGACATGGGTTGTGAAACCATATGAACCACTAGGGTTGAAGCACAAATTTGTGATTTATTGAATGAAAGTGGCCTTCGGATGCATGTGGATTGGGAAACCATATGAACCTCGAGGGTTGAAGCACAAATTTGTGATTTATTGAATGAAACTGGCCTTTTGATGCGTGTGGATTGGGAAACCATATGAACCTCGAGGGTTGAAGCACAAATTTGTGATTTATTGTATGAAAGTAGCCTTTTGATGCGTGTGGATTGTGAAACCATATGAACCACTAGGGTTGAAGCACAAATTTGTGATTTATTGAATGAAAGTGGCCTTCGGATGCGTGACATGGGTTGTGAAACCATACGAACCACTAGGGTTGAAGCACAAATTTGTGATTTATTGAATGAAAGTGGCCTTCGGATGCGTGACATGGGTTGTGAAACCATATGAACCACTAGGGTTGAAGCACAAATTTGTGATTTATTGAATGAAAGTGGCCTTCAGATGCGTGTGGATTGGGAAACCATATGAACCTCTAGGGTTGAAGCACAAATTTGTGATTTATTGAATGAAAGTGGCCTTCGGATGCGTGACATGGGTTGTGAAACCATATGAACCACTAGGGTTGAAGCACAAATTTGTGATTTATTGAATGAAAGTGGCCTTCAGATGCGTGTGGATTGGGAAACCATATGAACCTCTAGGGTTAAAGCACAAATTTGTGATTTATTGAATGAAAGTGGCCTTTTGATGCGTGTGGATTGGGAAACCATATGAACCTCGAGGGTTGAAGCACAAATTTGTGATTTATTGAATGAAAGTGGCATTTTGATGCTTGTCGATTGTGAAACCATATGAACCACTAGGGTTGAAGCACAAATTTGTGATTTATTGAATGAAAGTGGCCTTCGGATGCGTGACATGGGTTGTGAAACCATATGAACCACTAGGGTTGAAGCACAAATTTGTGATTTATTGAATGAAAGTGGCCTTCGGAGGCGTGTGGATTGGGAAACCATATGAACCTCTAGGGTTGAAGCACAAATTTGTGATTTATTGAATGAATGTGGCCTTTTGATGCGTGTGGATTGGGAAACCATATGAACCTCTAGGGTTGAAGCACAAATTTGTGATTTATTGAATGAAAGTGGCCTTCGGATGCGTGTGGATTGGGAAACCATATGAACCTCTAGGGTTGAAGCACAAATTTGTGATTTATTGAATGAATGTGGCCTTTTGATGCGTGTGGATTGGGAAACCATATGAACCTCGAGGGTTGAAGCACAAATTTGTGATTTATTGAATGAAAGTGGCCTTTTAATGCGTGTGGATTGGGAAACCATATGAACCTCGAGGGTTGAAGCACAAATTTGTGATTTATTGAATGAAAGTGGCCTTCGGATGCGTGACATGGGTTGTGAAACCATACGAACCACTAAGGTTGAAGCACAAATTTGTGATTTATTGAATGAAAGTGGCCTTCAAAGGCGTGACATGGGTTGTGAAACCATATGAACCGCTAGGGGTGAAGCACAAATTTGTGATTTGCTTAATGAAAGTGGCCTTCGGATGCGTGACATGGGTTGTGAAACTATATGAACCACTAAGGTTGAAGCACAAATTTGTGGTTTATTGAATGAAAGTGGCCTTCGGATGCGTGACATGGGTTGTGAAACCATATGAATCACTAGGGTTGAAGCAGAAATTTGTGATTTATTGAATGAAAGTGGCCTTCGGATGCGTGACATGGGTTGTGAAACCATATGAACCACTAGGGTTGAAGCACAAATTTGTGATTTATTGAATGAAAGTGGCCTTCGGATGCGTGACATGGGTTGTGAAACCATATGAACCACTAGGGTTGAAGCACAAATTTGTGATTTATTGAATGAAAGTGGCCTTCGGATGCATGTGGATTGGGAAACCATATGAACCTCGAGGGTTGAAGCACAAATTTGTGATTTATTGAATGAAAGTGGCCTTTTGATGCGTGTGGATTGGGAAACCATATGAACCTCGAGGGTTGAAGCACAAATTTGTGATTTATTGTATGAAAGTAGCCTTTTGATGCGTGTGGATTGTGAAACCATATGAACCACTAGGGTTGAAGCACAAATTTGTGATTTATTGAATGAAAGTGGCCTTCGGATGCGTGACATGGGTTGTGAAACCATACGAACCACTAGGGTTGAAGCACAAATTTGTGATTTATTGAATGAAAGTGGCCTTCGGATGCGTGACATGGGTTGTGAAACCATATGAACCACTAGGGTTGAAGCACAAATTTGTGATTTATTGAATGAAAGTGGCCTTCAGATGCGTGTGGATTGGGAAACCATATGAACCTCTAGGGTTGAAGCACAAATTTGTGATTTATTGAATGAAAGTGGCCTTCGGATGCGTGACATGGGTTGTGAAACCATATGAACCACTAGGGTTGAAGCACAAATTTGTGATTTATTGAATGAAAGTGGCCTTCAGATGCGTGTGGATTGGGAAACCATATGAACCTCTAGGGTTAAAGCACAAATTTGTGATTTATTGAATGAAAGTGGCCTTTTGATGCGTGTGGATTGGGAAACCATATGAACCTCGAGGGTTGAAGCACAAATTTGTGATTTATTGAATGAAAGTGGCATTTTGATGCTTGTCGATTGTGAAACCATATGAACCACTAGGGTTGAAACACAAATTTGTGATTTATTGAATGAAAGTGGCCTTCGGATGCGTGACATGGGTTGTGAAACCATATGAACCACTAGGGTTGAAGCACAAATTTGTGATTTATTGAATGAAAGTGGCCTTCGGAGGCGTGTGGATTGGGAAACCATATGAACCTCTAGGGTTGAAGCACAAATTTGTGATTTATTGAATGAATGTGGCCTTTTGATGCGTGTGGATTGGGAAACCATATGAACCTCGAGGGTTGAAGCACAAATTTGTGATTTATTGAATGAAAGTGGCCTTCGGATGCGTGTGGATTGGGAAACCATATGAACCTCTAGGGTTGAAGCACAAATTTGTGATTTATTGAATGAAAGTGGCCTTCGGATGCGTGACATGGGTTGTGAAACCATATGAACCACTAGGGTTGAAGCACAAATTTGTGATTTATTGAATGAAAGTGGCCTTCGGATGCATGTGGATTGGGAAACCATATGAACCTCGAGGGTTGAAGCACAAATTTGTGATTTATTGAATGAAAGTGGCCTTTTGATGCGTGTGGATTGGGAAACCATATGAACCTCGAGGGTTGAAGCACAAATTTGTGATTTATTGTATGAAAGTAGCCTTTTGATGCGTGTGGATTGTGAAACCATATGAACCACTAGGGTTGAAGCACAAATTTGTGATTTATTGAATGAAAGTGGCCTTCGGATGAGTGACATGGGTTGTGAAACCATACGAACCACTAGGGTTGAAGCACAAATTTGTGATTTATTGAATGAAAGTGGCCTTCGGATGCGTGACATGGGTTGTGAAACCATATGAACCACTAGGGTTGAAGCACAAATTTGTGATTTATTGAATGAAAGTGGCCTTCCGATGCGTGTGGTTTGGGAAACCATATGAACCTCTAGGGTTGAAGCACAAATTTGTGATTTATTGAATGAAAGTGGCCTTCGGATGCGTGACATGGGTTGTGAAACCATATGAACCACTAGGGTTGAAGCACAAATTTGTGATTTATTGAATGAAAGTGGCTTTCGGATGCGTGTGGATTGGGAAACCATATGAACCTCTAGGGTTGAAGCACAAATTTGTGATTTATTGAATGAAAGTGGCCTTTTGATGCGTGTGGATTGTGAAACCATATGAACCACGAGGGTTCAAGCACAAATTTGTGATTTATTGAATGAAAGTGGCCTTCGGATGCGTGTGGATTGGGAAACCATATGAACCTCTAGGGTTAAAGCACAAATTTGTGATTTATTGAATGAAAGTGGCCTTTTGATGCGTGTGGATTGGGAAACCATATGAACCTCGAGGGTTGAAGCACAAATTTGTGATTTATTGAATGAAAGTGGCATTTTGATGCGTGTGGATTGTGAAACCATATGAACCACTAGGGTTGAAGCACAAATTTGTGATTTATTGAATGAAAGTGGCCTTCGGATGCGTGACATGGGTTGTGAAACCATATGAACCACTAGGGTTGAAGCACAAATTTGTGATTTATTGAATGAAAGTGGCCTTCGGATGCGTGTGGATTGGGAAACCATATGAACCTCTAGGGTTGAAGCACAAATTTGTGATTTATTGAATGAAAGTGGCCTTTTGATGCGTGTGGATTGGGAAACCATATGAACCTCTAGGGTTGAAGCACAAATTTGTGATTTATTTAATGAAAGTGGCCTTCGGATGCGTGTGGATTGGGAAACCATATGAACCTCTAGGGTTGAAGCACAAATTTGTGATTTATTGAATGAAAGTGGCCTTTTGATGCGTGTGGATTGGGAAACCATATGAACCTCGAGGGTTGAAGGACAAATTTGGGATTTATTGAATGAAAGTGGCCTTTTAATGCGTGTGGATTGGGAAACCATATGATCCTCGAGGGTTGAAGCACAAATTTGTGATTTATTGAATGAAAGTGGCCTTTTGATGCGTGTGGATTGTGAAACCATATGAACCACTAGGGTTGAAGCACAAATTTGTGATTTATTGAATGAAAGTGGCCTTCGGATGCGTGACATGGGTTGTGAAACCATATGAACCACTAGGGTTGAAGCACAAATTTGTGATTTATTGAATGAAAGTGGCCTTCGGATGCGTGTGGATTGGGAAACCTTATGAACCTCTAGGGTTGAAGCACAAATTTGTGGTTTATGGAATGAAAGTGGCCTTTTGATGCGTGTGGATTGGGAAACCATATGAACCTCGAGGGTTGAAGCACAAATTTGTGATTTATTGAATGAAAGTGGCCTTTTAATGAGTGTGGATTGTGAAACCATATGAACCACTAGGGTTGAAGCACAAATTTGTGATTTATTGAATGAAAGTGGCCTTCGGATGCGTGACATGGGTTGTGAAACCATATGAACCACTAGGGTTGAAGCACAAATTTGTGATTTATTGAATGAAAGTGGCTTTTGATGCGTGTGGATTGTGAAACCATATGAACCACTAGGGTTGAAGCACAAATTTGTGATTTATTGAATGAAAGTGGCCTTCGGATGCGTGACATGGGTTGTGAAACCATACGAACCACTAGGGTTGAAGCACAAATTTGTGATTTATTGAATGAAAGTGGCCTTCTGATGCGTGTGGATTGGGAAACCATATGAACCTCTAGGGTTAAAGCACAAATTTGTGATTTATTGAATGAAAGTGGCCTTTTGATGCGTGTGGATTGGGAAACCATATGAACCTCGAGGGTTGAAGCACAAATTTGTGATTTATTGAATGAAAGTGGCCTTTTGATGCGTGTGGATTGTGAAACCATATGAACCTCGAGGGTTGAAGCACAAATTTGTGATTTATTGAATGAAAGTGGCCTTTTGATGCGTGTGGATTGTAAAACCATATGAACCACTAGGGTTGAAGCACAAATTTGTGATTTATTGAATGAAAGTGGCCTTCGGATGCGTGTGGATTGGGAAACCTTATGAACCTCTAGGGTTGAAGCACAAATTTGTGGTTTATTGAATGAAAGTGGCCTTTTGATGCGTGTGGATTGGGAAACCATATGAACCTCGAGGGTTGAAGCACAAATTTGTGATTTATTGAATGAAAGTGGCCTTTTGATGCGTGTGGATTGTGAAACCATATGAACCACTAGGGTTGAAGCACAAATTTGTGATTTATTGAATGAAAGTGGCCTTCGGATGCGTGACATGGGTTGTGAAACCATATGAACCACTAGGGTTGAAGCACAAATTTGTGATTTATTGAATGAAAGTGGCCTTCGGATGCGTGACATGGGTTGTGAAACCATATGAACCACTAGGGTTGAAGCACAAATTTGTGATTTATTGAATGAAAGTGGCCTTCGGATGCGTGTGGATTGGGAAACCTTATGAACCTCTAGGGTTGAAGCACAAATTTGTGGTTTATTGAATGAAAGTGGCCTTTTGATGCGTGTGGATTGGGAAACCATATGAACCTCGAGGGTTGAAGCACAAATTTGTGATTTATTGAATGAAAGTGGCCTTTTGATGCGTGTGGATTGTGAAACCATATGAACCACGAGGGTTGAAGCACAAATTTATGATTTATTGAATGAAAGTGGCCTTTTGATGCGTGTGGATTGTGTAACCATACGAACCACTAGGGTTGAAGCACAAATTTGTGATTTATTGAATGAAAGTGGCCTTCGGATGCGTGACATGGGTTGTGAAACTATATGAACCACTAGGGTTGAAGCACAAATTTGTGATTTATTGAATGAAAGTGGCCTTCGGATGCGGGACATGGGTTGTGAAACCATACGAACCACTAAGGTTGAAGCACAAATTTGTGATTTATTGAATGAAAGTGGCCTTCAAAGGCGTGACATCGGTTGTGAAACCATATGAACCGCTAGGGGTGAAGCAGAAATTTGTGATTTGCTTAATGAAAGTGGCCTTCGGATGCGTGACATGGGTTGTGAAACCATATGAACCACTAAGGTTGAAGCACAAATTTGTGATTTATTGAGTGAAAGTAGCCTTCGGAGGCATGACATGGGTTGTGAAACCATATGAACAACTAGGGTTGAAGCACAAATTTGTGATTTATTTTATGAAAGTGGCCTTCTGATGCGTGTGGATTGTAAAACCATATGAACCACTAGGGTCGAAGCACAAATTTGTGATTTATTGAATGAAAGTGGCCTTCGGATGCGTGACATGGGTTGTGAAACCATATGAACCACTAGGGTTGAAGCACAAATTTGTGATTTATTGAATGAAAGTGGCCTTCGGATGCGTGTGGATTGGGAAACCATATGAACCTCTAGGGTTGAAGCACAAATTTGTGATTTATTGAATGAAAGTGGCCTTTTGATGCGTGTGGATTGGGAAACCATATGAACCTCGAGGGTTGAAGCACAAATTTGTGATTTATTGAATGAAAGTGGCCTTTTGATGCGTGTGGATTGTGAAACCATATGAACCACTAGGGTTGAAGCACAAATTTGTGATTTATTGAATGAAAGTGGCCTTCGGATGCGTGACATGGGTTGTGAAACCATATGAACCACTAGGGTTGAAGCACAAATTTGTGATTTATTGAATGAAAGTGGCCTTCGGATGCGTGTGGATTGGGAAACCATATGAACCTCTAGGTTTGAAGCACAAATTTGTGATTTATTGAATGAAAGTGGCCTTTTGATGCGTGTGGATTGGGAAACCATATGATCCACTAAGGTCGAAGCACAAATTTGTGATTTATTGAATGAAAGTGGCCTTCGGATGCGTGACATGGATTGTGAAACCATATGAACCACTAAGGTTGAAGCACAAATTTGTGATTTATTGAATGAAAGTGGCCTTCTGATGCGTGTGGATTGTGAAACCATATGAACCACGAGGGTTGAAGCACAAATTTGTGATTTATTGAATGAAAGTGGCCTTTTGATGCGTGTGGATTGTGTAACCATATGAACCACTAGGGTTGAAGCACAAATTTGTGATTTATTGAATGAAAGTGGCCTTGGGATGTGTGACATGGGTTGTGAAACCATACGAACCACTAGGGTTGAAGCACAAATTTGTGATTTATTGAATGAAAGTGGCCTTCGGATGCGTGACATGGGTTGTGAAACCATATGAACCACTAGGGTTGAAGCACAAATTTGTGATTTATTGAATGAAAGTGGCCTTCGGATGCATGTGGATTGGGAAACCATATGAACCTCGAGGGTTGAAGCACAAATTTGTGATTTATTGAATGAAAGTGGCCTTTTGATGCGTGTGGATTGGGAAACCATATGAACCTCGAGGGTTGAAGCACAAATTTGTGATTTATTGTATGAAAGTAGCCTTTTGATGCGTGTGGATTGTGAAACCATATGAACCACTAGGGTTGAAGCACAAATTTGTGATTTATTGAATGAAAGTGGCCTTCGGATGCGTGACATGGGTTGTGAAACCATACGAACCACTAGGGTTGAAGCACAAATTTGTGATTTATTGAATGAAAGTGGCCTTGGGATGTGTGACATGGGTTGTGAAACCATATGAATCTCAAGGGTTGAAGCACAAATTTGTGATTTATTGAATGAAAGTGGCCTTTTGATGCGTGTGGATTGTGAAACCATATGAACCACTAGGGTTGAAGCACAAATTTGTGATTTATTGAATGAAAGTGGCCTTCGGATGCATGACATGGGTTGTGAAACCATACGAACCACTAGGGTTGAAGCACAAATTTGTGATTTATTGAATGAAAGTGGCCTTCGGATGCGTGACATGGGTTGTGAAACCATATGAACCACTAGGGTTGAAGCACAAATTTGTGATTTATTGAATGAAAGTGGCCTTCGGATGCGTGACATGGGTTGTGAAACCATATGAACCACTAGGGTTGAAGCACAAATTTGTGATTTATTGAATGAAAGTGGCCTTCGGATGCGTGTGGATTGGGAAACCATATGAACCTCTAGGGTTGAAGCACAAATTTGTGATTTATTGAATGAAAGTGGCCTTTTGATGTGTGTGGATTGTGAAACCATATGAACCTCGAGGGTTGAAGCACAAATTTGTGATTTATTGAATGAAAGTGGCCTTCTGATGCGTGTGGATTGTAAAACCATATGAACCACTAGGGTTGAAGCACAAATTTGTGATTTATTGAATGAAAGTAGCCTTCGGATGCGTGAGATGGGTTGTGAAACCATATGAACCAGTAGGGTTCAAGCACAAATTTGTGATTTATTGAATGAAAGTGGCCTTCGGATGCGTGACATGGGTTGTGAAACCATATGAACCACTAGGGTTGAAGCACAAATTTTTTATTTATTGAATGAAAGTGGCCTTCGGATGCGTGTGGATTGGGAAACCATATGAACCTCCAGGGTTGAAGCACAAATTTGTGATTTATTGAATGAAAGTGGCCTTTTGATGCATGTGGATTGTGAAACCATATGAACCTCGAGGGTTGAAGCACAAATTTGTGATTTATTGAATGAAAGTGGCCTTCTGATGCGTGTGGATTTGGAAACCATATGAACCGCTAGGGTTGAAGCACAAATTTGTGATTTGTTGAATGAAAGTGGCCTTTTGATGCGTGTGGATTGGGAAACCATATGAACCTCTAGGGTTGAAGCACAAATTTGTGATTTATTGAATGAAAGTGGCCTTTTGATGCGTGTGGATTGGGAAACCATATGAACCTCTAGGGTTGAAGCACAAATTTGTGATTTATTGAATGAAAGTGGCCTTCTGATGCGTGTGGATTGTAAAACCATATGAACCACTAGGGTTGAAGCACAAATTTGTGATTTATTGAATGAAAGTTGCCTTCGGATGCATGACATGGGTTGTGAAACCATATGAACCACTAGGGTTGAAGCACAAATTTGTGATTTATTGAATGAAAGTGGCCTTCGGATGCGTGTGGATTGGGAAACCATATGAACCTCTAGGGTTGAAGCACAAATTTGTGATTTATTGAATGAAAGTGGCCTTTTGATGCGTGTGGATTGGGAAACCATATGAACCTCTAGGGTTGAAGCACAAATTTGTGATTTATTGAATGAAAGTGGCCTTCTGATGCGTGTGGATTGTAAAACTATATGAACCACTAGGGTTGAAGCACAAATTTGTGATTTATTGAATGAAAGTGGCCTTCGGATGCGTGACATGGGTTGTGAAACCATACGAACCACTAAGGTTGAAGCACAAATTTGTGATTTATTGAATGAAAGTGGCCTTCAAAGGCGTGACATGGGTTGTGAAACCATATGAACCGCTAGGGGTGAAGCACAAATTTGTGATTTGCTTAATGAAAGTGGCCTTCGGATGCGTGACATGGGTTGTGAAACTATATGAACCACTAAGGTTGAAGCACAAATTTGTGGTTTATTGAATGAAAGTGGCCTTTTGATGCGTGTGGATTGGGAAACCATATGAACCTCGAGGGTTGAAGCACAAATTTGTGATTTATTGAATGAAAGTGGCCTTTTGATGCGTGTGGATTGGGAAACCATATGAACCTCTAGGGTTGAAGCACAAATTTGTGATTTATTGAATGAAAGTGGCCTTAGGATGCATGTGGATTGGGAAACCATATGAACCTCTAGGGTTGAAGCACAAATTTGTGATTTATTGAATGAAAGTGGCCTTCTGATGCGTCTGGATTGTAAAACCATATGAACCACTAGGGTTGAAGCACAAATTTGTGATTTATTGAATGAAAGTGGCCTTTTGATGCATGTGGATTGTGAAACCATATGAACCTCGAGGGTTGAAGCACAAATTTGTGATTTATTGAATGAAAGTGGCCTTCTGATGCGTGTGGATTTGGAAACCATATGAACCGCTAGGGTTGAAGCACAAATTTGTGATTTGTTGAATGAAAGTGGCCTTTTGATGCGTGTGGATTGGGAAACCATATGAACCTCTAGGGTTGAAGCACAAATTTGTGATTTATTGAATGAAAGTGGCCTTTTGATGCGTGTGGATTGGGAAACCATATGAACCTCTAGGGTTGAAGCACAAATTTGTGATTTATTGAATGAAAGTGGCCTTCTGATGCGTGTGGATTGTAAAACCATATGAACCACTAGGGTTGAAGCACAAATTTGTGATTTATTGAATGAAAGTTGCCTTCGGATGCATGACATGGGTTGTGAAACCATATGAACCACTAGGGTTGAAGCACAAATTTGTGATTTATTGAATGAAAGTGGCCTTCGGATGCGTGTGGATTGGGAAACCATATGAACCTCTAGGGTTGAAGCACAAATTTGTGATTTATTGAATGAAAGTGGCCTTTTGATGCGTGTGGATTGGGAAACCATATGAACCTCTAGGGTTGAAGCACAAATTTGTGATTTATTGAATGAAAGTGGCCTTCTGATGCGTGTGGATTGTAAAACTATATGAACCACTAGGGTTGAAGCACAAATTTGTGATTTATTGAATGAAAGTGGCCTTCGGATGCGTGACATGGGTTGTGAAACCATACGAACCACTAAGGTTGAAGCACAAATTTGTGATTTATTGAATGAAAGTGGCCTTCAAAGGCGTGACATGGGTTGTGAAACCATATGAACCGCTAGGGGTGAAGCACAAATTTGTGATTTGCTTAATGAAAGTGGCCTTCGGATGCGTGACATGGGTTGTGAAACTATATGAACCACTAAGGTTGAAGCACAAATTTGTGGTTTATTGAATGAAAGTGGCCTTTTGATGCGTGTGGATTGGGAAACCATATGAACCTCGAGGGTTGAAGCACAAATTTGTGATTTATTGAATGAAAGTGGCCTTTTGATGCGTGTGGATTGGGAAACCATATGAACCTCTAGGGTTGAAGCACAAATTTGTGATTTATTGAATGAAAGTGGCCTTAGGATGCATGTGGATTGGGAAACCATATGAACCTCTAGGGTTGAAGCACAAATTTGTGATTTATTGAATGAAAGTGGCCTTCTGATGCGTCTGGATTGTAAAACCATATGAACCACTAGGGTTGAAGCACAAATTTGTGATTTATTGAATGAAAGTGGCCTTCGGATGCGTGACATGGGTTGTGAAACCATATGAACCACTAGGGTTGAAGCACAAATTTGTGATTTATTGAATGAAAGTGGCCTTCGGATGCGTGTGGATTGGGAAACCATATGAACCTCTAGGGTTGAAGCACAAATTTGTGATTTATTGAATGAAAGTGGCCTTTTGATGCGTGTGGATTGGGAAACCATATGAACCTCTAGGGTTGAAGCACAAATTTGTGATTTATTGAATGAAAGTGGCCTTCTGATGCGTGTGGATTGTAAAACCATATGAACCACTAGGGTTGAAGCACAAATTTGTGATTTATTGAATGAAAGTGGCCTTCTGATGCGTGACATGGGTTGTGAAACCATATGAACCTCTAGGGTTGAAGCACAAATTTGTGATTTATTGAATGAAAGTGGCCTTCGGATGCGTGTGGATTGGGAAACCATATGAACCTCTAGGGTTGAAGCACAAATTTGTGATTTATTGAATGAAAGTGGCCTTTTGATGCGTGTGGATTGGGAAACCATATGAACCTCTAGGGTTGAAGCACAAATTTGTGATTTATTGAATGAAAGTGGCCTTCGGATGCGTGACATGGGTTGTGAAACCATATGAACCACGAGGGTTGAAGCACAAATTTGTGATTTATTGAATGAAAGTGGCCTTCGGATGCGTGACATGGGTTGTGAAACCATATGAACCACTAGGGTTGAAGCACAAATTTGTGATTTATTGAATGAAAGTGGCCTTCGGATGCGTGACATGGGTTGTGAAACCATATGAACCACTAGGGTTGAAGCACAAATTTGTGATTTATTGAATGAAAGTGGCCTTTTGATGCGTGTGGATTGGGAAACCATATGAACCACTAAGGTCGAAGCACAAATTTGTGATTTATTGAATGAAAGTGGCCTTCTGATGCGTGTGGATTGTGAAACCATATGAACCACGAGGGTTGAAGCACAACTTTGTGATTTATTGAATGAAAGTGGCCTTTTGATGCGTGTGGATTGTGAAACCATATGAACAACTAGGGTTGAAGCACAAATTTGTGATTTATTGAATGAAAGTGGCCTTCTGATGCGTGTGGATTGTGAAACCATATGAACCACTAGGGTTGAAGCACAAATTTGTGATTTATTGAATGAAAGTGGCCTTCGGATGCGTGACATGGATTGTGAAACCATATGAACCACTAAGGTTGAAGCACAAATTTGTGATTTATTGAATGAAAGTGGCGTTCTGATGCGTGTGGATTGTGAAACCATATGAACCACGAGGGTTGAAGCACAAATTTGTGATTTATTGAATGAAAGTGGCCTTCGGATGCGTGACATGGATTGTGAAACCATATGAACCACTAAGGTTGAAGCACAAATTTGTGATTTATTGAATGAAAGTGGCCTTCTGATGCGTGTGGATTGTGAAACCATATGAACCACGAGGGTGGAAGCACAACTTTGTGATTTATTGAATGAAAGTGGCCTTCTGATGCGTGTGGATTGTAAAACCATATGAACCACTAAGGTTGAAGCACAAATTTGTGATTTATTGAATGAAAGTGGCCTTCGGATGCGTGACATGGGTTGTGAAACTATATGAACCTCTAGGGTTGAAGCACAAATTTGTGATTTATTGAATGAAAGTGGCCTTCGGATGCGTGTGGATTGGGAAACCATATGAACCTCTAGGGTTGAAGCACAAATTTGTGATTTATTGAATGAAAGTGGCCTTTTGATGCGTGTGGATTGGGAAAGCATATGAACCTCGAGGGTTGAAGCACAAATTTGTGATTTATTGAATGAAAGTGGCCTTTTGATGCGTGTGGATTGTGAAACCATATGAACCACTAGGGTTGAAGCACAAATTTGTGATTTATTGAATGAAAGTGGCCTTCGGATGCGTGACATGGGTTGTGAAACCATATGAACCACTAGGGTTGAAGCACAAATTTGTGATTTATTGAATGAAAGTGGCCTTCGGATGCCTGTGGATTGGGAAACCATATGAACCTCTAGGGTTGAAGCACAAATTTGTGATTTATTGAATGAAAGTGGCCTTTTGATGCGTGTGGATTGGGAAACCATATGAACCTCTAGGGTTGAAGCACAAATTTGTGATTTATTGAATGAAAGTGGCCTTAGGATGCGTGTGGATTGGGAAACCATATGAACCTCTAGGGTTGAAGCACAAATTTGTGATTTATTGAATGAAAGTGGCCTTCTGATGCGTCTGGATTGTAAAACCATATGAACCACTAGGGTTGAAGCACAAATTTGTGATTTATTGAATGAAAGTGGCCTTCGGATGCGTGACATGGGTTGTGAAACCATATGAACCACTAGGGTTGAAGCACAAATTTGTGATTTATTGAATGAAAGTGGCCTTCGGATGCGTGTGGATTGGGAAACCATATGAACCTCTAGGGTTGAAGCACAAATTTGTGATTTATTGAATGAAAGTGGCCTTCGGATACGTGTGGATTGGGAAACCATATCAACCTCTAGGGTTGAAGCACAAATTTGTAATTTATTGAATGAAAGTGGCCTTTTGATGCGTGTGGATTGGGAAACCATATGAACCTCTAGGGTTGAAGCACAAATTTGTGATTTATTGAATGAAAGTGGCCTTCTGATGCGTGTGGATTGTAAAACTATATGAACCACTAGGGTTGAAGCACAAATTTGTGATTTATTGAATGAAAGTGGCCTTCGGATGCGTGACATGGGTTGTGAAACCATACGAACCACTAAGGTTGAAGCACAAATTTGTGATTTATTGAATGAAAGTGGCCTTCAAAGGCGTGACATGGGTTGTGAAACCATATGAACCGCTAGGGGTGAAGCACAAATTTGTGATTTGCTTAATGAAAGTGGCCTTCGGATGCGTGACATGGGTTGTGAAACTATATGAACCACTAAGGTTGAAGCACAAATTTGTGGTTTATTGAATGAAAGTGGCCTTTTGATGCGTGTGGATTGGGAAACCATATGAACCTCGAGGGTTGAAGCACAAATTTGTGATTTATTGAATGAAAGTGGCCTTTTGATGCGTGTGGATTGGGAAACCATATGAACCTCTAGGGTTGAAGCACAAATTTGTGATTTATTGAATGAAAGTGGCCTTAGGATGCATGTGGATTGGGAAACCATATGAACCTCTAGGGTTGAAGCACAAATTTGTGATTTATTGAATGAAAGTGGCCTTCTGATGCGTCTGGATTGTAAAACCATATGAACCACTAGGGTTGAAGCACAAATTTGTGATTTATTGAATGAAAGTGGCCTTCGGATGCGTGACATGGGTTGTGAAACCATATGAACCACTAGGGTTGAAGCACAAATTTGTGATTTATTGAATGAAAGTGGCCTTCGGATGCGTGTGGATTGGGAAACCATATGAACCTCTAGGGTTGAAGCACAAATTTGTGATTTATTGAATGAAAGTGGCCTTTTGATGCGTGTGGATTGGGAAACCATATGAACCTCTAGGGTTGAAGCACAAATTTGTGATTTATTGAATGAAAGTGGCCTTCTGATGCGTGTGGTTGTAAAACCATATGAACCACTAGGGTTGAAGCACAAATTTGTGATTTATTGAATGAAAGTGGCCTTCTGATGCGTGACATGGGTTGTGAAACCATATGAACCTCTAGGGTTGAAGCACAAATTTGTGATTTATTGAATGAAAGTGGCCTTCGGATGCGTGTGGATTGGGAAACCATATGAACCTCTAGGGTTGAAGCACAAATTTGTGATTTATTGAATGAAAGTGGCCTTTTGATGCGTGTGGATTGGGAAACCATATGAACCTCTAGGGTTGAAGCACAAATTTGTGATTTATTGAATGAAAGTGGCCTTCTGATGCGTCTGGATTGTAAAACCATATGAACCACTAGGGTTGAAGCACAAATTTGTGATTTATTGAATGAAAGTGGCCTTCGGATGCGTGACATGGGTTGTGAAACCATATGAACCACTAGGGTTGAAGCACAAATTTGTGATTTATTGAATGAAAGTGGCCTTCGGATGCGTGACATGGGTTGTGAAACCATATGAACCACTAGGGTTGAAGCACAAATTTGTGATTTATTGAATGAAAGTGGCCTTCGGATGCGTGTGGATTGGGAAACCATATGAACCTCTAGGGTTGAAGCACAAATTTGTGATTTATTGAATGAAAGTGGCCTTTTGATGCGTGTGGATTGGGAAACCATATGAACCTCTAGGGTTGAAGCACAAATTTGTGATTTATTGAATGAAAGTGGCCTTCTGATGCGTCTGGATTGTAAAACCATATGAACCACTAGGGTTGAAGCACAAATTTGTGATTTATTGAATGAAAGTGGCCTTCGGATGCGTGACATGGGTTGTGAAACCATATGAACCACTAGGGTTGAAGCACAAATTTGTGATTTATTGAATGAAAGTGGCCTTTTGATGCGTGTGGATTGGGAAACCATATGAACCTCTAGGGTTGAAGCACAAATTTGTGATTTATTGAATGAAAGTGGCCTTCTGATGCGTGTGGTTGTAAAACCATATGAACCACTAGGGTTGAAGCACAAATTTGTGATTTATTGAATGAAAGTGGCCTTCTGATGCGTGACATGGGTTGTGAAACCATATGAACCTCTAGGGTTGAAGCACAAATTTGTGATTTATTGAATGAAAGTGGCCTTCGGATGCGTGTGGATTGGGAAACCATATGAACCTCTAGGGTTGAAGCACAAATTTGTGATTTATTGAATGAAAGTGGCCTTTTGATGCGTGTGGATTGGGAAACCATATGAACCTCTAGGGTTGAAGCACAAATTTGTGATTTATTGAATGAAAGTGGCCTTCTGATGCGTCTGGATTGTAAAACCATATGAACCACTAGGGTTGAAGCACAAATTTGTGATTTATTGAATGAAAGTGGCCTTCGGATGCGTGACATGGGTTGTGAAACCATATGAACCACTAGGGTTGAAGCACAAATTTGTGATTTATTGAATGAAAGTGGCCTTCGGATGCGTGACATGGGTTGTGAAACCATATGAACCACTAGGGTTGAAGCACAAATTTGTGATTTATTGAATGAAAGTGGCCTTCGGATGCGTGTGGATTGGGAAACCATATGAACCTCGAGGGTTGAAGCACAAATTTGTGATTTATTGAATGAAAGTGGCCTTTTGATGCGTGTGGATTGGGAAACCATATGAACCTCTAGGGTTGAAGCACAAATTTGTGATTTATTGAATGAAAGTGGCCTTAGGATGCATGTGGATTGGGAAACCATATGAACCTCTAGGGTTGAAGCACAAATTTGTGATTTATTGAATGAAAGTGGCCTTCTGATGCGTCTGGATTGTAAAACCATATGAACCACTAGGGTTGAAGCACAAATTTGTGATTTATTGAATGAAAGTGGCCTTCGGATGCGTGACATGGGTTGTGAAACCATATGAACCACTAGGGTTGAAGCACAAATTTGTGATTTATTGAATGAAAGTGGCCTTCGGATGCGTGTGGATTGGGAAACCATATGAACCTCTAGGGTTGAAGCACAAATTTGTGATTTATTGAATGAAAGTGGCCTTTTGATGCGTGTGGATTGGGAAACCATATGAACCTCTAGGGTTGAAGCACAAATTTGTGATTTATTGAATGAAAGTGGCCTTCTGATGCGTGTGGTTGTAAAACCATATGAACCACTAGGGTTGAAGCACAAATTTGTGATTTATTGAATGAAAGTGGCCTTCTGATGCGTGACATGGGTTGTGAAACCATATGAACCTCTAGGGTTGAAGCACAAATTTGTGATTTATTGAATGAAAGTGGCCTTCGGATGCGTGTGGATTGGGAAACCATATGAACCTCTAGGGTTGAAGCACAAATTTGTGATTTATTGAATGAAAGTGGCCTTTTGATGCGTGTGGATTGGGAAACCATATGAACCTCTAGGGTTGAAGCACAAATTTGTGATTTATTGAATGAAAGTGGCCTTCTGATGCGTCTGGATTGTAAAACCATATGAACCACTAGGGTTGAAGCACAAATTTGTGATTTATTGAATGAAAGTGGCCTTCGGATGCGTGACATGGGTTGTGAAACCATATGAACCACTAGGGTTGAAGCACAAATTTGTGATTTATTGAATGAAAGTGGCCTTCGGATGCGTGACATGGGTTGTGAAACCATATGAACCACTAGGGTTGAAGCACAAATTTGTGATTTATTGAATGAAAGTGGCCTTCGGATGCGTGTGGATTGGGAAACCATATGAACCTCTAGGGTTGAAGCACAAATTTGTGATTTATTGAATGAAAGTGGCCTTTTGATGCGTGTGGATTGGGAAACCATATGAACCTCTAGGGTTGAAGCACAAATTTGTGATTTATTGAATGAAAGTGGCCTTCGGATGCGTGTGGATTGGGAAACCATATGAACCTCTAGGGTTGAAGCACAAATTTGTGATTTATTGAATGAAAGTGCCCTTCGGATGCGTGACATGGGTTGTGAAACCATACGAACCACTAAGGTTGAAGCACAAATTTGTGATTTATTGAATGAAAGTGGCCTTCAAAGGCGTGACATGGGTTGTGAAACCATATGAACCGCTAGGGGTGAAGCACAAATTTGTGATTTGCTTAATGAAAGTGGCCTTCGGATGCGTGACATGGGTTGTGAAACTATATGAACCACTAAGGTTGAAGCACAAATTTGTGGTTTATTGAATGAAAGTGGCCTTCGGATGCGTGACATGGGTTGTGAAACCATATGAACCACTAGGGTTGAAGCACAAATTTGTGATTTATTGAATGAAAGTGGCCTTCGGATGCGTGACATGGGTTGTGAAACCATATGAACCACTAGGGTTGAAGCACAAATTTGTGATTTATTGAATGAAAGTGGCCTTCGGATGCGTGACATGGGTTGTGAAACCATATGAACCTCTAGGGTTGAAGCACAAATTTGTGATTTATTGAATGAATGTGGCCTTTTGATGCGTGTGGATTGGGAAACCATATGAACCACTAGGGTTGAAGCACAAATTTGTGATTTATTGAATGAAAGTGGCCTTCGGATGCATGTGGATTGGGAAACCATATGAACCTCGAGGGTTGAAGCACAAATTTGTGATTTATTGAATGAAAGTGGCCTTTTGATGCGTGTGGATTGGGAAACCATATGAACCTCGAGGGTTGAAGCACAAATTTGTGATTTATTGTATGAAAGTAGCCTTTTGATGCGTGTGGATTGTGAAACCATATGAACCACTAGGGTTGAAGCACAAATTTGTGATTTATTGAATGAAAGTGGCCTTCGGATGCGTGACATGGGTTGTGAAACCATATGAACCACTAGGGTCGAAGCACAAATTTGTGATTTATTGAATGAAAGTGGCTTTTGATGCGTGACATGGGTTGTGAAACCATATGAACCACTAGGGTTGAAGCACAAATTTGTGATTTATTGAATGAAAGTGGCCTTCGGATGCGTGACATGGGTTGTGAAACCATATGAACCACTAGGGTCGAAGCACAAATTTGTGATTTATTGAATGAAAGTGGCTTTTGATGCGTGACATGGGTTGTGAAACCATATGAACCACTAGGGTTGAAGCACAAATTTGTGATTTATTGAATGAAAGTGGCCTTCGGATGCATGTGGATTGGGAAACCATATGAACCTCGAGGGTTGAAGCACAAATTTGTGATTTATTGAATGAAAGTGGCGTTTTGATGCGTGTGGATTGGGAAACCATATGAACCTCGAGGGTTGAAGCACAAATTTGTGATTTATTGAATGAAAGTGGCATTTTGATGCGTGTGGATTGTGAAACCATATGAACCACTAGGGTTGAAGCACAAATTTGTGATTTATTGAATGAAAGTGGCCTTCGGAGGCGTGTTTATTGGGAAACCATATGAACCTCTAGGGTTGAAGCACAAATTTGTGATTTATTGAATGAATGTGGCCTTTTGATGCGTGTGGATTGGGAAACCATATGAACCTCTAGGGTTGAAGCACAAATTTGTGATTTATTGAATGAAAGTGGCCTTCGGATGCGTGTGGATTGGGAAACCATATGAACCTCTAGGGTTGAAGCACAAATTTGTGATTTATTGAATGAATGTGGCCTTTTGATGCGTGTGGATTGGGAAACCATATGAACCTCGAGGGTTGAAGCACAAATTTGTGATTTATTGAATGAAAGTGGCCTTCGGATGCGTGACATGGGTTGTGAAACCATACGAACCACTAAGGTTGAAGCACAAATTTGTGATTTATTGAATGAAAGTGGCCTTCAAAGGCGTGACATGGGTTGTGAAACCATATGAACCGCTAGGGGTGAAGCACAAATTTGTGATTTGCTTAATGAAAGTGGCCTTCGGATGCGTGACATGGGTTGTGAAACTATATGAACCACTAGGGTTGAAGCACAAATTTGTGATTTATTGAATGAAAGTGGCCTTCGGATGCGTGACATGGGTTGTGAAACCATATGAACCACTAGGGTTGAAGCACAAATTTGTGATTTATTGAATGAAAGTGGCCTTCGGATGCGTGACATGGGTTGTGAAACCATATGAACCACTAGGGTTGAAGCACAAATTTGTGATTTATTGAATGAAAGTGGCCTTCGGATGCGTGACATGGGTTGTGAAACCATATGAACCACTAGGGTTGAAGCACAAATTTGTGATTTATTGAATGAAAGTGGCCTTCGGATGCATGTGGATTGGGAAACCATATGAACCTCGAGGGTTGAAGCACAAATTTGTGATTTATTGAATGAAAGTGGCGTTTTGATGCGTGTGGATTGGGAAACCATATGAATCTCGAGGGTTGAAGCACAAATTTGTGATTTATTGAATGAAAGTGGCCTTCAAAGGCGTGACATGGGTTGTGAAACCATATGAACCGCTAGGGGTGAAGCATAAATTTGTGATTTGCTTAATGAAAGTGGCCTTCGGATGCGTGACATGGGTTGTGAAACTATATGAACCACTAAGGTTGAAGCACAAATTTGTGGTTTATTGAATGAAAGTGGCCTTCGGATGCGTGACATGGGTTGTGAAACCATATGAACCACTAGGGTTGAAGCACAAATTTGTGATTTATTGAATGAAAGTGGCCTTCGGATGCGTGACATGGGTTGTGAAACCATATGAACCACTAGGGTTGAAGCACAAATTTGTGATTTATTGAATGAAAGTGGCCTTCGGATGCGTGACATGGGTTGTGAAACCATATGAACCACTAGGGTTGAAGCACAAATTTGTGATTTATTGAATGAAAGTGGCCTTCGGATGCATGTGGATTGGGAAACCATATGAACCTCGAGGGTTGAAGCACAAATTTGTGATTTATTGAATGAAAGTGGCGTTTTGATGCGTGTGGATTGGGAAACCATATGAATCTCGAGGGTTGAAGCACAAATTTGTGATTTATTGAATGAAAGTGGCCTTCAAAGGCGTGACATGGGTTGTGAAACCATATGAACCGCTAGGGGTGAAGCATAAATTTGTGATTTGCTTAATGAAAGTGGCCTTCGGATGCGTGACATGGGTTGTGAAACTATATGAACCACTAAGGTTGAAGCACAAATTTGTGGTTTATTGAATGAAAGTGGCCTTCGGATGCGTGACATGGGTTGTGAAACCATATGAACCACTAGGGTTGAAGCACAAATTTGTGATTTATTGAATGAAAGTGGCCTTCGGATGCGTGACATGGGTTGTGAACCATATGAACCACTAGGGTCGAAGCACAAATTTGTGATTTATTGAATGAAAGTGGCTTTTGATGCGTGACATGGGTTGTGAAACCATATGAACCACTAGGGTTGAAGCACAAATTTGTGATTTATTGAATGAAAGTGGCCTTTTGATGCGTGTGGATTGGGAAACCATATGAACCTCTAGGGTTGAAGCACAAATTTGTGATTTATTGAATGAAAGTGGCCTTTTGATGCGTGTGGATTGGGAAACCATATGAACCTCGAGGGTTGAAGCACAAATTTGTGATTTATTGAATGAAAGTGGCCTTTTGATGCGTGTGGATTGTGAAACCATATGAACCACTAGGGTTGAAGCACAAATTTGTGATTTATTGAATGAAAGTGGCCTTCGGATGCGTGACATGGGTTGTGAAACCATATGAACCACTAGGGTTGAAGCACAAATTTGTGATTTATTGAATGAAAGTGGCCTTCGGATGCGTGACATGGGTTGTGAAACCATATGAACCACTAGGGTTGAAGCACAAATTTGTGATTTATTGAATGAAAGTGGCCTTTTGATGCGTGTGGATTGGGAAACCATATGAACCACTAAGGTCGAAGCACAAATTTGTGATTTATTGAATGAAAGTGGCCTTCTGATGCGTGTGGATTGTGAAACCATATGAACCACGAGGGTTGAAGCACAACTTTGTGATTTATTGAATGAAAGTGGCCTTTTGATGCGTGTGGATTGTGAAACCATATGAACCACTAGGGTTGAAGCACAAATTTGTGATTTATTGAATGAAAGTGGCCTTCGGATGCGTGACATGGGTTGTGAAACCATATGAACCTCAAGGGTTGAAGCACAAATTTGTGATTTATTGAATGAAAGTGGCCTTTTGATGCGTGTGGATTGTGAAACCATATGAACCACTAGGGTTGAAGCACAAATCTGTGATTTATTGGATGAAAGTGGCCTTCGAATGCGTGACATGGGTTGTGAAACCATACGAACCACTAGGGTTGAAGCACAAATTTGTGATTTATTGAATGAAAGTGGCCTTCGGATGCGTGACATGGGTTGTGAAACCATATGAACCACTAGGGTTGAAGCACAAATTTGTGATTTATTGAATGAAAGTGGCCTTCTGATGCGTGTGGATTGTGAAACCATATGAACCACGAGGGTTGAAGCACAACTTTGTGATTTATTGAATGAAAGTGGCCTTTTGATGCTTGTGGATTGTGAAACCATATGAACCACTAGGGTTGAAGCACAAATCTGTGATTTATTGGATGAAAGTGGCCTTCGAATGCGTGACATGGGTTGTGAAACCATACGAACCACTAGGGTTGAAGCACAAATTTGTGATTTATTGAATGAAAGTGGCCTTCGGATGCGTGACATGGGTTGTGAAACCATATGAACCACTAGGGTTGAAGCACAAATTTGTGATTTATTGAATGAAAGTGGCCTTCGGATGCGTGACATGGGTTGTGAAACCATACGAACCACTAAGGTTGAAGCACAAATTTGTGATTTATTGAATGAAAGTGGCCTTCAAAGGCGTGACATTGGTTGTGAAACCATATGAACCGCTAGGGGTGAAGCAAAAATTTGTGATTTGCTTAATGAAAGTGGCCTTCGGATGCGTGACATGGGTTGTGAAACCATATGAACCACTAAGGTTGAAGCACAAATTTGTGATTTATTGAGTGAAAGTAGCCTTCGGAGGCATGACATGGGTTGTGAAACCATTTGAACGACTAGGGTTGAAGCACAAATTTGTGATTTATTGTATGAAAGTAGCCTTTTGATGCGTGTGGATTGTGAAACCATATGAACCACTAGGGTTGAAGCACAAATTTGTGATTTATTGAATGAAAGTGGCCTTCGGATGCGTGACATGGGTTGTGAAACCATACGAACCACTAGGGTTGAAGCACAAATTTGTGATTTATTGAATGAAAGTGGCCTTCGGATGCGTGACATGGGTTGTGAAACCATATGAACCACTAGGGTTGAAGCACAAATTTGTGATTTATTGAATGAAAGTGGCCTTCCGATGCGTGTGGTTTGGGAAACCATATGAACCTCTAGGGTTGAAGCACAAATTTGTGATTTATTGAATGAAAGTGGCCTTCGGATGCGTGACATGGGTTGTGAAACCATATGAACCACTAGGGTTGAAGCACAAATTTGTGATTTATTGAATGAAAGTGGCCTTCGGATGCGTGACATGGGTTGTGAAACCATATGAACCACTAGGGTTGAAGCACAAATTTGTGATTTATTGAATGAAAGTGGCCTTTTGATGCGTGTGGATTGGGAAACCATATGAACCACTAAGGTCGAAGCACAAATTTGTGATTTATTGAATGAAAGTGGCCTTCTGATGCGTGTGGATTGTGAAACCATATGAACCACGAGGGTTGAAGCACAACTTTGTGATTTATTGAATGAAAGTGGCCTTTTGATGCTTGTGGATTGTGAAACCATATGAACCACTAGGGTTGAAGCACAAATTTGTGATTTATTGAATGAAAGTGGCCTTCGGATGCATGACATGGGTTGTGAAACCATATGAACCTCAAGGGTTGAAGCACAAATTTGTGATTTATTGAATGAAAGTGGCCTTTTGATGCGTGTGGATTGTGAAACCATATGAACCACTAGGGTTGAAGCACAAATCTGTGATTTATTGGATGAAAGTGGCCTTCGAATGCGTGACATGGGTTGTGAAACCATACGAACCACTAGGGTTGAAGCACAAATTTGTGATTTATTGAATGAAAGTGGCCTTCGGATGCGTGACATGGGTTGTGAAACCATATGAACCACTAGGGTTGAAGCACAAATTTGTGATTTATTGAATGAAAGTGGCCTTCGGATGCGTGACATGGGTTGTGAAACCATACGAACCACTAAGGTTGAAGCACAAATTTGTGATTTATTGAATGAAAGTGGCCTTCAAAGGCGTGACATTGGTTGTGAAACCATATGAACCGCTAGGGGTGAAGCAAAAATTTGTGATTTGCTTAATGAAAGTGGCCTTCGGATGCGTGACATGGGTTGTGAAACCATATGAACCACTAAGGTTGAAGCACAAATTTGTGATTTATTGAGTGAAAGTAGCCTTCGGAGGCATGACATGGGTTGTGAAACCATTTGAACGACTAGGGTTGAAGCACAAATTTGTGATTTATTGTATGAAAGTAGCCTTTTGATGCGTGTGGATTGTGAAACCATATGAACCACTAGAGTTGAAGCACAAATTTGTGATTTATTGAATGAAAGTGGCCTTCGGATGCGTGACATGGGTTGTGAAACCATACGAACCACTAGGGTTGAAGCACAAATTTGTGATTTATTGAATGAAAGTGGCCTTCGGATGCGTGACATGGGTTGTGAAACCATATGAACCACTAGGGTTGAAGCACAAATTTGTGATTTATTGAATGAAAGTGGCCTTCTGATGCGTGTGGATTGTGAAACCATATGAACCACGAGGGTTGAAGCACAACTTTGTGATTTATTGAATGAAAGTGGCCTTTTGATGCTTGTGGATTGTGAAACCATATGAACCACTAGGGTTGAAGCACAAATTTGTGATTTATTGAATGAAAGTGGCCTTCGGATGCGTGACATGGGTTGTGAAACCATATGAACCACTAGGGTTGAAGCACAAATTTGTGATTTATTGAATGAAAGTGGCCTTCGGATGCGTGACATGGGTTGTGAAACCATACGAACCACTAAGGTTGAAGCACAAATTTGTGATTTATTGAATGAAAGTGGCCTTCAAAGGCGTGACATTGGTTGTGAAACCATATGAACCGCTAGGGGTGAAGCAAAAATTTGTGATTTGCTTAATGAAAGTGGCCTTCGGATGCGTGACATGGGTTGTGAAACCATATGAACCACTAAGGTTGAAGCACAAATTTGTGATTTATTGAGTGAAAGTAGCCTTCGGAGGCATGACATGGGTTGTGAAACCATTTGAACGACTAGGGTTGAAGCACAAATTTGTGATTTATTGTATGAAAGTAGCCTTTTGATGCGTGTGGATTGTGAAACCATATGAACCACTAGGGTTGAAGCACAAATTTGTGATTTATTGAATGAAAGTGGCCTTCGGATGCGTGACATGGGTTGTGAAACCATACGAACCACTAGGGTTGAAGCACAAATTTGTGATTTATTGAATGAAAGTGGCCTTCGGATGCGTGACATGGGTTGTGAAACCATATGAACCACTAGGGTTGAAGCACAAATTTGTGATTTATTGAATGAAAGTGGCCTTCTGATGCGTGTGGATTGTGAAACCATATGAACCACGAGGGTTGAAGCACAACTTTGTGATTTATTGAATGAAAGTGGCCTTTTGATGCTTGTGGATTGTGAAACCATATGAACCACTAGGGTTGAAGCACAAATTTGTGATTTATTGAATGAAAGTGGCCTTCGGATGCGTGACATGGGTTGTGAAACCATATGAACCACTAGGGTTGAAGCACAAATTTGTGATTTATTGAATGAAAGTGGCCTTCGGATGCGTGACATGGGTTGTGAAACCATACGAACCACTAAGGTTGAAGCACAAATTTGTGATTTATTGAATGAAAGTGGCCTTCAAAGGCGTGACATTGGTTGTGAAACCATATGAACCGCTAGGGGTGAAGCAAAAATTTGTGATTTGCTTAATGAAAGTGGCCTTCGGATGCGTGACATGGGTTGTGAAACCATATGAACCACTAAGGTTGAAGCACAAATTTGTGATTTATTGAGTGAAAGTAGCCTTCGGAGGCATGACATGGGTTGTGAAACCATTTGAACCTCAAGGGTTGAAGCACAAATTTGTGATTTATTGAATGAAAGTGGCCTTTTGATGCGTGTGGATTGTGAAACCATATGAACCACTAGGGTTGAAGCACAAATCTGTGATTTATTGGATGAAAGTGGCCTTCGAATGCGTGACATGGGTTGTGAAACCATACGAACCACTAGGGTTGAAGCACAAATTTGTGATTTATTGAATGAAAGTGGCCTTCGGATACGTGACATGGGTTGTGAAACCATATGAACCACTAGGGTTGAAGCACAAATTTGTGATTTATTGAATGAAAGTGGCCTTCGGATGCGTGACATGGGTTGTGAAACCATACGAACCACTAAGGTTGAAGCACAAATTTGTGATTTATTGAATGAAAGTGGCCTTCAAAGGCGTGACATTGGTTGTGAAACCATATGAACCGCTAGGGGTGAAGCAAAAATTTGTGATTTGCTTAATGAAAGTGGCCTTCGGATGCGTGACATGGGTTGTGAAACCATATGAACCACTAAGCTTGAAGCACAAATTTGTGATTTATTGAGTGAAAGTAGCCTTCGGAGGCATGACATGGGTTGTGAAACCATTTGAACGACTAGGGTTGAAGCACAAATTTGTGATTTATTGTATGAAAGTAGCCTTTTGATGCGTGTGGATTGTGAAACCATATGAACCACTAGGGTTGAAGCACAAATTTGTGATTTATTGAATGAAAGTGGCCTTCGGATGCGTGACATGGGTTGTGAAACCATACGAACCACTAGGGTTGAAGCACAAATTTGTGATTTATTGAATGAAAGTGGCCTTCGGATGCGTGACATGGGTTGTGAAACCATATGAACCACTAGGGTTGAAGCACAAATTTGTGATTTATTGAATGAAAGTGGCCTTCCGATGCGTGTGGTTTGGGAAACCATATGAACCTCTAGGGTTGAAGCACAAATTTGTGATTTATTGAATGAAAGTGGCCTTCGGATGCGTGACATGGGTTGTGAAACCATATGAACCACTAGGGTTGAAGCACAAATTTGTGATTTATTGAATGAAAGTGGCCTTCGGATGCGTGACATGGGTTGTGAAACCATATGAACCACTAGGGTTGAAGCACAAATTTGTGATTTATTGAATGAAAGTGGCCTTTTGATGCGTGTGGATTGGGAAACCATATGAACCACTAAGGTCGAAGCACAAATTTGTGATTTATTGAATGAAAGTGGCCTTCTGATGCGTGTGGATTGTGAAACCATATGAACCACGAGGGTTGAAGCACAACTTTGTGATTTATTGAATGAAAGTGGCCTTTTGATGCTTGTGGATTGTGAAACCATATGAACCACTAGGGTTGAAGCACAAATTTGTGATTTATTGAATGAAAGTGGCCTTCGGATGCGTGACATGGGTTGTGAAACCATATGAACCTCAAGGGTTGAAGCACAAATTTGTGATTTATTGAATGAAAGTGGCCTTTTGATGCGTGTGGATTGTGAAACCATATGAACCACTAGGGTTGAAGCACAAATCTGTGATTTATTGGATGAAAGTGGCCTTCGAATGCGTGACATGGGTTGTGAAACCATACAAACCACTAGGGTTGAAGCACAAATTTGTGATTTATTGAATGAAAGTGGCCTTCGGATACGTGACATGGGTTGTGAAACCATATGAACCACTAGGGTTGAAGCACAAATTTGTGATTTATTGAATGAAAGTGGCCTTCGGATGCGTGACATGGGTTGTGAAACCATACGAACCACTAAGGTTGAAGCACAAATTTGTGATTTATTGAATGAAAGTGGCCTTCAAAGGCGTGACATTGGTTGTGAAACCATATGAACCGCTAGGGGTGAAGCAAAAATTTGTGATTTGCTTAATGAAAGTGGCCTTCGGATGCGTGACATGGGTTGTGAAACCATATGAACCACTAAGGTTGAAGCACAAATTTGTGATTTATTGAGTGAAAGTAGCCTTCGGAGGCATGACATGGGTTGTGAAACCATTTGAACGACTAGGGTTGAAGCACAAATTTGTGATTTATTGTATGAAAGTAGCCTTTTGATGCGTGTGGATTGTGAAACCATATGAACCACTAGGGTTGAAGCACAAATTTGTGATTTATTGAATGAAAGTGGCCTTCGGATGCGTGACATGGGTTGTGAAACCATACGAACCACTAGGGTTGAAGCACAAATTTGTGATTTATTGAATGAAAGTGGCCTTCGGATGCGTGACATGGGTTGTGAAACCATATGAACCACTAGGGTTGAAGCACAAATTTGTGATTTATTGAATGAAAGTGGCCTTCTGATGCGTGTGGATTGTGAAACCATATGAACCACGAGGGTTGAAGCACAACTTTGTGATTTATTGAATGAAAGTGGCCTTTTGATGCTTGTGGATTGTGAAACCATATGAACCACTAGGGTTGAAGCACAAATTTGTGATTTATTGAATGAAAGTGGCCTTCGGATGCGTGACATGGGTTGTGAAACCATATGAACCTCAAGGGTTGAAGCACAAATTTGTGATTTATTGAATGAAAGTGGCCTTTTGATGCGTGTGGATTGTGAAACCATATGAACCACTAGGGTTGAAGCACAAATCTGTGATTTATTGGATGAAAGTGGCCTTCGAATGCGTGACATGGGTTGTGAAACCATACGAACCACTAGGGTTGAAGCACAAATTTGTGATTTATTGAATGAAAGTGGCCTTCGGATACGTGACATGGGTTGTGAAACCATATGAACCACTAGGGTTGAAGCACAAATTTGTGATTTATTGAATGAAAGTGGCCTTCGGATGCGTGACATGGGTTGTGAAACCATACGAACCACTAAGGTTGAAGCACAAATTTGTGATTTATTGAATGAAAGTGGCCTTCAAAGGCGTGACATTGGTTGTGAAACCATATGAACCGCTAGGGGTGAAGCAAAAATTTGTGATTTGCTTAATGAAAGTGGCCTTCGGATGCGTGACATGGGTTGTGAAACCATATGAACCACTAAGCTTGAAGCACAAATTTGTGATTTATTGAGTGAAAGTAGCCTTCGGAGGCATGACATGGGTTGTGAAACCATTTGAACGACTAGGGTTGAAGCACAAATTTGTGATTTATTGTATGAAAGTAGCCTTTTGATGCGTGTGGATTGTGAAACCATATGAACCACTAGGGTTGAAGCACAAATTTGTGATTTATTGAATGAAAGTGGCCTTCGGATGCGTGACATGGGTTGTGAAACCATACGAACCACTAGGGTTGAAGCACAAATTTGTGATTTATTGAATGAAAGTGGCCTTCGGATGCGTGACATGGGTTGTGAAACCATATGAACCACTAGGGTTGAAGCACAAATTTGTGATTTATTGAATGAAAGTGGCCTTCCGATGCGTGTGGTTTGGGAAACCATATGAACCTCTAGGGTTGAAGCACAAATTTGTGATTTATTGAATGAAAGTGGCCTTCGGATGCGTGACATGGGTTGTGAAACCATATGAACCACTAGGGTTGAAGCACAAATTTGTGATGTATTGAATGAAAGTGGCCTTCGGATGCGTGACATGGGTTGTGAAACCATATGAACCACTAGGGTTGAAGCACAAATTTGTGATTTATTGAATGAAAGTGGCCTTTTGATGCGTGTGGATTGGGAAACCATATGAACCACTAAGGTCGAAGCACAAATTTGTGATTTATTGAATGAAAGTGGCCTTCTGATGCGTGTGGATTGTGAAACCATATGAACCACGAGGGTTGAAGCACAACTTTGTGATTTATTGAATGAAAGTGGCCTTTTGATGCTTGTGGATTGTGAAACCATATGAACCACTAGGGTTGAAGCACAAATTTGTGATTTATTGAATGAAAGTGGCCTTCGGATGCGTGACATGGGTTGTGAAACCATATGAACCTCAAGGGTTGAAGCACAAATTTGTGATTTATTGAATGAAAGTGGCCTTTTGATGCGTGTGGATTGTGAAACCATATGAACCACTAGGGTTGAAGCACAAATCTGTGATTTATTGGATGAAAGTGGCCTTCGAATGCGTGACATGGGTTGTGAAACCATACAAACCACTAGGGTTGAAGCACAAATTTGTGATTTATTGAATGAAAGTGGCCTTCGGATACGTGACATGGGTTGTGAATCCATATGAACCACTAGGGTTGAAGCACAAATTTGTGATTTATTGAATGAAAGTGGCCTTCGGATGCGTGACATGGGTTGTGAAACCATACGAACCACTAAGGTTGAAGCACAAATTTGTGATTTATTGAATGAAAGTGGCCTTCAAAGGCGTGACATTGGTTGTGAAACCATATGAACCGCTAGGGGTGAAGCAAAAATTTGTGATTTGCTTAATGAAAGTGGCCTTCGGATGCGTGACATGGGTTGTGAAACCATATGAACCACTAAGGTTGAAGCACAAATTTGTGATTTATTGAGTGAAAGTAGCCTTCGGAGGCATGACATGGGTTGTGAAACCATTTGAACGACTAGGGTTGAAGCACAAATTTGTGATTTATTGTATGAAAGTAGCCTTTTGATGCGTGTGGATTGTGAAACCATATGAACCACTAGGGTTGAAGCACAAATTTGTGATTTATTGAATGAAAGTGGCCTTCGGATGCGTGACATGGGTTGTGAAACCATACGAACCACTAGGGTTGAAGCACAAATTTGTGATTTATTGAATGAAAGTGGCCTTCGGATGCGTGACATGGGTTGTGAAACCATATGAACCACTAGGGTTGAAGCACAAATTTGTGATTTATTGAATGAAAGTGGCCTTCCGATGCGTGTGGTTTGGGAAACCATATGAACCTCTAGGGTTGAAGCACAAATTTGTGATTTATTGAATGAAAGTGGCCTTCGGATGCGTGACATGGGTTGTGAAACCATATGAACCACTAGGGTTGAAGCACAAATTTGTGATTTATTGAATGAAAGTGGCCTTCGGATGCGTGACATGGGTTGTGAAACCATATGAACCACTAGGGTTGAAGCACAAATTTGTGATTTATTGAATGAAAGTGGCCTTTTGATGCGTGTGGATTGGGAAACCATATGAACCACTAAGGTCGAAGCACAAATTTGTGATTTATTGAATGAAAGTGGCCTTCTGATGCGTGTGGATTGTGAAACCATATGAACCACGAGGGTTGAAGCACAACTTTGTGATTTATTGAATGAAAGTGGCCTTTTGATGCTTGTGGATTGTGAAACCATATGAACCACTAGGGTTGAAGCACAAATTTGTGATTTATTGAATGAAAGTGGCCTTCGGATGCGTGACATGGGTTGTGAAACCATATGAACCTCAAGGGTTGAAGCACAAATTTGTGATTTATTGAATGAAAGTGGCCTTTTGATGCGTGTGGATTGTGAAACCATATGAACCACTAGGGTTGAAGCACAAATCTGTGATTTATTGGATGAAAGTGGCCTTCGAATGCGTGACATGGGTTGTGAAACCATACGAACCACTAGGGTTGAAGCACAAATTTGTGATTTATTGAATGAAAGTGGCCTTCGGATGCGTGACATGGGTTGTGAAACCATATGAACCACTAGGGTTGAAGCACAAATTTGTGATTTATTGAATGAAAGTGGCCTTCGGATGCGTGACATGGGTTGTGAAACCATACGAACCACTAAGGTTGAAGCACAAATTTGTGATTTATTGAATGAAAGTGGCCTTCAAAGGCGTGACATTGGTTGTGAAACCATATGAACCGCTAGGGGTGAAGCAAAAATTTGTGATTTGCTTAATGAAAGTGGCCTTCGGATGCGTGACATGGGTTGTGAAACCATATGAACCACTAAGGTTGAAGCACAAATTTGTGATTTATTGAGTGAAAGTAGCCTTCGGAGGCATGACATGGGTTGTGAAACCATTTGAACGACTAGGGTTGAAGCACAAATTTGTGATTTATTGTATGAAAGTAGCCTTTTGATGCGTGTGGATTGTGAAACCATATGAACCACTAGGGTTGAAGCACAAATTTGTGATTTATTGAATGAAAGTGGCCTTCGGATGCGTGACATGGGTTGTGAAACCATACGAACCACTAGGGTTGAAGCACAAATTTGTGATTTATTGAATGAAAGTGGCCTTCGGATGCGTGACATGGGTTGTGAAACCATATGAACCACTAGGGTTGAAGCACAAATTTGTGATTTATTGAATGAAAGTGGCCTTCCGATGCGTGTGGTTTGGGAAACCATATGAACCTCTAGGGTTGAAGCACAAATTTGTGATTTATTGAATGAAAGTGGCCTTCGGATGCGTGACATGGGTTGTGAAACCATATGAACCACTAGGGTTGAAGCACAAATTTGTGATTTATTGAATGAAAGTGGCCTTCGGATGCGTGACATGGGTTGTGAAACCATATGAACCACTAGGGTTGAAGCACAAATTTGTGATTTATTGAATGAAAGTGGCCTTTTGATGCGTGTGGATTGGGAAACCATATGAACCACTAAGGTCGAAGCACAAATTTGTGATTTATTGAATGAAAGTGGCCTTCTGATGCGTGTGGATTGTGAAACCATATGAACCACGAGGGTTGAAGCACAACTTTGTGATTTATTGAATGAAAGTGGCCTTTTGATGCTTGTGGATTGTGAAACCATATGAACCACTAGGGTTGAAGCACAAATTTGTGATTTATTGAATGAAAGTGGCCTTCGGATGCATGACATGGGTTGTGAAACCATATGAACCTCAAGGGTTGAAGCACAAATTTGTGATTTATTGAATGAAAGTGGCCTTTTGATGCGTGTGGATTGTGAAACCATATGAACCACTAGGGTTGAAGCACAAATCTGTGATTTATTGGATGAAAGTGGCCTTCGAATGCGTGACATGGGTTGTGAAACCATACGAACCACTAGGGTTGAAGCACAAATTTGTGATTTATTGAATGAAAGTGGCCTTCGGATGCGTGACATGGGTTGTGAAACCATATGAACCACTAGGGTTGAAGCACAAATTTGTGATTTATTGAATGAAAGTGGCCTTCGGATGCGTGACATGGGTTGTGAAACCATACGAACCACTAAGGTTGAAGCACAAATTTGTGATTTATTGAATGAAAGTGGCCTTCAAAGGCGTGACATTGGTTGTGAAACCATATGAACCACTAGGGGTGAAGCAAAAATTTGTGATTTGCTTAATGAAAGTGGCCTTCGGATGCGTGACATGGGTTGTGAAACCATATGAACCACTAAGGTTGAAGCACAAATTTGTGATTTATTGAGTGAAAGTAGCCTTCGGAGGCATGACATGGGTTGTGAAACCATTTGAACGACTAGGGTTGAAGCACAAATTTGTGATTTATTGTATGAAAGTAGCCTTTTGATGCGTGTGGATTGTGAAACCATATGAACCACTAGGGTTGAAGCACAAATTTGTGATTTATTGAATGAAAGTGGCCTTCGGATGCGTGACATGGGTTGTGAAACCATACGAACCACTAGGGTTGAAGCACAAATTTGTGATTTATTGAATGAAAGTGGCCTTCGGATGCGTGACATGGGTTGTGAAACCATATGAACCACTAGGGTTGAAGCACAAATTTGTGATTTATTGAATGAAAGTGGCCTTCCGATGCGTGTGGTTTGGGAAACCATATGAACCTCTAGGGTTGAAGCACAAATTTGTGATTTATTGAATGAAAGTGGCCTTCGGATGCGTGACATGGGTTGTGAAACTATATGAACCACTAGGGTTGAAGCACAAATTTGTGATTTATTCAATGAAAGTGGCCTTCGGATGCGTGTGGATTGGGAAACCATATGAACCTCTAGGGTTGAAGCACAAATTTGTGATTTATTGAATGAAAGTGGCCTTTTGATGCGTGTGGATTGGGAAACCATATGAACCTCTAGGGTTGAAGCACAAATTTGTGATTTATTGAATGAAAGTGGCCTTCGGATGCGTGTGGATTGGGAATCCATATGAACCTCTAGGGTTGAAGCACAAATTTGTGATTTATTGAATGAAAGTGGCCTTTTGATGCGTGTGGATTGGGAAACCATATGAACCTCGAGGGTTGAAGCACAAATTTGTGATTTATTGAATGAAAGTGGCCTTTTGATGCGTGTGGATTGTGAAACCATATGAACCACTAGGGTTGAAGCACAAATTTGTGATTTATTGAATGAAAGTGGCCTTCGGATGCGTGACATGGGTTGTGAAACCATATGAACCACTAGGGTTGAAGCACAAATTTGTGATTTATTCAATGAAAGTGGCCTTCGGATGCGTGTGGATTGGGAAACCATATGAACCTCTAGGGTTGAAGCACAAATTTGTGATTTATTGAATGAAAGTGGCCTTCGGATGCGTGTGGATTGGGAAACCATATGAACCTCTAGGGTTGAAGCACAAATTTGTGATTTATTGAATGAAAGTGGCCTTTTGATGCGTGTGGATTGTGTAACCATATGAACCTCTAGGGTTGAAGCACAAATTTGTGATTTATTGAATGAAAGTGGCCTTTTGATGCGTGTGGATTGTAAAACCATATGAACCACTAGGGTTGAAGCACAAATTTGTGATTTATTGAATGAAAGTGGCCTTCGGATGCGTGACATGGGTTGTGAAACCATATGAACCACTAGGGTTGAAGCACAAATTTGTGATTTATTGAATGAAAGTGCCCTTCGGATGCGTGACATGGGTTGTGAAACCATACGAACCACTAAGGTTGAAGCACAAATTTGTGATTTATTGAATGAAAGTGGCCTTCAAAGGCGTGACATCGGTTGTGAAACCATATGAACCGCTAGGGGTGAAGCACAAATTTGTGATTTGCTTAATGAAAGTGGCCTTCGGATGCGTGACATGGGTTGTGAAACTATATGAACCACTAAGGTTGAAGCACAAATTTGTGATTTATTGAATGAAAGTAGCCTTCGGAGGCATGACATGGGTTGTGAAACCATATGAACAACTAGGGTTGAAGCACAAATTTGTGATTTATTGAATGAAAGTGGCCTTCGGATGCGTGTGGATTGGGAAACCATATGAACCTCTAGGGTTGAAGCACAAATTTGTGATTTATTGAATGAAAGTGGCCTTTTGATGCGTGTGGATTGGGAAACCATATGAACCTCTAGGGTTGAAGCACAAATTTGTGATTTATTGAATGAAAGTAGCTTTCGGATGCGTGTGGGTTGTGAAACCATATAAACCACTAGGGTTGAAGCACAAATTTGTGATTTATTGAATGAAAGTGGCCTTCGGAGGCATGACATGGGTTGTGAAACCATATGAACCACTAGGGTTGAAGCACAAATTTGTGATTTATTGAATGAAAGTGGCTTTCAAAGGCGTGACATCGGTTGTGAAACCATATGAACCGCTAGGGGTGAAGCACAAATTTGTGATTTTCTTAATGAAAGTGGCCTTCGGATGCGTGACATGGGTTGTGAAACCATATGAACCACTAGGGTTGAAGCACAAATTTGTGATTTATTGAATGAAAGTGGCCTTCGGATGCGTGACATGGGTTGTGAAACCATACGAACCACTAAGGTTGAAGCACAAATTTGTGATTTATTGAATGAAAGTGGCCTTCAAAGGCGTGACATTGGTTGTGAAACCATATGAACCGCTAGGGGTGAAGCAAAAATTTGTGATTTGCTTAATGAAAGTGGCCTTCGGATGCGTGACATGGGTTGTGAAACCATATGAACCACTAAGGTTGAAGCACAAATTTGTGATTTATTGAGTGAAAGTAGCCTTCGGAGGCATGACATGGGTTGTGAAACCATTTGAACGACTAGGGTTGAAGCACAAATTTGTGATTTATTGTATGAAAGTAGCCTTTTGATGCGTGTGGATTGTGAAACCATATGAACCACTAGGGTTGAAGCACAAATTTGTGATTTATTGAATGAAAGTGGCCTTCGGATGCGTGACATGGGTTGTGAAACCATACGAACCACTAGGGTTGAAGCACAAATTTGTGATTTATTGAATGAAAGTGGCCTTCGGATGCGTGACATGGGTTGTGAAACCATATGAACCACTAGGGTTGAAGCACAAATTTGTGATTTATTGAATGAAAGTGGCCTTCCGATGCGTGTGGTTTGGGAAACCATATGAACCTCTAGGGTTGAAGCACAAATTTGTGATTTATTGAATGAAAGTGGCCTTCGGATGCGTGACATGGGTTGTGAAACCATATGAACCACTAGGGTTGAAGCACAAATTTGTGATTTATTGAATGAAAGTGGCCTTCGGATGCGTGACATGGGTTGTGAAACCATACGAACCACTAAGGTTGAAGCACAAATTTGTGATTTATTGAATGAAAGTGGCCTTCAAAGGCGTGACATTGGTTGTGAAACCATATGAACCGCTAGGGGTGAAGCAAAAATTTGTGATTTGCTTAATGAAAGTGGCCTTCGGATGCGTGACATGGGTTGTGAAACCATATGAACCACTAAGGTTGAAGCACAAATTTGTGATTTATTGAGTGAAAGTAGCCTTCGGAGGCATGACATGGGTTGTGAAACCATTTGAACGACTAGGGTTGAAGCACAAATTTGTGATTTATTGTATGAAAGTAGCCTTTTGATGCGTGTGGATTGTGAAACCATATGAACCACTAGGGTTGAAGCACAAATTTGTGATTTATTGAATGAAAGTGGCCTTCGGATGCGTGACATGGGTTGTGAAACCATACGAACCACTAGGGTTGAAGCACAAATTTGTGATTTATTGAATGAAAGTGGCCTTCGGATGCGTGACATGGGTTGTGAAACCATATGAACCACTAGGGTTGAAGCACAAATTTGTGATTTATTGAATGAAAGTGGCCTTCCGATGCGTGTGGTTTGGGAAACCATATGAACCTCTAGGGTTGAAGCACAAATTTGTGATTTATTGAATGAAAGTGGCCTTCGGATGCGTGACATGGGTTGTGAAACCATATGAACCACTAGGGTTGAAGCACAAATTTGTGATTTATTGAATGAAAGTGGCCTTCGGATGCGTGACATGGGTTGTGAAACCATATGAACCACTAGGGTTGAAGCACAAATTTGTGATTTATTGAATGAAAGTGGCCTTTTGATGCGTGTGGATTGGGAAACCATATGAACCACTAAGGTCGAAGCACAAATTTGTGATTTATTGAATGAAAGTGGCCTTCTGATGCGTGTGGATTGTGAAACCATATGAACCACGAGGGTTGAAGCACAACTTTGTGATTTATTGAATGAAAGTGGCCTTTTGATGCTTGTGGATTGTGAAACCATATGAACCACTAGGGTTGAAGCACAAATTTGTGATTTATTGAATGAAAGTGGCCTTCGGATGCGTGACATGGGTTGTGAAACCATATGAACCTCAAGGGTTGAAGCACAAATTTGTGATTTATTGAATGAAAGTGGCCTTTTGATGCGTGTGGATTGTGAAACCATATGAACCACTAGGGTTGAAGCACAAATCTGTGATTTATTGGATGAAAGTGGCCTTCGAATGCGTGACATGGGTTGTGAAACCATACGAACCACTAGGGTTGAAGCACAAATTTGTGATTTATTGAATGAAAGTGGCCTTCGGATGCGTGACATGGGTTGTGAAACCATATGAACCACTAGGGTTGAAGCACAAATTTGTGATTTATTGAATGAAAGTGGCCTTCGGATGCGTGACATGGGTTGTGAAACCATACGAACCACTAAGGTTGAAGCACAAATTTGTGATTTATTGAATGAAAGTGGCCTTCAAAGGCGTGACATTGGTTGTGAAACCATATGAACCGCTAGGGGTGAAGCAAAAATTTGTGATTTGCTTAATGAAAGTGGCCTTCGGATGCGTGACATGGGTTGTGAAACCATATGAACCACTAAGGTTGAAGCACAAATTTGTGATTTATTGAGTGAAAGTAGCCTTCGGAGGCATGACATGGGTTGTGAAACCATTTGAACGACTAGGGTTGAAGCACAAATTTGTGATTTATTGTATGAAAGTAGCCTTTTGATGCGTGTGGATTGTGAAACCATATGAACCACTAGGGTTGAAGCACAAATTTGTGATTTATTGAATGAAAGTGGCCTTCGGATGCGTGACATGGGTTGTGAAACCATACGAACCACTAGGGTTGAAGCACAAATTTGTGATTTATTGAATGAAAGTGGCCTTCGGATGCGTGACATGGGTTGTGAAACCATATGAACCACTAGGGTTGAAGCACAAATTTGTGATTTATTGAATGAAAGTGGCCTTCCGATGCGTGTGGTTTGGGAAACCATATGAACCTCTAGGGTTGAAGCACAAATTTGTGATTTATTGAATGAAAGTGGCCTTCGGATGCGTGACATGGGTTGTGAAACCATATGAACCACTAGGGTTGAAGCACAAATTTGTGATTTATTGAATGAAAGTGGCCTTCGGATGCGTGACATGGGTTGTGAAACCATATGAACCACTAGGGTTGAAGCACAAATTTGTGATTTATTGAATGAAAGTGGCCTTTTGATGCGTGTGGATTGGGAAACCATATGAACCACTAAGGTCGAAGCACAAATTTGTGATTTATTGAATGAAAGTGGCCTTCTGATGCGTGTGGATTGTGAAACCATATGAACCACGAGGGTTGAAGCACAACTTTGTGATTTATTGAATGAAAGTGGCCTTTTGATGCTTGTGGATTGTGAAACCATATGAACCACTAGGGTTGAAGCACAAATTTGTGATTTATTGAATGAAAGTGGCCTTCGGATGCATGACATGGGTTGTGAAACCATATGAACCTCAAGGGTTGAAGCACAAATTTGTGATTTATTGAATGAAAGTGGCCTTTTGATGCGTGTGGATTGTGAAACCATATGAACCACTAGGGTTGAAGCACAAATCTGTGATTTATTGGATGAAAGTGGCCTTCGAATGCGTGACATGGGTTGTGAAACCATACGAACCACTAGGGTTGAAGCACAAATTTGTGATTTATTGAATGAAAGTGGCCTTCGGATGCGTGACATGGGTTGTGAAACCATATGAACCACTAGGGTTGAAGCACAAATTTGTGATTTATTGAATGAAAGTGGCCTTCGGATGCGTGACATGGGTTGTGAAACCATACGAACCACTAAGGTTGAAGCACAAATTTGTGATTTATTGAATGAAAGTGGCCTTCAAAGGCGTGACATTGGTTGTGAAACCATATGAACCGCTAGGGGTGAAGCAAAAATTTGTGATTTGCTTAATGAAAGTGGCCTTCGGATGCGTGACATGGGTTGTGAAACCATATGAACCACTAAGGTTGAAGCACAAATTTGTGATTTATTGAGTGAAAGTAGCCTTCGGAGGCATGACATGGGTTGTGAAACCATTTGAACGACTAGGGTTGAAGCACAAATTTGTGATTTATTGTATGAAAGTAGCCTTTTGATGCGTGTGGATTGTGAAACCATATGAACCACTAGGGTTGAAGCACAAATTTGTGATTTATTGAATGAAAGTGGCCTTCGGATGCGTGACATGGGTTGTGAAACCATACGAACCACTAGGGTTGAAGCACAAATTTGTGATTTATTGAATGAAAGTGGCCTTCGGATGCGTGACATGGGTTGTGAAACCATATGAACCACTAGGGTTGAAGCACAAATTTGTGATTTATTGAATGAAAGTGGCCTTCCGATGCGTGTGGTTTGGGAAACCATATGAACCTCTAGGGTTGAAGCACAAATTTGTGATTTATTGAATGAAAGTGGCCTTCGGATGCGTGACATGGGTTGTGAAACCATATGAACCACTAGGGTTGAAGCACAAATTTGTGATTTATTGAATGAAAGTGGCCTTCGGATGCGTGACATGGGTTGTGAAACCATATGAACCACTAGGGTTGAAGCACAAATTTGTGATTTATTGAATGAAAGTGGCCTTTTGATGCGTGTGGATTGGGAAACCATATGAACCACTAAGGTCGAAGCACAAATTTGTGATTTATTGAATGAAAGTGGCCTTCTGATGCGTGTGGATTGTGAAACCATATGAACCACGAGGGTTGAAGCACAACTTTGTGATTTATTGAATGAAAGTGGCCTTTTGATGCTTGTGGATTGTGAAACCATATGAACCACTAGGGTTGAAGCACAAATTTGTGATTTATTGAATGAAAGTGGCCTTCGGATGCATGACATGGGTTGTGAAACCATATGAACCTCAAGGGTTGAAGCACAAATTTGTGATTTATTGAATGAAAGTGGCCTTTTGATGCGTGTGGATTGTGAAACCATATGAACCACTAGGGTTGAAGCACAAATCTGTGATTTATTGGATGAAAGTGGCCTTCGAATGCGTGACATGGGTTGTGAAACCATACGAACCACTAGGGTTGAAGCACAAATTTGTGATTTATTGAATGAAAGTGGCCTTCGGATGCGTGACATGGGTTGTGAAACCATATGAACCACTAGGGTTGAAGCACAAATTTGTGATTTATTGAATGAAAGTGGCCTTCGGATGCGTGACATGGGTTGTGAAACCATACGAACCACTAAGGTTGAAGCACAAATTTGTGATTTATTGAATGAAAGTGGCCTTCAAAGGCGTGACATTGGTTGTGAAACCATATGAACCGCTAGGGGTGAAGCAAAAATTTGTGATTTGCTTAATGAAAGTGGCCTTCGGATGCGTGACATGGGTTGTGAAACCATATGAACCACTAAGGTTGAAGCACAAATTTGTGATTTATTGAGTGAAAGTAGCCTTCGGAGGCATGACATGGGTTGTGAAACCATTTGAACGACTAGGGTTGAAGCACAAATTTGTGATTTATTGTATGAAAGTAGCCTTTTGATGCGTGTGGATTGTGAAACCATATGAACCACTAGGGTTGAAGCACAAATTTGTGATTTATTGAATGAAAGTGGCCTTCGGATGCGTGACATGGGTTGTGAAACCATACGAACCACTAGGGTTGAAGCACAAATTTGTGATTTATTGAATGAAAGTGGCCTTCGGATGCGTGACATGGGTTGTGAAACCATATGAACCACTAGGGTTGAAGCACAAATTTGTGATTTATTGAATGAAAGTGGCCTTCCGATGCGTGTGGTTTGGGAAACCATATGAACCTCTAGGGTTGAAGCACAAATTTGTGATTTATTGAATGAAAGTGGCCTTCGGATGCGTGACATGGGTTGTGAAACTATATGAACCACTAGGGTTGAAGCACAAATTTGTGATTTATTGAATGAAAGTGGCCTTCGGATGCGTGTGGATTGGGAAACCATATGAACCTCTAGGGTTGAAGCACAAATTTCTGATTTATTGAATGAAAGTGGCCTTTTGATGCGTGTGGATTGGGAAACCATATGAACCTCTAGGGTTGAAGCACAAATTTGTGATTTATTGAATGAAAGTGGCCTTCGGATGCGTGTGGATTGGGAAACCATATGAACCTCTAGGGTTGAAGCACAAATTTGTGATTTATTGAATGAAAGTGGCCTTTTGATGCGTGTGGATTGGGAAACCATATGAACCTCGAGGGTTGAAGCACAAATTTGTGATTTATTGAATGAAAGTGGCCTTTTGATGCGTGTGGATTGTGAAACCATATGAACCACTAGGGTTGAAGCACAAATTTGTGATTTATTGAATGAAAGTGGCCTTCGGATGCGTGACATGGGTTGTGAAACCATATGAACCACTAGGGTTGAAGCACAAATTTGTGATTTATTGAATGAAAGTGGCCTTCGGATGCGTGTGGATTGGGAAACCATATGAACCTCTAGGGTTGAAGCACAAATTTGTGATTTATTGAATGAAAGTGGCCTTCGGATGCGTGTGGATTGGGAAACCATATGAACCTCTAGGGTTGAAGCACAAATTTGTGATTTATTGAATGAAAGTGGCCTTTTGATGCGTGTGGATTGTGTAACCATATGAACCTCTAGGGTTGAAGCACAAATTTGTGATTTATTGAATGAAAGTGGCCTTTTGATGCGTGTGGATTGTAAAACCATATGAACCACTAGGGTTGAAGCACAAATTTGTGATTTATTGAATGAAAGTGGCCTTCGGATGCGTGACATGGGTTGTGAAACCATACGAACCACTAGGGTTGAAGCACAAATTTGTGATTTATTGAATGAAAGTGGCCTTCGGATGCGTGACATGGGTTGTGAAACCATATGAACCACTAGGGTTGAAGCACAAATTTGTGATTTATTGAATGAAAGTGCCCTTCGGATGCGTGACATGGGTTGTGAAACCATACGAACCACTAAGGTTGAAGCACAAATTTGTGATTTATTGAATGAAAGTGGCCTTCAAAGGCGTGACATCGGTTGTGAAACCATATGAACCGCTAGGGGTGAAGCACAAATTTGTGATTTGCTTAATGAAAGTGGCCTTCGGATGCGTGACATGGGTTGTGAAACTATATGAACCACTAAGGTTGAAGCACAAATTTGTGATTTATTGAATGAAAGTAGCCTTCGGAGGCATGACATGGGTTGTGAAACCATATGAACAACTAGGGTTGAAGCACAAATTTGTGATTTATTGAATGAAAGTGGCCTTCGGATGCGTGTGGATTGGGAAACCATATGAACTTCTAGGGTTGAAGCACAAATTTGTGATTTATTGAATGAAAGTGGCCTTTTGATGCGTGTGGATTGGGAAACCATATGAACCTCTAGGGTTGAAGCACAAATTTGTGATTTATTGAATGAAAGTGGCCTTTTGATGCGTGTGGATTGGGAAACCATATGAACCTCTAGGGTTGAAGCACAAATTTGTGATTTATTGAATGAAAGTGGCCTTCGGATGCGTGACATGGGTTGTGAAACCATATGAACCACTAGGGTTGAAGCACAAATTTGTGATTTATTGAATGAAAGTGGCCTTCCGATGCGTGTGGTTTGGGAAACCATATGAACCTCTAGGGTTGAAGCACAAATTTGTGATTTATTGAATGAAAGTGGCCTTCGGATGCGTGACATGGGTTGTGAAACTATATGAACCACTAGGGTTGAAGCACAAATTTGTGATTTATTGAATGAAAGTGGCCTTCGGATGCGTGTGGATTGGGAAACCATATGAACCTCTAGGGTTGAAGCACAAATTTCTGATTTATTGAATGAAAGTGGCCTTTTGATGCGTGTGGATTGGGAAACCATATGAACCTCTAGGGTTGAAGCACAAATTTGTGATTTATTGAATGAAAGTGGCCTTCGGATGCGTGTGGATTGGGAAACCATATGAACCTCTAGGGTTGAAGCACAAATTTGTGATTTATTGAATGAAAGTGGCCTTTTGATGCGTGTGGATTGGGAAACCATATGAACCTCGAGGGTTGAAGCACAAATTTGTGATTTATTGAATGAAAGTGGCCTTTTGATGCGTGTGGATTGTGAAACCATATGAACCACTAGGGTTGAAGCACAAATTTGTGATTTATTGAATGAAAGTGGCCTTCGGATGCGTGACATGGGTTGTGAAACCATATGAACCACTAGGGTTGAAGCACAAATTTGTGATTTATTGAATGAAAGTGGCCTTCGGATGCGTGTGGATTGGGAAACCATATGAACCTCTAGGGTTGAAGCACAAATTTGTGATTTATTGAATGAAAGTGGCCTTCGGATGCGTGTGGATTGGGAAACCATATGAACCTCTAGGGTTGAAGCACAAATTTGTGATTTATTGAATGAAAGTGGCCTTTTGATGCGTGTGGATTGTGTAACCATATGAACCTCTAGGGTTGAAGCACAAATTTGTGATTTATTGAATGAAAGTGGCCTTTTGATGCGTGTGGATTGTAAAACCATATGAACCACTAGGGTTGAAGCACAAATTTGTGATTTATTGAATGAAAGTGGCCTTCGGATGCGTGACATGGGTTGTGAAACCATACGAACCACTAGGGTTGAAGCACAAATTTGTGATTTATTGAATGAAAGTGGCCTTCGGATGCGTGACATGGGTTGTGAAACCATATGAACCACTAGGGTTGAAGCACAAATTTGTGATTTATTGAATGAAAGTGCCCTTCGGATGCGTGACATGGGTTGTGAAACCATACGAACCACTAAGGTTGAAGCACAAATTTGTGATTTATTGAATGAAAGTGGCCTTCAAAGGCGTGACATCGGTTGTGAAACCATATGAACCGCTAGGGGTGAAGCACAAATTTGTGATTTGCTTAATGAAAGTGGCCTTCGGATGCGTGACATGGGTTGTGAAACTATATGAACCACTAAGGTTGAAGCACAAATTTGTGATTTATTGAATGAAAGTAGCCTTCGGAGGCATGACATGGGTTGTGAAACCATATGAACAACTAGGGTTGAAGCACAAATTTGTGATTTATTGAATGAAAGTGGCCTTCGGATGCGTGTGGATTGGGAAACCATATGAACCTCTAGGGTTGAAGCACAAATTTGTGATTTATTGAATGAAAGTGGCCTTTTGATGCGTGTGGATTGGGAAACCATATGAACCTCTAGGGTTGAAGCACAAATTTGTGATTTATTGAATGAAAGTAGCTTTCGGATGCGTGTGGGTTGTGAAACCATATAAACCACTAGGGTTGAAGCACAAATTTGTGATTTATTGAATGAAAGTGGCCTTCGGAGGCATGACATGGGTTGTGAAACCATATGAACCACTAGGGTTGAAGCACAAATTTGTGATTTATTGAATGAAAGTGGCTTTCAAAGGCGTGACATCGGTTGTGAAACCATATGAACCGCTAGGGGTGAAGCACAAATTTGTGATTTTCTTAATGAAAGTGGCCTTCGGATGCGTGACATGGGTTGTGAAACCATATGAACCACTAGGGTTGAAGCACAAATTTGTGATTTATTGAATGAAAGTGGCCTTCGGATGCGTGACATGGGTTGTGAAACCATACGAACCACTAAGGTTGAAGCACAAATTTGTGATTTATTGAATGAAAGTGGCCTTCAAAGGCGTGACATTGGTTGTGAAACCATATGAACCGCTAGGGGTGAAGCAAAAATTTGTGATTTGCTTAATGAAAGTGGCCTTCGGATGCGTGACATGGGTTGTGAAACCATATGAACCACTAAGGTTGAAGCACAAATTTGTGATTTATTGAGTGAAAGTAGCCTTCGGAGGCATGACATGGGTTGTGAAACCATTTGAACGACTAGGGTTGAAGCACAAATTTGTGATTTATTGTATGAAAGTAGCCTTTTGATGCGTGTGGATTGTGAAACCATATGAACCACTAGGGTTGAAGCACAAATTTGTGATTTATTGAATGAAAGTGGCCTTCGGATGCGTGACATGGGTTGTGAAACCATACGAACCACTAGGGTTGAAGCACAAATTTGTGATTTATTGAATGAAAGTGGCCTTCGGATGCGTGACATGGGTTGTGAAACCATATGAACCACTAGGGTTGAAGCACAAATTTGTGATTTATTGAATGAAAGTGGCCTTCCGATGCGTGTGGTTTGGGAAACCATATGAACCTCTAGGGTTGAAGCACAAATTTGTGATTTATTGAATGAAAGTGGCCTTCGGATGCGTGACATGGGTTGTGAAACTATATGAACCACTAGGGTTGAAGCACAAATTTGTGATTTATTCAATGAAAGTGGCCTTCGGATGCGTGTGGATTGGGAAACCATATGAACCTCTAGGGTTGAAGCACAAATTTGTGATTTATTGAATGAAAGTGGCCTTTTGATGCGTGTGGATTGGGAAACCATATGAACCTCTAGGGTTGAAGCACAAATTTGTGATTTATTGAATGAAAGTGGCCTTCGGATGCGTGTGGATTGGGAAACCATATGAACCTCTAGGGTTGAAGCACAAATTTGTGATTTATTGAATGAAAGTGGCCTTTTGATGCGTGTGGATTGGGAAACCATATGAACCTCGAGGGTTGAAGCACAAATTTGTGATTTATTGAATGAAAGTGGCCTTTTGATGCGTGTGGATTGTGAAACCATATGAACCACTAGGGTTGAAGCACAAATTTGTGATTTATTGAATGAAAGTGGCCTTCGGATGCGTGACATGGGTTGTGAAACCATATGAACCACTAGGGTTGAAGCACAAATTTGTGATTTATTGAATGAAAGTGGCCTTCGGATGCGTGTGGATTGGGAAACCATATGAACCTCTAGGGTTGAAGCACAAATTTGTGATTTATTGAATGAAAGTGGCCTCTTGATGCGTGTGGATTGGGAAACCATATGATCCACTAAGGTCGAAGCACAAATTTGTGATTTATTGAATGAAAGTGGCCTTCGGATGCGTGACATGGATTGTGAAACCATATGAACCACTAAGGTTGAAGCACAAATTTGTGATTTATTGAATGAAAGTGGCCTTCTGATGCGTGTGGATTGTGAAACCATATGAACCACGAGGGTTGAAGCACAAATTTGTGATTTATTGAATGAAAGTGGCCTTTTGATGCGTGTGGATTGTGTAACCATATGAACCACTAGGGTTGAAGCACAAATTTGTGATTTATTGAATGAAAGTGGCCTTGGGATGCGTGACATGGGTTGTGAAACCATATGAACCTCAAGGGTTGAAGCACAAATTTGTGATTTATTGAATGAAAGTGGCCTTTTGATGCGTGTGGATTGTAAAACCATATGAACCACTAGGGTTGAAGCACAAATTTGTGATTTATTGAATGAAAGTGGCCTTCGGATGCGTGACATGGGTTGTGAAACCATACGAACCACTAGGGTTGAAGCACAAATTTGTGATTTATTGAATGAAAGTGGCCTTCGGATGCGTGACATGGGTTGTGAAACCATATGAACCACTAGGGTTGAAGCACAAATTTGTGATTTATTGAATGAAAGTGCCCTTCGGATGCGTGACATGGGTTGTGAAACCATACGAACCACTAAGGTTGAAGCACAAATTTGTGATTTATTGAATGAAAGTGGCCTTCAAAGGCGTGACATCGGTTGTGAAACCATATGAACCGCTAGGGGTGAAGCACAAATTTGTGATTTGCTTAATGAAAGTGGCCTTCGGATGCGTGACATGGGTTGTGAAACCATATGAACCACTAAGGTTGAAGCACAAATTTGTGATTTATTGAGTGAAAGTAGCCTTCGGAGGCATGACATGGGTTGTGAAACCATATGAACAACTAGGGTTGAAGCACAAGTTTGTGATTTATTTTATGAAAGTGGCCTTCTGATGCGTGTGGATTGTAAAACCATATGAACCAATATGGTCGAAGCACAAATTTGTGATTTATTGAATGAAAGTGGCCTTCAGATGCGTGACATGGATTGTGAAACCATATGAACCACTAAGGTTGAAGCACAAATTTGTGATTTATTGAATGAAAGTGGCCTTCTGATGCGTGTGGATTGTGAAACCATATGAACCACGAGGGTTGAAGCACAAATTTGTGATTTATTGAATGAAAGTGGCCTTTTGATGCGTGTGGATTGGGAAACCATATGAACCTCTAGGGTTGAAGCACAAATTTGTGATTTATTGAATGAAAGTGGCCTTTTGATGCGTGTGGATTGGGAAACCATATGAACCTCTAGGGTTGAAGCACAAATTTGTGATTTATTGAATGAAAGTGGCCTTCTGATGCGTGTGGATTGTAAAACCATATGAACCACTAGGGTTGAAGCACAAATTTGTGATTTATTGAATGAAAGTGGCCTTCGGATGCGTGACATGGGTTGTGAAACCATACGAACCACTAAGGTTGAAGCACAAATTTGTGATTTATTGAATGAAAGTGGCCTTCAAAGGCGTGACATGGGTTCTGAAACCATATGAACCGCTAGGGGTGAAGCACAAATTTGTGATTTGCTTAATGAAAGTGGCCTTCGGATGCGTGACATGGGTTGTGAAACTATATGAACCACTAAGGTTGAAGCACAAATTTGTGATTTATTGAATGAAAGTAGCCTTCGGAGGCATGACATGGGTTGTGAAACCATATGAACAACTAGGGTTGAAGCACAAATTTGTGATTTATTGAATGAAAGTGGCCTTCGGATGCGTGTGGATTGGGAAACCATATGAACCTCTAGGGTTGAAGCACAAATTTGTGATTTATTGAATGAAAGTGGCCTTTTGATGCATGTGGATTGGGAAACCATATGAACCTCTAGGGTTGAAGCACAAATTTGTGATTTATTGAATGAAAGTAGCTTTCGGATGCGTGTGGGTTGTGAAACCATATAAACCACTAGGGTTGAAGCACAAATTTGTGATTTATTGAATGAAAGTGGCCTTCGGAGGCATGACATGGGTTGTGAAACCATATGAACAACTAGGGTTGAAGCACAAATTTGTGATTTATTGAATGAAAGTGGCTTTCAAAGGCGTGACATCGGTTGTGAAACCATATGAACCGCTAGGGGTGAAGCAAAAATTTGTGATTTTCTTAATGAAAGTGGCCTTCGGATGCGTGACATGGGTTGTGAAACCATATGAACCACTAGGGTTGAAGCACAAATTTGTGATTTATTGAATGAAAGTAGCCTTCGGAGGCATGACATGGGTTGTGAAACCATATGAACAACTAGGGTTGAAGCACAAATTTGTGATTTATTTTATGAAAGTGGCCTTCTGATGCGTGTGGATTGTAAAACCATATGAACCACTAAGGTCGAAGCACAAATTTGTGATTTATTGAATGAAAGTGGCCTTCGGATGCGTGACATGGATTGTGAAACCATATGAACCACTAAGGTTGAAGCACAAATTTGTGATTTATTGAATGAAAGTGGCCTTCTGATGCGTGTGGATTGTGAAACCATATGAACCTCGAGGGTTGAAGCCCAAATTTGTGATTTATTGAATGAAAGTGGCCTTTTGATGCGTGTGGATTGGGAAACCATATGAACCTCTAGGGTTGAAGCACAAATTTGTGATTTATTGAATGAAAGTGGCCTTCGGATGCGTGACATGGATTGTGAAACCATATGAACCACTAGGGTTGAAGCACAAATTTGTGATTTATTGAATGAAAGTGGCCTTCGGATGCGTGTGGATTGGGAAACCATATGAACCTCTAGGGTTGAAGCACAAATTTGTGATTTATTGAATGAAAGTGGCCTTTTGATGCGTGTGGATTGGGAAACCATATGAACCTCGAGGGTTGAAGCACAAATTTGTGATTTATTGAATAAAAGTGGCCTTTTAATGCGTGTGGATTGTGAAACCATATGAACCACTAGGGTTGAAGCACAAATTTGTGATTTATTGAATGAAAGTGGCCTTCGGATGCGTGACATGGGTTGTGAAACCATATGAACCACTAGGGTTGAAGCACAAATTTGCGATTTATTGAATGAAAGTGGCCTTTTGATGCGTGTGGATTGGGAAACCATATGAACCTCTAGGGTTGAAGCACAAATTTGTGATTTATTGAATGAAAGTGGCCTTTTGATGCGTGTGGATTGTGAAACCATATGAACCACTAGGGTTGAAGCACAAATTTGTGATTTATTGAATGAAAGTGGCCTTCGGATGCGTGACATGGGTTGTGAAACCATATGAATCACTAGGGTTGAAGCACAAATTTGTGATTTATTGAATGAAAGTGGCCTTCGGATGCGTGTGGATTGGGAAACCTTATGAACCTCTAGGGTTGAAGCACAAATTTGTGGTTTATTGAATGAAAGTGGCCTTTTGATGCGTGTGGATTGGGAAACCATATGAACCTCGAGGGTTGAAGCACAAATTTGTGATTTATTGAATGAAAGTGGCCTTTTGATGCGTGTGGATTGTGAAACCATATGAACCACTAGGGTTGAAGCACAAATTTGTGATTTATTGAATGAAAGTGGCCTTCGGATGCCTGACATGGGTTGTGAAACCATATGAACCACTAGGGTTGAAGCACAAATTTGTGATTTATTGAATGAAAGTGGCCTTCGGATGCGTGACATGGGTTGTGAAACCATATGAACCACTAGGGTTGAAGCACAAATTTGTGATTTATTGAATGAAAGTGGCCTTCGGATGCGTGTGGATTGGGAAACCTTATGAACCTCTAGGGTTGAAGCACAAATTTGTGGTTTATTGAATGAAAGTGGCCTTTTGATGCGTGTGGATTGGGAAACCATATGAACCTCGAGGGTTGAAGCACAAATTTGTGATTTATTGAATGAAAGTGGCCTTTTGATGCGTGTGGATTGTGAAACCATATGAACCACTAGGGTTGAAGCACAAATTTGTGATTTATTGAATGAAAGTGGCCTTCGGATGCGTGATATGGGTTGTGAAACCATATGAACCACTAGGGTTGAAGCACAAATTTGTGATTTATTGAATGAAAGTGGCCTTCGGATGCGTGTGGATTGGGAAACCATATGAACCTCTAGGGTTGAAGCACAAATTTGTGATTTATTGAATGAAAGTGGCCTTTTGATGCGTGTGGATTGGGAAACCATATGAACCTCGAGGGTTGAAGCACAAATTTGTGATTTATTGAATAAAAGTGGCCTTTTGATGCGTGTGGATTGTGAAACCATATGAACCACTAGGGTTGAAGCACAAATTTGTGATTTATTGAATGAAAGTGGCCTTCGGATGCGTGACATGGGTTGTGAAACCATATGAACCACTAGGGTTGAAGCACAAATTTGTGATTTATTGAATGAAAGTGGCCTTTTGATGCGTGTGGATTGGGAAACCATATGAACCTCTAGGGTTGAAGCACAAATTTGTGATTTATTGAATGAAAGTGGCCTTTTGATGCGTGTGGATTGTGAAACCATATGAACCACTAGGGTTGAAGCACAAATTTGTGATTTATTGAATGAAAGTGGCCTTCGGATGCGTGACATGGGTTGTGAAACCATATGAATCACTAGGGTTGAAGCACAAATTTGTGATTTATTGAATGAAAGTGGCCTTCGGATGCGTGTGGATTGGGAAACCTTATGAACCTCTAGGGTTGAAGCACAAATTTGTGGTTTATTGAATGAAAGTGGCCTTTTGATGCGTGTGGATTGGGAAACCATATGAACCTCGAGGGTTGAAGCACAAATTTGTGATTTATTGAATAAAAGTGGCCTTTTGATGCGTGTGGATTGTGAAACCATATGAACCACTAGGGTTGAAGCACAAATTTGTGATTTATTGAATGAAAGTGGCCTTCGGATGCGTGACATGGGTTGTGAAACCATATGAACCACTAGGGTTGAAGCACAAATTTGTGATTTATTGAATGAAAGTGGCCTTTTGATGCGTGTGGATTGGGAAACCATATGAACCTCTAGGGTTGAAGCACAAATTTGTGATTTATTGAATGAAAGTGGCCTTTTGATGCGTGTGGATTGTGAAACCATATGAACCACTAGGGTTGAAGCACAAATTTGTGATTTATTGAATGAAAGTGGCCTTCGGATGCGTGACATGGGTTGTGAAACCATATGAATCACTAGGGTTGAAGCACAAATTTGTGATATATTGAATGAAAGTGGCCTTCGGATGCGTGTGGATTGGGAAACCTTATGAACCTCTAGGGTTGAAGCACAAATTTGTGGTTTATTGAATGAAAGTGGCCTTTTGATGCGTGTGGATTGGGAAACCATATGAACCTCGAGGGTTGAAGCACAAATTTGTGATTTATTGAATGAAAGTGGCCTTTTGATGCGTGTGGATTGTGAAACCATATGAACCACTAGGGTTGAAGCACAAATTTGTGATTTATTGAATGAAAGTGGCCTTCGGATGCGTGACATGGGTTGTGAAACCATATGAACCACTAGGGTTGAAGCACAAATTTGTGATTTATTGAATGAAAGTGGCCTTCGGATGCGTGACATGGGTTGTGAAACCATATGAACCACTAGGGTTGAAGCACAAATTTGTGAGTTATTGAATGAAAGTGGCCTTCGGATGCGTGTGGATTGGGAAACCATATGAACCTCTAGGGTTGAAGCACAAATTTGTGATTTATTGAATGAAAGTGGCCTTTTGATGCGTGTGGATTGGGAAACCATATGAACCTCGAGGGTTGAAGCACAAATTTGTGATTTATTGAATGAAAGTGGCCTTTTGATGCGTGTGGATTGTGAAACCATATGAACCACTAGGGTTGAAGCACAAATTTGTGATTTATTGAATGAAAGTGGCCTTGGGATGCGTGACATGGGTTGTGAAACCATACGAACCACTAGGGTTGAAGCACAAATTTGTGATTTATTGAATGAAAGTGGCCTTCGGATGCGTGACATGGGTTGTGAAACCATATGAACCACTAGGGTTGAAGCACAAATTTGTGATTTATTGAATGAAAGTGGCCTTCGGATGCGTGACATGGGTTGTGAAACCATACGAACCACTAAGGTTGAAGCACAAATTTGTGATTTATTGAATGAAAGTGGCCTTCAAAGGCGTGACATCGGTTGTGAAACCATATGAACCGCTAGGGGTGAAGCACAAATTTGTGATTTGCTCAATGAAAGTGGCCTTCGGATGCGTGACATGGGTTGTGAAACCATATGAACCACTAAGGTTGAAGCACAAATTTGTGATTTATTGAGTGAAAGTAGCCTTCGGAGGCATGACATGGGTTGTGAAACCATATGAACAACTAGGGTTGAAGCACAAATTTGTGATTTATTTTATGAAAGTGGCCTTCTGATGCGTGTGGATTGTAAAACCATATCAACCACTAGGGTCGAAGCACAAATTTGTGATTTATTGAATGAAAGTGGCCTTCGGATGCGTGACATGGGTTGTGAAACCATATGAACCACTAGGGTTGAAGCACAAATTTGTGATTTATTGAATGAAAGTGGCCTTCGGATGCGTGTGGATTGGGAAACCATATGAACCTCTAGGGTTGAAGCACAAATTTGTGATTTATTGAATGAAAGTGGCCTTTTGATGCGTGTGGATTGGGAAACCATATGAACCTCGAGGGTTGAAGCACAAATTTGTGATTTATTGAATGAAAGTGGCCTTTTGATGCGTGTGGATTGTGAAACCATATGAACCACTAGGGTTGAAGCACAAATTTGTGATTTATTGAATGAAAGTGGCCTTCGGATGCGTGACATGGGTTGTGAAACCATATGAACCACTAGGGTTGAAGCACAAATTTGTGATTTATTGAATGAAAGTGGCCTTCGGATGCGTGTGGATTGGGAAACCATATGAACCTCTAGGGTTGAAGCACAAATTTGTGATTTATTGAATGAAAGTGGCCTTTTGATGCGTGTGGATTGGGAAACCATATGATCCACTAAGGTCGAAGCACAAATTTGTGATTTATTGAATGAAAGTGGCCTTCGGATGCGTGACATGGATTGTGAAACCATATGAACCACTAAGGTTGAAGCACAAATTTGTGATTTATTGAATGAAAGTGGCCTTCTGATGCGTGTGGATTGTGAAACCATATGAACCACGAGGGTTGAAGCACAAATTTGTGATTTATTGAATGAAAGTGGCCTTTTGATGCGTGTGGATTGTGTAACCATATGAACCACTAGGGTTGAAGCACAAATTTGTGATTTATTGAATGAAAGTGGCCTTGGTATGCGTGACATGGGTTGTGAAACCATATGAACCTCAAGGGTTGAAGCACAAATTTGTGATTTATTGAATGAAAGTGGCCTTTTGATGCGTGTGGATTGTGAAACCATATGAACCACTAGGGTTGAAGCACAAATTTGTGATTTATTGAATGAAAGTGGCCTTCGGATGCGTGACATGGGTTGTGAAACCATACGAACCACTAGGGTTGAAGCACAAATTTGTGATTTATTGAATGAAAGTGGCCTTCGGATGCGTGACATGGGTTGTGAAACCATATGAACCACTAGGGTTGAAGCACAAATTTGTGATTTATTGAATGAAAGTGCCCTTCGGATGCGTGACATGGGTTGTGAAACCATACGAACCACTAAGGTTGAAGCACAAATTTGTGATTTATTGAATGAAAGTGGCCTTCAAAGGCGTGACATGGGTTGTGAAACCATATGAACCGCTAGGGGTGAAGCACAAATTTGTGATTTGCTTAATGAAAGTGGCCTTCGGATGCGTGACATGGGTTGTGAAACCATATGAACCACTAAGGTTGAAGCACAAATTTGTGATTTATTGAGTGAAAGTAGCCTTCGGAGGCATGACATGGGTTGTGAAACCATATGAACAACTAGGGTTGAAGCACAAGTTTGTGATTTATTTTATGAAAGTGGCCTTCTGATGCGTGTGGATTGTAAAACCATATGAACCACTATGGTCGAAGCACAAATTTGTGATTTATTGAATGAAAGTGGCCTTCAGATGCGTGACATGGATTGTGAAACCATATGAACCACTAAGGTTGAAGCACAAATTTGTGATTTATTGAATGAAAGTGGCCTTCTGATGCGTGTGGATTGTGAAACCATATGAACCACGAGGGTTGAAGCACAAATTTGTGATTTATTGAATGAAAGTGGCCTTTTGATGCGTGTGGATTGGGAAACCATATGAACCTCTAGGGTTGAAGCACAAATTTGTGATTTATTGAATGAAAGTGGCTTTTTGATGCGTGTGGATTGGCAAACCATATGAACCTCTAGGGTTGAAGCACAAATTTGTGATTTATTGAATGAAAGTGGCCTTCTGATGCGTGTGGATTGTAAAACCATATGAACCACTAGGGTTGAAGCACAAATTTGTGATTTATTGAATGAAAGTGGCCTTCGGATGCGTGACATGGGTTGTGAAACCATACGAACCACTAAGGTTGAAGCACAAATTTGTGATTTATTGAATGAAAGTGGCCTTCAAAGGCGTGACATGGGTTGTGAAACCATATGAACCGCTAGGGTTGAAGCACAAATTTGTGATTTGCTTAATGAAAGTGGCCTTCGGATGCGTGACATGGGTTGTGAAACTATATGAACCACTAAGGTTGAAGCACAAATTTGTGATTTATTGAATGAAAGTAGCCTTCGGAGGCATGACATGGGTTGTGAAACCATATGAACAACTAGGGTTGAAGCACAAATTTGTGATTTATTGAATGAAAGTGGCCTTCGGATGCGTGTGGATTGGGAAACCATATGAACCTCTAGGGTTGAAGCACAAATTTGTGATTTATTGAATGAAAGTGGCCTTTTGATGCGTGTGGATTGGGAAACCATATGAACCTCTAGGGTTGAAGCACAAATTTGTGATTTATTGAATGAAAGTAGCTTTCGGATGCGTGTGGGTTGTGAAACCATATAAACCACTAGGGTTGAAGCACAAATTTGTGATTTATTGAATGAAAGTAGCCTTCGGAGGCATGACATGGGTTGTGAAACCATATGAACAACTAGGGTTGAAGCACAAATTTGTGATTTATTGAATGAAAGTGGCCTTCGGATGCGTGTGGATTGGGAAACCATATGAACCTCTAGGGTTGAAGCACAAATTTGTGATTTATTGAATGAAAGTGGCCTTTTGATGCGTGTGGATTGGGAAACCATATGAACCTCTAGGGTTGAAGCACAAATTTGTGATTTATTGAATGAAAGTAGCTTTCGGATGCGTGTGGGTTGTGAAACCATATAAACCACTAGGGTTGAAGCACAAATTTGTGATTTATTGAATGAAAGTGGCCTTCGGAGGCATGACATGGGCTGTGAAACCATATGAACCACTAGGGTTGAAGCACAAATTTGTGATTTATTGAATGAAAGTGGCCTTCAAAGGGGTGACATCGGTTGTGAAACCATATGAACCGCTAGGGGTGAAGCACAAATTTGTGATTTGCTTAATGAAAGTGGCCTTCGGATGCGTGACATGGGTTGTGAAACAATATGAACCACTAAGGTTGAAGCGCAAATTTGTGATTTATTGAATGAAAGTAGCCTTCGGAGGCATGACATGGGTTGTGAAACCATATGAACAACTAGGGTTGAAGCACAAATTTGTGATTTATTGAATGAAAGTGGCCTTCTGATGCGTATGGATTGTAAAACCATATGAACCACTAAGGTCGAAGCACAAATTTGTGATTTATTGAATGAAAGTGGCCTTCGGATGCGTGTGGATTGGGAAACCATATGAACCTCTAGGGTTGAAGCACAAATTTGTGATTTATTGAATGAAAGTGGCCTTCGGATGCGTGACATGGGTTGTGAAACCATATGAACAACTAGGGTTGAAGCACAAATTTGTGATTTATTGAATGAAAGTGGCCTTCTGATGCGTGTGGATTGTAAAACCATATGAACCACTAAGGTCGAAGCACAAATTTGTGATTTATTGAATGAAAGTGGCCTTCGGATGCGTGACATGGATTGTGAAACCATATGAACACTAAGGTTGAAGCACAAATTTGTGATTTATTGAATGAAAGTGGCCTTCTGATGCGTGTGGATTGTGAAACCATATGAACCACGAGGGTTGAAGCACAAATTTGTGATTTATTGAATGAAAGTGGCCTTTTGATGCGTGTGGATTGGGAAACCATATGAACCTCTAGGGTTGAAGCACAAATTTGTGATTTATTGAATGAAAGTGGCCTTTTGATGCGTGTGGATTGGGAAACCATATGAACCTCTAGGGTTGAAGCACAAATTTGTGATTTATTGAATGAAAGTGGCATTCTGATGCGTGTGGATTGTAAAACCATATGAACCACTAGGGTTGAAGCACAAATTTGTGATTTATTGAATGAAAGTGGCCTTCGGATGCGTGACATGGGTTGTGAAACCATATGAACCACTAGGGTTGAAGCACAAATTTGTGAATTGCTTAATGAAAGTGGCCTTCGGATGCGTGTGGATTGGGAAACCATATGAACCTCTAGGGTTGAAGCACAAATTTGTGATTTATTGAATGAAAGTGGCCTTCGGATGCGTGACATGGGTTGTGAAACCATATGAACCACTAGGGTTGAAGCACATATTTGTGATTTATTGAATGAAAGTGGCCTTCGGATGCGTGTGGATTGGGAATCCATATGAACCTCTAGGGTTGAAGCACAAATTTGTGATTTATTGAATGAAAGTGGCCTTTTGATGCGTGTGGATTGGGAAACCATATGAGCCTCGAGGGTTGAAGCACAAATTTGTGATTTATTGAATGAAAGTGGCATTTTGATGCGTGTGGATTGTGAAACCATATGAACCACTAGGGTTGAAGCACAAATTTGTGATTTATTGAATGAAAGTGGCCTTCGGATGCGTGACATGGGTTGTGAAACCATATGAACCACTAGGGTTGAAGCACAAATTTGTGATTTATTGAATGAAAGTGGCCTTCGGATGCGTGTGGATTGGGAAACCATATGAACCTCTAGGGTTGAAGCACAAATTTGTGATTTATTGAATGAAAGTGGCCTTTTGATGCGTGTGGATTGGGAAACCAGATGAACCTCTAGGGTTGAAGCACAAATTTGTGATTTATTTAATGAAAGTGGCCTTCGGATGCGTGTGGATTGGGAAACCATATGAACCTCTAGGGTTGAAGCACAAATTTGTGATTTATTGAATGAAAGTGGCCTTTTGATGCGTGTGGATTGGGAAACCATATGAACCTCGAGGGTTGAAGCACAAATTTGTGATTTATTGAATGAAAGTGGCCTTTTAATGCGTGTGGATTGGGAAACCATATGAACCTCGAGGGTTGAAGCACAAATTTGTGATTTATTGAATGAAAGTGGCCTTTTGATGCGTGTGGATTGTGAAACCATATGAACCACTAGGGTTGAAGCACAAATTTGTGATTTATTGAATGAAAGTGGCCTTCGGATGCGTGACATGGGTTGTGAAACCATATGAACCACTAGGGTTGAAGCACAAATTTGTGATTTATTGAATGAAAGTGGCCTTCGGATGCGTGTGGATTGGGAAACCATATGAACCTCTAGGGTTGAAGCACAAATTTGTGATTTATTGAATGAAAGTGGCCTTTTGATGCGTGTGGATTGGGAAACCATATGAACCACTAGGGTTGAAGCACAAATTTGTGATTTATTGAATGAAAGTGGCCTTTTGATGCGTGTGGGTTGTGAAACCATATGAACCACTAGGGTTGAAGCACAAATTTGTGATTTATTGAATGAAAGTGGCCTTCGGATGCGTGACATGGGTTGTGAAACCATATGAACCACTAGGGTTGAAGCACAAATTTGTGATTTATTGAATGAAAGTGGCCTTCGGATGCGTGTGGATTGGGAAACCATATGAACCTCTAGGGTTGAAGCACAAATTTGTGATTTATTGAATGAAAGTGGCCTTTTGATGTGTGTGGATTGGGAAACCATATGAACCACTAGGGTTGAAGCACAAATTTGTGATTTATTGAATGAAAGTGGCCTTCGGATGCGTGTGGATTGGGAAACCATATGAACCTCTAGGGTTGAAGCACAAATTTGTGATTTATTGAATGAAAGTGGCCTTTTGATGCGTGTGGATTGGGAAACCATATGAACCACTAGGGTTGAAGCACAAATTTGTGATTTATTGAATGAAAGTGGCCTTTTGATGCGTGTGGGTTGTGAAACCATATGAACCACTAGGGTTGAAGCACAAATTTGTGATTTATTGAATGAAAGTGGCCTTCGGATGCGTGTGGATTGGGAAACCATATGAACCTCTAGGGTTGAAGCACAAATTTGTGATTTATTGAATGAAAGTGGCCTTTTGATGCGTGTGGATTGGGAAACCATATGAACCACTAGGGTTGAAGCACAAATTTGTGATTTATTGAATGAAAGTGGCCTTTTGATGCGTGTGGGTTGTGAAACCATATGAACCACTAGGGTTGAAGCACAAATTTGTGATTTATTGAATGAAAGTGGCCTTTTGATGCGTGTGGATTGGGAAACCATATGAACCTCTAGGGTTGAAGCACAAATTTGTGATTTATTGAATGAAAGTGGCCTTTTGATGCGTGTGGATTGTGAAACCATATGAACCACTAGGGTTGAAGCACAAATTTGTGATTTATTGAATGAAAGTGGCCTTCGGATGCGTGACATGGGTTGTGAAACCATATGAACCACTAGGGTTGAAGCACAAATTTGTGATTTATTGAATGAAAGTGGCCTTCGGATGCGTGACATGGGTTGTGAAACCATATGAACCACTAGGGTTGAAGCACAAATTTGTGATTTATTGAATGAAAGTGGCCTTCGGATGCGTGTGGATTGGGAAACCATATGAACCTCTAGGGTTGAAGCACAAATTTGTGATTTATTGAATGAAAGTGGCCTTTTGATGTGTGTGGATTGGGAAACCATATGAACCACTAGGGTTGAAGCACAAATTTGTGATTTATTGAATGAAAGTGGCCTTCGGATGCGTGACATGGGTTGTGAAACCATATGAACCACTAGGGTTGAAGCACAAATTTGTGATTTATTGAATGAAAGTGGCCTTCGGATGCGTGTGGATTGGGAAACCATATGAACCTCGAGGGTTGAAGCACAAATTTGTGATTTATTGAATGAAAAAGGCCTTTTGATGCGTGTGGATTGGGAAACCATATGAACCTCGAGGGTTGAAGCACAAATTTGTGATTTATTGAATGAAAGTGGCCTTTTAATGCGTGTGGATTGGGAAACCATATGAACCTCGAGGGTTGAAGCACAAATTTGTGATTTATTGAATGAAAGTGGCCTTTTGATGCGTGTGGATTGTGAAACCATATGAACCACTAGGGTTGAAGCACAAATTTGTGATTTATTGAATGAAAGTGGCCTTCGGATGCGTGTGGATTGGGAAACCATATGAACCTCTAGGGTTGAAGCACAAATTTGTGATTTATTGAATGAAAGTGGCCTTTTGATGCGTGTGGATTGGGAAACCATATGAACCACTAGGGTTGAAGCACAAATTTGTGATTTATTGAATGAAAGTGGCCTTTTGATGCGTGTGGGTTGTGAAACCATATGAACCTCTAGGGTTGAAGCACAAATTTGTGATTTATTGAATGAAAGTGGCCTTCGGATGCGTGACATGGGTTGTGAAACCATATGAACCACTAGGGTTGAAGCACAAATTTGTGATTTATTGAATGAAAGTGGCCTTCGGATGCGTGTGGATTGGGAAACCATATGAACCTCTAGGGTTGAAGCACAAATTTGTGATTTATTGAATGAAAGTGGCCTTTTGATGTGTGTGGATTGGGAAACCATATGAACCACTAGGGTTGAAGCACAAATTTGTGATTTATTGAATGAAAGTGGCCTTCGGATGCGTGACATGGGTTGTGAAACCATATGAACCACTAGGGTTGAAGCACAAATTTGTGATTTATTGAATGAAAGTGGCCTTCGGATGCGTGTGGATTGGGAAACCATATGAACCTCTAGGGTTGAAGCACAAATTTGTGATTTATTGAATGAAAGTGGCCTTTTGATGTGTGTGGATTGGGAAACCATATGAACCACTAGGGTTGAAGCACAAATTTGTGATTTATTGAATGAAAGTGGCCTTCGGATGCGTGACATGGGTTGTGAAACCATATGAACCACTAGGGTTGAAGCACAAATTTGTGATTTATTGAATGAAAGTGGCCTTCGGATGCGTGTGGATTGGGAAACCATATGAACCTCTAGGGTTGAAGCACAAATTTGTGATTTATTGAATGAAAGTGGCCTTTTGATGCGTGTGGATTCGGAAACCATATGAACCTCGAGGGTTGAAGCACAAATTTGTGATTTATTGAATGAAAGTGGCCTTTTGATGCGTGTGGATTGGGAAACCATATGAACCTCGAGGGTTGAAGCACAAATTTGTGATTTATTGAATGAAAGTGGCCTTTTGATGCGTGTGGATTGTGAAACCATATGAACCACTAGGGTTGAAGCACAAATTTGTGATTTATTGAATGAAAGTGGCCTTCGGATGCGTGACATGGGTTGTGAAACCATATGAACCACTAGGGTTGAAGCACAAATTTGTGATTTATTGAATGAAAGTGGCCTTCGGATGCGTGACATGGGTTGTGAAACCATACGAACCACTAAGGTTGAAGCACAAATTTGTGATTTATTGAATGAAAGTGGCCTTCAAAGGCGTGACATGGGTTGTGAAACCATATGAACCGCTAGGGTTGAAGCACAAATTTGTGATTTGCTTAATGAAAGTGGCCTTCGGATGCGTGACATGGGTTGTGAAACTATATGAACCACTAAGGTTGAAGCACAAATTTGTGATTTATTGAATGAAAGTAGCCTTCGGAGGCATGACATGGGTTGTGAAACCATATGAACAACTAGGGTTGAAGCACAAATTTGTGATTTATTGAATGAAAGTGGCCTTCGGATGCGTGTGGATTGGGAAACCATATGAACCTCTAGGGTTGAAGCACAAATTTGTGATTTATTGAATGAAAGTGGCCTTTTGATGCGTGTGGATTGGGAAACCATATGAACCTCTAGGGTTGAAGCACAAATTTGTGATTTATTGAATGAAAGTAGCTTTCGGATGCGTGTGGGTTGTGAAACCATATAAACCACTAGGGTTGAAGCACAAATTTGTGATTTATTGAATGAAAGTAGCCTTCGGAGGCATGACATGGGTTGTGAAACCATATGAACAACTAGGGTTGAAGCACAAATTTGTGATTTATTGAATGAAAGTGGCCTTCGGATGCGTGTGGATTGGGAAACCATATGAACCTCTAGGGTTGAAGCACAAATTTGTGATTTATTGAATGAAAGTGGCCTTTTGATGCGTGTGGATTGGGAAACCATATGAACCTCTAGGGTTGAAGCACAAATTTGTGATTTATTGAATGAAAGTAGCTTTCGGATGCGTGTGGGTTGTGAAACCATATAAACCACTAGGGTTGAAGCACAAATTTGTGATTTATTGAATGAAAGTGGCCTTCGGAGGCATGACATGGGCTGTGAAACCATATGAACCACTAGGGTTGAAGCACAAATTTGTGATTTATTGAATGAAAGTGGCCTTCAAAGGGGTGACATCGGTTGTGAAACCATATGAACCGCTAGGGGTGAAGCACAAATTTGTGATTTGCTTAATGAAAGTGGCCTTCGGATGCGTGACATGGGTTGTGAAACAATATGAACCACTAAGGTTGAAGCGCAAATTTGTGATTTATTGAATGAAAGTAGCCTTCGGAGGCATGACATGGGTTGTGAAACCATATGAACAACTAGGGTTGAAGCACAAATTTGTGATTTATTGAATGAAAGTGGCCTTCTGATGCGTGTGGATTGTAAAACCATATGAACCACTAAGGTCGAAGCACAAATTTGTGATTTATTGAATGAAAGTGGCCTTCGGATGCGTGTGGATTGGGAAACCATATGAACCTCTAGGGTTGAAGCACAAATTTGTGATTTATTGAATGAAAGTGGCCTTCGGATGCGTGACATGGGTTGTGAAACCATATGAACAACTAGGGTTGAAGCACAAATTTGTGATTTATTGAATGAAAGTGGCCTTCTGATGCGTGTGGATTGTAAAACCATATGAACCACTAAGGTCGAAGCACAAATTTGTGATTTATTGAATGAAAGTGGCCTTCGGATGCGTGACATGGATTGTGAAACCATATGAACACTAAGGTTGAAGCACAAATTTGTGATTTATTGAATGAAAGTGGCCTTCTGATGCGTGTGGATTGTGAAACCATATGAACCACGAGGGTTGAAGCACAAATTTGTGATTTATTGAATGAAAGTGGCCTTTTGATGCGTGTGGATTGGGAAACCATATGAACCTCTAGGGTTGAAGCACAAATTTGTGATTTATTGAATGAAAGTGGCCTTTTGATGCGTGTGGATTGGGAAACCATATGAACCTCTAGGGTTGAAGCACAAATTTGTGATTTATTGAATGAAAGTGGCATTCTGATGCGTGTGGATTGTAAAACCATATGAACCACTAGGGTTGAAGCACAAATTTGTGATTTATTGAATGAAAGTGGCCTTCGGATGCGTGACATGGGTTGTGAAACCATATGAACCACTAGGGTTGAAGCACAAATTTGTGAATTGCTTAATGAAAGTGGCCTTCGGATGCGTGTGGATTGGGAAACCATATGAACCTCTAGGGTTGAAGCACAAATTTGTGATTTATTGAATGAAAGTGGCCTTCGGATGCGTGACATGGGTTGTGAAACCATATGAACCACTAGGGTTGAAGCACATATTTGTGATTTATTGAATGAAAGTGGCCTTCGGATGCGTGTGGATTGGGAATCCATATGAACCTCTAGGGTTGAAGCACAAATTTGTGATTTATTGAATGAAAGTGGCCTTTTGATGCGTGTGGATTGGGAAACCATATGAGCCTCGAGGGTTGAAGCACAAATTTGTGATTTATTGAATGAAAGTGGCATTTTGATGCGTGTGGATTGTGAAACCATATGAACCACTAGGGTTGAAGCACAAATTTGTGATTTATTGAATGAAAGTGGCCTTCGGATGCGTGACATGGGTTGTGAAACCATATGAACCACTAGGGTTGAAGCACAAATTTGTGATTTATTGAATGAAAGTGGCCTTCGGATGCGTGTGGATTGGGAAACCATATGAACCTCTAGGGTTGAAGCACAAATTTGTGATTTATTGAATGAAAGTGGCCTTTTGATGCGTGTGGATTGGGAAACCAGATGAACCTCTAGGGTTGAAGCACAAATTTGTGATTTATTTAATGAAAGTGGCCTTCGGATGCGTGTGGATTGGGAAACCATATGAACCTCTAGGGTTGAAGCACAAATTTGTGATTTATTGAATGAAAGTGGCCTTTTGATGCGTGTGGATTGGGAAACCATATGAACCTCGAGGGTTGAAGCACAAATTTGTGATTTATTGAATGAAAGTGGCCTTTTAATGCGTGTGGATTGGGAAACCATATGAACCTCGAGGGTTGAAGCACAAATTTGTGATTTATTGAATGAAAGTGGCCTTTTGATGCGTGTGGATTGTGAAACCATATGAACCACTAGGGTTGAAGCACAAATTTGTGATTTATTGAATGAAAGTGGCCTTCGGATGCGTGACATGGGTTGTGAAACCATATGAACCACTAGGGTTGAAGCACAAATTTGTGATTTATTGAATGAAAGTGGCCTTCGGATGCGTGTGGATTGGGAAACCATATGAACCTCTAGGGTTGAAGCACAAATTTGTGATTTATTGAATGAAAGTGGCCTTTTGATGCGTGTGGATTGGGAAACCATATGAACCACTAGGGTTGAAGCACAAATTTGTGATTTATTGAATGAAAGTGGCCTTTTGATGCGTGTGGGTTGTGAAACCATATGAACCACTAGGGTTGAAGCACAAATTTGTGATTTATTGAATGAAAGTGGCCTTCGGATGCGTGACATGGGTTGTGAAACCATATGAACCACTAGGGTTGAAGCACAAATTTGTGATTTATTGAATGAAAGTGGCCTTCGGATGCGTGTGGATTGGGAAACCATATGAACCTCTAGGGTTGAAGCACAAATTTGTGATTTATTGAATGAAAGTGGCCTTTTGATGTGTGTGGATTGGGAAACCATATGAACCACTAGGGTTGAAGCACAAATTTGTGATTTATTGAATGAAAGTGGCCTTCGGATGCATGTGGATTGGGAAACCATATGAACCTCTAGGGTTGAAGCACAAATTTGTGATTTATTGAATGAAAGTGGCCTTTTGATGCGTGTGGATTGGGAAACCATATGAACCACTAGGGTTGAAGCACAAATTTGTGATTTATTGAATGAAAGTGGCCTTTTGATGCGTGTGGGTTGTGAAACCATATGAACCACTAGGGTTGAAGCACAAATTTGTGATTTATTGAATGAAAGTGGCCTTCGGATGCGTGTGGATTGGGAAACCATATGAACCTCTAGGGTTGAAGCACAAATTTGTGATTTATTGAATGAAAGTGGCCTTTTGATGCGTGTGGATTGGGAAACCATATGAACCACTAGGGTTGAAGCACAAATTTGTGATTTATTGAATGAAAGTGGCCTTTTGATGCGTGTGGGTTGTGAAACCATATGAACCACTAGGGTTGAAGCACAAATTTGTGATTTATTGAATGAAAGTGGCCTTTTGATGCGTGTGGATTGGGAAACCATATGAACCTCTAGGGTTGAAGCACAAATTTGTGATTTATTGAATGAAAGTGGCCTTTTGATGCGTGTGGATTGTGAAACCATATGAACCACTAGGGTTGAAGCACAAATTTGTGATTTATTGAATGAAAGTGGCCTTCGGATGCGTGACATGGGTTGTGAAACCATATGAACCACTAGGGTTGAAGCACAAATTTGTGATTTATTGAATGAAAGTGGCCTTCGGATGCGTGACATGGGTTGTGAAACCATATGAACCACTAGGGTTGAAGCACAAATTTGTGATTTATTGAATGAAAGTGGCCTTCGGATGCGTGTGGATTGGGAAACCATATGAACCTCTAGGGTTGAAGCACAAATTTGTGATTTATTGAATGAAAGTGGCCTTTTGATGTGTGTGGATTGGGAAACCATATGAACCACTAGGGTTGAAGCACAAATTTGTGATTTATTGAATGAAAGTGGCCTTCGGATGCGTGACATGGGTTGTGAAACCATATGAACCACTAGGGTTGAAGCACAAATTTGTGATTTATTGAATGAAAGTGGCCTTCGGATGCGTGTGGATTGGGAAACCATATGAACCTCGAGGGTTGAAGCACAAATTTGTGATTTATTGAATGAAAAAGGCCTTTTGATGCGTGTGGATTGGGAAACCATATGAACCTCGAGGGTTGAAGCACAAATTTGTGATTTATTGAATGAAAGTGGCCTTTTAATGCGTGTGGATTGGGAAACCATATGAACCTCGAGGGTTGAAGCACAAATTTGTGATTTATTGAATGAAAGTGGCCTTTTGATGCGTGTGGATTGTGAAACCATATGAACCACTAGGGTTGAAGCACAAATTTGTGATTTATTGAATGAAAGTGGCCTTCGGATGCGTGTGGATTGGGAAACCATATGAACCTCTAGGGTTGAAGCACAAATTTGTGATTTATTGAATGAAAGTGGCCTTTTGATGCGTGTGGATTGGGAAACCATATGAACCACTAGGGTTGAAGCACAAATTTGTGATTTATTGAATGAAAGTGGCCTTTTGATGCGTGTGGGTTGTGAAACCATATGAACCTCTAGGGTTGAAGCACAAATTTGTGATTTATTGAATGAAAGTGGCCTTCGGATGCGTGACATGGGTTGTGAAACCATATGAACCACTAGGGTTGAAGCACAAATTTGTGATTTATTGAATGAAAGTGGCCTTCGGATGCGTGTGGATTGGGAAACCATATGAACCTCTAGGGTTGAAGCACAAATTTGTGATTTATTGAATGAAAGTGGCCTTTTGATGTGTGTGGATTGGGAAACCATATGAACCACTAGGGTTGAAGCACAAATTTGTGATTTATTGAATGAAAGTGGCCTTCGGATGCGTGACATGGGTTGTGAAACCATATGAACCACTAGGGTTGAAGCACAAATTTGTGATTTATTGAATGAAAGTGGCCTTCGGATGCGTGTGGATTGGGAAACCATATGAACCTCTAGGGTTGAAGCACAAATTTGTGATTTATTGAATGAAAGTGGCCTTTTGATGTGTGTGGATTGGGAAACCATATGAACCACTAGGGTTGAAGCACAAATTTGTGATTTATTGAATGAAAGTGGCCTTCGGATGCGTGACATGGGTTGTGAAACCATATGAACCACTAGGGTTGAAGCACAAATTTGTGATTTATTGAATGAAAGTGGCCTTCGGATGCGTGTGGATTGGGAAACCATATGAACCTCTAGGGTTGAAGCACAAATTTGTGATTTATTGAATGAAAGTGGCCTTTTGATGCGTGTGGATTCGGAAACCATATGAACCTCGAGGGTTGAAGCACAAATTTGTGATTTATTGAATGAAAGTGGCCTTTTGATGCGTGTGGATTGGGAAACCATATGAACCTCGAGGGTTGAAGCACAAATTTGTGATTTATTGAATGAAAGTGGCCTTTTGATGCGTGTGGATTGTGAAACCATATGAACCACTAGGGTTGAAGCACAAATTTGTGATTTATTGAATGAAAGTGGCCTTCGGATGCGTGACATGGGTTGTGAAACCATATGAACCACTAGGGTTGAAGCACAAATTTGTGATTTATTGAATGAAAGTGGCCTTCGGATGCGTGTGGATTGGGAAACCATATGAACCTCTAGGGTTGAAGCACAAATTTGTGATTTATTGAATGAAAGTGGCCTTTTGATGCGTGTGGATTGGGAAACCATATGAACCACTAGGGTTGAAGCACAAATTTGTGATTTATTGAATGAAAGTGGCCTTCGGATGCGTGTGGATTGGGAAACCATATGAACCTCGAGGGTTGAAGCACAAATTTGTGATTTATTGAATGAAAGTGGCCTTCGGATGCGTGTGGATTGGGAAACCATATGAACCTCTAGGGTTGAAGCACAAATTTGTGATTTATTGAATGAAAGTGGCCTTTTGATGTGTGTGGATTGGGAAACCATATGAACCACTAGGGTTGAAGCACAAATTTGTCATTTATTGAATGAAAGTGGCCTTCGGATGCGTGACATGGGTTGTGAAACCATATGAACCACTAGGGTTGAAGCACAAATTTGTGATTTATTGAATGAAAGTGGCCTTTTGATGCGTGTGGATTGGGAAACCATATGAACCACTAGGGTTGAAGCACAAATTTGTGATTTATTGAATGAAAGTGGCCTTTTGATGCGTGTGGGTTGTGAAACCATATGAACCACTAGGGTTGAAGCACAAATTTGTGATTTATTGAATGAAAGTGGCCTTCGGATGCGTGACATGGGTTGTGAAACCATATGAACCACTAGGGTTGAAGCACAAATTTGTGATTTATTGAATGAAAGTGGCCTTCGGATGCGTGTGGATTGGGAAACCATATGAACCTCTAGGGTTGAAGCACAAATTTGTGATTTATTGAATGAAAGTGGCCTTTTGCTGTGTGTGGATTGGGAAACCATATGAACCACTAGGGTTGAAGCACAAATTTGTGATTTATTGAATGAAAGTGGCCTTCGGATGCGTGACATGGGTTGTGAAACCATATGAACCACTAGGGTTGAAGCACAAATTTGTGATTTATTGAATGAAAGTGGCCTTCGGATGCGTGTGGATTGGGAAACCATATGAACCTCTAGGGTTGAAGCACAAATTTGTGATTTATTGAATGAAAGTGGCCTTTTGATGTGTGTGGATTGGGAAACCATATGAACCACTAGGGTTGAAGCACAAATTTGTGATTTATTGAATGAAAGTGGCCTTCGGATGCGTGACATGGGTTGTGAAACCATATGAACCACTAGGGTTGAAGCACAAATTTGTGATTTATTGAATGAAAGTGGCCTTCGGATGCGTGTGGATTGGGAAACCATATGAACCTCTAGGGTTGAAGCACAAATTTGTGATTTATTGAATGAAAGTGGCCTTTTGATGCGTGTGGATTGGGAAACCATATGAACCTCGAGGGTTGAAGCACAAATTTGTGATTTATTGAATGAAAGTGGCCTTTTAATGCGTGTGGATTGGGAAACCATATGAACCTCGAGGGTTGAAGCACAAATTTGTGATTTATTGAATGAAAGTGGCCTTTTGATGCGTGTGGATTGTGAAACCATATGAACCACTAGGGTTGAAGCACAAATTTGTGATTTATTGAATGAAAGTGGCCTTCGGATGCGTGACATGGGTTGTGAAACCATATGAACCACTAGGGTTGAAGCACAAATTTGTGATTTATTGAATGAAAGTGGCCTTCGGATGCGTGTGGATTGGGAAACCATATGAACCTCTAGGGTTGAAGCACAAATTTGTGATTTATTGAATGAAAGTGGCCTTTTGATGCGTGTGGATTGGGAAACCATATGAACCACTAGGGTTGAAGCACAAATTTGTGATTTATTGAATGAAAGTGGCCTTTTGATGCGTGTGGGTTGTGAAACCATATGAACCACTAGGGTTGAAGCACAAATTTGTGATTTATTGAATGAAAGTGGCCTTCGGATGCGTGTGGATTGGGAAACCATATGAACCACTAGGGTTGAAGCACAAATTTGTGATTTATTGAATGAAAGTGGCCTTTTGATGCGTGTGGGTTGTGAAACCATATGAACCTCTAGGGTTGAAGCACAAATTTGTGATTTATTGAATGAAAGTGGCCTTCGGATGCGTGTGGATTGGGAAACCATATGAACCTCTAGGGTTGAAGCACAAATTTGTGATTTATTGAATGAAAGTGGCCTTTTGATGCGTGTGGGTTGTGAAACCATATGAACCTCTAGGGTTGAAGCACAAATTTGTGATTTATTGAATGAAAGTGGCCTTCGGATGCGTGTGGATTGGGAAACCATATGAACCTCTAGGGTTGAAGCACAAATTTGTGATTTATTGAATGAAAGTGGCCTTTTGATGTGTGTGGATTGGGAAACCATATGAACCACTAGGGTTGAAGCACAAATTTGTGATTTATTGAATGAAAGTGGCCTTCGGATGCGTGACATGGGTTGTGAAACCATATGAACCACTAGGGTTGAAGCACAAATTTGTGATTTATTGAATGAAAGTGGCCTTCGGATGCGTGTGGATTGGGAAACCATATGAACCTCTAGGGTTGAAGCACAAATTTGTGATTTATTGAATGAAAGTGGCCTTTTGATGCGTGTGGATTCGGAAACCATATGAACCTCGAGGGTTGAAGCACAAATTTGTGATTTATTGAATGAAAGTGGCCTTTTGATGCGTGTGGATTGGGAAACCATATGAACCTCGAGGGTTGAAGCACAAATTTGTGATTTATTGAATGAAAGTGGCCTTTTGATGCGTGTGGATTGTGAAACCATATGAACCACTAGGGTTGAAGCACAAATTTGTGATTTATTGAATGAAAGTGGCCTTCGGATGCGTGACATGGGTTGTGAAACCATCTGAACCACTAGGGTTGAAGCACAAATTTGTGATTTATTGAATGAAAGTGGCCTTCGGATGCGTGTGGATTGGGAAACCATATGAACCTCTAGGGTTGAAGCACAAATTTGTGATTTATTGAATGAAAGTGGCCTTTTGATGCGTGTGGATTGGGAAACCATATGAACCACTAGGGTTGAAGCACAAATTTGTGATTTATTGAATGAAAGTGGCCTTCGGATGCGTGTGGATTGGGAAACCATATGAACCTCGAGGGTTGAAGCACAAATTTGTGATTTATTGAATGAAAGTGGCCTTCGGATGCGTGTGGATTGGGAAACCATATGAACCTCTAGGGTTGAAGCACAAATTTGTGATTTATTGAATGAAAGTGGCCTTTTGATGTGTGTGGATTGGGAAACCATATGAACCACTAGGGTTGAAGCACAAATTTGTCATTTATTGAATGAAAGTGGCCTTCGGATGCGTGACATGGGTTGTGAAACCATATGAACCACTAGGGTTGAAGCACAAATTTGTGATTTATTGAATGAAAGTGGCCTTTTGATGCGTGTGGATTGGGAAACCATATGAACCACTAGGGTTGAAGCACAAATTTGTGATTTATTGAATGAAAGTGGCCTTTTGATGCGTGTGGGTTGTGAAACCATATGAACCACTAGGGTTGAAGCACAAATTTGTGATTTATTGAATGAAAGTGGCCTTCGGATGCGTGACATGGGTTGTGAAACCATATGAACCACTAGGGTTGAAGCACAAATTTGTGATTTATTGAATGAAAGTGGCCTTCGGATGCGTGTGGATTGGGAAACCATATGAACCTCTAGGGTTGAAGCACAAATTTGTGATTTATTGAATGAAAGTGGCCTTTTGCTGTGTGTGGATTGGGAAACCATATGAACCACTAGGGTTGAAGCACAAATTTGTGATTTATTGAATGAAAGTGGCCTTCGGATGCGTGACATGGGTTGTGAAACCATATGAACCACTAGGGTTGAAGCACAAATTTGTGATTTATTGAATGAAAGTGGCCTTCGGATGCGTGTGGATTGGGAAACCATATGAACCTCTAGGGTTGAAGCACAAATTTGTGATTTATTGAATGAAAGTGGCCTTTTGATGTGTGTGGATTGGGAAACCATATGAACCACTAGGGTTGAAGCACAAATTTGTGATTTATTGAATGAAAGTGGCCTTCGGATGCGTGACATGGGTTGTGAAACCATATGAACCACTAGGGTTGAAGCACAAATTTGTGATTTATTGAATGAAAGTGGCCTTCGGATGCGTGTGGATTGGGAAACCATATGAACCACTAGGGTTGAAGCACAAATTTGTGATTTATTGAATGAAAGTGGCCTTTTGATGCGTGTGGGTTGTGAAACCATATGAACCACTAGGGTTGAAGCACAAATTTGTGATTTATTGAATGAAAGTGGCCTTCGGATGCGTGTGGATTGGGAAACCATATGAACCACTAGGGTTGAAGCACAAATTTGTGATTTATTGAATGAAAGTGGCCTTTTGATGCGTGTGGGTTGTGAAACCATATGAACCTCTAGGGTTGAAGCACAAATTTGTGATTTATTGAATGAAAGTGGCCTTCGGATGCGTGTGGATTGGGAAACCATATGAACCTCTAGGGTTGAAGCACAAATTTGTGATTTATTGAATGAAAGTGGCCTTTTGATGCGTGTGGGTTGTGAAACCATATGAACCTCTAGGGTTGAAGCACAAATTTGTGATTTATTGAATGAAAGTGGCCTTCGGATGCGTGTGGATTGGGAAACCATATGAACCTCTAGGGTTGAAGCACAAATTTGTGATTTATTGAATGAAAGTGGCCTTTTGATGTGTGTGGATTGGGAAACCATATGAACCACTAGGGTTGAAGCACAAATTTGTGATTTATTGAATGAAAGTGGCCTTCGGATGCGTGACATGGGTTGTGAAACCATATGAACCACTAGGGTTGAAGCACAAATTTGTGATTTATTGAATGAAAGTGGCCTTCGGATGCGTGTGGATTGGGAAACCATATGAACCTCTAGGGTTGAAGCACAAATTTGTGATTTATTGAATGAAAGTGGCCTTTTGATGCGTGTGGATTCGGAAACCATATGAACCTCGAGGGTTGAAGCACAAATTTGTGATTTATTGAATGAAAGTGGCCTTTTGATGCGTGTGGATTGGGAAACCATATGAACCTCTAGGGTTGAAGCACAAATTTGTGATTTATTGAATGAAAGTGGCCTTTTGATGCGTGTGGATTGGGAAACCATATGAACCACTAGGGTTGAAGCACAAATTTGTGATTTATTGAATGAAAGTGGCCTTCGGATGCGTGTGGATTGGGAAACCATATGAACCTCGAGGGTTGAAGCACAAATTTGTGATTTATTGAATGAAAGTGGCCTTCGGATGCGTGTGGATTGGGAAACCATATGAACCTCTAGGGTTGAAGCACAAATTTGTGATTTATTGAATGAAAGTGGCCTTTTGATGTGTGTGGATTGGGAAACCATATGAACCACTAGGGTTGAAGCACAAATTTGTCATTTATTGAATGAAAGTGGCCTTCGGATGCGTGACATGGGTTGTGAAACCATATGAACCACTAGGGTTGAAGCACAAATTTGTGATTTATTGAATGAAAGTGGCCTTTTGATGCGTGTGGATTGGGAAACCATATGAACCACTAGGGTTGAAGCACAAATTTGTGATTTATTGAATGAAAGTGGCCTTTTGATGCGTGTGGGTTGTGAAACCATATGAACCACTAGGGTTGAAGCACAAATTTGTGATTTATTGAATGAAAGTGGCCTTCGGATGCGTGACATGGGTTGTGAAACCATATGAACCACTAGGGTTGAAGCACAAATTTGTGATTTATTGAATGAAAGTGGCCTTCGGATGCGTGTGGATTGGGAAACCATATGAACCTCTAGGGTTGAAGCACAAATTTGTGATTTATTGAATGAAAGTGGCCTTTTGCTGTGTGTGGATTGGGAAACCATATGAACCACTAGGGTTGAAGCACAAATTTGTGATTTATTGAATGAAAGTGGCCTTCGGATGCGTGACATGGGTTGTGAAACCATATGAACCACTAGGGTTGAAGCACAAATTTGTGATTTATTGAATGAAAGTGGCCTTCGGATGCGTGTGGATTGGGAAACCATATGAACCTCTAGGGTTGAAGCACAAATTTGTGATTTATTGAATGAAAGTGGCCTTTTGATGTGTGTGGATTGGGAAACCATATGAACCACTAGGGTTGAAGCACAAATTTGTGATTTATTGAATGAAAGTGGCCTTCGGATGCGTGACATGGGTTGTGAAACCATATGAACCACTAGGGTTGAAGCACAAATTTGTGATTTATTGAATGAAAGTGGCCTTCGGATGCGTGTGGATTGGGAAACCATATGAACCTCTAGGGTTGAAGCACAAATTTGTGATTTATTGAATGAAAGTGGCCTTTTGATGCGTGTGGATTGGGAAACCATATGAACCTCGAGGGTTGAAGCACAAATTTGTGATTTATTGAATGAAAGTGGCCTTTTAATGCGTGTGGATTGGGAAACCATATGAACCTCGAGGGTTGAAGCACAAATTTGTGATTTATTGAATGAAAGTGGCCTTTTGATGCGTGTGGATTGTGAAACCATATGAACCACTAGGGTTGAAGCACAAATTTGTGATTTATTGAATGAAAGTGGCCTTCGGATGCGTGACATGGGTTGTGAAACCATATGAACCACTAGGGTTGAAGCACAAATTTGTGATTTATTGAATGAAAGTGGCCTTCGGATGCGTGTGGATTGGGAAACCATATGAACCTCTAGGGTTGAAGCACAAATTTGTGATTTATTGAATGAAAGTGGCCTTTTGATGCGTGTGGATTGGGAAACCATATGAACCACTAGGGTTGAAGCACAAATTTGTGATTTATTGAATGAAAGTGGCCTTTTGATGCGTGTGGGTTGTGAAACCATATGAACCACTAGGGTTGAAGCACAAATTTGTGATTTATTGAATGAAAGTGGCCTTCGGATGCGTGTGGATTGGGAAACCATATGAACCACTAGGGTTCAAGCACAAATTTGTGATTTATTGAATGAAAGTGGCCTTTTGATGCGTGTGGGTTGTGAAACCATATGAACCTCTAGGGTTGAAGCACAAATTTGTGATTTATTGAATGAAAGTGGCCTTCGGATGCGTGTGGATTGGGAAACCATATGAACCTCTAGGGTTGAAGCACAAATTTGTGATTTATTGAATGAAAGTGGCCTTTTGATGCGTGTGGGTTGTGAAACCATATGAACCTCTAGGGTTGAAGCACAAATTTGTGATTTATTGAATGAAAGTGGCCTTCGGATGCGTGTGGATTGGGAAACCATATGAACCTCTAGGGTTGAAGCACAAATTTGTGATTTATTGAATGAAAGTGGCCTTTTGATGTGTGTGGATTGGGAAACCATATGAACCACTAGGGTTGAAGCACAAATTTGTGATTTATTGAATGAAAGTGGCCTTCGGATGCGTGACATGGGTTGTGAAACCATATGAACCACTAGGGTTGAAGCACAAATTTGTGATTTATTGAATGAAAGTGGCCTTCGGATGCGTGTGGATTGGGAAACCATATGAACCTCTAGGGTTGAAGCACAAATTTGTGATTTATTGAATGAAAGTGGCCTTTTGATGCGTGTGGATTGGGAAACCATATGAACCACTAGGGTTGAAGCACAAATTTGTGATTTATTGAATGAAAGTGGCCTTTTGATGCGTGTGGGTTGTGAAACCATATGAACCACTAGGGTTGAAGCACAAATTTGTGATTTATTGAATGAAAGTGGCCTTCGGATGCGTGTGGATTGGGAAACCATATGAACCACTAGGGTTGAAGCACAAATTTGTGATTTATTGAATGAAAGTGGCCTTCGGATGCGTGACATGGGTTGTGAAACCATATGAACCACTAGGGTTGAAGCACAAATTTGTGATTTATTGAATGAAAGTGGCCTTCGGATGCGTGTGGATTGGGAAACCATATGAACCACTAGGGTTGAAGCACAAATTTGTGATTTATTGAATGAAAGTGGCCTTCGGATGCGTGACATGGGTTGTGAAACCATATGAACCACTAGGGTTGAAGCACAAATTTGTGATTTATTGAATGAAAGTGGCCTTCGGATGCGTGTGGATTGGGAAACCATATGAACCTCTAGGGTTGAAGCACAAATTTGTGATTTATTGAATGAAAGTGGCCTTTTGATGTGTGTGGATTGGGAAACCATATGAACCACTAGGGTTGAAGCACAAATTTGTGATTTATTGAATGAAAGTGGCCTTCGGATGCGTGACATGGGTTGTGAAACCATATGAACCACTAGGGTTGAAGCACAAATTTGTGATTTATTGAATGAAAGTGGCCTTCGGATGCGTGTGGATTGGGAAACCATATGAACCACTAGGGTTGAAGCACAAATTTGTGATTTATTGAATGAAAGTGGCCTTCGGATGCGTGACATGGGTTGTGAAACCATATGAACCACTAGGGTTGAAGCACAAATTTGTGATTTATTGAATGAAAGTGGCCTTCGGATGCGTGTGGATTGGGAAACCATATGAACCTCTAGGGTTGAAGCACAAATTTGTGATTTATTGAATGAAAGTGGCCTTTTGATGTGTGTGGATTGGGAAACCATATGAACCACTAGGGTTGAAGCACAAATTTGTGATTTATTGAATGAAAGTGGCCTTCGGATGCGTGACATGGGTTGTGAAACCATATGAACCACTAGGGTTGAAGCACAAATTTGTGATTTATTGAATGAAAGTGGCCTTCGGATGCGTGTGGATTGGGAAACCATATGAACCTCTAGGGTTGAAGCACAAATTTGTGATTTATTGAATGAAAGTGGCCTTTTGATGCGTGTGGATTGGGAAACCATATGAACCTCGAGGGTTGAAGCACAAATTTGTGATTTATTGAATGAAAGTGGCCTTTTAATGCGTGTGGATTGGGAAACCATATGAACCTCGAGGGTTGAAGCACAAATTTGTGATTTATTGAATGAAAGTGGCCTTTTGATGCGTGTGGATTGTGAAACCATATGAACCACTAGGGTTGAAGCACAAATTTGTGATTTATTGAATGAAAGTGGCCTTCGGATGCGTGACATGGGTTGTGAAACCATATGAACCACTAGGGTTGAAGCACAAATTTGTGATTTATTGAATGAAAGTGGCCTTCGGATGCGTGTGGATTGGGAAACCATATGAACCTCTAGGGTTGAAGCACAAATTTGTGATTTATTGAATGAAAGTGGCCTTTTGATGCGTGTGGATTGGGAAACCATATGAACCACTAGGGTTGAAGCACAAATTTGTGATTTATTGAATGAAAGTGGCCTTTTGATGCGTGTGGGTTGTGAAACCATATGAACCACTAGGGTTGAAGCACAAATTTGTGATTTATTGAATGAAAGTGGCCTTCGGATGCGTGTGGATTGGGAAACCATATGAACCTCTAGGGTTGAAGCACAAATTTGTGATTTATTGAATGAAAGTGGCCTTTTGATGTGTGTGGATTGGGAAACCATATGAACCACTAGGGTTGAAGCACAAATTTGTGATTTATTGAATGAAAGTGGCCTTCGGATGCGTGACATGGGTTGTGAAACCATATGAACCACTAGGGTTGAAGCACAAATTTGTGATTTATTGAATGAAAGTGGCCTTCGGATGCGTGTGGATTGGGAAACCATATGAACCTCTAGGGTTGAAGCACAAATTTGTGATTTATTGAATGAAAGTGGCCTTTTGATGTGTGTGGATTGGGAAACCATATGAACCACTAGGGTTGAAGCACAAATTTGTGATTTATTGAATGAAAGTGGCCTTCGGATGCGTGACATGGGTTGTGAAACCATATGAACCACTAGGGTTGAAGCACAAATTTGTGATTTATTGAATGAAAGTGGCCTTCGGATGCGTGACATGGGTTGTGAAACCATATGAACCACTAGGGTTGAAGCACAAATTTGTGATTTATTGAATGAAAGTGGCCTTCGGATGCGTGTGGATTGGGAAACCATATGAACCTCTAGGGTTGAAGCACAAATTTGTGATTTATTGAATGAAAGTGGCCTTTTGATGTGTGTGGATTGGGAAACCATATGAACCACTAGGGTTGAAGCACAAATTTGTGATTTATTGAATGAAAGTGGCCTTCGGAGGCATGACATGGGTTGTGAAACCATATGAACCACTAGGGTTGAAGCACAAATTTGTGATTTATTGAATGAAAGTGGCCTTCGGATGCGTGTGGATTGGGAAACCATATGAACCTCTAGGGTTGAAGCACAAATTTGTGATTTATTGAATGAAAGTGGCCTTTTGATGCGTGTGGATTCGGAAACCATATGAACCTCGAGGGTTGAAGCACAAATTTGTGATTTATTGAATGAAAGTGGCCTTTTGATGCGTGTGGATTGGGAAACCATATGAACCTCGAGGGTTGAAGCACAAATTTGTGATTTATTGAATGAAAGTGGCCTTTTGATGCGTGTGGATTGTGAAACCATATGAACCACTAGGGTTGAAGCACAAATTTGTGATTTATTGAATGAAAGTGGCCTTCGGATGCGTGACATGGGTTGTGAAACCATATGAACCACTAGGGTTGAAGCACAAATTTGTGATTTATTGAATGAAAGTGGCCTTCGGATGCGTGTGGATTGGGAAACCATATGAACCTCTAGGGTTGAAGCACAAATTTGTGATTTATTGAATGAAAGTGGCCTTTTGATGCGTGTGGATTGGGAAACCATATGAACCACTAGGGTTGAAGCACAAATTTGTGATTTATTGAATGAAAGTGGCCTTCGGATGCGTGTGGATTGGGAAACCATATGAACCTCGAGGGTTGAAGCACAAATTTGTGATTTATTGAATGAAAGTGGCCTTCGGATGCGTGTGGATTGGGAAACCATATGAACCTCTAGGGTTGAAGCACAAATTTGTGATTTATTGAATGAAAGTGGCCTTTTGATGTGTGTGGATTGGGAAACCATATGAACCACTAGGGTTGAAGCACAAATTTGTCATTTATTGAATGAAAGTGGCCTTCGGATGCGTGACATGGGTTGTGAAACCATATGAACCACTAGGGTTGAAGCACAAATTTGTGATTTATTGAATGAAAGTGGCCTTTTGATGCGTGTGGATTGGGAAACCATATGAACCACTAGGGTTGAAGCACAAATTTGTGATTTATTGAATGAAAGTGGCCTTTTGATGCGTGTGGGTTGTGAAACCATATGAACCACTAGGGTTGAAGCACAAATTTGTGATTTATTGAATGAAAGTGGCCTTCGGATGCGTGACATGGGTTGTGAAACCATATGAACCACTAGGGTTGAAGCACAAATTTGTGATTTATTGAATGAAAGTGGCCTTCGGATGCGTGTGGATTGGGAAACCATATGAACCTCTAGGGTTGAAGCACAAATTTGTGATTTATTGAATGAAAGTGGCCTTTTGCTGTGTGTGGATTGGGAAACCATATGAACCACTAGGGTTGAAGCACAAATTTGTGATTTATTGAATGAAAGTGGCCTTCGGATGCGTGACATGGGTTGTGAAACCATATGAACCACTAGGGTTGAAGCACAAATTTGTGATTTATTGAATGAAAGTGGCCTTCGGATGCGTGTGGATTGGGAAACCATATGAACCTCTAGGGTTGAAGCACAAATTTGTGATTTATTGAATGAAAGTGGCCTTTTGATGTGTGTGGATTGGGAAACCATATGAACCACTAGGGTTGAAGCACAAATTTGTGATTTATTGAATGAAAGTGGCCTTCGGATGCGTGACATGGGTTGTGAAACCATATGAACCACTAGGGTTGAAGCACAAATTTGTGATTTATTGAATGAAAGTGGCCTTCGGATGCGTGTGGATTGGGAAACCATATGAACCTCTAGGGTTGAAGCACAAATTTGTGATTTATTGAATGAAAGTGGCCTTTTGATGCGTGTGGATAGGGAAACCATATGAACCTCGAGGGTTGAAGCACAAATTTGTGATTTATTGAATGAAAGTGGCCTTTTAATGCGTGTGGATTGGGAAACCATATGAACCTCGAGGGTTGAAGCACAAATTTGTGATTTATTGAATGAAAATGGCCTTTTGATGCGTGTGGATTGTGAAACCATATGAACCACTAGGGTTGAAGCACAAATTTGTGATTTATTGAATGAAAGTGGCCTTCGGATGCGTGACATGGGTTGTGAAACCATATGAACCACTAGGGTTGAAGCACAAATTTGTGATTTATTGAATGAAAGTGGCCTTCGGATGCGTGTGGATTGGGAAACCATATGAACCTCTAGGGTTGAAGCACAAATTTGTGATTTATTGAATGAAAGTGGCCTTTTGATGCGTGTGGATTGGGAAACCATATGAACCACTAGGGTTGAAGCACAAATTTGTGATTTATTGAATGAAAGTGGCCTTTTGATGCGTGTGGGTTGTGAAACCATATGAACCACTAGGGTTGAAGCACAAATTTGTGATTTATTGAATGAAAGTGGCCTTCGGATGCGTGACATGGGTTGTGAAACCATATGAACCACTAGGGTTGAAGCACAAATTTGTGATTTATTGAATGAAAGTGGCCTTCGGATGCGTGTGGATTGGGAAACCATATGAACCTCTAGGGTTGAAGCACAAATTTGTGATTTATTGAATGAAAGTGGCCTTTTGATGTGTGTGGATTGGGAAACCATATGAACCACTAGGGTTGAAGCACAAATTTGTGATTTATTGAATGAAAGTGGCCTTCGGATGCGTGTGGATTGGGAAACCATATGAACCTCTAGGGTTGAAGCACAAATTTGTGATTTATTGAATGAAAGTGGCCTTTTGATGCGTGTGGATTGGGAAACCATATGAACCACTAGGGTTGAAGCACAAATTTGTGATTTATTGAATGAAAGTGGCCTTTTGATGCGTGTGGGTTGTGAAACCATATGAACCACTAGGGTTGAAGCACAAATTTGTGATTTATTGAATGAAAGTGGCCTTTTGATGCGTGTGGATTGGGAAACCATATGAACCTCTAGGGTTGAAGCACAAATTTGTGATTTATTGAATGAAAGTGGCCTTTTGATGCGTGTGGATTGGGAAACCATATGAACCACTAGGGTTGAAGCACAAATTTGTGATTTATTGAATGAAAGTGGCCTTCGGATGCGTGACATGGGTTGTGAAACCATATGAACCACTAGGGTTGAAGCACAAATTTGTGATTTATTGAATGAAAGTGGCCTTCGGATGCGTGACATGGGTTGTGAAACCATATGAACCACTAGGGTTGAAGCACAAATTTGTGATTTATTGAATGAAAGTGGCCTTCGGATGCGTGTGGATTGGGAAACCATATGAACCTCTAGGGTTGAAGCACAAATTTGTGATTTATTGAATGAAAGTGGCCTTTTGATGTGTGTGGATTGGGAAACCATATGAACCACTAGGGTTGAAGCACAAATTTGTGATTTATTGAATGAAAGTGGCCTTCGGATGCGTGACATGGGTTGTGAAACCATATGAACCACTAGGGTTGAAGCACAAATTTGTGATTTATTGAATGAAAGTGGCCTTCGGATGCGTGTGGATTGGGAAACCATATGAACCTCTAGGGTTGAAGCACAAATTTGTGATTTATTGAATGAAAGTGGCCTTTTGATGTGTGTGGATTGGGAAACCATATGAACCACTAGGGTTGAAGCACAAATTTGTGATTTATTGAATGAAAGTGGCCTTCGGATGCGTGACATGGGTTGTGAAACCATATGAACCACTAGGGTTGAAGCACAAATTTGTGATTTATTGAATGAAAGTGGCCTTCGGATGCGTGTGGATTGGGAAACCATATGAACCTCTAGGGTTGAAGCACAAATTTGTGATTTATTGAATGAAAGTGGCCTTTTGATGCGTGTGGATTCGGAAACCATATGAACCTCGAGGGTTGAAGCACAAATTTGTGATTTATTGAATGAAAGTGGCCTTTTGATGCGTGTGGATTGGGAAACCATATGAACCTCGAGGGTTGAAGCACAAATTTGTGATTTATTGAATGAAAGTGGCCTTTTGATGCGTGTGGATTGTGAAACCATATGAACCACTAAGGTTGAAGCACAAATTTGTGATTTATTGAATGAAAGTGGCCTTCGGATGCGTGACATGGGTTGTGAAACCATATGAACCACTAGGGTTGAAGCACAAATTTGTGATTTATTGAATGAAAGTGGCCTTCGGATGCGTGTGGATTGGGAAACCATATGAACCTCTAGGGTTGAAGCACAAATTTGTGATTTATTGAATGAAAGTGGCCTTTTGATGCGTGTGGATTGGGAAACCATATGAACCACTAGGGTTGAAGCACAAATTTGTGATTTATTGAATGAAAGTGGCCTTCGGATGCGTGTGGATTGGGAAACCATATGAACCTCGAGGGTTGAAGCACAAATTTGTGATTTATTGAATGAAAGTGGCCTTCGGATGCGTGTGGATTGGGAAACCATATGAACCTCTAGGGTTGAAGCACAAATTTGTGATTTATTGAATGAAAGTGGCCTTTTGATGTGTGTGGATTGGGAAACCATATGAACCACTAGGGTTGAAGCACAAATTTGTCATTTATTGAATGAAAGTGGCCTTCGGATGCGTGACATGGGTTGTGAAACCATATGAACCACTAGGGTTGAAGCACAAATTTGTGATTTATTGAATGAAAGTGGCCTTTTGATGCGTGTGGATTGGGAAACCATATGAACCACTAGGGTTGAAGCACAAATTTGTGATTTATTGAATGAAAGTGGCCTTCGGATGCGTGTGGATTGGGAAACCATATGAACCTCTAGGGTTGAAGCACAAATTTGTGATTTATTGAATGAAAGTGGCCTTTTGATGTGTGTGGATTGGGAAACCATATGAACCACTAGGGTTGAAGCACAAATTTGTCATTTATTGAATGAAAGTGGCCTTCGGATGCGTGACATGGGTTGTGAAACCATATGAACCACTAGGGTTGAAGCACAAATTTGTGATTTATTGAATGAAAGTGGCCTTTTGATGCGTGTGGATTGGGAAACCATATGAACCACTAGGGTTGAAGCACAAATTTGTGATTTATTGAATGAAAGTGGCCTTTTGATGCGTGTGGGTTGTGAAACCATATGAACCACTAGGGTTGAAGCACAAATTTGTGATTTATTGAATGAAAGTGGCCTTCGGATGCGTGACATGGGTTGTGAAACCATATGAACCACTAGGGTTGAAGCACAAATTTGTGATTTATTGAATGAAAGTGGCCTTCGGATGCGTGTGGATTGGGAAACCATATGAACCTCTAGGGTTGAAGCACAAATTTGTGATTTATTGAATGAAAGTGGCCTTTTGCTGTGTGTGGATTGGGAAACCATATGAACCACTAGGGTTGAAGCACAAATTTGTGATTTATTGAATGAAAGTGGCCTTCGGATGCGTGACATGGGTTGTGAAACCATATGAACCACTAGGGTTGAAGCACAAATTTGTGATTTATTGAATGAAAGTGGCCTTCGGATGCGTGTGGATTGGGAAACCATATGAACCTCTAGGGTTGAAGCACAAATTTGTGATTTATTGAATGAAAGTGGCCTTTTGATGTGTGTGGATTGGGAAACCATATGAACCACTAGGGTTGAAGCACAAATTTGTGATTTATTGAATGAAAGTGGCCTTCGGATGCGTGACATGGGTTGTGAAACCATATGAACCACTAGGGTTGAAGCACAAATTTGTGATTTATTGAATGAAAGTGGCCTTCGGATGCGTGTGGATTGGGAAACCATATGAACCTCTAGGGTTGAAGCACAAATTTGTGATTTATTGAATGAAAGTGGCCTTTTGATGCGTGTGGATTGGGAAACCATATGAACCTCGAGGGTTGAAGCACAAATTTGTGATTTATTGAATGAAAGTGGCCTTTTGATGCGTGTGGATTGGGAAACCATATGAACCTAGAGGGTTGAAGCACAAATTTGTGATTTATTGAATGAAAGTGGCCTTTTGATGCGTGTGGATTGTGAAACCATATGAACCACTAGGGTTGAAGCACAAATTTGTGATTTATTGAATGAAAGTGGCCTTCGGATGCGTGACATGGGTTGTGAAACCATATGAACCACTAGGGTTGAAGCACAAATTTGTGATTTATTGAATGAAAGTGGCCTTCGGATGCGTGTGGATTGGGAAACCATATGAACCTCTAGGGTTGAAGCACAAATTTGTCATTTATTGAATGAAAGTGGCCTTTTGATGCGTGTGGATTGGGAAACCATATGAACCACTAGGGTTGAAGCACAAATTTGTGATTTATTGAATGAAAGTGGCCTTCGGATGCGTGACATGGGTTGTGAAACCATATGAACCACTAGGGTTGAAGCACAAATTTGTGATTTATTGAATGAAAGTGGCCTTTTGATGCGTGTGGATTGGGAAACCATATGAACCTCGAGGGTTGAAGCACAAATTTGTGATTTATTGAATGAAAGTGGCCTTTTGATGCGTGTGGATTGTGAAACCATATGAACCACTAGGGTTGAAGCACAAATTTGTGATTTATTGAATGAAAGTGGCCTTCGGATGCGTGACATGGGTTGTGAAACCATATGAACCACTAGGGTTGAAGCACAAATTTGTGATTTATTGAATGAAAGTGGCCTTTTGATGCGTGTGGATTGGGAAACCATATGAACCACTAGGGTTGAAGCACAAATTTGTGATTTATTGAATGAAAGTGGCCTTTTGATGCGTGTGGGTTGTGAAACCATATGAACCACTAGGGTTGAAGCACAAATTTGTGATTTATTGAATGAAAGTGGCCTTCGGATGCGTGACATGGGTTGTGAAACCATATGAACCACTAGGGTTGAAGCACAAATTTGTGATTTATTGAATGAAAGTGGCCTTCGGATGCGTGTGGATTGGGAAACCATATGAACCTCTAGGGTTGAAGCACAAATTTGTGATTTATTGAATGAAAGTGGCCTTTTGCTGTGTGTGGATTGGGAAACCATATGAACCACTAGGGTTGAAGCACAAATTTGTGATTTATTGAATGAAAGTGGCCTTCGGATGCGTGACATGGGTTGTGAAACCATATGAACCACTAGGGTTGAAGCACAAATTTGTGATTTATTGAATGAAAGTGGCCTTCGGATGCGTGTGGATTGGGAAACCATATGAACCTCTAGGGTTGAAGCACAAATTTGTGATTTATTGAATGAAAGTGGCCTTTTGATGTGTGTGGATTGGGAAACCATATGAACCACTAGGGTTGAAGCACAAATTTGTGATTTATTGAATGAAAGTGGCCTTCGGATGCGTGACATGGGTTGTGAAACCATATGAACCACTAGGGTTGAAGCACAAATTTGTGATTTATTGAATGAAAGTGGCCTTCGGATGCGTGTGGATTGGGAAACCATATGAACCTCTAGGGTTGAAGCACAAATTTGTGATTTATTGAATGAAAGTGGCCTTTTGATGCGTGTGGATTGGGAAACCATATGAACCTCGAGGGTTGAAGCACAAATTTGTGATTTATTGAATGAAAGTGGCCTTTTGATGCGTGTGGATTGGGAAACCATATGAACCTAGAGGGTTGAAGCACAAATTTGTGATTTATTGAATGAAAGTGGCCTTTTGATGCGTGTGGATTGTGAAACCATATGAACCACTAGGGTTGAAGCACAAATTTGTGATTTATTGAATGAAAGTGGCCTTCGGATGCGTGACATGGGTTGTGAAACCATATGAACCACTAGGGTTGAAGCACAAATTTGTGATTTATTGAATGAAAGTGGCCTTCGGATGCGTGTGGATTGGGAAACCATATGAACCTCTAGGGTTGAAGCACAAATTTGTCATTTATTGAATGAAAGTGGCCTTTTGATGCGTGTGGATTGGGAAACCATATGAACCACTAGGGTTGAAGCACAAATTTGTGATTTATTGAATGAAAGTGGCCTTCGGATGCGTGACATGGGTTGTGAAACCATATGAACCACTAGGGTTGAAGCACAAATTTGTGATTTATTGAATGAAAGTGGCCTTTTGATGCGTGTGGATTGGGAAACCATATGAACCTCGAGGGTTGAAGCACAAATTTGTGATTTATTGAATGAAAGTGGCCTTTTGATGCGTGTGGATTGGGAAACCATATGAACCTCGAGGGTTGAAGCACAAATTTGTGATTTATTGAATGAAAGTGGCCTTTTGATGCGTGTGGATTGGGAAACCATATGAACCACTAGGGTTGAAGCACAAATTTGTGATTTATTGAATGAAAGTGGCCTTCGGATGCGTGACATGGGTTGTGAAACCATATGAACCACTAGGGTTGAAGCACAAATTTGTGATTTATTGAATGAAAGTGGCCTTTTGATGCGTGTGGATTGGGAAACCATATGAACCTCGAGGGTTGAAGCACAAATTTGTGATTTATTGAATGAAAGTGGCCTTTTGATGCGTGTGGATTGTGAAACCATATGAACCACTAGGGTTGAAGCACAAATTTGTGATTTATTGAATGAAAGTGGCCTTCGGATGCGTGACATGGGTTGTGAAACCATATGAACCACTAGGGTTGAAGCACAAATTTGTGATTTATTGAATGAAAGTGGCCTTCGGATGCGTGTGGATTGGGAAACCATATGAACCTCTAGGGTTGAAGCACAAATTTGTGATTTATTGAATGAAAGTGGCCTTTTGATGTGTGTGGATTGGGAAACCATATGAACCACTAGGGTTGAAGCACAAATTTGTCATTTATTGAATGAAAGTGGCCTTCGGATGCGTGACATGGGTTGTGAAACCATATGAACCACTAGGGTTGAAGCACAAATTTGTGATTTATTGAATGAAAGTGGCCTTTTGATGCGTGTGGATTGGGAAACCATATGAACCACTAGGGTTGAAGCACAAATTTGTGATTTATTGAATGAAAGTGGCCTTTTGATGCGTGTGGGTTGTGAAACCATATGAACCACTAGGGTTGAAGCACAAATTTGTGATTTATTGAATGAAAGTGGCCTTCGGATGCGTGACATGGGTTGTGAAACCATATGAACCACTAGGGTTGAAGCACAAATTTGTGATTTATTGAATGAAAGTGGCCTTCGGATGCGTGTGGATTGGGAAACCATATGAACCTCTAGGGTTGAAGCACAAATTTGTGATTTATTGAATGAAAGTGGCCTTTTGCTGTGTGTGGATTGGGAAACCATATGAACCACTAGGGTTGAAGCACAAATTTGTGATTTATTGAATGAAAGTGGCCTTCGGATGCGTGACATGGGTTGTGAAACCATATGAACCACTAGGGTTGAAGCACAAATTTGTGATTTATTGAATGAAAGTGGCCTTCGGATGCGTGTGGATTGGGAAACCATATGAACCTCTAGGGTTGAAGCACAAATTTGTGATTTATTGAATGAAAGTGGCCTTTTGATGTGTGTGGATTGGGAAACCATATGAACCACTAGGGTTGAAGCACAAATTTGTGATTTATTGAATGAAAGTGGCCTTCGGATGCGTGACATGGGTTGTGAAACCATATGAACCACTAGGGTGGAAGCACAAATTTGTGATTTATTGAATGAAAGTGGCCTTCGGATGCGTGTGGATTGGGAAACCATATGAACCTCTAGGGTTGAAGCACAAATTTGTGATTTATTGAATGAAAGTGGCCTTTTGATGCGTGTGGATTGGGAAACCATATGAACCTCGAGGGTTGAAGCACAAATTTGTGATTTATTGAATGAAAGTGGCCTTTTGATGCGTGTGGATTGGGAAACCATATGAACCTAGAGGGTTGAAGCACAAATTTGTGATTTATTGAATGAAAGTGGCCTTTTGATGCGTGTGGATTGTGAAACCATATGAACCACTAGGGTTGAAGCACAAATTTGTGATTTATTGAATGAAAGTGGCCTTCGGATGCGTGACATGGGTTGTGAAACCATATGAACCACTAGGGTTGAAGCACAAATTTGTGATTTATTGAATGAAAGTGGCCTTCGGATGCGTGTGGATTGGGAAACCATATGAACCTCTAGGGTTGAAGCACAAATTTGTGATTTATTGAATGAAAGTGGCCTTTTGATGCGTGTGGATTGGGAAACCATATGAACCACTAGGGTTGAAGCACAAATTTGTGATTTATTGAATGAAAGTGGCCTTCGGATGCGTGACATGGGTTGTGAAACCATATGAACCACTAGGGTTGAAGCACAAATTTGTGATTTATTGAATGAAAGTGGCCTTTTGATGCGTGTGGATTGGGAAACCATATGAACCTCGAGGGTTGAAGCACAAATTTGTGATTTATTGAATGAAAGTGGCCTTTTGATGCGTGTGGATTGTGAAACCATATGAACCACTAGGGTTGAAGCACAAATTTGTGATTTATTGAATGAAAGTGGCCTTCGGATGCGTGACATGGGTTGTGAAACCATATGAACCACTAGGGTTGAAGCACAAATTTGTGATTTATTGAATGAAAGTGGCCTTCGGATGCGTGACATGGGTTGTGAAACCATATGAACCACTAGGGTTGAAGCACAAATTTGTGATTTATTGAATGAAAGTGGCCTTCGGATGCGTGTGGATTGGGAAACCATATGAACCTCTAGGGTTGAAGCACAAATTTGTGATTTATTGAATGAAAGTGGCCTTTTGATGCGTGTGGATTGGGAAACCATATGAACCACTAAGGTCGAAGCACAAATTTGTGATTTATTGAATGAAAGTGGCCTTTTGATGCGTGTGGATTGTGTAACCATATGAACCACTAGGGTTGAAGCACAAATTTGTGATTTATTAAATGAAAGTGGCCTTGGGATGCGTGACATGGGTTGTGAAACCATATGAACCTCAAGGGTTGAAGCACAAATTTGTGATTTATTGAATGAAAGTGGCCTTTTGATGCGTGTGGATTGTGTAACCATATGAACCACTAGGGTTGAAGCACAAATTTGTGATTTATTGAATGAAAGTGGCCTTGGGATGCGTGACATGGGTTGTGAAACCATATGAACCTCAAGGGTTGAAGCACAAAATTGTGATTTATTGAATGAAAGTGGCCTTTTGATGCGTGTGGATTGTGAAACCATATGAACAACTAGGGTTGAAGCACAAATTTGTGATTTATTGAATGAAAGTGGCCTTCGGATGCGTGACATGGGTTGTGAAACCATACGAACCACTAAGGTTGAAGCACAAATTTGTGATTTATTGATTGAAAGTGGCCTTCAAAGGCGTGACATCGGTTGTGAAACCATATGAACCGCTAGGGGTGAAGCACAAATTTGTGATTTGCTTAATGAAAGTGGCCTTCAGATGCGTGACATGGGTTGTGAAACCATATGAACCACTAAGATTGAAGCACAAATTTGTGATTTATTGAGTGAAAGTAGCCTTCGGAGGCATGACATGGGTTGTGAAACCATATGAACAACTAGGGTTGAAGCACAAATTTGTGATTTATTTTATGAAAGTGGCCTTCTGATGCGTGTGGATTGTAAAACCATATGAACCACTATGGTCGAAGCACAAATTTGTGATTTATTGAATGAAAGTGGCCTTCGGATGCGTGACATGGATTGTGAAACCATATGAACCACTAAGTTTAAGCACAAATTTGTGATTTATTGAATGAAAGTGGCCTTCTGATGCGTGTGGATTGTGAAACCATATGAACCACGAGGGTTGAAGCACAAATTTGTGATTTATTGAATGAAAGTGGCCTTTTGATGCGTGTGGATTGGGAAACCATATGAACCTCTAGGGTTGAAGCACAAATTTGTGATTTATTGAATGAAAGTGGCCTTTTGATGCGTGTGGATTGGGAAACCATATGAACCTCTAGGGTTGAAGCACAAATTTGTGATTTATTGAATGAAAGTGGCCTTTTGATGCGTGTGGATTGTGAAACCATATGAACCACTAGGGTTGAAGCACAAATTTGTGATTTATTGAATGAAAGTGGCCTTCGGATGCGTGACATGGGTTGTGAAACCATACGAACCACTAAGGTTGAAGCACAAATTTGTGATTTATTGAATGAAAGTGGCCTTCAAAGGCGTGACATCGGTTGTGAAACCATATGAACCGCTAGGGGTGAAGCACAAATTTGTGATTTGCTTAATGAAAGTGGCCTTCGGATGCGTGACATGGGTTGTGAAACCATATGAACCACTAAGGTTGAAGCACAAATTTGTGATTTATTGAGTGAAAGTAGCCTTCGGAGGCATGACATGGGTTGTGAAACCATATGAACAACTAGGGTTGAAGCACAAATTTGTGATTTATTGAATGAAAGTGGCCTTCTGATGCGTGTGGATTGTAAAACCATATGAACCACTAGGGTCGAAGCACAAATTTGTGATTTATTGAATGAAAGTGGCCTTCGGATGCGTGACATGGGTTGTGAAACCATATGAACCACTAGGGTTGAAGCACAAATTTGTGATTTATTGAATGAAAGTGGCCTTCGGATGCGTGTGGATTGGGAAACCATATGAACCTCTAGGGTTGAAGCACAAATTTGTGATTTATTGAATGAAAGTGGCCTTTTGATGCGTGTGGATTGGGAAACCATATGAACCTCGAGGGTTGAAGCACAAATTTGTGATTTATTGAATGAAAGTGGCCTTTTGATGCGTGTGGATTGTGAAACCATATGAACCACTAGGGTTGAAGCACAAATTTGTGATTTATTGAATGAAAGTGGCCTTCGGATGCGTGACATGGGTTGTGAAACCATATGAACCACTAGGGTTGAAGCACAAATTTGTGATTTATTGAATGAAAGTGGCCTTCGGATGCGTGTGGATTGGGAAACCATATGAACCTTTAGGGTTGAAGCACAAATTTGTGATTTATTGAATGAAAGTGGCCTTTTGATGCGTGTGGATTGTGTAACCATATGAACCACTAGGGTTGAAGCACAAATTTCTGATTTATTGAATGAAAGTGGCCTTGGGATGCGTGACATGGGTTGTGAAACCATATGAACCTCAAGCGTTGAAGCACAAATTTGTGATTTATTGAATGAAAGTGGCCTTTTGATGCGTGTGGATTGTGAAACCATATGAACCACTAGGGTTGAAGCACAAATTTGTGATTTATTGAATGAAAGTGGCCTTCGGATGCGTGACATGGGTTGTGAAACCATACGAACCACTAGGGTTGAAGCACAAATTTGTGATTTATTGAATGAAAGTGGCCTTCGGATGCGTGACATGGGTTGTGAAACCATATGAACCAGTAGGGGTGAAGCACAAATTTGTGATTTATTGAATGAAAGTAGCCTTCGGAGGCATGACATGGGTTGTGAAACCATATGAACAACTAGGGTTGAAGCACAAATTTGTGATTTATTGAATGAAAGTGGCCTTCGGATGCGTGACATGGATTGTGAAACCATATGAACCACTAAGGTTGAAGCACAAATTTGTGATTTATTGAATGAAAGTGGCCTTCTGATGCGTGTGGATTGTGAAACCATATGAACCACGAGGGTTGAAGCACAAATTTGTGATTTATTGAATGAAAGTGGCCTTTTGATGCGTGGGGATTGGGAAACCATATGAACCTCTAGGGTTGAAGCACAAATTTGTGATTTATTGAATGAAAGTGGCCTTTTGATGCGTGTGGATTGGGAAACCATATGAACCTCTAGGGTTGAAGCAGAAATTTGTGATTTATTGAATGAAAGTGGCCTTCTGATGCGTGTGGATTGTGTAACCATATGAACCACTAGGGTTGAAGCACAAATTTGTGATTTATTGAATGAAAGTGGCCTTTTGATGCGTGTGGATTGGGAAACCATATGATCCACTAAGGTCGAAGCACAAATTTGTGATTTATTGAATGAATGTGGCCTTCGGATGCGTGACATGGATTGTGAAACCATATGAACCACTAAGGTTGAAGCACAAATTTGTGATTTATTGAATGAAAGTGGCCTTCTGATGCGTGTGGATTGTGAAACCATATGAACCACGAGGGTTGAAGCACAAATTTGTGATTTATTGAATGAAAGTGGCCTTTTGATGCGTGTGGATTGTGTAACCATATGAACCACTAGGGTTGAAGCACAAATTTGTGATTTATTGAATGAAAGTGGCCTTGGGATGCGTGACATGGGTTGTGAAACCATATGAACGTCAAGGGTTGAAGCACAAATTTGTGATTTATTGAATGAAAGTGGCCTTTTGATGCGTGTGGATTGTGGAACCATATGAACCACTAGGGTTGAAGCACAAATTTGTGATTTATTGAATGAAAGTGCCCTTCGGATGCGTGACATGGGTTGTGAAACCATACGAACCACTAAGGTTGAAGCACAAATTTGTGATTTATTGAATGAAAGTGGACTTCAAAGTCGTGACATCGGTTGTGAAACCATATGAACCGCTAGGGGTGAAGCACAAATTTGTGATTTGCTTAATGAAAGTGGCCTTCGGATGCGTGACATGGGTTGTGAAACCATATGAACCACTAAGGTTGAAGCACAAATTTGTGATTTATTGAGTGAAAGTAGCCTTCGGAGGCATGACATGGGTTGTGAAACCATATGAACAACTAGGGTTGAAGCACAAGTTTGTGATTTATTTTATGAAAGTGGCCTTCTGATGCGTGTGGATTGTAAAACCATATGAACCACTATGGTCGAAGCACAAATTTGTGATTTATTGAATGAAAGTGGCCTTCAGATGCGTGACATGGATTGTGAAACCATATGAACCACTAAGGTTGAAGCACAAATTTGTGATTTATTGAATGAAAGTGGCCTTCTGATGCGTGTGGATTGTGAAACCATATGAACCACGAGGGTTGAAGCACAAATTTGTGATTTATTGAATGAAAGTGGCCTTTTGATGCGTGTGGATTGGGAAACCATATGAACCTCTAGGGTTGAAGCACAAATTTGTGATTTATTGAATGAATGTGGCCTTTTGATGCGTGTGGATTGGGAAACCATATGAACCTCTAGGGTTGAAGCACAAATTTGTGATTTATTGAATGAAAGTGGCCTTCTGATGCGTGTGGATTGTAAAACCATATGAACCACTAGGGTTGAAGCACAAATTTGTGATTTATTGAATGAAAGTGGCCTTCGGATGCGTGACATGGGTTGTGAAACCATACGAACCACTAAGGTTGAAGCACAAATTTGTGATTTATTGAATGAAAGTGGCCTTCAAAGGCGTGACATGGGTTGTGAAACCATATGAACCGCTAGGGGTGAAGCACAAATTTGTGATTTGCTTAATGAAAGTGGCCTTCGGATGCGTGACATGGGTTGTGAAACTATATGAACCACTAAGGTTGAAGCACAAATTTGTGATTTATTGAATGAAAGTAGCCTTCGGAGGCATGACATGGGTTGTGAAACCATATGAACAACTAGGGTTCAAGCACAAATTTGTGATTTATTGAATGAAAGTGGCCTTCGGATGCGTGTGGATTGGGAAACCATATGAACCTCTAGGGTTGAAGCACAAATTTGTGATTTATTGAATGAAAGTGGCCTTTTGATGTGTGTGGATTGGGAAACCATATGAACCTCTAGGGTTGAAGCACAAATTTGTGATTTATTGAATGAAAGTAGCTTTCGGATGCGTGTGGGTTGTGAAACCATATAAACCACTAGGGTTGAAGCACAAATTTGTGATTTATTGAATGAAAGTGGCCTTCGGAGGCATGACATGGGTTGTGAAACCATATGAACCACTAGGGTTGAAGCACAAATTTGTGATTTATTGAATGAAAGTGGCCTTCAAAGGCGTGACATCGGTTGTGAAACCATATGAACCGCTAGGGGTGAAGCACAAATTTGTGATTTGCTTAATGAAAGTGGCCTTCGGATGCGTGACATGGGTTGTGAAACCATATGAACCACTAAGGTTGAAGCACAAATTTGTGATTTATTGAATGAAAGTAGCCTTCGGAGGCATGACATGGGTTGTGAAACCATATGAACAACTAGGGTTGAAGCACAAATTTGTGATTTATTGAATGAAAGTGGCCTTCTGATGCGTGTGGATTGTAAAACCATATGAACCACTAAGGTCGAAGCACAAATTCGTGATTTATTGAATGAAAGTGGCCTTCGGATGCGTGATATGGGTTGTGAAACCATATGAACCACTAGGGTTGAAGCACAAATTTGTGATTTATTGAATGAAAGTGGCCTTCGGATGCGTGTGGATTGGGAAACCATATGAACCTCTAGGGTTGAAGCACAAATTTGTGATTTATTGAATGAAAGTGGCCTTCTGATGCGTGTGGATTGTAAAACCATATGAACCACTAAGGTCGAAGCACAAATTCGTGATTTATTGAATGAAAGTGGCCTTCGGATGCGTGACATGGATTGTGAAACCATATGAACACTAAGGTTGAAGCACAAATTTGTGATTTATTGAATGAAAGTGGCCTTCTGATGCGTGTGGATTGTGAAACCATATGAACCACGAGGGTTGAAGCACAAATTTGTGATTTATTGAATGAAAGTGGCCTTTTGATGCGTGGGGATTGGGAAACCATATGAACCTCTAGGGTTGAAGCACAAATTTGTGATTTATTGAATGAAAGTGGCCTTTTGATGCGTGTGGATTGGGAAACCATATGAACCTCTAGGGTTGAAGCAGAAATTTGTGATTTATTGAATGAAAGTGGCCTTCTGATGCGTGTGGATTGTGTAACCATATGAACCACTAGGGTTGAAGCACAAATTTGTGATTTATTGAATGAAAGTGGCCTTTTGATGCGTGTGGATTGGGAAACCATATGATCCACTAAGGTCGAAGCACAAATTTGTGATTTATTGAATGAATGTGGCCTTCGGATGCGTGACATGGATTGTGAAACCATATGAACCACTAAGGTTGAAGCACAAATTTGTGATTTATTGAATGAAAGTGGCCTTCTGATGCGTGTGGATTGTGAAACCATATGAACCACGAGGGTTGAAGCACAAATTTGTGATTTATTGAATGAAAGTGGCCTTTTGATGCGTGTGGATTGTGTAACCATATGAACCACTAGGGTTGAAGCACAAATTTGTGATTTATTGAATGAAAGTGGCCTTGGGATGCGTGACATGGGTTGTGAAACCATATGAACGTCAAGGGTTGAAGCACAAATTTGTGATTTATTGAATGAAAGTGGCCTTTTGATGCGTGTGGATTGTGGAACCATATGAACCACTAGGGTTGAAGCACAAATTTGTGATTTATTGAATGAAAGTGCCCTTCGGATGCGTGACATGGGTTGTGAAACCATACGAACCACTAAGGTTGAAGCACAAATTTGTGATTTATTGAATGAAAGTGGACTTCAAAGTCGTGACATCGGTTGTGAAACCATATGAACCGCTAGGGGTGAAGCACAAATTTGTGATTTGCTTAATGAAAGTGGCCTTCGGATGCGTGACATGGGTTGTGAAACCATATGAACCACTAAGGTTGAAGCACAAATTTGTGATTTATTGAGTGAAAGTAGCCTTCGGAGGCATGACATGGGTTGTGAAACCATATGAACAACTAGGGTTGAAGCACAAGTTTGTGATTTATTTTATGAAAGTGGCCTTCTGATGCGTGTGGATTGTAAAACCATATGAACCACTATGGTCGAAGCACAAATTTGTGATTTATTGAATGAAAGTGGCCTTCAGATGCGTGACATGGATTGTGAAACCATATGAACCACTAAGGTTGAAGCACAAATTTGTGATTTATTGAATGAAAGTGGCCTTCTGATGCGTGTGGATTGTGAAACCATATGAACCACGAGGGTTGAAGCACAAATTTGTGATTTATTGAATGAAAGTGGCCTTTTGATGCGTGTGGATTGGGAAACCATATGAACCTCTAGGGTTGAAGCACAAATTTGTGATTTATTGAATGAATGTGGCCTTTTGATGCGTGTGGATTGGGAAACCATATGAACCTCTAGGGTTGAAGCACAAATTTGTGATTTATTGAATGAAAGTGGCCTTCTGATGCGTGTGGATTGTAAAACCATATGAACCACTAGGGTTGAAGCACAAATTTGTGATTTATTGAATGAAAGTGGCCTTCGGATGCGTGACATGGGTTGTGAAACCATACGAACCACTAAGGTTGAAGCACAAATTTGTGATTTATTGAATGAAAGTGGCCTTCAAAGGCGTGACATGGGTTGTGAAACCATATGAACCGCTAGGGGTGAAGCACAAATTTGTGATTTGCTTAATGAAAGTGGCCTTCGGATGCGTGACATGGGTTGTGAAACTATATGAACCACTAAGGTTGAAGCACAAATTTGTGATTTATTGAATGAAAGTAGCCTTCGGAGGCATGACATGGGTTGTGAAACCATATGAACAACTAGGGTTCAAGCACAAATTTGTGATTTATTGAATGAAAGTGGCCTTCGGATGCGTGTGGATTGGGAAACCATATGAACCTCTAGGGTTGAAGCACAAATTTGTGATTTATTGAATGAAAGTGGCCTTTTGATGTGTGTGGATTGGGAAACCATATGAACCTCTAGGGTTGAAGCACAAATTTGTGATTTATTGAATGAAAGTAGCTTTCGGATGCGTGTGGGTTGTGAAACCATATAAACCACTAGGGTTGAAGCACAAATTTGTGATTTATTGAATGAAAGTGGCCTTCGGAGGCATGACATGGGTTGTGAAACCATATGAACCACTAGGGTTGAAGCACAAATTTGTGATTTATTGAATGAAAGTGGCCTTCAAAGGCGTGACATCGGTTGTGAAACCATATGAACCGCTAGGGGTGAAGCACAAATTTGTGATTTGCTTAATGAAAGTGGCCTTCGGATGCGTGACATGGGTTGTGAAACCATATGAACCACTAAGGTTGAAGCACAAATTTGTGATTTATTGAATGAAAGTAGCCTTTGGAGGCATGACATGGGTTGTGAAACCATATGAACAACTAGGGTTGAAGCACAAATTTGTGATTTATTGAATGAAAGTGGCCTTCTGATGCGTGTGGATTGTAAAACCATATGAACCACTAAGGTCGAAGCACAAATTCGTGATTTATTGAATGAAAGTGGCCTTCGGATGCGTGACATGGATTGTGAAACCATATGAACACTAAGGTTGAAGCACAAATTTGTGATTTATTGAATGAAAGTGGCCTTCTGATGCGTGTGGATTGTGAAACCATATGAACCACGAGGGTTGAAGCACAAATTTGTGATTTATTGAATGAAAGTGGCCTTTTGATGCGTGTGGATTGGGAAACCATATGAACCTCTAGGGTGGAAGCACAAATTTGTGATTTATTGAATGAAAGTGGCCTTTTGATGCGTGTGGATTGGGAAACCATATGAACCTCTAGGGTTGAAGCACAAATTTGTGATTTATTGAATGAAAGTGGCCTTCTGATGCGTGTGGATTGTAAAACCATATGAACCACTAGGGTTGAAGCACAAATTTGTGATTTATTGAATGAAAGTGGCCTTCGGATGCGTGACATGGGTTGTGAAACCATATGAACCACTAGGGTTGAAGCACAAATTTGTGATTTATTGAATGAAAGTGGCCTTCGGATGCGTGTGGATTGGGAAACAATATGAACCTCTAGGGTTGAAGCACAAATTTGTGATTTATTGAATGAAAGTGGCCTTCGGATGCGTGACATGGGTTGTGAAACCATATGAACCACTAGGGTTGAAGCACATATTTGTGATTTATTGAATGAAAGTGGCCTTCGGATGCGTGTGGATTGGGAAACCATATGAACCTCTAGGGTTGAAGCACAAATTTGTGATTTATTGAATGAAAGTGGCCTTTTGATGCGTGTGGATTGGGAAACCATATGAGCCTCGAGGGTTGAAGCACAAATTTGTGATTTATTGAATGAAAGTGGCATTTTGATGCGTGTGGATTGTGAAACCATATGAACCACTAGGGTTGAAGCACAAATTTGTGATTTATTGAATGAAAGTGGCGTTCGGATGCGTGTGGATTGGGAAACCATATGAACCTCTAGGGTTGAAGCACAAATTTGTGATTTATTGAATGAAAGTGGCCTTTTGATGCGTGTGGATTGGGAAACCAGATGAACCTCTAGGGTTGAAGCACAAATTTGTGATTTATTTAATGAAAGTGGCCTTCGGATGCGTGTGGATTGGGAAACCATATGAACCTCTAGGGTTGAAGCACAAATTTGTGATTTATTGAATGAAAGTGGCCTTTTGATGCGTGTGGATTGGGAAACCATATGAACCTCGAGGGTTGAAGCACAAATTTGTGATTTATTGAATAAAAGTGGCCTTTTAATGCGTGTGGATTGGGAAACCATATGAACCTCGAGGGTTGAAGCACAAATTTGTGATTTATTGAATGAAAGTGGCCTTTTGATGCGTGTGGATTGTGAAACCATATGAACCACTAGGGTTGAAGCACAAATTTGTGATTTATTGAATGAAAGTGGCCTTCGGATGCGTGACATGGGTTGTGAAACCATATGAACCACTAGGGTTGAAGCACAAATTTGTGATTTATTGAATGAAAGTGGCCTTCGGATGCGTGTGGATTGGGAAACCATATGAACCTCTAGGGTTGAAGCACAAATTTGTGATTTATTGAATGAAAGTGCCTTTTGATGCGTGTGGATTGGGAAACCATATGAACCACTAGGGTTGAAGCACAAATTTGTGATTTATTGAATGAAAGTGGCCTTTTGATGCGTGTGGGTTGTGAAACCATATGAACCACTAGGGTTGAAGCACAAATTTGTGATTTATTGAATGAAAGTGGCCTTCGGATGCGTGTGGATTGGGAAACCATATGAACCTCTAGGGTTGAAGCACAAATTTGTGATTTATTGAATGAAAGTGGCCTTTTGATGTGTGTGGATTGGGAAACCATATGAACCACTAGGGTTGAAGCACAAATTTGTGATTTATTGAATGAAAGTGGCCTTCGGATGCGTGACATGGGTTGTGAAACCATATGAACCACTAGGGTTGAAGCACAAATTTGTGATTTATTGAATGAAAGTGGCCTTCGGATGCGTGTGGATTGGGAAACCATATGAACCTCTAGGGTTGAAGCACAAATTTGTGATTTATTGAATGAAAGTGGCCTTTTGATGCGTGTGGATTGGGAAACCATATGAACCTCGAGGGTTGAAGCACAAATTTGTGATTTATTGAATGAAAGTGGCCTTTTGATGCGTGTGGATTGGGAAACCATATGAACCTCGAGGGTTGAAGCACAAATTTGTGATTTATTGAATGAAAGTGGCCTTTTAATGCGTGTGGATTGGGAAACCATATGAACCTCGAGGGTTGAAGCACAAATTTGTGATTTATTGAATGAAAGTGGCCTTTTGATGCGTGTGGATTGTGAAACCATATGAACCACTAGGGTTGAAGCACAAATTTGTGATTTATTGAATGAAAGTGGCCTTCGGATGCGTGACATGGGTTGTGAAACCATATGAACCACTAGGGTTGAAGCACAAATTTCTGATTTATTGAATGAAAGTGGCCTTCGGATGCGTGTGGATTGGGAAACCATATGAACCTCTAGGGTTGAAGCACAAATTTGTGATTTATTGAATGAAAGTGGCCTTTTGATGCGTGTGGATTGGGAAACCATATGAACCTCTAGGGTTGAAGCACAAATTTGTGATTTATTGAATGAAAGTGGGCTTTTGATGCGTGTGGGTTGTGAAACCATATGAACCTCTAGGGTTGAAGCACAAATTTGTGATTTATTGAATGAAAGTGGCCTTCGGATGCGTGACATGGGTTGTGAAACCATATGAACCACTAGGGTTGAAGCACAAATTTGTGATTTATTGAATGAAAGTGGCCTTCGGATGCGTGTGGATTGGGAAACCATATGAACCTCTAGGGTTGAAGCACAAATTTGTGATTTATTGAATGAAAGTGGCCTTTTGATGTGTGTGGATTGGGAAACCATATGAACCACTAGGGTTGAAGCACAAATTTGTGATTTATTGAATGAAAGTGGCCTTCGGATGCGTGACATGGGTTGTGAAACCATATGAACCACTAGGGTTGAAGCACAAATTTGTGATTTATTGAATGAAAGTGGCCTTCGGATGCGTGTGGATTGGGAAACCATATGAACCTCTAGGGTTGAAGCACAAATTTGTGATTTATTGAATGAAAGTGGCCTTTTGATGTGTGTGGATTGGGAAACCATATGAACCACTAGGGTTGAAGCACAAATTTGTGATTTATTGAATGAAAGTGGCCTTCGGATGCGTGACATGGGTTGTGAAACCATATGAACCACTAGGGTTGAAGCACAAATTTGTGATTTATTGAATGAAAGTGGCCTTCGGATGCGTGTGGATTGGGAAACCATATGAACCTCTAGGGTTGAAGCACAAATTTGTGATTTATTGAATGAAAGTGGCCTTTTGATGCGTGTGGATTGGGAAACCATATGAACCTCTAGGGTTGAAGCACAAATTTGTGATTTATTGAATGAAAGTGGCCTTTTGATGCGTGTGGGTTGTGAAACCATATGAACCTCTAGGGTTGAAGCACAAATTTGTGATTTATTGAATGAAAGTGGCCTTCGGATGCGTGACATGGGTTGTGAAACCATATGAACCACTAGGGTTGAAGCACAAATTTGTGATTTATTGAATGAAAGTGGCCTTCGGATGCGTGTGGATTGGGAAACCATATGAACCTCTAGGGTTGAAGCACAAATTTGTGATTTATTGAATGAAAGTGGCCTTTTGATGTGTGTGGATTGGGAAACCATATGAACCACTAGGGTTGAAGCACAAATTTGTGATTTATTGAATGAAAGTGGCCTTCGGATGCGTGACATGGGTTGTGAAACCATATGAACCACTAGGGTTGAAGCACAAATTTGTGATTTATTGAATGAAAGTGGCCTTCGGATGCGTGTGGATTGGGAAACCATATGAACCTCTAGGGTTGAAGCACAAATTTGTGATTTATTGAATGAAAGTGGCCTTTTGATGCGTGTGGATTGGGAAACCATATGAACCTCGAATGTTGAAGCACAAATTTGTGATTTATTGAATGAAAGTGGCCTTTTGATGCGTGTGGATTGGGAAACCATATGAACCTCGAGGGTTGAAGCACAAATTTGTGATTTATTGAATGAAAGTGGCCTTTTAATGCGTGTGGATTGGGAAACCATATGAACCTCGAGGGTTGAAGCACAAATTTGTGATTTATTGAATGAAAGTGGCCTTTTGATGCGTGTGGATTGTGAAACCATATGAACCACTAGGGTTGAAGCACAAATTTGTGATTTATTGAATGAAAGTGGCCTTCGGATGCGTGACATGGGTTGTGAAACCATATGAACCACTAGGGTTGAAGCACAAATTTGTGATTTATTGAATGAAAGTGGCCTTCGGATGCGTGTGGATTGGGAAACCATATGAACCTCTAGGGTTGAAGCACAAATTTGTGATTTATTGAATGAAAGTGGCCTTTTGATGCGTGTGGATTGGGAAACCATATGAACCTCGAGGGTTGAAGCACAAATTTGTGATTTATTGAATGAAAGTGGCCTTCTGATGCGTGTGGATTGGGAAACCATATGAACCTCGAGGGTTGAAGCACAAATTTGTGATTTATTGAATGAAAGTGGCCTTTTGATGCGTGTGGATTGGGAAACCATATGAACCTCGAGGGTTGAAGCACAAATTTGTGATTTATTGAATGAAAGTGGCCTTTTAATGCGTGTGGATTGGGAAACCATATGAACCTCGAGGGTTGAAGCACAAATTTGTGATTTATTGAATGAAAGTGGCCTTTTGATGCGTGTGGATTGTGAAACCATATGAACCACTAGGGTTGAAGCACAAATTTGTGATTTATTGAATGAAAGTGGCCTTCGGATGCGTGACATGGGTTGTGAAACCATATGAACCACTAGGGTTGAAGCACAAATTTCTGATTTATTGAATGAAAGTGGCCTTCGGATGCGTGTGGATTGGGAAACCATATGAACCTCTAGGGTTGAAGCACAAATTTGTGATTTATTGAATGAAAGTGGCCTTTTGATGCGTGTGGATTGGGAAACCATATGAACCACTAGGGTTGAAGCACAAATTTGTGATTTATTGAATGAAAGTGGCCTTTTGATGCGTGTGGGTTGTGAAACCATATGAACCTCTAGGGTTGAAGCACAAATTTGTGATTTATTGAATGAAAGTGGCCTTCGGATGCGTGACATGGGTTGTGAAACCATATGAACCACTAGGGTTGAAGCACAAATTTGTGATTTATTGAATGAAAGTGGCCTTCGGATGCGTGTGGATTGGGAAACCATATGAACCTCTAGGGTTGAAGCACAAATTTGTGATTTATTGAATGAAAGTGGCCTTTTGATGTGTGTGGATTGGGAAACCATATGAACCACTAGGGTTGAAGCACAAATTTGTGATTTATTGAATGAAAGTGGCCTTCGGATGCGTGACATGGGTTGTGAAACCATATGAACCACTAGGGTTGAAGCACAAATTTGTGATTTATTGAATGAAAGTGGCCTTCGGATGCGTGTGGATTGGGAAACCATATGAACCTCTAGGGTTGAAGCACAAATTTGTGATTTATTGAATGAAAGTGGCCTTTTGATGTGTGTGGATTGGGAAACCATATGAACCACTAGGGTTGAAGCACAAATTTGTGATTTATTGAATGAAAGTGGCCTTCGGATGCGTGACATGGGTTGTGAAACCATATGAACCACTAGGGTTGAAGCACAAATTTGTGATTTATTGAATGAAAGTGGCCTTCGGATGCGTGTGGATTGGGAAACCATATGAACCTCTAGGGTTGAAGCACAAATTTGTGATTTATTGAATGAAAGTGGCCTTTTGATGCGTGTGGATTGGGAAACCATATGAACCTCTAGGGTTGAAGCACAAATTTGTGATTTATTGAATGAAAGTGGCCTTTTGATGCGTGTGGGTTGTGAAACCATATGAACCTCTAGGGTTGAAGCACAAATTTGTGATTTATTGAATGAAAGTGGCCTTCGGATGCGTGACATGGGTTGTGAAACCATATGAACCACTAGGGTTGAAGCACAAATTTGTGATTTATTGAATGAAAGTGGCCTTCGGATGCGTGTGGATTGGGAAACCATATGAACCTCTAGGGTTGAAGCACAAATTTGTGATTTATTGAATGAAAGTGGCCTTTTGATGTGTGTGGATTGGGAAACCATATGAACCACTAGGGTTGAAGCACAAATTTGTGATTTATTGAATGAAAGTGGCCTTCGGATGCGTGACATGGGTTGTGAAACCATATGAACCACTAGGGTTGAAGCACAAATTTGTGATTTATTGAATGAAAGTGGCCTTCGGATGCGTGTGGATTGGGAAACCATATGAACCTCTAGGGTTGAAGCACAAATTTGTGATTTATTGAATGAAAGTGGCCTTTTGATGCGTGTGGATTGGGAAACCATATGAACCTCGAATGTTGAAGCACAAATTTGTGATTTATTGAATGAAAGTGGCCTTTTGATGCGTGTGGATTGGGAAACCATATGAACCTCGAGGGTTGAAGCACAAATTTGTGATTTATTGAATGAAAGTGGCCTTTTAATGCGTGTGGATTGGGAAACCATATGAACCTCGAGGGTTGAAGCACAAATTTGTGATTTATTGAATGAAAGTGGCCTTTTGATGCGTGTGGATTGTGAAACCATATGAACCACTAGGGTTGAAGCACAAATTTGTGATTTATTGAATGAAAGTGGCCTTCGGATGCGTGACATGGGTTGTGAAACCATATGAACCACTAGGGTTGAAGCACAAATTTGTGATTTATTGAATGAAAGTGGCCTTCGGATGCGTGTGGATTGGGAAACCATATGAACCTCTAGGGTTGAAGCACAAATTTGTGATTTATTGAATGAAAGTGGCCTTTTGATGCGTGTGGATTGGGAAACCATATGAACCTCGAGGGTTGAAGCACAAATTTGTGATTTATTGAATGAAAGTGGCCTTCTGATGCGTGTGGATTGGGAAACCATATGAACCTCGAGGGTTGAAGCACAAATTTGTGATTTATTGAATGAAAGTGGCCTTTTGATGCGTGTGGATTGGGAAACCATATGAACCTCGAGGGTTGAAGCACAAATTTGTGATTTATTGAATGAAAGTGGCCTTTTAATGCGTGTGGATTGGGAAACCATATGAACCTCGAGGGTTGAAGCACAAATTTGTGATTTATTGAATGAAAGTGGCCTTTTGATGCGTGTGGATTGTGAAACCATATGAACCACTAGGGTTGAAGCACAAATTTGTGATTTATTGAATGAAAGTGGCCTTCGGATGCGTGACATGGGTTGTGAAACCATATGAACCACTAGGGTTGAAGCACAAATTTGTGATTTATTGAATGAAAGTGGCCTTCGGATGCGTGTGGATTGGGAAACCATATGAACCACTAGGGTTGAAGCACAAATTTGTGATTTATTGAATGAAAGTGGCCTTTTGATGTGTGTGGATTGGGAAACCATATGAACCACTAGGGTTGAAGCACAAATTTGTGATTTATTGAATGAAAGTGGCCTTCGGATGCGTGACATGGGTTGTGAAACCATATGAACCACTAGGGTTGAAGCACAAATTTGTGATTTATTGAATGAAAGTGGCCTTCGGATGCGTGTGGATTGGGAAACCATATGAACCTCTAGGGTTGAAGCACAAATTTGTGATTTATTGAATGAAAGTGGCCTTTTGATGTGTGTGGATTGGGAAACCATATGAACCACTAGGGTTGAAGCACAAATTTGTGATTTATTGAATGAAAGTGGCCTTCGGATGCGTGATATGGGTTGTGAAACCATATGAACCACTAGGGTTGAAGCACAAATTTGTGATTTATTGAATGAAAGTGGCCTTCGGATGCGTGTGGATTGGGAAACCATATGAACCTCTAGGGTTGAAGCACAAATTTGTGATTTATTGAATGAAAGTGGCCTTTTGATGCGTGTGGATTGGGAAACCATATGAACCTCGAGGGTTGAAGCACAAATTTGTGATTTATTGAATGAAAGTGGCCTTTTGATGCGTGTGGATTGGGAAACCATATGAACCTCGAGGGTTGAAGCACAAATTTGTGATTTATTGAATGAAAGTGGCCTTTTGATGCGTGTGGATTGTGAAACCATATGAACCACTAGGGTTGAAGCACAAATTTGTGATTTATTGAATGAAAGTGGCCTTCGGATGCGTGACATGGGTTGTGAAACCATATGAACCACTAGGGTTGAAGCACAAATTTGTGATTTATTGAATGAAAGTGGCCTTCGGATGCGTGTGGATTGGGAAACCATATGAACCTCTAGGGTTGAAGCACAAATTTGTGATTTATTGAATGAAAGTGGCCTTTTGATGTGTGTGGATTGGGAAACCATATGAACCACTAGGGTTGAAGCACAAATTTGTGATTTATTGAATGAAAGTGGCCTTTTGATGTGTGTGGATTGGGAAACCATATGAACCACTAGGGTTGAAGCACAAATTTGTGATTTATTGAATGAAAGTGGCCTTCGGATGCGTGATATGGGTTGTGAAACCATATGAACCACTAGGGTTGAAGCACAAATTTGTGATTTATTGAATGAAAGTGGCCTTCGGATGCGTGTGGATTGGGAAACCATATGAACCTCTAGGGTTGAAGCACAAATTTGTGATTTATTGAATGAAAGTGGCCTTTTGATGCGTGTGGATTGGGAAACCATATGAACCTCGAGGGTTGAAGCACAAATTTGTGATTTATTGAATGAAAGTGGCCTTTCGATGCGTGTGGATTGTGAAACCATATGAACCACTAGGGTTGAAGCACAAATTTGTGATTTATTGAATGAAAGTGGCCTTCGGATGCGTGACATGGGTTGTGAAACCATATGAACCACTAGGGTTGAAGCACAAATTTGTGATTTATTGAATGAAAGTGGCCTTCGGATGCGTGTGGATTGGGAAACCATATGAACCTCTAGGGTTGAAGCACAAATTTGTGATTTATTGAATGAAAGTGGCCTTTTGATGCGTGTGGATTGGGAAACCATATGAACCTCTAGGGTTGAAGCACAAATTTGTGATTTATTGAATGAAAGTGGCCTTTTGATGCGTGTGGATTGGGAAACCATATGAACCTCGAATGTTGAAGCACAAATTTGTGATTTATTGAATGAAAGTGGCCTTTTGATGCGTGTGGATTGGGAAACCATATGAACCTCGAGGGTTGAAGCACAAATTTGTGATTTATTGAATGAAAGTGGCCTTTTAATGCGTGTGGATTGGGAAACCATATGAACCTCGAGGGTTGAAGCACAAATTTGTGATTTATTGAATGAAAGTGGCCTTTTGATGCGTGTGGATTGTGAAACCATATGAACCACTAGGGTTGAAGCACAAATTTGTGATTTATTGAATGAAAGTGGCCTTCGGATGCGTGACATGGGTTGTGAAACCATATGAACCACTAGGGTTGAAGCACAAATTTGTGATTTATTGAATGAAAGTGGCCTTCGGATGCGTGTGGATTGGGAAACCATATGAACCTCTAGGGTTGAAGCACAAATTTGTGATTTATTGAATGAAAGTGGCCTTTTGATGCGTGTGGATTGGGAAACCATATGAACCTCGAGGGTTGAAGCACAAATTTGTGATTTATTGAATGAAAGTGGCCTTCTGATGCGTGTGGATTGGGAAACCATATGAACCTCGAGGGTTGAAGCACAAATTTGTGATTTATTGAATGAAAGTGGCCTTTTGATGCGTGTGGATTGGGAAACCATATGAACCTCGAGGGTTGAAGCACAAATTTGTGATTTATTGAATGAAAGTGGCCTTTTAATGCGTGTGGATTGGGAAACCATATGAACCTCGAGGGTTGAAGCACAAATTTGTGATTTATTGAATGAAAGTGGCCTTTTGATGCGTGTGGATTGTGAAACCATATGAACCACTAGGGTTGAAGCACAAATTTGTGATTTATTGAATGAAAGTGGCCTTTTGATGCGTGTGGATTGGGAAACCATATGAACCTCGAGGGTTGAAGCACAAATTTGTGATTTATTGAATGAAAGTGGCCTTTTAATGCGTGTGGATTGGGAAACCATATGAACCTCGAGGGTTGAAGCACAAATTTGTGATTTATTGAATGAAAGTGGCCTTTTGATGCGTGTGGATTGTGAAACCATATGAACCACTAGGGTTGAAGCACAAATTTGTGATTTATTGAATGAAAGTGGCCTTCGGATGCGTGACATGGGTTGTGAAACCATATGAACCACTAGGGTTGAAGCACAAATTTGTGATTTATTGAATGAAAGTGGCCTTCGGATGCGTGTGGATTGGGAAACCATATGAACCACTAGGGTTGAAGCACAAATTTGTGATTTATTGAATGAAAGTGGCCTTTTGATGTGTGTGGATTGGGAAACCATATGAACCACTAGGGTTGAAGCACAAATTTGTGATTTATTGAATGAAAGTGGCCTTCGGATGCGTGACATGGGTTGTGAAACCATATGAACCACTAGGGTTGAAGCACAAATTTGTGATTTATTGAATGAAAGTGGCCTTCGGATGCGTGTGGATTGGGAAACCATATGAACCTCTAGGGTTGAAGCACAAATTTGTGATTTATTGAATGAAAGTGGCCTTTTGATGTGTGTGGATTGGGAAACCATATGAACCACTAGGGTTGAAGCACAAATTTGTGATTTATTGAATGAAAGTGGCCTTCGGATGCGTGATATGGGTTGTGAAACCATATGAACCACTAGGGTTGAAGCACAAATTTGTGATTTATTGAATGAAAGTGGCCTTCGGATGCGTGTGGATTGGGAAACCATATGAACCTCTAGGGTTGAAGCACAAATTTGTGATTTATTGAATGAAAGTGGCCTTTTGATGCGTGTGGATTGGGAAACCATATGAACCTCGAGGGTTGAAGCACAAATTTGTGATTTATTGAATGAAAGTGGCCTTTTGATGCGTGTGGATTGGGAAACCATATGAACCTCGAGGGTTGAAGCACAAATTTGTGATTTATTGAATGAAAGTGGCCTTTTGATGCGTGTGGATTGTGAAACCATATGAACCACTAGGGTTGAAGCACAAATTTGTGATTTATTGAATGAAAGTGGCCTTCGGATGCGTGACATGGGTTGTGAAACCATATGAACCACTAGGGTTGAAGCACAAATTTGTGATTTATTGAATGAAAGTGGCCTTCGGATGCGTGTGGATTGGGAAACCATATGAACCTCTAGGGTTGAAGCACAAATTTGTGATTTATTGAATGAAAGTGGCCTTTTGATGTGTGTGGATTGGGAAACCATATGAACCACTAGGGTTGAAGCACAAATTTGTGATTTATTGAATGAAAGTGGCCTTCGGATGCGTGACATGGGTTGTGAAACCATATGAACCACTAGGGTTGAAGCACAAATTTGTGATTTATTGAATGAAAGTGGCCTTCGGATGCGTGTGGATTGGGAAACCATATGAACCTCTAGGGTTGAAGCACAAATTTGTGATTTATTGAATGAAAGTGGCCTTTTGATGTGTGTGGATTGGGAAACCATATGAACCACTAGGGTTGAAGCACAAATTTGTGATTTATTGAATGAAAGTGGCCTTCGGATGCGTGATATGGGTTGTGAAACCATATGAACCACTAGGGTTGAAGCACAAATTTGTGATTTATTGAATGAAAGTGGCCTTCGGATGCGTGTGGATTGGGAAACCATATGAACCTCTAGGGTTGAAGCACAAATTTGTGATTTATTGAATGAAAGTGGCCTTTTGATGCGTGTGGATTGGGAAACCATATGAACCTCGAGGGTTGAAGCACAAATTTGTGATTTATTGAATGAAAGTGGCCTTTTGATGCGTGTGGATTGGGAAACCATATGAACCTCGAGGGTTGAAGCACAAATTTGTGATTTATTGAATGAAAGTGGCCTTTTGATGCGTGTGGATTGTGAAACCATATGAACCACTAGGGTTGAAGCACAAATTTGTGATTTATTGAATGAAAGTGGCCTTCGGATGCGTGACATGGGTTGTGAAACCATATGAACCACTAGGGTTGAAGCACAAATTTGTGATTTATTGAATGAAAGTGGCCTTCGGATGCGTGTGGATTGGGAAACCATATGAACCTCTAGGGTTGAAGCACAAATTTGTGATTTATTGAATGAAAGTGGCCTTTTGATGTGTGTGGATTGGGAAACCATATGAACCACTAGGGTTGAAGCACAAATTTGTGATTTATTGAATGAAAGTGGCCTTTTGATGTGTGTGGATTGGGAAACCATATGAACCACTAGGGTTGAAGCACAAATTTGTGATTTATTGAATGAAAGTGGCCTTCGGATGCGTGATATGGGTTGTGAAACCATATGAACCACTAGGGTTGAAGCACAAATTTGTGATTTATTGAATGAAAGTGGCCTTCGGATGCGTGTGGATTGGGAAACCATATGAACCTCTAGGGTTGAAGCACAAATTTGTGATTTATTGAATGAAAGTGGCCTTTTGATGCGTGTGGATTGGGAAACCATATGAACCTCGAGGGTTGAAGCACAAATTTGTGATTTATTGAATGAAAGTGGCCTTTTAATGCGTGTGGATTGGGAAACCATATGAACCTCGAGGGTTGAAGCACAAATTTGTGATTTATTGAATGAAAGTGGCCTTTTGATGCGTGTGGATTGTGAAACCATATGAACCACTAGGGTTGAAGCACAAATTTGTGATTTATTGAATGAAAGTGGCCTTTTGATGCGTGTGGATTGGGAAACCATATGAACCTCGAGGGTTGAAGCACAAATTTGTGATTTATTGAATGAAAGTGGCCTTTTAATGCGTGTGGATTGGGAAACCATATGAACCTCGAGGGTTGAAGCACAAATTTGTGATTTATTGAATGAAAGTGGCCTTTTGATGCGTGTGGATTGTGAAACCATATGAACCACTAGGGTTGAAGCACAAATTTGTGATTTATTGAATGAAAGTGGCCTTCGGATGCGTGACATGGGTTGTGAAACCATATGAACCACTAGGGTTGAAGCACAAATTTGTGATTTATTGAATGAAAGTGGCCTTCGGATGCGTGTGGATTGGGAAACCATATGAACCACTAGGGTTGAAGCACAAATTTGTGATTTATTGAATGAAAGTGGCCTTTTGATGTGTGTGGATTGGGAAACCATATGAACCACTAGGGTTGAAGCACAAATTTGTGATTTATTGAATGAAAGTGGCCTTCGGATGCGTGACATGGGTTGTGAAACCATATGAACCACTAGGGTTGAAGCACAAATTTGTGATTTATTGAATGAAAGTGGCCTTCGGATGCGTGTGGATTGGGAAACCATATGAACCTCTAGGGTTGAAGCACAAATTTGTGATTTATTGAATGAAAGTGGCCTTTTGATGTGTGTGGATTGGGAAACCATATGAACCACTAGGGTTGAAGCACAAATTTGTGATTTATTGAATGAAAGTGGCCTTCGGATGCGTGATATGGGTTGTGAAACCATATGAACCACTAGGGTTGAAGCACAAATTTGTGATTTATTGAATGAAAGTGGCCTTCGGATGCGTGTGGATTGGGAAACCATATGAACCTCTAGGGTTGAAGCACAAATTTGTGATTTATTGAATGAAAGTGGCCTTTTGATGCGTGTGGATTGGGAAACCATATGAACCTCGAGGGTTGAAGCACAAATTTGTGATTTATTGAATGAAAGTGGCCTTTTGATGCGTGTGGATTGGGAAACCATATGAACCTCGAGGGTTGAAGCACAAATTTGTGATTTATTGAATGAAAGTGGCCTTTTGATGCGTGTGGATTGTGAAACCATATGAACCACTAGGGTTGAAGCACAAATTTGTGATTTATTGAATGAAAGTGGCCTTCGGATGCGTGACATGGGTTGTGAAACCATATGAACCACTAGGGTTGAAGCACAAATTTGTGATTTATTGAATGAAAGTGGCCTTCGGATGCGTGTGGATTGGGAAACCATATGAACCTCTAGGGTTGAAGCACAAATTTGTGATTTATTGAATGAAAGTGGCCTTTTGATGTGTGTGGATTGGGAAACCATATGAACCACTAGGGTTGAAGCACAAATTTGTGATTTATTGAATGAAAGTGGCCTTCGGATGCGTGACATGGGTTGTGAAACCATATGAACCACTAGGGTTGAAGCACAAATTTGTGATTTATTGAATGAAAGTGGCCTTCGGATGCGTGTGGATTGGGAAACCATATGAACCTCTAGGGTTGAAGCACAAATTTGTGATTTATTGAATGAAAGTGGCCTTTTGATGTGTGTGGATTGGGAAACCATATGAACCACTAGGGTTGAAGCACAAATTTGTGATTTATTGAATGAAAGTGGCCTTCGGATGCGTGATATGGGTTGTGAAACCATATGAACCACTAGGGTTGAAGCACAAATTTGTGATTTATTGAATGAAAGTGGCCTTCGGATGCGTGTGGATTGGGAAACCATATGAACCTCTAGGGTTGAAGCACAAATTTGTGATTTATTGAATGAAAGTGGCCTTTTGATGCGTGTGGATTGGGAAACCATATGAACCTCGAGGGTTGAAGCACAAATTTGTGATTTATTGAATGAAAGTGGCCTTTTGATGCGTGTGGATTGGGAAACCATATGAACCTCGAGGGTTGAAGCACAAATTTGTGATTTATTGAATGAAAGTGGCCTTTTGATGCGTGTGGATTGTGAAACCATATGAACCACTAGGGTTGAAGCACAAATTTGTGATTTATTGAATGAAAGTGGCCTTCGGATGCGTGACATGGGTTGTGAAACCATATGAACCACTAGGGTTGAAGCACAAATTTGTGATTTATTGAATGAAAGTGGCCTTCGGATGCGTGTGGATTGGGAAACCATATGAACCTCTAGGGTTGAAGCACAAATTTGTGATTTATTGAATGAAAGTGGCCTTTTGATGTGTGTGGATTGGGAAACCATATGAACCACTAGGGTTGAAGCACAAATTTGTGATTTATTGAATGAAAGTGGCCTTTTGATGTGTGTGGATTGGGAAACCATATGAACCACTAGGGTTGAAGCACAAATTTGTGATTTATTGAATGAAAGTGGCCTTCGGATGCGTGATATGGGTTGTGAAACCATATGAACCACTAGGGTTGAAGCACAAATTTGTGATTTATTGAATGAAAGTGGCCTTCGGATGCGTGTGGATTGGGAAACCATATGAACCTCTAGGGTTGAAGCACAAATTTGTGATTTATTGAATGAAAGTGGCCTTTTGATGCGTGTGGATTGGGAAACCATATGAACCTCGTGGGTTGAAGCACAAATTTGTGATTTATTGAATGAAAGTGGCCTTTCGATGCGTGTGGATTGTGAAACCATATGAACCACTAGGGTTGAAGCACAAATTTGTGATTTATTGAATGAAAGTGGCCTTCGGATGCGTGACATGGGTTGTGAAACCATATGAACCACTAGGGTTGAAGCACAAATTTGTGATTTATTGAATGAAAGTGGCCTTCGGATGCGTGTGGATTGGGAAACCATATGAACCTCTAGGGTTGAAGCACAAATTTGTGATTTATTGAATGAAAGTGGCCTTTTGATGTGTGTGGATTGGGAAACCATATGAACCACTAGGGTTGAAGCACAAATTTGTGATTTATTGAATGAAAGTGGCCTTCGGATGCGTGATATGGGTTGTGAAACCATATGAACCACTAGGGTTGAAGCACAAATTTGTGATTTATTGAATGAAAGTGGCCTTCGGATGCGTGTGGATTGGGAAACCATATGAACCTCTAGGGTTGAAGCACAAATTTGTGATTTATTGAATGAAAGTGGGCTTTTGATGCGTGTGGATTGGGAAACCATACGAACCACTAGGGTTGAAGCACAAATTTGTGATTTATTGAATGAAAGTGGCCTTTTGATGCGTGTGGATTGTGAAACCATATGAACCACTAGGGTTGAAGCACAAATTTGTGATTTATTGAATGAAAGTGGCCTTCGGATGCGTGACATGGGTTGTGAAACCATATGAACCACTAGGGTTGAAGCACAAATTTGTGATTTATTGAATGAAAGTGGCCTTTTGATGCGTGTGGATTGGGAAACCATATGAACCTCGAGGGTTGAAGCACAAATTTGTGATTTATTGAATGAAAGTGGCCTTTTGATGCGTGTGGATTGGGAAACCATATGAACCTCGAGGGTTGAAGCACAAATTTGTGATTTATTGAATGAAAGTGGGCTTTTCATGCGTGTGGATTGGGAAACCATATGAACCTCGAGGGTTGAAGCACAAATTTGTGATTTATTGAATGAAAGTGGCCTTTTGATGCGTGTGGATTGTGAAACCATATGAACCACTAGGGTTGAAGCACAAATTTGTGATTTATTGAATGAAAGTGGCCTTCGGATGCGTGACATGGGTTGTGAAACCATATGAACCACTAGGGTTGAAGCACAAATTTGTGATTTATTGAATGAAAGTGGCCTTCGGATGCGTGTGGATTGGGAAACCATATGAACCTCTAGGGTTGAAGCACAAATTTGTGATTTATTGAATGAAAGTGGCCTTTTGATGCGTGTGGATTGGGAAACCATATGAACCACTAGGGTTGAAGCACAAATTTGTGATTTATTGAATGAAAGTGGCCTTTTGATGCGTGTGGGTTGTGAAACCATATGAACCACTAGGGTTGAAGCACAAATTTGTGATTTATTGAATGAAAGTGGCCTTCGGATGCGTGACATGGGTTGTGAAACCATATGAACCACTAGGGTTGAAGCACAAATTTGTGATTTATTGAATGAAAGTGGCCTTCGGATGCGTGTGGATTGGGAAACCATATGAACCTCTAGGGTTGAAGCACAAATTTGTGATTTATTGAATGAAAGTGGCCTTTTGATGTGTGTGGATTGGGAAACCATATGAACCACTAGGGTTGAAGCACAAATTTGTGATTTATTGAATGAAAGTGGCCTTCGGATGCGTGACATGGGTTGTGAAACCATATGAACCACTAGGGTTGAAGCTCAAATTTGTGATTTATTGAATGAAAGTGGCCTTCGGACGCGTGTGGATTGGGAAACCATATGAACCTCGAGGGTTGAAGCACAAATTTGTGATTTATTGAATGAAAGTGGCCTTTTGATGCGTGTGGATTGGGAAACCATATGAACCTCGAGGGTTGAAGCACAAATTTGTGATTTATTGAATGAAAGTGGCCTTTTAATGCGTGTGGATTGGGAAACCATATGAACCTCGAGGGTTGAAGCACAAATTTGTGATTTATTGAATGAAAGTGGCCTTTTGATGCGTGTGGATTGTGAAACCATATGAACCACTAGGGTTGAAGCACAAATTTGTGATTTATTGAATGAAAGTGGCCTTCGGATGCGTGACATGGGTTGTGAAACCATATGAACCACTAGGGTTGAAGCACAAATTTGTGATTTATTGAATGAAAGTGGCCTTCGGATGCGTGTGGATTGGGAAACCATATGAACCTCTAGGGTTGAAGCACAAATTTGTGATTTATTGAATGAAAGTGGCCTTCGGATGCGTGTGGATTGGGAAACCATATGAACCTCTAGGGTTGAAGCACAAATTTGTGATTTATTGAATGAAAGTGGCCTTTTGATGCGTGTGGATTGGGAAACCATATGAACCACTAGGGTTGAAGCACAAATTTGTGATTTATTGAATGAAAGTGGCCTTTTGATGCGTGTGGGTTGTGAAACCATATGAACCACTAGGGTTGAAGCACAAATTTGTGATTTATTGAATGAAAGTGGCCTTCGGATGCGTGACATGGGTTGTGAAACCATATGAACCACTAGGGTTGAAGCACAAATTTGTGATTTATTGAATGAAAGTGGCCTTCGGATGCGTGTGGATTGGGAAACCATATGAACCTCTAGGGTTGAAGCACAAATTTGTGATTTATTGAATGAAAGTGGCCTTTTGATGTGTGTGGATTGGGAAACCATATGAACCACTAGGGTTGAAGCACAAATTTGTGATTTATTGAATGAAAGTGGCCTTCGGATGCGTGACATGGGTTGTGAAACCATATGAACCACTAGGGTTGAAGCACAAATTTGTGATTTATTGAATGAAAGTGGCCTTCGGATGCGTGTGGATTGGGAAACCATATGAACCTCTAGGGTTGCAGCACAAATTTGTGATTTATTGAATGAAAGTGGCCTTTTGATGTGTGTGGATTGGGAAACCATATGAACCACTAGGGTTGAAGCACAAATTTGTGATTTATTGAATGAAAGTGGCCTTCGGATGCGTGACATGGGTTGTGAAACCATATGAACCACTAGGGTTGAAGCACAAATTTGTGATTTATTGAATGAAAGTGGCCTTCGGATGCATGTGGATTGGGAAACCATATGAACCTCTAGGGTTGAAGCACAAATTTGTGATATATTGAATGAAAGTGGCCTTTTGATGCGTGTGGATTGGGAAACCATATGCACCTCGAGGGTTGAAGCACAAATTTGTGATTTATTGAATGAAAGTGGCCTTTTGATGCGTGTGGATTGGGAAACCATATGAACCTAGAGGGTTGAAGCACAAATTTGTGATTTATTGAATGAAAGTGGCCTTTTGATGCGTGTGGATTGTGAAACCATATGAACCACTAGGGTTGAAGCACAAATTTGTGATTTATTGAATGAAAGTGGCCTTCGGATGCGTGACATGGGTTGTGAAACCATATGAACCACTAGGGTTGAAGCACAAATTTGTGATTTATTGAATGAAAGTGGCCTTCGGATGCGTGTGGATTGGGAAACCATATGAACCTCTAGGGTTGAATTACAAATTTGTGATTTATTGAATGAAAGTGGCCTTTTGATGCGTGTGGATTGGGAAACCATATGAACCACTAGGGTTGAAGCACAAATTTGTGATTTATTGAATGAAAGTGGCCTTCGGATGCGTGACATGGGTTGTGAAACCATATGAACCACTAGGGTTGAAGCACAAATTTGTGATTTATTGAATGAAAGTGGCCTTCGGATGCGTGTGGATTGGGAAACCATATGAACCTCTAGGGTTGAAGCACAAATTTGTGATTTATTGAATGAAAGTGGCCTTTTGATGCGTGTGGATTGGGAAACCATATGAACCTCTAGGGTTGAAGCACAAATTTGTGATTTATTGAATGAAAGTGGCCTTTTGATGCGTGTGGATTGGGAAACCATATGAACCTCTAGGGTTGAAGCACAAATTTGTGATTTATTGAATGAAAGTGGCCTTTTGATGCGTGTGGATTGGGAAACCATATGAACCTCGAGGGTTGAAGCACAAATTTGTGATTTATTGAATGAAAGTGGCCTTTTGATGCGTGTGGATTGTGAAACCATATGAACCACTAGGGTTGAAGCACAAATTTGTGATTTATTGAATGAAAGTGGCCTTCGGATGCGTGACATGGGTTGTGAAACCATATGAACCACTAGGGTTGAAGCACAAATTTGTGATTTATTGAATGAAAGTGGCCTTCGGATGCGTGACATGGGTTGTGAAACCATATGAACCACTAGGGTTGAAGCACAAATTTGTGATTTATTGAATGAAAGTGGCCTTCGGATGCGTGTGGATTGGGAAACCATATGAACCTCTAGGGTTGAAGCACAAATTTGTGATTTATTGAATGAAAGTGGCCTTTTGATGCGTGTGGATTGGGAAACCATATGAACCACGAGGGTTGAAGCACAAATTTGTGATTTATTGAATGAAAGTGGCCTTTTGATGCGTGTGGATTGGGAAACCATATGAACCACTAAGGTCGAAGCACAAATTTGTGATTTATTGAATGAAAGTGGCCTTTTGATGCGTGTGGATTGTGTAACCATATGAACCACTAGGGTTGAAGCACAAATTTGTGATTTATTGAATGAAAGTGGCCTTGGGATGAGTGACATGGGTTGTGAAACCATATGAATCTCAAGGGTTGAAGCACAAATTTGTGATTTATTGAATGAAAGTGGCCTTTTGATGCGTGTGGATTGTGTAACCATATGAACCACTAGGGTTGAAGCACAAATTTGTGATTTATTGAATGAAAGTGGCCTTGGGATGCGTGACATGGGTTGTGAAACCATATGAACCTCAAGGGTTGAAGCACAAATTTGTGATTTATTGAATGAAAGTGGCCTTTTGATGCGTGTGGATTGTGAAACCATATGAACCACTAGGGTTGAAGCACAAATTTGTGATTTATTGAATGAAAGTGGCCTTCGGATGCGTGACATGGGTTGTGAAACCATATGAACCACTAGGGTTGAAGCACAAATTTGTGATTTATTGAATGAAAGTGGCCTTCGGATGCGTGTGGATTGGGAAACCATATGAACCTCTAGGGTTGAAGCACAAATTTGTGATTTATTGAATGAAAGTGGCCTTTTGATGCGTGTGGATTGGGAAACCATATGAACCACTAGGGTTGAAGCACAAATTTGTGATTTATTGAATGAAAGTGGCCTTTTGATGCGTGTGGGTTGTGAAACCATATGAACCACTAGGGTTGAAGCACAAATTTGTGATTTATTGAATGAAAGTGGCCTTCGGATGCGTGACATGGGTTGTGAAACCATATGAACCACTAGGGTTGAAGCACAAATTTGTGATTTATTGAATGAAAGTGGCCTTCGGATGCGTGTGGATTGGGAAACCATATGAACCTCTAGGGTTGAAGCACAAATTTGTGATTTATTGAATGAAAGTGGCCTTTTGATGTGTGTGGATTGGGAAACCATATGAACCACTAGGGTTGAAGCACAAATTTGTGATTTATTGAATGAAAGTGGCCTTCGGATGCGTGACATGGGTTGTGAAACCATATGAACCACTAGGGTTGAAGCTCAAATTTGTGATTTATTGAATGAAAGTGGCCTTCGGACGCGTGTGGATTGGGAAACCATATGAACCTCGAGGGTTGAAGCACAAATTTGTGATTTATTGAATGAAAGTGGCCTTTTGATGCGTGTGGATTGGGAAACCATATGAACCTCGAGGGTTGAAGCACAAATTTGTGATTTATTGAATGAAAGTGGCCTTTTAATGCGTGTGGATTGGGAAACCATATGAACCTCGAGGGTTGAAGCACAAATTTGTGATTTATTGAATGAAAGTGGCCTTTTGATGCGTGTGGATTGTGAAACCATATGAACCACTAGGGTTGAAGCACAAATTTGTGATTTATTGAATGAAAGTGGCCTTCGGATGCGTGACATGGGTTGTGAAACCATATGAACCACTAGGGTTGAAGCACAAATTTGTGATTTATTGAATGAAAGTGGCCTTCGGATGCGTGTGGATTGGGAAACCATATGAACCTCTAGGGTTGAAGCACAAATTTGTGATTTATTGAATGAAAGTGGCCTTCGGATGCGTGTGGATTGGGAAACCATATGAACCTCTAGGGTTGAAGCACAAATTTGTGATTTATTGAATGAAAGTGGCCTTTTGATGCGTGTGGATTGGGAAACCATATGAACCACTAGGGTTGAAGCACAAATTTGTGATTTATTGAATGAAAGTGGCCTTTTGATGCGTGTGGGTTGTGAAACCATATGAACCACTAGGGTTGAAGCACAAATTTGTGATTTATTGAATGAAAGTGGCCTTCGGATGCGTGACATGGGTTGTGAAACCATATGAACCACTAGGGTTGAAGCACAAATTTGTGATTTATTGAATGAAAGTGGCCTTCGGATGCGTGTGGATTGGGAAACCATATGAACCTCTAGGGTTGAAGCACAAATTTGTGATTTATTGAATGAAAGTGGCCTTTTGATGTGTGTGGATTGGGAAACCATATGAACCACTAGGGTTGAAGCACAAATTTGTGATTTATTGAATGAAAGTGGCCTTCGGATGCGTGACATGGGTTGTGAAACCATATGAACCACTAGGGTTGAAGCACAAATTTGTGATTTATTGAATGAAAGTGGCCTTCGGATGCGTGTGGATTGGGAAACCATATGAACCTCTAGGGTTGCAGCACAAATTTGTGATTTATTGAATGAAAGTGGCCTTTTGATGTGTGTGGATTGGGAAACCATATGAACCACTAGGGTTGAAGCACAAATTTGTGATTTATTGAATGAAAGTGGCCTTCGGATGCGTGACATGGGTTGTGAAACCATATGAACCACTAGGGTTGAAGCACAAATTTGTGATTTATTGAATGAAAGTGGCCTTCGGATGCATGTGGATTGGGAAACCATATGAACCTCTAGGGTTGAAGCACAAATTTGTGATATATTGAATGAAAGTGGCCTTTTGATGCGTGTGGATTGGGAAACCATATGCACCTCGAGGGTTGAAGCACAAATTTGTGATTTATTGAATGAAAGTGGCCTTTTGATGCGTGTGGATTGGGAAACCATATGAACCTAGAGGGTTGAAGCACAAATTTGTGATTTATTGAATGAAAGTGGCCTTTTGATGCGTGTGGATTGTGAAACCATATGAACCACTAGGGTTGAAGCACAAATTTGTGATTTATTGAATGAAAGTGGCCTTCGGATGCGTGACATGGGTTGTGAAACCATATGAACCACTAGGGTTGAAGCACAAATTTGTGATTTATTGAATGAAAGTGGCCTTCGGATGCGTGTGGATTGGGAAACCATATGAACCTCTAGGGTTGAATTACAAATTTGTGATTTATTGAATGAAAGTGGCCTTTTGATGCGTGTGGATTGGGAAACCATATGAACCACTAGGGTTGAAGCACAAATTTGTGATTTATTGAATGAAAGTGGCCTTCGGATGCGTGACATGGGTTGTGAAACCATATGAACCACTAGGGTTGAAGCACAAATTTGTGATTTATTGAATGAAAGTGGCCTTCGGATGCGTGTGGATTGGGAAACCATATGAACCTCTAGGGTTGAAGCACAAATTTGTGATTTATTGAATGAAAGTGGCCTTTTGATGCGTGTGGATTGGGAAACCATATGAACCTCTAGGGTTGAAGCACAAATTTGTGATTTATTGAATGAAAGTGGCCTTTTGATGCGTGTGGATTGGGAAACCATATGAACCTCTAGGGTTGAAGCACAAATTTGTGATTTATTGAATGAAAGTGGCCTTTTGATGCGTGTGGATTGGGAAACCATATGAACCTCGAGGGTTGAAGCACAAATTTGTGATTTATTGAATGAAAGTGGCCTTTTGATGCGTGTGGATTGTGAAACCATATGAACCACTAGGGTTGAAGCACAAATTTGTGATTTATTGAATGAAAGTGGCCTTCGGATGCGTGACATGGGTTGTGAAACCATATGAACCACTAGGGTTGAAGCACAAATTTGTGATTTATTGAATGAAAGTGGCCTTCGGATGCGTGACATGGGTTGTGAAACCATATGAACCACTAGGGTTGAAGCACAAATTTGTGATTTATTGAATGAAAGTGGCCTTCGGATGCGTGTGGATTGGGAAACCATATGAACCTCTAGGGTTGAAGCACAAATTTGTGATTTATTGAATGAAAGTGGCCTTTTGATGCGTGTGGATTGGGAAACCATATGAACCACGAGGGTTGAAGCACAAATTTGTGATTTATTGAATGAAAGTGGCCTTTTGATGCGTGTGGATTGGGAAACCATATGAACCACTAAGGTCGAAGCACAAATTTGTGATTTATTGAATGAAAGTGGCCTTTTGATGCGTGTGGATTGTGTAACCATATGAACCACTAGGGTTGAAGCACAAATTTGTGATTTATTGAATGAAAGTGGCCTTGGGATGAGTGACATGGGTTGTGAAACCATATGAATCTCAAGGGTTGAAGCACAAATTTGTGATTTATTGAATGAAAGTGGCCTTTTGATGCGTGTGGATTGTGTAACCATATGAACCACTAGGGTTGAAGCACAAATTTGTGATTTATTGAATGAAAGTGGCCTTGGGATGCGTGACATGGGTTGTGAAACCATATGAACCTCAAGGGTTGAAGCACAAATTTGTGATTTATTGAATGAAAGTGGCCTTTTGATGCGTGTGGATTGTGAAACCATATGAACCACTAGGGTTGAAGCACAAATTTGTGATTTATTGAATGAAAGTGGCCTTCGGATGCGTGACATGGGTTGTGAAACCATACGAACCACTAAGGTTGAAGCACAAATTTGTGATTTATTGAATGAAAGTGGCCTTCAAAGGCGTGACATCGGTTGTGAAACCATATGAACCGCTAGGGGTGAAGCACAAATTTGTGATTTGCTTAATGAAAGTGGCCTTCAGATGCGTGACATGGGTTGTGAAACCATATGAACCACTAAGATTGAAGCACAAATTTGTGATTTATTGAGTGAAAGTAGCCTTCGGAGGCATGACATGGGTTGTGAAACCATATGAACAACTAGGGTTGAAGCACAAATTTGTGATTTATTTTATGAAAGTGGCCTTCTGATGCGTGTGGATTGTAAAACCATATGAACCACTAAGGTCGAAGCACAAATTTGTGATTTATTGAATGAAAGTGGCCTTCGGATGCGTGACATGGATTGTGAAACCATATGAACCACTAAGGTTGAAGCACAAATTTGTGATTTATTGAATGAAAGTGGCCTTCTGATGCGTGTGGATTGTGAAACCATATGAACCACGAGGGTTGAAGCACAAATTTGTGATTTATTGAATGATAGTGGCCTTTTGATGCGTGTGGATTGGGAAACCATATGAACCTCTAGGGTTGAAGCACAAATTTGTGATTTATTGAATGAAAGTGGCCTTTTGATGCGTGTGGATTGGGAAACCATATGAACCTCTAGGGTTGAAGCACAAATTTGTGATTTATTGAATGAAAGTGGCCTTCTGATGCGTGTGGATTGTAAAACCATATGAACCACTAGGGTTGAAGCACAAATTTGTGATTTATTGAATGAAAGTGGCCTTCGGATGCGTGACATGGGTTGTGAAACCATATGAACAACTAGGGTTGAAGCACAAATTTGTGATTTGCTTAATGAAAGTGGCCTTCGGATGCGTGACATGGGTTGTGAAACTATATGAACCACTAAGGTTAAAGCACAAATTTGTGATTTATTGAATGAAAGTAGCCTTCGGAGGCATGACATGGGTTGTAAAACCATATGAACAACTAGGGTTGAAGCACAAATTTGTGATTTATTGAATGAAAGTGGCCTTCGGATGCGTGTGGATTGGGAAACCATATGAACCTCTAGGGTTGAAGCACAAATTTGTGATTTATTGAATGAAAGTGGCGTTCGAATGCGTGACATGGGTTGTGAAACCATATGAACAACTAGGGTTGAAGCACAAATTTGTGATTTATTGAATGAAAGTGGCCTTTTGATGCGTGTGGATTGGGAAACCATATGAACCTCTAGGGTTGAAGCACAAATTTGTGATTTGCTGAATGAAAGTAGCCTTCGGAGGCATGACATGGGTTGTGAAACCATATGAACAACTAGGGTTGAAGCACAAATTTGTGATTTATTGAATGAAAGTGGCCTTCGGATGCGTGTGGATTGGGAAACCATATGAACCTCTAGGGTTGAAGCACAAATTTGTGATTTATTGAATGAAAGTGGCCTTCGGATGCGTGACATGGGTTGTGAAACCATATGAACAACTAGGGTTGAAGCACAAATTTGTGATTTATTGAATGAAAGTGGCCTTTTGATGCGTGTGGATTGGGAAACCATATGAACAACTAGGGTTGAAACACAAATTTGTGATTTATTGAATGAAAGTGGCCTTTTGATGCGTGTGGATTGGGAAACCATATGAACCTCTAGGGTTGAAGCACAAATTTGTGATTTATTGAATGAAAGTGGCCTTCGGATGCGTGACATGGGTTGTGAAACCATATGAACAACTAGGGTTGAAGCACAAATTTGTGATTTATTGAATGAAAGTGGCCTTTTGATGCGTGTGGATTGGGAAACCATATGAACCTCTAGGGTTGAAGCACAAATTTGTGATTTATTGAATGAAAGTAGCTTTCGGATGCGTGTGGGTTGTGAAACCATATAAACCACTAGGGTTGAAGCACAAATTTGTGATTTATTGAATGAAAGTGGCCTTCGGAGGCATGACATGGGTTGTGAAACCATATGAACCACTAGGGTTGAAGCACAAATTTGTGATTTATTGAATGAAAGTGGCCTTCGGATGCGTGTGGATTGGGGAACCATATGAACCTCTAGGGTTGAAGCACAAATTTGTGATTTATTGAATGAAAGTGGCCTTTTGATGCGTGTGGATTGGGAAACCATATGAACCTCTAGGGTTGAAGCACAAATTTGTGATTTATTGAATGAAAGTAGCTTTCGGATGCGTGTGGGTTGTGAAACCATATAAACCACTAGGGTTGAAGCACAAATTTGTGATTTATTGAATGAAAATGGCCTTCGGAGGCATGACATGGGTTGTGAAACCATATGAACCACTAGGGTTGAAGCACAAATTTGTGATTTATTGAATGAAAGTGGCCTTCGGATGCGTGTGGGTTGTGAAACCATATGAACAACTAGGGTTGAAGCACAAATTTGTGATTTGCTGAATGAAAGTGGCCTTCGGATGCGTGACATGGGTTGTGAAACCATACGAACCACTAGGGTTGAAGCACAAATTTGTGATTTATTGAATGAAAGTGGCCTTTTGATGCGTGTGGATTGTGAAACCATATGAACCACTAGGGTTGAAGCACAAATTTGTGATTTATTGAATGAAAGTGGCCTTCGGATGCGTGCCATGGGTTGTGAAACCATATGAACCGCTAGGGGTGAAGCACAAATTTGTGATTTGCTTAACGAAAGTGGCCTTCGGATCCGTGACATGGGTTGTGAAACCATATGAACCACTAAGGTTGAAGCACAAATTTGTCATTTATTGACTGAAAGTAGCCTTCGGAGGCATGACATGGGTTGTGAAACCATATGAACAACTAGGGTTGAAGCACAAATTTGTGATTTATTGAATGAAAGTGGCCTTCGGAGGCATGACATGGGTTGTGAAACCATATGAACCACTAGGGTTGAAGCACAAATTTGTGATTTATTGAATGAAAGTGGCCTTCGGATGCGTGTGGATTGGGAAACCATATGAACCTCTAGGGTTGAAGCACAAATTTGTGATTTATTGAATGAAAGTGGCCTTTTGATGCGTGTGGATTGGAAACCATATGAACCACTAGGGTTGAAGCACAAATTTGTGATTTATTGAATGAAAGTGGCCTTCGGATGCGTGACATGGGTTGTGAAACCATATGAACCACTAGGGTTGAAGCACAAATTTGTGATTTATTGAATGAAAGTGGCCTTTTGATGCGTGTGGATTGTGAAACCATATGAACCACTAGGGTTGAAGCACAAATTTGTGATTTATTGAATGAAAGTGGCCTTCGGATGCGTGACATGGGTTGTGAAACCATATGAACCGCTAGGGGTGAAGCACAAATTTGTGATTTGCTTAATGAAAGTGGCCTTCGGATCCGTGACATGGGTTGTGAAACCATATGAACCACTAAGGTTGAAGCACAAATTTGTCATTTATTGAGTGAAAGTAGCCTTCGGAGGCATGACATGGGTTGTGAAACCATATGAACAACTAGGGTTGAAGCACAAATTTGTGATTTATTGAATGAAAGTGGCCTTCGGAGGCATGACATGGGTTGTGAAACCATATGAACCACTAGGGTTGAAGCACAAATTTGTGATTTATTGAATGAAAGTGGCCTTCGGATGCGTGTGCATTGGGAAACCATATGAACCTCTAGGGTTGAAGCACAAATTTGTGATTTATTGAATGAAAGTGGCCTTTTGATGCGTGTGGATTGGAAACCATATGAACCACTAGGGTTGAAGCACAAATTTGTGATTTATTGAATGAAAGTGGCCTTCGGATGCGTGACATGGGTTGTGAAACCATATGAACCACTAGGGTTGAAGCACAAATTTGTGATTTATTGAATGAAAGTGGCCTTTTGATGCGTGTGGATTGTGAAACCATATGAACCACTAGGGTTGAAGCACAAATTTGTGATTTATTGAATGAAAGTGGCCTTCGGATGCGTGACATGGGTTGTGAAACCATATGAACCACTAGGGTTGAAGCACAAATTTGTGATTTATTGAATGAAAGTGGCCTTCGGATGCGTGACATGGGTTGTGAAACCATATGAACCACTAGGGTTGAAGCACAAATTTGTGATTTATTGAATGAAAGTGGCCTTTTGATGCGTGTGGATTGTGAAACCATATGAACCACTAGGGTTGAAGCACAAATTTGTGATTTATTGAATGAAAGTGGCCTTCGGATGCGTGACATGGGTTGTGAAACCATATGAACCGCTAGGGGTGAAGCACAAATTTGTGATTTGCTTAATGAAAGTGGCCTTCGGATCCGTGACATGGGTTGTGAAACCATATGAACCACTAAGGTTGAAGCACAAATTTGTCATTTATTGAGTGAAAGTAGCCTTCGGAGGCATGACATGGGTTGTGAAACCATATGAACAACTAGGGTTGAAGCACAAATTTGTGATTTATTGAATGAAAGTGGCCTTCGGATGCGTGTGCATTGGGAAACCATATGAACCTCTAGGGTTGAAGCACAAATTTGTGATTTATTGAATGAAAGTGGCCTTTTGATGCGTGTGGATTGGAAACCATATGAACCACTAGGGTTGAAGCACAAATTTGTGATTTATTGAATGAAAGTGGCCTTCGGATGCGTGACATGGGTTGTGAAACCATATGAACCACTAGGGTTGAAGCACAAATTTGTGATTTATTGAATGAAAGTGGCCTTTTGATGCGTGTGGATTGTGAAACCATATGAACCACTAGGGTTGAAGCACAAATTTGTGATTTATTGAATGAAAGTGGCCTTCGGATGCGTGACATGGGTTGTGAAACCATATGAACCACTAGGGTTGAAGCACAAATTTGTGATTTATTGAATGAAAGTGGCCTTCGGATGCGTGTGGATTGGGAAACCATATGAACCTCTAGGGTTGAAGCACAAATTTGTGATTTATTGAATGAAAGTGGCCTTTTGATGCGTGTGGATTGGGAAACCATATGAACCTCGAGGGTTGAAGCACAAATTTGTGATTTATTGAATGAAAGTGGCCTTTTGATGCGTGTGGATTGGGAAACCATATGAACCTCAAGGGTTGAAGCACAAATTTGTGATTTATTGAATGAAAGTGGCCTTTTGATGCGTGTGGATTGTGAAACCATATGAACCACTAGGGTTGAAGCACAAATTTGTGATTTATTGAATGAAAGTGGCCTTCGGATGCGTGTGGATTGGGAAACCATATGAACCTCTAGGGTTGAAGCACAAATTTGTGATTTATTGAATGAAAGTGGCCTTTTGATGCGTGTGGATTGGGAAACCATATGAACCTCGAGGGTTGAAGCACAAATTTGTGATTTATTGAATGAAAGTGGCCTTTTGATGCGTGTGGATTGGGAAACCATATGAACCTCGAGGGTTGAAGCACAAATTTGTGATTTATTGAATGAAAGTGGCCTTTTGATGCGTGTGGATTGGGAAACCATATGAACCTCAAGGGTTGAATCACAAATTTGTGATTTATTGAATGAAAGTGGCCTTTTGATGCGTGTGGATTGTAAAACCATATGAACCACTAGGGTTGAAGCACAAATTTGTGATTTATTGAATGAAAGTGGCCTTCGGATGCGTGACATGGGTTGTGAAACCATATGAACCACTAGGGTTGAAGCACAAATTTGTGATTTATTGAATGAAAGTGGCCTTCGGATGCGTGACATGGGTTGTGAAACCATATGAACCACTAGGGTTGAAGCACAAATTTGTGATTTATTGAATGAAAGTGGCCTTCGGATGCGTGTGGATTGGGAAACCATATGAACCTCTAGGGTTGAAGCACAAATTTGTGATTTATTGAATGAAAGTGGCCTTTTGATGCGTGTGGATTGGGAAACCATATGAACCTCGAGGGTTGAAGCACAAATTTGTGATTTATTGAATGAAAGTGGCCTTTTGATGCGTGTGGATTGGGAAACCATATGAACCTCGAGGGTTGAAGCACAAATTTGTGATTTATTGAATGAAAGTGGCCTTTTGATGCGTGTGGATTGTGAAACCATATGAACCACTAGGGTTGAAGCACAAATTTGTGATTTATTGAATGAAAGTGGCCTTCGGATGCGTGACATGGGTTGTGAAACCATATGAACCGCTAGGGGTGAAGCACAAATTTGTCATTTATTGAGTGAAAGTAGCCTTCGGAGACATGACATGGGTTGTGAAACCATATGAACAACTAGGGTTGAAGCACAAATTTGTGATTTATTGAATGAAAGTGGCCTTCGGAGGCATGACATGGGTTGTGAAACCATATGAACCACTAGGGTTGAAGCACAAATTTGTGATTTATTGAATGAAAGTGGCCTTCGGATGCGTGACATGGGTTGTGAAACCATATGAACCACTAGGGTTGAAGCACAAATTTGTGATTTATTGAATGAAAGTGGCCTTCGGATGCGTGACATGGGTTGTGAAACCATATGAACCACTAGGGTTGAAGCACAAATTTGTGATTTATTGAATGAAAGTGGCCTTCGGATGCGTGTGGATTGGGAAACCATATGAACCTCTAGGGTTGAAGCACAAATTTGTGATTTATTGAATGAAAGTGGCCTTTTGATGCGTGTGGATTGGGAAACCATATGAACCTCGAGGGTTGAAGCACAAATTTGTGATTTATTGAATGAAAGTGGCCTTTTGATGCGTGTGGATTGGGAAACCATATGAACCTCGAGGGTTGAAGCACAAATTTGTGATTTATTGAATGAAAGTGGCCTTTTGATGCGTGTGGATTGTGAAACCATATGAACCACTAGGGTTGAAGCACAAATTTGTGATTTATTGAATGAAAGTGGCCTTCGGATGCGTGACATGGATTGTGAAACCATATGAACCACTAGGGTTGAAGCACAAATTTGTGATTTATTGAATGAAAGTGGCCTTCGGAGGCATGACATGGGTTGTGAAACCATATGAACCACTAGGGTTGAAGCACAAATTTGTGATTTATTGAATGAAAGTGGCCTTCGGATGCGTGTGGATTGGGAAACCATATGAACCTCTAGGGTTGAAGCACAAATTTGTGATTTATTGAATGAAAGTGGCCTTTTGATGCGTGTGGATTGGAAACCATATGAACCACTAGGGTTGAAGCACAAATTTGTGATTTATTGAATGAAAGTGGCCTTCGGATGCGTGACATGGGTTGTGAAACCATATGAACCACTAGGGTTGAAGCACAAATTTGTGATTTATTGAATGAAAGTGGCCTTTTGATGCGTGTGGATTGTGAAACCATATGAACCACTAGGGTTGAAGCACAAATTTGTGATTTATTGAATGAAAGTGGCCTTCGGATGCGTGACATGGGTTGTGAAACCATATGAACCGCTAGGGGTGAAGCACAAATTTGTGATTTGCTTAATGAAAGTGGCCTTCGGATCCGTGACATGGGTTGTGAAACCATATGAACCACTAAGGTTGAAGCACAAATTTGTCATTTATTGAGTGAAAGTAGCCTTCGGAGGCATGACATGGGTTGTGAAACCATATGAACAACTAGGGTTGAAGCACAAATTTGTGATTTATTGAATGAAAGTGGCCTTCGGAGGCATGACATGGGTTGTGAAACCATATGAACCACTAGGGTTGAAGCACAAATTTGTGATTTATTGAATGAAAGTGGCCTTCGGATGCGTGTGCATTGGGAAACCATATGAACCTCTAGGGTTGAAGCACAAATTTGTGATTTATTGAATGAAAGTGGCCTTTTGATGCGTGTGGATTGGAAACCATATGAACCACTAGGGTTGAAGCACAAATTTGTGATTTATTGAATGAAAGTGGCCTTCGGATGCGTGACATGGGTTGTGAAACCATATGAACCACTAGGGTTGAAGCACAAATTTGTGATTTATTGAATGAAAGTGGCCTTTTGATGCGTGTGGATTGTGAAACCATATGAACCACTAGGGTTGAAGCACAAATTTGTGATTTATTGAATGAAAGTGGCCTTCGGATGCGTGACATGGGTTGTGAAACCATATGAACCACTAGGGTTGAAGCACAAATTTGTGATTTATTGAATGAAAGTGGCCTTCGGATGCGTGACATGGGTTGTGAAACCATATGAACCACTAGGGTTGAAGCACAAATTTGTGATTTATTGAATGAAAGTGGCCTTTTGATGCGTGTGGATTGTGAAACCATATGAACCACTAGGGTTGAAGCACAAATTTGTGATTTATTGAATGAAAGTGGCCTTCGGATGCGTGACATGGGTTGTGAAACCATATGAACCGCTAGGGGTGAAGCACAAATTTGTGATTTGCTTAATGAAAGTGGCCTTCGGATCCGTGACATGGGTTGTGAAACCATATGAACCACTAAGGTTGAAGCACAAATTTGTCATTTATTGAGTGAAAGTAGCCTTCGGAGGCATGACATGGGTTGTGAAACCATATGAACAACTAGGGTTGAAGCACAAATTTGTGATTTATTGAATGAAAGTGGCCTTCGGATGCGTGTGCATTGGGAAACCATATGAACCTCTAGGGTTGAAGCACAAATTTGTGATTTATTGAATGAAAGTGGCCTTTTGATGCGTGTGGATTGGAAACCATATGAACCACTAGGGTTGAAGCACAAATTTGTGATTTATTGAATGAAAGTGGCCTTCGGATGCGTGACATGGGTTGTGAAACCATATGAACCACTAGGGTTGAAGCACAAATTTGTGATTTATTGAATGAAAGTGGCCTTTTGATGCGTGTGGATTGTGAAACCATATGAACCACTAGGGTTGAAGCACAAATTTGTGATTTATTGAATGAAAGTGGCCTTCGGATGCGTGACATGGGTTGTGAAACCATATGAACCACTAGGGTTGAAGCACAAATTTGTGATTTATTGAATGAAAGTGGCCTTCGGATGCGTGTGGATTGGGAAACCATATGAACCTCTAGGGTTGAAGCACAAATTTGTGATTTATTGAATGAAAGTGGCCTTTTGATGCGTGTGGATTGGGAAACCATATGAACCTCGAGGGTTGAAGCACAAATTTGTGATTTATTGAATGAAAGTGGCCTTTTGATGCGTGTGGATTGGGAAACCATATGAACCTCAAGGGTTGAAGCACAAATTTGTGATTTATTGAATGAAAGTGGCCTTTTGATGCGTGTGGATTGTGAAACCATATGAACCACTAGGGTTGAAGCACAAATTTGTGATTTATTGAATGAAAGTGGCCTTCGGATGCGTGTGGATTGGGAAACCATATGAACCTCTAGGGTTGAAGCACAAATTTGTGATTTATTGAATGAAAGTGGCCTTTTGATGCGTGTGGATTGGGAAACCATATGAACCTCGAGGGTTGAAGCACAAATTTGTGATTTATTGAATGAAAGTGGCCTTTTGATGCGTGTGGATTGGGAAACCATATGAACCTCGAGGGTTGAAGCACAAATTTGTGATTTATTGAATGAAAGTGGCCTTTTGATGCGTGTGGATTGGGAAACCATATGAACCTCAAGGGTTGAATCACAAATTTGTGATTTATTGAATGAAAGTGGCCTTTTGATGCGTGTGGATTGTAAAACCATATGAACCACTAGGGTTGAAGCACAAATTTGTGATTTATTGAATGAAAGTGGCCTTCGGATGCGTGACATGGGTTGTGAAACCATATGAACCACTAGGGTTGAAGCACAAATTTGTGATTTATTGAATGAAAGTGGCCTTCGGATGCGTGACATGGGTTGTGAAACCATATGAACCACTAGGGTTGAAGCACAAATTTGTGATTTATTGAATGAAAGTGGCCTTCGGATGCGTGTGGATTGGGAAACCATATGAACCTCTAGGGTTGAAGCACAAATTTGTGATTTATTGAATGAAAGTGGCCTTTTGATGCGTGTGGATTGGGAAACCATATGAACCTCGAGGGTTGAAGCACAAATTTGTGATTTATTGAATGAAAGTGGCCTTTTGATGCGTGTGGATTGGGAAACCATATGAACCTCGAGGGTTGAAGCACAAATTTGTGATTTATTGAATGAAAGTGGCCTTTTGATGCGTGTGGATTGTGAAACCATATGAACCACTAGGGTTGAAGCACAAATTTGTGATTTATTGAATGAAAGTGGCCTTCGGATGCGTGACATGGGTTGTGAAACCATATGAACCGCTAGGGGTGAAGCACAAATTTGTCATTTATTGAGTGAAAGTAGCCTTCGGAGACATGACATGGGTTGTGAAACCATATGAACAACTAGGGTTGAAGCACAAATTTGTGATTTATTGAATGAAAGTGGCCTTCGGAGGCATGACATGGGTTGTGAAACCATATGAACCACTAGGGTTGAAGCACAAATTTGTGATTTATTGAATGAAAGTGGCCTTCGGATGCGTGACATGGGTTGTGAAACCATATGAACCACTAGGGTTGAAGCACAAATTTGTGATTTATTGAATGAAAGTGGCCTTCGGATGCGTGACATGGGTTGTGAAACCATATGAACCACTAGGGTTGAAGCACAAATTTGTGATTTATTGAATGAAAGTGGCCTTCGGATGCGTGTGGATTGGGAAACCATATGAACCTCTAGGGTTGAAGCACAAATTTGTGATTTATTGAATGAAAGTGGCCTTTTGATGCGTGTGGATTGGGAAACCATATGAACCTCGAGGGTTGAAGCACAAATTTGTGATTTATTGAATGAAAGTGGCCTTTTGATGCGTGTGGATTGGGAAACCATATGAACCTCGAGGGTTGAAGCACAAATTTGTGATTTATTGAATGAAAGTGGCCTTTTGATGCGTGTGGATTGTGAAACCATATGAACCACTAGGGTTGAAGCACAAATTTGTGATTTATTGAATGAAAGTGGCCTTCGGATGCGTGACATGGATTGTGAAACCATATGAACCACTAGGGTTGAAGCACAAATTTGTGATTTATTGAATGAAAGTGGCCTTCGGATGCGTGTGGGTTGTGAAACCATATGAACAACTAGGGTTGAAGCACAAATTTGTGATTTGCTGAATGAAAGTGGCCTTCGGATGCGTGACATGGGTTGTGAAACCATATGAACCACTAGGGTTGAAGCACAAATTTGTGATTTATTGAATGAAAGTAGCTTTCGGATGCGTGTGGGTTGTGAAACCATATAAACCACTAGGGTTGAAGCACAAATTTGTGATTTATTGAATGAAAGTGGCCTTCGGAGGCATGACATGGGTTGTGAAACCATATGAACCACTAGGGTTGAAGCACAAATTTGTGATTTATTGAATGAAAGTGGCCTTCGGATGCGTGTGGGTTGTGAAACCATATGAACAACTAGGGTTGAAGCACAAATTTGTGATTTGCTGAATGAAAGTGGCCTTCGGATGCGTGACATGGGTTGTGAAACCATACGAACCACTAGGGTTGAAGCACAAATTTGTGATTTATTGAATGAAAGTGGCCTTTTGATGCGTGTGGATTGTGAAACCATATGAACCACTAGGGTTGAAGCACAAATTTGTGATTTATTGAATGAAAGTGGCCTTCGGATGCGTGACATGGGTTGTGAAACCATATGAACCGCTAGGGGTGAAGCACAAATTTGTCATTTATTGAGTGAAAGTAGCCTTCGGAGACATGACATGGGTTGTGAAACCATATGAACAACTAGGGTTGAAGCACAAATTTGTGATTTATTGAATGAAAGTGGCCTTCGGAGGCATGACATGGGTTGTGAAACCATATGAACCACTAGGGTTGAAGCACAAATTTGTGATTTATTGAATGAAAGTGGCCTTCGGATGCGTGTGGATTGGGAAACCATATGAACCTCTAGGGTTGAAGCACAAATTTGTGATTTATTGAATGAAAGTGGCCTTTTGATGCGTGTGGATTGGGAAACCATATGAACCACTAGGGTTGAAGCACAAATTTGTGATTTATTGAATGAAAGTGGCCTTCGGATGCGTGACATGGGTTGTGAAACTATATGAACCACTAGGGTTGAAGCACAAATTTGTGATTTATTGAATGAAAGTGGCCTTCGGATGCGTGTGGATTGGGAAACCATATGAACCTCTAGGGTTGAAGCACAAATTTGTGATTTATTGAATGAAAGTGGCCTTTTGATGCGTGTGGATTGGGAAACCATATGAACCTCGAGGGTTGAAGCACAAATTTGTGATTTATTGAATGAAAGTGGCCTTTTGATGCGTGTGGATTGTGAAACCATATGAACCACTAGGGTTGAAGCACAAATTTGTGATTTATTGAATGAAAGTGGCCTTCGGATGCGTGACATGGCTTGTGAAACCATATGAACCACTAGGGTTGAAGCACAAATTTGTGATTTATTGAATGAAAGTGGCCTTCGGATGCGTGTGGATTGGGAAACCATATGAACCTCTAGGGTTGAAGCACAAATTTGTGATTTATTGAATGAAAGTGGCCTTTTGATGCGTGTGGATTGGGAAACCATATGAACCACTAGGGTTGAAGCACAAATTTGTGATTTATTGAATGAAAGTGGCCTTCGGATGCGTGACATGGGTTGTGAAACCATATGAACCACTAGGGTTGAAGCACAAATTTGTGATTTATTGAATGAAAGTGGCCTTCGGATGCGTGTGGATTGGGAAACCATATGAACCTCTAGGGTTGAAGCACAAATTTGTGATTTATTGAATGAAAGTGGCCTTTTGATGCGTGTGGATTGGGAAACCATATGAACCTCGAGGGTTGAAGCACAAATTTGTGATTTATTGAATGAAAGTGGCCTTTTGATGCGTGTGGATTGGGAAACCATATGAACCTCGAGGGTTGAAGCACAAATTTGTGATTTATTGAATGAAAGTGGCCTTTTGATGCGTGTGGATTGTGAAACCATATGAACCACTAGGGTTGAAGCACAAATTTGTGATTTATTGAATGAAAGTGGCCTTCGGATGCGTGACATGGGTTGTGAAACCATATGAACCACTAGGGTTGAAGCACAAATTTGTGATTTATTGAATGAAAGTGGCCTTCGGATGCGTGTGGGTTGTGAAACCATATGAACAACTAGGGTTGAAGCACAAATTTGTGATTTATTGAATGAAAGTGGCCTTCGGATGCGTGACTTGGGTTGTGAAACCATATGAACCGCTAGGGGTGAAGCACAAATTTGTGATTTGCTTAATGAAAGTGGCCTTCGGATCCGTGACATGGGTTGTGAAACCATATGAACCACTAAGGTTGAAGCACAAATTTGTCATTTATTGAGTGAAAGTAGCCTTCGGAGACATGACATGGGTTGTGAAACCATATGAACAACTAGGGTTGAAGCACAAATTTGTGATTTATTGAATGAAAGTGGCCTTCGGAGGCATGACATGGGTTGTGAAACCATATGAACCACTAGGGTTGAAGCACAAATTTGTGATTTATTGAATGAAAGTGGCCTTCGGATGCGTGTGGGTTGTGAAACCATATGAACAACTAGGGTTGAAGCACAAATTTGTGATTTGCTGAATGAAAGTGGCCTTCGGATGCGTGACATGGGTTGTGAAACCATACGAACCACTAGGGTTGAAGCACAAATTTGTGATTTATTGAATGAAAGTGGCCTTTTGATGCGTGTGGATTGTGAAACCATATGAACCACTAGGGTTGAAGCACAAATTTGTGATTTATTGAATGAAAGTGGCCTTCGGATGCGTGACATGGGTTGTGAAACCATATGAACCGCTAGGGGTGAAGCACAAATTTGTCATTTATTGAGTGAAAGTAGCCTTCGGAGACATGACATGGGTTGTGAAACCATATGAACAACTAGGGTTGAAGCACAAATTTGTGATTTATTGAATGAAAGCGGCCTTCGGAGGCATGACATGGGTTGTGAAACCATATGAACCACTAGGGTTGAAGCACAAATTTGTGATTTATTGAATGAAAGTGGCCTTCGGATGCGTGTGGATTGGGAAACCATATGAACCTCTAGGGTTGAAGCACAAATTTGTGATTTATTGAATGAAAGTGGCCTTCGGAGGCATGACATGCGTTGTGAAACCATATGAACCACTAGGGTTGAAGCACAAATTTGTGATTTATTGAATGAAAGTGGCCTTCGGATGCGTGTGGATTGGGAAACCATATGAACCTCTAGGGTTGAAGCACAAATTTGTGATTTATTGAATGAAAGTGGCCTTTTGATGCGTGTGGATTGGGAAACCATATGAACCACTAGGGTTGAAGCACAAATTTGTGATTTATTGAATGAAAGTGGCCTTCGGATGCGTGACATGGGTTGTGAAACCATATGAACCGCTAGGGGTGAAGCACAAATTTGTCATTTATTGAGTGAAAGTAGCCTTCGGAGACATGACATGGGTTGTGAAACCATATGAACAACTAGGGTTGAAGCACAAATTTGTGATTTATTGAATGAAAGTGGCCTTCGGAGGCATGACATGGGTTGTGAAACCATATGAACCACTAGGGTTGAAGCACAAATTTGTGATTTATTGAATGAAAGTGGCCTTCGGATGCGTGTGGATTGGGAAACCATATGAACCTCTAGGGTTGAAGCACAAATTTGTGATTTATTGAATGAAAGTGGCCTTTTGATGCGTGTGGATTGGGAAACCATATGAACCACTAGGGTTGAAGCACAAATTTGTGATTTATTGAATGAAAGTGGCCTTCGGATGCGTGACATGGGTTGTGAAACTATATGAACCACTAGGGTTGAAGCACAAATTTGTGATTTATTGAATGAAAGTGGCCTTCGGATGCGTGTGGATTGGGAAACCATATGAACCTCTAGGGTTCAAGCACAAATTTGTGATTTATTGAATGAAAGTGGCCTTTTGATGCGTGTGGATTGGGAAACCATATGAACCACTAGGGTTGAAGCACAAATTTGTGATTTATTGAATGAAAGTGGCCTTCGGATGCGTGACATGGCTTGTGAAACCATATGAACCACTAGGGTTGAAGCACAAATTTGTGATTTATTGAATGAAAGTGGCCTTCGGATGCGTGTGGATTGGGAAACCATATGAACCTCTAGGGTTGAAGCACAAATTTGTGATTTATTGAATGAAAGTGGCCTTTTGATGCGTGTGGATTGGGAAACCATATGAACCACTAGGGTTGAAGCACAAATTTGTGATTTATTGAATGAAAGTGGCCTTCGGATGCGTGACATGGGTTGTGAAACCATATGAACCACTAGGGTTGAAGCACAAATTTGTGATTTATTGAATGAAAGTGGCCTTCGGATGCGTGTGGATTGGGAAACCATATGAACCTCTAGGGTTGAAGCACAAATTTGTGATTTATTGAATGAAAGTGGCCTTTTGATGCGTGTGGATTGGGAAACCATATGAACCTCGAGGGTTGAAGCACAAATTTGTGATTTATTGAATGAAAGTGGCCTTTTGATGCGTGTGGATTGGGAAACCATATGAACCTCGAGGGTTGAAGCACAAATTTGTGATTTATTGAATGAAAGTGGCCTTTTGATGCGTGTGGATTGTGAAACCATATGAACCACTAGGGTTGAAGCACAAATTTGTGATTTATTGAATGAAAGTGGCCTTCGGATGCGTGACATGGGTTGTGAAACCATATGAACCACTAGGGTTGAAGCACAAATTTGTGATTTATTGAATGAAAGTGGCCTTCGGATGCGTGTGGGTTGTGAAACCATATGAACAACTAGGGTTGAAGCACAAATTTGTGATTTATTGAATGAAAGTGGCCTTCGGATGCGTGACATGGGTTGTGAAACCATATGAACCGCTAGGGGTGAAGCACAAATTTGTGATTTGCTTAATGAAAGTGGCCTTCGGATCCGTGACATGGGTTGTGAAACCATATGAACCACTAAGGTTGAAGCACAAATTTGTCATTTATTGAGTGAAAGTAGCCTTCGGAGACATGACATGGGTTGTGAAACCATATGAACAACTAGGGTTGAAGCACAAATTTGTGATTTATTGAATGAAAGTGGCCTTCGGAGGCATGACATGGGTTGTGAAACCATATGAACCACTAGGGTTGAAGCACAAATTTGTGATTTATTGAATGAAAGTGGCCTTCGGATGCGTGTGGGTTGTGAAACCATATGAACAACTAGGGTTGAAGCACAAATTTGTGATTTGCTGAATGAAAGTGGCCTTCGGATGCGTGACATGGGTTGTGAAACCATACGAACCACTAGGGTTGAAGCACAAATTTGTGATTTATTGAATGAAAGTGGCCTTTTGATGCGTGTGGATTGTGAAACCATATGAACCACTAGGGTTGAAGCACAAATTTGTGATTTATTGAATGAAAGTGGCCTTCGGATGCGTGACATGGGTTGTGAAACCATATGAACCGCTAGGGGTGAAGCACAAATTTGTCATTTATTGAGTGAAAGTAGCCTTCGGAGACATGACATGGGTTGTGAAACCATATGAACAACTAGGGTTGAAGCACAAATTTGTGATTTATTGAATGAAAGTGGCCTTCGGAGGCATGACATGGGTTGTGAAACCATATGAACCACTAGGGTTGAAGCACAAATTTGTGATTTATTGAATGAAAGTGGCCTTTTGATGCGTGTGGATTGGGAAACCATATGAACCTCGAGGGTTGAAGCACAAATTTGTGATTTATTGAATGAAAGTGGCCTTTTGATGCGTGTGGATTGGGAAACCATATGAACCTCGAGGGTTGAAGCACAAATTTGTGATTTATTGAATGAAAGTGGCCTTTTGATGCGTGTGGATTGTGAAACCATATGAACCACTAGGGTTGAAGCACAAATTTGTGATTTATTGAATGAAAGTGGCCTTCGGATGCGTGACATGGGTTGTGAAACCATATGAACCACTAGGGTTGAAGCACAAATTTGTGATTTATTGAATGAAAGTGGCCTTCGGATGCGTGTGGGTTGTGAAACCATATGAACAACTACGGTTGAAGCACAAATTTGTGATTTATTGAATGAAAGTGGCCTTCGGATGCGTGACTTGGGTTGTGAAACCATATGAACCGCTAGGGGTGAAGCACAAATTTGTGATTTGCTTAATGAAAGTGGCCTTCGGATCCGTGACATGGGTTGTGAAACCATATGAACCACTAAGGTTGAAGCACAAATTTGTCATTTATTGAGTGAAAGTAGCCTTCGGAGACATGACATGGGTTGTGAAACCATATGAACAACTAGGGTTGAAGCACAAATTTGTGATTTATTGAATGAAAGTGGCCTTCGGAGGCATGACATGGGTTGTGAAACCATATGAACCACTAGGGTTGAAGCACAAATTTGTGATTTATTGAATGAAAGTGGCCTTCGGATGCGTGTGGGTTGTGAAACCATATGAACAACTAGGGTTGAAGCACAAATTTGTGATTTGCTGAATGAAAGTGGCCTTCGGATGCGTGACATGGGTTGTGAAACCATACGAACCACTAGGGTTGAAGCACAAATTTGTGATTTATTGAATGAAAGTGGCCTTTTGATGCGTGTGGATTGTGAAACCATATGAACCACTAGGGTTGAAGCACAAATTTGTGATTTATTGAATGAAAGTGGCCTTCGGATGCGTGACATGGGTTGTGAAACCATATGAACCGCTAGGGGTGAAGCACAAATTTGTCATTTATTGAGTGAAAGTAGCCTTCGGAGACATGACATGGGTTGTGAAACCATATGAACAACTAGGGTTGAAGCACAAATTTGTGATTTATTGAATGAAAGTGGCCTTCGGAGGCATGACATGGGTTGTGAAACCATATGAACCACTAGGGTTGAAGCACAAATTTGTGATTTATTGAATGAAAGTGGCCTTCGGATGCGTGTGGATTGGGAAACCATATGAACCTCTAGGGTTGAAGCACAAATTTGTGATTTATTGAATGAAAGTGGCCTTTTGATGCGTGTGGATTGGGAAACCATATGAACCACTAGGGTTGAAGCACAAATTTGTGATTTATTGAATGAAAGTGGCCTTCGGATGCGTGACATGGGTTGTGAAACTATATGAACCACTAGGGTTGAAGCACAAATTTGTGATTTACTGAATGAAAGTGGCCTTCGGATGCGTGTGGATTGGGAAACCATATGAACCTCTAGGGTTGAAGCACAAATTTGTGATTTATTGAATGAAAGTGGCCTTTTGATGCGTGTGGATTGGGAAACCATATGAACCTCGAGGGTTGAAGCACAAATTTGTGATTTATTGAATGAAAGTGGCCTTTTGATGCGTGTGGATTGTGAAACCATATGAACCACTAGGGTTGAAGCACAAATTTGTGATTTATTGAATGAAAGTGGCCTTCGGATGCGTGACATGGCTTGTGAAACCATATGAACCACTAGGGTTGAAGCACAAATTTGTGATTTATTGAATGAAAGTGGCCTTCGGATGCGTGTGGATTGGGAAACCATATGAACCTCTAGGGTTGAAGCACAAATTTGTGATTTATTGAATGAAAGTGGCCTTTTGATGCGTGTGGATTGGGAAACCATATGAACCACTAGGGTTGAAGCACAAATTTGTGATTTATTGAATGAAAGTGGCCTTCGGATGCGTGACATGGGTTGTGAAACCATATGAACCACTAGGGTTGAAGCACAAATTTGTGATTTATTGAATGAAAGTGGCCTTCGGATGCGTGTGGATTGGGAAACCATATGAACCTCTAGGGTTGAAGCACAAATTTGTGATTTATTGAATGAAAGTGGCCTTTTGATGCGTGTGGATTGGGAAACCATATGAACCTCGAGGGTTGAAGCACAAATTTGTGATTTATTGAATGAAAGTGGCCTTTTGATGCGTGTGGATTGGGAAACCATATGAACCTCGAGGGTTGAAGCACAAATTTGTGATTTATTGAATGAAAGTGGCCTTTTGATGCGTGTGGATTGTGAAACCATATGAACCACTAGGGTTGAAGCACAAATTTGTGATTTATTGAATGAAAGTGGCCTTCGGATGCGTGACATGGGTTGTGAAACCATATGAACCACTAGGGTTGAAGCACAAATTTGTGATTTATTGAATGAAAGTGGCCTTCGGATGCGTGTGGGTTGTGAAACCATATGAACAACTAGGGTTGAAGCACAAATTTGTGATTTATTGAATGAAAGTGGCCTTCGGATGCGTGACATGGGTTGTGAAACCATATGAACCGCTAGGGGTGAAGCACAAATTTGTGATTTGCTTAATGAAAGTGGCCTTCGGATCCGTGACATGGGTTGTGAAACCATATGAACCACTAAGGTTGAAGCACAAATTTGTCATTTATTGAGTGAAAGTAGCCTTCGGAGACATGACATGGGTTGTGAAACCATATGAACAACTAGGGTTGAAGCACAAATTTGTGATTTATTGAATGAAAGTGGCCTTCGGAGGCATGACATGGGTTGTGAAACCATATGAACCACTAGGGTTGAAGCACAAATTTGTGATTTATTGAATGAAAGTGGCCTTCGGATGCGTGTGGGTTGTGAAACCATATGAACAACTAGGGTTGAAGCACAAATTTGTGATTTGCTGAATGAAAGTGGCCTTCGGATGCGTGACATGGGTTGTGAAACCATACGAACCACTAGGGTTGAAGCACAAATTTGTGATTTATTGAATGAAAGTGGCCTTTTGATGCGTGTGGATTGTGAAACCATATGAACCACTAGGGTTGAAGCACAAATTTGTGATTTATTGAATGAAAGTGGCCTTCGGATGCGTGACATGGGTTGTGAAACCATATGAACCGCTAGGGGTGAAGCACAAATTTGTCATTTATTGAGTGAAAGTAGCCTTCGGAGACATGACATGGGTTGTGAAACCATATGAACAACTAGGGTTGAAGCACAAATTTGTGATTTATTGAATGAAAGCGGCCTTCGGAGGCATGACATGGGTTGTGAAACCATATGAACCACTAGGGTTGAAGCACAAATTTGTGATTTATTGAATGAAAGTGGCCTTCGGATGCGTGTGGATTGGGAAACCATATGAACCTCTAGGGTTGAAGCACAAATTTGTGATTTATTGAATGAAAGTGGCCTTTTGATGCGTGTGGATTGGGAAACCATATGAACCACTAGGGTTGAAGCACAAATTTGTGATTTATTGAATGAAAGTGGCCTTTTGATGCGTGTGGGTTGTGAAACCATATGAACCACTAGGGTTGAAGCACAAATTTGTGATTTATTGAATGAAAGTGGCCTTCGGATGCGTGTGGATTGGGAAACCATATGAACCTCTAGGGTTGAAGCACAAATTTGTGATTTATTGAATGAAAGTGGCCTTTTGATGCGTGTGGATTGGGAAACCATATGAACCACTAGGGTTGAAGCACAAATTTGTGATTTATTGAATGAAAGTGGCCTTCGGATGCGTGACATGGCTTGTGAAACCATATGAACCTCTAGGGTTGAAGCACAAATTTGTGATTTATTGAATGAAAGTGGCCTTCGGATGCGTGTGGATTGGGAAACCATATGAACCTCTAGGGTTGAAGCACAAATTTGTGATTTATTTAATGAAAGTAGCTTTCGGATGCGTGTGGGTTGTGAAACCATATAAACCACTAGGGTTGAAGCACAAATTTGTGATTTATTGAATGAAAGTGGCCTTTTGATGCGTGTGGATTGGGAAACCATATGAACCTCTAGGGTTGAAGCACAAATTTGTGATTTATTGAATGAAAGTGGCCTTCTGATGCGTGTGGATTGTGAAACCATATGAACCACTAGGGTTGAAGCACAAATTTGTGATTTATTGAATGAAAGTGGCCTTCGGATGCGTGACATGGGTTGTGAAACCATATGAACCACTAGGGTTGAAGCACAAATTTGTGATTTATTGAATGAAAGTGGCCTTCGGATGCGTGTGGGTTGTGAAACCATATGAACAACTAGGGTTGAAGCACAAATTTGTGATTTATTGAATGAAAGTGGCCTTCGGATGCGTGTGGATTGGGAAACCATATGAACCACTAGGGTTGAAGCACAAATTTGTGATTTATTGAATGAAAGTGGCCTTTTGATGCGTGTGGGTTGTGAAACCATATGAACCACTAGGGTTGAAGCACAAATTTGTGATTTATTGAATGAAAGTGGCCTTCGGATGCGTGTGGATTGGGAAACCATATGAACCTCTAGGGTTGAAGCACAAATTTGTGATTTATTGAATGAAAGTGGCCTTTTGATGCGTGTGGATTGGGAAACCATATGAACCACTAGGGTTGAAGCACAAATTTGTGATTTATTGAATGAAAGTGGCCTTCGGATGCGTGACATGGGTTGTGAAACCATATGAACCACTAGGGTTGAAGCACAAATTTGTGATTTATTGAATGAAAGTGGCCTTCGGATGCGTGTGGATTGGGAAACCATATGAACCTCTAGGGTTGAAGCACAAATTTGTGATTTATTTAATGAAAGTAGCTTTCGGATGCGTGTGGGTTGTGAAACCATATGAACCACTAGGGTTGAAGCACAAATTTGTGATTTATTGAATGAAAGTGGCCTTTTGATGCGTGTGGATTGGGAAACCATATGAACCTCTAGGGTTGAAGCACAAATTTGTGATTTATTGAATGAAAGTGGCCTTCTGATGCGTGTGGATTGTAAAACCATATGAACCACTAGGGTTGAAGCACAAATTTGTGATTTATTGAATGAAAGTGGCCTTCGGATGCGTGACATGGGTTGTGAAACCATATGAACCACTAGGGTTGAAGCACAAATTTGTGATTTATTGAATGAAAGTGGCCTTCGGATGCGTGTGGATTGGGAAACCATATGAACCTCTAGGGTTGAAGCACAAATTTGTGATTTATTGAATGAAAGTGGCCTTCGGATGCGTGACATGGGTTGTGAAACCATATGAACCACTAGGGTTGAAGCACAAATTTGTGATTTATTGAATGAAAGTGGCCTTCGGATGCGTGACATGGGTTGTGAAACCATATGAACCACTAGGGTTGAAGCACAAATTTGTGATTTATTGAATGAAAGTGGCCTTCGGATGCGTGTGGATTGGGAAACCATATGAACCTCTAGGGTTGAAGCACAAATTTGTGATTTATTGAATGAAAGTGGCCTTCGGATGCGTGACATGGGTTGTGAAACCATATGAACCACTAGGGTTGAAGCACAAATTTGTGATTTATTGAATGAAAGTGGCCTTCGGATGCGTGTGGATTGGGAAACCATATGAACCTCTAGGGTTGAAGCACAAATTTGTGATGTATTGAATGAAAGTGGCCTTTTGATGCGTGTGGATTGGGAAACCATATGAACCTCGAGGGTTGAAGCACAAATTTGTGATTTATTGAATGAAAGTGGCATTTTGATGCGTGTGGATTGTGAAACCATATGAACCACTAGGGTTGAAGCACAAATTTGTGATTTATTGAATGAAAGTGGCCTTTTGATGCGTGTGGGTTGTGAAACCATATGAACCACTAGGGTTGAAGCACAAATTTGTGATTTATTGAATGAAAGTGGCCTTCGGATGCGTGACATGGGTTGTGAAACCATATGAACCTCAAGGGTTGAAGCACAAATTTGTGATTTATTGAATGAAAGTGGCCTTTTGATGCGTGTGGATTGGGAAACCATATGAACCTCGAGGGTTGAAGCACAAATTTGTGATTTATTGAATGAAAGTGGCCTTTTGATGCGTGTGGATTGTGAAACCATATGAACAACTAGGGTTGAAGCACAAATTTGTGATTTATTGAATGAAAGTGGCCTTCGGATGCGTGTGGATTGGGAAACCATATGAACCTCGAGGGTTGAAGCACAAATTTGTGATTTATTTAATGAAAGTGGCCTTCGGATGCGTGACATGGGTTGTGAAACCATATGAACCACTAGGGTTGAAGCACAAATTTGTGATTTATTGAATGAAAGTGGCCTTCGGATGCGTGTGGGTTGTGAAACCATATGAACAACTAGGGTTGAAGCACAAATTTGTGATTTGCTGAATGATAGTGGCCTTCGGATGCGTGACATGGGTTGTGAAACCATACGAACCACTAGGGTTGAAGCACAAATTTGTGATTTATTGAATGAAAGTGGCCTTTTGATGCGTGTGGATTGTGAAACCATATGAACCACTAGGGTTGAAGCACAAATTTGAGATTTATTGAATGAAAGTGGCCTTCGGATGCGTGACATGGGTTGTGAAACCATATGAACCGCTAGGGGTGACGCACAAATTTGTGATTTGCTTAATGAAAGTGGCCTTCGGATCCGTGACATGGGTTGTGAAACCATATGAACCACTAAGGTTGAAGCACAAATTTGTCATTTATTCAGTGAAAGTAGCCTTCGGAGACATGACATGGGTTGTGAAACCATATGAACAACTAGGGTTGAAGCACAAATTTGTGATTTATTGAATGAAAGTGGCCTTCGGAGGCATGACATGGGTTGTGAAACCATATGAACCACTAGGGTTGAAGCACAAATTTGTGATTTATTGAATGAAAGTGGCCTTCGGATGCGTGTGGATTGGGAAACCATATGAACCTCTAGGGTTGAAGCACAAATTTGTGATTTATTGAATGAAAGTGGCCTTTTGATGCGTGTGGATTGGGAAACCATATGAACCACTAGGGTTGAAGCACAAATTTGTGATTTATTGAATGAAAGTGGCCTTCGGATGCGTGACATGGGTTGTGAAACCATATGAACCACTAGGGTTGAAGCACAAATTTGTGATTTATTGAATGAAAGTGGCCTTCGGATGCGTGTGGATTGGGAAACCATATGAACCTCTAGGGTTGAAGCACAAATTTGTGATTTATTTAATGAAAGTAGCTTTCGGATGCGTGTGGGTTGTGAAACCATATAAACCACTAGGGTTGAAGCACAAATTTGTGATTTATTGAATGAAAGTGGCCTTTTGATGCGTGTGGATTGGGAAACCATATGAACCTCTAGGGTTGAAGCACAAATTTGTGATTTATTGAATGAAAGTGGCCTTCTGATGCGTGTGGATTGTAAAACCATATGAACCACTAGGGTTGAAGCACAAATTTGTGATTTATTGAATGAAAGTGGCCTTCGGATGCGTGACATGGGTTGTGAAACCATATGAACCACTAGGGTTGAAGCACAAATTTGTGATTTATTGAATGAAAGTGGCCTTCGGATGCGTGTGGATTGGGAAACCATATGAACCTCTAGGGTTGAAGCACAAATTTGTGATTTATTGAATGAAAGTGGCCTTCGGATGCGTGACATGGGTTGTGAAACCATATGAACCACTAGGGTTGAAGCACAAATTTGTGATTTATTGAATGAAAGTGGCCTTCGGATGCGTGTGGATTGGGAAACCATATGAACCTCTAGGGTTGAAGCACAAATTTGTGATTTATTGAATGAAAGTGGCCTTTTGATGCGTGTGGATTGGGAAACCATATGAACCTCGAGGGTTGAAGCACAAATTTGTGATTTATTGAATGAAAGTGGCATTTTGATGCGTGTGGATTGTGAAACCATATGAACCACTAGGGTTGAAGCACAAATTTGTGATTTATTGAATGAAAATGGCCTTCGGATGCGTGACATGGGTTGTGAAACCATATGAACCACTAGGGTTGAAGCACAAATTTGTGATTTATTGAATGAAAGTGGCCTTCGGATGCGTGTGGATTGGGAAACCATATGAACCTCTAGGGTTGAAGCACAAATTTGTGATTTATTGAATGAAAGTGGCCTTTTGATGCGTGTGGATTGGGAAACCATATGAACCTCTAGGGTTGAAGCACAAATTTGTGATTTATTGAATGAAAGTGGCCTTCGGATGCGTGTGGATTGGGAAACTATATGAACCTCTAGGGTTGAAGCACAAATTTGTGATTTATTGAATGAAAGTGGCCTTCTGATGCGTGTGGATTGTAAAACCATATGAACCACTAGGGTTGAAGCACAAATTTGTGATTTATTGAATGAAAGTGGCCTTCGGATGCGTGACATGGGTTGTGAAACCATATGAACCACTAGGGTTGAAGCACAAATTTGTGATTTATTGAATGAAAGTGGCCTTCGGATGCGTGTGGATTGGGAAACCATATGAACCTCTAGGGTTGAAGCACAAATTTGTGATTTATTGAATGAAAGTGGCCTTTTGATGCGTGTGGATTGGGAAACCATATGAACCTCGAGGGTTGAAGCACAAATTTGTGATTTATTGAATGAAAGTGGCATTTTGATGCGTGTGGATTGTGAAACCATATGAACCACTAGGGTTGAAGCACAAATTTGTGATTTATTGAATGAAAATGGCCTTCGGATGCGTGACATGGGTTGTGAAACCATATGAACCACTAGGGTTGAAGCACAAATTTGTGATTTATTGAATGAAAGTGGCCTTCGGATGCGTGTGGATTGGGAAACCATATGAACCTCTAGGGTTGAAGCACAAATTTGTGATTTATTTAATGAAAGTAGCTTTCGGATGCGTGTGGGTTGTGAAACTATATAAACCACTAGCGTTGAAGCACAAATTTGTGATTTATTGAATGAAAGTGGCCTTTTGATGCGTGTGGATTGGGAAACTATATGAACCTCTAGGGTTGAAGCACAAATTTGTGATTTATTGAATGAAAGTGGCCTTCTGATGCGTGTGGATTGTAAAACCATATGAACCACTAGGGTTGAAGCACAAATTTGTGATTTATTGAATGAAAGTGGCCTTCGGATGCGTGACATGGGTTGTGAAACCATATGAACCACTAGGGTTGAAGCACAAATTTGTGATTTATTGAATGAAAGTGGCCTTCGGATGCGTGTGGATTGGGAAACCATATGAACCTCTAGGGTTGAAGCACAAATTTGTGATTTATTGAATGAAAGTGGCCTTCGGATGCGTGACATGGGTTGTGAAACCATATGAACCAGTAGGGTTGAAGCACAAATTTGTGATTTATTGAATGAAAGTGGCCTTCGGATGCGTGTGGATTGGGAAACCATATGAACCTCTAGGGTTGAAGCACAAATTTGTGATTTATTGAATGAAAGTGGCCTTTTGATGCGTGTGGATTGGGAAACCATATGAACCTCGAGGGTTGAAGCACAAATTTGTGATTTATTGAATGAAAGTGGCATTTTGATGCGTGTGGATTGTGAAACCATATGAACCACTAGGGTTGAAGCACAAATTTGTGATTTATTGAATGAAAATGGCCTTCGGATGCGTGACATGGGTTGTGAAACCATATGAACCACTAGGGTTGAAGCACAAATTTGTGATTTATTGAATGAAAGTGGCCTTCGGATGCGTGTGGATTGGGAAACCATATGAACCTCTAGGGTTGAAGCACAAATTTGTGATTTATTGAATGAAAGTGGCCTTTTGATGCGTGTGGATTGGGAAACCATATGAACCTCTAGGGTTGAAGCACAAATTTGTGATTTATTGAATGAAAGTGGCCTTCGGATGCGTGTGGATTGGGAAACCATATGAACCTCTAGGGTTGAAGCACAAATTTGTGATTTATTGAATGAAAGTGGCCTTTTGATGCGTGTGGATTGGGAAACCATATGAACCTCGAGGGTTGAAGCACAAATTTGTGATTTATTGAATGAAAGTGGCCTTTTAATGCGTGTGGATTGGGAAACCATATGAACCTCGAGGGTTGAAGCACAAATTTGTGATTTATTGAATGAAAGTGGCCTTTTGATGCGTGTGGATTGGGAAACCATATGAACCTCGAGGGTTGAAGCTCAAATTTGTGATTTATTGAATGAAAGTGGCCTTTGGATGCGTGTGGATTGTGAAACCATATGAACCACTAGGGTTGAAGCACAAATTTGTGATTTATTGAATGAAAGTGGCCTTCGGATGCGTGTGGATTGGGAAACCATATGAACCTCGAGGGTTGAAGCACAAATTTGTGATTTATTGAATGAAAGTGGCCTTTTGATGCGTGTGGATTGTGAAACCATATGAACCACTAGGGTTGAAGCACAAATTTGTGATTTATTGAATGAAAGTGGCCTTCGGATGCGTGTGGATTGGGAAACCATATGAACCTCTAGGGTTGAAGCACAAATTTGTGATTTATTTAATGAAAGTAGCTTTCGGATGCGTGTGGGTTGTGAAACCATATAAACCACTAGGGCTGAAGCACAAATTTGTGATTTATTGAATGAAAGTGGCCTTTTGATGCGTGTGGATTGGGAAACCATATGAACCTCTAGGGTTGAAGCACAAATTTGTGATTTATTGAATGAAAGTGGCCTTCTGATGCGTGTGGATTGTAAAACCATATGAACCACTAGGGTTGAAGCACAAATTTGTGATTTATTGAATGAAAGTGGCCTTCGGATGCGTGACATGGGTTGTGAAACCATATGAACCACTAGGGTTGAAGCACAAATTTGTGATTTATTGAATGAAAGTGGCCTTCGGATGCGTGTGGATTGGGAAACCATATGAACCTCTAGGGTTGAAGCACAAATTTGTGATTTATTGAATGAAAGTGGCCTTCGGATGCGTGACATGGGTTGTGAAACCATATGAACCACTAGGGTTGAAGCACAAATTTGTGATTTATTGAATGAAAGTGGCCTTCGGATGCGTGTGGATTGGGAAACCATATGAACCTCTAGGGTTGAAGCACAAATTTGTGATTTATTGAATGAAAGTGGCCTTTTGATGCGTGTGGATTGGGAAACCATATGAACCTCGAGGGTTGAAGCACAAATTTGTGATTTATTGAATGAAAGTGGCATTTTGATGCGTGTGGATTGTGAAACCATATGAACCACTAGGGTTGAAGCACAAATTTGTGATTTATTGAATGAAAATGGCCTTCGGATGCGTGACATGGGTTGTGAAACCATATGAACCACTAGGGTTGAAGCACAAATTTGTGATTTATTGAATGAAAGTGGCCTTCGGATGCGTGTGGATTGGGAAACCATATGAACCTCTAGGGTTGAAGCACAAATTTGTGATTTATTGAATGAAAGTGGCCTTTTGATGCGTGTGGATTGGGAAACCATATGAACCTCTAGGGTTGAAGCACAAATTTGTGATTTATTGAATGAAAGTGGCCTTTTGATGCGTGTGGATTGGGAAACCATATGAACCTGGAGGGTTGAAGCACAAATTTGTGATTTATTGAATGAAAGTGGCCTTTTAATGCGTGTGGATTGGGAAACCATATGAACCTCGAGGGTTGAAGCACAAATTTGTGATTTATTGAATGAAAGTGGCCTTTTGATGCGTGTGGATTGGGAAACCATATGAACCTCGAGGGTTGAAGCTCAAATTTGTGATTTATTGAATGAAAGTGGCCTTTGGATGCGTGTGGATTGTGAAACCATATGAACCTCGAGGGTTGAAGCACAAATTTGTGATTTATTGAATGAAAGTGGCCTTTTGATGCGTGTGGATTGTGAAACCATATGAACCACTAGGGTTGAAGCACAAATTTGTGATTTATTGAATGAAAGTGGCCTTCGGATGCGTGACATGGGTTGTGAAACCATATGAACCACTAGGGTTGAAGCACAAATTTGTGATTTATTGAATGAAAGTGGCCTTCGGATGCGTGACATGGGTTGTGAAACCATATGAACCACTAGGGTTGAAGCACAAATTTGTGATTTATTGAATGAAAGTGGCCTTCGGATGCGTGTGGATTGGGAAACCTTATGAACCTCTAGGGTTGAAGCACAAATTTGTGGTTTATTGAATGAAAGTGGCCTTTTGATGCGTGTGGATTGGGAAACCATATGAACCTCGAGGGTTGAAGCACAAATTTGTGATTTATTGAATGAAAGTGGCCTTTTGATGCGTGTGGATTGTGAAACCATATGAACCACTAGGGTTGAAGCACAAATTTGTGATTTATTGAATGAAAGTGGCCTTTTGATGCGTGTGGATTGTGAAACCATATGAACCACTAGGGTTGAAGCACAAATTTGTGATTTATTGAATGAAAGTGGCCTTCGGATGCGTGACATGGGTTGTGAAACCATATGAACCACTAGGGTTGAAGCACAAATTTGTGATTTATTGAATGAAAGTGGCCTTCGGATGCGTGACATGGGTTGTGAAACCATATGAACCACTAGGGTTGAAGCACAAATTTGTGATTTATTGAATGAAAGTGGCCTTCGGATGCGTGTGGATTGGGAAACCTTATGAACCTCTAGGGTTGAAGCACAAATTTGTGGTTTATTGAATGAAAGTGGCCTTTTGATGCGTGTGGATTGGGAAACCATATGAACCTCGAGGGTTGAAGCACAAATTTGTGATTTATTGAATGAAAGTGGCCTTTTGATGCGTGTGGATTGTGAAACCATATGAACCTCTAGGGTTGAAGCACAAATTTGTGATTTATTGAATGAAAGTGGCCTTTTGATGCGTGTGGATTGGGAAACCATATGAACCACTAAGGTCGAAGCACAAATTTGTGATTTATTGAATGAAAGTGGCCTTCGGATGCGTGACATGGATTGTGAAACCATATGAACCACTAAGGTTGAAGCACAAATTTGTGATTTATTGAATGAAAGTGGCCTTCTGATGCGTGTGGATTGTGAAACCATATGAACCACGAGGGTTGAAGCACAAATTTGTGATTTATTGAATGAAAGTGGCCTTTTGATGCGTGTGGATTGTGTAACCATATGAACCACTAGGGTTGAAGCACAAATTTGTGATTTATTGAATGAAAGTGGCCTTGGGATGCGTGACATGGGTTGTGAAACCATATGAACCTCAAGGGTTGAAGCACAAATTTGTGATTTATTGAATGAAAGTGGCCTTTTGATGCGTGTGGATTGTGAAACCATATGAACCACTAGGGTTGAAGCACAAATTTGTGATTTATTGAATGAAAGTGGCCTTCGGATGCGTGACATGGGTTGTGAAACCATACGAACCACTAGGGTTGAAGCACAAATTTGTGATTTATTGAATGAAAGTGGCCTTCGGATGCGTGACATGGGTTGTGAAACCATATGAACCACTAGGGTTGAAGCACAAATTTGTGATTTATTGAATGAAAGTGGCCTTCGGATGCGTGACATGGGTTGTGAAACCATACGAACCACTAAGGTTGAAGCACAAATTTGTGATTTATTGAATGAAAGTGGCCTTCAAAGGCGTGACATGGGTTGTGAAACCATATGAACCGCTAGGGGTGAAGCACAAATTTGTGATTTGCTTAATGAAAGTGGCCTTCGGATGCGTGACATGGGTTGTGAAACCATATGAACCACTAACGTTGAAGCACAAATTTGTGATTTATTGAGTGAAAGTAGCCTTCGGAGGCATGACATGGGTTGTGAAACCATATGAACAACTAGGGTTGAAGCACAAATTTGTGATTTAGTTTATGAAAGTGGCCTTCTGATGCGTGTGGATTGTAAAACCATATGAACCACTAAGGTCGAAGCACAAATTTGTGATTTATTGAATGAAAGTGGCCTTCGGATGCGTGACATGGATTGTGAAACCATATGAACCACTAAGGTTGAAGCACAAATTTGTGATTTATTGAATGAAAGTGGCCTTCTGATGCGTGTGGATTGTGAAACCATATGAACCACGAGGGTTGAAGCACAAATTTGTGATTTATTGAATGAAAGTGGCCTTTTGATGCGTGTGGATTGGGAAACCATATGAACCTCTAGGGTTGAAGCACAAATTTGTGATTTATTGAATGAAAGTGGCCTTCGGATGCGTGACATGGGTTGTGAAACCATACGAACCACTAAGGTTGAAGCACAAATTTGTGATTTATTGAATGAAAGTGGCCTTCAAAGGCGTGACATGGGTTGTGAAACCATATGAACCGCTAGGGGTGAAGCACAAATTTGTGATTTGCTTAATGAAAGTGGCCTTCGGATGCGTGACATGGGTTGTGAAACTATATGAACCACTAAGGTTGAAGCACAAATTTGTGATTTATTGAATGAAAGTAGCCTTCGGAGGCATGACATGGGTTGTGAAACCATATGAACAACTAGGGTTGAAGCACAAATTTGTGATTTATTGAATGAAAGTGGCCTTCGGATGCGTGTGGATTGGGAAACCATATGAACCTCTAGGGTTGAAGCACAAATTTGTGATTTATTGAATGAAAGTGGCCTTTTGATGCGTGTGGATTGGGAAACCATATGAACCTCGAGGGTTGAAGCACAAATTTGTGATTTATTGAATGAAAGTGGCCTTTGGATGCGTGTGGATTGTGAAACCATATGAACCACTAGGGTTGAAGCACAAATTTGTGATTTATTGAATGAAAGTGGCCTTTTGATGCGTGTGGATTGGGAAACCATATGAACCTCGAGGGTTGAAGCACAAATTTGTGATTTATTGAATGAAAGTGGCCTTCGGATGCGTGACATGGGTTGTGAAACCATATGAACCACTAGGGTTGAAGCACAAATTTGTGATTTATTGAATGAAAGTGGCCTTCGGATGCGTGTGGATTGGGAAACCATATGAACCTCTAGGGTTGAAGCACAAATTTGTGATTTATTGAATGAAAGTGGCCTTTTGATGCGTGTGGATTGGGAAACCATATGAACCTCGAGGGTTGAAGCACAAATTTGTGATTTATTGAATGAAAGTGGCCTTTTGATTCGTGTGGATTGGGAAACCATATGAACCTCGAGGGTTGAAGCACATATTTGTGATTTATTGAATGAAAGTGGCCTTTTGATGCGTGTGGATTGGGAAACCATATGAACCTCGAGGGTTGAAGCACAAATTTGTGATTTATTGAATGAAAGTGGCCTTTTGATGCATGTGGATTGTGAAACCATATGAACCACTAGGGTTGAAGCACAAATTTGTGATTTATTGAATGAAAGTGGCCTTCGGATGCGTGACATGGGTTGTGAAACCATATGAACCACTAGGGTTGAAGCACAAATTTGTGATTTATTGAATGAAAGTGGCCTTCGGATGCGTGTGGATTGGGAAACCATATGAACCTCTAGGGTTGAAGCACAAATTTGTGATTTATTGAATGAAAGTGGCCTTTTGATGCGTGTGGATTGGGAAACCATATGAACCTCCAGGGTTGAAGCACAAATTTGTGATTTATTGAATGAAAGTGGCCTTTGGATGCGTGTGGATTGTGAAACCATATGAACAACTAGGGTTGAAGCACAAATTTGTGATTTATTGAATGAAAGTGGCCTTCGGATGCGTGTGGATTGGGAAACCATATGAACCTCGAGGGTTGAAGCACAAATTTGTGATTTATTTTATGAAAGTGGCCTTCTGATGCGTGTGGATTGTAAAACCATATGAACCACTAAGGTCGAAGCACAAATTTGTGATTTATTGAATGAAAGTGGCCTTCGGATGCGTGACATGGATTGTGAAACCATATGAACCACTAAGGTTGAAGCACAAATTTGTGATTTATTGAATGAAAGTGGCCTTCTGATGCGTGTGGATTGTGAAACCATATGAACCACGAGGGTTGAAGCACAAATTTGTGATTTATTGAATGAAAGTGGCCTTTTGATGCGTGTGGATTGGGAAACCATATGAACCTCTAGGGTTGAAGCACAAATTTGTGATTTATTGAATGAAAGTGGCCTTTTGATGCGTGTGGATTGGGAAACCATATGAACCTCTAGGGTTGAAGCACAAATTTGTGATTTATTGAATGAAAGTGGCCTTCTGATGCGTGTGGATTGTAAAACCATATGAACCACTAGGGTTGAAGCACAAATTTGTGATTTATTGAATGAAAGTGGCCTTCGGATGCGTGACATGGGTTGTCAAACCATACGAACCACTAAGGTTGAAGCACAAATTTGTGATTTATTGAATGAAAGTGGCCTTCAAAGGCGTGACATGGGTTGTGAAACCATATGAACCGCTAGGGGTGAAGCACAAATTTGTGATTTGCTTAATGAAAGTGGCCTTCGGATGCGTGACATGGGTTGTGAAACTATATGAACCACTAAGGTTGAAGCACAAATTTGTGATTTATTGAATGAAAGTAGCCTTCGGAGGCATGACATGGGTTGTGAAACCATATGAACAACTAGGGTTGAAGCACAAATTTGTGATTTATTGAATGAAAGTGGCCTTCGGATGCGTGTGGATTGGGAAACCATATGAACCTCTAGGGTTGAAGCACAAATTTGTGATTTATTGAATGAAAGTGGCTTTGGGATGCGTGACATGGGTTGTGAAACCATACGAACCACTAAGGTTGAAGCACAAATTTGTGATTTATTGAATGAAAGTGGCCTTCAAAGGCGTGACATGGGTTGTGAAACTATATGAACCGCTAGGGGTGAAGCACAAATTTGTGATTTGCTTAATGAAAGTGGCCTTCGGATGCGTGACATGGGTTGTGAAACTATATGAACCACTAAGGTTGAAGCACAAATTTGTGATTTATTGAATGAATGTAGCCTTCGGAGGCATGACATGGGTTGTGAAACCATATGAACAACTAGGGTTGAAGCACAAATTTGTGATTTATTGAATGAAAGTGGCCTTCGGATTCGTGTGGATTGGGAAACCATATGAACCTCTAGGGTTGAAGCACAAATTTGTGATTTATTGAATGAAAGTGGCCTTTTGATGCGTGTGGATTGGGAAACCATATGAACCTCTAGGGTTGAAGCACAAATTTGTGATTTATTGAATGAAAGTGGCCTTTTGATGCGTGTGGATTGGGAAACCATATGAACCTCGAGGGTTGAAGCACAAATTTGTGATTTATTGAATGAAAGTGGCCTTTTGATGCGTGTGGATTGGGAAACCATATGAACCTCGAGGGTTGAAGCACAAATTTGTGATTTATTGAATGAAAGTGGCCTTCGGATGCGTGACATGGGTTGTGAAACCATATGAACCACTAGGGTTGAAGCACAAATTTGTGATTTATTGAATGAAAGTGGCCTTTTGATGCGTGTGGATTGGGAAACCATATGAACCTCGAGGGTTGAAGCACAAATTTGTGATTTATTGAATGAAAGTGGCCTTTTGATGCATGTGGATTGTGAAACCATATGAACCACTAGGGTTGAAGCACAAATTTGTGATTTATTGAATGAAAGTGGCCTTCGGATGCGTGACATGGGTTGTGAAACCATATGAACCACTAGGGTTGAAGCACAAATTTGTGATTTATTGAATGAAAGTGGCCTTCGGATGCGTGTGGATTGGGAAACCATATGAACCTCTAGGGTTGAAGCACAAATTTGTGATTTATTTAATGAAAGTGGCCTTTTGATGCGTGTGGATTGGGAAACCATATGAACCTCGAGGGTTGAAGCACAAATTTGTGATTTATTGAATGAAAGTGGCCTTTGGATGCGTGGGGATTGTGAAACCATATGAACAACTAGGGTTGAAGCACAAATTTGTGATTTATTGAATGAAAGTGGCCTTCGGATGCGTGTGGATTGGGAAACCATATGAACCTCGAGGATTGAAGCACAAATTTGTGATTTATTGAATGAAAGTGGCCTTTTGATGCGTGTGGATTGTGAAACCATATGAACCACTAGGGTTGAAGCACAAATTTGTGATTTATTGAATGAAAGTGGCTTTGGGATGCGTGACATGGGTTTTGAAACCATACGAACCACTAAGGTTGAAGCACAAATTTGTGATTTATTGAATGAAAGTGGCCTTCAAAGGCGTGACATGGGTTGTGAAACCATATGAACCGCTAGGGGTGAAGCACAAATTTGTGATTTGCTTAATGAAAGTGGCCTTCGGATGCGTGACATGGGTTGTGAAACTATATGAACCACTAAGGTTGAAGCACAAATTTGTGATTTATTGAATGAAAGTAGCCTTCGGAGGCATGACATGGGTTGTGAAACCATATGAACAACTAGGGTTGAAGCACAAATTTGTGATTTATTGAATGAAAGTGGCCTTCGGATTCGTGTGGATTGGGAAACCATATGAACCTCTAGGGTTGAAGCACAAATTTGTGATTTATTGAATGAAAGTGGCCTTTTGATGCGTGTGGATTGGGAAACCATATGAACCTCTAGGGTTGAAGCACAAATTTGTGATTTATTGAATGAAAGTGGCCTTTTGATGCGTGTGGATTGGGAAACCATATGAACCTCGAGGGTTGAAGCACAAATTTGTGATTTATTGAATGAAAGTGGCCTTTTGATGCGTGTGGATTGGGAAACCATATGAACCTCGAGGGTTGAAGCACAAATTTGTGATTTATTGAATGAAAGTGGCCTTCGGATGCGTGACATGGGTTGTGAAACCATATGAACCACTAGGGTTGAAGCACAAATTTGTGATTTATTGAATGAAAGTGGCCTTCGGATGCGTGTGGATTGGGAAACCATATGAACCTCTAGGGTTGAAGCACAAATTTGTGATTTATTGAATGAAAGTGGCCTTTTGATGCGTGTGGATTGGGAAACCATATGAACCTCGAGGGTTGAAGCACAAATTTGTGATTTATTGAATGAAAGTGGCCTTTTGATGCGTGTGGATTGGGAAACCATATGAACCTCGAGGGTTGAAACACAAATTTGTGATTTATTGAATGAAAGTGGTTTTTGGATGCGTGGGGATTGTGAAACCATATGAACAACTAGGGTTGAAGCACAAATTTGTGATTTATTGAATGAAAGTGGCCTTCGGATGCGTGTGGATTGGGAAACCATATGAACCTCGAGGGTTGAATCACAAATTTGTGATTTATTGAATGAAAGTGGCCTTCGGATGCGTGTGGATTGGGAAACCATATGAACCTCTAGGGTTGAAGCACAAATTTGTGATTTATTGAATGAAAGTGGCCTTTTGATGCGTGTGGATTGGGAAACCATATGAACCTCTAGGGTTGAAGCACAAATTTGTGATTTATTGATTGAAAGTGGCCTTCGGATGCGTGACATGGGTTGTGAAACCATATGAACCACTAGGGTTGAAGCACAAATTTGTGATTTATTGAATGAAAGTGGCCTTCGGATGCGTGTGGATTGGGAAACCATATGAACCTCTAGGGTTGAAGCACAAATTTGTGATGTATTGAATGAAAGTGGCCTTTTGATGCGTGTGGATTGGGAAACCATATGAACCACTAAGGTCGAAGCACAAATTTGTGATTTGTTGAATGAAAGTGGCCTTCGGATGCGTGACATGGATTGTGAAACCATATGAACCACTAAGGTTGAAGCACAAATTTGTGATTTATTGAATGAAAGTGGCCTTCTGATGCGTGTGGATTGTGAAACCATATGAACCACGAGGGTTGAAGCACAAATTTGTGATTTATTGAATGAAAGTGGCCTTTTGATGCGTGTGGATTGTGTAACCATATGAACCACTAGGGTTGAAGCACAAATTTGTGATTTATTGAATGAAAGTGGCCTTGGGATGCGTGACATGGGTTGTGAAACCATATGAACCTCAAGGGTTGAAGCACAAATTTGTGATTTATTGAATGAAAGTGGCCTTTTGATGCGTGTGGATTGTGAAACCATATGAATCACTAGGGTTGAAGCACAAATTTGTGATTTATTGAATGAAAGTGGCCTTCGGATGCGTGACATGGGTTGTGAAACCATGCGAACCACTAGGGTTGAAGCACAAATTTGTGATTTATTGAATGAAAGTGGCCTTGGGATGCGTGACATGGGTTGTGAAACCATATGAACCACTAGGGTTGAAGCACAAATTTGTGATTTATTGAATGAAAGTGGCCTTCGGATGCGTGACATGGGTTGTGAAACCATACGAACCACTAAGGTTGAAGCACAAATTTGTGATTTATTGAATGAAAGTGGCCTTCAAAGGCGTGACATGGGTTGTGAAACCATATGAACCGCTAGGGGTGAAGCACAAATTTGTGATTTGCTTAATGAAAGTGGCCTTCGGATGCGTGACATGGGTTGTGAAACCATATGAACAACTAGGGTTGAAGCACAAATTTGTGATTTATTTTATGAAAGTGGCCTTCTGATGCGTGTGGATTGTAAAACCATATGAACCACTAAGGTCGAAGCACAAATTTGTGATTTATTGAATGAAAGTGGCCTTCGGATGCGTGACATGGATTGTGAAACCATATGAACCACTAAGGTTGAAGCACAAATTTGTGATTTATTGAATGAAAGTGGCCTTCTGATGCGTGTGGATTGTGAAACCATATGAACCACGAGGGTTGAAGCACAAATTTGTGATTTATTGAATGAAAGTGGCCTTTTGATGCGTGTGGATTGGGAAACCATATGAACCTCTAGGGTTGAAGCACAAATTTGTGATTTATTGAATGAAAGTGGCCTTTTGATGCGTGTGGATTGGGAAACCATATGAACCTCTAGGGTTGAAGCACAAATTTGTGATTTATTGAATGAAAGTGGCCTTCTGATGCGTGTGGATTGTAAAACCATATGAACCACTAGGGTTGAAGCACAAATTTGTGATTTATTGAATGAAAGTGGCCTTCGGATGCGTGACATGGGTTGTGAAACCATACGAACCACTAAGGTTGAAGCACAAATTTGTGATTTATTGAATGAAAGTGGCCTTCAAAGGCGTGACATGGGTTGTGAAACCATATGAACCGCTAGGGGTGAAGCACAAATTTGTGATTTGCTTAATGAAAGTGGCCTTCGGATGCGTGACATGGGTTGTGAAACCATATGAACAACTAGGGTTGAAGCACAAATTTGTGATTTATTTTATGAAAGTGGCCTTCTGATGCGTGTGGATTGTAAAACCATATGAACCACTAAGGTCGAAGCACAAATTTGTGATTTATTGAATGAAAGTGGCCTTCGGATGCGTGACATGGATTGTGAAACCATATGAACCACTAAGGTTGAAGCACAAATTTGTGATTTATTGAATGAAAGTGGCCTTCTGATGCGTGTGGATTGGGAAACCATATGAACCTCTAGGGTTGAAGCACAAATTTGTGATTTATTGAATGAAAGTGGCCTTCTGATGCGTGTGGATTGTAAAACCATATGAACCACTAGGGTTGAAGCACAAATTTGTGATTTATTGAATGAAAGTGGCCTTTTGATGCGTGTGGATTGGGAAACCATACGAACCACTAGGGTTGAAGCACAAATTTGTGATTTATTGAATGAAAGTGGCCTTTTGATGCGTGTGGATTGTGAAACCATATGAACCACTAGGGTTGAAGCACAAATTTGTGATTTATTGAATGAAAGTGGCCTTCGGATGCGTGACATGGGTTGTGAAACCATATGAACCGCTAGGGGTGAAGCACAAATTTGTCATTTATTGAGTGAAAGTAGCCTTCGGAGACATGACATGGGTTGTGAAACCATATGAACAACTAGGGTTGAAGCACAAATTTGTGATTTATTGAATGAAAGTGGCCTTCGGATGCGTGTGGATTGGGAAACCATATGAACCTCTAGGGTTGAAGCACAAATTTGTGATTTATTGAATGAAAGTGGCCTTCGGATGCGTGTGGATTGGGAAACCATATGAACCTCTAGGGTTGAAGCACAAATTTGTGATTTATTGAATGAAAGTGGCCTTCGGATGCGTGACATGGGTTGTGAAACCATATGAACCACTAGGGTTGAAGCACAAATTTGTGATTTATTGAATGAAAGTGGCCTTCGGATGCGTGTGGATTGGGAAACCATATGAACCTCTAGGGTTGAAGCACAAATTTGTGATTTATTGAATGAAAGTGGCCTTTTGATGCGTGTGGATTGGGAAACCATATGAACCTCGAGGGTTGAAGCACAAATTTGTGATTTATTGAATGAAAGTGGCATTTTGATGCGTGTGGATTGTGAAACCATATGAACCACTAGGGTTGAAGCACAAATTTGTGATTTATTGAATGAAAATGGCCTTCGGATGCGTGACATGGGTTGTGAAACCATATGAACCACTAGGGTTGAAGCACAAATTTGTGATTTATTGAATGAAAGTGGCCTTCGGATGCGTGACATGGGTTGTGAAACCATACGAACCACTAAGGTTGAAGCACAAATTTGTGATTTATTGAATGAAAGTGGCCTTCAAAGGCGTGACATGGGTTGTGAAACCATATGAACCGCTAGGGGTGAAGCACAAATTTGTGATTTGCTTAATGAAAGTGGCCTTCGGATGCGTGACATGGGTTGTGAAACTATATGAACCACTAAGGTTGAAGCACAAATTTGTGATTTATTGAATGAAAGTAGCCTTCGGAGGCATGACATGGGTTGTGAAACCATATGAACAACTAGGGTTGAAGCACAAATTTGTGATTTATTGAATGAAAGTGGCCTTCGGATGCGTGTGGATTGGGAAACCATATGAACCTCTAGGGTTGAAGCACAAATTTGTGATTTATTGAATGAAAGTGGCCTTTTGATGCGTGTGGATTGGGAAACCATATGAACCTCGAGGGTTGAAGCACAAATTTGTGATTTATTGAATGAAAGTGGCCTTTGGATGCGTGTGGATTGTGAAACCATATGAACCACTAGGGTTGAAGCACAAATTTGTGATTTATTGAATGAAAGTGGCCTTCGGATTCGTGTGGATTGGGAAACCATATGAACCTCGAGGGTTGAAGCACAAATTTGTGATTTATTGAATGAAAGTGGCCTTTTAATGCGTGTGGATTGGGAAACCATATGAACCTCGAGGGTTGAAGCACAAATTTGTGATTTATTGAATGAAAGTGGCCTTTTGATGCATGGGGATTGTGAAACCATATGAACCACTAGGGTTGAAGCACAAATTTGTGATTTATTGAATGAAAGTGGCCTTCGGATGCGTGTGGATTGGGAAACCATATGAACCTCTAGGGTTGAAGCACAAATTTGTGATTTATTGAATGAAAGTGGCCTTTTGATGCGTGTGGATTGGGAAACCATATGAACCTCGAGGGTTGAAGCACAAATTTGTGATTTATTGAATGAAAGTGGCCTTCTGATGCGTGTGGATTGGGAAACCATATGAACCTCGAGGGTTGAAGCACAAATTTGTGATTTATTGAATGAAAGTGGCCTTTTGATGCGTGTGGATTGTGAAACCATATGAACCACTAGGGTTGAAGCACAAATTTGTGATTTATTGAATGAAAGTGGCCTTCGGATGCGTGACATGGATTGTGAAACCATATGAACCACTAGGGTTGAAGCACAAATTTGTGATTTATTGAATGAAAGTGGCCTTCGGATGCGTGTGGGTTGTGAAACCATATGAACAACTAGGGTTGAAGCACAAATTTGTGATTTGCTGAATGAAAGTGGCCTTCGGATGCGTGACATGGGTTGTGAAACCATATGAACCACTAGGGTTGAAGCACAAATTTGTGATTTATTGAATGAAAGTAGCTTTTGGATGCGTGTGGGTTGTGAAACCATATAAACCACTAGGGTTGAAGCACAAATTTGTGATTTATTGAATGAAAGTGGCCTTCGGAGGCATGACATGGGTTGTGAAACCATATGAACCACTAGGGTTGAAGCACAAATTTGTGATTTATTGAATGAAACTGGCCTTCGGATGCGTGTGGGTTGTGAAACCATATGAACAACTAGGGTTGAAGCACAAATTTGTGATTTGCTGAATGAAAGTGGCCTTCGGATGCGTGACATGGGTTGTGAAACCATACGAACCACTAGGGTTGAAGCACAAATTTGTGATTTATTGAATGAAAGTGGCCTTTTGATGCGTGTGGATTGTGAAACCATATGAACCACTAGGGTTGAAGCACAAATTTGTGATTTATTGAATGAAAGTGGCCTTCGGATGCGTGACATGGGTTGTGAAACCATATGAACCGCTAGGGGTGAAGCACAAATTTGTCATTTATTGAGTGAAAGTAGCCTTCGGAGACATGACATGGGTTATGAAACCATATGAACAACTAGGGTTGAAGCACAAATTTGTGATTTATTGAATGAAAGTGGCCTTCGGAGGCATGACATGGGTTGTGAAACCATATGAACCACTAGGGTTGAAGCACAAATTTGTGATTTATTGAATGAAAGTGGCCTTCGGATGCGTGTGGATTGGGAAACCATATGAACCTCTAGGGTTGAAGCACAAATTTGTGATTTATTGAATGAAAGTGGCCTTCGGATGCGTGTGGATTGGGAAACCATATGAACCTCTAGGGTTGAAGCACAAATTTGTGATTTATTGAATGAAAGTGGCCTTCGGATGCGTGACATGGGTTGTGAAACCATATGAACCACTAGGGTTGAAGCACAAATTTGTGATTTATTGAATGAAAGTGGCCTTCGGATGCGTGTGGATTGGGAAACCATATGAACCTCTAGGGTTGAAGCACAAATTTGTGATTTATTGAATGAAAGTGGCCTTTTGATGCGTGTGGATTGGGAAACCATATGAACCTCGAGGGTTGAAGCACAAATTTGTGATTTATTGAATGAAAGTGGCATTTTGATGCGTGTGGATTGTGAAACCATATGAACCACTAGGGTTGAAGCACAAATTTGTGATTTATTGAATGAAAATGGCCTTCGGATGCGTGACATGGGTTGTGAAACCATATGAACCACTAGGGTTGAAGCACAAATTTGTGATTTATTGAATGAAAGTGGCCTTCGGATGCGTGACATGGGTTGTGAAACCATACGAACCACTAAGGTTGAAGCACAAATTTGTGATTTATTGAATGAAAGTGGCCTTCAAAGGCGTGACATGGGTTGTGAAACCATATGAACCGCTAGGGGTGAAGCACAAATTTGTGATTTGCTTAATGAAAGTGGCCTTCGGATGCGTGACATGGGTTGTGAAACTATATGAACCACTAAGGTTGAAGCACAAATTTGTGATTTATTGAATGAAAGTAGCCTTCGGAGGCATGACATGGGTTGTGAAACCATATGAACAACTAGGGTTGAAGCACAAATTTGTGATTTATTGAATGAAAGTGGCCTTCGGATGCGTGTGGATTGGGAAACCATATGAACCTCTAGGGTTGAAGCACAAATTTGTGATTTATTGAATGAAAGTGGCCTTTTGATGCGTGTGGATTGGGAAACCATATGAACCTCGAGGGTTGAAGCACAAATTTGTGATTTATTGAATGAAAGTGGCCTTTGGATGCGTGTGGATTGTGAAACCATATGAACCACTAGGGTTGAAGCACAAATTTGTGATTTATTGAATGAAAGTGGCCTTCGGATTCGTGTGGATTGGGAAACCATATGAACCTCGAGGGTTGAAGCACAAATTTGTGATTTATTGAATGAAAGTGGCCTTTTAATGCGTGTGGATTGGGAAACCATATGAACCTCGAGGGTTGAAGCACAAATTTGTGATTTATTGAATGAAAGTGGCCTTTTGATGCATGGGGATTGTGAAACCATATGAACCACTAGGGTTGAAGCACAAATTTGTGATTTATTGAATGAAAGTGGCCTTCGGATGCGTGTGGATTGGGAAACCATATGAACCTCTAGGGTTGAAGCACAAATTTGTGATTTATTGAATGAAAGTGGCCTTTTGATGCGTGTGGATTGGGAAACCATATGAACCTCGAGGGTTGAAGCACAAATTTGTGATTTATTGAATGAAAGTGGCCTTCTGATGCGTGTGGATTGGGAAACCATATGAACCTCGAGGGTTGAAGCACAAATTTGTGATTTATTGAATGAAAGTGGCCTTTTGATGCGTGTGGATTGTGAAACCATATGAACCACTAGGGTTGAAGCACAAATTTGTGATTTATTGAATGAAAGTGGCCTTCGGATGCGTGACATGGATTGTGAAACCATATGAACCACTAGGGTTGAAGCACAAATTTGTGATTTATTGAATGAAAGTGGCCTTCGGATGCGTGTGGGTTGTGAAACCATATGAACAACTAGGGTTGAAGCACAAATTTGTGATTTGCTGAATGAAAGTGGCCTTCGGATGCGTGACATGGGTTGTGAAACCATATGAACCACTAGGGTTGAAGCACAAATTTGTGATTTATTGAATGAAAGTAGCTTTCGGATGCGTGTGGGTTGTGAAACCATATAAACCACTAGGGTTGAAGCACAAATTTGTGATTTATTGAATGAAAGTGGCCTTCGGAGGCATGACATGGGTTGTGAAACCATATGAACCACTAGGGTTGAAGCACAAATTTGTGATTTATTGAATGAAAGTGGCCTTCGGATGCGTGTGGGTTGTGAAACCATATGAACAACTAGGGTTGAAGCACAAATTTGTGATTTGCTGAATGAAAGTGGCCTTCGGATGCGTGACATGGGTTGTGAAACCATACGAACCACTAGGGTTGAAGCACAAATTTGTGATTTATTGAATGAAAGTGGCCTTTTGATGCGTGTGGATTGTGAAACCATATGAACCACTAGGGTTGAAGCACAAATTTGTGATTTATTGAATGAAAGTGGCCTTCGGATGCGTGACATGGGTTGTGAAACCATATGAACCGCTAGGGGTGAAGCACAAATTTGTCATTTATTGAGTGAAAGTAGCCTTCGGAGACATGACATGGGTTGTGAAACCATATGAACAACTAGGGTTGAAGCACAAATTTGTGATTTATTGAATGAAAGTGGCCTTCGGAGGCATGACATGGGTTGTGAAACCATATGAACCACTAGGGTTGAAGCACAAATTTGTGATTTATTGAATGAAAGTGGCCTTCGGATGCGTGTGGATTGGGAAACCATATGAACCTCTAGGGTTGAAGCACAAATTTGTGATTTATTGAATGAAAGTGGCCTTCGGATGCGTGTGGATTGGGAAACCATATGAACCTCTAGGGTTGAAGCACAAATTTGTGATTTATTGAATGAAAGTGGCCTTCGGATGCGTGACATGGGTTGTGAAACCATATGAACCACTAGGGTTGAAGCACAAATTTGTGATTTATTGAATGAAAGTGGCCTTCGGATGCGTGTGGATTGGGAAACCATATGAACCTCTAGGGTTGAAGCACAAATTTGTGATTTATTGAATGAAAGTGGCCTTTTGATGCGTGTGGATTGGGAAACCATATGAACCTCGAGGGTTGAAGCACAAATTTGTGATTTATTGAATGAAAGTGGCATTTTGATGCGTGTGGATTGTGAAACCATATGAACCACTAGGGTTGAAGCACAAATTTGTGATTTATTGAATGAAAATGGCCTTCGGATGCGTGACATGGGTTGTGAAACCATATGAACCACTAGGGTTGAAGCACAAATTTGTGATTTATTGAATGAAAGTGGCCTTCGGATGCGTGTGGATTGGGAAACCATATAAACCTCTAGGGTTGAAGCACAAATTTGTGATTTATTGAATGAAAGTGGCCTTTTGATGCGTGTGGATTGGGAAACCATATGAACCTCTAGGGTTGAAGCACAAATTTGTGATTTATTTTATGAAAGTGGCCTTCGGATGCTTGTGGATTGGGAAACCATATGAACCTCTAGGGTTGAAGCACAAATTTGTGATTTATTGAATGAAAGTGGCCTTTTGATGCGTGTGGATTGGGAAACCATATGAACCTCGAGGGTTGAAGCACAAATTTGTGATTTATTGAATGAAAGTGGCCTTTTAATGCGTGTGGATTGGGAAACCATATGAACCTCGAGGGTTGAAGCACAAATTTGTGATTTATTGAATGAAAGTGGCCTTTTGATGCATGTGGATTGTGAAACCATATGAACCACTAGGGTTGAAGCACAAATTTGTGATTTATTGAATGAAAGTGGCCTTCGGATGCGTGACATGGGTTGTGAAACCATATGAACCACTAGGGTTGAAGCACAAATTTGTGATTTATTGAATGAAAGTGGCCTTCGGATGCGTGTGGATTGGGAAACCATATGAACCTCTAGGGTTGAAGCACAAATTTGTGATTTATTGAATGAAAGTGGCCTTTTGATGCGTGTGGATTGGGAAACCATATGAACCTCGAGGGTTGAAGCTCAAATTTGTGATTTATTGAATGAAAGTGGCCTTTGGATGCGTGTGGATTGTGAAACCATATGAACCACTAGGGTTGAAGCACAAATTTGTGATTTATTGAATGAAAGTGGCCTTCGGATGCGTGTGGATTGGGAAACCATATGAACCTCGAGGGTTGAAGCACAAATTTGTGATTTATTGAATGAAAGTGGCCTTTTGATGCGTGTGGATTGTGAAACCATATGAACCACTAGGGTTGAAGCACAAATTTGTGATTTATTGAATGAAAGTGGCCTTCGGATGCGTGACATGGGTTGTGAAACCATATGAACCACTAGGGTTGAAGCACAAATTTGTGATTTATTGAATGAAAGTGGCCTTCGGATGCGTGTGGATTGGGAAACCATATGAACCACTAGGGTTGAAGCACAAATTTGTGATTTATTGAATGAAAGTGGCCTTCGGATGCGTGACATGGGTTGTGAAACCATACGAACCACTAGGGTTGAAGCACAAATTTGTGATTTATTGAATGAAAGTGGCCTTCGGATGCGTGACATGGGTTGTGAAACCATATGAACCACTAGGGTTGAAGCACAAATTTGTGATTTATTGAATGAAAGTGGCCTTCGGATGCGTGACATGGGTTGTGAAACCATACGAACCACTAAGGTTGAAGCACAAATTTGTGATTTATTGAATGAAAGTGGCCTTTTGATGCGTGTGGATTGGGAAACCATATGAACCTCTAGGGTTGAAGCACAAATTTGTGATTTGCTTAATGAAAGTGGCCTTCGAATGCGTGACATGGGTTGTGAAACCATATGAACCACTAAGGTTGAAGCACAAATTGGTGATTTATTGAGTGAAAGTAGCCTTCGGAGGCATGACATGGGTTGTGAAACCATATGAACAACTAGGTTTGAAGCACAAATTTGTGATTTATTTTATGAAAGTAGCCTTCTGATGCGTGTGGATTGTAAAACCATATGAACCACTAAGGTCGAAGCACAAATTTGTGATTTATTGAATGAAAGTGGCCTTCGGATGCGTGACATGGATTGTGAAACCATATGAACCACTAAGGTTGAAGCACAAATTTGTGATTTATTGAATGAAAGTGGCCTTTTGATGCGTGTGGATTGTGAAACCATATGAACCACGAGGGTTGAAGCACAAATTTGTGATTTATTGAATGAAAGTGGCCTTTTGATGCGTGTGGATTGGGAAACCATATGAACCTCTAGGGTTGAAGCACAAATTTGTGATTTATTGAATGAAAGTGGCCTTTTGATGCGTGTGGATTGGGAAACCATATGAACCTCTAGGGTTGAAGCACAAATTTGTGATTTATTGAATGAAAGTGGCCTTTGGATGCGTGTGGATTGTGAAACCATATGAACCACTAGGGTTGAAGCACAAATTTGTGATTTATTGAATGAAAGTGGCCTTCGGATGCGTGACATGGGTTGTGAAACCATACGAACCACTAAGGTTGAAGCACAAATTTGTGATTTATTGAATGAAAGTGGCCTTCAAAGGCGTGACATCGGTTGTGAAACCATATGAACCGCTAGGGGTGAAGCACAAATTTGTGATTTGCTTAATGAAAGTGGCCTTCGCATGCGTGACATGGGTTGTGAAACCATATGAACCACTAAGGTTGAAGCACAAATTTGTGATTTATTGAGTGAAAGTAGCCTTCGGAGGCATGACATGGGTTGTGAAACCATATGAACAACTAGGGTTGAAGCACAAATTTGTGATTTATTTTATGAAAGTGGCCTTCTGATGCGTGTGGATTGTAAAACCATATGAACCACTAAGGTCGAAGCACAAATTTGTGATTTATTGAATGAAAGTGGCCTTCGGATGCGTGACATGGATTGTGAAACCATATGAACCACTAAGGTTGAAGCACAAATTTGTGATTTATTGAATGAAAGTGGCCTTCTGATGCGTGTGGATTGTGAAACCATATGAACCACGAGGGTTGAAGCACAAATTTGTGATTTATTGAATGAAAGTGGCCTTTTGATGCGTGTGGATTGGGAAACCATATGAACCTCTAGGGTTGAAGCACAAATTTGTGATTTATTGAATGAAAGTGGCCTTTTGATGCGTGTGGATTGGGAAACCATATGAACCTCTAGGGTTGAAGCACAAATTTGTGATTTATTGAATGAAAGTGGCCTTTGGATGCGTGTGGATTGTGAAACCATATGAACCACTAGGGTTGAAGCACAAATTTGTGATTTATTGAATGAAAGTGGCCTTCGGATGCGTGTGGATTGGGAAACCATATGAACCTCGAGGGTTGAAGCACAAATTTGTGATTTATTGAATGAAAGTGGCCTTTGGATGCGTGTGGATTGTGAAACCATATGAACCTCTAGGGTTGAAGCACAAATTTGTGATTTATTGAATGAAAGTGGCCTTCGGATGCGTGTGGATTGGGAAACCATATGAACCTCTAGGGTTGAAGCACAAATTTGTGATTTATTGAATGAAAGTGGCCTTTTGATGCGTGTGGATTGGGAAACCATATGAACCTCGAGGGTTGAAGCACAAATTTGTGATTTATTGAATGAAAGTGGCCTTTGGATGCGTGTGGATTGTGAAACCATATGAACCACTAGGGTTGAAGCACAAATTTGTGATTTATTGAATGAAAGTGGCCTTCGGATGCGTGTGGATTGGGAAACCATATGAACCTCGAGGGTTGAAGCACAAATTTGTGATTTATTGAATGAAAGTGGCCTTTTGATGCGTGTGGATTGTGAAACCATATGAACCACTAGGGTTGAAGCACAAATTTGTGATTTATTGAATGAAAGTGGCCTTCGGATGCGTGTGGATTGGGAAACCATATGAACCTCGAGGGTTGAAGCACAAATTTGTGATTTATTGAATGAAAGTGGCCTTTTGATGCGTGTGGATTGTGAAACCATATGAACCACTAAGGTTGAAGCACAAATTTGTGATTTATTGAATGAAAGTGGCCTTCGGATGCGTGACATGGGTTGTGAAACCATATGAACCACTAGGGTTGAAGCACAAATTTGTGATTTATTGAATGAAAGTGGCCTTCGGATGCGTGTGGATTGGGAAACCATATGAACCTCGAGGGTTGAAGCACAAATTTGTGATTTATTGAATGAAAGTGGCCTTTTGATGCGTGTGGATTGTGAAACCATATGAACCACTAAGGTTGAAGCACAAATTTGTGATTTATTGAATGAAAGTGGCCTTCGGATGCGTGACATGGGTTGTGAAACCATATGAACCACTAGGGTTGAAGCACAAATTTGTGATTTATTGAATGAAAGTGGCCTTCGGATGCGTGACATGGGTTGTGAAACCATATGAACCACTAGGGTTGAAGCACAAATTTGTGATTTATTGAATGAAAGTGGCCTTCGGATGCGTGTGGATTGGGAAACCATATGAACCTCTAGGGTTGAAGCACAAATTTGTGATTTATTGAATGAAAGTGGCCTTTTGATGCGTGTGGATTGGGAAACCATATGAACCTCTAGGGTTGAAGCACAAATTTGTGATTTATTGAATGAAAGTGGCCTTCGGATGCGTGACATGGGTTGTGAAACCATATGAACCACTAGGGTTGAAGCACAAATTTGTGATTTATTGAATGAAAGTGGCCTTCGGATGCGTGTGGATTGGGAAACCATATGAACCTCTAGGGTTGAAGCACAAATTTGTGATTTATTGAATGAAAGTGGCCTTTTGATGCGTGTGGATTGGGAAACCATATGAACCACTAAGGTCGAAGCACAAATTTGTGATTTATTGAATGAAAGTGGCCTTCGGATGCGTGACATGGATTGTGAAACCATATGAACCACTAAGGTTGAAGCACAAATTTGTGATTTATTGAATGAAAGTGGCCTTCTGATGCGTGTGGATTGTGAAACCATATGAACCACGAGGGTTGAAGCACAAATTTGTGATTTATTGAATGAAAGTGGCCTTCGGATGCGTGACATGGATTGTGAAACCATATGAACCACTAAGGTTGAAGCACAAATTTGTGATTTATTGAATGAAAGTGGCCTTCTGATGCGTGTGGATTGTGAAACCATATGAACCACGAGGGTTGAAGCACAAATTTGTGATTTATTGAATGAAAGTGGCCTTTTGATGCGTGTGGATTGGGAAACCATATGAACCTCTAGGGTTGAAGCACAAATTTGTGATTTATTGAATGAAAGTGGCCTTTTGATGCGTGTGGATTGGGAAACCATATGAACCTCTAGGGTTGAAGCACAAATTTGTGATTTATTGAATGAAAGTGGCCTTTGGATGCGTGTGGATTGTGAAACCATATGAACCACTAGGGTTGAAGCACAAATTTGTGATTTATTGAATGAAAGTGGCCTTCGGATGCGTGTGGATTGGGAAACCATATGAACCTCGAGGGTTGAAGCACAAATTTGTGATTTATTGAATGAAAGTGGCCTTTGGATGCGTGTGGATTGTGAAACCATATGAACCTCTAGGGTTGAAGCACAAATTTGTGATTTATTGAATGAAAGTGGCCTTCGGATGCGTGTGGATTGGGAAACCATATGAACCTCTAGGGTTGAAGCATAAATTTGTGATTTATTGAATGAAAGTGGCCTTTTGATGCGTGTGGATTGGGAAACCATATGAACCTCGAGGGTTGAAGCACAAATTTGTGATTTATTAAATGAAAGTGGCCTTTGGATGCGTGTGGATTGTGAAACCATATGAACCACTAGGGTTGAAGCACAAATTTGTGATTTATTGAATGAAAGTGGCCTTCGGATGCGTGTGGATTGGGAAACCATATGAACCTCGAGGGTTGAAGCACAAATTTGTGATTTATTGAATGAAAGTGGCCTTTTGATGCGTGTGGATTATGAAACCATATGAACCACTAGGGTTGAAGCACAAATTTGTGATTTATTGAATGAAAATGGCCTTCGGATGCGTGTGGATTGGGAAACCATATGAACCTCGAGGGTTGAAGCACAAATTTGTGATTTATTGAATGAAAGTGGCCTTTTGATGCGTGTGGATTGTGAAACCATATGAACCACTAAGGTTGAAGCACAAATTTGTGATTTATTGAATGAAAGTGGCCTTCGGATGCGTGACATGGGTTGTGAAACCATATGAACCACTAGGGTTGAAGCACAAATTTGTGATTTATTGAATGAAAGTGGCCTTCGGATGCGTGACATGGGTTGTGAAACCATATGAACCACTAGGGTTGAAGCACAAATTTGTGATTTATTGAATGAAAGTGGCCTTCGGATGCGTGTGGATTGGGAAACCATATGAACCTCTAGGGTTGAAGCACAAATTTGTGATTTATTGAATGAAAGTGGCCTTTTGATGCGTGTGGATTGGGAAACCATATGAACCTCTAGGGTTGAAGCACAAATTTGTGATTTATTGAATGAAAGTGGCCTTCGGATGCGTGACATGGGTTGTGAAACCATATGAACCACTAGGGTTGAAGCACAAATTTGTGATTTATTGAATGAAAGTGGCCTTCGGATGCGTGACATGGGTTGTGAAACCATATGAACCACTAGGGTTGAAGCACAAATTTGTGATTTATTGAATGAAAGTGGCCTTCGGATGCGTGTGGATTGGGAAACCATATGAACCTCTAGGGTTGAAGCACAAATTTGTGATTTATTGAATGAAAGTGGCCTTTTGATGCGTGTGGATTGGGAAACCATATGAACCTCTAGGGTTGAAGCACAAATTTGTGATTTATTGAATGAAAGTGGCCTTCGGATGCGTGACATGGGTTGTGAAACCATATGAACCACTAGGGTTGAAGCACAAATTTGTGATTTATTGAATGAAAGTGGCCTTCGGATGCGTGTGGATTGGGAAACCATATGAACCTCTAGGGTTGAAGCACAAATTTGTGATTTATTGAATGAAAGTGGCCTTTTGATGCGTGTGGATTGGGAAACCATATGAACCACTAAGGTCGAAGCACAAATTTGTGATTTATTGAATGAAAGTGGCCTTCGGATGCGTGACATGGATTGTGAAACCATATGAACCACTAAGGTTGAAGCACAAATTTGTGATTTATTGAATGAAAGTGGCCTTCTGATGCGTGTGGATTGTGAAACCATATGAACCACGAGGGTTGAAGCACAAATTTGTGATTTATTGAATGAAAGTGGCCTTTTGATGCGTGTGGATTGTGTAACCATATGAACCACTAGGGTTGAAGCACAAATTTGTGATTTATTGAATGAAAGTGGCCTTGGGATGCGTGACATGGGTTGTGAAACCATATGAACCTCAAGGGTTGAAGCACAAATTTGTGATTTATTGAATGAAAGTGGCCTTTTGATGCGTGTGGATTGTGAAACCATATGAACCACTAGGGTTGAAGCACAAATTTGTGATTTATTGAATGAAAGTGGCCTTCGGATGCGTGACATGGGTTGTGAAACCATACGAACCACTAGGGTTGAAGCACAAATTTGTGATTTATTGAATGAAAGTGGCCTTCGGATGCGTGACATGGGTTGTGAAACCATATGAACCACTAGGGTTGAAGCACAAATTTGTGATTTATTGAATGAAAGTGGCCTTCGGATGCGTGACATGGGTTGTGAAACCATACGAACCACTAAGGTTGAAGTACAAATTTGTGATTTATTGAATGAAAGTGGCCTTCAAAGGCGTGACATGGGTTGTGAAACCATATGAACCGCTAGGGGTGAAGCACAAATTTGTGATTTGCTTAATGAAAGTGGCCTTCGGATGCGTGACATGGGTTGTGAAACCATATGAACCACTAAGGTTGAAGCACAAATTTGTGATTTATTGAGTGAAAGTGGCCTTCGGATGCGTGACATGGGTTGTGAAACCATATGAACCGCTAGGGGTGAAGCACAAATTTGTCATTTATTGAGTGAAAGTAGCCTTCGGAGACATGACATGGGTTGTGAAACCATATGAACAACTAGGGTTGAAGCACAAATTTGTGATTTATTGAATGAAAGTGGCCTTCGGAGGCATGACATGGGTTGTGAAACCATATGAACAACTAGGGTTGAAGCACAAATTTGTGATTTATTTTATGAAAGTGGCCTTCTGATGCGTGTGGATTGTAAAACCATATGAACCACTAAGGTCGAAGCACAAATTTGTGATTTATTGAATGAAAGTGGCCTTCGGATGCGTGACATGGATTGTGAAACCATATGAACCACTAAGGTTGAAGCACAAATTTGTGATTTATTGAATGAAAGTGGCCTTCTGATGCGTGTGGATTGTGAAACCATATGAACCACGAGGGTTGAAGCACAAATTTGTGATTTATTGAATGAAAGTGGCCTTCGGATGCGTGACATGGGTTGTGAAACCATATGAACCACTAGGGTTGAAGCACAAATTTGTGATTTATTGAATGAAAGTGGCCTTCGGATGCGTGTGGATTGGGAAACCATATGAACCTCTAGGGTTGAAGCACAAATTTGTGATTTATTGAATGAAAGTGGCCTTCGGATGCATGACATGGGTTGTGAAACCATACGAACCACTAAGGTTGAAGCACAAATTTGTGATTTATTGAATGAAAGTGGCCTTCAAAGGCGTGACATGGGTTGTGAAACCATATGAACCGCTAGGTGTGAAGCACAAATTTGTGATTTGCTTAATGAAAGTGGCCTTCGGATGCGTGACATGGGTTGTGAAACTATATGAACCACTAAGGTTGAAGCACAAATTTGTGATTTATTGAATGAAAGTAGCCTTCGGAGGCATGACATGGGTTGTGAAACCATATGAACAACTAGGGTTGAAGCACAAATTTGTGATTTATTGAATGAAAGTGGCCTTCGGATGCGTGTGGATTGGGAAACCATATGAACCTCTAGGGTTGAAGCACAAATTTGTGATTTATTGAATGAAAGTGGCCTTTTGATGCGTGTGGATTGGGAAACCATATGAACCTCGAGGGTTGAAGCACAAATTTGTGATTTATTGAATGAAAGTGGCCTTTGGATGCGTGTGGATTGTGAAACCATATGAACCACTAGGGTTGAAGCACAAATTTGTGATTTATTGAATGAAAGTGGCCTTCGGATTCGTGTGGATTGGGAAACCATATGAACCTCTAGGGTTGAAGCACAAATTTGTGATTTATTGAATGAAAGTGGCCTTTTGATGCGTGTGGATTGGGAAACCATATGAACCACTAGGGTTGAAGCACAAATTTGTGATTTATTGAATGAAAGTGGCCTTCGGATGCGTGACATGGGTTGTGAAACCATATGAACCACTAGGGTTGAAGCACAAATTTGTGATTTATTGAATGAAAGTGGCCTTCGGATGCGTGTGGATTGGGAAACCATATGAACCTCGAGGGTTGAAGCACAAATTTGTGATTTATTGAATGAAAGTGGCCTTTGGATGCGTGTGGATTGTGAAACCATATGAACAACTAGGGTTGAAGCACAAATTTGTGATTTATTGAATGAAAGTGGCCTTCGGATGCGTGTGGATTGGGAAACCATATGAACCTCGAGGGTTGAAGCACAAATTTGTGATTTATTGAATGAAAGTGGCCTTTTGATGCGTGTGGATTGTGAAACCATATGAACCACTAGGGTTGAAGCACAAATTTGTGATTTATTGAATGAAAGTGGCCTTCAAAGGCGTGACATGGGTTGTGAAACCATATGAACCGCTAGGTGTGAAGCACAAATTTGTGATTTGCTTAATGAAAGTGGCCTTCGGATGCGTGACATGGGTTGTGAAACTATATGAACCACTAAGGTTGAAGCACAAATTTGTGATTTATTGAATGAAAGTAGCCTTCGGAGGCATGACATGGGTTGTGAAACCATATGAACAACTAGGGTTGAAGCACAAATTTGTGATTTATTGAATGAAAGTGGCCTTCGGATGCGTGTGGATTGGGAAACCATATGAACCTCTAGGGTTGAAGCACAAATTTGTGATTTATTGAATGAAAGTGGCCTTTTGATGCGTGTGGATTGGGAAACCATATGAACCTCGAGGGTTGAAGCACAAATTTGTGATTTATTGAATGAAAGTGGCCTTTGGATGCGTGTGGATTGTGAAACCATATGAACCACTAGGGTTGAAGCACAAATTTGTGATTTATTGAATGAAAGTGGCCTTCGGATTCGTGTGGATTGGGAAACCATATGAACCTCTAGGGTTGAAGCACAAATTTGTGATTTATTGAATGAAAGTGGCCTTTTGATGCGTGTGGATTGTGAAACCATATGAACCACTAGGGTTGAAGCACAAATTTGTGATTTATTGAATGAAAGTGGCCTTCGGATGCGTGACATGGGTTGTGAAACCATATGAACCACTAGGGTTGAAGCACAAATTTGTGATTTATTGAATGAAAGTGGCCTTCGGATGCGTGTGGGTTGTGAAACCATATGAACAACTAGGGTTGAAGCACAAATTTGTGATTTATTGAATGAAAGTGGCCTTCGGATGCGTGACTTGGGTTGTGAAACCATATGAACCGCTAGGGGTGAAGCACAAATTTGTGATTTGCTTAATGAAAGTGGCCTTCGGATCCGTGACATGGGTTGTGAAACCATATGAACCACTAAGGTTGAAGCACAAATTTGTCATTTATTGAGTGAAAGTAGCCTTCGGAGACATGACATGGGTTGTGAAACCATATGAACAACTAGGGTTGAAGCACAAATTTGTGATTTATTGAATGAAAGTGGCCTTCGGAGGCATGACATGGGTTGTGAAACCATATGAACCACTAGGGTTGAAGCACAAATTTGTGATTTATTGAATGAAAGTGGCCTTCGGATGCGTGTGGGTTGTGAAACCATATGAACAACTAGGGTTGAAGCACAAATTTGTGATTTGCTGAATGAAAGTGGCCTTCGGATGCGTGACATGGGTTGTGAAACCATACGAACCACTAGGGTTGAAGCACAAATTTGTGATTTATTGAATGAAAGTGGCCTTTTGATGCGTGTGGATTGTGAAACCATATGAACCACTAGGGTTGAAGCACAAATTTGTGATTTATTGAATGAAAGTGGCCTTCGGATGCGTGACATGGGTTGTGAAACCATATGAACCGCTAGGGGTGAAGCACAAATTTGTCATTTATTGAGTGAAAGTAGCCTTCGGAGACATGACATGGGTTGTGAAACCATATGAACAACTAGGGTTGAAGCACAAATTTGTGATTTATTGAATGAAAGCGGCCTTCGGAGGCATGACATGGGTTGTGAAACCATATGAACCACTAGGGTTGAAGCACAAATTTGTGATTTATTGAATGAAAGTGGCCTTCGGATGCGTGTGGATTGGGAAACCATATGAACCTCTAGGGTTGAAGCACAAATTTGTGATTTATTGAATGAAAGTGGCCTTCGGAGGCATGACATGGGTTGTGAAACCATATGAACCACTAGGGTTGAAGCACAAATTTGTGATTTATTGAATGAAAGTGGCCTTCGGATGCGTGTGGATTGGGAAACCATATGAACCTCTAGGGTTGAAGCACAAATTTGTGATTTATTGAATGAAAGTGGCCTTTTGATGCGTGTGGATTGGGAAACCATATGAACCTCGAGGGTTGAAGCACAAATTTGTGATTTATTGAATGAAAGTGGCCTTTGGATGCGTGTGGATTGTGAAACCATATGAACCACTAGGGTTGAAGCACAAATTTGTGATTTATTGAATGAAAGTGGCCTTCGGATTCGTGTGGATTGGGAAACCATATGAACCTCTAGGGTTGAAGCACAAATTTGTGATTTATTGAATGAAAGTGGCCTTTTGATGCGTGTGGATTGGGAAACCATATGAACCACTAGGGTTGAAGCACAAATTTGTGATTTATTGAATGAAAGTGGCCTTCGGATGCGTGACATGGGTTGTGAAACCATATGAACCACTAGGGTTGAAGCACAAATTTGTGATTTATTGAATGAAAGTGGCCTTCGGATGCGTGTGGATTGGGAAACCATATGAACCTCTAGGGTTGAAGCACAAATTTGTGATTTATTGAATGAAAGTGGCCTTTTGATGCGTGTGGATTGGGAAACCATATGAACCTCGAGGGTTGAAGCACAAATTTGTGATTTATTGAATGAAAGTGGCCTTTGGATGCGTGTGGATTGTGAAACCATATGAACAACTAGGGTTGAAGCACAAATTTGTGATTTATTGAATGAAAGTGGCCTTCGGATGCGTGTGGATTGGGAAACCATATGAACCTCGAGGGTTGAAGCACAAATTTGTGATTTATTGAATGAAAGTGGCCTTTTGATGCGTGTGGATTGTGAAACCATATGAACCACTAGGGTTGAAGCACAAATTTGTGATTTATTGAATGAAAGTGGCGTTCGGATGCGTGACATGGGTTGTGAAACCATATGAACCACTAGGGTTGAAGCACAAATTTGTGATTTATTGAATGAAAGTGGCCTTCGGATGCGTGTGGATTGGGAAACCATATGAACCTCTAGGGTTGAAGCACAAATTTGTGATTTATTGAATGAAAGTGGCCTTTTGATGCGTGTGGATTGGGAAACCATATGAACCTCGAGGGTTGAAGCACAAATTTGTGATTTATTGAATGAAAGTGGCCTTTTGATGCGTGTGGATTGGGAAACCATATGAACCTCGAGGGTTGAAGCACAAATTTGTGATTTATTGAATGAAAGTGGCCTTTTGATGCGTGTGGATTGGGAAACCATATGAACCTCGAGGGTTGAAGCACAAATTTGTGATTTATTGAATGAAAGTGGCCTTTTGATGCATGTGGATTGTGAAACCATATGAACCACTAGGGTTGAAGCACAAATTTGTGATTTATTGAATGAAAGTGGCCTTCGGATGCGTGACATGGGTTGTGAAACCATATGAACCACTAGGGTTGAAGCACAAATTTGTGATTTATTGAATGAAAGTGGCCTTCGGATGCGTGTGGATTGGGAAACCATATGAACCTCTAGGGTTGAAGCACAAATTTGTGATTTATTGAATGAAAGTGGCCTTTTGATGCGTGTGGATTGGGAAACCATATGAACCTCGAGGGTTGAAGCACAAATTTGTGATTTATTGAATGAAAGTGGCCTTTGGATGCGTGTGGATTGTGAAACCATATGAACAACTAGGGTTGAAGCACAAATTTGTGATTTATTGAATGAAAGTGGCCTTCGGATGCGTGACATGGGTTGTGAAACCATATGAACCACTAGGGTTGAAGCACAAATTTGTGATTTATTGAATGAAAGTGGCCTTCGGATGCGTGTGGATTGGGAAACCATATGAACCTCTAGGGTTGAAGCACAAATTTGTGATTTATTGAATGAAAGTGGCCTTTTGATGCGTGTGGATTGGGAAACCATATGAACCTCGAGGGTTGAAGCACAAATTTGTGATTTATTGAATGAAAGTGGCCTTTTGATGCGTGTGGATTGGGAAACCATATGAACCTCGAGGGTTGAAGCACAAATTTGTGATTTATTGAATGAAAGTGGCCTTTTGATGCGTGTGGATTGTGAAACCATATGAACCACTAGGGTTGAAGCACAAATTTGTGATTTATTGAATGAAAGTGGCCTTCGGATGCGTGACATGGGTTGTGAAACCATATGAACCACTAGGGTTGAAGCACAAATTTGTGATTTATTGAATGAAAGTGGCCTTCGGATGCGTGACATGGGTTGTGAAACCATATGAACCACTAGGGTTGAAGCACAAATTTGTGATTTATTGAATGAAAGTGGCCTTCGGATGCGTGACATGGGTTGTGAAACCATATGAACCACTAGGGTTGAAGCACAAATTTGTGATTTATTGAATGAAAGTGGCCTTCGGATGCGTGTGGATTGGGAAACCATATGAACCTCTAGGGTTGAAGCACAAATTTGTGATTTATTGAATGAAAGTAGCCTTTTGATGCGTGTGGATTTGGAAACCATATGAACCACTAAGGTCGAAGCACAAATTTGTGATTTATTGAATGAAAGTGGCCTTCGGATGCGTGACATGGATTGTGAAACCATATGAACCACTAAGGTTGAAGCACAAATTTGTGATTTATTGAATGAAAGTGGCCTTCGGATGCGTGTGGATTGGGAAACCATATGAACCTCTAGGGTTGAAGCACAAATTTGTGATTTATTGAATGAAAGTGGCCTTTTGATGCGTGTGGATTGGGAAACCATATGAACCTCGAGGGTTGAAGCACAAATTTGTGATTTATTGAATGAAAGTGGCCTTTGGATGCGTGTGGATTGTGAAACCATATGAACCACTAGGGTTGAAGCACAAATTTGTGATTTATTGAATGAAAGTGGCCTTCGGATTCGTGTGGATTGGGAAACCATATGAACCTCTAGGGTTGAAGCACAAATTTGTGATTTATTGAATGAAAGTGGCCTTTTGATGCGTGTGGATTGGGAAACCATATGAACCTCGAGGGTTGAAGCACAAATTTGTGATTTATTGAATGAAAGTGGCCTTTTGATGCGTGTGGATTGGGAAACCATATGAACCTCGAGGGTTGAAGCACAAATTTGTGATTTATTGAATGAAAGTGGCCTTTTGATGCGTGTGGATTGTGAAACCATATGAACCACTAGGGTTGAAGCACAAATTTGTGATTTATTGAATGAAAGTGGCCTTCGGATGCGTGACATGGGTTGTGAAACCATATGAACCACTAGGGTTGAAGCACAAATTTGTGATTTATTGAATGAAAGTGGCCTTCGGATGCGTGTGGATTGGGAAACCATATGAACCTCTAGGGTTGAAGCACAAATTTGTGATTTATTGAATGAAAGTGGCCTTTTGATGCGTGTGGATTGGGAAACCATATGAACCTCGAGGGTTGAAGCACAAATTTGTGATTTATTGAATGAAAGTGGCCTTTTGATGCGTGTGGATTGGGAAACCATATGAACCACTAGGGTTGAAGCACAAATTTGTGATTTATTGAATGAAAGTGGCCTTCGGATGCGTGACATGGGTTGTGAAACCATATGAACCACTAGGGTTGAAGCACAAATTTGTGATTTATTGAATGAAAGTGGCCTTCGGATGCGTGACATGGGTTGTGAAACCATATGAACCACTAGGGTTGAAGCACAAATTTGTGATTTATTGAATGAAAGTGGCCTTCGGATGCGTGACATGGGTTGTGAAACCATATGAACCACTAGGGTTGAAGCACAAATTTGTGATTTATTGAATGAAAGTGGCCTTCGGATGCGTGACATGGGTTGTGAAACCATATGAACCACTAGGGTTGAAGCACAAATTTGTGATTTATTGAATGAAAGTGGCCTTCGGATGCGTGTGGATTGGGAAACCATATGAACCTCTAGGGTTGAAGCACAAATTTGTGATTTATTGAATGAAAGTGGCCTTTTGATGCGTGTGGATTGGGAAACCATATGAACCACTAAGGTCGAAGCACAAATTTGTGATTTATTGAATGAAAGTGGCCTTCGGATGCGTGACATGGATTGTGAAACCATATGAACCACTAAGGTTGAAGCACAAATTTGTGATTTATTGAATGAAAGTGGCCTTCTGATGCGTGTGGATTGTGAAACCATATGAACCACGAGGGTTGAAGCACAAATTTGTGATTTATTGAATGAAAGTGGCCTTTTGATGCGTGTGGATTGTGTAACCATATGAACCACTAGGGTTGAAGCACAAATTTGTGATTTATTGAATGAAAGTGGCCTTGGGATGCGTGACATGGGTTGTGAAACCATATGAACCTCAAGGGTTGAAGCACAAATTTGTGATTTATTGAATGAAAGTGGCCTTTTGATGCGTGTGGATTGTGAAACCATATGAACCACTAGGGTTGAAGCACAAATTTGTGATTTATTGAATGAAAGTGGCCTTCGGATGCGTGACATGGGTTGTGAAACCATACGAACCACTAGGGTTGAAGCACAAATTTGTGATTTATTGAATGAAAGTGGCCTTCGGATGCGTGACATGGGTTGTGAAACCATATGAACCACTAGGGTTGAAGCACAAATTTGTGATTTATTGAATGAAAGTGGCCTTCGGATGCGTGACATGGGTTGTGAAACCATACGAACCACTAAGGTTGAAGCACAAATTTGTGATTTATTGAATGAAAGTGGCCTTCAAAGGCGTGACATCGGTTGTGAAACCATATGAACCGCTAGGGGTGAAGCACAAATTTGTGATTTGCTTAATGAAAGTGGCCTTCGGATGCGTGACATGGGTTGTGAAACCATATGAACCAGTAAGGTTGAAGCACAAATTTGTGATTTATTGAGTGAAAGTAGCCTTCGGAGGCATGACATGGGTTGTGAAACCATATGAACAACTAGGGTTGAAGCACAAATTTGTGATTTATTTTATGAAAGTGGCCTTCTGATGCGTGTGGATTGTAAAACCATATGAACCACTAAGGTCGAAGCACAAATTTGTGATTTATTGAATGAAAGTGGCCTTCGGATGCGTGACATGGATTGTGAAACCATATGAACCACTAAGGTTGAAGCACAAATTTGTGATTTATTGAATGAAAGTGGCCTTCTGATGCGTGTGGATTGTGAAACCATATGAACCACGAGGGTTGAAGCACGAATTTGTGATTTATTGAATGAAAGTGGCCTTTTGATGCGTGTGGATTGTGTAACCATATGAACCACTAGGGTTGAAGCACAAATTTGTGATTTATTGAATGAAAGTGGCCTTGGGATGCGTGACATGGGTTGTGAAACCATATGAACCTCAAGGGTTGAAGCACAAATTTGTGATTTATTGAATGAAAGTGGCCTTTTGATGCGTGTGGATTGTGAAACCATATGAACCACTAGGGTTGAAGCACAAATTTGTGATTTATTGAATGAAAGTGGCCTTCGGATGCGTGACATGGGTTGTGAAACCATACGAACCACTAGGGTTGAAGCACAAATTTGTGATTTATTGAATGAAAGTGGCCTTCGGATGCGTGACATGGGTTGTGAAACCATATGAACCACTAGGGTTGAAGCACAAATTTGTGATTTATTGAATGAAAGTGGCCTTCGGATGCGTGACATGGGTTGTGAAACCATACGAACCACTAAGGTTGAAGCACAAATTTGTGATTTATTGAATGAAAGTGGCCTTCAAAGGCGTGACATCGGTTGTGAAACCATATGAACCGCTAGGGGTGAAGCACAAATTTGTGATTTGCTTAATGAAAGTGGCCTTCGGATGCGTGACATGGGTTGTGAAACCATATGAACCAGTAAGGTTGAAGCACAAATTTGTGATTTATTGAGTGAAAGTAGCCTTCGGAGGCATGACATGGGTTGTGAAACCATATGAACAACTAGGGTTGAAGCACAAATTTGTGATTTATTTTATGAAAGTGGCCTTCTGATGCGTGTGGATTGTAAAACCATATGAACCACTAAGGTCGAAGCACAAATTTGTGATTTATTGAATGAAAGTGGCCTTCGGATGCGTGACATGGATTGTGAAACCATATGAACCACTAAGGTTGAAGCACAAATTTGTGATTTATTGAATGAAAGTGGCCTTCTGATGCGTGTGGATTGTGAAACCATATGAACCACGAGGGTTGAAGCACGAATTTGTGATTTATTGAATGAAAGTGGCCTTTTGATGCGTGTGGATTGTGTAACCATATGAACCACTAGGGTTGAAGCACAAATTTGTGATTTATTGAATGAAAGTGGCCTTGGGATGCGTGACATGGGTTGTGAAACCATATGAACCTCAAGGGTTGAAGCACAAATTTGTGATTTATTGAATGAAAGTGGCCTTTTGATGCGTGTGGATTGTGAAACCATATGAACCACTAGGGTTGAAGCACAAATTTGTGATTTATTGAATGAAAGTGGCCTTCGGATGCGTGACATGGGTTGTGAAACCATACGAACCACTAGGGTTGAAGCACAAATTTGTGATTTATTGAATGAAACTGGCCTTCGGATGCGTGACATGGGTTGTGAAACCATATGAACCACTAGGGTTGAAGCACAAATTTGTGATTTATTGAATGAAAGTGGCCTTCGGATGCGTGACATGGGTTGTGAAACCATACGAACCACTAAGGTTGAAGCACAAATTTGTGATTTATTGAATGAAAGTGGCCTTCAAAGGCGTGACATCGGTTGTGAAACCATATGAACCGCTAGGGGTGAACCACAAATTTGTGATTTGCTTAATGAAAGTGGCCTACGGATGCGTGACATGGGTTGTGAAACCATATGAACCACTAAGGTTGAAGCACAAATTTGTGATTTATTGAGTGAAAGTAGCCTTCGGAGGCATGACATGGGTTGTGAAACCATATGAACAACTAGGGTTGAAGCACAAATTTGTGATTTATTTTATGAAAGTGGCCTTCTGATGCGTGTGGATTGTAAAACCATATGAACCACTAAGGTCGAAGCACAAATTTGTGATTTATTGAATGAAAGTGGCCTTCGGATGCGTGACATGGATTGTGAAACCATATGAACCACTAAGGTTGAAGCACAAATTTGTGATTTATTGAATGAAAGTGGCCTTCTGATGCGTGTGGATTGTGAAACCATATGAACCACGAGGGTTGAAGCACAAATTTGTGATTTATTGAATGAAAGTGGCCTTTTGATGCGTGTGGATTGGGAAACCATATGAACCTCTAGGGTTGAAGCACAAATTTGTGATTTATTGAATGAAAGTGGCCTTTTGATGCGTGTGGATTGGGAAACCATATGAACCTCTAGGGTTGAAGCACAAATTTGTGATTTATTGAATGAAAGTGGCCTTCTGATGCGTGTGGATTGTAAAACCATATGAACCACTAGGGTTGAAGCACAAATTTGTGATTTATTGAATGAAAGTGGCCTTCGGATGCGTGACATGGGTTGTGAAACCATACGAACCACTAAGGTTGAAGCACAAATTTGTGATTTATTGAATGAAAGTGGCCTTCAAAGGCGTGACATGGGTTGTGAAACCATATGAACCGCTAGGGGTGAAGCACAAATTTGTGATTTGCTTAATGAAAGTGGCCTTCGGATGCGTGACATGGGTTGTGAAACTATATGAACCACTAAGGTTGAAGCACAAATTTGTGATTTATTGAATGAAAGTAGCCTTCGGAGGCATGACATGGGTTGTGAAACCATATGAACAACTAGGGTTGAAGCACAAATTTGTGATTTATTGAATGAAAGTGGCCTTCGGATGCGTGTGGATTGGGAAACCATATGAACCTCTAGGGTTGAAGCACAAATTTGTGATTTATTGAATGAAAGTGGCCTTTGGATGCGTGTGGATTGTGAAACCATATGAACCACTAGGGTTGAAGCACAAATTTGTGATTTATTGAATGAAAGTGGCCTTCGGATTCGTGTGGATTGGGAAACCATATGAACCTCTAGGGTTGAAGCACAAATTTGTGATTTATTGAATGAAAGTGGCCTTTTGATGCGTGTGGATTGTGAAACCATATGAACCACTAAGGTCGAAGCACAAATTTGTGATTTATTGAATGAAAGTGGCCTTCGGATGCGTGACATGGGTTGTGAAACCATATGAACCACTAGGGTTGAAGCACAAATTTGTGATTTATTGAATGAAAGTGGCCTTCGGATGCGTGTGGATTGGGAAACCATATGAACCTGTAGGGTTGAAGCACAAATTTGTGATTTATTGAATGAAAGTGGCCTTTTGATGCGTGTGGATTGGGAAACCATATGAACCTCGAGGGTTGAAGCACAAATTTGTGATTTATTGAATGAAAGTGGCCTTTTGATGCGTGTGGATTGGGAAACCATATGAACCTCGAGGGTTGAAGCACAAATTTGTGATTTATTGAATGAAAGTGGCCTTTTGATGCGTGTGGATTGTGAAACCATATGAACCACTAGGGTTGAAGCACAAATTTGTGATTTATTGAATGAAAGTGGCCTTCGGATGCGTGACATGGGTTGTGAAACCATATGAACCACTAGGGTTGAAGCACAAATTTGTGATTTATTGAATGAAAGTGGCCTTCGGATGTGTGTGGATTGGGAAACCATATGAACCTCTAGGGTTGAAGCACAAATTTGTGATTTATTGAATGAAAGTGGCCTTTTGATGCGTGTGGATTGGGAAACCATATGAACCACTAGGGTTGAAGCACAAATTTGTGATTTATTGAATGAAAGTGGCCTTCGGATGCGTGACATGGGTTGTGAAACCATATGAACCACTAGGGTTGAAGCACAAATTTGTGATTTATTGAATGAAAGTGGCCTTCGGATGCGTGTGGATTGGGAAACCATATGAACCTCTAGGGTTGAAGCACAAATTTGTGATTTATTGAATGAAAGTGGCTTTTTGATGCGTGTGGATTGGGAAACCATATGAACCTCGAGGGTTGAAGCACAAATTTGTGATTTATTGAATGAAAGTGGCCTTTTGATGCGTGTGGATTGGGAAACCATATGAACCTCGAGGGTTGAAGCACAAATTTGTGATTTATTGAATGAAAGTGGCATTTTGATGCGTGTGGATTGTGAAACCATATGAACCACTAGGGTTGAAGCACAAATTTGTGATTTATTGAATGAAAGTGGCCTTTTGATGCGTGTGGATTGTGAAACCATATGAACCACTAGGGTTGAAGCACAAATTTGTGATTTATTGAATGAAAGTGGCCTTCGGATGCGTGTGGATTGGGAAACCATATGAACCTCTAGGGTTGAAGCACAAATTTGTGATTTATTGAATGAAAGTGGCCTTCTGATGCGTGTGGATTGTGAAACCATATGAACCACGAGGGTTGAAGCACAAATTTGTGATTTATTGAATGAAAGTGGCCTTTTGATGCGTGTGGATTGTGAAACCATATGAACCACTAGGGTTGAAGCACAAATTTGTGATTTATTGAATGAAAGTGGCCTTCGGATGCGTGTGGATTGGGAAACCATATGAACCTCTAGGGTTGAAGCACAAATTTGTGATTTATTGAATGAAAGTGGCCTTCTGATGCGTGTGGATTGTGAAACCATATGAACCACGAGGGTTGAAGCACAAATTTGTGATTTATTGAATGAAAGTGGCCTTTTGATGCGTGTGGATTGTGAAACCATATGAACCACTAGGGTTGAAGCACAAATTTGTGATTTATTGAATGAAAGTGGCCTTCGGATGCGTGTGGATTGGGAAACCATATGAACCTCTAGGGTTGAAGCACAAATTTGTGATTTATTGAATGAAAGTGGCCTTTTGATGCGTGTGGATTGGGAATCCATATGAACCACTAAGGTCGAAGCACAAATTTGTGATGTATTGAATGAAAGTGGCCTTCGGATGCGTGACATGGATTGTGAAACCATATGAACCACTAAGGTTGAAGCACAAATTTGTGATTTATTGAATGAAAGTGGCCTTCTGATGCGTGTGGATTGTGAAACCATATGAACCACGAGGGTTGAAGCACAAATTTGTGATTTATTGAATGAAAGTGGCCTTTTGATGCGTGTGGATTGGGAAACCATATGAACCACTAGGGTTGAAGCACAAATTTGTGATTTATTGAATGAAAGTGGCCTTCGGATGCGTGACATGGGTTGTGAAACCATATGAACCACTAGGGTTGAAGCACAAATTTGTGATTTATTGAATGAAAGTGGCCTTCGGATTCGTGTGGATTGGGAAACCATATGAACCTCAAGGGTTGAAGCACAAATTTGTGATTTATTGAATGAAAGTGGCCTTTTGATGCGTGTGGATTGTGAAACCATATGAACCACTAGGGTTGAAGCACAAATTTGTGATTTATTGAATGAAAGTGTCCTTCGGATGCGTGACATGGGTTGTGAAACCATACGAACCACTAGGGTTGAAGCACAAATTTGTGATTTATTGAATGAAAGTGGCCTTCGGATGCGTGACATGGGTTGTGAAACCATATGAACCACTAGGGTTGAAGCACAAATTTGTGATTTATTGAATGAAAGTGGCCTTCGGATGCGTGACATGGGTTGTGAAACCATACGAACCACTAAGGTTGAAGCACAAATTTGTGATTTATTGAATGAAAGTGGCCTTCAAAGGCGTGACATCGGTTGTGAAACCATATGAACCGCTAGGGGTGAAGCACAAATTTGTGATTTGCTTAATGAAAGTGGCCTTCGGATGCGTGACATGGGTTGTGAAACCATATGAACCACTAAGGTTGAAGCACAAATTTGTGATTTATTGAGTGAAAGTAGCCTTCGGAGGCATGACATGGGTTGTGAAACCATATGAACAACTAGGGTTGAAGCACAAATTTGTGATTTATTTTATGAAAGTGGCCTTCTGATGCGTGTGGATTGTAAAACCATATGAACCACTAAGGTCGAAGCACAAATTTGTGATTTATTGAATGAAAGTGGCCTTCGGATGCGTGACATGGATTGTGAAACCATATGAACCACTAAGGTTGAAGCACAAATTTGTGATTTATTGAATGAAAGTGGCCTTCTGATGCGTGTGGATTGTGAAACCATATGAACCACGAGGGTTGAAGCACAAATTTGTGATTTATTGAATGAAAGTGGCCTTTTGATGCGTGTGGATTGGGAAACCATATGAACCTCTAGGGTTGAAGCACAAATTTGTGATTTATTGAATGAAAGTGGCCTTTTGATGCGTGTGGATTGGGAAACCATATGAACCTCTAGGGTTGAAGCACAAATTTGTGATTTATTGAATGAAAGTGGCCTTCTAATGCGTGTGGATTGTAAAACCATATGAACCACTAGGGTTGAAGCACAAATTTGTGATTTATTGAATGAAAGTGGCCTTCGGATGCGTGTGGATTGGGAAACCATATGAACCTCTAGGGTTGAAGCACAAATTTGTGATTTATTGAATGAAAGTAGCTTTCGGATGCGTGTGGGTTGTGAAACCATATAAACCACTAGGGTTGAAGCACAAATTTGTGATTTATTGAATGAAAGTGGCCTTCGGAGGCATGACATGGGTTGTGAAACCATATGAACCACTAGGGTTGAAGCACAAATTTGTGATTTATTGAATGAAAGTGGCCTTCGGATGCGTGTGGGTTGTGAAACCATATGAACAACTAGGGTTGAAGCACAAATTTGTGATTTGCTGAATGAAAGTGGCCTTCGGATGCGTGACATGGGTTGTGAAACCATACGAACCACTAGGGTTGAAGCACAAATTTGTGATTTATTGAATGAAAGTGGCCTTTTGATGCGTGTGGATTGTGAAACCATATGAACCACTAGGGTTGAAGCACAAATTTGTGATTTATTGAATGAAAGTGGCCTTCGGATGCGTGACATGGGTTGTGAAACCATATGAACCGCTAGGGGTGAAGCACAAATTTGTGATTTGCTTAATGAAAGTGGCCTTCGGATCCGTGACATGGGTTGTGAAACCATATGAACCACTAAGGTTGAAGCACAAATTTGTCATTTATTGAGTGAAAGTAGCCTTCGGAGGCATGACATGGGTTGTGAAACCATATGAACAACTAGGGTTGAAGCACAAATTTGTGATTTATTGAATGAAAGTGGCCTTCGGAGGCATGACATGGGTTGTGAAACCATATGAACCACTAGGGTTGAAGCACAAATTTGTGATTTATTGAATGAAAGTGGCCTTCGGATGCGTGTGGATTGGGAAACCATATGAACCTCTAGGGTTGAAGCACAAATTTGTGATTTATTGAATGAAAGTGGCCTTTTGATGCGTGTGGATTGGGAAACCATATGAACCTCTAGGGTTGAAGCACAAATTTGTGATTTATTGAATGAAAGTGGCCTTTTGATGCGTGTGGATTGGGAAACCATATGAACCACTAGGGTTGAAGCACAAATTTGTGATTTATTGAATGAAAGTGGCCTTCGGATGCGTGACATGGGTTGTGAAACCATATGAACCACTAGGGTTGAAGCACAAATTTGTGATTTATTGAATGAAAGTGGCCTTCGGATGCGTGTGGATTGGGAAACCATATGAACCTCTAGGGTTGAAGCACAAATTTGTGATTTATTGAATGAAAGTGGCCTTTTGATGCGTGTGGATTGGGAAACCATATGAACCACTAGGGTTGAAGCACAAATTTGTGATTTATTGAATGAAAGTGGCCTTCAGATGCGTGACATGGGTTGTGAAACCATATGAACCACTAGGGTTGAAGCACAAATTTGTGATTTATTGAATGAAAGTGGCCTTCGGATGCGTGACATGGGTTGTGAAACCATATGAACCACTAGGGTTGAAGCACAAATTTGTGATTTATTGAATGAAAGTGGCCTTCGGATGCGTGTGGATTGGGAAACCATATGAACCTCTAGGGTTGAAGCACAAATTTGTGATTTATTGAATGAAAGTGGCCTTTTGATGCGTGTGGATTGGGAAACCATATGAACCACTAGGGTTGAAGCACAAATTTGTGATTTATTGAATGAAAGTGGCCTTCGGATGCGTGACATGGGTTGTGAAACCATATGAACCACTAGGGTTGAAGCACAAATTTGTGATTTATTGAATGAAAGTGGCCTTCGGATACGTGTGGATTGGGAAACCATATGAACCTCTAGGGTTGAAGCACAAATTTGTGATTTATTGAATGAAAGTGGCCTTTTGATGCGTGTGGATTGTGTAACCATATGAACCACTAGGGTTGAAGCACAAATTTGTGATTTATTGAATGAAAGTGGCCTTGGGATGCGTGACATGGGTTGTGAAACCATATGAACCTCAAGGGTTGAAGCACAAATTTGTGATTTATTGAATGAAAGTGGCCTTTTGATGCGTGTGGATTGTGAAACCATATGAACCACTAGGGTTGAAGCACAAATTTGTGATTTATTGAATGAAAGTGGCCTTCGGATGCGTGACATGGGTTGTGAAACCATACGAACCACTAGGGTTGAAGCACAAATTTGTGATTTATTGAATGAAAGTGGCCTTCGGATGCGTGACATGGGTTGTGAAACCATATGAACCACTAGGGTTGAAGCACAAATTTGTGATTTATTGAATGAAAGTGGCCTTCGGATGCGTGACATGGGTTGTGAAACCATACGAACCACTAAGGTTGAAGCACAAATTTGTGATTTATTGAATGAAAGTGGCCTTCGGATGCGTGACATGGGTTGTGAAACCATATGAACCACTAGGGTTGAAGCACAAATTTGTGATTTATTGAATGAAAGTGGCCTTCGGATGCGTGACATGGGTTGTGAAACCATACGAACCACTAAGGTTGAAGCACAAATTTGTGATTTATTGAATGAAAGTGGCCTTCAAAGGCGTGACATCGGTTGTGAAACCATATGAACCGCTAGGGGTGAAGCACAAATTTGTGATTTGCTTAATGAAAGTGGCCTTCGGATGCGTGACATGGGTTGTGAAACCATATGAACCACTAAGGTTGAAGCACAAATTTGTGATTTATTGAGTGAAAGTAGCCTTCGGAGGCATGACATGGGTTGTGAAACCATATGAACAACTAGGGTTGAAGCACAAATTTGTGATTTATTTTATGAAAGTGGCCTTCTGATGCGTGTGGATTGTAAAACCATATGAACCACTAAGGTCGAAGCACAAATTTGTGATTTATTGAATGAAAGTGGCCTTCGGATGCGTGACATGGATTGTGAAACCATATGAACCACTAAGGTTGAAGCACAAATTTGTGATTTATTGAATGAAAGTGGCCTTCTGATGCGTGTGGATTGTGAAACCATATGAACCACGAGGGTTGAAGCACAAATTTGTGATTTATTGAATGAAAGTGGCCTTTTGATGCGTGTGGATTGGGAAACCATATGAACCTCTAGGGTTGAAGCACAAATTTGTGATTTATTGAATGAAAGTGGCCTTTTGATGCGTGTGGATTGGGAAACCATATGAACCTCTAGGGTTGAAGCACAAATTTGTGATTTATTGAATGAAAGTGGCCTTCTAATGCGTGTGGATTGTAAAACCATATGAACCACTAGGGTTGAAGCACAAATTTGTGATTTATTGAATGAAAGTGGCCTTCGGATGCGTGTGGATTGGGAAACCATATGAACCTCTAGGGTTGAAGCACAAATTTGTGATTTATTGAATGAAAGTAGCTTTCGGATGCGTGTGGGTTGTGAAACCATATAAACCACTAGGGTTGAAGCACAAATTTGTGATTTATTGAATGAAAGTGGCCTTCGGAGGCATGACATGGGTTGTGAAACCATATGAACCACTAGGGTTGAAGCACAAATTTGTGATTTATTGAATGAAAGTGGCCTTCGGATGTGTGTGGGTTGTGAAACCATATGAACAACTAGGGTTGAAGCACAAATTTGTGATTTGCTGAATGAAAGTGGCCTTCGGATGCGTGACATGGGTTGTGAAACCATACGAACCACTAGGGTTGAAGCACAAATTTGTGATTTATTGAATGAAAGTGGCCTTTTGATGCGTGTGGATTGTGAAACCATATGAACCACTAGGGTTGAAGCACAAATTTGTGATTTATTGAATGAAAGTGGCCTTCGGATGCGTGACATGGGTTGTGAAACCATATGAACCGCTAGGGGTGAAGCACAAATTTGTGATTTGCTTAATGAAAGTGGCCTTCGGATCCGTGACATGGGTTGTGAAACCATATGAACCACTAAGGTTGAAGCACAAATTTGTCATTTATTGAGTGAAAGTAGCCTTCGGAGGCATGACATGGGTTGTGAAACCATATGAACAACTAGGGTTGAAGCACAAATTTGTGATTTATTGAATGAAAGTGGCCTTCGGAGGCATGACATGGGTTGTGAAACCATATGAACCACTAGGGTTGAAGCACAAATTTGTGATTTATTGAATGAAAGTGGCCTTCGGATGCGTGTGGATTGGGAAACCATATGAACCTCTAGGGTTGAAGCACAAATTTGTGATTTATTGAATGAAAGTGGCCTTTTGATGCGTGTGGATTGGGAAACCATATGAACCTCTAGGGTTGAAGCACAAATTTGTGATTTATTGAATGAAAGTGGCCTTTTGATGCGTGTGGATTGGGAAACCATATGAACCACTAGGGTTGAAGCACAAATTTGTGATTTATTGAATGAAAGTGGCCTTCGGATGCGTGACATGGGTTGTGAAACCATATGAACCACTAGGGTTGAAGCACAAATTTGTGATTTATTGAATGAAAGTGGCCTTCGGATGCGTGTGGATTGGGAAACCATATGAACCTCTAGGGTTGAAGCACAAATTTGTGATTTATTGAATGAAAGTGGCCTTTTGATGCGTGTGGATTGGGAAACCATATGAACCACTAGGGTTGAAGCACAAATTTGTGATTTATTGAATGAAAGTGGCCTTCAGATGCGTGACATGGGTTGTGAAACCATATGAACCACTAGGGTTGAAGCACAAATTTGTGATTTATTGAATGAAAGTGGCCTTCGGATGCGTGACATGGGTTGTGAAACCATATGAACCACTAGGGTTGAAGCACAAATTTGTGATTTATTGAATGAAAGTGGCCTTCGGATGCGTGTGGATTGGGAAACCATATGAACCTCTAGGGTTGAAGCACAAATTTGTGATTTATTGAATGAAAGTGGCCTTTTGATGCGTGTGGATTGGGAAACCATATGAACCACTAGGGTTGAAGCACAAATTTGTGATTTATTGAATGAAAGTGGCCTTCGGATGCGTGACATGGGTTGTGAAACCATATGAACCACTAGGGTTGAAGCACAAATTTGTGATTTATTGAATGAAAGTGGCCTTCGGATACGTGTGGATTGGGAAACCATATGAACCTCTAGGGTTGAAGCACAAATTTGTGATTTATTGAATGAAAGTGGCCTTTTGATGCGTGTGGATTGTGTAACCATATGAACCACTAGGGTTGAAGCACAAATTTGTGATTTATTGAATGAAAGTGGCCTTGGGATGCGTGACATGGGTTGTGAAACCATATGAACCTCAAGGGTTGAAGCACAAATTTGTGATTTATTGAATGAAAGTGGCCTTTTGATGCGTGTGGATTGTGAAACCATATGAACCACTAGGGTTGAAGCACAAATTTGTGATTTATTGAATGAAAGTGGCCTTCGGATGCGTGACATGGGTTGTGAAACCATACGAACCACTAGGGTTGAAGCACAAATTTGTGATTTATTGAATGAAAGTGGCCTTCGGATGCGTGACATGGGTTGTGAAACCATATGAACCACTAGGGTTGAAGCACAAATTTGTGATTTATTGAATGAAAGTGGCCTTCGGATGCGTGACATGGGTTGTGAAACCATACGAACCACTAAGGTTGAAGCACAAATTTGTGATTTATTGAATGAAAGTGGCCTTCAAAGGCGTGACATCGGTTGTGAAACCATATGAACCGCTAGGGGTGAAGCATAAATTTGTGATTTGCTTAATGAAAGTGGCCTTCGGATGCGTGACATGGGTTGTCAAACCATATGAACCACTAAGGTTGAAGCACAAATTTGTGATTTATTGAGTGAAAGTAGCCTTCGGAAGCATGACATGGGTTGTGAAACCATATGAACAACTAGGGTTGAAGCACAAATTTGTGATTTATTTTATGAAAGTGGCCTTCTGATGCGTGTGGATTGTAAAACCATATGAACAACTAGGGTTGAAGCACAAATTTGTGATTTATTGAATGAAAGTGGCCTTCGGATGCGTGACATGGATTGTGAAACCATATGAACCACTAAGGTTGAAGCACAAATTTGTGATTTATTGAATGAAAGTGGCCTTCTGATGCGTGTGGATTGTGAAACCATATGAACCACGAGGGTTGAAGCACAAATTTGTGATTTATTGAATGAAAGTGGCCTTTTGATGCGTGTGGATTGGGAAACCATATGAACCTCTAGGGTTGAAGCACAAATTTGTGATTTATTGAATGAAAGTGGCCTTTTGATGCGTGTGGATTGGGAAACCATATGAACCTCTAGGGTTGAAGCACAAATTTGTGATTTATTGAATGAAAGTGGCCTTCTAATGCGTGTGGATTGTAAAACCATATGAACCACTAGGGTTGAAGCACAAATTTGTGATTTATTGAATGAAAGTGGCCTTCGGATGCGTGACATGGGTTGTGAAACCATACGAACCACTAAGGTTGAAGCACAAATTTGTGATTTATTGAATGAAAGTGGCCTTCAAAGGCGTGACATGGGTTGTGAAACCATATGAACCGCTAGGGGTGAAGCACAAATTTGTGATTTGCTTAATGAAAGTGGCCTTCGGATGCGTGACATGGGTTGTGAAACTATATGAACCACTAAGGTTGAAGCACAAATTTGTGATTTATTGAATGAAAGTAGCCTTCGGAGGCATGACATGGGTTGTGAAACCATATGAACAACTAGGGTTGAAGCACAAATTTGTGATTTATTGAATGAAAGTGGCCTTCGGATGCGTGTGGATTGGGAAACCATATGAACCTCTAGGGTTGAAGCACAAATTTGTGATTTATTGAATGAAAGTGGCCTTTGGATGCGTGTGGATTGGGAAACCATATGAACCTCTAGGGTTGAAGCACAAATTTGTGATTTATTGAATGAAAGTAGCTTTCGGATGCGTGTGGGTTGTGAAACCATATAAACCACTAGGGTTGAAGCACAAATTTGTGATTTATTGAATGAAAGTGGCCTTCGGAGGCATGACATGGGTTGTGAAACCATATGAACCACTAGGGTTGAAGCACAAATTTGTGATTTATTGAATGAAAGTGGCCTTCGGATGCGTGTGGGTTGTGAAACCATATGAACAACTAGGGTTGAAGCACAAATTTGTGATTTGCTGAATGAAAGTGGCCTTCGGATGCGTGACATGGGTTGTGAAACCATACGAACCACTAGGGTTGAAGCACAAATTTGTGATTTATTGAATGAAAGTGGCCTTTTGATGCGTGTGGATTGTGAAACCATATGAACCACTAGGGTTGAAGCACAAATTTGTGATTTATTGAATGAAAGTGGCCTTCGGATGCGTGACATGGGTTGTGAAACCATATGAACCGCTAGGGGTGAAGCACAAATTTGTGATTTGCTTAATGAAAGTGGCCTTCGGATCCGTGACATGGGTTGTGAAACCATATGAACCACTAAGGTTGAAGCACAAATTTGTCATTTATTGAGTGAAAGTAGCCTTCGGAGACATGACATGGGTTGTGAAACCATATGAACCACTAGGGTTGAAGCACAAATTTGTGATTTATTGAATGAAAGTGGCCTTCGGATGCGTGACATGGGTTGTGAAACCATATGAACCACTAGGGTTGAAGCACAAATTTGTGATTTATTGAATGAAAGTGGCCTTCGGATGCGTGTGGATTGGGAAACCATATGAACCTCTAGGGTTGAAGCACAAATTTGTGATTTATTGAATGAAAGTGGCCTTTTGATGCGTGTGGATTGGGAAACCATATGAACCTCTAGGGTTGAAGCACAAATTTGTGATTTATTGAATGAAAGTGGCCTTCGGATGCGTGACATGGGTTGTGAAACCATATGAACCACTAGGGTTGAAGCACAAATTTGTGATTTATTGAATGAAAGTGGCCTTCGGAGGCATGACATGGGTTGTGAAACCATATGAACCACTAGGGTTGAAGCACAAATTTGTGATTTATTGAATGAAAGTGGCCTTCGGATGCGTGTGGGTTGTGAAACCATATGAACAACTAGGGTTGAAGCACAAATTTGTGATTTGCTGAATGAAAGTGGCCTTCGGATGCGTGACATGGGTTGTGAAACCATACGAACCACTAGGGTTGAAGCACAAATTTGTGATTTATTGAATGAAAGTGGCCTTTTGATGCGTGTGGATTGTGAAACCATATGAACCACTAGGGTTGAAGCACAAATTTGTGATTTATTGAATGAAAGTGGCCTTCGGATGCGTGACATGGGTTGTGAAACCATATGAACCGCTAGGGGTGAAGCACAAATTTGTGATTTGCTTAATGAAAGTGGCCTTCGGATCCGTGACATGGGTTGTGAAACCATATGAACCACTAAGGTTGAAGCACAAATTTGTCATTTATTGAGTGAAAGTAGCCTTCGGAGACATGACATGGGTTGTGAAACCATATGAACCACTAGGGTTGAAGCACAAATTTGTGATTTATTGAATGAAAGTGGCCTTCGGATGCGTGACATGGGTTGTGAAACCATATGAACCACTAGGGTTGAAGCACAAATTTGTGATTTATTGAATGAAAGTGGCCTTCGGATGCGTGTGGATTGGGAAACCATATGAACCTCTAGGGTTGAAGCACAAATTTGTGATTTATTGAATGAAAGTGGCCTTTTGATGCGTGTGGATTGGGAAACCATATGAACCTCGAGGGTTGAAGCACAAATTTGTGATTTATTGAATGAAAGTGGCCTTTTGATGCGTGTGGATTGGGAAACCATATGAACCTCGAGGGTTGAAGCACAAATTTGTGATTTATTGAATGAAAGTGGCCTTTTGATGCGTGTGGATTGTGAAACCATATGAACCACTAGGGTTGAAGCACAAATTTGTGATTTATTGAATGAAAGTGGCCTTCGGATGCGTGACATGGGTTGTGAAACCATATGAACCACTAGGGTTGAAGCACAAATTTGTGATTTATTGAATGAAAGTGGCCTTCGGATGCGTGTGGATTGGGAAACCATATGAACCTCTAGGGTTGAAGCACAAATTTGTGATTTATTGAATGAAAGTGGCCTTTTGATGCGTGTGGATTGGGAAACCATATGAACCACTAGGGTTGAAGCACAAATTTGTGATTTATTGAATGAAAGTGGCCTTCGGATGCGTGACATGGGTTGTGAAACCATATGAACCACTAGGGTTGAAGCACAAATTTGTGATTTATTGAATGAAAGTGGCCTTCGGATGCGTGTGGATTGGGAAACCATATGAACCTCTAGGGTTGAAGCACAAATTTGTGATTTATTGAATGAAAGTGGCCTTTTGATGCGTGTGGATTGGGAAACCATATGAACCTCGAGGGTTGAAGCACAAATTTGTGATTTATTGAATGAAAGTGGCCTTTTGATGCGTGTGGATTGGGAAACCATATGAACCTCGAGGGTTGAAGCACAAATTTGTGATTTATTGAATGAAAGTGGCCTTTTGATGCGTGTGGATTGTGAAACCATATGAACCACTAGGGTTGAAGCACAAATTTGTGATTTATTGAATGAAAGTGGCCTTCGGATGCGTGACATGGGTTGTGAAACCATATGAACCGCTAGGGGTGAAGCACAAATTTGTGATTTGCTTAATGAAAGTGGCCTTCGGATCCGTGACATGGGTTGTGAAACCATATGAACCACTAAGGTTGAAGCACAAATTTGTCATTTATTGAGTGAAAGTAGCCTTCGGAGGCATGACATGGGTTGTGAAACCATATGAACAACTAGGGTTGAAGCACAAATTTGTGATTTATTTTATGAACGTGGCCTTCTGATGCGTGTGGATTGTGAAACCATATGAACCACTAAGGTCGAAGCACAAATTTGTGATTTATTGAATGAAAGTGGCCTTTGGATGCGTGACATGGGTTGTGAAACCATATGAACCACTAAGGTTGAAGCACAAATTTGTGATTTATTGAATGAAAGTAGCTTTCGGATGCGTGTGGGTTGTGAAACCATATAAACCACTAGGGTTGAAGCACAAATTTGTGATTTATTGAATGAAAGTGGCCTTCGGAGGCATGACATGGGTTGTGAAACCATATGAACCACTAGGGTTGAAGAACAAATTTGTGATTTATTTTATGAAAGTGGCCTTCTGATGCGTGTGGATTGTGAAACCATATGAACCACTAGGGTTGAAGCACAAATTTGTGATTTGTTGAATGAAAGTGGCCTTCGGATGCGTGACATGGGTTGTGAAACGATATGAACAACTAGGGTTGAAGCATAAATTTGTGATTTATTTTATGAAAGTGGCCTTCTGATGCGTGTGGATTGTGAAACCATATGAACCACGAGGGTTGAAGCACAAATTTGTGATTTATTGAATGAAAGTGGCCTTTTGATGCGTGTGGATTGGGAAACCATATAAACCTCTAGGGTTGAAGCACAAATTTGTGATTTGTTGAATGAAAGTGGCCTTCGGATGCGTGACATGGGTTGTGAAACCATATGAACCACTAAGGTTGAAGCACAAATTTGTGATTTATTGAATGAAAGTAGCTTTCGGATACGTGTGGGTTGTGAAACCATATAAACCACTAGGGTTGAAGCACAAATTTGTGATTTATTGAATGAAATTGGCCTTCGGAGGCATGACATGGGTTGTGAAACCATATGAACCACTAGGGTTGAAGCACAAATTTGTGATTTATTGAATGAAAGTGGCCTTCGGATGCGTGTGGGTTGTGAAACCATATGAACAACTAGGGTTGAAGCACAAATTTGTGATTTGCTGAATGAAAGTGGCCTTCGGATGCGTGACATGGGTTGTGAAACCATACGAACCACTAGGGTTGAAGCACAAATTTGTGATTTATTGAATGAAAGTGGCGTTCTGATAAATCATTGCCATATCCACTGTATCAGTCGGGTGCAGATCCAGACGCTCATATTAGAGTGTTTAGGAAAGCTATCAAAGCAAATCGTGAAACAGAGGATGAAGAGATGATAGATCTGTTCTGTTATACATTGAGGGACAAAGAATCAGAATGGGGAGAGAATTTTTTGAACAATTACCCAGATAGTAATTTCGAAATATTGACAAAAGCGTTTTGTAAACGCTATAGAAAAGTGCAAACAGATGAACAAGTCTATATGGCTCTCCGAAACATTAAACAAGGGGAGACAGAAACGGTAGAGTCTTATTTTGAAAGGTTAGTCAAATTGGCAAACTGTTTGCAAGACCCGCCACAGGACGCATTCCTAACTACCTTTTTCAGAACGGGGTTGAAATCATACTTACGGCTACATACAGCTAGGGAAAAGGGCTCGTTAGTAACCTTGAAAGAAACGACAGTATTATGCGAAGAAAATACTGCAGATTCGGATGGGCATAAAATCATTAGTGCCTTTCAACTGGAGGAAAAGAGAAAACAAATCTTAAAACCCAATGAGGAGGTGTGTGCTTGCTGCAAACGGAAGGGACACACCATGGAAAAGTGTTTTTTCAATCCAGAGAATCCGTTAAATAGACTAAAGGAAAAAACCACGGTAGCGGTTAATGAGGTAGCGGCACAGTATAATAGAGGGATACCGGCAAGACCTCCCTTTAGGCAGAACGACAGGCCTTTACCTTGCTACATTTGTGGTAGGACAAAACATAAGGCGTATTTTTGCCCTTACAAGGACGAGGCTCAGGCCATGTTCAGAAATAGGCAAACCCAACCACCGCAACAGGAACCTAGGAATCCGCCTAGAGTGGAGGAGGCAAATGTCAACATGGTTCTAGCGGTAACCACTCGAAGCAAAGTGAACGAGGAGGTAGCATTCAAGGAGAAGGAACCCTTGAAGACAAAATCCCCGGAAGATTGGAAAAAAAAAGCAATTGAAGAATGATTTCATTCAAACCATTCATCAACTTCAGGACACACCAGTAGTCAGCCAATCCACGGAATGGATAGGGCTCCCTAAGATGGAATCACCCAAGGTAATCTTGCAAGCCCCGTCTACTGAACTGAAGGATGTATTGATGGATTTAAGATCCCAGGTCTTGGATAGTAAGTATACGCTGACATTGAAGCAATTGATGCAATTAGCTCCCGCACTGCGTGAATACTTAACAGCCCCAGGTACGTCACGTCAACAAAATGCAGAACGACTTCCTGAAAGTGTTGTAGCTGCGGTAGCCATTGATCATCAAATGGCAGTCATACCGGTTCAAGTCGGGAGAAACACTGTGGAGGATGTTTTTCTGGATGGAGGATCAGGTGTGAACATTATCACGGAGGATTTACAAAAACGGTTAGGATTACCAGCTCCAAAACCTTCACCTTACAATTTAAGAATGGCAGATCAAACTACCACTAAACCGGTAGGGTTGATCAGAGATGTTCGCATAGGTATCCATGACATACCTTACACGGTGACATTTACTGTCATGAATAGTAGTGTGGTGGATGATTCCTATTCAATGTTGTTAGGAAGGCCATGGCTACGGAATGCTAAGGTTTTCCATGATTGGGGTAACAACATGGTGACCATTGAAGGGAATGGCACTACTCGGGTGATCCCAGTAACCAAGAAATTAGGACTTAATACCAGGAGACCGGAGGTGCTCATTTGCTATGACTTCCAGGAAGGGGTGACGGACGAGGAAGAAGATACCCTGTTTGAAACCGAACCTCAATTGTTTTCGATTGGCACTGTTACTCTACCCTGCTTACTGGATCAGGAATCATCGAAAAACTACCCAAGCCATTTTTCACAGCCAATCCTAGGGGACATTGATGTGGATGATACACCAGCACACGAAAGGGTTAAAAACCTGAAGATTGCAGCCTGACGTTACCGGAAACAGAGCAGATTCGGCAAATCAACTTGGGAACAGAAGAAGAGCCCAAGTGTGTCAAATTGAATGCAGCTCTGGAACCAAGGTACGCAAAAGAGGCTGAGGAATTATTAAGAGAATTCAAGGACGTTTTTGCATGGTCTTATTAGGAACTCAAGGGCATTCCATCTTACATTGCAGAACATAGGATCGAGTTGGATACCTCGATGCCACCAGCTCATCAAGCACGCTACAGAATGAACCCCAATTATGCAGCCATAGTCAAACAGGCCATTGACAAACTATTGGCAGCAGGATTCATTGAGCCAATAAAGGAAGCCACGTGGTTGTCCCCCATTGTGGTAGTTCCAAAGAAGAATGGGAAACTACGAATATGTGTTGATTTCCGGAAATTGAACGCCGCGACTAAGAAGGATCTTTATCCTCTTCCGTTTACCGATGAAGTCTTGGACCAGGTAGTTGGACACGATGCAATTTCCATTTGCGATGGATACTCAGGATACTACCAGATCAAAATCAGGAAGCAAGATCGTCGCCATACAGCGTTCATAACCGAATGGGGAGCCTTTTCGTGGATCAATATGCTATTTGGCTTAACTGGAGCACCATCAACATACCAACGCGTTGTGGACACCGTCTTCAAAGAATTTCTCAACAAATTCATGAAAATCTTCTTAGACGACTTCAACATCTACAACGACATGGATTCCCATTTGGAGAAACTGAGGCAATGTTTCGAAGCATGCCGACAGTCAGGTATCAGCCTCAATCCGGAGAAAAGTTTATTTTTTGTATTCTCTGGTATTGTGTTGGGATACATCGTCTCGAAGGAAGGAAAAATGTCCGATCCAAGAAAGGTGGAAGCATTAGTATCGATGCCAGCACCTAAAAACCCTCATGATATTCAAGTTTTTAACGGAATTGCTCAATTCTACCGTTGCTTCATCAAGAACTTCGCGTTCATCATGGCTCCAATTACCAAGCTGATGCGGCAGGCCGAAGAGTTCAAGTGGACCGAAGAATGTCAGACGGCTTTCGATCACATTAAATCCCGGTATGTCAATGCCCCAATACTAATAGTACCGCATTGGGAATTAGAGTTCCACGTTCATACGGATGCTTCTAATTTAGCAGTAGGAGCTATGCTAGCACAAAATGTTAGTGGAAAATGTGATCAGCCCATAGCTTACGCCTCTAGACTGTTGAATAAGGCAGAACGAAACTACACAACTACCGAGAGGGAAGCTTTAGCTATGGTTTATGCGTTGCATAAATTTCGCCATTACCTACTGGCAAACAAGTTTGTATTTTATGTAGACCACATGGCCTTGGTACACCTTGTCAATAAACCACAGGTCTCAGGACGAATTGCTAGATGGTTACTTTTCTTTCTAGAATACGACTTTACGGTTGTATACAAACCCGGTAGAACCCACACGGTAGCTGACGGTTTAACACGCTTAGCAAAGTCTGAACCTCCAATAGGCGTTCCGGATCAACCTACGGATGCCACACTTTTCACGATATCCGTTCCGTGGGACACAGATCTCAGAACGTACTTAGCTACCGGAGAGTACCCACCTCATTTATCAGGAGAGCAAAAGTGTCGATTAACACTTCAAAGTTTCCGTTTCTTTCTGAAGGACGGGGTTTTGTTTAAGCAAGGGCAAGATCTGATACCAAGGCGAGTTCTTGATCCAAGGGAAGCTAGAGCGGTACTGGAACTGCTACACAAGGGGATAGGTGGCGGACATTTGGCATCCCACATCTCGATACGCAAAATTTTGGATGCCGGCTACTGGTGGCCTACCTTACACAAAGATACTATTGAGTATTGCCGTAGCTGTGACGAATGTCAAAAAACGGGAGGCCTGAATACTCGATCGATGGCCCAGTTAATTACGAACTTGCCAGTGGCACCATTCATGAAATGGGGTTTGGATTTTGTGGGACCAATTAAACCGGTAGGCAGATATACCGGCAATAAGTATATCTTGGTAGCAACAGATTACGCGACCAAGTGGGTTGAGGCCAAGGCATTACGAACAAACACGGCGGTGGTCACCGCCCGCTTCATATACGAAAACATTCTGACCCGTTTCGGTTGTCCTCTGTATCTGGTAAGTGATCAAGGGACTCATTTCATCAACGAGGCAATTCATTACCTCACGGACCATTACCTGATAAAACACCGTACATCCACAACTTACTATCCTCAAGGTAATGGCCAAGCAGAATCTTCCAACAAGTTTATTGGCACATTGCTCACTAAACTTATTAGTGACCTTCGCAACGGCTGGGACGAACACTTGTCCACGGTACTGTTTGCATACCGAACTTCTTTCAAGGTAGCTACCGGTTTCTCACCCTTTCAGCTGGTCTATGGGATGACTCCGTTAATGCCTACCGAGTACATTCTGCCTACAGTGGACAGGAATCGGGAGGAACAACCAGCACGAATCATACAAGCAAGGCACCGACAATTGGAACTGCTGGACGAATAAAGAGAACAAGCTCGACAAACTCAGACTCATCGACAGTGGGAGCGAGCATTTTGGAGTCAGGATCACTACCGGCCTAAACAATTTCAACTCGGAGATAGAGTCCTGTGGTTCCCCAAAGGCGCGAAGGACCATCCCGGTAAGTTTAAACAACGGTGGCATGGTCCATTTCGTGTGCAGTATGTCTTACCAAATAACACTATACTGCTGGTAAATGAAGAGACTTTTGACCCTAAACCGGTGCTGGTAAACATTAACAAACTGAAACCCTATAGGGTCTTGGAGACATCATCCAACGGAGTGGATGAGCAGTACCTGGTAGACAAAGGAGGTACCGGTAATCTAAGTGAAACCAGTAGCAAAACCAGTAGCAAAGTTAACCTCGACCCGGTTACCCGGGACCTAGAAAGAGGTAGTAGGGGTAGCAATGGTAATAATGACGACACCATTACCCTAGACCTAGCAAGAGGTAGTGGGGGTAACAATCATAACAAAGACGACTTCCCAGACGTGGCCAGCATGGGTGATAGGCAAGAAAAAATAGATAATATACACGTCAGAAGCCTAAAAAACTTTAGCCGTCATAATAGCACGGAATATGAAGAGGCAACCCACAACGGCGGCGGAACTAATTCTGTTGAAGCGACGTCAGTTAGTTATCTCATTATCACGGCAGTTATGACGAGATATGAGGGGAAAAAACCCTCAGACGATCTATTTAAACCGTTCATTTTTGCAAGCACACAACGCAAGAAGTGTAAGGAAAGGGCGAAGCGCTGCAAAAATTTCAAACGCCATTCAAACCTTCAGATTTTAGCAACAGAAGCAGCAAGAAAAATGGCAGGAGAGGATGAGAGAATTATAGTCAGCGGAAGTGAGCAGAGCGGAGAGGAAGTAGTGTTGGATAGGCGGTTGAGAAGGCCGCAGAGGCAAACCAACACACCGCCGCAACCGCTACAGATGATAAGGCCAGCAACGCCGAAGAACTACGTTATTCCTGAGGAGTTCGAGATAAGGATGATGCGGAAGTTTCATCAGTGGGCAGCGATGGCAGAGGAGGATGAGTGGGCCAAGAAGGTAGGATTAGATGGGTTCAAGCATATCAGGTGGGGAAACCTAAGGAGGGATTTGGTTATAGATTTTATTAAAGGATTAGACTTATCGTTCGATACGAAATCCATTAAGTCAATAGTGAAGGGGAAGATAATCACGATCAACCAGGAGTTGATAGTAGAATTTTTGGGATTACCGCACAATTTTAGCAGCACGCAGATTCCAGGGTTTGCAGCAGATGAATGGGGCGAACAGATATCGCACATTTCGGGAGCAAACTCACTGACCAGGGAGGGATGGTCAGTTATCAAGTTCGCGGGACCTTACATTCCGAGGATCTACGCTATTTTACAGGCGATAGTATTCAAGAATAAGCTCACATATGCAGCTCATAATTTAGTGAAGTGCGTGTGTTTAGCAGAAGGGATGGGTAGGGAATTCAATTGGGCGGCGATTCTCTACCGGAATTTAGTGAAGGAATTAGAAAGGTTGTGCACACCGGTAAGAGTTAGGACAGGAGCGGAAACAGGACAACCCGTTTTGGTGGCCGCCCAGGTGATTGATGTGCTCCTGCGGAAATGGTTTCCGGTTACCATTTCAACACCACCCTTGTCAATCAGTGGACCAGGGCAGAGTTCGAGAGCCATCCAGGCCACGGAAGGACCGGCAGACGATGATGAAGAAACGGAGGAGGAATCGGAAGGTGAGAAGCAAAGAAGGAGAGAAGCTGCCAGGATAGCATTACGGGGGAAAAGGAAGACAACCGAAGGCGAGAGTTCGAGGGGACAAAAGAAGAAGAAGAAAACAAGCCCCGCTCCCATCACGCAGATGCCACCCTCAACCACTCCGGTGAAAGAAAGCCCGGGGAAGGGGAAACAGATGGTGGTTCACAAGACACCACCTTCGGGGACGAGGAAACCGCTATTCGAATCACCGGGATCGAATAGAGCAGCATTCCATTTGGAGCCGCCAAGCGAGTTGATACCGGAAGCAGCCCTAGAACAACTGGACAAGGTCTTAGGGTCGTTAAACCAGTATCAGAAGGTGGTCCAAAATGTGAGCACGGCCACAAGGGAACTTAGGGAGAAGCTGGAATTGGAGACAACCCTAAGAATGTCGGCCGAAGAAGCTCGGGATCGTTTTCGCAACGATCAGAAAGAAGCAATCGACAATGCTTGCCGAGATATCAAGAAGAAGGCTGATCGGGATATGGCAGGGATGAGTAAGGAGGTCGTGAAGCTGCAGCAACAATTAGCCCATCGAGATAGGTTGCTGGAACAAGCTCGAGGATCCGAAGAGCAACTCAAAAGGGTCATCAATGCACGAGAAGCGGAGAGGAGGACGCTGGTAGGGCAAATGGCTGTATTAAACAGGGATGCAGACCTTGCAGAAGCGACAAGGTTGGCGGTGGAAAAGGAGAAGGATTATTGGAGGTCGCAAACAGAAAGTCTCCAAACAGCGTTGCAGGCGGCGAATCAGCAAGCTGCAACTCGGGAGGCTCAATTAGGCAACCTCGAAACCGCCAATCAGAACCAGCAACGGGCAATTCAACTGCTGAACACTCGATTGACGGAGAGTGAAGCTGCATTAGCTGAAGCGGTGGGCAATACAGATGGATTTCGAGCGCGTATCGCAGAGCTGGAGGAAGAATTACAAGCAAGCGCGAGGCGACGTTCGAAATCGCCAGCGGAAGGGCAGACCCAGCTCGAGATGCAAAGGGAGATCGACTGTCTGCGGGATAGGATTAGGCAGTTAGAGGAACTTGAGAGCGTGAGGGTATTGTGCAAAAACTGCTTAGAGGAATTCCACGAAGTAGTTCAGAATTATACTACTTTGTTGGCCAGGCAATTAGCGATAGAAATGAGTGGGGAAAGGAAGAAAAAAACTCGGGAGATTGAAGATAGTTCCACTGAAATCTACCGGGAGCTTTTTGATTCCTTTAAAAGGGATGAAGCGGAGTATGTTCGTCAGCTAAGAGAGTACCGCTTAGCATTTCTGGGGTTCGAAATGCCTGAAGCACCTCTTTCCGACCAGGAAGAATCAGATGACGAAGTAGCAGGTGACGGAGCTGGTCCATCGAATTCCGTACCACCCGCCCCAACTAATCCTACACCTTCCTCACCACCGGTTCGACCTCGAAGCAGAAGTCGAAGTCAACCGAGAAGCTCTCCTCGTTCTTCTAGAGCGGACCGTCGCAGTCGGAGCAAGACAAAATCTCCTCCTCCTCGACCAACAGAAACTCGGAGCCCCAGCCACCCCCGAAGCCCGAGACCACCTTCTCAAGGTAGAAGTCAAGAGCGGCAATCGAGTCCGGTAGCAGCCACGGAAGAAGACAATTCACTCGATCCGGAAGAAGACCCAGCAATTCGACCTCCGGTGGGTGATATGACGTCACGATCACGATCAGGGACGCCGGGACCTCGACATGGGTCACCATCCCACTATGGCAGGGGACCCACCGTGGTATCAACCGTAGATCAGGGCACATCGACAAATCCCAGACAATGAGAGGACTGCCGAGTCTTCAGGAGCGCCTCCAAGCCGGTCTTCCCAGCATAGGCATTAGGTAACCGGTAGCAAGAACTTAGAAATTCCGGGGGCGGAATTTAGATTAGAAGGGGGGCAATGTTAAAGGAGGATTAGTAGACAGTAATTTTTAGCAATATCAGGTTGAAGTGGCTTTTTAGTTACTTTTGGTAGTAGTATCAGAAATAGCAATTAGGGATAAGATTGTGCCGTAGTTGCAGATAAGGAGTAGAAGAGTAGTGGATAGGGTAGTCCCAGTGAGTGGTTAGTATGGATTTAAAGAGATGAGGAGAAAGTACTTAAGGAGAGAGTTGTCTCTCTCTCTCTCTCTCATTCTTAAGGAATGTGTACTAGGATTTATATATATAGAGTATGGGATTGCTTGAGTAAGATACTGTTGAATCTGATGTAAGGAACTTGTGATTTTCTTATAGTGGTAGTTGCCTTACCTCTGGTAATTGTTTGTTGTATGAAAGAAAAGTGGGCAATGGACTACTTATGTTGGCAAAAGAGTCGTTTACAAGTAGCTAACGCATGGATGGGGTATCTTCAGAGAAGTCTTGTGGGACAGTAGTACCAGATGTATACACTGAATGAAAGGAATGGTATTCTCTTAGCGGAGTTTTCATACTACAACATGGAGTCCTGGTAGAAGAATGGATTGTACACTGACTATGAGAGTGGTAGTATAAGAGAGAAACAGTTCAGGAGTACTAATAAGGAGTTCGGTAGGATGTATAATCCACCCTAGTAATAGGTCAAGTAATACTTTAACAGTAATACGGGTATAAGAACCGGTTAAACAAATATGTGAAGGGGGGTAAAGGGGAAAACTCGTGGTAAGATGTAGAACTCATGTAACCACATTATTGGGGGTAGTACGGCTAAACCGGTAGATCTCAGGAAACCCGGTTAGGAACCCGGTAGTGGAACCGGTAGAGTCCCAGGGAACCTGGTTACGAACCCGGTAGAGAAACCGGTAGATCCCCAAGGAACCTGGTTACGAACCCGGTAGAGAAACCGGTAGATCCCTAGGAAACCCGGTTGAGAACCAGGTAGGGAACTTGGTAGATCTCTCGAGAATTTGGTAGGAGAACCCGGTAAGGGTACTAGTCGACTCGACTGGCATAGAGGGTGTACCACCCGTAAGACCAGTGGAAGAGTGGTATACCCCAGATAGGCAGGGAAAGAAGAAGGATGTATGGAGTGAGACTTCCAACCAAAAACGGTAGCAGGCGGGACCTTAGGATGCCGGTAAGGAATACTGGACTAAGTCTGTTCGCGTACCGGTAAGGTACTACCGGAAGTAGGGTGGTACCGATGGAAAGTAGAGAGGAAATCCTTTAACAGTTGCTATGGTCGGGGCCATTTTTGTATTTTCTGTAATTATGTGTAAGAGTTGGGTTTGTGATTTATGGGTTGAGGGGGCCCTCTCGGATCCGAGAGGGTGGGCAAGGTTGCTATGCTCGGGGCCATCTTTGAATTTTCTAAAATTATGTGTAAGAATTTAGTCTCTGATTTGTGGGGGAAGGGGGCCCTCTCGGAACCGAGAGGGTGGGCAAGGTGGATATGCTCGGGGCCATTTTTGAGATTTTTGAAATTATGGGTAAGAGTTGGGTTTGTGATTTGTGGGTTGAAGGGGCCCTCTCGGATCCGAGAGGGTGGGCAAAATGGATATGCTCGGGGTGCTAGCTCCCCATTGCTAACTCGGTTCATTTTTCCAATCTAGCAAGAGTTACGAGCGCTAACCATTTGCATACCGCCATGCAAAAGGTTAGCTCCCAATACCGCGGACCCAACACTTCATAGGAGGGGGACCAACCCTCCTACTTGGTTTTTGGGACTCACCCCTTTAATCGATAACCAATTCTTAGATGTGGACTTCCATCCATAGATGTCCAATCTTATGTTGCACATCGTGTTGCCGGAGCAACACTACAACAACCTGAGCCAAACTAGGCACTATGCCCTCTCCTTGGGCCAATACCCATGGAGGCCTTGCTGTTTGGCCCCGGGTGGGTGAGGCCACACCACCTCACCCATATAAGCCTCTAGGACTAGGCAGGACCCCTACCCCACCGTCAAGTATCCTTTTGTCTCTCCCCCAACTCTTGGGGCCAAGTAGACATTTTCCCTTTACCGCTTCAGAACCCCATAACTTCCTCAAAGCTTGTCTGATTCTAACAATCGACAACTCCATCGTCATCTACGTTTTACGTAGATCACGATGGACTACTCACTTGCCCCATTTAGGCAAGTACAGTGGGATTTATGCCCGTTTAAAGGTTCGCAGTCCCGGGAGCCACTCCCAGGCCACTGCTGTTCCAGGGCGCTGTCCCGGGACAGTGCCCCACTCAACTTGCCATGTCTTCTAGCTGACACCTCCAAATGAGGTGTTCTAAAGCATTCTAGAATTGGCACGCCATAAGCTACGCATAGCTTAAGGCCTCACCCTCATGGCTCCTAGTCTTCGTGGGTGGGAGGCGTTTCTAACGCCCGGGGCCCTCACCCACACTAGGGTCACTTGGGCCCTTTCACCAACGGCGCCACAAGTCCCGGGTGTCACTCCGGGGTCCCCCTTGTGCCCATGGTGTTTTGGGCAATCCTTATGGTGAGGTATGCGACACGGGGCCATCTTTGAATTTGTTGAAGTCATGTTTAAGATTTGGGTTTCTGATTTGTGGGAAAGGGGGCCCTCTCGAATCCGAGAAGGTGGACAAGGTTGATATGCTCGGGGCCATCTTTGAATTTTTGAAGGTAAACTGTTATGTTGTGAATTTAATTATGTTTTGATTATAGTGTGATGTTTGATGTATAAATTCTCAAGGGATAAAGGGGCCCTCTTGAAACCGAGAGTGTGGGTAAGGTTGATATGCTCGGGGCCATTTTTGAAATTTCTGAAATCATGTGTGAGAGTTGGATTTCTGATTTGTAGAGGGAGGTCAGGTTGGTTGGCTCAGTGCCATTTCTGAGTTTTTGAATTCAAATGTTTATGTTCTACAATTAGTTAAGTGTGTATGTGGGATGTGTGAGGTTATGGGGTTGAGGGACCCCTTTCGAATCGTAGAAGATGTCATAATTAAATGTTGTGGTTCATGTATTCAGGCATCGGAGTCCATGGATCTTACTCAATCATAGGATCCCTCGATGGAGGACCATGACCTCCAATTGGAGCCTCTTGTGATAGATGTTGCGGTTGTTGGTGACTGTTTGCAAGGAGAGGTATTTGATTCATGGAATTTTTTGTTTGGATCATGTGCTGAACAATTAATTACAAATTCTCTTATGGTTGATATATTTGATCTTTGCTTAATTTTTGCATGGTTTATCTTATAGAATGTTATAACGGAAACTCCCTCAGACCTTTAGCTGAGTCGAATCCGGACGAAACTGAACTCTTGATACGGAGATTGCATAAAGAAGATTCCAACACCGTGATTCACCGGGTTCGAAGTAAACCTTTTTGTAAGTCATGTTTTTCGATTCCATTGTGCTGATTGCGATGTCTTCCTCTTTTTCGGCACATCAACGAGGTTGATGTCGCTCACTTGAAAATGAATTCGTCATGGGTTACCGTGATGGTGACCGAACCATGTACGTCTCTCCGTACAATAACCTTGATGGGATCCTGCATATCTCCGACAACATCAAGTCCTCTTGGAGTTCATTCTGGCAGGAGGCCAATGACGAGTTCGATGCTATGTTCCAAGAAGACTCCGATCTAGTTCACTTGGCGGACAAGATGTTCTACGTGTGGAAGGGAAACCATCGGTTGACAGCTTGGTGGAGGCACATCAACAAGTATCACTCGTTGGACAAGGATTGGCACATCTCAGTTAACTGTATTGTCGTGGACCCGAGAAATTGCACCATCGTGTTCCTTAATGCCATGAATGACATCAATTGGTGTATTTTTGCCTTTGTTTTGGTTTCTTTATCTTCTTCTTTTATTGTTTCTCTCTTAATTTGTTTTTGTGTAGGTCCATGGAGCATGACCACGTTAAGGACAATCTCCCCGCCAAGTTGTTTCATATCCGAATATTTGGAAAAATGAAGCTAGAGGAGTTTAAAGACCTCATTTCCATCGCCGACTATAAGATGTGTGAGTCCAAAATGGAAAAAATCCTACTTGGTATCCTCTCACATTGGACGTATTTGTCAAATTCTTGTACAAGGTAATTCTCCTTTTCATTCTACTTGTATTTGTTTGTAACATTTTATACCATTTCCTTATATTTTTTTATGATTGTATTGGAGAGAGTTATCCAACTCGGTGAATGCCGCAGCAAGGTTGTACAATGAAACCACTCTCGAGGCTCTTAGATCTACTCATGAAATTTGGAATACTATGATAAAAGCCCAAGATAGATTGATCAAAAGTATTTGATGTCGAAACTTCGAGAAGTTCATTTCCGTCGCCCATAAGGACAACGGCAAAGATTTTTTCCACGAGGTACCCCTTTTATATCTTTGTTTCTATTTTTCTTCCACCTTCATATTAAATTTGTACTTGATGTATATTTTTTTGCATTACACTCTTCCATGTTGCAGATTGACCGTTATTTTTTCACCTTCCTCATCACAGATATGACAATCGAGAAACTTCAAAAAGTGGCAACCACATATGTGGATGCCTCATTTAAGGTCAAGTGGCTTCGTTGGTGGAACTCCCCCGCTGAGGTTAAAAACATAAACAAATTCCCCTTTGCTCTTCCTCTCAGAGAGAAAGTCTTTGACGACTAGCTTTAACAAAGCTTCTTTCTGGGCACAGGTACATCTATAATTTCTCTTTTTTTATTTGTTTTTTTTATAATTTCTAACTATTGGATTTTCTTATCATAGTTGGATAAAGGTGTTGAGGCTGAGATCGCATCATATAAAATGAGTGCTCCGTCGACATCGATTGGGTTTTTACGGAGGATATTTTGCAACCAGCCAATTATGTTGAGAATTGGAGGCTTAATTTGTGGGACAAGGCTTTTCAAGTGTATTTTGACGACAAATTTTTTTTGAAGTTCCTTTAAGGCCTCGATCTCATGGAGTTTGAGGAAGGGCCCAAAGCAATCAAACGCGTCGCTTACCGGTAATATTTTGAATTATCATTTAGTCTAGACTATCTTCGTTTCTTTTCCTTTCTACCACCGTTTTTTGTCTGATGTTCTACATTTTGCAGGTGCATTCACCGTGAGCTCGTTGTGAAGAATGCTCTGTTTTTTTCGTGCTTGCCCACTTTCCTTGTAGATTGGATCGACGACAACTCCAATCTTTGTGGGTATATGGGCATGCAACTTGCAAAGTTTTCACCCGTGCACTTGGTGACTGGTGGTTGGTATTTGGATTGCTCCCGTGGATTCGGGACTAAGGTGGAAGAAACCCTTTACTACAGCCTTATAAGCTCTGCCCCTGAGGTATTTGAATTAGAAGAAGAGCCAGAAAAAGATAATCTAGCTCCTCCATCCAATGAGAAAGAGGTTGCGCCGCTGAAGGGCAAGGGCAAGGGTAGGAAGGTTGTTGCACATGCCTCTTCTCAAGTGTCCATTTGTTTTTTCACGAAGCCCTCAGTTCAACGCACTGCTACTCCACCCACCACCGTTGTTGGAAGTCCAACCGCCACTCATTCTGCCCTTCCCCCCGATCCTCTTGCCGCTCCTTTTTATAGCGGCGCCACCATCCCATGGGTACCTCGCAAAAGGAAGGCCGTTGCACTGGGTACATCTGCGACTTCCTCGGAGAGGCCATCTACTCTCTCTTTGATTGAGAATGTTGACATGGGGGAGCTCATTGAGGATCTCATGAAGACCAAGGTTCCTCCTCCAGCCTACCGCCGCACAAGAATTCCTAACCAAGGTTTGTGTGGTGTTTTTTTGTTTTTTCCATTCATTCTATGCAATTCGAAACATATTTTCTCATTTATTTTTCTATGGATTTTGCTGTCCATGTTGGAGCGGGCTGTACTCGTCCCAACGCCAGGCCAAAGGTTCACACGGGCATTGATCTGCTCTTTGTAGATGTGCCCGAGAACCTGCGTGTCCCGAGGATATCCACCTCATCCTCAGATGTTCTTGTGTGGAACAAATGATCTTCCACATACTTTGAGATTTTGTTTGCCTTTGCAAACGTTAACCTCCATGACGACGGCGTCATTGTCTTCGCGCATGCCGTTGATCCTGATGTCTCCAGGTCAATTCACAACTGGGCACACACTGAGGACTTCTACGTTGCCGAGGATTGGTTTGGCATGAATGACCTCGACCTCCAGTCTCCCACTAATCCTTCTGAATTGGTAAACCTTTTTAATCCTCATTCATTTTTATTTCGCCCTTCTTTTTTGCATTCCTGTATTCCTAAATCTCCCGTGCACATTTTGTGCAGACCCGCAAGTTCTTCATCAAGGTCCTCGTGCGTATTGAATCTGTTCTGAATGTTCGGACTTCAAGGACATGGGTTACAATCTCAAGAGAGACGGTTGGCTCAACAGCTTCACCGATGACAGAAACCAAACGATGAGGGAAGATGGGGTGCCTTGGAGAGGTGCTCGTGAAAAACGCCACGAGTTCTTCTCCATCCTTTTCTCCGCCCTCACGGACAAGGACGACATTATAATGGATTGGCAATGTGGCGTTGGTTTATTCTTCATCTCTTTGTTTTTTAATGTTTCATTTTTTCTTGCACTCAATGCATTTCACATTCATTTCCATATTCTCACCTTTTTGTTTTTTTGGATGTTTTAGGGAGATCCGTCATTGTTTGCCGCTCCATTCAACGCCATATTGTGGCGCTCGAATCCGACATCGAAATACATTCTTCCACGCCTTCATGTTCTACTTGCTTGTGTAATTAGATTAAGTTATAATCTCCACGGGATTGGGGTACCTTTTCACAAAATTGAACTCAAAATATCTCCAAAATCCACGGTCATAGGCATTACTTCTATCAAATTTGTCCATCATAATTCAAATTCTTCGCTCTCCAAAATCCCGTCTCTGCTTTCCGCTCTACGTTCACATTACTAAGTTTCCCCATTGGCCGGTCATGAAGTATGATATAGCCCACTTTGTGAAGGTTTGGGTGGATGCCAAATGAACCAAACCTCTTACCAAAAGCAAGCCGGCCTCTTGCAACCGTTGCCTATCCCGCTGGGACCATGGCATAGTGTGTTCCCGGCATAGTGTGTGCATGGACTTAATCACAAGTTTGCCAGAGTCACAAGGGTATGATGCCATCATGGTGATTATAGAGCGGTTTGCCAAGGTTGCACATAAAGTGCCAATTGTGGGAACCGTGACCGCGTTGGAGACCGCATAGCCTTTTCTCAAAGGATGGTTGAGACACCACGGGTTGCCAAGAGCGATTTTATCGGATCAAGATCCAATATTCACAAGGGCATTTTAGATGCACTTCTCTAGGAAGGTTAGAATGAAACTAAGGTTTAGCACGGCCTTCCGTTCCTAAACGGATGGAAAAACGGAGCTTGTGAATGGAGTCTTGAAGCAATACTTGAGGAATTTGGTGGGGGCGGACCAAGGAGATTGGACGGACTATGTGGCCCAAAAGGTGTTGTTAAATGTGAACAACTAAACTTGCCCAAGGTGTGAGGCCAAACCCCCCACCCTTAAGCGTCCGTAGTCCGAGTAGTGGGTTTGGGCTCACATTCCTCCGCGGTATTGGATTTGGACTTGGATGAGTCCATAGTGCAAGGTTCACCCTTCAAGTGGTCTTGGATTTAATTAGCTCCTTCATAAACCCAACTCCTTCATGAACCCAACTCCTTAGCTTCTAACTAAATAAACCCAGCTCCTTCATAAACCCAGCTCCTTCATGAACCCACAACTTTGTAGTTGTAATCCCCAACTACCTCACTAATTATTCAAGCCCTTAACTAATCTTCCTACCTAATTTTCCTAATTCTACTAACAACCCCTTTCTAATCACACAATTCTTCTCTAATCCTAAAATCCTAAAATCCTAGAGAGGAGAGGGGGAGAGAGAATTTCCTAACTTCACTAAGACTAACTAATCCACACAAGTATATTTTTGCACTCATCACAACCTCAAGTGCTCAACTCTTAAACATGGAACTTGCAACCACGTGTATTCAAAACATGAACTTCAAGTACCACAAATTGGAATCATGAATTAACTTTAAAATCCTTCACGTCAACACTAATTCTACCAAGAGGTCAAGCCCTCTTCAAGGCTAACAAGCCTTGGCTCTCAAACTAAAAACTAAGCACACACATGTGCTCCAATATGGCTTCCCACACCCACACTTATAACTCGTGGGGTGCCTTGGAGCACAAAGGAAAGAGAGGATGAGTGAGGGAAGAATGAGGGATTATATAGTAAGCTTGAGGGGGTGAGCACCCTCAAGGCTCACGATAAGCCCTTGAGATTTCCTCCTACTTAGTAGGCGCCAATCCTATCTTCTAAGCCTTCCTCCCTCAAATGATCAACAAGGATCCTAATTCGAACATTTAACTAGCCTTGGCTTTCTACCTACCACACTTTACCAAACTTGGGATGCTTCAACCCAAACTTAGCCTCCTTCGCTTTCCGCCGCCATAACTTTCTCCCCTTACTTTCCCAAATCGTTGCTCACCACTTAATTCAAACCACGATGCTTAACTCGTGATTTGATTGGTGCTTTGAGAATTTGCTTATCCTCCACCTTGCATTCTTCCTTGGACCTTCCCCATTAAGTGGCCATGATGAGGTGGTCCACTTGTGCGCTCCATGTGATCCTCCATTCATCCCAATTCGAATGCACTTGCCTCTTGAGTCACTTTGGTTGTCTCCATCCATTTGTACTAGCCTACTCACTAACTACTCAATCCAAGTTCTCCTCACCTATCCTCATTCACTCAAATCCTTCCGAAGGTAAAAACACAATAACAACTCACATCCTAGCCTCTTACAACATGGTACTTCTAAGACTAACATTTCACTCTTTTTATATTTTTGTGAAGTAACATGCTACTTCAAAGTGCATCAACTAACGTTTCAAGGGTCTAAGACTAAATGTGGGCACCCTTTTGGGCTCACACAAGGCCTCACTCCAAAGTTCATGTTCAAAGTTGAAGTTCGGTTGCCCATCGTGGAACAAGTGTTCAAGGACATGTATAAGTTGGAGTTACCGCCCGAGATCAAAGTACATCCGACATTCCATGTCACATTATTAAAGCCATTTAAGGTAGACACCTTGTGGTCCAATCGCAAGCAAGTGATTATTTCCTGACCTTGTAGAAATTCATTTGGAATATGGGGTAGGGGACATCCTCAAGTGTAGGAAGCCCAAGTGAAAAAACCAAGGGAGTTCAAGGTGAAATGGCGGGGATACCAAGGGGACAAAACCACTTGGGTAGCGGCAAAAGATATGGTGAACACCAAGGAATTGGTAGAGCACTTTGAAGAAACTAAGACTAAAGGTTCCAACTAAAAGAAGTATAGGCATTGATGAGGATATCAATCTCCTTTAGTGGGGGAGAGATGCTAGTAGCACACTAGGCTTGGGAGCAATGCCCTCTACAACATGTATTTGTTCTTTGGCTTAAGGCAATAAAGGTCAACTCTAGTGGTGCAAAGAGAAGAATACGAGATGAGGTCCTAGTCTTGTACTTGTGTTTGGTTAGTGGAAGAAGAGGACTAGATATGCCAAACTAGGTTGGATAAGCCGAGTAATTGGGGGCCATGGCTTGGAGGGGCTTTGGATAAAACCAAGAAACCTCTTAGCCATGGGCTTGTTCGGGCGGGGGCAAGGTGATGGCGCGTGCTCATAAAAGTGCAACCTACGAGATAACGAGAGTTGGCACATGGGAGTCATGAACCCATGTCTCGAAAGGGCAAAGTGGTAACCGAGTTGGACGGGACTTGACATCATCCCCGTGCGATCAAACACGGTTTAACAATGGAAAGCCATCTTGGAGTTGTAATTGAGTCAACTTAATGGAAGCATTGAGGTCCGGCCTAGATGTGTCAAATTAGGCTCATGGAGCCTAAAGGAGAGCCCCAAAGGAGGGGCAACCCAAGTGAATCCCAAAGTCAGTGGGTCTAGTGTAGGTTAGGTCTTTGGAAAAGAGATCCAAGGTCATTAACAGACCACCTTGGAACGACATCTTTGGGACTATACCAAATTTGAAGATGCATTGTAGGGGTCGCGCCTTAAATAAATACAATGCCGCACCATAGAGGATGGCAACTTGAGAATTGGTGTGCCAATTACGAGTATAGTCGATGAGGACATCGACTCCATTTGGTGGGGCTGACTGTCGCGTACCTCTCCATGAGGAGTGCCTGAAATACTATGGGCACAACGGGGACCCCGGAGTGACACCCGGGATTTGTGGCGTCGTTGGTGAGAAGGCCCAAGTGATCCTAGTGTGGGTGAGGGCCCCAGGCATTGGGAACGCTTCCTACCCACGGAGACTTGGAGGCATAAGGGTGAGGCCATAAGCTATGCGTAACGTATGGCGTGCCAATTCTAGAATACTCAAGAACACCTCAATCGGAGGTGTGAGCTAGGAGATATGGCAATTTGAGTGGGGCATTGTCCCGGGACAACGTCCTGGTACAGAAGTGGCCTGGGAGTGGCTCTCGGGACTGGAAGGCTTTGAACATGCATAACTTCCTCAATACTTGCCCGAATGGGGCAAGTGAATAATCCATTGGCATCTACGTGAAACGTAAATGACAATGGAATGGTTGATTATTAACATTAGTGAACATATGAAGAAGTTATGGCGATCTGAAGCTACTGGGGGTTTTTAGTCCCAGCGGCTAACGAAAATGTCTACTTGGCCCCAAATGTTGGGAGAGAGGCAAAAGGTTACTTGACGGTGGGGTAGGGACCTACCTAGAGTCATAGAGGCTTATATGGGTGAGGTGGTGTGGCCTCACCCACCTGAGGTCGAACGGCACGGCCTCTGTGGGCATTGGCTCAATGTCAAACCATAGTTGCCTAGTGCAGCTCGAGTTGTTGTAGTGTTGCTCCGGCAACGTGATGATCAACATAAGATTCGACTTCCATGGATGGAAGTCCACATCTTAGCAATGGTTATCGATTAAGGGGTGAGTCCCGAAAACCAAGTAGGAGGTTTGGTCCCCCTCCTACAAACTAATAAGGTCCCCGGTCTGGGGAGCTAACCATTCGTATTGAGGTATGCAAAGGGTTAGTGCTCGTAATCCTTGCTAGAGTTGGAAAAATGAACAGAGTTAGTTAAAGGAGCTAGCAAGGGTTGCGACATGTCGACAATGCCACCTCACCCATATTAACGCATACCTCTCCATAAGGATTGCCCGAAACACCATGGGCACAAGGGGGACACCCGGGACTTGTGGCGCCGTTGGTGAGAAGGCCCAAATGATCTTAGTGTGGGTGAGGGCCCCGGGCGTTGGGAACACCTCCCACCCACGGACACTAAGAGGCATGAGGGTGAGGCCATAAGCTATGCATAGCTTATGGCGTGCCAATTCTAGAACGCTTTAAAACACCTCAATTGGAGGTGTGAGCTAGAAGATATGGCAAGTTGAGTGCGGCGCTGTCCCAGGACATCGCCCTAGAACATCAGTGGTCTGGGAGTGGCTCCCGAGATTGCGAACCTTTAAACTAGCATAACTTCCTCTGTACTTGTTCGAATGGGGCAAATGGATAGTTCATCGTAATCTACGTGAAACTTATATGACAATGGAGTGGTCGATTGTTAGAATCAAAGACCGTATGAGGAAGCTATGGGGTTATGAAGCTGCTAGGCAGCTAGTGGCTAAGGGAAAATGTCTACTTGGCCCCAAGTGTTGGGGAAGAGATAAAATGATACTTGACGGTGGGGTAGGGATCCTGCCTAGAGTCTTAGAGGCTTATATGGGTGAGGTGGTGTGGCCTCTGTCAGCCATAAACCCCCACCCTTTTGCGTCTGTAATACAAATGGGAGTCCATGGCTCACATGCCCTCGTTGCCTCCTACCCTCAGAAATTCCATACTCATACTCCAATAAATTCAAACACAAAACACACTCTTTTTATTAAACCCACAGGGCATTAGCATTGACGAATGCTCATGCAACTTTAGAGATTATTACACCATTAATTACAACAACAACCTCTCACCCTTCTAATCTCCCTTCAAATCAGGTATTATCCTACTAATTAACCTAGCATCCTAAGGCACCTCCCCTTCACGTTAGAGGCCCATTGAAATCCGTTTAACTTAATGCCTACCGATTCACTTCTTCCCTTGCCACGCTGCCACAATTTATGAAATTCAGCCGTCCTTCGGTGAGCCACTTGGAATGTCTAGCCTTTGAGTTCCCCGTGAGCAGCCAGCTGCCTCGCAGCCTACCTCATCTTAACTCCGAGATGGTTTTTTCTTGGGCTGCAGCCTCCTGGCTCTCGGCTGCAGCCTTTTGGCTCTTGGCTGCTCGGCAGCTAGCCTGCCTTCATCCCTCTGAATCCAGTGCGCATTTGCAGCTGCCTCCTCTCAACTCCGAGTCGGTGTTTCCTTGGGCTGCAGCCTCCTGGCTCTCGGCTGCTCGGCAGCTAGCCTGCCTTCATCCCTCTGAATCTAGTGCGCATTCACAGTTGCCTCCTCTCAACTCCGAGTCGGTTTTTCCTTGGGCTGCAGCCTCCTGGCTCTCGGCTACTCGGCAGCTAGCTTACTTTCATCCCTCTGAATCCAGTGCGCATTCGCAGCTGCCTCCTCTCAACTCCGAGTCGGTTTTTCCTTGGGCTGCAGCCTCGTGGCTCTCAGCTGCTCGGCAGCTAGCTTGTCTTCATCCCTCTGAATCTAGTGCGCATTCGCAGCTGCCTCCTCTCAACTCCGAGTCAGTTTTTCCTTGGGCTGCAGCCTCTTGGCTTTTGGCTGCTGGGCAGCTAGCCTACCTTCATCCCTTTGAATCCAGTGCGCATTCGCAACTGCCTCCTCTCAACTCCAAATCCAGTGCGCCCCTTGGCCAGCCTCTCGTTCCAGCGGCTGCTCCCGTCCCCTCTCCGAACTTTCTTCCAAACCAGAGTGTGTCCACTGATCCAGGGAGCTCTTCCCTGGATCCCAGAATTCCGGCCTAATCCAGATATTCGAACCCCCCCTTAAAGTAATGCAATACAACTCTAAAACGAACAATCAAACAAGGCTTAAGCCGCACTAAAATCCATAGCACCCTAATTCATACCTAACCCCAACCCTAATTACCCCTACACTAATCAACACTTTGCTAATCATTCGACCTTCAACCCAAAAGTCACGCCCCCACAACTTCAATCTTAATTTAAATTCCAACCTAGAAGTTTCACACTTTTTATAATTTTGAGTAATTGGAGAAATGCCAAAGTAAACAGTCTAATGAACTTTTTGCGACAAAAACCCATGTGAGCACCATATTGGGCTCACATAATTGGGAACCATCGGGGAATGGATTCCAAATCTCTTGCTTGAAGACAAGTGTCGCCTCAAGCTCGGTACTCCTTGCACTGACTGCCGGATGTGAGAGTTGGGAAGCTCTCGCCATTTAATATCTCCAATTGCAATGAGTTGTTTGGGAATGCCTCACGAACCAGGTAAGGCCCCAGCCAAACTGCATCAAACTTACCTGGAAACTCAAGCTTCCTGGCATCCTGAATCAACACCATCATACCTGGCCGTAGGACCCTCTTCTTGTAATGTTTGTCGAAGGTGATCTTCCTTCACCTTTGAATGGCTTCAATATGCTGAGCCCCTACACGTCTCCTCTCATCAAGTTCTTCAAGAGTTGTCAATCTATTTCTTAAAGATTGGTTGTCTGTGAGTCGAGAGTTAATTGCCACCCGCAATGACGCAACCTCAAACTCGATGGGAAGGGTGGCCTCCAATCCATACACCAATGAAAATGGAGTTGCTTGAGTTGTTACCTTGAAGGTCGTTCGATAAGCCCACAATGCTACGGTCAACTTGACATCCCAATCCCTCTTCGAATTAAGAATCGTCTTGCGAAGGATACTCACCAATATCCCGTTGACACGCTCTGTCTGACCATTAGTTTGCGGATGGTAAGGAGTGGTCTTCCTATGGTCGATTTGGAACTTGTCGGTCATTTCTTGAATTAAAGAATTCAAGAAATGAATTCCCATGTCGCTCACAAGGATCTTCGAGCACCCGAACCTCGAGATGATATTCTCGTACATGAATGTGGCTGCGTGTGCAGCTGTGTCTATCTTGATAGCTTTGGCTTCCGCCCACTTGGTCAAGTACTCAGTAGCGACAACAATGTAAGCTATTCCCTTTGAGGAATGGGGATGAACCTCGCCGACATAATCAATTTCCCATTTCTCAAAGGGGACTAAGGGTAAGGATACATGGAGTGGCATCTCCATGCGGAGGTCATTCCTCGCATACCTCTGGCAAGCATCACAATGCTTAACATAATCATGTGCATCCTTAAACAAGGTCGGTCAAAAGTAACCTGCTCTAAGAATCTTTTGACCTGTAAGTTGTCCAGAGAAATGCCCCCCAAATGCACTATTGTGACATGCGGCTAAGATGGAGGGCACTTCTGGCTCTGACACACATCTCCTCAACAATCCATCAGCTCCCCTCCTAAACAACCTATGGCCTATCATTGCAAAGTGCCTACTATTAACTCTAATTTTTCTTCTATCCTCTTTGGTCCAATCCAATGGCAACTGCTGAGTTGTCAAAAACTCTACAATACCGGCATACCACTCGGGTTGTGCGGTAACAACAAAAAGATTGTCATCAACTGGACTAATGCCCACATCCTCTGACAACCTAGACAAGTGGTCAGCTTGTAAATGCATACGATCGGGTTTGTATTCAACCGTGTAGTCAAACTCCTCTAGCAACAAAACCCACCTAGCTAGTTTTCCACTTAACTCCACTTTGTTGACCAAGTATTTGATAGCCATGTGATCCACAAAGAAAACAACCGGATTGCACATGAGGTAATGGCGAAACTTCTTAACTGAAAACACCATGGCTAGACACTCCCTCTCTGTAGTAGAATAATTCCTCTCGGCCGGTGTCAATTGCTTACTAGCATAAGCAATGGATTGGTCCTTGCCCTTCTCACCCGCTGACTGACACAATGCACTACCAACTGCTACATTGCTAGCATCACAAAACACATGGAATGGCTTATCCCAATCAGGTGGCCTCAACACCGGATAATTGCTCAACTTATCCCTCAACTCCTCAAATGCCCTTTGGCATGCCTCAGTCCACTCAAACCTACAATCCTTCCTAAACAACTGAGTGATAGGAACCGCAATCTTAGCGTAATCCGGGATCAAGTCCTGGTACCACCCCACATGGCCTAGCAACTTAGCAATTCCCTTGGCATTGGTTGGAGTTGCCAACCCACTTATGACCTCAATCTTTTCCGGATCCGGTTCCCTTCCTTTCTCACTAACCACATACCCAAGTAACACTCCCCGACTCACCCCCAAGAAAGTTTTATCCGGGTTCAAAGCCAACTGCATCTTCCTACACCCAATCAAAGCTTCTCTAACACACTGTAAATGGTTACTAGCATTACTCTGGGTGCTAAAATCATCCACAAAGACAGTCATGGACTTGAACAATAAGTCGGTGAACATGTACATGACCAATCTTTGAAATGTGGCCGGAGCATTACATAATCCAAATGGCATAACTACCCAAACGAAAGTCCCCCAAGGAGTAGTGAAAGCCGTTTTGTGGATGTCTTGAAGGGCAATAGAAATTTGGTTGTAGCCCGCATATCCATCCATGAATGTGTACCTCGTATGACCACCTACCTCCTCCAACAATAGTATGATGAATGGTAACGGAAAGTGGTCATTTTGCGTGCACGCATTTAACTTCCTATAATCCACGTACACCCTCAATTTCCCATTTTTTTCTTCACCAAAACCATTGGAGAGACCCAATCTGTAATTTCCACCGGCTTAATAAACCCGACCTTCAACAATTTCTCCAACTCAACCTTAACCAACAATTGTAATTGTGGGTTCATTTTCCTCTCCTTTTGTCTAATTGGCCTAGCACCTGGAATCAAAGGAATGCGATGCTCCACCATCTCTCTAGGAATCTCCCTAAGCTCATCATACAACCAAGCAACGGTGTCACTAAACTCATCCACCAAATCGCCATATTCCTTGACCTCCTTCTCTTCCAACTTAGAACCCATCTTCATTTGTCTAACCTTCCCATTCTTCATCTTCACATCCACATACTTCCAATCCGCCTCCGACACATGTGTTTGCTCATCTTTGTTTCTATACCAATCCGGAGGTACCTTGGGATAATCCTTGACATCTTGACCTGCCACTATGCCCGTTGATGTGGTCTTGAAGTGCAAAGGTTCCTCCAACCTTGCAGCCTCAATGATGGCCTCCTCATCCTGAGTTCCATCCACATGTACTACATTCATGTCGCTTTCATCCACACTATCCACCCAAGGTGTCAATCCTCCTCTAATCCACTCCTCCTCGGTAAGCACATCACATGGCTCTAACAAGGAATATTCCATCTCCCTTGAACTAAGCTTCTCATCAGTCAAACATGCATGATGGGACGTCATCATGATATCATACTCTGACTCGGGATAGACTCTCAATCACTGTGCTCCCCATTATCGCCCAAAATAATAGAAGTTGGGGCCCAAACTACTTGAACCTGAATCTATCATAGTCTCTTGTCCGCCTGAATGGACAACTCCCACTAGTGTCTCATTCTTCTTGTCACCACCTTCGCCTTCCTCCTTGCCTTCCTCTTCATCATCCGAATGAAGAGATTTGTTCTCTTACCCAACCTCCTAACGATCCTATGGAGACTTTGACTCTATTGTCTTTAGGACCATAAGTAATGGATGGCTTGACTCCCCCCAATCTACTACCGCATCCGACAATCTCAACCAAGGCCTACCCAACAAGATGGGAAATGTATCCTTGTTGGAATGCATCTTGATGACCATATGAGGAAGTTATGGGGTTCTGAAGCTGCCAGGCAGCTAGCGGCTAAGGGAAAATGTCTACTTGGCCCCAAGTTAATGGGGAGAGGCAAAAGGATACTTGACGGTGGGGTAGGGTCCTGCCTAGAGTCCTAGAGGCTTATATGGGTGAGGTGGTGTGGCCTCACCCACCCGAGGCCAAATGGCAAGGCCTCCATGGGCATTGGCCCATTGTGAGGGCATAGTTGCCTAGTATGGCTCGGATTGTTGTAGTGTTGCTCCGGCAATACAATTGTGCAACATAAGATTGGATTTCCATGAATGGAAGTCCACATTTAAAGATTGGTTACCGATTATGTGATGAGTCCCGAAAACCAAGTAGGAGGTTTGGTCCCCCTCCTATTAACTGTTGGGTCCGCGGTATTGGGAGCTAACCTTTCGCATGGCGGTATGCGAAGGGTTAGCGCTCGTAACTCTTGCTAGAATTGAAAAATGGACCGAGTTAGCAATGGGAACCTAGCAAGGGTTGCGACACATATAAACCTCTAGGACTTTGGGCAAGGCCCCTATCCTATTGTCACCAAAAATCCTCCACCCTTCGATTTCGTCCTAGTCCGAGTGGAAAAGTTTATAATGACATGTAGAGACTTCTCTCTTTGTAACCCAATATATAATTCCAATCTACCCTTGGAATATACACAACTTGATTAACACCACACTATGTAGTTTTACATTCCTTAATGTCGGGCAAGGTTATATCCTTAGCCTTTTCTAATGTCCACCCGGCCGCTTTGGCCACGCATGCCTTCAAAGATATCCCTCTTGTGAATCGAGTCCTTGCCGTCGACTCCACACTACTACATGAGTTCTCGCTTATTAATTCCGTGCTATCACATGTCATCGTGGTTGATTCCGTATTGGTACATGACACTTCGCTTGTGGATTCCATGAGCACTTAGGCTTTAAATACAAGTATTAAAAAATACTTATATACTTATCCTTGCCCTTCCTTCTCTAAGTTCTTCTTGATGTAAATCTCTATCAATGTCTTCCTACTAAACTTCAGAATAGTATAACTCCCACCCAACTTATGTTCTTCAAGTGAAATTTGGTACACTTGTTAAGTACCTTATCAAAAATCTCCACACCAAATTTTGGCACAAACAAAGTTCATATGCAAAAGTTATGCATGAAATTCTAACTCTAACTACTTAGTATGAATGCTGTGATAAAGCATCCGGTCATTAAAACTCTAATAACTTCCAATTCCTACGTCCAATCAATCTAAAATTTTGACACAAGATAGATATATAAGTTCGGAAGGTAGTGTCAAATTTTGGTATCCATATCTATAACCCTCTAAGAGATACATATTTTCAAACCTTGTTGCTTTGTTCCTAGACACCCTCCCCTTCAACTTTTAATAACTCTTTCATCCCAATGACTGAAGCTCTCAAATTTTTACCACAACTTCCATACTTTATAATAAACAATCCCTCAAATTTTCATACCCATTGAACACTCTGATCATCCATAATTGACAAATCTCTCACTATAAAGTTCTGCTCAAGTTCATAACTAATAAAACACTACAAGTAATGCACCTAGTACAATCTAGTCACTCTAAATGCCACAAGTTTAAACAAGTTTGAACTCTCTCACTTCAATATGAATCTCAATGCAACAAGTTGAAGTTTACAATCAAACTCCAAATTCCTTAAACCCAATCTACTTCTAACAAGAGGTCAATCCCTCTTCAAGGCTAAATAGCCTTGGCTCTTCTCCTAAGAACTAAGCACACACATGTGCTCCTATCTTGCTTCCCACACACCCACACTTATAACCCGTGGGGTGCTTAAGGAGCACGAAGGAAAGAGAGGATGAGTGAGGGAAGCATGAGGGATTATATAGTGAGTTGAGAGGGAGAGAGGGCATGAGATAAGGATAGGGTGAGAGGATTAGAGCCTCCAATCACAACCCCTTAACCTTCTCCTTCTAAGTAGGGACTCATCCCATCCACAAGGCTCTCGATAAGTCTTCGAAATCTCCTCCTACTTTGTAGGCTCTCATCTAATCTCCTAAGACTTCCTCCCTCAAATGATCAACAAAGATCCTAATTCAAACATTTAACTAACCTTGGCTTTCTACCTACCACACTTTACCAAGGTATGTCCTCATACTACTTAAATCCACTCCACACAAGCCTAATGCTTCAAACTTAGCTTTCTTCAAGCTTCACTCTTTTTATATTTTTGTGAATAATCATAAATCAACAAAACACTACTTGTAATGTTTTACAAGTGTTAACAACACATGTGGACATCAATTTGGGCTCACACCTACCGGCCTGAAACCTTTTGTCTCTCTCCTAAGAGTTGGAGTCAGGTAAACATTTTCCAACAACCGTTGGGGCTAGAACCCCCAACAGCTTCAGACCTCCATAACTTTGTTGCCTAATCTCTGATTTTATCAAATGACCACTTCATCGACATTTATTCTTTGTGTAAATGTTGATAGACTTTTGTGAGCTAGAAATTGCCCCCAACTGCAATTTGGCTCACAATTGAGGGTTTTTAGCACAATTGAGGATTTTTAGCAGAATTAAGGGTTTTTAGCAATTAGATATGTAATAGGGAAATTCGGCCAAAAAACCATTTAGATTAAGGTAGGTTAGAAAAAAGACCCTACAAGGTTAGCTAGGGTGCTTTATTCTTGGGGTAAGAACCTTGAACAAGTAGGAAATTGGAAACCGAAGGGATTAAAAGAAAATGCCCTTTATCCAAATCGGAAATTTGAAAGTAGTGGGTTAATAAATAGGTAGGTTAAGTTAGGATCAACCAATTCAAGCAAGCAAAAGCCAAGCGGAGCAAAAAAAGAATATTTTTCGGAAGCGTCTAAAAAAGAAAAAGAAGTGATAACTACAAGCGTAAGGGATCTTGCCAACTAGAACAGGAGGGCCATCTTGCCAACCAAAAATGAAATTCAAACCGAAATGGAAAAATCTTTCTAAAGGCTTAAACAAGTGGGGTGCGAGGTGACGTTTCCTCCCCATTCACCACCGAGGGCTTGGTTGCCACCGTTCAAGGGGGGGATCCCTCGGTTGAACGGAAGGGAGAAGGGGTCCAACCCTTCATTGAAGGATGATAAAAACCCCCTCTTCTCTTTTCATTTCCTCTCTATTTTTCATTTTAAAGGGCAAAACTCTCTCAAATTTTAGCTAGAAATTCTTTATTTCTTCTCAATTTATAGGGCGTAGCTCTTTTCAATTCTAGTTAAGAAGAATCTCTTAAATTCTTCATTTGAAAGGGCAAAGGCCTCTAGAATTTTAGTTAGAAAGATCAAGCAATGTCATTTATTCATTATAGATATAAGTTAGAATTCTTATAGTTAGAATTCTTGAAAGAATATAGTGTATTTTTGAATACACCTCTAAGTATCCGTGCCACTTTCAATCAAGTGTAGTAAATTCAGAATTCATAATTTATCCTTTAGATTTTGAATGAATCTAGTCCTTTATATTAGCTTTCTAAAAAGCCTAAGCTTGTTAGAATTGGAATTAATGAACAAAAGTTATAAGTATTTGAATGAAAATATTCCAGTTGCCTCCTAAATCATAAGAGCTGATTTTGGAAGCTCATATCTAGAAGAAGAAATATGCAATTATTTTGATATTTGGATGAGTCATACTTCTTGTTGTTGGCATTCCAGATTACTAACAATTATTCCAATTAAAGCTTGTGAGCAAAATTTGTGGCCGTTTAAGTGAAGGAATATTTGCTGCCTTACGAGAAATGGTTCGTCCATCTAAGGTTGGGAGCCCCCACAAGTGTTCACCTGTGGGAGACTCCGGCACCCGGTTGGGAGCTCCCACGAGTGTTCACCCATGGGAGTTTATGATTTGTATTTCAGTTCTCCTTCCACGTTTTGCATATGTATGGTTATAAGTTATTTTTTTATGTCTCTTCCATTATGTTTTTATTGACTACGAGCAATCTAATGCTCTACCTTCTACACTCTCACTTTACAAGTAGTCAAAGGCTTCTAAATTCATTGCCTTTGTTAATGTTTGATGTCATGCATAGAACTTGTAAAGAATCCCATACACCATTCTCACACCAAACATATCGATATATAACATCATTTTATTAGAGAGAAACTAGAAAACCAAAAGATATATTTTGAGTATTATCCAACAGAAGACATGATAGCAGACGTACTAACCAAACCACTTGCAAAGGATACACCAACCATCACCAATCGAAGATGGAAGTCAACCGGTAAGTTTTTTATCCTACACCCTTCAATTTAGGAATGGAGGGAGCGTGGCAAAGATAAATTCTTAACCCAATCTAACTATTCATGTCAGGCTAGGGGACATCACCCATCTAACCGCCGAGGGGGGATTCCAACTCCCATGTGTGCGGAGCCTCTCAGTTAAATGTTATAGTAGTAGTTTCTATTTATAGCTTGTTCGTATGTGGTGAAACCGGGTTAATTACCGGCATGACCACTTTGCGTATTTGTAGGTAATAAGGTGGGAGTAATGACCCACGAAACCACCATCATGTTGTTGGTCCCAAGGGTTGGAAGTGATGGCCCCAACCTTTGAAGATTGTGCAATAGGTTGAATACACAGGTTGCATTATTCTCCGGTCCCATCAAGTTGAATTTTTGTGGTCAACCCGTGTTAAACTAACTAATAACCAATATAATTTGTAAAAACCCATGAAGGCAAAAAACCAATTGGGAATGTAACTTGGAGGATTGATACTACCCTCTCTCGTGGCAAAGATCGGAGGATGTAAGTGTCAATCAACCTTCAAGAGACCCGCACAGGGCCTTGAAGGGTTCAAGTTATGGCGTGCACCAACCAGGTAGGTGGTGATGCCATAATATATGAACTTAGTAAGATAGGCTTTGTGTAATCAACCATAAACTAAGAAGGGTGGGACTTAATGAAGGTCCTCCCGTCACATGGAGTGGCATTTCAATGCGGAGGTCGTTTTTTACATACCTCTGACAAGCGTCGCATCGCTTCACATAATCATGTGCATTCTTAAACAAGGTAGGCCAAAAGTAACCTGCTCTAAGAATCTTTTGTCCGGTGAGTTGGCCAGAAAAGTGTCCCCCACATGCACTATCATGACATGCGGCTAGAATGGAGGGCACCTCCACCTCTGACACACATCTCTTAAGCAATCCATCCGCTCCCCTCTTAAACAACCTATGGCCTATCATAACAAAGTATCTACTATTGACTCTAATTTTTCTCCTATCCTCCTTTGTCCAGTCGCCTGACAACTGTTGAGTTGTCAAAAACTCCACTATGCCGGCATACCACTTGGGTTGGGCGGTAACTACAAAGAGGTTGTCGTCTATCAACCTATCATCCATCGGATTATCACCCATCTCCTCTGACAATCTCGACAAGTGGTCAGCTTGTAAATGCATGCGACCTGGCTTGTACTCAACAGTGTAATCAAACTCCTCCAGCAACAAGACCCACCTAGCGAGCCTTCCGCTCAACTCCGCCTTGTTGACCAAGTATTTGATAGCCATGTGATCCATAAAAAAAACAACCGGATTGCACATGAGGTAATGCTTGAACTTCTTGACTGAGAATACCATGGCTAGACATTCCCTCTCAGTCGTAGAATAGTTTCTTTCGGCCGGTGTCAATTGCTTACTAGCATAGGCAATGGGTTGGTCCTTACCCTCCTTTCCCGTCGATTGACAAAGTGCGCTACCCACCGCTACATTGCTACCATCACAAAACACATGGAAAGGTTTATCCCAATTGGATGGCCTCAAAACCGGATAAGTGCTCAACTTATCCCTCAATTCTTCAAATGCCCTTTGGCAAGCCTCTGTCCACTCAAATTTACAATCTTTCCTAAGCAACTGAGTGATAGGAGCCGCAATCTTAGCGTAATCCGGGATTAAGTCCCGGAACCATCCACATGCCCTAGCAACTTAGCTATCCCTCTAGCATTGGTTGGAGTGGCTAACCCGTCTATCACTACAATCTTATCAGGATCCGGCTCCCTTCCTTTCTCACTAACCACATATCCAAGTAAAACTCCCCTCTGAACATCCAAGAACGTCTTGTCCAGGTTCAAAGCCAACTGCATTTTCCTACATCTAATCAAAGCTTCTCTCACATACTGTAAATGTTCACTAGCACTAGACTGAGTACTAAAATCATCCATGAAGACGGTCATGGATTTAAACAACAAGTCGGTGAAGATATACATGACCAACCTCTGGAATATAGCAGGAGCATTATACAACCCAAATGGCATGACCACCCACACAAAAGTGCCCCAGGGAGTAGTGAATGCCGTCTTATGAATATCTTGTATCCTAATGAGATTTATTCTCTCACCCAACCTCCTAGTGATCCTATGGAGACTTTGATTCTATTGTCCTTAGGACCATAAATAATGGACGGCTTGACTCCTCCCCAATCTACTACCGCATCCAACATTCTCAACCAAGGCCTACCCAACAAGATGGGAAATGTATTCTTGTTAGAATGCATTTTGATGACATGAAAAGTGACCACATACTCCTCCCCTCCGGTGCTAATCCTACAATCCTTAATCATTCCCAAAGACACCGCCGGAGTATGATTCGCCATGTTAATAATGAAAGGTGATGGGCCCGTAAGATTAAGGCCCAATAGCTTCATGGTGTGCTCCGGCAAGATGTTTAGCCCACTACCCCCATCAACTAGCACATTGGGAACCACCTTGTCCACCACCATAACTTCTATCTCTATTGCCTTGACATCACGCCCCCCTCCTTGCAATTGGACTCTAGCGGCAACTCTAGTCTTCACCTTTTTAGTCCTCCTCGTCATAGGCATTCTTTTCTTGAGAGTCTTACGAGCCATGGGTGATATTTCCAACAATTGACCAAAGGTTATGTCGGCCTTGAGTGAGCTAAGATCGGCCCACAGATCATACCCTTCCGGCTTTTCAACCTTTGATTTTCCTGCTCTATCAAACTCATCCAAAAGAATGCTAGATCCTTCCCATTCTCCCATCTCACTACCATATAAATCATGAATGACATTGGGCCTCTCCTTGTCCTGAACAATCTCATTTTCCTTCTCTAATTCTCTAGTGGCTCTCCTAGCCACTCTAGCTACTCTATCCAAATTTGAAAGGTTAGGACCCTCGTTCGAGGAGTACTCCTCCCGTCCCACTACATCCTTCTCCGCTGAATGTTTTCCCGCATAGCCCTAATGGTGACCGCCAATGCCGGGGCCTCATGAGTGACCTCATCATCCAAATTCTTCAACTCATAGGTGATGGCATTGGTGTGTGGAGGCCATTGACCTTGCTCTTCTCCAACATCCATTTGGTAAGGAATAAACTCATCATGATGTGGCTCTGTGACACCATCCATAAACCTGACATCCTGGGAATTGGACGGACCCGGATCAGTAGGAGGATCTTGCCTTCTATTGTCAAAATGTTGTGGACCCCCTGGCCTATTCTGAATGGGAATGTATCCATTAGCCGTCTGCAATCCCGTCGGAGGATGGAATGTCTGCCTCGCATTCCCATGGTCATAATATAAATTAGGTGGCCTAAGCTCATTAGGAGGACCACCCTGTGGTCTAGCCCCTTTCATGTTGTCTCTAGCTTGTTGTTATGGGTTGACCACCGGATTGGGCATGCTAATGACCTTATCAGGCTGACGACACTTGTCCGAAGGATGATTTTCCCCACAGTTACTACAACCATAGCCTTGTCCTTCGGACCAACACTGACCATGTGCGTGCCATCTCCCACAAAAAGGGTGAAACTCCCATCTCTCCACATTTTGACCACCTTGTCCTCTAGGGGGAGGTCCCCTATAATTGCCCTGACCATATTGATTCTGACCTTGGCCTCTATGGTTTTGTGGAGGTGGGCCACCATTGTTCCTTTGATCACGATTCTGCCCAACTCGACAAAACTGCCTAGTATGTCCAGGTTGGCCATACTGAACACACCACAATCCCGAAGCGTGTTTACCCGACTCAACTGGAGGAGGAGGGCCCGGATGCTAACTCCTAATCATCAATGATATCTAATCCATGAGACTCTGCATTTGCTTAATCATGGCCTCTTGAAATCCCAACTAACTAGCATCTAACCTTCTCTCCACCTCCTCAAGGTTAGGATCAACTCTAGGAGCTGGCAATGCTAAAAGTCGTGCAGGTTCCCTCACTGCTAGAGGCCTTGGGCCTGTGTCAATGAAAGCATACGGAACTTGACCCCCCTGTCTACCTGGTTGTACCTCCACTTCTCTCGGACGAATGGGAATGAATTGAGGAATTGATTCATCTTCCCTTCTCCACAATCTTTCATAATCCCTCTCTATGTGCTTCATCTCCCTAGCCGCCGCCTTAGCATCCGCCAATGTCTGAGGATTCTTCTCCAGCACACCTCTAATGGTACCTGCCTTAAAAAATCCTTGAATGAAGAATTGTTTTAGTGTGTCATCATTGAGCATTGTGCCCACAAACCGTGTACACACTAAATCAAACCTTCTAATATAGGCAGAAATCTCCTCTTCCCTTCCTTGTTTTAATGATGCTAGCGCTCTAAGAGCCGTACTCTGACCAACCTCGGGCCTAAACTCATTCAAAAACTCCCTCTGCATTTGCTTCCATCCTCTAAAGTGACCTTCTGCATGATCTCTATACCACTCATAGGCTTCTCCCTCTAGAGTGGTAGGAAACCACACCAACCAATACCCCGGATTGGTGACAAGAGAACTAGCCAACCTCTCAATGTACCTCTCAATGTACCTAGAAGGATCCTCATCCTTAGTTCCATAAAACTTAGGGAGGTGGGATGGCATATCCACCGCCGCCAAGTTTTGTGGAACCACAATGGGTAAACCTCTCGGCCTAACCAATGGATCAATGGGTGGCATGGGAAGTGGACCTCCTCCCTCTCCTTCCTGAGCCATGGTGACAGGTGTGTTCCCTCCTATTCCCCTATCAATTCCTATAGGGATCCCTTTCCTATCTGTATTAGTCTTTGATGATGTCTCGCCACTCAACTTGAAGGAAGTAGCTTCCTCCTCAAGTTGAGCATCCACTTCTAAATTTTCTAACATTGGACTAACGATAGGATCCACATTCAAACAACTTTCTATCCCAATTTCTACCTCTTCTACAACTTCACTGATCTTAGACAATCTTTTCCTACATGCACTTTTCTCTAATCCTAACTCCAATTCAGGTTTGTGAAATCGAGTTTTACCTCGCATCCCCTGAAAAATCGATCAACCCTCGTTTGACCACACATATCCCTTGCTACCTTCATTCCTTTAATGTTTTCATTTTTCTTGATGTGGTTTAAATTTAAGGAGGTGAGGAAAGAGAACCTGCAAGCCAACTTAAGTGAAAAATCCCAAACATGGGATGGACATGTTCATGTCAATTCTTAGTCAAGCCGGAGCATCACCTCCAAACTCTTCCCTCGAATTGACACTCACCACAATATCGAGAGTGAGGGACTGACCTTCATCATGCACCACATCAAAGACCGAAGCTTCACCCTCTCGTCTTCAATATGATACGATGACTCAGGAATTACCCTCTACAACGAATAACGACAAAAACAATTACTATAATCTTTCTTTTATTAATTAACAAATTCACTTTGAAGAATGTCATACCTCAAGCAATTAGTCCTCCACCTGCAAGTTAGCGCTCACTCTCGATCGTGACTCAATTCAACACCGATCCTATCAATTATCAATTAGAGACTTCTAACTCTAACAACATGGAATTTATAACACCCTAACTTTTAAACTCACCCCAAGGTAAGTATCAAAGTTGACTCTTTCTGAAATGAATTATCCCTCTAAAATTTAATGAACTAATGGTCGCATTATTAATGTTATCTCCTTATGCCATCCCAAGATGGTTTAGGGCCTTACCTCAAGCCGCGCTACTTCCTCAAAACAAAAATGCTTTAATGAAATTGCAATTCATTCCAAAAAAAAGAAATTCAACTATTCTAACTAATGACAAAAAATCCAAATCCAAGGAAAGTACTCACCTTGTACCAAGTGTTCCTTCCTCACCCTCAAGTTCGTGCCTCTAAGCTTCTAACCTCTTAATCCCGCTTCGCTCCCGGCAGACGCACCATTTATGTCAGCCATAAACCTCCACCCCTTTGTGTCTGTGGTCCAGGTGGAGGTCCATGGCTCACATGTCCTTGCTAATCCCTTAGCTTCGGGAACCCTGTGGCGACGATTGCTACTCCGAGCGAGTAACAATCCTGTAAGTTTGGCCAGATGGGTGTACTACCCTAGTGCCTTCCAAGCAATGATCTTCTAATTCATGTAGTGCAGAATCCTAATACAAAAGATGCGTGACCCTAATGCATGACACGTATCACACTGATGCAAACCAATAATACAAAATATTTGTCTAAAACACTAATGCAGAATACTCATGTAATGCACTGCTGCATAATACTCCTATGACGTACTGATATAGAACACTCATATAATGCACTGATGTAGAATACTCATGTAATACACTGATGCATAATACTCATGTAATGTACTGCTGCATAATACTCCTATGACGTACTGATGTAGAACACTCATGTAATGTACTGATGTATAATACTCATGTAATGCACTGATGCAGAATACTCATGTATTGCACTGCTGCAGAATACTCCTATGACGTATTGATATAGAACACTCATGTAATGCACTGTTGCGGTATACTCCTATGACGTACTGATGTGGAATACTCATATAAAACACTAATATAGGATACTCCTATGACGCACTTATATAGAATATTCATGTAAAACACCATTGCAGAGCCTGATGTAGAACCTAATACAAAGAACTACTGCATGATATAATGCAGAAGATTAAGATGAGGACTAATGCAGGAAGAATACGAAGACTAATACAGGATATAATGTAGGGACTAATTTGGGATATCACCGGTCAATGTAGCCAACCGGATTCGAAACCGGGTTGGTCCAGACCTAATACCAGTCTCTTAGACCACTCGCATCCACAGGCGGATGTCCCAAGATTTAGTACTCATCTATATATTGACTATTTCTACTAGCTAACTTCCTCGTTTTTGTAGGTAGTGAGCCTAACCCAACCCGCGAACGGTTTGGGTGGCTCACACCCACTAATCCCTCCAACCCCAAACCTAACACAACACCCGCTCAACTCTTCAAACTTAACTTTAACTAAAACACAAAAGCTTCACTCTTTTTATAATTTTGAATAATTGAAGAAATGCCAAAGTAAACAGTCTAATGAACTCCTGAGATAAAAAACACATGTGGACACCAATTGGGCTCACACTTAGGTACTATAATCTAGGCACAACCTATCGGAAGGATACAACGCGATTATCAAATCCCTCCACAAAAACCAAAATATTCATTAAATATCATAACACCCGGGTTCGGCTTGGACACCTGCCAAGGCAGGCCATCCTCACTGAAGGGCTTGTACGATATTTTTAGGCTTTTTCGAAGGGGGTGCCCGAAAGCACCACAATTTTTCATTTTCTTCATTTGGCCAAGAATTGTAGGAGTTGCTGTTGTTCTAACTTTGGTAGTTTTGGGTATCACTCCCAGGTTAATGTTGCCCTCTGGAGTGTTGGACGTTGTCCCTAGACAGCGCACCAATCAAATTGCCATATCTCCTAGCTCACACCTTCAATTGGATTGAGCATTTTAGAATCCAGACACCATGAGCGTCTCAATGCTCATGGCTCGACCCTCATGACTCCTAGTCTCATGGGTGGGAGGCGTTTTCAACGCCCGGGGCCTTCACACACACTAGGATCACTTAAGCCCTCTCACCTATGGTGCCACAAGTCCTAAATGTCACTCCAGGGTCCCCTTTGTGCCCATGGTGTTGCGGACGTTTCTCATGGAGACGTACGTGACAAAGGGTCTATAGAGTGGAAAATGCACTATTTCTACAATATGTGTTTTATAGTATAGATAGACAAAAAAATAGTTCTCATATTATCCACACATCAACCCCCAAAGGCTAATGAAGGGAGAGCGGTCATAAAGGCTAATGAAGGGAGTGCCTAAGAGGTCTAGTCACAATCAAAAACATGTGGAAAACACACCTATACATTTGCAATAGACAACGTACATGCGAGGATTTAACATTGCCAATCAATTAAGAAGAATATACTCGTGTCAACTGAGGACACATAAATGGTGGCATAGGTTGCATTTTTTTTAGACATGTCCCTAGTCAATGTGTATATTCTCCACAAAAAAATCATGAAAATGATGGGCACCCTTGAGGAGGCTATGAAACATATGGGCTTCTATATTGCAATGGCAAAAACATTGGCCTCAAACTGGATTGGCAAGTTGAGCCACACATCGATTTTCGTGCATGCATGAAAATGGATCTATGTGCCTTTGAGAAGCAAATTACAATAAAAATGTGTACATTGTAGGCGAAGGTGCAAAAATATATGCAACCATTGTTGTGGCTTACTCACCTATGTTCACATTTGTTATCAAAAATCCATACATGACTCCGTAAGTTCTCACCAATGACATTTCATGACAGTCATTTTATGATAGCACGTGCTTATATTGATATATTACATACAATGTGAAGCATGCATGTATTGACTTTGTACCTTAATGTTAGTTTGTAACTTGTATGGACAACATAATTCATTAGTTATGAATGTTTTACATTTATATACAACATATATCTAGAATATATACAATAAATGTTAAATCAATACAATGTTATTATATTTTCAATATCCAAATTTGGCAAAACTTATGAAATTTGTAAAGGCACATATATTATTTTCCAAATTAAGTGGAACCATTGGTCTCAAAAAATGCATTAGTGTTGAACCAACTAACTTATTTGTCATGGTCCTAGAAACCACTCGAGTGCAAGGGTTGGTGCCAAGTGATGTAGGGTCTTTGGGTCCTACATAAGCCTAAATATGTGGACCAACTTGAAGCCTTGGATTTGCCCATACAAAATAATCTTTTAGGCAATAAACATAGTAATTAAACATGCCAATTTTTTTGGTGGATCCAATTTGGGATGGCCATGCATTCATGTCTATCACATAGATCCCATAGTTGACTTTATCATAATATTTGAAGTACAACAATGTTTTTTGTCATCAATTATTTTATGAACCAATATGAATTGCAAGCCCAATCTGAGTGTCATGATTGAGCCAAAAAACTTTGCAAAGTTGGGCCTAACATGCTATATTCAAGTATATATATATAGTTATAAAGACAATTTTAAATATATTCATTGGATATTATATATAGGTATTCATCCAAACATGAATTGTATTAATAAGCAGCCCAAAGTCTAGCCCAATTGTATTGAACCCATAATGCACATAGACTAATTAATATACTACACTAATTATATTTGTGGTTGTTCTCAACCAAACAAATTAACTAGCACCAAGTTCTAAGTGGCATGTTTCACCTACAAATCAAGGAAGGTAGTGTTTTGCACAAATATGTTATGTATTTCTTAGGGATGGATAGTGATCCATTATGAATTTTTCGTGGGTTTCCCATTGTAAATATGGAATATGTGTCTATCCAACTTGGACCATGCTCAAAATTTACCCTACAATAAACATTGTGATTTGGATCCCAACCTGGGTGATTTTAAATTGCATCTTCATTTCGTGTTGTTGATCAGCAATGTCAGGAACCTGAATATGTCAAGATGATGATCAGAAATTGCAAAATTTGGTTGAGACACAACTCTTGGCACCAAACCAATTCAGCACAAGTCTTATATCTAGAACGTAAAATGAACATATAACCTTCATGTCAATCCATTGCAACACAAAAAACAATGGGAAATGGTTAATAACAAGTCCCAAGTAATAGGCATTTTTGTCACACGCTTCATAAACCTCCTCATTGCCCAAAAAACCTACCCATAGAATTTTGTGGCCAAAAACCATGCTTCGAAGTGGGTGGTTATCTTGATGAAGGTCCGTCAAAACATAATGAACACAAACCCAATAGCCTATCCGAGTTCCATACTAATGGTAAAATAATCCACCAACATTTGTTACTTGCAAATGATCCCAATATTATATGAAACATCATATGCCTTCCATAATATCCTTCACATTTTTCATGAATATTTGTTTGCATGGTTTGGATTCTTCGTCAAGTAAGATCATTTTACCCTCTTTATCAACCCACCGAACAAGAAAACCCTCTGGTGGGCTCTAATCTAGCTTTGTGACAATAGCTTCTTCTACATGGTCGAAATAATGTCAGCACATAGATAAAACCAAAATTGTTGAGCCTTTGTGTTTCTAATCAAACAATGAGTTTCACCCAAAAAATATACTTGCATAAACGTTTTGAAGTCAAGCATTTCCTCAATTGTATGTGGGATGTTGGAAATGTTGTCCAAATCCATCTATGACTTCATCAAGAGCAAGATTTTCAAGAAATCTTCCTAATACAACTTCATTGTTCATTGCCAAAATATGCATCATTATCATCATGCATGAGGTCCACCAAAAAGATAAACACAAACACCTCTTTGAAAATGCCTCTCACAACCAACAAAGACTAATAGACAAACATCAATATGTTTTTATTATCGTTTGCATAGTTGTTTAGTTGGATGCACATAATAGGAGGCAATTTTTTTGCAATCACAAACTCATTAGGAGATTTTGGCAATGAAATCCAAGATGCCTATTATCCAACACCGCTTCATATAGAGGTATCGACTTGACATTCTCAAATAAAAATCTTGAAGAATAAGCGGGTGGACTGTTTAAAACACACAAAAGCTTTGCAAATGATCTAATGGTGTGGTTTGAATTTTTTGTACAAATGGGAAAATTTCACATCATTATATCCATGAGCAAACATCCCTACAAGAACAACCCATAAATTCATTGTTGAGTAAGCAATCCAAATCGATTGTGCCTATGTTTTTAAGTACCACAACGTAAAAATTAAGTCGTAAACAAAGAACTAGCCATAAGGCATTGGAGAGAACCATATGTGTAACCAAGGTGGGTTAAGTAAAAAGACCATCTGTAACCTTGATTTCATGTGCAAAACGTAGTGAATCTATTTTAGCATGGTCCATTTTGTCATGGATCCCTGTGAAGACCTCCAATGCATAGTGATGGACAACACTCCATTTGTGTAATAATCATTAGAATGTGATGTTTGCATTGACGTGTTGCATAAAACTTGGTTCCAATCATATATGCATCTTGAAGGTACTTCAATGTCTTGCATTTGGAACATTGAGCAAATTTGTTATCATATATAAAGTTGCTAGATTATTTTTCTTAATTGTGCTCAATTATTTGAAATTGGCTCCAAAACAAAACCTTTCATCAACCACATGTCACCAAAAGTACTCCACCCTTCGATTTCGTCCTAGCCCGAGTGGAATAGTATTGATGACACTTAGCAAACTCCTTCCTTAGTAACTCAATGTATCATTCCAATGTGCCTTTGGAATATACACAACGTTAATGACTTATGATTTAACCCCCAAAGCTACATCCAGAACAAATTTCAAAATAGTGTAACTTTCCCATTACTTCTCGGAATGTCCTGAAATTTTATCTGTAACTAGGGAGACAAAGCAAAAAACATCTCACCAATTTGTGAGCCTATCCCATTTTCTGTCCGACAGTTATGACCATTTTGGTGTGTCAGTCTACCCAGATTTCAGAATGTCATAATTTCCTCCCACGGGCTCCAAAGAACTTCAAATTTTGGGAGCAATCACAAAAACTAATTGTTTATGACCCCCTGAAATTTCAAACTATTTTCATTTTTTGCCAAAACGTTATGGCCTTCTTAGTCTGCAACTCTTGAAAACACTTCAGAATGATATATCTCCTTCTCATCTACTCGGAATGACTTGAAATTTGTACCACAACTAGGAAACCTAAGATCAAAGCATCCCTCAAAATTTCATGTGTTTCCAAGCCTCCGTCCATGAGTTATGCCCATTTCAGCTTGAAAATGTAGGCAAAGTTCAGAATGTCATAACTGCTGCTCCAGTACTCCAAACATCCTCAGATTTTGACCATGTTCATATAAACAAATTGTTTACTAACCCTCTAAATTTCAATGAAGTATCTTCTTCTGCTCGGAAGTTATGCCCCTTACAACCTAGACTACTCAAAGGACCCTCTCATTTACCAACTCTTGAAAACACTTCAGAATGATATATTTCCTTCTCATCTACTCGGAATGACTTGAAATTTGTACCACAATAGGAAACCTAAGAACAAAGCATCCCTCAAAATTTCATGCGTTTCCAAGCCTCTATCCAGGAGTTATGCCCATTTCAGCTCGAAAATGTAGGTAAAGTTCAGAATGTCATAACTGCTGCTCCAGTACTCCAAACATCCTCAGATTTTGACCATGTTCATATAAACAAGTTGTTTACTAACCCTCTAAATTTCAATGAAGTATCTTCTTCTGCTCGGAAGTTATGTCCCTTACAACCTAGACTACTCAAAGGACCCTCTCATTTACCAACTCGTGTTCCGGCAACGTGTCACCAAAAGTACTCCACCCTTCGATTTCCTCCTAGCCCGAGTGGAATAGTTATGATGATACTTAGCAAACACATATACCCAAGAAATATGAACTCAAGTACTACAACTTGAAGCCATAAATTATATTAAAATCATTCACACCCAAACTAATGCTAACAAGAGGTCAAGCCCTCTTCAAGGCCAACTAGCCTTGGCTCCTAACTTCAAAACCATGCACACACATGTGTTCCTATCTTGCTTCCATACACCCACACTTATAACACGTGGGGTGCCAAGGAGCACGAAGGAAAAAGAGGATGAGTGAGGGAAGAATGAGGGATTATATAGTGAGTTTGAGGGGGTGAGCACCCTCAAGGCTCACGATAAGCCTTCGAAATCTCCTCCTACTTTGTAGGCTCTCATCTTATCTCCTAAGCCTTCCTCCCTCAAATGATCAACAAAGATCTTAATTCAAACATTTAACTAACCTTGGCTTTCTACCTACCACACTTTACCAAGGTATGTCCTCATACTACTTAAATCCACTCCACACAAGCCTAATGCTTCAAACTTAGCTTTCTTCAAGCTTCACTCTTTTTGTATTTTTGTGAATAATCATAAATCAACAAAACACTACTTGTAATGTTTTACAAGTGTTAACAACACATGTGGGCATCAATTTGGGCTCACACCACATTACACCCAACAAGAGGTTTTTCCATTTTATTTACGTGCGTAAACATTTTCAACAACCTTTCCCCCCATCATGGATTGTACATGTTTTGTGTAGCATTGTGTCAACAAAAAAATACAATGATGGTGGTTTAGGGTATTACACGTTTGTCGGTTGATTCCTTAGGTTTGTTTGAACCATGGTGACAGGATTAGTAGCCTTCTTGCCCACAAATTGTATGACTATACACTTAAGTTTAAGACACACCATGAATGATGAATCATGTTGTATAACACACATCTATGCTTTCAAATGTGATCACCTTGCATCCCATCTCATTCACATGTATTCCCATATGAACATCAAGTAGTTTTGAAGATCTAAGGTGGAGATCTTCAACCCAAATTTATTTTTGAAAAACCTTTATCTTCTGACTTGGAAACAATTGGGGACATCGGTGAGCACAATAATGTTTCATGGGCACTTTTCTAATGGACTATTCTCTGATCATTTTTTGATGTGTTAATTTCATTTGCAACAACATGCAATGAATCATATTTTTGTAGGTTTTTGTGTGGTCGCATGTTGGTTTGGAGTTCATTTTGAACTTGCATATTGCATCGCTCATGATCACATAAGCTAATTCCTTTGAGGGTGACATTCCGGAGTGGGAACCTTCAAAGACAAAACCATTGACTTGGATGCACTTTGGAATTAATGCGCAACTCAAGGATGACAACACCAATGTCCTCATTGCCAAGTGCATTTTGGTCAACATAATCATACAAATGGATGTAATGAAGGACACTTTTTGCAATACAAATTCCACTTTCATTAAGGGGACCACCACCAAATCCACCCATTCCGATCTTGAGAGCCGAAACATTTGGAAATGGGCTATATTTGTATAGAAAGCAAAGGAGTCCTGACATCCTTTTTTTGTTCAACATTGTCAATCAAATGATTTATATTGAGCTAATCCTCTAAGTTATAAATGATCAATTGATTCATTATTGAAGATGAGTTTGGTTTGGTCAATCAAAAGTCTAGCCTATAGTTCATGGTTAGGATGCTTCAATCAATTGATCCAAACTCTTCGTGTGCTCAAGTAGGACATCACAACATGGAGCACATGGTGGTTGGGAAGACATTTGGATTGGGTGACCCAAACCTTTGACTACCAACAATAAGAAATACAAATGAGTTTGGTTTGGTTGATTAAAATACTAGACCAAGGTTATATATTAGCATGTCCCATGAAGGACGAGGATTAGTATTTCGGTCGACCAACCAAAATTCTCCATATCCAATTTTATTTAAATATTTTGATTAGCGAAGAAAACCCTACTATCATGTAGGTTTGGATTTTGATTGACCGAGTTTAACATGCTAACCAAGTATAAGGTGAGCTAGTAATAATGACAAATAATTACTGTGAAAATTAAAAACCTTGGTAGGCATTCAAAATCTGTGACTTGAAAAACTTGCATAATGTTTTTTGAACTAACTTGGCATCTTACATGGTTTTTAAATATCATAAAAAGCTTTGCATTGAAGTATGCCAATCATGTGAAGGGTTTTTATTAAAACTTAGATGTCAATAAACTTGATTTTTGATTCAACTCTAATTATGAAGTAATGGTGATGTTTCACATTTGGTATTATCATCAAAGGCATTTTTTTGTTTTGCTTTGCCTCCAAGTATACCTACATTAAGATTTTGGAATTGTAATTTACCTAGTTCATACTAGTGATGGAGACAAAGCATTGGCCATTTTGGGAGCTACACATTGTATGTAGCACAGGAGTGTCATGGCTCTTGGAGGAAAAATAATAAACTCCATCATTTTGCACAAAGAATTGTATTTATTGTCATCCCTTGATTATTAATTCCAACAACCCCATTTCAAACAAATATATGATAAAGATTACAAACTTAAGCATGCAATTGGATTGCTTCCAAACAATTTGCACCACTTGTTTATGGTCATTAATTGAACATTAGAGAATCCAAGTTTTTTTTGCAAAATAATATTTTCTATTGAATCCTCAATTGATGCTAACTTTGCCTTAAAAATGAATTTCAAGAGCACAATACACAAGTATAAAAGAACATAATAGAAGAAAATACAAAGAGTCCTTAGATGAAAAACCATGTATCATGAATCAATGTTTTTGTAGATTCATTAATGTCAAATACCATATCTTTGGGCTTTGTTAATTATCCAATTAACATCAAGATTGTAGTAATTTTGTTGAGCACTTGCCATAGAAGCAATCCATACATGAGTTGAGAACATGAATACAAATAAAAAAATCAAGTGTAATCCAAATATGCAAATATATTTATGCCAATATATTTTGTCAGGCTCATGATTTTTTTAAATTGGGATAGTTATAAACATCAATACCAATTTTTGGATTCAGAGGACATACCCTAACTCATTCCCATCCCAACATTGCTTGAGTATTATGAGTTTGGAACTTGCCGCATAAGTTTGCACATCATTTCTTTACTTTGGTACTATCAAGCAGAAATAACAAACATAACATTATTATAATGCAAACCATCATCACCAAACTCAAATGTGGCCTTTACATTGGAATAAAGTGGGGCGGATTTGATACAAAAAATCATCTAGAAGATTGCCAGTGTTGAAATTGAGGTCAGCTAGCATGTGAACGGTGAGTGGTGAGCAATGAATGGGCAACTTGTAAACTATGAGCAAAAATGACTAATAATATAGGGTTTCAAACTAACTACAAAAAATATGGTCACATATTCAAAAAATAGCATATAAAGCAATACGCAATTACCTTATTAAAATTAACCCCATCACCATGGATTTACATATCCATGATGATAGAACTTTATTGGTATGTGAAACATGCCATTGAAGTTTGCAACATTCTATTGTATTATATAATCATGTAGAAACACTATGATTTGTACTTTATTTCCTATAAACACACAAATGTGCATTTTAAAAAGAAAAATTGCATGTTGACTAAAATTTCTTCATCAACATATAGATTGAAAAAATGGATATTATAAAGCCAAGAGAGATACACCAAATAGCCAAAGAAATAGCGACAAAAATGTGAAACAACATCAAATATGGAAAAATTCAAAATTGGAAAAGATTGGCAAACAAAAGGGGCGCCCAAAAGCAACAATGGAGAATCACAAGGATATCCAAAGTTGGGGGTTATAAGAGAGTCACAAGGATACCAAAATGGGAGTTTTATGGGAGGGTCACAAGGATATCGGAGGCAGGAGCTTTATGGGAGCAACACTAGATACCAATGAAAATCGGGTATTTGAAATAGGAATTGGGTACCAAGGGGGGCACCACCCAAGGATATGCCCGGATAATAGTTAATGACCCACATATTACTAGTGAGCCCCGTCCACAAAAATTGAAATTACACCAAATTAATACGTTTTTTAATGTAAGGGAGCCAGTTTTGTAATTAGTAGGTCACTTGAAGATTAATGAGTTACAACTACATAAAATGAGCCGATTGAGACAAATAAACCTTTAGTAAGTTAATTGGAAAGTTAATAAGACTTATAGAAAGCCACTTAGGATTAGTGATCCCATGTTCATTAAATACCGTTTCGACCACATAGGTGAGAAAATCAGAGGAGGAAAAGAATGAAAACCAAGAAACAACTTCTTGGCATGCTTTCGTAAATCCCCCAAACCTAGATAATGATAGATAGTTTTTAGTATATAATCTATAAATTTTTGAATGTAATAGAAGATGGAGTTTATAGGCTTTCGACAAGGATATCAAAATATTATCTTTCATCTTCTTGAAGAATAAAAAATATAATAATCTAAGAGAGATGCACATGTTAGGTGCCATCTATCACTACATATAGAATTAGGATTACTATTAACGTGCCTTATTTGTGAAGATAGGCTACAAAAGCTAGGTCCTTTGTATCTTTACCATTTTGAATGCAAGAGCTTCAAGCTCAAGCTTTTTTCATAGCTATTCAAGGTAGAGGCAAAGTAATTGTTAGCATATACACTATTAAGTCAAGAGGTTATGATTAAGAGACTTGAAGAGTGTATAGAAACTCATGTGAGGTGAAAGTGGTTGCATGATTTGAAGAATTTTATGATATAGCTTGTTTGAAAATTGATTATAGAAACTCACATGAGATGAAAATAATCACATAAGTGGAAGAAAATAATTTGCATGAGAATTTAATTATGAATTGCAAAGCAAATAAATAGAAAAAACCATAAGTTTGAGCAATTATTTGAGAATCTTGTAAAAAAATTAAGACTTTCATATATGTGAGTGATACTAATTGGAGAGGAAAAACTTGAAGGTGAAAGAGTGGTCAAAATATCAAGGTAATTATTGAGAAAAAAATGATAACTCAAGAATGTTGGAAACGAATTGTGAAAGGGATAGTAAATGTTATTGGTGAAATGATATATGCAAGTCCAAGTGATAATTAAGTGAAATTATTTATATCTCCCAAAACGATTATATTATAAATCAACATATATAAATTGCTCAATATAGCTTCAATCATAAATGATTCCTTGAGTATCTAAGTTATTCCATTATCAATCTTTTTTTTGTAACAAACATTAAATCTATGATATCTAAGTCACAAAAATTAATTTATTGCCTATGAATTGGAAAGTGGATAATAATAAAATAAACCATGATGAACATTTTTCAATATCAATATGCTTATATTACATGATTGTATTGCCATAAGTAATGTTAGGTATATTGTGAGCTCAAAATTGAGCCCACAGGGGTGTTTAGCCTTAAAATGAGTTGATTTTTATGTCTCGGACAACTTAAAACTTAAAATTACACAAAAGAGTGGTAGTGAACTAAGTCGAGTTAAATGTTAGGTTAAATGGAGTTAAGTGGAGTTGGAATTAAGGTGAGAATTTCGAAAGGATGGAACTACTTAAGTTATGAAAAAGTGGAGGGAGGTTAAGTAGTGAGTTAAGGGTAAAAGATAGTGGAAGAAGGAGGGATAAGGTCGTGAGAAGCTCGTTTTTTCTGGGCCGCCCGAAAAGATGCCGGGTAGCGGGAAAAAAAGAGCATGCGGAAGGGGTCTACGGAGTCTAGCCAAGGGAACTCGTTATGCGAAATGAGAAGGGGAGTCTCTAGGTAGAGTGCGGAAGCCCTGTCCCAGTGTAGAATGAAGGCCAGGGGCAGCGCAGTGGCCGGGATAACGAAGCGGACTCCTGAAATCGGCGAGGTTGTGGAAGGAGGGAAGTAGCATTGAGCAAGCAAGAGAGAGCAGAGAAGAGCATGGTGGAGTGGAGGGGAAGCATAGACAGGATGGTTAGGGTGTGTGCGAGATAAGAGTGATTCACAGGTGGGGGCAGGAACGCTGCCTGTGAGGCCAAACCCCCCACCCTTAAGCGTCCGTAGTCCGAGTAGTGGGTTTGGGCTCACATTCCTCCGCGGTATTGGATTTGGACTTGGATGAGTCCATAGTGCAAGGTTCACCCTTCAAGTGGTCTTGGATTTAACTAGCTCCTTCATAAACCCAACTCCTTCATGAACCCAACTCCTTAGCTTCTAACTAAATAAACCCAGCTCCTTCGTAAACCCAGCTTCTTAGCTTCTAACTAAACAAACCCAGCTCCTTCATAAACCCAGCTCCTTCATGAACCCACAACTTTGTAGTTGTAATCCCCAACTACCTCACTAATTATTCAAGCCCTTAACTAATCTTCCTACCTAATTTTCCTAATTCTACTAACAACCCCTTTCTAATCACACAATTCTTCTCTAATCCTAAAATCCTAAAATCCTAGAGAGGAGAGGGGGAGAGAGAATTTCCTAACTTCACTAAGACTAACTAATCCACACAAGTATATTTTTGCACTCATCACAACCTCAAGTGCTCAACTCTTAAACATGGAACTTGCAACCACGTGTATTCAAAACATGAACTTTAAGTACCACAAATTGGAATCATGAATTAACTTTAAAATCCTTCACGTCAACACTAATTCTACCAAGAGGTTAAGCCCTCTTCAAGGCTAACAAGCCTTGGCTCTCAAACTAAAAACTAAGCACACACATGTGCTCCAATATGGCTTCCCACACCCACACTTATAACTCGTGGGGTGCCTTGGAGCACAAAGGAAAGAGAGGATGAGTGAGGGAAGAATGAGGGATTATATAGTAAGCTTGAGGGGGTGAGCACCCTCAAGGCTCACGATAAGCCCTTGAGATTTCCTCCTACTTAGTAGGCGCCAATCCTATCTTCTAAGCCTTCCTCCCTCAAATGATCAACAAGGATCCTAATTCGAACATTTAACTAGCCTTGGCTTTCTACCTACCACACTTTACCAAACTTGGGATGCTTCAACCCAAACTTAGCCTCCTTCGCTTTCCGCCGCCATAACTTTCTCCCCTTACTTTCCCAAATCGTTGCTCACCACTTAATTCAAACCACGATGCTTAACTCGTGATTTGATTGGTGCTTTGAGAATTTGCTTATCCTCCACCTTGCATTCTTCCTTGGACCTTCCCCATTAAGTGGCCATGATGAGGTGGTCCACTTGTGCGCTCCATGTGATCCTCCATTCATCCCAATTCGAATGCACTTGCCTCTTGAGTCACTTTGGTTGTCTCCATCCATTTGTACTAGCCTACTCACTAACTACTCAATCCAAGTTCTCCTTACCTATCCTCATTCACTCAAATCCTTCCGAAGGTAAAAACACAATAACAACTCACATCCTAGCCTCTTACAACATGGTACTTCTAAGACTAACATTTCACTCTTTTTATATTTTTGTGAAGTAACATGCTACTTCAAAGTGCATCAACTAACGTTTCAAGGGTCTAAGACTAAATGTGGGCACCCTTTTGGGCTCACATAATTGGCGACCATCGGGGGATGAATCCAAACATCTCTTGCTCCAAGGGTAAGTTGCCTAGTCAAGCTCGGTACTCCTTACATCTACTTCCCGATGTACGGGTAGGAAAGAGCTCACCATTCAACGTTTCCAATTGAATTGAATTATTAGGAAAGACCTCATAGACAAGGTAAGGTCCTAACCATATTGCATCGAATTTTGCCGGAAATTCAAGCTTTCGTGCGTCTTGAATCATGACCATCATTCCCGGTGTTAGGGCCCTTCTCTTATGTCGTTTGTTGAAAGTAATCTTTCTGCTTCTTTGGATTGCCTCAATATGTTGAGCCGCCATTCTCCTCCCTTCGTCAAGTGCTTCCAAATCGGTTAGTCGATTTCGTAAGGATTGACTTTCGGTAAGTCTCGTACTCACGGCCACCCTAAGTGACTCGACTTCATATTCGATTGGTAGTGTCGCTTCAAGACCATAGACTAAGGAAAATGGTGTAGCACGCGTAGTTACCTTATAGGTTGTACGGTATGCCCAAAGTGCCGCCGTTAGTTTCGTATCCCAATCCCGCTTCGAGTCTATAACCGTCTTGCGTAGTATACTCACCAAAATTCCGTTAACCCTTTCCGTTTGTCCATTGGTTTGTGGGTGGTAGGGAGTAGTCTTCCGGTGATCAATTTTAAATTTCTCTGTCATCTCTCGAATCAAGTCATTCAAAAAGTGAGTACCCCTATCGCTTACTAGGATCTTCGGCACCCCGAACCGCGAAATTATGTTTTCGTACATAAATGTTGCCGCGTGTTCCGCCGTGTCGGTCTTCACCGCTTTGGCTTCCGCCCACTTGGTGAGGTACTCAGTGGCCACCACAATATATTTCATTCCTTTTGAAGATTGGGGATGGACCTCACCCACATAGTCGATGCCCCATTTTTCGAAAGGAATTAAGGGTAATGATACATGTAAAGGCATCTCCATTCTAAGGTCGTTTCGGGCATACCGTTGGCAAGCGTCGCATTTCCTTACATAGTCATGGGCGTCCTTAAATAGTGTAGGCCAAAAGTAGCCCGCTCTAAGTATTTTTTGCCCGGTGAGTTGACCCGAGAAGTGACCGCCGCAAGCGCTATCGTGGCAAGCGATTAAAATCGCTTCAACCTCCGTTTTTGACACGCATCGTCGTAAAATACCATCGGACCCCCTTCTAAACAACCTATGGCCCACTACAACAAATTGCCTACTATTTACCCTCACCTTCCTTCTCTCTTCTTTTGTCCACTCTTTGGGCAACTTGTGGGTTGTTAGAAATTCCACTATGCCCGCATACCACTCCGGTATAGAAGTGACCACAAAGAGGCTATCATCTACTAACATATCATTTACCGGATTTTTTCCTATCTCCTCCGACAACCTAGACAAGTGGTCCGCTTGTAAATGCATACGACCCGGTTTATATTCCACCGTGTAGTCGAATTCTTCTAATAACAAAACCCACCTAGCTAACCTACCACTTAACTCCGCCTTGTTAACTAGATACTTGATAGCCATGTGGTCAACAAAAAATACAACCGGGTTGCACATGAGGTAATGCCTAAACTTTTTAACGGAAAACACCATGGCTAGGCACTCCCTCTCCGTTGTAGAGTAGTTTCTTTCGGCGGGGGTCAATTGCTTACTCGCATAAGCTATAGGTTGATCCTTCTCTTTTTCTCCCGTTGCTTGACAAAGCGCACTCCCTATTGCCACATTACTAGCATCACAATAGACGTGAAAAGGTTTACCCCAATTGGGTGGTATCAACACCGGATAGGTGCTCAACCTATCCCGCAATTCCTCAAAGGCTTTTTGACAAGCATCCGTCCACTCGAATTTGACATCCTTTTTGAGCAAATGGGTAATGGGCACCGCTATCTTTGAAAAATTAGGAATAAGTTCCCGGTACCATCCCACATGTCCTAACAACTTAGAGATCCCCTTGGAATTGGTTGGAGTTGCCAAGTCGCTTATGGCCGCAATCTTATCCGGATCGGGTTCTCTACCTTTCTCACTAACAACATAACCCAACAACACTCCCTTATTCACTCCCAAAAATGTCTTATCCGGGTTCAATGCTAACCTCATCTTCCTACACCTAACCAATGCCTCCCTAACACAATGTAGGTGATCGTCCACATTACTTTGTGTGCTAAAATCGTCCACAAAGACGGTCATGGATTTGAACAACAAGTCGGTGAAGATATACATTACTAATCGTTGGAAAGTAGCCGGGGCATTACATAACCCAAATGGCATCACTACCCACACAAAAGTACCCCAAGGTGTAGTAAAAGCCGTTTTATGGATATCTTGGAGGGCTATGGAAATTTGATTATAACCCGCATACCCATCCATAAAGGTATATCGCGAATGACCTCCAACCTCCTCAAGCAACAAGGTGATAAAAGGTAAGGGGAAGTGATCATTTTGTGTGCACGAATTCAATTTCCTATAGTCGACACAAACCCTTAATTTCCCATTTTTTTTCTTTACTAAGACCATAGGAGAAACCCAATCCGTGATTTCCACCGGCTTGATAAACCCGGCCTTCAATAACCTTTCCAATTCCGCTTTCACCAACAATTGCAATTGAGGATTCATCCTCCTCTCCTTTTGTCTAATTGGCCTCGCCCCCGGAATTAAAGGAATCCGGTGCTCTACCATTTCCCTAGGAATTCCCTTAAGCTCATCGTAGGACCATGCAAAAGTATCACTAAACTCATCCACCAAATTGCTATACTCCCTAACCTCTTTCTCCCCCAATTTGGAACCCATCTTCATTTGTCGGGTTTTTCCATTCTTTAATTTCACATCCACGTACCGCCAATCCGCTTCCGACACATGTGCTTGTTCCTCTTTGTTCCGATACCAATCGGAAGGCACATTGGGGTAATCTTTCACATCTTGACCTACAACTATCCCCGTAGACGTGGTCTTGAAATGTAAAGGCTCCTCCAATTTCGATGACTCAATAATCACATCCTCCTCTTGAGTCCCATCTACATGAATTAAACTAACCTCACCCTCTTCCACGTCATCTACCCAAGGTGTTAACCCACCGCTAACCCACTCTTCCTCGGTGAGCACCTCACATGGCTCCAACAATGAGCCCTCTCCTAAACTAACACTAGGAAATTCACTCCCTAAGCCTACTTGGTGAAATGTAACCATTACATCAACCTCGGACTCGGGGTACTCCCTTAGCCATTGGGCATAATCCCCATTATCCCCATAATTGTAAAAATTAGGACCTAGACTTCCCGAGCCCGAATCTATAACAACCCTTTGACCTTCGGGATGGACGACTCCCACCAATGCCTTGCCAATCTCATTCTCGTTTAAGTCATCAATTTCCTTCTCCAATGGCAAATACATCTCCTTCTTCATCCATCCTTCTAATGAACCAATGGACACTATGACCCTATTACCCTCCGGACCATAAGTGATGGATGGTTTAGGTCCACCCCAATTGACCATAGCATTCGCCATCCGCAACCAAGGCCTACCTAGCAAAATGGGGAAGGTGTCCTTGTTGGAGTGCATTTTAATGACATGGAAGGTGACCAAGTACTCCTCACCTCCCGTAGTCATTCTACAATCCTTGATCATCCCCAAAGGCGTAGTCGAACTTTGATTTGCCATATTTATGACCAAAGGTGAAGGCCCCGTGAGTCCAAGTCCCAATTTTTTCATAGTATCCTCCGGTAGTATATTTAGACTACTCCCTCCGTCGACTAGCACATTAGGAACCACCTTATCTACTATAACAACTTCTATTTCTATAGCTTTCACGTCTCTTCCACCTTGTGATTGGATCCTAGCGGCTATTTTAGCTTTCACCTTCCTCATCCTCTTGTGTACCGGCATTCCCTCCTTTAATGTTTTCCTTGCCGTGGGTGAAATTTCCAATAGTTGGCCGAAAGTAATATCCGCCTTGAGTGTACTAAGGTCCGCCCACAAGTCGTACCCGGTAGATCTTTCCACCTTAGAATTACCCACTACGTCGAATTCGTCTACGGGAACCCCCGGTCCTTCCCATTCACCCACATCGCTATTATCCAAGTCATGTACCGCATTAGTCCTCTCCCTATCTTGTAAAATTATATTTTCCCTCTCCACATCCTTAGTAGCTCTTCTAGCTACCCTATCCAACTCGGAGAGATTAATCTCTTCATCCGAAGAGTAATTTCCTTGCTCTCCTATTCCTACCTCCAACGGGGCATCCCCTCTCCTAGCCCTAGTAGTTACCGCTAGTGCAGGTGCTTCTTCAACCACACCCTTACCCTTCACTAACTCATATGTAATAGCATTGGTGTGAGGAGGCCATTGACTTTGCTCCTCTCCAATTCTCGTTGGGAGAGGAAGCATGTCATCACATGTGGCCTCCAACACTCCATCCATGAACCTAACATCTTGGGAGTTAGATGGTCCCGGATCCGTTGGAGGCGCTTGTCTCCCGTTACTACCATTAGGTGGAACTCCTTGTCTATTTTGTATTGGAATGTAACCGGTTGTAGTTTGCAAGCCCGCCGGTGGATGAAAAGTTTGCCTAGCATTACTATGGTCATAGTATAAGTTAGGTGGCCTAAGTTCATTGGCCGGTACTCCTTGTGGCCTAGCACCTCGCATATTATCCCTTGCTTGTTGTTGTGGATTAGCCACCGGGTAAGGGACATTAATTATTTTGTCCGGTTGGCGACACGTATCCGAGGGATGACTTCCTCCACAATTGCTACAATTAAACTCTTGACCTTCGGACCAACATTGTCCTTGAGCGTGCCACCTTCCACAAAAGGGATGAAATTCCTTTTTCTCTAAATTTTGGCCACCTTGCCCTCTAGGTTGTGGTCCTCTATTGCTTCCATTTCCGTAGTGAGGTGGCGCTTGACCTCGTTGATTTTGTTGAGGTGGGTTACCGTTTCCTCTTTGGTCACGGTTTTGTCCACTTCTACAAAATTGACGCGTGTGGCCCGGTTGGCCACATTGGACACACCATAATCCGGAAGAATGCCTACCCGACTCAACCGGGGGTGGAGGCCCCGGTTGTTGACTCCGGATCATTAATGACATTTGATCCGTGAGGCTTTGCATTTGTTTTATCATAGCCTCTTGGAATCCTAGTTGGCTAGCACCTAGTCTTCTCTCAACCTCCTCCAAGTGTGGATCCGTTCTAGGGGCCGGTAGTGCCAAAAGAGGTGCCGGTTCCCTAACCGCTAAAGGTCGGGGGCCGGTGTCCACAATGGCATATGGAATTTGGTTCTCATACTTAGCGGGTTCTACAGCTACCACCCTAGGGCGTATGGGGATGAATTGTGGGATCAATTCATCCTCCCTTCTCCATAGCCTTTCGTGATCTTTATCCAAGTTTTCAATATCTCTAGCCGCACGCTTGGCATCCGCCAAGGTCAAGGGATTCCTTTCTAGAACACCCCTAATAGTTCCGGACTTAAAAAACCCTTGAATGAAAAATTGCTTTAGCGTGTCGTCGTTGAGCATGGTACCCACAAATCTAGTGCACACTAAATCAAACCTCCTAATGTAAGCCGAAATTTCTTCCTCCCTTCCTTGCTTCAATGACGACAATGCCCTTAATGCGGTACTTTGACCCACTTCCGGCCTAAATTCGTTAAGAAACTCCCTTTGTAATTGTTCCCATCCCCTAAAATGTCCCTCGGCATGATCCCGATACCATTCATAGGCTTCCCCCTCTAGAGTGGTAGGAAACCACACTAACCAATAACCCGGGTCGGTTATGAGGGAGCTAGCCAACCGTTCGATATACCGTTCCATGTGCCGAGAGGGGTCCTCATCCTTGGTCCCATAAAATTTAGGGAGATGAGATGGCATATCCATCGCCGCTAAATTTTGTGGAACCACAATTGGTAGGCCTCTTGGCCTAACCAATGGGTCTATTGGAGGTATAGGAGGTATGGGCGGAATTGGGGGTATGGGTGGTGGATCCATCCCCCGTTCCTCGGCCATGGTGACCGGTGAACTATTCAACAATCCCCTATCAACTTCTACCGGGAATTCTTCTCTAAGTGTGTAATTTTCCGAAGAAGTTTCACCACTCAATTTGGAGGGAGTGATCTCCTCTTCAAGTTGAGCTCCAAGTTCTAAGGTGTCTAGAATTGACCTAGTCCTAGGTTCGACGTTCAAACAACTCTCTATTCTAACATTATCTTGTTCTAATCTATCACTGATTTTAGAGGACCGCCTCTTTCGAGTAGATTTCTCTAGTCCTACTATCAAACTTGGTTTTTGTGAGCGAGTCCTACCTTGCATTCCATAAGAATCGATCGACCCTCACTTGACCACACATAATCCTAGCAATTCCCCTCTTAATATTTTCACTTGTCTTGATGTGGTTATAATTTTTTTAGGAGGTGAGGAAAAGAACCTGCAAGCCCACTTAGGTGAAAGAATCCCAATAGGGGATAGGCATGTTCATGTTAATTTTTTGGTTAAGTCGGAGCATCACCTCCGCACCTTCCCGCAAATTAACACTCACCACAATACCGATTGTGAGGGGGTGACCTTCCGAGTAGATTATGTTAAAAGTCGAGGCTTCACCCTTCAACTTCTCACACCATCCACAATTCGGGAATTACCCTCTACAACGGATAACAACAATCACGAGTACAAAAGGCATTCCTTAATTAGTTAATGAGTTCACTTTGAAGAAATAAACATACCTTGAGCAATCGCATCCCCCTGTGAGTTAGCACTCCCCTCAATCGTGACTCAATGTAACAACACCATAAACTTTGTGAAATATTAATTTAATCTAGAGCATGAAATGACAACTCCCAAAACTTTGAGACTCACCCCGAGGTGAGTGTTAAAGTTCAATGTCCTAAGGTGAATTTACCCTCTAATGTTTTAATGAGCTACTCGGTTATAGGTTCCTTTTAAGTTCTTAGCAAATCCCCAAAAAGGTTGAGGACGTACCTTCGCCGCGCTCCTTCCTCAAAAATGAATTTGCGTAATTGACAATGCAATTCATTCCAAGGAATAGTTGAAATACAATGAATTCAAATGTAACCCAAAGAGAGAATACTTACCGAGTTTCGGGTGCTCTTTCCCTTCTCTCAAGTTTGTGTCTCCAATTTTTCCTAGTTGCCTCCAAGTCTCCTAGTCGCCTCCAAGTCTTGTAACTACCTTCCGCTTCGCTCCTGGCGGACGCACCAATTATGTGAGGCCAAACCCCCCACCCTTAAGCGTCCGTAGTCCGAGTAGTGGGTTTGGGCTCACATTCCTCCGCGGTATTGGATTTGGACTTGGATGAGTCCATAGTGCAAGGTTCACCCTTCAAGTGGTCTTGGATTTAACTAGCTCCTTCATAAACCCAACTCCTTCATGAACCCAACTCCTTAGCTTCTAACTAAATAAACCCAGCTCCTTCGTAAACCCAGCTTCTTAGCTTCTAACTAAACAAACCCAGCTCCTTCATAAACCCAGCTCCTTCATGAACCCACAACTTTGTAGTTGTAATCCCCAACTACCTCACTAATTATTCAAGCCCTTAACTAATCTTCCTACCTAATTTTCCTAATTCTACTAACAACCCCTTTCTAATCACACAATTCTTCTCTAATCCTAAAATCCTAAAATCCTAGAGAGGAGAGGGGGAGAGAGAATTTCCTAACTTCACTAAGACTAACTAATCCACACAAGTATATTTTTGCACTCATCACAACCTCAAGTGCTCAACTCTTAAACATGGAACTTGCAACCACGTGTATTCAAAACATGAACTTTAAGTACCACAAATTGGAATCATGAATTAACTTTAAAATCCTTCACGTCAACACTAATTCTACCAAGAGGTTAAGCCCTCTTCAAGGCTAACAAGCCTTGGCTCTCAAACTAAAAACTAAGCACACACATGTGCTCCAATATGGCTTCCCACACCCACACTTATAACTCGTGGGGTGCCTTGGAGCACAAAGGAAAGAGAGGATGAGTGAGGGAAGAATGAGGGATTATATAGTAAGCTTGAGGGGGTGAGCACCCTCAAGGCTCACGATAAGCCCTTGAGATTTCCTCCTACTTAGTAGGCGCCAATCCTATCTTCTAAGCCTTCCTCCCTCAAATGATCAACAAGGATCCTAATTCGAACATTTAACTAGCCTTGGCTTTCTACCTACCACACTTTACCAAACTTGCGATGCTTCAACCCAAACTTAGCCTCCTTCGCTTTCCGCCGCCATAACTTTCTCCCCTTACTTTCCCAAATCGTTGCTCACCACTTAATTCAAACCACGATGCTTAACTCGTGATTTGATTGGTGCTTTGAGAATTTGCTTATCCTCCACCTTGCATTCTTCCTTGGACCTTCCCCATTAAGTGGCCATGATGAGGTGGTCCACTTGTGCGCTCCATGTGATCCTCCATTCATCCCAATTCGAATGCACTTGCCTCTTGAGTCACTTTGGTTGTCTCCATCCATTTGTACTAGCCTACTCACTAACTACTCAATCCAAGTTCTCCTTACCTATCCTCATTCACTCAAATCCTTCCGAAGGTAAAAACACAATAACAACTCACATCCTAGCCTCTTACAACATGGTACTTCTAAGACTAACATTTCACTCTTTTTATATTTTTGTGAAGTAACATGCTACTTCAAAGTGCATCAACTAACGTTTCAAGGGTCTAAGACTAAATGTGGGCACCCTTTTGGGCTCACACTGCCGTAGCGAGGGCAATAGCGCATTCTTAAGAACCGGTGCTTCTCAGCAAAGGAAACCAGCAAGAGTTGAATCCAGAGATTCACTGGGTGGAAGGGGTCTTGTGTGAGAAAAGAAGAGATTGAACATGGCTTGCTTTCCCAGTACTTGGGTAGGAGTAGGCAGAGCTTTGAGTTAGCATCTAGGGGATCCGGTAGCATGAGTAGATTCATCTCAGTAGTGAGGGGCGGGTGCGAGTTCATTCTTGCATGGATTCAAGGAGCAAGGAAGGTGCATCGGAGGGAGGGGAGACGAGAGAATGAGTCTGGACCAGAAGATGAGTTCCTCGCTGTTAACCTCACCTGGAAGAGCTAGTGAAGTTGGAGTGGAATGAAAAAGCAGATCCATGAGGAACGACAAATTCCTCTCACAAGTGGTTGTTCAGATTTGTTGCGGACAACAGAGGCACATTTGAGTTGGCGATTCATATTACAAAGGCGACTGAGAACAGGCAGTGCGAAGGGGGTGGTAGCCCAAGATAAAAAAAAGTAGCGAAAAAGGAAGTTGGGTGCGGGGAAGGAAGCTAACACAGTTCAAGGTTGGGGGGGAATTGTTCGCGAGGTGGCATTCGAACCGGGAGAGCTGCTAGGCCTACCGGTAGGTCACAACAAGAGTGAGGGGCCATACCAACTCATCAGGACAAGGAGGCGCATGCACTGGTGCACATGCAACCACTCGATTGCTCTCAACTAAGTTGCATCCCTTTTCTGGAACCTTGTCCTAACCAGTAGTGAACGAAACATTGCGTTGAACTTCGTAGCACGCTGGTAGCTAACGATGCTTTATGGCGCGTCCGTAATCTTTGAGGGGCATTGACGTCGAGCAGAAATTTTTGTTCTTGTTTTTTTGCTGCACAATATATGTGCAAAGTTTACGACTGCACGTCCGTAACCTCTTAGGGCAAATTTGCATAGGACATGAAAAATTCTCTTGTAAAGTTTAAGGACGCATGTCCATAAACTTTTAGGGGTATTTGCGTAGGGAAAAATAAATGTTTTGCACAATATGTGGGCAAGTTTACGGACACGTGTCCGTAAACTAGGCTATGCATCCTTCAAATATCAAACTAAATTGTTGTCCATCTTACAAGGGATGGTATAAGTCACACCCGGTGGGTGTGTACCCGAGCCATTTCATTTCATAAGTTAGGATTGCCTTGGTTCAAGGGCTGGTGCATCTGCGTTTAGACTAGGTTGTGGGTCTAGGTTGGAATTAGGTATGTAATGGATTAGTGGAATTTAGAGCCATAATATTAAAGACTAAGGCCCAACCTCCGGAGATACTACAGCGCAAGTTTAATTCTCCTCCAAAATCTAAGTACTCCATTTATACACCCACCATCCGGGTTCGGCTTGGGCACCTGCAAGTGCAGGCCACCCTCACCGAAGGATTTCTGTGACACTTTTAGGCTCCCTCGGAGGGGGGTGGCCCAAAAGCGCCACAGTTTGCATAAGTTTTGGTTGCATAAGTTCATGTCTATATAAGCTTCTAGCTACTTTAACTTCTATTGCATTAGTTTTGTTGCATTAGCTCTTGGTTATCTTAGCTTTCAATCTACTAATTTCTGTTGCATTATGTTATATTATATTAGGTTATGATTACCTTAATTTTTGTTGCATTAATTCTTATTACAATAGCTTTTGTTATACTAGTTTATGTTGTATTAGCTTCTATTGCATTAGTTTCTATTACATTAGCTTCTGTTGCATTACTGGTTGTTGAGGATTTTACGGCATAAAAGACTTAGAGGCATGAGGTAGAGATAGAGTTACTAATTACTAGTTATAAATATGATGTGTCAATATGGATTTAGTGAGTATTCTTGGATTGTACCTCTACTAATGTATATTGATGGAGTGGTACCAAAATAGATTCCATAGAATGATATTGCAAAATTTAAGAAAGCCAACATCGTCCATGATTGTGAGGAATCGAGCATGGTCTATTGATCCAAATGTATTGCGGAAATCTATATAGATGATGTATATTTTCATATTCTAATGTTGCAATTACCATTTGTATTTGTCATGTAGTATTTCTTTGTAAGCGGAAGCCTTCTTGGCTATAGTGTAGTACTTTATGTTGTTCTACGTAGTTGGTTAAGAGGGAGGTCAGAGTGCTTTTGTAGAATCTATATATAATGTTAGCTAGGGAAATGAGTCTATAGTTTAAGATTAAGAGTAGGTCTTTGTTTTGTATAGTAAGATTGTGTGTCCAATTTGTTGGTATTTATTTATGTTTGTAGTATTGTTGGAAAAAATTGGAAGAGGGCTTCGTGAAAGTGTTCGAGAGAGGTTTAATTGTTTTATTTGAGATATTGTCTGGGCCTAGTGGTTTTTATAACTAGGTTTGTAAGGCTTAGATAAAAAATCTTTTTGGTGAATTGGAATGTTATGTTGTGATTTAGAGGGCTTATTTTTTCAAAAATGAAATTGCTTGTATGATGCCAAATATTGCGTACCTCTCCATGAAGAGTGCCCAAAACGCCATGGGCACAAGGGAGATCCCGGAGTGACACCCGGGATTTATGGCATCGTTGGTGAGAGGGCCCAAGTGATCCTAGTGTGGGTGAGGGCCCCGGGTGTTGGGAACGCCTCCCACCCACAGAGACTAGGAGTCAGGAAGGTAACGCCATAAGCTATGCGCAGCTTATGGCATGCCAATTCTAGAATATTCAAGAATACCTCAATTGGAGGTGTGAGCTAGGAGATATGACAATTTGAGTGGGGTGTTGTCTCGGGATAGCACCCTGGTACAACAGTGGCCTGGGAGTGGCTCCCGAGACTGCCAACCTTTGAACAGGCATAACTTCCAAAATACTTGCCAAGTGGGGCAAGTGAGTAGTTTTTTGATACCATCAGAGATCATACAATGAAGTTAAGGTGTTCTGAAGCTGCTGGGGGTTTCCAGCCCCAACGGTTAAGGGAAAATGTTTACTTGGTCCCAACTATTGGGAGAAAGAAAAAATGTTATTTGATGATGGGTTAGGCCCTGCCTAAAGTCCTAGAGGTTTATATGGATGAGGTGGTGTGGCCGACCTACCCGAGGTCGAACGGCACAACCTCCATGGGCATTGGCCCAATGTGAGGGCATAGTTGCCTAGTATGGTTCGGGTTGTTGTAATGTTGCTCCGACAATGCGATGATCAACATAAGATTGGACTTCCATGGATGGAAATCCACATCTAAGAATTGGTTACCGATTAAGGGGTGAGTCCCGAATGAAAGAGTAGGGGGATTGGTCCCCTCCTATGAACTAAGGGGTCCACGGTATGGGGAGCTAACCATTAGCATGACGGAACTGCAAAGGATTAGTGCTTGTGACCTTTGCTAGAATGGAGAAATGACTAACATAATTAGGGGGCGTTAGTAAGGGTTGCGATACCAAAGGTATTTTTGTATGAGCATTTAAGTGGGTAATAAGTGGGGTCGTCATAGATTGGTGCATGTCTTTGAATGAATGCTTGTTGGATGCAATATATTATGTGGAATATGTTTCGTAGGTTTGTGAGTATGTTGTCTAGTTCATTATTTATATATTTTATAGTAACTTGGTTGATGTCATTGATGATTTTTGTGTGTACAAATTCTCGATTTTATATTTAATAAAGATTTATATTTGTTAATGATTTTTTTACAATTTATGGCGGTTTGTTTGGATGTGATTTTGTAGGCCTAATTTTTGTTATTTTATCGATCTCTACTAAAATGTTTTTCCATGGTATAATTTCTACATTATGTATCGAGGGGTTGGGAATTGTGATAAGAAAAATTATCAGTTGTTCAATATCAAGGTGGTTTTGCCATTGTGAGCCAAGGTGTGGGAATTGTAACTTATTACCTTGCGGATGTTGTCGAATTTGTTTAGTTGTTTTTTCTATTGTTTTATTGCTTTCGAGGTAGGAATCCTCCTTGCTGTGTGGTACGATGGTTGACATCTACTAGTACATCGTAGGGTCATTTTTAGTTAGAATTGATAGAATATTGGGGAAAATTTAATTCATTTACTATTTAACGAAAAAATGGAAGGTAAATCACCGAGGGCTTTGGGCCTTCAACCGTGAAGGGAAAAAAAATAGTTAAGGTAAAGTTAGCCAAATTCAAAACTAAATAGAAAAAATTAGAAAAAGTTGCTAACTAGGCAAAATTAGTTAGCGGAAAGAAATGCTAGTTAGTAAAAACACTAGCTAAGAGGTTAAGTAAGTAGAGGCTATCTAAGCAAGAATTAGTTTATTAGTTAGTATGGGCCACGCAAGATAACTGGAGGTGCTTGGTATAAAAAGACGAATGGATGTGAAGAATTTTGAAGAAAAAATAGTAAAGGGGCCACTTGTCCAATTGCCCCTTTGCCAACTTGATGGCAAAAAATTAGAAAGAATTTGAAGGACTCCTATTGGAGCCACCTCGATAAAAGGGTGACAACCTCAATCGGAAAAACCTCCGAGCCTAAATTTTGGTAGGGAATTTTGGAAGAATGGAACGTTAATGTTTACCATCTAGAACAAAAAATCTATCATTTTTTTCTCATAGAGTTTTTTTATAGCTATTCATAGCCATTTTCTATTTACAATTTGGTTGAGATAGCAAATAGTTATGAATTCCAATATTAGTTGAGATAGCAATCTTGGTCATTTCTCCAACTTTAGCAAGGATTACGAGCGCTAACCCTTTGTATTCCGCCATGCGAATGGTTAGCTCCCCACACCGCGGACCTTATAGTTCACAGGAGGGGAACCAATCCTCCTACTTTGCTTTTGGGACTCACCCCTTAATTGGTAACCAATTCTTAGATGTGGACTTCCATCCATGAAAGTCCAATCTTATGTTGATTATCGCGTTGCCGGAACAACACTATAACAACCCGAGCCATACTATATAACTATGCCTTCACATTGGGCCAATGCCCATGGAGACCGTGCCGTTTGGCCTCGGGTGGGTTCGGCCACACCACCTCACCCATATAAGCCTCTAGGACTTTAGGCAGGGCCCCTACCCAACTGTCAAATAATCTTATCTCTCTCCCAACACTTGGGGCCAAGTAAACATTTTCCCTTGGCCGTTAGGGCTGGAAGGCCCCAGTAGCTTCAGAACCCCATAACTTTTCTATATAGTCTTTGATGCTAACAAGAAACCACTCCATCATCATCTACGTTTCATGTAGATGCTGATGGATTATTCACTTGCCCCATTCAGGCAAGTATTAAGGAAGTTATGCCAGTTCATAGACCAAGTGCGTGGCTACATTGCAATTAAACTCTGCTTGACCCACATAGTCCGCCCAATTTCATTGGTTTGCACCCACCAAATTTCTCAAGTATTAGTTCAACACTCCATTCATACGCTCTGTTTCTCAATTCGTTTTGGAATGGAAGGCCGTACTAAACCTTAGTTTCATTTTGACCTTCCTAGAGAAGTGCATCCAAAATTTTGATCCCACACAATCACTTTTGGCAACCCGTGGTGCTTCAACCATCCTTTGAGAAAAGGCTATGCGGTATCCAACGCGGTCACGAATCCCACAACCATGTGTGCCAATTTGGCAGACCGCTCTACCATCACCATGATGGCATCATACCCGTGTGATTCTAGCACAGTTGTGATCAAGTCCGTGCACATACTATGCCATGGCCCTGGCGGGATAGGCAACGGTTGCAAGAGGCCGCCTTGCTTTTGGTAAGAGGCTTGGTTCACTTGGCATTCACTCAAGCCTTCACAAAGTGGGCTATATCCTTCTTTATCCACAGCCAATAGTACCTCTTTGACACCATTCTAGGGTGATTTTTTCTCTTCTATGGCTGGCAATGGGACTATGCTATATTTTCTTCAAAACCACTAGCCTCAATTTGCCTTGTGGCACATACATCTGACTTTGCTTATACTTGAGCAATGCATCCACCAACTTGACATCTTTGAGCGCCATGCCCTTGCAAAGCTCACCTAGAAGCCTTTGTGTTTAGGGGTAGTTAATATACCCCTCCTTCATCTTACATCACAAATTTCTTTCACCACATTAGCCACATTAACCACAAGGTTTCGATCATTGCTTAAAACGCTTCCCATCTACTTAATGCATCTGGCACCACATCACCATGGCCCCGTTTGTGGATCAAATCCACTTTCATAAGCGCCAATGTATCATGCCATTGCAATGGCTTGGCGCACACTTGCACTTTTGTCCGAAAATGCTTCAAGGACATATTGTCCGTATAGACCTTGGCCTCGTGCAATCCCAACTAATGTTGCCACGTCCCCAAACAATGCACTACGGCAAAGAATTATTTCTTATGAATCGGCCGTCTCCTTTGACAACCATCGAGCTTCATGCTTTCATATACAATGGCCATCCATCTTGCACCAACAATCCGCCAATGGCAAAGTCACTCGCCCCCGTATGCACCTCAAAAGGTTTGTCAAACTCTGTGAACTTGAGCACGGGCGGCGAAGACAACTTGCTCTTAAGCTCCCCAAAGGCTTGGTTACAAGGCTCATCCCACTCTTGGGATAGCCATTTTTTCCAACAAATTGGACAAGGTCCTAGCAACCTTAGAGAAATCTTGAATGAAACGATGGTAATAGTTGATTGGGCCAAATAATGACCTAATCCCTCTTTGGGTCAAAGGCCACTTCCATTCTTGGATTGCCTTGACCATCCTTATGTCCGTCTACCAACTTCATTTGTCACCACGTAGCTCAAGAACTCAATCTCTCATTGAGCAAAGTTGCTTTCTACTCCTTGGCGGTAACTTTTTGAACAACCCATTGGTGAGTACATCCTTGTACCTCATCAACAAACCACAAATGTGGTTTGGGGGAGGCCCATCTTTTCTAGCCTCTCCATGAGTTCCTTGGAGTTGTTCCAATGGAACCATGACATTATTTGTTGAATTCTCATTTGATCCATTGAGACCAAATTCACCTCTTTGCCATCATGGCACACCACAAGCTCATTGGCTTGCACCTCACATCTACCATGTAAGTTTCAGAGAAGGTGTGCTCCAAAATGAAGTGCACCTCATCCATTATAGAAAATGTAAAACCACATTATTCCAATGTCCCACATTTTAAGGTCACATACAACGCCATTTTCTCTAGCCCCTTTGCAAACCGCACATTGATGGGCTTGCCCTCTCTATGTGTCGGCAAGCCCCAACTCCCTTGTGAGCTTCGGGCTCATGAAGGAGTACGTTGCCTCTTTGTGAACCCATGAGACAATTCTTCCATTGATTTGGGCTTCTAGGTATAAAAGATTTGGCCTTGGCTTAAGGGTACTAGCCATTAAGCCACCATCTAACATTCGGTCCACGGCACAAATATGATTTGCTTTTGTACCACAAGGCTACCTTCTAACATTCTGTCCACCGCATCAATAGAGCCCTTTCTACTCTCTTCTTTCGAGTCACTTTGAGCGCTCTCGCTATCTTTCTCGTCTTGGCTCTGTCCCTCTTACGGTGTACTGTTGGACCCCTTCTTTGTGTCCACCTCTTCCTCTATAGACTCTACGTCCAAGGAATCCATCCTCCACAAAGTTCTTCGCTTGTACGCGATGGTCTCGCTCAAATCTGTGGGAGTCCCATGGCCCTCTATGCTCGGTTCTTCTTTCTTCTTCAATTCTCTCCTCCTCCTCTGCTTCGAGTTGCTGAAGTTCGTCCTGCCCCTGCTTTTCTTCCGCCTCCGTGATGGTTCATCCGTCGATTGTGAACTATGCCCTGTTTCCTTCATGTGTGCATCCCACCTCCCCTACAATATCTTGATTCCTTCACTATGGCCTTTTGGCATCAAACTACTTCCACAAAATACCACACCTTGAGCTTCTCATGCCCATACATTGCAAATTATGTGGGGTTTAGGGATTGGGTGTGTATGTCAGCCATTCTTCGATTTTAACATCGCCATTAAGGATACAATATACCATTTATGAGATGGCTTGTTTCTTACTATCATGTGGATATGTACGAGCACCAATTTCACTCTTATTTTAAAGCTTAGAAGTTCATATTCTATTTCCAATGCATGTCACTATTTCTTTAACTTTGATTTCAGAATTAGAAGCTCGACAATCCTCCCTGAATTTGGTGGCTACAGATGATGCCAACGTATTTACTAGTGACTGCGTTGTCTCCTACTATCAATGTTCCCATTTCTTTCTGATTCCATTGTTTGTTTCTTTCATAAGGGGGCTGTCAGTAGCCCCCAATCGCTTCTTCACAATATTTTGATAAAGTTTAAAATTGGATCATTACCTTTGGTGCCCCTTGTTTTCCACATTTGCATCCCTCCCACTTGTGCTTTGCCACCTCTTTGTTCTCCACTCTCATCCTCTCTTGTCCCATTCTTTCTCAATGACTTCTTCCTCCACTGTGCCTTGTTTGTTTGAGATGGTCGAGGCCCGTGCCAATGGTCTCGGGGTTTCCATTCTTTTTCCTATGGATGCTATTGGCTTTGCATTCGTCTCTGCCATTCACCTCAACATCCGGTTCTCTTTGATGGAGAGTACAATTTGGGTGGAACTTGAAATCTACAATCTTGACACGTCGTTATTGTCTGTCACCTTCCGTGAAAACTTGAAGCTTTTTGACAACGGATCTGTTGTGCGGGAATTTGGCCCTGGCAAGTTCAAGGTCTATGGGCTCCCCGACTCTCAGCTGACCGTATCCACTGAGCTCCAGGGCAGACAAAGTCTTTGTCTTCAAGATGTCCGAGGTTGGCCCCGGCAATGGGGTTGATTTGGTTAGGCACATGCAACCTGGCGGGGATCTCGAGCATACTTGGATCATGTCCGACCATGTCAAGTGCGTCGCCAAATTGTGGTGCTTTTGGGCACCCCCCTCCGAGGGAGCCTAAAAGTACCGCACAAGCCCTTCGGTGAGGGTGGCCTGCCTTAGCAGGTGCCCGAGCCGAACCCAGATGTTATGATTTTTTATAAGTATTTAGATTTGTGGAGGGATTTGTTAATCGCGTCGTATCCTTTCGGTAGGTTGTGCCTAGATTAATAAGTGCTTAAGAGAATTATCTATTTTTTCTAACCTAATGCCTAATCTATCCTAGTCTACGTGCAGACGCACCAGCCTTGGAATCAAGGCAACCTAACCCTAATGAATAAAATAACCTTACCTTTTATCTTGGCCACCTCTAATTCCTTACTTGTTATAAATTAAATTCTCTAAACGGGGGGACCTTGATTAAATCCCACCCTCTCAACCTTCCTTCTTAGTTTAGGGTTGATTAAACAAAGCCTATATCACTAAGTTCATATATTATGGCATCACCGCCTACCTGTTTGGTGCACGCCCTAACCCGAATCCTTCAAGGCCCTCTGCGGGTCTCTTGAAAATTGATTGACACTTATACCCTCCGATCTTTGCCGTCGGAGGGGATAGTATCAACCTTTCGAGTTAAGTTTTCGGTTGGTTTTTGCCCACGGAAGTTGTACAAATTATGTTGGTTATTAATTAGTTTAAAACGGTTTGACCACGAAACTCAACTTGATGGGACCGGAGAATAGGGCAACTTGTGTGTTCAACCTGTTGCACAATCTTCAAAGGTTGGGGCCATCACCTTCAACCCTTGGAGTCAAAAACATGATAATGGATTCTTGGGCCATTAACCCCACCTTTCCATTAACAACATTTAGAGTGGTCGTGTCGGTAATTAACCCGATTTCACCACATACGAAATTTTCTAATAAATGTAGCTACTACCACAAAACATACCAAGGGGCCCGAAGACAATGGAGTTGGGTACTCCCTTGGCGGTCAAGTGGTCAAGCCACTTGACCTTACGAGATAGGTGAGTGGGGTTAGAGATGCATACCTTAGCCGCGCTCCCTCCAACCCTAAATGGAAGGCTAGGGTTAATTAATTTACCTCCATTTTCCTCGGTTAATTTAGGCTTGATGTAGGCCGAGCCACTACCTCCTTCCTTGCTCCACTTCCCGGGTGTCGACCTTGCCTCCTTCTTTGTAACTAGTTTGATAGTAAAGCGTATCTTAGTTAACAATTAAAATATAAAGTATTTCTTTTTCACTATAATTTAGGCCTAAGCATAATATATTTACTTAGTGCACGTAATTATCTTTCCAATGATCTAAAAATCATCTTAATCGGATAAGAAATGCAAAAGTTATGAGGGTTGGAAGTGCGAGGTCGATTCAACCCATCCTTCCACCTCTCTAACTTCTAACTTCAAAAATTCATAGTGAATTCATTACGACTTGTATCTAGACTTTCCTTATACCATTGGAAAGCTATTAACAAGTTCTAACTAGGAAAATTATGACATCAACAGGTTAAGCCAATACAAATTCAGCAGACTCCTTGTAACATAGCAGTCAACCAAGAGGTCTTAAACTATGTATCCCGTCTTCAAAAATTCATATCTAATTCAAATCATGCTCAAATCAAACGTTCTATATAACCATGGAAAGATATTAACAAGATCTATTTGATAAAATATGTGATTAACAAGTTAAGCCAAAGTGAATTCAGCAGACCCTCTGTAATGCAGCAGTCAACCAAGAATTCTCAAACTATGTATCCCGTCTCCAAAAATTCATATCTAATTCAAATCATGCTAAAATCAAACGTTCTAAATAACCATGGAAAGATATTAAAAAGATCTATTTGATAAAAATATGTGATTAACAAGTTAAGCCAAAGTGAATTCAGCAGACCCTCTGTAATGCAGCAGTCAACCAAGAATTCTCAAACTATGTATCCCGTCTTCAAAAATTCATATCTAATTCAAATCATGCTCAAATAAAACGTTCTAAGCAATTTTGGAAAACTAGACAAAAGTTCTACTTGGGAAAAATATAAATTTTTAGAATTAACATTCTGACTGGGCTGGCAGGTCTGATCCAACAGCCGCTATCCATAGGAAACGGCTATAGATAGCTATAGGAAATCTCTCTAAGAGAAAAATTATAAGTATTTTGTTCTAGCTTTTGAACTAAGCCTTCAGGGCATTGGCAGCTGAGGTCTGCAATGCTTTCACTCGAAATTCTACAATCCAACCTACCTCTACAAAAGAAAGGAATAATTTTGTTGGTGTGTTAATAAACACACATTATAACTAGGAGAGAGAGTAGAGGAGTTTCTCAAGCCCTTCTCTTAGGCCATTGAGAATGGATGCTAAAGGATTTTTTCCTAGCTACCTTGAAGCAGGGCTCCGCCCAAACATTAGAAGATGAGAGGGGAGTTGTTTAACTTCATTGAGCTAGGGCTTCGCCCACTAATCAACAACTAGAGGGAGTTTTCAAGGTAGAAGGAGGGGATTTTTAAACCCTTTCAACAAAGGGTTGGACCCCTCCGCCACCGGTTCCATTTTTCAACCCCCTCCCAAATTTTTGGCTCGGGGGTTTTCCCGGTCGAGGTTGCCACCCCATCGCCGAGGTGGCTCCGACGGGAATCTTCCGAATTCGTTCTAATTTTTTATAGCAAGTTAGCAAGGGGGCAAGGGGGCAAGTGGCCCCTTTGCTATTTTTTTTTCAAAGTCTTCGCGCTAATTTTCCTCTCACGCCGAGCACCTCCATTTGTCTTGCGTGACCCACATTAAATACTAAACTAACCCTTGTCTAGCTAGCTCTACTAATTTAGTCCTCTTAGCTAGTTGCTTTCACTAACTACGTTTCCCCCCGCTAACTAGGTCTTGCCTAGATAGCTATTTTTCCTAACTTAGCTAATTTCTATCTCTAGTTAGTTTTCATTTTTACTAACTCTACCTAAAACTAGATTTTTCCCTTCATGGGTGAAGGTCCGAAGTCCTTGGTAATTTCCTTTCCCCTTTTTGAACTAAACGCTAAATGAACTAGTTTTTCTCTTAATTCGCTATCAATCCTAATTTTTAATACTAAAATCCTAACTAAAGTGACCCCACGGAGTGGTGGACCACTTTGGTGGTTCACACAAATGGACCACCATGGCCTGCCACGTATACGACGGGACATACCAGCGCATCATGACCATCGTTTGTTGCGACTTCCAATCTGAGGATAAGGATGCCCAAGTGCTCTTTTGGCATAACCTCAACCATGTCATGGCTTGCCATAGAATCCCAAAGCCACACTTTGAATGCTTCATGGCGGATAGTGCGCAAACCAATTGGAACGTCGTCAGGATCATCTATGGCTCCAAAGATCCTAAGGTTCCAATCAATGGTCGTGAGAGAACTTGCTACTTCCACTGGACCCAATCCTTGGAAAAACATACCAAACTCTATATCAAGTACAATTTACAAGACCGTGATCCGGAAAATATCAAGAGCAATAAGAGGGGTTGGTTCGGCATTTAGCACGGACGGAGAGGACTCCTTGACGATGGTGGATAGAGGTGTAGCATGAGATCTTGTGGTTTTTTGAGTGACACGAGGGCAAAAAAAGTTGACAGCGTCGAGGCGGTGGGTCTTTTCGTCGACTCCAATGGGGGTGTCGAATTTGCGCTTTTGGGATCCAAACACCTCGGCACCCTCAAGGTAGGGATTATGAATGCAAAATTCATCTTCGCCAGGCATGTCGAAGAGAACCTTCTGCAGAATAGCGGGGTCACTAGTTCGTTGAGCACAATGTTGAACGCATCTAAGCTTGAGTTTTTTTGCTAGGGCCATCACCTCCAACGCCACCCTTTAGAAATTGATGGTACGCCACGACTTGAAAGAATGTTTGAATATAGTCTTCCACAGTTGCCACATAAAGATCGCCATTCTTATTGCCAGATGCTTGAAGCCATTTGTTGTGAATGGATTCAACAAGGTTGCAATTTGTCATTTGTGCAAACTCCTTGGCGGTCATGATTTTTTCATGTGCAATGAATGACAATGTAAGAAATTGGCAGAACTAAAAAAATAAAAATAAAAAACATGAAGCAATGGAATTAGAGGCGCACCAGTTCCATGAAAACCACCCCATTGTCAATATTGAAAGTGCCAGAAGGCTAGCTAGAGTTGAAGGTGTCTTAAGCTCATCCTCGGAGGTGTAGTTAGACGAAACCCGCCACGCCTTAATAGCAAGGTAATTTGTCTCAGCCTCCAACATAGAGGAGGCGTCGCGGAACTGGAGACAAAAACTCTTGTGTTGGTCTTGCAAGTTGTGTTTGATATAGAGTTTGGTGTGTTTTTCCAAGGACTGGGTCTAGTGGAAGTAGCAGGTTTTCTTGCAACCATCGATCGGAACCTTGGGATCTCCGGAGCCATAGATGATCCTCACGGCATTCCAATTGGTTTGTGCACTATCCGCCATGAAGCCCTTGAAGTGTGGGTTGGGGATTCCATGCCAATCCATGAAGTGGTGGAGGTTATACCAAAAAAACACTTGAGCATCCTTGTCCTTGGATTGGAAGTTGCAACATGCGATGCTCATGACACGTTGGTATGTCCCGTCGTATACGTGGTAGGCCATGGTGGTCCACTTGGCAACGCGTTTGATATGGTCGAACAAGATCCAAGCATGCTCGAGATCCCGGCCAAGTTGCATGCGCCTAACCAAGTCGACCCCACTGTTGGGGCCGACCTCGGACATCTTGAAGACAAAGACTTTGTCCGCTTTGTCACCCTGGCCAGGGCATTCATTTTGTTGAATATAGGCCCAGGTGTTGATCCCCCTAAGCTTAGCGATGCCATCCATAACTCCCAACCTACGCAAGTATTTGAAGGTTGTAACATTGTTTTGGAGGTGGGGGGAATTCAACTCGTTGCAATGATCAAAGACGGGCTCAAATTCTTCCAATGAAAGAAGTTGATGAGGATCATTATCATTACGGAGGAGGAATTCACCTACAAGGTCCTTGCTGGCTTCGAGAACAATTTTGTTGTGAGTGGTTTGGGGTGTTTGCTTGACGTGCTCCTTGATGAGGGTGTCGATACGCTTGCGGCCATTTCTACAATTGCCGACCTTGATGGGTTGCCCATGGTTGCCTAGATGAATGCAAGCGCGTTGAGTGGTGTCATTGTTGTGGACGTAGAAGATTTTGGCAACGGATGGTGCAATGCAAATGGGAGGTTCCTTGCAGATCCTGCACATTAGAGTGGAGCCGATAGGCAGGGGACCGCGTATGGGAAATGGCTCCTTGGTGAAGCCATCAAAATCAGTATCATTGACCGGGGAGGTACGATGAGCACGTTGGAGGTAATCGCACTGAGGATTTTGGCATTGGAGGTGGCCAATGCAGGTTGAGGAGCAAAAAACAAGGCCTAGGCCATTGTTGATATTGGTGGTCTAGATCTTGGTCCAAACATGGCCATTGTAGCGCTTCTCCATGCCGTCCATGGATATGGCCTTGGTATGAGAGGAAGAGTTGCCAACGGAGGGAAGACAAACATTCGATTACCATCAAAGCGTGGGGGGAGGTAATTCACCTCTTCAATATGCAATATGTCATAATCTAATTTTTTGAGGATGTTTTCCTACCGAGTATAGAAGATACTCTACGCAGTCATTGAACAATGGAAATGATGGATTTGGAAGGGGATGGAGGAAAAAAATTCGGTGGTGCATTGTGACTAGGGGACGGGGTCCCAAATGTGGTACCCTCTGATGAAGGAGAAGGCTTGAAATAATGATTGGATTGAGTGGATGCATCCTCATCAGAGGATTAGGACAGTTCTATGACATAATGCACATCCGGCCAAGTTCCCAGAGAATTGATCCGTTGTCAGCAAGCTTGGAGTTCTCATGAAAGGTGAGGGACAACAACGACGTATGGGGATTGTAGATTTCACATTCTACCCAGATGGTATTATCTATCAAAGAGAACCTGATGCTGAGGTGAGTGGCAGAGACGGATGCAAAGCCATTTGCATCCACTGGGAAGAGAAAGGGCACACCGAGGCCTGTGGCACGAAGCTCGGCCATTTGAGACACAGAAGGCAAAGACACATGAAGCCATGGAGAGGGAATGGGATAAAAGAGGACGAGGGTGGAGAATGAAGGGGGCCTAAAGGGCAATTTGCAGGGATTGGAATGTGCAAAGCGAGGGGGACAAAAAGAAATGATACAAGTTTGAACATTTTTAGAATATTGTAGATAGCACAACAAAAATGAAGGCGGTGACATCATCTGTAGCAAACAACCCTAAAACCCACGAAGAATTGCAAAACACCAGATTCTTGATTTAGACGTTGGATAAAAAATAGGAAGTGATAAGCAATAGTGACCTGCACTTGAAAAAAAACTATGAAAGCACAAAATAAGAGTGGAAGAGATGGACCTTGATGCCTACATGACAAAAATTAGTAGCTTGATCTATATATGGTATATCATAACATGAATGGCAATATTAGAGCTCCCAAAGAACAAATGGATGACAGACAGTTGGAAACACCAAACCCCACATCATGGGCAATATATAACTACGTGAAATTTAGTGTGTGGTATTTTGTAGAAACAAACCGATGTCGCAAAGTCGGAGTGTTGGAATAAGGGTATTGTAAGGGATTTGGGATGCACATATGAAGGAATCAGCCAACAATTCGCCTTCGATGACTGAACCATCATGGAGGCGCAAGAAGAGAAGGGGAGGAATGACCTTCAATAATTTACTAATTCAAGAAAAGAAGGAGAAAGGTGGTACAAAAGGGTAGGGAAAGAGGGCTGATGTGGCACTTTTGGGCCACCCCCCCTGTGAAGGAGCCTAAAAGTGTCACACAAGCCCTTCGGTGCGGGTGGCTTGCACTTGCAGGTGCCCAAGCTGAACCCGGATGGTGGGTGTATAAGTAGAGTACTTAGGTTTTGGAGGGAAATTAAATTTGCATTGTAGTGCCTCCGGAGGTTGGGCCTTAGTTTTTTATATTATGATCTCTAAACTCCACTAATCCATTTCATACCTAATTCTAACCTAGACCCACACCCTAGTCTAAGCGCAGACGCACCAGCCTTGGAACCAAGACAGTCCTAACTTACGAAATGAAATGGCTCGGGTATACACCCACCGGGTCTGACTTATACCATCCCTCACAGGATGGACAACAATTTAGTTTGATATTTGAAGGACGCATAGCCTAGTTTACGAACGCACGGTCGTAACTTTGCACATATATTGTACTCGAAGAAAATTCCTTCTGCCGTACGCCAACACCCCTAAAAGTTTACGGACATGCGTCCGTAAACTTGTCCACATATTGTGCAGAACATTTATTCTGCCCTACGCAATTACCCCTAAAAGTTTACGGATGTGCATCCGTAAACTTTACGGGAGAAGTTTTCATGTCCTACACAAATTCGCCTTAAAAGGTTACGGACGCGCGGTCGTAAACCTTGCATATATATTGTGTAAAAAAAAACTTTTTTGTCCGACGTCAATGCCCCTCACATGTTACGAACGCGCATCCATAACTTGAGTCCATTTAGTGAGCTTTGTAAATTTTAGAAATTTTTTTGCAAATTTTGACTTGGATTCTTTGGTATTATGGACCAATCTACAATGTTGGTCTTACCCTGGAGTGCAATTTGACTTCTCTGCAACTAACTTTGAAATTCCACATCTACTTCATTCTTCATTCAGATCACACATTGTAAGCGGCCATGGGCCAAACAGAAGCTCCGGCTTTAGGAAATCATAACTAATAGTTATCTCGACCAAATCACAATTGGAGACTAGCTACAGATAGCTATACGAAAATTCTATAAGAGAAAAATGATACTAAATTTTGGTTGTAGACGGTAACCTAAGCATTCATACCAACAGCGACCAAGGTCTATCATGCCTCAATTTTTGATTTTTATTCTAACCTATCTTTGAGAAAGAAGGAAATTGCTTGTGTGTTCACAACACACATTCTAGCCAGAAGAAGGTAGGGAGGGTTCTTTCTTTCCTCAAGCTCTACTACTAGAGCAATACAAAAGAAATGATTTTCATAACTATCTTGAGGTAAGGCTTCGCCTAACTATCAAGAGAGAAGGTTTTTTTTTTTTCCTAACTATAGAGATATGAGGCTTCGCCCACTAATCAACAATAAGAGAGAGTGATCATTTCTAATTACATTGAAGTATGGCTTTGTCCAAATTCTAGAGAAATGAGAAAGAGAACAAGGTGGGAGGAGGGGTTTTAAATCCTTTCAAAAAAAGGTTGGACCCCTCCGCCACTGGTCCATTCTTTCGAATCCCTCCCGAAATTATGGCTCGAGGGTTTTCCGGTTGAGGTTGCCACCCTTTCGCCGAGGTGGCTCCACAAGAATCTTCCAAATTCCTTTTAATTTTTGCCGTCAAGTTGGCAAGGGTGAGAAGGCCAAAAAAAGACAAATGGCCCCTTGCTATTTTTTCCTCTAAAAGTCTTTACGCCAAGTTGCTTCCTCATGCCGAGCGCCTCCACTTATTTTGTGTGACCTACACTAACTAAATAAACTAACCTTTGCTTAACTCGCCTCTACTAATTTAGTTATCTTAGCTAGTTGCTTTCACTAACTAGCATTTCTTTCCGCTAAGCTAGATTTTTATCAAACTAGCTATTTTTTTTCTAACTTACCTAATTTCTACCACAACTTAGTTTTTTTTTTGGCTAATTCTATCTAAACTAGATATTTTTACCTTCACGGGTGAATGCCCGAAATCCTCGGTAATACACCTTCCCTTTTTGGGCAAAATGCTAATTGACTAATTTTTTTCTTAATTCACTATTAATTCTAACTTCTAATGCTGAAATCCTAACTAAAAGTGACCCCACGGAATGGTGAACCACTCTGGGGGTTCACAACTGACAAGGGGGCATTTGAATGAACCCCAAACTCTAATCCTAGAGAATGTAGGGACATGAAGAAAATGTTGCGTACCTCTCCATGAAAAGTGACCGAAACACCATGGGCACAAGGGGGGACCCCAAAATGACACCCGAGACTTATGGCGCCGTTGATGAAATGGCCCAGGTGATCCTAGTGTGGATGAGGGCCCTGGGCATTGGGAACGCCTCCCACCCACGGAGACTAAGAGGCATGAGGCTCGATCCATAAGCTATGCATAGCTTATGGCATGCCAATTCTAGAATGTTCAAGAATACTTCAATCGGAGGTGTGAGCTAGAAGATATGGCAATTTGAGTGGGGCGATGTCTCGAGACAATGCCCTGGAACAGCAGTGGCTCCCGAGACTGCGAAGCTTTAAACAGCCATAACTTCCTCAATACTTGCCCGAATGGGCCAAGTGAGTAGTCCATCGACATCTACGTAAAACATAAATGACCATGAAGTGGTTGATTGTTAGGATCAAATATCATATGAGGAATTTATGGGGTTCTGAAGCTGCTAGGGGCTTGCAGCCCCAGCGGCTAAGGGAAAATGTCTACTTGGCCCCAAGTGTTGGAAGAAAGACAAAATGTTGCTTGACGGTAGGATAAGGTCCCTGCCTAAAGTCCTAAAGGATTATATGGGTGAGGTTGTGTGGCCGAACAACACGGGGCATTGGCCCAATGTGGGGGCATAGTTGCTTAGTATGGTTCAGGTTGTTGTAGTGTTGCTCCAGCAATGAGGTGATCAACATAAGATTGGACTTCCATGTATGGAAATCCACATCTAAGAATTGGCTACCAATTAAGAGGTGAGTCCTGAATGAAAGAGTAGGAGGGTTGGTCCCCTCCTATAAACTAAGGGGTCCGCAATATGGAGAGCTAACCATTCGCATGGTGGAATGAAAAGGGTTGGCGATTGTGACCTTTGGTATAATTGAGAAATGACCAACATATTAAAGGGACCCTAGCAAGGGTTGCGACAGAATAAGAGAGCAAGGCACAAATGGAGGTAGTGTAGTTGAGGAGACGGAAGACATTGCGATGGAAGAAGAGCAAGACGTGGAAATGGAAACAAGTGCGGTGGAGGAGCACAATGAGGGGTAGGAGGTTGATCAACCAAAAGAAGGAGGAGAAGGAAGTGGAGTTCCAATGGAGGTATGTAGAAGGGGAAGGAGGAGGGGTTGAAGGATTTGAAGTGAAGGTGTTTGTGATTTTGGTTGCGGGTTGAATCAAATTCGAGGCAGATTTGTGAGGGGGTAGCCTAATTTATGAGGGGATGAGGGTTTTGTATTTTTTGAAATGTAGGTGTTTAAGATTTTGGTTGTAAGGTGAATCAGATTCAATAAAGAACAATTGCTAGCTCGGTTTATTTTTCCATTCTAGCAAGAGTTACGAGCGCTAACCCTTCGCAAACCGCCATACGAAAGGTTAGCTCCCAATATCGCGGACCCAACACTTCATAAGAGGGGGACCAACCCTCCTACTCTTTAATTCGGGGCTTACCGCTTAATCGGTAACCAATCTTAAGATGTGGACTTCCATCCATGGAAGTCCAATCTTATGTTGCACATCGTGTTGCCGGAGCAACACTACAACAACCCGAGCCATACTAGGCAACTATGCCCTCACAATGGGCCAATGCCCATGGAGGCCTTGCCATTGGGCCTCGGGTGGGTGAGGCCACACCACCTCACCCATATAAGCCTCTAGGACTCTAGGCAGGACCCATACCCCACCGTCAAGTATCCTTTTGTCTCTCCCCCAAATCTTGGAGCCAAGTAGACATTTTCCCTTAGCCTTTAGCTGCCTAGCAGCTTCAAAACCCCATAACTTCCTCATACAGTCTTTGATTCTAACAGTCGACCATTCCATCGTCATCTACGTTTCACGTAGATCACGATGGACTACTCACTTGGCCCATTCGGGCAAGTACAAAGGAAGTTATGCCCGTTTAAAGGTTTGCAGTCCCGGGAGCCATTCCCAAGCCACTGCTGTTGCAGGGCGCTGTCCCGAGACAGCGCCCCACTCACCTTGCCATATCTTCTAGCTAATACCTCCAAATGAGGTGTTCTAAAGCATTCTAGAATCGGCACGCCATAAGCTACGCATAACTTATGGCCTCACCCTCATGCCTCCTAGTCTCCGTGGGTAGGAGGCATTTCCAACGCACGGGCCCTCACCCACACTAGGATCACTTGGGCCCTCTCACCAACGGCGCCACAAGTCCCGGGTGTCACTCCGGGGTCCCCCTTGTGCCCAAGGTGTTTCGGGCAATCCTTATGGAGAGGTACGCGACACTCACCCTCACCAAATGGAGTCGATGCCCTCATCGACTGTACTCGTAGTCGGCGCACCAATTCTCAAGTTGCCATCCTCTTGTTGAGCAACAACATTATCAAAGAGAGAGAAGCATAATAGAGTACCCAATGGCACTAATCAAGCAAGCTTGACCTAAGAATCATCACCGAAAGGAGAAAAGGTACGAGGAAGAAACGGCACTTCGGAGGCGAAGCAACCTCGCCCATGGCCATAGGGCCCTCTTCCACTGAGAAGGAAGGAAGACCTGCGGTAATAAGGTCCTTTATCCACAGCTATAGATACATCAACGTTTAATGAAGGGAACACAAGATTTTGGGTTAAGGACAATTATGTTAGTATAGAAGAAGATATTATTAAGCAATTATAGAGTATATAGGACTAGGCATACATTCCATTAGTAGAAGTATACAAGATTTTGCTTGACGGTTATAACCGTTTGTGTTAAGTGCCATCTACAAACATCATAGATAGGTGGCTATCTAGAGAAGTGGAGATAACGACCACTCCAAAGTTAGATTTTGGATAGGAAGAAAAGACTATATAAGGGAAGCAATTTAGGAGACCTACACCTCATTTTCTACACAACGAAGTTATCTTAAATTTGAGTGTCAAAAATACTTGAGTTTCTTTTGTATCTCTCCTCTCGGAGCACTTTTGCAATACATTATCTTTTCTACAAATATGCGTGTGATCTTTCTACCTCTCTCTCAAATTGTCTTACAAAGTTTGTCAAGCGGTACTTGGAACTTGAGTGATTGAGCAACCGAGAGTAGAGTAGATTGAGTAGACTCTTTTGAGAAAGAACTCAAAAGATAGTGCGAGGGTGAGAACAAAGCACTCAAGACAAATTGGAGAATCAATGGGACTTTGAGAGAGATTGAATTGAGAAAGCGATTGTCAAACTTGAGTGAAGGAAACAAGATTATCTCTCAAAGCGGAACTTATCATTGATCTCCTCAAAAGGGAATTATAAATATACATGTGATTAAATGATTGAAGAATTATATGCATGTTATGCTTTAAGCAAAACCACTTAACGATTACAAACTCCTTCAAAAGAGGAGGAATTTATATTTGACTTACAAGTATTATGCATATTATATTATATAACATATAATGGAGTATCGAACTTATTTTATGATTAACAAGAATGATGAAGACATAAATTTACATCAAAGTATGAATCTATATGAATGAAGTAATATTGATATGAAATAACCTACTTACTACAATTGTTATTGAAACTTCTTCTCTTAAGATTCTTTGTGAGTTGTTGGATGTCATTACAATTTGAAGGATTATTCTATTCAAGAGAAGATCTCTCTCTCTTTCTTGAGCAAAACTCAAGAGAGATAGGTTTACTTCTCGTCATCAAGAAATACTTTGTAGTAAAAGTGCTTCTTCTCTTAAGATTCTTTGTGAGTTGTTGGATGTCATTACAAGTGAAGAATCAACTATCAAAGAGAAGAGTTCTCTCTCTTGAGTAAAACTCAAGAGAGTTATAATTACTATCGTCATCTAGAAACACTTGGAAGTTAAACGTGACATCACAAAACAATCAATGATGTGTTCATGAAATTATAACTACTATATGCATACATGTCAAGTTACAATATTATAAGTAGTAACACTTGAGCTGAAAAAGGAAGACTCAAGAACATGAGATCTTCTTCCTCACTATAAGAGTAATATTACAATTGTACGATTGATGTTATGTACTACGAGCTCTAAATTGCTCACATATAACTTATTAGAAAATATATTGTTATCAAGGATATTGTTACACCTCTTGAAACCTTCTCTAATCTAAGGATTCTTATAATCAATGATGCCTTACATTGAGAATGAGAATTTAAGATAATGAGATTGTGTTCACTCTAATAATATATTCATATCATAAGGAGAAGAGAGGAATTATTTATTTGAGACCGAACATATTAATGAGGCACGGTAGTTCTCAAGCGAATATAAATTTACGTGATGTCTCACCGTGAGTCTTCTTCAGCTAAATCACAAAGGAACGACCCACGGGGTGCATCACCTCTATGGTGCCGCATTGTGTTTACCTTAGGGCGCAACCCCCACAATGCATCCTCAAATTTGGCATAGTCCCCAAAGGTGTCGTTCGAAGGCAGTCCGTTAGCGACTTTGGATTTCTCATCCAAGGAGCTAACCTACACTTGATCCACCGACTTTGGGATTCACTTGGGTTGCCCCTCGGGGCTCCCCCCTTAGGCTCCACGAACCCAACTTGAAACATCTAGGCTGGACCTCAACGCTTCCACTAAGTTGACTCGGTTGCAACTCCGAGATGGTTTTCCATTCTTAAGCCACGTTCGATCGCACGGGGGTGATGCCAAGTCCCGCCCGACTCGGTTTCCACTTTGCCCTTTCGAGACATGGGTTCATGACTCCCATGCGCCAACTCTCATTAGCTCGCGGGTAGCATTTTTATGAGCACGCGCCATCACCTTGCCCCCGCCCGGACAAGCCCGTGGCTAAGAGGTTTCTTGGTTTTATCCAAGGCCCCTCCAAGCCATGGCCCCCAATTACTCGACTTACCCAACCTAGTTTGGCATATCTATTCCTCCTCTTCCATTAACCAAACACAAGTACAAGACTAGGACCTCATCTCATACTTTTCTCTTTGCACCACTAGAGTTGAACTTTATTGCCTCAAGCCAAAGAACAAACACATGTTGTGGACGGCGTTGCCTCCAAACTAAGTGTGCTACTAGCGTCTCGCCCCCACTAAAGGAGATTCATGTCCTCATCAATGCCTACACTTTGTTTTATGAGAACCTTTAGCCGTAGTTTCATCAAAATGCTCCACCAATTTCTTGGCATTCACCATGTCTCTTGCCGCTATCCAAATGGCCTCTTTCACATCGTATCCTAGCCATTTTACAAAGTACTTCCTTTTTTTTGCTTGGGCTTCCTACACTTGAGGATGCCATCTACCCCATATTCCAAATGACCTACTACAAGGTCGGGAGGTGGCCTAATCACTTGCTTGTGATTGGACCACAAGGTGTTTTCCTTAAATGACTTTAGTAATGTGACATGGAATGTCGGATGCACTTTGATCTCGGCCGGTAACTCCAACTTATACATGTCCTTGAACATTCGTTCCATGATGGGCAACCGAACTTCAACTTTGGACATGAACTTTGGAATGAGGCCTTCGGGCAAGGTTAAGTTGTTCACATTCAACAACACCTTTTGGCCCACCTCATACTCGACTTTGCGTCTTCCGGCATTGACTTGCTCTTTGTAGCATTTTCGGGCTTCCTCCACCAACAACTTGGTCATCACCAAGACTTGTTCATGCTTCTTGGCCAAGTCCTCACCATCTTGGTTGAACTCTCTAGTAATGAATGTACCTCCTCGAGAGCTAGGTTAGTAGGCTGGAGCGCACTCCACAAGCCATCACGAAAGACGACCCTTTGGTCGCCAAGTGCATGGCTATATTGCAACTAAACTCCGCTCGACGCACATAGTCCGCCCAGTCTCTTTGGTCCGCCCCCACCAAGTTCCTCAAGTATTGCTTCAAGACTCCATTCACACGCTCCATTTTCCCATCCATTTGGGAATGGAAGGCCGTGCTAAGCCTTAGTTTCATTCCGACCTTCCTAGAGAAGTGCATCCAAAATGCACTTGTGAACTTTGGATCTCCATCCCACACAATCACTCTTGGCAACCCGTGGTGCGTCAAGCATCCTTTGAGAAAAGGCTATGCGGTCTCCATCGCGGTCATGGTTCCCACAATTGGCACCACATGTGCCAACTTGGCAAACCGCTCTACCATCACCATGATGGCATCATACCCTTGTGACTCCAGCAACTTTGTGATCAAGTCCATGCACACACTATGCCATGGACACATTATGCCATGCAAATACTATGCCATGGCCCCGACGGGATAGGCAACGGTTGCAAGAGGCCGGCTTGCTTTTGGTAAGAGGTTTGGTTCACTTGGCATCCACCCAAGCCTTCACAAAGTGGGCTATATCATCCTTCATGACCGGGCAATGGTACCTCTTTGACACCACTCTATGGTGGTTTTTTTCTTTCGCTATGGCCGGCAATAGGACTATGCTATTTTTCCTTCGAAACCAATAGTCTCACTTGTCTTGCGGCATATACACCCAACTTTGCTTATACTTGAGCAATCCGTCCACCGACATGACCTCTTTGAGCACCTTGCCTTTGCGAAGCTCACCTAGAAGCCTTTGTGCTTCGGGGTAATTAATGTACCCCTCCCCCATCTTGCATCACAAGTTTCCTTCACCGGTAACCATTAGCCACAAGGTTTAGATGGTATTCATTGCTTGGAATTCTTCCCATCAACTTAGCACATCCGGCACCACATTGGCATGGCCCGGTTTGTGGATCAAATCCACCTTCATAAGCGCCAAAGTATCGTGCCACCGCAATGGCTTGACGCTCACTTGCACTTGTGTCTCTAAATATTGCGAAGACACATTGTCCATATACACCTTGGTCTTGTGCAACCCCAAATTGTGTTGCCACATCTCCAAGCAATGTTTTACGACGAAGAGTTCATTTTCATGAGTTGGCCGTCTCCTTTGACAACCATGGAGCTTCATGCTCCCATGTGCAATGGCCATCCATCTTGCATCAACAATCCGCCAATGCCAAAATCACTCGCCCCTGTATGCACCTCAAAAGGTTTGTCAAACTCCGCGAACTTGAGCACGGGCGACAAAGACAACTTGTTCTTAAGCTCCCAAAAGGCTTGGTGACAAGGCTCATCCCACTCTTGGGATAGCCATTTTTTCAACAAGTTGGACAAGGTCCTAACAACCTTAGATAAGGTCCTAGCAACCTTCCATAAGATCCTAGCAACCTTAGATAAGGTCCTATCAACCTTCCATAAGGTCGTATCAACCTTCCATAAGGTCCTAGCAACCTTCCATAAGGTCCTATCAACCTTAGATAAGGTCCTAGCCACCTTAGATAAGGTCCTATCAACCTTCCATAAGGTCCTAGCAACCTTATTGGCAGTGGTAGTTGGTTAGGCCAAGCAATGACCTAAGCCCTCTTTGGGTCGAAGGCCACTTCCACTCATGGATTGCCTTGACCTTCCTTATGTCCATCCACCAACTTCATTTATCACCACATAGCTCAAGAACTTAATCTCCCGTTGAGCAAAGTTGCTTTCTAATCCTTGGCGGTAACTTTTTGAACACCCCATTGGTGAGTACAACCTTGTACCTCACCAACAAATCATGAATGTGGTTTTTGGGGGAGGCCCATCTTTCCTAGCCTCCCCATGAGTTCTTTGGAGTTGCTCCAATGGAACTATGACCATTACTTGTTGAATTTTCATTTGGTCCAATGAAACCAAATTCAACATGGGAACTCCTACCATAGGAGTCTTTGTGAATTTCAAATTCACCTCTTGGCCATCATGGCACACCACAAGCACACCGACTTGTGCCTCACATCCACCATGTGAGTTTCAAAGGAGGTGTCCTCCAAAATGAGGGCACCTTATCCATTTCGCATAATGTGAAATCTCCACAAATTCCAACGTCCCACATTTCAAGGTCACATGCAATGCCACCTCCTTTGTTTCATGTGGCTTGCCCTTTGCAAACCATACATTGATGGGCTTGCCCACTCTACTAATCGGCAAGCCCCAACACATTGTGAGCTTCCGGCTCACAAAGGAGTGTGTTGCCTCTTTGTGAACCCATGGGATCTTCCTTTCATTCATTTGAGCCTCAAGGTACAAAAGACTTGGCCTTGGCTTAAGGCTACTAGCCTTGGCCACAAAGCCACCGTCTAACATTTGGCCCACGGCACAAACATGAATTGCCTTGGTACCGCAATGCCTAAACCCTAACATTCCGTCTGCGGCACAAACATGAATTGCATTGGTACCACAATGCCACCTTCTAACATTTCATCCGCGGCACAAACATGAATTGCCTCGTTACCACAATGTTATCTTCTTTTTTTCCAACATTGGGTGGTTATTTTCTTTGGTTGCCACCCTTGTTAGAAGTTGTACCTCTGGTTTGACCTTTGTGTTGGTATGATGGCTCAACTTCTTGCGCTCTTTGCCTCGGGACATAGCTCGGCTCAAGCCACTTTACTGTGAGGTGCCACCCGACTTCCTTTTGGGTCCATCGGCTTCAATGCTTTCGGCATCTTGATGGTCCCAGCCACATCCTTGCAAAACTTCGGAAACTTGAACAAGTTGTCCACCACTTACTTTGGCAATCCACCTAAGAAACATCAATAAGGTGTCCACCACCCAGTTTGCATTTCTTAGCAAACCCATCAATCTTAGGTGTAGCATTCATTTGGGTGTTAAAATCTCACACATAGGCCTTAAGAAACCCCATGTGCTTCGTTTCCACCAAGTTCATTCCCTTACGCAATTCTAGGTATTCCGGCATGAACCTCTCAACCAACAACTTCATGAAGCCAACCCAAGTCAAGCTTGCCACCACTTCGGCTCTTGCGCTTTCTTGCTAGTCCACCACTCAAGCGCATGGTCTTTCAAAAAGATTACCACTATGGCAACCTTGTCGTCCACCTTGGCCTTTGGACATCCATTTCTAACACAATTTTTTTTGCCTTTCTTACCTTGCCAAGCCTCGAGAAACTACTTGGCATGTTTATTTTGGCCAATTTCTTTCTTGAAGAAGAAGGCCTAGCACCTTGCATCACGAGGAGCTCGATCATTTTATCTTGTCGCGCCCCTCTCATGCTTGCCACACTTGAGTCCTAAATCCATTAATTCCATGAACTCAAGTATTTTGAGTTGGAATTTCAATCCAACATCACCACTTTCCAAGCTCATGGGTGCATTCGGTAACCTAGCCGCGAATTCTCTTCGAAGCTTGCGGGAGACCTTCCAAAAGACTCCACCAATTTCTCACCATTTCCACCACCATACCCACCATTGTCAATAAAATCAATGGCGGGGTCAAAATCCGCTTGGACATGATGCTTGTTCCAATTTGAGCCTCACAACCTTTTAGAAGCCTCGGGATCACCATCATAATCCGCTCGTTCAATAGCCATCTCTTCCTCAAAGTGCTAGCTCAAAGATTAGAACCCTGCTCTGATACCAAGTGTCGCAACCCTTGCTAGCAACCCTTGCTAGCTCCCCATTGCTAACTCGGTCCATTTTTCCATTCTAGCAAGAGTTATGAGTGCTAACCCTTCGCATACCGCCATGCGAAAGGTTAGCTCCCAATACTGCGGACCCAACACTTCATAAGAAGGGGACCAACCCTCCTGCTCTTTGATTCGGGGCTCACCGCTTAATCGGTAACCAATCCTAAGATGTGGACTTCCATCCATGGAAGTCCAATCTTATGTTGCACATCGTGTTGCCGGAGCAACACTACAACAACCCGAGCCATACTAGGCAACTATGCCCTCACAATGGGCCAATGCCCATGGAGGCCTTGCCATTGGGCCTCGGGTGGGTGAGGCCACACCACCTCACCCATATAAGCCTCTAGGACTCTAGGCAGGACCCATACCCCACCGTCAAGTATCCTTTTGTCTCTCCCCCAAATCTTGGAGCCAAGTAGACATTTTCCCTTAGCCTTTAGCTGCCTAGCAGCTTCAAAACCCCATAACTTCCTCATACGGTCTTTGATTCTAACAGTCGACCATTCCATCGTCATCTACGTTTCACGTAGATCACGATGGACTACTCATTTGGCCCATTCGGGCAAGTACAAAGGAAGTTATGACCGTTTTAAAGGTTCGTAGTCCTGGGAGCCACTCCCAGGCCACTGCTGTTGCAGGGCGCTTGTCACATGAGGTGACATCGGGGGCTAAGTCACGTCAAATTAGGAGTAAATGGACTCCATTAGGAATCCATGTGTGTTTGGATGAGTGATGGACTTGTGAGGCCAAACCCCCCACCCTTAAGCGTCCGTAGTCCGAGTAGTGGGTTTGGGCTCACATTCCTCCGCGGTATTGGATTTGGACTTGGATGAGTCCATAGTGCAAGGTTCATCCTTCAAGTGGTCTTGGATTTAACTGGAATTTCACTTTTAACAACTCAATGTACGATTTCAATACGTATGTGGAGAATGCACAAGTTAACTATGTTATTTTAACCTCCTTATGCTCGGGTGCTATTTTGTCTTTGTTTGCTTCTAACGTCCATCCGGCCGCTTTAGCTACACAAGCCCTTAAGGATATCCCTCTCCTAAATGGAGTCCGTGCCGTTGACTCTATACTACCACTTGAACTATCACTTGTGTATTCCGTATCGCTACTATAAGAGGTCTCACTTGGTGTCTCCATACCGTACATAAGCCTTTAAGTATTAAGAAATACTTATGTGACTTATGTCAATCTCTCCCTCGCACCTTTGGTCTTTGCTTCCTTTGTCTTGCCATCGCGAGAGTGCTCCACATTCTCCATTAATTTGTGCACGTGGTTTATTTTTAAAGAGAGGATGCAAGTGTTAAAAAATACTATTCTCTATAGTCAATCTCAAATACATTTACTTGTGAAAGCCACACATAACACTAACTAGCATAATGTAACTAACTACTTGTCTATGAGCTAATTAAGTAGGCTATCTACTAAGCTCCTTCATGAACCCATCTCTTTATTTTCTAATTACATAAACCTAGCTCCTTCATAAACCCAACTCCTTCATGAACCCAACTCCTTAGCTTCTAACTAAATAAACCCAGCTCCTTCGTAAACCCAGCTTCTTAGCTTCTAACTAAACAAACCCAGCTCCTAAACAAACCCAGCTCCTTCATAAACCCAGGTCCTTCATAAACCCAGCTCTTTACTTTCTAACTAAACAAACCCAGTTCTTTCATAAACCCAGCTCCTTCATGAACCCACAACTTTGTAGTTGTAATCCCCAACTACCTCACTAATTATTCAAGCCCTTAACTAATCTTCCTACCTAATTTTCCTAATTCTACTAACAACCCCTTTCTAATCACACAATTCTTCTCTAATCCTAAAATCCTAAAATCCTAGAGAGGAGAGGGGGAGAGAGAATTTCCTAACTTCACTAAGACTAACTAATCCACACAAGTATATTTTTGCACTCATCACAACATCAAGTGCTCAACTCTTAAACATGGAACTTGCAACCACGTGTATTCAAAACATGAACTTTAAGTACCACAAATTGGAATCATGAATTAACTTTAAAATCCTTCACGTCAACACTAATTCTACCAAGAGGTCAAGCCCTCTTCAAGGCTAACAAGCCTTGGCTCTCAAACTAAAAACTAAGCACACACATGTGCTCCAATATGGCTTCCCACACCCACACTTATAACTCGTGGGGTGCCTTGGAGCACAAAGGAAAGAGAGGATGAGTGAGGGAAGAATGAGGGATTATATAGTAAGCTTGAGGGGGTGAGCACCCTCAAGGCTCACGATAAGCCCTTGAGATTTCCTCCTACTTAGTAGGCGCCAATCCTATCTTCTAAGCCTTCCTCCCTCAAATGATCAACAAGGATCCTAATTCGAACATTTAACTAGCCTTGGCTTTCTACCTACCACACTTTACCAAACTTGGGATGCTTCAACCCAAACTTAGCCTCCTTCGCTTTCCGCCGCCATAACTTTCTCCCCTTACTTTCCCAAATCGTTGCTCACCACTTAATTCAAACCACGATGCTTAACTCATGATTTGATTGGTGCTTTGAGAATTTGCTTATCCTCCACCTTGCATTCTTCCTTGGACCTTCCCCATTAAGTGGCCATGATGAGGTGGTCCACTTGTGCGCTCCATGTGATCCTCCATTCATCCCAATTCGAATGCACTTGCCTCTTGAGTCACTTTGGTTGTCTCCATCCATTTGTACTAGCCTACTCACTAACTACTCAATCCAAGTTCTCCTTACCTATCCTCATTCACTCAAATCCTTCCGAAGGTAAAAACACAATAACAACTCACATCCTAGCCTCTTACAACATGGTACTTCTAAGACTAACATTTCACTCTTTTTATATTTTTGTGAAGTAACATGCTACTTCAAAGTGCATCAACTAACGTTTCAAGGGTCTAAGACTAAATGTGGGCACCCTTTTGGGCTCACAGGACTCCATTAGGAGTCCAAGTTAGTTATTCATCCACCTCCTGGATGAAATCCACATAGACGGGAGGTATGTGTGGAGGGAAGGGTGCCTTGACTTGCCATTGTTGTCAAGTCAAGTCTTGTGAGAGTGTTTTGAGAGAGAGAGAGTTTGTTGTTGCTACCTTGTGGCTATGGTGTAGTAGCATTCTTTCTCCATCACTTGCACTCTTGGATTCTCCCTTCGTGGAGTGAGAGATAGCTTGACTCTTGTGTGTGAATTTCAGAGTTTCTTAAGCTTTGTAAGGAGACTTCTTAGTTTCTTGAGTTTGGAGAGAGAAACCCTCATACTTGACAAGAATTTCTTTGAATTTTTCAATTTTAGTTTGTATTTTGAGCTCAAATGGCCAAGAACTCATGAGCAACTGAGTAATACATGTGTTTAGAGGCTTAGTTTGCAATTCATTATAGCTTGCAAGACAAATCTTGCAAGGAATCTCCTTATCTCTTTCTTTCTCTCTCCACCTTCTTGCGAGAACAAAACCAACAATTTTTTATTTTTTTATTATTATAGTTGTTGGCAACCTACAAACTTCTGCTTGTAAGCTTAGGAGGTTGGAGGCCAAAATCCAACAATTATTTCTTGCAATTTGCAAGAAGCAAAATTTCTAATTTGTTTTTAATTTTTGGGAGAGAGCTTCAAGAGCTCCCTCCCGGAGCCCCTGGACCCTCTGCACGGAGCAACAGAGGGGCCGGGCGGGCGGGCGCCAGCCAGGCCCCGCTGCTTGCAGGCGGCGCCAGCTGGAGGCGGGCGGGCGTCAGCCAGGCCCTGGTGGCCCCCAGGTAAGCTTTTTTTTTTTTTTTTTTTGTAAAATTTATTTTGTTTAATTTTGTGTTTTTGTTTTGTTTTTTAAAATAAAATATTAATTTTTTTAATTTTTTTTTTACTTTTTACTTTTACATTTTTGTTTTTTGTTTATTTTTTACATTTTTGTTTTCCTTTTTAAATTTTACTTTCCAAAATTACTTTTACCAAATTTGTTTTACGTCTACATTTTGATTTTGACTTTTGATTTTTCCTTTTCACTTGCTACGTTTTACTTTTCACCTTTTTACTTTAATTTTTTGGTTTTTGTTTTTACATTTTTAATTTCTCGGGTTCGGAGTTGATGGCTCCGGATTTCAAACCTGCTGGAGTTTTCCATTTAGCTGGAAGAATATTAGAAGGCAAGGCGGATTTGCCATCCTTTCAAGTATCCCAAGCTGTTGTTGACGTGCCTGTGGTTGAGGAGGTGGAGGACTTAGCCGATTTGCGAGCGAACCTTGCAGATGCGGCAATCATTGCTTTTGGTAAGCACACTGATATTCCTCCTCCAATAATTCCATCAATGGACACGTCTTTTTCACATTGTGCAGTAGGAGCAACATATCTTGCAGATGTTTCTGCAAGATCTGCTCGAGAACGGCATAATTTATAACCTAGAGTTGTACGTCTGGTGAACGACAAAGCTTTGTTTGTCGTGTCACGCACGGATAATCCCGCTATTCGTGCTACACCACTGAGAGTTATAATGGATTCTGGTGCTCAACCGGTTATGATTGGCAAAGGACTTGCTGACAGTCTGGGATTGATGCCAGCAAATTTAGATCCTTGTCCATTCACAATTGTGACTTCAGTAAGGGGCACTGAACGTGCAACAGGTTACACCAAGGCACCTCTCCGTTTGATTTTTAACGTGGGGGTAGGACCTATCTACACTCATTTGACAATGAAGTGTGTTGTTACCAATGCAACCAACTATGATATACTAGTTGGTCAGCAAACTCTTTATCCACTTGGCTTTGGTTTGGATAATTGGACTGAGGAGGCATGGATTAGACCGGGATGGTCTACTGGTGATGGCAAGAAGGTATTTATTCTTGTAGCATTTGCAACTATTTCTATGACTATGGTTGCGGAGGCAATATTTGGTTGTAGTGGTTTAGTTTCAGACTTGTCTTGTTCACCAATTTTGTTGGAGGAAACATTGGCCTACACTTGTAATGTAGTAGAGCAACAAATTTTGTCATGTATCGAAATTCCTGCTCGACATTTCAAGGATCCATCTCCACCATGGCGTACTCCTAAGAAGTTATCCGACCATTGCCGACACATTGTACGGATTTGGAGCTTGGGGAGACACCTCCAATATCATCCTCATTTTTTTTTGCCCAACCCATTCGTTGGCAACCGTCACCTGAAAGTATTGTCCTTGTAGAAATCTTTGGAGGCATTGGCACATGTTTGGCTACAGTATTGGAGGCTGGGATTATAGTTAGGCGGTATATTCATATGGATAATGGATATGCAGCCAACAGAGCCGTTTGACACCACATCCAACAATTGTTGTTGAGGTATCCCATACAATTATCAGCCTCTACTATTCATGGATGTTGTGGTCAACTCCCTCAAGACGGCACTATGATTAGTGATGAGGATTTGAGAAGGTTGGGCCATGTGGATTTGATTATTGCAGGATGGCCTTGTCAAGGCCATTCGCGTGCAGGAACTGGCCAAGATTTGGATGACCCTAGGTCTAGTTTGTTTGCGGATTTGATGCGATTGACACAATGGTGGTTTACCCACCAATCAACTCCGTGAGGGTACATTTTGGAAAATATGCCAATATTGGGTGATACACGGCATAAAGTGGTGAAGGATGGTCAGTACATTAACCAACTTTTGGGTACTCCAACATTTCTGGATGTTGCATCCTTGGGATCCTTTGCTCACCGGACTCGTTGGTTTTGGACCAATTTGGTATCACCTCAGGTGCTTTCAACGGCAGTCGCTCGAATTCCTCGGCTTATGAATCGCAAGGTGGATGATATTTTAGATGATCATCGTGTTTCCTTGGTAGTTACCAAAGATGACACCTTGCCACTTGCAGTAATTAACAAGGTGGGAATTCCGCGAGGTGCACTACCGACTTTTGTGACATATCTACGGTCTTTTGCATTTCGATCTCGTGGACCAGGCATGGTTTGGGATTAAAAATCCCAAATTCATGATGAGCCTACGGCAGATGAACGAGAACGAGCCATGGATTTTCCTATAGGCACCACAGCTGCTCACGGGTTTGAAGAAGGTCAGAGACATTTTTTATTGGGACACACTATTGATCTCAATAGCATGGTGTGGATTATTGGAATTTGTCTTGCTGCTCAACAATATTTTCATGACCAATTGCTTATTCTAAGGGCAGAGGACAATGGTCAGGGGGCAATAAAGCTACAATCCAAATTTCACATTGAGGTCAATGATGTTGAGGCATTATTTTCTTTGAAGCAGCATGCTGCAGAAAAGCTTCGAGCTCAACGTATTTTTGCTGTTTTGGCCTAAGATTTTGGTATGTCTGATTATAGTGGAGATGATACGCATTTGATTTCAAGTGCAGATGATGGGGGTAAAGGTGTTGCCCTCTCCACGGACTAGCAATCACAGGCTGTGCTGGCACCAAGTGGCAATCATTCTATGGAGAAAGAAACCACGGAGTTTGACGATTGGCCAATTGAAGTGGGGCCAAAACTTATTGGTGCCGAAGCACGAAAAGTACAGGCATTTATTCGCTCTTACCGTAATTGTTTTGTTTTTAGTTTTCATGATCTTGAAGGATATAAACAGGGATTACACGTCACGTCGCGTCACGTCGCGTCACGTCCTGTGACAGCGACGTGACGGCAGACCTGAAAACGTCACGTCCGTTTGGGGGGGGGGTAAAACAGTTTACCCTGTCGTCACACAAGGTAAACTGTCGTCAACAGTGTCGACTGCTAGTGGGCAGTCGACGAGTTACAGCGACTGCTACTAGGCAGTCAACACACTGAATCGACTGCTAAAGGACAGTCGTATAGGTGTGTCGACTGCTGACGGTAGTCGAATTTCCATGTCGACTGCTCAAGAGCAGTCGACTACCATAACTAGTCGACTGCTATTAGCAGTCGACTTGGGTTGTCGACGGCTCTTGGGCAGTCGACATGGAATTTCGACTGCTATTAGAAGTCGACGACAGGCGGGCGACTGCTTGTGAACAGTCGTCTGCCCTTCAAGTCGACTGCTATTAGTAGTCGACTTGGACTGTCGACTGCCCAACTGCAGTCGACAACCCAAGTCGACTGCTAATAGCAGTCGACAAAGTCCGGACGACTGCTGGTGGGCAGTCGCACCCCTTCGTCGACTGCTAATAGTAGTCGACGAAGGGGTGCGACTGCTTACAAACAGTCGTCTGCCCTTCAAGTCGACTGCCCAACTGCAGTCGACAAAGTGCGGACGACTGCTGGTGGGCAGTCGCACCCTATGGTCGACTGCTATCAGTAGTCGACTTGAATGGGGTGCGACTGCTCGTGAGCAGTCGCACCCTATGGTCGACTGCTATCAGCAGTCGACTTGAATGGGTTGCGACTGCTCACAAGCAGTCGCGTAGAGATACCCATGGGCACGTGGCGTCCATGGGTTGGTCCAGGGGGCGTCTAATCGAAAGGACGCCTCCTTGGGGTATATATGGACCCCACTTCCCTCATTCCCTCACTCCCACCTCCCTCCATTTGGGCCTAGGTTGTTAATCAGCCCTTGCCATTTGGAGATAGAGGTGAGCTGGAGGGCTACAGGTGGACATACGTACTGAAATATGTATACGGGACAAACGGTATACTATATCTGCCTACTATCTGTATTGTACTGCAACCCACCTACATACGGTATACATTGTACCCCATTGCGGTTAGTTTGAATCATACCGGAAACTGTTATATGTGAACACTTATTTTGAAAGTGGTTTACATCTAATTATGTAGTTTGAACTTTGAACGGCCTTAATTTGGATTTAGTGGATTGGAAAAAAAATTGTGGGTGGTGGCGTTTATTTTGGAAGTGCTACCATATTAGGTTTAATTTATAGTAGGCATACAAAGCTAGGGGTTAGGGGCAACGATGGCAGACGAAGATAACTTGCCGCCGGAACCTCCACGTGGCGGGGATTTGGATCCGGGGGGGACTCCGCAAGCGACACCGGGGTCGGCAGGCGCTAGAAGACGCGGCAATGCGCCGAGGGGCAGGCCGCAACCAATCAATTTGGAGGTGGCGCGGGACCCAAACATTCTCGTCAATCCCGGCTGGCAAAATGAGAGGGGCATGTGGTTGTATAGCATGGTCCGAAGGTACGTAAAGTGGACCCGTTTGACGAGGTTGTTCGTTCCTAGTGCGAATGCTGAACGGATGTCTAGACAACGCTATGGCATATGGAGGGAGGTGAGCCATCAAATATTTGGAGAACGGTGCAAGGAGGTGTGGGATTTCTTGTGGGGTGCACCGAGGGAATTTGATCGCGGGCATATGCTAATGTGGTTATGCCAAATGGTCTACGCGGAGGTAATTTTGGGAGTGGATATCGACTGGTCCACCATACCCTGCACGAGCCCGGACTTGAGGCAGGCACGCCGGGTCACGGTCATACCAAGTTCCGTGCTAGGACGGAACGCTGGCCGTCCGATTCCATTGGCATGGCAAACTCCAATGAATCCTTTGAGGGTCCGATCTTATTTTGATTTCCTTGCGGGACCAGATCATCAAATTGTGGGGACTCCACCGACCGCCGAGTCAAACATGGACGAGCACAACATTACCATAGGGTTGCCGGTTGAACCACCTAGCCGGCGACAAAGGGTCCACGTGACACCGCCACATGGTTCCCGGTTGGTTTGTCCTCCATCTTCGCCCGTTGATGTGGAGATGGCATCGGCGGTGCCATCCCTACCACTGGTAGTTGCCGACAACGACGTTGTGGAGGCGTTGAGGGCGGAGTTGGCAAAATGCAAATCTGACCACGAACGGGAATTGGAGATGGTCCGACGTGCACACGCCGAGGAGGTCCAAGGGTTGAAGGCCGAGATTGCACGTTTGACCAACCTTGAACTTGCGAGGGCTGATGCGCCACAACTGCCGCAAGCAATGTCTGGTAGTGATGGACAAGGGAGGGAGCCGTCGCCCACAACAAACTTGGAGGCAATGAGGGTTGATTACGACCGGGTCATTAGGAGGAACCGGTTGTTGGAGGACGACTACATGGGCATGGTTACAGCCACTATCATGTTTGCCACGCGTGAGAGGGCATTGATGGACGAGCTGACCCACTATAGGGACCACGGCGAACAATGGCCCGAACGACGACTTCTTTTTACCTCGTGGCCGCCATTGGATTTCATGTATCCTGAGAACCTCCCGGTTGATGACGACCATTACCCCAGTATTGCGTGGACCAAGAGGCCCGAGGATGAATTCCAATGGGATACCGCAGTATCATCCCGCATCGTGATACCCCCGGCCAGACTAGCCTTGTTGTGGCCATGCGTCCCCGATTGGATCAAGGACGGGAGCATGTGCCCCATTTGTTCCAATCCTTGGGGACCCGAAGGCGCATGGATCGTTGGGTCGTGCGGTCACATGGTCCACCCGAATTGTTTGTTGCCACACATGTTGCAAACACGCCGTTGTCCTACATGCCAAGCCCCTCTGCATCGAAGGTTGTACGAGCAATTCGGAGTGCAATGGGGAATGCCTCCCGATTTTGAATACACAATAATCCATGGTGTGCCGCCCGCAGAATACGGCGATCCTCCTGCTTATAGCTGGCGTGCACGGAGGTATTTGAAGGACCTGCGAGGCTATCCGACAAACTTCACGCCTGAAATGTACACAAGGGTTGCTCATGAGTTTTACCCCGGCTCCTCTCCTCAGGCCGTAGGTTTGAGGGCATTTTTGTACCGTGTTGTGGGTGGGCATGCCGGAGAGACGGGTGAATACGTCCCAGGTCCTCACCCCCACGGATACGTGTATGACTCCAACGGCAATGTGACAGTAGGGATATTACCACGGGAACCGGTCCCGGGCGAGGAAACAACTTGGGATGTGGAACACGTGTTGGACACAACAAGTTTTGAGGCCGATCTGGAGAGGCAGGAGGCCGTTACACAAGAGGGTAGCTTCAATGAGGTGGACGTCCAAATCCGGATGAATGAGTGGAAATACGTCAACGGCCTTTTGGACATCCGTGACGGGGCCTCTAGGCCCACCATGCAAGACGTCCTGCGCCATCCGAATGCCGCGAGGGGGTTGCACATTGGAGACCGTGCGCGCGCTCGTGCACAAGCTGACCGGGAGACTGCGACGCAAGAACTATGGGCCATCACCGAGAGCAGGCGTGAGGCGAGGCGCCGGACACTACGGCCACCAAATCTGAACGGTGCAAGCTCAAGCCGCGGACCCCCAATTCCATTGGATAGTGATTCGGAGCCGGATTAGGAATGTTGGCTAGTGTTTGTGAGATAGGCGTTGGACTAGGAGGCATTATTTGATACTGAATTGTACACAATGCGGGAAAAATCATGATTTTGGAAATGTTTATAAGTGAATTATTGTTCACTATCAATTTTGGGAGTAATGTACAAGTGTCGCACAATGATCATTTCTTATGTTTGCCCACACAATCGGTTGCCACAAACATCCAATTAAACCATGGACTTTGCATCTACATGCATTTGCACTTGAATCAAACACATATCGATGCAAATAACTGTGACAATGATTCCATGTGGCATGATTATAAGTTCACACCAAGCGGAAAACACAATATTGTTGGGAATTCATATCTTGGGTTTTAATTATATATTTCAATTATATATTTGTCTATTATATTTGTCCATCATTTTAACATTTCTCACTTCCCAAACTAAATCAAACTTTTTCAAATTCAGTGCCCCTTTGTTTTTTGGCCTAAATATTTCACGGTTACAGGTCAAACATTCTTACTATTTTTAGTAAAATTCTCTAATATTTTTGGCATATTTGAATCTTATGCCCAAAAAATCTCATATTATTAAAAAATGTTACTATTTTTACCTCCTATCCGCTCTCTGCTCACATAGCAGTGTCGTCCGGAGTGGCCTGGGATTGGCTCCCGGGACTGCCAAGTTTTGAACTGGCATAACTTCCTCAATACTTGCCCAAATGGGGCAAGTGAGTAGTCCATCGGCATCTACGTAAAACGTAGATGACGGTGGAGTGGTCGATTGTTACCATCAAAGATCATATAAAAAAGTTATGGGGTTCTGAATCTGCTGGGCTTCCAACCCCAACGGCTAAGAGAAAATGTCTACTTGGCCCCAAATCTTGGTAGAGAGACAAAAGGTTACTTGATGGTTGTGTAGGGGCCTTGCCTAGAGCTCTAGAGATTTATATGCATGAGGTGGTGTGACCTCACCCACCCGAGGCCAAACGGCACGTCCTCGATGGGCATTGGCCCAATATGAGGGCATAGTTGCCTAGTAAGGCTCGGGTTGTTATACTGTTGCAATGTAGCCACGCACTTGTTCATGTTCAAAATTCCACTACAAGGAAACAATGTCCTAATTGACAGAAGCATGTCCGGAATCAACACGGTTTTAAAACAAAAATTTGACAGAAAATGTCCGAATTGACAAAATTCTATCAATTCAGAATTGCAACCGAGTCAACTTGGTGGAAGCGTTGAGGTCCGCCTAGATGTGTCAAGTTAGGCTCATGGAGCATAAAGGAGAGCCCCAAAGGAAGGGCAACCCAAATGAGTCCCAAAGTCAGTGGGTCTAGTGTAGGTTAGGTCCTTGGAAATAAAATCCAAGGTCGCTAATGGACCACCTTGGAACGACACCTTTGGGACTATGCCAAAATTGAATATCCATTGTGGGGGTCGTGCCTCAAGGTAAACACAATGCTGCACCATTGAGGATGGCAACTTGAGAATTGGTGTGTTGACTACAAATATAATCGATGAGGGCATCGACTCCATTTGGTGAGGATGAGTGTCGCGTACCTCTCTATAAGGATTTTCCGAACACCATGGGCACAAGGGAGACCCCGGAGTGACACCCGAGACTTGTGGCACCGTTGGTGAGATGGCCTAAGTCATCATAGTGTGGATGAGGGCCCCGGGCGTTGGAAGCGCCTCCCACCCACGGAGACTAGGAGGCACGAGAGTAAAGCCATAAGCTATGGTAGTTTATGGAGTGTTTATTCTAGAATATTCAAGAACACCTCAATCGGAGGTGTGAGCTAGGAGATATGGCAATTTGAGTGGAACGCTGTCTCGGGACATCGCCCAACTACATGAGTGGCCTGGGACTAGCTTTCGGGACTGCCAAGTTTTGAACTTGCATAACTTCCTCAATACTTGTCCAAATGGGGCAAGTGAGTAGTCCATTAACATCTACGTGAAACGTAGATGACGATGAAATGGTCAAATGTTACCATCAAAGAACATATGGAAAAGTTATGGCCCAATGTGAGGGTATAGTTGCCTAATAAGGCTCGGATTGTTGTAGTGTTGCTCCAGCAACGCGATGATCAACATAAGATTGGACTTCCATGAATGGAAGTCCACATCTTAACAATGGTTACCGATTAAGTGGTAAGTCCCCAAAACCAAGTAACAGGTTTGGTTCCCCTCCTATGAACTAAGAAGGTTTGCGGTATTGGGAACTAACCATTCGCATCGCGGTATGCGAAGGGTTAGCGCTCGTAATCCTTACTAAATAGTCCACATCTAACCATTGGCTACCTATTAAGGAAAGAATGTCGAATGCATATGTAGGAGGGTTTGGTGACCAAGCCATGAATTTGGTGGTCCGTGGTATAAGGAGCTAACCATGCATGTATGTGGAATGTGTAGGTTAGCGCTCGTGACACTTGCTAGAATTGGAAAGCGGACAAGATAAGGTAAGAAAAGTTAGCAAGGGTTGCAACATGAATGGCACAAGTAGACGATCGTAGAGAGAAATGGATGGGCAATGAAAAATATCAATATGCAACACACTTGACAGCCTTTGGCCCCTCCACGAAGTCCATAAGATTGAGTCCCTTGAAGAATTTGGACTCTTGTTTAGCAGTGACGTGGGGAAAATCAAAACCAGTAGGTGAAGGTGGCGGAAACTTTAGCACTGACGCAGAAGACTCCTCGATGATGGTAGGTAGAGGTGAACCATGAGATCGCGTGGTTCTCTAAGCGATACGAGGGCAAGAAAAATTGACGGTGTCGGGGCGGTGGATCTCTTTGTCGGCTCCAATGGGGGTGTCGAGTTTGCGCTTCTGGGTTCCGAACACCTCATCACCTTCAAGGTGGGGATTACGAATGCATAATTCATCCCCACCGGGCATGTCGAGGAGAACCTTCTACAGAACAGCAGGGTTACCAATTCGTTGAGCACGACGTTGAACGCATCTAAGCTTGAGTTCTTCTTTGCTAAGGCCATCACCCCTAACGCCACCCTTTAGAAACTTATGGTACGCCACGACTTGAAGGAACGCTCTTATATAGTCATCCACAGTCGCCACATAAAGATCGCCACCCTTGTTGCCAGATGCTTGAAGCCATTTGTTGTGAATGGATTCGGCAAGGTTGCAATTCGGCATTTGTGCGAACTCTTTGGCTGTCATAATTTTCTCCTGCGCAAAGGAGAGGCGGTATAAGAAATTGGCAACGCCAAAAATGAAGGGAAGAATAAAACATGAAATAATAAAATTAAAGACGCACCAATTCCATGAAGCCACCCCATTGGCGATAGCGGAAATGCCAGAAGGCTAGCCAAAGTTGAAGGTGTTTGAGACCATCCTTAGAGGTGCAGTTAGCGGAAGCCCACCAAGCCTTGATAGCAAGGTACTTCGTCTCTACCTCCAGCATAGAGGAGGAGTCGCGGTACTGGAGGCAGAGACATTTGTGTTGGATTTGTAAATCGTGCTTGATATAGAGTTTGGTGTGTTTTTCCAAGGACTGGGTCCAGTGGAAGTAGCAAGTTCTCTCGCGACCATTGATCGGAACCTCAGGATCTCCGGAGCCGTAGACGATCTTGACGGCGTTCCAATTGGCTTGCGCACTATCCGCCATGAAGCCTTTGAAGTGTGGCTTTGGGATTCCGTGGCAAGCCATGATGTGGTTGAGGTTATGCCAGAAGAGCACTTGGGCATCCTTATCCTTGAATTGGAAGCCGCAGGAAGCGATGGTCATGATGTGCTGGTATGTCCCGTCGTATACGTGGCAGGCCATGGTGGTCCATTTGGCGACGCATTTGACATGGTTGGACATGATCCAAGCATGCTTGAGATCCCCACCAGGTTGCATGCGCCTAACCAAGTTGACCCCACTGCCGGGGCCAACCTCGGACATCTTGAAGACGAAGACTTTGTTTGCCTCGTCACCTTGGCTAGGGAATTGATTCCGCTGAACATAGGCCCAAGTGCTGACATCTCTAAGCTTAGCAATGCCATCGATAACTCCTAACCTTCGTAAGTATTTGAAGGTTGTAACCTTGTTTCGAAGGTGGGGGGAATTTAATTCTTTGCAGCGATCAAAGACATGCTCAAGTTCTTCCAATGAAAGAAGTTGATGAGGATCACTATCATTGCAAAGGAGGGACTCATCCACAAGGTCCTTGCTGGCTTCGGGAATGATTTTGCTGTGAGTGGCTTGGGGTGTTCGCTCAACGTGCTCCTCGATGAGGCCGTCGATACGCTTGCGGCTATCTATGCAGTTGCCGACCTTGACGGGGTGCTGATGGTTGCCTAGATGAATGCAGGCACGTTGGATGGTGTCATTTCCATGGATGTAGAAGATTTTGGCGTTGCATGGTGCAATGCACTTGGGAGGCTCTTTGCAAATTCTGCACATTAAAGTGGAACTGGCAGGCAAGGGACCACCAATGGAAAAAGGCTCCTTAGTGAAGCCGTGAAAATCAGTATCATTGACCGTGGAGGTACAATGAGCACGTTGGAGGTAATCACAATGAGGATTATGGCACTCCAGGTGGCCAATGCATGTGGAGGAGAAAAAAGCAAGGCCTAGGTCATTGTTGATGTTGGTGGTCTGGGTTTTGGTCCAGACATGGCCGTCGTAGCGCTTGTCCATGCCGTCCATGGATTTGGCCTTTGTATGAGAGGACAAACCGCCAACGGGGGCAGGACAAACATCCGATGACCATCAAAGCATGGGGGAGAAAATCCACCTCTTCAATTTGCAATGTGTCATAATCTAACTTCTTGAGGATATTTTTCCTACCAAGCATAGAAACTAGTTTACGTAGACATTGAACAATGGAAAGAAATGGTTCGGAAGGGGAGGGAGGAAGAGGATTCGTTGGCACAGGGCGACTTGGAGACACGGTGATACATGTGGGACGCTGTGATGAAGGAGACGCCTTGAAACCGAGATTAGCTTGAGGGGGTGCATCCTCATCGGAGGATTCAAACAGATCGATGATAGTATGCATACCGGGCTCAATCTTCACCCTCACTACGGGAGGAATACCCAAAGTACAAGTGGGCGATCGGAGAGAGGGAAGGAGCTCAGTGGATACGGTTAGCTGAGAGTCGGAGAGCCCATAGACCCTGAACTTTCTAGGGCCAAGTTCCCACACAAGAAATTCGTTGTCAGAAGCTTCGAGTTTTCACGAAAGGTGATAGATAATAACAACGTGTCAGGATTGTAGATTTCACGTTCCATCCAAATTGTACTCTCCATCAAAGAGAACCGGATGTTGAGGTGAATGGCAGAGACGGATGCAAAGCCAATAGCATCCAGAGGAAAAAAGAATGGGAACCCCGAGACCATTGGCACGGACCTCGACCATCTCAAACAAATAAGGCACAGTGGAGGAAGAAGTCATTGAGAAAGAATGGGACAAGAGAGGATGAGAGTGGAGAACAAAGAGGTGGCAAAGCACAAGTGGGAGGGATGCAAATGTGGAAAACAAGGGGCACCAAAGGTAATGATCCAATTTTAAACTTTATCAAAATACTGGGAAGAAAGCGATTGGGGGCTACTGACAGCCCCCTTATGAAAGAACCAAACAATGGAAACAGAAAGAAATGGGAACATTGATAGTAGTAAACAACGCAATCACGAGTAAATACGTTGGCATCATCTGTAGCCACCAAATTCAGGGAGGATTGCCGAGCTTCTAATTTTGAAATCAAAGTTAAGGAAATAGTGACATGCACTGGAAATAGAATATGAACTTCTAAGCCTTAAAATAAAAGTGAAATTGGTGCTCGTACATATCCGCATGATAGTAAGAAACAAATCATTTTATAAATGGTATATTGCATCCTTAATGGCGATGTTAAAATCGAAGAATGGCTGACATACACACCCAATCCCTAAACCCCACATAATCTGCAATGTATGGGCATGAGAAGCTCAAGGTGTGGTATTTTGTGGAAGTAGTTTGATGCCGAAAGGCCATAGTGAAGGAATCAGGATATTGTGGGGGAGGTGGGACGCACACATGAAGGAAACAGGGCATAGTTCACAATCGACGGATGAACCATCATGGAAGCAGAAGAAAAAAAAGGGTGGGACGAACTTCAGCAACTCGAAGCAAAGGAGGAGGAGGGAATTGAAGAAGAAAGAAGAACCGAGCATAGAGGGCCGTGGGACGCCCACAGACTTGAGTGAAACCATTGCGTACAAGCGAGGAACTTTGTGGAGGATGGATTCCCAAGCCAGGTCCTTGGACCTAGAGTCTATAGAGGAAGAGGTGGACGCGAAGAAGGAGTCCAGTAGTACACCGTTAGAGGGACGGAGCGAAGACGAGAAAGATAGCGAGAGCGCTTAAAGTGACTCGAAGGAAGAAAGTAGAGAGGGCTCTATTGATGCGGTAATACGTAAATGTGATGGCAAAATGTAGGAAATGCACTTTGACTAGTATGTACCAAATCAGTGTATCTTGACTTGAAGCTAAAGTTGCTAGTGATGATGTAATTTTGAATAGAGAGAAGGCGGTAGCGGTGGCAATGGAAATATTTTCAAAGGGGACGATATTGTGGGGTTCAGTCAGCAAGAGGAGTCCAGAGGACAAATGGAAGAGAACAGTTCATCCACAATACAAGGGAAACAAGGACGTCCAAAAATGAAGGCAAGGAAGCAAGCGGGGCAAGGCCGAGGGGTGTCGCGAGGGAAGGGGGGAGGAGGGCTAACAAGAGCCTAGTTGAGTGCACCCAAAACCCTAGACGTTGAGAATGGAGGTAAAAGGCAATCCTCTATAATATCGATAGGCGAAGGAGGCAAGGCGTTAATGAAGAGAGCTTAGTGGAGGGGAGGAACGTCGAAGCGTTAGGTGATATGGCAATGGCGGAGGAGTGTGGCCCCCAACTCGAGGTCGAGGAGCACGCTGCGGCTGTTGAGGTAAAGGCTCAAGAAACCATACACGGATGGGTTCCGAGGTCATGTCATATTGTGGGTTGAAGTGTTTGCAATCTGAATGTGAGGTCGAGAGGCAGGTCAAATTTCAGAAATTATGGTGTGGCTGACTTAGAATTGGGCAGGGTTAGGTGTCATGTCAAAATTCTAGTTGTGTCTAGACAGGGAGGGCGGTGGAGGCCCTCGATTCTGAGGGCATGTCATATTTTGGGTTGTAGTGATTGCAATCTGAATGTGGGGTTAGGGGGGCGGGTCAAATTTCCAAAAATATGGTATGGCTGATTTAAAGATAAACAAGTTGGGTGTCATTTAAAAAATCTAGTTGTGTCTAGATAGGAGGGTGGGGGAGGCCCTCGGTTCCAAGGGCATGTCATAATTTGGGTGGGGGTGATTGCAATTTGAATGTGGGGTTAGGGGGCCAGGTCAAATTTTTGAATTCATGGTGTGGCTGATTTAGAATTGGGTGGGCTTAGGTGTCATTTTAGAAATCTAGTTGTGTCTAGATAGGAGGGTGGGGGAGGCCCTCGGTTTCAAGGGCATGTCATATTTTGGGTTGGGGTGATTGCAATCTGAATGTGGGGTTAAAGGGGCAGGTCAAATTTCAAAATTTATGGTGTGGTTGATTTAGAGTTGGGTGGGCTTAGGTGTCATTTCAAAAATCTAGTTGTGTCTAAATAGGAGGGTGGGGGAGGCCCTCGGTTCCGAGGGCATGTCATATTTTGGGTGGGAGTGATTGCAATTTGAATGTGGGGTTAGGGGGGCGGGTCAAATTTCAGAATTTATGGTGTGGTTGATTTAGAGTTGGGTGGGCTTAGGTGTCATTTCAGATATCTAGTTGTGTCGAGATAGGTGGGTGAGGGAGGCCTGGGTTCCGAGGGCATCTCATATTGTGGGTTGAAGTGATTGCAATCTGAATGTGTGGGAGCAGGGTTAGGTCAAATTTCAGAATTCATGGTGTGGCTGATTTAGAGTTGGGCAGGGTTAGGTGTCATTTCAGAATTCTAGTTGTATGTAGACAGGGAGGTGGAGGAGGCCCTCGGTTTCGAGAGCATGTCATATTTTGGGTTGGGGTGATTGCAATCCGAATGTGTGGGAGGGGGGCTAGGTCAAATTTCAGAAATCATGCTAATGCTGATTTAGAGATGGGTGGAATTAGGTGTCATTTCAGAAATCTAGTTGTCTCTAGATAGGTGGGTAGGCGAGGCCTTGGTTCCAAGAGCATGTCATATTTTGGGTTGGGGTGATTGCAATCTAAATGTGGGATAAAGGGGGCCAGGTCAAATTTCTGAATTTATGGTGTGGCTGATTTACTGTTGGGTGGGATTAGGTGTCATTTCAAAAATCTAATTATGTCTAGATAGGTGGGTACGGGAGGCCGTCGGTTCTGAGGGCATGTCATATTTTGGGTAGGTGTGATTGCATTCTAAATGTGGGGTTACAAGGGCGGGTCAAATTTCAGAATTTATGGTGTGGCTGGTTTAAAGTTGGGCGGGTTAGGCGTCATTTCACAAATCTAGTTGTGTCTAGATAGGAGGGTCGGGGATGCCCTCGGTTCCAAGGGCATGTCATATTTGGGGTTGGCGTGATTGCAATCTAAATGTGTGGGATAGGGGGCTGGTCAAATTTCAAAATTTATGGTGTGGCTGATTTACAGATGGGTGGGCTTAGGTGTCATTTCAAAAATCTAGTTGTGTCTAGATAGGAGGGTGGGGGAGGCCCTCAGTTCCGAGGGCATGTCATATTTTGGGTTGGGGTGATTGCAATCTGAATGTGTGGGATAGGGGGTTGGTCAAATTTTTGAATTTATGGTGTGGCTGATTTATAGATGGGTGGGCTTAGGTGTCATTTCAAAAATCTAGTTGTGTCTAGATAGGAGGGTGGGGGAGGCCCTCGGTTCCGAGGGCATGTCATATTTTGGATTGGCGTGATTGCAATCTGAATGTGTGGAATAGGGGCTGGTCAAACTTCTGAATTTATGGTGTGGCTGATTTAGAGATGGGTGGGCTTAGGTGTCATTTCAAAAATCTAGTTGTGTTTAGATAGGAGGGTGGGGGAGGCCCTCGGTTCTGAGGGCATGTCATATTTTGGGTTGGGGTGATTGCAATCTGAATGTGTGGGATAAGGGGCTAGTCAAATTTTTGAATTTATTGTGTGGCTGATTTAGAGATGGGTGGGCTTAGGTGTCATTTTAGAAATCTAGTTGTGTCTAGATAGGAGAGTGGGGAAGGCCTTCGGTTTCGAGGGCATGTCATATTTTGGATTGGCGTGATTGCAATCTGAATGTGTGGAATAGGGGGCTGGTCAAACTTTTGAATTTATGGTGTGGCTGATTTAGAGATGGGTGGGCTTAGGTGTCATTTAAAAAATCTAGTTGTGTCTAGATAGGAGGGTCGGGGAGGCCTTCGATTCCAAGGGCATGTCATATTTTGGCTTGGGGTGATTGCAATCTGAATGTGGGGTTAAGCGGACGGGTCAAATTTCAGAAAATATCATGTGGTTGATTTAAAGTTGGGCGGGCTTTAGGTGTCATTTCATAAATCTAGTTGTGTTTAGATAGGTGGGTAGGGGAGGCCCTCGGTTCCGAGGACATGTCATATTTGGGGTTGGGGTGATTGCAATTTGAATGTGGAGTTAGGGGGTCAAGTCAAATTTTTGAATTTATGGTGTCGTTGGTTTGGAGTTGGGCGGGTTAGGTGTCATTTCAGAAATCTAGTTGTATCTAGATAGGAGGGTGAGGGAGGCCCTCGGTTCCGAGGGCATGTCAAATTTTGGGTTGGGGTGGTTGCAATCTAAATGTGAGGTTAGGGGGTCAGGTCAAAATTTTCAATTTATGGTGTGGCTGGTTTGGAGTTGGGCGGGTTAGGTGTCATTTCAGAAATCTAGTTGTGTCTAGATAGGACGGTGGGGGAGGCCCTTGGTTCCAAGGCCATGTCCACTTTTGAATTGATGGTTTGATTCTTGAATGTGTGGGGGGTAGGGAGGGTGGGTGAGGGGAGGCCCCCGTTTCTGAGGCCATGTCCACTTTTGAAACGATGGTTTGATTTTTGAATGTGTAGGGGGTAGGGAAGGTAGGTGAGGTGAGTCCCTTGTTTTCAAGGCCATGTCTATTTTTGAGTTTATGGTTTGATTTGTGACTGGTTCGGGGTAGGAAGGGTGGGTGAGGGGAGGCCCTTGTTTTCGAGGCCATGTCCATTTTTGAGTTGATGGTGTCGCGTACCTCTCCATGAGGAATGCCCACGGAGACTAGGAAGCACAAGGGTAAGACCATAAGCTCCGCCTAGCTTAAGGCGTGCCAATTCCAGAATGCCCAAGAACACGTCAATCGGAGGTGTGAGCTAGGAGATATGGCAATTTGACTGGGGCGTTGTTCCCTTAGTAGAAGAAAACTTATCCATTATGACCGTGGAATCAATGACTGGGCATCCTCAAGTACTCATTTAATGACTCAATCGCATTCCACATTCAATTCTTGTGACATGTACAAACGTTTAGTCATTGTTCACTCACAGAAGTGATTCTTGGATGAAATGTGTTCAAAGGGAAGCCAAACATTTGTTCATCTGTAAGGTGTACCTTTCACTTCATCCACTACATGGGGATGCGCGAAGACAAGTCCTATGTGGCAATTGTGCAGTCATTTACAGGTTGGCCCTGAGTGGGGCATACTATATCATGACTCTACAATAGTTCGTAACCAATACTGGGCCCATGTGTACATTGAAGGACGTGTCACACAGAAATTGATTAAATTATGGACCATCATCGTGGTGATTGTTGAGTACAACATTAGCTAAGAAGAAATGAAGCTATTGGCATCAAGGAGACAAGGGAGATCACAAATGGAGGAGGAGAGAAACTGGTGCAAAGAGGAACTTAAGCGGAAAGAGAGTTTGGGAGAGAAGAAACGGCACTTCAGAGGCGAAGCAACCTCGGCAACGGTATTAGGGCCTGCTTCCACGGAGAAGGAAGGAAGACGCACGGTAATAGGGTCCCTTACCCACGGCTTTAGGTACATCAGCGTTTAATGAAGGGAACACAAGATTTTGGATTAAGGACAATTATGTTAGTGAAGAAGGAGATATTATTAAGCAATTATGGAGTATATAGGACTAGGTATACATTCCATTAGTAGAAGTATACAAGATTTTGTCAAGGACAATTATGTTAATGTAAAAGAAAGATGTTAGGTAATTATGAGGAATATATAGGAGTATATAGGAGTATTAAAGAGTATAAAGGATTATGTTCCTTTATGTTTATGTCCTACTAGTATAATTTTGCTAAGTACAAATCATTTGGATTCAAATCAATCAATTGTGAAGGATTTGATTTGGAATGTAGCCACGGCAAGGATATAGTGGAATCTTAGAGATACGAACATTAGAGTGGTAGAACGGTTATAACCGTTTGTGATAGATATCATCTACATACATCGGAGATAGATGGGTATCTAGGGAAGTGGAGTTAACAACCACTCTAAATATAGATTTTGGGTTAGAAAGAAAAGATTATATAAAGGGAGCATTTTTAGGAGACTACACCTCATTTCACCATAACGAAATTATCTTAAATTTGAGCGTCAAAGACACTTAGTTTATTTTTGTACCTCTCCTCTCGGAGCACTTTTGCAATACAATTATCTTTTCTCACAAAAGAGTGTAATATCTCTTTCTCTTTCTCTCAACAATTGGTCTTACAAGTCGTTAAAATGGTACTTGTGACTTGAGTGATTGAACAACCGAGAGAAGAGTAGAACTCTTTTGAGCAAGAACTCAAAGAATAGTGTGAGGTTGAGAGACAAAGACTCAAGAAGACTCGAAGGAGAAATGGAACTTTGAAAGATGTTGAGATTAAACCTCAACGCTTGAAGGATCATTTGAGAGATTATTGAAAGAAAGACTTATCAATTGAGTAACTCCCCAAAAGGGAGTAAGAAGATTGAGCACGTAATACCTTTCAAAAGCGGAACTTATTATTATAAGATTGATTAACATTTATATGTATAAGATTGTGACTTGGTGATTGAGACTTTGATAAACTACTTACAACAATTGTTACTCAAAGTGGAACTTCTTTCTTTTAAGATGCTTTGTGAGTTGTTGGATGTCATTATAAATTGAAAGAGTAACCAATCGGAAAGTAATTGTCTCTCTTGAGCAAACACTCAAGAGAGAGTAATGTAAGAGTGATGTCAAACTTTCAAGGATTTTGAAGTGTTAATGGACTTCTTCTCGTCATCAAGAAACACTTTGCATTAAAAGTATATCACTATAAACAAAGAACTACATATGTTGTTTTGATATATGTTATGATGATGTGTGATTGAGTATAAGCGATATATATATATATGTGTATACATATTATCATATGCATATTTGATACGACTAATATTATATTATTATATTATAAATAGTAACACTTGAGCTAAAAGAAGAAAGACTCAAGAACATGCAAACTTCTTCATCACTATTATAAGTTATAAAAGTAACATACTTATAATCATATTAAAAGAGTATTGAGAAATGTGATTGAAGTTATTCAACTACGGAATTTATAACTACGAGCTTTAATTTTTTGGAGACTTATATAAGTTGTTGAAGAGTCTTATTGCTATCAAATATTGATGATATTACTATATATATAAATATATACATGTGGGATATGTTATGAATGATATGGATGGAATTTTAGACTATTGATACACCTCTTGAACGCTCTCTACCTTAGTTGTTTCATGATCAATGAGCCTTACATTGAGAGTGAAAATAATTGAGGAAGCGATCGGTTCACTCCAATTTATTATATTCAAATCATAAGGAGAAGAGAGGTTGTTAATTTAAGACCGAGCATGTTAATGAGGCACGGTAGTTCTCGAGCAAATATAAATTTAACGTGATGACCGCACCGTGAGTCCCCTTAGCTAGTTTGCGAAGGAAGGCCCGCGGCGCGTCCATCAGTGATGATGAGTCACCGTAATGACCTAAAACACAACCGATAATGACTAAACATTTTTTAGACAATGAGGTGGCATGCCACCTCATTAATGGTGTGAACAATTAACATGTATTCATTGATATAGAAGACATTCATAGACAAAGTGCATGCATAGATGTCATCATTACTGTGTTTGAAAATCAATTTCAGTGGCTTGCAATGTAGCCAACATTGCACTTCGAGGGCCATACCACGTACACAATGTCATCCATCAACAAATCATATTGGACTCATACTCTAGTCATATTATAATTTCCCATATTTGAATGTATTTCCCTCCAAAATCAGTATTCAACATGTTTCCACCTAGAATCAACTTTACCATGTATCCATGTACAAATGAGAGCAGACAAATTCCCCCTTACATTACCTGCAATCGCCCCCACTCTCCACGAATCGATTTTTTCTTAGCTCAACCATAAATGCGATCATATGTTCTCACACACACCTAAAATCTCGCCAGTGCTAGTAAGTTCTCAGAATCTGAAAGTTCTATGGCTCCCACTAGGGAGACGGTGGTGGGCGATGGATTCAGATGGTCTGTTGTGTCCATTCCATCTACTTATATGCCTGTAGTAATGAATACATTTGTTGTGCATTGTTCATGTCTTCTTGCGCGTGCCTCCTTTTCCAACACAACTTTCCATCTCGGTCTGCCCACTTCCTCTGACCAAAATACTTGTGTTGCTTGGCTGGGAAAAATAAACGGCTCTGACATCTTCGGTACTTTGTGACGGAAATTAACGACCATGAATCCAGCATCATCTCTTACATAAGTAGGATTACCCCGATTGTCGCATTGTTTCATCCACTCGCACCTAAAAAATATAATAGGGGTATGAAGTGGGCCATAGTTCAATTTCAGTATATCCTTTAGTACTCCCACATAGTTCAATGTTGTTGATTCCGATTCCATGGAGGACATGTGAAACACGGAGGCCACACTGATGTCATAAGTTTGAAGCATGGCGGATTGCTGGTCCTCTACACGAAAGTGGTTTCCATAGGCCTTCATCCTCGTGTATCCGTGGCTAGTTGTGACGGTCTACTACACAGCAACACTCGATCCATGTCATCCGCATTGTTGGGGTCCACATGGTGCCTATGCATTGCATTTTTGATCCATTTCTCAAAAATTGGGATGTTGGGGTTTGTTCCCTTTTCATCTTCCCATTGCCTGCACATGCACAATTGCCACAATCAATGCATGTATTACAAACTTCAATAGGCAACCTTGCAGTGTTTCCATTTAATAATCAACAGATTATTAAAGGTGAATGGATGTACTACTAGGCAATCAACAAATGCGTAATTTGTTGATGACTGTGTTTTTTGTTGTAAGGGTCCACAATGACTGTTGGTATTTCTGTTATTGTGTATTACTTGTATCAAACACACAGTCGTTCCCTGGTTTTGGAGAGCAAAAAATGACTCACCTGTGCCAAGGTTCCATGAGAGACAAATTTGACAGTGCATATTGATGAGCAAGATCTCTCAACGTTGTTGACATCAAGTACTTCGCTCTTACCCCTTCTACCACCTCCTTTGCATCTCCATATTCTTCATCCGCATCCCAAACTCGGCGATCAACAACCTCAAATCTTTGTAAATACTCTGTTATGAATCCTAAGCATTCATCCCTAACGTACCCCTCCGCCATGCACGCCTCCGGTCTCGCCATGTTCCGGACATATTACTTTAATGTCTTCATGTATCTTTCAATAGGATACATCCACCTTGTGGATACAGGTCCACACATGTCCATTTCATCAACGAGGTGATATATTAAATGCGTCATAACATCAAAAAATGGAGGGAAATGAATCTCCAGAAGTGCCATGCTTTGTGCCACGTCTGCTTGTAGTGCTTGAAACTCTAAGGGGTTCCACACGCTACCGCATATTTTACGAAACACCTTGCAAATTCTCATGATCGCCATTCTTGATCCTGGTTGTAAAAGACCGCGTAGGGCTAAAAACATGATTTGCAGCATTAGCACATGGTAGTCATGTGACTTCAATCCCCCAAATTTCTTCTTCCGTATGTACTGGGCCATGTTGGACAAATGGCCTGATGGTGCCTTCAAAGACTCAATTGTACTGGCAAAAGTGTCAAATTCATCATTGGTCAACACATATGGGGCTGCAGGTTTCAACATTTTACTAATTTTCTTTGGGTGGGGATAAGCCACAAATGTGGCCAAATGCCTCTATGTTGTAGGTTTGGTCTCACCTTCACCGTGTCCTTGTGGCCAGTCACGGTCTTCAGAATATTTTTGGCGACATTTTGCGCACAATGCATAACATCCAAAGTGTATTGTATGAGGAGGTCCTGCATATCCAAAAACAAACCAATGAGTTCTACACATATTGATACACAAACTTCATCCAAATTTATGAATTTTGAATGTGTATTGCGAGCATACATCAATGTGCATTATTTGTGGGCTTCCAGATTTGAGATGCCTCTATGTTGTATGTTGTAGGCTTGAGGATGCCTTCTACCTCGTATTCTAAATGATGTCCTACAAGGTCGGGAGGTGGTCTAATCACTTGCTTGCGATCGGGCCACAAGGTGTCTTCTTTAAATGGCTTTAGTAGTGACACATGGAATGTCGGATGCACTTTGATCTCGGGCGGTAACTCCAATTTATACACGTCTTTGAACACTCGTTCCACAATGGGGAACGGACCTGCATATTTGGACATGAATTTTGGTGTGAGGCCTTTGGGCATGGTGAAATTTTTTAAATTCAACAACACTTTTTGGCCCACCTCATACTCCACTTCGCGTCTTCCGATATTGACTTGTTTTTGATATTTTGTAGCATTTTTGGGCTTTCTCCAACAAAAACTTGGTCTTGTCCAAGATTTGTTCCCATTTTTTGGCCAAGTCTTCACCATTTTGGCTGAACTCTAGTGTTGAATGTGCCCTCTCGAGAGCTAGGTCAGCAGGTTGGAGCGGATCCACTCCATAAGCCACCTTGAAAGGCGATTGCTTGGTCGCCGAGTGCTTGGCCGCATTGTAACTAAATTCCTCTAGATCCACATAGTCCGCCCAATCTCGTGGGTCCGCCCAATCTTGTGGGCCCGCATTCAAAAAATTCTTCAAGTATTGGTTCAAGACTCCATTCACACGCTCCGTTTGGCCATCCATTTGGGGATGGAAGGCCATGCTATACGTTAGTTTTGTTCCGACCTTCCTAAAGAAATGCCTCCAAAATGCGCTTGTAAACTTTGGATCTCGATTCGACACAATCACTCTCAGCAACCCGTGATGCCTCCACCATGCATTGAGAAAGAGCTTTCCCGTCTTCAACGTGGTTGCGGTTCCCACGGTTGGCACCATATGTGCCAACTTGCTAAACCGATCCACCATCACCAAAATGGCATTGTAGCCTTGTGACTCCGGCAAGCTCGTGATGAAATCCATGGACACATTATGCCATGGCCCCGGCGAGATAGGCAACGGTTGCAAAATGCCAGCTTGCTTTTGGTAAGAGGCTCGGTTCACTTGGCATTTGACACAAGTCTTCATAAAGTGGGCAATTTCTTCCTTCATGTACGGCCAATAGTACCCCTTTGACACCGCCGATATGTTGGTTTTTCGTCCTCTATGGTTGGCAATGGGACTATCATGTTTTTCCTTCAAAACCAATAGCCTCAACTTGCCTTGTGGCACATACACCTGACTTTGCTTATACTTGAGCAATCCGTCCACCAACTTGATCTCCTTGAGCACCTTGCCTTTACAAAATTCACCTAAGAGCCTTTGTGCTTTGGGATGGTTGATGTACCCCTCCCTTAACTTGCGTCGCAAATCACCTTCGCTTTTGTACATTATCCACAAGGTCTGGGTCGTGCTCAATGCTTGGAACTCTTTCTGTCTACTTAGTGCATCCGACACCATATTATCATGGCCTGGTTTATGGGTCAAATTCACATTCATAAGCGCCACGGTATCGTGCCACCGCAATTGCTTGGCGCTCACTTGCGCTTGTGTTTTGAAATACTTCAAAGACACATTGTCCGTGTACACCTTGGTCTTGTGCAACCCCAAATAGTGTTGCCACGTCTTCAAGCAATGCACTATGGCAAAGAGTTTTTTTATGAGTTGGCCACCTCCTTTGACAACCATCGTGTTTTTTGCTCTCATATGCAATGGGCCGTCCATCTTACATCAACACTTCGACAATCGCAAAGTCACTCGCATTTGATACACCTCTTGAACCTCCTCTACTTTAGTTGTTCTCACGATCAATGAACCTTACATTGAGAATGGAAATAATTGAGGATGAGGTCGTTTAATTCCAATTAATCATATTCAAATCATAAGGAGAAAAATAGATTACTAAATTTAAGACCGAGCATATTAATGAGGCACGGTAGTTCTCAATCAAATATAAATTTACATGATGTCGCATTGTTAATATTTTTAGCTAATTTGCAAAGGAACGACCCACGGAGTCCATCATTTTGGCGACCATACTGGGGATTTTTTGCCATTAATGTGTGTTCATCACAAATCTCGAACAACAATGGAAATGGAAGCTCGGACATCAATGGGCCGGGGCAGGTAACATACCACCTTAGCCATAATACGGACCGGTTACCAAATTAATGAATATAATTAAAATTAATAACTACGTGAGACTAAATGGCCACAATTAGTAAGCCATTTAGATTAGTAGGTTATGTAGAAGGCAAGTAAACATTAGTAGCATTATTAGAGAAATTAGTAAGCCACATAGCAAGCCACTTAGGATTAGTGGGCTTCATGGTGAAAAACACTTGCCTAGGCCACATAGGTGAGGCAAATGGAGGTGGAAGTAATTAAAGGCCAAGAAATGACTTCTTGGTTAGCCTTAGGAATCTCCTCTTACCTAGATAATACATAGGTAGGTTTTAGGCTACAATCTACCACATTTTGAATGGAAAAGAAGATGAAAATTATATGTGCTCTCTTCGAGGATGTCCGAAAGAGCCATCTTCATCTTCTTAGGAAAATAAGAGATATAGGAATATAGGAGGGAGGCACATGTTAGGCGCTTCCTCCTACTATATATAGAGTTAGGATTAGAATTAGCATACCTTACCTTATTCACGTCGATATGCTACACAAGAGCTAGGTCCTTTGTATCTTTACCATTTCGGAATACAAGAGCTTCAAGCTCACACCTTCATCTTAATTATTCAAGGTAGAGACAAAGTAAAACCACTCACATGATGTGAGATAGTTGTAAACAAATTATTATAGCCACTCACATGAGGTGAGCTAGTTGCGAGAGATTTTATAAGGACTCACATGAGGTGAACTTAGACAATTGAGTGAATGAAATGTATGACACAAAGGAGTGAGTGAACTTGAGAAATTGAGGTATGAGTGGTTAACCATTGAAAGTGAGTACTTAAGATGTGAGGGAATTGTTGTTGACACACAAGACAAATTATAAAGAAAAGAAAAAAAGGGAGAGGTAAAAGAAGGCAAAAATTGTGCGTGAAAGCAACTAAGACATAACTAATTAACCTTAAAATACTTCTCCACATTTTTTGATCATATAACTCCCTTCACAAAAAGAAAGATGATTGATTAACAACATGTTTGAAGTATTTTCATTTCCAAAGTATTTCAATTATGAGTATAATATTAACTTATGATATGAGTGTCTACTACTAAGTGCTAATGCACACAATATATCTATATTGCAATAAGAAGTCAATTAATTGTAACTCGAATGCTTTCAAACATAAATACGGATAATGAATGAGTCTTAGACTAACCTTGATATGACTTCATTATGATATTACATTAACTTTGATTGGCTATATTGAGCTTATGCTTAAAATAGGTTGCGGCCAACTACATTAGGGTATGTGCTAAAAATAGGCGGCGGTCAATTATATCCTATATGCTAAAAATAGACTGAATCTAATCATAATTGAAATCGAGATTATATCAAATATGTGCTTAAAATAAATTGTACCTAATTATAGGTGGGACTGAACTGAGACGTGATACAACTGGTCTAAAATTATACTATACCTAATTATACCCGAGACTAAATTGTTATGGGACTGAACTGAAATAAACTGTGCCTGATTATAGCCGATACATCAGGACTGGTCTAAAATTAAACTTTTCATAATTATAGCCGATACTTATTTATAATTGGACTGAGCTAAAAATATACTGGACCTAATTATAGAAAATTATTCGACTACTTGCGGAAAGATTACTTGATACATTGAAGACGGTTACTTGACCGAATAGAGAAGATTACTTGACACACGAAGAAGGTTACTTAGTTATATTGAAGACGATTGAAGAAGGATACTTGAGCACTCGAAGACGGTTACTAAGTTACATTGAAGACTTGAAGAAGATTACTTGGATACATGTAGAAGGTGGCTTGGCTACCTTGAAGATGGTCACTTATAAAAGGAAGTTACTTGTTACATAGATACTTGGCTACTTGATAGAAAGTTACTTGGCTATTCAAGGAGGGTTACTTGGTTACTTGGAAAGTGTTACTTGATTACTTGAAGAGTGCAACTTGGTTACTTGGATAGTGTTACTTGGCTACTCAAAGAGGGTTACTTGATTACTTGAAGAGTGTTACTTGGTTACTTGAAGCGTGTTACTTGGTTATTTGAAGAGTGTTACTTGGCTACTTGAAGAGTGTTACTTGGTTACTTGGAAAGTGTTACTTGATTACTTGGACATGAGAAGATGGTTACTAGACCAATCAATGATTTGGAGGAAGATTTACTAAGATACTTAAGAAGAAGAGGAGACAACTACGACACATGAAGAAGATACAACACTACGACATACGGGGGAAGTGAACAAGATCTAGATTTAGAAGTAACCTTTGAGCTTAAAGGGACAACTACCGCACGTGAAGAAGTTCGACACAAGAAGAAAGTTATAAACAAACAAGTTGATAAAATAGAAGCAACACTTGGACGAACAAAACTACTTGAAGAAATATCATAAAGAGAAGAAATGGAGAGATGATTTTTAAGTAATTTAAAAATCCATCATGATTAATAGAAGGTAGAAGAGCTTTTAAAATAAGAACGAAGACACCTACCAACGCAACAAGGAAGACAACCAAGATAGAAAACAACAAACGACAAGGAGATTAGGTAGTTTAGTCATCATAATCCAAACGACTCTCAAAGTCACTACGATATGGTCAACCCTAGGAACAAGTGGAGGTAATTGAGTTCTACATTGTGTCTCGGTAATTTAAGTGTGAAATGGACGACAGTGGAGGTTCTTGGCAACTAAGCACGTGGAGAATTTTGCCAAGAAGATTGGATAAACGGAACTTAGCATGTTCAGAGATAATGCGCCTTACTAATGAGAATGACAAATGAGAAAATACATAAGAAAGACGACCGGGAGATATGAGATATGTTGGATGAATTAAATTTCATCATTTTTTGCGAAACGATACTCAAAGAGATTGAAACTCAAGAGAGAATCTATCAAGCGGACATTGAGGAGTCCCGACTTTATAAATTGTGGGAGTTGTCTCGTTGGCTTGTTCTTTATATTGGTTCGATGGCCCAAACTTCTTGCGCTCCTTGCTTCGGGACATATTTCGGCTAAAACCGCTTTGTTGTGCAGGGCCGCTTGACTTCCTTTCGGGGCCATCGGCTTCAATTCTCTCCGCAATCTTGATGATCCCCGCCACGTCCTTGGTAAGCTTTGGGAACTTGAACAAGGCGTCCACCACCCACTTTTGCAACCCACCTAAAAAAATGCATTTCTTAGTAAACTCATCCATTTTAGGTGTACCATTCATTTGGGCGTTAAAATCACGCATATAGGCCTTAAGAGACCCCATTTGCCTCATTCCCTCCCGCAATTCTTGGTACTCCGGCGTGAACCTATCAACAAGCAATTCCTTGAAGCCAACCCAAGTCAAGGTTGCCACCACTTCGAGTTCTTGCTTTTTCTTACTAGTCCACCATTGAAACTCATGGTCTTTCAAAAATGTCACTGCTATGGAGACCTTATCATCCTCTTCGGGCTTTTGGATGTCATCGTAGTTATCCATTTCCAACAAAAATTCTTTCACCTTCTATGCCTTGCCAAGTCCCGAGAAGATAGTTGGCATGTTTACCTTGGCCAATTTCTTTATTGAAGAAGAAGGCCCAGCACCTTGCATCATGAGAAGCTCAATCATTTTGTCTTATCGGGCCCTCTCCTCTTTGCCACGCTTGAATTTTTGATTCACATAGTCCATGATCTCAAGCATTTTAAGTTGGATTTCCAATCCAACATCACCTTTTTCTAAGCTTTCGGGTGCATTCAGAAATCTAGCCCCCAAATGTTCTTCGAGGTTTTCAGGACCCCTTTCGAGGGACTCCTCTACTTCCTCACCCATTGCACCATCATCCCCACCATTGTCATTAGAATCAATGGCGGGGTCAAAATCCTTTTGGACATGATCTTTGCTCCGTTTTGAACGTCGCAACTTCTTAGAACCCCTGGGCTCACCATCGTCATCCGCACGTTTGATAGCCATCTCTCTTTCAAAGTGCTAGCTTAAAGAACGTAACCCTACTTTGATACCACATGTCACAACCCTTGCTAGCTTTGTTTAAATTATCTTGTCCACTTTCCAACTCTAGCAAGTATCACGAACGCTAACCTACACATCCTCCACACGTGCATGGTCAGCTCTTTATACCGAAGATCACCAAGCTCATGGCTTCGGCGATATTTATGTTTCACGTTGATGCCAATGGACTCCTCACTTGCGTCATTCGGCCAAGTATTAAGGAAGTTGTTCAAAGTTAGACAGTCCCGGGCACCACTACCAGGTCACTGCTATCCCAGGGCATTGTCCCGGGATAGCGCCCCACTCAAATTGCCATATCTCTTAGTCTATACCTCCGATTGAGATGTTCTTGAGTACTCTAGAATCCGCACACCATAACCTACTCATAACTAATGGCTTTATCCTTGTGACTCTTACTCTTCGTGGGTGGGAGGCATTCTCAATGCCCAGGGCCCTCACCCACACTAGGATCACCCACCCATGGCACCACAAGTCCCAGGTGTCACTCTGGGGACCCCTTTTTCCCATGGTGTTGATGGCACTCCTCATGGAGAGGTGCGCGACAATTCAAAACCATAAATTTCTTTTTAAAATTTTTTAAACTGCCAGATAAATTTACTAAGAGTTTGTTGCAAAGAACGTTCTTTCAACTTTTGCATTGCCTTCCACTTTTGACAAACGGGTCAATGAAAACTCCGCCCTTTACAACTTTATCGAGCCACAGGTTGTCAATTTCCCTCTCTCCCATCTTGTGGTCGGAGGTTGGTACTTGGACTACTCCGGCGGATATGTCCCAGTCGAGGAGCGAGCCCTCTACAACGTCATTGTCAATGGCACACCGGATGTGTCGCAACCCTTGCTAGCTCCCCTTAACTATCTTAATTTGTTTTTCAATTCTAGCAAGTATTACAAGCTCAAACCCTTCACATTCCGCCATGCGAATGGTTCGCTCCTCATACCGTGGACCTTCTTGGTCCATAGGAAGGGGACCAACCTTCCTATATTTTCATTTGGGACTCACCTCTTAATCAGTAACCATTGCTAAGATGTGGACTTCCATCCATGGAAGTCCAATCTTATGTTAATTATCACGTTGCCACAACAACACTACAACAACCCGAGCCATACTAGGCAACTATGCTTTCACATTGGGCCAATGCCCATGGAGGCTATGCCGTTCGGCCTCGGGCGGGTTCGGCCATACCAACTCACCCATATAAACCTCTAGGATTCTAGGCCCCTACACAACCGTAAAGTAACCTTTTGTCTCTCTCCCAACACTTGAGGCCAAGTAGACATTTTCCCTTAGCCGCTGGGGCTGGAAATCCCCAGCAGCTTCAAAACCCTATAACTTCTTCACATGGTCTCTTATACGAACAAGTGACCACTCCACCATCATCTATGTTTTACGTACATGCCGATGGACTACTCAGTTGTCCCATTTAGGCAAGTATTCAAGAAATTATGTATGTTCAAAGCTTCACAATCCCGGAAGCCACTCCCAGGCCATTGCTCTACCAGGGGATTGTCCCGGGATAGCCTCCCATTCAAATTGCCATATCTCCTAGATCCATAAGTACTAACTAATTATGTTCTTAAGTGTGGATGGATGCTTAGTACTTCATTCATTTATCATGCACAACGATTCCTCATTCATTTTATTTTCATCCGTCGTGCTTTCATCCACTGCTATTTCATCCACGACACTTTCATCCATTGTGCTTTAATCCACTTAAATTTTTTTCTTTTCTTTTGCTTGAGCATATACATATACATATACATATACATATACATATACATATACATATACATATACATATATATATATATATATATATATATATATATATTTCTCAAGTTTATCCACTTTTATTCTAATTCCTACTTAAGTATACTCGTAACCTCAATTCTTTGGTATTTTTAACCCTTCTTAATACTTTCGCGGTCCTTCAATTCTCACAATCCACTTGATCAACTTAGACTCATCGTTTTTGGTAATCATTATTTTTATTTTAAATAATTTTGTCCCTTACTATCTACTATCTTCCGTTTTGGTAGATTATGATCCTTTGGTTGGTTCAAATTTCCCCAAACCTTCTTGAGACTACTTTATATTACTTAATGGAAGTATCCATCCTAATATCTCTTTTAAAAGGGAAAAAATCATTATTTCACCACTTCCATCCGCGTAACTTTCCATCTTTCTAACTAATTGATCATTTTCATCCTCTATGTTATCTTGGGGAATGAACATTGTCTCTTCTGAAGTTGAATCTCTCGGTAAGGCCTCTTCATTTTCATCTTGTTGTTTGTTAATGGAGATTTTGAAAACTTTAATAGAGTAACATTCCATCATTACTTGGTGAACTTCTATGTCTTCTTGCACTTTGTCACTTAGACAACTCCGTTCTTCCCTAGTTTGTTTAGCTTTCTCTTTATATTCTTTCCTTGTATGAGTGTTGTGCTCGTTTTACTTCTTCAAGTCTTCAAGTTTTACTAGGATTTTTACTTTTTTCTTTGTAAGTTTACAAGCTCCATTTGTTGATCATGTATTCTGTTTACAATGAAAGGCCCTTTCCACTCAATTTTCTCTCTTCTCATGATCTTTTGACCATGGTAAAACTTTAAAGATGTTTTTCCTTCGTCCGTGATTAATCGCATACCACGATCATTCACCTTGAGTTGCAATAGTGTTTCGGCCGTGTTAGTTGTTTTCTCTTCTTTCTTCAATTCTACTTCTAAATTGCGACATGCCAATGCTTGTAAAGTATATGATGCGGCCATTTCGGGCTAATAATATGGCTTGATCTTACTCATGTTTATTCTTCCCAACTCTTGATGTTCAAGAATGGTGACATCTACTGTGCCATTGTCGTAAACCTCTTGATTAGATAAGGCCCTATCCATCGAATTTTAAATTTTCCTTGTCCTGGCTTCTTTTGCTTCAAGTGCCATAGAATCCGTTGATCAGGGTAGAACATGGATTGTTTGTCATGTTTTTCATTGCAATGTTTGCATCTCTTTTTCCTTGGTCCCTGTCATGCCTATCTTTTCTTAGTAGTTGCATGTGTTCTATGTTACTCTCGGCCTCCTTGCATGTTAAGTATAGAATTCGGAGTTGCTCCATTCGTTTCTCCAAGGCCGGATGCGGTTCATGAGACAAAGTATTCTTTTTTCTTTCTTTCACATAAGCCATGGGTAGTAAAGCTTCCGTTCCAAACACCAAAAAGAAAGGTGTATGCTTTGTGGTAACTTTGTAGGCGGTTCGATAGGCCCACAATGCAGTGTGAAGCTTAGTATCCCAATCCGTACGATTAGCGTTTACCATCTTTGTCAACACTGTTTTAAGTACTTTGTTAGTACTTTCTGCTTGCCCATTTTCTTGAGGGTAATAGGTAGTTGATCTCCTATGTAATATCATGAATTCTTTTGTTAATATTCTAATGGTGTCATTCATGAAGTGTCCTCCTTGATCATTTACTAACTCCACCGGGCATCCAAACTTTGTAATGATTACTTCATATAGGAACTTTGCCGTGGACTTCGCGGTGTTATTTTTTAGAGCTCTAGCCTCTACCCATTTGGTAGTATAATCTGTGGCTGTGATAATGTAATGATTTTTCGTATGTCTTGCCGAAGGTTCGATAGGCCCCATAAATTCCAAACCCCATCTTTGGAAAACTTCTGTTGGCATGAGGGGATTCATTGGGTGTACCCCTTTTGATATCTTAGGTCCTATCCTCTGACATATATCGCACTGCTTGCAATACAAGTACACATCTTTCTTCATCGTTGGCCACCAATATAAAGCCGTTAGAATTTTGTGTAGGGTTAAATTGGCGGAGAAATGTCCTCCTGCAACTCCTTCATGTGCTTCCGTTATGATTACGGTGGTAAGTGGTCCTGCCACACATCTCCTTCGGATGCCATCCGGTCCTTCCTTCATCAAGGTCTTGTCTTCTTCTAATAAGTATGGTCTACTTCTAATCGTAATTTGTTGTCTTTGCATCACCGTTGCTTCTCCCGTTAATCTTCCATTCTCTAGGTATTCTATATAAGGTAACCTCCAGTCACCAGGGTCTATTTATCCGTGGCTAATACTGGAATGGCACGATTCATACCTATCTCTTCATTGCGGCGTTGTTGTTTGCATGTATGACAATTGATCTCACACGCAAAGTATACATCATTGTAGATGGTAGGCCACCGAAAAGGACCGATGAGCGTTAGTTGCCACGTTAGATCCGTACTTAAATGTCTCCCTTGATGATCATGTAGTCTTTTTACTAGAATCCTTACTTCTTCTTTGTTGATACATATCTTCACTTCCCCATTTGGCATGACCTTCCTTAATTCTCCTTCTTCCATGAAGAACGTTTTACTCCAATAGGCCATCTTTCTTAACTCCCTCTTGGATGTCCCATTCTCGGTAAGGGTTCCATTAGTCAAGTATTGAAAATAAGGAACTTTCCAATCTTTGTCTTGCTTTGGTTCTTGTGTTTGAAAGTATTTTTTTTCCCCTTCGAGTTTGATTTTTCTTCCTAACTCTTGTGTTGGTCTTTGTTCTTCTTCTAGTTCTTCTTCTTTGATCCTTCCTTCATTTCTATCTAAACATACTGGGCATTCTTGGCAGTATTCCCACACATCTCTGCTTCGGGTTGGCCACCAATAGGGCGTTGCTAGCACTCGGTGCCACGTTTGTTGTAGAGGATGGTGTACTCCTTCTCGCTCGTGAGCTTCACTAATGACCTCCTCTATAATATCTCCGGAGACGCATATCTTCACTTGCCCACTTGGGCTAATTCTCTTCAATTCTCCTTCATCTAGCACATATGGTTCGCTCAGTCTTCAAATCCTACTTTGTTCATCTTCAGTTACTTCTAGCGAGAGTAATCTTCCATGGGTTAAGTACTCCATGAGTGGCGATCTCCAATCCTCCTTGGGTTGAATGTATACCATAAACAAACTATCATCTGGAAGTTGGTCGGCAACACCCTTTGCCGGTTCACCACTTTCTATTCTAGATAAGTGATCCGCCATCACATGTTTCCTCCCTGGACAATAAACCACCTCGAAATCATATTTTTGTAGTAAGAGCATCCATCTTGCAATTCTTCCTGACACCACTGGTCGGTTGATCAAGTACAACAAGGCTTGATGGTCGACATAGAAGATGAAATGGTTAGCCAAAAGGTAGTGACAAAATTTTTGTACCGAATAGACCATTGCCAAGGCTTCTCTCTCGGTAGTGCTATAAATATTTTCTGCATTATTTAAGAGTCTACTAGCATAGTAAATTGGGGAGTCAACTTTCCCATGAATGTTTTGTGCCAACACTGCACCTATGGCTACATTCGACGCATCGCAATGTATGTGAAACTCCATTGTCCAATTTGGGCACACGAGTATTGGTGTTGTTGTCAAAATATTCTTAACTTCATCAAAAGTACGTTGGCACTCCTCGGTCCATTCATATTTTTTCTCCTTCTTAAGTAGTGAGTATAATGTTCGTGTAATCTCGGCATACATCCAAATGAACCTTCTATGGTATGTAGCCGCTCCTAGAAATCTTCTTAATCCATTCACATTAGTTGGAGGTGGCAACAATGCAATCGCCCCAATCTTCTTCAGATCCACAAATATGCCTTCTTTGCATACTACGTGTCCTAATAATCTTCCTAAGGTAACCCAAATCATGCATTTTTCCGGATTTAGGCTAAGTCCGTTCTCCCGGCACTTTTGTAGACATAACTGTATGTATTGAAGATGTTCATCTTTGTTTCCGTAGATGCTAAAGTCATCAAGGAACACCTTCATAAATTTGTCTAAGTATTCTGCGAATATCTCCATTACCGCCCTTTGAAATGTAGCCGGTGCGCTCATTAGTCCGAAAGACATCACTCGGTACGCAAATGCTCCCCATTCGGTGATAAAACAAGTCTTGAGTTGATCTTCCAACGCTATCCGGATTTGGTTGTAGCCACTAAATCCATCTAGGAGGGAGTAAATCTCATGTCCGACTACTGTCTCTAAGATTGATTCGGTGAAGGATAACGAAAACGGATCCAACTTTGTTACCGCATTTAATTTGCGATAATCTACGCATACTCTTAATTTCCCGTTCTTCTTCGGTACTATAACTATTGGTGATAGCCACTCGGATCTATCCACCGGATATACGAATCCGATCTTCACCAACTTGTCATTTTTTCTTTTACTTGAGCTGCAAAGGTCGGATTCATCCGGTACCTACTTTGCTTGACCGGCTTGGCGTCGGGCTCAATCTCTATCTTATGCTCACAAATGTGTGGGGGTATCCCCTTCATATCTTCGTATGTCCAAAGGAACGCATCCTTATAGCTCTTAAAGAGCTCTATCAACTTCTTTTCCTCTATATCTTTTCCTACCCTTACCATCTTTGGTTCTTCTTCGGTCCCTAGGTTAATCTCTTTGATCATCTCATCATCTTCAATCGTCCATCCTGCAATTTGCTTTCCTTTCACGGCTTCCGAAGCCGGAGTCCTATCTATCACAATTTCTCCTTCTTTTACTTTGTAGAATTGAGCGGGGCATATTGGTTTTTCGTCCATGTCCTCTTCTTCTTTCTTAGTTATCTTCAAAGGTCTAGGATTCTCGGCCGCCTCTCAGCTCTTCCTAGGTCTACCTTTGGCCATATTGTTCTTCTCTTCCCGTTCAGGGGTATTCATTTGTTCCTTTGACTCTTCAATTGGAGTTACGACATGGCATCCCGCCTCGTACAACTCCTTGAGTCCGGATAGATCTACCTTTGCTATGGGTTGGAGTTCCGGAAAGGCTTTGTATACCGTAGCCTCTTCTTCATCGAATAGTCCTGCTTCCCAATCGTAGTCTTCCCATGCCAACGCCCTCTTAGAGGCTGGTACCGTCGAGGTACGTTGCACATTCACGACCACTTCTTCCTTTCCATCTTGGAGGGTAATTTTATTAATGCCCCAGTCATGCTTTGTTTGCGCTTGTTTCAACCATGTTCTTCCTAACATCATCTCATAATTGTTGTCCGTTGGTGGCAAATCTATTACCGTAAAGGTCATCATCTTCTTCACACCCCCTACATCTATCTTCAAGTTTCTAATCAAGCCTACCGGTACCACTTTCCATTGGTCCGCCATCTTGATTGTAAACAGGGCCGCCTCTATATTAGTAAGGCCCAATTTCTTCCTTAGTGCATTTGTCATAATATTGACTCCCGATCCTCCATCTATTAGTACGTTCGGTACTCTTCTATACTTTGTCACCACCGTTATCATCGGCATCTCTTCATCATAGTCTTGAGCTTTCACATGATAGGAATGAGGGGTCCCCACCGCACTCTCCTTTACTTCCTCTTGTAATGTGGCCATGATTTTCTTTCTACAATAGGGGGCTATCTCTAATAGTTGCCCTACGGAGATGTTGGCCTTTGTTTGCTTGAACACTTCTCTAATAACCTTATCTACTCTTACAACCTTCTCTATGCCGCTCTTGCTTTTAGCCTTTGTCGGCTCTCCTTTATCCTTAGTTTTCTTCTCAGCTGGTTGATGGTACAAAGGTACGAACTCCTCTAGCGTTGGGAGAGCTTCGCCTTCTTCCTTTTGCATCTCTTGGACGGTTTGGCTCACCTCCCATTGTATTTGCCTTTCTCTTTGCCACTCACTCTCCTTGATTAAGTCCTTGCCTAGTTGTCTATCCTTTTTCCTTGCTTCTTCATTTCCTCCTTCACTCGGGAGCTCTTCATCACTACCTACATCACTATTATCTTCATCTTTTTCTTGAAATCCGTATCGTTTTCATTACTATCGGACGTGCTATCACCCTCCGAATCATCTTTATCATTATTATTTTTTTCTTGTTCTCTTGCCGCCTTTTGGGCTCTAGTCACTACACACACATTGGGGATGACCACATTTGCTCCTACGATGGGCTTTGTGTTGTTGTTGGGATGTCTTCCCATTTTTTGTTGATGTCTTATAAAGAGTTGGCATTCTGGCTTCCTGTGGCCTTTTTTATTACAATAATAACACTCGTCGGTGTTGCCTTCCCGCCGTGGTAAGCCAGAATACCCGGTTGTCGACGCTGCCTTGGTATTAATATTATCCATCATATGTCGAGGATATTCAAGTTGCATGTGGTTAATAGGTCCCTTAGGTCCTCCTCGGTGGAGGTATCCATCTTCTCTCCGATAATCTTGGCCGTGGTAGGGGTATGGCGCATCCCTCCTATAGTCATTTCTATAGCCTTCATTGGTCCTATAGTACTGGCCGTTGTAGGGTCTTTCTTCTCTGCGATATTCATTTCCCCGAAAGGGGCCTCCCGCCTCCCGTTGGTAATCGCTCTCCTATACTCTAATGCCGGAGGGGGTCTCAGACGCACATCTTCCAGTTCTTTCCTCTTAGGGGATTCTCTCTTTCTATTGTTGTTCAGCTGAGGTTGTATTTGGTTCATTCCATATTTTCTTTCTCTCGGTCGTCGAGCTTCATGCCTCTCATACGCATATTCATTGGTGTTGTGGGTGAGGCTATTGCAATTAGTACATTGCTTCATTTGACACTCTTGCACATAGTCTCCGGGGTTTCGGCATCTTCGGTACACTACCCCTGTTCGATATCGCAGATCTCCTAGGGCGATTCCTTCTAGTTCTTCTCTTAGAGCCTTAATCTCTTCTTTAGTATTGTAGTTAGTTTTTTTGCTATGACTGAATAAACAAAAACCCAGGGTACAGACTCTCAAGGAAGGCTTAACTAGTGTCTATTACAGGCATCTGTCACATTATAGTTCATTAATCAGACAATAGGTATGCTATCTTCACTCTAAAACATCTCTTATCCATCTTTTACTCTCCTTTCTCACAAGGTTTCCTCTCACTGTATTTCTCATTCAGTGGGGTACGTGTGTCTGTCACAGTAGTAACCATCTCGTCATGAGATTTTGTATAACCATAGTCAAGTGAGCACGATAGTCTTTGAGTAACACAATTGTCTTTTGGTAACCATTGGCCAATGCATTTGTAACTCACAACTCCTTTATTACTTGGTCAACGTTAATTCCAATACAAGACAAAGTGTTTATTTCTTATCTTCGGATTTAATCATTACTCACGACTTATGCAATTAACACCAACACGTCAAGCTATAATCTTGGCGGCCCTGCACAACCTGCATCAACAACAACCAGGGAACACACAAGATAATAGTTGCATAGGTTAATTCACATTACATACTCAAAGATCTATCCTCTTGACTTAATCTTAATTGTAATCCCAATTAACTTATGCCTAGGTCTTCTCTATAATCCAAAGTTAATTGTCTTGACTTACTTTCAATCTCTCTTACAACTTAACTCCTTACTCTTATCAACTGATCAGAAGTGAACTCTCATCACTTCAGTTGATAGAGAGATTCTCTCTTAAATTCCATTCTACTCAATTGCAGTTATAACAGCCTACGTTTAGGATACAACTATGTTCTCATACGGCTGAACTAAGTTCAATTACTTCACTTTCTGTCCTCACAGGTTCAACAAAAATCATCACTCCCTATGGGCTGGCCCCTTGGCCTCCCAACTTCTCTCTCAGCCTATAGTTAAACTTAACGATAGCCAACAGTGTCACAATGGTCGGAGTAACGCAATGGTCGACACTTGGCTCTCTGTCCCCACGGACCTTCTTTTTTCTTCTACCTTCATTCTCACAGGCCCTTCTTCCAAGGCGAATATAGTTCCACTTCAGTTTACTCTCAACAGTCCCGACTTCCCTCGACTAAGGATTTCATGTCTCTGCGATTATAACTGAAGTAGGCCCATGGTTTCACTATTCCCTCACTTCTCGAGGTTCCGAGAATAATCCTCTTTTCTCTCAGACTATACAGATTTCTCCTTACGCTAATCGTTTCCTCTTACAACAAACTTTGAATTCCCCTGATTCAGACTGACAATCAATTCAATTAGTTCCAGGGTTTCATATTCTCTCCGCGATTACTAACCCTTTGTCCTCATTAATTACTCTTCTCTGAGATAAATCGATTTCTCTCTGTTTTCTCACTTGCTCGATGTTTCTGACCACTCACTCTCATTACTCAAGCTCTCTCAAATTCTCTCACAGGTACACATTAGACCATCTCAGTCACAACCGACAGATAATTGTGCTTCCTGACTTCTTCATCAATTCTCTTCCGCACTCTATTTTCCTCTCTGATATTCAATATCTTCTTTCACTCACTCTCAGCGTACATGATTTACTCTCATATTCTCTCTCTCTCTCGACAGCGACTTCCACAGAGTCGACAACCACCTCTCTCGTTACTCACTCAATCGGATAATAGTTATACTGAATCACAGTTCTCTCATTAACTTCCATTCACAACCAAACAATGTGCTTCTGCGCCAAGTAATCTGCAATCACCGCAGTAATTACTTAAAAGAGAAAATAGTTCAACAATGATCCTCGCCCTTCACGGTGCTGAGGGAGACAAGTCAATCGTTATACGATTCGCTCAAAAACTTCTAAAGAAATGCCTGCCCTTCTCCTCCTCGCCGGCCTACTTAGAGGGCGAGGAAGACGATAGTTTCTGTAACCGCCTCTAAAGGCCCCTATGGCCATGCTAATAGTTATAACTTCCTACTAAGCCTATAGTTCAACTATTTTAGTTGATTGGGATGGAATTCATCCTAGCTTTCCATTCCAAGCCTATAGTTGAACTAATGAGCCAAAAAATGAGGCTCACAAGTATCAATTCTTTTTCCCTTTGTTTTTTTTCTATCATCATCCGATTCTTCGCTACTCTCCTTCGTATCGCTTTTGTCTCTCATTCTTTCTTTCTTGAATACGCCTATCTCCACCTTACGAGCTGATGTTTTTGCCGTGGCTAGGTCATCACTGGGTAGTAGGGCCACATATTTGGCTAGTTCTTTTCTAAGCCCATTTAAGAACCAAGTTCTCTTGAATTGTTCATCCGGATCCGGGTCGATCTTTGAAGCCGCGATCATGACTCTTTCAAAGAACTCTTCCACGGTTTCATCTTTTTTTTGTTTTATATGCGATAAACTTTCAATTATCTCTCTTTCCGATTTCTTGGTTCGAAATCGTTGAACAAAGGCCACTCTCATTTCATCCCATGTTGTAAAATGTCCGGGTGGAAATTGAGTGCACCACTCTAGAGCTTACTTCTTGAGCGTCATCGGAAATAATTGAAGTTTGATTGGGTCGGCCACCTCTTGATTTGCCGTGCAAACATTGTTGAACTCTTGTAAATAAGTATCAGGGTCGTTTTTCCCTTTGTAATTCGGAAGTGGCACTTTACTTCTACGAGCCAATGCTCCTATTCTTCCTCCCCCCGACATCATTATAACTCCGGGGTTTGCGGGTGGACTTAGTCCAAATAGATCTTGTAAGTATATTTTAGTGTCTTTAATGCTCTCGTCCTTTTCTTTTGTTCGATTGTTACTCTCTTCGGTGGAAATTTCTTGACTTGTTTCTCCAGTTATTATTTCTTCGTCCGTCGTATAAATTGTCCTTTTGGTTTTCTTCAACTTGTAAGATCCTAATGGCGTATCTTGTACTAAATATTCATCTTCCGAAACATCTAAGTTCTCTTGCCGGAATCTTTTTTGTTCTTCATTTAATTGCTCAAGGAAAATCTCCTCCACTTTGCCTTCTTCTCCTTCAGTCCTACTTCTAGTATAATGGTCTCTTTCCACTATGGTTGGAGGTGACGTTGTTCTCCCACGTGATTGGTTTGTCGTCCTTTGATTAACTCGTCTTCGATACCTTTCATCTCTTTCTTTTCTTTGTTTTTCAACTCTTTCTTCATCGGTTTTGGAATTCACGCCATGTTGCATTCGTTGTACGTGTCTTCTCTCAGCTTCTTCTTCCCTCTTTGTGGGTGGTGACCTACTTCCTTTCTCGGAGTTTTCTTCTTCCTTGTACATTAACACTACTAGATTTGATAGTACAGATGGTTTTTAGGCCGGCTTCCCTGCACTGTCACCTCGACGCACCTTACTCATCATTCGTTCGTTGTATACTTGGAATATCTAATCTAATCTAACTTAAGTCTTCAACATGCGATCATCATGGCCGATGAATAGTTGTTTTTCTTTTTCTTTAGATCTCTCTTATACCTCCATATTGAAGCACCATGACTTTTTCGAAGTACAAGTTGTAGAGTAGGCTCTCTTGTTCGTAATGGAATCCTCGATGTTGAGTTGTTCCTTGATCTAATACTCCTATTCCATTTTGTCCGCTATTCCAAAGCTTTGAAACTATCTTGATTTGTAACTCTTCCGATAACTCTAATTTTTTTTTTCCAATACCGACCTATATCTAAATCCTACGGCTCTTTCCTTGAATTGTCGCCATGTTCTTTCTTCATAAACTTTGTTCATAGACACCATCAACTCTAGGAATCTATAGGTGCTTCGCCATGTCCTCTCGGTATGGGTTTCCTTATTGTACTTAGGATATTCCCATAGCCAATGATCCGCCTCCTCGGTGATTACAATTTCGTTTTCATAATACACTTGTACAAATAAACCTTTCAAGTTTAATTCTTCAACCGTCCATTGGATCTCTTTATCTTGCCGAGATATATTCCTCGGTCCTATGAAACACTTTCCGTCTATTGATTCCCTATTTGTTACTCGTAGTATTCTTTCCACGGTCATTCTAAATTAATCTTCATCACTTCTTTCGTACATAGGTATCACGACTTTTTCGTAGTATAGGTCGTAAAGGAACCCTTCTTGAATATAGCGATATCTAGTTTGTTTTGTCGTTCCGGGCATGCACTCCCACAAAGTGTATTTTCCTTCGTTCCACACCTTAGCAAATATAATTGCTTGTAACCCTTCCGGTACTTCTTTTAGTCTCCGTTCAAACTCCGATCTATAAGTATAACTAATCTGTTTCTCTTCAAATTCTTTCCAAGCTTGTTCACTATATACTCTATTCATATTCTTCACTAGAGTTTGGAACTTGCTCGCACTTGCCCATGTTCGATAATTGTTGTTGTTGTTGTTGTTGCTATATGCTAGATGTTCCCACGGCCAAAACGGATTTAATGTGATTTCCTTTTCTTTTCTTTCAATTTCTCGTTGAAGTTATTCGTAAGCTTCTTCGGCGTTGCGTCTAGCTTGTTTGCTCATGGTTGAAACTTCTCTCCATTCTCTAATAACTATAATTTTGTTCTTTCTCTTAGTCACGTTGAAATCCCCAGCATGGTCGCCAAAATGTAGAGCTCAACTACCTTTACTTGTTCCTAGGGTTGACCGTATCGTAATGACTAAGATAATCGTCCGGATTATGATGACTCGAACTACCTATCCTCTTCGTTGTTCGTTTTTCTTCTCTTTTAAGTTATCGTTGTTGGTCTTCTTGTTGATGATCTAAGTTTCTTTTAGAAACTCCTCTACCTTATAATTCTAATAACGGATCCTTCCGTCTAGGTTAGTGATATTTTTTGTTGCTATGGATTTCCCCTTTTAATGATATCTCTTCAAATGGTCTCTTCCAACTTGATCGAGTATCTTAGTCCTTAGTTTAGTTGTATCCAACTCCCTCGTGGGTCGTATCTCTTCATGTGCCGCAGTGGTCTCCTTAACTCCAAAACTACTACCTAGTGTTGATTGAAGTCATAACTACTTCTTTGAGTGTAACGGATCTCTTCATATTCCGCAGTTGTCTCTTCTTCTTTTATCTTTGAGTACTCTATTTGTAGTGGTAGAAGTCTTTTCTACTTGATTGCTTGGACTCTTCTAAATTCGTATTTGAAGTTCCTTTTTTTTAAGCTCGAGGGTTACTACTTCAATCACCTTGTGATAGGTACCGAGTACCAAGTAACTCCAAGCGACCTCGGTCGTTGATGTGGTCTCAAGTAGCTCTAGTAGACTAAAATGCCTCTTGTCATCATACTTGGTAATTTTAGTAACCCAAGTATCTAAGTATCCATGTAACAAATAGCAAGTAATCGAGTAGTCAAGTAGCAAGTTAACTTTTCCTCCAAGGAGCTAAGTAACCGGGTAACCAAGTAACCAGTTATCTTTTCTTCCAAATAGCTATGTAGTCGGGTAACCAAGTAACAATTTAACTTTCCTCCAAGTAGCCAAGTAACAAGTTATCTTTTCTTTCGAAAAGCTATGTAGCCGAGTAACCAAGTAGCAAGTTAACTTTTTCCTCCAAGTAGCTAAGTAGCCATGTATCAAGTTATCTTTTCCTCTAAGTAGCTAAGTAGCCAAGTATCAAGTTATCTTTTCCTCCAAGTAGCTAAGTAGCCAAGTAACCAAGCGACAAGTTATCTTTGCCTCCAAATTTTTTCTATCTTGATATTCCTTTCAACTTTCTTAATTATCGTTCTTCATTAGCAGAGCTTCTTTCCGATAAGACATAGGTAGCAATCAACTTGATAATCACCACATTATGGTTTGACACTCTCTTTCCATATAACGGGGATTTCTTTCTCACATGTGTATCCACACCTCTATTAACTTCCCGTTTTCTTATCAACTTCCAAGAAGGCATCTTGCATTTTTCTCTTGGAACTTACTATTTCTCTCAACTCTCAACTCCTCTTTATAATGTAGTTTTCATCTTATAACAATCTCACAATGTTATGCAATTCTCAACTAGAATGGGTGCAATCTATGTATAGCGCAATCATAATATTTATATCTCAGTCTCATCTATAAATAGATACAATATATTTTTAATGCATCATGTTAGTTGTTTGATATCACAGCTATAAATAGATGTAGTCTATATTTAATACCGCCGTTTAGTTGTTGAAGGACTTAGCTATAAATAGATACAGTCTATTTTTAATGCAGTCGTTTAGTTGTTGAAGGTCCCAGCTATAAATGAATACAGTCTATTTTTAGTGTAGCTTTTAGTCATTTGAAATCTTATATATATATGCCAATCAATAATACAATCATATAATCATAGGTTTAAACGATCATTATAGAAGAAAATGATAGTATCAATCTTGGATACATAAGAATTAATTATGATTAAATTATGTTGGAACAAGACACCTTAATTGATATAGAATGTATATAGATATATGCCATCATCATTTGTCCTTGCCCTTCTTAGTGTATTCTTCCTATCACCCTTACTCATAACATAATCTTCTCAATTCTCACAAGTTCCCGGTAATCGACTCCACTCACATTCTTTATGATTTCTTAATTAATTTATCACTCAAGTATTTTGATCTTTCACTCATGCAACTATCTCACCTCATGTGAGTGGTTATAGATCATATCAAGTCTCAATCACAATCGCTCAACTTGACTATGTCTAAGCTAAAATTTTACTTTGTCTCTACCTTGAGTAATTAAGATGAAGGTGTGAACTTGAAGCTCTTGTATTCCAAAATGGTAAAGATACAAAGGACCTAGCTCTTGTGTAGCCTATCGACGTGAATAAGGTAAGGTATGCTAACTCTAATCCTAAATCTATATATAGTAGGAGGAATCGCCTAACATGTGCCTCCCTCCTATATCCCTATATCTCCTATTTTCCTAAGAAGATGAAGATGGCTCTTTCGGACATCCTCGAAGAGAGCACATATAATTCTCATCTTTTATTTATTCAAAATGTGGTAGATTGTAGCTTAAAATCTACCTATGTATTATCTAGGTATGGGAAGATTCCTAAGGCTAACCAAGAAGTCATTTCTTGGCCCTTATTTACTTCCACCTCCGTTTGCCTCATCTATGTGGCTAGGCGGTTACTTGCCACCTTCAAGCCCACTAATCCTAAATGGCTTGCTATGTGACTTACTAATTTTCTAATAGTTCTACTAATGTTTATTTGCCCCTACATAACCTACTAGTCTAAATTGGCTTACTAATCGTGGCCAATTAACCTTACATAGTATCTTATTATACTAATTGGTAACCGGCCCATTGTACGGCTAAGGTGGTTTGATCCCCGCTACGGCCGGTTGATGTCCGAGCTTCCATTTCCGATTGGTGTTCGAGATTTGTGGTGAACAAATTTCACCTTGCCCGAAGGCCTCACTCCAAAGTTCATGTCCAAAGTTGGACATGTATAAAATGGGGTTACCGCCCGAAATTGAAATGCATCCGATATTCCATGTCACATTATTAAAGCCATTTAAAAAACACACCATGTGACCCAATCAAAAACTAGTGATTAAGCCACCTCCCTACCTTATAGGAGGTCATTTGAAACATGAGGAAGAGGGGCATCCTCAGGTGTAGGAACCCCAAGCAAAAAGGAGAGGAGTACTTGGTGAGATGGCGAGGATACAATGAGAAAGGAACCATTTGGGTAACGGCAAAAGATATGGTGAACGCCAAGGAATTGGTGGAACACTTTGAAAAAACAAGGGCTAGAGGTTCCAATAAAAAGAAGCGTAGGCATTGATGAGGATATGAATCTCCTTTAGTGGGGGAGAGACACTAGTTTGGCGGCAATGTTGTCCACAACATGTATTTGTTCTTCGACATGAGGCAATGAAGTTCAACTTTAGTGGTGCAAAGAAAAAAGTATGAGATGAGGTCCTAGTTTTGTACTTGTGTTTGGTTAGTGGAAGAAGAGGAATAGATATGCCAAACAAGGTTGGGTAAGCCGAGAATTGGGGGCCATGGTTTGGAAGGGCCTTGGATAAAACTAAAAAAGCCATGGGCTTGTCTAGGCAAGGTGATGGTGCGTGCTCATAAAAATGTTACCCCCGAACTACCGAGAGTTAACGCATGGGAATCATGGACCCATGTCTCGAAAGAGCAAAGTGGGAACCGAGTCGGGCGGGACTTGGCATCACCCCCGTGTGATCGAACGTGGCTTAACAATGGAAAACCATCTCAAAGTTGCAATCGAGTCAACTTAGTGGAAGCGTTGAGGTCCGGCCTAGTTGTATCAAGTTACGTTTGTGGAACATAAAGTGAGAACCCCAACGGAAAGGCAACCCAAGTGAATCCCAAAGTCGGTGGGTCTAGTGTAGGTTAGGTCCTTGGAAGAAAGATCCAAGGTCGCTAACTGACCAACTTAGAATGATACCTTTGGGATTGTGCCAAATTTGAAGATGCATTGTGGGGGTGGCTCCCTAAGGCAAACACAATGCCACAACATAGAGGATGGCAACTTGAGAATTGGTGTGCTGATTATGAGTATAGTTGATAAGGGCATTGATTCCATGATGTGGGGGTGAATGTCGCGTACCTCTCCATGAGGAGTGCCCGAAACACCATGGGCACAAGGGGGACCCTGGAGTGACACCCGAGACTTGTGACGCCGTTGGTGACAGGGCCCAAATAATCCTAGTGTGGGTCAGAGCCCCAGGTATTGGGAATGCCTCCCACTTACAAAGACCATACGCTATGCATAGCTTATGACGTGCCAATTCTAAAATGCTCAAGAACACCTCAATCGGATGTGTGAGCTAGAAGATATGGCAATTTGAGTGGGGCATTGTTTCGGGAATTTGCCCTGGAATAGCAGTGGCGTAGGGAATGGCTCCCGGGACTGCGAAGCTTTGAACAAGCATAACTTTGTCAATATTTGCCCAAATGGGGCAAGTGAATAGTCCATCAATATCTACGTGAAACGTAGATGAGAATGAAGTGGTCAATTATGAGCATTAGAGATCATATGAAAAAGTTATGGGGTTCTGAAGCTGCTGGGGCTTCCAACCCCAATGGCTAAGGGATATTGTCTACTTGGCCCCAAGTGTTGGGAGAGAGACAAAAGGTTACTTGACGGTGGGGTAGGGGCCCTGCCTAGAGTCCTAGAGGCTTATATGGGCGAGGTGGTGTGGCCGAACCCACCCGAGGCCGCACGGCATGGCCTCCATGGGCATTGGCCCAACATGGGGGCATAATTGCCTGGTATGGTTTAGGTTGTTGTAGTGTTGCTCCAACAACAGGATGATCAACATAAGATTGGACTTCCATGGATGGAAATCCACATCTAAAAATTGGTTACCGAATAAAGGGTGAGTCCCAAATGAAAGAGTAGGAGGGTTGGTCCCCCTCCTATGGATTAAGAAGGTCCGCTGTATGGGGAGCTAACCATTCGCATCACAGAATGCGAAGGGTTAGCACTTGTAATCCTTGCTAAAATAAAAAAAACCAAGTTATGTAAGGGGAGCTAGCAAGGGTTGCAACAGTAGAGCCTTTATGAGAAACGAAGTCGATCACGGCCTGCTAGGAGCACATTACATCGCCAAACAAGGACAAACTGAAGAAAAAAGAGCAAGGTGGCATGCTTGGTTGAATTCTCATATGCCTAATCCGAAAGCCGAACGCTATGTTGATTAATTCTTGTTGCATGTGAATAGTACAACATGGTTGGTGGTTAACTAAGGTCATTTTGATCGAGATAGGTGGAGTGGTGAAGGTAAGATTTGTATGGGTGTGTGTCACCAAAAATCCTCCACCCTTCGATTTCGTCCTAGCCCGAGTGAAAAAGTTTATAATGACATGTAGAGACTTCTCTCTTTGTAACCCAATATATAATTCCAATCTACCCTTGGAATATACACAACTTGATTAACACCACACTATGTAGTTTTACATTCCTTAATGTCGGGCAAGGTTATATCCTTAGCCTTTTCTAATGTCCACCCGGCCGCTTTGGCCACGCATGCCTTCAAAGATATCCCTCTTGTGAATCGAGTCCTTGCCGTCGACTCCACACTACTACATGAGTTCTCGCTTATTGATTCCGTGCTATCACATGTCATCGTGGTTGATTCCGTATTGGTACATGACACTTCGCTTGTGGATTCCATGAGCACATAGGCTTTAAATACAAGTATTAAAAAAATACTTATATACTTATCCTTGCCCTTCCTTCTCTAAGTTCTTCTTGATGTAAATCTCTATCAATGTCTTCCTACTAAACTTCAGAATAGTATAACTCCCACCCAACTTATGTTCTTCAAGTGAAATTTGGTACACTTGTTAAGTACCTTATCAAAAATCTCCATACCAAATTTTGGCACAAACAGAGTTCATATGCAAAAGTTATGCATGAAATTCTAACTCTAACTACTTAGTATGAATGCTGTGATAAAACATCCGGTCATTAAAACTCTAATAACTTCCAACTCCTACGTCCAATCAATCTAAAATTTTGACACAAGATAGATATATAAGTTCAAAAGGTAGTGTCAAATTTTGGTATCTATATCTATAATCCTCTAAGAGATACATATTTTCAAACCTTGCTGCTTTGTTCTTAGACACCCTCCCCTTCAACTTTTAATAACTCTTTTATCCCAATGACTGAAGCTCTCAAATTTTTATCACAACTCCCATACTTTATAATAAACAATCCCTCAAATTTTCATACCCATTGAACACTCTGATCATCCATAATTGACAAATCTCTCACTATAAAGTTCTGCCCAAGTTCATAACTAATAAAACACTACAAGTAATGCACCTAGTACAATCTAGTCACTCTAAATGTCACAAGTTTAAACAAGTTTGAACTCTCTCACTTCAATATGAATCTCAATGCAACAAGTTGAAGTTTACAATCAAACTCCAAATTCCTTAAACCCAATCTACTTCTAATAAGAGGTCAATCCCTCTTCAAGGCTAAATAGCCTTGGCTCTTCTCCTAAGAACTAAGCACACACATGTGCTCCTATCTTGCTTCCCACACACCCACACTTATAACCCGTGGGGTACTTAAGGAGCACGAAGGAAAGAGAGGATGAGTGAGGAAAGAATGAGGGATTATATAGTGAGTTGAGAGGGAGAGAGGGCATGAGGTAAGGATAGGGTGAGAGGATTAGAGCCTCCAATCACAACCCCTTAATCTTCTCCTTCTAAGTAGGAACTCATCCCATCCACAAGGCTCTCGATAAGCCTTCGAAATTTCCTCCTACTTTGTAGGTTCTCATCTAATCTCCTAAGCCTTCATCCCTCAAATGATCAACAAAGATCTTAATTCAAACATTTAACTAACCTTGGCTTTCTACCTACCACACTTTACCAAGGTATGTCCTCATACTACTTAAATCCACTACACACAAGCCTAATGCTTCGAACTTAGCTTTCTTCAAGCTTCACTCTTTTTATATTTTTATGAATAATCATAAATCAACAAAATACTACTTGTAATGTTTTACAAGTGTTAACAACACATGTGGGCATCATTTTGGGCTCACAGTGTGACCTAAATAAGTGGTGTGGGGAGGAGTTCGCTGGTCTATTGCACGTTGTTATCTCCATGATGGGTTGAAACTGCAGGCTGCGGCGGGGGAGGCTTCGTTGTCCATTCTCTTCTTGTTTATTTTCTTCCCTTTGTATTGGGTATGGTTGGTGGGATGGCTATAGCTGCTGTGGGGACTCAGCCCCTAGAGGCTGCATTTGGCTCTAGGCCAAGAGAGGGGAGCATTGTTGACGCTTGCCAAAATCCACTGCCTTTCATTCCATTCGACGTAGGTATTTGGTGTAGCGATGGAGAATTTCCATCTTGTGACAAGGCAGTGGGAAGGCGGCCAGTGGAGGATATGAAATTTGCACTGAGGAGAAAGTGAATTCTCGACTACTTGGTGTGAACTGCACCAGCTCGTTCAAAAACTTGCACCAAGCCGAAACAATGAAGAACTCGCACAAATGCTAAAGTGGGAGTTGAGTTCTAGAAGAGAGGGCCGAGGGCTGACGTGTGCAACAGTACGAGAATGGAGGAGAGGATGTTCGTCGACGGAAGTTAAGACCGCCACACAGGGTATAGTTACAACGAAGGAATTTTCTATTGTGCTTAGAGCTGGAGTGGTACACATTGCATTCTGTGATTCCAACCATCCTTGCTTGCGTGGATAGGGTGCGGGGAGCAGGTCCTGGGTTATAACAGCTCGGCAACCATTGCTGCCACCTCTATATCGGGTGTTGTTCACACCAGCAAAATCTCTTATAGGCCTGCAGCAGCCCACAAGCTGCCGGGGTGGTTGAGTTAGGCTAAGACCATCAGGGGACCTGAATTGTGGTAGGAGGTACTATGTATCGAAGAAAGTGCAGGTGGAAAACCTATTTTTGCCCTGGAAGGTAGTGGTTGGACCGTGTGGTAACCAATGAGTAGCTATAAGATGGACAAGTTAATAGCTTAGTGCCACTGGCTCAGTGCCACTATAAGAACACAAAACATGTGTTTGTAAAGGTAGTGTTTTCAGTTGTAATAGGAGCACTTCCCATTGTGGGCTACATCAAGGGCCGCAATGATCAGCATTAGCATTGGATATTGATCATTCATTGACTTTGCAATGTAATGCAAGTATTTCTAAATGTTTGCCCGTTTAGTAATGAGAAGGTTCACATAATGCTCTACCCTAACCTCAATTGGAAATCCATGAAGTGTGGGGTTAGTCCTTGGTTAGTTAACATTCATGTGATGTTGAACCTCCACCCAGACTAACAAGCAACTAAGGGGTGGAGGGATTTAGCTCACAACAAACATTCACAATGATGTATTGCTACAACTCCATTGCGAGTGCTAGGGGAGGATAGGGTTTCAAAAATTGTAGCTCGAAGTTGCCATTGCCTTTAAGCACTTGAAAACATCACTAGCAAATCATAACTTGGACAAATTCCTTATTTCAAAATATCAAATTAAACCAAATATTGTTGGGTATATGGTTAGTGTTTTTATAATCATTTAATGTACAAAAAATAAAAAATAAAATAAAAATAAGTTCAATAACCATATAGAACCAAAATAAATTTTTTAGAGGTGATTAAAAACCTATGACATTACAATAAAGAATATATCATTTATTGTAATTAAATCAAAATGAATATTCAAGTTTCTGGTAGCATGATGACATACCATGCATTCCACCTTGCATTCACATGTTAGGGTTTTCCTCACACATATTCCTCCCTAAAAATGGGGAATATAAACCTCACAAATTTACAATAAAATGGAGGCTTAAGAAACATTGGATGCAACAAATACATGACTCATCAACGACCAAAATCCATGGATCATTGTAGTCTTCAAACATGCAAAATCTCACAGACAAAAACCTAATGCAATTTCATAAATTAATGACTGAATATGGAGAACAATACAAAGATTCAAACAACACCATTCTACTAGAAGCATCATTTTCCTACCAACCATGATAGCAAAGAGCTTGATCTTTGCATCTAGAGTAGTCCAAACCATATTTAAGATGTGTTTCAATGCTCACCAACAAAGGTTTTTAAAAAATGTGACAAAAAAGAAATCTATGGGAAAACACCACAATAGATGTGTCTGCAGATACCAATTGAATCTCTAATGTGTACAAAACATGGAACAATGTCTATCATGACAAAAAACCTTAACAATAAAATTAATCAAATTTCTAAAATGTTATAGAGATCATAGTGGCTATGACGTGGTCATAGGTTACAGTTTTACATACATATGGTATTGTGAATGATTAATTTATTAATGCCCCATCATTTTGATCCAAAGCATTTTTATTTCAAGGTCAATGTTTTTGGTGGATGTCATGTATGAGTTCAAATTGTGTTTGTACATTGTGACGTTTTTGTTGTTGGAACACTCGGGTGATGGATTTCACATCACGAGAGTGCCAAACCATATGTGTGCATGATTTTGGTCCCACAAATGTCGCCATTTAGAATGGTTGCTGGCAAAACATCCGCGACTCTAGTTGGAATGCATTTTCTTCAAATTACTAGCAAATTGGTGTGAGGTTTCACAGTGCCTATTGAACCCCGTTAAAACTTGGGCGACGGTGGAGTTTTCTATGCACATTAGACCCGCATTATTAGATTTTTTTGAATGAAATCCATATTTTTGCAAGGTCGTTATGCTTCATGGAAAGTTATCTTGATTAACTCCCTAGACCTCAGATATTAAATCTTGAGATTATTTGAGAAAATTGTAATAAATTACTGCCATTTTGAATATGTAATGTTGTTGTCACCAAGAGTTTAATGTTAATAAATTATTTAACGTTTAGAATGTTTTTTTAGACCTTGCCAACATAGTCAATTTGGATGATAAAAATTTGGATTTTTTTTAAATACAATAATCTTTGCCAATATTTCTAGGGTTATGTAATATTTAAGAGATAAGAACTAACAATGAATGCATTAGGGCCTTAGTAATAACATGCATGTTAGTGTGTATTTAAATATCATGATAATAGTGGGATGTAAAAGTTGTCTCTACATAACAAACATGGAAATATTGGTGTCAATGAGGGGTAAATCATGTTCCAACTAGTTGCTTATAGAACGGATTTATGTGTTCTTTTCATATTTGTGTAGCATTTTTGAATAATTATTACATTACCATGGAATCTTACAAGAATAGGATAAGAATAAATTTATGAGAAATTCATGAGATGATATGAGGAGGATTGCCATTCTAGAGAAATTGAAATGTTCTCCACCTCTTTGCTTATAGCTACAAATTTGCAAATGGGCATTGTAGTGGACCTTAAATGCTAGGGCAAATTTTTGTGCATTCTTTATACTTGTATAGAATTTATGAAATAACTATTCCAATAGAATCTTAAATGCAAAGGATACAATTGTGGTCATGGGAAAATCAAACCAATGAAATGCTACTAGAGAGGATTGCAATTCAAGATTCGTTTTTGAATGTTTCCGGTTTTTGTGGTGCACCATGCACATCCAACACAAATTTTATGTACCCCATCCATCTTTTGAGCACATGCACTAGGAGGTCCCGATGGCATTGAAGCCAAGATAAAAACAACATCGCCATCAAAAGGTGATGGAAAATATTTTGTAGTACAAACTTTTATTAAATAAAAATCTATAAAAATCATATCATAGTTTGAATGTTTTCTACATTTTATTTGTTTTGAGGCGTCCACAATATTAAACCCTATCTTCAAATTCATAGGTGGGCTTTGGGAAGGTGCCCATTTCATGTACCAAGAAATGTATGGGAATATATTTAGGATGGAGTGGACATGGGTGTAGCGCTCAACTACCTCCACTTGTTCCTAGGGTTGACCATATTGTAATAACTTAGAGCGTCGTCCAGATTATGATGACTAACCTACCTAGTATCCTTGCCGTTTGTCGTTTTTATCTTGGTTGTCTTCCTTGTTGTATTGGTAGATGCCTTTGTTCTTATTTTAAAAGCTCCTCTACCTTGTATCCATCAAAATGGACTTTTGTAACTTTATTTTTTTTTGTCATAAAGAATCTCTCTCTTGGTGGTCCTCTTCAAGTAGTCCCATTCAATCAAAAATTGTTTCTAACTTATCAACTTGTTTGTTTGTAACTTTTTTTGTGTTGAATTTTTTCATGTGCCGTAGTTGTCTCTTTAAGCTCAAGTGTTATTTTCTATCCTTGATCTAGATCTTGTTATCTTCTCTTTGTATGTCGTAGCGTTGTAACTTCTTCATGTGTCATAGTTGTCTTCTTCTCTTCTTTTGGATTTTAAATTGTAGTGATAGAAGTCTTCTATATTTATTTGTTTAAGATTCTTCTTAACTCGTATCAAGTTTCTTCATTTAATTTCCTTCTTATAAGCACCAAAAATTTGTCGAATCATTGGTATCGTTGTAATCAAGGAGCTCTAGTAAACTAAGTATCTTCTTTAAGTAACTTGCTTCAAATAATTGAGTGTCCAAGTAGTTTTCTTCAAGTGGCCATGTCACCATCTTCAAGTATTCGATTAATCTACTTCAAATATCCAAGTAGCCAAGTAGTCCCCTTTGAGTAATCAAGTAGCTAAGTAACCCTCTTTAAGTAGCCAAGTAACACCCTTCAAGTAACCAAGTAACACTTTCCAACTAGGCAAGTAACCCTCTTTAAGTAGCCAAGTGGCACTCTTCAAGTAACACTTTTCAAATAGTCAAGTATCTCTCTCAAATAGTCAAAAATATCCATCTAAGTAGCAAGTAACAATTCTTCAAGTTGCCTTGTTAAAATAACCTTCTCCAATGCCTACGTACTTTCTCTCCAAAATCATTGAGTAATCAAATGATTAAGTTCCTTAAAAAATTCTATCTTGATTGTCTCCCTTAATTATTATTTTTCGTTAGCGGAGTTCCTTTCCGATAAGACACATGTAGTAATTAACTTAATAACTATCAAACCCGGGGAGTGCACTTAATGCTAAGACTAGGAATCACGTGAGTGCGTACTTTCGACCCCCCTATGTATGTACTAAAAAATCATTTAAAATTTGTTAAAATAATATGAAGTTGTTAAACACAATCTAAAATTCTTGTTGTATAAATTTCAAAAAAATACTCACTTGTAAAGATTTTTAAATTGATTTTTGAAGCGAAAAACAACACATTTCAGTTCAAACTTCTATAATTTTTTTAATAAGATTTTAAAAACTTTTGGTCCTGAAATTTACACCAAATGATAGATATATACGTAATGATTTAGCACCTAAAAAATATTAATTTAAAAACTATTTCAAGGTCAAATACATAGGAGGTATGCTATTAAAATGCACTCACGTGTATTCCTAGTCTTAGCATTAAGTGCACTCCCCGGGCTATCAAACTATGATTGGATACCCTTTTGCCGTGTAACGGAGTCTTCCTTTCTATGTGTGTAATATTTTTTGCTCACTTTCCATTCCTCATCAATACTTGAAGAGGCATCCTCGCTTCATTCCTTTGAATTTATCATTTCTCTCAATTTTTTCAATCCTCTTATGATGCAACCTTAGTTCTACAAAAAATTCTTCATTATATCAGTTGCAATCTATCTTTAGTACAAAATCCAATATATCTAAGTCTTGGTTATATTTAGGCACAATCCATTTTTAGTGAAAATATGATCTATTTCAGTCTCGGTTATAATAATGTACAATCTATTTTAGTGCATATGTGATATACTTCAATCATTTCTATAATTAGATATGGTATATATTTAGGCGGAAGATGTTATATCTTAGTTTTGGTTATAAATAGACACAATTTTAATATAGCCAATCAATGATGTCATGTAATCAAATCAAGAGATCAAAGTAATTTTTCTCATTTATTACACAACACTCACGTTATGATTAATTTTCTCTTTAAATATTGTAAAGTAAATAGAATTCAATATATTTGTAATAGAAATGTATTTGATAATGAGGTTTATTGAAATTGTATTAATCCCAATCCATTTTTTTATGTTATAAGGATTATGTAATAGAAAAAATGTGGAAAGTTGCATGGAGTTTAATTGTTTCGGCAATAGTTGTTCTCATCAATTTCCTCAACTTTTTTTTCCTCTTATAATTGCTTTGTAAATCAAGACAATCTCTCATATATTTAATTTCTCAATTCAATTAATGACTCACACAATAACCTCTCGAATCTCACTTGTTTATTTTTGTAACAACACCTTTATCATAACTCGCATCCACGCATGTATTTATACTCACCTCATGTGAGTGCCTAATATTATACTTCACACAATTGCCTTTCATTACTTTCTAATTTCTCTCGGTTTCTACATGTGTTTCACATCAATTTTGCTATATAGCTATTTTTCTTCACTTACTGTATGTAACTACCTCACCTCATGTGAGTTTCGATAATTTTCTTACAACTATCTCACTTCATGTGAGTTGCTATAGAACATCTCAAGTTTTATTCACAAACCTCTCAACTTGACTATGTCTAAGTTAAAAAATTTACTTCGCTTCTACCTTGAATAACTAAGATGAAGGGTTGAGCTTGAAGTTCTTGTATTCCAAAATGGTAAAGAAACAAAGGACCTAGCTTTTGTGTAGCCTATCATCTTGAATAAGGTAAGATTTTGGTGCTCTAATCCTAGCTCTATATATATGGGGAGGAGGCGCCTAACATGTGCTCTCCTCTTAATTTATCATATCTTCAATTTTTCTAAGATGAAGATGGCTCTTCCAAATATCCTCGAAGAGAACACATGTAATCCCCATCTTCTTTTACATTTTAAATTGTGGTAGACTGTAGTCTAGAATCTACATATGTATTATCTACGTATGGAAAGATTCTTAAGGCTCACCAAGAAATCATTTCTCGGCTTTTATTTTCTTCCACCTTCGTTTACCTCACCTATGTGGCCTAGGTGGTACTTGTCACCATGAAGTCCATTAATCCTAAGTGGTTTGCTATGTGGCTTACTAATCTTTTTAATACTTCTACTAACTTTTATTTGCTTCCCATATAGCCTACTAGTCTAATTTGGCTTACTAATTGCGGCCAATTAACTTCACATAGTTTTTTATTTCAATTGTCTTTATTAATTTGGTAATCAATCCGTGGCCCTTTTAAACTTGATCACATAATCCTTCGTATGTGGCGATTACGGTGATGTTTTTCTTGTTGATATCCGAGCTTCCTTCCCCATTTTTGGTGGTTTTCCCCTTTGTTGTTGAGATTTGTGGTGAACAATGAGAGATCTAGTGTTGAAAATAATTAGTGAACAATTAGATATATCTCTTGGAGGAAAACTTGACATCATCATGTGACAAGACAAAGACATTATTGTTGTTGGGTTCCACCTTAACATTTGCTATAATCAAAATGTTGATGGTGAATGTTCTAGATTTATTTGTCAAAATCATTGATGATGTTTGCCTCTATAAATATGATATTCATGTGATTAAACAAACAAATTTTTAAGGTCCAACATAATCCCTCGCCAATTTGGCATTAAGATTGTTTAAGATACATTGTATGTGAAGTTTTTGCTTGACATACATGGTGCTAATTTGGAAATTGAACTGCAAACATAACTATAAAAAATCCATTTTCTCTCAAAGGGAATGTGAAGGGTACCTTAGAATTTGTTACTCTAATGGACGCTATCATGGGTATAAACTTCAAAATAAAGATTTGACATATTTTCCTTAAATGTGTTGAAGAAATTGTGATATGAAAATGTTTGATTTTCATGGATTTTTCTTATTTGATTATGGGGTTTAAGGTGAATGCCTACAATTAAATGGAGACAACTTTAAATGGTATGCACAACAATGACATAAGAACGTGCCAAAAGATTGGAAATGTGAAAATATACTCAAGGTTGTAATGTTAATAATCTCTTATTGATGTGCTCCAAATGAATGTTCCATATAAAAAAGAAATGCAACATCCACAAAGAGACAAAGGTAGGGTACCTTGAAGTTCTTGACCACCAACCAACTATAGAGAGATAGAATGGGCAACATTTTTGCTAGGATTGAAGAATATGACATTAAATAAATCATGCAAATTCTTCATTTAACAAAGAATATGATGAAGAAACACCATCATCACAAACTCAAATATTTGAGCCAAAGCACATAAATCGGTCAAACAATAATAAATGACACTGATATTCGGTCAAAACAAATTATCAAAACCAATACACAACAATTTTGGGAGGTTTCATTTATCATACATCTATTTTTAGCTCAAACTTGCATATGCACAAATATTCTATAAATGCTAAAGCATATGGGATATAGTAATATGAACCTTTATTTTCTTTTGACTTATTTTTAGTGGCCTTTGTGTAGGAGGTTAGTAGAGAAAGATATATATAAATCATATAAAATGTTCCCAAACCCTAAAGCCACTCATTTGTGAGGATTGAAGAGTTGGGAAGGAAGACCAACAAGGAGGGGGTAAAAGGTTGTAAAGTAAAGGCATGATTGGTTTTTATGTGGAAATTGGGAAACTAAAGAATTGGGCAAATATGGATTGATCAGTCCAAACAAAAGAACGACAAACAATGGAATGGGTTAGCGGATCAAAAGATGAAAAGGGAGAAAACAAAAACACAAAATGCATGGACCAAGTGAACTTGGCAGGTGAAATAAAAGACATTGGAAACACAAAGAATAAGGTCGATGAGGTTGCAAAGGGTTAGCTTGTGGATAGTAGGAAAAAGTTTTGCTAGCGGTAACCTTGAAGGTTTTTTGCAAAAGCAATGGCCAACAATTGGTGTTTGCTGCAAACAAAGATAAAGAAAGCTCCCGTCCCAAACCATTTAAATTATAGATCTAAATTCATGTGTGATTGTATTCAAGGTCATTTAAATGAGATACCAAATAGAATATTCTAAATGAACACATCAAAGAGGGAATTTCCAACTCCATAGGAAAAATACAAAAGCACAAAAAATCTTGGCAATTATTTTCAAGATTATACATGTATGTATATATTTCAAAATTTTATGATTATGGGTGGAGGTTGAATCTTTCTCTCCAACCTATTTAATGGCCATAATGTGGCCCTTAAGGTGTTGATCCCATGTTAAGGGTGACAATCAACCCAACAACAAATGTCAAAGTTCATTGGGAACTTGAGTTATTTGGGAAAAATGTGAATCTAAATATAAATTGTTGAATCCATATTTTCTCTTATTTGAAGGAGTTTCAATCTTTATTTGCTAGGCTTTTCATTTTTGTGGATGGTAGGGGATTAACCTTTGCCCCTCCCAACGAAGACAAATTGAAATTAAGAAACAAATGAGAAGTTTGAAATTTCTCCAACAATGAAGCAAGGTGAAAAAAATTGAACAAATTGGCCTATATAACTCATCTATGATGTGACAATTTTTCCATCTATGATCATTTTTCCCACCTTTCTACTTTGCTCGAGGAGCTATGAGTTTTTTTCACTAGGTTTATAGCTCGTGTTTGGGTGGAAAGGAATTATAAGACCCATGGCCCATTTTGAGTATCCTACGTTGGGAGAGAGAGCATAAAAATGTTGATTTTGGTCATCATCCAAACCAATTTGAACCAATTTCATTGTATTTCTTATTTCTTTGTTATCAACTAATTATTCATTTAAAACCCTTTAATTATTTGTTGTATTTTTTTGTTCATTTCATTGAAATTTGATTTTGAAACGATAATATGGATAAACAACCTTGTTGATATGTAATTAATAGCATGTTCATCCTTTTGTTTATCCTTCCAGAAATCGGCCACTCAATGATTCACTATAGTTTGAAGGATTTTGGATGAATTAATGGAAACATGCTATGGCCATATTCTTAAAACATGGTGATTATTATGTTTGTTGTTTGGTTTTAGGGGCATTCTTGTATGTTCTAAGAGGACAATGAGAAAATACATAATTTTCAAAGGATTTGGAGAATGTGGACAACATACACATCCAACAACATTGAAATCATTGAGTTTTTGAATGTTGCAACCCTTGCTAGCCCCCTTAAACTATCTTGGTCATTTTTCAAATTATAGCAAGGGTTACGAGTGCTAACCCTTCACATTCAGCTATACAAATGGTTAGTTTCCCATACCGCAAACCTTTTAGTTTATAGGTGCGGGACCAACCCTCATACACTTGCATTTGGGACTCATCCCTTAATCGGTAACCAATGGTAAGATGTGGACTTCCACCCATGGAAGTCCAATCTTATGTTGATCATCGCGTTTCCAGAGCAACACAACAACAACCCGAGCCATATTAAGCAACCATGCCCTCACACTGGGCCAATGCCCATGGAGGCCGTGCCATTCGGCCTCGGGTGGGTTCGGCCACACCACCTCATCCATATGAAACTCTAGGACTTTAGGCAGGGCCCCTACCCCACCGTCAAGTAATTTTTTGTCTCTCTCCCACCGCTTGGGGCCAAGTAGACATTTTTCCTTAGCTACTGGGGCTAAAAACCTCTAGCAGCTTCAAAACACCATAACTTCTTTGTACGGTCCTTCATGCTAACAAACAACCACTCCATCGTTATTAACATTTCACGTAGATGCCGATGTACTCCTCACTTGCCCCATTCAAGCAAGTATTGAGGAAGTTATGCCTCTTCATACCTTGACAATCCCGGGAGCCACTCCTAGGCCACTGTTATACCAGGGCGCTATCCTAGGACAACGCCCCACTCAAATTTGTATATCTCCTAATTCACACCTCCAATTGAGGTGTTCTTGAGCATTCTAGAATTGGCACACCATAAGCTACACATGGCTCATGGCTTTACCCTCGTGACTCCTAATTTTCGTGGGTGGGAGGTGTTTCCAACACCCGGGGCCCTCATCCACACTAGGATCACTTGGGCCCTCTCACCAACGGCGCCACAAGTCTCGGGTGTCACTCCGGGGTCCCCTTTGTACCCATGGTATTTTAAGCACTATTCATTGAAAGTTATGCAATAATGAAGAAGGTAAACAAAACCCTATGATTGTCTTATGTTATGATTATCTAAATACCATTCTAATATGCATTTCCTCTTTGATTTGCATGGTTCATGTTAACATTCTAAATGTGATTTCATTGTTGTCATTTGGTAAAGGGGTTGTTTGTCCCGATTTTATTGTCATTTCCTACAACATTCCACCATGGAATATCAAAAACTTGAAGCATATTGAGGTATTTCTCATTTTGTTGTCAATCCTTGTCTAAATGAAAATGTTTGTATGCTTATAATGCTCCAAGAAGCTAAAGATATTAAGGGTGATGTGATGACCTATGTAGAGAGTTATGAGTTCAACTTTGCCAAATGATTGGTGAATTGAAGATCAATGAATTGGCCTTGTATTCGGGGTTAGAAAATTCTATAGGTAAATGTTTAATCTAACATGTACAATTTCATTTTTGATTGTTTGTTGGTTCTTTAGTTTTGTTCAATGATAACATTATTGATTTTTTGTACAAAGATTTAAAATTCTGTAGACTTGACATTTTTGAATTGTAAATAAGAAGAGGTTTTTGACACATTTTACTTTCAAAAAATGTGGACTTATTGGATCTCAATAGGACTAGAGATGAGATTGCACAAGCAAGTTACACATACACAAAGGCATATGAACAATGTTTGGAGTGAGATAGTCTCCTCCACCCTTTGTTTTGCCCTTTATTGCTCATGGATACCTTGGTTGATAGAACAATATGGGATAACTCCTCTCCCACTATGGACCGGCCTTGTAAGCTTATTACAACCTTATTAATCTAGTATTATATTTCTATGACTACGAGCAACCTTTGCTCGACCTTCAATTCTCTCACTTTACAAGTAGTCAAAGACTTGTAATACTCTTGAATTTCTTAGTTTCTCAATCTTATTTAGTAAGTGTCTAACATTGTCCATAAATTTCTCCATATTATACCTAATTATTTTTCTCCAATTCAAAGGACCTTCAAATATTGCAACATTGGCGCGTTCCTCAACATGTTGAGGCAAAATGTGATTTTTCCACCATTTTCCATGCGGTTGCCGCTCTCTCGTGGGATATCACCACTTCTCACCAAAACTCTCAACAATAACGTTGTTGTTTGCCGGTTTTTCATATGGCTCCTCAAAGGCGATTTCAAAGATTCATCCACCACCACCACCGTAGGGTCTCTATTTTTTCCACTTGGACGATTCTCCAAATTGTTTTCAATGTTCCCACTCTTTTCTATAAACACAAAAATTTATTTTTTATGATTTTCTTTGTTTCTAAATACTTCAGCCTATATGCATTCATGCCATACAATATCTAAAAAAACTTGCATTGGATTCCTTTTGCATTGAGTTTGTCCCTCTTCTCGTTAAGAACCATTGCATATGCAAGGCTTCCAAATACACGCATGTATGCAACGTAAAAGCGCCTTCCGTTCTACATTTCTTTGGATGTAACATAGCACAAAGCCCTCATCGGACATCGATTTGCCAGTGCTTCCGCCCAAAGCAATTTCTTAAGTTTTTGAGTTTCAAACATATACTTGGCCATTGTAACAACGCAATGAATTGCACACTCCACTAATCCAATGTCTTGAGGCGTGCCCTCAATGTTGTGTTCCATCAAAACTGCTTCAAAATCATTCGGAATGTAATTCCCTCCGTTCATCCACCGAAATGCCTTGATTTTGTCATCCGATTGCATTTCCACAAATGTTTGGAACTCCTTAAAACTCTCAAACCACTCTCCTTTGCATTTCATCATGTAAACCTACACCTTCCTCGAGAAATCATCAACAAAAGCAACAAAATACTTTGCCCCTCCTACAAACGTGGTCTGCATGGGGCCACAAACACCCGAATGCACAATCTCCAATGGTTTTGTTGCTAGCCTCTCCGCATCGTTGGCCCGCATATTGTTTATCCTCCATGCATGCTTTGCAAACCAATGTAATGGTGGGATGAGAGGTATTACGTAAATTTATGCCCCTCACCATGCTTTGTAGTGCATAAACGCTCTTTACATCCAAATGTCCAAGTCGATGATGCCAAAGCTCTACCGAATCGCCTCTCACACATGAATAAACAAAGATATCCAAATCCGCTCTGCATACATCCGTAAAGGTCATTTGATACAAATTCCCTTTGTTGTTTGAGCTACTACAACCATGTTGCCCTTTGCACCTCCCACAATGCATTCGTTTACGTGACATCGTACCTTCAACCCTTTCGACAGATACTTGCTCACCGAGAACAATTTGGCTTGCAATTTTGGCATGTGAAGCACATCCATGATGCAAATTTTAATTGTTTTGCCTCTCGTTTTAACTCCCACAATAATGGACCCCATTTCGATGGCTTTGGCCATGCTATCATCACCCACTTGCATGGAGATATTACCTCGTAGGTATCGAATGCCACCCCATGTAAAGTCATGTGCTTTGTGACTCCCAAATCCATGATCCATTTGCAAACGTTGCTCGAATGCGTTCCATGTTGCATTACAAATGCGTATATGTCTTCCTCTTTTGCACTATTGGCATTCTCCCTCACTTTGTCCTTTGTTTCGTAGCAAACTGTACAATGTAGCCCAATTTGCCGCAATAAAAACATGTTTCCATGCCTTGCTGTAAAGGTGCATCGCCGGTTTTGCTTTGATACGACACCATCGCCTTTGGGCTCCATATCTTTGCGCTTTGATATTTCATGCATCAAACGTGCCGTTACGTAGTCCATCATCAATTCTTTCATTGGCACCGTCTCAAAACTAGGGATCAAATATTTGTACAAAGCTGGCAAACTTTCCAACAAAATCATGACAATGTCTACTTTCCGCATAAGTATCTCCAAACACATAAGTTGATCTGTAAGTTTTTACCTTGTTGACGTGGTCCAACAAATCGTCATCCTCTTCCATCTTGCATATGAAGAACTTGAGAGAAACGAAGTGGATATTGGACAAACTTTGTGTCTCGTGAATGTTGCGAAAGGTCTTCCAAGCTTTTGCTAGTCTTTTAAAACTCTTGATGTGTGCATGTTGGTTGTCCGCCAAGTTGAGGCCAATGATAGACATGGTTTTTTTCACGCGAGTTTGATACTGTCGTGTGAACCACCAAAGTGGTCCACCACTCCGTGGGGTCACTTTAGTTAGGATTTTAGTATTAAAAGTTAGGATCGATAGCGAATTAAGAGAAAAATTAGTTCATGTAGCGTTTAGGTCAAAAAGGGGAAGGAAATTTGTGAGCCCAAATTGACGCTCACATGTGTTGTTAACACTTGTAAAACATTACAAGTGGTGTTTTGTTGATTTATGATTATTCACAAAAATATAAAAAGAGTGAAGCTTGAAGAAAGCTAAGTTTGAAGCATTAGGCTTGTGTGGAGTGGATTTAAGTAGTATGAGGACATACCTTGGTAAAGTGTGGTAGGTAGAAAGCCAAGGTTAGTTAAATATTTGAATTAGGATCTTTGTTGATCAATTGAGGGAGGAAGGCTTAGGAGATTAGATGAGAGCCTACAAAGTAGGAGGAGAGTTCGAGGGCTTATCGTGAGCCTTGTGGATGGGATGAGTCCCTACTTAGAAGGAGAAGATTAAGGGGTTGTGATTGGAGGCTCTAATCCTCTCACCCTATCCTTATCTCATGCCCTCTCTCCCTCTCAAATTACTATATAATCCCTCATTCTTCCCTCACTCATCCTCTCTTTCCTTCGTGCTCCTTAAGCACCCAACGGGTTATAAGTGTGGGTGTGTGGGAAGCAAGATAGGAGCACATGTGTGTGCTTAGTTCTTAGGAGAAGAGCCAAGGCTATTTAACCTTGAAGAGGGATTGACCTCTTGTTAGAAGTAGATTGGGTTTAAGGAATTTGGAGTTTGATTGTAAACTTCAACTTGTTGCATTGAGATTCATATTGAAGTGAGAGAGTTCAAACTTGTTTAAACTTGTGGCATTTAGAGTGACTAGATTGTACTAGGTGCACTACTTGTAGTGTTTTATTAGTTATGAACTTGAGCAGAACTTTATAGTGAGAGATTTGTCAATTATGGATGATCAGAGTCTTCAATGGGTATGAAAATTTGAGGGATTGCTTATTATAAAATATGGGAGTTGTGGTAAAAATTTGAGAGCTTCAGTCATTGGGATGAAAGAGTTATTAAAAGTTGAAGGGGAGGGTGTCTAGGAACAAAGCAGCAAGGTTTGAAAATATGTATCTCTTAGAGGGTTATAGATATGGATACCAAATCTTGATACTACCTTCTGAACTTATATATCTATCTTGTGTCAAAATTTTAGATTGATTGGACGTAGGAGTTGGAAGTTATTAGAGTTTTAATGACCGGATGTTTTATCACAGCATTCATACTAAGTAGTTAGAGTTAGAATTTCATGCATAACTTTTGCATATGAACTCTGTTTGTGCCAAAATTTGGTGTGGAGATTTTTGATAAGGTACTTAACAAATATACCAAATTTCACTTGAAGAACATAAGTTGGGTGGGAGTTATACTATTCTGAAGTTTAGTAGGCAGACATTGATAGAGATTTACATCAAGAAGAACTTAGAGAAGGAAGGGCAAGGATAAGTATATAAGTATATAAAAAATTAGAACGAATTTGGAAGATTCCCGTCGGAGCCACCTCGACGACGGGGTAGCAACCTCGACCGGAAAAACCCCCGAGCTAAAATTTCGGGAGAGGGTTGAAAAATGGAACCGGTGGCGGAGGGGTCCAACCCTTTTGTGAAAGGGTTTAAAACCCCCCTCCTTCCACCTTGAAAAACTCCCTCTATTTCCCGATTATTGGGCGAAGCTCTACATCAATATAGTTAGAAAGAACTACTCTCTTTTTTCCTTAGAATTTGGGCGAAGCCCTACTTCAAGATAGTTAGGCAAAACTCCCTTTCAATTTGATTAGCGGGCGAAGCCCTACTTCAAGATAGTTAGGAGAATATCCTTTAGCATGCATTCTCAATGGCCTAAGAAAAAGGCTTGACAAACTCCTCTACTCTCTCTCCTAGTTAGAATGTGTGTTTATTAACATACCAACAAAATTCCTCCTTTCTTTTGTAGAGGTAGGTTGGATTGTAGAATTTTGAGTGAAGGCATTGTAGACCTCAGCTGCCAATGCCCTGAAGGCTTAGTTCAAAAGCTAGAACAAAATACTTATTATTTTTCTCTTATAGAGATTTCCTATAGCTATCTATAGCCATTTTCCATTTGTGATTTGGTTAAGATGACAATTAGTTATGGATTTTCAAAGATGGAGCAAAAAACCGGGTGGTCCTCTGGGTAGCGGCTACTGGATCAGACCTGCCAGTCCAATCAGAATTTAAATTCTAAAAAATTATATTTTTTCCAAGTAGAACTTTTGTTTAGCTTTCCAGAATTGCTTAGAACGTTTGATTTGAGTATGATTTGAATTAGATATGAATTTTTGAAGACGGGATACATAGTTTGAGAATTCTTGGTTGACTACTGCAATACAGAGGGTCTGCTGAATTCACTTTGGCTTAACTTGTTAATTTCACATTTTTATCACATAGATCTTTTTAATTCTTTCCAGAAATATATAGAACGTTTTATTTGAGCATGATTTGAATTAGATATGAATTTTTGAAGACGAGATACATAGTTTGAGAATTCTTTGTTGACTGCTGCAATACAAAGGGTCTGCTGAATTTGTATTGGCTTAACCTGCTGATGTCATAATTTTTCTAGTTAAAACTTGTTAATAGTTTTCCAATGGTATAAGGAAAGCCTAAATCCAAGTCGTAATGAATTCACTATGAATTTTTGAAGTTAGAAGTTAGATAGGTGGGTTGGAAGGATCGGTTGAATCGACCTCACACTTCCAACCCTCATAACTTTTGCATTTCTTATCCGTTTAAGGTGATTTTTAGATCGTTATAAAGATAATTAAGTGCACTAAGTAGATATATTATACTTAGGTCTAAATTACAGTGAAAAAAACAACACTTTGTATTTTTTATTGTTAACTAAGGTACGCTTCCTATCAAACTAGTTACAAGGGAGGCAAGATCGACGCTCGAAGTGGAGCAAGGAAAGAAGTAGCAGCTCGGCCTACATCAAGCCCAAATCAACCGAGGAGAATTGAGGTAAATTAACTAACCTTAGCTTTCCATTTAGGGTTGGAGGGAGCGCGGCGAAGGTACGCATTTCTAACCCACTCACCTATCTCGTAAGGTCAAGTGGTTTGACCACTTGACCGCCAAGGGGGTACCCAACTCCATTGTTTTTAGGGCCCCTTGGTATGTTTTGTGGTAGTAACTTTATTTATTAGCAAGTTTCGTATGTGGTGAAGTCGGGTTAATCACCGACACGACCACTCTGAATGTTGTTGATGGAAAGGTGGGGTTAATGGCCCACGAATCCATTATCATGTTGTTGGCCCCAAGGGTTGGAGGTGATGGCCCCAACCCTTGAAGATTTTGCAACAGGTTGAACACACAGGTTGCCCTATTCCCAAGTCCCATCAAGTTGAGTTTCATGGTCAAACCGTTTTTAATTAATTAATAACCAACAGAATTTGTACAACCCCCGTGGGCAAAAAACCAACCGGAAACTTAACTCGAAAGGTTGATACTACCCCCTCCGGCGGCAAAGATCGGAGAATATAAGTGTTAATCAATCTTCAAGAGACCCGCACAGGGCCTTGAAGGGTTCGGGTTAGGGCGTGCACCAACAGGTAGGTGGTGATGCCATAATTTATGAACTTAGTAATATAGACTTTGTGTAATCAACCTTAAACTAAGAAGGAAGATTGAGAAAGTGGGATTTAATCAAGGTCTCCCCGTTTAGAGAATTTAATTCATAACAAGTAAGGAATTAGAGGTGGCCAAGGTAAAAGGTAAGGTTATTTTATTCATTAGGGTTAGGTTGCCTTGATTCCAAGGCTGGTGCGTCTGCGCGTAGACTAGGATAGACTAGGCATTAGGTTAGAAAAAATAGATAATTCTCTGAAGCACTTATTAATCTAGGCACAACCTACCGGAAAGACACGACGCGATTAACAAATCCCTCCACAAATCTAAATACCCATAAAAAAAATCATAACATCCGGGTTCGGCTTGGGCACCTGCTAAGGCAGGCCAACCTCGCCGAAGGGCTTGTGCGGTACTTTTAGGCTCCCTCGGAGGGGGGTGCCCAAAAGCACCACATGTCGCAACCCTCGCTAGTTCCCCTTAACTATTTTGATTCATTTCTCCAACTCTAGAAAGGATTACAAGTACTATCCCTTCGCATTCCTCCATGCGAATGGTTAGCTTCCCATACCACGAACCTTTTTAGTCCATAAGAAGGGGACCAACCTTCCTAGCCTTTCATTTGGGACTCATCCCTTAATCAGTAACCAATTCTTAGATGTTAACTTCCATCTATGGAACTCCAATCTTATGTTGATCATCGTGTTGCCGGAGCAACACTACAACAACTCGAGCTATACTAAGCAATTATGCCCTCATATTGGGCCAATGCTCATGGAGGTCGTGCCATTCGGCCTCGGATGGGTTCGGCCACACCGCTCACCCATACAAGGCTCTAGGACTCTAGGCAAGGCCCCTACCCCACCGTCAAATAACCTTTTGTTTTTTTCCCAACACTTGGGTCAAGTAGACATTTTTCCTTAGCCGCTGGGGCTGGAAGCCCCCAGCAGCTTCAAAACACCAAAATTTCTTCATATATTCTCTGATTCTAACAATCGATCATTCCATCGTCATCTATGTTTCACGTAGATGCTGGTGAATTACTTATTTGCCCCATTTGGACAAGTATTGAGGAAGTTATGCTAGTTCAAAGCTTAGCAATCTTGGGAGCCACTCCCATGCCACTGCTATTCCAAGGCGTTGTCCCGGGATATAGCCCCACTCAAATTGCCATATTTTTTAGCTCACACCTCCAATTGAGGTGTCATGAGCATTCTAGAATTGGGATGCCATAAGCTACGCATAGCTTATGGCCTTGCCCTCATGCCTCCTAGTCTCCGTGGGTGGAAGGCGTTCCCAACACCCAGGGCCCTCACCTACACTAGGATCACTTGGGCCCTTTCACCAACGCTGTTTTAAGTCCCTGGTATCACTCCGGGGTCCCCCTTGTGCCCATGGTATTTTGGGCACTCCTCATGGAAAGGTATGCGATACTCACCTCCACCAACTGGAGTCAATGTCCTCATCAACTATATTTGAAGTCGGCACACCGATTCTCAAGTTGTCATCCTCTATGGTGCGGCATTGTGTTTACCTTAGGGCATGACCTCCACAATGCATCTTCTAATTTGGAATAGTCCCAAAGGTGTCATTCTAAGGTGGTTCATTAGCGGCCTTAGATCTCTCTTCCAAGGACCTAACCTACACTAGACCCACCGACTTTGGGACTCACTTGGGTTGCTCCTCCTTTGGGGCTCCCACCTTAGGCTCCACGAGCCGAACTTGACACATCTAGGCCGGACTTCAACGTTTTTACTAAGTTGACTCGGTTGCAACTCCAAGATGGTTTTCCATTGTTAAGCCACGTTCGATCGCACGGGGGTGATGCCAAATCCCGCCCGACTCGGTTCCCACTTTGCCTTTTTGAGACTTGGGTTCATGACTCTCATGCCCCAACTTTCGTTAATTTGCGGGTAGCACTTTTATGAGCACTCGTCATCACCTTGCCCCCGCCCGGACAAGCCCATGCCTAAGAGGTTTCTTAGTTTTATCCAAGGCGCTTCCAAGCCATTGCCCCCAATTACTTGGCTTATCCAACCTAGTTTGGCATATATATTCTTCTTCTTCCACTAACCAAATACAAGTACAAGAGTAGGGCCTCATCTCATATTTTTCTCTTTGCACCATTAAAGTTAAACTTTATTGCCTCAAGCCAAAGAACAATTACATGTTGTGGATGGCATTGCTTCGAAGCTAAGTATGCTACTAGCGTCTCTCCCCCACTAAATGAGATTGATGTCCTCATCAATGCCTATGCTCCTTTTTATTGGAGCCCTAGTCCTAGTTTCTTTCAAATTGCTCCACCAATTCCTTGGCGTTCACCATGTCTCTTGCCGCTACCCAAATGGTTTTTCTCACATTGTATCCTTGCCATTTCACCAAATATTCCTTTGCATTTTTCTTACATGGGCTTCCTACACTTGAGGATGCCCTCTACCTCATATTCCAAATGACCTCCTACAAGGTCGGAAGGTGGCTTAATCATTTGCTTGTGATCGGGCCACAAGGTGTTTTCCTTAAGTGGTTTTAATAATGAAACATGGAATGTGGCATGCATTTTGATTTCGGGCGGTAACTCCAACTTATACATGTTCTTGAACACTCGTTCCTCGATGGGAAACGTAGCTCCAACTTTGGACATGAATTTTGGAGTGAGGCCTTCGGGCAAGATTAAGTTGTTCACATTCAACAACACCTTTGGCCCACCTCATACTCCAGTTGACGTTTTCCGGCATTGATTTGCTCTTTGTAGCACTTTCGGGTTTCCTCCACCAACAACTTGGTCATCTCTAAGACTTGTTCATGCTTCTTGGCCAAATCCTCACCATCTTGGTTGAACTTTAGTGTTGAATGTGCCCCCTCGAGAGCTAGGTTAGTAGGTTGGAGTGCACTCCATAAGCCACCATGAAAGATGACCCCTTGGTCACTAAATGCATGGCTACATTGCAACTAAACTCCACTCGACCCACATAGTCCACCCAATCTCCTTGGTCCGCCCCCACCAAGTTCCTCAAGTATTGCTTCAAGACTCCATTCACACGCTCCGTTTTCCCATCCATTTGGGAATGGAAGGCCGTGCTAAACCTTAGTTTCCCATCCATTTGGGAATGGAAGGCCATGCATCTAAAATGCAAGTTGTGATCTTTGGATCTCCATCTGACACAATCACTCTTGGCAACATGTGGTGCCTTCACCATCCTTTGAGAAAAGGCTATGCGGTCTCTAACATGGTTGAGCTCCCCACAATTGGCACCATGTGTGCCAACTTGGCAAACCACTCTACCATCACCATGATGGCATCATTCCCTTGTGATTCTAGCAAACTTATGATCAAGTCCATGCACATACTATGCCATGCCCCTTCGAGATAGGCAACGGTTGCAAGAGGCCGTTTTGCTTTTGGTAAGAGGTTTGGTTCATTTGGCATCCACCCAAACCTTCACAAAATGGGCCATATCATCCTTCATGACCGGCCGATGGTACCTCCTTAACACCACTCTATGGTGGTTTTTTCTTTCTCTATGGCTGGCAATGGGACTATCATATTTTTCCTTGATAACCAATAGCCTCAATTTGCCTTGTGGGATATACACTCGACTTTGCTTATACTTGAGCAATTCGTCCACCAACATGACCTCTTTGAACACCTTGACCTTGTGAAGCTCACCTAGAAGCCTTTGTGCTTCGGGCAGTTAATGTACCCCTCCCTCATCTTGCATCACAAGTTTCCTTCACCGGTAACCATTAACCACAAGATTTAGATGGTGCTCATTGCTTGGGACTCTTCCCATCTACTTAGCGCATCCGGCACCACATCGTCATGGCCCGGTTTGTGGATCAAATCCACCTTCATAAGCACCAAAGTATCATTCCACCGCAATGGTTTGGCGCCCATTTACACTTGTGTCTCAAAATAATTCAAGGACACACTGTCCATATACACCTTGGTCTTGGGCAACCCCAAATCGTGTTGCTACATCTCCAAGTCATGCACTACGGCGAAAAGTTCTTTCTCATGAGTTGGCCGTCTCTTTTGCCAGCCATCGAGCTTCATGCTCCCATATGCAATGGCCATCCATCTTGCATCAACACCCGCCAATGGCAAAGTCACTCGCCCCCATATGCACCTCAAAAGGTTTGTCAAGCTCCGCAAATTTGAGCACATGTGGCAAAGACAACTTGCTTTTGAAATCCCAAAGGCATGGTGACAAGGCTCATCCCATTCTTGGCTCTCAGATACCTCCAACGCTCCACTCTCCATATCGCCATCTCCTCAAGATCCACTCCACAACCTCAAAGCAATCAGATCTCTAGGCATTTCACTTGCATGGTGGGCCCATAACCTATTGGATCTCAATAGGACTAGAAACCATATGAACCACTAGGGTTGAAGCACAAATTTGTCATTTGCTGAATGAAAGTGGCCTTCGGATGCGTCACATGGGTTGTGAAACCATATGAACAACTAGGGTTGAAGCACAAATTTTGTGATTTATTGAATGAATGAGGCCTTCGGATGCTTGTGGATTGTGAAACCATATGAACCACTAAGGTTGAAGCACAAGTATGTGATCTATTGAATGAAAGTGGCCTTCCGATGCGTGTGGGTTGTCAAACCATATGAACCACTAAGGTTGAAGTACAAATTTGTGATTTATTGAATGAAAGTGGCCTTCGGATGCTTGTGGATTATGAAACCATATGAACCACTAAGGTTGAAGCACAAGTATGTGATCTATTGAATGAAAGTGGCCTTCGGATGCGTGTGGATTGTGAAACCATATGAACCACTAAGGTTGAAGCACAAATTTTGTGATTTGTTGAATGAAAGTGGCCTTCGGATGCGTGACATGGGTTGTAAAACCATATGAACAACTAGGGTTGAAGCACAAATTTGTGATTTATTGAATGAAAGTGGCCTTCTGATGCGAGTGGATTGTGAAACCATATGAACCACTAGGGTTGAAGCACAAATTTGTGATTTATTGAATGAAAGTGGCCTTCGGATGTGTGACATGGGTTGTGAAACCATATGAACCTCTAGGGTTGAAGCACAAATTTGTGATTTATTGAATGAAAGTGGCCTTTTGATGCGTGTGGATTTTGAAACCATATGAACCACTAAGGTTGAAGCACAAATTTGTGATTTATTGAATGAAAGTGGCCTTCGGAGGCATGATATGGGTTGTGAAATCATATGAACCACTAAGGTTGAAGCACGAATTTGTGATTTATTGAATGAAAGTGGCTTTCGGATGCGTGTGGGTTGTGAAACCATATGAACCACTAGGGTTGAAGCACAAATTTTTGATTTGCTGAATGAAAGTGGCCTTCGGATGCGTCACATGGGTTGTGAAACCATATGAACAACTAGGGTTGAAGCACAAATTTTGTGATTTATTGAATGAAAGAGGCCTTCGGATGCTGGTGGATTGTGAAACCATATGAACCACTAAGGTTGAAGCAAAAGTATGTGATCTATTGAATGAAAGTGGCCTTCGGATGCGTGACATGGGTTGTGAAACCATATGAACCTGTAGGGTTGAAGCACAAATTTGAGATTTATTGAATGAAAGTGGCCTTCTGATGCGAGTGGATTGTGAAACCATATGAACGACTAAGGTTGAAGCACAAATTTGTGATTTATTGAATGAAAGTGGCCTTCGGAGGCATGACATGGGTTGTGAAACCATATGAATCACTAAGGTTGAAGCACAAATTTGTGATTTGTTGAATGAAAGTGGCCTTTTGATGCGTGTGGATTGTGAAACCATATGACCAACTAAGGTTGAAGCACAAATTTGTGATTTGCTGAATGAAAGTGGCCTTCGGATGCGTAACATGGGTTGTGAAACGATATGAACCTGTATGGTTGAAGCACAAATTTGTGATTTATTGAATGAAAGAGGCCATCGGATGCTTGTGGATTCTGAAACCATATGAACCACTAAGGTTGAAGCACATATTTGTGATTTGCTGAATGAAAGTGGCCTTCGAATGCGTGACATGGGTTGTGAAACGATATGAACCTCTGGGGTTGAAGCACAAATTTGTGATTTATTGAATGAAAGTGGCCTTCGGATGCGTGTGGGTTGTGAAACCATATGATCCACTAAGGTTGAAGCACAAATTTGTGATTTGTTGAATGCAAGTTGCCTTCGGATGCGTGACATGGATTGTGAAACCATATAAGCAACTAGGGTTGAAGCACAAATTTGTGATTTATTGAATGAAAGTGGCCTTCTAATGCGTGTGGATTGTGAAACCATATGAACCTCTAGGGTTGAAGCACAAATTTGTGATTTATTGAATGAAAGTGGCCTTCTGATGCGAGTGGATTGTAAAACCACATGAACGACTAAGGTTGAAGCACAAATTTCTGATTTATTGAATGAAAGTGGCCTTCGGAGGCATGACATGGGTTGTAAAACCATATGAACCACTAAGGTTGAAGCACAAATTTGTGATTTGTTGAATGAAAGTGGCCTTCGGATGCGTGACATGGGTTGTAAAACCATATGAACAACTAGGGTTGAAGCACAAATTTGTGATTTATTGAATGAAAGTGGCCTTCTGATGCGAGTGGATTGTGAAACCATATGAACCACTAGGGTTGAAGCACGAATTTGTGATTTATTGAATGAAAGTGGCCTTCGGATGCGTGACATGGGTTGTGAAACCATATGAACCTCTAGGGTTGAAGCACAAATTTGTCATTTATTGAATGAAAGTGGCCTTTTGATGCGTGTGGATTGTGAAACCATATGAACCACTAAGGTTGAAGCACAAATTTGTGATTTATTGAATGAAAGTGGCTTGGAGGCATGATATGGGTTGTGAAACCATATGAACCACTAGGGTTGAAGCACAAATTTGTGATTTATTGAATGAAAGTGGCCTTGGGATGCGTGTGGATTATGAAACCATATAAACCTCTAGGGTTGAAGCACAAATTTGTGATTTATTGAATGAAAGTGGCCTTTTGATGCGTGTGGATTGTCAAACCATATGAACCACTAAGGTTGAAGGACAAATTTGTGATTTATTGAATGAAAGTGGCCTTCGGAGGCATGACATGGGTTGTGAAACCATATGAACCACTAAGGTTGAAGCACAAATTTGTGATTTATTGAATGAAAGTGGCCTTCAGATGCGTGTGGGTTGTGAAACCATATAAACCACTAGGGTTGAAGCACAAATTTGTGATTTATTGAATGAAAGTGGCCTTGGGATGCGTGACATGGGTTGTGAAACCATATCAACCTTAGAGGTTCATATTGTTTTAAAATCCACACGCATCAGAAGGCCACTTTCATTCAATAAATCACAAATTTGTGCTTCAACCTTAGTGGTTCATATGGTTTCACAACCCATGTGATGCCTCCGAAGGCCACTTTCATTCACTAAATCACAAATTCGTGCTTCAACCTTAGAGGTTCATATTGTTTTAAAATCCACACGCATCAGAAGGCCACTTTCATTCAATAAATCACAAATTTGTGCTTCAACCTTAGTGGTTCATATGGTTTCACAACCCATTTGATGCCTCCGAAGGCCACTTTCATTCAATAAATCACAAATTTGTGCTTCAACCTTAGAGGTTCATATTGTTTTAAAATCCACACGCATCAGAAGGCCACTTTCATTCAATAAATCACAAATTTGTGCTTCAATGCTAGAGGTTCATATGGTTTCACAATCCACACGCATCAGAAGGCCACTTTCATTCAATAAATCACAAATTTGTGCTTCAACTCTAAAGGGTCATATGGTTTCACAATCCACACGCATCAAAAGGCCACTTTCATTCAATAAATCACAAATTTGTGCTTCAACCCTAGTTGTTCATATGGTTTCCCAACCCATGTCATGCATCCGAAGGCCACTTTCATTCAACAAATCACAAATTTGTGCTTCAACCCTAGTTGTTCATATGGTTTCCCAACCCATGTCATGCATCCGAAGGCCACTTTCATTCAACAAATCACAAATTTGTGCTTCAACCCTAGTGGTTCATATGGTTTCACAACCCACACGCATCCGAAAGCCAATTTCATTCAATAAATCACATACTTGTGCTTCAACCTTAGTGGTTCATATGGTTTCACAACCCATGTCACGCATCCGAAGGCCACTTTCATTCAATAAATCACAAATTTGTGCTTCAAGCCTAGTGGTTCATATGGTTTCAGAACCCACACGCATCCGAAAGCTACTTTCATTCAATAAATCACAAATTTGTGCTTCAACCTTAGTGGTTCATATGGTTTCACAACCCATGCGATGCCTCCGAAGGCCACTTTCATTCAATAAATCACAAATTTGTGCTTCAACCTTAGTGGTTCATATGGTTTCAAAATCCACACGCATCAGAAGGCCACTTTCTTTCAATAGATCACAAATTTGTGCTTCAACCCTAGTGGTTCATATGGTTTCACAACCCACTTGCATCCGAAAGCCACTTTCATTCAATAAATCACATACTTGTGCTTCAACCTTAGTGGTTCATATGGTTTCACAACCTATGTCACGCAACCAAAGGCCACTTTCATTCAATAAATCACAAATTTGTGCTTCAACGCTAGAGGTTCATATGGTTTCACAATCCACACGCATCAGAAGGCCACTTTCATTCAATAAATCACAAATTTATGCTTCAACCTTAGTGGTTCATATGGTTTCAAAATCCACACGCTTCAGAAGGCCACTTTCATTCAATAAATCACAAATTTGTGCTTCAATGCTAGAGGTTCATATGGTTTCACAATCCACACGCATCAGAAGGCCACTTTCATTCAATAAATCACAAATTTGTGCTTCAACTCTAAAGGGTCATATGGTTTCACAATCCACACGCATCAAAAGGCCACTTTCATTCAATAAATCACAAATTTGTGCTTCAACCCTCGTGGTTCACATGGTTTCACAATCCACACGCATCAGAAGGCCACTTTCATAAAATAAATCATAAATTTGTGCTTCAACCCTAGTTGTTCATATCGTTTCACAACCCATGTCACGCATCCGAAGCCCACTTTCATTCAATAAATCACAAATTTGTGCTTCGACCTTAGTGGTTCATATGGTTTCACAACCCACACGCATCCGAAAGCCACTTTCATTCAATAAATCACATACTTGTGCTTCAACCTTAGTGGTTCATATAGTTTCACAACCTATGTCACGCATCCGAAGGCCACTTTCATTCATTAAATCACAAATTTGTGCTTCAACGCTAGAGGTTCATATGGTTTCACAATCCACACGCATCAGAAGGCCACTTTCATTCAATAAATCACAAATTTATGCTTCAACCTTAGTGGTTCATATGGTTTCAAAATCCACACGCTTCAGAAGGCCACTTTCATTCAATAAATCACAAATTTGTGCTTCAATGCTAGAGGTTCATATGGTTTCACAATCCACACGCATCAGAAGGCCACTTTCATTCAATAAATCACAAATTTGTGCTTCAACTCTAAAGGGTCATATGGTTTCACAATCCACACGCATCAAAAGGCCACTTTCATTCAATAAATCAAAAATTTGTGCTTCAACCCTAGTGGTTCATATGGTTTCACAACCCACACGCATCCGAAGGCCACTTTCATAAAATAAATCACAAATTTGTGCTTCAACCGTAGTTGTTCATATGGTTTCACAACCCATGTCACGCATCCGAAAGCCACTTTCATTCAATAAATCACAAATTTGTGGTTCAACCCTAGTGGTTCATATGGTTTCACAATCCACACGCATCAGAAGGCCACTTTCATAAAATAAATCACAAATTTGTGCTTCAACCCTAGAGGTTCATATGGTTTCCCAATCCACACGCATCAAAAGGCCACTTTCATTCAATAAATCACAAATTTGTGCTTCAACCCTAGTGGTTCATATGGTTTCACAACCCACACGCATCCGAAGGCCACTTTCATTCAATAAATCACAAATTTGTGCTTCAACCCTAGTGGTTCATATGGTTTCACAATCCACACGCATCAAAAGGCCACTTTCATTCAATAAATCACAAATTTGTGCTTCAACTCTCGTGGTTCATATGGTTTCACAATCCACACGCATCAGAAGGCCACTTTCATTCAGTAAATCACAAATTTGTGCTTCAACCCTAGAGATTCATATGGTTTCCCAATCCACACGCATCAAAAGGCCACTTTCATTCAATAAATCACAAATTTGTGCTTCAACCCTAGAGGTTCATATGGTTTCACAATCCACACGCATCAGAAGGCCACTTTCATAAAATAAATCATAAATTTGTGCTTCAACCCTAGTTGTTCATATCGTTTCACAACCCATGTCACGCATCCGAAGCCCACTTTCATTCAATAAATCACAAATTTGTGCTTCGACCTTAGTGGTTCATATGGTTTCACAACCCACACGCATCCGAAAGCCACTTTCATTCAATAAATCACATACTTGTGCTTCAACCTTAGTGGTTCATATAGTTTCACAACCTATGTCACGCATCCGAAGGCCACTTTCATTCATTAAATCACAAATTTGTGCTTCAACGCTAGAGGTTCATATGGTTTCACAATCCACACGCATCCGAAGGCCACTTTCATTCAATAAATCACAAATTTGTGCTTCAACCCTAGTGGTTCATATGGTTTCACAATCCACACGCATCAAAAGGCCACTTTCATTCAATAAATCACAAATTTGTGCTTCAACCCTAGTTGTTCATATGGTTTCCCAACCCATGTCATGCATCCGAAGGCCACTTTCATTCAACAAATCACAAATTTGTGCTTCAACCCTAGTTGTTCATATCGTTTCACAACCCATGTCACGCATCCGAAGCCCACTTTCATTCAATAAATCACAAATTTGTGCTTCGACCTTAGTGGTTCCTATGGTTTCACAACCCACACGCATCCGAAAGCCACTTTCATTCAATAAATCACATACTTGTGCTTCAACCTTAGTGGTTCATATAGTTTCACAACCTATGTCACGCATCCGAAGGCCACTTTCATAAAATAAATCACAAATTTGTGCTTCAACCGTAGTTGTTTATATGGTTTCACAACCCATGTCACGCATCCGAAAGCCACTTTCATTCAATATATCACAAATTTGTGCTTCAACCCTAGTGGTTCATATGGTTTCACAATCCACACGCATCAGAAGGCCACTTTCATAAAATAAATCACAAATTTGTGCTTCAACCCTAGAGGTTCATATGGTTTCCCAATCCACACGCATCAAAAGGCCACTTTCATTCAATAAATCACAAATTTGTGCTTCAACCCTAGTGGTTCATATGGTTTCACAACCCACACGCATCAGAAGGCCACTTTCATTAAATAAATCACAAATTTGTGCTTCAACCGTAGTTGTTCATATGGTTTCACAACCCATGTCACGCATCCGAAAGCCACTTTCATTCAATAAATCACAAATTTGTGCTTCAACCCTAGTGGTTCATATGGTTTCACAACCCACACGCATCCGAAGGCCACTTTCATAAAATAAATCACAAATTTGTGCTTCAACCGTAGTTGTTCATATGGTTTCACAACCCATGTCACGCATCCGAAAGCCACTTTCATTCAATAAATCACAAATTTGTGCTTCAACCCTAGTGGTTCATATGGTTTCACAATCCACACGCATCAGAAGGCCACTTTCATAAAATAAATCACAAATTTGTGCTTCAACCCTAGAGGTTCATATGGTTTCCCAATCCACACGCATCAAAAGGCCACTTTCATTCAATAAATCACAAATTTGTGCTTCAACCCTAGTGGTTCATATGGTTTCACAACCCACACGCATCCGAAGGCCACTTTCATTAAATAAATCACAAATTTGTGCTTCAACCCTAGTGGTTCATATGGTTTCACAATCCACACGCATCAAAAGGCCACTTTCATTCAATAAATCACAAATTTGTGCTTCAACTCTCGTGGTTCATATGGTTTCACAATCCACACGCATCAGAAGGCCACTTTCATTCAGTAAATCACAAATTTGTGCTTCAACCCTAGAGATTCATATGGTTTCCCAATCCACACGCATCAAAAGGCCACTTTTATTCAATAAATCACAAATTTGTGCTTCAACCCTAGAGGTTCATATGGTTTCACAATCCACACGCATCAGAAGGCCACTTTCATAAAATAAATCATAAATTTGTGCTTCAAACCTAGTTGTTCATATCGTTTCACAACCCATGTCACGCATCCGAAGCCCACTTTCATTCAATAAATCACAAATTTGTGCTTCGACCTTAGTGGTTCATATGGTTTCACAACCCACACGCATCCGAAAGCCACTTTCATTCAATAAATCACATACTTGTGCTTCAACCTTAGTGGTTCATATAGTTTCACAACCTATGTCACGCATTCGAAGGCCACTTTCATTCAATAAATCACAAATTTGTGCTTCAACGCTAGAGGTTCATATGGTCTCACAATCCACACGCATCAGAAGGCCACTTTCATTCAATAAATCACAAATTTGTGCTTCAACCCTAGTTGTTCATATGGTTTCCCCACCCATGTCATGCATCCGAAGGCCACTTTCATTCAACAAATCACAAATTTGTGCTTCAACCCTAGTTGTTCATATGGTTTCCCAACCCATGTCATGCATCCGAAGGCCACTTTCATTCAACAAATCACAAATTTGTGCTTCAACCCTAGTGGTTCATATGGTTTCACAACCCAAACGCATCCGAAAGCCACTTTCATTCAATAAATCACATACTTGTGCTTCAACCTTAGTGGTTCATATGGTTTCACAACCCATGTCACGCATCCGAAGGCCACTTTCATTCAATAAATCACAAAGTTGTGCTTCAAGCCTAGTGGTTCATATGGTTTCAGAACCCACACGCATCCGAAAGCTACTTTCATTCAATAAATCACAAATTTGTGCTTCAACCTTAGTGGTTCATATGGTTTCACAACCCATGTGATGCCTCCGAATGCCACTTTCATTCAATAAATCACAAATTTGTGCTTCAACCTTAGTGGTTCATATGGTTTCAAAATCCACACACATCAGAAGGCCACTTTCTTTCAATAGATCACAAATTTGTGCTTCAACCCTAGTGGTTCATATGGTTCCACAACCCACTTGCATCCGAAAGCCACTTTCATTCAATAAATCACATACTTGTGCTTCAACCTTAGTGGTTCATATGGTTTCACAACCTATGTCACGCATTCGAAGGCCACTTTCATTCAATAAATCACAAATTTGTGCTTCAACGCTGGAGGTTCATATGGTCTCACAATCCACACGCATCAGAAGGCCACTTTCATTCAATAAATCACAAATTTGTGCTTCAAGCCTAAAGGTTCATATGGTTTCACAATCCATACGCAACAAAAGGCCACTTTCATTCAATAAATCACAAATTTTTCCTTCAACCCTAGTTGTTCATATTGTTTCTCAACCCATGTCATGCATCCGAAGGCCACTTTCATTCAACAAATCACAAATATGTGCTTCAACCCTAGTGGTTTATATGGTTTCACAACCCACACGCATCCGAAAGCCACTTTCATTCAATAAATCACATACTTGTGCTTCAACCCTAGTGGTTCATATGGTTTCACAACCCATCTCACGCATCCGAAGGCCACTTTCATTCAATAAATCACAAATTTGTGCTTCAAGCCTAGTGGTTCATATGGTTTCAGAACCCACACGCATCCGAAAGCCACTTTCATTCAATAAATCACATACTTGTGCTTCAACCTTAGTGGTTCATATAGTTTCACAACCTATGTCACGCATCCGAAGGCCACTTTCATAAAATAAATCACAAATTTGTGCTTCAACCGTAGTTGTTCATATGGTTTCACAACCCATGTCACGCATCCGAAGCCCACTTTCATTCAATAAATCACAAATTTGTGCTTCGACCTTAGTGGTTCATATGGTTTCACAACCCACACGCATCCGAAAGCCACTTTCATTCAATAAATCACATACTTGTGCTTCAACCTTAGTGGTTCATATAGTTTCACAACCTATGTCACGCATCCGAAGGCCACTTTCATAAAATAAATCACAAATTTGTGCTTCAACCGTAGTTGTTCATATGGTTTCACAACCCATGTCACGCATCCGAAGGCCACTTTCATTCAATAAATCACAAATTTGTGCTTCAACCCTAGAGGTTCATATGGTTTCACAATCCACACGCATCAGAAGGCCACTTTCATAAAATAAATCATAAATTTGTGCTTCAACCCTAGTTGTTCATATCGTTTCACAACCCATGTCACGCATCCGAAGCCCACTTTCATTCAATAAATCACAAATTTGTGCTTCGACCTTAGTGGTTCATATGGTTTCACAACCCACACGCATCCGAAAGCCACTTTCATTCAATAAATCACATACTTGTGCTTCAACCTTAGTGGTTCATATAGTTTCACAACCTATGTCACGCATCCGAAGGCCACTTTCATTCATTAAATCACAAATTTGTGCTTCAACGCTAGAGGTTCATATGGTTTCACAATCCACACGCATCCGAAGGCCACTTTCATTCAATAAATCACAAATTTGTGCTTCAACCCTAGTGGTTCATATGGTTTCACAATCCACACGCATCAAAAGGCCACTTTCATTCAATAAATCACAAATTTGTGCTTCAACCCTAGTTGTTCATATGGTTTCCCAACCCATGTCATGCATCCGAAGGCCACTTTCATTCAACAAATCACAAATTTGTGCTTCAACCCTAGTTGTTCATATCGTTTCACAACCCATGTCACGCATCCGAAGCCCACTTTCATTCAATAAATCACAAATTTGTGCTTCGACCTTAGTGGTTCCTATGGTTTCACAACCCACACGCATCCGAAAGCCACTTTCATTCAATAAATCACATACTTGTGCTTCAACCTTAGTGGTTCATATAGTTTCACAACCTATGTCACGCATCCGAAGGCCACTTTCATAAAATAAATCACAAATTTGTGCTTCAACCGTAGTTGTTTATATGGTTTCACAACCCATGTCACGCATCCGAAAGCCACTTTCATTCAATATATCACAAATTTGTGCTTCAACCCTAGTGGTTCATATGGTTTCACAATCCACACGCATCAGAAGGCCACTTTCATAAAATAAATCACAAATTTGTGCTTCAACCCTAGAGGTTCATATGGTTTCCCAATCCACACGCATCAAAAGGCCACTTTCATTCAATAAATCACAAATTTGTGCTTCAACCCTAGTGGTTCATATGGTTTCACAACCCACACGCATCAGAAGGCCACTTTCATTAAATAAATCACAAATTTGTGCTTCAACCGTAGTTGTTCATATGGTTTCACAACCCATGTCACGCATCCGAAAGCCACTTTCATTCAATAAATCACAAATTTGTGCTTCAACCCTAGTGGTTCATATGGTTTCACAACCCACACGCATCCGAAGGCCACTTTCATAAAATAAATCACAAATTTGTGCTTCAACCGTAGTTGTTCATATGGTTTCACAACCCATGTCACGCATCCGAAAGCCACTTTCATTCAATAAATCACAAATTTGTGCTTCAACCCTAGTGGTTCATATGGTTTCACAATCCACACGCATCAGAAGGCCACTTTCATAAAATAAATCACAAATTTGTGCTTCAACCCTAGAGGTTCATATGGTTTCCCAATCCACACGCATCAAAAGGCCACTTTCATTCAATAAATCACAAATTTGTGCTTCAACCCTAGTGGTTCATATGGTTTCACAACCCACACGCATCCGAAGGCCACTTTCATTAAATAAATCACAAATTTGTGCTTCAACCCTAGTGGTTCATATGGTTTCACAATCCACACGCATCAAAAGGCCACTTTCATTCAATAAATCACAAATTTGTGCTTCAACTCTCGTGGTTCATATGGTTTCACAATCCACACGCATCAGAAGGCCACTTTCATTCAGTAAATCACAAATTTGTGCTTCAACCCTAGAGATTCATATGGTTTCCCAATCCACACGCATCAAAAGGCCACTTTTATTCAATAAATCACAAATTTGTGCTTCAACCCTAGAGGTTCATATGGTTTCACAATCCACACGCATCAGAAGGCCACTTTCATAAAATAAATCATAAATTTGTGCTTCAAACCTAGTTGTTCATATCGTTTCACAACCCATGTCACGCATCCGAAGCCCACTTTCATTCAATAAATCACAAATTTGTGCTTCGACCTTAGTGGTTCATATGGTTTCACAACCCACACGCATCCGAAAGCCACTTTCATTCAATAAATCACATACTTGTGCTTCAACCTTAGTGGTTCATATAGTTTCACAACCTATGTCACGCATTCGAAGGCCACTTTCATTCAATAAATCACAAATTTGTGCTTCAACGCTAGAGGTTCATATGGTCTCACAATCCACACGCATCAGAAGGCCACTTTCATTCAATAAATCACAAATTTGTGCTTCAACCCTAGTTGTTCATATGGTTTCCCCACCCATGTCATGCATCCGAAGGCCACTTTCATTCAACAAATCACAAATTTGTGCTTCAACCCTAGTTGTTCATATGGTTTCCCAACCCATGTCATGCATCCGAAGGCCACTTTCATTCAACAAATCACAAATTTGTGCTTCAACCCTAGTGGTTCATATGGTTTCACAACCCAAACGCATCCGAAAGCCACTTTCATTCAATAAATCACATACTTGTGCTTCAACCTTAGTGGTTCATATGGTTTCACAACCCATGTCACGCATCCGAAGGCCACTTTCATTCAATAAATCACAAAGTTGTGCTTCAAGCCTAGTGGTTCATATGGTTTCAGAACCCACACGCATCCGAAAGCTACTTTCATTCAATAAATCACAAATTTGTGCTTCAACCTTAGTGGTTCATATGGTTTCACAACCCATGTGATGCCTCCGAATGCCACTTTCATTCAATAAATCACAAATTTGTGCTTCAACCTTAGTGGTTCATATGGTTTCAAAATCCACACACATCAGAAGGCCACTTTCTTTCAATAGATCACAAATTTGTGCTTCAACCCTAGTGGTTCATATGGTTCCACAACCCACTTGCATCCGAAAGCCACTTTCATTCAATAAATCACATACTTGTGCTTCAACCTTAGTGGTTCATATGGTTTCACAACCTATGTCACGCATTCGAAGGCCACTTTCATTCAATAAATCACAAATTTGTGCTTCAACGCTGGAGGTTCATATGGTCTCACAATCCACACGCATCAGAAGGCCACTTTCATTCAATAAATCACAAATTTGTGCTTCAAGCCTAAAGGTTCATATGGTTTCACAATCCATACGCAACAAAAGGCCACTTTCATTCAATAAATCACAAATTTTTCCTTCAACCCTAGTTGTTCATATTGTTTCTCAACCCATGTCATGCATCCGAAGGCCACTTTCATTCAACAAATCACAAATATGTGCTTCAACCCTAGTGGTTTATATGGTTTCACAACCCACACGCATCCGAAAGCCACTTTCATTCAATAAATCACATACTTGTGCTTCAACCCTAGTGGTTCATATGGTTTCACAACCCATCTCACGCATCCGAAGGCCACTTTCATTCAATAAATCACAAATTTGTGCTTCAAGCCTAGTGGTTCATATGGTTTCAGAACCCACACGCATCCGAAAGCCACTTTCATTCAATAAATCACATACTTGTGCTTCAACCTTAGTGGTTCATATAGTTTCACAACCTATGTCACGCATCCGAAGGCCACTTTCATAAAATAAATCACAAATTTGTGCTTCAACCGTAGTTGTTCATATGGTTTCACAACCCATGTCACGCATCCGAAGCCCACTTTCATTCAATAAATCACAAATTTGTGCTTCGACCTTAGTGGTTCATATGGTTTCACAACCCACACGCATCCGAAAGCCACTTTCATTCAATAAATCACATACTTGTGCTTCAACCTTAGTGGTTCATATAGTTTCACAACCTATGTCACGCATCCGAAGGCCACTTTCATAAAATAAATCACAAATTTGTGCTTCAACCGTAGTTGTTCATATGGTTTCACAACCCATGTCACGCATCCGAAGGCCACTTTCATTCAATAAATCACAAATTTGTGCTTCAACCCTAGTGGTTCATATGGTTTCACAATCCACACGCATCAGAAGGCCACTTTCATAAAATAAATCACAAATTTGTGCTTCAACCCTAGAGGTTCATATGGTTTCCCAATCCACACGCATCAAAAGGCCACTTTCATTCAATAAATCACAAATTTGTGCTTCAACCCTAGTGGTTCATATGGTTTCACAACCCACACGCATCAGAAGGCCACTTTCATTAAATAAATCACAAATTTGTGCTTCAACCGTAGGTGTTCATATGGTTTCACAACCCATGTCACGCATCCGAAAGCCACTTTCATTCAATAAATCAAAAATTTGTGCTTCAACCCTAGTGGTTCATATGGTTTCACAACCCACACGCATCCGAAGGCCACTTTCATAAAATAAATCACAAATTTGTGCTTCAACCGTAGTTGTTCATATGGTTTCACAACCCATGTCACGCATCCGAAAGCCACTTTCATTCAATAAATCACAAATTTGTGGTTCAACCCTAGTGGTTCATATGGTTTCACAATCCACACGCATCAGAAGGCCACTTTCATAAAATAAATCACAAATTTGTGCTTCAACCCTAGAGGTTCATATGGTTTCCCAATCCACACGCATCAAAAGGCCACTTTCATTCAATAAATCACAAATTTGTGCTTCAACCCTAGTGGTTCATATGGTTTCACAACCCACACGCATCCGAAGGCCACTTTCATCCAATAAATCACAAATTTGTGCTTCAACCCTAGTGGTTCATATGGTTTCACAATCCACACGCATCAAAAGGCCACTTTCATTCAATAAATCACAAATTTGTGCTTCAACTCTCGTGGTTCATATGGTTTCACAATCCACACGCATCAGAAGGCCACTTTCATTCAGTAAATCACAAATTTGTGCTTCAACCCTAGAGATTCATATGGTTTCCCAATCCACACGCATCAAAAGGCCACTTTCATTCAATAAATCACAAATTTGTGCTTCAACCCTAGAGGTTCATATGGTTTCACAATCCACACGCATCAGAAGGCCACTTTCATAAAATAAATCATAAATTTGTGCTTCAACCCTAGTTGTTCATATCGTTTCACAACCCATGTCACGCATCCGAAGCCCACTTTCATTCAATAAATCACAAATTTGTGCTTCGACCTTAGTGGTTCATATGGTTTCACAACCCACACGCATCCGAAAGCCACTTTCATTCAATAAATCACATACTTGTGCTTCAACCTTAGTGGTTCATATAGTTTCACAACCTATGTCACGCATCCGAAGGCCACTTTCATTCATTAAATCACAAATTTGTGCTTCAACGCTAGAGGTTCATATGGTTTCACAATCCACACGCATCCGAAGGCCACTTTCATTCAATAAATCACAAATTTGTGCTTCAACCCTAGTGGTTCATATGGTTTCACAATCCACACGCATCAAAAGGCCACTTTCATTCAATAAATCACAAATTTGTGCTTCAACCCTAGTTGTTCATATGGTTTCCCAACCCATGTCATGCATCCGAAGGCCACTTTCATTCAACAAATCACAAATTTGTGCTTCAACCCTAGTTGTTCATATCGTTTCACAACCCATGTCACGCATCCGAAGCCCACTTTCATTCAATAAATCACAAATTTGTGCTTCGACCTTAGTGGTTCATATGGTTTCACAACCCACACGCATCCGAAAGCCACTTTCATTCAATAAATCACATACTTGTGCTTCAACCTTAGTGGTTCATATAGTTTCACAACCTATGTCACGCATCCGAAGGCCACTTTCATAAAATAAATCACAAATTTGTGCTTCAACCGTAGTTGTTCATATGGTTTCACAACCCATGTCACGCATCCGAAAGCCACTTTCATTCAATATATCACAAATTTGTGCTTCAACCCTAGTGGTTCATATGGTTTCACAATCCACACGCATCAGAAGGCCACTTTCATAAAATAAATCACAAATTTGTGCTTCAACCCTAGAGGTTCATATGGTTTCCCAATCCACACGCATCAAAAGGCCACTTTCATTCAATAAATCACAAATTTGTGCTTCAACCCTAGTGGTTCATATGGTTTCACAACCCACACGCATCAGAAGGCCACTTTCATTAAATAAATCACAAATTTGTGCTTCAACCGTAGTTGTTCATATGGTTTCACAACCCATGTCACGCATCCGAAAGCCACTTTCATTCAATAGATCACAAATTTGTGCTTCAACCCTGGTGGTTCATATGGTTTCACAACCCACACGCATCCGAAGGCCACTTTCATAAAATAAATCACAAATTTGTGCTTCAACCGTAGTTGTTCATATGGTTTCACAACCCATGTCACGCATCCGAAAGCCACTTTCATTCAATAAATCACAAATTTGTGGTTCAACCCTAGTGGTTCATATGGTTTCACAATCCACACGCATCAGAAGGCCACTTTCATAAAATAAATCACAAATTTGTGCTTCAACCCTAGAGGTTCATATGGTTTCCCAATCCACACGCATCAAAAGGCCACTTTCATTCAATAAATCACAAATTTGTGCTTCAACCCTAGTGGTTCATATGGTTTCACAACCCACACGCATCCGAAGGCCACTTTCATTCAATAAATCACAAATTTGTGCTTCAACCCTAGTGGTTCATATGGTTTCACAATCCACACGCATCAAAAGGCCACTTTCATTCAATAAATCACAAATTTGTGCTTCAACTCTCGTGGTTCATATGGTTTCACAATCCACCGCATCAGAAGGCCACTTTCATTCAGTAAATCACAAATTTGTGCTTCAACCCTAGAGATTCATATGGTTTCCCAATCCACACGCATCAAAAGGCCACTTTCATTCAATAAATCACAAATTTGTGCTTCAACCCTAGAGGTTCATATGGTTTCACAATCCACACGCATCAGAAGGCCACTTTCATAAAATAAATCATAAATTTGTGCTTCAACCCTAGTTGTTCATATCGTTTCACAACCCATGTCACGCATCCGAAGCCCACTTTCATTCAATAAATCACAAATTTGTGCTTCGACCTTAGTGGTTCATATGGTTTCACAACCCACACGCATCCGAAAGCCACTTTCATTCAATAAATCACATACTTGTGCTTCAACCTTAGTGGTTCATATAGTTTCACAACCTATGTCACGCATCCGAAGGCCACTTTCATTCATTAAATCACAAATTTGTGCTTCAACGCTAGAGGTTCATATGGTTTCACAATCCACACGCATCCGAAGGCCACTTTCATTCAATAAATCACAAATTTGTGCTTCAACCCTAGTGGTTCATATGGTTTCACAATCCACACGCATCAAAAGGCCACTTTCATTCAATAAATCACAAATTTGTGCTTCAACCCTAGTTGTTCATATGGTTTCCCAACCCATGTCATGCATCCGAAGGCCACTTTCATTCAACAAATCACAAATTTGTGCTTCAACCCTAGTTGTTCATATCGTTTCACAACCCATGTCACGCATCCGAAGCCCACTTTCATTCAATAAATCACAAATTTGTGCTTCGACCTTAGTGGTTCATATGGTTTCACAACCCACACGCATCCGAAAGCCACTTTCATTCAATAAATCACATACTTGTGCTTCAACCTTAGTGGTTCATATAGTTTCACAACCTATGTCACGCATCCGAAGGCCACTTTCATAAAATAAATCACAAATTTGTGCTTCAACCGTAGTTGTTCATATGGTTTCACAACCCATGTCACGCATCCGAAAGCCACTTTCATTCAATATATCACAAATTTGTGCTTCAACCCTAGTGGTTCATATGGTTTCACAATCCACACGCATCAGAAGGCCACTTTCATAAAATAAATCACAAATTTGTGCTTCAACCCTAGAGGTTCATATGGTTTCCCAATCCACACGCATCAAAAGGCCACTTTCATTCAATAAATCACAAATTTGTGCTTCAACCCTAGTGGTTCATATGGTTTCACAACCCACACGCATCAGAAGGCCACTTTCATTAAATAAATCACAAATTTGTGCTTCAACCGTAGTTGTTCATATGGTTTCACAACCCATGTCACGCATCCGAAAGCCACTTTCATTCAATAAATCACAAATTTGTGCTTCAACCCTAGTGGTTCATATGGTTTCACAACCCACACGCATCCGAAGGCCACTTTCATAAAATAAATCACAAATTTGTGCTTCAACCGTAGTTGTTCATATGGTTTCACAACCCATGTCACGCATCCGAAAGCCACTTTCATTCAATAAATCACAAATTTGTGCTTCAACCCTAGTGGTTCATATGGTTTCACAATCCACACGCATCAGAAGGCCACTTTCATAAAATAAATCACAAATTTGTGCTTCAACCCTAGAGGTTCATATGGTTTCCCAATCCACACGCATCAAAAGGCCACTTTCATTCAATAAATCACAAATTTGTGCTTCAACCCTAGTGGTTCATATGGTTTCACAACCCACACGCATCAGAAGGCCACTTTCATTAAATAAATCACAAATTTGTGCTTCAACCGTAGTTGTTCATATGGTTTCACAACCCATGTCACGCATCCGAAAGCCACTTTCATTCAATAAATCACAAATTTGTGCTTCAACCCTAGTGGTTCATATGGTTTCACAACCCACACGCATCCGAAGGCCACTTTCATAAAATAAATCACAAATTTGTGCTTCAACCGTAGTTGTTCATATGGTTTCACAACCCATGTCACGCATCCGAAAGCCACTTTCATTCAATAAATCACAAATTTGTGCTTCAACCCTAGTGGTTCATATGGTTTCACAATCCACACGCATCAGAAGGCCACTTTCATAAAATAAATCACAAATTTGTGCTTCAACCCTAGATGTTCATATGGTTTCCCAATCCACACGCATCAAAAGGCCACTTTCATTCAATAAATCACAAATTTGTGCTTCAACCCTAGTGGTTCATATGGTTTCACAACCCACACGCATCAGAAGGCCACTTTCATTAAATAAATCACAAATTTGTGCTTCAACCGTAGTTGTTCATATGGTTTCACAACCCATGTCACGCATCCGAAAGCCACTTTCATTCAATAAATCACAAATTTGTGCTTCAACCCTAGTGGTTCATATGGTTTCACAACCCACACGCATCCGAAGGCCACTTTCATAAAATAAATCACAAATTTGTGCTTCAACCGTAGTTGTTCATATGGTTTCACAACCCATGTCACGCATCCGAAAGCCCCTTTCATTCAATAAATCACAAATTTGTGCTTCAACCCTAGTGGTTCATATGGTTTCACAATCCACACGCATCAGAAGGCCACTTTCATAAAATAAATCACAAATTTGTGCTTCAACCCTAGAGGTTCATATGGTTTCCCAATCCACACGCATCAAAAGGCCACTTTCATTCAATAAATCACAAATTTGTGCTTCAACCCTAGTGGTTCATATGGTTTCACAACCCACACGCATCCGAAGGCCACTTTCATTAAATAAATCACAAATTTGTGCTTCAACCCTAGTGGTTCATATGGTTTCACAATCCACACACATCAAAAGGCCACTTTCATTCAATAAATCACAAATTTGTGCTTCAACTCTCGTGGTTCATATGGTTTCACAATCCACACGCATCAGAAGGCCACTTTCATTCAATAAATCACAAATTTGTGCTTCAACCCTAGAGATTCATATGGTTTCCCAATCCACACGCATCAAAAGGCCACTTTTATTCAATAAATCACAAATTTGTGCTTCAACCCTAGAGGTTCATATGGTTTCACAATCCACACGCATCAGAAGGCCACTTTCATAAAATAAATCATAAATTTGTGCTTCAAACCTAGTTGTTCATATCGTTTCACAACCCATGTCACGCATCCGAAGCCCACTTTCATTCAATAAATCACAAATTTGTGCTTCGACCTTAGTGGTTCATATGGTTTCACAACCCACACGCATCCGAAAGCCACTTTCATTCAATAAATCACATACTTGTGCTTCAACCTTAGTGGTTCATATAGTTTCACAACCTATGTCACGCATTCGAAGGCCACTTTCATTCAATAAATCACAAATTTGTGCTTCAACGCTAGAGGTTCATATGGTCTCACAATCCACACGCATCAGAAGGCCACTTTCATTCAATAAATCACAAATTTGTGCTTCAACCCTAGTTGTTCATATGGTTTCCCCACCCATGTCATGCATCCGAAGGCCACTTTCATTCAACAAATCACAAATTTGTGCTTCAACCCTAGTTGTTCATATGGTTTCCCAACCCATGTCATGCATCCGAAGGCCACTTTCATTCAACAAATCACAAATTTGTGCTTCAACCCTAGTGGTTCATATGGTTTCACAACCCAAACGCATCCGAAAGCCACTTTCATTCAATAAATCACATACTTGTGCTTCAACCTTAGTGGTTCATATGGTTTCACAACCCATGTCACGCATCCGAAGGCCACTTTCATTCAATAAATCACAAAGTTGTGCTTCAAGCCTAGTGGTTCATATGGTTTCAGAACCCACACGCATCCGAAAGCTACTTTCATTCAATAAATCACAAATTTGTGCTTCAACCTTAGTGGTTCATATGGTTTCACAACCCATGTGATGCCTCCGAATGCCACTTTCATTCAATAAATCACAAATTTGTGCTTCAACCTTAGTGGTTCATATGGTTTCAAAATCCACACACATCAGAAGGCCACTTTCTTTCAATAGATCACAAATTTGTGCTTCAACCCTAGTGGTTCATATGGTTCCACAACCCACTTGCATCCGAAAGCCACTTTCATTCAATAAATCACATACTTGTGCTTCAACCTTAGTGGTTCATATGGTTTCACAACCTATGTCACGCATTCGAAGGCCACTTTCATTCAATAAATCACAAATTTGTGCTTCAACGCTGGAGGTTCATATGGTCTCACAATCCACACGCATCAGAAGGCCACTTTCATTCAATAAATCACAAATTTGTGCTTCAACCTTAGTGGTTCATATGGTTTCCCAATCCATACGCATCAAAAGGCCACTTTCATTCAATAAATCACAAATTTGTGCTTCAACCCTAGTGGTTCATATGGTTTCACAACCCACACGCATCAGAAGGCCACTTTCATTAAATAAATCACAAATTTGTGCTTCAACCGTAGTTGTTCATATGGTTTCACAACCCATGTCACGCATCCGAAAGCCACTTTCATTCAATAAATCACAAATTTGTGCTTCAACCCTAGTGGTTCATATGGTTTCACAACCCACACGCATCCGAAGGCCACTTTCATAAAATAAATCACAAAGTTGTGCTTCAACCGTAGTTGTTCATATGGTTTCACAACCCATGTCACGCATCCGAAAGCCACTTTCATTCAATAAATCACAAATTTGTGCTTCAACCCTAGTGGTTCATATGGTTTCACAATCCACACGCATCAGAAGGCCACTTTCATAAAATAAATCACAAATTTGTGCTTCAACCCTAGAGGTTCATATGGTTTCCCAATCCACACGCATCAAAAGGCCACTTTCATTCAATAAATCACAAATTTGTGCTTCAACCCTAGTGGTTCATATGGTTTCACAACCCACACGCATCCGAAGGCCACTTTCATTAAATAAATCACAAATTTGTGCTTCAACCCTAGTGGTTCATATGGTTTCACAATCCACACGCATCAAAAGGCCACTTTCATTCAATAAATCACAAATTTGTGCTTCAACTCTCGTGGTTCATATGGTTTCACAATCCACACGCATCAGAAGGCCACTTTCATTCAATAAATCACAAATTTGTGCTTCAACCCTAGAGATTCATATGGTTTCCCAATCCACACGCATCAAAAGGCCACTTTTATTCAATAAATCACAAATTTGTGCTTCAACCCTAGAGGTTCATATGGTTTCACAATCCACACGCATCAGAAGGCCACTTTCATAAAATAAATCATAAATTTGTGCTTCAAACCTAGTTGTTCATATCGTTTCACAACCCACACGCATCAGAAGGCCACTTTCATTCAATAAATCACAAATTTGTGCTTCGACCTTAGTGGTTCATATGGTTTCACAACCCACACGCATCCGAAAGCCACTTTCATTCAATAAATCACATACTTGTGCTTCAACCTTAGTGGTTCATATAGTTTCACAACCTATGTCACGCATTCGAAGGCCACTTTCATTCAATAAATCACAAATTTGTGCTTCAACGCTAGAGGTTCATATGGTCTCACAATCCACACGCATCAGAAGGCCACTTTCATTCAATAAATCACAAATTTGTGCTTCAACCCTAGTTGTTCATATGGTTTCCCCACCCATGTCATGCATCCGAAGGCCACTTTCATTCAACAAATCACAAATTTGTGCTTCAACCCTAGTTGTTCATATGGTTTCCCAACCCATGTCATGCATCCGAAGGCCACTTTCATTCAACAAATCACAAATTTGTGCTTCAACCCTAGTGGTTCATATGGTTTCACAACCCAAACGCATCCGAAAGCCACTTTCATTCAATAAATCACATACTTGTGCTTCAACCTTAGTGGTTCATATGGTTTCACAACCCATGTCACGCATCCGAAGGCCACTTTCATTCAATAAATCACAAAGTTGTGCTTCAAGCCTAGTGGTTCATATGGTTTCAGAACCCACACGCATCCGAAAGCTACTTTCATTCAATAAATCACAAATTTGTGCTTCAACCTTAGTGGTTCATATGGTTTCACAACCCATGTGATGCCTCCGAATGCCACTTTCATTCAATAAATCACAAATTTGTGCTTCAACCTTAGTGGTTCATATGGTTTCAAAATCCACACACATCAGAAGGCCACTTTCTTTCAATAGATCACAAATTTGTGCTTCAACCCTAGTGGTTCATATGGTTCCACAACCCACTTGCATCCGAAAGCCACTTTCATTCAATAAATCACATACTTGTGCTTCAACCTTAGTGGTTCATATGGTTTCACAACCTATGTCACGCATTCGAAGGCCACTTTCATTCAATAAATCACAAATTTGTGCTTCAACGCTGGAGGTTCATATGGTCTCACAATCCACACGCATCAGAAGGCCACTTTCATTCAATAAATCACAAATTTGTGCTTCAACCTTAGTGGTTCATATGGTTTCCCAATCCATACGCATCAAAAGGCCACTTTCATTCAATAAATCACAAATTTGTGCTTCAACCCTAGTGGTTCATATGGTTTCACAACCCACACGCATCAGAAGGCCACTTTCATTAAATAAATCACAAATTTGTGCTTCAACCGTAGTTGTTCATATGGTTTCACAACCCATGTCACGCATCCGAAAGCCACTTTCATTCAATAAATCACAAATTTGTGCTTCAACCCTAGTGGTTCATATGGTTTCACAACCCACACGCATCCGAAGGCCACTTTCATAAAATAAATCACAAAGTTGTGCTTCAACCGTAGTTGTTCATATGGTTTCACAACCCATGTCACGCATCCGAAAGCCACTTTCATTCAATAAATCACAAATTTGTGCTTCAACCCTAGTGGTTCATATGGTTTCACAATCCACACGCATCAGAAGGCCACTTTCATAAAATAAATCACAAATTTGTGCTTCAACCCTAGAGGTTCATATGGTTTCCCAATCCACACGCATCAAAAGGCCACTTTCATTCAATAAATCACAAATTTGTGCTTCAACCCTAGTGGTTCATATGGTTTCACAACCCACACGCATCCGAAGGCCACTTTCATTAAATAAATCACAAATTTGTGCTTCAACCCTAGTGGTTCATATGGTTTCACAATCCACACGCATCAAAAGGCCACTTTCATTCAATAAATCACAAATTTGTGCTTCAACTCTCGTGGTTCATATGGTTTCACAATCCACACGCATCAGAAGGCCACTTTCATTCAATAAATCACAAATTTGTGCTTCAACCCTAGAGATTCATATGGTTTCCCAATCCACACGCATCAAAAGGCCACTTTTATTCAATAAATCACAAATTTGTGCTTCAACCCTAGAGGTTCATATGGTTTCACAATCCACACGCATCAGAAGGCCACTTTCATAAAATAAATCATAAATTTGTGCTTCAAACCTAGTTGTTCATATCGTTTCACAACCCACACGCATCAGAAGGCCACTTTCATTCAATAAATCACAAATTTGTGCTTCGACCTTAGTGGTTCATATGGTTTCACAACCCACACGCATCCGAAAGCCACTTTCATTCAATAAATCACATACTTGTGCTTCAACCTTAGTGGTTCATATAGTTTCACAACCTATGTCACGCATTCGAAGGCCACTTTCATTCAATAAATCACAAATTTGTGCTTCAACGCTAGAGGTTCATATGGTCTCACAATCCACACGCATCAGAAGGCCACTTTCATTCAATAAATCACAAATTTGTGCTTCAACCCTAGTTGTTCATATGGTTTCCCCACCCATGTCATGCATCCGAAGGCCACTTTCATTCAACAAATCACAAATTTGTGCTTCAACCCTAGTTGTTCATATGGTTTCCCAACCCATGTCATGCATCCGAAGGCCACTTTCATTCAACAAATCACAAATTTGTGCTTCAACCCTAGTGGTTCATATGGTTTCACAACCCAAACGCATCCGAAAGCCACTTTCATTCAATAAATCACATACTTGTGCTTCAACCTTAGTGGTTCATATGGTTTCACAACCCATGTCACGCATCCGAAGGCCACTTTCATTCAATAAATCACAAAGTTGTGCTTCAAGCCTAGTGGTTCATATGGTTTCAGAACCCACACGCATCCGAAAGCTACTTTCATTCAATAAATCACAAATTTGTGCTTCAACCTTAGTGGTTCATATGGTTTCACAACCCATGTGATGCCTCCGAATGCCACTTTCATTCAATAAATCACAAATTTGTGCTTCAACCTTAGTGGTTCATATGGTTTCAAAATCCACACACATCAGAAGGCCACTTTCTTTCAATAGATCACAAATTTGTGCTTCAACCCTAGTGGTTCATATGGTTCCACAACCCACTTGCATCCGAAAGCCACTTTCATTCAATAAATCACATACTTGTGCTTCAACCTTAGTGGTTCATATGGTTTCACAACCTATGTCACGCATTCGAAGGCCACTTTCATTCAATAAATCACAAATTTGTGCTTCAACGCTGGAGGTTCATATGGTATCACAATCCACACGCATCAGAAGGCCACTTTCATTCAATAAATCACAAATTTGTGCTTCAACCTTAGTGGTTCATATGGTTTCCCAATCCATACGCAACAAAAGGCCACTTTCATTCAATAAATCACAAATTTTTGCTTCAACCCTAGTTGTTCATATTGTTTCTCAACCCATGTCATGCATCCGAAGGCCACTTTCATTCAACAAATCACAAATTTGTGCTTCAACCCTAGTGGTTTATATGGTTTCACAACCCACACGCATCCGAAAGCCACTTTCATTCAATAAATCACATACTTCTGCTTCAACCCTAGTGGTTCATATGGTTTCACAACCCATCTCACGCATCCGAAGGCCACTTTCATTCAATAAATCACAAATTTGTGCTTCAAGCCTAGTGGTTCATATGGTTTCAGAACCCACACGCATCCGAAAGCCACTTTCATTCAATAAATCACATACTTGTGCTTCAACCTTAGTGGTTCATATAGTTTCACAACCTATGTCACGCATCCGAAGGCCACTTTCATAAAATAAATCACAAATTTGTGCTTCAACCGTAGTTGTTCATATGGTTTCACAACCCATGTCACGCATCCGAAAGCCACTTTCATTCAATAAATCACAAATTTGTGCTTCAACCCTAGTGGTTCATATGGTTTCACAATCCACACGCATCAGAAGGCCACTTTCATAAAATAAATCACAAATTTGTGCTTCAACCCTAGAGGTTCATATGGTTTCCCAATCCACACGCATCAAAAGGCCACTTTCATTCAATAAATCACAAATTTGTGCTTCAACCCTAGTGGTTCATATGGTTTCACAACCCACACGCATCCGAAGGCCACTTTCATTAAATAAATCACAAATTTGTGCTTCAACCCTAGTGGTTCATATGGTTTCACAATCCACACGCATCAAAAGGCCACTTTCATTCAATAAATCACAAATTTGTGCTTCAACTCTCGTGGTTCATATGGTTTCACAATCCACACGCATCAGAAGGCCACTTTCATTCAATAAATCACAAATTTGTGCTTCAACCCTAGAGATTCATATGGTTTCCCAATCCACACGCATCAAAAGGCCACTTTTATTCAATAAATCACAAATTTGTGCTTCAACCCTAGAGGTTCATATGGTTTCACAATCCACACGCATCAGAAGGCCACTTTCATAAAATAAATCATAAATTTGTGCTTCAAACCTAGTTGTTCATATCGTTTCACAACCCATGTCACGCATCCGAAGCCCACTTTCATTCAATAAATCACAAATTTGTGCTTCGACCTTAGTGGTTCATATGGTTTCACAACCCACACGCATCCGAAAGCCACTTTCATTCAATAAATCACATACTTGTGCTTCAACCTTAGTGGTTCATATAGTTTCACAACCTATGTCACGCATTCGAAGGCCACTTTCATTCAATAAATCACAAATTTGTGCTTCAACGCTAGAGGTTCATATGGTCTCACAATCCACACGCATCAGAAGGCCACTTTCATTCAATAAATCACAAATTTGTGCTTCAACCCTAGTTGTTCATATGGTTTCCCCACCCATGTCATGCATCCGAAGGCCACTTTCATTCAACAAATCACAAATTTGTGCTTCAACCCTAGTTGTTCATATGGTTTCCCAACCCATGTCATGCATCCGAAGGCCACTTTCATTCAACAAATCACAAATTTGTGCTTCAACCCTAGTGGTTCATATGGTTTCACAACCCAAACGCATCCGAAAGCCACTTTCATTCAATAAATCACATACTTGTGCTTCAACCTTAGTGGTTCATATGGTTTCACAACCCATGTCACGCATCCGAAGGCCACTTTCATTCAATAAATCACAAAGTTGTGCTTCAAGCCTAGTGGTTCATATGGTTTCAGAACCCACACGCATCCGAAAGCTACTTTCATTCAATAAATCACAAATTTGTGCTTCAACCTTAGTGGTTCATATGGTTTCACAACCCATGTGATGCCTCCGAATGCCACTTTCATTCAATAAATCACAAATTTGTGCTTCAACCTTAGTGGTTCATATGGTTTCAAAATCCACACACATCAGAAGGCCACTTTCTTTCAATAGATCACAAATTTGTGCTTCAACCCTAGTGGTTCATATGGTTCCACAACCCACTTGCATCCGAAAGCCACTTTCATTCAATAAATCACATACTTGTGCTTCAACCTTAGTGGTTCATATGGTTTCACAACCTATGTCACGCATTCGAAGGCCACTTTCATTCAATAAATCACAAATTTGTGCTTCAACGCTGGAGGTTCATATGGTCTCACAATCCACACGCATCAGAAGGCCACTTTCATTCAATAAATCACAAATTTGTGCTTCAACCTTAGTGGTTCATATGGTTTCCCAATCCATACGCAACAAAAGGCCACTTTCATTCAATAAATCACAAATTTTTGCTTCAACCCTAGTTGTTCATATTGTTTCTCAACCCATGTCATGCATCCGAAGGCCACTTTCATTCAACAAATCACAAATTTGTGCTTCAACCCTAGTGGTTTATATGGTTTCACAACCCACACGCATCCGAAAGCCACTTTCATTCAATAAATCACATACTTCTGCTTCAACCCTAGTGGTTCATATGGTTTCACAACCCATCTCACGCATCCGAAGGCCACTTTCATTCAATAAATCACAAATTTGTGCTTCAAGCCTAGTGGTTCATATGGTTTCAGAACCCACACGCATCCGAAAGCCACTTTCATTCAATAAATCACATACTTGTGCTTCAACCTTAGTGGTTCATATAGTTTCACAACCTATGTCACGCATCCGAAGGCCACTTTCATAAAATAAATCACAAATTTGTGCTTCAACCGTAGTTGTTCATATGGTTTCACAACCCATGTCACGCATCCGAAGCCCACTTTCATTCAATAAATCACAAATTTGTGCTTCGACCTTAGTGGTTCATATGGTTTCACAACCCACACGCATCCGAAAGCCACTTTCATTCAATAAATCACATACTTGTGCTTCAACCTTAGTGGTTCATATAGTTTCACAACCTATGTCACGCATCCGAAGGCCACTTTCATTCATTAAATCACAAATTTGTGCTTCAACGCTAGAGGTTCATATGGTTTCACAATCCACACGCATCCGAAAGCCACTTTCATTCAATAAATCACAAATTTGTGCTTCAACCCTAGTGGTTCATATGGTTTCACAACCCACACGCATCCGAAGGCCACTTTCATAAAATAAATCACAAATTTGTGCTTCAACCGTAGTTGTTCATATGGTTTCACAACCCATGTCACGCATCCGAAAGCCACTTTCATTCAATAAATCACAAATTTGTGCTTCAACCCTAGTGGTTCATATGGTTTCACAATCCACACGCATCAGAAGGCCACTTTCATAAAATAAATCACAAATTTGTGCTTCAACCCTAGAGGTTCATATGGTTTCCCAATCCACACGCATCAAAAGGCCACTTTCATTCAATAAATCACAAATTTGTGCTTCAACCCTAGTGGTTCATATGGTTTCACAACCCACACGCATCCGAAGGCCACTTTCATTAAATAAATCACAAATTTGTGCTTCAACCCTAGTGGTTCATATGGTTTCACAATCCACACGCATCAAAAGGCCACTTTCATTCAATAAATCACAAATTTGTGCTTCAACTCTCGTGGTTCATATGGTTTCACAATCCACACGCATCAGAAGGCCACTTTCATTCAATAAATCACAAATTTGTGCTTCAACCCTAGAGATTCATATGGTTTCCCAATCCACACGCATCAAAAGGCCACTTTTATTCAATAAATCACAAATTTGTGCTTCAACCCTAGAGGTTCATATGGTTTCACAATCCACACGCATCAGAAGGCCACTTTCATAAAATAAATCATAAATTTGTGCTTCAAACCTAGTTGTTCATATCGTTTCACAACCCATGTCACGCATCCGAAGCCCACTTTCATTCAATAAATCACAAATTTGTGCTTCGACCTTAGTGGTTCATATGGTTTCACAACCCACACGCATCCGAAAGCCACTTTCATTCAATAAATCACATACTTGTGCTTCAACCTTAGTGGTTCATATAGTTTCACAACCTATGTCACGCATTCGAAGGCCACTTTCATTCAATAAATCACAAATTTGTGCTTCAACGCTAGAGGTTCATATGGTCTCACAATCCACACGCATCAGAAGGCCACTTTCATTCAATAAATCACAAATTTGTGCTTCAACCCTAGTTGTTCATATGGTTTCCCCACCCATGTCATGCATCCGAAGGCCACTTTCATTCAACAAATCACAAATTTGTGCTTCAACCCTAGTTGTTCATATGGTTTCCCAACCCATGTCATGCATCCGAAGGCCACTTTCATTCAACAAATCACAAATTTGTGCTTCAACCCTAGTGGTTCATATGGTTTCACAACCCAAACGCATCCGAAAGCCACTTTCATTCAATAAATCACATACTTGTGCTTCAACCTTAGTGGTTCATATGGTTTCACAACCCATGTCACGCATCCGAAGGCCACTTTCATTCAATAAATCACAAAGTTGTGCTTCAAGCCTAGTGGTTCATATGGTTTCAGAACCCACACGCATCCGAAAGCTACTTTCATTCAATAAATCACAAATTTGTGCTTCAACCTTAGTGGTTCATATGGTTTCACAACCCATGTGATGCCTCCGAATGCCACTTTCATTCAATAAATCACAAATTTGTGCTTCAACCTTAGTGGTTCATATGGTTTCAAAATCCACACACATCAGAAGGCCACTTTCTTTCAATAGATCACAAATTTGTGCTTCAACCCTAGTGGTTCATATGGTTCCACAACCCACTTGCATCCGAAAGCCACTTTCATTCAATAAATCACATACTTGTGCTTCAACCTTAGTGGTTCATATGGTTTCACAACCTATGTCACGCATTCGAAGGCCACTTTCATTCAATAAATCACAAATTTGTGCTTCAACGCTGGAGGTTCATATGGTCTCACAATCCACACGCATCAGAAGGCCACTTTCATTCAATAAATCACAAATTTGTGCTTCAACCTTAGTGGTTCATATGGTTTCCCAATCCATACGCAACAAAAGGCCACTTTCATTCAATAAATCACAAATTTTTGCTTCAACCCTAGTTGTTCATATTGTTTCTCAACCCATGTCATGCATCCGAAGGCCACTTTCATTCAACAAATCACAAATTTGTGCTTCAACCCTAGTGGTTTATATGGTTTCACAACCCACACGCATCCGAAAGCCACTTTCATTCAATAAATCACATACTTCTGCTTCAACCCTAGTGGTTCATATGGTTTCACAACCCATCTCACGCATCCGAAGGCCACTTTCATTCAATAAATCACAAATTTGTGCTTCAAGCCTAGTGGTTCATATGGTTTCAGAACCCACACGCATCCGAAAGCCACTTTCATTCAATAAATCACATACTTGTGCTTCAACCTTAGTGGTTCATATAGTTTCACAACCTATGTCACGCATCCGAAGGCCACTTTCATAAAATAAATCACAAATTTGTGCTTCAACCGTAGTTGTTCATATGGTTTCACAACCCATGTCACGCATCCGAAAGCCACTTTCATTCAATAAATCACAAATTTGTGCTTCAACCCTAGTGGTTCATATGGTTTCACAATCCACACGCATCAGAAGGCCACTTTCATAAAATAAATCACAAATTTGTGCTTCAACCCTAGAGGTTCATATGGTTTCCCAATCCACACGCATCAAAAGGCCACTTTCATTCAATAAATCACAAATTTGTGCTTCAACCCTAGTGGTTCATATGGTTTCACAACCCACACGCATCAGAAGGCCACTTTCATTAAATAAATCACAAATTTGTGCTTCAACCGTAGGTGTTCATATGGTTTCACAACCCATGTCACGCATCCGAAAGCCACTTTCATTCAATAAATCAAAAATTTGTGCTTCAACCCTAGTGGTTCATATGGTTTCACAACCCACACGCATCCGAAGGCCACTTTCATAAAATAAATCACAAATTTGTGCTTCAACCGTAGTTGTTCATATGGTTTCACAACCCATGTCACGCATCCGAAAGCCACTTTCATTCAATAAATCACAAATTTGTGCTTCAGCCCTAGTGGTTCATATGGTTTCACAATCCACACGCATCAGAAGGCCACTTTCATAAAATAAATCACAAATTTGTGCTTCAACCCTAGAGGTTCATATGGTTTCCCAATCCACACGCATCAAAAGGCCACTTTCATTCAATAAATCACAAATTTGTGCTTCAACCCTAGTGGTTCATATGGTTTCACAACCCACACGCATCCGAAGGCCACTTTCATTCAATAAATCACAAATTTCTGCTTCAACCCTAGTGGTTCATATGGTTTCACAATCCACACGCATCAAAAGGCCACTTTCATTCAATAAATCACAAATTTGTGCTTCAACTCTCGTGGTTCATATGGTTTCACAATCCACACGCATCAGAAGGCCACTTTCATTCAGTAAATCACAAATTTGTGCTTCAACCCTAGAGATTCATATGGTTTCCCAATCCACACGCATCAAAAGGCCACTTTCATTCAATAAATCACAAATTTGTGCTTCAACCCTAGAGGTTCATATGGTTTCACAATCCACACGCATCAGAAGGCCACTTTCATAAAATAAATCATAAATTTGTGCTTCAACCCTAGTTGTTCATATCGTTTCACAACCCATGTCACGCATCCGAAGCCCACTTTCATTCAATAAATCACAAATTTGTGCTTCGACCTTAGTGGTTCATATGGTTTCACAACCCACACGCATCCGAAAGCCACTTTCATTCAATAAATCACATACTTGTGCTTCAACCTTAGTGGTTCATATAGTTTCACAACCTATGTCACGCATCCGAAGGCCACTTTCATTCATTAAATCACAAATTTGTGCTTCAACGCTAGAGGTTCATATGGTTTCACAATCCACACGCATCCGAAGGCCACTTTCATTCAATAAATCACAAATTTGTGCTTCAACCCTAGTGGTTCATATGGTTTCACAATCCACACGCATCAAAAGGCCACTTTCATTCAATAAATCACAAATTTGTGCTTCAACCCTAGTTGTTCATATGGTTTCCCAACCCATGTCATGCATCCGAAGGCCACTTTCATTCAACAAATCACAAATTTGTGCTTCAACCCTAGTTGTTCATATCGTTTCACAACCCATGTCACGCATCCGAAGCCCACTTTCATTCAATAAATCACAAATTTGTGCTTCAACCTTAGTGGTTCATATGGTTTCAAAATCCACACACATCAGAAGGCCACTTTCTTTCAATAGATCACAAATTTGTGCTTCAACCCTAGTGGTTCATATGGTTCCACAACCCACTTGCATCCGAAAGCCACTTTCATTCAATAAATCACATACTTGTGCTTCAACCTTAGTGGTTCATATGGTTTCACAACCTATGTCACGCATTCGAAGGCCACTTTCATTCAATAAATCACAAATTTGTGCTTCAACGCTGGAGGTTCATATGGTCTCACAATCCACACGCATCAGAAGGCCACTTTCATTCAATAAATCACAAATTTGTGCTTCAACCTTAGTGGTTCATATGGTTTCCCAATCCATACGCAACAAAAGGCCACTTTCATTCAATAAATCACAAATTTTTGCTTCAACCCTAGTTGTTCATATTGTTTCTCAACCCATGTCATGCATCCGAAGGCCACTTTCATTCAACAAATCACAAATTTGTGCTTCAACCCTAGTGGTTTATATGGTTTCACAACCCACACGCATCCGAAAGCCACTTTCATTCAATAAATCACATACTTGTGCTTCAACCCTAGTGGTTCATATGGTTTCACAACCCATCTCACGCATCCGAAGGCCACTTTCATTCAATAAATCACAAATTTGTGCTTCAAGCCTAGTGGTTCATATGGTTTCACAATCCACACGCATCAAAAGGCCACTTTCATTCAATAAATCACAAATTTGTGCTTCAACCCTAGTTGTTCATATGGTTTCCCAACCCATGTCATGCATCCGAAGGCCACTTTCATTCAACAAATCACAAATTTGTGCTTCAACCCTAGTTGTTCATATCGTTTCACAACCCATGTCACGCATCCGAAGCCCACTTTCATTCAATAAATCACAAATTTGTGCTTCGACCTTAGTGGTTCATATGGTTTCACAACCCACACGCATCCGAAAGCCACTTTCATTCAATAAATCACATACTTGTGCTTCAACCTTAGTGGTTCATATAGTTTCACAACCTATGTCACGCATCCGAAGGCCACTTTCATAAAATAAATCACAAATTTGTGCTTCAACCGTAGTTGTTCATATGGTTTCACAACCCATGTCACGCATCCGAAAGCCACTTTCATTCAATAAATCACAAATTTGTGCTTCAACCCTAGTGGTTCATATGGTTTCACAATCCACACGCATCAGAAGGCCACTTTCATAAAATAAATCACAAATTTGTGCTTCAACCCTAGAGGTTCATATGGTTTCCCAATCCACACGCATCAAAAGGCCACTTTCATTCAATAAATCACAAATTTGTGCTTCAACCCTAGTGGTTCATATGGTTTCACAACCCACACGCATCAGAAGGCCACTTTAATTAAATAAATCACAAATTTGTGCTTCAACCGTAGGTGTTCATATGGTTTCACAACCCATGTCACGCATCCGAAAGCCACTTTCATTCAATAAATCAAAAATTTGTGCTTCAACCCTAGTGGTTCATATGGTTTCACAACCCACACGCATCCGAAGGCCACTTTCATAAAATAAATCACAAATTTGTGCTTCAACCGTAGTTGTTCATATGGTTTCACAACCCATGTCACGCATCCGAAAGCCACTTTCATTCAATAAATCACAAATTTGTGCTTCAGCCCTAGTGGTTCATATGGTTTCACAATCCACACGCATCAGAAGGCCACTTTCATAAAATAAATCACAAATTTGTGCTTCAACCCTAGAGGTTCATATGGTTTCCCAATCCACACGCATCAAAAGGCCATTTTCATTCAATAAATCACAAATTTGTGCTTCAACCCTAGTGGTTCATATGGTTTCACAACCCACACGCATCCGAAGGCCACTTTCATTCAATAAATCACAAATTTGTGCTTCAACCCTAGTGGTTCATATGGTTTCACAATCCACACGCATCAAAAGGCCACTTTCATTCAATAAATCACAAATTTGTGCTTCAACTCTCGTGGTTCATATGGTTTCACAATCCACACGCATCAGAAGGCCACTTTCATTCAGTAAATCACAAATTTGTGCTTCAACCCTAGAGATTCATATGGTTTCCCAATCCACACGCATCAAAAGGCCACTTTCATTCAATAAATCACAAATTTGTGCTTCAACCCTAGAGGTTCATATGGTTTCACAATCCACACGCATCAGAAGGCCACTTTCATAAAATAAATCATAAATTTGTGCTTCAACCCTAGTTGTTCATATCGTTTCACAACCCATGTCACGCATCCGAAGCCCACTTTCATTCAATAAATCACAAATTTGTGCTTCGACCTTAGTGGTTCATATGGTTTCACAACCCACACGCATCCGAAAGCCACTTTCATTCAATAAATCACATACTTGTGCTTCAACCTTAGTGGTTCATATAGTTTCACAACCTATGTCACGCATCCGAAGGCCACTTTCATTCATTAAATCACAAATTTGTGCTTCAACGCTAGAGGTTCATATGGTTTCACAATCCACACGCATCCGAAGGCCACTTTCATTCAATAAATCACAAATTTGTGCTTCAACCCTAGTGGTTCATATGGTTTCACAATCCACACGCATCAAAAGGCCACTTTCATTCAATAAATCACAAATTTGTGCTTCAACCCTAGTTGTTCATATGGTTTCCCAACCCATGTCATGCATCCGAAGGCCACTTTCATTCAACAAATCACAAATTTGTGCTTCAACCCTAGTTGTTCATATCGTTTCACAACCCATGTCACGCATCCGAAGCCCACTTTCATTCAATAAATCACAAATTTGTGCTTCGACCTTAGTGGTTCATATGGTTTCACAACCCACACGCATCCGAAAGCCACTTTCATTCAATAAATCACATACTTGTGCTTCAACCTTAGTGGTTCATATAGTTTCACAACCTATGTCACGCATCCGAAGGCCACTTTCATAAAATAAATCACAAATTTGTGCTTCAACCGTAGTTGTTCATATGGTTTCACAACCCATGTCACGCATCCGAAAGCCACTTTCATTCAATATATCACAAATTTGTGCTTCAACCCTAGTGGTTCATATGGTTTCACAATCCACACGCATCAGAAGGCCACTTTCATAAAATAAATCACAAATTTGTGCTTCAACCCTAGAGGTTCATATGGTTTCCCAATCCACACGCATCAAAAGGCCACTTTCATTCAATAAATCACAAATTTGTGCTTCAACCCTAGTGGTTCATATGGTTTCACAACCCACACGCATCAGAAGGCCACTTTCATTAAATAAATCACAAATTTGTGCTTCAACCGTAGTTGTTCATATGGTTTCACAACCCATGTCACGCATCCGAAAGCCACTTTCATTCAATAAATCACAAATTTGTGCTTCAACCCTAGTGGTTCATATGGTTTCACAACCCACACGCATCCGAAGGCCACTTTCATAAAATAAATCACAAATTTGTGCTTCAACCGTAGTTGTTCATATGGTTTCACAACCCATGTCACGCATCCGAAAGCCACTTTCATTCAATAAATCACAAATTTGTGCTTCAGCCCTAGTGGTTCATATGGTTTCACAATCCACACGCATCAGAAGGCCACTTTCATAAAATAAATCACAAATTTGTGCTTCAACCCTAGAGGTTCATATGGTTTCCCAATCCACACGCATCAAAAGGCCATTTTCATTCAATAAATCACAAATTTGTGCTTCAACCCTAGTGGTTCATATGGTTTCACAACCCACACGCATCCGAAGGCCACTTTCATTCAATAAATCACAAATTTGTGCTTCAACCCTAGTGGTTCATATGGTTTCACAATCCACACGCATCAAAAGGCCACTTTCATTCAATAAATCACAAATTTGTGCTTCAACTCTCGTGGTTCATATGGTTTCACAATCCACACGCATCAGAAGGCCACTTTCATTCAGTAAATCACAAATTTGTGCTTCAACCCTAGAGATTCATATGGTTTCCCAATCCACACGCATCAAAAGGCCACTTTCATTCAATAAATCACAAATTTGTGCTTCAACCCTAGAGGTTCATATGGTTTCACAATCCACACGCATCAGAAGGCCACTTTCATAAAATAAATCATAAATTTGTGCTTCAACCCTAGTTGTTCATATCGTTTCACAACCCATGTCACGCATCCGAAGCCCACTTTCATTCAATAAATCACAAATTTGTGCTTCGACCTTAGTGGTTCATATGGTTTCACAACCCACACGCATCCGAAAGCCACTTTCATTCAATAAATCACATACTTGTGCTTCAACCTTAGTGGTTCATATAGTTTCACAACCTATGTCACGCATCCGAAGGCCACTTTCATTCATTAAATCACAAATTTGTGCTTCAACGCTAGAGGTTCATATGGTTTCACAATCCACACGCATCCGAAGGCCACTTTCATTCAATAAATCACAAATTTGTGCTTCAACCCTAGTGGTTCATATGGTTTCACAATCCACACGCATCAAAAGGCCACTTTCATTCAATAAATCACAAATTTGTGCTTCAACCCTAGTTGTTCATATGGTTTCCCAACCCATGTCATGCATCCGAAGGCCACTTTCATTCAACAAATCACAAATTTGTGCTTCAACCCTAGTTGTTCATATCGTTTCACAACCCATGTCACGCATCCGAAGCCCACTTTCATTCAATAAATCACAAATTTGTGCTTCGACCTTAGTGGTTCATATGGTTTCACAACCCACACGCATCCGAAAGCCACTTTCATTCAATAAATCACATACTTGTGCTTCAACCTTAGTGGTTCATATAGTTTCACAACCTATGTCACGCATCCGAAGGCCACTTTCATAAAATAAATCACAAATTTGTGCTTCAACCGTAGTTGTTCATATGGTTTCACAACCCATGTCACGCATCCGAAAGCCACTTTCATTCAATATATCACAAATTTGTGCTTCAACCCTAGTGGTTCATATGGTTTCACAATCCACACGCATCAGAAGGCCACTTTCATAAAATAAATCACAAATTTGTGCTTCAACCCTAGAGGTTCATATGGTTTCCCAATCCACACGCATCAAAAGGCCACTTTCATTCAATAAATCACAAATTTGTGCTTCAACCCTAGTGGTTCATATGGTTTCACAACCCACACGCATCAGAAGGCCACTTTCATTAAATAAATCACAAATTTGTGCTTCAACCGTAGTTGTTCATATGGTTTCACAACCCATGTCACGCATCCAAAAGCCACTTTCATTCAATAAATCACAAATTTGTGCTTCAACCCTAGTGGTTCATATGGTTTCACAACCCACACGCATCCGAAGGCCACTTTCATAAAATAAATCACAAATTTGTGCTTCAACCGTAGTTGTTCATATGGTTTCACAACCCATGTCACGCATCCGAAAGCCACTTTCATTCAATAAATCACAAATTTGTGGTTCAACCCTAGTGGTTCATATGGTTTCACAATCCACACGCATCAGAAGGCCACTTTCATAAAATAAATCACAAATTTGTGCTTCAACCCTAGAGGTTCATATGGTTTCCCAATCCACACGCATCAAAAGGCCACTTTCATTCAATAAATCACAAATTTGTGCTTCAACCCTAGTGGTTCATATGGTTTCACAACCCACACGCATCCGAAGGCCACTTTCATTCAATAAATCACAAATTTGTGCTTCAACCCTAGTGGTTCATATGGTTTCACAATCCACACGCATCAAAAGGCCACTTTCATTCAATAAATCACAAATTTGTGCTTCAACTCTCGTGGTTCATATGGTTTCACAATCCACACGCATCAGAAGGCCACTTTCATTCAGTAAATCACAAATTTGTGCTTCAACCCTAGAGATTCATATGGTTTCCCAATCCACACGCATCAAAAGGCCACTTTTATTCAATAAATCACAAATTTGTGCTTCAACCCTAGAGGTTCATATGGTTTCACAATCCACACGCATCAGAAGGCCACTTTCATAAAATAAATCATAAATTTGTGCTTCAAACCTAGTTGTTCATATCGTTTCACAACCCATGTCACGCATCCGAAGCCCACTTTCATTCAATAAATCACAAATTTGTGCTTCGACCTTAGTGGTTCATATGGTTTCACAACCCACACGCATCCGAAAGCCACTTTCATTCAATAAATCACATACTTGTGCTTCAACCTTAGTGGTTCATATAGTTTCACAACCTATGTCACGCATTCGAAGGCCACTTTCATTCAATAAATCACAAATTTGTGCTTCAACGCTAGAGGTTCATATGGTCTCACAATCCACACGCATCAGAAGGCCACTTTCATTCAATAAATCACAAATTTGTGCTTCAACCCTAGTTGTTCATATGGTTTCCCCACCCATGTCATGCATCCGAAGGCCACTTTCATTCAACAAATCACAAATTTGTGCTTCAACCCTAGTTGTTCATATCGTTTCACAACCCATGTCACGCATCCGAAGCCCACTTTCATTCAATAAATCACAAATTTGTGCTTCGACCTTAGTGGTTCCTATGGTTTCACAACCCACACGCATCCGAAAGCCACTTTCATTCAATAAATCACATACTTGTGCTTCAACCTTAGTGGTTCATATAGTTTCACAACCTATGTCACGCATCCGAAGGCCACTTTCATAAAATAAATCACAAATTTGTGCTTCAACCGTAGTTGTTTATATGGTTTCACAACCCATGTCACGCATCCGAAAGCCACTTTCATTCAATATATCACAAATTTGTGCTTCAACCCTAGTGGTTCATATGGTTTCACAATCCACACGCATCAGAAGGCCACTTTCATAAAATAAATCACAAATTTGTGCTTCAACCCTAGAGGTTCATATGGTTTCCCAATCCACACGCATCAAAAGGCCATTTTCATTCAATAAATCACAAATTTGTGCTTCAACCCTAGTGGTTCATATGGTTTCACAACCCACACGCATCCGAAGGCCACTTTCATTCAATAAATCACAAATTTGTGCTTCAACCCTAGTGGTTCATATGGTTTCACAATCCACACGCATCAAAAGGCCACTTTCATTCAATAAATCACAAATTTGTGCTTCAACTCTCGTGGTTCATATGGTTTCACAATCCACACGCATCAGAAGGCCACTTTCATTCAGTAAATCACAAATTTGTGCTTCAACCCTAGAGATTCATATGGTTTCCCAATCCACACGCATCAAAAGGCCACTTTCATTCAATAAATCACAAATTTGTGCTTCAACCCTAGAGGTTCATATGGTTTCACAATCCACACGCATCAGAAGGCCACTTTCATAAAATAAATCATAAATTTGTGCTTCAACCCTAGTTGTTCATATCGTTTCACAACCCATGTCACGCATCCGAAGCCCACTTTCATTCAATAAATCACAAATTTGTGCTTCGACCTTAGTGGTTCATATGGTTTCACAACCCACACGCATCCGAAAGCCACTTTCATTCAATAAATCACATACTTGTGCTTCAACCTTAGTGGTTCATATAGTTTCACAACCTATGTCACGCATCCGAAGGCCACTTTCATTCATTAAATCACAAATTTGTGCTTCAACGCTAGAGGTTCATATGGTTTCACAATCCACACGCATCCGAAGGCCACTTTCATTCAATAAATCACAAATTTGTGCTTCAACCCTAGTGGTTCATATGGTTTCACAATCCACACGCATCAAAAGGCCACTTTCATTCAATAAATCACAAATTTGTGCTTCAACCCTAGTTGTTCATATGGTTTCCCAACCCATGTCATGCATCCGAAGGCCACTTTCATTCAACAAATCACAAATTTGTGCTTCAACCCTAGTTGTTCATATCGTTTCACAACCCATGTCACGCATCCGAAGCCCACTTTCATTCAATAAATCACAAATTTGTGCTTCGACCTTAGTGGTTCATATGGTTTCACAACCCACACGCATCCGAAAGCCACTTTCATTCAATAAATCACATACTTGTGCTTCAACCTTAGTGGTTCATATAGTTTCACAACCTATGTCACGCATCCGAAGGCCACTTTCATAAAATAAATCACAAATTTGTGCTTCAACCGTAGTTGTTCATATGGTTTCACAACCCATGTCACGCATCCGAAAGCCACTTTCATTCAATATATCACAAATTTGTGCTTCAACCCTAGTGGTTCATATGGTTTCACAATCCACACGCATCAGAAGGCCACTTTCATAAAATAAATCACAAATTTGTGCTTCAACCCTAGAGGTTCATATGGTTTCCCAATCCACACGCATCAAAAGGCCACTTTCATTCAATAAATCACAAATTTGTGCTTCAACCCTAGTGGTTCATATGGTTTCACAACCCACACGCATCAGAAGTCCACTTTCATTAAATAAATCACAAATTTGTGCTTCAACCGTAGTTGTTCATATGGTTTCACAACCCATGTCACGCATCCGAAAGCCACTTTCATTCAATAAATCACAAATTTGTGCTTCAACCCTAGTGGTTCATATGGTTTCACAACCCACACGCATCCGAAGGCCACTTTCATAAAATAAATCACAAATTTGTGCTTCAACCGTAGTTGTTCATATGGTTTCACAACCCATGTCACGCATCCGAAAGCCACTTTCATTCAATAAATCACAAATTTGTGGTTCAACCCTAGTGGTTCATATGGTTTCACAATCCACACGCATCAGAAGGCCACTTTCATAAAATAAATCACAAATTTGTGCTTCAACCCTAGAGGTTCATATGGTTTCCCAATCCACACGCATCAAAAGGCCACTTTCATTCAATAAATCACAAATTTGTGCTTCAACCCTAGTGGTTCATATGGTTTCACAACCCACACGCATCCGAAGGCCACTTTCATTCAATAAATCACAAATTTGTGCTTCAACCCTAGTGGTTCATATGGTTTCACAATCCACACGCATCAAAAGGCCACTTTCATTCAATAAATCACAAATTTGTGCTTCAACTCTCGTGGTTCATATGGTTTCACAATCCACACGCATCAGAAGGCCACTTTCATTCAGTAAATCACAAATTTGTGCTTCAACCCTAGAGATTCATATGGTTTCCCAATCCACACGCATCAAAAGGCCACTTTCATTCAATAAATCACAAATTTGTGCTTCAACCCTAGAGGTTCATATGGTTTCACAATCCACACGCATCAGAAGGCCACTTTCATAAAATAAATCATAAATTTGTGCTTCAACCCTAGTTGTTCATATCGTTTCACAACCCATGTCACGCATCCGAAGCCCACTTTCATTCAATAAATCACAAATTTGTGCTTCGACCTTAGTGGTTCATATGGTTTCACAACCCACACGCATCCGAAAGCCACTTTCATTCAATAAATCACATACTTGTGCTTCAACCTTAGTGGTTCATATAGTTTCACAACCTATGTCACGCATCCGAAGGCCACTTTCATTCATTAAATCACAAATTTGTGCTTCAACGCTAGAGGTTCATATGGTTTCACAATCCACACGCATCCGAAGGCCACTTTCATTCAATAAATCACAAATTTGTGCTTCAACCCTAGTGGTTCATATGGTTTCACAATCCACACGCATCAAAAGGCCACTTTCATTCAATAAATCACAAATTTGTGCTTCAACCCTAGTTGTTCATATGGTTTCCCAACCCATGTCATGCATCCGAAGGCCACTTTCATTCAACAAATCACAAATTTGTGCTTCAACCCTAGTTGTTCATATCGTTTCACAACCCATGTCACGCATCCGAAGCCCACTTTCATTCAATAAATCACAAATTTGTGCTTCGACCTTAGTGGTTCCTATGGTTTCACAACCCACACGCATCCGAAAGCCACTTTCATTCAATAAATCACATACTTGTGCTTCAACCTTAGTGGTTCATATAGTTTCACAACCTATGTCACGCATCCGAAGGCCACTTTCATAAAATAAATCACAAATTTGTGCTTCAACCGTAGTTGTTCATATGGTTTCACAACCCATGTCACGCATCCGAAAGCCACTTTCATTCAATATATCACAAATTTGTGCTTCAACCCTAGTGGTTCATATGGTTTCACAATCCACACGCATCAGAAGGCCACTTTCATAAAATAAATCACAAATTTGTGCTTCAACCCTAGAGGTTCATATGGTTTCCCAATCCACACGCATCAAAAGGCCACTTTCATTCAATAAATCACAAATTTGTGCTTCAACCCTAGTGGTTCATATGGTTTCACAACCCACACGCATCAGAAGGCCACTTTCATTAAATAAATCACAAATTTGTGCTTCAACCGTAGTTGTTCATATGGTTTCACAACCCATGTCACGCATCCGAAAGCCACTTTCATTCAATAAATCACAAATTTGTGCTTCAACCCTAGTGGTTCATATGGTTTCACAACCCACACGCATCCGAAGGCCACTTTCATAAAATAAATCACAAATTTGTGCTTCAACCGTAGTTGTTCATATGGTTTCACAACCCATGTCACGCATCCGAAAGCCACTTTCATTCAATAAATCACAAATTTGTGCTTCAACCCTAGTGGTTCATATGGTTTCACAATCCACACGCATCAGAAGGCCACTTTCATAAAATAAATCACAAATTTGTGCTTCAACCCTAGAGGTTCATATGGTTTCCCAATCCACACGCATCAAAAGGCCACTTTCATTCAATAAATCACAAATTTGTGCTTCAACCCTAGTGGTTCATATGGTTTCACAACCCACACGCATCCGAAGGCCACTTTCATTCAATAAATCACAAATTTGTGCTTCAACCCTAGTGGTTCATATGGTTTCACAATCCACACGCATCAAAAGGCCACTTTCATTCAATAAATCACAAATTTGTGCTTCAACTCTCGTGGTTCATATGGTTTCACAATCCACACGCATCAGAAGGCCACTTTCATTCAGTAAATCACAAATTTGTGCTTCAACCCTAGAGATTCATATGGTTTCCCAATCCACACGCATCAAAAGGCCACTTTCATTCAATAAATCACAAATTTGTGCTTCAACCCTAGAGGTTCATATGGTTTCACAATCCACACGCATCAGAAGGCCACTTTCATAAAATAAATCATAAATTTGTGCTTCAAACCTAGTTGTTCATATCGTTTCACAACCCATGTCACGCATCCGAAGCCCACTTTCATTCAATAAATCACAAATTTGTGCTTCGACCTTAGTGGTTCATATGGTTTCACAACCCACACGCATCCGAAAGCCACTTTCATTCAATAAATCACATACTTGTGCTTCAACCTTAGTGGTTCATATAGTTTCACAACCTATGTCACGCATCCGAAGGCCACTTTCATTCATTAAATCACAAATTTGTGCTTCAACGCTAGAGGTTCATATGGTTTCACAATCCACACGCATCCGAAGGCCACTTTCATTCAATAAATCACAAATTTGTGCTTCAACCCTAGTTGTTCATATGGTTTCACAATCCACACGCATCAAAAGGCCACTTTCATTCAATAAATCACAAATTTGTGCTTCAACCCTAGTTGTTCATATGGTTTCCCAACCCATGTCATGCATCCGAAGGCCACTTTCATTCAACAAATCACAAATTTGTGCTTCAACCCTAGTTGTTCATATCGTTTCACAACCCATGTCACGCATCCGAAGCCCACTTTCATTCAATAAATCACAAATTTGTGCTTCGACCTTAGTGGTTCCTATGGTTTCACAACCCACACGCATCCGAAAGCCACTTTCATTCAATAAATCACATACTTGTGCTTCAACCTTAGTGGTTCATATAGTTTCACAACCTATGTCACGCATCCGAAGGCCACTTTCATAAAATAAATCACAAATTTGTGCTTCAACCGTAGTTGTTCATATGGTTTCACAACCCATGTCACGCATCCGAAAGCCACTTTCATTCAATATATCACAAATTTGTGCTTCAACCCTAGTGGTTCATATGGTTTCACAATCCACACGCATCAGAAGGCCACTTTCATAAAATAAATCACAAATTTGTGCTTCAACCCTAGAGGTTCATATGGTTTCCCAATCCACACGCATCAAAAGGCCACTTTCATTCAATAAATCACAAATTTGTGCTTCAACCCTAGTGGTTCATATGGTTTCACAACCCACACGCATCAGAAGGCCACTTTCATTAAATAAATCACAAATTTGTGCTTCAACCGTAGTTGTTCATATGGTTTCACAACCCATGTCACGCATCCGAAAGCCACTTTCATTCAATAAATCACAAATTTGTGCTTCAACCCTAGTGGTTCATATGGTTTCACAACCCACACGCATCCGAAGGCCACTTTCATAAAATAAATCACAAATTTGTGCTTCAACCGTAGTTGTTCATATGGTTTCACAACCCATGTCACGCATCCGAAAGCCACTTTCATTCAATAAATCACAAATTTGTGGTTCAACCCTAGTGGTTCATATGGTTTCACAATCCACACGCATCAGAAGGCCACTTTCATAAAATAAATCACAAATTTGTGCTTCAACCCTAGAGGTTCATATGGTTTCCCAATCCACACGCATCAAAAGGCCACTTTCATTCAATAAATCACAAATTTGTGCTTCAACCCTAGTGGTTCATATGGTTTCACAACCCACACGCATCCGAAGGCCACTTTCATTCAATAAATCACAAATTTGTGCTTCAACCCTAGTGGTTCATATGGTTTCACAATCCACACGCATCAAAAGGCCACTTTCATTCAATAAATCACAAATTTGTGCTTCAACTCTCGTGGTTCATATGGTTTCACAATCCACACGCATCAGAAGGCCACTTTCATTCAGTAAATCACAAATTTGTGCTTCAACCCTAGAGATTCATATGGTTTCCCAATCCACACGCATCAAAAGGCCACTTTTATTCAATAAATCACAAATTTGTGCTTCAACCCTAGAGGTTCATATGGTTTTACAATCCACACGCATCAGAAGGCCACTTTCATAAAATAAATCATAAATTTGTGCTTCAAACCTAGTTGTTCATATCGTTTCACAACCCATGTCACGCATCCGAAGCCCACTTTCATTCAATAAATCACAAATTTGTGCTTCGACCTTAGTGGTTCATATGGTTTCACAACCCACACGCATCCGAAAGCCACTTTCATTCAATAAATCACATACTTGTGCTTCAACCTTAGTGGTTCATATAGTTTCACAACCTATGTCACGCATTCGAAGGCCACTTTCATTCAATAAATCACAAATTTGTGCTTCAACGCTAGAGGTTCATATGGTCTCACAATCCACACGCATCAGAAGGCCACTTTCATTCAATAAATCACAAATTTGTGCTTCAACCCTAGTTGTTCATATGGTTTCCCCACCCATGTCATGCATCCGAAGGCCACTTTCATTCAACAAATCACAAATTTGTGCTTCAACCCTAGTTGTTCATATCGTTTCACAACCCATGTCACGCATCCGAAGCCCACTTTCATTCAATAAATCACAAATTTGTGCTTCGACCTTAGTGGTTCCTATGGTTTCACAACCCACACGCATCCGAAAGCCACTTTCATTCAATAAATCACATACTTGTGCTTCAACCTTAGTGGTTCATATAGTTTCACAACCTATGTCACGCATCCGAAGGCCACTTTCATAAAATAAATCACAAATTTGTGCTTCAACCGTAGTTGTTTATATGGTTTCACAACCCATGTCACGCATCCGAAAGCCACTTTCATTCAATATATCACAAATTTGTGCTTCAACCCTAGTGGTTCATATGGTTTCACAATCCACACGCATCAGAAGGCCACTTTCATAAAATAAATCACAAATTTGTGCTTCAACCCTAGAGGTTCATATGGTTTCCCAATCCACACGCATCAAAAGGCCACTTTCATTCAATAAATCACAAATTTGTGCTTCAACCCTAGTGGTTCATATGGTTTCACAACCCACACGCATCAGAAGGCCACTTTCATTAAATAAATCACAAATTTGTGCTTCAACCGTAGTTGTTCATATGGTTTCACAACCCATGTCACGCATCCGAAAGCCACTTTCATTCAATAAATCACAAATTTGTGCTTCAACCCTAGTGGTTCATATGGTTTCACAACCCACACGCATCCGAAGGCCACTTTCATAAAATAAATCACAAATTTGTGCTTCAACCGTAGTTGTTCATATGGTTTCACAACCCATGTCACGCATCCGAAAGCCACTTTCATTCAATAAATCACAAATTTGTGCTTCAACCCTAGTGGTTCATATGGTTTCACAATCCACACGCATCAGAAGGCCACTTTCATAAAATAAATCACAAATTTGTGCTTCAACCCTAGAGGTTCATATGGTTTCCCAATCCACACGCATCAAAAGGCCACTTTCATTCAATAAATCACAAATTTGTGCTTCAACCCTAGTGGTTCATATGGTTTCACAACCCACACGCATCCGAAGGCCACTTTCATTCAATAAATCACAAATTTGTGCTTCAACCCTAGTGGTTCATATGGTTTCACAATCCACACGCATCAAAAGGCCACTTTCATTCAATAAATCACAAATTTGTGCTTCAACTCTCGTGGTTCATATGGTTTCACAATCCACACGCATCAGAAGGCCACTTTCATTCAGTAAATCACAAATTTGTGCTTCAACCCTAGAGATTCATATGGTTTCCCAATCCACACGCATCAAAAGGCCACTTTCATTCAATAAATCACAAATTTGTGCTTCAACCCTAGAGGTTCATATGGTTTCACAATCCACACGCATCAGAAGGCCACTTTCATAAAATAAATCATAAATTTGTGCTTCAAACCTAGTTGTTCATATCGTTTCACAACCCATGTCACGCATCCGAAGCCCACTTTCATTCAATAAATCACAAATTTGTGCTTCGACCTTAGTGGTTCATATGGTTTCACAACCCACACGCATCCGAAAGCCACTTTCATTCAATAAATCACATACTTGTGCTTCAACCTTAGTGGTTCATATAGTTTCACAACCTATGTCACGCATTCGAAGGCCACTTTCATTCAATAAATCACAAATTTGTGCTTCAACGCTAGAGGTTCATATGGTCTCACAATCCACACGCATCAGAAGGCCACTTTCATTCAATAAATCACAAATTTGTGCTTCAACCCTAGTTGTTCATATGGTTTCCCCACCCATGTCATGCATCCGAAGGCCACTTTCATTCAACAAATCACAAATTTGTGCTTCAACCCTAGTTGTTCATATGGTTTCCCAACCCATGTCATGCATCCGAAGGCCACTTTCATTCAACAAATCACAAATTTGTGCTTCAACCCTAGTGGTTCATATGGTTTCACAACCCACACGCATCCGAAAGCCACTTTCATTGAATAAATCACATACTTGTGCTTCAACCTTAGTGGTTCATATGGTTTCACAACCCATGTCACGCATCCGAAGGCCACTTTCATTCAATAAATCACAAAGTTGTGCTTCAAGCCTAGTGGTTCATATGGTTTCAGAACCCACACGCATCCGAAAGCTACTTTCATTCAATAAATCACAAATTTGTGCTTCAACCTTAGTGGTTCATATGGTTTCACAACCCATGTGATGCCTCCGAATGCCACTTTCATTCAATAAATCACAAATTTGTGCTTCAACCTTAGTGGTTCATATGGTTTCAAAATCCACACACATCAGAAGGCCACTTTCTTTCAATAGATCACAAATTTGTGCTTCAACCCTAGTGGTTCATATGGTTTCACAACCCACTTGCATCCGAAAGCCACTTTCATTCAATAAATCACATACTTGTGCTTCAACCTTAGTGGTTCATATGGTTTCACAACCTATGTCACGCATTCGAAGGCCACTTTCATTCAATAAATCACAAATTTGTGCTTCAACGCTGGAGGTTCATATGGTCTCACAATCCACACGCATCAGAAGGCCACTTTCATTCAATAAATCACAAATTTGTGCTTCAACCTTAGTGGTTCATATGGTTTCCCAATCCATACGCAACAAAAGGCCACTTTCATTCAATAAATCACAAATTTTTGCTTCAACCCTAGTTGTTCATATTGTTTCTCAACCCATGTCATGCATCCGAAGGCCACTTTCATTCAACAAATCACAAATTTGTGCTTCAACCCTAGTGGTTTATATGGTTTCACAACCCACACGCATCCGAAAGCCACTTTCATTCAATAAATCACATACTTGTGCTTCAACCCTAGTGGTTCATATGGTTTCACAACCCATCTCACGCATCCGAAGGCCACTTTCATTCAATAAATCACAAATTTGTGCTTCAAGCCTAGTGGTTCATATGGTTTCAGAACCCACACGCATCCAAAAGCTACTTTCATTCAATAAATCACAAATTTGTGCTTCAACCTTAGTGGTTCATATGGTTTCACAACCCATGTGATGCCTCCGAAGGCCACTTTCATTCAATAAATCACAAATTTGTGCTTCAACCTTAGTGGTTCATATGGTTTCAAAATCCACACGCATCAGAAGACCACTTTCATTCAATAGATCACAAATTTGTGCTTCAACCCTAGTGGTTCATATGGTTTCACAACCCACTTGCATCCAAAAGCCACTTTCATTCAATAAATCACATACTTGTGCTTCAACCTTAGTGGTTCATATGGTTTCACAACCTATGTCACGCATCCGAAGTCCACTTTCATTCAATAAATCACAAATTTGTGCTTCAAGCCTAGTGGTTCATATGGTTTCACAACCCACACGCATCCGAAACCTACTTTCATTCAATAAATCACAAATTTGTGCTTCAACCTTAGTGGTTCATATATTTGCTTCCTTTAATTTGGCATAGGGTTGTCATAAAGATTTATTAATGATGAAGTAATGCCAAAGACCACGTTTAAAACACTTTTTGGGAATCTAGAGTCTAGAGTTATAGGTTGACAATGCACCAACAAGTTCTCAAGGCTTAATGAATGGATTAAATCATAAATATTTGGAAAGTTTGTACTTGTAGATCTTGATGATATATTAATATTTTCAAAGAATATGCATGAGGAGAGCCTTCAAGATTATTTGTCCAAAACTATTTGAAGGTAAAATTATCTTAAAATCAATAGTGGTTGTGCATGCTTTGCAGATGTGGCATTGTTATTTGGAGGGTGTAGATTGTGTTGTGGTTCTACCATAATCCTTTTACCTATTTGAAATAACAACAAAATGTGGCAAGTCTCTACACTTGATGGTTACAATATTTGGAACAAAATTGTACTTATAGGTGGGAATATAGACCAAGATGTAGTAATAGTGTTGACCCATTGAATTGTAACCCTTATGGAGGCAATACACTTCTTTCCATGTCTTTAATTTTGGTCGTTAGAGATATGAAGATGTTGAGTTCTAGGCTTTATCGCTTCGATTGTTCATATATTGAATTCCAAAGAGATGTTTCCAAACATCTTAAGGGGCAATATGTTGCATTGGCTTGTGAGAAGTGTAGCAATTAGGGAAGTTATCTCATGAGCGATGAGCAGTGAGTGGTGAAAGGTGAACAATTGTTGAGTAACATATTGTCAAGAGGAAATTCAGAAAATGAGAATGCATGCAGCTTGTGTAGAGAGGGGCGAGTTAGCACAGATTGAGGCAGACTGGAGCATACTAAAGAAGGCCAGTAAAGGGAGCCAGCGAAGGAAGGCCGAAGGCCAGCAAGGAGAGCCAACAAGGGAAGGCCGTAGGCCAACAAAGCAAAGACGAGGCTAAAGGCCAGCAAGGGGAGCCAGCGAAAGACGAGGCTGAAGGCCAGCAAGGTAGCCAGCGAAAGACGAGGCTGAAGGCCATCAAGGTAGTGAGCAAGGGAATGTCAAAGGCCAGCAAGGCAAGATGAGGCTCAAAGCCAACAAGGAGAGGACAACTGGCAGAAGACTGGGAGGCTACGAAAGGAGAAGGCAGCAAGGCCAATTTAATACCGACCCAGGTGTAGACACGGGCACAGGTGCTTCCACGAATTTGGAAGGAAGACGCGCGACTACGGGCACCCTTACCCACCTCTTTGGGTCAAGCGCCATTTCCACTCTTGGATTGCCTTGACCTTACTCATGTCTGTCCACCAACTTCATTTGTTACCACGTAGCTCAAGAATTCAATCTCTCGTTGAGCAAAATTGTTTTCTATTTCTTGGCAGTAATTTTTTGAGATAACTCATTGGTGAGTACATTCTTGTACCTCACCAACTCCCCACGAATGTGGTTTGGGGGAGGCCCATTTTTCCTAGCCTCCCCATGAGTTCCTTGGAGTTGCTCCAATGGAACCATGATGTTATTTGTTGAATTTTATTTGATCCATTGAGACCAAATTCAACTTGGCTCCTCCTACCATAGGAGTCTATGTGAATTTTAAATTCACCTCTTTGCCATCACGGCACACCACAATCACACCGGCTTGTAACTCACATGTACCGTGTGAGTTTCAAAGGTGGTGTGCCTCAAAATGAGGTTCACCTCATCCATTTCACATAGTGTGAAATCTCCACAAATTCCAATGTCCCACATTAGAAGGTCACATGCATCGCCACTTCCTTTATTTCATGCAGTTCACCCTTTGCAAACCGCACATTGATGGGCTTGCCCACTCTACATGTCGGCTACCCCCAACACATTGTGTGCCTCGGGCTCATGAAAGAGTGCGTTGCCTCTTTGTAAACCCATGAGACATTTCTACCATTCATTTGAGCCTCAAGGTACAAAAGACTTGGCCTTGGCTTAAGGTTACCAACCTTGGCCACAAAGCCAACGTCTAACATTTGGTCCGCGGCAACAACATGATTTGCTTTGACACTACAATGCCACCTTCTAACATTCCGTCCGCGGCACAAACATGAATTGCCTTGGTACCACAATGCCTAAACCCTAACATTCCGTCCACGGCACAAACATGATTTGCTTTGATACCACAAAGCCAATTTTTCACATTCCATCCACGACACAAATATGGTTGGCCTTGGTACCACAAAGCAACCTTCTTTGTTTCCAACATTGCGTGGTTTTCTTCCTTGGGTGCCACCTTTGTTGGAAGTTGTACCTTTGGCTTGCCCTTTATGTTGGTTTGATGGCCCAACTTCTTGCATTCTTTACCTTGGGACATATTATGGCTCAAACCACTTTGTTGTGAGGCGCCACCCGATTTCTTTTCGGTTCCATCGGCTTGAATGCTCTCGTCAATCTTGATGGTCCCCGTCATATCTTTGAAAAGCTTTGGAAACTTGAACAAGGTGTCTACTAGGCACTTTTGCTATCCTCTTAAGAAAATGCATTTCTTAAAAAAATTGTTCATTTTAGGTGTTCAAATCTTAGGTGTCCATGCTTTCATTTGGATGTTTAAATCGTGCACATATGCCTTAAGAGACCCCGTATGCCTCATTTCTACCAAATTCATTCCCTCAAGCAATTTTTGGTGCTCTGGCGTGAACCTCTCAACAAGCAATTTCATGAAGCCAACCCAAATCAAGGTTGCCACCATTTTGGGCTCTTGCGCTTTCATGCTAGTCCACCACTCAAGCGCATGGTCTTTCAAAAGGTAACCATTATGGCGACCTTGTCATCCACCTCGAGCCTTTGGACATCATACTAATTGTCCATTTCCAACACAAATTTGTTTTCACCTTTCTTGCCTTGCCAAGCCCCGCAAAACTACTTGGCATGTTTGCTTTGGCCAACTTCTTTCTTGGAGAAGAAGGCCTAGCACCTTGCATCATGAGGAGCTCGACCATTTTGTTTTGTCAAGCCTTCTCATGCTTGCCCCACTTTAGTTCTTAATTCATGGAGTCCATGAATTCAAACATTTTAAATTGGGATTCAATCCAACATCACCACTTTCCAAGCTCTTAGGTGCATTTGGTAATCTAGCCCCTGAATTCTCTTCGAGGTTTGCGGGAGGTCTTTCAAAAATTTCCACCATTTCCCCACCGGATCCACCATCATTCCCACCATTGTCATTAGAATCAATGGCAGGGTCGAAATCCCCTTGAATATGATCCTTGTTCCAATTTGAGCATCAAAACCTTTTAGAAGCCTCAAGCTCACCATCATAACTTGCACGTTTGATAGCCATCTCTTCCTCAAAGTGCTAGCTCAAAGAATGGAACCTTGCTTTGATACCACGTGTCGCAACCTTTGCTAGCTTCCTTTAGCTAACTCGGTCCATTTTTCCAACTCTAGCAAGGACTATGAGCGCTAACCCTTCGCATACCGCGATGCAAATGGTTAGCTCCCCATACCGCGGACCTTATTAGTTCGTAAGAGGGGGACCAAACCTCCTACTTGGTTTTCGGGGCTCACCACTTAATCAGTAACCATTGCTAAGATGTGGACTTTCATCCATGGAAGTCCAATCTTATGTTGATCATCGCGTTGCTGAAGCAACACTACAACAACCCGAGCTATACTAGGCAACTATGCCCTCACATTGGGCCAATGCCCATGGAGGCCGTGCAATTCGGCCTCGGGTGGGTGAGGCCACACCACCTCATCCATATAAACCTCTAGGACCCTAGGCAAGGCCCCTACCCCACCGTCAAGTAGACATTTTCCCTTAGCTGCTGGGGCTGGAAGCCCCAGCAGCTTCAGATCCCCATAACTTCTTGCTGATGAAACATTTCATGTAGATGCCGATGGACTACTCATTTGCCCCATTCGGGCAAGTATTGAAGAAGTTATGCCAATTCAAAGCTTTGCAATCCCGGGAGCCACTCCTAGGCCAAGTCTGTACCAGGGCTCTGTCCCGAGACATCACCCCGCTCAAATTGCCATATCTCCTAGCTCACACATCTAATTGAGGTGTTCTTGAGCATTTTATAATTGGCACGCCATAAGCTACGCATAGCTTATGGAATCACCCTCATGTCTCCTAGTCTCCGTGGGTAGGAGGCATTCCCAATGCCCGGGGCCTTCACCCACACTAGGATCACTTGGGCCCTGTCACCAACGGCACCACAAGTTTCGGGTGTCACTCCGGGGTCCCCCTTGTGCCCATGGTGTTTTGGGCACACCTCATGGAGATGTACGCAACACGACCGACCCCACTCGAGGCAAAACAACACGGCCTTCACGGGCGTTGGCCCAACATGGGGGCATAGTTGCCAAATATGCTTCGGGTTGTTGTAGCGTTGTTTTGGCAACACGATGATCAACTCAAGATTGGACTTGCATGAATGAAAATCCGCACCTAATCTCTGGCTACCTTCTAAGGGGAGAGTCTCGAATGCATGTGTAGTAGGGTTTGGTGACCAAGCCATGAGCTTGGAGGTCCAAGGTATGGGGAGTTAACCATGCGTGTATATGGGATGTGCAAGGTTAGCGCTCGTGATATCTGCTAGAGTTGAAGAACGCTGAAAATAAGTTAAAGGGAGCTAAGAAGGGTTGTGACACCTTTGGGATCTCTTTGCAATTGTTTTATTAGGCAATGCTTTAGTCAAACTTATCTTATTGTTGCATATTGTATGTGTAGCATTTGTGGATTTGGCTTCCAAAACTCTCAATAATCTTATGTTTGTGAGAATATTATCCATCATTATCACATGCCCCTTATGGTGGAGACCCTCTAGTAAAATACTAACAATATTTTGACCTTGTTTTGGCTTCATTTTTTTTAGATACTTTCAAAGAGCCTTTTTCTCTTGATGTTTTTGTATAATCATCAAATGTAAATTCATAATTTGAGCTAACATCCATTAGGCACCACACCTTCAAACCCCATTTGATCGACTTACTAAGCAAATATTGTTTAATAGGGCAATACTTGTTTTTATAGCGCACCATCATCTCGTTTATAATTATTTCTTACCCGAAGTTCCAATTTCCTTTTAATTGTTTTGTAAGTTCATCTATTAACCATCTCATTTTGTGCAATTTTTCAGAAGATGGTGAGTTATAATCTTTGCAAACAAGATAACTATCAACAACATGAAGACAAATTGATATGGCTAAATACCTATCTCAAATCATGATGTTTGAAATGACTAGACACCATTAAAAAAAATTTGCCCAATAGGCCCACACATTGGGAACCTTCTTGATTCCCATGTAGATGGAAATTGCCAATAACGTTTTCAATTCTTCAACATCTAGTGGGAACCAAACCTTCCCGCCTCAAAATTGCCCACACCTTATTTGAGTTCTAGGTTCCAATTGAGGCCTCATTTTCCCACCATCATGCGCATATGTGTCCGTTGTAGTTGGAGCCCCTTGATCCGCATCCACTTCCTCCTCATTATCACCATCCATTTTGTGTAAATTGGCATTGTAGATAATAGAATTATATTTTATTACCTCTACCGCATTTTTGTTCGTCTCACAGTCAATCATGTGAAATGTGTCTCTTTTCCATAACATCCTAAACAATTGTAGGAGGGTAAGAGGCATCTATGACTTGATGTAGGCCCAAGTACATGACTGGATAATGCTTTGGGCAAAGGATCATAGGTGTCATGATTTGGTCTCCAAATTTCCTCCTTGTATCAATGTTTGATTGAATTTGGTTGAATTTGTGTTTTTCTGTTGTATGATGGTGGTCTCCCCAATTTTTTGAGTTTTAACGTGAATGGAAATAACTATTGATATTTTAATATTTTTGGCCCTCTGATTTTAAGTGTATACATGAATACTAACTTTGAGCATTGTTTGGTATTTTTGTGTCATTTCAAGGTCGGAAAATCTACATTACCGCAATCTTCATGTTTTTATTTATCTAGAGCCTCTTCATCTAGTGAGCTATAGTTGAACATGTTGTTTGACAAAATGAATTTGTCATATAGACCACATTCTACATTAGCATGATATTGATCATTTGCACTCTCGACTCGCAAAGTGATGTGGCACATAATGTGGGCAAAAATCATTTTTTTCCATTTGATAATGGTATTGAGTACATTTGTGATGATGATTCCAAATTAGTAGAAATAGTTGTAGCTATGCCAAATATGTAATTTTGAGCCTACATGTACACCTTCTGGAAAAAAATATTGGGGCATATTCATGAATGACATATAATGTGATACAAACATGCACTAGATATTCTTGAGAGTTTCCAACATGCACAAAGGTGTAAGTATGGAAATATGGGACGATGCATTTGTAGGGAGGTTGAGGTAGGTCATCATTGTGGGCAATTGTTGTGTTTTGATTCTTTGATTGTTTGGGAGCCAATTTGACGACATCAGTTAGCACAAACTTTGAGGCTATGATGTATGGATGCTTTACAAGTAAGAAACCCTTGGCCATTCTCAAAATTCAAGGGATGTGTTGTTGTTGATCTGCTCCTCACAATATTCTTCAGTTTCTATTTCTGAGAGGTGCATGGTTGTATCAGAGCCCCCCCCATTGTCATTGTCAAATTCAGAGTGAGACATAGTGATTGTAAAGTCGGTGGAATTGGTGCAGGCACCCAAAAATAGATATGTGAACAAAGATGAATTACAAGGTTGAAAAATAAAATTTGGGAGTGGGTATTGACTTTAATAGGCCAATGAGGAGTTGAATATGAAATAACATGGTGATTTTGGGTCTTGAGACCTTGCATGGTTTGATGACAAAATTTGGTCGACATGGTTTGCACTACAAACGCTTGGAGTGAGAGGTTGCAAAAATAACCTCTATTTTAATCAATGTTTGAATTGGAACAAGAAAAAACCGCATGGGAAGTGTTGTGAAGGGCATAATTTCAACTTGAACATCAAGCCAAATCACATGATGAACATGGTAATTGAACACATCATTAAATCCCTCACCCTTTACTTCAGATCATCATTCTCACCATTTGAAAGTGTCAGGCATGACCTTGCAAAATCTATAGTGAAGTTGGCAAGGCAAACAAGGATTTGTGTGACAAGTGAATTGTCTAGAATTTGTTGTTACAACAAAAAATCAAGATTCGAACAATATATAATGAAGTTGATATGATGCTCAATGGCATGCTGTAACATTATTGCATAGTTGGTGATGGCATTTACAAAAGTTTGTAAATGAGCAGGGGGTGGTAGTAGATCAATGGCCAAAAAGGTTGATCCTAGAGCCATTTTCACATGACTCATAAAAATGCAAGGGAGGCATGCACTTTGATCATTAAAACCCAACCAAAATGTGGGCGAAGGATCTAGCAACCGTTGAATTTTTTGAGTTGCAACAAAGGCAACGAAGCCTTTGGAACGTAGCAATGTGGTTTGATAGCTCGTAATCTGCATGGGTGGATTTGGCGCCATCCCAAGTATGAAGATTAGGATGAAAGGGTGGCAAAGTCAGAGAGGGGTAAAAATGTGGCAAAGCCTATTGATTGGCTACACATGGCCCATCGTTGTTGGCCTATTGTTGTTTCATACTACAATCATGTTAGATACGCCGAGAATGACAACTTGGATCCTAGGTTCTAGAAAGTATTATAGGAGGGATACTTGTTCCAAACTATTGCAAACATTCATAGTTTTGCAAAGGGAATTATGTAAGGGGCAAAGGCGATGCAAATGTGCTCATATAAAATTGGTTGAAGGCATATAAAAATGATGAAAAATAAAGGGTATGTGGACTTATTTTTAAAATAAAAATGTTGTTTATACATTTTTTGTTGTTGCTATGGTCTATGTGCCTATAGCTAGGAGGGCATTTGGCCATACAATTTTAGTAAAAACATATGAGGGAGGACCAAAAACTAGTGCAGGCACATTTTGACTCTTTAGGCTTTTAGGGGTTAAGGGGGGGGGGATGCACTACATATGTATCGTTAAGGTTGAGCCACAATTATACTTAAGTAATGTCATGAGCTATTGAACACCTAGCACAACCTGTAAACACTAACTGCTGAATAAGTAAGCTTAGTTTATGTAATATGAAAAGGCCAACTATCATATAAAGCCCACATGTGATTGGGAGACTCATGGCCGCTTTACGCCTAAAGGCCGGGCCAATTCCCCTTGAGGCTGATTGCATGAAATTTCAACCTTTTTTGGGTTGGAGGCCGGCCTCAACTACACATTACAGTAAGATTATATTGGGGGCCAATTTTCCCATATGTAAAGGCCTTAGGGCCAAGAAGCCTGGCTGATTCAATAAATCTAGCATAATCCAATGAATCTAGCATAATCTAGCATAGAGCCGTTCAGATTTCCACATAATCCAACGGATCTGGTTTGATGAAAAATCATATTTTATTAAATTTTTCTTTATTGAATTTTGACATTGGTCCCGAGGCCAAGAATTGACCCTCCATTTTGGGTGCAGCCAATTCAACAAGCTCGGGCCATGTCAAACCATGCAGTTTTTTGATTAAAAAATTCATACCACCAAATCGGCCCAGCCTCTAGGTGTAAAGGGGTTGGGACTGATTTAAGGGTTTTGGTGAATCACAAGTGAGGATTTCAAGCCTCTTACACAACGAATTGGCCTGGCCTCTAGGTGTAAAGCGGCCGTCATTTCATCTCTCCGTTTCTTGTCCAAAGCTTAATGTCATCCGATGACTCAGGCCCATCCCACACAAGAGGCACAGGAAGTTTCCCAACTTCCTCCCACATGGCACTTTGCTTTTGAAAAATCTCCTTTTCCTTGTTTTCCTCCTTAAACCGGGGTACTACCGGGCACTAGTGCCCGGAAGTATTGAACTACATTTATTGTGCCATGTCGCTCGGCTTTATTGCCAAGTAGATCCCGACCCTAAACCCAAAGCAAAATCTGAAGCTAAAGAGTCATTGTTGCCACTCCCCATACTTCCTCTCATGTGGCAACCACTTGCTCATTTGAACCAATGCTATTCATCCAACTCGGTGCCGTTCCTCCCGTGTGGGATGGGCCTCAGTCCTCATCCGTCAAGCTCTCTCCTTCGCTGGCATGACGATACGCCTAAGTACATAGACCCTTGGATATACTGAGCATCTGATGGTTTCTGGCATGCCGCTGGCATAAACCTTAAACCACGTGTCAAGAGGTCATTCTGTAAGGCGAATTCTTAGTTGCCACTGGCAAACTTATTGCTACAAACAAATCTTTTACGGGTTTTATTAAAGAGTTCTAATATTGCAACGAGGGGTGAAATAGGTATACCGAGACCATCTGAGGATAGAAAGTATTTACTATCTGGAAGAAAGAAACTTAAAGGTGTAAGGTGCCTCGTGTAGAGCAACTTTACGTGTAAGCTTCCATCCGATTCTTTGGATGCGCAATTCTGCGATTTAAGGTCCCTCCTAAGGCAATATGAAAATTCTGCAAGTCACTATGGTAGGGATGCGGTACTTTCTTTTCGAGTGTTTGAACAAAGTTGACGACAGAGATAAGACTTGCCGTCGAAGTGCTATTGTGGGAACCTTCTGGGTTTAAATTGTTGTTAATGTGTATTGTGATGGGGGCCGCCGTATGGCGGATGGGAGGAGTCCTGACGGACTGAACCTTGAGTTTTCTTACATGGGGAAGCGTGCGGTATAGCAAGTAGTTGCGATGACTTTGATTGGGGTGGGGCTAGGGGATCTTGGAGGGGATACTTGAACATGTATGTCAGCGCTAGTCCGCAGCCGCAGTTGTGGTGGTGGTTTGGAGAGAAGGGGCGTTCTGCAGATTAGGTGGAAGGGTTTTACAAAGATATGGCTGCGGCGAATGATAGGAGAAGTAGGGGTTTGTCACTGAATCTGCCGTTACGGCAACCCCTTCCTAGGCCTCCTCCTGTGCCCCAGCCGCTGCCTCTCCCACCCCCATCATTTGAAAGCCGACATAACCTTTGCAGGGCTCCACACCCTGGAAGTCAAGGGGGTCCTGGACGAGATGTTTGTTTGAATGACCTAGAGAAGATCAGCTTGTTAGGCGCAGGAAGTGGCGGTAAGGTATACAAGGTGGTTCATCGCAGAACAGGACGCATATATGCTTTGAAGATCATACAGGAAAAGCATGAGCTTGCTGTAAGGAGGCAGATAATGCGAGAAATGGAGATTTTAAGAACTTCGAAATCTCAGCATCTCGTGGAGTGTTACGGTGTTTTTGATCGTGGCGGGGAGATTTCTTTTGTTCTTGAGTATATGGACGGAGGTACACTTGCTGATGTCTTGAAATTTCACAAGAAGATTGGAGAACGCTATCTTGCTGAAGTCACCAAGCAAGTGTTGTTGGGATTGCTATATCTCCACAAGCACAAAATTGTACACAGGGACATAAAACCTTCCAATCTGCTATTAAATCGAAGGCAGGAGGTGAAGATCGCAGATTTTGGAGTGAGCACAGTGCTGGCGCATACATTAGCTCAGTGCAATTCTTTTGTTGGGACATGTGCTTACATGAGCCCAGAGCGTTTCGATCCCGATGGCAATGGGGGCGAGTATGGCTACTCGGCTGACATCTGGAGTCTTGGTCTCACACTCCTGGAATGTGCTATCGGAAGGTTCCCTTGCTTACAACCTGGAGAAAAACCAGACTGGCCCACATTGATGTGTGCAATATGCTTAGGGGATCCGCCTTCCCCTCCCAACGACGCCTCCCCAGAGTTTCGAAATTTCATTGTCTTGTGTTTGCAAAAAGATGCTGTTCGGCGGCCCTCAGCTGAAAAGCTGCTAACTCATCCTTTCGTGAGAAAATATGAAGGGCACCCTGGCGTTATATCTGCGCTGCTGCAGGGCTTAGTGTTGTAAGAAGATCGTAACGGGTTCCTCTCAGTGCATGACTGGTGATTATGGGCATTCACAGTACTTTATAGATTGGGATTCAAGTCGTACATTTGGGAAGCGGTTGTTCGTTTCTATAGATCTCGAGAACGGACGATGATGTGTTCTTTTGGTGTATACAGAGCTGCCGTCTGAAGAGATCAAAACACTGCGTGATCATCAAACACTTGAATTCTTGTGGATTTCAATTTCATCGAGCTACGGTGGTTGGAGACTCGGCGTGTAGCGCATGCTTAAGGTCTTTCATTTTTCCTCAGTATTTGTATTTACTGATGCATTGCCCACTTAGGCAATCTGAAAGTTCTTTGAGGAGAGCTGGAAGAAAAGCATGGATTCCCTTCTGCAATTCCACGAGTCAATAATTATCCTCACTCAAGCTCAAAGAAATGGACGCCAGTGATATTTGTATAGTGTTGGAGGAATTTGAAATCTGTTTAAAGAACTGAAGCATAATGTTTGTTGCTCGGTGCTGGTCCAAGGAGAAGTACTTTAGTACTCCATTTTAATGGATGACATGGCTATACCTCTTATGACCTGCAGGCAAGGTAATTCCGGTCCTGGGTTGTCATGCGATCCCCTCTATGATGAGGTTTGAAAAAGCTATGCATCTCAATAAAGTATTGCTTTAATAGGTGTTTGCATTTGATAATTAGGATGACATTTTGTTTGGTTGATCATTTTTACATTTTGTGTGGAAAGCTGAGGCTCCGTTGCATGCCTACAATAGGAAAGCGCCTGTATTGAGGAACTCAACCGTTGCAGTTGCTGATTCACTGAAGCCTTCTTTTCGGTAGTTCATTCCCTTCGTGTATGCATCTTTTTCTGTTTCAGTTCCCTATCTGGCAAGTATTCTGGAAGGTTGGCGTTCAAATTTGTGGTGATATGCTGGAAGCTTCATTCGCTCCTGAGACTACAGTGTCCTTCCATTCCTGCTGTCATACAGAATCTAGAGAAGATGACAAGCTAACGTCGAGCATAGGTATGTTACGTACGTTGACGATTGTTGATTTCTTAGTATATACCAGATCGATGACCTGCGAGGTCAGTATTCAGGGTTGAGGCATGAAGTACGTTGGTTAGAGGAGCTCCAGAGAGTTTAGAAAGGCAAGTTTGTTAGCCTGATTGTTTACTGGCTCGAGTTCTGGAGCCTATTGAAGATATCAGGGATAGAGCTTTTACAAAGTTCATGCATGTCCTAATAAGGGACCATTTAGATAATGCTTGTTCTTCTCTTGAAACAACTTTCAGATTGCCTAAGTGGACGACTAAAGGTGCTGTCTTCAACATTCTATCCGATTTTGTGGGTCACATCTACCGGATCTCTCTGGTTCACATGTTATAAGGCCTTCGTATCATGCCAAGCAAGTCGACCGATGTTGAGCAAGTGCTGCCAAATCACTCTTCTGCTTAGAGACGGGGCACAGGTCTTGTTAAAATCCATTGAAACTAACCTAACTTTATCGCCTCAAATGATCGTTCCAAACTAGAATACGCCCTTGCATTCATACACCCTCGCTTGAAGACATCATGTTGATGATGCTAACAGATATTGCCACACATTTTGAGGATTGGGCACCGATAAAATTTTTGAAGTCCGTTTTCATGTTTATTGGAAATACAACAAAAGGGATTAATCACATTAACCTTTGGCACATCATCAATTAACGGGCACAGTGCGATGCCATATTGATCAAACTAATGCAATTCCTTTGCCTGAGAGTCCTGCATGCCAAACCTTCAGGTACGCCGCACATCGCGTGTAGCAACCGGAACTGGGTACGAAACTGTTGAAATTGAGCAAGGTTAAGCTACCTGCTTGTGCAATTTAGAACATTCCGGCCACTGCGGGGCTTGTACGGAGGTTGGTCGGGGTTCCTGACGGAGTTTTTGGGTTCTTAAACGTTGCTTTAGAGGTCGGTTTCAGTCTAATAGAGCCTTTTGAATGTAAAAGAGCCAAGGCCTTCCGGATGAATGTGGAGCTGTCGAGGAAGACTCTTGCAGCGGCGCTCACCTTTAGCGACTGCACACACACCAGTGGTGCCTTTGGTGCTTGGTCAAACGGAATGGTGGCTTGCTTGACAGGATGGTACCCCTTGACTTGCTGTAATAGGACTTGAGTGGACAATAGATATGGCAAATGGTCGGAAGCGACTGGGAGATTCCATATCTGTGCAGCGCAATGTTGATCCTGCAGTACATTTTGCTCCTTTGCCTGCAATTACAGATGGCGTTGAGTAACCCTTGCTACACTGATGAAATTGACAAAATAGGTAATACTTATCGAACCAAAGTATAAGTTGCAAGTGTCATGCTGTACCTATTGCACCCAATGCTTCTTATTGAGATTGGATTTGATGCAGAGCAGCCGTTGTCTTTTTCTAAGTGCGTTATTCTTTCTGTCATTGTCTTGAACAAAGGTGCGCATTGCACTTTGCCAACCTTCCATATTATTAAATTGGCTCACTAACTTGAAATTGGTGTTTGTCTGCAGTGTGGTGCAAAAGCCTAGAACCCGAGGCCATATTTTCAACTTGAGGCATGGCATTCTTGTGGGTACCCCATAATCAAGTGTAGCTCACTTCTTTGACATTGCACTTAGCCTCACTTACAGTGCTGAAACTACACCTCAAATGGCAACATTTACTCTCCCATAAGCTTGTATCACAATTTTACTTACTATAGTCGGAGGTAGGAGAGGTAGAACGTTGGTTTTCATAAACGCGTGGTGATTCAAACCTGGGCCATGTAGTGGATTGAAGAGACCCGTGCTCATCATGTGATTCCGCACGCGGCGGTTGGACATGCTATCCTGAACCGACCCTGATAGTTCGGTGCAGTTCAATAGACCCTATGAATCTGCTGCAACAAACCCACATCCTGAGTACCATACCTTCAGTGAATTTTGACACACCAGCAAGTTAGCAAGTTCCTAGCAAGTTGAGCTACGGTATTTCCTCAATCTGAATGCCCTGAATCTAATGCAATAAAACGGCTTCTAAGTGAAATTGAGCAGCACCAAACCAACATAATTGTCGTGGCCGAGGTCTGTCATGGTCACCTTCAGAACAGGGAGGTTGAAACTGCCAGGTTGTTCAAACACACAAATCTATATACAGCCGAAGACGTAGCGGTGGTGGTAGTGACCGTCGCCTTGCTGTTCCCCACCATCCTTACCTAAAAAACAAAACAAATTAGGTTCCAGGCAAAAGGGCCACATGGTGAAGAATCCCCACAAAATAAACATGTGACAAACAAAAGAGAACAAATGTGGAAAGGTGGGGGACTATAGGTGCAAAGGTCGGTATGATGGGGAAAACCCGGGGAGTTGGTGGTGGGGGGAGGACATGTCCCATATAGTAATTGATTGCAAAACCAGGGGGGAAGAAAGGAGGAAAGAGGGGTGAAAGGAGGGGAGGGGAGAGAAAGGAAGAAATAAGAGGGATGAGCAAAAGGGAAAGAGGTGGACACTTGCAATCCAAGGGATAAGGAAAAATATGAATGACAAAAAAATGGGAGGAGAAAAATACAAAACCATGTTGTTGAGTGCTTAAAAATTATGAGGCCCATTTATGAGCCTCAAGGTGTCATACAAAAGGGTTTAAGATGATTTCTTGTTGTTTTGAGCCAAAAGTGTCAAAAGTGACCCTATTTAAAATCTGACCATTTATCATATGCGCTTTTACATGCATCATGCCAATTGGAGCATGCATATATGTAAATTGAAGCACATGGAGATTTGAGCTCAAATAAATGACCCACAAAATTCCACTAAATCGGAGACTTTATGGTAAACCAACTTTTGCATAATTTCTCTCTTTATGTGAATTACATCCCACTAAACAGAACTTCCGCACAAAGCATATTTTACAAAATAACCCATGCTTTCCATTGTAAAAATTTGGGTTGTTACTTCTTTCCATATGTATATGATTTCTTTGGCTTTTCTACACATTCGCAAACTACACCAAATTGTCTTATTAACGTGGGTTGCCATTTGGAGTTATGTGTTGCTATAACATTTTAATAAATGTATGATTTTTTACTCGAGTTACATAATAGTTGGTATGAACATTAAAGAACATGACCTAACTTACTTGGTAAAAAAGAATAATGTCGATAACAATTTATAGCAACACGTAACTCCAAATAATAACCCACACTAATAGGACAATTTAGTGTGCCTCCTAGTGGCAACTAATGTGTAGAAAAATAGTGAAAGCTCATAGGGTACATAGGTTATTTTGGTACGCCTATGTCAATTTGTTTTTCTTCTCCTTGAGTTGTGCGATTTTGAGGATGGAAAAAGACATTTTTCCATGACATTCTTCAACTTGACAATAATACCTCCACTATTCTTAAAAAAGATTCCAATCAATAGATGAACCTTTGTCATGCCTAATGTGGTAATTCTCCTTAATCAATTAGGACAAGATAATTATAATTTCCCAAAATCGAGGTTGTAGCTCGAGGGGATCACTACCCGAAAAGTAGCAACCTATGTGAGTTGAACTATAGGGTCCATTTTATTGACATTGTGAAAAAATTATGTAAATGTTATGTCTACCATAGCCTATGAAAATTGCCAAAAAAAAATTTATATGTAATATAGCATAGCCAAAAAAATCCCCATTTTTTTCTAGTAGAATAAATTAGTATGATGGGAATTTTGGGGAATTAAAAATATAAATAAAGGGTGAGTTTATTCGCAACATGTCTAACAAAAATGGATGAAAATTTGAGAAATTTTGTTCCATTGCTAGATGAAAGCATATTGGACGAATGATATAGGTCAGTTTTAGGGGTTTTTGCTTTATGTGGCGACTTGTTCAATATTTTTTGCACGTTAGGCTTGATGCAGTCCATGCAGATGTGGAGGTGTCGCTTGTTAAGTGTTTTTCTGTGCGCCTTTGCTTGATTTTGATTTTATGTTGAATCACATGTGATTTTGTTTCAAGTTGTGAGTGATGATTAGGGTTTCTGTGTAGTGTGGCCATTCCCTTCGGAGGATTTGCGACCACGAGATTGCGTGTGATATGAAATCGGAGGTTGCGCGTGCAATATCATCAGGTTTTATTTGATTTTCTTGTCTTTCCATTTCTGCATGATGGCACTTTGATTATTGGCGATCAAACCTTAAGGACGTTCTTGATTGAGCGGGTTTGGATGCTTTGTGCTTGCAAGGGTTTAGTGTTTTGTGAATCACGCACAATGGTTTGTAAAATCTTGATATACAGTTTGAATGTAGAGGGGGCTGTGCCCATAAGGATTAGTTCGATGACTGTTAAAGAGGGAAAGAACTACGCGGATCTTAGAGTGAGGCTGGAGAAATTTCAAGTGGTCCCCTGGTCTTTTCAATTTTGGGACATTGAGAAAAGGTGCACGATTGGAGTGAAGTTCGAGGGATTGAAAATGGTTCTTGCCAAGGTGTACCTCATTCCTGAAGTAGAATATGAAGTAAATCTATCAAAACGTCGTCGTGTTGGGGACGATGAACACATATTCGATGCAGACATAGAAATGCCGTAGGTGGAGTCGGATCATGGATTCGGGGCCAGTGACGCATCGAGTTGCAAGCCGATTTTGTGAATCCAGGGTCTAGCTCAAAAGTGAGCAGTTTGGAAAATGACTTGGTACTTCTGAAATTGGTGTTGATCCCAAAAAAAACTATGGATTTTTATAAGAAAAGAACTTGAGTTGATCTCCCTGGAGGATTACGAATGGAGACTGAAGTCGTGGGATCAAGATGGTGAATCTGTGGTTATTCTACATTGTTCATAATGTTCAAAAGATTTTTGAGGTAAGACTGGAATACATTCACAGGACAAGGTCACAAATTTGTTCTCAAATTTCTTAAAGAATTACATTCTGAGTGTCCAACACATTTGCAATTGGTATCGACAGAAAGGTGTGGATTGGTGTCATCACCTTCAATCGGCGACAAGGGGGAAGACCGTGATATTGATGGTAGGAGATCACAAACGGTTGTTTCATGGGGGAATCACAATTATGAAGACAATGAATGAAGTTGTTGCTAACAATCGAGAACCGTTTTTGCTCGTTGTTGATTCGGATGCTGAGGATGTTTGATGTTTTTGGTTCAAATTGAAGTGCACATATTGTGTTGATTTTTTTCAACTATGTCCGCCGAAAAAAAACTTGATGGGAAATTTGAACAACCACATGAGAAGGACCAAACACGAGAAGGCCGTCCAAGATGCCAACAGCAGGGAAGGCTACATTGCAACGCTTGTAATTAGTAGAAAGGGGAAATCCAACGATTCTACAGGAGCTAGCAAATTATCCAACCAGAGAGGCTTACATTCTTGGTCCTGACATACAATATACAACAACGAGGTATGTGATTTTCAGTGCATGGACATGACTATTTTTCTTCCTTCAGGTGTTGGGGGTTTAGAGGTCCAACTACTTTATATGCATGTAAGTCATATGTTCTAGAGTCTATTCTAAATGATCATCATCCAGGTCAAACATGGTTTATTAAATCACATTTGCAAGTTAGTATCGTTATTGATGGAAATTGTATAAAGATAAATGGTATTTTCAGATACCATAATTATTTTTGTGAAAGTCTTATGCGTAAATTATGGGCAGATTTGACTTGCTCCAATTGTGTCATAATCCTTTTAGAACTAGATTTTTGAATAAGAGTTGTTAGCGAAGATCGCGCGTTGGGAAAATGATGTAACATGAGTAGAGTAATAATTGCTATTCCAATCGAAGTATCAATTTATAATATTGGCCGGATGGATGGATTATTTTGGTGCCTCCAAACAATGACCTTCTATCTTTTACAATCATCCAAATGCAACACATTCATCCATGCAAACCACCCTAATGTCGTGTAAATATACATCATGCGAAAAACATAACTAGAAAAATATATAATAAAATAACAAAAAATATTTTATTAACACACTCTCAATAAATGAGATACATATCTAGAAACTAAATAATGAAGGAGGCATTATATACTCTCAAAATACATAACATCTTTCAAGACTCACTTGATACAAGGCGAGCTATTTCTCACTCCACACGGGGAGAATCCAAGAGTGTAGGAGATGAAAAAAACTTATAAGCTTTATTGAATAACAATCTGTCATGCTTGAAGCAAATCCTATAGCATAAACTCTCTTACACACAACTATAAGATTCGACTTGGCAAGAATGCCAAGTTGAGGGAGCCGCCGTGTCTTAACCCTTCAAACTTGACCCTAAGTGAATCCCATGACAAGGGGGTGAGAACCTTTCAAAGGGTGGCAAGGTCCCACAAGGCAAAACTAACTTCTAAACAACCATTTCAACCCGGGTAACTACCCCGAAGGTTGTACTAAATAATGCTTAGTCTATAAATTAAACAATAAGATTAATTAGCCTATAAACTAATTAACCAAGACGTGATTTGGTGTTCGACATCATGCTACGTGATAGTTGTCGTATAAATACATATCATTACACATACCACATCGTGCGAAAAACATAACTAGAAAAATATACAATAAAACAACAGAAAATATGCTATTAACACACTCTCAATTGCCCCCTAGTTGAGAATAACACCCCTGTCTATCAACTAAGCCTATACAAATTAATGTAGTTGGTTCAATTGCCACGGCGAAGAGGAAGCTTGATATTTCTCCATATCTTTGTTTGACGTCAAAGGTCGACCAACGAGCATAGGACTAACTTGATAAAACATCGCAATAAGATTTGTAGGCTGGGTACAAATGTGATGCCCCATTCTTAGTCGCTTTCGACGGTTTTTGTTGTCGAATCTTCTCGTAATCCACCCATCAAATTGTGCCTTGTCGTGAATCTGGTGCCTAGTTACCAAAAATGATGATGTTATCGTCATGATAATAATAAATATCCTTTCTTAAAATAATCAGCGTTTGTCCAAAGACGTAGCATGTCTTGAGGATTTTGGACATCGAGGACAAATCCAATCACCTGAAGACAATGAAATCAAGGGCGGATTTAAGCATGCCATATGCCAACCTTGTTGGCACGTATCATACAATAACATGGTTGCCGCATTTTTTTTCTCATTGCAAAAAAAACATGGAAAACCTTGAGGCACCACCGCCAATTTGGGATGCAAGGTCCCCATAATGGGAAGATGACAAGAAACACAATTTTTAGAATGTTTTCGACATTCTTGTCCATCCTTCCCCTCAAATAGCAAAATGCCACTTGGAAGGATATCCTTCACACGAAAAATTGTACACCCTGCTTTGATATCCAAAATCGTGGGTGCCTCATGTTGTAGGTAGACATAATTTTCCTTAGAGAAACGTCGCAATTGAGGTCGATAAGCACTGCTACGAATATGAACATATCGCAACATATCACGATGTTGGACGATAGACAAATTCTCCATGGCCATAGGCATGGTTTGTTTGAAGAATTCAGCTTGCTCATGTAAACATTGAGCCCAAATTTCTGGGTCATCCAAGTCTACAACTGAATTTAATTTTTTTCGAACAACACTTGGTAACATAGGTTCCCTTTCATACAACAATTGGTAAGGATTATATGAAGCCAAAGATGATTGTCTACTAAATTGGTAACCCATGACTATCCATGGAAGCATAAGGTCCGAATCATAATGGTTGCCACGAAGTAAGCCATACCTGCGCAAACCCCGTTTGACCAATACGTTCGGCCAAACCATTTGCCTTTAGATGATCTCATGATGTGGTATGATGATTGATAAAAGCCTTGGTACACAATTCCTCAAAAGAACCAAGAACCTCCCTTCCTTGATTAGTTAACACCTCAGTAGGTGCACCAAATTGTGCTAAAACACGATTGAGAAATGTAGTGGCTGCCAACTCAGATGAGTTTTGGGGTAAAGCAACAAATTCAATCCATTTACTGAAATGTTCTACCATTACCAAAACATATGTTGCCCCACGTGGTATAGGGATGAGTGGTCTCGCAAAATCCAAACTCCATCGATGTCCTAAACCCATAATGTGTAAAGGTGTTGTGATCGAGAGGTGGTTCCATGTTGGCATGCTTCGGCATATTTGGCCTTGATGGTTGATTCAGCTTTTGAGGAACTAGATCAAGGTGCAAATAAAAAATCTGAGAAGTTCCAAATGATTGGTGATGTTTAGGAAGACCTTCTAGTCTTGGACAAATTACAACATGGGACATTTCCTACATTCGTCTCGGCTATGGAGCGAGATAGGATTTCTCATTGAATAACATGATTCCATTGGGAGAATAGATTGTTATTTTGGTTGTGGCTGGATGAAGCTAGGTGTATAGTTCCAAGGCCTAACCAACATGCTCCCTTTGTACGACAAGTACACAAGGAGTTGGATTACTTTGGGGTGCGTAGAACACATTCAATGTTACGCAACCAATATTGGTGAATTTGCATGTACCAACAGGTTGTTATCTATGTCGGTAGGTGTGAGGTATGAAATCGGGTTCGGTCAAGCTTCAACACCTTGTCATGCCAATTATCCGTGCCATCTAACCCCGGTTTAGTCCTCTTCTGATGGACTTGGATTGCGGGAGAGTCTATCTGCATCCAAATTAGAGGTTTCCACTCTATGAACAACCTCAAAATCATATTCTTGGAGTAACAATGCCCATCTAGCAAGCTTGCCAATAAGTTTATCCAACTCCATAAGTCATTTTAATGGTTGATGATCGGTCACCAAAGTGAATCTTTGACCATATAAATATGGTTTAAAATGAGAAATGGCCCAAATAGCAGCCAATGCCTCTCCTTCATAGGATCAATAGTTGGACTCAATTTTATTATTGCTACGTGAAGCATATGTGATAACATATTCTCGTCCTACATCATCTTTTTGAGTCAAAACCGTTTCCAAATCCAATGCACTCCAATTTGTATGGATTTGGAAAGCTTTTGTAGCGTCGGGATGTCGAAGCATTGGGGCAGAACCCAACCTTTGTTTCAATGTCTCAAAGGAATGACATTGCTCGTGGCCCCAAGTCCAATCTTGGTCCTTGCATATAAACATAGTCAGAGGTTTGGCAATCAAGCTGAAGTCCTTGACAAATCGATGATAATAGTCTGCCAATTCGAGGAAAACACAAAATTGTGGAACGTCGTTAGGTGCTGGGATCTTTTGCAAAGCATCCACCTTTGTTTGTTGTACCCCAAGTCCTCCCGGTACAATCATATGTCCTAGATAAGGTAGGCGGTCATGGAAAAATTTGCACTTTCCATGGTGTAAGCGTAAGTCCCACTTACGTAACCGTTCAAAAACTGCTTGCAAGTGCTTCACATGCTCTTGTGGTATATTGCTAAAGATGATAACATCATCAATATAGCACCGAGCAAAGGGCAACCTTGCTAGCACTTGGTCCATCACCCGCTGGAACTCAACTGGTGCATTCTTGAGACCAAAAAGAAGAAACTTCCAATGATAGAATTGATCCTTTCCGTCATGGTTAATCCCCTAAAATGCCGTCTCGATTCGATCTTGGAGCCAAAAAGACAACTGGTGATAGCCAGATCTCAAGTTTAATGTGTTAAAAACTCGAGCGTATCTTACCGCGTCAAATAATTCCTCTGGAGTTGGCATTGGATAACGGTCCAATTTTGTCTTTTTGTTGATTAGACAATAATCCCCACACATTCTCTTCTCCGTCCAATTACCCAAAATATCCTTCTTTGAAGACATGACCGTTGCACAAGTGTACTCTCCATTGGATAATTCCACCAAACCCGCATCCAATAATTCGTCACAATGAGCTTGGACACAAATCATTTCATATAAATTCAACTTGTATGGACGTCTAAAGATGGGATGATTGTCTTCTAGTTGTATCCGAATAGGTTTTCCTTTATAGCCCTAAAGATCGTGGAGGCTAAAGGAAAAACAACTTCGATACGAACGAATAAATGTCCGCACCTTCGTGCTTTGGCACCTGTAAGTTGAGGACCCAACTCCATTGGCCAATCATCAAACTCTGTGGTATCCCTCTTTATCAAAAGATTCACCTTTAGTACCGACACGATCTTTGATCGTCAATTCGACGAAGAGACAACATCCTTGCCCCGAGCATCATCACTCAGAGTTGTCCCAACAAACCCTTGTAATGTGCAAATACACCTTGTCTGGTCCTTGTGTCCAAAATGCTTAGGAACCCGGATAAATCATAAAGGTTGGAAATATATCACGAGGTGCTCCACCTTGTTGACCAATGCCAAAGGCGTAGAATCGGCTTTGCGCACCGATAGCGATGACTGATTGTTATCCAAAATGTCGTCCACCTTGCGTCCCATTGGCATGGAAATCCGAGCAAGAGCAGTTGTGAGCCACTTAAACCGTTCTCAGGTTAAGTTAAGGCTCACTGCCTACAAAAACAAAGAAGTTACTTAGTGGAAATATTCAATATATACGTGGCTACTAGATTTTAAGACATCTGCATGTGGATGCGAGTTGTCTAAGAGACTAGTATTAAATCTGGACCAACCCGGGTTCAAATCCGGTTGGTTACATTAACTGGAGGACGGCGACAAACGAAGACGAACGGAAAAAGATGAAGGCCGTTGGATGTAACGGGTGGCGAATGAAAACTGTTGGATCTAGGGGTTGGAGAAAAGTGGCTAGAGTGGTGGTGGCTGTCGATGCCAACCGTTGGATATAGGGATTTAGATCAAGGTGGTTAGGGTGGTGGCGGCCGTAGATGCCAACTGTTAGATGTAAATATGGCTAGATCTACGGCCATGAAGGCTTTGTGGTGGAAATTGGTAGTCCCACGAAGGAGAGCGCGGAGGCTCACTTTTCTTTCTAATTCTTGCGGTTAGGATTATCTTTTTTTCTCCTCTCTATGTAGGTAGATGCAAAGAGTTTGTAGAATGATAGGAATAAGAATCTTAAACAAATGGATTTATGGGTAGAAGCACACTACGCCCTAGCCACTTGTGGCCCCTCCTTGAAATACTTTTTAGTACTTTTTATATATAAAAATTCATACAAGTTGCTCCACAATCATTAGGATTAACTAATTTGAAAATCGGATAAATTGCCCACCTCAATTTTGGAATTTTCATGATTAAGGTTTCAATTTTTTTTTAATGCAATTTTTTGGCACTTATGGCTTACGGAAAAAAATTACGTACTAGAAAGCATTTAAAGAAATGAAATGTGACAAAATCCATAAAATTAACAAACTTCATTGTCTTTTCTTATATACTATGCTCACAATAAAATTCAAGCGATTTGAATGTAATTTCAATCATTTTTGAAGTATTTTTAGAGAAAAAAATAATACTACACATACTGTGACAATATTAATTTTTTGTACAATAATACTTGTTTTTCTTAGAATATGACACTATATAGAGGTTTAGTGTGAACCACAAGAGTGGTCCACCACTCCGTGGGGTCACTTTAGTTAGGATTTTAGTATTAAAAGTTAGGATTGATAGCGAATTAAGGAAAAAATTAGTTCATTTAGCGTTTAGTTCAAAAAAAAAAAGGAAAATTACCGAGGACTTCGGACCTTCACCCGTGAAGGGAAAATCTAGTTTTAGGTAGAGTTAATAAAACTAACTAGAGATAGAAATTAGCTAAGTTAGGAAAAATAGCTATCTAGGCAAGATCTAGTTAGCGGGAAAAAATGTAGTTAGTGAAAGCAACTAGCTAAGAGGACTAAATTAGTAGAGCTAGCTAGGCAAATATTAGTTTAGTCCTTAGTGTGGGTCACGCAAGATAAGTGGAGGTGCTCGGCGTGAGAGGAAAATTAGCGCGAAGGCTTTGAAGAAAAAATAGCAAGGGGGCCACTTACCCCCTTGCCCCCTTGCCAACTTGCTATAAACAATTAGAACGAATTTGGAAGATTCCCGTCGGAGCCACCTCGGCGACGGGGTGGCAACCTCGACCGGAAAACCCCCGAGCCAAAATTTCGAGAGGGGGTCGAAAATGGAACCGGTGGCGGAGGGGTCCAACCCTTTGTTGAAAGGGTTTAAAAACCCCCTCCTTCCACCTTGAAAACCCTCTCTTTCCTTTAGAATTTGGGCGAAGCCCTACTTCAAGATAGTTAGGCAAAACTCCCTCTAGTTGTTGATTAGTGGGCGAAGCCCTAGCTCAATGGAGTTAGACAACTCCTCTCTTTTCTTCTAGTGTTTGGGTGAAGCCCTGCTTCAAGGTAGTTAGAAAAAAAATCCTTTAGCATCCATTCTCAATGGCCTAAGAGAAAGGCTTGAAAAACTCCTCTACTCTTTCTCCTAGTTAGAATGTGTGTTTATTAACACACCAACAAAATTCTTCCTTTCTTTTGTAGAGGTAGGTTGGATTGTAGAATTTCGAGTGAAGGCATTGTAGACCTCAGCTGCCAATGCCCTGAAGGCTTAGTTTAGAAGCTAGAAAAAAATACTTATTATTTTTCTTTTAGAAATATTTCCTACAACTATCTATAGCCATTTCCCATTTTTGATTTGGTCAAGATGACAATTAGTTATGGATTTTCAAAGATGGAGTAGAATAACTGGGTGGTCCTGTGGATAGTGGCTGCTAGATCAGATCTGCTAGCCCAATCAAAATGTTAATTCTAAAAAGTTATATTTTTTCAAGTAGAACTTTTGTCTAGCTTTCCAAAATTGCTTAAAACATTTGATTTAAACATGATTTGAATTAGATATGAATTTTTGAATCCGGGATACATAGTTTGAGAATTCTTGGTTGACTGCTGCATTACAGAGGGTCTGCTGAATTCACCTTGGCTTAACTTGTTAATCACATATTTTTATCAAATAGATCTTCTTAATATCTTTCCATGGTTATATAGAACGTTTGATTTGAGCATGATTTGAATTAGATATGAATTTTTGAAGACGGGATACATAGTTTAAGACTTCCTGGTTGACTGCTATGTTACAAGGAGTCTGCTGAATTCACTTTGGCTTAACCTGCTGATGTCATAATTTTTCTAGTTAGAACTTGTTAATAGCTTTTTAATGGTATAAAGAAAGCCTAATTCCAAGTCGTAATGAATTCACTATGAATTTTTGAAGTTAGAAGTTAGATAGGTGGGTTGGAAGGATCGGTTGAATCGACCTCGCATTTTCAACCCTTATAACTTTTGCATTTCTTATCCGATTAAGGTGATTTTTAGATCGTTGGAAAGATAATTAAGTGCACTAAGTAGATATATTATGCTTAGGCCTAAATTACAGTGAAAAAACAATACTTTGTACTTTTATTGTTAACTAAGGTACGCTTCTTATCAAACTAGTTACAAAGAAGGAGGCAAGATCGACGCCCGGAAAGTGGAGCAAAGAAGGAAGTAGCGGCTCGGCCTACATCGAGTCCAAATCAACCGAGGAGAATTGAGGTAAATTAACTAACCATAGCTTTCCATTTAGGGTTGGAGGGAGCGCGGCTAAGGTACGCATTTCTAACCCACTCACCTATCTCGTAAGGTCAAGTGGTTTGACCACTTGACCGCCAAGGGGGTACCCAACTCCATTGTTTTTGGGGCCCCTTGGTATGTTTTGTGGTAGTAACTTCATTTATTAGCAAGTTTCGTATGTGGTGAAGTCGGGCTAATCACCGACACGACCACTCTGAATGTTGTTGATGGAAAAGTAGGGTTAATGGCCCACGAATCCATTATCATGTTGTTGGCCCCAAGGGTTGGAGGTGATGGCCCCAACCCTTGAAGATTGTGCAACATGTTGAACACACAGGTTGTCCTATTTTCCGGTCCCATCAAGTTGAGTTTTCGTGGTCTACTCGTTTTAAACTAATTAATAACCAACATAAATTGTACAACCCCCGTGGGCAAAAACCAACCGGAAACTTAACTCGAAGGATTGACACTACCCCCTCCGGCGGCAAAGATCGGAGGGTGTAAGTGTTAATCGACCTTCAAGAGACCCGCACAGGGCCTTGAAGGGTTCGGGTTAGGGCGTGCACCAAACAGGTAGGTGGTGATGCCATAATTTATGAACTTAGTAATATAGACTTTGTGTAATCAACCTTAAACTAAGAAGGAAGATTGAGGGGGTGGGATTTAATCAAGGTCCCCCCGTTTAAAGAATTTAATTCATAAGAAGTAAGGAATTAGGTGTGGCCAAGGTAAGAGGTAAGGTTATTTTATTCATTAGGGTTAGATTGCCTTGATTCCAAGGCTGGTGCGTCTGCGCGTAGACTAAGATAGATTAGGCATTAGGTTAGAAAAATAGACAATTCTCTGAAGCACTTATTAATCTAGGCACAACCTACCGAAAGGACACGGCGCGATTAACAAATCCCTCCACAAATCTAAATACTTATAAAAATCATAACAAACGGGTTCGGCTTGGGCACCTGCTAAGGCAGGCCACCCTCACCGAAGGGCTTGTGCGGTACTTTTAGGCTCCCTCGGAGGGGGGTGCCCAAAAGCACCACATTTAGCATAATACATCTATTTCTTACGATAAAGACTACAAGAATATGAAAAAATATAATACAAATTCATTGTATATTTGACGTGGTTGATGTTCAAAAACACGATTTTAGCAAAACTGTGTTTGTGACAGCATTAATTGGGGACCGTTGTGTGCTTTCACCCTTATGAATCCTATGAATGTTGAATAAAAAGGTTTTTGAGCCCTATTGAAGAGTGGTATTATTGCCTAGTTGCATTAACTTTTATATTCTAAATTATTGGATGTATAAGTTGTTACTTAATTTCTTGCTTTATTAGTGCCTTAGACTATACACTAGTTTATGCGTTAGTCTTTACATTATTTTTGTATCAGCCTCCGCATTAGTCTTCTACATTAGTCCTTTGCATTAATCTTCTATCTTAGTCTCTTGCATTAGGTTTTGTATTAGTCTCCTGCATTAGTCTTCTACATTAATCTTCTGCATTAGTTTCCTACATCAGTCTTTTACATTACTCTCCTGCATTATGTTCTGTATTATTTCTCTGCATTATTTCTCTGCATTAGGTTATATATTAGGCTCTGAGCTAATGTTTTGCATATTCTGCATCAGTGTTCTATGTGTTTTGCATTAATCCTCTGTATTGGGCACTGCATTAATGTTCTGCATTATAGGAATTAGAAGGTCATTGCTTGGAGGCACTAGAATAATCCACCTATCCGACCAATCTTGTGGGATTGTTATTTCCCTTGGAGTAGCAATTGTCACCACAGTAGTGAAGAGTAGATGATGGGGAACCAAATTGGTCCAAAGCCATCTAGGTCGATGAGCATAAGAATCCACTCCCGCGACATCCAAAAAAATTGGGAACCCAAGAATTTGGCAAAGATATTATCCATCTTCCACAACATTGTTTCTAGTGTCACCTAGAGGCAGTACATTCTCTAGGATGTACCCAGAGGCATGGATCGGTGTTTGAACCACCATTCCATAATCTGCATCAACTCCGAAAAGAGGTTGGATCGGGGGTCATCAAGATCATGACCTGCTCCTACATGTGAATGACCTTGGCAAGGCCAATTGGTGATCAACAAATCTACATGTCCTAGGCGTCTCAAATCTTCCTCTGCAATAAGAGAAACATCATTAGGAAGTCTTGCAAATCTAGGTAATTTTTCGGAAAATTGAGTCATCAACTAGTTGATGTGATGTCTTGCTGCTCTATGAGGTACAAATGCAAAGTCCACGTGGATGTACCTTCATATTGTGAGTCCCACCTCCAGGATTGTTACTAATCCAATCCCTATACCGGCAAATAATTCCACGACTGTGATACTTGTGTGAGGAGGTTGCCACCAAATCAATCGGAAAATGGTGTCTGGATCCCAATAAGGATCCATGGAGGTCGAAGTCAGGCCACTCACAATCTCTCAACATTGTCGAGATAACAACTCTGGGAACCAAGGTAAAATCGGATCTTTTGGGTGACGACTCGGCAAAGGTGGAGGAGCTGGATTGCTCAACTCTGTTCCCAATTCTCCAACTGAGGCAAAATATTCCTCCAATAAGGTTGCTTCGGAAGGTAGATAATCTATGGTTGCAGAGCAACCAAACACTACTTCAGCTGCCATGGACATAGCCAATGCGCCAAAGATAACTAGAAGACCATCCTAGTCGAATCCACGCCTCTTCAGTCCAGTTATCCAAACCAAATCCAAAAGGATAAAGGACTTGCTAGCCAACCAAAATATCATAATTAATTCCACTCGTGGCCGCACACTTCAAAAAAATGTGAATAAGTGGACCCTGCCCCCACATGAAATATCAACGAAGAGGTTCTTTCGTTTGTCCAGTGGCCCGTTCCGTGCCCCCTAACAAGGTTAAAATGGTAAATGGGCATGGCTCCAAGTCTGAAGTCGTCAATTCCAATGTATCGGCGAGAAGTTTGCCAATCATGACAGCTTGAATCCATGTGTCCATCAAAACTCGTCTAGGTGCAATGGGTGATGATATGCTATGGTCGCCCCCCCCCCCCCCGCCATTGAGTACCACCATGTACAGTTAGTACAAAAAGTCTGGCGATCGGTACTCCGTGTATCCAGGCGACAGACTTGGTCATTTTTTTATTGTTGAAGAAACGACAAAGTCAAGAACTCCGCTATTTATAAATTCGAAAGTAGACAAGGGAATGTCGCCGGAAAACACCCCCCTAAACCTGGAGGTGTCAGATCATTCTTTGTGTTTCTCGCCACGCGGTCGACGACGATTGGCTCATGATGTACAACCAGTACGCGGTGTACAAAATCAGTACACAAGGAAATCCTAATCGTTTTTGATGGGCTGAAGTTCAAATGGGGGCTAAAATCTCCGATGCTCCTTTCTGGAGGGAAACAATCATTTTTTTCCAAATTCACTGGCAGACCCGTATACACCTAAAGGTATTTTAACTTATTTTGAAAAAAAATTCAAAAAATGACTTTTAACACATGTTTTGGCCCGCCAATCGTAAACCTCCTTTTGCCAGGGTTTTGTGTTATATACTTCCTTTAGGCATATAGAAATGGTTGGAGATGTTAGATAATGATTAGATCATTGAATATGACTCTTTAAAAAATAAGAATTTAAACTATAACTTCACAAAATGAATACATTTATGTTAGCCTTGAAACTGTGACGGTACAAACATTACATGTTCGTACTCATTATGATGAATTAGTGGATGCAAGTCAATTCTTGTCAAGCAATCTTCAATGTATGCGAGATGTAAGACTATGCGTACTCATCATTTTTAATAGAAAGTAAACAAAAATAGGGTAAATTGGGCTCCAAACTTTCACCCTGCCTTGAAATGCTGCCGTGAGTGCGATTTTGTACAACCGTAGTGTATTTTCACCCCAATATGAATAGGCGAACTACCCGTATGAGAAAAAACAAACACTCCCAAATCGTTGGCAAGTTGCACAACCCTTGGAGTAAAGTTTTGTCGTTCACGAACCGGTCTTGCGGCAACTTCGGAAAGCATAGCTGTTCTTAACTTGAATTGTACCTATAGAGTAAGAGATGAATGCATCTCATCTGATTCTCACTCCACAAAGGCTATAACAAATTTGTCGGCTAGCTTGGCTTGCAATGCTATTAATTCATGAGAATCTTTGGAAACAGCCACCTCTGCTATAGCTTGAGCCACGTGGAGCAAAAGCATCATCTCTATGTTTTTTAAAATTCCCCCAACCATATAGAAAATACCAACATGTTGAAAAACTCGGGCCATTAGGTCCATGCGTAAAAAGATATGCACCTGCAATATCTTTTGGGTTAAGGTGTGAACCAACTACTTCGAGTTGGAATTTCCGGTCTTTGAGAGAGAAATAATAGTCCTCCCTAATGGAAGGTGGGGAAAAGCCTCAACCACACCAAATGACATAGGAAATCATGCTTGGCCTATAGAGTCTATCGGCCCCATGCGACGTAGTCAAGGGGATCCAGCTATAACATTAATTGGAAAAACACCAACATTCCCCGTAGTTTGTGAACGGGTGGCTATCGCTCCCACCAATTTTCTTAAGGCTCCGTAGAGAAATGGATCGTACTAGGATATTGTGGGGGTAGAAATACTTGCCCCTGCACTCGCGGAAGTGCGGTTTCCAACAACTTGGGCTGAAAAAACCACTAGCTGCTTCATTTGCTCTTGAAGTTCAGCCATTTGAACTTGAAGCGAGTTGTTCTTCTGAGGTGTAGAAGAACCGTTCGAAAAAAAAGACGTTGTTAATTCCGAATGAAGCTCAAAGCATTGATCAACATCATGGTTGATTTGATTACAGTGGGTACACCACAGTGTCTTACATTTTGACTTCTCTTGGGGCTTCTAATCCTGAGAAGGATTTTTGGCCTTTTTTCCGCTCTTCGGTTTGGAATCAAAACAATCCTTCTTGTCTTTCGACATTTTAAACAATGAAGAGTCGGATTGGCCTCCGTCTCAGCCAACCTTCCTTGCACATATGTATGATTTGGCTCGTGCTTTAATTTTGGTTTGGATTACTCTATACCCATCGTAAGGGCGAGTTTGCCTACTTCTTCAATGCAAATTGCGTTGTCGATACGCTTCACAAGCGTAAATGCTTGTAGTAACATGGATCTTCCTCCATATTTTGTTAGAAATTTGGCATAGACCAACTTGGCATCATTTTGTCTTGTTTGGACACAAAGATATGGACGAGTTGTTTCTGTGTAAAAGCATTTCTCGTCTCTCGTGCAAACGATGCCAGCCTTGTGTACATCATTTTGGATGTATTATCATTTTCCTTTCGGAAATTTTGGATTTTCCGGTCCTGACGAATGCCCCCGTACTCCAACTCAAGGCACTGGAAAAATTCTTGTAAAGGGTCAACATGAGGAGGAGCTCCAAGAGCATCTATTACAACTCACGTGGCTTGGGCCAACCTCGATAAATAATGCACCAGGGCCTTAGACGTTGATGGAATAGGACCCGTCTTTTCATCGGCAGGACCTTTGCCCAACAACGATTCGGGTTTCGTGTCCAAACTATCATCAACTTGGACAGAAGGCATATTCATGATGATACCTTCCTTCAACGGCGTAATCATTGACTCGGTGAATCCAGTAATCCTCCATTCTGAGGAGCTCGGCCACGTGACCTACAGTCCATTCCTCATAACTTTTGAGCGCCTCATGCTCCAAATGTTGAGGGAGAAGCTCGAAGGCGTACTAGTCATTGAAGCTGGGCACCTTCTATCTCCCTTCACGGGTCCATGTTTGAAAACGAAACTTCCACTCATTAAATGAAATGCTTATGATCCGCACGGAGAACCGATCCTAGACTCCATTCCGTTGATCGTCTTCTATATCCTCCCAGCTGCAGGCAGTTGAGAATTGGATCACTCAAGCAATCCTCAACATCGAAATAGGTTGAAAAATCTCGTTGGGGTCCGACAAAGGCTCCTCGTCTTCAATCTCAACCTCTTTGTTGTCGGAGTCAGCAGGTGAGGGGATCGATAATATCATCTCCTGGTCCTCACCATGTATTAAGTTTAATACATGTACCTACAATTATTTACCCAAGGAAAAATGACAACCTATAAGGCAACTTGCAGACATACAAGCTCTTATGGTTTACTGGTCTTTAATCCGGTCTCACCACAAGGTTTAACAATGTCACATACGATACCAATGATTTTCATCTTGAATGTGTGTCCACAGGCATATAAAAATGGACTTGCCAGTGATTAATCCGACTTCACCACTACGAAATATCCAAATAAACAAATGCACTTACAACAAACATAAATATGAGCAAAATGCCCAAACAAAGGTGTGGGAGGATATCTTACAAATAACAATTAAAAGTCGGATCTCTCTCCCATAAACAAATTCTATTTATTTTGAACAAAACGCAATGAAATGGCAATCCCACGAGTAATGCCTGAATGGCAACTTGTTATACATGTTGCTTAAATAAACATTTCTCTTGCCTCACACCTCTCAAAGAGTCCCAAAAACTTAATGGAAATGGAAATTCTTAAATCCCAAACTCAAATGAAAAATCTAACATCTTCATTGTATTCATCTCGTTTTTCTACTCAAAAAAATGCCTAAGGACCACCTAAATCGGAGAGTAAAATATCTAAAAATAAAAAATATTCCATCTAGGCAGAAAATATTCTCTGCACTATGCAATTCCAAGGAATTTTGCAGAGTTTTAAATTTTGAGGACTATATTCTAAAAATCATAATTAATTACCACAAATTTGAAATTGAGTGTAATAAGTGGCAATAATTATATTTTAAAGTATTTTATGTGAATATAAAATAACATAAAAAACAAATAAAATCTAAAAATAAGTTAAATCTACTACGTTCAACATGTACTTCAAAATAACTAGTTTTGTAATCAAAATCTTATGTTTTGCTCAAGATTTATAAGGATTGTAAACTCAACTATATATGTAACATTCATAGATATTAATATATAGAAGTATATTATAAAATTAAAATAGGAAAAAAAAAATAAGAAAAAAAGACTAAAAACCCGGAAAATAAGAATTTGTTTGTTGTAGAAGTCGCTCCTTTCCGCTTCTATGTTGAAATCCATTTCAAAGTGAATATTATTCAATTTTCACTTCCTACACATCCTAAAATTCCTTTAAAACACCTTTCATTATGAAAGGATAACAATTTTTTCCAAGTGAATGAGATACATTCTAGAAACTAAATAATGAAGGAGACATTACATATTTCCAAGATACATAATATCTTTCAAGACTCACTTGATACAAGGCGAGCTATCTCTTACTTTACACGGGGAGAATCCAAGAGTAAAAAAAGATGAAAAGATCTCATAAACTTTATTCAATGACAATCCGTCATACTTGAAGGAAACCCTACAACATATGCTATCTCTCAAACAACTACAAGACTCGACTTGGCAAGAATGCCAAGCCGAGGAAGCTGCCGTGTTTTGACCCCTCAAACCCGACCCTAAGTGGATCCCACGGCAAGGGGGTGAGATCCTTCCAAAGGGTGGCAAGGTCCCACAAGACAAAAACAACTCCTAAACAACCATTTCAACCCGGGTAACTATTTTGAAGGTTGTACTAACATAATGCTTAGTCTATAAACTAAGCAATAAGATTAATTAGTCTATAAACTAACTATCCAAGACGTGGCTTAGTGTTCGACACCATGCCACATGACACTAAGTTCATTTTAAATCCATCATTTCATCCAACATAATCATTATAACCTCACCTAAAATTCATCTATCATACCTAATCATTGTTACCACAAAGGGAATTGGCTCAAGATACCTAATTTCCACCAAATTTCACACCGTTCACCCTTGATTGGCTCCACATTCGTTTTGCTTCATGGTTATGTGCTAAGGGAGTATGGTTCAGGGGCACCTCAACTCTGCTCGGTGCCGAGCATAGTTTTTAGGGTCCCAAATTTTGCTTCAATTGTTCATGGGCCAAGGGTGCAGGTTCTTGGTTTTGCTTCATGGTTATGTACTAAGGGATTATGGTATAGGGGCACCTCAACTCTGCTCGGTGCCGATCATAGTTTTTAGGGTCCCAAGTTTTGCTTCAATTGTTCCTGGGCCAAGGGTGCAGGTTCTTGGTTTTGCTTCATGGTTATGTGCTAAGAGAGTATGGTTCAGGGCACCTCAACTCTGCTCGGTGCCGAGCATAGTTTTTAGGGTCCTTAGTTTTGCTTCGATTGTTCCTGGGCCAAGGGTGCAGGTTCTTGGTTTTGCTTCATGGTTATGTGCTAAGGGAGTATGGTTCAGGGCACCTCAACTCTGCTCGGTGCCGAGCATAGTTTTTAGGGTCCTTAGTTTTGCTTCAATTTTTCATGGGCCAAGGGTGCAGATTCTTGCTTTTGCTTCATGGTTATGTGCTAAGGGAGTATGGTTCAGGGGCACCTCAACTCTGCTCGGTGCCGAGCATAGTTTTTAGGGTCCCTAGTTTTGTTTCGATTGTTTTTGGGCCAAGGGTGCAGGTTCTTGGTTTTGCTTCATGGTTATGTGCTAAGGGAGTATGGTTCAGGGCACCTCAACTCTGCTCGGTGCCGAGCATAGTTTTTAGGGTCCCAAGTTTTGCTTCAATTGTTCATGGGCCAAGGGTGCAGGTTCTTGGTTTTGCTTCATGGTTATGTGCTAAGGGAGTATGGTTCAGGGGCACCTCAACTCTCGTCGGTGCCGAGCATAGTTTTTAGGGTCCCAAGTTTTGCTTCAATTGTTCCTGGGCCAAGGGTGCAGGTTCTTGGTTTTGCTTCATGGTTATGTGCTAAGGGAGTATGGTTCAGGGGCACCTCAACTCTCCTCGGTGCCGAGCATAGTTTTTAGGGTCCCAAGTTTTGCTTCAATTGTTCATGGGCCAAGGGTGCAGATTCTTGGTTTTGCTTCATGGTTATGTGCTAAGGGAGTATGGTTCAGGGCACCTCAACTCTGCTCGGTGCCGAGCATAGTTTTTAGGGTCCCTAGTTTTGCTTCGATTGTTTTTGGGCCAAGGGTGCAGGTTCTTGGTTTTGCTTCATGGTTATGTGCTAAGGGAGTATGGTTCAGGGCACCTCAACTCTGCTCGGTGCCGAGCATAGTTTTTAGGGTCCCAAGTTTTGCTTCAATTGTTCATGGGCCAAGGGTGCAGATTCTTGGTTTTGCTTCATGGTTATGTGCTAAGGGAGTATGGTTCAGGGGCACCTCAACTCTGCTCGGTGCCGAGCATAGTTTTTAGGGTCCCAAGTTTTGCTTCAATTGTTCATGGGCCAAGGGTGCAGGTTCTTGGTTTTGCTTCATGGTTATGTGCTAAGGGAGTATGGTTCAGGGGCACCTCAACTCTCGTCGGTGTCGAGCATAGTTTTTAGGGTCCCAAGTTTTGCTTCAATTGTTCCTGGGCCAAGGGTGCAGGTTCTTGGTTTTGCTTCATGGTTATGTGCTAAGGGAGTATGGTTCAGGGCATCTCAACTCTGCTCGGTGCCGAGCATAGTTTTTAGGGTCCCAAGTTTTGCTTCAATTGTTCATGGGCCAAAGGTGCAGATTCTTGGTTTTGCTTCATGGTTATGTGCTAAGGGAGTATGGTTCAGGGCACCTCAACTCTGCTCGGTGCCGAGCATAGTTTTTAGGGTCCCTAGTTTTGCTTCAATTGTTCATGGGCCAAGGGTGCAGATTCTTGCTTTTGCTTCATGGTTATGTGCTGAGGGAGTATGGTTCAGGGGCACGTCAACTCTCCTCGGTGCCGAGCATAGTTTTTAGGGTCCCAAGGTTTGCTTCAATTGTTCATGGGCCAAGGGTGCAGGTTCTTGGTTTTGCTTCATGGTTATGTGCTAAGGGAGTATGGTTCAGGGGCACCTCAACTCTGCTCGGTGCCGAGCATAGTTTTTAGGGTCCCAAGTTTTGCTTCAATTGTTCATGGGCCAAGGGTGCAGATTCTTGGTTTTGCTTCATGGTTATGTGCTAAGGGAGTATGGTTCAGGGCACCTCAACTCTGCTCGGTGCCGAGCATAGTTTTTAAGGTCCCTAGTTTTGCTTCGATTGTTTTTGGGCCAAGGGTGCAGGTTCTTGGTTTTGCTTCATGGTTATGTGCTAAGGGAGTATGGTTCAGGGCACCTCAACTCTGCTCGGTGCCGAGCATAGTTTTTAGGGTCCCAAGTTTTGCTTCAATTGTTCATGGGCCAAGGGTGCAGATTCTTGGTTTTGCTTCATGGTTATATGCTAAGGGAGTATGGTTCAGGGGCACCTCAACTCTGCTCGGTGCCGAGCATAGTTTTTAGGGTCCCTAGTTTTGCTTCAATTGTTCATGGGCCAAGGGTGCAGATTCTTGGTTTTGCTTCATGGTTATGTGCTAAGGGAGTATGGTTCAGGGCACCTCAACTCTGCTCGGTGCCGAGCATAGTTTTTAGGGTCCCTAGTTTTGCTTCGATTGTTTTTGGGCCAAGGGTGCAGGTTCTTGGTTTTGCTTCATGGTTATGTGCTAAGGGAGTATGGTTCAGGGCACCTCAACTCTGCTCGGTGCCGAGCATAGTTTTTAGGGTCCCAAGTTTTGCTTCAATTGTTCATGGGCCAAGGGTGCAGATTCTTGGTTTTGCTTCATGGTTATGTGCTAAGGGAGTATGGTTCAGGGGCACCTCAACTCTGCTCGGTGCCGAGCATAGTTTTTAGGGTCCCTAGTTTTGCTTCAATTGTTCATGGGCCAAGGGTGCATGTTCTTGGTTTTGCTTCATGGTTATGTGCTAAGGGAGTATGGTTCAGGGGCACCTCAACTCTCGTCGGTGCCGAGCATAGTTTTTAGGGTCCCAAGTTTTGCTTCAATTGTTCCTGGGCCAAGGGTGCAAGTTCTTGGTTTTGCTTCATGGTTATGTGCTAAGGGAGTATGGTTCAGGGCATCTCAACTCTGCTCGGTGCCGAGCATAGTTTTTAGGGTCCCAAGTTTTGCTTCAATTGTTCATGGGCCAAGGGTGCAGATTCTTGGTTTTGCTTCATGGTTATGTGCTAAGGGAGTATGGTTCAGGGCACCTCAACTCTGCTCGGTGCCGAGCATAGTTTTTAAGGTCCCTAGTTTTGCTTCGATTGTTTTTGGGCCAAGGGTGCAGGTTCTTGGTTTTGCTTCATGGTTATGTGCTAAGGGAGTATGGTTCAGGGCACCTCAACTCTGCTCGGTGCCGAGCATAGTTTTTAGGGTCCCAAGTTTTGCTTCAATTGTTCATGGGCCAAGGGTGCAGATTCTTGGTTTTGCTTCATGGTTATATGCTAAGGGAGTATGGTTCAGGGGCACCTCAACTCTGCTCGGTGCCGAGCATAGTTTTTAGGGTCCCTAGTTTTGCTTCAATTGTTCATGGGCCAAGGGTGCAGATTCTTGGTTTTGCTTCATGGTTATGTGCTAAGGGAGTATGGTTCAGGGCACCTCAACTCTGCTCGGTGCCGAGCATAGTTTTTAGGGTCCCTAGTTTTGCTTCGATTGTTTTTGGGCCAAGGGTGCAGGTTCTTGGTTTTGCTTCATGGTTATGTGCTAAGGGAGTATGGTTCAGGGCACCTCAACTCTGCTCGGTGCCGAGCATAGTTTTTAGGGTCCCAAGTTTTGCTTCAATTGTTCATGGGCCAAGGGTGCAGATTCTTGGTTTTGCTTCATGGTTATGTGCTAAGGGAGTATGGTTCAGGGGCACCTCAACTCTGCTCGGTGCCGAGCATAGTTTTTAGGGTCCCTAGTTTTGCTTCAATTGTTCATGGGCCAAGGGTGCATGTTCTTGGTTTTGCTTCATGGTTATGTGCTAAGGGAGTATGGTTCAGGGGCACCTCAACTCTCGTCGGTGCCGAGCATAGTTTTTAGGGTCCCAAGTTTTGCTTCAATTGTTCCTGGGCCAAGGGTGCAAGTTCTTGGTTTTGCTTCATGGTTATGTGCTAAGGGAGTATGGTTCAGGGCATCTCAACTCTGCTCGGTGCCGAGCATAGTTTTTAGGGTCCCAAGTTTTGCTTCAATTGTTCATGGGCCAAGGGTGCAGATTCTTGGTTTTGCTTCATGGTTATGTGCTAAGGGAATATGGTTCAGGGCACCTCAACTCTGCTCGGTGCCGAGCATAGTTTTTAGGGTCCCTAGTTTTGCTTCAATTGTTCATGGGCCAAGGGTGCAGATTCTTGGTTTTGCTTCATGGTTATGTGCTGAGGGAGTATGGTTCAGGGGCACGTCAACTCTCCTCGGTGCCGAGCATAGTTTTTAGGGTCCCTAGTTTTGCTTCAATTGTTCATGGGCCAAGGGTGCATGTTCTTGGTTTTGCTTCATGGTTATGTGCTAAGGGAGTATGGTTCAGGGGCACCTCAACTCTGCTCGGTGCCGAGCATAGTTTTTAGGGTCCCAAGTTTTGCTTCAATTGTTCATGGGCCAAGGGTGCAGGTTCTTGGTTTTGCTTCATGGTTATGTGCTAAGGGAGTATGGTTCAGGGGCACCTCAACTCTGCTCGGTGCCGAGCATAGTTTTTAGGGTCCCTAGTTTTGCTTCAATTGTTCATGGGCCAAGGGTGCAGGTTCTTGGTTTTGCTTCATGGTTATGTGCTAAGGGAGTATGGTTCAGGGGCACCTCAACTCTCGTCGGTGCCGAGCATAGTTTTTAGGGTCCCAAGTTTTGCTTCAATTGTTCATGGGTCCTTATGCCATCCCAAGAAGGTTTAGGACATCACCTCAAGCCGCGCTCCTTCCTCAAACAAAATGCATAAGTGAAAATACAATCCATTCCAAGGAAAAGAAATGGAATTCAACTAACCTAACCAAATGACAAAGATCATAACCAAGTGAGATGTTTACCGTGCACCATGTGCTCCTTCCTCTCCCTCAAGTTCATGCCTCCAAGTCTCAATCTCCTAATCCCGCTTCACTCCCGGCGGACGCACCATTTATGTCAGCCATAAACCTCCACCCGTTTGCGTCTGTGGTCCAGATGGAAGTCTATAGCTCACATGTTTTTGTTGACTCTCACCTTGGAAATCCCATGCCCATGCTCCAATGAAATCAAATGTCAAGCACACTCTTTTTATTCAACCCACAGGGCATTAATATTGAAAAATACTTATGCACCTATGATGATTATTACACACAACCACCCTACCATCTTCTTCCTCCTCTAATCTCCTACATAATGCATGTTCTACTTAACTAAATAATCCAACTTCTAGTACCCTAAGGTACCTCATTACTCATTAGAGGTTAATTAAAATCTAGTTAGCCTACCACCCGCTAATCCCCCTCCCTATCTTGCCACGTGGCTGGGGCACCTGCCCCTGCACAAAGAATCAGCACCCACACTCCTCCAAGGCATTCACCTCAGCATCCTAGCCCATTGTGCTGAAATCCCAGCCTCTGCCTTGCCTTCGGTGACCTGGCCCCTGCCTAGCCTCAGCCTTCGCAACCCAGCTTTGATGTTGAATTCAGAGCCTCCGAGGCCACCTTCTGGCCTGGCCATCACTTAGAACCTCAAAATTTGCCTCTCTGAGTTGCCTCGCCTGCATCCACATTTTGAGTTGTCTAAATCTGAAATCACATTCTGAGTCGCCGCTCCTGAGTCCACATTTTGAGTTGTCTAAATCTGAAATCACATTCTGAGTCGTCTAAATCTGAAATCACATTTTGAGTCGCCTAAATCTGAAATCACATTTTGAGTCGCCTAAATCTGAAATCACATTTTGAGTCGCCTAAATCTGAAATCACATTCTGAGTCGCCTAAATCTAAAATCACATTTTGAGTCGCCTAAATCTAAAATCACATTCTAAGTCGCCGCTCTTGAATCCACATTTTGAGTTGCCTCGCCTGAATCCACCTTCCTCGAGCCAGGGTGGGGAGCCTTCCGTCTGCAGCACACACGAGCTCTCTCGGGTTGGGTCCCCTGATCCCAGAAATCCCGGAGCCCATCCCTCCGAGGAGGCTGCCCCCCCTTAAACCGACCCCCACTAGTCCTAAAACAGACATTTATCCTAGGCTAAAACCCAAAACTCACATTAACTCACCCCCACATTCTAACTTAACTGATCCAAATCCTAATTCAACTATCAACCATCAATCCAACTGATTCTTCCATCCCCAATTCTAACACAACATCCACTCAAGTCTTTCAATCTTAACTCAAATCTAAACCTAACAGCTTCACTCTTTTTATATTTTTGAGCAGTTGAGGAGATGCCAAAGTGTAAGGTCTAATGAACTTTTGCGATTAAAGCACATGTGGGCACCATATTGGGCTCACAACCCTACCTATTGTTTTTTCTAAAACTCCGATATCCAACAGTCTTCATTCGTCCCCCCTTTTGATCCAATGGCCTTTATTTCCATCCACACTTGTCTTCCTCTACTTATACCTTTAATTGTGCACGTCTTCATCTACTCGTGCTTCCATCTACATACGTCTTCTTTCACACATGCCTTCATCCGCTCATTGTCTTCATCCACATACGCCATCATCCGTTTATGCTTCCATCCGCTCAACGCCGTGCTTGATGTTCATGTATTGCCTAATCACCTAAAAATGCTAGTTAATTGATACTAATTTAATTTCTAACAGCTAACTACATTTTTTAACTAGATAGTAAGATTTATTTCAAACCGCAAGTTGTTTGGATGGCTGACAAAAAATATTAAAGGAGAAATTCGAATAGGTTATTTGTCATAGCTTGAATTATCATCCCATGGTAGAATAATCACGAAAAGATTAAAAATGGAGAAAATGCTACAATGGGCAGCTAAAGTTAGGTTTTTTAAAACGAAAGTTAAAATACCAACTTTAAAAGAGTCGGCCAAGATGGCATCTAGCCAACACAATCTATTTAAGTTTTTCTCAGACATACTAAATACTCATAGATCATGCACATTTGGAAACAACCAACATTATGGGATTTTATGCATGATGTGGCTACAAATTCAAATCACAAAGACAAGGGTTTCGATTTTTTGAAACTCAAAATCATTTTCCTAGGCCATGAAAATGTACAAAAAAAGACACATGTGCAATTTATTTCACTTAAATTATAGTGGTCAAAGTTATAGTCAAGTGAAAATAAATGATAAAAATAATGCGTTTTGTAAGTTGGCGAGCATGTATCGATCTTTGCTTTTGTAGCCAATATTTATAGGAATGTAAAAAATAGGCATGGTTTTGACGGTCCTATTCTTGTCATTTTTTTGGTGGACAAAACCAAAGTTAAATCAAGGGTTGCATACGAGCAGAGAACAAATACATTTGCTGGTTTTTCTGGGGTGATTTGTGATCATGTTTGTGTTATTAACTACAACCCAGCTATGGGTTTAGGTGAGTTGGGATAGAATAAAATTTTGGAGTTTTCATTATTATAAAATTGGCGGTATTTCCAAGGTTATTGTAATGAACCCATGTACACGCAAATTTGCCACTCTTTGTATTGGTCGTTTATTGTACGTGCAATAATTTTGATTTTCGGTGGGTGAGAAAACAATGGCATGTGATCAACCAGTTGTCGGAGCAAGAGTGTCAGCAGATTGTTGGCCCAAACGTGGGGCATTCTAGCGATGGTGACAGTAAAAGGAACACGTTGATTTTGGAGGATTATCGATCAAGTCATGGGTTGAGGTTGAAGATTGGGTGGATAGGGTGGTTACTATTCACTAGCATTGATGACCACGAAAACACATTTGGGATTTACTCGGGGCGATCACACCCCCTTACGTTTCATAACCATGTGCGATAAAATTTTGCTACTTTATATTATATGCCACAGATAAAATTTAAAATTATGATAATTTTCTATATAAAAAAAATTATTGACAATATCTATTGTATTTTTTTTTGAAATTTTTTGTTATCTTTATTTTTGTAATAATTGTTTTAGTTCGATTTTGCGTCATTCTAGTTAAAACGGTATGTTAAAAAAATTCTAGTTAAGAAATTCATCAAATCTTACTACCATTTTTTACTATATAATAGATACCATATATATCTATTCATAAAAAATTGATAAACTTTTGATCCATTTTGGTGGTGCTTTATTTAAAAAATAGATTTTTTTAATCGCACGTGGTGTTCAACTTGACAATGGAATGCAACCCCCGGGGGGCTTTACAATCAAGATTTAATGTACAACAATTTTTTTTAAAAACAAATCCACTTGACGAGCCAGTGCGTGTATTGTAGTTGGACGGCGATATGTGCGCCTTGGAGCACCTTAATGTGAACCCCCAAAGTGGTCCACTGCTCCGCGAGGTCAGTTTTAATTAAGATTTTAAAATTAAAAGTTATAATTAGTAAAAAATTAGAGAAATATTAGTTCATTTAACATTTATTCCCAAAAAAAAAGGTGAATCACCGAGGACCATTGAATAAGACCGTTGAATAACTTAAGTTCTACAACTAAATTGGTTACAAAGAAAATAATAAGGTCAACTCTCGGGAAGTGGAGCAAGGATTGGGAGCGTCCATTGAAAGATTAAAAAAATCATTTGGAGCATATTTTTAGGATTGGGAGCAAGACAAGGAGGTAGTGGTTCAGTCTATATCAAGCCCAAATCGAGCAAAGAGCACTTAGGTAAGTCATCTAACCATAGCCTTCAATTTGGGATTGGAGGGAGTGCGGCCAAGATGTATATTTCTAAATTCACTTACCAATTTGTAAGGTCGAATAGTTCAATCACTTGAGCGCAAAGGGGGGCAACCAACTCCATTGTTCTTGGGGCCTTTTGGTATGTTCAGTGCTAGTAGCTTTGATTATTAGAAAAATTTCGTGTATAATGAAGTTGGATTAATCACCGACACGACCACTCTGCATGTTGTTGGTACAAAATTGAGTTAATGATCCACAAATCCATTATTGTATTATTGGTCCTATGGATTGGGAATTATGGCCCCAATCCTTGAAGATTGTGTAATAGGTTGAACCTACATATTGCTTGTTATCTTGGTCCCATTAAGTTACATTTTGTGGTCCATCCAATGCAACATATTTAACAATAAAAAACCACCAAACATATTTTGAATCCTTGTTGGCAGGAAAATCCAAATAAAAAACTTAACTCGGTAGGGTGACACCACCCTTCGGACCGTTGAAGTCCAAAGGATTTGAAGTGTTGCTCGACCTTCAAAGGATTTATACGAGGCCCTAGAAGGTTCCGAGTTAAAGGAAGCAACACCTGGATAAGGGATGATGCGTAACTCATGAATTTAATAAGATAGAATGTGTGAACAAAATCAACTAAATAAGAAAGAAGTTGTATAAAGGGTGGGACTTAAGCCAAGTCCCCCCACTTAGAAAATCTAAATACAACTATATAAGGAAGTAGGAAAGGATTGAACGGTCAATTAAACCATTGCTATTCCGTCCGTTACGCTACGGGTGGTATAAATCACAGCTTCAGAACCCCATAACTTCTTTATATGTTTCTTGATTCTAACAATCGACCACTCCATTGTCATCAACGTTTTATGTAGATGCCGATGGACTATTTTTTTTGCCCTATTTGGACAAGTATTGAGGAAGTTATACCAGTTCAAAGCTTCGCAGTCCCGGGAGCCACTCCCAGGCCACTGCTGTTCCAGGGTGCTGTCCCGAGATAACACCCCACTTAAATTGCCATATTTTCTAGCTCACACCTTCAATTGAGGTGTTCTTGAGCATTCTAGAATTGGCACGTTATAAGCTACACATAGCTTATGGCCTCATCCTCATGCCTCCTACTCTCTGTAGGTAGGAGGCGTTCCCAACGTCCGGGGCCCTCACCCACATTAGGCTCACTTGGACCCTCTCACCAACGGCACCACAAGTCTCGGGTGTCACTCCGGGGTCCCCTTTGTGCCCATGGTGTTTCAAGCACCCCTCATGAAGAGGTACGTGATACTCACCCCCACCAAATGGAGTCGATGCCCTCATCGACTATACTTGTAGTCTGCACACAAATTCTGAAATTGCCATCCTCTATGCTACGGCATTGTGTTTATCTTAGGGCGTGACCCCACAATGCATTTTCTAAAGGTCTAACACGACAGATGCATAAAGGTCTATCTTCTAAATCCGTTAAACTACCTCTAGTTTTCATATCTTAACCAAAAAAACAAGTTCCAATCTACCCAAGTTCCGGTTTAGCCTCTAATCCGAATTTATTCAAATTTAGGTGCTCCCACAAACACCCCCCATGGTCCCTGTTAAGGTTGAACCTGGTATATACACTCTCATAGTCCTTTATGATTCCTCTGATGGTGATGAACCCATTGAGACCACTCCGATTGTCAGGCCATCCGCGTCCTCCCTCCATCCTCCCTCAATGATCCCCCATTTGTACGCATTGTACCTTTGTGTCCTCTTCCTCCGTCCCTTCCCAATCCCCCCATTTCCATTCTTCAATGTCTTTGTGCTCTAGCTTCTATGCCCGGTAGGAAAAACATCCTTAAGAAGCTAGATTATGACATATTGCACATTGAGGAGGTCAATTTCCACCCGTTTCGCTTTGATGGTAATCGGATGTTTGTCCTCCCCCCGTTGGCATCTCGTCCTCTCATACCAAGGCAAAATCCATGGATGGCATGGGCAAACGCTACGACGGCCATGTCTGGACCAAGACCCAAACCACCAATATCAGCAATGACTTAGGCCTTGCTTTTTGCTCGTCGACCTGTGTTGGCCACTGTGAGCCCAATTCTGTGTTCACATTTCTTGTTAACCCAAAATCACTTGAAGAGCTGAGAATTGACAGAGATTGTGTTAGTTAACAGGTGGACGGGAGTTAAGTAGCATCAAACTTGTGTGGTTGTGATTGGAGTTGGGTATTTTGTTTAGGAGAAAGAAAAGAAAACAAAAACAAAAACAAAGACAATTAAGTTGTGTTAGTTGGTTAAGGGATAATGCTAGGTAGAGTGTGGCTTGAACTTAATTCAAGTGCTACTTTAGGTGTGGGTGTGTTCGTTTTAGGCCTTGGATGGGTTTATGAAGGGCGTGGGTCTGTCACACACAACTGGGTAAGGGACTGGATTTCCGGGCCCGGGAAAAAAAAAGCTCGGGGTTGCGGCCGAGGAAGAGAATTCTAGCTCTGGCCCTCTCGGAAGGGGGTTCAGGGTTTCTATCAGGTAGGGATTCGACCAGCAAGGTGGGTTCAGATTTAGCGGTGGCCCAGATTTGAGCTTCAGAGTTTGAACTTCGACCAAAAAGATTTAGCGGTGGCCTAGATTTGAGCTACAGAGTTTGAACTTTGACCAAAAAGATTTAGCGGTGGCCCAGATTCGAGCTTCAAAGTTTGAACTTCAACCAAAAAGATTTAGCGGTGGCCCAGATTCGAGCTTCAAAGTTTGAGCTTCGACCAAAAGGGTGGATTCATATTTAGTTTTGACCAGCATTTGAGTTCAGTTGAGCTTTGACCAGCAAGGTGGGTTCAGATTTGGTTGCGACCCTGATTTGAGCTCCAGGTTTGAGCTGCAACCAGAAAGGTGTGGAATGAGGGTGCAAGCTCGAAGGAGGGCTCTGGAATCTAGGTGTAAGTTGGAGCTAGGCTCTTGGGTGCATTGAAGTGGTTGGCATTAGGCTTCCCGAATGTGGTAAGGGAGAGGGGGAGTTAGGAGTTAGTAGACTAAGGGGACTTAATAAAAACCCCAATGTGGATGGGGGTGTCCTAGGGTGCTAGGTTAATTAATAGGACTACACATAGAGTGTATGGGAGATTAGAATGGGAAATGAATGTTATTGTAATCGTGGTGTTATAATCTCCATGGGTGCATGAGTGTTTCTCAACGCTAATGCCCTGTGGGATTTAATAAAAAGAGTGTGTTTCATATTTAAATTCATTGGAGCATGAGTATGGAGTTTCCGAGGCTAAGAATTAACAAAGACATGTGAGCCATAGACTCCACTCGGACCACAAACACAAAAGGGTGGGGGTTTATGGTTGACAGCCACCTCCAGTGCCAAAATCCTCATTGCGACTACCTCCAACATGTCGAGCGAACGCCCCAAGCCACTCACAGGAAAATCGTTCTCGAAGCCAGTAAGGACCTTGTGGATGAATTCCTCCTCCGCAATGATAGTGATCCTCAGCACTTGCTTTCATTGGAAGAACTTGAGCCCATCTTTGATTGCTGCAAGGAATTGAATTCCCCCCACCTCCAAAACAAAGTTACAATGTTCAAATACTTGCGTAGGTTAGGAGTTATGGATGGCATCGCTAAGCTTAGAGGTGTTAGCACCTGGGCCTATGTTCAGCGGAATCAATTCCCGGGCCAGGGTGACGAGGTGGACAAAGTCTTCGTTTTCAAGATGTCCGAGGTTGGCCCCGGCAGTGGGGTCGACTTGGTTAGGCGCATGCAGCCTGGCGAGGATCTCGAGCATGCTTGGATCATGTCCGACCATGTCAAGCGCGTTGCCAAGTGGACCACCATGGCTTGCCACGTATACGACGGGACGTACCAACGCGTCATGACCATCGCTTGCTGCGACTTCCAATCCGAGGACAAGGATGCTCAAGTGCTTTTCTGGCATAACCTCAACCATGTCATTACTCGGCATGCAATCCTGAAGCCATACTTCAAAGGCTTCATGGTGGACACTGCGCAAGCCAATTGGAACGCTATGAGAATCGTCTACGGCTCCGGAGATCCCAAGGTTCCGATTGAAGGGCGCGAGAGAACTTGCTATTTCCATTGGACCCAGTCCTTGGAAAAACACACCAAATTTTATATTAAGCACGACTTGCAAGACCAACACAAACGTCTATGCCTCTAGTACCGCGACGCCTCCTCTATGCTGGAAGCAGAGACGAGGTACCTTGCTATCAAGGCTTGGTGGGCTTTGTCTAACTACACCTCCGAGGATGGTCTCAAACACCTTCAACTCTGGCTAGCATTCTAGCACTTCTGCTATTGACAATGGGGTGGCTTCATGGAACTATTGCATTTGTAATCCCCACCTTGAGGGTGCTGAGGTGTTCGGATCCCAGAAGCGCAAACCCGACACCCCCATTGGAGCCGACGAAGAGACCCACCGCCCCGACACCGTCAATTTCTCTCGCCCTTGTGTCAGTCAGAGAACCACGCGATCTCACGCTACTCCTCTACCTGCCATCGTCGAGGAGTCCTCTTCGTCAGTGCTGGAGGTTCCACCACCCTCACCTACATGTCTTGATTTTCCCCACGTCACAGCTGTACAAGAATCCAAAGTGGATGAGAAACTCTGGCATATTGCTCGCGTTCCTTATAATTCCTCCAAGGCATGTTGGGCCATGCATGCGGTCACCAAGAAAAATGGTACTGCCAAAATCGTCACCAAAGGCAAGAGCACCCCGGCCCCAGCATACCTCGGAGTTTGGAACTATTACAAATTCACAACACCTAAAGTTGAGAAGTTTTTCTTTTGCCCCGACGACATTCAACGTTGTGTTAAGGGTTCTCGTTGCAAGTGGGTCGACAAATTCTCTGCTGACCAAGAAAGACATCCAATCCCGCCTGTGTGGCCTATCAAACTTGGCATTAACCACACTCATTTGGAGATCCTTAAACTCGAAAATGCCAGCTTTCAACTCCCCTAGAAAGAATGCATCACTCCAACTCGCCTCTTTAACACATCCGCTCCTCCCCTCGACCTCTCCGGTGTGGACGTTCCAGCCAACCTAGACTCTTACCCTATTTCTAGGCAGTCCAAGCCTACGCGATGGTCCAACACTGCACCACCAACAAAACAAATGCAGATGGTCGCATCTGCACGAGCTATGGACGAGACCATCTTGAAGGTAACCATGATTCCACGCCCTGGATTTGGTTGCATGATCATGTTGCAATCCAAACCTGCACCTACGCAATCAATTTATCAACTCATAGTGAGCTCTCTGCCCGAGTGTAATTGCCCGACCTTCAAAGATATGATATCAAAGTTCGGCCGCAAGAGAAATTTGTTTCTTCATTGTAAGCACCTCTACTTCATCTTTGTCAAGGTTTCCAATATAGATCCTGACATTGACTTATTCATTCACGCCCCGACATTTAGCTTCAATGAGGTCAAACTCATCCTCGAGGGGGGCCTCTTGACACAATCTACTTCTTACAATTCCTCTCGGCCTAGAACTACATTGTGCCTTCATGGATGTGGCCATTAATGGACCTCATGTGTACTCACAATTGTTTGCCATAAGAAATATAATCTCACGGATGATCTTTATTCCCTTGAAAATGTTGCATTACAATACTTGATTATGTCATGTGTTTCTCGCACCGTTGAACACTACATGTTCAATCTAACATGCCTTCTCTTTCTATCAACTTTACTTCCGTTGTCATGTATAAGTTGGAGTTACTGATGAAGTTATGCCAGTTCAAAGCTTGGCAATCCCGGGAGCCACTCCCAGGCCACTGCTGTTCCAGGGCGCTGTCCCAGGACAGTGCCCCACTCAAATTGCCATATCTCCTAGCTCACACCTCCGATTGAGGTGTTCTTGAGCTTTCTAGAACCGGCATGCCATAAGCTACGCATAGCTTATGGCCTCACCCTCATGCCTCCTAGTCTTCATGGGTGGGAGGCGTTCCCAATGCCCGGGGCCCTCACCCACACTAAGATCACTTGGGCCCTCTCACCAACGGCGCCACAAGTCCCGGGTGTCACTCCACGGTCCCCCTTGTGCCCATAGTGTTTCAGGCAATCCTTATGGAGAGGTACACGACAGCTGCCAAGACTAAATTTCCATACATAGACAAATGGTTATCAAATACCCAAATACACCAAAAATTATCCAACCACTTCTGGAAAAGTGAAAACGTGACTGATGCCCAAATCACCCAAATGCTCAAATTCCGATACGCACAATACATGGGCAACCATTGGAAAACCATATTTTGGCCCCTCACATAAAAACCCCAACTGCACACTATGCCACCTCAATGACAGAGACACGTGGCCCCATCTACTATCAACATGTGAACACCCATACTTAAAAGGCTTGAGAATCGCATGACACAACAAAGCATTACATTTCATTACCCAAACCCTACAAGCAAACAAAAACATCCTATTTTTCACACTAACTAACGCATGTAACTTCAACTACAAACCACCTAAACAAACAACCCCAGAATGGCTCCTGAAATGTACATGCCCACAAACAACATGCTATTGCCTCGCCAACTAAGACCAAACATATTATGTATAATTGGAGCCCCAAACCACACACAAACACCAATATCACCATCCCCCACAATCACAACCCAGCTCATTGAATTAACATACTGCCATGATATATACCCGGATCAAGCCCTCACACACAAACATATTAAATATGACCCTCTTATCAGTGCCATACAAAACAATGGTTGGAGAACCAACCCTTTCATTACCATCACAGCAGGTGTCAGAGGTGGCATACATGAACTGTGGGAGCACACGAACACCAAAAGTTCCGGATAGACGTTTTTCAGTGCCTAATCCGGTCTGTCCGGATGATCCGAATATCGTCCAGGGATTCTGTGAAGTGCAGGATGTCAAGGACCCTCTTTTCCTGCTTGAAGATCGACCACCGGCCGGATCTGCTTTCCGAATCCGGATAGTCCTTTGGAAGTCCTTATCCTGGGACTTGCCTTCCGGATTGAACCCCTCTAATTTAGTCTTATTCCTACCTGCCTCTTTTCTCAATATCTACCTACCTACATCCTACCTCCAATGATGATTTGGTTCATCCGGTGAAGACGTCCCTGTATGGCCAGAATCTGGATTCTCTCTCAACCAGTCGGATCGGCCTAATCTTTCCTAGCAGGTCACACAGAGGATCCGGATGGTGAACCGGAACTACAACGACAGAAAGGTCAAGATTCGTCCGGAGATCTGTTAATCTGGGATAACTGGGCGATCCGTGCCACTTTCCGGATTGCCCCGCCCAAGGGCAGTGAGACCTCTTCAGAAGATCGGATGGCGTAAGTCCGGCACCTCCCTGATCTTACCCAGTCCTAACGACGGCTATCTCACATGGACGTTACCCAGGCATCCGGAATAATGAGGTTTCCTTCTCACTACACGCCAGAAAGATCCTCCGAACCGGAATCCTAACTGTTCCGGTTTCTCTCCTCCTTCCGACAGACCGATCCGGCTACAACGAACCTAGGCTCTACTAAATCTGGGATAACTGGGCGATCCGTGCCACTTTCCGGATTGCCCCGCCCAAGGGCAGTGAGACCTCTTCAGAAGATCGGATGGCGTAAGTCCGGCACCTCCCTGATCTTACCCAGTCCTAACGACGGCTATCTCACATGGGCGTTACCCAGACATCCGGAATAATGAGGTTTCCCTCCCACTACACTCAAAAAGGATCCATAGTACTGCAGTCGGATCCGATCCGGGTTTCCTCTCCTTTGTTCTATCCGTACTTCCTACTCATTCATTCCCTCTAGATCTGCAACATTTTCCTAACAGTCCGTGCACAAAACAAGTCAGAAGAGATTGAGAACTAGAGCTTTATTGAGTGGGGAGCAACAAAATACAACAATGGAGAAGGGAACCCTTTTCCAGCTCCTTATTCAGCCTTAAGTAGAGACTGTAATCCCTAACTGAAGGTGGCGGCGTAGTTGGCCGCCCTCAAAAAATCCCTAACTGCGAGAAATCCGGAACTTCACCTTTCGCGAAATTTCCGGATCTCGATCCGCTTTTTGCGCTGACAAAATTTTGAATTACAGTTTTGCCAAAACTCAAAGGCAGCCTAAATCCTATCTGCCTAACTTTGATCTACCTACAGCTGCATGCCTAAGTCTACTCTAGCTGGTGCGATGCTTCTTCGAAGCCATCCCGTCCTTGGTGTGACTCGCAGGCCCACTGATGGCGGAAGAGCCTCCCCCGGGGGTCAAAAGTCGACGCTCTTGCAGCCTCGTAAATACCCTTCGCATGTTTGGGGAAGGGGCGATTTCTTCCTCGGAGTTTCTTGTAGTGGACGGATCCTCCTCCGATCTGTCACCCGATCCGGATCGCATTGGTCTGGAAGCCTTCTTCACCTTCCGAGGGTGCTGGATGGCTGAAGGGTCGCCTCCAGTGATCCGCTCCCTGTTTCGGCCAGTGGAAACTGAGGTCGCCCGAGGGTCCCTTGCTGACATTGCGCGTGAGGGGGCGGGCGCCCACTGCTCCACGATCATACACTCCGGAGCAGGAGATGGCGCGGCCTGCGACATTGGTGCCTTACCCCGATCCGGAGACTTCGTCCGATCCGGCAACCTCATCCGTGCTGGAGTCCTGGCCCTCTCCGGTGTCCTGGACCGCTCTGATGTCCTGCCACGATCCGGATTCGGTGATTGCCCTCGTCCTAATCTAGCCGACCGTTCTGTGCTCTTCCGTCGAACCTGGGAAGAGTGCGTCCGTTGCGGAACAGGGGTCTTCTCCCGATCCGGAAATCTTCCGGATTCCGGTGGTTGGGGAGTTCCTGCTGGCTGGCTCGAAAAAACAACTCACCACTCGTTCTCTCAACAATGCCGCTCGCGCAAATGGGCCGGAGAAGAGAAAAAATTCTCTTAAGTACTCTCTCTCTTTCTCCTAACGGGTCTGGTTCCTTAACCGTTTCCCCGCAACCGTTCGGATTCCGTTGTAACCGTTTAACGGTCCGGACGCTCCGGACCGGACCATTCCCAAACGGTCTTCCCAGGCTAATTTCCGGTCCGGCCAAAGTATCCGTTTTAACCATTTTAACGCGTAAGGCGGATGCCTAGAACCTTATTTCCTAAAACAACTAACCTACCCTAGGAAACCCTACTTTAACAACAGTCTAGGGGTATTATCCGGGTATTAATCCGGTTCAGAAGCCAATCCGGACTTCCGTGGATTTTCGGGCTCCCACATGAACACTCTATTAACAAACGTACCAACCTCAAAATTCCAAAATCGGCCATCAAAATTCTCATGAAAAATATCCACCAAAACGCCATCAAATATCTCACATACCTCATCCTAAACAAAAGAAAACTTGAAAACAAACAAGAACCTGTCTCACCACCTTAATGACATGGAACAAGTTGTACACCAAAAGAACCCACCTCACAAGAGGCATAACACCCCATGCTGCATCATGGACAACCATGATCAACATTGGGTTAACGGGCTCATAGTCATGCCGGTACCTGGCTACGGGCGTTATTTTTATTTTATGTGGAAGTGAGATGAGCTAAAAACATTGACAGGGCCCAATCTAGCTTTGCTGAATTCCATGCAACCATAGCGTTACTAGCAGGTGGTCTTGCAGGTACGTCAAACTCCTAGCAGTTAGTACTAGGGTTGATTTTTGTCCACGATTTTAGCCTCACATGCCAAATTTCTGTCAAAATACTTGTGGACCCGTCATGTGATAGGCCAAAAAAAACCTCACAAAACATGTGGTCATAAAGATGCCCCTCAAAAAAAGATTGGATATAAAATATATGTCTGCCACATATAATTTTAAATTTTAGTAAGGTAGCATTATAGACCATCAAGCGTCCAAAGTGTATTGGAATTTGGTTCACTTTAATTCATAGGAAGCACATGGACATAAATTACATTTCACATGTACTAAGCTAGAGGATGCAAAAACCAATATCCTATCCAAAACCAACACCCTCAAATCTTCTGCAAATAGTTTATATTGAGATTTTTTTGAAAATGTTCACCACCTTGATATTAGGTTTATGTGTGGCTTGTAGTTATCTACGAATAAATATGCGAGTCCTCTAAGTTTTATGTACGGAATGCAAATTTGAAGGTAGACGTGCATGATATTCCAACATAGCAATAATTTGGACACATGTATTTGAGTGGTATGTGGTTAGGTGTGGATTTAAGAATGGATACCAAAAACACATTCATTTAAAAGAGCTTGGACTACGTATTCGATATATGCTACACTATTCTAGGCTCAATAGTCAACATAATTGGGGGGGAACCCATATGACCACTTAATTTGAACCACTTAATCCAAATCAAGCACACCATGATAGAGTGTTCTAGAACATCTTGTCAATTGCTAACAAGAAAGATTAAACTTTCAAGATTGTTAGCCCAATGCCCAAAATGATAGTTTTAGCACCATCTACCTTTATATGAGGTTAATTTTTCCATCCTAAATCGAGTGCTATATAATCCACTACACCTCCTAGAAGTACCCTATGTTTTTAATTAGTTGTTGAACATGAAAAATCATTTATTTTATGTAATGTTTTTGTAGGAGGAGGTTAATTTTTAGTTACCTAACAAGCCCCTTCAAAGCTTTTGGTTGTTGAACAGGGGTCGAACTTGAATTCCACCTTGCAACTTGAATAATTTTGATTATTTATGAGCTCAACTAATGCAATGAAATTCTTGAGATCTTCTTTGTATTTCCCTTTAGAAAGAAGGGTAAATACATTAAGTTTTTCATTGCGCATACATGTTCCATAGGTCTAAGATTTCAACTACACTACATAGGTTGTTTTTCTATCAAATTTATAGATTTGAATTCTATAATAGCAAAGACCTTACCATGGTATTTCTTCACATGTTTCTTAGTTTGTGAAAGTTTTATGATTTTTAAACTTGTTTCATAATTGTTATGATTTAGTTTTTACATGAATACATTAAAAAAATCCAACCCAACAATTTTCCGTTGAACCCGTCCAAAGAAGGCAAAAAAATTTGAACCTGTCAAGCGACATACAGCCAAAAAGTTACCAGTCACGAGTCCGTGAAGGGCCTTTGTAAAAGTTGAAACTGGTTAGCGACGCCCATTCTCCTCACTATCATTACTGTGAAGGAAACTTCCAGCGAGAGCAGATGCCACTTTCGCGAAGCTGATGAGATAGGAGTACATGATACTGCTGGATAGACGCCAAGCTCTCTGGATCTTCAAAGGGTATAAAGAACATTAGGCTGCTATTCAACAACTAAGAATCATGAATCGTGAATACAGGAATTCTTATACAAACCCTCTAAATTGTGAGTGCAAATTGTAAACCGTAGATGAACACGTGAGAGGATCTTCACTACGTTGAAGTTATGCACTTGATAAACAGAGAAAAGATGATAATCTCGGCCTAGTCCCCACGGTGAATAAGTGATCCTCCCAACCGAGAAGAACTAAATTGTCCATTTTCTCGAACTGCTCGATGCAGCTGGTCACATCACCATGCGCTTGACCCTCTCGCTTGCTGTTACAGTAATGAACATCATTTGTCAGATATCCTCTAAAATGATGCCATAGATGCTCATGATCCTCTTGCTTCACACATCTACCGTGGTCCGCCATCCATCATCTTACGGTAATATCTGCAATGAAGTGTCCTACCCGCGAAGAGGTAGTCCTAACCTGTTGCCACAGAAATGGCAATCCCTCATCGAAAAACCTCAACAAAACTCCAAATTCATAGGTGCAAGGAGAACATCATTTGTCAGATATTCTGTGAGATGCCAACACATATTCAATGAAGTAACTAATATAAGAGATAACTGATGGTTCGATTGCTAAACTACTGGCTACATTATGATGACTCTGGTCAATTGTTTCTAGTCGCTTGATTGAATTACGTCAAGCCTCTTATGCAATGAAAACTGCATTAGAGCTTGTCAACAGGATTTAGGCGATTGTTGATTGGGTTATCAGAAGCAGCTGTTTCCTATCTTGTTCTATCTTGGATAAGCTCTGTTGTACATCCCCTAATTAAATGAGACGATTCTATTCACCATACTGTCATTAATGCAATTAATTGTTTAATGAAAAGCATACTCTCGTCACCGTAATGAAACCGGCACATAGATAACATTACACCAATTCTGGATACCCACCAAGTAGTAATGTGGGGAACATCAGAGGCACGGATCCTCTAACCTTGACTGTCTTTCAGATGGACAAAGGTCATGTGACAGTTCTATCTGATGCTGATAAATTAATCAATCCTCCCCTTTCCGGAGAATTAAGATCTCACGCACTATTAACATTGGCCACTGTCACTAACAAGTATCTGACCCAGACTACCTACCGAGGAACTTCCGTGCGGAATTGAGTCCACGCACCTTTCCGCAACCATCATCATGCCCGGTAATATCCATAGTAGATGGCAACGTTCGTCGCTGCCAATGCTGAATCTAAAGAGGTCATACTTCTAACAACAACGCTTCCCTTCGTAACAAAATTCCGAGAGGATTCCTCAGCTGGACGCCAGAATATATACCAGCGGTCATTGGAACACGGAGAGTCGCAGAAAGAAGCGAGTGCTATTATATCTAAAGCTTCCTGATGCCAAACATTAAAGACGTCTAACATATAGAGGGCGGCACGGTATTGATTCCCTGCCGTTGGAGCTCTGCAATAACTCCCTCCATGGACGGAGGTTTCAGCCCTAACGGCGGAGGAGTCCAAGGGTTCGCAAGCGCTTCACTGATGGCAGCATCCAGAATTTCTTTTGACAAATGGGTCTCAGTCGGTTTACTGCAAGCGGCAGCACCTGCGGCCCTCCCTAAATCACAATCATAGGCGGTATTACAAAGATACATTGACACGGGGAGTGCCTCGTCGCAATAGTAGTTTTCGTCAGGGAAGCCTGACGCCACCATGGGTGACCCGGCCGGCATCGTAGCCAGGGGAACTCGCATGGGATGAGGATAGCACGCACCAGGCGCCCTTCCACCATCGTAGTTAGCAGCGGGATGTTGCCAGTAAGAGCCATCAGGAGCTTGCCAGAAAGATGGAGAACACACACTGGGTTGTTGCCACATATGTACACTGGAGTGATCCACTGTGGGGTAGCCCCACACTTTGAGGGGAACTTGTGATTGAAGACATTGCGGTTGCTGCAGCGCGGGGATGGCCATTGCGGGCCGTGGTTGAATATGTGGCGTTGCGTGGCTGAGCAGCGGAACCAGATAAGGGAGGCCTTCGCGTCGTGCGCTTCGAGTCCAGGGGGCTTGAGCGAAAGGTCGGCGATGGCTCCAGGATGCTGCCTCTGCCTCTCGAGCTGCAAGGTGGCGTCGATGAGAGCGGTACTTCTGTAAGTGACTAGCAATATTGTGTCGCGTGAGGCACTGCACTCCCATGAGTTCCAGGATGCGGGACGGAAATGCCTTCTCCACACCCAGCGACTCCACTGCATGCACGAAACGACGATGGAGCTCCGGTGTCCAGTCTACCTTCGCCTTCTTCTTACCCGCCGGCAGAGAAGAAACACCATTCTTGCAGCTAGGTTTGAGACAACTAATTTTTTGACTGTCCCTTTTCTCACCAGTGCAACAGTCACCGCTGTCCGAAACAGCGCCTCCATCGCCGGTTTTAGCCGCTTCGGCAAGCAGCAGAGCCTCCTCTTCCCCTACCTCTGCCCCACGGATAATTTCTAGATTCTCAACAGGAACCTTCAGACTCTCAACTGGAACCTTCAAACTATCAAGCTTCTCTAGATTCTCCGTCTTAACATGCCTTACGAGATGGGAAACTTGGAAGCCTTCTACTCCCTCTCTTCTTTCCCCGTCTAAAGTTGCATCCTCTGACTCGACTTGCTCAGGAAACTTGCTGAGATATTGGCAATCAACAACTCCGCAGTCAGAATTCTCAACAAAGCGCAGGCATTCCGAAACCTCTCCATCAATCCCGCAGCCCTCCTCCAAGTCAGTATGCTCGACATAGTCGCCAAGCTTCACTCTGTCTAGCAATTTTCCGCTCGTTTGAAAAGTGGAGTCAATCAGACCCTCCAACACGCAATATGACAAGGTATCGACCTGGACAGATTGCTCTACACTTACCATCTCCATCGCCATATCTCCATCGCCTGTTCCGACCACCATGGCCCTCATTTGGGAACCCCGCTCGACACTATCCTCTCCAAACCTCCACCTCTCACTCGTGTCCTCTAATTTCCTTCATCCAGGCCTCATCTCTCTCCATCCCTTTTGGTACCCTCTTGAACCTCCAGCGATTTGCCTCCGAGACTTCATCCATAGTCTCCTTGACAGCCTCCAATGACAACATCGACGTATTTGAATATAGAACGTCCGATGTAAATAACATGCTTTCTCAGCCGCCCGATTCTTCAATAAATTGGCTGTGCGATCGTATTGCATTTTGCAGTCCGTAGTTGGATGAATTGACATGGATGAAGTATACACAGTCATGAATGATAAATAAGAAAAGGGAAGGCGACCCAGCTTTTCGTATGGATAGAGATGAGAAAATCATTTGTAAATTAAAGGCTCCGTGATGCTTCACCCAACCATTGAGAACGATGGCATATCAACCAACTTTTAACGCTCTGATCTCCCCTTCTTCAGCTTCTCCTCCAACTAAACATACAAATCAATTCAAAGCATTAGGTTGTTGAAACTCCCGTGATTGTAAAATCATTTCCCTTAAGATATAGTCAGTGAGCAATACATAAGAGATGTCGACAATTATTAACTACAACACTACTACCTCTTTGATGGTTTCAATAAAAATGGGACGCTTCTCTTTCTCAATAATGATGCAATGCAATATATGAGCTCCTAAATGATTTGCTTGAAACCCTTATCATCATAGAATAGGACAACCATGCCATCAATAACATCAAGCACAGTCGCTTAACCTAAATCATGGAATTGACTTGAAGAAGAGGTTGATCCAAAGGAGCTCAGTGGGAGTATCATGGTTTAGGTTATTCAAGGGTGCATGACCGGCACATGCAATGAATTCATTGTTTCAAAAACATGATAAGATGCTTGAGGCTGAAGATATCTTATAGCAGCGACCCAACCACTAGTAGAGTGAGGATGGGTTCCCATGTATGTTGCTCAACCCCTAGACTCTGATGGGAATAAGGACAAATGTAGATGAAACAAGGTTCATATGTATCAACCAACCATTGTTATTTTAAGTCCAATAGCCCATGGTCACGGCCCTCCACACTTTGAAAGGCAACTAGAATGTAGTTGTGTGGTTGTTTTTGTTATCTTCATGAGAACACATCCAACCCACTATTGCCTAGAATCTAGTGGGTCAACGAGGAGACATGGAAACTCACCCTTAGTTTGCATGAGTGGCATAATGGTGTCAAAGATACACTACATATGAGTTCTTTTCGCTATTTCTTGAATTACATCTCCGTGTACTACAAACGTCACAAGGAAGGTGTCAATAAATAAGATTGGTAGTAACACCTAATCCGTCCTTCAACTACCTCACCACTAACATCCGAAAACAGCATGCATTCTCTTGTAACAACCTTCATATCCGTAATAATTCTACCACCTGGTTTTCATTTTCTGTCACAAGGCTTTTTACTTACCAGAAATATCCATGTCATTAATACATATTTTCACATTCCGCTTAAAAACAATGCCGTTCTGACAGGTGCAGGGTGCAGGTTTGTTCCGAAATGGTTGGATCATCTCCAGAAATTCATTTATCGCATGGAGAATATGGATAACTAATGCTTTGTGCTCAATTAAAGTTGTTACCAATAAACTTGGCTTTCCATGAATGGGTACATTCAAAAGTAAGAAGCTGAATCAACAATCCCTACTCAAATTTCATGCACAATTCCCAATCTCCCTTGCACTACATGCCTACAACATTTGCCGCCCCTGCTCTATGAAGAAGTGGACACATCTCCATCAACATCCAAGAAAGACTGGAAGACGATGCTCAGAACTCGTTGACATCATCCAGAAAATTCAGTTTTAGCACCTGCAAATTGAGAACAGATCTTATATCAGAATGGTGACAACTTGATCATCAAATCGTATACTTACATACAATATATCCAACACATCAACTTAAAGTTAGAGTGAGAAACAATAGAGAGGTTTCCACTAATGAAAAAAAATCGCATTCAGATTCAAAATGTTGTTGGCGAGATCTGTTCGGCACATGTTTGTGGTATGCTCCATATTAGGATTCATTTTAATAGCAAATACGTTATTGATTCTAGTGAACTACTAGTATGCATTATACAAACTCTCTCATGCCATTCCGTTTCAAATACCTAGAGATAATAACAGACATGTGCCACAAGGGTTTAGTAGGGCTCTTAACCTAATGTAAATGAACTTCAAAAGTTTTCAGGTAATTGTAAGCAACAGAAAGACTTACCGTTTGAGGGTCATCATCTTCGTTTAGCAGCTTTCCAGCATCACCATTAAGAGCACAAGAATCAATACATGCCTCAGTATGCAATTTGTGGTCAACTCAGATATATTTTGAACAAGTTTATGTCAAATAGAAAAAACACAGGAGAGTGGAACTAAATGAATTGAATGCCTAAGCATAAATGGCATATAATCATTCAATGATGCGTCCTGAAATGTGCACCCAAAAAGTCTATTATAACTTTCAGCAAGTCATGGAGGTAGGCTGCTAGTGCCATTATATTTCAACTCAATCCATAAAAACACCACCATACAAGTGAAAACTAGGACAGAACTGGCAAAGTGAACATACTTGAGGGAGCAAGTTAAGAATTGTTGTGATCACTCCAGATAAAGATCGTTCCTGCTCACACCACCAGGTCATTCGAATGGTTCCCATGATACTTCAAGCACAATGAATTACATTGCTAAGAGACTCTATTTCATATATCAAAGGTCAACATGCTAGCCCAAGCAATTTTAGGTTATTGACACCTGGTACGATTTTGAAGCTGAATATTTGGACTGAAATAGGTTACCTTGTGTACAAGGCGGTGAATCATATGAGCAGGGGTAAGGACCCTTCTCCCGAGATTGCAAACTTCCACACAATTTATCTGAGGACAAAATTTGTAACATGAGCCCTCATCTGCATTTGAAACCCTAAATCTCCTGTTAATTCAGACACAAATGGTATCCATAGATTCCTCTCAATGACCTCTGCCCCACCATATCATCTTTCCCATTAGAAGTAATAATGAAAGCGATTTAGAACCAACACTCAAGAAAACAAATTCTTCCTGATTGCTGAACAAGAACACCCAAAATTATTTAGTGAATAAAATTTCTAACCTACGGCCCTTATCTGAATCTGAGATGAGGTCGGTTTCTTCTACACCTACAACTGTTGTCAATCATAGTACCACATCCCTCCCCTCAGAATTCCGCCTCAGCACTCGAATTACGCGAGATTAATATAGAAGTTGGTGGTGGACTTCTAGGCTTGCAATGGTGATGATGAATGGTTGAGGTCCCTCCAATTAAACGGGATGCCTACTCGAGGGAATGGACCAGAGCAACTTAGGGCCACTTTATACACGGCCTGGGGCCGGCCGGAGCACCGGCCCGATTAAGCCCTCAATCCGGCCCCAGTTTATGAGGTTTTTTGGGGCCCAACCTTGTCACATGTAAAGTGGTGAGGCTCGATTCTAGGGCTAGGGTGAACAAGCTACTACACTCGTACCCCGATTGATGAAGGCCTCACGGATGACTCTCAAAATTTCATCCTACTTTATGGGAAAGGGCCCCCCCTAAAGAGCCCATCTTTATGGCATGGGAAATATAGGACTTACACGAGTTGGCATTCAAAGCCCATATTAGATTATCTACAAGCAATGCATGAATCAATAATTAATATTGTCCCCTTTAATTTAGATAAAGATGGAGCCTTCTATGACGTCTTACTCTAATTTCAAAATGTTTTTAGGTGGCAAAGGTTTGAGAGCCCTACATTTTCGACAAGAGCAAGATATGAACCTCACATCTTCGTCGTACATCCAACAGCCATAAATGATGAGACAAATGGTCACTATCTATACATCTCTCTCAATTAAGGTTTAGGGTTTCAAGCATATATAAGAACCAACCTCTCATTCTTATACTCGTCCACTCCGAGTTTCACAAGAGGTATGCAACGAAACCTTTCCTTCAAATATTATATTCTCTTGCATTTTTTTGTGAGGATTTGATGATATTTTTAAAGAAAATAAAATTCATAATATACCGTCATTTTGAGTTTTGTCGGATTATCGCTCCTTTGTCAGGTATAGCACATGAAATCAGAACTAATGTAAGGGATCGTCAAGTTTTTGATAGTATGTTGTTAAATATAGTATATAGTTTCAAAATTATGACTGAAGTTCAAATAATGTTCATATTTTTTTAATAACATATGAAACTATATAGAGCTAGTTTTTTATTATATATATTAATATTTGGTATTGGATGTGTATTCAGATTTGCAATCATGGGGAGGAAAAAAACAACTTTAAATATTCAATATCCAACATCAACCCCTATTAAATTTGAAGATCTTCAATGGACAGAAAATATAAGGCAAGGATTTGTCAATTCGTGTTTAATCATTTTTGCTTTCATTTTGTGGGAGCGTGTTCCGGATTTTATAGATGGTCAAGGCTTAGGGTTTGAGGTTAAAGTGCGATGGAATATTGAGAATACAATTGTAGGAGAAAAAAATATTCAACATTCCCAGATTGATTCTTTCATTACTCACACGTATTATGAGTGTGCATATGGACTAGAAGATTATAGAATTGATCCATTGCATAAACGTTCTATCAAAAGAGGTTGTCTCGCTCGATTCTCAGTAAAAATAATTATATAAATATCCAGATGTAATAGAGATTGCTTATTATGTTGTCAAATATAAGAGAAAAGATGGATCAATAGCACACAGCCCCAAAGATCCGGATTCTATCGCTAGAAAATCTCAATTTGAACCTCGAATTAATAAATAACTAATTGTTTGGCTTAAGGATCAATTAGATAAAGGACATACTTCAAAGTATATTTCTGAAGTTCATAAAAAAATGGATGAAGAGAATGAAACATGGACAACAAATGACAAAAGATAATTTTCTTGATTTACGAGATATTAGATACTATGAATCAAGACAATGAATGGGTGTTTGGCACCGAAACAAGAACGATGTATTGAGTGTTCAAATGTGGGCATTAAAAAATAAAAATTCTATTTTTTCACAAAAAAATGATATAATTGGATATCCATTCACTTAAGGTATTCAAATGCAACGGCAATTTGATGTCATATTGAGGTGGAATAATGATGGAGCTATATTAATGGACGCTATATTTGGTACCAACCATATGAAATATCATTTATTCACATTAATTGTGTTTGATGGTTTTCGTCATGGAATGCCAATAGTTTGGATCATAACATCAAGACAAAAAAATGATTTAATATAATGGTTGACAGTTTTACGATTAAAAGCCATCAATATTGTACCCGAATGGCGACCAAATTATTTTATTGTGGATGATACGATTCATGAACGCAATGCTATCAAATAAATTTTACTTTTATTTTATTTTATAATTTTATTTTTATAATTTAGGGGTTATATCTATGATATTTAAATTTTTCTTTCATTAACATTTTATATTGGTCATATAGATTTGTATGGCGAAATGAAAATGTTCCTATTTTCTTTGTGCGTGGCACATTTTGAAAAATTGGAAGAAAACTACAATATCAAAAATCACAGATATTTCCATTCGAAATACCATTTTCAATCTTTGCCGAATATTCATATATGCCCAATTACAACACGGAGAGAAAGTATAATCGCTTTATAATCGCATCATCGTTTGTGCTCAACAAACTTGGGAATGTGGAAGTGTTGTACTCCAAGATTTTACCGAATAATTCTCAACGCATTATTTTCCTATTATAGGTAATCTTCAATCATATGAATTTCATGTTCATGATTGAAATATATTTTTGATTTTTTAGAGAAATTATAATTTATATTTAAATATTAACATTCAATTTAAAATGTTATTTTTATAGATCTTTGGACAATAGGTACGCGAAGAGTATCACATTCAAATGTGGATATTCAATCCAGTATTGAGTCTTATCATGGAGCATTAAAGAGATGGTTAAATGCAGATGTGCGGGGACTACGAGGTCGGAGGGTAGATTGGTTGATGTGGCGTCTATCGGATCCGGTTGCCAATCATTATATGTATTGGATGGAGAGAAAATTTAATGGCTTTGTTGTAAATAAAGCCATTGAAAATATACTTCAAAAGAGTATTGTCAAGGCTGAAGACATTTTCTCAACTCAATTACATCACCAACATATTCTGGCGGAAGTTGGAAGGTCAAATCTCTTGATTCCGACTATTGGTATGAACTTGATCGTCCATATTCAAAATTCACATGTTGTTCATATCCATGGGGATTACGGAAAAGCTTTTGTAAGCATCAATATGCCATCATATTGTAAAATACCGATGTTTCTGAAAATCTTTTTTTAGAATATTGTGAAACATATTACAGAACGAAAAAAAGAGGATTGATGGTTATGTTTGATGCGTCCGTTTCCGAAGAATTTTTTTGCGACGACAACGAAGAAATTGATGGAGATCTTGAATTTTTGCACGATGACAATATTGTTGAAGACTGGAGTTACAGATGTCAATGTTTCTCAACCACTTACGCAAGAAAGTACACTACGCCAAGTAGAAGACGTGTTTGCTGCAATCAAGTCCGAGTGTGAAGAAGGAGACCAACAACTCGCTCAACATGCTCATGCAATACTTGCTTGAGTTTTGGCGGACATCTATAAGACACGAATTCAAGGAGAATCATGTGATTTACACCCGAATATGGTATTCCAACGTATAGATGAAGACAGAATAAATTCGGTACAAAGAATAAAATATTTTCACGAACATTATATTGGCAAAAAATGTAAGCTTCAATGAAATTTTAGATTTTAATAGAAATTTCAAATGCAAAATCTTTCAATTATGCCAACAAGTTAATCTTAGCCTCAATCTTGCAGAGGTTATTGCACTTCTCCAATCTAAAATTTCAACTGGTTTTAAACCATTATGATGTACTTTCAATCCAATTAACCTCTTCGGCTTCTAAGATTTCAAAGTCAATTTCATTTTATTTGTATTTTCAAAAGATTGTATTGGTGAATGCACTTCTTATTATTAATAAAATCTTAATAAAATTCAGAATATACCGTCATTTTGAATTTTGTCGGATTATCGCTTCTTTGTCAGGTATAGCACATAAAATCAGAACTAATATAAGGGATCGTCAAGTTTATGATAATATGTTCTCAAATATGTCATGAAATGGAAATAACTTGTTCTTGGCATTTTAGATAGGACATGTTTTGTCCAATTGCATTCTTAGATATAAATCTTAGTTAAAAAGTAGGTGGACCTTAAATGGTTACTTCCTCCAACTAGCCTATTTTTCTTAGGATATAAATCATGTAATTAATATAAGATGGTTAACATATCCAAGTCAAGGGCGTATCCATTTTCCTTATAAAGTCTTGGAACGCATATGAAGTCTTCATTATCAGGATGAAGATTTTTGTATTCATTAAATGGTCATATAGGTTCCTTGAAGCATGTCGACTAATAAGCTCAAAATTCGTATCATAATTTGAGCCCATAGTCCAATCTCATTTAAACATAGTCTTATTGGTGTCTACTTTTTGGATATACATTTTTCCACATACCACCGATATATATTTATGTGATTCAGATAAGTGACCGAATTATGCATAATACTTAGATCAAAGTAAAAAATGGTTGTGATATTACTACTTAGTAATCAAACTATTGTTCAAACAATCTTGATATTCAGAAAAATTTTAGTCTTTCAACACAAATCATCTGGAAATTCCAAACGCAAAATCATTTCAATTAAAATGAAAGGAATGCATACAAAATTGATAAAAGATGTTATTTTATCTTCTAAATCCTATAACTACAATATTCTTCATTTGCTTCAACATCATTCTCGTAGATTTTTTTCATCAAGTTGGGGTGACGTGCCGCATAGCTAGCACATGCTTGTGCTATACGTTGGGATCGCTCCGGAGCCTTCGTCTCATAGCGAATGTAATATGCATTCACTATAGATTGTACATATTTCTCAAGCCCCATCTCCAACCTAAACATAAAACATAAACAAATAAGATATTAAACATACTAGAAGTAGATTAATTCATGAAATATTTAAAAATAAAAAATAAAATTGTAAAACTTACAATCTCAGATGTTTCATTTTTTTGTTCCACCGAAGAAGGTCGTCCACATACTCTTCGCGAGATGTTTCACGTTCTTTCCACGTTAATTTTTTCCATGCCTACTTCAAAAGTCCAACCCCGAAACACTTTGGTAGATCTTAAGTATTCCGCAAACTCAGTTTCAATAATAAGCTTGTTGAAACAAGCCGAAGAAATGTGATGTTTTCATTCTTGAATTCCAAAAACCTTTCCAAAACCGGATTCAATACAAATGCCAAAATAGGCTTCTCCTTATCTTTATGAACAACATCCAAAGAGTTCAAGGTCTCCCAAACCTTCGTTGCCTCTTTCAACCATTTTTTTTTGTTGGTTAAGTTTTTTTGTTTTCTTGTCATTTCATTGCTCAAGACAAGAGCGTTGTACTTCTGATAATTCTCAATGCGTGATTTGCCAATGACCTTTTTAGGACGTCCAGGTGTATCTCAAGGTACATATAAATTGTGCAAAAGCATGTGCTTGCAAAAATGATTTTTTGTGGCATACCCTTTAGATGTGCAAGTATCTACCATGCACAAGAATTTATTTTCTTTTGTTGAAAACATCCAATCCTTATTCTTGACTACAAGTGGAAGATTGTTGGAATTCTCCATTATGTTGGTAGGAGTAGATGAAGCCATCTAAACACTTCAAATAACAATATTAAAATGAAACACAAATATACAAATGAATTTTGTGTGATTGAAATGATATATTATGGTTACCTATTTAATTGGTTAACATTTATATTATATATACTATATATGACATTACTTGAGAAAATGTGACATCAATGTTAATATTTTATTATGATATTTAATGCTATATATGATAGTATTCGGAAAAACTTGACATCAATATTTCCATCTTATTCTGATATTTAGTGTTATACATGACAATAATCGAGAAAACTTGATATCAATCTATGACCTGTGATGTTCACTATGAACCAATTCACTACAAACAAAATTTGTGCACAATGCTCTTTCTATATACAACTTGCAATTGGCCCAAAAACATACCATTCAAAACTTGCTCAAGCAGACTTTCGTTCCACGGCCTTTCCTTGAGAGATACTCCTACAATGTGCTCTGTCTCATAAATGTATTGTAGTCTTCATTCTGGGCCATTTGATGAGTTTGAGAATTTTCACATTGAAGATGACTAAGGTAAGTATATGAGTTGAAAAACCGTTACATATCTAAATTCTAAACAAGAAATACAAAACCCAACATGTGAGGCGGCAATCATAATAATAATCCATAAAAACTTGCAAGAATAAATCCGCAACCTTTAAATAGGGGCAATTCAATGTGAAAATTGTGAGTTTTTCTAGATTTCTAGCCCAAAACATCAAAAATGGAAGAGCAGGGCCAATGAAAAACCATAATAATTTTTTCTCGGTCTAATTCCATGTCTTCCGGTTACGGAGAGATTCGAGTCTCTTTATTGAGCCCAAAGAATAGCCTGATCAGGCCAACATACATACAAAGCTGGAGAATCTAAATTATAGCATGCACATTCCTCTCTACAGTAATGTCCACCAACTCCTTTTTTTCCAGACATACCAAACCCCCAAATCCTAAACCCTACAATGCATTTGCATCCAATGGTGCATTGTATTGCAGTGCAATAAGTATTTGACTCTGTAAATGGAATGAAGTTAGGCGTGGATCTAAAATGGACACCAGAAATACTTATGATCAAGACAAAACAATATGGTAACCATTCTAGGCTCAATAGTCAAAAAATTTGAAATGATATATTATGGCCACTTAATGAGCACAAGAATGTCCACAAGAAACTATCTCCTTGTCGAGGTCACCTTCAACCCTCAGCAATCTTAGACGGTGTAACCCGCTGCTGACCGGTTTACATGAACGATACGCTTACCTAAATCTAGCTGTCGAAGGTGCTTTTGTCAACCCAAGTGTTGTTGCAAGTGTGTTCCTTTGATGAAGCTTTAAGGAGTTAGGAGCCTAAGCTTTTTAAGCTTATGTACTCCTAAATCCTAATGTCAAGGTTTAGTGTTACAAACAAAGAAAGTGCTCTTTTGGAAATCAATGACAATATTCTTCCATTTATAAATCCTCAATCAAAGTACGCATCACATTACTTTGAGTGTTGAATTTAACAAGCCATTGTAATGCCTTTAAGGTGGAAGTAGACTACTTGATGGTCTTCAATGTTTTTCTCGAATGATGGCTTTGAAGTTCTCTTAATGTCTTCATTCTCCTAAGGTTCCTTTTTGTCTGGTTTTCCTTTGAATTCTTTACTCATGTGAGTTTAATCCTTCATCCTCGAGTATCCCTAAGTTCTTTGAAAGGAATCTTCTCTAATCTATCTATTTTCTCGAGTGCGCCAATCTTGGATTCTTCACGCAATCTCCTTCGTCTTCAGAATGAGCTTGGGATCTTGTCGATTTCTTAGTAACTTTTACTTTGATATCTTGACATCTCTTCGATTAGAAAAGTTCCTCTAAACCTTAGTGGAAAAAGGCTTCCAACTTGCGGGATCTTCGGTCTTGGGCTTGTGGTCCTTCAGCCCTATGGGCCCTCAATCTTCTTAAGTCTTCCAAATGGTCTTTTAAGTCTTCATTTACTCCTAAAGGCTCCGGTCCCAAAATCTTCCTGCAAGGTCCTCAAGTCTTCGAGTTTTTCTTGGCCTTTGGTCCCATGGGCCCTCAGCCTCGTAGACTTCCAAAGTCTTCTGAGAGGCCTTCAGTCTTCAGTCTCTTCGATCAAGTCCTCTAAAACATCTTCGGTCTTTAGTCTCCTCTCCTACTGTCTCGTGGTCCCTCAGCACTGCGGGCTCTCAGCATCGCAGGCTCTCAGTTTCCAGACTCAGTCTTCTTGCTTGAAATCGTCCCTCTTCGAATTTCTTCATTTATCTCTAAGTCCCTGGTCTTCGTCTTTGTCTTCGTCCTCGTCTTCGTCTTCACGCTAAGTGGTCTCGCGGGCCTTCAGCCGCGGCTCTCGGCTACCAACTGGTCCTTACACTCGAAGTCTTCCGACTTCGAGTACCTTCAAAATATCCCGGAGTCTTCGTCTTCGTCTTCGCGGTTCACGGTCTCGCGGGCCTTCAGCACTGCGGGCCTCCAGTCTTCGAGTAACTCTAAGTCGTTTAGAGTCTTCAAGTTTGTCGCAAGGATCTTCGATTAACTCTAAGTCGTTTTAGAGTCTTCAAATTTGTCGCAAGGATCTTCGAGTAACTCAAGCGAAACGCGAAACTCCGATCGTTGTTGAAAACGCTCTCGATAAAGGTCTTCGATAAAACGCTCCCGATAATGTTGATTGACGCTCACGTTGGATCGTGGAAATGAATAATGAGGTGGTATAGGGCCTTGTAGTGCCCCTTTATATAGGTTTTGAAATCTTATAATTGGTTGAATTAGCGGTTAAGCATTTGGCCCCTAATGCCACATGTCTCAATAGGCTAATTTTAGTCTGAATTAAGGCTGCAGTCTAAATTTAGGTCTGTCGGATCTATTTACAGAACCCACACGTGCTAAATATAGATGTTATTGTGGGGAAGATTGGTTATGTTCTTCTAATTTCCTAGATGTGCCTAGGTGTGTTCGGTTACCATTCATGAGCTATTCATCCAAGATCTCATCCTTTCATTGCTTAGATGGTTAAAGCGGTTAATGTCATCCAAGGGATTTTCATCCCTTGGCTTTGTCCGTCATCCACATCCTTAAACAAGTAAGTACGTGTTCACTACTTGCTAACTAAAGTAACTAAGTGCTTACTAAAAGAAGGCTAAGATTAACTCCTAACCTATTCGTCCACATCCGGCCCAGTCACGTTCCCGATGAACCCGGTTCGTTCCCGATGGCCTCCACTTGTTCCCGGTTTCCGCCGGCTAACCTCCGTTCCCACTGCTCAGTCTCGTTCCCCGATGGCTCTCGACTGTTCCCGCCGTTTGAGGCCCGTTCCCTACGGTTGAGCTCCCGTTCCCGGCCACGTGGCACTCACGGGTTGGTCGCCTGGGGCCGCCTCCCCATCATGTCCGCTACCTGGTCTACGTGGCCGTTCCTCGTCGTTTTCCCGTTCTTAGTTCTTTTTCGCTACCCGGGTTATCAGTCCCGGGCAGGGACATGTCTTGCAGATACCCGCTCCCAGTTACCTGGCTTCGCTACCTGCTGCCGCTCTCCCTTGTTTCTGCCTCCGACGCTCGCCGTCCTCGTCCTCTTAACACTCTGGGCCTGCAAGCTGCCTCTTACTGCCAGCTTGATTGAGCATACATTTTACTTCCCCCCCCTCAGATGAAGCATGTCCTCATGCTTCTTACGATTTTGATTGGGGTCTTTCTGCTGGATCGGCTACTCGCATTTTGAGAATAGTGCCGTGGTCAATGATGCCGAAACGCCCTTTCGTTATTGTGTTATGCTGCTCTTCCAATGTATCTGTCACATAGTCTCTGAGATCTCGCAAGGTCACCTGGGTTGAGTGACTCGGAGAGCGTTCCAGAAGCCATTGTTGTCTCTTCACGGCCTCAAAACAGATCGCTGTATCCTCTCTCCTCAGTGAGTCTATAGCTTCTTTGAACGAATTTTTGTGTGTTTGCTGGAGTTTGGCAATTTCCACCTTCTGACCATGCGTGTAAGGGTGCAATGTGGGTAAGTTGAGGCTGATGAGGCGTTCCTTAGTATGGCTCGCTTTGTGTTGAGCCAGGAACGCCAAACTTCGGAGGATGAATCTCCGGATGTAGAATGGGGGCGATCCTGTTACTATTTCCATAATGCCGAGGGGTAATTTGAGATCCCCCAATGCCCACATGAACGCCACAGTGTCTCTCGCATTGGAATCAGCTTGTGCCCATAATTCCTTAAACTGGGTCTGATTCAGTATTATGCCTCTTTTCAGTAGGGGAACCCTGCTCATGAGCAAATTCAGTAGTCCATATCCCAAATAGTATTGCATCACGGATGTCAGAGGGTCAGTATATGTGAGTAATCGGTGATAGACTTCTGTTTTTGAGTGCATGCAAGTTTGTGGCAGGTTGATTTGGCGCGCAGGGAGTCCCTTGTGAAGTTGATCTTGTAGTTCCTCTTTTTCCCGCTTCACGATCTGTAGTTGGTGTTGCACTTCACTGAGCATTTGCTCTGCCATGCCGTCTCCCAAGACTTTTCTCTCAACCCGATCTATTGGGCGTGTGTGCTTAAGACTGGAGTCCGGCATGAATCGGGGAGCGGCGAACTGGTCTCGGTTGTCTCTGTTCGCACTCATCGCCCTGTTCTCAGCTTGCAATCTGGCTATTTCGTTCGCCTTTTCTTGCGGTAAATCCCTGTGGGAGTTTCCTTGTTGACTGGCTCCTTGCTTCGAGGTTGTGCCGATTGCGTGGAGTTGCTGAATTTGTGTCTGCAGGGTTACAATTTCCTTTTCTTTTGCTGCTAATTGTTGTGAGCTGGATTGCTCAAGGTTCTGCAGTTTGGTCATGGTCTCGAGATTTATGTGGGCCAGGGACTCGGCCTCGGATTTCAACCTGGTCATTTCCTCCTCCTTTGCCTTTTGTTGAAGTTGGGCCTTCTCAAGATTTTGGAGTTTGATCAGGTCCTCCTGATCCCTTGTGGTGAGAGTCTTAATCTCCTTCTTTAACCGTCCTACTTCTTCTTCTTTTTCCGCTAACTGAGACTGTACTTCGAAAGAGTTCTCTATGTAGAGATCAATCAGTTCCTCTTTGTTGGCTAACTTTTCTTCCAGCCTGCCGATTTGAGCGACCAGAGATCCAATTTCAGGCTTGCTTCCCCTTGATTTTGATCTCTCTTGCACAATCGCTGTCCTCTGCACTTTGTGAAATTGGTGCTCTATATTTCGCATTATTCTGGGTGGTGCTTTGCTTGTGAATGTTGTAAGTAGGTTCTCCAGCCGCCTATGGGCCTGTGTAATCTGCTGTACCAGGTTGGGTACATCATCCGGAACTTGCCAGTGCTCCTCGGTTTCATACACCGTCGATTTAGGGACTTCTGGAGATTGAGGTGGGGGTGCTGGTACCGGCGACTCCTGTTCAAGGTCTATCACCTTGTTTGGTACAACTCTGATTGTGCTTTGTGGGTTTGGAGAAGGTATCGGTGCATCTGTGCACCTCTTCTTGTGAGGCTTATAGGCACTAGAGGGGCTGACCATATGGAACCCTGCCTCTGCCTCATGGCGGAGATTCATAACCCCGGCTGCTTTCAGAATCAGAGTAAGGTGAGGTCCAATGGCGGTCCTTTCGACCTTCACTGGGTTTTGTGTATGCTTTTGGTGAAGCTTCACAATTTCATCTTGGAGTTCTTGATGAAATTCTTCAACCCAATCAATAGTGTTTCCATTTAGTGCTGCTAGGATTAGTTCTGCAAATGGTATGGAAATGTGGTCCTGACCCGTTGTATTGAGACAAAATAAAGAGCTGAGAATTCTGAGAGGTTTCTTGGCACCTGGGTAGGTGCAATCCGTCACCTTGACTGTCTCTCGTCCATCCGATGTTGTTTTGAGCGATGGAAATAATTCCGTGAGCTCCCATTGCTTGGTTGATGCTACTTTTCGGGTTGAGAACTCAAAAATGTCCCGCAGTTGAGTTTTCCAATTTGTTGCTAGTAATGGAAATGTTTTGCCTTGCACTGTGGTTGTCAGGGTGGATACTTCGAGGTTTGCAATTGACTCCCGAACCAAAGCTTCATGTAGCACCTTCCATGTAACCCTGGTTATGAAGCCATCAAAGTTGACTTGTTTGAGAAACTTGGCTTCCTCCAAGGTGAACTTATGGTGCGTAAGAACTGTATCGACCACAAAAATGTATCTTGCTGGCTGCTCCTCCTCTGGTTTCCTCTTCATCTTGTCAACAAAATTTGATCCCTCAATGGTTTCCACAGCCCTGCGCAATATCTCTTGATAAATATGAAATTGGCAAGACTTTGGGTACCACTGGGACTTACTTTTGCTCCAACACACGGAGGTGAAAGCTTGCAGACATGTGTTCTGCAACTCCCTCCAAAACATTCCTTGCTCATTGAGCTGTGGCTTAACCTCATGTGGGCTCTCCATCCTGACCTCCTTAGGCACCAATTCGGTATTCTTCTGCAACTTCCTGAATTCGAGTGACAACTGCTATGCTTGGTTGTGAGAACTGTTTTCTTGTTGCAGCCTGAGTTCAGCTGAACTCCCGGCAGTTGGGGTTCTTGTTTAGGGTTGAACCCGCTCCAACTGTCTTGCTTACTTGGCCAGCTGGTTAGCGGTCCCATTCCTCGCTGGACTTCTGACTCTCCCAGGTAATACCCTCACCCCAATTTCCATTGTCCAAGTTTTACTTCAATCCACTTACTGATTTTGTGTGAGTGGTTCTTTGCAGGTACAGTAAGTCCTCCTTTATGGGATTCCCCACTTCGGTGGGTTGAATCCCTATTTCTTTGGGGCTCACCTTGTGTGGGCCCCTCCAATAAAATCAAATTGGGACTAACTTCTTCTTTTGGGGAATTAACTTTTTCTTTTGTGGTTCACTATTATTTGTATGTGTGTTAATTTCTGATGGTAACTTAAAATTCCCTTGAGCATTATATGATCACTTCCTTACTATTGGGCTTGAAGTGGGTAATTCTGGCATCACCTTGCCCAGCCTTGTGCTCCTGATGTTACCTATCTACCGTGCTTTAGTTTTACACAAGCCTCTTCAATCTCAAAATTTTTACTAAGTGTTCTACAACTTGCTTCATGGGTCTCTGTAAAGTTTCTTTCAGTTCTAAATTCCCTCCGTCATCTAATTCACGAATTTCAACTTTCCATAAAATAACTCACAGTTTACTGTTCTCAAGGCATTATGTAGCCCTTAACCCCATTTCCCCTTTCCTTACTCGCTAGACTCCGTTTTCGCCCAAAATCATGACTCTCATTGAACCAGTTTTCATCCATTCACCGACTTCATCTACCCTTAATGGGTTAATACCCCTTCAACATCTGATTTCTTGCTAAGTGTTCCGCCATTCATTCCATGGGTTTTAGCTACCCATAAGTCAAATAACTCCTAAATTACGCTCTCAAAACTTTGTATAGAACTTTAACAAAAACTTAACCTTCTTCATCCACTGGACTTCAAAGTCCCTCTTCAGATTACAGCCAGGTTTTCCTTCAAACAAGATTCCATCCACGTACTTCATCTAGCTCCTATAGTTCGGTTTCTTCAAACAAGGTCCCGAACTCACCTCCATTCATCCAGGGTGATGGTTTTATGCGAGATACTTGAAAATCTTCATCCTTCTCCAGTCGAAATTACTTCTTTCGCGGTGTTACTTTCTTAAAAATGCGTGCCTTTCTCAATAATGTAATTCGTCCATGTGTTAATAACTTGTTGGGATTCTCTTCCACCTTAGAGCAACTTCTTAACTTTTGGGGTGATCCTCGGTGATAAGTGCTTATTTTGGTTACTTAGATACTAGTGACTTCTCTCTTAATCCTTTCATCCTTAAATGGTGATGAAAGGGCTCTTACTGGCTTACTATTCCAGTGGTCAGTCCTAGGTGAGCCTTTACCTAGGTTTTATTTTCTCCTAATTTTCATCTGTGAGTTGGCTCCAAGCCAAGTAAGGCAAGGTAGGCATGGATTGTATTCCTCATAGGTTTTGTGGTTCCCGAATTTTCTCCCAAACTTGGTAGTAGTCCCCATTGGGATAAGTGTTGTGATTGTATGGTATGTAGGTTGGTTTCTTTTCCTTCCCTTTGGTTATGTCTTATGAAGGCATCTTTCTCTTGTTGTGATTGTATGGTATGTAGGTTGGTTTCTTTTTCACTCTTTTGGTCATGCCTTTGGAGGTTTAAGGTATTTCTTGGATGAACATTCTCTTGTTTTGAGGGATGTATGTGGTATACTTCTAACATGACCCTATGCATTTCCAAATCTTCAGCGTCTATGGTTTCTTGACTTTGGTAAGAGGTGAAACCAGTGTGTGAAATGGTTTCCTCACTTGGTTGAGAAAGTATGGTAATTGGGGATTTGGTGGTAATATTCTTTGAAAGGTTTTGCTCTGCCCTAATCTCTGCTTCCAAAATGTGACATGCTAAAATTTGTAAGGCATAGGCTTGAGTAGTTTCCGGCTCTTGGTATGGTTTTAACTTGTTCATGTTGACTCGTCCCAAGTTGTCTCCTTGTAGGGTGGTAACATCCACTGAACCGTTGTCGTATACTTGTTTAATCATGTAAGGTCCCGCCCATCGGATCTTGAATTTGCCGGGCCCAGGTATTTTATGGCGTAAATGCCACAAGATTCGTTGGCCGGGGTAAAATCGTGGTTTGAGTGTAGTCCCTTGCTCTGATTCTTTCTCCATGGTTGCGGATTCCTTAGCCTTATTTTGTGGTGGCTTGGTTTCTCCTTGCTTACATTGGTGACAACGTGTCTTTGGTTTTGGATGGTCATGTCTTTCTTTGCGTAGAGTTTGCATGTGTCTCATGTTCTCCTCGGCTTCATGTCGGGTGAGATCCAACACCTTGAGTTGTTCCATCCTCTTTTCTAGGATGGGATGAATTTCTTGACTTCGCTTTTGGTAGACATCGGGGTGAAGATATGCCATAGGTAACAAGGCTTCCGTCCCGAATACTAAGGAAAATGGAGTGTGCTTGGTCGTGACCTTATAGGCTGTCCTATAGGCCCAAAGCGCTGCGTGTAACTTGGTGTCCCAATCCGTTCGATTGGCGTTCACCATTTTGGTTAAGGCAATCTTAATTACCTTGTTGGTACTTTCCGCTTGGCCGTTGGCTTGCGGGTAGTACGTGGTGGACTTTCGGTGCAAAATCATAAACTCTTGGGTGAGCACCTTAATAGTGTTATTGATAAAGTGACTTCCTTGGTCACTCACGAACTCCAAAGGGCATCCGAATTTTGTAATTATTTCCTCAAAGAGGAATTTGGCTGTTGATTTAGCTGTGTTATCCTTTAAAGCTCTGGCTTCCACCCATTTGGTGGTGTAGTCCGTAGCGGTGATTATGTACCGATTTTTGGTACCTTTAGCTGGTGGGTTGACTGGTCCAATGAAATCCAAACCCCATTTCTGAAATACCTCCGTGGGCATTGTAGGATGTAAGGGCTGGAGATTGGTTGAGATTTTTGGGCCAACCCTCTGACAGATGTCGCATTGAGTGCAATAGAGATGGACATCTTTCTTCATAGAGGGCCACCAATACAAGGCAGTTAAAACTTTGTGGAGGGTGATGTTGGCTGAAAAGTGCCCTCCAGCTATCCCCTCATGTGCTTCTGCGATAATGGCCGTAGTTATTGGTCCAGCTACGCATATTCTCCGCATACCATCGGGTCCTTCTTTTATCAAAGTCCCGTTGTGGTTTAGCATGTACGGACGACTTCGTATGGCGATTTGTTGTCGCTGGGTGGTGGAGGCTTCCGTGGTCAACCTCCCGTGTGTTAGGTAATCGATGAAAGGTGCTCTCCAATCCGGGTTTTCCTTTTCGTTAATGGTGACAGTCTTGCAATCAACCATATGCTTCGAAAATTTATGGGGCCAACAAATCCGACATTCCCTGCACATGTGGTCAATGTCTGGAGGTATTGTGGGCCACCAATAAGGTCCCATAGTGACCTGCGAAACCATCTCATCCATTGAGAGGTGAGGGTATCTTTGATGGTGAATGGTGGATAACCATTCTATTCCTTCCTCCTGGGAGACACATAATTTTACTTGCCCATTCGCCAAGTTCCACTTTAACTTTCCTTCTTCGAGAAAATAACGGGGTACTTCTGCATGTAACGTCCCCAATTCTTCATGGAAAGGAAAGTCGCTTAGCTCCATGGGATTTTTGAGATGTTGAAGGATTGGTTCTCTCCAATCCCGTGCCTTCTGGTTCTGGAAGAGGATGGCCCCGTAGTTCTCGATTTTGAGGTTTGACGTTGCAGTGATCTGACATGGTTTACATTCTTCAATTAAGTGGTTTACATCTGAAGAAATGGTAGGCCACCAATACGGGCCTTTGTGTACTTGTGTGAGTACTTCTTTTCTTGTTAGATGCGGTATTTGATATTCATGTATCCTCTTCACCCAATCCTTGGCGTCTTCTTTAGCCACGCACACCTTAACTTCCCCATTTGGTAATTGATATTTCAACTCATCTTCGGCTATGAAATACGTCTCGGTGTTGAGGCTGAGCAATCCCAAATCTTCATGTGTGCCAACATGGTTCAACTCCTCCAAGCTCCTTAGCCGTTGTGTGATCGGTTGTCTCCAATCGGGCTCCAGGGCTTGTCTTGGTGGGTTTGAACTCTGACTTTCCTTGGGGTACTTACCCCGGGTCTTCGTTATTCTGCAGATTTTGCAATCTCTTAAATGGTCGCACACGTCCTTTCCCCAAGTCGGCCACCAGTACGCTCCTGAGGCCACGGCCTTCCATGTTTCTTCGGCGGCCAAGTGAGGTTCACTTTCTCCATGTACCTTAGCTAGGTATTTGGGGACTTGAGTCTCGGGGATACAAACTTGATTGCTCTTTCCTCCCTTGCGTATGCGTTGTAAAGTACCGTTGGTAAACACAAAATACTGATGGCTTTGTGTTACCGTTCTTCTCACCTCTGGTGATAAGGTTTGGTTGAAGATTTCCCCGCATGTTAGGTACTCCATGTAGGGTTGTCTCCAATCCGTAGTAGTCCGTGGTGGGTCTTGACTGATCAGAGCGGATGGTACTTGTGATTCCTTTGAAAATCCTGCGTGACTGTTGCAATCCGCACATCTTCGACGACATAAGTCGTTAATGTCTGCTCCGCATGTGGGCCACCAGTAGGGCCCAAACACGATTAGATGCCACATTAGTTCTTCGCTAAGGTGTTCCCCGGATTCCATGACATGTAACTCTTGAAGGTATTCAGTGATCTCACGTCCCGCAATGCATATTTTCACGTCTCCATTTGACAGTATTCGTTTCAACTTTCCTTCCTCAATGAAATACCGCTGGCTCTGTCGAGCTATCTTCTTTTGTTGTTTTTTGGAGATGTGGGGCCCCTTTAGATATCCGTACGTGAGGTACTCCGTTAACAATCTTCTCCAATCCTTGTTGTCACGTGGTTGTATGGTGATGGATCCACAAATTATATTATGGAGCGGGCGTTGAAATCGCGTGCGACAAGACGGGCAATCATACATAATATACATTTGTATGTCGCTTAGTCCCATCGTGGGCCACCAACGGTTTCCTTGCAAACATCGTAGCCAAGTCTGTTGATCAGTCAGATGTCTCTGTCGGTATACGTGCATGTTTCCAATCCAATGTTTAATTTGGTAATTGGCAATGCATATCTTGGTCATACCATTTTTCTCGAGTTTTCGGAGCTTCCCTTTTTCCAAGGTGAAAATTTCACTATCTCGCATGATTTCCCTCTGTCCTCTTTGGGTTTCTGCATCCATCTTGAATCTCCCATGAGCCATGTATTCGACGAGGGGTGTTCTCCAATCGTTGATGGTTTCTTTGTAAGGGATTATGTCCATCCGTTCATCAGCAGTTGAAGAGCTTCCTGCTATGGGTAACTCTTCTCCCTGCCCTTTACATTCGGTGCACAGCGTGATGAATAGTGCAATATCTTCTGCTAACGTCGGCCACCAATAAGGGCCTTGTAGCGCCAGTTGGCCGGTGGCGGTTACTGAGAAATGTTGATTTTCCTTTATATGGAGGGTTTTGATGTAACTCCTCACATATCTCCCAGGTATACATTTCTTTATGATGCCATTGTGAAACATGCGATATAATTCCCCTTCCTTGAGTATGAAGAATCGACTGCGATATTCAATCAATCTTCTTTCCTCGAAGGGTAGAGAACTTACCCATGGTCTACCGTACGTTTGACATGTTATATATTGGACATATGGGGTCGTCCAATCTGATTCCGCTTTTCCCGTCATATCCTCTTGTGCTTCTAAAGGTTGGACAGGAAGTGGGTCATCGTCGTCCTCAGAGTCATGTGGGGTGATGTCCCCAGTTACGTCACCTTTGTCTGACATCTTACATACTGGGCATTCATCGCAATACTCCAGTACGTCCCTCCTCCGTGTAGGCCACCAATAAGGTGCGCATAATGTATAGTGCCATGTGGTAGACAGATTGTAGTGCACTCCATCTTGTTCATGAGCCTCACTTATAAGTTCCTCGATGATGTCCCCGGCTACACATTCATGTATTTTGCCGGAGATACTAATTCGCATGAGCTTACCTTCGTCCAACATGAATGGCTCACTCAACTGCCTAATCTTTGTCTGTTCTTCTGGGGTAGCTAGAACGGACAACAATTTTCCGTGCGTAAGGTACTCAATGAAAGGTGCTCGCCAATCTTCAAAAGGTTGCACGTGTACCATGAATAAACTTGCATCCGGGAATTGGTCTTCGACCCCTGAGGGGTTTTCTCCACTTTCTATCCTTGATAGGTGGTCAGCCATTACATGGTTCCTACCGGGCTTGTAAACTACTTCAAAATCGTATTCTTGAAGTAACAACATCCATCTCGCGATTCGCCCGGACACTACTGGTCGATTGACCAAGTAGAGCAGGGCTTGATGGTCCACGTAGAATACGAAATGGTTTGCTAGCAAATAGTGTCTGAATTTTCCCACTGAGTAGATCATTGCTAGGGCTTCACGCTCCGTCGTACTGTAGTTCTTCTCCGCATTGTTCAAAAGTCGACTAGCGTAGTGAATTGGGGAATCTCTATCCCCGTGTATGTTTTGAGCCAGAACGGCTCCAATCGCGATGTTTGACGCATCGCAGTGTACGTGGAACTCCATGGTCCAATTGGGAGTTACCAAAATGGGCGTGGTTGTTAGCATCTTCTTTACTTCTTCGAAGGCTTCTTGACATGATTTAGTCCAAACGTATTTTTCTCCCTTCTTCAGTAATAAGTACAAAGGTCGAGTGATCTCCGCATACATCCATATGAACTTCCGATGATAAGTAGCTTGTCCCAGGAAACTGCGGATCCCTCGTACCGTGGTTGGTGGGGGTAATCCCTTTATGACCCCCACCTTCTTCGGGTCTACCAATAACCCTTCTTGGCACACCACGTGCCCTAAGAGTCTCCCAGAATTGACACAGAAAAAACACTTCTCCGGATTCAGGCTGACGCCATTTTCGCGGCACTTAATGAGACACTTTTCCAAATGCTCAATGTGGTCTTCCTTGGTTCCATAAACGGTAAAGTCATCCAAAAACACCTTCATGAATTTGTCGAGGTAGTCGGCAAATATCTTCATCATGCCCCTTTGGAAGGTGGCTGGTGCACACATCAATCCGAAAGGCATTACCCGGTATGCGAACGCTCCGTACTCGGTGATGAAAGAGGTCTTTAGTTGATCTTCCAAGGCGATCATGATTTGGTTGTAGCCGCTGTACCCGTCCATCAACGTGTACATTTCATGACCTGCCACGGCTTCTAAAATTGACTCCGTAAAAGGTAGAGGAAAAGGATCTACCTTGGTGACTGCGTTGAGTTTGCGGTAGTCGACGCATACTCGGAGTTTTCCATTCTTCTTTGGCACAATCACGATCGGAGATAGCCAATCTGTTTTATCCACGGGATATATGAATCCCGCTTCCAAATACTTATCAATCTCTTCTTTTACCTTGGCTGCGTAATTAGGATTCATCCTATAACGCATTTGTCGTACCGGCTTGGCTTCCGGCTGTAGTTCAATCTTGTGCTCGCACACATGAGGCGGTATTCCCTTCATGTCTTTGTACGTGAAAGCAAACACATCCTTGAATCTCAGGAGTAGCTCTTTTATCTTTGCTTCGTATTCTCCTAAGTCTTTAGCTATCTTGACTAACTTAGGCTCCTCCGCAGTTCCTAAGTTTAACGTTTTGACCAAATCTTCGTCTTCAACCGTCCACCCTGCTATGCTTTTTCCTTTGACGGCTTCTGAGGCAGGGGTGTTGTCCACCGGTATATCCCCTTCTTTTGCCTTGTAGAATTGGCTTGGATACACCGGTTTCTCCTCCATGGCTTCTTGCTCCTTCTTAGTTGTTTTTCTTGAGTGAGGTTTCTTGGTTTTACCCTCTTGGGCTTCGGGTTTTCCCGGTTCTGGGTGAGTGTCAATCTTCACCACGTTGCAGCTTGGTTCTCGTAATTTCTTCAAGCTCTTTAAATCCAAGTTCCCCATGGGTAAGAGTTCTGGGAAAGCTTTATAGACTACCGCTTCTTCTTCATCGGTCAGTCCCATTTCCCAGTCGTAGTCTTCCCAGTTTAAGGGTCTCCTGGCCGGTGGTAGTGCCGGTGTTCGTTGAGTGCTTATCTCCACCTTGTTCCCTCCTTGAGTCAACGTTAACTTGTCGAGGGGCCAATCATGTTGAGCTTGAGCCTCCTTCAGCCAAGGCCTTCCTAGCAACAAGGAGTAACTGTCTTCAGTGCTCACCATGTCTATTACGGTGAGTGTTGTTCGGATCACAATGCCGCCGGCATCTAGTCGTACGTCCCGAATGATCCCTTTGGGCGTGACCTTCCTCTGATCCGCCATCTTTATGGTAAATGGGGCAGGCTCTATCCTTTTGAGCCCCAATTTCCTTCTTAAGGTGTCCGTGATGATGTTTACTCCTGATCCACCGTCGATCAATGCATTTGGTATCCGCTTGTTCTTCATGATTACCGATATCATAGGCATTTCTTCGTCGAATGCCTTCGCCGATACTTGGTAGGTAGCGGTCGGTCTCTCCGTCGTATCCTCTTGGCTGGTAAGAGCAGCCATTATCCGTCTCTTACAATAGGGAGCTATTTCTAGTAGTTGTCCTATTGAGATGTTCGCTTTCGTGTTGTTCATCACGTTCTCTAAGATTTTGTCTACCTTGGCTTGGGTAGTCGTTGGGACGCCTCCTTTCTCGGGGCTCCGTTCCTTGGGCTTTCCTGCCTCTTCCTCTCGTGGGTACCAAGGTGCGAACTCTTCTGGCATGGGTAGAGCTTCGCCCTCTTCCTCCTGTATTTCCTTGATAGTTTTACTCACCTCCCGGTGGATTCTTCTATCAGCTTTCCATTCGTCGTTGTTGGCTCCTATTGGCTTTTCCTCACTATCTTTAGCTTCCATGTGTTTGCTTTGCTCGAACACATCTTCCTTTTCTTCGTCCGAGATCTCCTCTCTTTGTTGGTGGTCTTCCGGCTCATCCGAGTTACCATTGCTCGAGTTTTCATCATTCTCGCTATCATCGCTTTCGCTATCTTCCTTGCCTTCTTCGGCCGCAGCCCGTTGGGCTCTTGTCATGACACACACAGCAGGGGATACTACGTTGGCTCCCACGGCTGGCTTAGCATTCCTGAATCCACTCAACTCCTGTTGGTGTTTGATAAAGTGTGGGCAGTCCGTCTTCCGGTGCCCCTTTTGATGACAGTAAAAACACTCGTCGGGGTTGCCATCTCGCTGAGGTACGCCAGTGTACCCAGTTCTCGGCGCTGCCTTGGCGTTATTACTATCCATCAAGCTTTTGTGATACTCATGGTTGATAGGTCCTCTGGGACCTCCTCGGTAGGGGTATCCATCTTCCCTCCGGTAATCTTGGCTTTTGTAGGGGTAGTAACCTTCCCTCCTGAAGTCATCTCGGTAGTTGTTGTTGGGCCTATAGTATGGCCGTTCTTCTCTGCGATACTCATTTCCCCGGTAAGGGCCTCCCGCCTCCCGCCGGTAATCGCTATCCCTGAAAGGGGATCTTTCATCTCTTCTTGGTTCGAACCGAACTCTTCTCTCATTCATATCTCGCCTAGGAGTTATCACTCCTGGTCTTTGATTAGTTTGGGGTTGTATTTGATTTACCCCGTATCTCCTATCCCGGGGTCTTCGAGATTCGTGCCTTTCATAAACACATTCGCTTGTGTTATGAGTAAGGCTGTTGCAATTGGTGCATTGCTTTAACTGACACTCTTGCACGTAGTGTCCTTCATTCCGGCACCGCCGGCAAATTATGCCCGCTCTGAACTTACGGCTTCCCAAGGCCAATCCTTCTATCTCTTCTCTAAGAGTCTTGATATCATCTTTAGTTGAGTTGGTCTTCTTGCTTTTTGTCTTCTTTTTCTTTTTCTTCCGTTCTTCCTCCGAATCTTCACTTGATTCATCGCTGTCGCTCTCATCAAGGAATCTTCCTTTCCTTATCTGGCCTAGCTCCAACTTCCGGGCTGAGGCCTTGGCTTCGTCCAAGTCATCTGTTGGCATTAGGTCAATATGCTTTGCATATTCCCCTTTTAGGCCGTTGAGGAACCATGTTTTCTTGAACTGATCGCTAGGTTGAGGGTGGATTTTTGCAGATTCCACCATGACTCTCTCATAAAATTCCTCAACCGTTTCATCTTTCTTCTGTTTGAGAGATCCTAGGCTCTCGATTACTTCACCTTCCGATTTCTTGGTCCTAAACCTCATTAGGAAAGCCGCCCCTAAAGATGGCCAATCTGGAAAGTGGTTTGGCCCGAATTGTGAATACCATTCTAAGGCTCTTTTCTTCAAGGTAACTGGAAAGAGTTGCAACTTGATCGCGTCTGTGTCTTCTTGATTCGCGAGACACACGTTGTTAAACTCTTGCATATAGGTATCCGGATCCGTTTTACCTTTGTAGGTAGGTAAGGGAACCTTCGTTCTTCGAGGTTGTGCGGCCATGTTGGCTGGGTTATTCCCAACACCAGATGAGTTGTTGTTGTTTGCGGGTGGTGGGCTGACTCCGGTGCTAACTCCAAGGTTCTGGAATTGCTTGAGTCTTTCTTCAAATTTTCTTCTCAGCTCGTCAAATTCTTCTTGGCTGATGGGTTTCCTCACCCCTTGGTCCGTGTTGTTCTGCGTGCTTCCTCCGGAAAAGCCGGAGTCTTCGTAGCTAAATTGTTCTTCAAGGTCTTTCTTCAGTTCCTCCCAACCTTTTGGGTTGAAGAGGTCTTCACTGGTTGTGTTTCTTCGTGGGTTTTTACCTTTACCACGTGCCTCGCCTTCCGGGGTGTGCGTGCCTGTATTCTCCCTAGTACCTTTCGCCCTTAACACATAGGTCCCAAGAGGGGTTCCTAGTATTAAGTCATCTTCGTCTTCACTCCGAGCTATGTTGACTTCATTCGTGTCTTGGACTTCGTCGTATGTCCTATCGTTACCTCCTCCTTCACTGTGACTCCTTTGGTGGATAGGCTTGGTGGAATGGGAACCTACTGCAGGTGGTTCAGAAGCGAATCTGTTGTCTTCTTTCTCCGTGGTCCTTGGTCGTGTACGCCTGGCGTATCTCTCTTCTCTCTCTCTCTTTTGTTGTTCCTTTCTCTTTACAGAGTCTTCTCCGAAAAACATGCGCTCCACATGCTTTCTCTCTGCTTCCCGTTCTCTTGGTGATGTACTTCTCGTACTAGAAGATTCCTCATGATCAACCATGTACGCTACTGAGAGTGTTTCGGGGTCATGATTTTGGCCGGCCCTCCTAGCTCTGACGCCTCAATGCACCCGTACTTCACCTGTTTGCTTTGTGGATGATTACTCGGACACTTGTCTTTACGATCTTTGTTTATTGCTCCTGCTCCTGTTCCTGTTCCTGTTCCAAATTCAAGTTCCCCACACTACCATGCAAACCACCATACAGAGGTAAGAATATCTTTCTAACATACAAATCGTACAACAAACCTTCTTGCTTGTAGTGGTAACCTCGATGTCGCGTTGCTCCTAACACATAGGCGCTAATTCCTTCTCTCCCATCATTCCATACCTTAGAGAAAATTACTGCTTGCAGTTCCTCTGGTAACTCAGCGATGTCTCTTTCAAATTGTGACCGGTACGTGAATCCTATTTCTCTTTCTTGGTGTGATTGCCAGACCTTGTCTTCATACATCTTCTGCATATCCCACATGAGATCGTGGAATCTCCTGGTTCCTTCCCATTTCTTCAAAGTGGTCCTACTGGTATCGAACTTTGGATAATCCCATGGCCACTTACCCAAAGCCAAAATTTCTTGTTGCTTTGAGTTTTCTCCTCCTCTTTCTTCGCTTCCTTGCACAATAAATCCTCGTAGATTGAATTGTTCAAGTCTCCGCTGTACCGATCTTTCTATACGATCTTGCTTCCGAGGTCCATATGTTACTGCCCACCTGCGTTGCTCCTTTGCCTCCTGTTGGCGTCTCCCATTATATATATAGTATAAGTTCTCCATCGGTGCCTGCCATCCATCTCTTTCCAAAAATATTGTACGTTGTAAACTTTAACTTCTAATCTAGGTAAGCGTAACATCCATGTGGCGTAATCCCCAGCATGGTCGCCAAAATGTCGAGGTCACCTTCAACCCTCAGCAATCTTAGACGGTGTAACCCGCTGCTGACCGGTTTACATGAACGATACGCTTACCTAAATCTAGCTGTCGAAGGTGCTTTTGTCAACCCAAGTGTTGTTGCAAGTGTGTTCCTTTGATGAAGCTTTAAGGAGTTAGGAGCCTAAGCTTTTTAAGCTTATGTACTCCTAAATCCTAATGTCAAGGTTTAGTGTTACAAACAAAGAAAGTGCTCTTTTGGAAATCAATGACAATATTCTTCCATTTATAAATCCTCAATCAAAGTACGCATCACATTACTTTGAGTGTTGAATTTAACAAGCCATTGTAATGCCTTTAAGGTGGAAGTAGACTACTTGATGGTCTTCAATGTTTTTCTCGAATGATGGCTTTGAAGTTCTCTTAATGTCTTCATTCTCCTAAGGTTCCTTTTTGTCTGGTTTTCCTTTGAATTCTTTACTCATGTGAGTTTAATCCTTCATCCTCGAGTATCCCTAAGTTCTTTGAAAGGAATCTTCTCTAATCTATCTATTTTCTCGAGTGCGCCAATCTTGGATTCTTCACGCAATCTCCTTCGTCTTCAGAATGAGCTTGGGATCTTGTCGATTTCTTAGTAACTTTTACTTTGATATCTTGACATCTCTTCGATTAGAAAAGTTCCTCTAAACCTTAGTGGAAAAAGGCTTCCAACTTGCGGGATCTTCGGTCTTGGGCTTGTGGTCCTTCAGCCCTATGGGCCCTCAATCTTCTTAAGTCTTCCAAATGGTCTTTTAAGTCTTCATTTACTCCTAAAGGCTCCGGTCCCAAAATCTTCCTGCAAGGTCCTCAAGTCTTCGAGTTTTTCTTGGCCTTTGGTCCCATGGGCCCTCAGCCTCGTAGACTTCCAAAGTCTTCTGAGAGGCCTTCAGTCTTCAGTCTCTTCGATCAAGTCCTCTAAAACATCTTCGGTCTTTAGTCTCCTCTCCTACTGTCTCGTGGTCCCTCAGCACTGCGGGCTCTCAGCATCGCAGGCTCTCAGTTTCCAGACTCAGTCTTCTTGCTTGAAATCGTCCCTCTTCGAATTTCTTCATTTATCTCTAAGTCCCTGGTCTTCGTCTTTGTCTTCGTCCTCGTCTTCGTCTTCACGCTAAGTGGTCTCGCGGGCCTTCAGCCGCGGCTCTCGGCTACCAACTGGTCCTTACACTCGAAGTCTTCCGACTTCGAGTACCTTCAAAATATCCCGGAGTCTTCGTCTTCGTCTTCGCGGTTCACGGTCTCGCGGGCCTTCAGCACTGCGGGCCTCCAGTCTTCGAGTAACTCTAAGTCGTTTAGAGTCTTCAAGTTTGTCGCAAGGATCTTCGATTAACTCTAAGTCGTTTTAGAGTCTTCAAATTTGTCGCAAGGATCTTCGAGTAACTCAAGCGAAACGCGAAACTCCGATCGTTGTTGAAAACGCTCTCGATAAAGGTCTTCGATAAAACGCTCCCGATAATGTTGATTGACGCTCACGTTGGATCGTGGAAATGAATAATGAGGTGGTATAGGGCCTTGTAGTGCCCCTTTATATAGGTTTTGAAATCTTATAATTGGTTGAATTAGCGGTTAAGCATTTGGCCCCTAATGCCACATGTCTCAATAGGCTAATTTTAGTCTGAATTAAGGCTGCAGTCTAAATTTAGGTCTGTCGGATCTATTTACAGAACCCACACGTGCTAAATATAGATGTTATTGTGGGGAAGATTGGTTATGTTCTTCTAATTTCCTAGATGTGCCTAGGTGTGTTCGGTTACCATTCATGAGCTATTCATCCAAGATCTCATCCTTTCATTGCTTAGATGGTTAAAGCGGTTAATGTCATCCAAGGGATTTTCATCCCTTGGCTTTGTCCGTCATCCACATCCTTAAACAAGTAAGTACGTGTTCACTACTTGCTAACTAAAGTAACTAAGTGCTTACTAAAAGAAGGCTAAGATTAACTCCTAACCTATTCGTCCACATCCGGCCCAGTCACGTTCCCGATGAACCCGGTTCGTTCCCGATGGCCTCCACTTGTTCCCGGTTTCCGCCGGCTAACCTCCGTTCCCACTGCTCAGTCTCGTTCCCCGATGGCTCTCGACTGTTCCCGCCGTTTGAGGCCCGTTCCCTACGGTTGAGCTCCCGTTCCCGGCCACGTGGCACTCACGGGTTGGTCGCCTGGGGCCGCCTCCCCATCATGTCCGCTACCTGGTCTACGTGGCCGTTCCTCGTCGTTTTCCCGTTCTTAGTTCTTTTTCGCTACCCGGGTTATCAGTCCCGGGCAGGGACATGTCTTGCAGATACCCGCTCCCAGTTACCTGGCTTCGCTACCTGCTGCCGCTCTCCCTTGTTTCTGCCTCCGACGCTCACCGTCCTCGTCCTCTTAACACTCTGGGCCTGCAAGCTGCCTCTTACTGCCAGCTTGATTGAGCATACACTCCTGTCTGGCGAACAATCAAAGCATGACCTATCTTCAGAAAAGATAGTCCAATCAAAACAGACAATATGTGTGCGGTGTATTACAATGATGCCATGAGCGCCCCGGTAATAACTACTTGTGATGGTCTTGAATCGCTCTTCTCCAACTGTGTCCCATTATTCTCAATCAGGAACTGTGCTCCAACAATAGGCAGTTCTTAAAATCAGAATGGCCGCAAAACACACAAGTGTAGAATTGCAACACCATCACTTACAATTTGTAGCTTGATGGTTTTTCAAACCAACTCCACTGTCTAAATTTCTAAGGAAATTTCTAAGAGCCCCACATACTTGCACCAAATTTTTTGCAAAGCAACAAACAGAAATCTCAATTACAGCCAATCAACATGATTTTTTGTCGACTTCACATACCTTCACCCCGAGTCACAAACTCCAAATTTATGAGGAAATCTCTGGTTGGAGAAGAAATTTCTAACATCCCCACAACCCTAAACTAGGAATTCTGCAAAGTGACAAACAAAAATCTCAAGTACAGCCAACCAACATGATTTTTTGTCGATTTCACATACCTTAACCCCAAATCACAAACTCCGAATTTCTGAGGAAATCTCTAGTTGGAGAGGAAATTTCTAACATCCCACAACCCTAAACCATAAATTCTACAAAGTGACAAACAAAAATCTCAAGTACAACCAACCAGCATGATTCTTCTGGTTCGTGGAGAACAGCCTCCGCACAGAGTCGCAGCTGGAGGCAAGTCTTGTTTCTCTTGTGTAGGAGAAATTACGCCAACAACATTGCAAACTTGGTGCATTTGTGTATACTTGTGGTGATTGGCAACTGTTTCATGGAGGCCACATGCCACTCAAATCCGTACAAGTGGGAATATGGTATGTTTTTCAACTGGGCTCAGTTCTATCTCTTCGCTTCGACCATACTCACTGTCGCAATGTTCTTCCACCAGACTGCAGATTTGGAAGTCGTTTGTAACAGCATCAAGGATGTCAATGCGCCACTGAATGAGGATGATGTTGCAGAAATATTTGTGCCCGTTTCGGAAGACTAGACGTGGCAATCGGTTGTCGGGAAAATAATGGTACTGGTTTTGATCACCCCAAATCACAAACTCCTAATTTTTGAGGAAATCTCTGGTTGGAGAGGAAATTTCTAAAAGCCCCACATACTTGCACTAGGAATTCTACAAAGATTGACAACCCACAATCACAATTGTACTCCCGAAGTTGATGCAAGTAGGCTTGCAAATGTGAAGTTAGTGCAGAAGAAGAACCCTAAAACTTAATTATTGATTCATGCATTGCTTGTAGATAATCTATTATGGGCTTTGGATGCCAACACTAGAAGAAAAACGGTCCTTTACAACTTGTCCATAGTGACTTAAATGGTCCAGAACGACTCAATTCTTGCGGAAATAAGTCATTCTGGACCATTTAAGTCACTATGGACAAGTTGTAAAGGACCGTTTTTCTTCTAGTGCAACTCGTGTAGGTCCTTTCCCATGTCATAAAGATAGGTTTTTTAGGGGGGGCCTTTCCCATAAAGTAGGATGAAATTTTTAGAATCATCCGTGAGGCCTTCATCAATCGGGGGTATGAGTGTAGTAGCTGGTTCACCCTAGCCCGATTCTAGGGCCCGATGGTCTTGAGGGTTAAGTTTCATAGAACTTACCGTGCTCTTGAGCATTAGTTACACGACATTTATTATGGGGGATGACCTCTATAAGCTTGTGGTTAGGGTTTCAACCTTGGGTCCCATTAGACTATATCGAGCCTTTTGAATCTAATTCCGGTGTCAAAATGCTCCTATAAATTTATCTACCATGTTTAATGGATCAACCAATGGGTGTGGTTTAGGGGCACACCTAATTCTTGATTAACAACTTCAATGTTTCATTTTGGTCTTAAGTGTATAATTAGCACCTTAATTGTTGTGTTATTAGCCTAATGCTATCATATTTGTACTCATTTTTGCCTTATTAGACTTACCCATAGCCTAAGCCATACCATATGCTTGACTAAATGTTTAAATGTTTTATTTTTATCTTAAGTATGTGATTAACACCCTAAATGTTGTGTTATTAGCCTAATGCTACCATATTTGTACTAATTTTTTCCTTATTAGACTTACCCATTGCCTAATGCACGCCAAATTTTGGATTAACGACTTAAATGTTTCATTTTTATCTTAAGTGTATGATTAGCGCCTTAAATGTTATGTTATTAGCCTAATGCTAACATACTTATACTAATTGTTGCCTTATTAAAGTAACCCATAGCCTAAGCCGTACCATGTGCTTGATTAAATGCTTAAATGTTTCATTTTATCTTAAATGTGTGATTAACACTCTAATTGTTGTGTTATTAGCCTAATGCAATCATATTTATGCTAATTGTTGTGTTATTAGAGGAGTGGAGAGGAGAGGGGAGGAAAAGAATTTACCCCCTAAAGATTGACGGACGAGATGATCTCAATCCAACGGATGAGCCCAATCCGGCCCTAGATGAGAGTTCGGGCCGAGGAAAAACTCATCCCGATATGAGATACGCGACAATATGAGATTGAAGAACAATATTTACATCTTATTCAAATTCCATTTGAAATTGCAACCGATGAAGATAGAGGGCTAGCTCTTGACCACCATTTCACTGATGTTTTCAAAAAGACGCCCTATAAATACACTAAAAATATGGTCGGTCCTATGAATGAGAATAAATTTAAGAGATGAATTTCAAGTCGGATGAAGAAATTGCAAGGAACTTAGAGGTTTACAACCACCATACAAGATGCAAATTGGTTGGGTTCTTTAAAGTCCACCTTGCCCACCTTGAAAATGATAATCTTGATCTCCTAGTCGGAACTCAACCATTCATTCTCAAATATGACGAGGACATTCGCTTCTTAGCTCCCATTATACATAACTTGGGGCCACCCCAAGCACCGGCCCAATTCCATGTGCAATTAAGCCCTCAATCTGGCCCAGTTTTATCAATTTTTACAGGCCAAACCTTCTCAGGTAAAATGACGAGGCCCGATTTTAGGTACTGATATTCTTGAAGGGAAAGTGTAGCGAAAAGAATTAACCTTTTATGGACCAACAATATAGATGTTCTATATCCAACGGATGAGTTCAATCCGACCCATGTTGAGAGTTTGGGCCGAGGAAAAACTTGTCCCAATTTCTTCAAGCCAACCGAAGGTTTGATGCCAAAATTGTGCCATCTAGGATGCCACATGGGATGAATGAGTGTTCGGGCTCAACCCTAATATAAAGCCTTTGGGCTAGATTTAATGCAATTGAGCAATCTTATTGGGCCAAATTTTTAGAGTTCAGGCTGGCCCTCAATCCAGCCCCAAGTATAAAGTGGCCCTAGGTGTAAAGTGGCCTTAAGTTTAAAGTAGCCAAAATTGGGAAAGGATACCATCACTAGAAGAAATCGTGTCCAAATGGACCTTGGTTAGCAATGATGGTAGCTTCTGTGTCCACTACCATTTTGACTCAAATCCACAATTTCACTATCGTTGTGATTGTATTTTTGGTATATGTCACTAAATGCTAGGTGTAACCTGGTTTAGATGGGTGACGGTTGTCATGTCAACCCTTTCAACTGACCACCACCGTTCTGGTGGCCTTTGGGCATCGTTTTTTTCGTCTTGGATTTAGATATTGGGCATAGAGTTCCCTACGGGTTGCTGTTTATGGGTTGCACAATGTATAGGCGAGGGTGGCTGCCATATGTGAGTGGTTTGGCACCAATGTCGAGTATCGTTGCCACACCCTATGCCTAAGTGTTTTTAGGTTGTAATGGGGGGATGAGAGATGTGCTTATTTGCAATTTCTTTTCGAGGAGGTGAAGATGTAATACAATATAATACAATACAATCAAGGAGGTGAAGATGCAATTAAAACTTAAATGACCCTATGAATGTTAGAAGTGTGTGAGGTTTAGGATGAATTAAAGGGAGAAACTACATGAAGATGTGACGAAAAAAAAGGAAAAAACAAGAAAAAAAGGAAATTTTCCTTTGATCCTCGGGCTGCCCCTTGAGACCGTTGGCCACCGGGCAACCTGAAAAAAATGTGGGGAAGCCCAAGGGGTCTTGAGAAGCAAGAGAAGAAGCTCAAAAGGTAGGGGAAAAGGAAAGTAAACAAAGGAGGAGGCGGAAGCCTTGCTTCGGGGGAAGGTTTCAGTGTGCCATGCAATGTTGGATGCTTGTCAAAGAGGGCCAAGTGGTGTGCATCTCATACGGCTATCTTGTATTAAAGAGATTAAGGAGGGAGTGACTTGCGAGGTATTGGATCGGAACTTCGTTTTACAGGTTGTGGAGTATTGTGAATTGTAAGGGTTTTATTCAGCAATTAAAGGTTGAGAGGTGATTGAGAGAGGATGGCTGTAGCATCTCTCGTGGAAAAATAAAGAAAAAGAGGGCTGCAACATGTGGTTATTGGAGATTATTTATACTTGTTTGTTGCATAATGTTAAGTTTGGTGGTAGCTTTCATAGTGGCAGCGGAGATGGAGATATTGCAAATCGCGGTGGGGAGCCACTCTTTTGTGGATCTTAGGTCCTCCTTGGCACAAACTCTCTCTTGTCACGGTATGCGGCGTCGGTGTCCATACCACATCTGGGGGGATTTCATCCATTTAGAGTTGGATGGATGAAACCCTAGGAATTGGAAAGATGCTCCTAAGTGAGGAGTTTTCTCCTTGGCTTGGCATTCTTGCCAAGTCAAGCCTTGTGAGTGAGGGTGTGGAATTGTGGAATTATTTGCAAAATTTCTTGTCATTTGGTCGCTTGGAAGCAGGAATTCAAGCCATTGAATTTTGAAAGAGAATTTTTGACCCTAATTCAATAAGAAATTGATTCAAACAAAAAAACAAGGAGCCGCCTCCGGAAGCCGAAGCCCTTGGCCGGCTCTTTCCTGCTTTCCTGCCCGATGGCAGTTGGTGGCTGGCCAGGCTGTAGGCCGGCAGCGCCAGGCTGTAGGCCTGGGCTGTGCAGCAGCAGCAGTCTTCCCCCTCCACCTTGGATTGGGGGCACTTATATTATTTTGAAAATGGAAATTCTTGGATTTATGAAATATGAAGTTTTGCAAAAGCAATTGCCAAAGATGTTTTCATTAATCAACAATGAAATTGGGGGACTCGAAGACCTTATGAGAAATAAAGGTATTTGGATTCTGGAGAGTTCATGGGGGCATCCGGGAATACACGGAGGGCGTGGGATTGCGGCGAGTTTGCAGTTGGGTCACTCTTATTCCAAATCAAATTGTGATAGGTATTTGGTATAAAAGGGTGTTTTTTTTTCTTTTGGTTTAAAAACATGAAAAAAATTTAGCAACCACATATTTGAATTCTTGGAGGCAAATTGGTCAGCATTGGAATTCATTTCAAAATTGTGATGCATGGGATTGTCAAAAGATTGCCATTGAGAATTGTTTGGCATATGGAATCGCTGTTCGACCTAAAAAAATAATTGTTAAGATCAAATTGTATGTAGAAACATAGATTCCAAGGATTTTTGTAAGGAGGGAGTTTTTAGGTTGTAGTGGGGGGGATGAGAGATGTGCTTATCTACAATTTTTTTTCATAGCAACAAGGATCTCTCATGCTTGACCGCCAACCGTAGGCGGATGCTAGTTATACGTAGTTAATTTCAATTTTTGCTTAAGTGTTGTTTGAAGAAGAGGATCCAATGTTGCAATTGTATTGTTTTCCGTATTTCATTGGGGTACCTTCCCATGTGGCAGGTTGTGTTGCTAGGAATTGCTAGTATTATTCCATTTTATATTGTGCTAATTTGTGATAGGATATCATTGGGATGAGGTCGAAGTGATGACCAATGAGACTCTTATATGTGCACCAAGTGGGCGGTGCATGTATTCCCTAATGGTGAGGCTGGATTAATGACTAGTAGACCATAATATTGGTGGTGGTTGTAGATGCAAGTTGCATTTCATTTTTTTCTCTTTTATCTTGATGTCAAATTAGTGTAGATTGCTGGCTCCAGCGATCGGGCTCACTGTGGGTTTATGGTTATGACCTGGAGCCAATATTATCGTTTCTCATCTCTAAAAATATCGGAAGATAGACTCTCTGACCTCTCGGACGTTTAACTAGTGGTAGTATCCGACAAGGCTTTTAAGCCTATTTTGACATAGGGATTACTATTCAGTCTCACGTTCTCTGGGTGGAAGCCTTTGACGATATGGAGGAGGAAATATGAAGAGGTATACGTAACCGGTTTTGTGGTCGAGCAAGGACCATTTCCCTGCAAAACTAGAAAATTCGGTTTAGCATATGGATGAAGGAGAAGCGTCAATATCGTGTACCTCTCTATGAGGAGTGTTTGATATATCATGGGCACAAAGAAGATTCTGAAGTGACATCCGGTATTTGTGGCACAATTGATGAGAGGGCCCAAGTGATGCTAGTGTGGGTGAGGGCCCTGGGCGTTGGAAACGCCTCCCATCCACGGAGACTAGGAATCACATGGGTAAGGCCATAAGCTATGCGTATTTTATAGCGTGTCAATTTTAGAATGCTCAAAAATATCTCAATCATACCTTACCTCTTATTTTGGCTATACCTAATTTTTTATTTTTTATGAAGTACATTTTCTAAAAAGGGGACCTTGATTAAGTTCCAACCTCTCAACCTTCATTCTTAGTTATGGTTGATTGAATAAAGCCTAGGTTATTAAATTCATAAATTATGGCATCACCATCTACATGTTTGATACATACCTTAACCCGAACCCTTCAAGGCCTTATGCGGGTTTCTTGAAGGTTGATTTATACTTACACCCTCCGATCTTTGCCGCCGAAAGGGTAGTATTAATCCTCCGAGTTAACTTTCCATTTAGTTTATATCCACGGGGTTATACGAATTTTATTGGTTATTAATTAGTTTAACATGGTTTGACCACAAAAATTCAAGTTAATAGGACCGGAAAATAAGGCAACCTGTGTGTTCAATTTGTTGCACAATCTTCAAGGGTTGGGACCATTACCTTCAACCCTTGGGACCAACAACATGATGGTGGTTACGTAGGTCATTACTCCCACCTTACCACCTACAAACACGCAGAGTGGTCATACCGGTGATTAACCCGGTTTCACCACACACGAACGAGTTATGAATGAAAAACAACTACCACAACACTTAACCGAGAGGTTCCGCACACATAGGAGTTGGAATTCCCCTCGGCGGCTAGGTGGATGATGCCCCCCTAGCCTTACATATATAGTTGGGTTGGATTTAGAAATTACCTTTGCGTCGCTCCTTCCGTTCCTAAATTGAAGGGTGTAGGATAAAAAAACTTACCGGTTGACTCACATCTTGATTTGGCGATGGTTGGTGCGGGATCCCTACTCCAACGCTCGGCCACCCACAACACCAACTCGTACCCGCCAACCTTGGATGGACGAACCTCTTCTCGTAAGGCAACAGATATCCCTTCACTTAAATGGCCACAATTTTTGCTCACAAGCTTCAATTGGAATAATTATAAGTAATCTAGAAAGCTAAGAACAAGACCTATGATCGAGATATCAAAATAACTGCATATTTCCTCTACTAGATATGAGCTTTCAAAGTCAGCTGGGATATCTTCATTCAAACACTTATAATTCTAAGTCATTAAATCTGATTGTGACAAACTTATACTTTTTAAAAAGCTAACAACAAGAACTATAATGCATCCAAATATCAAAGCAATTACATATTATGTCTCTTAGATATGTTCTTGCAAAATCAGTACTTGTAGTTTGAGAGGCAGTTGAGATACCTTCATTAAAACACTTATAACTTTTATACATCAATTTAGATTTCAGCAAACTAAGTTTTTCTAAAAATCTTAAAATATGGTCTATAATTGATGTAAGTATCAAAGAAATTGAATATTTTGTTTTTTAGATATGCACTTGCAAAGTTAGCTCTTATAATTTTGGAGGCAGTTGGGACACCTTTATTCGAACACTCATAACTTTTATTCATTAACTTAGATTACAATTAATCTAGGTTTGTTGAAAAGCTAACATAAAGGGCTAGATCTGCTCAAAATCTAAAGGTAATTTTTTAATTTTTGAGTTCACAATACTTGATTGAAAATGACACAGCTACTTAAATGTGTATTCAAAACCATACTACCTTCTCTCAAGAGTTCTAACTTATATCTATAATGAAAGAAAGAGATTTCTTAATCTTCCTAAATAAAATTCTAGAGGGTTTTGCCCTTTGAAATGAAGAATTTGAAAGATTTTTTTCTAACTAGAATTGAAGATGGCTTCGCCCTATGAATTAGAAAGCGAGAGAGATTGAAAGGAAAAGAGGGGATTTTTATCCTCCTTTAGTGAAGGGTTGGACCCCTTATTCCTCTCATTCACCAACGGTCCCTTCTTTTGAACGGTGCGAACCGAGTCCTCGGTGGTGAATTGGGGGGAGGGGGCGAACGCCACCTCACACCTCACTTGCCCCAAGCCCTTAGAAAAACTTTTCTATTTTAATTTGAACTTCATTTTTGGTTGGCAAGGGTAGCAACATGGCCCTTTGCCCTAATTGGCAAGATCCCTTACGCTTGTAATTGTCATTTTTTTTCCTTGGCCATTTCCGGAATTACTTTTTTTGCCGCCGCTTGATTTTTGCTTGCTTGAATTGGTTGATCCTAACTTAACCTACCTACTTACTAGCCCACTACCTTATCATTTCCGATTCGGCTAAAGGGCATTTTTCTTTTATCCCTTCGATTTCTAATTTCTTACTTGTCTAAGGTTCTTGTTCCGAGGATAAAACATCCCTAGCTAACCTTGTAGGGTTTTTTTTCCTAACCAACCTCAATCTAAATGGCTTTTGGGCCAAATTTCTCTATTGCTAATCTAATGATTTTGCTAAAACACCTCAATTGTGAGCCAAATTACCGTTGGGGGCAATTTTGGAGTTCACATATGTCGGCCATCATGGGACGCTCGTCCGCACACAACGGACCCGAAATCTCTTGCTCGCACGCCAATCTTGGACATACGGTCACCTGAACTAACACGCACACATACATACACACATTTTTTTCTTTTATTTCTTACATTTTTTGTTGGTTAACTTCCAGAGAGTTGAGGAGGAAGGGATGAAAAATTGGATACAATACTAAAGCCAAAAAACAATCCAAAACCGCCACACTCTCCCACCAGACTGGATTCGTGTCTACCTAAGACACCTTGTCCGCCTTGCAGGAGCAATTTGGAGCTACAGACAAAAAAAATTTCAAAACCGCCTTCCTCCCTCTTTGGAGAAAGTTCGGACTACGGTAGCAATTCCCAGGCGCTAAAGAAAGAGGGTCCCCCTAGTGGTTTTCCTTGAAACAATGACCACGGAGGGCCGACCTCTGATCCTAGCACCTATTATAAGAATTAAAGCCCTCCACCTTTGCTTTGGGTCTAAAAAGATTGATTCTCATTTAATTCGCTAGTTGCATCTATTCACACATTGTATATCTTGCACCGACCCCCATTAGTTCGCGTAGGGAAGTACGTGCCATCTAGTGCCAACTGGATTGAGTTGTTTTCGTAAACATTGGTGATCCAAAAAGGACATAGCCACAAAGCATCAAATTTTCCTGGGAACTCCATCTTCTGCGCGTCCTTTAGCATTACCAACGTCCCTGGCTGCAAGGTTTGCACCTTGTGTTGTTTGTCGAAAACGGCCTTGCGCCTTCGCTGCATCGCCTCGAGATGTTGGACACTCAGCCTTCGTTTCTCGTTGAGACCTACCAACATTAACAACCTATCTGACAGCCTATTACTATTATTTTTGTAAGATAACATAGTCTTTAGTGTGAGCAAGACAAAGGTGTTGAATATGTTACTAAGAATATACATTGAACAACTTGTAATGTAGTACCAAAAAATGCATTAGAAAGTAAAAAAGTTGGATATGTACAGACGTGACGCTCATGGGAGGACATCCAAAGCAAGTAGTTAGAATGACCTCAAAAATGTACCATAGGTTTGTAGAAGGTTAGAGAGGGCGGATCCAAATTCGATTTGCAAAAACCACCTTCGGAAGTTGGCGGATTTGACCCAAAACGTGAGCTGGTCGAAAATATGAAGTCATCAGAATGACCCGAAAACGTAGATGACAATGGAGTGGTTAATTGTTATGGTGATCTAAAGCTGCCGGGGGCTTCCAGATCCAACTAAGGGAAATGTTTACTTGGCCCCAAGTGTTGGAAGAGAGACAAAAGGTTATTTGACAATGAGGTAGGGGCCTTACCTAGAGTCCTAGAGGCTTATATGGATGAGGTGGTGTGGCCGAACCCACCTGAGGCCGAACGGCACGGTCTCCATGAGCATTGGCCCAATGTGAGGGCATAGTTGTGTAGTATGGTTCGGGTTGTTGTAGTGTTGCTCCTGCAACGCAATGATCATCATAAGATCGGACTTCCATGGATGGAAGTCCACATCTTAGCAATGGTTACCGATTAAGGGGTGAGTCCCGAATGAAAGAGTAGGAAGGTTGGTCCCCCTCCTATGGACTAAGAAGGTTCGCGGTATGAAAAGCTAACCATTTGCATAGTGGAATGCGAACGATTAATGCTCGTAATCCTTGCTAGAGTTGGAAAAATAACCAAGATTGTTAAGCGGAGCTAGCAAGGGTTGCGACACATAATTTCCTCAATACTTGCTTAAATGAGGCAAAAGAGGGATCCATTGGTATCTACACAAAGAATAAACATTGATAGAGTGGTCACTTGATAGCATCAAAGATCATAGGAAGAAGTTATGGTTGTCTGAAGGTGTTGGGGATTTTTAGTCCCAGTGGCTAAGAGAAAATGTCTACTTGGCCCCAACCCTTAGAAAAGAGACAAGAGGTTTCTTGACAGTGGGGTACGGGCCCTGCCTAAAGTTCTAAAGGCTTATATGGATGAGGCGACTTTGTCGACCAACCCCAACTAGAGTGTCGCAACCTTTGCTAGCTCCCCTTAACAATTTTGGTCATTTTTCCAACTCTAGCAATGATTACAAGGGCTCACCCTTTGCATTCCGCCCTACGAATGATTAGTTCCCCATGCCATGGACCTTATAGTTCATAGGAGGGAAACCAACCCTCTTACTTTGCTTTCAAAACTCACCCCTTAATTGGTAACCAATTCTTACATGTAGACTTCCATCCATGGAAATCCAATTTTATGTTGATCATTGCGCTGCCGGAGCAACACTACAACAACCCAAACCATACTACGCAACTATGCCCTCACATTGGGCCAATGCCCATGGAGGCCGTGCCGTTCGGCCTCAGGTGGGTTTAGCCACACCACCTCATCCATATAATCTTCTAGGACTCCAAGCAGGGCCCCTACCCCATTGTCAAGTAACCTTTTGTTTCTCTCCCAACACTTGGGGCCAAGTAAACATTTTCCTTTAGCTGGATCTGGAAGCCCCCGGCAACTTTAGATCACCATAACAATTAACCACTCCATTGTCATCTACGTTTTCGGGTCATTCTGACGACTTCATATTTTCGACCAGCTCACGTTTTGGGTCAAATCCGCCAACTTCCGGAGGTGGTTTTTGCAAATCGAATTTGGATCCGCCCTCTCTAACCTTCTACAAACCTATGGTACATTTTTGAGGTCATTCTAATTACTTGCTTTGGATGTCCTCCCATGAGCGTCACGTCTGTACATACCCAACTTTTTTACTTTCTAATGCATTTTTTGGTACTACATTACAAGTTGTTCGATGTATATTCTTAGTAACACATTCAACACCTTTGTCTTGTTCACACTAAAGACTATGTTATCTTACAAAATAGTAGTAATAGGCTATCAGATAGGTTGTTAATGCTAGAAGGTCTCAGCGAGAAACGAAGGCTGAGTGTCCAGCATCTCGAGGCGATGCAACAAAGGTGCAAGGTCGTTTTTGACAAACAACACAAGGTGCAAACCTTGCAGCCAGGGACGTTGGTAATGCTAAAGGATGCGCGAAAGATGGAGTTCTCTCTCCCAACACTTGGCCCCAACAACTTCAAAACCTAATAACTTCTTCATATGATCTCTGATGCTCATAATTGACCACTCCATCGTCATCTATGATTCACGTAGATGCCGATGGCGTACTCAATATTACCCCATTTGGACAAGTATTGAGGAAGTTATGCATGTTCAAAGCTTCACAGTCCTAGGAGCCATTCCCAGGCCACTGCTGCACTAGGGCAATGTCCCAGGATAGTGCCCCATTCAAATTGCCATATCTCCTAGCTAACAACTCCAATTGAGGTGTTCTTGAGCATTCTAAAATTGGCATGCCATAAGTTACACATAACTTATGGTCTTACCTTCATGCCTCCTAGTCTCCGTGGGTAGGAGGCGTTCCCAATGCCTGGGGCCGTCACCCACACTAAGATCACTTGGGCCCTCTCACCAACGGCGCCACAAGTCCCCGGTTTAACTCCGGGGTCTCCCTTGTGACCATGGTGTTTTGGACACTCCTTATGGATAGGTACGCGACACTTTTCCTCACCAAATGGAGTCAATGCCCTCATCGACTATACTCGTAGTCGGCACACCAATTCTCAAGTTGCCATCCTCTATGGTGCGGCATTGTGTTTATCTTGGGGCACGAACCCCACAATGCATCTTCAAATTTGGCATAGTCCCAAAGGCGTCGTTCCAAGGTAGGCCGTTAGGAACTTTGGATCTTTTTCCCAAGGACCTAACAAACACTAGACCCACCAACTTTGGGACTCTCTTGGGTTGCCCCTCCTTTGGGGCTCCCACATTAGGCTCCATGAGCCTAACTCGACACATTTAGGCCGGACCTCAATGCTTCCATTAAGTTGACTTGGTTGCAACTCTGAGATGGCTTTCCATTGTTAAGCCACGTTCAATAGCACGGGAGGTGATGCTAAGTCCTGCTCGACTCGGTTCCCACTTTGCCCTTTCGAGACATGGGTTGATGACTCCCATGCGCCAACTCTTTTAGCTCGTAGGTAGCATTTTTATGAGCATGCGCCATCACCTTGGTCGCGCCCGGACAAACCCATGGCTAAAAGGTTTCTTAGTTTTATCCAAGGCCCCTCCAAGCCACGGCCCCCAATTACTCGGCTTATCCAACCTAGTTTGGCATATCTATTCCTCCTCTTCCACTAACCAAGGACAAATATAAGACTAAGACCTCATCTCATACTTTTCTCTTTGCACCATTAAATTTAAACTTTATTGCCTCAAGCCAAAGAACAAGTACATTTTATAGACAACATTGCCTCCAAGCTAAATGTGCTACTAGCATCTCTCCCCTACTAAAGGAGATTGATGTCCTCATCAATGCCTACGCTCCTTTTTATTGGAACTTTTAGCCCTAGTTTCTTCAAAGTGCTCCACCAATTCTTTGGCGTTCACCATGTCTCTTGCCACTATCCAAGTAGCTTCTTTCTCATGATATCCTTGCCATTGCACCAAGTATTCTTTTCTTTCTTTCATTTTTTCTTAGGGTTCCTACACTTGAGGATGTTTTCTACCTTGTATTCCAAATGAGCTCCTACAAGGTCGGGAGGTGGCCTGATCATATTTTTGCGATCGGACCACAAGGTGTTTTCCTTAAATGGCTTTAATAATGAGACATGGAATGTCGGATGCATTTTGATCTCCGGTAGTAATTCCAACTTATACATGTCCTTGAACACTCGTTCCTCGATGGGAAACTCCAACTTTGGACATGAACTTTGGAGTGAGGCCTTCGGGCAAGGTGAAGTTGTTCACATTCAACAACACCTTTTGGCCCACCTCATACTCCATTTCGCATCTTCCGGCATCAACTTGCTCTTTGTAACGTTTTCGGGCTTTCTCCACCAACAACTTGGTCATCTCCAAGATTTGTTCATGCTTCTTGGCCAAATCCTCACAATCTTGGTTGAACTCTAGTGTTGAATGTGCCCCCTTGAGAGCTAGGTTAGAAGGTTGGAGCGCACTCCATAAGCCACCATGAAAGACGACCCCTTGGCCATCAATTGAGTGGTTACATTGCAACCACACTCCGCTCAACCCACATAGTCCGCCCAATCTCATTGGTCTGCCCCCACCAAGTTCCTCAAATATTGCTTCAAGACTCCATTCACACGCTCCATTTTTCAATTCGTTTGGGAATGGAAGGTTGTGCTAAACCTTAGTTTCATTCAACCCTTCCTAAAGAAGTGCATCTAAAATGCACTTGTGAACTTTGGATATTGATCCAAAACAATCACTCTTGGTAACCCATGATGCCTCCACCATCTTCTTAGAAAAGGTTATGTTTTCGCGTACCTCTCCATGAGGAATGCCCAAAACACCATGGGCACAAGGGGGACCCCCCGAGTGACACCCGAGACTTGTGGCGCTCTTGGTGAGAAGGCCCAAGTGATCCTCGTGTGGGTGACGGCCCCGGGCGTTGGGAACGCCTTCCACCCACGAAGACTAGGAGTCACGAGGGTAAGGCCATAAGTTACACGTGCCAATTCTAAAATGCTCAAGATTAACTCAATCGGAGGTGTGAACTAGGAGATATGGCAATTTGAGTGGGGCATTGTCTTGGGACAGCACCCTGGTATAGCAGTAATGGCCTGGGAGTGGGTCCCGAGACTGTGAAGGTTTGAACAGGCATAACTTCCTCAATACTCGCTTGAATGGGGCAAGTGAATAATCCATCAACATTTACGTGAAATGAAAATGATGATGGAGTGGTCCATTGAGAGCATTAGAGATCATATGAAGAAGTTATGGGGTTTTGAAGCTGCTATTGGCTTCCAGCCCAACGGCTAAGGGAAAATGTCTATTTGGCCCCAAGTCTTGGAAGATAGACAAAAGATTATTTGACGGTGGTGGAAGGGCCCTGCCTAAAGTCCTAGAAGGTAATATGGGTGAGGTGGTATAGCCGGACCCACCCGAGGCCGAACGGCACGACTTCCATGGGCATTGGCCCAATGTGAAGGCATAGTTGCCTAGTATGGCTCAGGTTGTTGTAGCGTTGCTCTGGCAACATGATGATCAACATAAGATTGGACTTCCATTTATGGAAGTCTACACCTAAGAATTGGTTACCGATTAAGGGGTGAATCCCGAATGAAAGAGTAAGAGGGTTGGTCCCCCTTCTATGAGCTAACCATTCGCTTGGTGGAATGTGAAGGGTTAGCACTCGTGACCCTTCCTAGAGTTGGAAAAATAACCAAAATGGTTAAGGGGAGCTAGTGAGGGTTGCGACACATGATATTAGAGCAGGGTTCTATTATTTGAGCTAGCACTTTGAGAAAGAGATGGCTATCAAATGTGCGGGTGATGATGGTTAGCCCGGTATTTCTAAAAGGTTGTGACGCTCAAAATGGAACAAGGATCGTGTCCAAATGGATTTTGACCCCGCTATTGATTCTAATGAGAATGGTGGGGATGACGGTGGATTTGGTGAGGAAATGGAGGAGTTCTTTGAAAGGGCTCTTGCATATCTCGAAGAGAATTTGGGGGCTAGATTTCCGAATGCAGCTATGAGCTTGGAAAGTGGTGATGTTGGATTGAAATTCCAACTCAAAAATGCTTGAGTTCATGGACTCCATGAATAAAAAACTCAAATGTGGCAACGACAATAGGGTCCAACAAGAGAAAATGATTGAGCTCCTCATGATGCAAGGTGCTAGGCCTTCTTTTTCAAGAAAGAAATTGGCGAAGGCATCATGCCAAGTATTTTCGCAAGGTTTGGCAAGGCAACAAAGGTGGAAAAAAATTTGTGTTGGAAATGGACAACTAATATGATGTCCAAAGGCACGAGGTGGATGACAAGGTCGCCGTAGTGGTTATCTTTTTGAAAGTCCATGCGGTGGTGGACTAGCAAGAAAGCGCAAGAGCTCGAAATGATGGCAAGTTTGACTTGGGTTGGCTTCATGAACTTGCTTGTTGAGAGGTTCACGTTGGAGTACCAAGAATTGCGTAAGGGAATGAACTTGGTGCAAATGAGGCACAAAGGGTCTCTTAAGGCCTATGTGCAAGATTTTAACACCCAAATGAATGCTACACCTAATATGAATGAGTTTTTTAGGAAATGTGTTTTTTTAGGTGGGGTAGCAAAAATGGGGAAAACCACCCAATGTTCGGAACAAAGAAGGTAGCCTTGTGGTACCAAAGTAAATCATGTTCATTCCGTAGACCAAATGTTAGAAGGTGGCATTGTGGTACCAAGGCAATTCATGTTTGTGCCGTGGACGGAATGTTAGAAGGTGGCATTGTGGTACCAAAGCAAGTCATGTTTGTGTTGTGGACAGAATGTTAGAAGGTGGTTTTATGGTACCAAGGCAATTCATGTTTGTGCTGCGGACGGAATGTTAGAAAGGTGGCTTTGTGGGACCAAGGCAAAGCATGTTTGTGCCATGGACGGAATGTTAGTAGGTGGCCTTGTGGTACCAAGACAAAACATATTGTTGCCACGGACGGAATGTTAGACGGTGGCTTTGTGCCAAGGCTAGTAGCCTTAAGCCAAGGCCAAGTCTTTTGTACCTTAAGGCTTAATGAAAAAAATATCTCATGGTATCAGCCATAAATCCCCACCCTTTTGCGTTTGTAGTCCGAGCGGAAGTCTATGGCTCACATATCCTTATCGACTCTTAGCCTTGGAAACTCCGAACTCATGCTCCAATGAATTTAAACACCAAATACACTCTTTTTATTAAACCCCATAGGGCATTGGCATTGAAAAATACTTATGCACCTATGATTATTATTACACGCAAACACCCTACACCCTATTCTTATTCTAACCTCTTACATAATGTGTGTGTTATCTAACTACTTAGTTTAACTCCTAGGGCCCCTAAGCAACACTCCGCATATTAGAGGTTCATTAAAATCCTAATTAAATATGCCCTTCACTAATCCTACTTTCAGCTTGCCATGTTCTTGAGGCTCTTGCTTCGAAGCTCGAAGACCTCAGCTACCACCATCTGGCTCAAACCACCCAGCCTCACCTCTGGCTTTGGCCCATCAGGTGCCGCATTTTAGCTCTAAAACCTCAGCTCCGCAATCTGGCTTAGGCCACCCAGCCTCGCCTTTGGCCTTGGCCCATCAGGTGCCGCATTCTGGCTCTGAAACCTCAACTACCGCAATCTAGCTCAAGCCACCCAGCCTCGCCTCTGGCCTTCGGCCCATCAGGTGCCACATTCTAGCTCTTTTTTGATCACCAACAGCCTCCTCGCTCCTCCGAGCTGCTCCCCGCTTCCTCCCCTGGCCTCTTCCGAGCTCTTCCCAGTCTGTTTTCCTCGAGCCCCTCAGGGCCTTCCCCTGGATCCGAGAATCTCAAGGCCCTATCCACCCAAGGGCTGACCCAGCCTTAAACCATCCCTTCCTCATCCCAAAACAAACAATAATTTAAAACTAAACCCCACAACTCTCACTAAATCCCCACTCACATTCTAACAAAGCAAATCCAAATCTCAACCTTAATCTTTAACTAACAATTCAACTGGTCCTTCAAGCCTAAATTCCAACACAAACCCCACTCAATTCTTAAACCACAAGTCTAATCTAAATGTAAAAGCTTCACTCTTTTTATGTTTTTGAGTAATTGAAGAAATGTCAAGGTCGAGTTTTAATGGACTTTTGCAGTTAAAACCACATGTGGGCACCCTGTTGGGCTCACCCATGGGTTGACAAAGAGGCAATGCACTCCGTTATGAGCATGAAGCTCACAAGAGAGTTGGGGGTTGCCGACGAGTAGAAACGGGCAAATCCATCAATGTGCAGTTTTCAAAAGACAAGCCGCATGAGAGAAAAGAGGTGGCCTTGCATGTGACCTTGAAATGTGGGACATTGAAATTTATGAAGATTTCACACTATGTGAAATGGATGAGGTGCCCTCATTTTGGAGAACACCTTTTTTAAAACTTACATGGTAGATGTGAGGCGCAAACCGGTGCGTTTTTGATGTGGCATGATGGCAAAGAGGTGAGTTTCAAATTGATAAGGACCCTATGGTAGGAGGAGCCAAATTGAATCTGGTCTCAATGGACCAAATGAAAATTGAACAAATAATATCATGGCTCCATTGGCGCAACTCCAAGGAACTCATGGGGAGGCTAGGAAAGAGGGGCCTCCCCTAAACCACATTTGTGGGGTGTTGGTGAGGTACAAGGATGTACTCACCAATGGATTGCTCAAAAATTACCGCCAAGGAGTACCAAACAACTTTGCTCAATGAGTGATTGAGTTCTTGAGCTATGTGGTGACAAATGAAGTTGGTGGACAGATATGAATAAGGTCAAGGCAATCCAAGAGTGGAAGCGGCCTTTGAACCAAAGATGGCTTAGGTCATTGTTTGGCATAACCAACTACCACCGCTGCTAAGGTTGCTAGGACCTTGTCCGACTTGTTTAAGAAAGGGTTAAACCAAGAGTGGGATGAACCTTGTCACCAAGCCTTTGGGGAGATCAAGTTCGTAGAGTTTGACAAACCTTTTGTGGTGCATACGGGGGCGAGTGACTTTGCCATTGGTGGGTGCTGATGCAAGATGGATGGCCAGAAGCAAAAAACTCAATGGTTGTCAAAAGAAACGACCAACTCATAAAAAAAATTCTTCACCGTAGTGCATTGCTTGGAGATGTGGCAACACGATTTGGGGTTGCACAAGACCAAGGTGTATATGAACAATGTGTCCTTGAATTATTTTGAGACACAAGTGCAAATGAGCGCCAAGCCATTGCTGTGGCACGATATTTTGGCGCTTATGAAAGTGGATTTGATCCACAAACCGGGCCGTGGCAATGTGGTGCTGGACACGCTAAGTAGACAGCAAAAGGTGCAAGCAACGAGCACCATCCAAACCTTGTGGCTAATGTTTACCGGTGAAGGAAAGTTGTGATGCAAAATAAGGGAGGGGTACATTAACTACCCCAAAGTACAAAGGTTTTTAGGTGAACTTTGCAAGGGCAAGGCACTCAAAGAGGTCAAGTTGGTGGACATTGATGCGAGCCGCAGGTCGTTCCTTTGTAAATTAACTAAGAGGACTCACGGTGCGACATCGTGTTAATTTATAATCGCTTGAAAATTATTGTGCCTCATTAATATGCTCGGTCTTAAATTTAGTAACATTTTTTCTTCTTATGATTTGAATATGATTAATTGGAGTTAAACGATCACATCCTCAATTATTTCCACTCTCAATGTAAGGCTTATTGATCGTGAGAACAAGTAAGGTATAAAAGGTTCAAGAGGTGTATCAATATTCTAAAGTTCCATCCATATTATTCAAAAACATATTATATATATATATATAACCTCTCTTGTCTTCTTTAGATTTTAATATAATTGCTTGGATTAAGAGATCTCTATCTCAATTGACTCCACTTTCAATGTAATGCTCATTGATTATGAAATCATATGGAGATAAGGAACTCTTGGAGGTGTAAGAAGATCATAAAGTTCCATCCATATCTTATAACCTTAAGTCGTGTTAATAATTAATAATTAATCATTGACAACAAAAAGACCTTCAAAATTTTAGCTCCAAGTTTCAATCATACGAAGATAATCAAGCTTTTTGGTTAATGTTTAAACATACATATGGATAATATTCTTAGATAATACGTTAGCTTTCATAGTATTCTTCACAATCTTTTAATACTTGTAAGGGTTTTAATAATAATATATATGTATAACTTTGAATAGAAATGCACAATCATCAATTGAAACCATTCAATCTCATACATATAGATAGAAATCAATTTTATAATAATGAGTTCCACTTTCAAGTAATATCACATGCTCAATCTTCTCACTCATTTTTGAGGAGTTACTCAACTCTTGCTTAATCGTTCAATTGATAAGTTTCTTCTTCCAATAATCACTCACGTTCTTATGTCACTCATGCGTTTCTCCTCTTTTTAGGAGTTAACACAACTCTTGCTTAATCACTCACTTGAACATAATTTCATATTAAGAAATAACTTGCTCTTTTGTCACTCAACTTGTCCTTCAAGCGTTGAGGTTTAATCTCAACATCTCTCAAAGTTCCATTAATCCTTCAAGTCTTTTTGAATTTTTGCATCTCAACCTCACACTACTTTTTGAGTTCTTGCTCGAAAGAGTCTACTCTCCTCTTGGTTGTTTAATCACTCAAGTCACGCAAATACCGCTTAGCAACTTGTAAGTTCAATTGAGAGAGAAGAGAGATCACACGTCTTTGTGAAAAAGATAAGTATATTGAAAATAGTGCTCCGGAAGGGGAGATACAAAAAATAGCTCAAGTGTTTTTAACACTTCATTGCTTTGGAATGAGGTGTTTGTCCCTAAAAACTCCTTGCTGTATATAGTTTTTTCTACCTAACCCAAAATCTATGTAATTGAGTGGCGATCATTTCCACTTTCTAGATTTTACTTATCTCCGACGTATGTGGATGATGCCTATCACAAATGGTTATAACCGTCGAACTATCCTATGTTCATAATTTAAAATCTCTCCCTATATCTTTGCCTTGGCTACATAATAAAATAGGTAAGTCATTTCTTGATAACCAAGTATACATAATTGGTTGATCTAGACTAGAATGATTTACATCACAAAATCCCCTTTATTGAATGCAAGATATAATCCTATATATTCCTTAAATTCCTCATAATAAATCCTTATATTCCTACATAATGGTCCTTAAACAAAATCCTAAGATTTCCTAGTCTTAACGCTGGTTATCCTAAAGCCGTGGGCAATGGCGCCTAAAACCACGCGTCATCCTTGTATTTCCGTGGAAAGGGGCCCTATAACCGTGGCCAAAGTGCTTCGGCTCCAGAAGTCGTTCCTATTCACTCTGGGCCGCTCTTCTTTGTACATGCATCTTCTCTACAAGCATTTTTTGGTCTCCAATTTTAGTGCTCATTCTCCTTGGTTTGTTGCTACATTTTTGACAATGTTGTTACTCATTAGATGGATTGCTCAAGTATAAGCAAAGTCGGGTGTATGTGCCACAAGGCAAGTTGAGGCTATCAATTTTGAAGGAAGAATACGATAGTCCCATTGCCAGCCATAGAAAAGAAAGAAAAAAACCACCATAGAGTGGTGTCAAGGAGGTACCACTAGGAGGATATAACCCCCTTTGTGAAGACTTGTGTAAGGTGCCAAGTGAACCGAACTTCTTACTAAGAGAAAAGCGGCCTCTTGCAATTGTTGCCTATCCCAACGGGGCCATGGCATAGTATCTACATGGACTTGATCACAATTTGCCGGAGTCACAAGGGTATGAGGTCATCATGGTGATGGTAGAGCGGTTTGCCAAATTGGCACACATGGTGCCAATTGTGGGAAACGCAACCGTATTGGAGACCGCCTAGCCCTTTTTTGAAGGATGGTGGAGGCACCACGGTTGCCAAGAGTGATTGTGTGGGATCGAGATCCAATGTTCACAAGTGCATTTTGGATGCACTTCTCCAGTAAGGTCCAAATGAAACTAAGGTTTAGCACGGCCTTCCATTCCCAAACGAATTGAGAAACAGAGCGTGTAAATGGAGTCTTGAAGCAATACTTGAGGAACTTAGTGGGTGCGGGCCAAGGAGATTGGATGGACTATGTGGGTCGAGCGGAGTTTAGTTGCAATGTAGCCAGGCACTTGGCGACCAAGGGGTCGTCTTTTGTGGTGGCTTATGAAGTGCGCTCCAACCTACTAACCTAGCTCTCAAGGGGCACATTCAATGTGGTGTTTTTGGGCCACCCCCCTCCGAAGGAGCCTAAAAGGGTCACACAAGCCTTTCGGTGCGGGTGGCCTGCACTTGCAAGAGCCCAAGCTGAACCCGAATGGTAGGTATATAAGATGAATACTTAGATTTTGGAGGAAAATTGAATTTGCCTTGTAATACCTCCGATGGTTGGGCCTTAGTTTTTAATATTGTGGCTCTAAATTCCACTAATCCATTTCATACCTAATTCTAACCTAGACCTTCAACCTAGTCTAAGCGTAGACGCACCAACTTTGGAACCAAGGCAATCCTAACTTATGAAATGAAATGGCATATCGACGGTTTAATCAATCATTCAACTCTTTCTTATTTTCTTACTTAGTTGTATTTGAATTTCCTAAGCGGGGGAACTTGGCTTAAAATCCATCCTTCACAAAAAAAATTCTTACTTAGTTAATTTTATTCACACATCCTACCTTACTACCTTCATACATTAGGCATCATCCCTTACCTAGTTGATGCACGCCTTACCTCGGAACCTTCTAGGGCATCGTGCAGGTCTCTTGAAGATCGAATGGCAGCTCAAACCCTTTGGATTTCAATGGTCCGAAGGGTGGTATCATCCTACCCAGTAAAGTTTCCGATTCGGACTTAAAGGGTTTACCATTTGATTTTATGTTTTGTTATTATTAAGCGTGTTCACACTTGATAGACCACAAAAATACAACTTAATTGGACCAGGCTGAAGGGCGACATGTAGGTTCAACCTGTTGTACAATCTTCATGGATTGGGGCCATAACCTCTAATCCATGGGGCCAACAATATAATAGTGGATTCGTGGATCATTAATTCCACCTTTCCACCAACAACATTCAGACTGGTCGTGTCGGTAATTAACCTAACTTCACCAAATACAAAACTTTTTAATAATCAAAGCTACTACTACAAATATACCAAAGGGCTCCAAAATAATGGATTTGGATATCCCCCTCGACCTTATAAGATAGGTGAGTAGGTTTAGAACTACATACCTTAGTCGTGCTCCCTTCATTCTTAAATGAAAGGTTAGAGTTAGGTGGTTTACCTCAATGCTCCGCATTCGATTGGCTTGATGTAGGCCGAGATGCTACCTCCTCGTCTTGTTCCACTTTTTGGACGTTGGCCTTGTCTCCTTCCATGTAGCTAACTTGGTTGTGGTTAAAATATTATTTTAATGTACTATAATCTTAGCCTCACCATAATTAATTCACTAATAATCATTAGTTTTCTAGAAACCTAAAATTCATTTCAATCGGATAATATTTGCAAAAATTATAAGGTTTGGAAGCATGATGTCTATTCAATCGATCCTCCAACTTAAAAAATTTATGGTTAATTTTTTATTATTCGGATTGGAACTTGCCATACATCATTAGAACACTATTAAAAAAATCTATATGAGAAAAATATGAGATTAGCAAGGTAAGTTGAGATGGATATAGCAGCCTTCCTATAATGCAACAATCAACTAGAAAGGCACAAATTATGTATTGTACATTTGAAAATCCCTTTTTAATTCATTATTCACTCAAATCACATATTTTAAACAACCCTAGAAAGCTATAAAAAATATCTAAGAGAAAAATATGAGATTAATAAGGTAAACCGAGATGGATCCAGCAACTTCCTTTCAGCTTGACTTACATTCTAACTTATTTTTAAGGAAAAAAAATTTGTGTGTTTACAAACACACATTATAACTAGGAGAAGAGAAATGGGGACTTTCTACAAACCTTATTACTAGCGAAATGAAAAAAAAAGATTTTATCCTAACTATATAGAGATAAGGCTTTGTCCCCTAGTTTTAGAGAAGAGAGTTTTGTCTAAGTACATTGAGGTAGGGCTTCACCCAATTATCAAAAATGAAAGATATTTTGTAAGGTGGAAGGAGAGGGTTTTTTAAACCCTTTCAAAAAAAGGTTGAGCCCTTCCGTCATCGGTTCCATTTTTTTTAATCCCTTCCAAAATTTTGGCTCGGGGATTTTTCTGGTTGAGGTTGCTACCCTCTTGCCGAGGTTGCTCTGACGGGAATTCTTTGAATTCTTTCTATTTTTTGCTATAAAGTTGGCAAAGGGGCAAGGGGACAAATAGCCCCCTTGCTATTTTTCTTCAAAATCTTCACGCCAAGTTATTTTCTCACGCTGAGCACATCCACTTGTCTTGCGTGATCCACACTAATTAATAAACTAACGCTTGCTTAGCTAGCCTTTATTAATTTAATTTTTTTAGCTAGTTGTTTTTTTAGATAGGAGTTCTTCCCGCTAAACTAGGTTTTTTCCTAGATAGCAATTTATTTCTAATTTATCTAATTTCTACCATTAGTTAGTTTTCATTTTGACTAATCCTATTTTAACTATATTTTTTCCCTTCACGGGAGAAGGCTCGAAGTCCTCGGTAATTTACCTTCTCATTTTTGGACTAAATGCCAAATGAACTATTTTTTCCTCAATTTACTATCAATTGTAACTTCTAATGCTAAAATCCTAACTAAAAGTAACCCCGCGGAGTGATGGACCACTTTGGGGGTTCATATCCACACCATGTCCTCAAGAAGTTTTGGAAACTCAAACAAGGGATCCGCCACCCATTTTGCATTTTTTAGCAAATCCGTCCATCTTAGGTGTAGCATTCATTTGGGTGTTAAAATTATCCAAATAGGCCTTAATGGACCCCATATACCTTTTTTGCACCAAGTTCATTTCCTGAAATAATTCTTGGTACTCCGACGTGAATATCTCAACAAACAACTTTATGAAGCCAACCCATACGAATGGTTAGCTTCCCATACCACGGACCTTATAATTCATACGTGTCGCACACCTCTTTATGAAGAGTGCCCGCAACACCATGGGCACAGGGGGGACCCGCAGTGACACCTGAGACTTGTGGCGCCATGGGTAAGAGGGCCCAAGTGATCATAGTGTGGGTGAGGACCCCGGGCGTTGGAACGCCTCCCACCCACGAAGACTAAAAATTTCTCGGGTAAGGCCATAAGCTAAAAGTAATTTATGGCGTGCGTATTCTAGAATGCTTAAGAACTCCTCAATCAGAGGTGTGAGCTAAGAGATATGGCAATTTGAGTGGGGCGTTGTCCCAAGACAGTAGTGACTTGGGAGTGGCGCCCAAGACTACCTAACTTTGAACATCTATAACTTCCTCAATATTTGGCCAAATGACTTAAGTAAAAAATCCATCACATGTACGTAAAACGTAGATGGCGATGGAATGGTTTTTTGATAGGATCAGAGATGACAAGAAGAAGTTATGCCAATCTGAAGCTGCGGGGGGCTTCTAGCCCTAGCAGCTAAGGGAAAATGGCTACTTGGCCCCAAATGTTGGGAGAGAGACAAAAGGATTTTTGACCGTGGGGTAGGGGTCTTGTTAGAGTCCTAGAGGTTTATATGGGTGAAGAGGCTTCATCGACCAACTTCCCCATAGCATAGTTGGCAACTATGCTTCGGGTTGTTGTAGTGTTGCTTTGGCAACACAATGATCAATTCAAAAGTGGACTTCCATGGATGGAATCCCACATCTAACCATTGGTTACCTATTAAAGATAGAGTCCCGAATGCATGTGTAGGAGGGTTTGGTGACCAAGCCATGAGCTTGGTGGTCCGCGGTATGGGGAGTTAACCGTGCACGTGTGTGGGATGTGTAGGTTAGCGCTTGTGACACTTGCTAGAGTTGGAAAGCGGACAAGATAAGTTAAGAAAAACTAGCAAAAGTTGCGACAGTAGGAGGGGATTCAACCCTCAAACTTTGCTTTTGGGACTCACCCCTAAATCGGTAACCAATTTTTAGATGTAGATTTCCATCCATGAAGGGTCAAGATAAATGAAGGGGCGTTAACAAGGGTTGCAACAAAAACCTTTGTTGATTAAGAACAAGTCGATATGGTGGTACCACGTCCTCGGCGATTATTTGAGCTTGTACTAAGTTTTTTTGAGTTTGCATACAAGGTGTTCATTGCCTTCTTGTATGAACCCGTCCAGTTGATCAATGTGGATCTTTACCTCCAATACTCCATTCAAAAACATTGTCTTTACATCCATTTGGTGGATCTCTTGATCCATGGTTGTTCCTATTGCGATAATACATTTAATGATGATGAACTTGGCCATAAGAACAAAAGTTTTGTTGAAATCCATTTCGGCCATTTAAAAATATTCCTTTGGTACTAGCCGCGTCTTATACTTGACAATTTTATCCTATATTTTCCTTTTGGTGTATAACAACCATTTGCATCCTACACTCTTGTAATCCTTTGGAAGGTTGGTCAATTCCCATGTACTGTTGGTCATGAACGAATCATATTCCTCTTGCATTGGGGTCGCACATTTGCTCGCATCTTTGGATACCATATTGGCATGCTCTTTGTCGTGTTGGAATAAAATGTGATTTCTCCACCATATTGTAGGTGTATGAGCCCAAAATTTTGCCCACATGCATAATTAATCTAAGGGTAATGTTATTTTGACGTTGAAAATAAATTAAAAACCTAAGAAACATTCAATAGGCAAGAGGAACTTAAGTTAGTTAGAATTAAAATTAAGTTAAATAAAGTCAAATTAATAGGCAAGAAACAAAAAAAGGAAAAAAAAATCAAGCATTAAGCTCATTTTTTCTTCGGGCTGCCCCAAAGGTGTCAAGCAACGCGGAAAAAAAGGAGCGAGAAGGGAGGGGTCTTGGGAGCTTGGCAAGAGAGTCTCATTATGCAGGTGTAGAGAGAGACTTGCAAGAGTGTGCGGAAGCCCTACCGCGGTGTGGAAGGTTGCAGTGTAGTAACACTCTCGAAAGACTTTGGTGCAGAGAAGTGAAGATTCTTCTTGGGTGTACTGGGAGTGCGTCCTTAGACAAGTTTAACGGTGCTCAGTTGTGAAGAATAAGTGCATGTTTTGTAGAAGGAGAAAAGGCTAGGGTTAGGAGCGCCATCTCCATGAGGGCGGGCTGAATGCAAGGATGTGTAGGAAGGGATCTGGTTGGTCAAAGTAAGAAGGGTGACATAGGAGAAGAGGGAAGGAAAAAAAGGTAAAAAAAACAAAACAAAACAATGGGATGTACCAATGGAAACAGGAGAGGCGAGTTGATAAGAGATCGTGATGTCCGTGATTTTGGCCAGACAATTGCAATCGTGTATCGAGAGATGTGTAAAATCTCCGCAAGGAAGGGAACTTACAACAAGTAATCAACACTCAAGGTGCCAACGTGCAGTTCTCTGGAGAAAATCGAGAAGTGATAGGAAGAGAGGACGTTGGAAGAGAATGTGGGAGTCATCTGCTCCATGTGCCTTGCACAGAACCGCATGACATTGGGCTGCTCATCGGCATGCACAGCCCTAATTTTGTCGGAGGGTTGTAATGGAGGAGTATTAGAGTAAGAGGTAGACAAAGGATGGGGTAACAACTGCTCATGTGGTGCATCCTTCATTGCCGAGGAAACCGGATCTCTTTGGGGGCCACTGGTCTTTCATCATAGATTTCAGCGGCTACCACTACATGAGAAGGTCATCACAGATCTTTGATTCTTAACTATGCTCATGGCTCGATCAAATAGTCACATTTCTACAAGCTCTGTGCTACCATTGGATCGAGATGCATGGTACCCAACTGGACCTAAGTCAAACGAAAGAGACTGATATAGGCTGCAAATAGTCATACCACGGTTCTCTCCACTCGACGTCCTAGGAACCAGAGTGACGAGCATAGCCGAAGTAGCTACCTCTCTGGGAGGTGCTGAGAACTTCAACTCATTGGATTGGTAGTCTAGGATACAATGGTCGGGTTTGCATTTCTCAAGTAGAAGCTTGCACCTTCACAAATAAGGTTTGGTCTCCTTGTGGGAGCATACGAACACCAAAAGTTTCCGGATAAGCATTTTTAGTGCTTAATCCGGACTGTCCGGATGATCCGAGTATCGTCCAGGGACCCTGTGAAGTGTAGGATGGCAGTGACCCTCCTTTCCTGCCTGAAAGTTGACCACCGGACGAAATGACTTTCCGCTTACGGATGATCCTTTGGAAGTCTTTGTTTCCCGGACTTGCCTTCCAGATGAACCACTAAGACTAAGACTTACTCCTACTGATCTCTCCTCAATTCCAACCTTTCTAAATCCTACTTCCTATGGGGAGGTTCATCCAAGGAAGATGTCCCTTTATGGCCTCCTTCCGATATTCTCTCACAACCAATCCGGATCGGCCTAATCCGTCCTGGCAAATCACACAGAGAATCCAGAGGGTGTGCCGAAACTACAATGACGGACAAATCCGGCTCCGTCCAGGGGTCTTCTCATCCGGGATAACTGGACGACCCGTACCACTTTCCGGACTACCCCGCCCAGATACTGTGAGACCTCATCGATGGCTGGATGGCGTAAGTCCGAACCTATTCGCAAACCTTACCCAGTCCCTCACGGCGGTTTTCTCACATAGACGTTATGCAGGCATCTGGAACAGTGAGGCTTCACTCCCACTACATTCAGAAATGATACTCTCAATCTGGTAGTCGGACCTGATCCGGGCTTCCCCTCCCTTGTTTTATCCGTACTTCCTACTCATTCATTCTCTCTAGGGCTGCAACATTCTCCTAACAGTCCGTGCACAAAACAAATCAGGGCATGTAGAGGACTTAGAGTTTTATTGAGTAGGGAGCAACAAGGGAGAAGAGAACACTTCTCCAGCTCTTTATTCAGCCTAAATAGTGGCTGTAATCCCTAACTGAAGGTGGCGGCGAAGTTGGCCGCCCTCAAAAAATCCCTAACTGCGAGAAATCTGGAACTTCGCCTTTCGCGGAATTTCCGGATCTCGATCCGCTTTTTGCGCTGACAAAATTTGAATTACAAGTTTGCCAAAGTAAAAATCTGCCTATTCCTGTCTTTCTTAATTTGTTCTACCTACAACTGCACGCCTAACTCTAAATCAAATGATGCGATGTTTTTTCAAAGCCGTCCCATCTTTAAGTCGACTCACGGGCCCACTGATGGCGGAAGCACCTCCTCCGGGGGTCAAAAGTCATCGCTCCTGCAGCCGAGTAAAGACCTTCCTCATGTTTGGTGATGGAGTGACCTCCTCCTCGGAATCCTCCGTAGTTGATGCGCCTTCCCACGATCCGTCACCCGATTCGGAACGCACCGTAGCCAACACCTTCTTCTTTTTGCGTGAGCTCTGACGGGGCGAATGGTCACTTTCTGCCGTCCTCTCCCTGTTTCGGCCGCAAGAGGCTGAAGCCACCCGGCGCTCCCTAGCTGACATTCCCTGTGAGGGTGGGGGTACCCACCGGTCCATGATCATGCAATCCGGGGCAGGGGCCGGTGAGGACTGAGCCACAGGAACCTTACCGCGATCCGGAGTTTTCGCCGTTTCCGGTGTCCTTGTCCTTTCCGGAGTCTTCGCCCTTTCCGGTGTCCTGTCCTTTCCGGAGTCTTGGCCTTCTCTGGTATCCGGGATCGCTCCGACATCCTGGCTCGGCCCGGAGAGGGGCCATGTCCTGACCTGGTCGACCGTTCCGTGCTCTTCCTGCGAACCTGAGACGAGCGGGTCCGTTCAGGGACAGGGGTCTGTTTCGGATCCGGAACTCTTTCGAATTCCTGGGGCATGGGGGTTTCTGCTGGTTGACTGGGTCCAGCACCTGTTTGCGTTGCGGGAGTCAGTTCCACTTCACCTATGACTTCATAGAGGGTGGTCGTTGGCGATCCGGGTGGACCCGGATCGAGCATCCACCTGGGGGTTCCACGTGGTGGCAGGAGTTTCTGGATTTCTTTGAGTAATCCTTCATGGAGCGAGAGTATTTTACCAAAATCTAGAGAGTTTGCCGAGCTGAGGACGGATCCGCTGACTCCATCAACTGGTCATAGAGGTGCGCCTTATTGACAATCTCTCCCGGATGGCCCACTAATTCCCAGATTCGGTTCAGTACCACGGTCTGTTTTGCCTGGTATTTCCGGATTTCCTCGCTCTTTTGAGTGAGCTCCTGCGTCATTGCCACCACCTGCGCGGTGAACTGTGCCTTCTCTGTCTCGAGCGCCTCCAGCTTTGACCGATCCGTCACCCTGGCTACCTCCCGGAGGACATTCCCTGGACCACAGTTGCCCAACGCCCTGCTTACTCCGTGGGTGATGTGTTCCAGCTTCCAACTCTGGTTTTGGAGGTGGGCCCTAACCCGCTGGAAGGGAGTTTCCGGTAGCTCAAAGTTGGACAGGTCAATGTCCTTCCAGGGTTGCTCTCTACTGGGACCGGCCTTGTGGCGGGGTTGCGGAGTGGTCGCTCTCCTTGGTTCTGGAACGAGAGCGGATGGGGGTGGTTCGGGGACGACGGGGTCCTCTGATGATTCCTCCGTTCCGGCTTCCGTAATTTCGACTTCCGGACCCAACTTGTACACGACCTCATCCTCCGCAATGGTCAATGCGTCCTCCTCCGCTTCGTTGATGCACCCATACTACTGAAAGAGGTGGAGGATGTAGGGGGAGAGAAAGGAAGGTTTCTAGCCAATGTGGGGGATGGATTTCTCCACATACTCCTGAATGAGCCTTCCCCAATTGACTGGCCGGGCTCCGGATATTGCTCCGAATAGGGTGTTTGCCATAGTTATGCTGAGTCGTTTGGGTTTCTCCGGACTAAGGATGGGCAAAATGAACTCGATCACCCTCCGCTCTCTGGGGTTTCGACAATTTCCGGGGTGAAATCCATCCTTCGGGTCGTGCTCCCCTCGGAATTTTCCTACATACAGACTATCCTTGCGGCTAGCCCACCTTTCGCCCTTCCTTGGAGCAAATCCGTAAACTTTTGCCCATACCTCGGCCGTCCACTTCTCCGGATCCTGCCGAATGGTTCTAAACCATTGGTTTTCCCTCTCGAATAGAAATTCCCTCAATGTCGCCTCGTTTCGAAGATTCCAAGGTTTGGCGAGGAGCCCCTCACAGCCCATCCGGGTGAGATCCTTTATCAACTCCTTCAACTCAGACTTGTTCTTAGGGATGGCAGGTGTCACCAAAAATCCTCCACCCTTCGATTTCGTCCTAGCCCGAGTGGAAAAGTTTATAATGACATGTAGAGACTTCTCTCTTTGTAACCCAATATATAATTCCAATCTACCCTTGGAATATACACAACTTGATTAACACCACACTATGTAGTTTTACATTCCTTAATGTCGGGCAAGGTTATATCCTTAGCATTTTCTAATGTCCACCCGGCCGCTTTGGCCACGCATGCCTTCAAAGATATCCCTCTTGTGAATCGAGTCCTTGCCGTCGACTCCACACTACTACATGAGTTCTCGCTTATTGATTCCGTGCTATCACATGTCATCGTGGTTGATTCCGTATTGGTACATGACACTTCGCTTGTGGATTCTATGAGCACATAGGCTTTAAATACAAGTATTAAAAAATACTTATATACTTATCCTTGCCCTTCCTTCTCTAAGTTCTTCTTGATGTAAATTTCTATCAATGTCTTCCTACTAAACTTTAGAATAGTATAACTCCCACCCAACTTATGTTCTTCAAGTGAAATTTGGTACACTTGTTAAGTACCTTATCAAAAATCTTCACACCAAATTTTGGCACAAACAGAGTTCATATGCAAAAGTTATGCATGAAATTCTAACTTTAACTACTTAGTATGAATGCTGTGATAAAGCATCCGGTCATTAAAACTCTAATAACTTCCAACTCCTACGTCCAATCAATCTAAAATTTTGACACAAGATAGATATATAAGTTCAAAAGGTAGTGTCAAATTTTGGTATCCATATCTATAACCCTCTAAGAGATATATATTTTCAAACCTTGCTGCTTTGTTCCTAGACACCCTTCCCTTCAACTTTTAATAACTCTTTCATCCCAATGACTGAAGCTCTCAAATTTTTACCACAACTCCCATACTTTATAATAAACAATCTTTCAAATTTTCATACCCATTGAACACTCTGATCATCCATAATTGACAAATCTCTCACTATAAAGTTCTGCTCAAGTTCATAACTAATAAAACACTACAAGTAATGCACCTAGTACAATCTAGTCATTCTAAATGCCACAAGTTTAAACAAGTTTGAACTCTCTCACTTCAATATGAATCTCAATGCAACAAGTTGAAGTTTACAATCAAACTCCAAATTCCTTAAACCCAATCTACTTCTAACAAGAGGTCAATCCCTCTTCAAGGCTAAATAGCCTTGGCTCTTCTCCTAAGAACTAAGCACACACATGTGCTCCTATCTTACTTCCCACACACCCACACTTATAACCCGTGGGGTGCTTAAGGAGCACGAAGGAAAGAGAGGATGAGTGAGGGAAGAATGAGGGATTATATAGTGAGTTGAGAGGGAGAGAGGGCATGAGGTAAGGATAGGGTGAGAGGATTAGAGCCTCCAATCACAACCCCTTAACCTTCTCCTTCTAAGTAGGGACTCATCCCACCCACAAGGCTCTCGATAAGCCTTCGAAATCTCCTCCTACTTTGTAGGTTCTCATCTAATCTTCTAAGCCTTCCTCCCTCAAATGATCAACAAAGATCCTAATTCAAACATTTAACTAACCTTGGCTTTCTACCTACCACACTTTACCAAGGTATGTCCTCATACTACTTAAATCCACTTCACACAAGCCTAATGCTTCAAACTTAGCTTTCTTCAAGCTTCACTCTTTTTATATTTTTGTGAATAATCATAAATCAACAAAACACTACTTGTAATGTTTTACAAGTGTTAACAACACATGTGGACATCAATTTGGGCTCACATTATTGGCGACCATCTGGGACCGGCTCCTAGAATGTCTTGCTTGAAGTCAAGTGTCTTCATGTATGGAATTGCTTGCACCTACTTCCGGCCGTTCGTGTCGGGAAGCTTTGTCCATTGAGTGTCTCCAATTGTACCGAGTTGTTAGGAAAGGTATTCGCCACAATGTAAGGACCTAACCAAACCGCATCAAATTTGCCCGGAAAATCCTTTTTCTTCCCATCTTGGAGCATAACCAACATTCCTCGTTCTAATGCCCTCTTTTTGTGACGCTTGTCAAAGATAACCTTCCTTCGCCTTTGAATTGCTTCCATGTGTTGAGCGGCCTTCCGCCTCTTCTCATCCAACTCCTCTAGATCCCCGAGCCTATTTCTCAAAGACTCATTGTCGTTAAGGCGTGTCCCTATTGCAACCCTCAATGACTCCACCTCAAATTCAATAGGGAGTATAGCCTCAATACCGTAAACCAAAGAAAACGGAGTAGCTTGTGTTGTCACTTTGTAAGTCGTTCGATAAGCCCACAAAGCCGCGTTTAACTTGACGTCCCAATCTCTCTTTGAGTCGATGACCGTCTTGCGTAAAATGCCCACTAGAATCCCGTTCACCCGCTCCGTTTGACCATTAGTTTGAGGGTGATAGGGAGTAGTCTTCCTATGGTCGATCTTAAACCTCTGAGTCATCTTTGAAATGAGGTCATTAAGAAAATGTGTACCTCTATCACTAACTAGAATCTTTGGGACTCCAAACCTAGTAATGATATTTTCATACATAAATGTGGCGGCATGTGCGGCCGTGTCGGTTTTTACCGCCTTGGCTTCCGCCCATTTAGTCAAGTACTCGGTAGCTACAACAATGTATGCCATCCCTCTCGAAGAGTGGGGATGGATCTCCCCTACATAATCTATTCCCCATTTCTCAAAGGGAACTAGTGGTAATAAAATGTGCAATGGCATCTCCATCCTAAGGTCATTTCGAGCGTACCTTTGGCAAGCATCACACCTTCTAACATAGTGGTGTAAATCCTGAAACAATGTAGGCCAAAAGTAACCTGCTCTAAGGATTTTCTGGCCGGTAAGTTGACCAGAAAAATGCCCTCCACAAGCACTATCATGACAAGCCTCTAGAATATCCGGAACCTCTACTTGCGATACACATCTTCTCAAGATGGTGTCCGCTCCTCTCCTGAACAATCTATTGCCTATCACTGCAAAGTGCCTACTATTGACTCTAACCTTTCTTTTCTCCTCTTTCGTCCATTCGGTTGGTAATTGTTGAGTGGTCAAGAACTCTAGAATTCCGGCATACCAATCCGGTGTGGACGTGACTACAAACAATCTATCATCCATGAGGCTATCATCTATTGGCGTAGTGTCCATCTCCTCCGACAATCTAGACAAGTGGTCGGCTTGTAAATGCGTGCGGCCCGGTTTATATTCCACCGTGTAATCAAACTCTTCGAGTAACAAGACCCACCTAGCCAACCTTCCACTCAACTCCGGCTTGTTGACCAAATATTTAATGGCCATGTGATCCACAAAAAACACTACCGGATTACAAATAAGATAGTGCCTAAACTTCTTGACCGAAAATACCATGGCTAGACACTCTCTCTCCGTAGTGGAGTAATTCCTCTCCGCGGAAGTCAATTGCTTACTAGCATAAGCTACGGGTAGATCCTGCCCCTTCTCTCCCGTGGATTGACACAAGGCACTACCCACCGCTACGTTGCTAGCATCATAATACACATGAAAAGGCTTTTCCCAATCCGGGGGCCTTAAGACAGAATAAGTGCTCAATTTGGACCTTAACTCAACAAAGGCCTTTTGGCACTCATCCGTCCAAACAAATCTAACATCCTTCTTAAGCAAATGAGTGATAGGGACCGCTATCTTTGCAAAATCCGGAATCAACTCTCTATACCACCCCACATGTCCTAGCAACTAGAGATCCCCTTGGCATTTTTCGGAGTTTCCAACTCATCAATGACCGCGATCTTGTCCGGATCCGGTTCTCTCCCCTTTTCACTCACAACATAACCCAACAAAACTCCCCTTTGTACCCCTAAAAATGTCTTGTCCGGGTTTAATGCCAACCGCATTTGCCTACACCTAACCAAGGCCTCCCTCACACAATGCACATGCTCTTTAGTACTAGATTGGGTACTAAAATCATCAATATAAACCGTCATGGACTTGAAGAGCAAGTCGCTAAAGATATACATGACTAGTCGTTGGAATGTTGCCGGTGCGTTGCATAAACCAAATGGCATCACCACCCATATGAAAGTCCCCCAAGGTGTCGTAAATGCCGTCTTGTGCAAATCCGCGAGCGCTATGGCTACTTGGTTGTAGCCGGCGTATCCATCCATAAATGTGTACCTCTCATGACCCCCTACCTCCTCTAACAACAAGGTAATGAACGGCAAAGGAAAGTGATCCTTTTGCGTACAATCATTGAGCTTCCTATAGTCTACACAAACTCTAAGCTTCCCATTTTTCTTTTTCACTAACACCATAGGAGAAACCCAATCCGTAATCTCTACCGGCTTTATAAACCCAGCCTGCAACAACCTCTTTAATTCCGCCTTGACCAATAATTGCAATCTAGGGTTCATCCTTTTTTTTTGTCTCACCGGTTTTGAGCCCGGAACTAACGGAATACGATGCTCAACCATCTCTCTAGGAATCCCCTTGAGCTCATCGTATGACCAAGCAAAAGTATCACTAAACTCATCTATCAAATCACTATACTCCTTAATCTCCTTCTCATCGAGTTTAGAGCCCATCTTCATTGGTCTAACTTTCCCATCCTTCATTTTGACATCCACAAACTTCCAATCCTCTTCGACCACTCGTGTTTGCTCCTCGGTATCTCTATACCAATCGTTGGGTACATTAGGGTAGTCCTTGACATCATGACCCACGATAATGCCCGTAGAAGTAGTTTTAAAATGCAAAGCGGGCTCTAACTTTGAGAGTTCTAACATGGCCTCTTCATCTTGAGTCCCATCTACATGTACCAAACTCACATCACTCAACTCAATATCATCTAACCATGGAGTGAGTCCTCCCTTCACCCATTCTTCCTCCGTGAGAACCTCACACGGCTCTAAGGACAAATAATCCTCTCTAGACACCCTATCTTGGAGAATACAACTATGAGTCATCATCATGACGTCGCTAATGGACTCCGTGTATTGTCTTGACCAATGTATAAAATCTCCATCAACATCTTGATTGTAAAAATTAGGACCTAAGAACCCGCTAGAAGAATACATTTTAGCCTTCTCCTTGTCTTGAACAACTTCCACCAATGTATCCTCAAAATCCTCCTTAATTCCACCATTTTCCTCTTCATCCGACATTGGATCAATCTCATCCCTAACCCAACCACCTAAAGGTGCAATAGAGACCTTGACTCTATTATCTACGGGACCATAGGTGATAGAAGGTTTGTGTCCTCCCCAATCTACTACGGCGTTAGACATCCTTAACCAAGGTCGCCCTAACAAAATGGGGAATGCATCCTTATTGTCGTGCATTTTAATGACTTGGAAGGTCACAATGTATTCTTCACCTCCCGTGTTAAGCCGACAATCTTTGATAATCCCCACCGGAACCACGGGACTTTGATTGGCCATATTAATCATAAATGGCGACGGACCCGTCAAACTTAAGCCCAATTTCCGCATAGTGTGCTCGGGTAGAATATTGAGACTAATTCCATCATCCACCAAAACATGAGGAACCACCTTGTCCACTAATGTTACTTCAATCTCCACCGCCTTGACTTCCCGAGTTCTTCCTTGCATTTGGACCCTTGCCGACACTCCAGTCTTTGGCCTCTTGGCCCTCCTATTCACGGGCATCCCGTCCTTCAAAGTTTTCCTAGCTACCGGTGAAATTTCTAATAATTGGCCAAAGGTGATATCGGCCTTTAGTGAGCTAAGGTCGGCCCAAAGGTCGTATCCATCTACTCTATCGGCCTTAGGCCTTCTAACACTATCAAACTCCTCTACGGGAATGCCCGGACCTTCCCACTCTCCTACATCACCACCTTCTAAATCATGGATGACATTAGACCTCTCCCTCTCATTGGCAATTTCATTTTCTCTCTCTAATGCCTTAGTGGCCTTCCTAGCCTCTCTAGTTACATTCTCCAAATCCGAAAAATAAGGAATTTCCCCCAATGGATTTTCCTCCTCTTCCTCCTCCTCCTCTACTTCTAATGGTGCATTACCCCTCATTGCTCTAGTGATAACGGCTAATGCCGGAGCCTTATGCACAATTTCCTCCTTAAGACTTTTTAACTCGTATGAAATGGAGTTAGCATGTGGAAGACATGAACCTTGACCATTTGTGGACATTTCTAAATTTACCGGAACGGTAGAAGAATCCATAAATCGGACATCTTGAGATGTAGACGGTCCCATTTGTTTAGGTGATTGTGTAACTTGCCCCGAAAGATTCGTATTCCCATCATAATAGAAGTTAGAAGGTTTAAGGGTATTATTACCTTCATTTTGTGAACCCCTCGTATTCTCTTGATCCGGTTGGGTTGGGTTAGTTGGAGGGTTCGGTGCTCCACTTACCTTGTCCGGATGACGACATTGGTTAGAAGCGTGTGGCCCCCCACAATTATTACACACTTGACCTTGGTTTTCGGACCAACATTGCCCTATGACGTGGTATCTACCGCAAAGATGGTGAAAATCCCTTTTTTTTCGGTATTTTGGTTAGTTTGTCCACGTGGCGGAGGGCCCCGATTATTCCCTTGGTTTTGACTCGGACCCCTTAAGTTTTGTTGATGCCCATTATTGTTCGTTCGTTGATTGCGGTTCGGCCCGTTTCTACAAAATTGTAGTGTATGACCGTGTTGTTGACAATTAGTGCACCAAAATCCCGATGTGTGGTTTCCCGACTCTATTTGAGGTGGAGGACCGGGTTGTTGATTTTTGATCAACAATGCCATTTGGTCCGTTAGATTTTGAAATTGTTTTAACATTGTCTCTTGGAACCCTAGTTGAGTAGCACCTAGTCGTTGCTCTATCTCTTCAATTTGAGGGTCTACCCTAGGGGCCGGTAATGCTAACATGGTTGGGGGGGCCGTTACCTCTAAGGGAATTGAGGCCGCTTCAATGGCGACATATGGAGGGCGATTATGCGGCCTAATCGGGTCCATTCCCGTCTTAGGTAGGAGAGGGATGAATTGAGGGATCAACTCATCCTCTTTCCTCCATAGCCGTTCATAATCCCTCTCAATATGTTCCATATCCCTAGCGGCTACCTTAGCCTCGGCTAGGGTGCGAGGGTTCCTTTGTAATACACCCCTAATTGTAGTCGCTTTAACAAACCCTCTCATGAAAAATTGCATTAAAGTATCATCGTTGAATAAATCACCTACCCACCTTGCGCATACCCAATCAAATCTTCTAATGTATGCGGAAATCTCTTCATCTCTTCCTTGCCTCATTGTCATTAAGGCTCTAAAAGCCATACTTTGACCGACTTCGGGTCGAAACTCATTAAGGAACTCCCGTTGTAATTGGTCCCACGTTTGGAAGTGGCCCTCATCGTGGTCTCTATACCACTCATAGGCTTCCCCCTCTAAAGTCGTAGGGAACCAAACTAACCAATATTGTTGGTTTGTAATTAGTGAGTTAATTACCCTCTCAACGAACCTCTCCATATGTCTAGACGGGTCTTCATCTTTAGTCCCGTAGAACTTCGGGAGGTTCGAAGGTATGTCTAACGAAGGTAACCCTTGAGGTACGATTATTGGTAGGCCTCGCGGCCTAACCAATGGATCGATGGGGGGGATTGGTAATATGGGAGGTGGAATTCCACCTCCCCCTAAATCATCCATGGTGTTTCGTGGTCCTCCTTCACTAGATTCTCTAGAGCTTATACTACTCTCTTCTCTAGTCCTATAAGGTTCTTCCACTAATTCTTCACTCAATAGGGAAGGAATATCTCCTTCCTCTAGTCGAGTAGTGACCAGAGATACTTCTACCAATGGTTCACCCCTAAAGCCACCCTCTACACTAGTGCCTACCCTTTCTACCACTTCCTCTATATTAGAAGATCTTCGTTTAGTAACATTTTTCTTTAGTCCTAATGCTAACTTAGGTTTCTGGGACCTCGTGTATCCTTGCATCCATCATTCACCGTTCAACCCTCACATTGACCAACCAAAGCCTCACAAGTTCTCTCTTTAATATTTCCGCTTAGTTCGTGTGATCATTGTTTTGGAGGTGAGGAAATAGAGACATACAATTTTCAATGAACAATCCCAATAGGGGATGGAAAGCTCATGTTAGTTTCAGGGTTAGTGCGAGTATCACCTCGTCACACCCCCTTACGCTCAACACTTGCAACAAGACTCTTCGTGAGGGGCTGACCATTCTTGGGTACCGTGCTTGGAATCGAGGTTCACCCTTCGATTCCTTGCACTATACGTCAAAGTTTGGAATTACCCTCTCCGTTCGTCACGACAAAGACAATTACGAAAATCCTTTTTTAATTTAATATTCTTTCAATTGGAAGAGATTTTGCTTACCTCAAGCTCTCGCTTCCTCCTGTTTTGTTAGCTCTCTCCCCTCGATCGAATTGCTAAACATACAACACTCAAATAATTGTAATTTAAAAAAAACACTAAAACCCTCTAGTTTAAAAACTTTAAACTCTCACAACCGAGTGAGTATTTAAAGTTTGAGATCCTAATTCTTTAATTATCCCTCTACCTCTTAATTTTCTAGTGCGGGTCCTATTAAGGTGATCTTCGTTATGCCATCCCAAGAAGGTTTAGTAGGCGCACCTTTGCCGTGCTCCTTCCTCAAATTGAAATTGCATGAAATAAATACTAAATTCAAACCATACCTCTCATGAGCGCTCCGTCCTTTAATCGATCTTCACGTTTCGCCTCTCCTACCGCCTTTCAAGACTTCCATCGCCCGCTCTCCGAGCTCCAAGCTCCAAACTCGAAACTCCCGGCGGACGCACCATTTATGTCACCAAAAATCCTCCACCCTTCGATTTCGTCCTAGCCCGAGTGGAAAAGTTTATAATGACATGTAGAGACTTCTCTCTTTGTAACCCAATATATAATTCCAATCTACCCTTGAAATATACACAACTTGATTAACACCACACTATGTAGTTTTACATTCCTTAATGTCGGGCAAGGTTATATCCTTAGCCTTTTCTAATGTCCACCCGGCCGCTTTGGCCACGCATGCCTTCAAAGATATCCCTCTTGTGAATCTAAGTAGGGACTCATCCCATCCACAAGGCTCTCGATAAGCCTTCGAAATCTCCTCCTACTTTGTAGGCTCTCATCTAATCTCCTAAGCCTTCCTCCCTCAAATGATCAACAAAGATCCTAATTCAAACATTTAACTAACCTTGGCTTTCTACCTACCACACTTTACCAAGGTATGTCCTCATACTACTTAAATCCACTCCACACAAGCCTAATGCTTTAAACTTAGCTTTCTTCAAGCTTCACTCTTTTTATATTTTTGTGAATAATCATAAATCAACAAAACACTACTTGTAATGTTTTACAAGTGTTAACAACACATGTGGACATCAATTTGGGCTCACAGCAGGTGAAACATTTTTCAAGGGAATCGGGACCTGCTCAATCTCATCTTCCTCTCGTGCCTCCGTCATTTCGCTACGTTCCCTCAAGTTCTCAACTTACGCCAGATTCTCTCACCGGAACAAAAAAAAACTACGCGCTACCACAATGGAATCCCAACAATCCAACTGTTGGTGATTCGAAAAGCAGCTCACCACTCGTTCTCTCAACAATGCCGCTCGCGCAAATGGTGCGAAGGAGAGGCAGACTCCCTTAAATACCTTCTCTTTCACCGGGTCGGGTTGTGTAACCGTTTCCCCTAACCGTTCGTCTTCCGTTGTAACCGTTACCGGTCCGACCAATCCGGAACGGACGGTTTTCCAACGGCCGTTCTAGGTTAGGTTCCGGTTCGGTACAAGTATCCGTTTGAACCATTTTAATGCGTAAGGCGGATGTCCGGAGTCTTATTTCCTAAAATAGCTACCCTACCCTATATACTCCTCTCCTACTAACAATGTCTGGGTATCAACCGGATAATAATCCGGTTTGGATGCCATTCCGGACTTTAGTGAAATTTCCGGCTTCCACACTCCTAATCAAACAATCCGAATAAGTAGGGAGGGCATGGTGTCCAGAATTGTTGTTGTTGACAGAGTGCAGACTAAGATTCATGTCGATTGTTGGGATCAAGTTGAAGTGAAATTGCATGCTCGTGGCTTTCCTGAGCCTATGGGGAGACACCTCTTGCTTGTGTGCCCTTGTAATGTTCTGTAGGCATCAGCCTCGATAATACTAGGACAAGGAGGTTCCTCAGCAGTTTTGAGTAGCATTTTTATTGAAATGAGTGCGAAAGGGGGCGACCGAGAAATCATTAGTGCCGATAGTACTTTCTTATCTGCAGTTACGGATCAACTTACCAGGGAGCTAAATATGGCAATTCAAGCAAAGATGCACCGCACCTGGACCTTCAGTCCCTGTGTCACAGACTGGGTTTCGTTTTGATGGAGTAAGTTTGTTGATTGTTTGGTTGTTCCTTTGTCCCCACCTTCTTGATTTCTACTAGTCGACTGAATTCGGAGAGAAGAAGCCAGCGAACAAGGCATTTCCTAGAAACTGGGTTGCGGTGTGAATACGATGGTTCTTTCTGTGGGTTTTTTTTGTTTTGTCTCTCCTATGATTTAGGCTTTTGGTGCATGGTCACTTCGCAATGGAAAATGCTGCAAATTTGTAAAGGATGCAAGTGGGGGCGGGTGTCGTGTTGCATGTGATCGTAGGTTCAAAGATTGCATGCAGCAAAGGGTTCGGCTACTCTTGGCAGCATGAAGTGCGAGGCTGTATCGTACATGTGGTTGATTGCCCAGTGGGTCTAAAAACTGTGGGGCTGGAGAGGCGAGAAGGTGAGGTAGGTGGGCTTTGGCACTCACAATGCAGGAAGGATGACTTCGGCACAAGGATTTTGCTCTTGGCGTTGAAGCTGTCGTGGAGTAGCTACAATTACCCTCACCGAGCTCCAAAAACCTCTATTCAATGGTAAGACAAGGTGGCAAACCAGCAAAATTTGAGAATACTTGGGAATTCAGATTGAAGTATGTGGCAGCTGCAATAGGGGAATTGTTTGCTGGATTGAGTGGCACACTCGAGGATGTGCTCCTTGGGTGGACAGGGCAACCGTGGGGATAATCGCGAGGTTGTAGCCTTATGGCAGTAGGAAATAATGGAAATAATGCAGAGGAGAGGGTTGCATTCAGCTCAATGTGCAAGAGCAAGTATTAAGTTGAGGTATAATGGCTGGAATGGTAGGAGGGTGGTGAGCACAAGAAGGATTGGGGTTAGGTAATTAGGCCTAGACTTCTTGGAACATTGTAAGTACTTAAGCATGTGTAAGTGACACATGTGTTTATAAATGCTTGTGGGTTCTTAATAAAATGGTGTCATGGATACCATTCTACCCTCAATTGAATTGAATGGAAGCACATGTCACAATTAATTAGCTAGCATTTGTGAGAAGAAGATTTCCCATCCAGATTGGGACGCACTCAAGGGTGGGGAGGATTCTTGCTCACAACGTGGACGCAGCTCCCTCTTAGGATATTTTTTATCTTTGCCAAATCACTCGATGTGGACATCATTTTTTGCTGGTAGTTTGATTGTTTATTCATTTATAAATAAGTAATTTCCCATTTTTTCCTCATGTTCTTCACCATCATCACATGAATATGATTTGGAATATTCATCTACAACGACCACTGTAGGACCTTCATTTCTTCCATTTGGATGCATCTCTAAATGGTATTCTATGCTCATGCTATCCTCCATGAATACTATGTTTTTACTCTTTTATTATTATTTTAGTTTAAAAACACATATATATCCTTAGTTTGCTCAAAATAATCCAAAAACAAATATTTTGTGTCTTTTGCATTAAGCTTTACCATGATGTCATCCGGCACCATTGCGTAGGCAATGCATCCGAACACACGCATGTGTGCAATGCAAGGCCTCTTCCCGCTCCATGCTTCCTCGTTGGACATCGATTTTGTGTGTAAACCACATTGGCCTCCACTTCAGTCCAAAATGATTTATGGAGGTTTTGAGCATGAAGCACATTCTTTGCCATCTCCATAATGGTGCGATTTGCATGCTCCGCTATTTTGTTTTTGTTGAGGCCTATTCAAGGTGGACGTTTGCTTTTCAATGCCATGATCCTTCAAAAACCACTCGAATGCCTTAGAAATGTACTCCCCATTGTTGTTTGACCGAAATGCCTTAATTTTGTGGTTTGATTATGTTTTTATAAACGTCTTGATCTCCTTGAATTTCTCAAAACACTTTCCTTTGGATTTTGATACATACAACCACCCTTCTTCAAAATATTATTAATGAAGATCACAAAATATCTAATACCGCATATAGATGTGGTCCTCATAGGGCGACACACATCAGAATGCACAATCTCCAATGGTTTGATCACTCGCCTCCCCTGCGTTTGGAAATGCATCCCAATGTTGTATGCCTTTAATGTACTTTTTACAAAGCAACGAGGATGTGGGGCAAAACTTTTTGCCAAGGTTCATGCCATTCATTATATTTTAGAGCGTATAAATACCCTTCACGTTAAAATGACCAATGCAACGGTGCCAAAACTCGAGATTGCATCTCCCATTGGAGATTGAATCAAATTGGCCACATCCGATCCATGTGTAAAATTCATTTTGTACAAGTTGCTTTTGTATGGTGCAATTATAATGGCTTCACCATCCCAATTTTTTACAAAACATTCATCTAGGTTAAATTGCACTTTCAAACCATTTAACTCAAGTTTGCTTACCGAGAACAAATTGGCATGCAACTTGGGCATGTGGAACACATCTTTTATACAAATTCGGTTGATTTTACTTTTCACAATTGCTTCCACGATAATAGATCCCATTCCGATGGCTTCAACAACACTATCATCATCCAAATGCACATTGCATGGAATAATTACCTCATACATGTCAAATGCGGCCTTATGCAAAGTCATGTATTTGGTGGCTTTGATATCCATATCCATGTACACGCTCTTACAATATGTCCCATTATGCATTACAAATGTGTAGTCATCATTGTCCTTCGCATTCTTTGCATTTTTGCCATCCTTGATTTTTGCTTTGTAACAAAATTGCGCAATGTGGCCCGGTTTGCCACAATAAAAGCACAATTTTGCGCCTTGGTGTGAAAATGAATTGCCTTGTTTGCTTTGTCGTAAAACCATGGCGACATCTTTACTTTAGCTTTGACATCTCATACATCAAACGTGTCGTCACGTAGTCCATTATAAATTCCTTCATCGGCATTGTCTCCAAGATAGTGATCAAGTATTTGTACAATGCCGGCAAGCTCTCAAGCATGGTCACGTTTATGTTTTCGTCTCTCACAATACAAACAAACAAGTTGATCCGCAAATGCCTTGACTTTGTTGATGTGGTCTAACAAGGTGTCACCTTTTTGTATCTTACATGTGAAATATTTGCAGCAAATGAAACGGATGTTGGACAAACTCTTCATCTCATGAATGTTGCAAAGGATCTTCCACGCCTCCACGGGTCTTGTGCAATTTTTTATGTGCGCAAGTTGGTTGTCTGCCAAATTGAGGCCGATAATAGATATGGCGTTCTTGACGCGCTTTTAGGACTCCTTCAACATTTTGGGATCCACATTGAAAGGTAAAGCTTCTTTGGATCTGTTCACAATGTCTCAAAGATCTATGGATGCCAACAACATTTTGACTTTGAACTTCCAAAGGTTGAAGTTTCCTCCATTGAGATTGTTAATGATTATAGCCGCCTCACACTCAAATGATGTCATCATACGTTCTGATATATTATTAAAACACTTAAACTAACCCTTTTTGTTTTACAATCAATCCAATCCAAACTAAAAGATAACCTCTTACACTCAAAATATGTGTTTGCACCTTAATGTAGTCGAAACATGTCTATATGCTTTCAAATGGATCTTTTGGTTTTTAAAATGTTAGATCTTCTACACCTCAAGTTAGATCTTCTACTACTCATGAAAGATCTTAAGACACTCATATCATTCAAATAAGATCTCCTTCATTTCAAATGTCTCAAGTCAGATCTTTTAGATTTCAAAAAAATTCCTAAGACACTCAAATCACTCAAATAAGATCTTCTTCACCTCAAATACCTTACATTCTCAAATACCTCAAGTTAGATCTTCTACATCTGAAGAAAGTTCTTAAGACACTCAAATCATTCAAATAAGATCTTCTTCATTTCAAATGCCTTACACTCTTAAATGCCTCAAGTTAGATATTCTACACCTCAAGAAAGTTCTTAAGATACTCAAAGCACTCAAATAGACCTTTGAGCTCTCAAAACACTCAGATCAAATGCTTTGAAGTCTAAACACCTCCATACCTCTCAAATAAACTTTTCAGCACTCAAGAAACTCAAGTCACATGCTCTTGCATCAAACATACATTCAAGCAAAAACAAAAAAACAAAAAAATACTTATAACAACCAAATTCACCTTCAGACACCTCCAACGCTCTGAAGCTCCAAAGCGCCAACCCCTCAAGATCCATTCCGCAACCTCAAAGCAATCAAATCTGTAAGCATTTTACTTGCATGATGGGCCCATAATTTATTGGATATCAATAGGACTAGAGATGATATTGCACAAGCATATACACATACACAAAGGCACATGAATAATGTTTGGAGTAAGATGCTCTCATGCTCTCTTTGCTTTGTTATTATTATTATTTTTTCTTTGGTTCATACAAACAATATAGGAGAATTCTTATCATTCTTTGGACTAGAGTTGTAGCCTTATTCTAACCTTATTGTTTCTCATGCCTCTTCCATTACGATTTTATTGACTACAAGCAATCTAATGTTCTTCCTTCTACAACATGAAGATGTACTTGGAATAGAATATATTAACATCAAGGATTGTGCATTGGAAAGGTCCGAGCTATTTGAGTTTACCAAAGAGAAATTTGACCTACCATTGGATGTTGATTGTGACTTTCATCAACTTCACAAAAAAAATCTCCATTCCTCGCCCTCACACATGGGCAACTCATCTATATATAGAGGGGTCGTTTAGTTTTGTAAAACATGGTGTGGCTCATACTACATCCATGTTAGAGATTGATTGTCTTGCCTCCAAATGGCACATTAAAAGATTTCCATCCAATTAAGCCAAACAATATTGGGCAATGTAGACCATCATAGGGACTTTGTGCAGTGCCAAATAAAGAACTAGCCAACATGGAAAACCTGCTCCAACTTACGAAGGGCTTGAGAAAGAATTTTGTTCGACCAACAATGTGGAATATAAATTCTAGTTTTGATTTGAAGACACTATGTGTTGTATGTGTTGGTTTGGCCTACAATGTCCACCAGCACTAACAATGGATCACAAGAACAAATAGGAAAGCACCAAACTCATGGGCGATTACCATGTGGTTGGGGTTACTGCCATTCTATACCCAAGCTTTTGAATGATAATCAACATCATCTCCAAGAAAAATATCATTTACTATGCCACTTTGGCGACATCCCGTATTGCACGTGCCCAGATTTTCTTCCTATGCATTTGAAAGAAAGTCAATGGGTGCACTGCAACGTGAATTATTAGAGTGACAAGTACATTCATGCACCTACATATATCTACAAAGAGGTCATGTAATTACTTGAACTCATTGGTGTTATAGAATGTGAGTATTGTTGCAAGTGTTGTGTTGAACCGCATGTTTAAAAATGTTAATGAATCACCATTTTTGGTTTTAGATCACTTTAATAAAATTTGGCAAAAGATTGAAAGCATATTAAATGATCTATGGTAATAAGTCCCCTTCACTCTTGCTTCACCATCAAAATGAATGCAATTTACAATTGAAAAATTACAATTAATATAATAATAATTTAGATTGTGAACCTTAAATCCGTGCATATTTATTATATTTGGATTCATTGTTCATGTGTCACCATTCATTGTTGATGCGCGGTGTGGGTCGTTCCTTTGTAAATTAGCTAAGAGGACTCACGATGCGACATCCAGGGATGTGCAAATGGACGTGACGCGGCCTTTTTGCGTCACGTCGCGTCAAAAATGACGTGACGCCGTCACGTCACGTCACGTCGGGGAGTGACGCGCACTGACGTGGTAAAAAAAAGTTACTGTACCAATTTTTTGTAACTTTTTTTTTACTTTTTTGGACGACTGCTCTAGTCGACTACTACGAGCAGTCGACTTCAGAAGAAAAAAATTAAAAAAATCTATTAAAAAATATGAACCGTTAGATGTTCTTGGATTAAAGATCTAACGGTCCATGATTTTTTTTAGAATTTTTTGATTTTTTTTTTAGGTTTTCCTTGAATTCGACTGCTTTTAGCAGTCTACTGGTCTTGGTCGACTGCAAAAGTAATTTTTTGCAGTCGACTGCAAAGTAATTTTTTGCAGTCGACTGCAAAGTCGACTGCTATTAGCAGTCGACTTAGCAAACGACTGCAAACAGCAGTCGACTGCAAAAAAAAAATTAAAAAATTCCAAAAAAAATTCTGGACCGTCAGATCTTCTTGGCAAGAAGATCTGACGGTCCAGAATTTTTTTAATTTTTTTTAATTTTTTTGCAGTCGACTGCTAAGTCGACTGCAAATAGTAGTCGAATTAGCAATCGACTGCCAGAAAAAATTAAAAAATTCCAAAAAAAATTCTGGACCGTCAGATCTTCTTGCCAAGAAGATCTGACGGTCCAGAATTTTTTTTGGAATTTTTTAATTTTTTTTTTGCAGTCGACTGCTAGGTCGACTGCTAGGTCGACTGCTATCTGCAATCGACTTAGCAGTCGACCAAGGGGTTGACCAAGGGGTTGACCGCGTCAGTTTACCCCTAGGGTAACTGCCGGATTTACCCCCCCGCGGACGTGACGTTTTCAGGTCTGCCGTCATGTCGCTGTCACAGGACGTGACGCGACGTGACGCGACGTGACGTGTAATCCCTGGCGACATCACGTAAATTTATATTCGCTTGAGAACTACTGTGCCTCATTAATATGCTTGGTCTTAAATTTAGTAACCTCTCTTTTCCTTATGATTTGAATATAATTAATTAGAATTAAACGATCTCATCCTCAATTCTTTTCACTCTCAATGTAAGAAAACGACTAAGGTAGAGAGGGTTCAAGAGGCGTATCAATATCCATCCATATCATTAAAAATATATCTTTTATATATATATGTATATATAAATAATATAATAATAATATTTGATAGCAATAGGATCCTTCAATAATTTATATAAGTTTCCGAAAATAGTTAAAACTTGTAGTTATAAGATCCATAGTTCATAAACTTCAATTGCATTCATTAATATTCTTTTAATATCATTATAAGTATGTTGTTTTTATGACTTATAATAGTAATGAGAAAGGTTGCATGTTCTTGAGTCTTTCTTTTTTTAGCTCAAATGTTATTACTTATCATATAATATTATGATATTAATTGTATCAAGTATGCATGTGTTAATATATGTCAATCTCACTTATACTTAATTACATATCACCATAACACATAGCCAAACAACATATACATTTTTTTTTGTTTATAATGATATATTTTTTATGCAAAGTGTTTCTTGATGACGAGAATAATTCCATTAACACTTCAAAATCTTTGAATGCTTGACATCACTTTTATATTATTCTTTTGAGTGTTTGCTCAAGAAAGAAATCTTCTCCAATTGGTTAATCTTTCAACTTGTAATGACATCCAACAACTCACAAAGAATCTTTAAGAGAAAAAAATTCCAATTTGAATAATCAATCGTTGTAAGTAGTTTATCAAAGTTCCAATTACCAAGTCAAATTCTCATACATATAGATATTAATCAATCTTATAATAATGAGTTCCACTTTTAAGAAATATCACATGCTCAATCTTCTCACTCCTTTTTGAGGAGTTACTTAATTCTCGCTTAATCACTCACTCGAACATAATTTCATATTAAGAGATAGCTTGCTCTTGATCACTCAATTTGTCCTTCAAGCGTTGAGGTTTAATCTCAACATCTCTCAAAATTCCATTAATCCTTCAAATCTTCTTGAGTCTTTGTCTCTCAACCTCACGCTATTTATTTGAGTTCTTGCTCGAAAGAGTCTACTCTCCTCTTGGTTTTCCAATCCTTAAGTCACACAAGTACCGCTTAGCAACTTGTAAGTTCAATTGAAAGAGAAAGAGAGATCACACATATTTGTGGAAAAGATAAGTATATTGCAATAGTGCTCCGGGAGGAGAGGTACAAAATAAACTCAAGTGTTTTTTACACTCAAATGTAAAATAACTTCGTTATGGTGAAATGAGGTGTAAGTCCCTAAAAACTCTTTGTTTTATATAGTATTTTCTTACTAACCAAAAATTATATTTAAAGTGGTTGTGAATTCCACTTCCCTAAATATCTACCTATCTATGACGTTTGTAGATAGTACTTATCACAAACGGTTATAACCGTTATATCACTCTAATGTTCGTATCTTTAAGATTTCACTATATCCTTGCTGTGGCTACATTATAAATCATTCTTTGAGAATCAATCAATTCTTACATAATTGATTGATCCAAATCAAGATGATTTTGTACTAGTATAATTATACTAATGGAATGTAAAACTTAGTCCTATATACCTCATAAGTCCTTCATAATATGTCATTTTACATTAATGTAATTGTCCTTAACAAAATCCTAAGATCCCCTTTACTAAACGTTGGTGGCTCCTACCAAATGATCAAACAAATCACCTATGCAAAGTAAAAGATGGTAAGTTTTTACCGTTTTCACATAAAACGCTCAATAATTCATTACCATTTGTAATCAACCATCTTTTTTGTGCATGACCAACATGGGAAATTAGTAGAGAGATAGGCTAAGCTCAATCCATATTTTATCCAAATAATCCTTAATCCACCTTTTAGCCTTTTGAATCTCTAAATGACCAAACCTAAAGATTGGCCTAAGAGGCATTTTGCTTCCATTCTTTAAAAGGATTGTATGAACAATCTCTCTCTCATGAAGAAATCTGTTGGAGAGAGGTTCAAAAACTTCTTGGAACATTTTTCATGGGATTGTATAAGAAACTTCATTCCAAAGTTTCCAGTACATTGAAAGGTTGTATCTTCAACAAATTGCATCATAATTGCACGCACTAGATTTTGGGTGTATATTGTCAAAAATTGCTCGCCTATACTCGCCTTTAACACGCCTAAATTTTTGTCTTAGTTTCAAAAATTGCTTTGTAGCAGACTATATGCTAACCTACTGTTAGATTTCCATGTTCCCAAAGTTGAAGACTATTGGCTTGGTTAGAAGACTTTCTACAATGCATTCTATGAGACTTTGAATGCTCACATGGATGCTTTCAAAACTAGAATCTGTGTTAGTCCTCCACTTCAAACTTGTTACCAAACTTTATTTTATTTTGCATAAAACAACCCACAATGCCCATTGTGCACAAATTAGTTTTTCATTCACATGGACAATCTTGATGCCAATAATAAAGCCATTTTAACAACCATTACTCACGCTACAACAAAGTTACTATTGAGCGTCATGCTAGATACATTAATTCATGGCGTCAACAACCTATGATTTCCTCACTAATTCCTTTAATTCAAAGATTATGTGCACAAACAACTCTAATTCCAATTCAAATTTCTACATGCACACTATAACACCAACAAGTTTTTTGGCCATAAATTGTGGTAATTGGATATTGTACTCATCATTTTTGCTTGAACCAAAGTTTTTTGGCCTTCATAGTGGTCTCCCTCCCTCTCCAACACTTTGTGGGATGGTCTAGCTTCACCCGTTCTAATGCCTCCTAATCCCCCTTGGAATCCTATTTTATTGCCACCTTGGTGTGGAGAACGAGCATGTGGCACAACTCTTCCCTTTGATGATCCCTTGAGCATCCCTCTACAAACTCCACAAAGAAAAGGCCAAAGATGTGTGACCAATACAATACACATACATGTCATCACAACAAGAAATTGGGGCAAATATCAAATCATTTGCAATAAATAAAATCATGACATTTGAAAAGCAAGATGTAGGGAATGATTAAAAACTAAATGTATTTAATGGGATTAAACAACATAATTCAAAGACCACACCCATAGATACACTAAGGAATTAGTCTTTTGAATACAATAGATAACAATCACAACCTGCCCTACGTGTTTGAAATGTCAATGGAGAGTGGAATTTTTTTTATGTGACAGTTTGTGCAGCTCTTTATTTGTCTTTGGCTATAGCCTTTGCAATATCTTCCTTTTTTTCCTCTCATCACATCCATGGCCTTGAAAATATTGAGCCTATGGTTGTAAACTTATATTTTTGTATTGGAATGCACAATGAATTGGCCATCCATATTTAACGACACCCTCCTAAACTGTTGGACAAGGATTGTACGTGGAATATGATGGCGACTGCAAAACCAAATGTCTTACACTTCTTTGGAGCACTAAACATTGGTTGAGCTTGTAGAAAACAACCTTGAGGATGCACATATCCAACGAAGAAATTTTGGATGGATGACCTTCATTTGAGAGCGGAGCAACTTGGAGACATGGACCACATGATGACATGAAGTGGGCAAGAAATGTGGAGAGGTTTGGGATGGGTTTTTGTTATGACCAGGCACGCAATGCTACATATGGAAACCAATAAGAGAAAACTTGTAGGGGAAAATAATTCCAACCTTCATTTTGGGGAGGTTAGTGTGCACAAAGCCGACAATACGCATGGGCAAGGGTGGCACAACTAGGACATCAATGGGAACAACTAGGATGATGAGAAGTTTTTGAACGACGAGAACTTTGGAGATTGTGGGGATGTTGGAAACTATGAGGACATTAAAAGGGGTTGGCCCATGCAAATGCATTTGTTCAATCTTGGGCACTAGGGGCAAAATCTTTAGACAATGAGATGTCCATGCTATGAATGCACACACACTTCTTGTTGAGGAAGGGAGATGGGGACAAAGTGTAGGCGTGACCTACAACTTTGGTGGGGGTGTCCACAACTCCGCTCTCAACCCCCAGATCTCTATTGCCATGGAAAGTAGTGTTGGGAGACAATGGAGATGTGGACAAGTCATTAACTAACATGTGTGCCATATTTGGTGGAGCTAGGGGATCTAGTTATGTAGAAAAAACCATGCAAAAAAAAGAAAATCATTAGATATGCACATAAGATACATGAGGATGCACAAAGAAGGTCAATGTTCAAACTAGTTTATGAAGCCAAACAAACTTTAAGATGGGCTTTATATGCATCATTACGCATGTTGAAATGTCTATTGCTAATTGGATGGGATAGGACAAAATTGGGAAAATTATCGAGGTGGTTCATGAGCTTCCTAATGGTGGAAACCAACTCGGCATCTACAAAGGTGTTTTTCATGTTATATTGCAAAAGGAAAGGAAGATGACGTTGTTTGGGGGGTTCCAAAATGCTCTTGGCATGGCTATTGTTGACAAAGAGCATGTTGAGAGGGTTGGACCACCATTTGGCAGGAATGTCATGCAACGTGGAAATGGGGACCCAAAGCTTGGACTTGAAGACTTTGAGGAAATGCTGCCCAAAAACCCCCCCCACCTCACCCGCCTTTGGGACTAGCCTACCCCTTTCATGAAGGAGTTCAATGCAATTTTTTTGCTTGAGGATCAAATAAGGGGAGGGTAAGATTGCGGAGACAATGGGTTTGGTGTTCTCCAACATCATGGAACTCCACATTGTCACTTGAATTGAATCTTGGATTATGCAAAGGAATCGATATAAATTGGGAAAATTTCAAAAAACCTTATGGTTATTGAAATTTCACATATTGGGGGCTATAGAAATGGACATTGGGAACAATTTTGATTTGTTTAAAGTGGCACAAAATCCTTTTGAGGTCACAAACAATGAATAGTTTATGGAGGGGCTCGGGTGTTGGTGTTGAGAAGGTGCAAGATAAACATTTTTTCTTGGAACATGTTACAATGAAAAAAATAACAAGCATGGAGAAAATGAATACGATTGAAAGTGCAACAAATTTTTTTGACAAGAATGCAGGAGTTAGACAACAACATCAACATGTGAGGACATGCAAAGATGAAAGCATCACATGCACAAAAAGGTTCTCATGTGAGAGCAAATGCTTTGGCCTTTTTTTTATGAATGAGCACTTATGATTGTAAGATAAAGAGGCGGTGCCCTATCAATCGCAAATGCTTGTCCATGAAAAGGGCCATAGGCAAAGGGCCAAGCTTATATGAATGAACGTTCATGTAAGGTTAATGGAACAAAAGGTGACACTTAATATCAAGGCTTTGATCTTTGCCATGTATGCGAGACTCATTCAAACCGGTATACCATTTACAACCGCTTGTTTGTACATGAAATGGAAGCAAAACTGCAATTTCAACATAAAATTTGTTTGTAAATGAATGTAGGCTATACAAACATTTGAAAAATGGAGTACATGGGTCGGAATATTGGATGGAAGAATGTTTCATATTATATATAGATATATTTTGGGAATTGTGCAATTTAAAAGGGTGAAGGTAGTCGTAATTATCAAAGCAACAAGTACACCAAAAAAATGTTATAAATGCGTGTGCATGATTGTAATGGGCATTCTCAAAGATGAGTTACCTCATCAAAGCAAGGATGGACCTTGTTTTTGGATCGAATAGTCATTCCATGATAAATAATTAATGAACATGTGTTAATAACATTTTTGTCAACAAACGCCTCCACTACTATCTTTGTGTTCATGAAATTGTCATGCACCTTGCGCTTGAGATGCATGGGTCTTTAGGATGGCTTTAGTCTTGCTAGTAGTTCCCCCCCCCCCGCTCCAAAGTTTTTGATATTTACACCTTCAACACCTACAGAGGCTCTGGTCTCTTTGACCTCCATCATATCGATACCTTCTTGGTCATTTAGGTTTCCCTACATATCTTTCATAGTGTTATTGGGTCATCCAATATTATGGCCTAGCCCAACTACGCCCTTGGGGCAAATGTAGATGTGTTTGTCTCGGCTGTATGTCCTACCGTTAATGATGGAAGGTCAAAGACCATTGGACATGAGGATTCATGAATGTGCATTTGTAAATCTTGGTCTTCCTCTATAGCCGCAAAGACATAATCATGGGATGGAAAAATTGGAGTCAACAAAGGAGTTGTAGCGAGTGTGGGGTGGATGTCCTAGAGTAAAAAGGAACTAGAGTATGGCCCATGTGTAAGGAATGGGTCAAAGGATACGCTTTTGGGGTGTATGCTCCAAGGGTGTGCTGGTTGAATACGCCGTGTTAAACCTTGCATTCTACTCAGCACCGCCAGTATGAGCTCGGCATGCACGTTTGAAACCCTAAACTCTTTGTGAATGATTGAGCATCTTTCTAACATTATCCTCAATCGTTGTTGCCATCTTTTCCTTCATTTTCTACTTGAACTTAGAATTGAGCTCTAAGACAAACATCGCCTCCTCTTTGAACCTTTTGTTATTTTTCAAATTCAGCCCGAGTTGGGCCCTAATGTCCATGTCCTTTTTGTCTTTGTTGGAGACATCCATGGTTGGTCCCACATGTGATTCATTATGGGGGTTTTCTTCAATGTCCTTTTTGTATGGCAGAAGCATTATAGGGAAGGATGGGCATGATAGTCAAGGTCGTTGAGGGGTTCCATTTTGGAGACGACAAGCTTGGTTGTGGAAGATTAAAGGTTAAAAAACCACCTGAAGTCCCTTGCGGCTCAAAGGTGGAGGTTCTCGCGGGAAGGACATCTTGAGTCATGCCCATTAAAGACCTTGTGTAGCCACCCGGAATACCTAGAGGTTGATGACCCAACCCTAGTGGAGGCAAAATTATGAATGGGATTATAGTGAGAATTTTCAATGCCCAACTCATGAACCCTTGTCTTGTTCATAGGTGGATTGCGCATCGCCATATGTTTTTAATTGAGGTTTCGGCTCATCTATGGTTAGATTGAAAATGTCATTCATGTCCATTGTAGATGCATTGTCCTTGTGAACCTAATACTCGTCATGATCAATGACTTCAATGAAGATGTTTATGGTCATGCTAAAAATTTGCAGTAGAAAACCAAGTAATGTGTTAGATTGATATATGAACATGTGGTCATAAAAATCATTGAGCTCCACACAATTAAGATTGGTGTTATATGAATGAGCGTTCATAAACCACTTGCATACGGGATATATTTAAGAAGGTTTGTTAATAAATCACCCCATGTTATTCTTAATGTGAAAAATGTTGAAGACTTTCTACCATCATAGTGCCATTGGCCGATACAATGCCCCTCAGGACTAAGACATTGATGTTATGAGAGAAAGTTGCTCAAATGGTCATGCCAATGGGCATAAAATGGGAGAACATATTGATGGACATCAATGAAGTGCACAAAAAACAAGATGTGGTCCCATTTCTTTGTCCAAATTGAGTGTGATAAAAAATCAACATGTTACGGAATCATCAACTTGTGAAAAATATAAAGGTTTTTGAGACACACATCCTATAAGCATTGAATCCCATATTAAACACCAAACAAAATACATTGAACAACTAGGAGGTGCACCATCAAGATTATTACAAGAATTGTACACTATCCATAATGAAGCTCACGGAAGTTCCCATAGTCATCTATGACAAGATGGACCATGCTAAGATTGCATATCCTTGTTAGAATGTACAATAAAAACCACAAACAATCTATTCAAACTACATGTCATTGTCATAGGTTCACAAAAAATCCCACATCATTATTTATGGGATATGAGATGTGGGTTCGGTATACATGAAAATGTCCAATGTCATCCATCCACTTTGTTTTGATGTCTAATTTATGTTGTTCATGCACATTATGTTATTGCTAATATGATCGCATATGGCCAAATGACCAATAATTAGGATTCAAATAAACCACTAGAAGATCACAACAGGAAGAAGCCTTAAGGAAAGCTCCAACACTAGCATCAATAAAGGCAAGAGAACAATAGCAAAGGGCAAGAGATAAATAATAAACAGCTTGTAATCAATAGTAGCAACAACTTAGAAAAAACAACTACCATGACCATCGCCATAGCCAAACGGCCAGTAGCAAAAGATGGAGTCCCGAGGGCGAGGCAATAGTTGGAAACAATTCCTCGTTCGAAACCAAAAAACGAAATTGGGAATGTGGGGGAACAGTACCGTGGGATTAAGATGCAAGGAAATTGCATCGTTTTAAGGCATATGGGCCATGGTATTAGGGTAGCAAATCCACGGCAACATGGGTAGGAAAAAAAATATTAATGGGGAGATTTTAATATAACCATCTTGAATAACAAATTATGGAAACAAATCATTTTGAAAAAAATTATGTGGATGAATTTAATACCTTAAGAAATTTGGCCAACTCAACCATTTTGAAGCCACCGCACTTATACTTAGAGGTTTGGAAATTATTAATTATGTTTAGTAAAACACATTGGTAATCTTACACTTATACAATATTTGGAATATGTAACCATCATCTGGATGGAAATAAAGCCTTAGGATTATGTACATCCAATAGGCATAACAGTTAAAATTGTTTGAACAAGTATGATAGATAGGTTAAGATCTAAACCAAAAGAAAATAGTTATTACATGAAGTGTAAGTTTTAATTGAAGGAAATAAAATTATATATAGGGAGATGTTTTTGGAAAATATATGTTTATTTTATAACAACAAATTTATCTTAAGATTGAATATCAAACACTTTGTTGACCTAATTCAAAAGATTCGGCGACAACAAAATAAATGCAACCAAGAGCGTTAATGTAGTGGCCACTAGCAGATAAAAATTGCGCATTGAGGACGACTGTAGAAGGTAGCCAAGGGTAGCGAGAGAGAGAACCACATCTATACCAAGAGCCAAGGGGAGGGAAAGATTTTTAAAAGAGGCACCATGTCGTTGCTTTTGCTAGCTCGTTTTAACTTATTTTCACTATTTTGCAATTCTAGCAAGTGTCATGAGGGCTAGTCCTGCACATCCCACACACGTGCATGACGTTGGTGTAAAACTTTTGGACAACCCCCTCCAAGGAAGCCTATACGTGCCACACAAGTCCTTCAGTAAGAGTGGCATGCACTTGCAGGTGCCCAAGCCGAACCCGGATGGTAGGTGTATAAGATGAGTGCTTAGATTTTGGAGGGGGATTGAATTTGCGTTGTAGCACCTCCGAAGGTTGGGTCTTAGTTTTGACTATTGTGGCTCAAAAACCCACTAATCATTTTCATACCTAGTTCTAACCTAGACCTATGACCTAGTCTAACTACAAATGCACCAGCCTTGGAACCAAGGCAATCCTAACTTATAGATTGAGATGGCTCTGATACACACCAATCGGGTGTGACTCATACCAACCAAAGCTCAGTGGATGGAATAACGACGGTTCAATCAACCGTTCAATCCCTTCTTACTTCTTTATTTAGTTGTGTTTAGATTTCCTAAGCGAGGGGACTTAGCTTAAATCCCACCTTTATACAACTTCCTTCTTACTTAGTAAATTTTTTACACATCCTATCTTATTACATTCGTGCATTAAGAATCACCCCTCACCTGGTTGATGCATCCTTTAGCTCGGAACCTTCTAGGGCCTCGTGCACGTCATTTGAAGGCACGGGGGGTGCACCTACACTTGCTTTATGTATACACGTGCAAGAACCCCCTATTTAATGGGGGGTATTTACCTTCCTTCGTTGAATATTTTCCACCCTATAAGTAGCTAAATTTCTACTGGACGGTATTTTCTAACACCCTATCATTATATATAAATTATAGAGTCACATAATAATAATCACCCTATCTTATTTATAAGTAGTAGAAATTTTGTGTGAACAATTTGCACATACATTACCCATATAGTGCACTATGCAATGGCAAATGCCAATTTGGGATGGATTTCAAAGAACATAGATGTAGTTGTCTTAAGTGTTCATATAGAGGCCACAAAATATTAGTGTTGAGAAAGTGTTAGCAATTCCAAGAGACAGTTTGACTCACCAACACCACCAAAAAAGGCCGGAATTAGTCCTTCGGTCACCATTTTCCAACGACAAGAACAAGAGCAAGCACATGAGCACATGAGCAAGCACAAGAGTGAACACAATGAGCACAAGAACAAGCACAACGAGCACATAAGTGAGCACAGTGAGCAAGAAACCCTAAACTGAAGCAGAGCAACCGACTAGAGAGAAAACAAAAACCTAAGGATGGTACTTCCATCCAAAGGTGACCGTTTCAAGAAATCCATACACATGTTCACATACAATTTGCCTATTTCTCATCCAATGCCACTAATGGCATATGTTTTATGTTGCACCTATAAATTTTAAAAAACTAAATTTTATTTTATTTATGCTACTTTACATCTAAATAATAATAAATACCACAACTTAAAACACACTATACATTATATATAATTCCCAAATTCAGATTTAGAGGACGCTATTGTATATCTAAAAAAATGTAAAAATTATGTGTCTTGAATAAAATCCACCCTACATTTTCTCGCACGTGGTTTTCTACATTTTCGCCACTGCACCCCCCGTGTTTGAAGGTTGAGTGACAACTCAAATCTTTCGGACTTTAACAATCCGAAGGGTAGTATCACTCTACTGAGTTAAATTTCCGATTTGGGTTTTCCTGCCAATAAAAATTCATCATATGTTTGGTGATTTTTATCGTTAAGTGTGTTAAACTGGATGGACCATAAAATTAAATTTAATGAGATTAGAATGACAGACGACCTATAGGTTCAACATGTTGCATAATTTTCAAGAATTGGGGCCATAACTCCCAATTCATAGGGCCAACAACACAATAATAGATTTGTGAGACATTAATTCCATTTTTTTATCAATAACATATACAGTAGTCATGCCGGTGATTAATCCGACTTCATTGTATATGAAAATTTTCTAATAATCAAAGCTACTACCACGAAACATACCAAAGTGCCCCGAGAATAACAGAGTTAGGTACCCCCCTTGGCGGTCAAGTGGTTGAACCACTCAACCTTACGAGATAGGTGAGTGGATTTAAAAATGCACATCTTAGCCGCATTCCTCCCAATCCTAAATTGAAAACTAGTTGGCTTATCTAAGTTCGGTTTGGCTTGATATAGGCCAAGCTGCTACCTTCTTGTCCTACTCCCAATCTTCAAAATATGCTCCGAACACTTCTCTCGATTTTTCAACGGACGCTCCCAAGTTCTGCTTATTTTTAGACAGTTGAATTTATCTCCTTCTTTGCAGCTAATTTAGTTGTGAAACTTTAGATTATTCAATGGTCAAAACATCATTTTAACTATAATTTTGACTTCATCATAATTAATCCACTAGTTTATATCATTAATTTTTTAAAGACCTAAAATCCACTCCAACCGGATAAGAATTACGAAAGTTCTGAGGCTTGGAAGCACAATGTCCATTCAACGAATCCTTCCACCTCTACCTATCTAACTTCCAATTTCAAAAATTCATAACTAATTCATTATTACTCGGATTGGACATGCCTTAAACCTTAAAAAACTAACATAGATATCTATTAGAAGAAAAAAATGTGAGCTTAGAAAGATAAGCCGAGATGGATCCAACAACCTCACTCTAACGCAAATAGTCGACTAGAAATCTAGACTACACTCAATTTGAGAAAAATAAACATCTTTATCTCATATCCTATTCAAATCGATTATAAAATATGAATTTACAAAGAATATAAAGTTGTTTATAAAAAAATATCAATTAGGTATATACATCCACCTCAACACGACAACATTGATTTTATACACCGAAGTGGCTCTAACGGAAGTCCTTCAAATTTTTGCTAATTTTTTGCCACCTAGTTGGCAATGAGACAAGTACCACCCTTATTTTTTTTTAAGTCTTCACGCCAATTTCACCTTTTTACGCCAAACACATTTACTTATCTTGCGTGACCCACACTAACTAATAAACTAATCTTTGCTTAATTATCTTTTATTAACTTAATATCTTAGCTAGTTTCTTATACTAGCTAGCATTTCTTCCCGCCAAGCTAATTTATTTCCTAGTTACCAAATTTCTTTAACTTAGATAGTTTCTACCATTAGTTATTTTTTCTTTTGACTAACCCTACCTTAACTAGTTTTTTCCTTTCATAAGTGAAAGCCGAAAGTCCTCGGTTATTCACATTCTCTTTTTGGAACTAAATACTTTGATGAACTAATTTTTTCCTAATTCCCTATCAATTCTAATTTTTAATTCTAAAATCCTAACTAAAAGTGACTCCGTAAAGTGGTAGACCACTCTAGGAATTCACAGTCAGCTCCCCACATCAACCTCCAAGCTCATAGTTTGGTTGTCAAACTCTCGCAACCCTTACTAGCATCCCTTTAATATGTTGGTCATTTCTCAATTCTAGCAAAGGTCACGAGCGCTAACCCTTCGTATTCCGCCATGCGAATGGTTAACTCCCAATACTGCGGACCTTATCGTTCCTAGAAGGAGATCCAACTCTCCTACTTTGCTTTCAAAACTCACCACTTAATCGGCAACCAATGGTAAGATGTGGACTTCCATCTATGAAAATCTAATCTTAAGTTGATCATCATATTGTTGAAACAACATTACAACAACCCGAACCATATTAGGCAACTATGCCCTCACGTTGGACCAACACATGTGGAGGCCGTGCCGTTCGGCCTCGGATGGGTTTGGCAACACCACCTCACCCATATAAGCCTCTAGGATAGTAGGCAGGGCCCCTACCCCACCGTCAAGTAACCTCTTATCTCTCTTCCAACACTTCGAGCCAAGTAGACATTTTCTCTTAGCCGCTGGGGCTAGAAGCCACCAGCAGCTTCAGAATCCACAACTTCTTCATATGGTCTCTAATGCTAAAATTGACCACTCCATTGTCATTTATGTTTCACATAAATACCGATGGACTACTCAATTATCCCATTCAGACAAGTATTGAGGAAGTTATGCATGTTCAAACCTTCGCAGTCTCGGGAGCCACTCATAGACCATTGCTGTACCAGGGCGCTATCCCAGGACATCGCCCCACTTAAATTGTCATATTTCCTAGCTCACACCTCCAATTGATGTGCTCTTGAAGATTCTAGAATTGGCACGCTATAAGCTACGCATAGCTTATGGCCTTACCCTCGTGACTCCTAGTTTCCGTGGTGGAAGGCGTTCCCAACGTCCAAGACCCTCACTCACACTAGGATCACTTGGGCCCTTTCACCAACGGCGCCACAAGTCTCGGGTGTCACTCCGGGATCCCCCTTGTGCCCATGGTGTTTCAAGCACTCTTCATGGAGAGGTATGCGACTGTCAGCCATAAACCTCCACCTTTAAGCGTCGTAATCCAGGTGAAAGTCTATGGCTCACATGTCTTTGTCAACCCTTAGCCTCGTAGACTCCATACTCGGACTCCACTGAATTTGAATATAAAGTACACTTTTTTTATTAAACCCCGCAGGACATTAGTATTGAAAAATACTTATGCCCCTATGATGTTTATTATACCACAACAACAACAACAACATTTCCTTCTCATTCTAATCTCCTATGTAATTTATGTGCTACTCAACTAATTGATCTAAACCCTAGCACCCTAAACACCTCCGTTCACATTAGAGGCTTATTGAAATTCATCCTAGTAGCACCACCCACCAATTCAACTCTATCCTTGCTACATTGCTGCAGCCCCCTCCTTCACGGTTCAACTCTGTGTTGAAGCCCCTGGTTTGTAGCTCAGTCTTTCTTCGAACTCCATGCCTTCACAGCTCAGTCTGTGTTGAGCCTCTTCCTTCAGTTCGATGTTCTTTCCTTGTTGAGATTAATCTGATTTTCGGTTCGCAGCCCTGTTGTGCTGAATCTGGCTTAAGTTCAGTCCGCAGCCTCTCCCTTGTTGAGACTAATTTGATTTTTGGTTCGCAGCCTCTGTTGTGTTGAATCTAGTCTGAGTTCAGTCCGCAGCGTTTTCCTTGCTGAGACTTCTTGAGTAGAGAGAGAGCTCCGAGGTCGATAGAGCACCCCCAGGTAGCCAGAGTCCAACCTCCTCCCTTCCGGGAAATCCTAGGGTACAGGGTCTCTACCCCTAAACGAACAGCAATAAACTCAATCCGAGCCCATATTTCCCAGCTCTAAATCTTAACACCCAAGCTTAGAGGCTCGAGAGCATAAACTATCGCTAACCACTTCTAAAGAATTCCTATTAATCACTAACAAAACTAAAGTACTCACGCCTGCGTTTCAAAGTTTAAATTGCAATTCGAATCAAATCCACACTTTTTATGTTTTCCAATAATTAATAGAAATTCAAGGTCTAGGTTTTAATAAATTGTAAGGGTAAGAACACATGTGTGCACCTAATTTGGGCTCATAGCGACACAAACCCTCTTACACATGCATTCAGGAGTTCCCCTATAATAGGTAGCCAATGGTTAGATTTGGACTTTCATTCATGTTCATCCAATTTTGAGTTGACCATCGCGTTGCTGGACCAACATTATAATAATCCAAAGCATAATTGGCAACTTTGTCCCGATGCTGGGCCAACGCCCATGGAAGCCGCGTTGTTCTACAGAGGGCAGGGTCAGTTGGCAAAGCTGCCTCCCTGTATAAGCCTTTAGAACTTTGCGCAAGGCCCTTATTCCACTGTCAAGTAACATTGTGTCTCTTTTCTAAGAATTGGAACCAAGAAGACGTTTTTCTTTAGCCGTTAGGACTGGTGTTGCAACCTTTGTTAACTCCCCTTAATTATCTTGGCCATTTTTCAATTCTAGCAAGGGTCACGAATGCTAACCCTTTGCATTCTGCCATACGAATGGTTAGCTCCCCATACCGCGAGCCTTTTAGCGCATAGGAGGGAAACCAACCCTCCTACATTTTTATTCGAGACTTGTTCACAACAAATCTCAAACGACAAAAAGAAGAAAACCATCAAAAATGGAAAATGAAGCTCGGATATCAATCGGCCATGGCGGGTATCAAACTACTACGTGAAGTTAAATTACCAAATTAATAAGACAATTTAGACTAGTAGGTTATATAGGAAGCAAAATTGTAGGATTTGCATGCAAGAATGTTGATAATTGAGTCGTGCATCTTTCTAAATTAATGTTTGTCACGAGTCTAAGAGGTGTGAAGATCTTAACATAAAATCAAAATTATTTCTTGCATATCCATTTCATTTCGCTATCTTCTTATCATAATGAATTTTGAGCCTTTCTTATCTACATTTCAACAACCCAAACCATACTAGGCAACTATGCCCCCACGTTGGGCCAACACGCATGGAGGCCATGGGTTCGGCCTCGGGTGGATTTGGCCGGCCACATTGCCTCATCCATATAAACCTCTAGGACTTTAGGCAGGGCCCCTATTCCGCCGTCAAGTAACATTTTGTCTTTCTCCCAACACTTGGGGCCAAGTAGACTTTTTTCCTTAGCTGATGGGGCTAGAAATCCCCAGTAGCTTCAGACCATCATAACTTCTTCATATGATCTCTGATGCAAACAAGAGACCGCTTCATCGTCATTTACGTTTCATATAGATGCCAATGCACTACTCACTTGCCCCATTCGGGCAAGTATTGAGGAAGTTATGCTTGTTCAAACCTCGGCAATCCTAGGACAGTGCCCCACTCAAATTGTCATATCTCCTAGCTCACACCTCCAATTGAGGTGTTCTTTAGTATTCTGAAATCAAGATGCCATAAGCTACGCATAGCTTATGGCCTTACAATTGTGATTCCTAGTGTTCGTGGGTGGGAGGCATTCCCAATGCCAAGGGTCCTCACCCATACTAGGATCACTTGGGCCCTCTCACCAATGGCGCCTCAAGTCCCGGGTGTCACTCCGGGGTCCCTTTTGTGCCCATAGTATTTTGGGCACTCTTAATGAAAAGGTATGCATCAACTAGAGCCCCCTAGCAGCTTCAAACCTCCATAATGGTGTCGTTTGTTCTCCAATTCTATTGAGTGACCAACATCAAGAGATACCTAGCCTAATAAAATTACTTGGATTACAACAACAAGAGATCCTTAGTTTACTAATGTTACATGATCTAAAACAACAAAAGATACTTAGCCTACTAAAGTTACTTGGACTACAATGACAAGAGATATTTAGTCTACTAAAGCTACTTGATCTACAACAATAAGAAATACTTATTCTACTAGTGGTACTTGATTTACAACGACAATAATTAGTTTACTACAACTATTTGATTTGCAACGACAAGAGATATTTAATCTACTAGAGCTACTTGATCCATAACGACAAAAGTTACCTCATTCACTAGAGTTATTTGGGACTACAACAACATCCAAGGTTGCTAAAAGTTACTTGGTTACTTGGTTACTTGATTTCTACTTCGAAGAAATTGAAATAACACTTGGGCTAAATGAAACCCGATATGAATTAAGAAGAATCCAAACAACCAAGTAGAGAAGATTTCTATCTCTGGAATTTGAATATGAAAGAAGAGAAAAAAACAACTACGACACATGAAAATGTGTAACACACTCAAAAAAATAATTGTTATCTCAATCAATGTTAAGTGGTAATTCTTGAGCTAAAAGACAACTATGACATATGAAAAGGTGCGACACTCAAAGAAATATTTGTGACCTCAATCAACACTAAATAATAAATTTTGAGCTAAAAAACAACTCTGACATATAAAGACCTCCAAAACACCAAGGTAGGGGCGGGCACTGGCAAAAATGTAGAAAACCACGTGTGAGAAAATATAGGATGGATTTTATTCAAGGCACATAATTTTTGCATTTTATACAATAGCATCCTCTATATGTGAATTTAAGAATTATATATATTTTATGATGTGGTTTAAGTTGTGGTATTTTTTATTTAGATGCAAAATAACATAAATAAAATTAAGTTTAATTTTTTTAATTTATACATTTAATATAAATCATCTGTCATTAATGGCATTTGATACAAAATAGGCAAAATATATGTGGACATGTGGATGGATTTGTTGAAACAATCATTTTTGGATGAAAAATACCGTCATCCATCGATGAAAGGGTTGGTTGGCTTATTTAGGATAGTAGGAATTATTTGCAGGGTATCAGGGTAGTATAGGGCATCAAACAAGCATGGAAAAAACAACCTTAGGGTTTTGGAAAGGGTCGCTGAGTTATTTTTTCATTTCCATTGTTAGGTTTTTGTTTTCTCCTCTAGTCGGCTACTGCAACCTTTCTTGATTGAGTGTTTTTTTGCTTTGCTTTGGTTTAGAGTGCTCGCTCACTGTGCTTGCTTACTCTTGTGCTTCAGAGGTTGAACGTTTGCTCGTTGTGCTTGCTTATTGTTATACTTTGGAGGTTGAAGTGCGCAACCATATTTCCTTGCGATCAGCGTAACAATGTGGGGCAATACTTGTATGATATTGTGAAATTATCTTGCAAATGGCTTCTTTTATGAGGATGGTGTTGGCAATGATTTAAGTGATAAAGATGAAGGTGATAGCTAGGTAGCAAAAAAATAGATAATTTATTATCATAGAGAGTGGCTCTAAAAAATTAAGTTGACACAATTTACAAATCAATTTTGGTATTTCAATTGAATAAAAGGCACTTCCTTTCAAAAGACCGGCTTACCCGTGTTTGTAATTCAAGTTAATTTAACAATGCCGATGATTATATAGCAACATTTTTTTCTACTTCTTCTATGATGCTTAGAGTCGGTGCTTACAATTTGGGAGGTAGCTAAGACACCTTCATTCAAATACTCATAACTTTTATTCATTAACTTTGATTTCAACAAACTTACACTTTCTAAAAATATCAAAACAAGATCTATAATTTTTTGAATATTAAATTAATTTCATTTTTTTTATAAATATGAGCTTACAAAGTCAGTAATTATAATTTGGGAGGCAACTAAGATACTTTCATTCAAAAATTCATAATTTCTACTCATTCATTTTGATTTCAACAAGTCTAGGCTTGTTGAAAAACTAACTTCAAGGGCCAAATTTATTCAAAATTTATAATTTAAATTGAAAATTTTACGCCCACTACACTCAAATGAAAATGAAGCAGCAAGTTAAGGATGTGTTTAAGAACACATTACCTCATTCACAAGAATTCTATCTACGCCAACAATGAAAGATAAAAAGAGATGTTTTTTTATTAAGGGGGAGAATGATTGTTCTTCCTAACTAGAATTTTAGAAGACTTCGCCGTGCGAAGTGAAGAGAGAATTGTGAAGAGAAGAGAGAATTGTGAAGAGAAGAGAGAATTGTGAAGAGAAGAGGGAATTTTTATCCACCTTCAATGAAGGGTTGGGTCCCCTTTCATCTGGTTCACCAAAGGCTCCCTCCCTTTGAATGGTGGAAACTAAGCCCTCGGTGGTGAATGTGGGGGGAACGCCACCTCGCAACCCACTTCTCTGAGTCTTAATAAAGGTTTTATCATTTTAATTTGAATTTAAATTTTGGTTGGCAAAGATGGCCCTTGCTGTCGTTGGCAAAAATTTTACGCATTTGGTTGTCACCTTTTTGTCTTTCTTTGGTCGCTTTTAAAAATACTCATTTTTGGCCGCTATTTGATTTTTGTCAATGAAATACTTGCTTAAATTGGTTACTTCTAATTTAACCTACTTACTTACTAGCCCACTCCTTTACTATTTCCGATTCGGGTAAAGGGTATTTTTTTATCCCTTTGATTTCTAATTCCCTACTTGCTCAAGATTCTTATCCAAAGGTAAAATATATCTAACCAACCTTGTAGGGTATTTTATTTTAAACCATCTTAATCTAAATGGTCCTTTGGCTAATTTTTCTTATAAATAATCTAATGTTTTTGTTGAAAAACCTCAATTGTGAGCCTCTTTGCCATTGGGGGCAATCTGAGGTTCACAAATGCTCAAGAACACCTCATTCGGAGGTGTGAACTAGGAGATATTGCAATTTGAGTGGGACGCCGGCTAGGAACAATGCCCTGGGACAGCAGTGACTTGGAAGTGGCACTTGAGATTGCCAAGGTTTGAACAGGCATAATTTTCTCAATGCTTACCCGAATGGGACAAGTGAGGAGTCTATCGGCATCTACGTAAAGCATACATGACGATGTAGTGGTCGCTTGATAGTAATAGATATCATAAAAAAAGTTATGGAGATCTGAAGCTGTGAGCCCAATATGGTGCCCACATGTGGTGTTAACCTCAAAAGTTCCTTAAAACTTGATTTTGGCATTTCTTCAATTACTCAAAATTATAAAAAGAGTGAAGCTTTTGTGTTTAAATTTAAGATTTAGTTTGAAGTGATGAGCGGGTGTTGTGTTGGGATTGGAGTTAGAGGAATTGGTGGGTTGGCTAGTATGAGCCACTCAACCCGCTCACGGTTTGAGTTTAGGCTCACTGCCTACAAAAACGATGAAGTTAGTTAATTGGAATAGTCAATATATAGATGAGTATTAGATCTTGGGACATCCGCATGTGGATGCGTGTTGTCTAAGAGATTGGTATTTGGTCTGGATCAACCCGGATTCGAATCCGGGTGGTTACATTGACCGGTGTTATCCCAAGGTTGAGCTAGTAGTAAAGCAAAAATAATCTATAGGTGGATACCGAGAAGAAGTTACTACGAGCGTGTGTGTAGAACCTTCTCGATAATATTATCTTTTAAAAGCATTTTATTATTTATCCGCGTGAATTAACCAAACCACTCGCGGTTGGTTTAAGGTTCGCGGTCTAATTAACAAGGAAGTTAGTGGATAGGAATTATGTTAGGTCAATTTGTTAGTATGAAGGAAGACATCGAATGATAGTGAAGGACAGTGAAGGACAATGAATGACAGCGGAGGTTAGTGCACGACAGCGAATGACAGCGGGCGAACGGAGACGAACGAAGGATGACGTCAAGCGGATGAGATTAGGTCGGATGAAGGCCGTTGGATCTAGGAGGGCGAACGAAGACCATTGGATCTAGGGGTTGGAGAAGGGCGGCTAGGGTAGTGGCGGCCGTGGATGCCAACCGTTGGATCTAGGAGTTTAGATCAAGGGTTAGGGTGGTGATGGCCATGGATGCCAACCATTAGATATATGTATGGCTTGATCTACGGTTAGGAATGTTTTTGTGGTTGGAGGGGGTAGTCCCATGGAGGAGAGCACGGAGGCTCACTTCTCCTTTCTTGTACTAGGATCTCTCACTAGGACCTCTCTCACTTGTTACTTGTGAATTCTCTCTCTCTCCCTCCTCTCTATATAGCTAGAGCAAAGAGTTGTAGAATGATAGGAAGAGGAACGTAGGACAAAGGGGGTTTATGAACCCTATGAGTGTTGAACAAAAGGGTTTTTGAGCCCTATTGAAGAGTTATGTTATTGCCTAAATTACATTAGCTTTGATATCATGAGTTAGTGGTTATATAAATCATTACTTCACCTCTTGTTCCATTAGTTCCAGTCTTGGTCTATGAATTAGTCTCTTGCATTTTATTATGCATTAATGTTCTATATTAGGCCTTGAATTAGTGTCCTACATCACACTCTGCATTCCATTCTGCATTAATCCCCTGTTTTAGGCCTTAAACTAGTGTCATGCATCACACTCAACATTCCATTCTACATTAATCCCCTGTTTTAGGCCCTAAACTAGTGTCCTGCATCACACTCTGCATTCCATTCAGCATTAATCCCCTGTTTTAGGCCCTGAACTAGTGTCCTGCATCACACTCTGCATTCTATTATGCATTAATCCCTTGTTTTAAACCCTGAACTAGTGTTCTACATCAAATTAAGCATCCTACTCTCCGTTAATCCCATGTTTTAGGCCCTAAACTAGTGTTATGCACCAACCTCTACATTCTATTCTGCATTCACCCCCTGTTTGGGCCCTGAACTAGTGTTCTACATTGAACTCGGTATCATGTTCTGCATTTAACTCTGCATTATCCTCTGCATAACACTCTATGTTGGTGCTCTACATGAACGTTCTGCATTTTAAGAATTAGAAGGTCATTGCTTGGAAGGCACTAGAATAGTACATCCACCCGGCCAAACTTGTGGGATTTTGGCGCGATTGGTTACTATTTGCATCCAATGTAATTGCAAATGTCATCAATCGTTTAAATTAGGTCCAAAGATTCGCAACAATTTGTGAATCTATTACAACTTTCTCCCAAATGTTTCGCTATACAAAATGATCAATTTTATCCCTATTTGCCATTGGTTTGGAAGGAGTGTATTTAACATGCTAGTGACGGTGAGGAGGAGGGAGTGGAAAATGATACGGTTAGTTTTGGAATTTCTACGCATGATTCAAAATAGCCTACATTGAATGTACTCATTAATTGCATTTGTGTGACGAAATTTAGAATATTGGCTTTCTTTTAAATTAACACAATTTGTAGACATTGCTTTGTGTGAGAAATTCCTCTTAAACTTCCATCTATGTCCAAGAACTTGAGTTTTTTTCTTTCGTAATGCTTCTATCAATTCATTTCTCAAACCTACATGAATTCTAAAAATACAAAATAAAGCAGGCTCGATACTTAGAATGTGCTTGCATTTTTTTGAGGGACGTCGATGTTGAACCTTACAACAATATTTAATTTCATTTCCAAACCCTCATGCGAAGCTTGTGATTGTTAATTCTTGAAGAAGATTAAAGCAATCATTAGTTAATTGCATTTTGTTTGAATCCCCCATCCACATTATTGTAGACAAAGATGTTATTATTTATGGGTATAGGATACTAATGAGTGTATTTCCGAATATTTTTCCTCCTTCACCACTCACCATCACATGACAACACTCCTTGGTTCGATGGCAAGTTGGGAAGTCATTGGCATAATTCTCCGTAGAGCCATTTTGAGTAAAAACTCTTAATTTGTTCCGAATTACCTATTTTGGGAGAATATTTCTATACTCTTGAATAAGTGCACAAAATATTATCCTACCCAAGTTTCTTGGCCATGTTTTGCCAAATCTTGAATAGTTGTGGTGGAGGGGGTTTATCTCATTGAGAAACCCATGACAACCCAACCGCATCAAAAACAACATATGATGTTATCAAAGAGTTGCCTTGAGTGGTTTAAGGTGAAAGGTACGCAACTCACACCAATGAGGTGGTTCAAACATTTTGGTATGTGAATACCATAGAGGAAAAAAAACATCTGGGTGGCACTCAAATTGTTTTATGTCCATAATTGGAGACAACCAGATTCGGATGTCAAACCTTTTAGCAAAGAATGTTGCATGTTGTAAAGTCAAAACATTTGCACATCAACGTTGGAACAATGTGGATGATGACGAACTCCTTGGAGATGACAATATGGTTCTTTCTTAAGCTACATTAGATGTTTTGTGTGACACAAACCCTAAGATACACCTTTCATTGGCCAACGCAAAACATCAACTGGAGGCGACCTTTGTGGGATGGGATGAACCCATAACCTTCTCGTGAGAAGATGAAGGATTATAAGGAGTTCTAATTTTTAAGCCCCATCATGGCAGTTTTCATACCATACGCTTCACTAACATGAACATTTTTATAAATTGTATACAATAATGCAATAATTTTTAATACAAAAAATTGTTGGGCTATCCTCCCTTTTATTGTTGCATATACTTAATGTCAATATAAGCATCTACATGAGTTCACTACTCACATAAGTTGTTGACTAGGGAGCCGACTACTTAGATGAGCAATCAACTGTTGATAATGGAGTTGACAGTCATGAAGAATGCTACCTTGAGCACCATCTTGAGCAACATCTATCATGTTCATTGCACCATCGTTTGCTGGTAGCACTCGATTGCAGCAACAACTGCTACCATGAGCAATCAATTTTGTGGTGAAAATATAAACGCAACAACCTGTGGTAACAAACTTTGTTACCACAATAATGTTTGTTTGCACATCCCTATTGACATCCTCTTATGCAATCCAACAAACCCTAAATATACCCAATTTTGGATTCAAAACCTATATAACCCTCTCAAAAATGCTACATTCTATCCTCATGCTAAAATCACCAAAAACAAATTGTAAAAACTAACAAAAACTTTCAAAAAACAATCTTCCTCAAAAAAAACTCCACATGCAATTTTCTTCACACTACAATATTTATGGTGTATAGTGTCACGTACATTATTTGCAAAGGGCCTAAACTAGATGCCTAAAGGTGTCAATCTATTACATCCACTAATTGCCAATACGATATTACTGGTCAACAAAAGTATTTTTGTTGAAGTGAAAAATAATTTACATTATGACATTAGCATAGCAATTTGACATACTTGAGATGATAATTTTCCGTTTTAATATGCAAGGGAAAATATTATTGAGCAAACTAATGGCAATTGTCATGTGTTTATATTTTGATATGCAAGCAGATATTCTTGAGCATCCTAATGTCAAATGTCATTTGTATGCACTTTAGTCAACTTGTAGACCATTGTGTAAAATAAACATACACTTCACAACACTATCCAATGTACTCATGCCAAGATATTAGTCAGCGCATTTGAACACCAAGTGTCACAACGTGACATTAACAGTGACATTGTTAATCATTAATGTAACCTATCATATGCCTCAAAATAGGGTAAGTGACATTATTATTCATGTGACATTAAATACCATATATTGTGTAACTTATTCATGAGATTCTTTTCTACCACCTTAGAAATGAGATCGTCTCCAACATGCCACATTTTATCCTCATGTTGCAAAATTACCAAAACATTTTAAGGAAAATTCCACCTCAAAGGAGGCTCAACATGCAATTTCCTACATATTAAACATACACCTGAGATTATTGTCAACCATCTTGGAAATAATACCCTCTCAAAAGCCACATTCAATCCTCACGTTGCAAAAATCACCAAAACATTTCAAAACACATCCACCTCAAGGAAGGTTCCACATGCAATTTCCTACACTCTAGACATATTCAAGAGATATTTCCCAAATTATCTCAAGAACAAGACCCTCTCAAAATGCCATATTCTATCCTTGTGTTGCAAAATTACCAATTTCTTTTGCAAAAATCATGCAAAATTGAGAAATATGGCAAAACAGTTGTGCTCTCTCCATAAATGTAAGGCTCATTTATAAACACCAGCTCCCTCACATGTGCTCTTCAAAAATTCCACATTCAAGTATGATTGCAAGAGAGTTGAGATCTCTACACATGCAAATCTCACTCACAAAACCCTCGCTTCCTCACATGTGCACTTTCAAATCCAGACACTATTGCAAAAGAATTGGGCGCTCTCCACAAATGCAAGTCTCACTCACTAATCCATGGTACCCTCACATGTAATCTTCAAAACTTCCACATTCAATCACGATGGCAAGAGTGTATGTCTATCTTACACAAATGCAAATTTCACTCGTGTTAATTCCACCGTCATATTTGTTCGCTCCAAGGCGCATTCACACTCTTCTCGCTCATCTCCATGGTTGCGCTCCTCCCTGTGCTCTTGTTTGTCATCAACCTTGGCATTCCTCCGATCAACCTCTCCCCGCTTCGAGGTCTCGGCCTCTCCCTCTCCCTTAAATAACATCGATGTTTGCTAACTCCTCCCTCTGTTCCACTCCGTCCCTTCGTTTTCCTTGAAACTAACAAAGAAGAGTGTTGCGACAAAGTAGAAAATGAGACAGAGAAAGAAAATAATATAACAACTATGTATCACCCCGAGGTGTGGGGCGTTTATATTGATGTTGGGGTGATCCTTACAATGTTGTAACTTACGGCAAACTGAATCCCAATAGTCAGTAGACTAGAGTGGAACAAACAGTTACTTTTACTTCGCTCAAGTTACTTATACTTTAGGGTTTACTCAACACTCCTCCTCGAAGGAATAAATAACTGTTAAAAAATAAAATTTTAATCTAGTGATTGTGATCTACTAATTCTCCTCCTCAATCGCTAGATACCTCATTAAAAACTACCTCTAAGTACAAAAAAACCTTTCTTATAGGAAAAATCTCAGATGATAGAAAAGAGTGTATCTAATTGGAACCAATCTCATGTAAAAGTCTCATTCCAGCTGCTTGGACAAGTCGACGCTTAGTGTAGGCCGGTAAAGCTTTTGTGAGGAGATCAACAATATTGTGGGCAGATTCGACGTTTTGTATTTGAAGTTGACCACTTGTGATTAACTCTTGTGTGTAACTGAAAATCTGTGGATCGATATGCTTCACCCGGTCGCTTTTGATAAATCCAGCACCCACTTGTGCTACACATGCTGCATTATCCTCGTATATGATGGTTGGGTTGATGGGGGTGTTGAGGCCGGTCTAAGTTATCAATAACCTATGGAGATTTCGAAGCCAAACAGCTTCTCGAGTGGCCTCGTGAAAAGCAATCAGCTCTGAGTGGTTGGTGGAGGTTGCTGTCACCGTCTGTTTGACACTTTTCCAAGATATGGGTGCATTACTATAAAGGAAAATGTACCCAGTTTGGGACTTGCCTGTGGTGACATCAGATTTGTAGCTGGCATCCGCATAACCGATAATTTCTGAGGAGCCAGTCTTGACATAGTGAAGTTCTTCAGTGCCACGCAAATATCTGAAAACATGCTTGACAGCGTGCTAGTGCCTTATGGAAGGTTTCTGACTGTGTCGTGCCAGGACACTCATAGTGAAAGAAATGTCGGGTCTTGTGAAAGTTGCAAGGTATAACAAGGCGCCTACGGCTGCAAGGTAGCGGGTTCTGTCCGTGAACTCCTCTTCCTCTTCTTGGCATGGGTGATATGGATTATCTTTGGTGCTACTTCTACCAATCATTGGAGCTGAGAGAGGGCTGGCTTTGTCCATGTCAAATTTCCTTAACATCTGCTGAGTGTAGCCCGTTTGGTGAAGAAATATGCTTCCATCAAGAAGATGAGCAATCTGTAGTCCAATGCAATAGGAAGTCTTTCCTAACAACTTCATCTCGAAGCGGTTGGTTAGCAAGCTAACAACCTTTTTGCATGTTGCTGGGATACCCACTAGATTGATGTCATCAACATAAATGGCGACAATGGCAAAACCAGAGGACTCTCTAAGGACGAAAATGCAAGGTAAACTCTAGTCATGTTGAAAATTATGGTGAAGCAAGAAAGAATGTAGATGAGAGTACCACATGCGTCAAGCTTGCTTCAAGCCATACAAGGCACGTTGAAGTTTGAGACCCGAATAGGACTTGGATGTGTCAGCTAGGATGGGCTTAGAGAGAAAATCAGGAGGTGGCTTAATGTAAAGCTCAGTGTCTAGTGGACCATACAAGTAGGTTGTGACAACATCAAGTAATTGTGTTTCTAACATATATTGGACTGCCATCCCTAGAAGGTATCTAAAGGTAGTAGAATCCATGATTGGGGAATAAGTTGATGTGTAATCTACACCCGAGCGTTGGATGAAACCTTGTGCTACTAAACGGATCTTGTAGCGAAGAACTTGCCCTTGGGCATTTCTTTTCTTTGTGAAAATCAGCTTGTGGCCAACTGGCTTGGTGGCCAAGTTGGTCACAAGCGGACCAAAGACTTGATGTTTGCGCAAGGAGGCATACTCATGCTGAAGAGCCTCAAGCCAGCTGGGCCAATCAAGGCTGGCCTTTGCTACCTCCAGCGTGAGGGGGTCAGCAACTGCCTCCAAGCTAGACACAAAAGAAGAAATGGACATGGCCTCGATGGGAGAACAAATGATAGGGTCTAAATCACTCGGGGGAGTAGAGACAATGAGCTCACCATGATGACTGGACCGAGTGGATCTAGGCTTCTTGGGTTTGGGCAACAGTGACTGAGGAGCATCCCGATTGGGAAAGACTTTGATTTGTGTCTGACCAGCTCCCGGGAGTGGGTTTCGAGTGATTCGCGAAGAGTCATTGAAACCGTTCGGAAGCTTTTCAGCCAAGGCTTGGAGAGCTGGCAGTTTTTTAACTTCAAAGTCTGCAAGAGTAGTCCTAGGGTCTGGGTTCATAGTGATGGTTTGAGGAGTAGCGAAAACCAGAGGTTGAGAGGGGCCCGGTGAGGTGAGAGAAGGGAAGACTTTTTCCTCGAATTGACAATTCTGGAAACGAGCCTTATGTAAGACTCTAGATTTAGGGGAAACCCAACGGATTATACTTGGAGAGTCAAATCCCACGTATATGTCTTCTTGGCAATAGGTCCCTATGGTCTTATGCTCGGGCTCCGGAACAGGGACCCAGACACGACATCCAAAGACTCTGAAATGTGCAACGCTAGGGGGGTGACCAGTTAAGGTCTCAAGGGGAGAATGCTCATGAAGTAGAGTAGGTCTATATCTAAGCAAAGCAATGGCATGCAATACAACATGTGACCAAAAAGAGGAAGGTAAATGAGCATGGATCAAAAGGGGCCGGCTTGTGAGTTGAATTTTCTTGATGAAAGCCTCAGCCAACCCATTTTGAGCATGTTCATATGGGACACCATAAGTTAAAGAAATTCCTGTGGCTTGACAATAGTCTTCAAAAGCATATGATTTAAATTCTTGTGCATTGTCGATGCGCAAGAATTTGACTGGGTACTCTGGGTAGTGGGCTCTGAACTTTATCAAGGATGCTAGGATTTTAGAGAAAGCAATATTTCGAGTATTTAATAGAGAGACTTCAAAATGGACCCCAACAGCATCGACAAGAACGAGGAAGTACCTGAAAGGCCCAGATTTAGGAGCGATGGGACCGCATATGTCCCCTTGGAGCCGGTGGAATGGTGGAGGGAGCTCCTGCGGCAGCTTCCAATATGAAGGCTTGAGGATGAGTTTTCCCTGAGCACAAGCCTCGCACATTCCAAGCTTGTTGGCATCGCTTAGGCAGACCTCGTGACATGTTAGAATAGGTATCATCCTTCTGAACATGGTCGCATCTGGGTGGCCCATCCTCCAGTGCCAGAGCTTGGCTTTCTCAGGTATGGTGATTGAATATGCTGAGTGGACTTGGTGTCCTGAAGTGAAAGAAGAGATCGGAATCTCATAGAGGCCGCTAGCCCCGCAGCGTGCGGTAGCGAGGCACGTGCCTCCTTGCATCAGTTTGAGAATCTCCTCACCATCCCTAATCGTAGTCAAGGCATGAATTCCATGGGCTCGAAGGTCGCGGAAGTTGATCAGACTTCGTTGTGCCTCCGGGGCGAACATGGCATTGGAGCATATGAGGGTGGCGCCTCCGGGGAGCTGACAGGATTGTATGTGTTGAGCCATTATCCAACAAAGCCATGTCACCATCCGTCTCCGATAGGTTGTGAGTGCTCAATGACTCCACTATCGCTGTGTAATTTTCAGGGTCGGTGCCATCAAGGGATGGGGCGTCCAAGGAGTGTGATTCCCTCCGGCCCTTCCGAAGCTCCTGGAGTTCCTTGTACAACTTCTCCGTATATGCTCTGGCCCGGCACTCGCGAGATTCATGTCCGGCCCTGCCACACCTTTGACATTCATTGGTCTTACAGTCCCGGGTTAGATGCCCCGAGGGACCACACTTTTTGCACTCGCCTATCCGGCGCTCCTTCTGCATGTGACTGTTTCTACCACACTTGAAACATTTGCGAGAACCAGACTGATTGGACTGGGAAAAGCGAGAGCCAGAGCCAGATGAGGGGTTATAAGACTTATCGTTCGGCTTGGAGTAAGGAGTTCGATTCGGCTTCTGTTGATTGGACTTCCAACCTCCCTTGGGCCTCCTGGTTGGTATCTCCGTTGCATTGACTTCTCGGGGCGGTTTGGATTCGTTGTTCTTCAGCAGCAGTTGTTGTTGTTGTTCGGCGAGTAGCAGGAACTGTGTGAGCTCGCAGTAGGTTCGAAACTTCATAGTCCGGTACTTTTGGGCCAGCAATGCAGCCGCAGTTGGGAAAATAGATAGAGTATTTTCAATCATGTCTTCATTGGTCTTGTCCTCCCCACACAAGTGCAATTGAGATACAATCTTGAATAGTTCATTGTTGTAGGATGAGAAATCTGAAAAATCATAAACCTTGAGGTTTGCACAATCATTACGTGCCTTAGGCAAAAAGATAGTCTTCTCGTGGCGAAATCTGGCCTCCAGTTGCCTCCATAAGTCTGTTGGGTCTTCAATTTGTAAATATTGTTGCTCGAGTGAATCATCAATATGCTTTCGCATAAAAACTAACGCCCAGCTCTTCTGTGATGCTGTAAAATTGTCTGGTACCGGATGATTCAGAATGCCTTCTAGGTCGTCAGCTACCAAATATGCCTTAACATCGATATACCACTTCAAATAATTTCTCCCATTGGCCTCCAGCTCTGGAAAAGTTAGAGGGTGTATGCTTTTGGCTACCTTCTTCTCTAGCGGAGATTTAGAGGTAGAGGAAGCCATGCTAGTATAATGATAAAAACAAGGAGACAAGATGCTATAAGATGAAAAACAAAATACTATACTATTCTATCAAGCAAGAGTGAAAACCCGAGAGCCTCGTGCTGATAACGTGTTGCGACAGAGGAGAAAACGAGAGAGAGAGAAAATAATATAACAACTCTGTATCACCCCGAGGTGTGGGGCGTTTATATTGATGTTGGGGTGACCCTTACAATGTTGTAACTTACAGCAAACTGAATCCCAATAGTCAATAGACTGGAGTGGAACAGACAGTTACTTTTACTTCGCTCAAGTTACTTTTACTTTAGGGTTTACTCAACAAAGAGCATCGCAACGTGTGTACTGCATACAATATGTGAATATACAAGTGCTTGGCATGAAATTATATGCAGTATCCTAAAAGCAATTGGTGACACGATTGGTGACAGATGTAAGATATCTACAGTGATAAGGATCAACTTGTTCCTGGATGAACCATTCCTTGTGGATGAAATCTTGTTGAGGATGAATTTATACCAACACCTCTTTCGTCCGAGCAGCGACATTTCGTTGATCCCAGTGTCGGAGGGATGGCAGACCTTCGGAGAGCATCGAGGGTTTCATTGAAGAGAGTCTCCCCTAGGTAGAGATTGGTGAGAAGCGCTGCTGTTCTTGATGCAGTGAGAGGGTTGTGAGGTCAAGGGGTACCTATTGCTACCCATTACATCATGGACCCCGCGAAGGTAGTGAAGCTTTGCGATGAAATCACAATCTGTGTGTGCATCATCCTTGGGTCGACATACAACAGTGAGTTCGAAGATGTGAAGATATTTGATCGATCTGCTCACAAAGAAGAACGCCGAGAAAGAGTGGAACATTCCCATCCACGTTGACGCTGCGAGTGGAGGCTTCATTGCTCCCCCCCCCCCCTTTTTTAAATACCCAATCATTGAATGGACATATCTCAGATTTGGCAGTGGAGTAGAGTCGAGCAATACCTTTGAAGGATGGAATAGAAGTCCAGGCGCGACCATCAGTTCGTGCTGGAGTAGTTCGAAGGTGTGGATAGGAGTTTGTAGATACCCTAAATTGCTTGTTGAGCTGTTGAAGGAGCTCGAGAGGCTAGATTAGTATTTGAATACTTGCAGTCTAGTGCACTATTCAGGATTTGGGTGAAGGTTTTCTAAGCTTGTAACACCAATGAATTCTCTATGAAATTCAAATTTCTTTCTTTGGCAAGGACTTGGTTAACATGTCTGCTGGTTGTTGTTTCCCCCTCTAAAACCCTTTCTCTAACAAAGTGATGATCAATCTTTATATATTTAGTTTTGGCATGGAGGATAGGGGTTTTGGCCATTTTGATTGATCCCTAGTTGTCACAGTTGATCAACAATGGAGGTTTGGTATTAGAGAGATCGGTATTCGGATTCGGTGGAGCTTCGGGACACAGTCGGCTGCCTTCTGCTAGACCAGGTGAGTGCCGTGTCGCCCATGGTGAACACATGCCCCCCTGTGCTGCGTCGAGTGTCCTTGCAGGAACCCCAATCAGTGTCAGGATACCCTTGTATGGTGGTTTGTATAGATCTCTTGTATAAGATCCCCCAATTCAAGGTGTGTTTGATATACCTGAAGATGTGGTTAATGGTTTCCAGGTGTATCTGTTGAGGGTTTACCATGAAGTGACTAACTAGGCTGACTGCGAATGATAGGTCCGGCCTTGTTATAGTGTAGAAAAGGATTTCTCCAACTTTTCTACAATAAGTGGTTGTGTCTATTGATGGAGTGCCTATTTCAGAGACTAGTGTAATCCCTTCAGGAAGAGGTGTGTAAGCTGTCGACAATCCAACATATCAAAGTCTCGAAGCATATCTTCTCATAGGATATTTGATGGAGGAGTCCTTGGCAGTGGTGGAATTCTACCCCTAGGTATTTCTGAATCCGTCCCATCTACAATTTTGAAAAGTTTGCTGAAAAGTGATTTAACCCAAAGTATAGTATCTGAGTCATTTCCTGTAATCAGAATATCATTTACATAGAGTACTAAAACAACAATGGATGTTCCGTTGACATAGTAGTAGAGATTATGGTCTAAGTTGCACCTGTGGAGTCCATGGTCTTTGAGTTTCGAATTTATGCACTCATACCACGCACGAGGTGACTGTTTTAATGCATAAAGGGGTTATAACAACTTACACACTAGGTGTTCCTGACCAGGTTGAGCAAAACCCGGTAGTTGTTGCATGTAGGCGTCTACGGTGAGAGTGCCGTTGAGAAAAGCAGTGACTACATCAAGGTGATGTACAGTATTTCCCAAGAGTTTGCTACAGCTATAGCTGTCACAGTGTGAATGGTATTCCACTTGCCAGTTGGAAAATTTGGAAAAGAATATTGGTGTTTGAGGTTCACAGGGAAGATATCTTCAACTAGTTAGGGTCTAGGTGCACATCCCTGTTAGAGTAAGTAACCACTCAAATTAGTTATATTGTGCCCACATTGCCCTGTTAAGAGAGTTAGCTAAGATATGAGGCAGCTACATTAATCTATCTCACGGCCGCACCACCTAGTTAGAATTAAGGTTTAAATAAAAATGATCAAAAGTTAGCCAACTTTTGGGACCTTGCTTTTGTGAAGAACTATTAACTCATTCATACCCCTAATGCCAATTAACTTTTACAAATGAGTAGCCCAATTTTTTGTCTTGAATGTCCATCTTTCATTTCCCCCATCCCTTCTCCATTCCACTATGAGGTGAACCACACTATTTCTTACAATTTCCTAAATTAGCATATGCTTTTACATCACAAAGCACTATTTTCATGATAAAATGATATTAAAATACTTTTCAAAATCCAACTTAGATATTCATACTTAATTATAACTAGTATTTACTACATTTGAATCATAATGAAACACAAATGGTGTGGGCCACATAATTAGTGTCATGTTCAAAATTTGAGTGAATAGTATATAGTCCAGAGTTTTCTCTGGACTATTACATCTCACAAATCATATGTGCCCTTCATCCTGCCTTCGGAAGATGGATTTGTATAGATTTCATAAGAACTCCTTGGTTTAAGATTCAATTTCTAGATTGAAACTTTGTGAATTATGTTGAGGAAGAATTGTATGCAAAAAATGGAGATGTATCAAAAATAATCTTGATGCAAGAAATTTTAAAAATTAAGAATAATTCATAGGGTTCATGGTGGACATCAGGTATTGGTTCCCTCAAAGTCATTGATCTCTCCAGTGTCCAAATCCAAGCATACACAATCATCTTGAGAAACATTTAGAATCCAACTCCCGAGTATGAGAACAGTTAGAAATTCAGTACAGAAACTCTCCTTGTCAAATACGAAGAAACCAAACAAAACGAAAGCGGTAATATACGGATTTTAGAAGCAACTCAATTGATGGAATTTCGTGTTTTCTCAGTCCAACTCCAAAATCTTTGGCACCACAAGTAGTGCACCAAGATCATACTCTCAGGCTTGCACCAACTGCTGTATGTACCAAATTTCTCAAGGCTCAGCAAGATAGCTCAGAATACACCTCAGGGACAGTAGGAGCTTAGGACCATCCATGGCTGAGCTGCAGCTCATCACTCCAGGAGTTTCATTACTTAAGGTATCCACATCAGTTCCAAATTTAGCTCTGCAAGACAAGCCCATGAAAAGTCAGACCACAAACACAAGAGAGGGTGACAGTATAAACAGACAGTAGGCAGATTTCTACATCTCGCACACTATAGGCAGCTATTATCAAAACATTGACAATGCAATTCCCATACTAATATGTTGATGTATATCTCAAAACCAGTATTGGTCTGATCTAAAGGAACAGTTACCATTTTGAGCACTTGTGGATTGAAACCAAATGAAGATCCAACAATATACAGACTAGGTAGCCAAAACGAGCAAACAGCCTACTCACACAACCCCCAACTTGTAACACAAATACAGACTTATAGAGGTGAAGCTAGAACCTACAGAAGTATGCAGTCAAGAGCTTATAAGGGAGATATTACTCACAGGCCGCTTCCAGGTCCACAGTAGGTGTTATCACTTCACAATTCCCTGCACTGCAACTCTTCAGCCTGCCTTGCTCCTTCTCTTCTTGGTCAAAAAGTTCTTGAAGTTGCTCCCGAATGGACGTCCTTAAACTAGATGCTTCTGTTGGAAGAAACCAATCACGACCAAACTGACAAGAGCAGACAAGCAAACACTTGATATTTGTAAATCAATATGACAGTTGCAGATCAATCCAATACTTTTACAAGTTTGCGATTGAAACCATTTTGCCAACACTGGCACATCATGCGGCTTAGTGGAAATTTCTCAAAAAAGTCCCAAATTAAACTTCTATTCTGAAATCCAGACACGAAACACAAGGATCTGAGCATCAAGCAAGCATGTGAACCTTATTTTATATAACGACTACACATCTCAAGGCCAATAGTGCGAAAGGACTCTTCTGCAAAAAAGTAACAGTCCGAGGCAAACTTCTGGATCCAACAGCACGGCTACTGATAACCTGAATGATATATAGATGTATTGGTTGGAGAAGCCTACCACGCCCAAGTCTTCAAAATCACCATCCAAGTCACTTGCTTTCATTGTTTTGGGAGCACTTTCAACAAATTTATGAATGTAATGCAAAAGAAATAAGCCACAGTCTGACTCATTATCCTGCAATGGAACCTGACAAGAATCCATATCATGTTCAGCTGAACATCACATTACAGATAGTTTATGTGCTCCTTACTTCGAGCCTACTTGGTGAATTGGTATCCTGCAAGTTTCGCCAAATACCTCTGCTATATAACAAACATAAATAGCAAATAGAACTCTTGAAATATACGCAACAACCATGTACCATATTTGGAGAATTGCATAGCTGTGCATTGTTTACGGCAGATTATTACTCCTACATACGCTATGGTGCCAACAAATAAAATCTAGAGACCTTCTCCTCGACCTGAGAAGTTATGCAGAAGAAACTTGCTACGAATCACTCATGTTCTGAGTTCAGAAATCTACTGGCTACACAGCAGATGTTTTCTGTGGTTGTTCACGTACCGGGACCTTTTTACAACAAATGGTATCAGCAGTCACTTTCTTCAATGTGTGAAAGCACTCATCTCCTTCATATTCGCCTGCCTCCACACTATGCTTCCATTCTGCCACTAGGTAACTGCTAGGCCAACCACATGCAGTCTCAATACAACCAATCCAGAGTGACACGATGACAACAAAATTGTCCTTGCAAATATTTGCAGGTCACGAACTTGACAATCTAAGGGTCCAAATGACATACAAGGAATACATTGAACAGTCCTATTCCGAAGTCCGAGGACAATAACTACATTAACAATATTTGGAGGTTGAGAAGCCAAGCCACTGGCATGAACCAACTCATCGTTAGGATCAAAAAATCATAGGTAGCAAAAGGACAAGGTAAAGAGATGTGATCACCAAGATTCTCCAATACAAAGAATCACAAGACAACACAAATGACTAGGTTCTGAACCAATCATATCAACCTACAACTAACCTGCGGAGCAACCGGAATACCACAGGACTGCTGTGACCATGACTCATGGAATCAAGATGCAGGATGCATCGCTCACAGCTGTCTCCTTTGTCAGATTCAAAACCAGGAAAGCAAATAATTGCTAGACTCCAATGCAACCTGCAGAACAATATAATCCCACATGTTACCAAACAAGAACAGAGAAGCCATGAACAGATGCCATATGTTCAACGAGTTCAATGCCTCAAGAAACAATCTTAGCCCAAACACCTTCAGAAGATGGTTCCAAAAGCAGCTGTCCTTACTTGTCATGTATTGGTATAAAGAGGTATTCTTTCTCAAATATGTTTGTCCCTTTTGTCCATTTCCGGAGCTTTGAAAAGTTGGCTCCTCCCTTCTTTTTCTGACCAAAGCCAATGGAGTCATCCTTTAATGAATAAGGGATAGATGGTGAGTCATCCCCCATTTCTTAATTTAATATTGTAGAAAAAATGGATGCAGAAGCAGAACCCTTCCCTTAAGTGGGGAAGTGCTTGGCTTTGAATGGCCAAGCCAAAACAAACAAACCACAGAAAGAAAACAAAGGGACAAACTTCCTTTGGCATGTCAAGAGGTGCCAAGAAGAGTTTAACCCTCAAATACTCCGAGCATGCTCCGCAACACCACCTCCAAGCATGCACCGCAAGTGGAAAGAAATTACTGAGTTTGTATGAAATACATGGGATACCAACTTTGACTTTAGTGGGTTTGACCTAAAGGACAACTCTAATATCTGAAATGTTGAAACAGCTCAACAGACAACCTATAGAAACAATACTACGATAAAGGATCCTGTTTGGCAGTATACCATCAGACAATAATTTCTGGCCAAAGACTTCTAAACTAATGTACAAATGAATAGGGCACCGAAATTGGCATGAATTGATCACAAAAAGTTGACGTCTGTGCTGAAACTTCAACTTTAAGCATGGCGGATTTAGTTGTGATCACAGAAAGTTGAGGTATCACAACTAAATCCACCATGCTTAAAGAGTTCTCTGAGCTCTTCAGATTCAATCAGTAGAAACACTCGTAATAGGTGTCTTCATAGGCCATTCTGTTAAAAGTTCCAAGTGACAGACATGTTCTTTGATAGGACATCAATACTTCTAACACAAAGTAACTGAAAACACCATACATGTTTGAACAAACACTGAAACTGGATGCTTTTACCAATTTTATCCCACAATTTTGACTACATCAACCACTTAAGCACCCAGCATGCTGCAAACCTGAATCATACCTGCGAGGATGCCACTTCACTTAATTTCTTATAAAAAAAGCTATTGAAGAAGTGAAATCGTTGTTTTTCTTCCACGCCCAAGAACTCAGGTCTCTGAATATACCTGTGCATAGGTGAGAGAAGAATCACATTACCCAATTCCCTCCAAATCAACACATCACTGACAAAAGGTGATGGAACAGTTGTGATTTACCTTTCCTTGAAAATTATTAAATAACCATATGCTCTATGATAACCTCACCATTGGAAAAATATGTCCTGTACATGAAAAGACTGTAAAGTGCATTCATATAAAGTACAATTACCAAGATCTAAATGGCCTATATTCTGAATCTATAAACATATGGAGTAGACTACAAAACCAAAAAATATGAAGTTGATCATCAACATGAAGGCAGCAGTGGAGCTACATACTTGATGTAAAAGTCAATCACTGTATCATTCAAGAACTCAAACGGATCCAGCCGTTGGATGTCTGAGAACAGGATTTCAACTGCCTCCGGATCACCTCTGCATACAAAAAGACCTTGCAATTGTAATAGCTTGAATTCTGAAGGAAGAATCTTATTTCTTGCTACTTTTACAACCTGCCAGGTCTTTGGGAGGACCTTCTATCATTACAAAACAGTTTCCCTCCACAAACAGCAACTGCAATCCTCATCCAGCTCAATGTACCTGGAAGGATATGCAATGTTGTAGCCCTCCATTCTGCCAGATAATCACAAGTACGAAACATTGTCAAAACTTGAACTCATGTTCTCATAATGATGGGTACTTTTCTGTCAAACTGAAGACACGATTGAAGCCTCCTCAATGCACCTTGTCCATACCTTATGTGTAAAGTGCACAAAGCAGATTATAACAACAAACTTCTCTAATAGATGGTGGTATGTTTGAATGACAGGACATGGCCACATAAACTAGACTGTAAGTAATTAACACCTATAGAAAGCATTACAGATAATTGTTGTTGAAAGAACAAGCTGCACTTGAAAAAGAGATGGCCATTGAGAAAAAATATATTAGTGATAGATCATGTGACATGCTTGGGGATTCAATAGGAATTTCCACAAGCCTCTAATATTGACTGCAAATTTCAAGTCCAAATCCCAGATATGTTGAAGGAATTCATAACCTTCTTTTGAAAGTAGTTTGCAACCCCGTTTGGCGTGGCTGATCATGAGCTGGGGGTACAAAATCAAACTGAGTGAACTCTAGTGCTTTCTCATCCTCATCAGATGAATCAATCTCCATAGCTGTATCCTGCAATAGGAAATCATTCGAAGTGTCACTGACCTCAAGTAACATTTGCAAATCAAAGGTTCGAGGATTATATTGAAAGCTAACTAACAATACCACCCAATTACAAGGAGATGCAAATCCTGGAGAGATGCCCATGAATAATAATCTTACTGGTGTTCTTCCAATAATATCGATCTCTCTCCTCCGTTTCCGACCAATTTTTGTCTTTGCAGCTGTTCTCTGCAAAAGTAGTAGTGACAGAGATGATGAGACTCTCTCTCTCTCTCTCTCTCTCTCTCTCTCTCTCTCTCTCTCTCTCTCTCTCTCTCTCTCTCTCTCTCTCTCTCTCTCTGGCGGTGAAAACAAACCTGCAAATCATTATCTAGCACACCAGTAAGCTGAAGAGTCTTGGACTTTCTCCTGCATTTGTCAAGAAAAACCCAATTAGTTACAGAAATAAGTCTTCACTGAGGTGGCCATAAATGGCCATCAATAAACTGCAGATCAGTCAATTCCGGAGTTAAACTCAAGAGGACAGCATCTTCATCTGATGTCTTCACTGGCGTGCCTTAGACTGCCACAGAAGGCAATCCCACCAGAATGACCAAACGTAGCACAGCCTATGTTGTCGGCTATACATGTCTGTACATGATACGTGGAAAAGAAAAAAAATGGACTCTGGTCTTTACCGACAAATGGAACAAAGGAGATCCTCTCTTCCAGCAATACTGTAGAGGTTCGTGCTATTGGCACAGATTCCACAAAGTCTAGTTTGGTCAGCTTGATGACACCTTGCTGACTCCCAGCATGACGGACCTGCTTGCTCCCCTGGTGTAGGACGAGTAACTCTTCCCAATAAGGGCCGTGCAGTATAAGACGTAGGAGGTTGCCTAGTGTTTTTAAATGAGACGGGAGTTTTCCCATTGCTCGAGGTCATCAAATTGAGATCCTCAATGAATGCCAGATCATCAACATTACAAGAGGGAGTGTTGTTTGCGTTGTCATCTGTCTGGCCATTCATATATCTCAATTGTCAAACTGGCCATACTTTTCCCACACAAGTGCATCTACTCCAAATCCGACATTTCAAGAGACAAGACACAAGCTCACGGTTTGAGCTAAGTCTTCGTACGACATCTGAACCTACTTTTAATAGCAATGAGAATATTCTTAAATTGATCTTACAATTCTGTACTATGAGCTTTTTACAAATGCAGGATCTGCCTAGCAGATAAATGAACGACTAGTACCACACACTGATCTATCAGAAAAGTAATGCATGTGCAAAACACCTTCTAGCTACCTTCACAATAGAGCAAGTGCCAGAACCTCTGTAAAAGTCATTCACTAGAATTGACTTCGTTCCACTCCTACATTGCTCACCCCCAGGAATACTCACTTTGCACGAACCTGTATAATTCACAAGCGTTTCCACCAATTCTTTGAAAGTCAAGTTTCACAAGCTGTTAAAAAACACTCGACTGAGGGCAGCAAACTATTACAAGGGCTTGAAATTTGCAATAATCGGAGAACCATGCGCAGGAACAATCAAAGAAACCGATACTTATTACCTAAATGCCACAGATACAACAAATCAAGGGAAAATTTAAACCTGGACTACAATCGACAGCTTTCCTTTGCTTAGCAGGATACACCTGGAGAAGCCACGAGTAAGTCAGCCTAAACAACAGGAGACCTCTGAAGCATGTTTAACGTGACACCGACCAAGGCAACCCGCAGTAATAACATGCCTCAAGTCTTGAATGAATACCTTCAGTCACTGATTTCTGTGCGACAGTACAACTTGGTCAGGTTCGTCAGGTCCATAAAACTCTCACGTATTCAAGAGAAACGAATATAATATCCTCATCACTGTAACGAGATCGTGTAATGTATTATAGTCAGGCGAACTGGTTATGATATCTACACATGCAAGTGAGCAGCAGGCATAAATGGCCGGTAACTAGAACACGATCAACTTCACGCTACCAGAGCATGCAAGACCTAGCCGATGAAAAAGAGCACCATGTCATATTGGTTGGTTAGTTCTAGCCTAAGAAGTACTCTCTGATTGGTGCAATTGCAGACGCCTCCAGATATATGACCTAAACCCTTCATCTGCAGCTCGTATATAACGCCCAATGCATATAGGATAAAGATATCCACACTGGTCTTCAATTAGGAATCTTACCACCGAACATTGTTGCTGAACCCTGGCAGATTTCTCTCCTAAAAGCCTTTGCAATTGCCGTGTGATCTTGTCTCCTCCATCTTTCAAGTTGAGTTTCTTGCAGAAAACGGAATTTGCCAAATCCTCGAACTTCTTGATCTCATCATCAAGCTGCACATCTGAGAACTTCTTGAATTTCTCCTTCGAAGGGTCTGAAACAAGAACAAGTTCAGCTGATTTTTCATCATCTTCCACATCCTCGATGCTGAAGGAAGAGTTCATGTTGCGACCTGTCATGCTTCCAGAGCTCATGGGGTGAGGACTTCGACAAGGGAAAGAAAACTGTTCAGGGAAGGGACTTCGTCTGACACTTGCCGCCTAAAGGGTTGTATACTACGTCTGACAGTTTCACGGAGGTTCACATACTCTCCTCGTACTTCTAGACAAAAACTCTAGAGGCCTGCTTCCATCACTTGAAAATCCTTGAATGCTCAACGAGCAACCGTTCATGTCCCAGTAGAAGTAGCATGAAAAGGTGCGGCTGCAAGGGAGCAGACATAATGCGTGTCTGGAAAACTTGATGCGTCACGCAGCATATACTTGTTGACAACGAAAGCTCTACCTCGCGACACGCTGGGTACTCGATTGGATGCTCCACTTCAATAACTAAACTAAATGAAAGCCGACCCCACTCAGCTTGAGTCAAGCTCCACACACCCTAAAAAGGATTGTTCCATGCAATACGTGCGATCCTCGCTTAAATGGATACAAGCACATGCACCACCACAAAATACTTCTTACGATGCCAGCCAGGATGACATCCCTCGTCATAAACAAAAGACCACGACATAAAGTTCCCGCTCCTGGAGGCACGTGCACTTCCCCGATCCTACTTCTTGGAAAAACCAAAGGTCCAGTGACATGCGGGCACCCAGCCAAAATGCAACAGTTGGCGGGTGGGAGCAGCAGCAAGTACATACCGTGGTTTAGCTTGAGCAACTGTTTAGGGTTTGGGTCTGGATTTTTTAGGGGGATGTTAACCCCTAACTTCCCACGCCCAATTTCCCTCAAATCTGCCCAGAGGTTTGCGGGTTAGAGGTGACTACTCATAATTCAAATTTAAAACGTTGAAGTTCTATTATGTAGGAAATTATAATAGAAATGTCAATAGTGGTCTTGAGGTGCATTAGTTTAGAAATTAAATTAGGGTTGGTTTTTTCGAACCTCCACTCAAATCATTTCCAAATGACGAAATGCCATTACCTTCATTCAAAAGAGGGGCAATATACCTACTCAAACCAGCTCACAAATCTTGAAACCACTATAATTTTGAATTTTTGGAAAGCTTTGCAATTTGAGGCAGTCGTGCCACAATTGCACACCTTCCACATGGATTTACACCCATCAAGACATGTCCAACTAAAAATTCCAACAATAGATGTTTAGGAAATGTTGCATTGAGTGTCATGCAAATTTCTAGATAGATTGAGAATCATTTGCACATAGGGATTAACAAAAAGACATGTTTAATATATGATGCCCCTAAACCATGGAGGTGACGAATGTCAAGTTTTGGTTTGTGAATCGTTCCATTGTAAACCAATTGAGAGCACACTCTTGTATTTGAATTAATCCAAAAATAATTAATTGTGTTGAATCAAACTTACTCACATGGCAAAACATAGTAGATTTGACACATGAACAAAAAGAGTAATTGAAACAATCAAGAAACCATCCGAACTAGTGTCAAAGGGATTAGAACGAACTGCTCACAACCATATTATGGTCACATACGACATTAGGGGTTAAACAACCCTTACAAGCTAATATTGATCTCCCTTTTGATATGACATGCTTGGTCGCACAAGAAATTGTCGTATTATCCGAATGTTTTATTTATGTATAATATGACATTATAGCCTCAAATGTCATGCCATTGAGGTTTCTTGAGTAAATGGTTTATTTCAATGTAGAATGTCATTTTGTATACACAATGAAAATACATAAAGTATGAAAGAACATTTTTATTAAAGAAATATACTCACAACATCATACACTATGGATTTAAGAAATATATATAGTCCCATGATGATGTCTTCACCCACATCACATACTACAAAAATAAAAATCTATCATCATCTGATGATGTTTGTTGATGTTGGAAATCGATATTTAGTTCAATTTATCCATAAAAAATTGCATGCTCATTGCATTTATAGCTTAAAACTTTGAAAAATGCTCCACTACAAAATTTGATAGCGGTTGGGCATTCTCACAAGTTTGAGGAAGTTTGACTATTGGTGGTGGATGGTCATCTACATCAAATCTAAACCCAAATGGATTTCTCTACCCCATGCTAAATCCACCAATTCATCCATGACATACTATGCATCAACAATACATTATTTTTTGCCAATTACACATATCATTCAATAGGCATTTCTTCACTTCCAAGAATTAAAGAGGAAACGAGACTTGCCAATTTATTTGATGCTTCATTCATTATCAAATTCTCGTGTTCATCATCCATGGCAAAATCAAGACTTCAATCTACATGTAAAATCTTGGGCATTCTTAATTGCTTCATATGATTTGAGGATTCATCTATCTCCACACTTGAAAGCACCATACAATAACATGCCTTACATTAGACATTATTTTCCTCTAATCCTAGTGAGTAGTAAAAGAATCAAACCACGGGGGGGTCACTCCATTGTCAAATTGAACACCACGTGCGGCCAAAAAAAATCTACTTTTGATAAGTTGCATCACCAAAATGGGTCAAAATTTTATCAATTTTTTTTTCATGGGTAGATATACACGGTATATATTACATAGTAAAAAATGGTAACCAAATTTGATGATCTGTTTTTTTAATAAAACATACAATTTCTAACTAGAATGACACAGAATTGAACTAAAATAATTACTGCAAAAATGAAGATGACTAAAAATTTCAAAAAAATATACAAAAGATATTATCAATGGTTATGTATATGTAGAAAAAATATCATAATTTTTAAATACAACTATTCCATGTAATATAGGGGTAGCAAACTTTGGCCGCACGTGGTGTTCAACTTGACATGAGTGAACCCCCCGTGAATCAAACTAAGAGGGAATCCATTTCAAAAATTTATTCTTATACTGAACTTTGAAGGAAGCAATTATTCCTTGATCCAAGGGTTGTACCAAAATTGTAAGTTGTAACATTAGGTGGTAAAAAAACAATAATAATAATGCACCATGCAAGGTTGAAAAACCAAATGATTTACCCCTACCAACATGCTAAAAATAATGAGTAACAAAATTGTCCACGATTAAAATACCTTCCATTTTTAGGTTTGAAATGTACATTGAGGTTCATCATCCAACTCTCAAATACATATGATGTCATCCATTTTGCAAATCACCACACATAATATGTTGAAAACCACCTTTTAAAGCATCTTGGACATAGATATTTGTAAATAATCACATGTTCAACTTGTCAATGTTGTATTTACAACAAACAAAAATAGCGAAACAATCCTTTTGAATTTTGTGCCCATGAACCTTTCATTGCATTCAGTGTCTTGTTTGGTTGGGCACGACAAAATAAACCAATTTCATCCATATTGTAATCATTTTCTAGTGCCACAACCAATATTGAGGAGGCCAATGCTTACCAAATTGTGTGCAAGTTGTTTTGTGTGCAAACATTGTCATCAACAATGAAATTGTTGAAATTATACCCGAAATGAAAAACATTCATTGCTTAAGACTGCCGTCACTTTCAGAGCCAAGAATTGAAAAATGGCATGGACAAATCTAGGAGTACAAGTTGGCAAAGATTAAATTTTCCAATCTAAGATATGTGTGAGATTCAGATGTGAGGACAAATTTTAAATCAAGAAAATAATAAACAACTTCATGACACTAGTATGTAGATCCAACAATCCTTAAACCCTTCAACCTCCACCCCCAACCCAAAGATTAACAACCAATGTTTTTAAAAAATCAAGGTTTTAAATAGTTAATTTAAGGTAACCCATTGATGAATTCAATATGTACTCCCCAATCCCAAGGCCTAAAATGTAGTGTGGTCCCACCACCTACACACATTAATTACCTTTATTTTATGACAAATTGAACCTAAAATGTCGTATTACAAATGCCATAGTCATGATATTAAGGAAAATTAATACTATAAAATTTGGTTGATGGGAAACATGTCGTATAGTTAAGGTATCATATAATTGGGGTTAGACTACATCAAAGATGTCATTGGCCATGGGTGGGCATGCTTAATTAGGGGGAGTTTCCATGTAGGCCATCACCCACCACATTCTAGTGGGAATAAGGACAAATGTAAGGTGTGTTGCCTTGATACCGAGGGGTGCCCTCTTGCCGAGCTCCAAGGAATGTCTTCCAAAAACATGTTCTTATGGTTCCCAAAGTTCTCGATGCATCCATCGTGGAAATGTTGAAATTAAAGCAAGCCATTCACAATTATGGATGAGAAATTCAATGAAGAGGGATGTCAAATTAATGCCTACCCTTAAACATTTTTGTTGTTATCTATATGCTGCTAAAAAATGAACCTTGAACCAAATCTCACCATTTATGGTATGAATCTATGTACATTTCAAAAGGATATAGTGAATAACATGGACACCGAAATTGGGCCCCATTTGTTGGAAATCCCATTCTTTAATGCATGTTCTTAAACATATTCAAGATGTGAGTTCAAACATGTTTCTGGCACCGAAATGAAAGCACATCCACGGGTTGAAGTTTTCTAAAACCGGAGTTTGTGACATGATATTACCAAATTTGGGAGTGTTGATTTGGAGATTGGAGCAAGGTGGACATTGGAGTTGCATTCATTCTCAAGCCAAAATTCCAAGTGCGGTAAGCTATTCTTTCTAAACTCATACACTCCATGTTCTTTATGTTCTATGTACACAAACTCATCCATTGGTTCATGTTATGCATTTTTTTTCTAATGAGTACTTCAATCAAATGATATTTAACTTTCATTCTTATAAAACAACCCTATGACATATTAGTTGATTGCAATGAAATTATTTGTATGAGTTACAAAAAAATTAATTGTCATTTTTGTGTTTGACCTAATCATTTCAACACAACATGAGGAGTTTGTGACAACAATATATTTGCAATCTACATACACAAATCTATTGCATCCCATATTTTTCCATGTAAGTATTTCAAAACAAAATTACACAAGACAAAGTTCAGATGCAATGTTTTTCTCAAAATTTTCAACCTAACATACTACAAACCAAACCATCAAGCTTATATAAGATGTAAGACACATGTATGTGCTAAAAAAATCAAAATAGACACATTGCTTTAGAAAACAAAAACTTAGTCGTTGATCATAAGTTTTTCATCTCCTCATGAATTCTTTGATGTGCCTTGATTCTTAAGCACCACAAACCTAGAGAAAGTAAGTATTTGAACTTAAAATATTCACACTCCAATCTCTCAGCCCATAACAAATACAATACAAACAAAATTATTGATCTACAAGCAAAAACAATGGACCAAGCTCATATGGGTACATTTAGCGTTTGTTGTTTATTATGTTTATTACTTCCATCTTAGCCTAAAATTATTTCTACCAAGTGTGAAATTAAATATGCATGCACCTTTTAAAGTGAGCACCAAGTTCACAAAGACATCAACCTGTAAAAAATATACAACGCAATAAGTGTCAGCTTGAATGCATGTAATGAAAACAAATGTTTCCATCCAAAAATTGGGTATTTTACTATGAAGGAGATGCATACCTCCCATCATTTAGGTCCCCGGCAACTGAGATGAAGTTGTGCGATTGGTTGCACGACATCCTAGATGATGCACCCACCGATGACTCTGGTTGCTTTCCTTCGCCTACAACCTGGTTTGCATTACATTGAATGATGGTTGCACTCGCATCTTGTCATCAATGACCAAATTTGATGCCAAAGATGACAAAGGCAATTCCGAGGATGTCTGCAAAATGCACAACATGAAGATTTTTGGAAGCTAATTTGCATGTCCTCCCACTAGGGGGCCCCATTGACAGTGCAAGTGAGGGCATACACGAAAACCAACCACCATGTGGATGGCGAGTGTGTAGAGGTGTTGATGGACATGGGTTTTTTGAGTGTGTTGCACATAACAACGCATGGGGAGTGAGAAATGGTGGAGAAATGCACGCATTGCCTGACAACTCCTTATCAAACTGTGTCAACAAGATGTCCTACGTTGAAATGTAGTTGACTCTTGTAAGCGTCGTTTGAGATTCCATGGGAAACTCGTTTAGTGAGTCCAAACTCAAGGTTACTTGCATATCAACAACAAACCCATTCAAAGTCGTTCGGGTCACATACATAAGGTGCAATTGTCGGTCGCGCAAATAAATAGACCACTTGCACAATCATTTGCCAACTTTTGGATGTGCTTACTCTTGAATTGCAAGTCATCGATTAATGCAGACTCCACGTCGATGTCCTCCCATAATATCAAGGAGGAGACCATCACCTGCCAGTGGAAAAATGTCCACATGACGTATTGTTGTCAATATCAAGCCATAACGCAAATATATACCTAGTGTATCATATTGGCATTTTAGTGCATATTGCAGATCCACAATATGTACTACAATGACATAGAGTGTAATTCAATAACACATTGTATACAACAATGACATATTGCATAATTCAATGTCATAGAATATGGAATCCAGTGCCACATTATGTAATTTAGTCCTACAATGTGTAATTTAGTGAGGTCAGTGTATAATTCAACGAGGTCAGAGTGTAATTAAGTGAGGCCATTGCGTAATTCATTGAGGTCAGTATGTAACTAACAAAAATGCAAATGCTCACTTCCTCACACTTCTCTCAACGTTGCTTATCGTATAGCGGAGTGTACCACATATCCCCCAGCACATTGTGGCGATCATATTAGCCACAATTTGGTGCACAATCCTTCCCAAGAATCCCGTTATCTTTGTGCAGACATGTTCTTGCATGCCAGGCTTGTAACCCAACAAACCAACGAGCTCCAAGAGATTTGCAACCGCATTTGTGTTTTTTTTTGCTCATATACAGATTGTTTTTTCTTGCACTAGATGTACCTCTTGAATTTTTTTAAATCTTTGAATTGTTTTAAGGTGTTTTTGGTACTATAGCATTCAATTTGAATGTCACTTGTGCCACCAATTTTTTGTGATCTACCTCTGTGCGCACAACCTGTGCAATAAGATCAAAGTAATTAAAATTTACGCAACTTTGCAATTGAACTAAGAGTTGGAGCACAATAAATGATAGCCAATAATGGTATAGGATAGTTTTGCTTACATCGAGGTCATTGTATAAATACCAAGACCCAAACACCTTTGACATTTTGTGAGAAAATGTTCCTTCTTGCAACAATTTGTGAAGGTGTTGCATAGCCTTATTGGGGTCATCCAACAACTCCTTCTCCATCCAAACCTTCTTGGATTCTATGATGATTATGTACAATCCATGAATTAGAATTGGATTGAAAGGCTATACGATAGAAACATTTGCTGGTTTCGTTAAAGTGGCCACGACGCTCCACGCATGCTCATCGACATTGTGTGACTCCTGGTCGAAGAGATTGTTTGTGTGGCAACCCCAATGACACTATGTTATGAGCAATGAGCAGAAATTCATGAGCGGTGAAGTGAAAATCTATAATTTTTGTGACCTAAAACCATGGATGTTAGTGAAATGAGCGAATTTTTGGAACTATTACCATCATTTTGAGATGACAAATGTGGATAATTTAGAGTATGTAAGATTAAGGTACATTGTTTTAATAATAAACATAATATGTGAAAAAACAAACTAGCTCAACAAAATTTAAAATTTAAAATGTTCAAAATGATAAGGATATAATGTCAAAATTCCAAAAACTAGATGGAATGGATAATAAATTCACAACACAATACCATCCACATATACATGAATCTCACAACATTTTATTTTTGAGTGGGATGTTGGTTAAACAACTAGATAACTATCTTGAAAATAAAACAATCAATTCCAAGGTTCCCAATAAAATGTACTACAGAACTAAAATGCGGTCAACAATTATGTTGAGAAGAAAATGCTTTATCTCATTGAAGTTAAGAGATGAAGCATGAATAAAACAATTTTCGTCACGTTGTATGCCACCAAAAATATGGTAAACATAGTACAAATTCTTGCAATTATAGCATTATCTACACTTCTTAAATTTAATTATCATTTGCTGAAAATCGATGTAGGAGCACTCTAGAGAAAAACCTATGCTCACTTTATACTCCTTGGGTTTACTTCCATGCTTAGAGACTAAGTCAATGACCACTTCAAATTCTAGGGCTAGGAGTAAGAGTGACATGAGAGATTTTAGCATGAAAAAAAAAAGGAAATTCCCACCTATTCAATTGCGCAACATAGATATATCCGTTTAACTTCCGATGAGTGATTTTTTCATTATTGTAAAGGAGATACTTCTCATGGTCAACCATTTTGGGAATGTTTCAAATTAGTCAAAAAATCATTTGTGTGCCATATATTGCTTCTATTGCAACTAGAAACCAACTTCTTAAAGCGTCATAATTTCATGAGCGATAAGGTTAGTTTTTTTAAAACTAGCTAGACATCAGAAACATAAAGACAAGATTTGACCAACTTGCGTCGAGAACCTTTGATGCACCTTGCAATATCGTCAAGGAAAAATAAAAGAACTGCTCAAAATCCTTGTTCCTTGCTCCGCACATGTAAAAATCCAAAGCATGTAGGAGTAGGTTTTGACAACAATAGTTTCTACATGCATTTTCATCCGTACCTAACCTGCATTGCAAAATAAATCTTTTTTTCCAAAGATGGCACTCGATGAATATGCCATTGTTGATCATCACAATTATTTTCTTGAATTATAGTGATATGATGAACCATATATACAACATTGGATGCTCGATTCTCAACAGGTAATGTAGGAACATCAACTTTAAGATTGTGCTCTACAAATGCTAAAGGAGAGTCATGCAAGTTTGTCCTCAAAGCCTTTGCAAGAGTGTTTGGATGAGAGTAATTGATCTTGTTGAAATGATGCAAACCATTATTTGCGCCTGGTTGTACATGGAATCATTGCTTGGCCAAGCCAAATACTTCTTCACCAACATATTGTGGGACGTTAACTAGAAAATCACTTGAGTTCAGAAGTTTCTTCATAGCCTTAAATATAGAAGACAAATTTCCACTTTTGTTGGCAATTTGCATACAAAGTTTATTCTTTGTAGGACCAATGTCAGACGCTCTATCGATAAGAAATGCATTATACCTAGTACATTGAATGAATGCATGTGCAAAATCATCAACAATTGCTTATTAAATATTGCTTACTAAATATTAAAAATTTTATTGTCTGGTCCAAAAGGCGTGAACTATTCCGGACAAATTGCATGCCGGCATTTCTGCCCTCTCTTCATCTAAAAATTATTATTCAAAAATAATTGTACAATTAGGCGGTATTAATCATGCGGCAAAACCATCAACATGAATACCAACAAAACAATGTGCAAAGAGAATATAAGTACTCATAATATGCATATAGCCTTCCCATTGATATTAATAAAAATATCACCATCCTAGCCATACTTCCAAAGCTGGAACATCAACGTCCAAGGCTGCTCTGCTAGAGAACCACCATGAACGGATTGCCAAGTATCGAGAGCTTGCCTCGTCCACTATTTTAGTGTATTTTATATTAAATGTAAATAAGCTCATGCTCATTTCCAAGTTCTGACTTGATGAATTGATTGGTAGCCTTTTGCATGCATTTGGTCTAGTGCAAGAGATAAGAACGTTTTTTCCTTGCATTCACATTATTTTGTCACCGATACCATAAATCTCACGAAAAACATTTCAATTCGTTTGTGAATTGTTAGCCACTTTATAATTCATTACAAAAGATGTGAAATGGAGGCCCCATTATTAATGATGACAACTTAGGACATAAAAACTTGACAAATTTCTCATAATATAATATAATATTTTTATCGACAAACATTTGATCGTAATATGTAATAATAAAATATAATATATATATAATAATGGCATCATAATATAGTTGGGAGAAAATTATGGTTTAAAACTTTGGTATCCTAAATCCTAAAATTTGAATTTATTGAAACCCTTGCTAGCTTTCCTTAGCTTATCTTGTCTGCTTTCCAACTCTAGCAAGTGTCACGAGCGCTAACCTACACATCCCACACACGTGCACGGTTAATTCCCCATATTGCGGACCACCAAGCTTATGGCTTGGTCACCAAACCCTCTTACATATGCATTTGAGACTCTTTGCTTAATAGGTAACCAATGGTTAGATGTGGATTTCCATCTATGGAAATCCACTCTTGAGTTGATCATTGTGTTGCCAAAACAACACTACAACAACCCGAAGCATATTGCCAACTACGCTCCGGGGGGTCGATCGGCGAAGCCGCCTCACCCATATAAGCATCTAGGATTCTATGTAGGACCCCTACCCCACTATCAAGAAACCTTTTGTCTTCCGGCATAGAGTTGGAGCCAAATAAACATTTTCCCTTAGTCGCTGGGATTGGAAACCCCTTGCAGCTTCAAACTGCCATAATTTCTTCTTGTGATCTTTGATGCTATCAAATGACCACTCCATCATTATCTATATTTCACATAAATGCCGATGGACTCCTCACTCGCGTCATTCAGCCAAGTATTGAGGAAGTTATAGTTGTTCAAAGTTAGGGAATCCCGGGTGCCACTCCCAGGTAACTACTGTCCCAGGACATTGTCCCGGGATAGCGCCCCATTCAAATTGCCATATCTCCTAGCTCACACCTCCGATTGAGATGTTCTTGAACATTCTAGACTCTGCATGCCATAAGCTACTCGCAGCTAATGGCCTTACCCTTGTGACTCATAGTCTCTATGGGTGGGAGGCGTTTTCAATATCCGGGACCCTCACCCACCCATGGCGCCACAAGTCCCGGGTGTCATTCTAGGGTCCTCCTTATGCCCATGGTGTTGCGGGCACTCTTTATAGAGAGGTGCGCGACACTCACTCCCACCAAATGGAGTCGATGCCCTCATTGATTATATTTGTAGTCGGCACACCAATTTTCAAGTTGCCATCCTCTTTTGGTGTGGCATTTTGTTTCCCTTGAGGCGCTACCCCCACAATGCATCTTGAAATTTGGCAAAGTCCCAAAGGTGTCGTTCTTAGGTGGTCCATTTAGGGTGACTCCGGATATCTTGTCCAAGGACCTAAACTACATTGGACCCACCTACTTTGAGATTCATTTGGGTTGCGCTTCCTTTTGGGCCTCCCAAGTTAGGTTCCACTAGCCTAACTCTACCACTTTGACACAGGTAGGTTGGACCTCAATGCTTCCACTAAGTTGTTTCGGTTGCAACTCTAAGATAATTTTCCATTGTTCAGCCATGCCTCGATTGCATGGGGGTGATGCCAAGTCCCGCCGACTCGGTTCCCACTTTGCTCTTTCGAGACATGGATTCATGACTCCCATGCGCCAACTCTCGTTAGCTTGTAGGTTACACTTTTATGAGCACGTGCCATCACCTTGCCCCCGTCCGGACAAGCCCATGGCTAAGAGGTTTTTTGGTTTTATCCAAGTCTTTTCCAAGCATGGCCCCCAATTACTTGGCCTACCCAACCTAGTTTGGCATATCTATTGCCTTTTTTCCACTAACCAAACATAAGTTCAAGACTAGGACCTCATCTCATATTTTTTTGTGTACCACTAAAATTGGACTTTATTGCCTCAAGTCAAAAAAAAACAAGTACATGTTGTGGAGGACATTGCCTCCAAGTTAGGTATGCTATTAGCATTTCTCCCCCATTAAAGGATATTGATATCCTCATCAATGCCTATGCTTCTTTTTATTGGAACCTTTAGCCTTTTTATTGGAACCCTTAGCCAAAGTGCTCCACTACCTCCTTGGCATTCATCATGTCTCTTGCCGCTATTCAAGTGGCATCTTTCTCATGGAATCCCTGCCACTTCACCAAGTACTCCTTTCATTTTTTCTTGTGGCTCCTATACTGGAGGATGCCCTTTACCTCATATTCTAAATGATCTCCTACAAGGTCGGGAGGTGGCCTAATCACTTGCTTGTGATCGGGCCACAAGGTGTCTTCCTTAAATGGCTTTAGTAGTAACACATAGAATGTTGGATGCACTTTGATCTCGGGTGGTAACTCCAACTTATACACGTCCTTGAACACTCGTTCCATAATGGGGAACAGACCCGCATATTTGGACTTGAATTTTGGTGTGAGGCCTTCAGACTTGGTGAGATTTTTACATTCAACAACACCTTTTGGCGCACCTCATACTCTCCTTCGTTGTCTTCCAACATTGACTTGTTTTTCGTAGCACTTTTGGATTTTTTCCAACAACAACTTGGTCTTCTCAAAGATTTGTTCCCGCTTCTTGGCCAATTCCTCACCATCTTGCTTGAACTCTAGTGTTGAATGTGCCCCCTCATGAGCTAGGTTAGCAGGTTGGAGTGGATCCACTCCATAACCACTTTGAAAGGCCATTGCTTGGTCGCCGAGTGTGTGGCCGCATTGTAACTATATTCTACTAGATCCACATAGTCCGCCCAATCTCGTTGGTCCGCATTGACAAAGTTCCTCAAATATTGGTTCAAGACTCCATTCACACGCTCCGTTTGGCCATCTGTTTGGGGATGGAAGGCCATGCTAAACGTTAATTTTGTTTTGACCTTCTTAAAGAAATGCATCCAAAAAGTGCTTGTAAACTTTGGATTTCGATCTGACACAATCACTCTTAATACCCGTGATGCCTCCACCATGTATTAAGAAAGAGTTTCGCCGTCTCCAACGCGGTTGCGGTTCCCACGGTCGGCACAATATGTGCCAACTTGCTAAACTGATCCACCATCACCAAGATGGCATCGTGGCTTTGTGACTCCGACAAGCTCGTGATGAAGTCCATGGACACACTATGCCATGGCCCCGGCGGCATAGGCAACGATTGCGAAAGGTCGGCTTGCTTTTGGTAAGAGGCTCGATTCACTTGGCATTTGATACGAATCTTCACAAAGTGGGCAATTTCTTCCTCCATGCACGGCCAATAGTACCTCTTTGACACTGCCGCTATGGTGGTTTTTTCTTTTCTATGGCCGGCAATGGGATTATCATGTTTTTCTTTCAAAACCAATAGCCTCAACTTGCCTTGTGGCACGTACACCCGACTTTGCTTATACTTGAGCAATCCATCCACCAACTTGACCTCCTTGAGCGCCTTGCATTTACAAAATTCACTTAATAACCTTTGTGCTTCGGGGTCGTTGATGTACCCCTCCCTTAACTTGCATTGCAAATCACCTTCGCCTTTGTACATTAGCCACAAGGTTTGGGTCGTGCTCAATGCTTGGAATTCTTCCCGTTTACTTAGTGCATCCGGCACTACATTATCACGGCCTGATTTAAGGATCAAATCCACATTCATAAGCACTAAGATATCATGCCACCGCAATTGCTTGGCGCTCACTTGCGCTTCTTTTTCAAAATACTTCAAAGACACATTGTCCGTGTATACCTTGGTCTTGTCCACGTCTTCAAGCAATGCACTACAACAAAGAGTTCTTTTTCATGAGTTAGCCACCTCCTTTGATAACCATCGAGTTTCTTGCTCTCATATGCAATGGGCCGTCCATCTTGCATCAACACTCTTCCAATCGCAAAGTCACTCGCATCGGTATGCACCTCAAAAGGCTTGTCAAATTCCGGGAACTTAAGCACGAGCGGTGAAGACAACTTGCTCTTGAGCTCCTAAAAGGCTTGGTGACAAGGCTCATCCCACTTTTGGGATATCCCCTTCTTCAACAAGTCGGACAAAGGCCTAGCAACCTTAGAAAAATCTCGAGTGAAGCGGCGTTAGTAGTTGGCTAGGCCAAGGAATGACCTAAACCCTTTTTGAATCGAGGACCGCTTCCACTTTTGGATTGCCTTTATCTTTTTCATGTTCGGCTTTGTAGATAGGTTTTTTACTTGGGTTCAATCTTAAACAAAACCCCAGGGAAGACTAAATGAGTGTCAGGTGTGTAATCTAGATATCATTCCTAAGTTCCTTGATAGTTCCTTTTAATTATTTGTGAGTTTTAGATACAAAAATAACTAGGAAAAACCTTGTTTAGGATGTTGGATTCGGGTAAAAAGTGATTGGATACGTGGTTTTGTGGTTTTAGGGTCCCTCAATTCAGTACATGCACAATGTTGTCACTCCCTCACACAATAGTCCTGTAGTGACCAATTTTGACTATCGAAGTTTCTTGTAGGGAGTCACGGCTCAACAATTGTCTTTTTCAAGTAACTAGTATCCACTTCCAACACCAGAGCCAAGGGCACTCTGGCATTCTCTGAAGCACTTATTAATCTAGGCACAACCTACCGAAAGGACACGGCGCGATTAACAAATCCCTCTACAAATCTAAATACTTATAAAAATTATAACAACCGGGTTCGGCTTGGGCACCTGCTAAGGTAGGCCACCCTCACCGAAGCGCTTGTGCGATACTTTTAGACTCCCTCGGAGGGTGGTGCCCAAAAGCACCACACATGGACTTGGGCCTTGAGGTACACAAGAATTAGTTTTGGCATAAGGCTACTAGCCTTGGCAACAAAGCCACCTTCTAATATTCTATCTGCGACACAAATGTGATTTGCCTTGCTAGCACAAAGCCACCTTCTAACATTTTGTTCGCAGCACAAACAAGATTTGCCTTGGTACCACAAGGCCACCTTATAACATTTCGTCTGCGGCACAAACATGATTTGCCTTGGTAGCACAAAGCCACCTTATAACATTCCGTCCGCAAAACAAACATGATTTGCCTTGGTAGTACAAAGCTACCTTCTTTGTTTCCAACATTGGGTGGTTTCCACTTTGGTTGCCACATTTGTTGGGAATTGTACCTTCAACTTGTCCTTTGTGTTGGTATGATGGCCCAAACTTCTTGCGTTCTTTGCCTCGGGACATAGCTCGACTCAAGCCACTTTGTTGTGAAGCGCCACCTGACTTCCTTTCAAGCCATTGGCTTCAATGCTCTTGGTAATTTTGATGATCCACTCTACGTCCTCAAGAAGGTTTGGAAACTTGAACAAGGGGTCCACCACCCACCTTGGCAACCCACCTAAGAAACTTCAACAATGTGTCCACCACCCACTTTGCATTTCTTAGCAAACATGTCCATCTTAGGTGTAGCATTCATTTGGGTGTTAAAATTGGGCACATAGGCCTTAAGAGATCTTGTGTGCATCATTTGCACCAAGTTCATTCCCTCACACAATTCTTAGTAGTCCAACATGAACCTCTCAACAAGCAACTCCGTGAAGCCAACCCAAGTCAAGTTTGCCATCACCTCGGACTCTTGTATTTTCTTACTAGTCCACCACTCAAGCGCATGGTCTTTCAAAAAGGCAACCGCTTTGGAAACCTTATTGTGCTCTTCGAACCTTTGGACATCATAGTAATTTTTCATTTTTAACACAAATTCTCTCATCTTTCTTGCCTTGCCAAGCCCCGTCAAGGTACTTGGCATGTTTACTTTGGCCAATTTTTTTGTTGAAGAAGGCCTAGCACCTTGCATTATGAGGAGCTCAATCATTTTGTCTTGTCGGACCCTCTCTTGCTTGCCACACTTGAGTTATTGATTCATGGAGTCTATGAACTTAAGCATTTTGAGTTGGAATTTCAATCCAACATCACCACTTTCCAAGCTCTTGGGTGCATTCGGTAATCTAACCCCCGAATTTTTTTCAAGATTTGAGCAAGTTCTTTAAAGGGACTCCTTTATTTCCTCACCGAATCCACCATCATCCCCACCATTGTCATTAGAACCAATAGTGTGGTCAAAATCCTCTTGGACATGATCCTTGTCTGTTTTGAGCCTTGTAACTTTTTTAGAAACCTCGAGCTCACTATCGTCACCGTCATATTTGGTGGCCATCTCTCCTTCAAAATGCTAGCTCAAAGACGGAACCCTGCTCTGATACCATATGTCACAACCCTTGCTAGGTCCCCTTAAGTATCTTGGTCGTTTTTCCAATTCTAACAAGGGTCACGAGCGCTAACCCTTCGCATTCCTCCATGCAAATGATTAGCTTCCCAATACCGCGGACCTTCTTAGTTCATAGGAAGGGGACCAAATCTCCTACACTTGCATTCAAGACTCATCCCTTCATCGGTAACCATTGCTAAAATGTGGACTTTCATCCATGAAAGTCCAATCTTAAGTTGATCATCACGTTGCCGGAGCAACACTACAACAACCTTGTATTTTGGTCCGCATAGTTCAATTATGCAAAAAGATTTCTGCTTAGCACAAAAAAATGAAGTGACAAATACTCTGGAGCTTTGACTTCATAGGTTTCCATGCAAATCAGCATTAAATCATCACCAAAAATGTAGAACCACCTGGAATCTGACTTGTATATTTCACTATACACTCCAATAATGCAAAACAAATACCTTTATAAAATGTAGTTGCACTTGCTGATGAATAATATTGTTTCAATTATAGTAGGAGCATACATGATATTGGGAATGGATTAATTCCTTTACTCCTGATAGTAGTAACAGGAGTTCAACATATCAAACATAACATCAGTTCATTGATGTATGCACTGTTACTGATGGAGGGCATCTCCGTACCTTGAGTTATGGTGTGCCAATTTGAATAGGTTGAAGGGAGCATGCACTAGTAGGAAAGGGGGTCCTTTTCCACACAAAAATGACACAAAACTAACATTTTTGAGGACCATGACACATGTCGTGGAAGTTGCAGCCAATGTGGAGAAGGTGTCATCCTGGACCAGTTTAGTTTTTAGAAAATCGGTGTTAGATTCGTGTCGTGGTTTTAGCAAGTTCAAACTTTGACCTCGGCGGTAATTAATTCTCTGGTTACGGATAAATTCCAAAGGTAATTTCATTAAATTTATATTTATACTTGTATCTCATTAAAAATAGCACGCATGTAGTAGATATGTGCATACCTCCAGTACATGCCTACCCCACCTACCCACCCACCACCTAGGTCCTAGGGTGCCCACCCACCTACAAGGACTAGGCAATGTGAGGAGGGCCAAGTGATTTGAACCTTGGACCTCGTGGTTCCTACTTGTGAGCCTTAGCCACTAGGTTATTAAACTTCACGTAATATACATGGAATGCTTTAAGGTTTTATATATTAGGGCCATAATTTGCTCTTTACTGTCTACTATTTACTATCTATTATTTACTATTTACTGCATAATATTTATTTTTTACTGTTTGTAGTTTATTATTTATTATTTATTGTTTATAATATATTATTTATTATTTATGGTATTTTTATTATTATTTATTGTTTATAATATATTATTTATGATTTACGGTCTATTTTTATTATTTGCTGTTTATAGTATATTATTTATTATTTGCGGTCTGCTATTTATTATATATTATTTATAGAATAATATGGACTATTTATGGTCTATTATTTATTATATAGTATTTATAGAATACTATGTACTATTTATGGTTTGTGATTTATTATTTTCTATTTATAGTATATTATTTTATTTGTAGTATTATTTCTATAATATATTATTTATTATTTACTGTCTATTGGTATTATTTACTATTTATAGTATATTATTTACTATTTATGGTCTATTATATATTATTTACTATTTACGGCAAAATATTCATTGTTTACTATTCACTATGTACTATTACAATGCTTCAATGTGGGATGAATGAAAGATACACTTGTATGCGGTAATTGCCTCTATCCTACCTTAATTAGTAGTTAATGAAGAAGATGACTCACATATAGGTCTTGATCTAGCTAGAAGATCTATAAAACTAATTGTAGATAGAACATTCCTTCACCGACCTTTTGCATGCCATTAACTGTTATTAAATAAATTGCGGCCATTATGCAAAGGACATTAGTTTCATCTGTAATTGAAACAGAGAATTAGGGTTCACAGACTACATACCCTGCCTGAAATTGTAGCCATCCTACATATCTGCAACAGACCACATGTAGGCCTGTAGCTCATATGTTTGTTTCTCGGCCTTCCACTAGAAGGAAACCTGGTCACTTTGACATGCGGCCACGACATTAAAAAACTTTGTGTTGGAGTTTTCAGCTCCTCGCTCGAGCTTCGAGCTCCGAGCAATGTTTTTTACATGTGTCGGAGTTGTGTAACTTTGTTGTCATGCAAAAGGTCCGTCAATGAATATTCTATCTTTGTTTATTTTTATAGATCTTCTAGCTAGATCTAGGTGTAGATCTAGGTACACTAGTAGATAGTAGATAGTAAATAATAAAGATATACCAGTAGATAGTAACCGATAAATAAAAAACAACAAATAAATACAATAAATTTAAAAAAATAAACAGTAAATCAAAAAATAAAATAAAAGCAATAAATAAAAATAGTAAATAAAAATAAAAGATTAAAAATAGTCAATAAAAATAGCAAATAAAACTAGTAAAATAAAAATAGTAAATAAAAACAGTAGATTAAAAATAGTATATGAAAATAGTAAATAAAAAGTAAATAGTAAACAATAATTACTCAATGGTAAATAGTAGATAGTAACTCAAAAATAGTAAATAATCACAAGTAATTAGTAGACAGTAAATAGTATAAAGTAAACAGTAAATAATATTCAATACGTGTTATTGCATGAATAATTTGTATGGAAAACCACGCGTCATTTGTTGCAATCAAAATGGGCGACCTGGTGATATTCTAAATTGAAAACTTAATTATATAGAAAACTAACGAAACACCAGGTATTTAACAAAATTAAATGATATCCATACAGATTTATACGCGATGACTAATATTGTTTTCAATGTCAGCACGAGTGATTTTAAAAATATTTGAATACATACAAAATATATATTACGAATGATTAAAACCATCATGCCCAGCACTTCCTGTCATGGCAAGAATAAGTTATTAATATGGAAAACCACATGTTGTTTTTGAAACCATGCTTATTTGAATTTGTTTTTTTCTCAATTCAAATTGTTATTCTCTAAGTAATATCCAATTTTTTTAACTATGCTGCTATATTTAAAGCCTAAAGTACCACCTTATGGTGTGCTATACGATAACTTGAATAAAATTTGTATATATTGACAATATTTGATCTCAAATTCACAATGATTGATGTTCAAAAAACTTGGATAATTATGTTTAAAATGGATAATATAATTGAATAAAACCATCATGACAAGCACTATATGCAATGGCAAAAGGAAATTATATGAAATGCTACTTGTTGTATTTTTGCAACCCTAATGGATCACTATATTCGTTAATTTGAGACTTTCTCTTGTCTCAAATTAATATATGGGCCACAACAACATGGTCTAATGTTTGGGTCATCCTACCTAAACCTTCTTGATATGAACAACCGCTTCAAAGTATTTGCATCTTATAACATTCTCCAATATCTGTGTGATTTTATCCATGTTCTTATATTTGTAACTGTCTCAAAATGCCGAAAAAGTCCCAAATTAACGAATATAGTGATATGGATGGCGCAGCACAATTCAAAAGTAAAATGTTAAGTATAGAAAATTAAATAAATCATACAATAATTAGGACGATATCAAGAACAAATTATATACGATGACAAATATTATGTGTCTAAATTGAACGTTAGAAATGAAGAAAACTATCATGCCAAGCACTAATTATGTGAAATGGTAAATAAAAGTGGTATGGAATGAAACGTGTTGTTAATGCAATAATGCAATCATAACGAGTGATTCATAGAAATACAAAATTTTCAAAGTTAATCGTAATTTTTAAAAAATCAAGAGTATTGTTTAAATTATTTTAGTACTACATTTAACATTTTGATATGCAAAATCAATAAAAAATTGCGAAGTATTGCACCACAAGCAATTACAAAATATAATCATAAAGCTGTAAAGGTTTAATAGTAATAATTGAAAATTTGGAATACCATGTATGCCAAAGTGGTGATATTTAAATAATTTTGTTACAGAACATTGCATTTCGAATGAATGTGCATGCAGGTATATGCAGAATGGATATGTGTTCAACCGGTTATAGACTAACAAAGAGCACTGCCACACTGGGGGCTACAGCCGGGCCCCATCCAACCCGGCCGGTGCGGGGCCCCCCAGAACACATGACGGCCCTCCAGGCGGGATGCCGGGGCATTAAGGACACTATGCGAAAGTCACCCGGCTGGCTGGATGCAGAGAAACGGGATTATGTTACGGGAATATTCAAAGCCGGATATGCGGCAACAGGCGGGTATAGAGTAGGGTTCTTCGCCCGGATATGGGATCCGCCAACTCAAAGCTGGTTAGGGTATTAGAAATGCGGCGCGGTAGGGGGCCAGGTGGAGCACGAAGGCAATCACGGAACCCGACTACCGAAACCCTTCCCCACGTCAATGGGCATGTCCGTGTTTCAGCATCCTCGGCAGTTGCTCCTGCGGTGTTGCCCTACATTCGAGACCTTACACCAGGTCTGCTCATCGTCGATTCGTCTCCAATTCCTTGCAAATCCGCTTCCCGTCTCAAATCACGTATGTACATAGTTGGACATTCTTGCGGAGGTGTGCGCCGCGGAGCCGAGGAGTCTGCTGTTGTGTCCTGGAAGTGGCGCTTCGCACAACGCATGTTTGGCGATCTCCCAGGGTTTTTGAGTTCTGGATAGTGTGCGCTTTGGTACCGAAGGCCTTCTGCGGTGATGTCGTGCTCGTGTTCGGAGAGGCGAACCTTGGTGCTTGCTTTCGCAAAGGTAGGCGCTCTCCATCCCTAGTGAGAAGTTCATTGCACGGTTTGTGTTTTTCGAAACTTGGACATACATGTATGCAGTGCTCAACAGTTGCGGGAGTTGCAATGGTGTGATCGTGGGAGTTGGTGGTATGCGCACACTGCAAGACCAAGTCCGTGACCCATTGAAGGAGCTTTGATTGTTGTAGACGTCGTGGTGGGGGTCGTTGCGACGCCGGATTTGTGCGAAATTGGAGCGTTTGCAATAGGTAAGAACGCTGCAACGTCGTGCGCACTGCATGGTGAGTCTGCTATTAGTATGTATTCATTAGGTTTCATGCAAATACTGGTGAAGGCTGCACAATGAAGAGGACAAGTGTTGAAAAGAATACTTTAATCAAATACCTTTGTAGTTTGTATTATATAGTTTGTTCTCGCTGGGTGCGAGCAATTAGAAACAACAGATTTTGCTTTGCATATGCCTCGCACAGTTAGTGCACTGTTTAAAAGCATATTATCATCTCGAAAGCAATGGCAGGAGTTGTATCCATTCGAAAAAATTTGCGAGAGTTTAGGAAATAGGGTTTCTGTAAACATATTGGTTGTATGAAGTGCCAATGCTTCCACTGTATTTGGAAATGAATAATGTTGGACTTTGATTGCTCGTCAGCGTTTGGTTCCACCCCAAGTGGTATCCATTTTTTTCTTGTATGTAAGCATTGTGTCCGGCAATATAATATATTTGTAGAAGTACCGACAAGAAGAACCTCATTTGTAGACTACGAACGATTGTAAGCACACATCGTAAATGAAACCAACAACAATGTTAACGATACAAGTTATAAGAGCAAACAGGAATGGAAATTGCAAATCAATACGTGAAGCCCTCATAAGCACAGAGCGAGAGGGTGAAATTACAAATGCCCAAAGTATGCTCAACCCGAGGATACTGAAGGTGTAAACACGCATGAGTCGTTGTTACATAAAGATAGAATTGGTAGTATCAACGACTCCAAGATATTTTGATCAAACTAAGTAGAACATACGTCACATACAACATGGATAATAAAAATTATGCTAATTTGAACGCACACATTAATAAACAAACAAACACATGCAATAGGAAACGAAGTAACAAACAGGTCAGAAAGCACCGATAACCAATTTCAATCGGAATAAGTTAATTCCATAAACAGGGAAACCGAAAACCAACAGCTAAAGCACAACGCTGCAAGCATAGAGAGCATTATCCTCGAGGCGAGGATAATGCAAGTTGTGAACATCACATATAATATGAGTATAAGATTCACAGTGTACGTCTGTTTCAAAACTGAACAGCTGGATCTTAAATTTCAATCTTAGTAGTATGCATACCAGACAATGATAACATTCTAATACAGCGTTGTTAGAGATTGAAGACACGCAAGCAAAAAAATAACCAAAACAGACAAACAAAAGCGAACGTCTAACAAAATGCGAACTTAAGTGCAACGTTCGCGAAAGCAATAGAGACATGCGTTATCCTCGAGTCGAGGATAACGCAAATGGCCATGGAGTAAACAACATTCTTTCATAAATCAAGTTCAACAAATAAAGTACGAAAAGACCAACACATATATAACGTTATGGAAATGTTTACATGTATCAAAACAAACGATTGAATAAATCAAATGGGTCAACGATGCTGCGCGATAACTAGAAATTTGAGTGTATGTAGAGTTTATCTTCGAGTCGACAATAATGTACTACTTACAAACACATCAACATAATTCGTAGTAGCAATGTCTATGCAACGTTACATTTAGAAGTAATCAATATCAAAGTTCAGAAAATATATCCTTGAGGCGAATATGACATTCTAAAGTTTAAGCTGTTTTGGTGCTCAGTTTGTGAGCAATGAAACACCGCTTATGGGCTGACTCAACAACGATTCTTTCTTTGTTTTGCAGTCAATAGGCATGGATAGCGAAGGCAACTACGACTACTCCACTAGTTCACCGTTTCTGGAAGAGTTCGTGAACCCCTTCATCGACAAATCTTTTTTGCCAGAGTTTCACGATAACTACGGAAAGCTCTGGACATTCAAAAACTACGTGAAGGGATGGACTTTTGGAGTCTCGAGGTTCAAATCCTATGTGTATTTGCTGCACAGGGAGTCCACGACGGCACCATATCTTCCTCTAAACATTGCAAAAGAGGTATCCGTGGTGGAATTGTTTCACAAAGAGTTTGTAGTTATAACACTCCAGGAAAAAACCGATAAAGGCGGAGATGCTGACCACGTTCATTCCATAGTGCTGAAGTTTGCAGATGACGAACCCGCATTCGACATTAAAGGTCTCATACAGTCATTGACAGGGACCTCAACTGAAGTGCTGCGCGCCGAGTTAGAATGCAAATATGTGCCGTGGGCTGTGATGGACGCGGAGACGTCCGTGAGACGAATTAATTCCCTGTTGCGGATTTTAAATCGCTTTGCAGCTCGAAATGTGGTTCAAGTAGTTGCTCCTCCTAGTCGGCCCATGGATTGAGGCACTACACACCACCACCGTGGGTCGCATTCCCCATCGCAAGGAAGCCGTAGCAACGCGCGCAGAAGTGGGACAGGGAGGGCCGAGCCTCGCAAGAAGGTTTTGGAGAGCGGTACAAACTCTTCACAAGGAAAAAAACGATGTACCTCGGTCGGAGGGGCCGGCAGCTCCGGGTCTGCACTTACTACTCTTACTCATCGTGCATCACAGAGAGATGATGCCATTGAAGACTACGAAAAATTTGCAAAAATACAAGAGGATTTCTGGAGGGAGTGCAATAGTTGTTATTTGTTCGGGATGTCGACCTACGAGGTTGACATTGCGCAGTGCGTATTGGCCAGATATGAGTTCATTATCCATAAACTATAGCCATAGATCGTAAAAAATGTAAAGGCAGAACTACTGCAGATTGGCGACACACGGGAGAGGCAGAAGGTGTGTCTAACACTAGTAGACAAGGATTCAAAACTACTCCTGGAGAGGCCAAAACATTGGAACGATATAAAAAACGGTAAGTTTATGATCATAAATGGACAACATAGCATCACGGCCTCGAAAAAGTTACAGATTTCGGGATGCAGGGAGAAGCGATGGAACGAGTTGTCCAAGTGGCATGCGTACATCGTGTACAGCCAGGACCCATTGCAATTGACAAGAATATCAAGGTTTTATAATTCAACAAATCACCTGGAGCATGCTCAGCCGACGTGGGGGTGGCAATTGGTCGGTTGCAGAAAAATCTAGCTATCGCAAGGCCGCCTGACGGACATAGATCGGAAGCATGAAAGGTGGGGCAACATGGCGGTGCTCAACATCGCAAAATATAATATAAGCACATCAAGCCTAGACTATTTCTCATTCAATCTTCGCGCTGCATGGTTTTCATAATTCATCCATTTCCAGTTAAACCTTGCAATGCAATGTTCAGAGACAAAGACAAATATCTCCAATCAGTGTAGGATGTCAGCAGGAAATATAGGGGTATCATCAAGTTGAGGATACCCTTTCTTTCAACATCACAAGGGTGCTTGAAATCGTTGTATATTATGCTACGCATTAAAGTCGATGAGCAATAGCCTAAAAGAACAGGATGACGTGCATGCATAGTAACGGATATGGACACGAGGACAATGACGGACACCGTGTCACTTCTGTATGACATTCATCAGTTTATCCTCGAGTCGAGTATACGTGACACGTTGGTGGTAATATTGACATTTTGTTTGTTTAGTAATGTGAAAATTAAAAACGAATGTTGGTAAAAATGCCGTATTATTTGATACAGTGCATTTTTTGGACTTGGTACATATAGTTCTGTGCCTGATCAACTTGTTCTTGTAATGTAATATATAGACAACCTCAGTATACAAAACAATCTTCAATTGGCAATGCTTCGTCACATATCGATGCCGTGTAGTTAGAGACCCCAAAAATCGTTCAAGGCAGTTGACTTCAACACATATGTCATTGCCGATATTAAGTATCCCCGAGTCGAGGATGCAATCCAAGAAGACATCGAAAACGGCCTAGGTTGTATTTGCTGATTTTGTTGGCATAAAGTCCGAATCTTTTGGTAGGATTTTTGTAGACAGTATGAACGTCTGTACCAACCAGGGATTGTATAGAGCATTATTTGTAGCTTCTATGCATGTCTACGTGAAAGCAACATGTCATACGCATCGTATGTTAAAGACCGTATTTGAAAGACTTCGTATGTTAAAGACCGTATTTGAAAGACTTCGTGCTTATTTCAAAAAACTTGGAGCACATCGTTTTTTGTATTCCCTTATCTCTAATGCATGATTTCCATGTCTTAGGAAAATGAATGAGCTAGATGAAAGTTCTGTGTCCACTGAGACTAGGAAAAGGAGGAGACGGTCAGGGTTTAGATATTCTAGCAAGGAAGTTCTTCAGCGCTCAAGAGTACAACGGGAGATTGGAAGAATACAAGTGGAGTCGGTTACAAAAGCATTAGCATTTCCGAGTGAGATTGTTGACAGTGTCCATCATGACTCTGCACTTAGATCGTCCATTCTTTGATAGTGTTGAGGAACATGATGGTGACGGAAATGAGGTGCCCTGTGGTCATGTTAGCACTTTTGGTATAAACAATGTAATGGTAAGAAGTATGTAGAAGTGTATGTAGAAGTTGGTTATTCTGTCCAGGTAAACTAGTATTGATTTGATCCCATACTATTTGTTGAACCAACGATTTAAATTTTTAATTTTGTTATATATTAATTTGGTAAGAACCAATGTGAGCTATTTTATGAAAGCTATTTTTATAAGAGCTATTTTTATAAGAGCTATTTTATGAGAGCTATTTTATGAGAACTATTTTTATAAGAGCTATTTTATGAGAGGACATTAATGGGATTTTCTTTCCATATCACACTTAGAGTAACGAATCTCCTCCAACGACGCATGTATCTCTAGGGTTTCAATCCCCATCAGTGCACTGGCGAGCCTACAGGTGCGGAGGAAGTGCGCTCTCTTCAAGGGTGCAGATGATGACTTGAGCGGGCGAGAAGATCGGCGAGCGCTGGAGGTTCCCTCACCACCCTTCCAATAAAACTTCCGGATGTAGGTCGCGCGCTTCAGCGCCATCCATATTCGGGGCTAGTTGATTCGGCAAGTGAGTTGTTAGGATTTCGACTTCCATGACCACTGTCCTGCTGTCTTAATCAATCAACACCCTTTGTGGGATCTAGGTTAGCGCGCAATTCGGTTCATCCCGCACTTGGAGCCCACTTGGAGCCCTCAACCAAGCAACCCCAGCGGCTTACCTATTTAAAGTTTGAGAATAGGTCGAGGGTGTTATACACCCGATGCCTCTAATCATTCGCTTTACCTGAGGGAAACTTCACGAGCTCCAGCTAGCCTGAGGGAAACTCCGAAAGGAACAAGGTAATAGATGGTTCGATTAGACTTTCGCCCCTATACCCAAGTCGACGTCAGTATCGCTACGAGCATTTCGCCCTGCTCAGGCATACTTTACCAGCAGGTATGCTCACACTCAAACCTTTCACAGAAGATCACGGTCGGTCGATGGTGCTCCCCTTTGTTACCGGGGGATCCCACCTATCAGGTTCCTTGCGCCCACCGGCTCGCATACATGTTAGACTCCGTTAGACTCCGTGACACCATGCTCGAGCCACAAACAACGTCCGGGGCAATGGTTGAGATAACCTCGGCGCCGAGGGCTCTCAGTCCATCTCCTTGGACGCTATCGGTGGCAGTGTGCCAACCCCTCCCTCCCAGTCTGATTCTAAACCCAGTGTCGCCCGGGGAAGGTCGTAGGGTTTCATTTTCTAGTTTACTTGCGAGTTTACTGATAAACTTGCAGAAATAAAAACTCTCTACTCCTTCGTAGATAGGATATAAGGTAAGCAGGCCTTCAACGGACTTTTCTATGTACACCCACTTACCATGGAGAAGAAACTTGGCAATCTCATCAGGACTCAGACAATAGAGGAAGCCAACAATCACTTAATGAGTCGCAGCAAATGCAAATGGTTGGCAAGGATGGACATGTTACGAGCTTCTCGGGTTCTCTGCCTGGAAATGTGAATACTGTCCAAAGAGAGAGCCATCAGCACTCTTTTTCGGACGTGGTTATAGCACTGGGCAGAGGGAGCCCAGCTTCAAGGGCTTACAACCGAGCTTTTGGCAAGATTCTAGGTCAAAAGAGCCCCTCCTCGCCTGGGCAGGATCCTTCCCCCACCGTAAGTTTCTTGATGAAGTGTTGTACTGATAAGATGTGGTTGATTGTAGGGTAGGGCAAAAGCAAGCAAATTGTTGTGATGTTTGAAACGTTCTCTTTGAAACAGTAAGGTTTTTGGTATGCGACATTCTTCAGTTTCTTCCTGGCTCGCCTGCAATGGGCTAATGAAAGAAGATTCTAGTCCTTGCCAAAATGTGTCTTGATGAAGAAACGTATATGGCTTTTTCAAAACTCTCTGTTGGGTTTCTTGCATTATCCATTTGTATGCATATATTTCATCGGTTGACAGACATTCGACCCTCTTATCAATCCTCACGGCAATTGTTCTTTAACAGTTCTTTCCATATTGAAGTAACTGACCATCAATTGAGTTACAGGGATTTCTATATTCTTTCGAACCTCTCTTGTTCTTGATGTGAATGCAAATAGCATAGAAAAAAAGATTCATCATCTGTCTGGCTTTGGAGTTTCTTGGGGCAGGCACAAAGATAGCTCTCAAATTTCTGTTGTCACATTAGTCTGTTAGATACACATGATATGCTTTGCATGTGGTGACCTCAAATCAAGTTCAATAGAGATAGTTATGCCAATGTGGAGGACTTCTGGCTTATGAAAAGCTCAGAACCTGCCACACAAGTATAGCAGACATCAGGTGTGATACTTCAACAACTCTCTCGTACCTTGCAATCCCTCCATATTGAAACACGTTACATTGAAACATAGTTCCAGTCCTGTGTCAATGAATTGTGCAATAATTCGAACCTCCAGAAGCACGTCACAATCCAGTTGTGAGCTTCGGATCAGGATGCACACAGTTCATGTAGCTCAAGTCAAATCGTTCACAATAGCTTCAGACCTGTCATGGAATTTGCCCATTTTCTCAATCACAACTTGTTGACATTAGGGACAATAGAGGTAGTAGGTTTTGTGTGTTGTGCATGTGTAGATTGCTAGTAATGTTTGTGTTGGAATTTTACACATTCCTCATCCATTATGCCAAAATGTCTGCTCATTAAATTATTGCTGACTTAACTTGATTAATGAAAGTGTCGGCCACGTTTTCTCGAATTGTTTATAAGAACACAGTGCAGATTTTGCCAGTCCCCAGAAAGTTCGTAACGGTCACTTAAGTTAGTTTCGCTGGAATCTGGTTTTGTCTGCCCGTCTGCATTGTCTGGTGAAGTATTCAATCTTCTAAAATGCCTTCACCCTTAGGATTACATTCTTGATAATACAGTATTGGTTAACCTCCATTTCACAGTCCCCCCCATTTCCTTTCCTCGAAATTTTGTGGATCATTTCATATGCAGGCCTCCTTGTATCCATGTTCGAGTGGTTCTGTTATGGCAGGATTTAAGGTCATCTAACAACGATACCCATAAGAACTTTGAAGATCGGCTGTAGACCTAATTTACAACACTTGTAAACAGAAATTACAGTTCACGGACCTTAGAGCAAGTATAACAGCTGCTTTTTGAGGACCCTATTGTCTCTAACAAGTATCATACTTGGTGGGAGAATTTTGCTTTGGCTAAAAAATATTACCAACACAAGATTCTTCCACTAACAATGAAGCAACTTGGTAGTCTGTTTCTACTCCTGGAAGGCACCTGAGTTGATTATGCAGTAGCCATTTCAATTAGTTATCATCGATGGATCGCAGTAATTAGGGTCTGCATCGGTAGTAACTTTCACATGTATCTTGGGGTGAATTTATTGTGCAATTACATTCCGTTGTCAACCATCTGGATATGATTGTGACAATGATGTACTGATGAAAAGCGTGCTATTTCCTTCTTTGTTGACAGACACGCACAAGGATACGGGACAACCCATTGCCCGTGCAGTTTGAACAAGATAGAGAAGACCGCAAGGCCAAGAAAGAGGCTAAAAAGGAAACCAAGCGGTTGGCTGAAGAGGCAGAGAAAGGTGTCCACTACATTTAACTGTTATCATGATGTTTCGTATAACATGATCTGAATTTTCTTAACAAGTAGCTCAAAAATTTATTGCATGTCCAGTTGGAGCCATCAAGATGTTAGCAACAGGTTTCAGTTAAAGCAAGAGTTAGAACCTTGGAAACAATAGTGCCATCATCTCCTTTGACTTGCTTAAATTTTGGTGTATCCATGAATGCACAGACAAGAAGGGTGCAGTCATCAGTCCAGTCAGGACGATACCGAGCTCCCATTTCCAAAGCCTCAGTTCTTAAATTTCCTCTCTCAGGATTTTGTATGCCTGAAATCGCAAAAACAACACCTTCCTACACCATTTCAAAAACAACATTTACCTGGTGAGTGTCCATGCCATTCACTACAAGAAAACCAACCCAATGTGACCGGATGTGACTAAGCGCATATGACTATGTAGTCACCTCAGTCATTGGTTTAGTCTTCAATCAGTCCTAAGAGGGTCCAGTCATGGACTAGTCATATACGTAGTCATATTTTTGAGGACCTGGGTGGGAACGTCTACGGGAACGGGACATATGGTCTCCTGCTTGGTTCCCAAAGTCATGCTATGAGTGCTCACTATGTGTAGTCATACTAATGTAGTCGGATTGTATGGGTTTATGGTTTATGTATGTCTTAGTGTAGTAAGAGAGTTGGGTTGGGTGACTACATGACTTCATGTGGTAAATAACCGGACTAATAGTAGTCATATATTTCAATCAGATGATTTTGAAATCCTCTACTCGTTGGCTCAATGGGTGAGTGCTGTAAAATAGGAGTAGGTCCATAATCACCACTTCCATAATAGCTTGTCTATTCAACACTACCATATATGCGCGCAAACATGATCATGTGTCATTTTAGGGCACCATTCCAGAAACACTACTAAACACACCTTCAAGAATTAGTATGTAATTGGGTTGGGCGTCCAAAAATCATTATTCCACTTGCTCTATCTTTCCACTTTCTTTCCAGATGCACGAAATTGCCTTGTATGCTTAACCAGGCTACAGATTTCCCATGCTCACAAAGAAGCCGTTATTGATCACCTTCCCATACTTTTTTTAGATGTCAAAGTGATTGCAAAATAACGTAGTCATGTGGACAGTTTTCTTTATTGGATTTAGTCATGACTGCGAAATAACATAGTCATCAACACAGTTTCCTTTACTTATATTGGTAATGAAACCCCTTTGTCCATACAACTCGAATTTGTTAACTGTGCAATCTCTGAGACTACTCCTTTGCTGTACCAAAATTCCTCAGATAGTAGTTGGGCTCCTACAGTCCTACTGTGGTGACTCATCATTGTAGTCCACCTCTGTATCCTCCATTTGCAGAGCAAGTTGCACCTCGTTGCTAGAAAGTTCCCTAGAACTTGATAAAACAGGCGGCATTGCTACGGTATCATCAATGACATTCTGTGCCATCAATCCCTGAGTTTCAGCATCGTCGCGTAAGCTTAGGCAGTGTAGATCTGGTCTTCCATCAGCCATGGAGGTCACTCTCACACTTCGTGCCTCTTTGCGTAGAACAACCTTCCACCCAGGATGTGCCACATCTTCAACAAAGAAGACTTGTTGAGCATGAAGAGGGAATGCAAACGAATCTGATGAGTACGGAATGGTACGGTCAATGTTCACGAGAGTGAAACCGTACTCATCTCTCTTCATATTTGCCCGTGGCCCAATCCACGTAGCTTGGACCCACTTACAATACAGTAGGAGTAACTCGAACTTCCCATAGTCAGCACCAATAATCTCTTCGACCCAGCCCACATACTCTACGTTCGCGAGCCTGTGATTCTTGTCCTTTCTGCTGGCGCGGCAAGATTGTGAGAATGTTGCAGCTACTCCGCTATCGCACGTTGACAAGTCTACCTCTGCTCCGCGCACACGTATATGGTTCCCGTATGCATACATGCTGCGATACGATTTTGCCTCACATGAAGGTGGTAGGACAAGGCCAAGAACATCTTCATGGACCTGTGTGCCTGCTGCCACATCCCGTTGCACTGCAGCAGGAAACCACACAGAAAACGGCTCATTCCTTGCGATTGGTGGATACTCTGCTCTTCTACCCCGTGATCGACGGCGTATCTCTGCACGCATTTTGTGCCGCGCTTCCATCTCCAAGTTATAATGTCTGATTAGAGGCCACAGTGCATGGAAAGTTTATACATAACAAAAACAGCCGGCAGATAGCGGAAGCGTCATCTACGATACATTCTCTAGTCATGTGTTGCAACTTGATGACTACAATTAGTACGCAAAATACCTTTGGTGACTACACACAGTTACATTGTCCCCTCTAGACAGAGCAGATGACTAAAACAAGTGATGCTTACTCTCTGTATGATTGTAGAGGCTCCGCGTTCGTCAGAACAAACTCGTGAATCCGTGCCCTGAGCTCTGATGTCAAGAGTCGATATCGACCTGTGCCATCCACGACCTCACTCTTGACCCCTACTTCCTCCTCATCGTCCCAGGTCCTCCTGCGTGTTAGCTCACAGTCTTGCATGTACTCTGTGCAAAATCCTAACGCCTCCTCTATTGTGTACCCTCTCGCCATGGATCCCTCGGGTTTTGCTCGTTGCCTAACATAACCCTTCAGTCTCTTCAAGTATCGCTCAATAGGATACATCCATCGGGTGTGTACGGGACCACATATATCCAACTGTTACACTAGGTGAATGGGGAGGTGTGACATGACATCAAAGAATGAAGGTGGGAAAACCTTCTCTAGCATGCATAGTGTCTCAGCTGTGTACTCCAATAACTGTTCCATGGATGAGGGATCTATGGACTTTGCGCACAATCGTACAAACACCCGACTAAGCCGCATTATTGCCACCCGTGTATCTCTGTCCAAGAGAGTGCGCACACACAAGGGGAGCAACTGTTGCATCAAGACATGGTAGTCATGAGATTTCAGCCCCTTTAAATCCCCATCCGACGCAATGCACTTTGCAAGTTGGCCAGCGTAGTTTGTAGGAGTCTTCAAATTGCGGATAATGTCTATGAATTTTGCCTTCTCCTCTTTCGATAGTACATATGGAGCTGTTGGAAGTACGACATACCCAGGTTTCCTTCCAGGAAGTGGGTGCAGATGTGGTCGAATATTGGCCTCTTTTAAGTCTAGCCTAGCTTTCAAAGTGTCACGGACTCCCCAAATTGTTTTCATCACGTTCTCACAGATGTTTTTTTCACAGTGCATGGGATCCAAAACATGTCTAATGAGGAGGTCCTGCCAAAAATCCCAGCAATGCATTCCAGCGTCAAATTTTCTCACTTTTGACAAAAAAACTTAAGCATTCATTGAAAATATATAGATCCATATTCATTATCCTCCCTACATGCAGTGATGGATTTCAGAAATAACACTATTCACAGTCAACAATTTTAAAAGTAGTTACTGGAACCAGTGAATGCGCTTAGTACCTGCCAATACGGAAGCAGGTACAGAGCTGAGAGGCGCTTTACTCCGGTCCGGTGAATGGGGTCACCTTCTCCTCCACCTCTTCTTCCCTGTGACTCCTGCAGGAAGGTCACTCTCTCTTGTGCATAGCCCTTGATGTCGCATCCTGTTAGAATTGGAGAGGGCAGCCGGTACTCCTGTTGACCATCGAATGCTTGCTTGAGCCTACGATAGGGATGCCATCTACTGAGATACCGGCGGTGACCTAAATATACATTCTTTCCTAGAGCCTTTGACCGCCGAGTTGTAACATCTGGCCCACACTCCGTACACGCTCTATACCCTTTTGTGACTTGGCCAGATGTGAGTCCGTACGCAGGGAAGTCGTGAATGCACCAGAGAAGTAGAGCGCGCAGTTTAAAATGTTGTCTAGGGGGCTCTTCAGACACATCTATCGCTGGCACCCCGTTCCAGAGTTCCAAGAGCTCTTCAATCAGTGGAGTAAGATACACATCGATGTTCTCCGAGGTCACGCTCTCGCGTCCTGGAATCAGCAATGCAAGCATGATGAAAAATGGCTTCGTCACTAGCCATGCAGGCAAATTATAGTTCACCAAGACAACCGGCCATGTCGAGTGACTGAGCGACTGGTTTCCGAACGGATTCACTCCGTCCAGAGCCATCCCCAAGCGTATGTTCCTCATCTCAGCTGCAAAGTTGGCATCCAATGAGTCAATGTGCTTCCAGGCCTTCGACTCGGGGACGCAATCAATGTTACTCCCCTCCTTCTTCTGATTGGCGTGCCATTTGTTAAGTTCCGCCAGCCTTTTACACCGGTACATGCGCTTCAGACGGGGAATCAATGGAAAATGGCGTAGAATTTTGGATGGGATTGGGCTGGACTCCGACTTGTATCTCGGGGCGTTGCACTTTGGACATGACTTCGCATCCTGCAGCTCCTTCCTAAACAGGTAGCATCCATTGCGGCATGCATGAATATTATTATAAGACAGTCCCAGCTTCACCACATACTTCCGGGCTTCATAGTGAGAACGGGGCAGGTGATTGTCGTTTGGAAGCAAAACATGCAGCAGTTGAAGTAGTTCGTCAGCAAATGCATTCGATACTCCGAACACTGCAAAACAATTGAGTAGCAGAAGAGTTGAGACCAACCGACTTGTTGAGGCACCTGCAAAAAGAGGAGTTCGAGCATGCTTCAGTAACTCCTCCATTACGTCTGTACTGCAGTCCCCTTCCACGCATGGGATTGCGTCATTCTCCTCCCCATCGTCTGTTGGAGTGCAATCCTCACGGTCTTCGTCCTCGAGGTTATCGTATCTAGAGAGGCACTCCATGATCATTCTTATTGCGTCCATGCCCCCATTGCTGTTGTCAAGCTAAGGAGGGCTTTCCCTAACTTCCTCTACAACAAGGTCGTTTTCCGCATCCACGAGACCCGCCTGAACATAGCACACTATTGGCATTAATCATTGAAAGTATTTCAGCACTGCACATCAAATGAAAAGAGCTCATTACATCGCGTAATTTATACATACCAAAATTGGCACAGTGAATTGAGGGTCTCTTCCAATGGTCCTGAGATGCTTGCGAATGGTTGCCCTACTGATGCAACGACCTCCCATACAATTTCTGCATGGGCAACGGTAACTCGTTAGCCCCAATCTATCTGCTTCTCTCTCCTCCAATTCCCAGAGCTCGAGGTCGTTTGCCCTCGTCGCGGCACGGCTGGCCATTTGTGAATGTAAAGCGGTCAATGGCACCTGCTCGTACACAAAAATCCATGCGAAATTCAGCATCTGAACTCAGTACCTTAATAACACTAGAATCGCCATCAAAGTTTATACTCCGTCACTGCCGTCAGTTACATGAACCAAACTGCTTACTACTGAACTCGTGCTATGATGAAGTTCTATGACTTCGCACAGTCACATAAACCAAAAGTATGACTGACCCTGGTCAGCTCTTCCTTCAGCAACAAGGAATGAAGAAGAAGGGAGCAAGGGTTGCGACCACAGGTTTACAGAATTCGACACTTGGTTGATTGCTTGCAGTGATACGATGCAAATATGTATCCATTACTCTTATTCTTTGTTCCACTTACCACTAGTTGTCAAGAATCACACATACCATAAATACTCATCAAAAGCTCACCTGTTCAACACTTCCCACAACACCAAACACATTCATATTCAATTTTTTTCCAAATTTTTAACACAAGTCATAGTGGACATGAAGTAATTGATCATAAGACCAGAGGAAAACTTAAGCTACAGGATCCTCTTGTGCTTGTTGATTGAATATTGATGCAACATGCCTGGCCCAATATTATAGCCCCAAAGTCACTAAGCTGGCTATTTGTAGAGCTGCACAGAGCGTGGCCAAGCCTCCCCATACACGTCCGGCTGCCGGTATTGTTTGTTCCATGGCCATGATATGTCTGCCTCACCCATTCCAAATACATCATGTGTCAGAGGATTTTAATGTTTTTTAATATCCGTAGGGTACTGATATTGGAGGATATTTATGTTTTCAATGTGAACCAGAGACAACTTTGCAGTGGAATTTGCACACAGAACAAGCATCTGACTGTCAATGGGCTCAGAAATAAGTAATCATTTATCAGCAGGCATACCTTCTACATGTATGGTCTGCTTGCCATCGAGACCAATACTTTGACAAGAAAGCACGTTCCACGTTTTTCTGTGGACTAGGAACTGCATTTCCAGCGGCATAACCATGTACAGAGGGAATAAAAATAATCTTTTCATATTTAAAGTATCTCTGTTTTTGAAGCACAAAATGCAAAAACCCACTGAAAATTGTGGATGAGGGACAAATTTTCAATGATAAAATAATCACCTCAAGGGAGCAGTGAATGTCTTCGACACTGGGCCATACAATCTGAACTTGACCAGGACCAAGTTTGTTACTTTCAGAAACATGACATCTATGCCTATCTTGGCCATGGCAGGAAAGCTGAAAAATAGCAAATGGGCTGAAAAATTACACCCCTATGACGATCCAGGAGGCTCACGAAGAAAGTCCGTTTAATCTGTGAGTTCATAAGTTACTACTTCCGAGATACAAAAGGAGCGACATAATGCATCCATGTATGTGACAAATGCATAAATCCAGGTACAGTCCTAAACCAGTCGCATAACATCGGCATGAAGATACTCACCATATTTGTAACCAACACCCTGACATCGTGCTGCAAAGTCCAACGTTTCTCGAACCGTAAGCTCCCCAATGTGGTTGTCAGATTGACTGATGTACGAGCTTGTTCTTTGAGCGACAAATTCATCCAGATTGTGACCGTTGTAGGTAATATTTCCAGATGACTGCAGGACGACAAAAGTTCGAAAATTAGTTCTCATAGGCATAACTCCAGCAGTCGAATATGCAACCGACAGCCTACAGGTTCCCATCACAGATTGCACAATTTCCACACAATTGAAAATAAATGAAAAACGTATAAATATAATTTTGAGGCAAAGGACACATAATGGGAATTAATAAGTTGTGGAAAAAAAATTAAAGCTTCTCAAGTCTTTCATATTTTTATTGAATAATTGGAGCTTCGTTTATAGTCACGTCATATATGCACGTTACAAACTCCAAACATACGTCTAAGAATGAACAAGAAACTGACCCTCAGGGATTTGTCAAGCTTCCCAGCCAACGCTAGAAGCAATGTAGTCTTGCCAGCACCCGGAGGCCCTAGCAGTAAAGTCATCCTGAACAAAGAAAAACTCAGGAAGTCAAGGTGAAGAACATTTTATGATGGGCTTCTAACACACTTGAGGCACGACTTGGTTTAATCCGTCCAAATCAAATCGCAATACGCAGCTCAAAACCCACAACTCAAATCCCAATGCCGTCGCTTAATCCAAACATATGTATGTCACAAGCAATACGATGTGAACAAGTTTTTTTACTTTTAAAGATTTGCTTTCAACCCAATAGGCAGATTGCATATATTGCAAGTGTGAATCCCTTACCTTCCAGGTCGGATGACTCCACTAACTTCGTGCAAAGCCGGAAAGTCCCGCTTATTTGCTGGTAAAAGTCTGCATGAAGAAAGCAATCCCTGCCAGCATCGAGCGGTTTTAGGTTTAAACTTCCAATGCTCTAAGGAAATTACCCACAAATCTCAACACCTCTTAGGGACTAGAATCAAGTGCCATTGTAACTAAAAATCGATGATAAACCCAAAAGCACATTAAAAATACCTCCACAGTGTTTCGCACAAAGTTGAGTAGAGTGGGCAGCGCTCGACTTCCCACATAGACGTCGGTATCGATAGACAAATTTTCGAAGCGCACCTCAACAGTGGGCAGTTGTATGCCAACTCTGCAAACAGAAATTGCGCTTCAATCTGTCACCTCATTGCAAAAGAAGGAGGATGGGTTTTGACGTTCAGAGGCACAATAATGTACACCCAATTCAGTCAGCACAAAAATCTACGATTCCATCCAACAATTTGCATTTCAGAAATTCGGACAATGTAAACATCATATATGTATATATACTTTTATATGTTTATTGTTAGGAGGACTTCCTCCGAGCAGGCTGATCCTCCTCACTGCAGATTATGATGATTGTTATTTTGTCAAAACAACCATGCGGAGTTTCCAAGGTAATTGAATTTTGAACACCCTCAAATACTCCATCGGTTGCGGTTTTCACATCCTTTACTGTACCATCTATAGCTGTGTCCTGATAGCGATATTTGTATGGGATTCTACCCTTCGCTTTTGTTGCCGACATAAGCACTGTCACTTGCAGACATATGGTTTCAGAACAGAACCATTGAGACTTGCATTTTTTGAGACTGAGTTGCACATACGAGCCACACATTCTACACCTACAGCCGAAAAAACACCAAATACGTTCATGTATGCATTAATATATTGTTACTCAAACATTACTCATTCTCTACTCTATCTAGGTATATATCTGTAACTAAAGTAGTCATCCATTAATCTCAACATCATTATTCCTCCATTCAATTGTGTCATTCTTATGGCCTCACATTGGAAACGGCAGTGACGAACCGCTGAACACGTTCTTAAACTTTGGAAAGAAATCGCTCGTTATCCTGCTCACTGGTCGCCAGTGCCTTTTCCACAAGGCTTGCCCGTTGGCCTTTACCCAGATTCCTTATATTCCCACTCCGCTGCTGTCCCTGTTATGAAATCCAGTGCTCTCGCTTTTAGTTACCCTAGATCTTTCACATTGCCGCGCGCGGCCCACAAGCAACACAGAACCAGACTCATTCAATCAATTCTCTCCATCTCCGAAGTTCCATGGAGCACAGACGTTACAATCGATGTACACAGTAAATTACTGACAACTAACTTAATTACTGCTGCAGCATTTTCAGACACTTGTCAATGGAGAACAGCACGAGCATTGGTGAACTTGTCAAGACCTACACGAACATACAAGCAATCAAGCTCTCAGAATCACGTATTTAACTATACAAGCCCAAATGACCTCTTCTTTGCAAACATAAATCTACCATGAATCTATCTAATCCTACAAATACTTGAAAAATAAAATGTAAGGACCAAATATGACCATTTAATGAGCACAAGAATCTTCACTTTCATAATGAATAAGATATTCACATGAGCTCCAGAAATTATGAGGCAAATGGCTAGGGGCACGATATGGATACACCATCCGTTCCCAACTTGATGTAGTCCGCTGACAGTGTCTCATAAACATCCAGTCTCTTTACTTTCTGCATTGAGCTTGAATGTGGAAGAAACTCAATCTCCAACGATTACAATTTTCAAAAAGTGTTAGTCTAAAACTTTTTGACTCTCCATTGGTGCAAATCTAAGACCCAACCATCTCAAACGTGATGGGTTTGGTAAAATTTTCACATACTAACGATCTTGAACACTTCAAACCATCGAAGGTGTAAGATCATTCTATCCCACTGAATCCGTAATATAGTTGTCTTTCCATTTCTGTAGCAACGGTTACCTACTGAATGTTCACTTATAGTCTCCAAAATCTGAACAGACAACAAGTAATGGATGGAAATTGTTGTGCTTCCCATTAATACATCTTCCTAACATCTTGGGAAAAATACTGCCACTCACAGGCTTTTCATGTGCTTCGTGCCTGACCCAAAGAAACCTAGGATTGAACAAGAACGCCCAAAAACAATGTGACTTGGATAGCTAATTGAGTTACAGCCGTACAATTTTCCTGTCAATCACTCAATAGGTCAAATAGCGTCGCCACTGCAAATTCAATCATGTGGCTTACCTCTTAGCACGCCATCTCCAGACTCAAGCTACAGCCAACCCAGATTCCAAAGCTACAAGGACTGTTGCTTCAGGTACTCATGATCACAACCTATTGACAACTACTGTAGTTCCTTGATAGAAGAGTTATCAAGAGAGTTGCTCGTCGAATCGATTCCGGCTGTACGTTCCCAGAGATGATAGCACTGTTACAAGAAAGTGGAATATTCATCTGCTTTCGCAGAAGACAGCTAGTACTAATCCTAAGCAATTCTTTGCACCGGTACTGCAGAATCTTCAGAAGCCGGATCATCATCCTGGAAGAGCAGCTAGCCGAGGAGTAATGCCGGCTGAAACGTCAAGACTCTCTTTGGAATTGACAAATATGAACGCAACGCACTGCGAGGTATAATTTATGAGCCCAGTTTTAGAATATGGTTACACACCTGCAATAATCTCACTGAGCTCTTCTGGGACTCATCGTCTTTGAGGCTACCAGACTTGCAGACTATCATACAAGTGTGGGATATGATTAAACTGCAGGGACTGGGATCATCGATGCAGCATTATATGCACAGCTAGGTGATCATCAGTCCCTCATACTGTTTATCCAGAGTGAGACTTACATCCGGCCAATAGACAACATTCCTATAAATTCTATCAGCTTAATTAAAAACTTCTTCTGATGGGTGATGTCAGTGTATATGAAATGGTGTAGACGCTGTGAACAACGTTGTCAATTGTCTTTCCAACATGTCCCAACATGTCCACAGCCAATCCCGCAGTTTCACAACATCACCAGCATCTTCTAGAATTATACTTTCCAGGGCATATAATGAGAATTTCTTGTAGAAGTTCGACTCTCCTGTAAACCTTCCTCAGCCTTCCTGCAATGCCGGAGAGTGAAGAAGATACACAGACAGACCAACTGCAGTGTCTTTCTTGCAAATTAAAAGAAATGTAAGAAGTTGCAAGTTGGCAATTAAAGGACCTTGCAATGAATCGCAGACGAAGCAAGACTTGCAACAGGAAACACCTCGTATGAAGCTATGGAGCATCCGACCTTATAAAGAGGGCTCTCTTCCGGTCATTTCTGCAACAGTTCAAGAAGATGCCCAGACAGCTTCACACGAGCGAAAGAGGACCCCACTGCACAACTACTAAACCTTCCAAAGGTTCAGATAGAGTTCAGGTTCATTGCAAAAGATCTCTCGACTCTCCACCATGCGCCCGCAGTAAATTTTCCTGCTAGGGCACATTATAGTAAAATAGAGAGGCTACTACTACTAGGGACGCTCAAGCGACTCATCACAACGGCAGGCGAAAAGAGAAAAACCAACTGAACAACTCCTAAAACACGTCTACATGAGAATTATGAATTTTAGTGCTTATAGTGGTAAAGTGAACTTTCCACTCTTTAACCCTAGTATGTTGGCATACGGAGTTGCACTTGTTTCGAATGTCAAATGAGATTCCTAAAGACAGACAAAGCTACCATTGGAATTGCATACTTTTCTAATGTGACTATTATCATGTGCAGGTGATCAGTATCTTTCGGAGAGGTTCATACAAAATTTAGATCACTGCCCAGCTGCTCTCCTTATGGGTTGTATCACTGTATATGCTTAAGCATATGGTTATATCACTGTATATGCTTAAGCATTGAGGGATCGTTGGATGTGTAAGATATAAGCGGGCGAACACCATAGCTAAACCCTAAACCCTAAAAGCAGCCTAGACAGTAGCAATTAGATCTGTACCTTAATGTGACTAGAAACCCTAAACCCTGAATCTTTGCGTTTCACTTTCTTTCAGATTGGAGACACTAAGTTCAGTCACATGAACCAAAGTACCGACTACTTAACTCGCTATATAATGAAGTCTCGTGACTAGGTATCGTCGCATGAACCAAACGTATGACTGACCTTGGTCAGATCGTCCTTCAGCACGCGTTGCAATTTCTTCAACAGCTTGAAGCAACGACTGTAAAACAGCCTGAGCGACTCCCACCGCAGAATGGATGATAGTTGCGACATCGTTACAGATCCCTAAACCCTAAAAGCGGCCAAGTTACTGGCGGCGTTCAAACGTAGTGGTGCTACTCTCTGATCTAACAAGCATTAAGTTCACAAATTGACGCTGGCAACGGCTCGCACCTGTTTTTCAAAATGGCGATGGCAAGGGCGGTCGAATGCCTCCCACGCCTCACTGCCCCTGCTTGCTCGAGCGATGGAAACGCCCACGAACGCCGCTGAAGCGCCTTCGGCGACTGGAGAAGACGACACCAACTCCAAGGACTGGGTTTCGGAAGGATCTGAGGACCAGGCTTGGGAGGAAGGGTTTGGGAGAGACGAGGACGTAGAAGTGCCTGAGTACGAGAGGCTGCGGCAGGAGAACTTACAGAAGTACGCCCTCAAGCTATAGGAGCTTGGAGTCCCCATTCTGGCAGCATCCTTGAAAGAATCGACAACCACTTGCACGACCGAAGCGGGGGGAGGAGAGGGGAATCACGCGACCGTGAAGAGCACCCGCCGCGCCGGCGCCAACAGCCTCGAAAACCCACGTTTAGGGTAAGGAAACCCTAAACCCTAGCTCCTTCGGTCATCCTCCCAGCCTCCTCTATTTAATGTGAGCAGCTACCTTCACTGAGTTTGGTTTCGACCTCACTAACTTCAGGTTTGCTTGAATTGCAGAGAGCACTACAGCGGGGGTTTGGAGCTCGTGCGTCGGAGTAAGCGACTAAACAAAAACCCACCAAAAACTGGCACACCGTCGCGGAGTGCAAGGAAGGAGCACAAGGTCGCGGAATCGAAGGAGGGCGGGCGGAGCGTGAAGAGCAGTTCCGAGGAGTGGCACAGCGAAGAAGAGAACACGGACAGCGAAGCTGACATCTGCCTTGATGACGAGCGTGGCAATGGTGATGATGAGATCTCGCCAGTAGGAGTGGGAAAGCCACATCAAGGGAAGCAAAATCCTCAGGTGAGTGCACTAACTCACTATTGGGATTTCTTCACATGCTGATTCCTTTCATTTGGGGTGGGTAATTATTAGATTTTCAAGCAATGCATTTGTAGTAAACGAATAGTTTATCTCTGTAGGCTCGATGAGTGCTTGGAATCTCCGTAGGCCCGTTGAGTGCTTGGAATCAGTTTGATAATGAAGCTGTTGATTGAGTTCAGTCATATGAACCAAATAGTTGACTATCAACCCTGGTCAATGTTTAGGATTTGTGACTGGTCGTAGTCACATGAACTAATTAGTTGACTAACAAACTCCGTAAGTGTTGAGGATTTCTTACTGGTCCTAGTCACATGAACTGAGAGAATGACTAACTGAAAGCTACGCTCACCCACAATTTTCTTCCAAGATATATAGCGGCTTCAATTCAACTTTCCCAAGCTTTTAAATATGGCAGAAATAAAAGACAGTTTATCCAAGGAGCTAGGCTAATAAGCAAAAAGAAGCATGTAGCAAGTGTCTCCCAGGTTGTGCAAACCTTTGCAAAAATGGTTGCATCTTCATCAGCTTGTTTAGTATTTCGTGTAGCACGCAGAAGAACAACGACATGAGAAAATTGCCTGCATATGCATTTTAGAGGCCGTCTGGCTAATAAGTTGCTTGACTAATAGCTTAAGCGTATGAAGTATCGAAAGGACAAACTGCAAGAATTATTTCATGGAAGAGACAAGATTTGTGCAATGTCATACTCTCTTGCATAAAACCTGCAACCCGAGATCATTTCCCTGCTACAAGTACGTCATTAACGGAGAAGGAAAACAAATACCAGCTGATGGCAAATTGTATTTCTTCGCCATAGCCTCCAGCCACTCAATTTGTGCTTTCTCGAGGTGTAAAGGCAGTTCTATCTTTGATGCCATTTTGCCTACATCAGAAAATTCGCACAGTTTGTTAGGTCTAAATAAACTACGCACTCATAATGATCTCCTGGGATTGAGTATCAGGCATCACGTTAAAAACATGACGATCTGACTGCACCGAGTCACAATGTCCACCCAGACAGTTAACTGGCGCATGAGTGTGGATGGTGCTAAAGGCAGAAGTTTTTTGATGAGAAGAACAACATATTCCTTTCATTGTTGTCCGTATGGTTTCAGTACTGGTTTGGGAGAAATAAAGAGCCTCTTAGACCCAAAGCCCTAAAATCTGAAACAATATTTGCTTTAAGTTTTTTCTAGTACATCCCCATCTTCAATTTGGATTGATCTTTGAGTTTTGGTAAGCATTTCCATTCAAGTTTAAAACTTCAGATTTCAATGTTTTGATGTTAAGAAACAGAGGGATAGTTGTTTAAGTTTCATCAATTTCACCAATTTTGTTGCAACAAGCATAAGCCCAGCACTTGAACTGCTTATTGCTTCGACTAGCCCAAGAAGGACTTCTGCCTTGCAAGCAGATGTTAGAATGAATCAATTTTCTCCCCAACATTTGAACCAATCTTTAGGAAATTTCACTTCCTTATTACCGACTGAGAGGATTGCACTGATCCTAGTCACATGAACTAAATAGTTGACTAACAAACTTCGTATGTGTTGAGGATTTGTGATTGGTACTAGTCACATGAACTAAATAGTTGACTAACAAACTTCGTATGTGTTGAGGATTTGTAACTGGTTCTAGTCACATGAACTAAATAGTTGACTAACAAACTTCGTATGTGTTGAGGATTTGTGACTGGTTCTAGTCACATGAACTGAGAGAACGACTAACCTTGACATTGAGATTGATGACCTCTGTATGCACTGTGCAGGTCAGAGCACAGACAACCGAGCCAGCTGGGTGGGAGGTGCGCAAGCGAGGTCCTGGAGGTTGTGGAATTCCCAAACCCAGGTCAACGAGCCTACGTTCGTAGCAAACAGACCGACCCCAACACGACAAACCTCTCAAGATGTCAGAGGATTCACTAATAGGGGAACCCTTCGATTACTGCAATGACGTTGTACCCGAGGTTCCTCGTAACCAGGGAGGCAGCACAACTCCTTCGCGTGGCCGAGCCCTTCCCCGGCATGGCCCCATTAGTAGCTTGGACCTTGAAATTGCAGAAAGACAGCTCCAACTACTGCAATGGAGGCGAGCGATGGAGATGCAGGAGCCTGTGGTGAACTCGTCCACGTATTCCCCATCAGAGATGACTGAGAGCTTTGGTTAACCCTCATATTCTAGAGACCAGAAGTCCAGACGACGGGTCGCTTTGAAGCAACAACAGGCTCAGGAGGTCATTTTTCGAGATGCAGGAGGGCCCAGAAAACACCTTGTGGAGGTCGATCTGAGAGGACATCCACAAGGACAGAATCGACCGCTGTGGCTAACATGTCTTCGAGGTCATGCGCATGATATAGATTTCAGTGAAGACAACTACAAGAATCTTAACACTTCGATGCTGCTCGCTGTCAAGGAACGAGTGGACAACACTTTTGAGTACCATGGGGGCCTTGGCAAGGTGATAGAGGAGGCTTTCCACAGCATCTTGAAGGGCCAATTGAAGGTAAAGAGATATCAGTTGAAGAAAAGAATGCAAGAAGGGAAGGACAAGCCAAAGCACATTCGGCATGACCATTGGGTAAAGTTGTCAAAACTCATCTTGGAGGAGAAAAAACAGCAGGAAGCAGAGAAGCTGCGATACAACCGAGCCCAAGTGAAAAGGCCGTCTTCAGCCGGGCGCAACGAAGAGTATGTTCGAGCTCATTTGGTAAGTCAGAAGTGCATTACAGCTCCTGATCTCAAATGTTGTACAACTGTTCCATTGCGCAAAACAAGTCTTGATGTGACTAGGTGCAGTCATCAAAATAGAGTATGTGATTGTTCCCAGTCCTCACGTGAGAATTCGTGTCTTTTTTTAGTGAGAGAAGCCTCATCAATTTTCACTAATCATGCAGCACTAACTAGGGAATCTAAGATCTCTGTGCAGGCCATTGAGCTGGAGAGAAGCCCAACTAGGGTTGAAATTGAAAGGGAGCTTGCACGGGACAAAAATGCCCCTCGAAGACTCATTCCCAGAAGTGAAACCTCCCCGAGTAGCCGAGTGTCTGATGCACAGCCAGAGCACGACAGTGATTGGCGGAGATCCATGGAGAAGAACATTGAACGCATCATGCAGCACCTGCAAATTCCCGTTGTCACCCCCATGAAGGCAGCAAGTGCAAAGAGCAGCTCCAGCTCAGAGTCCACCGGCACCGACACTTCACAAAAGCCAGATCAGGTCCAAGACAGTATCATGCAACTGCAGGTACAAGTATGATCTTCATGTGTGTTGTCCAGCTCCTGTTGTTACAGCTCCTGCTTGGGCACTTCTTAAAACCCTGTGCCTTAGTTCTAGAAAAATTTGTGATGCCAAGTTCGTGCCTATTTGTAGTCATTGATATGGAAAGAGTGACCAGGCTTGACTAGATGCAGTCATGAAGTTCGAAGTCGTGAGGGATAATAGTAATGAAGACAGAATATGTGACTTCTCACAGTCATCTCTTTAATATGTATTACTATCCATTGTCATAGAATTTGAATAAGTGACTGGAATGGTCAAGAAGGTGTGGCATTGTTGAACCCATTTACAAACATTGCTCATGATTAAAAGCAATGACTGAGAGGATCCTTATAGTCTGTACTCAACTGGGATTGCAGCAAGTAGGGGAGTGCGAATCGCAGCCTGCAAATCCGGAGAAGGCAGAGGACATTCCTGCAGTAGGTGATGTGAAGGACTCACATCTGTCGGGAACTTCGAGCAACCCTACAGGAGGCCCTCCTGATTGTGCTACAGTGACCGTGGCAGAGTTAGGAGAACGTGCCCCAGTTGTGTACTCAACTCGGAATTGGAGGGCTTCGAAGCCTGCAAAAGAGGACACTCGCACCCAGAAGAGAATGCGTTTGACAGAGGTTGAGAAGTTGAAGAAAGACCACGATGACACAAAGAAGCAAAGGGCAGTCCGGGGGAGCAAAGCTAAACCTGAAAAAAGCAAGGAGGCCAACATTGACAGTCAGCAGAATGCGAAAGGAAAGAGGAAGAGAAACATGAACGCACCGGTAAGTGAAGATGTAAGTGTCGGCAGCCATGTATTTTCACAGGTTTTTTTTCTTCTGAAAGCACCAATTCAGTGATTCAGTCCCAACTGATCCATGTTTTGTGTGTTTTTTCTGTCCTTTTTAGGTTGTACAAGAAACCGAGGACCCGGATTTAAAGAAGGGTGACCCTGTGAGAGTCTCCAAAAACCTGAACGCACCGATAAGTGAACATGTAAGTGCCATGAGCCACTTCCTGGAATGTTGTGCCTTAGTTCTTTAGAAATTCAGTATGCCAAGTTCGTGACTGTTTGTAGAGTAGTCATATGGAACCAGCGACCAGGCTTGATTAGATTCAGTCATGAAGTTAGAATACGTGGTTGATATTAGTAATGACGTTAGCATAGGTGTCTGCTCACAGTCATAGAATTTGAATAAGTGCCATGAGCCTTGGAGGAGTACATCCTTGTATAAAAGCAGCAATTTAATCCCCACTGATCCTTGTCTTGTGTTGTTATTATTATTATAGGTTGTACAAGAAGGTGAGGACCCGGAGTTGAAGAAGGGAGACCCTGTGAGACTCAAGGGACTTCAAGAAGGGGAGGAGGATAAAGTTGTGGCACACGGGAAAATGCAGAATGTATCTGGTGCTTCTCTACACGGGAGAACCATAATTGCAGGATGTGTGTCTGTAGAAGTGCTGAAAAGCCTAGATGACGACTACAGTTTGTTTGCACCCGTAGATCTAGATGATCCACCCGTGACCTTGGTAGGACAAGCAGTAGGGCACTTTATACTGTGGCCCACAGAGTTCATGGACATTGATCTGTCTTTCTCCCAAGCAGTTTAGACTGATGGAGTTCCAGTTGTAGTGCATCTTGTTTCAGCACCCATATTTTCTCTTTCAATGAAATGTGTGAAAATCATTTGCATGACCTGACGCAGTGCTCACAACTGCACGGTTGATTTGTAATAGTCATTTGTCATATGATCACCCTAATCTGAAACTGAAATCTATGACTACGCACCGTAAGAATGGCAGATTCGACCGCATGGCATACGTTTGCACTAAACTACGGACAGTCAAGTCCCAGTCAGATGCTTCCGATTTAATAATGAAATTTGACTCCTAGTAGTGAAAGAAACGAGTATACAAGGACTCCATGCAGTCATCAGATGATATGGCTGACTATGTGTAGTGGCACATATTTGACTTTAATGTGTCGTATTATCTCACGTGTATGTATGATGCAATACAGTCGCAACCACATCACTATACGTCGTGATGAAACCATTGCTATATTCTCTAATACGTCACTATAATTAGTCATGTCCATCTCATGATTTCAGCATTGGAGACTATATATAGTCACTTCGATGTGGCTCTACAAAGTCGTATTATCCCAAGACTATGTGTGACTTAATGATGTCAGAGCCACAGTACTATGCGTAGTGATAAAACCGTAGCTGCAGTCACTAATATCTCACTACAATTAGTCATAGCATTCAAGATGAATTTAAGTAGTCGTGACTATGGGTAGTCCAATAGACGTGACTCCAAAGAGTCCTATTCTCCCAACTCATTGTATGACGCATTCCAGTCATCAACTCACTACTATGCGTAGTGATAAAACCTGCCACGTATTGACTCATACCACACTAAAAATAGTCATGCCAATCAGTCGTTATTTGCATATAGATGACTACGTGTAGTCATAAATGTATGACTATATAGAGTCATATGGTCTCAAGTCCCACTGCAGGTCCCGTTTTGAGGTCCCAAAACACTGTGGGAACGCAGCATTGGGAACAAAAAGTGTCCGATATGACCCCCAGTCAGATTGTCCGAAGCGACTAAGTCGAAATGACTACAAACAGTGCTAGTCATATTTTGGTTTATGCCCTATTGTAGACATAAAACCTAGTCACATTGGGCTGGTTTTCTTGTAATGATTGATTGCTTACATAGCATATATCATGTTTAATAATACTTAGTAATACAAAATATTCATGAACATCGCTATGCTGATAGTAACCTGTACTTATCAGAATTTAATACAACTAAAACCAATCCGACCAAGATTCATAAAAAGCGGGAAAAAGAAGAAGCCACGAACTTGCTAGTCTTCTGAAATCCTTGAACTAAATAGTACACAAATGAATATCACTAGATTGCTTCTTGCACATTTCTGAGAATCCTACTAGAATTTTTGTGAAGTTTTGCTCTGGCGATTTCTTTGGGGCAAGTGATGTAGGTGATGCCCGAACGCAACAATACCCAGGAAGCTTGTCTGCTGTTTAGGTACATACCTTCATATTTTTCAACGTATGTGCATCAGTCCATAATTTTTATTCATTCTAAATAACCATACCAATCCCTCCGCAGATATGTATTTAGGTATGTGGTGCTATTGTGGGCACTCTCAACTCCGCAAACGTTTATGGCCGTTGGATCGGGTCAGGAATTATCTCATTCAGTTAGCAATTGCGAATCACTATGATTGCCGTTTCAAGTTTCATCAGAACTGGCATTGTGAAACAAAAGTTTGAAGAAGTCAAGTGCAGATTCTTTTCCTCTTTAAGAGATTACATAGGCCTCCCAATTGGCTGAACTGCTGAACCTAGAATTTGTGTATATTTTGAGCATGGAGGCCAACTACATCCTCACATGTGTCTTGTTGGTGTCCTTAAGCCTTGTTGGTGTCCGAGCCTTGCCATATAGCACTCGAACGTAGGTGTCCCGATTAAGAGTAGTGACCTCATAAGACCCACATAGCTTGGACTCGCAACTTGCTGGTCCCATTGATTAGCATAGTAATCCTACATAATAGATGTTTGTAATCTAGCCTGTGGTTCATGTGTTGGTGGTTCCCTATTTTCTCAGTTAGTTGGGTGTAACTTGCACTGGCCCATGGTAGGATGAGCTGTCTCATGTGCTGAAGCATTACCAGCCATTAGGTTGCAAAGATTCCTCAGACATTCCGTAAGCTCTTAACTCAATCCTAATTAAAGATTGTCAATTTTTGCAGGACCTAGAATGAATTGTAAGGTTTTTGATTACTGTGTATCATGAAGTGTATCAGTGTAAGGATGTCTTGTTACCTTGATCACATAGAGGATGTGGCTCCACTTCACTGTGCAAGATATTGCAATTCTTTTGATTTGCCAAAATAAAGTGGCTACATGGTTGTTCCTTGAACATCAAGCTTGATTGGTCAAAAGTGTGGTGGTTTTTGGCTGCAGATACATGACTACAAATGATGGTGTCCGTCAAAGAACAGTTTTAGAAGAGGTGAGTATGACCTGCATATGACAAATCTTCATTGTGTTGTGCTGTACTTTTCATGAAGCCAGTTTACTTTAACAATCTGGAAAAAGGTGTATTTCGGAAATTTACTGATACTGCTCTCCGTGCATGTGTCGGTCATAATTTCTTCATCTTTGTGCAGGTAATTATTAATTTGGGTTTAAGAAAAAATTTGGGAGTCCCATGCGAGCACCAGCAAATTGCCTTATTGAAGCTTCTGTTCTTGTTTTGTAATAATGGTTGCTTAATCTTCTAGTCAGCAAACTCATATCTTTTCAATTGGTCGAAGAGTAGGGTGATGGAGTCGAACATATGTTGTGTTATGTAAGAAGGCATAAATTCAAATTCAGAGTTATTAATTGATGGCTATGTTCTGCACATTTTATATGTGGGCTTGTAAGCATGCATATTATCCACTTGTTTTGTGTTTATTTCTAAACTACTGTTTTGCTTTCTCATGAAATTGCGGAGATTGATGTGCTCTGTTCACATACCTCGTCGTATTAGGTTTGTGGCGATACGCTCTCTCACATTACCTTTTTTCTAGATACTGTAACGATTTTTTTGCGGTTTTTTTGACGCGACTTCGTTTGATAATGAGCCATGATGGGGCTTGCCTATTAAATGTCCAGAATCTTGTGCATAGCAATCTTTAATTTCAAATTTCATGCACTAAAACTTGACTTGTCAAGGTTATTATCTTTGGTTGCACCTTGTGGAGTTATTTCCATACTCAAAAGTGAGTGAATAATAATTCCTCCAATAATCAGAAGTAGTCATTTGGCATAAGTTCATTGCTCTATGTCACATTGCAAATGTTTGAGTTGGTTGGGGTTTATTATGTTGGTCTTTGGATTTGATGCAGTTCAACATTAAAGTAACATCATTCAAGTTCATAATCTGACTCACTGGGAGTTCAACATTTTTGGGTTGTGTATGCTTCGGTGTGGAGATGGTGGTGAAAAATAACATTCATTTGTACTTCATCAACAATCCTTTGGTGCAGTAATTCACATTTCTTGTTCCAATTTGGGGTGACTTGGGATGCTTAAGCTCTGTGACTTGGGTTTGATAGATTAGGAATTATTAAGCGTTTTCAAGACTCAGAGTTTCCACACTAACCTTTCAATTCATTCTGCAACTTTCCAGTTTCTGATGTGTCCGTTCATGATTCTCTGCATAATTTTAGCAGGTGAATTTGGCCTTTAAGTAGTGGAAGCTCTTTAGGGTTGTTGTTGAGGATATCTTAAGCATGACATTGGGAGTAATCAACAACAGCAAGCATTTCATTGCTCTTGTGAAACGTCTTAGTTCTCAATTTAGAGTGGTTACAAGAAGCTTCACATGAATGGAAAAACTTGTCCATGCCAATAAAATAGCTTGGTCTAGAAATAAACACCGCTTGAAAATTGTTCAACATATATGAGCTCCCCAGTTCAGTCACCTTTGGTTTTAATTACTCATGAATTGTCCTAAACTTCACCAAAAAATGTGCCAGATTGCCACTTGGAGTAAAATGTGCATGTTTTGCTAGACTGCATTCTTTTAATACACAGTTGGTGGAAATGTTTTCAAATCCACATCATTTTTATTACATCCAAGTGCTTAGGAGTGTTGTTTAGCGCAGTCTCCTATTTTTCTCTGTTCTCCTGTATCAGTGAAGATGGATAAGATTTTTTAACAATCATGGAACTACACTCCATGAAGGCTATCTAGGTGGTTCTTTTTTATTTCCTGGTGCCCAAGAGAGCTGAGAGCTTTCTGTCTTTCTTTGTACCAACCTTCAAACTTGGCATGTCCCCTTCCTCTTATTTCAGATTGTTTTAAAAATTCTATTTGCAGGTATTGATATTTAATAATTCTTTGGTGATTCATAAAGTGCTTTGCACAAAATCATATAACTATGTGGGCATTACTTGCAGCTGACGAAGGATAGCAGTAGTCTCAAGAGAAGATACGAGGATGGAAACCTGCAGTTCAAGGATTGTTCACTATCTTCTATAGCATATACTGAACGGTTTTTATGGGTTCAACATTTGGATCTTAGCAATAATCATTTGCGATCTGTCCATGGTACGCGCTTTTCACAGTTGTGAGGAGTCTGTAGGAATGACATATATGTAGAACCAGTGTACATATTCAGATTTTGCCTTGTTTTGATGTTTAGACATGTAGTGGTAGAGTTGAGTAGTGTTAAAATACTGTATGTTGTAAGACTCACCTTTGCTGGTGTTCTCTTGGTGGTGGAATGTTAGAACCTAACCCCCTATGAGCAGGTAAAACAAGTGGGTATTCTCATTATGTCTACATATATTCACTCACACTTATTTACTTGTGAATCTCTTGGAACAGGTTTGGATGCATTGCAGCTATTGGTGTGTTTGACCCTAAGTTACAACCATATTGGCAGTGTGGCTGCTCTTGCACCATTGAGAGAACTCCCACAATTACAAAATGTTGATGTTTCATGCAACGAAATAGGAATGCATCATGTGGATTCTTGCAGATTCCTGTTTCCGTTTCTTGCAGATTCATGTTTCTGTTGTGCATGAGCTGTTGCACCTGCGATGTGAGGTTCAGCTGATTATTAATTAGTCAATGCAGACTAGGTGATAGGGGCAAGAAAGTTGATTGGTTTAGACCCGAATTTGAGAGTTTCAAGCTTGTGAGTATCATAAGCTGTTAATGGATGTTTCATACTGGCATGTGAATTTTCTCAATTAGCAAATAATCCTTCTATGCTTGGATGATCAGGGTTGTGAGATAACCTGGGTGCAATGAGGTTGCTACAGATATAATAGTTAGGAGGAGCCTCCAAGCTTATCCAGTTGTACATTATTGTAATTGCTTTCCCTGTGTTTAAATACTAGCAGATACGTGGAGCATCTGATGTACATTGGCCCTTCGAATGCACTGAGAAGAGAGCCTTGGGTACCCATTTTGCAAGGAATAGCTGGTAGGTACCGAGTCTGAATTGTTAATATTAATCTATTTTAAGACCAATCGACACTCTGTTAGTTCAGTCATCTGTAACGATTGTCATAAATCAGGTGGCACACAAACAGAGGTTTGAGGTACAATGATGTTATCAATGTTGGCGGTAGTGGTGGTGATGCATAAGCCAACTAGAAGTTTGTACAAGAAGAAATGTAGAAAGTAGCTTGTATCACTAATTGTATATACTGGAGGTGGTACATCCTCTTTCATTTACTACTCATTCTGTATGCCAGATTTTGTTGTCCATGTAAGCCTAGCTTTTTCGTATTACAGTAGATATCTTTGTAAATTTGTGATTTATGTCATGTTATTATGTTGTTGCAGGAGAACTATTATGATGACATTTTAGGCTGCTACTTATGGTATAGATTACTTGTGCAATTGTGTTGGGAATGCTTTGTCAAGTCCAGTCATTTAGAATATCATCTGATATCATCTGGTTTTCTGATTGTTGCAGAGAATCATCATCACATACTTTGCCATCACCGTTGTAGTTCAAAAGTGAATAATATAAGTGCAAGCTTCACTTGTGGATATCGACCAGCGTCGAAATCCCTCAAAAACATTTCCTGAAATTCCACATGGAAACAGTAAATGCGTTTATATCTTTTGACTTTGTTGTTTTCATGGCAGTGACACTATATAGTAGATGAGATTTCAAAACCCCTTAAGAGGGTATTAACAAATTTTGAGCCTTTGTTTTTCAGAACTTGAGATCTGTAACACACTAAAACAGAGATAATGTGTCTTAACTTCTGTTCATTTTTTATTGCACAGAGGCTACCAATTGCAGTTGATGTTGTTTTGATTATTCTGGCATCGACCTCGTAGTTTTCCTGGTTGACGTGGTCTAGAGATGAGTTACTAATCCTCTGCAATGTTACTAATTCAGTGCTTTACTTTTCTATTACAGGTACATGCAATGAATATTAGTGAGGATGAGGCAGAGGATGCCTTACTCAAGCTCAATGAAGAGGAGTTGCACAACCAGCAAAAGGCAAACTCCATACAGTGTGTCGAAGCCATGAGATTATCACCAAAAGAGGCCTCCATGTTTGACATACCCCTATGTCGAATGATTTATATGCCATTGGTCTGTCCAACTCTTGCCCAAGACATCAAAAGGATGGAGGTTGAGTTCATCCATGGATATAGGCCTAGAGCATCCGTGTTCTATGTATCTACCACCAATGAGAATGGGGAAGAGAGGCTTGTGAAGGACGTGGACACTAGTATCTGGGGCCTTCACTGGACCTTAGTTAATGATGAGTTTGAGGCCAAGTTGGCCTCAGTCCCTCATCTGAAGTTCCTATGTGGTCGTATGTTCTTCATTTGTGATGGGAACCACCGTTTCAAGGCATGGACAAAATACATTGACCGGCTTCATAGTCATGATTGAGAGTGGCATTACTCCGTGGACAGCATCTACCTCGACACCAAGGGCAAGGTGGCCCTCTTGATGAATGCCATGCACGACATCAACAAGTAATTTCCTATACTACAATTGTGGAAGTTCTAATATTCTAAAATTGCTTGTTTCTTATTATCGTTGTGCACGTATAGGTCCAATGAGCACTCTCATGTGAAAACCAGCATGGTCCACACACTATACCGTGTGAAGTCTGTCGGATGCATGCCACTTGTGAGCCTCAAGATTTGGTTCACTGAGGAGGAGTATAGGAGGTGTTTAAATAGCCCCCACATCGATAAGACTTGGTATGCTCTTACAACGGATGTCTTCGTTGCACTTCTTTTCAGGGTAATATTCTTATTGACTCATGATATTGATTTTTTTTCCTAATTATATGCATCATGACTTTTGATTTCTTGATCATGCAAACTAATGTTAGTCACTCAATGCCAATTCCAGCAAGAGATTGGGGAGGCCTCTGATGATGCTGCAAGAAAGTATTATGATGAAACACCTAAGGAAGACAGGAGCGACGCCGGTGTAACTACTGCAATGAGGGCTGCAACCAGGCTCAAGCATCAATCATTTAAGGGCCAATTCTTTAAGTATCTTTCGATTGCCAACCCAAAGTTCGGTGATAAGTTCCTTGAAGAGGTTGGTTTTCCTCTCATGACTATTTTGGAAGTTGTTTATGTTTAAAGACTATTTTATATGGACTTCTCCGGCCTTATTGTAGATCACGAAGCACTGGAGCAACAACGAGAAGCCAGAGATGTCTCTAGAGAAGCTACAACTGATTGCAACGGCTTATGTAGCTCCTCAGTTTAAAGTCAGGTGGCTTCAGCATTAGAATTCCAATATTCACTCCCGTCAGGCAGTCCACTTCCCTCGTAAAGGATTCACTGAAAAGGACTTCGAGGGTTGGCTAAACAAAGCATCATTTTGGGTTGGGGTAAGGACTCAAGCTTTGTATTGATTTTTTTTCACTCACCTCATTTCATATCCAGAGATTAAGCTTTGTTGACATTGAAAATTTTAACCATGTGGCATTTCTCTCCTCCACTGCAGCTTGAGGAGGGTGTTGTAGATATGTTCTCGAAGAGCGTGAATGAGGACGGCCTGGTAATTGACATGGATGTTGTTCAAAAGCCCAGGTCCATCTCACAGTATATTGAAGCCTGGCATAATCAAGTTTGGGAGCATGGATTCGTTGGCTTCTTTAGGGGCAAAGAATCCTACACTAAGACAAAGGCATTTGAGGACCAGAAGCAAACAGACCTTGCTGTGAAGCGAGTCATGTATAGGTATTAATTCAATACATAATTGGGATGTGTTTCTTATATTCAATCGATTTGTAATATATGCCTAACTTCTTTTCCATGGTTTTTCTTCATCAGATATTTCAAGAGGGAGCTCCTTCCATTGGGTGCCATAGAGGAGCCCCACCTTCCTCAGTATTTGAGCTCTTGGGTAGACAAGAACTCTGTTCAGTGCATGTACAATGCTTGGTTGGTACGCTTTTGGTCAATTGCACATCTTAAGGCATGTTGTTGGTACATTGAATGTGGGAAGAGCTTTTGCCCAGTTGAAGAGGAGGATGCAAAGAAGGCTTGTGATGAAGTTGACGGCATTGTTCCACACCAAAGTGAGGTGCAAGAGGATGAGGTAGAGGTGGACATCTCTTTGCTTCCCGAGAAAGAGAAGATCAAGATTCTGAACCAGAGAGCAAAGGATGAGGTAAGGGCCAAGGTTAAGGCTGATAGAGAAGCCCAGAAGGCCAAGGACAAAGCAGTGAAGCATGCAGAAAGGTAGCTCAAGAAAGTTGGGCGATCAAAAAATTCCCACGCAGGTGATGCTTCCTCTCCAGCGCTTGTGTTGCCAGAGGCTTCCATTGGATCTATGTCATAGAATCCTCGCAAGCGGGATTCCTCTTTTGTACAACTCTCAGCTTCTAGATTGCAGCAGTGTACATCACCGGCCTTCCAGGATTGTAGAGGAGGGACTTTGCATCTTGATGAGCTTTTCCTATGTACATCTCTGGATACCGTTATATCTTATTTTGAGGAGCATCATGCTTTCCCGAAGGAATGGTTGGAAATGCAAATCTTTTTTTAGAAGGTATTCTTCGTTTCTTGTTTTTTATTGCTTCATGATGTCATTATTGTAGTATTTAAATGACTATCATTCTAATTGTCCAATGTTATGTGCAGCACAAATCTGACAAGGCCCGTGCCTTCAGAGGTGTTTGAGATGCCAAAGTTGGGGTTGATCTTATGATCATGGACATTCCTGAAGGTCTACCTGTTCCAACGGTCGCCTCTCCTACCTCATCTGTTCGTGAGTGGAACAGACCTCCAAATAAGTTTGTGGAGACGGTTTTCGAGATTGCTAGTGGATTGGTTCATGACAATGGGGTGCTCCTCCTGTTTCATGCAGATGATCTTTAGATGAGGGCAGATATTCGAGGCTGTTTGAAGGTTTACCATTTCTCACTCTTCAAGGAATTCATGGGAGTGAATCGCTTGCCCCTGACTAGTGTTAGGAACGCTTCCAAAACTGTGGGTACATCAGGCATTTTGAAGTTACATTTGTTATTCGTACTTCCTTTCGTTGATCTCTTTTTTACTAATTTCATATCGTTTCATTCATTTGTAAATCCTGAAATTCTGCATTCAATTTTTTGTGAGGAGCATTCCAGGGGTACCGCCCTCTACCTTCTCCATTACGGCTGTGCCAAAGCTCGATTCCATTGGAATCAACGTCGCTGATGATGACGTCCTCTTCAACTTGGTCACTAAGGACACACAACTCATGAAAGGTAGTACTCCTTGGAGAGGAGGTAGGGAGAAGGATCCTATACTTCTCCAGATGCTAATTGAGTCTACCACGCAATTTGGTGACATAGTGCTTGATTGCACTGCGTCCACTGGTAAGGATTTCCTTCCAAAAATTTTCATTAACTTGTTTTCATTTCTTTTTCATTCATTTTTTCTTATTTCTTCTTGGATTAAGTACAAGAGCTTCTGTCCACGCTTGTCGAAAGGTTGGTCGCCATTTTGTGGTTTTGGAGGCGGATCAAATGATTTTCAAGGATATTCTAGAGCCTCTCATAGTGGTCTCTTTCCCTGAGGTCTTCAAGAAGCAACGGCTCGATGCTCAAGACACCTCTGAGATCTTAGTGGATGAAGAATTTCCAGACTCCTCCATTGTTGCACGCCACAGATTCAGTAAGTAAGTTTTTATCTTCTTTTGAATATAAGTAAGTAAGTTTTTTAGTTCAACCTCAATGCCTCTATTTTAACCTTTTTATATACTAATCCATTCATTGACTTGTTGTGAACTCAACTTGAGCTTGAGGAGCACAACTCCGGGTTTTGCCTTGCAAGCAGGTATACTTCAGAGCCCTGAGAAGTCATTTGCCCTCCCTATCTATGCTGAAGCAATGGCACGTGCTTCTCTCAGAAGTTAACCTACTTGTGCACCTCGACCTGGCCATGCAGTAGATCCTAGGGTCCTACACTATTTTGACATAGATGCTGATGTTGATACTTCATTCCTTTTAAATGCCTCAGATTCCGGATGTAGTTCTAAATCTGGTGATATTTATGAACACTACAGTGATGGTAGTATGTCTTCTTAGATTTGTTGCATCTGCAGTTTCTACGGGATTGCTATTTTTTGTAATTCCATTCAGGTTTTGTAGTGAGACTAAAAGGGCCACTACCTTTGATTTCTATGACCGTGTCACTGTCATGTGGTGTAAGCAATTATTGAGTTGGAATTCTTCTACTTCATTTCATTGTTTTATGCTGCATTTTCCTAAAGGACTTGTTGGGTAGAAATTGTGGTATAGCATGCCTTTTTTTATATCACCAAGAGATGTTGTGAGCAAAAAAATTTCCCATTTTGATCACAGTTTATGTGGACGTCCTCCATAAAAATTGGTATTTTCTACCGCTTTGCTGTTGAAGAACGTCTTTTGTCATCCACGGTAGTAGGTTCATTTTCCTACTACTCTCTTTGAGTACCTTCTTTTATTACAACGGTAATATATGCTACCTTCAGTATTTTAGAAAAAACCCTAAATCCATTTCCCACGGTAGTAGGTCTGCCTCGCCATGTTTGTTTAAATTTTCATAAATTTGAGGACAAAATCCCTGCTCCCCGCTCCCTGGTCTCCGCTCACATACTAGCTTTTCCCAAGTCAATTCTATTGCAAGGTTTTTGCTTTCTTAGCCATAATCGTTTTGATTATGAGTTCACTGTGCACATTCTTCCCAATCGTTATTGTATGAAATTCAAGTGTATGTTTGCATTCAGTCAATGATTACTGATTCGTCTCTTCCTATAGATGCAGTAGCTACATGTATGTGCATTCATTTTATTATCGCATACATAGGTGGAAGGTACGATTTGAACCATGAATACGTGAATATATGATGTCTCTGCCAATGGCACGCTTATGTTCCTACAGGCTGGAAACCCATGTCAGCCATCACATGAGCTCCAACAGTCTGTTGCTTAGTCTGCGTTATCTTTTCTGCCAAATTCAATGTCACGGACAATGTTTTACGAAATGCCTAAACCAAATAACGCGTTCAACTACATGTTAGTAAGGATGTATATGAAAACGTCTGGAAGTTGCCAAAAAAAGGACACATTGTCATCAAAAACAATCCAAACCCAATTTCGCATCATATAACGATGTTCGCTTTGATGTCACGGACGACACTCTCCATTATAAGTGACATCACTAATAACATACACCCTGTCATCATGTGCTACAAAAAAACCAATTTTGCATGAGAAGAGGACGTTCTCTTTGATGTCACTAAAAACAAGGTTCCGTTATCGTTGACGCCACTAAAAACATACCCACACACATACTATTTTCTTAAACTAACTGACGTGGCAACTGACGTGGAAATGCCACGTCACTTTTTCTCTCAGCCACGTCAGAATTCGCGCCTGTCCACGTCATTTCCTTGGGCAGCCCGAAATTTAAAAAAAATGCCTCTTCTGCCCTGAAAAAAGCTGAGTTGGCACCGTTGACCCCTCCACGTGTCCCACTTTGGGGACTTCAAAACACCCTGAATACACGTGACGTCATGTGAAATTGATCGTGTTCTCCGTGACGTTCAAGACAATTCTGACATGTTCCACACGTCACGAAAAAAAACAGATTTTGGATCATATCCTCGGCGACGTACTACATGTTCAAAAGCACGTGACAGCGTGTTTTGCTGAACGTCACAAAAATCACTGTTTTCTTATAGTGTTCGACTGATGGACTTGCCCTCACCTGCCGCTGGCGAATTCTTGCGAGCAACGGGGATCGTTGTTGAAGCGTGTGCAGACCAACTCAGAGGTACGTACGTGAGGTGACATCGCGGTTGCTTGCATGAGGACCAGACGATGCTGAGAATGTGAGAGTTGGAACTGGACTCACAAAGAGCAGGTTAGAGGTATTGTGATCATTACTGCTCATGTGTGTGTGATTAAGTAAGTTGGTGGGAGTAAGTAAAATTTGGGTTGGGTGCATGTGTAAGATGTTGGATCCAACTACCACAGGGTGGGGACAATTTATCATCGCCATGACAGCTAGTAGATGGAAAGTGGAGGAAGTTGGAAGAAAAGAGGTGGAGTCAGAGGTGAGTTGGGTCGGATAGAGGCATGACTCCCTCGTTGTTGCCATTGGGGTCCCCCTTCGTGCCACTGCCACTGCTGTTTAAAGTTGAGAACCCTTGCCGTAGGAAATGCCAATGGTTTCTACTTTGATTTATGCACCCGGATGTTAGCTACTCGTGTTGACGGTCTATTTACTGAGGAAGAAGTCAGGAAGTAGGGGAAAGTAGAGGGGTGAGTGAGGCGAGGAAACTTCTAATGTTCATGTGATCCTTGTTCACCCCTGGCCATACAACATTTTGTGCAAGAGCACTAGTAGTGCTGCATCAGAGCATGGAATGCAAGGGGAGAAGTGCTCCAGATGGCCAAACACACACACAGGCACAAACATAAGGGCAACCAGAAAATGAAAATTTGATACTCTCTTCTGAGATTGGGCTAACTAATTCGGCTTTTCGTGGATTCATAGTAGTGGTGTATGGTCGATTATGGGAGTCACATTAGTAATGGTGAACATGTAGTGGAGCGCTCTATGCCAAGAATGATCGTTTTGCCTTCCCCTGTCCTTGGTAACTAATGGTTACGTGGTAATGTTGAGCTCTAAGGGGTTCACTATGAATGGACGCGTTGGGGTTGTGGTAGACTTTGTGTAGGGTGCTTCTAGGATTCTTTGGGTGGCTTGTTGTGTTGTCTTTGTGTGCTGCAACAGGAGTTGGGGAATGTGTTCCGAGATGGGCGTGGTGCTAAAAAGTGTGTTCTCAACGTGGGACAGAGCGGTTGGGGCAATGCTCTCGAGGTTGTGTGTTGTGGAAGCGTGAGGCAGATGGGTGATGCAGATGGCTGCACCAATGTAAACTAGTTGGATGACCAGCCAGCCTTGCGAAAAGGTGGCAACGGAGTGCCGTGGAGGGAAAGAGGAGATTGCGGTTCCAGGAGAGGATTGGCAAGTAGAAGACCGATCTTTGAAGAATGGCAGCTGACTAGCTGAGGCAGCAGCGGTATCGACAACTGCAAAAGAGGAGTTAAACCGATGCGAAGGAAAAATGTTGCTAGGTGTTAGGGTGTGAGCAGGCAAGCACTGGAACCACTCTGTGGATGTTGGGTACCACTTGGAATCCAAGTCAGAGCAGTTCTGTGGTTGGGACGCGTGGTATAATCTCGGACAACAATGGTAAAGAAGGAAGGAGCAGTCTGCTGAAGTTCCAACTAACAGTCAGGGAGTCCAGTTGGGACTGTGCTTCCCAACTAGGACGGTTATTGCAGTGTGGTTCATCCCTGTTCAGTTGGAAGTACTTCACGACTTGGAAAATGTGGATTTGGGGTTGTAGGCAAGAAAATGAACCATTTACTCTGTTAAGGTTTAGGATAAATTTCAGTTGGAATCGAAGAGTTAGTTAGCTAGTTGATTGCATGCCCGGAGCTGCATTGCATTAGTAGGAGACCTAAGTAAGGTGTGTAGAGTTGGTTTAAGGCTGATGGGATAGGCCCCAAAACCTAGTGATTGGGTAAGTGATCCAAGTATGTGGTAATTGACTCAAGTGTTTGTAAATGCTTGGTTGTTTTTAATAAAAAAAATAATGGTATTATGCACACCACTCCACTTTCAATTGAATGGAATGCAAGTTCACTTGTAATTGGTTGATTGGTAAATGTGGAAAGAGGATTCCCCACCCGGATTAGGAGGCACGTAAGGGTGGGGATGATTCTTCCTCACAAGGCTCATCCCATTCTTGGGATATTTGTTTTTTCAGCAAATCAAACTAAGGCCTAGCAACCTTAGAGCGTCCCCACCAACCCGGGCATGGGGCATGCCAACGCCATAAATGGGGCATCCCGGGTTCTTAGTTGGCAATACCGGCATAAAGTAAGTCCCACCAATGGCCGGCACCCCATAATTTAGAACCGGCCCGGGTATAGTAAGGACCTTCCCCCGCCATAAATGGGTCATATAACGGACCTCCTCCGGCCCGCCAAGAGATTATTTTAATAACAGATACTCCAATATCCTACTTTATCCCGTGTCAGATAATAGGTGTTGTGGGAGCACACGGACACCAAAAGTTCCGGATAGGCGTTTTTCAGTGCCTAATCCGGTCTGTCCGGATGATCCGAGTATCGTCCAGGGATTCTGTGAAGTGCAGGATGTCAAGGACCCTCTTTTCCTGCTCGAAAATCGACCACCGGCCGGATCTGCTTTCCGGATCCGGATGGCCCTTTGGAAGTCCTTATCCCGGGACTTGCCTTCCGGATTGAACCTCTACACTTAAGTCTTACTCCTACATTCCTCTCTCCTCAATATCTACCTACCTACATCCTACCTCCATTGATGATTGGGTTCATCCGGCGAAGACGTCCCTGTATGGTCAGAATCCGGATTCTCTCACAACCAGTCCGGATCGGCCTAATCTTTCCTGGCAGGTCACACAGAGAACCCGGATGGTGAACCGGAACTACAACGACAGAAAGGTCAAGATTCGTCCGGAGATCTGTCAATCCGGGATAACTGGGCGATCCGTGCCACTTTCCGGATTACCCTGCCCAAGGGTAGTGAGACCTCTTCAGAAGATCGGATGGCGTAAGTCCGGCACCTCCGGATCCTACCCAGTCCTAACGACGGCTATCTCACATGGACGTTACCCAGGCATCCGGAATAATGAGGTTTCCTTCCCACTACACGCCGGAGAGATCCTCCGGACCGGAATCCTAACCGTTCCGGTTTCTCTCCTCCTTCCGACAGATCGATCCGGCTACAGCGAACTTAGGCTCTACTGAATCTGAGATAACTGGGCGATCCGTACCACTTTCCGGATTGTCCCGCCCAAGGACAGTGAGACCTCTTCAGAAGATCGGATGGCGTAAGTCCGGCACGTCCCTGATCTTACCCAGACATCCGGAATAATGAGGTTTCCTTCCCACTACACTCAGAAAGGATCCGTAGTACTGCAGTCGGATCTGATCCGGGTTTCCTCTCCTTTGCTCTATCCGTACTCCCTACTCATTCATTCCCTCTAGATCTGCAACATTCTCCTAACAGTCCGTGCACAAAACAAGTCAGAATAGATTGAGAACTAGAGCTTTATTGAGTGGGGAGCAACATAATACAACAATGGAGAGGGGAACCCTTCTCCAGCCCCTTATTCAGCCTTAAGTAGAGGCTGTAATCCCTAACTGAAGGTGGCGGCGAAGTTGGCCGCCCTCAGAAAACCCTTAACTGCGAGAAATCCGAAACTTCGCCCTTTGCGGAAATTCCGGATCTCGTTCCGCTTTTTGCGCTGACAGATTTTTGAATTACAAGTTTGCCAAAAGTCAAAATCTGCCTATTCCTGCTTTTCCTAATTCTGATCTAACTACAGCTGCCTGCCTAAGCCTACTTTAGCTGGTGCGATGCTTCTTCGAAGCCGTCTCGTCCTTGGTGTGACTCGCGGGTCCGCTGATGGCGGAGGAACCTCCCCCGGGGGTCAAAAGTCGACGCTCTTGCAGCCTCATAAATACCCTTCGCATGTTTGGGGAAGGGGCGATCTCCTCCTCGGAGTCTCCTGCAGTGGACGGATCCTCCTCCGATCCGTCACCCGATCCGGATCGCGCTGGTCTGGAAGCCTTCCTCGCCTTCCGAGGGGTCTGGACAGCTGAAGGGTCGCCTCCGGTGGTTCTCTCCCTGTTTCGGCCGGTGGAAGCTGAAGTCGCTCGGGGACCTCTGGCGGACACTGCTCGTGAGGGTGCAGGCGCCCACTGCTCCACGATCATGCACTCCGGAGCAGGCGATGGAGCGGCCGGCGACATGGGTGCCTTACCCCGATCCGGAGACTTTGTCCGATCCGGCGTCCTCAACTGTGCTGGAGTCCTGGCCCTCTCCGGTGTTCTGGACCGTGCTGATGTCCTGCCCCGATCCGGATTTGGTGATTGCCCTTGTCTTGATCTAGCCGACCGTTCTGTGCTCTTCCGTCGAACCTGGGAGGAGTGTGTCCGTTGCGGAACAGGGGTCTTCTCCCGATCCGGAAATCTTCCGGATTCCGGTGGCTGGGGAGTTCCGGCTGGCTGACTGGGTCCCGCACCTGCTGGAGAGGCCTGAACTAACTCCACCTCCCCTACTACCTCATACAATGTTCCAGTTGGCAATCCGGGTGGGCCCGGATAAAGTACCCGCCTGGGGGTCCCACCTGAGGGCAAGAGCTTCTGGATTTCCTTGAGCAGGTCCTTCATCGAGCGGGAATACTTCACCAAGATTTGGAGTGTTTGACGGGCAGAAGACGGATCCGCTGACTCCATCAACTGGTCATAGAGGTGCGCCTTGTTGACGACCTCTCCCGGATGACCCACCAACTCCCGGACCTGGCTTAGGACAACTGCTTGCTCCGCCTGGTGCTTCCGGATCTCCTCGCTCTTCTGGGTGAGCTCCCGGGTCATAGCAGCCACCTGTGCTGCGAGCTGTGCCTTTTCCGTCTCCAGGGTCTCCACCTGTTTCCGGTCCGTCCGCTTGGCCAACTCCCGGAGAATATTTCCGGGTCCACAGTGGTCCAAGGCCCGGTTCACCCCTCGAATGATGTGCTCCATCCGGAAGTATTGTTCCTGGAGTGCCGTCAACTCTCCCCGGACGCGCTTGAAGGGGGATTCCGGAAACTCAAACGTGGAGAGGTCGATGTCTCTCCATGGTACTTCCCGGCTGGTTCCGGCTTCCTGTCGTGGTGGGGGTGAGGCTGGCTTCCGGACTTTTGGAGGGGACGGAGCGGAAGGCGGTTCCGGAACCGCTGTGTCACTGGAATCTTCTGTTCCGGCTTCTGCAACCCCTGCTTCCGGATCGATCCTGTACGCCACCTCATCCTCTGCAATCGTCAGCATATCCTCTTCCGCTTCATTGATGCAGCCCTGATGCTGGTAGAGATGGAGGATGTAGGGAGAGAGATAGGAGGGTTTCCGGCCAATGTGGGGGATGGACTTCTTTACGTATTCCTGAATTAAGCGACCCCAATTGACAGCTCGGACCCCTGACATTGCTCCAAACAAGGTATTGGCCATGGTGATGCTAAGACGTTTAGGCTTTTCCGGACTAAGGATAGGCAGGATGAATTCTATGACTCTCCGCTCTCGGTGATTCCGGCAATTCCCAGGATGGAATCCGTCTTTTGGGTCCGGCTCCGTTCGGAATTTCCCAAAATAAAAATTGTCCTTGCGGTTAGCCCAGCCCTCACCCTTTCCTCGCGGAAATCCGTAAACTGCAGCCCATACCTCTGATGTCCACTTTTCCGGATCCTGCCGAACTGTCCTAAACCATTGGTTGCCCCTCTTGAACAAGAACTCCCGCAAAGTGGCCTCCGCCCTGAGATTCCAGGGCTTGGAGAGCAATCCCTCACAACCCATCCGGCTAAGATCCTCTATCAGCTCGTTTAACTCCGATTCTCTCGTTGGGACGGCTAGTGATACGGATTTCACTGGAATGGGGACCTGCTCCCTCTCATCTCCCTCTCTTGCTTCCGGCATTTTACTTCGCGGCACAAAGCTCTCAACAACACCCGGATTCTTCCCTCCGGAACTCTGCCCGCTAACCACTACAGAATCCCAGCAATCCAACTGCTGGTGACTCGAAAAAACAACTCACCACTCGTTCTCTCAACAATGCCGCTCGCGCAAATGGCCCGGAGAAGGAAAAAACTCGTTTAAGTACTTTCCCTCTCTCCCAACGGGTCTGGTTCCTCAACCGTCTCCTTGTAACCGTTCGGATTCCGTTGTAACCGTTTAACGGTCCGGACGCTCCGGACCGGACCGTTCCCAAACGGTCTTCTCAGGCTAATTTCCGGTCCGGCCAAAGTATCCGTTTTAACCATTTTAACGCATAAGGCGGATGCCTAGAACCTTATTTCCTAAAACAACTAACCTACCCTAGGAAACCCTACTTTAATAACAATCTCAGGGTATTATCCGGATATTAACCCGGTTCGGAAGCCAATCCGTACTTCCGTGGATTTTCGGACTCCCACAGGTGTCGTTGTCTTATTGATTGCTTCCTAATTATGGCGGAGGTATGCCTAGGCTTTGGTGGGCTTGACTCAAGATGAGCTGCCCCGCCCAAGATGGAGGGCTCGCCAAAGATATAAAATATTATATAAGATCTATTTGGCGTATACCCGATCTGGTGGGGATGCTCTTAGAGACGTCTCAAATGAAGTGGCGGTAATAGTTGGCTAGGCCAAAGAATGACCTAAGCCTTTTTTGGGTGGAGATTTATATATTAGTTTTGAACTTAGGTTTTCTCTAGTAATCTACATGTTAATAGAAGTATCATTTTTTAATATATTTTAATTCCTTAAAGGCTTAAACTATTATATGCTTATAACACTTAATCTCTTAGCAATATTTCATAATCTTGATCAATCAAATGAAATTTTTAAACCTTTTCAATATTATGATTGTATTTTCAAGCATATTTTCTTTTTTAGCAAAGGTTTTTCCAAAAATCACATGTTCTAACAAAAGAATTAGGTGCTCAAGAGTTCTTGCAAGCTTATGCTCTCCTAAAACCCTAATATCAAGGTTAGGTTTTTTAAGATAGAATTAAGATTATGTCTTCCAACATTATTAACAAGTGTAATATTTAGAGCTAAATGATTTTTCAACCTCTTTATAGCTTGTATGGACTAAGTGGAAAATCCTCCTATCTTGATTCCAAATCATTTGGTCAAGGATTTTTTTAATTCCTTCATGAGTAACCAAATATTATTGGTAAGTTTATTTATTTAATTATTAAGGTTTGATTCTATATGATTTGATTGGAGACCCTTATGATTGTTAAAGGTAGAGCATTAGGTTGCTCGTAGTTATAGGAAATTGTTTGTTAGAGGTTCAAGAGTGAATAAGATTTGAATAAATCCATATGGTTTGTAGAAAAGTGGGAGTTGAAATATTTCATATTCATTGTATGAACCAAGGAGAAAATGTAATAAAAGTCAAGCCAAAAAGTGGAGGTGGTCATCTCACTCCAAACATTGTCCATATGCCTTTATATATATATAATTGCTTGTGCAATATGATCTCTAGTTCTATTGAGCTTCAATAGGGTATGGACCCACTCAAGCAAGTTCTAGAATTAAAATTGATTGCTAGTTGGTTATGGAGTGGATTTTGAGAGGTTTTTGTGTTTGGAGGAGCCTATGAGGTGCATCATGAAGAGGTGCATTGGAGCATATTTAGGGCATCGGTTGGTTCTTGGAGGGTCAAAGTTTTGGAAATGTAAGCATTGGAAATGTACAAGTGCACATTTGGAGGTTGTAAATGTTGATTAGAGTGTTTGTATTGCTTGAATGCATGTTTGATGCATTTTGGTGTTGATTTGAGTTGGTTGAGTGCATTTGTGTATTTTTGAATGTATTGAAAGTAATTTGGATTGAAGAGGATTTGATTTGAGATTGTGATGTGCAATTGTGCACATTCAAGAGTATTAAGATGATTCAACTTTAAGAGGACCTGATTTAAGGGGTTGAATACAAATGTAGAGCTCAACTACCTCCATTTGTTTCTAGGGCTAAGTGTATCGTAGTGACTTAGAACGTCGTTTGGATTAAGATGACTCAACTACCTAATCTTCTTGTCAATTGTTGTTGTCTTCCTTTAGTTTTGAAGATGGTTTATTTTTCTACATTGATAGGTGTTTTAGTCCCTCTTTTAATAGATCTTTTTCTTTGTGTTCATCATGATGGGCTTTTAAGTCTAACTTAAAAGTTCATTTGTTGTGATGAATTTTTCTCTTGGTAATATCTTTTCAAGTTCACATCCAATTAAATGTTACTCCTAATCATTAAACTTGGTTGTGTTTAATTTTCTTCTAGTGTTGGGTTTTTCATGTGCCGTAGTTGTCTTTTAAGCTCAAGTGTTTTTTCTTAGCTTTGATCTAGATTTTGATAATTTCTCCTTGTGTATCGTAATGTTGCATCTCCTAATGACCACAATTTGTTTTTTAAGCTCAAATGTTACTGTCTAGATCATATTAACTTTTCCTCGTGCATCGTAGTGTTGCAACTCTTCATGTGCCGCATTTGTTTCTTTACTCAGATGTTATTTCTTAGTATTGATCTAGGTCATGTTGCATCTCCTAATGACCACAATTTGTTTTTTAAGCTCAAGTGTTACTGTCTAGATCATATTAACTTCTCCTTGTGCATTGTAGCGTTGCAACTCTTTATATGCCACAATTTTTTTCTCTCCAAGACTTCTTTGTAGTGATAGAAGTCTTCTCTTGATGGCTTAAACTCTTCTCAATTTGTATAAAAGTTTTATTTTAACTCAAATGTTACTTCAATCCTTATGTGATAGGAACCGAGTAACTAAATAACTTTAAATGACTTTGTTTGTTGTTGTAGATCCAAGTAGCTCTATTAATCCAAGTGTCTCTTGTTGTTGTAAAATTAAGTAAATAAGTAATAACTTAATTTCAAGTATCCATAGAGATATCAAGTTTCAAGTATTAAGTCTTCAAGTGACAAAAACTCCTTCCGATATAACATAGGTGGCAATCAATTTAGTAATCCAAGCAACTCTTTTGTAAAATAACCAAGTTAACCAAGTAGTCAAGTAAACCAAGTAACCAAGTGGTCAAATAACACGTTTCCTTTTGTCTTTCAAGAACCCAAGTAATCCAAAGAACTCTTTCATAAGTAACCAAGTTAACCAAGTAATCAAGTAAACTAAGTAACCAAGTAAACTAAGTAACCAAGTAACAAAATATCCCTTCCAATCCTCTCTCTTTTTATTTTATTTTCTATCTGCCTATTTGTAGCTCTTCATGATCAAAATTTCTTTCCAATATAACATAGGTGGCAATCAATTTAATAACTTCTAAAGAAGATTTTCTACATGGGTAACAATGCCTCTATTAAGTTTCCACCTCCTTTTCAATTCTTGACGAGACATCTTTGCTTCATTCTTTTGGAACTTGTTATGTATCCTTAATCTATCAATTCTTTTTATCAGATAGTTGTACATAGGTGTCAGCCATAAACCTCCACCCTTCGCGTCTGAAGTCCGAGTGGAAGTCTATGGCCCACATGTGTTTGTTAACTCTTAGCCTGGGAAACTCCATACTCATAACCCGATGAGTTCAAATGCAAAACACACTCTTTTTATTAGCCTCAAGGGCACAAGTATTGACAAATACTCCTGCACCTCTGATGGTTTTTACATCATCATTGCTCTAATATTACCTTCCTATCTTAATTCCCCATATAATCTAAGTAACCCGCAACTAATGAGCCTAACCCCTAGTTTTCTAAGGTACCCCTTCACACTTAGAGGTCCATTGAAAATCACTCAACTAAACTCCCTGGTCCCGTCCCCAACCTCGGTCCAGCATACAACTCGCCTCAACCCAGAGTCTGTCTTCGAATTCAGTTTGAAGCTCTGTTCCGAATTCTGAACCCAGTCCGGACTTGAATCAACAGCTTAGAGTCGAACCTCATATTTCAGAATCACACCCAAAACCCGAATCTGTGGGTTCACTCCAGAGTCGACCTCGCAATTCGGGGTCGACTAAAAGCCCAAATCTGGCTCCTCAATCCAGCGTCAACATTGCCTGTTGGAGTAGAATGCGACCTCAAATCTGAATCCAAAATCCAGAGCCGCACTCTCATTTCGGAGTCAAGCTCAACCTCAACCTGAATCTTCAAAAATCCAGAGCCGCACTCTCATTTCGGAGTCAAGCTCAACCTCAAACCTGAATCTTCAAAAATCCAGAGCCGCCCTCTCATTTCGGAGTCAAGCTCAACCTCAAACCTGAATCTTCAAAAATCCAGAGCCGCACTCTCATTTCGGAGTCAACCTCTCTCGACCAGCCCCCTCCTGGCCTCCTTCACAGCCTTCCCCAAGGCCTCCTCTTTGCCCCCTCTTCGGAGCCTCCCCGTTGCGTCTCATCCCAAAAATCCAGGGCCTAACCTCCCGAAGAGGCTGCCCCCCCTGGCCCTTTTCATGAACACCCTCGTAACCCAAAACGAACACCCCCACACCTTAAAAAGACCATCAGCCTGGGCTTAATTTGGCCAATAATCAGGCCCAAACCATCTAAGCTTAAGCATCCCTACCCCATAACCAATTAATTACTTGTTTTCTTTTTTCTATTTTCTTTTCATAACACACAATCAACCCCTTAAACTTTAACTAACTCATATCATTTAAAACTCTAATGCTTTCTAAATTCACATAAATCTAAACAACAACGCAATTCCTTGTGCTTGAGTCCTTTTAAGGTTAACTTAAAATGTGGGCCCGTGATTGGGCTCACAATAGGTCCCAACTATAAATTGTTACAATTTATTTTTTAGCACAATCGTAGTTATAAAAAATTCTCAACTTATAAAAAGTTACATTTTATTTTTAGCACAAGTACAATTATAGACAATCCTTAGCCTATAAATATTTACAATATATTTTTAGCACACTTGTAGTTATAAAGTTCTCAGCTTATAAATAGTTCTCAATGATATTATAAATAGTTATAGTTCTTTCCTATCATTTATTATTTTTATATATTGGATAATAGCTTAAGTTGGACTCTTGGTTAGAACATCAATGATATCATAGTAATGTTTCTTCTCACATTCAAAGTGGAATATTTTAGTATAAGGATGATTATGATTTCCAATTATCCTTCAATGAAGGTTTGAACACTCTTTACATTTTTTTCATTATATTCAAAACAATTAAATTATAATTATTTGTCTTCTTAAATACTCAAGAAATGTTCACATTAATTATACTTAATCATAATCAATCATATTGCAAGTAGTTGAAAACATATTTATAATTTAAATGTTTTGGTTCTTAATCACATATCAAAATATAGAGTAGTTTTCTTTATGTTAAGATACTCATGATAATGAAAAACAAACATGGAAAATAGGTAAGCGGTAGAGTGTTGATGTTTTTTATCCCAAGTACATGCTTCACTCTCTCATTCATTATCATCCTCTCTATGATTGTCTTGGTTTCACTCACACATGGGGCTGCTTAATCATCTAGAAACCTCTCAATATCAAGCCTCACTTTTGTGCTTAGCAATTCTATAATCAATTTCTCTTTTCAAAGTATCCTATTCCACTTATGCGACTATTCTCACCTTATGTAAGTTTCAATAATCAATTATCATACAATTTATTTTTCTTCCACTTATACAACTACTCTCACCTCATCTGAGGTTTTATACATAGCACCTTTCAAACAATAAGATGTCTCCCAATCATAACCTCTTGACTCGATGGTGTCTATGCTAACATTTACTTTGTTTATATCTTGAATAGTTATGGAGAAAGTTTGAGCTTGAAGCTCTTTGCATTGAAATTGGTAAAGGTAACAAGGACCTAGCTCTTGTAGCCTATCCCTCGTGAGTAAGTTGTGCATACTTTATTCCTAACTCTATATGTAGTGAGAGATGGCACCTAACATGTGCCACTATCCTAAATTGCTAAATATTTTTTCTTTTTAAGAAAATGAAGAATGCTCCCCGAAAGTCTTGAAAAAAATGCCCATATCCTTCATCTTCAAAAATGGTAGATTTTGTTTTAATATCTTCCTACCACTATCTACGTTTTAGGAATTACCTAAGAATAACCAAGAAGTGGTTCCTTGGCCTTTATTTACCTCCACCTTTGTTCCCTCACCTATTTGGCCTAAGTGGTATTTAGTCAACATGGAAACCACTACTTTTTAACTGTCACACCAATTAAATGATGGCTTCCTAGCATTCAAGGTCCCATAATTGAGTGATGGATTCCTAAAAGCCATATTAATTAAAGTAAACTCTTGGTCGGTAATGCCTTAATACATTCGTCATATTTGGTCGATGGCCGGCCGATACCAAGGTTGGTGGCCGCTTATACCTAGCCCTTGGCTTATTGTACCCAACCTCTCCCAGTGCGCTTGGTGGCGGGCCCTTTTTGTTGTTGTCTCTTTCACTATGGCCATTGTCTCAACCCTGCTCGGCCGCTATTTGGTGTGACGCCCCCAATGCAACGTCCTTGAACTTTGGTGTTTGTGGAAATGGGGACAGTGTTGCAAAAAACTAGAAGTAAAAGATAGGTCTTAACAAACTTGGGATGTTCATTCCATCATAATGATTTTTTTTTGATGTTCAAATGCATGCATGCACAATTATCTTGATAAACTAGTCCAAAACATCTATTTTTCAACCTCATTGTTTGGCCATTGTTAAATTGGAGTCTAGTGAAGATAATGATATCTTTGTGTTGTCTAATTTGGATAATAATTGATCCTGTTGTTGATATAAATGAATCAAGAAATTCATTTTGACATATATACGTGGGGTTTATTCAATACCCTGTGAATGCACGTGCTATGAGTTAATTGCCCTAGGTTGCAATGCCAACACATGTCAAGGACGAAGCAACAAATAACAATAGAGGTGGTGGCATGGCGGATTCTTCTCATTTCTAAGTTATTGGATTGCCTTTGATGCATTTATCTTTTCTATTCAATGCTTTGCTTTTATTGCAAATTTTTCCTACAAATTGTATTTGTTTCCAAATCCCGCAACAAATGAAAGTCTGTAGGGCCTTTCAAAATGATTGGGTTTTCATCTCTTCCATTACATGCGGTGGGATGGACATAGGTCCTTAGTAAGTTGATTTTTCCATCAATTTTGTTTACCACTTATGTTATTGTAAGATTTGACTTGTATCTATAGGACAAAAAGGAAAATAAGTGAGTTGCAAACACCTTTATTATGTTTAGGATTCTATGCAAAGATGGACACCAACAATGACACCAACAATTCTTTCTATGCCTCAACTACACCAACAAACAAGTCATACAATTTCTTAAGTTATGGAACATGCGTAGGGATTTCTTTCCAACTCGATTGTTTCATATGCTTAAGAATATCAATATATGACATTATATGTTTTGTATTGAACATTGGCTATTAGCCTTAATCTATTTGAAATAAAATGCTTCATCATTTGATTGCACACCTTATATAGTATATGGACATAGGCATGTTTCATGTATGAAAATGAAATTGTGGGATCTAAAGCATATGTGCAAATCCTATAATCAAGTGTAAAATCTGCATTATATACCACATACTAATGGGAATCTTAATTTTTGGAGCTTAATGCTTACATGTTATTGCCCATTGCTTATAAGATACTACTCACCACTCATGTTGGTAGCAAACAACAAAAGTAACCATGTCAGGCCCATCTACCTTAACCCTTCAAGGAGCAGGCTTGAAATCGTGCGATTTCACCCAAAATTGTCGCCCTTTTGTATATGGGACCGTGGGTGTGGATTGCCAAACATGTAATTTCTTCCAACCTTATGGATTGCTAAACATGTAACGTCTTCCAACCTTATGGATTGCCAAATAGGTAACATTTTCCAACCTTATGGATTGGAAGTTACCTTCGTGAAATACCCTAGAAATCTCACCTTTGTGTTCAAGTTTTGTCCATTGAGATTGACGCCCCTCCCCGTGCTCTATTGGAATTGTGAAGGTGCCTGAACTTGAAGGGTCATAACAAAACGGACCCGTTCTTATTGCAATTTATTTGAGATGACATCTCTGCACATTATTCATTGGTGTGTAGCATATTACAAGTGATGCAAAAACAAACTCCAACATAAATAAATAAAATTAGGGTGGCCAAGGGGTTTGTAACAAGCACTTGAACGAAAGGCTCCAATTACGATATTTGTTTGCATAAGTCCCAAATTTACCAATTTGTATATTCTAAATGGTGGACGTCAAGGGAAATATATGTTTACTTATACTAATTTTTTGGCAAATTTATGATACGTATTATTAAATTTAAACCCTAAAAACTAGTCATTGGCCCCATTATGAAGGACCCACATCCGAAAAAACACAGTGCAAACAAAATGGGCCTACTCTTACACATCCTACTTGTAGCCTATGACATGCCCCAAATCTAGAACGGGGGATGTTAAAGTTCCCCCCACGAACTTCTAGGGGGTAGGTCAGACCAAAAAACAGGCTGCCCGCCCCTTGTCGCCGTTGACATCATCGAACGATGTGGTTATCACTGTTCCGTCCATTGCAAATGACACTCAAACAACGCATAACACATGCAACTGCCATGGACATGACACGCATGTCATTCACATGCATGTCATTTAGGACATGTAGTGCGTAATGCTACAATTTTTGGAGTTGGGATCTGAGATCTGGGAGTTAGGTTACACCAGATGTTCATTTGTCATTTTTGTGTCTAGGGCTCTGTAGTTCCATGCTGTGATCCTTCTGGTCTGTGCACACACTCTTGTTGGACAAATGACACCGTAGTAAGTGTTGCAACACCATCTATCAACACACACAATAGTGATAGGCACAACTGGTTGATTGTAGATTGGACATGCACATATGTTATTGAGGTGTATGGTTTAGGGTTTTAGGGTTGCACATCAGTTAGTTTAGGGTTTAGAAATGGCTTCAAGCTTGCAATCTTCTCCCAATTGTGGATTGCCTATACCAGTGCATGACTTGAAACTGACTGACCCAATGGCATTCCGGGCACAACAAGTTGACATTATTCTGGCACTAAAAGAAAGAGTTCAGAACCCTCTTATTGGTGAGTCAGAATGGAGGATTTAGTGTGGACAGACCATGTCACTACTAAAAATGATTTACACAAAGGTTCAAAGTTGGCTGTGATTCTACGTGAAAGGTTGGATGATTTCATCTCTGGTGAGCAACATCACCCTTTCTACCCATGCAGATTCAATGCTGAAGTTGTTAGGCAAAACTTGCCTAATTCACTAAGATCACCCCGTGCACACAGTCCGGCTCTTGTAGTAAGGTTCGAATTACAGCCCTCAATCCTTCATTGTCAGTGATTCACTCCATTCATCTTTTTTTTGCACTGTTTTCTATTATGATTCATTGATCCAACTATTTTCACATGTCATTCATTGGTGTTCATGCGTTTTTCATAAGGAATTACATGTCCATCTATGTCATTTAGGATTCAAGATCCACCATTTAATGTTTGGTCTGTGTGAATAGCAAATACCGATGTAATTTTGGACCAAAGGACAAGTCTCATGTTGTGCCAGATGACATCCAAACCCTTTTCAGATCTACACAAAAATGAAGGAAACAAAAATTCAAGATCAAAAGAAGAAGAAAAAAGAAAAAAGGTCATACCTGAGTATGACTTGTTCCTGATAAACAAAGCAACCGTTGCCAAGGTTAAACGCACTGGAAAACTATTGTTGGTGGCTCCATTAAGAGAGGATGCCAACAATGTTTTGTGGCAAAAAAACCTTATTTTGATCCCTCCTTGTGCATGTTGGTTTACGAGCACACAATGCACCTCAATCCACGTGGTGAACACTGCCATGGATCAATGGTCAGTCAATACCCACTATACACGATTATGGTATTTGACGATTGGAGGAATGGCATACCAGTTCTTCAATCACTACACGACAAAGTTACGAGACTCAAAACGAATTGGTATCCTTCATCTATTGTAGTGGATAACGTGCATGCTAAAATCAACACATTAAGGTCACTTCTCATTTTTTCCATATGTTGGTCATACTTTCCAATGTCCTTCATGCGTTGGGGTTCTTATTGTTTCTTGCACATGCAGGCTTGTATGGCCGGATGCTAAGATCATCCTGTGTCTTTGGCATGTTCGAAAAATTTGGGTGGAAAACGTTGTAAAAAAAATCCACGGTTGGAGAATGTGCCACGGTTTTTCATATAGTTGGAGATATCATGTACGGAAAAAGAAGTAACATCAACGATGACCCAATTGATTGGGTTCTTCAGCAATTGGATAAGATTACAAACACAAGGCCACGATCAGCTGCATTCATGAAGTACATGAATGACACATGGAGAGCAAAGGCATCAATGTGGTGCATGGGGGCGAGGAGGATACCTCGTGTTGGCCAAAACACAAACGCTGCCATTGAGTCATACCACTCGAACCTCAAAAGCATCCTCAATTCTACAAAAAAACGATTCGTTGGAAAACACATGGATTGGCTAATCTATCATCTCATTGGTGATGTGCTCACATATTATTGGTACGGAATCCAATGCAAGGCTTATGGGTTTGTAAGGAACAAAAAATACAAGGGCATAGGTGCAATGACAATCCTTGATACAAATGTTATGATTTGCATGGATGAGGACAAGACATACGTTGGATCAGTGAATAACTATCCTAAGGTGTGGACGATACTCACATGACTCTGAGTGGGCACAATGCATTTGTCCGGTCGTACGTGAAGGCATAATATGCAAAGATACTGTGAAGGTGTTCAAGATGCTTCACCCCAACATCGAAGACGGTGTCATAGTTAAGAGGCCGGCACACTACACGGTGTCAATCGTGGCACTTCCATGGCCCAATGTTATTCCATGCTCTCGCAGGCCCGGCGACGCAATGAACACCACAGACAACCTACCAGTACAATGAATGACAATGAAAAACATGAAGTTGTGGATCTACAAGTTGAAAACATTGGTGGATCTGACCATCTTACTTTTATAGAATCATAAGATTCTATGAGTATGGTCTCCCATATATCTTTGGGCGATGTTTCCAACCCAATTGAATGCCCACAAGATGACCCACAAGGCTCCCATGTTGCGCTGCAAACAACAATTCATAGTGTATACACATCATTGGCAATGAACGCAAAAACTTACCATGCACTTCATTCATACTTCCTCGTTGACTTGAAGCACATCCGAGGTAAACAGAAGGAGCTCATTGCACGTGGCGTCGCCATGTTGTAAGCTACACCCACCACATCATCCGGAGAGAGGCGGTGACAACTCTCTCAAGCGCCATCGAAGCTTCCTCGAGACCCTGCACCCTAATAAGAAGAAAGCATAAACTTAAGCATTTATGTCATTTACAGTTGAATGTTTTCATATTTATGTCGTTTCCATATCTATGTTCTTACAAAATAACTTCTATGGAAGATTTACATTGAATCTACATATTTATTCATAGTTCTTACAAAATAACTTCTATGGAAGATTTACATTGAATCTACATATTTATTCATGTTAGCAACACATTTCATATTCAAGCATATAGTCCATCAACATACCTTGTATTTGTAATGACGACTATATCCTGCATGTTGTTATTCATGTATTTTACATAGAAAAATGTTTTTATTGTTGTCATTTTTTTCCATTAGGAGTAAATGGCATTTACCACTCCATTGCACCTGACGGAAATATCATATTGCACATGTGTACATAATGTCTATATGAATATTCATCAACACCAACCATGTCCAAAGATTTATGTACGACTATTGAATTTACAACAAAAAATTTCAATGAATGACAGACTGCACGGCTATATAGTTGACGAACTATATAGTATAAGACTGAATAACTAAGTGCCCAAATGATTAAATGACCAAATGACCATGATGTGAATCCATAAAGGACCTGGGATTAACATGACCACAATCATGAATGACTAAATAATTGAACATTTGAATGCCATCATGACCGAAAAACAATATATTATAATCACAACATCACTACAAAATTCAATGAATATAATACATGACTAACTAATTTATAGACCTAATCAACCACAATGTAAATATCTAAACGACTAGGGATTCGAATGACCACAAATATGAATGACCAAAGTTGTACCAGAATGTATGATTATCTGAATGACATTATGATTATCTGAAATCTAAATGATATTATGACTGAATGACACGATGATATAACCACATCACGACCATTGGACAATAAAAATGAAGATTGCATGACAATATTTTCGCTTGACTGCATGACATAATGGCTAAATTTCAGGAGGACCAACCAATTGAAAGAAATGCCTTGTATTAAGTGAAATGTTATACTTCATGAGTCACTAGACTACAACGAATGACATGAGGTCAATATATGTTTACGAAAAGATTTACATATTACATTGTACTACACCACTTTTTGTTGCATTTTAACGACCTATTGCTGCGTCGACTAGCATATTGCCCTGCACTCGTACAATTATCTTGTCCTTCACGCGTGACAACCTTCACAATCCAATATGAATTCGTCCGCATTCCAACCTTGATGATATCAATCATGGCATCGCTTATGACCTTCCATTGTCGGATAGAGTCAGCTTTGTTGTACTTAAACACACAACCCTATAAATTAAAAGACAACATGTAAAAGTTATCGCATTGATATGCTTAAATATACAAATGACAGTGACGTGTTATTTTCGGATCCTATAATAATAATTATTTAGCTGGTTATTTAGCTACTAACCTCATGCAAGGTATGAGGTTTATGCTTCAATGCCCTTGTGAACTCGATTATGTTCTACACAACATAATACCCATAGGCCCATCCAAAATTTTGTTGGGGTATAGTTTGTTGGCGATAGTGCCCTCTGCCACTTGAACGACCTCTCTGCGTATCCTCTCTGTGCTACTCACATCTTTGCCAGATGTATGCGGACGGTGGTATCAGAGTGTAAATTGGAACTTGACAAACAATTGAAGTGAAAGAATCCTTAATCCCCTAGAATATAGATGCTTCAATGTTTTCCACAGGTGTATGATACTATAAGAGTTGTGATGTCCAGCCCCAGCAACATGGGATATTTTTCATGCACAAACTCTATGAAGACCTCTAGACTTTCGGCGGGATGTAATTCTAGAAATCTTCTCAAAATTTGAGTAATGTATGGACTACAGACATGACACTTCACATCTACTAACTGAGAATTTATTCATACCCTTATCCATTCCATCATGTGGTTTGACACCTCACCGTACATTTTTATCACTGATTTAATGTCATACACCCAATCTAAGGTATAGAAAACCTCTTTGTATGTAAATTCAAACGAGGGAGTCGTTGTCTAACCTACATCCGTCATAATCGTGTTCACTAACACTTCTAACCTGCAAAATACACATGCACAATGAGTTCCGATATGGTGACTGTGAGCCCAATTATGGGCCCTCATTTCAAGTTAACCTTAAAACACCCAAACACACGGATGTGCATTGCCGTTTGGGGTTAGTTAGAAGTTAGAGAATATTAGAGTTTTAAAATTATTTAAGTTGGTTAAAGAGGAGTTGTGCAACTGTGTGTTATGGAAATAAACAGAAACCAAGGAAGCGAGTGGTTAATGTGTTTAGGTGTGGGGTACGACTAAAATGAAAGGGCTTATGTTCAGTTTATTGGCCAAATTGGACTTAATTGCTATTCATTTAAGGAGGGGGGAAGGCCTCGGCGTGAGGATTAGACCTTGGATCTCCGGATTCAGGGAGGGGGGCAGGTGTTGTTCGGTTGAGAGGCTTCGGCAGCGAGGAAGAGCAACACAGGGGGAGGAGAGAGGCCGAAGTGATCCAGGGGAGGCTGAGGTTCGGCACCTGAATGTGATTCCAGGGAGCTGGCCTCGGCAGCCAAAAATGCGAGCAAGGGAGACAGGTTGCAGCACCTGAATGTGATTCCAGGGAGTTGGCCTCAACAGCCAAAAATGCAAGCAAGGGAGACAGGTTGCGGCACTTGAATGTGATTCCAGGGAACTGGGTTTCGGCAGCCAAAAGTGTGATTCGAGGGAGGCTGGCTGCGGCGGCTTGGAGGTAAATCCAAATCGATGCCACAGTTGAATTTGATCGTAGCCAGAGTGTGGGCTTCAAGCGAATTAGAGGCAAATCCAGGGTTTAGGGCTAAGTGAGAAGTGGGATTAGCAAGGGTTGTAGTTAAGTGAGGTTTAAGGGACCTCTAACGTGTGGAAAGTTACCTTAGGGCTCTAGGAATTAGATTAGTTAGTTGAAGTTTACACTTGTTATGTAGTGGGTTAGAAGAGGAAGAAGGTGTTAGTGTGGTTGTGTGTAATGATCATCATGGGTGCATAAGTATTTCTCAATACTAATGCCCGGTGGGGTTAATAAAAAGTGTGTGTTTGATATTTAAATTCAGTGGAGCACAAGTATGGGGTTTCCTAGGCCAAGGGTTGACAAAAACATGTGAGCCATAGACTTCCACTTGGATTACGACGCTTAAAGGTGGAGGTTTATGGCTGACATAAATGGTGCGTCCGCTGGGAGCAAAGTGGGATTAGGAGATTAAGACTTGGAGGCGCGAACTTGAGGGAGAGGAAGGAGCACATGGTGCATGGTGAGCATCTCAATTGGTGTGATTTTTGTCATTTGGTTAGGTTAGTTGAATTCCAATTCTTCTCCTTGGAATGAATTGCATTTTCATTTATGCATTTTGTTTTGAGGAAGGAACCTAAACCTTCCTGTGATGTCCTAAACCTTCCTGTGATGTCCTAAACCTTCTTGGGATGGCATAAGGACATAACATTAATATCGCGATCATTAGTTCACTAAATCTTAGAAGGATAATTAATTTTAGGAAGAGTCAACTTTGACACTCACCTTGGGGTGAGTTTCCAAGTTAGGGTGTTGTGAATTCAATGTTGCTAGAGTTAGAAATTATTGGTTGAGGATTGTTAGGGTTGAAGTCAATTGGAGTCACGGTCGAGTGTGAGTGCTAACTTGCAGGGGGAGAACAAATTGATTGAGATACGACATTCTTCAAAGTGAATTCATTAATTAATTAAAGAATAATTTTAGTACTTATTTTTGTCGTTATCCACTGTAGAGGGTAGTTCCCTAGTCATGGCATTGTGTTAGAAGCAAGAGGGTGATGCCTTGGTCTTCGATGTGGTGCATGGCGAAGGTCAACCCCTCACTCTCGGTATTGTGGCGAGTGTCAATTTGATGGAAGAGTTCAAAGGTGATTCTTCGGCATGACTGAGAATTGACATGAGCATGCCTATCCCCTGTTTGGGATTTTTCACCTAAGTTGGCCTGCAAGTTCTCTTTCCTCACCTCCTCAATGTTTAATACACATCCAGAAAAATGAAAACATTAAAAGAGTGAAGGTAGCAAGGGGTATGTTTGGTCAAGTGAGGGTTGATCGAATGTGCATGAATGCAAGGTAAGACTCGATCCCACAAGCCTAAATTGGAGTTAGGATTAGGAAAGAGTACATGTAGAAAAAGATTGGCTAAGATTGGTGAAGTTGTAGAAGAGGTAGAAGTTGGGATAGAAAGTTGTTTGAATGTGGATCCTACTATTAGTCCAGTGTTAGAAAATTTAGAAGTGGATGCTCAATTTGAGGAGGAAGCTACTTCCTTCAAGTTGAGTGGCGAGACATCATCAAAGACTGATACAATTAGGAAAGAAATCCCTATAGGAACTGATAGGAGAATAGGAGTGGAGACACCAGTCACCATGACTTAGGATGGAAAGGGCGGAGGTCCAATTCCCACGCCACCCATTGATCCATTGGTTAGGCCGAGAGGTTTACCCATTGTGGTTTCACAAAACTTGGCGGCGGTGGATATACCATCCCACCTCCCTAAGTTCTATGGAACTAAGGATGAACATCCTTCTAGGCACATGGAGAGGTACATTGAGAGGTTGGCTAGTTCTTTTGTCACCAATCCGGGATATTGGTTGGTGTGGTTTCCTACCACTCTTGAGGGCGAAGCCTATGAGTGGTATAGAGATCATGCAGAGGGTCACTTTAGAGGATGGGAGCAAATGCAGAGAGAGTTTTTGAATGAGTTTAGGCCAGAGGTTGGTCAGAGCACTATTTTGAAGGCATTAGCATCATTGGAACAAGGAAAGGAAGAAGAGATTTCGGCATACATTAGAAGGTTTGATTTAGTGTGTACACGGTTTGTGGGCACAATGCTCAATGATGACACACTAAAACAATTCTTCATTCAAGGATTTTTTAAGGTGGGTACCATTAGGGGCGTGTTGGAGAGGAATCCCCAGACATTGGCAGACGCCAAAGCGGCGGCTAGGGAGATGGAATACATAGACAGAGATTATGAAAGGTTGTGGCGAAGGGAGGATGAATCAATACCCCAATTCATCCCCATTCGTCCGAGGGTAGCGGAAGGAGAGCCAGGTAGACAGGGGAGTCAAGCTCCGTATGTTTTCATTGACACAGGCCCACGGCCTTTAGCAGCGAGAGAACCTGCTTAACTCTTGGCATTACCCGCTCCTAGAGTCGATGCACACATTGAAGAGGTGGAGAAGAGGTTAGGTGCTAGTCAGCTGGGATTTCAAGAAGCTATAATTAAGCAAATGCAGAGTCTTACGGATCAGATGTCATTGATGATTAGGAGTCAACAACCTGGTCCTCCTCCTCCAGTTGAGTCGGGTAAACATGCTTCGGGATTATGGTGTGTTCAGTGTGGCCAACCTGGACATACTAGGCAGTTTTGTCGAGTTGGGCAGAATCGTGATTAAAGGAACAACGGTGGCCCACCTCCACAAAACCATAGAGGCCAAGGTCAGAATCAGTATAGTCAGGGCAATTATAAGGGACCTTCGCCTAGAGGACAAGGTGGTCAGAATGTGGAGAGAAAGGAGTTTCATCCTTTTTGTGGGAGATGACACACACTTGGTCAGTGTTGGTCCGAAGGACAAGGTTATGGGTGCAGTAATTGTGGGGGAAATCATCCTTTGGACGAGTGTCGTTAATCTGATAAGGTCATTAGCATACCCAACCCGGTGGTCAACCCACAACAACAAGCTAGAAACAACATGAGAGGGGCTAGGCCACAGGGTGGGCCTCCTAATGAGCTTAGGCCACCTAATTTATATCATGACCAAGGGAATGCGAGGCAGACATTCCATCCTCCGACGGGATTGCAAACGGCGAATGGATACATTCCTATTCAAAATGGGCCAGGGGGTCCACAACATTTTGACAATAGAAGGCAAGCTCCTCCTACCGATCCGGGTTCGTCCAATTCTCAGGATGTCAGGTTCATGGATGGTGTCACGGAGCCGCGTCATGATGAGTCTAGTCCTTTCCAAATGGGTGGTGGAGAAGAACAAGGTCAATGGCCTCCACACACCAATGCCATCACCTATGAGTTGAGGAGTTTGGATGATGAGGTCACTTATGAGGCCCCGGCATTAGCGGTCACCACTAGGGCTATGCGGGGAACCATTCAAGCGGAGAAGGACGTAGAAAGTCAGGAGGAGTACTCCTCGGAGGAGGGTCCTAACCTTTCAGATTTAGATAGGGTAGCTAGAGTAGCTAGAAAAACCACTAAGGAAGTAGAGAAGGAGAATGAGATTGTTCAGGATAAGGAGAGGCCAAATGTCCTTCATGATTTGCATGGTAGTGAGATGGGAGAGTGGGAAGGACCTAGCATTCTTTTGGAGGAGTTTGATAGAGTAGGAAAAACAAAGGTTGAGAAATCGGAAGGATATGATTTGTGGGCTGATCTTAGCTCATTTAAGGCCGACATAACCTTTGGTCAATTGTTGGAAATATCACCCATGGCTCGTAAGACTCTCAAGGAAGGAATGCCGGTGACTAGAAGGACTAGGAAGGTGAAGACCCGAGTGGCCGCTAGAATTCAATTACAAGGAGGGGGCGTGATGTCAAGACAATAGAGATAGAAGTTATGGTGGTGGACAAGGTGGTTCCCAATGTGCTAGTTGATGGAGGTAGCGGGCTAAACATCTTGCCGGAGCACACCATGAAGAAGTTGGGTCTTAATCTTACGGGTCCATCACCTTTCATCATCAACATAGCGAATCAAACTCCGGCGGTGCCCTTGGGAATGATTAAGGATTGTAAGATTAGTACCGGAGGGAAAGAATATGTGGTCACTTTTCATGTCATCAAAATGCATTCTAACAAGGATACATTTCCCATCTTGTTGGGTAGGCCTTGGTTAACAATGTCGGATGCGGTAGTAGATTGGGGAGGAGTTAAGCCGTCCATTACTTATGGTCCTAAGGATAATAGAGTTAAGGTCTTCATAGGGTCGTTAGGAGGTTGGGTGAGAGAACAAATCTCTTCATCGTCGGATGATGAAGAAGAAGGCAAGGAGGAAAGTGAAGAGGGTAACAAGAAGAATGAGACACTAGTGGGAGTTGTCCATTCAGGCGGACAAGGGACTATTATATATTCAAGATCAGGTAGTTTGGGCCCTAGTTTCTATTATTGGGGTGATGATGGGGAGTATGCATAGTGGTTGAGAGACTATCCTGAGTCAGTATATGATGTCATGACGACATCCCACCATACATGCTTGAGTGATGAGAGGCTTAGTTCAAGGGAGGAGGAATATTCTTTGTTAGAGCCATATAAGGTGCTTACCGAGGAGGAGTGGATTAGGGGAGGATTGACGCCTTGGGTAGATATTGTGGATGAGAGCGATGTGAATTTAGTACATGTGGATGGGACACATGATGAGGAGGCCGTCATTGAGGCTGCAAGGTTGGAGGAACCTTTGCACTTCAAAACCACGTCAACGGGCATAGTGGCGGATCAAGATGTCAAGGATTATCCTAAAGTACCTCCGCATTGGTATAGAAACAAGGATGAGCAAACACATGTGTCGGGGGAGGATTGGAAGTACATGGATATGAGAACGAAGAATGGAAAGGTTAGACAAATGAAAATGGGGTCTAAGTTGGGAGAGAAAAAGATCAAGGAGTATGGTAATTTGGTGGATGAGTTTAGCGACACGTTCGCATGGTCGTATGTTGAGCTTAGGGGGATTTCTAGAGAGATGGTGGAGCATCGCATTCCCTTGATTCCGGGTGCTAAACCAATTAGACAGAAAGAGAGAAGAATGAACCCACAGTTGCAGTTGTTAGTGAGGGCAGAATTAGAGAGGTTGTTGAAGGCTGGGTTTATAAAGCCAGTGGAAATTACAGATTGGGTTTCTCCTATGGTGTTGGTGAAAAAGAAGAATGGAAAGTTGAGGGTGTGTGTAGACTATAGAAAGTTAAATGCTTGCACACAAAGGACCACTTCCCATTGCCATTCATCACGCTACTCTTGGAGGAGGTAGGGGGACATGCGAGATATACATTCATGGATGGTTATGCAGGATACAACCAGATTTCCATAGCGCTACAAGATGTTCACAAAACGGTGTTTACCACTCTTTGGGGCACTTTTGTGTGGGTGGTCATGCCGTTTGGGTTGTGTAATGCTCCCGCGACGTTCTAGAGGCTGGTCATGTACATCTTCACTGACTTATTGTTCAAATCCATGACAGTCTTTGTGGATGATTTTAGTACTCAGTCTAATGCTAGTGAACATTTGTAGTGCGTGAAAGAGGCTTTGATTAGGTGTAGAAAAATGCAATTAGCCTTGAATCCGGACAAGACCTTCTTGGGTGTTCAGAAGGGAGTTTTGCTTGGTTATGTGGTCAGTGAAAAAGGAAGGGAACCGGATCCCGATAAGATTGCAGTGATAGATGGGTTGGCCACTCCAACCAATGCTAGAGGAATAGCTAAGTTGCTAGGGCATGTGGGATGGTACCGGGACTTAATCCCGGATTACGCTAAGATAGCGGTTCCTATCACTCAGTTGCTTAGGAAGGATTGTAAGTTTGAGTGGACGGAGGCTTGCCAAAGGGCATTTGAGGAGTTGAGGTCTAAGTTGAGCACCTATCCGGTGTTGAGGCTACCCGATTGGGATAAGCCTTTCCATGTGTTTTGTGATGCTAGCAATGTAGTAGTTGGTAGTGTATTGTGTCAGTCGACAGGGAAGAAAGGTAAGGATCAACCCATTGCTTATGCTAGCAAGCAATTGACACCGGCAGAGAGGAACTATTCCACCACGGAGAAGGAGTGTCTAGCTATGGTGTTCTCGGTCAAGAAGTTCCGCCATTACCTCATGTGCAATCCGGTTGTTTTCTTCGTGGATAACATGGCTATCAAGTACTTAGTCAACAAGGCGGAGTTGAGTGGAAGGCTAGCTAGGTGGGTTTTATTGCTAGAGGAGTTTGATTACACTGTTGAATACAAGCCCGGTCGCATGCATTTACAAGCTCACCATTTGTCAAAATTGTCAGAGGAGGTGGGTAGTAGCCCTGTGGATGATAAGTTGATAGACGACAACCTCTTTGTGGTTACCGCTCAACCCGAGTGGTATGCGGGTATCGTGGAGTTCTTGACAACTCAGCAGTTGCCTGAAGACTGGACAAAGGAGGATAGGAGAAAGGTTAGAATCAATAGCAGATACTTTGTAGTGATAGGCCATAGGTTGTTTAGGAGGGGAGCTGATGGGTTGTTGAGAAGATGTGTGTCAGAGGTCAAAGTGCCCTCCATCTTAGTCGCATGTCATGACAGTGCATATGGGGGGCATTTTTCTGGACAACTCACAGGTCAAAAGATTCTCAGAGCAGGTTATTTTTGGCCTACCTTGTTTAAGGATGCTCATGAGTACGTTAAGCGTTGTGACGCTTGTCAGAGGTATGCGAGGAATGACCTCCGCATTGAAATGCCACTCCATGTGTCATTATCTTTAGTTCCCTTTGAGAAATGGGGAATTGATTATGTTGGAGAGGTTCACCTCCATTCCTCAAAGGGCATGGCTTACATTGTTGTTGCGACCGAGTATCTGACCAAGTGGGCGGAGGCCAAAGCGGTCAAGATGGACACAGCTGCACACGCAACCGCATTTATGTACGAAAACATCATCTCGAGGTTTGGGTGCCCCAAGATTCTGGTTAGTGATAGGAGAACTCATTTCCTAAATTCTTTAATTCAAGAGATGACAGATAAGTTCCAAATAGACCATAGGAAAACCACTCCTTATCATCCGCAAACTAATGGTCAGACGGAGCGAGTCAACAGAATATTGGTGAGTATCCTTCGCAAAACGATTCTTGACTCCAATTATGGGCCCTCATTTCAAGTTAACCTTAAAACACCCAAACACACGGATGTGCATTGCCGTTTGGGATTAGTTAGAAGTTAGAGAATGTTAAAGTTTTAAAATTATTTAAGTTGGTTAAAGAGGAGTTGTGCAACTGTGTGTTATGGAAATAAACAGAAACCAAGGAAGCGAGTGGTTAGTATGTTTAGGTGTGGGGTACGACTAAAATGAAAGGGCTTATGTTCAGTTTATTGGCCAAATTGGACTTAATTGCTATTCATTTAAGGAGGGGGGAAGGCCTCGGCGTGAGGATTAGACCTTGGATCTCCGGATTCAGGGAGGGGGGCAGGTGTTGTTCGGTTGAGAGGCTTCGGCAGCGAGGAAGAGCAACACAGGGGGAGGAGAGAGGCCGAAGTGATCCAGGGGAGGCTGAGGTTCGGCACCTGAATGTGATTCCAGGGAGCTGGCCTCGGCAGCCAAAAATGCGAGCAAGGGAGACAGGTTGCAGCACCTGAATGTGATTCCAGGGAGTTGGCCTCAACAGCCAAAAATGCAAGCAAGGGAGACAGGTTGCGGCACTTGAATGTGATTCCAGGGAACTGGGTTTCGGCAGCCAAAAGTGTGATTCGAGGGAGGGTGGCTGCGGCGGCTTGGAGGTAAATCCAAATCGATGCCACAGTTGAATTTGATCGTAGCCAGAGTGTGGGCTTCAAGCGAATTAGAGGCAAATCCAGGGTTTAGGGCTAAGTGAGAAGTGGGATTAGCAAGGGTTGTAGTTAAGTGAGGTTTAAGGGACCTCTAACGTGTGGAAAGTTACCTTAGGGCTCTAGGAATTAGATTAGTTAGTTGAAGTTTACACTTGTTATGTAGTGGGTTAGAAGAGGAAGAAGGTGTTAGTGTGGTTGTGTGTAATGATCATCATGGGTGCATAAGTATTTCTCAATACTAATGCCCGGTGGGGTTAATAAAAAGTGTGTGTTTGATATTTAAATTCAGTGGAGCACAAGTATGGGGTTTCCTAGGCCAAGGGTTGACAAAAACATGTGAGCCATAGACTTCCACTTGGATTACGACGCTTAAAGGTGGAGGTTTATGGCTGACATAAATGGTGCGTCCGCTGGGAGCAAAGTGGGATTAGGAGATTAAGACTTGGAGGCGCGAACTTGAGGGAGAGGAAGGAGCACATGGTGCATGGTGAGCATCTCAATTGGTGTGATTTTTGTCATTTGGTTAGGTTAGTTGAATTCCAATTCTTCTCCTTGGAATGAATTGCATTTTCATTTATGCATTTTGTTTTGAGGAAGGAACCTAAACCTTCCTGTGATGTCCTAAACCTTCCTGTGATGTCCTAAACCTTCTTGGGATGGCATAAGGACATAACATTAATATCGCGATCATTAGTTCACTAAATCTTAGAAGGATAATTAATTTTAGGAAGAGTCAACTTTGACACTCACCTTGGGGTGAGTTTCCAAGTTAGGGTGTTGTGAATTCAATGTTGCTAGAGTTAGAAATTATTGGTTGAGGATTGTTAGGGTTGAAGTCAATTGGAGTCACGGTCGAGTGTGAGTGCTAACTTGCAGGGGGAGAACAAATTGATTGAGATACGACATTCTTCAAAGTGAATTCATTAATTAATTAAAGAATAATTTTAGTACTTATTTTTGTCGTTATCCACTGTAGAGGGTAGTTCCCTAGTCATGGCATTGTGTTAGAAGCAAGAGGGTGATGCCTTGGTCTTCGATGTGGTGCATGGCGAAGGTCAACCCCTCACTCTCGGTATTGTGGCGAGTGTCAATTTGATGGAAGAGTTCAAAGGTGATTCTTCGGCATGACTGAGAATTGACATGAGCATGCCTATCCCCTGTTTGGGATTTTTCACCTAAGTTGGCCTGCAAGTTCTCTTTCCTCACCTCCTCAATGTTTAATACACATCCAGAAAAATGAAAACATTAAAAGAGTGAAGGTAGCAAGGGGTATGTTTGGTCAAGTGAGGGTTGATCGAATGTGCATGAATGCAAGGTAAGACTCGATCCCACAAGCCTAAATTGGAGTTAGGATTAGGAAAGAGTACATGTAGAAAAAGATTGGCTAAGATTGGTGAAGTTGTAGAAGAGGTAGAAGTTGGGATAGAAAGTTGTTTGAATGTGGATCCTACTATTAGTCCAGTGTTAGAAAATTTAGAAGTGGATGCTCAATTTGAGGAGGAAGCTACTTCCTTCAAGTTGAGTGGCGAGACATCATCAAAGACTGATACAATTAGGAAAGAAATCCCTATAGGAACTGATAGGAGAATAGGAGTGGAGACACCAGTCACCATGACTTAGGATGGAAAGGGCGGAGGTCCAATTCCCACGCCACCCATTGATCCATTGGTTAGGCCGAGAGGTTTACCCATTGTGGTTTCACAAAACTTGGCGGCGGTGGATATACCATCCCACCTCCCTAAGTTCTATGGAACTAAGGATGAACATCCTTCTAGGCACATGGAGAGGTACATTGAGAGGTTGGCTAGTTCTTTTGTCACCAATCCGGGATATTGGTTGGTGTGGTTTCCTACCACTCTTGAGGGCGAAGCCTATGAGTGGTATAGAGATCATGCAGAGGGTCACTTTAGAGGATGGGAGCAAATGCAGAGAGAGTTTTTGAATGAGTTTAGGCCAGAGGTTGGTCAGAGCACTATTTTGAAGGCATTAGCATCATTGGAACAAGGAAAGGAAGAAGAGATTTCGGCATACATTAGAAGGTTTGATTTAGTGTGTACACGGTTTGTGGGCACAATGCTCAATGATGACACACTAAAACAATTCTTCATTCAAGGATTTTTTAAAGTGGGTACCATTAGGGGCGTGTTGGAGAGGAATCCCCAGACATTGGCAGACGCCAAAGCGGCGGCTAGGGAGATGGAATACATAGACAGAGATTATGAAAGGTTGTGGCGAAGGGAGGATGAATCAATACCCCAATTCATCCCCATTCGTCCGAGGGTAGCGGAAGGAGAGCCAGGTAGACAGGGGAGTCAAGCTCCGTATGTTTTCATTGACACAGGCCCACGGCCTTTAGCAGCGAGAGAACCTGCTTAACTCTTGGCATTACCCGCTCCTAGAGTCGATGCACACATTGAAGAGGTGGAGAAGAGGTTAGGTGCTAGTCAGCTGGGATTTCAAGAAGCTATAATTAAGCAAATGCAGAGTCTTACGGATCAGATGTCATTGATGATTAGGAGTCAACAACCTGGTCCTCCTCCTCCAGTTGAGTCGGGTAAACATGCTTCGGGATTATGGTGTGTTCAGTGTGGCCAACCTGGACATACTAGGCAGTTTTGTCGAGTTGGGCAGAATCGTGATTAAAGGAACAACGGTGGCCCACCTCCACAAAACCATAGAGGCCAAGGTCAGAATCAGTATAGTCAGGGCAATTATAAGGGACCTTCGCCTAGAGGACAAGGTGGTCAGAATGTGGAGAGAAAGGAGTTTCATCCTTTTTGTGGGAGATGACACACACTTGGTCAGTGTTGGTCCGAAGGACAAGGTTATGGGTGCAGTAATTGTGGGGGAAATCATCCTTTGGACGAGTGTCGTTAATCTGATAAGGTCATTAGCATACCCAACCCGGTGGTCAACCCACAACAACAAGCTAGAAACAACATGAGAGGGGCTAGGCCACAGGGTGGGCCTCCTAATGAGCTTAGGCCACCTAATTTATATCATGACCAAGGGAATGCGAGGCAGACATTCCATCCTCCGACGGGATTGCAAACGGCGAATGGATACATTCCTATTCAAAATGGGCCAGGGGGTCCACAACATTTTGACAATAGAAGGCAAGCTCCTCCTACCGATCCGGGTTCGTCCAATTCTCAGGATGTCAGGTTCATGGATGGTGTCACGGAGCCGCGTCATGATGAGTCTAGTCCTTTCCAAATGGGTGGTGGAGAAGAACAAGGTCAATGGCCTCCACACACCAATGCCATCACCTATGAGTTGAGGAGTTTGGATGATGAGGTCACTTATGAGGCCCCGGCATTAGCGGTCACCACTAGGGCTATGCGGGGAACCATTCAAGCGGAGAAGGACGTAGAAAGTCAGGAGGAGTACTCCTCGGAGGAGGGTCCTAACCTTTCAGATTTAGATAGGGTAGCTAGAGTAGCTAGAAAAACCACTAAGGAAGTAGAGAAGGAGAATGAGATTGTTCAGGATAAGGAGAGGCCAAATGTCCTTCATGATTTGCATGGTAGTGAGATGGGAGAGTGGGAAGGACCTAGCATTCTTTTGGAGGAGTTTGATAGAGTAGGAAAAACAAAGGTTGAGAAATCGGAAGGATATGATTTGTGGGCTGATCTTAGCTCATTTAAGGCCGACATAACCTTTGGTCAATTGTTGGAAATATCACCCATGGCTCGTAAGACTCTCAAGGAAGGAATGCCGGTGACTAGAAGGACTAGGAAGGTGAAGACCCGAGTGGCCGCTAGAATTCAATTACAAGGAGGGGGCGTGATGTCAAGACAATAGAGATAGAAGTTATGGTGGTGGACAAGGTGGTTCCCAATGTGCTAGTTGATGGAGGTAGCGGGCTAAACATCTTGCCGGAGCACACCATGAAGAAGTTGGGTCTTAATCTTACGGGTCCATCACCTTTCATCATCAACATAGCGAATCAAACTCCGGCGGTGCCCTTGGGAATGATTAAGGATTGTAAGATTAGTACCGGAGGGAAAGAATATGTGGTCACTTTTCATGTCATCAAAATGCATTCTAACAAGGATACATTTCCCATCTTGTTGGGTAGGCCTTGGTTAACAATGTCGGATGCGGTAGTAGATTGGGGAGGAGTTAAGCCGTCCATTACTTATGGTCCTAAGGATAATAGAGTTAAGGTCTTCATAGGGTCGTTAGGAGGTTGGGTGAGAGAACAAATCTCTTCATCGTCGGATGATGAAGAAGAAGGCAAGGAGGAAAGTGAAGAGGGTAACAAGAAGAATGAGACACTAGTGGGAGTTGTCCATTCAGGCGGACAAGGGACTATTATATATTCAAGATCAGGTAGTTTGGGCCCTAGTTTCTATTATTGGGGTGATGATGGGGAGTATGCATAGTGGTTGAGAGACTATCCTGAGTCAGTATATGATGTCATGACGACATCCCACCATACATGCTTGAGTGATGAGAGGCTTAGTTCAAGGGAGGAGGAATATTCTTTGTTAGAGCCATATAAGGTGCTTACCGAGGAGGAGTGGATTAGGGGAGGATTGACGCCTTGGGTAGATATTGTGGATGAGAGCGATGTGAATTTAGTACATGTGGATGGGACACATGATGAGGAGGCCGTCATTGAGGCTGCAAGGTTGGAGGAACCTTTGCACTTCAAAACCACGTCAACGGGCATAGTGGCGGATCAAGATGTCAAGGATTATCCTAAAGTACCTCCGCATTGGTATAGAAACAAGGATGAGCAAACACATGTGTCGGGGGAGGATTGGAAGTACATGGATATGAGAACGAAGAATGGAAAGGTTAGACAAATGAAAATGGGGTCTAAGTTGGGAGAGAAAAAGATCAAGGAGTATGGTAATTTGGTGGATGAGTTTAGCGACACGTTCGCATGGTCGTATGTTGAGCTTAGGGGGATTTCTAGAGAGATGGTGGAGCATCGCATTCCCTTGATTCCGGGTGCTAAACCAATTAGACAGAAAGAGAGAAGAATGAACCCACAGTTGCAGTTGTTAGTGAGGGCAGAATTAGAGAGGTTGTTGAAGGCTGGGTTTATAAAGCCAGTGGAAATTACAGATTGGGTTTCTCCTATGGTGTTGGTGAAAAAGAAGAATGGAAAGTTGAGGGTGTGTGTAGACTATAGAAAGTTAAATGCTTGCACACAAAGGACCACTTCCCATTGCCATTCATCACGCTACTCTTGGAGGAGGTAGGGGGACATGCGAGATATACATTCATGGATGGTTATGCAGGATACAACCAGATTTCCATAGCGCTACAAGATGTTCACAAAACGGTGTTTACCACTCTTTGGGGCACTTTTGTGTGGGTGGTCATGCCGTTTGGGTTGTGTAATGCTCCCGCGACGTTCTAGAGGCTGGTCATGTACATCTTCACTGACTTATTGTTCAAATCCATGACAGTCTTTGTGGATGATTTTAGTACTCAGTCTAATGCTAGTGAACATTTGTAGTGCGTGAAAGAGGCTTTGATTAGGTGTAGAAAAATGCAATTAGCCTTGAATCCGGACAAGACCTTCTTGGGTGTTCAGAAGGGAGTTTTGCTTGGTTATGTGGTCAGTGAAAAAGGAAGGGAACCGGATCCCGATAAGATTGCAGTGATAGATGGGTTGGCCACTCCAACCAATGCTAGAGGAATAGCTAAGTTGCTAGGGCATGTGGGATGGTACCGGGACTTAATCCCGGATTACGCTAAGATAGCGGTTCCTATCACTCAGTTGCTTAGGAAGGATTGTAAGTTTGAGTGGACGGAGGCTTGCCAAAGGGCATTTGAGGAGTTGAGGTCTAAGTTGAGCACCTATCCGGTGTTGAGGCTACCCGATTGGGATAAGCCTTTCCATGTGTTTTGTGATGCTAGCAATGTAGTAGTTGGTAGTGTATTGTGTCAGTCGACAGGGAAGAAAGGTAAGGATCAACCCATTGCTTATGCTAGCAAGCAATTGACACCGGCAGAGAGGAACTATTCCACCACGGAGAAGGAGTGTCTAGCTATGGTGTTCTCGGTCAAGAAGTTCCGCCATTACCTCATGTGCAATCCGGTTGTTTTCTTCGTGGATAACATGGCTATCAAGTACTTAGTCAACAAGGCGGAGTTGAGTGGAAGGCTAGCTAGGTGGGTTTTATTGCTAGAGGAGTTTGATTACACTGTTGAATACAAGCCCGGTCGCATGCATTTACAAGCTCACCATTTGTCAAAATTGTCAGAGGAGGTGGGTAGTAGCCCTGTGGATGATAAGTTGATAGACGACAACCTCTTTGTGGTTACCGCTCAACCCGAGTGGTATGCGGGTATCGTGGAGTTCTTGACAACTCAGCAGTTGCCTGAAGACTGGACAAAGGAGGATAGGAGAAAGGTTAGAATCAATAGCAGATACTTTGTAGTGATAGGCCATAGGTTGTTTAGGAGGGGAGCTGATGGGTTGTTGAGAAGATGTGTGTCAGAGGTCAAAGTGCCCTCCATCTTAGTCGCATGTCATGACAGTGCATATGGGGGGCATTTTTCTGGACAACTCACAGGTCAAAAGATTCTCAGAGCAGGTTATTTTTGGCCTACCTTGTTTAAGGATGCTCATGAGTACGTTAAGCGTTGTGACGCTTGTCAGAGGTATGCGAGGAATGACCTCCGCATTGAAATGCCACTCCATGTGTCATTATCTTTAGTTCCCTTTGAGAAATGGGGAATTGATTATGTTGGAGAGGTTCACCTCCATTCCTCAAAGGGCATGGCTTACATTGTTGTTGCGACCGAGTATCTGACCAAGTGGGCGGAGGCCAAAGCGGTCAAGATGGACACAGCTGCACACGCAACCGCATTTATGTACGAAAACATCATCTCGAGGTTTGGGTGCCCCAAGATTCTGGTTAGTGATAGGAGAACTCATTTCCTAAATTCTTTAATTCAAGAGATGACAGATAAGTTCCAAATAGACCATAGGAAAACCACTCCTTATCATCCGCAAACTAATGGTCAGACGGAGCGAGTCAACAGAATATTGGTGAGTATCCTTCGCAAAACGATTCTTGACTCCAATTATGGGCCCTCATTTCAAGTTAACCTTAAAACACCCAAACACACGGATGTGCATTGCCGTTTGGGATTAGTTAGAAGTTAGAGAATGTTAAAGTTTTAAAATTATTTAAGTTGGTTAAAGAGGAGTTGTGCAACTGTGTGTTATGGAAATAAACAGAAACCAAGGAAGCGAGTGGTTAGTATGTTTAGGTGTGGGGTACGACTAAAATGAAAGGGCTTATGTTCAGTTTATTGGCCAAATTGGACTTAATTGCTATTCATTTAAGGAGGGGGGAAGGCCTCGGCGTGAGGATTAGACCCTGGATCTCCGGATTCAGGGAGGGGGACAGGTGTTGTTCGGTTGAGAGGCTTCGGCAGCGAGGAAGAGCAACACAGGGGGAGGAGAGAGGCCGAAGTGATCCAGGGGAGGCTGAGGTTCGACACTTGAATGTGATTCCAGGGAGCTGGCCTCGGCAGCCAAAAATGCGAGCAAGGGAGACAGGTTGCGGCACCTGAATGTGATTCCAGGGAGCTGGCCTCGGCAGCCAAAAATGCGAGCTAGGGAAACAAGTTGCGGCACCTGAATGTGATTCCGGGGAGGCTGAGGTTCGGCACCTGAATGTGATTCCAGGGAACTGGGTTTCGGCAGCCAAAAGTGTGATTCGGGGGAGGCTGGCTGCGGCGGCTTGGAGGTGAATCCAAATCGATGCCACAGTTGAATTTGATCGTAGCCAGAGTGTGGGCTTCAAGCGAATTAGAGGCAAATCCAGGGTTTAGGGCTAAGTGAGAAGTGGGATTAGCAAGGGTTGTAGTTAAGTGAGGTTTAAGGGACCTCTAACGTGTGGAAAGTTACCTTAGGGCTCTAGGAATTAGATTAGTTAGTTGAAGTTTACACTTGTTATGTAGTGGGTTAGAAGAGGAAGAAGGTGTTAGTGTGGTTGTGTGTAATGATCATCATGGGTGCATAAGTATTTCTCAATACTAATGCCCGGTGGGGTTAATAAAAAGTGTGTGTTTGATATTTAAATTCAGTGGAGCACAAGTATGGGGTTTGCTAGGCCAAGGGTTGACAAAAACATGTGAGCCATAGACTTCCACTTGGATTACGACGCTTAAAGGTGGAGGTTTATGGCTGACAAATGTCATTGTTAAACATTGAACTAATACTAATTATCTTTTATTTGCTATCAATTACTCTAAATTTCATCACAATTTTGTATCTATAATATTTCTAACACGTAGTGAGACTTTGAGGACTCACACCGGGCCCCTATCACATGTTCTCAAAAACTCCCTTTAGAATACAACCAAAGACAAAAACAATACTTCATACCAAACATACTAACACTCAAAGCCCATTACGTCCACCTTGAAGAACTCTTTGCACCCTACTTAAACCAAAACACCCATGACAACAATAACCAAAATCTAACCCACCTATGCAAACACAACCATCTCCTCTCACAATATCCCACACACCACCAAATATATGCCCTAATACTAACATACAGCCCCATCCTACAAATATGTAACCAACAAATAGCGGAAAAATTAGACCCAAGGTGCCTCACCATCCTAAAGAGGTTACATGAACTACCTAAAAACATATACACAAAAACACAATACATAAAAACTCACCCCACTCAAACCACACAACCATCCAACATGACACATGCATACTCCACATCAACAAGAAAATTGTCCAAGGAGAGCCTATAACCACGGCAACCCTAAGAAATGACCTGTCACATCTCCCACAAAAAGTACAAGAATTAATCAAGTGCACACAGAAAGTGAGAGGTTACCACCACACTACAAACACTGCTCACACACCCCACACCACATTGGGAGACACAAGTATAGAAAACCACCAACCCACAATCCTAAAACTAATCACCTAGAACACCGGAAACATCAACACCAGCCTACCAGGCATTCAAGAACTCACACATACAACACACACATGCCCCCACATCATCTTCATACAAAAAACCAAACTCCAAAAACACAAATCCACATCATACATAGACCAAAAACTACAGGTCTACAAAATCACATACAACTCCAACAACGAGACACCCAAATTGGGCCGATACTCGAGACCTATCCAGGCAAGAGGGGGCATACTAGCAATGATACCCAAATCAATATACACAAATGAAAACATTACTAAAATCTTGACTCCCAGCTCTATATCACCATACCTCCAAGCCATAGTCATGAACAATAAACCCATAATACCTATCCTCATCTTAAATATGTACATTGTTCACCACAAAATCTCAATGACACACTACGGGTTGGTTACCAAATTAGTAAAGACAATTAAATTAATAACCATGTAAAATTAAAAGGGCACCATTAGTAATTTAATTTAAACTAGTAGACTATGTAGGAGGCAAGTAATCATTTGTGAGATTATTTAATAACTTAGTAAGCCACGTAGCAAGCCACTTAGGATTAGGGAGCCCCATGGTGATTAATACTCACCTAGGCCACATAGGTGAGGCAATCAGAGGTGGAAGTAAGCAAGGGCCAAGAAATGACTTCTTGAGTTATGTTTGGAAATCCCTCCAAACCTAGATAGTAATAGGTAGATTTTATAACATAATCTACCAAATTTGAATATAAAAAAGATGAAGATTATATGTGTTTTCTTTGAGGATTCCAAAAGAGTTATCTTCATCTTCTTAGAAAATAGCAAGATAAAGTAATATAGGAGGAGGACACATGTTAGGCACCTTTTTGTACTATATATAGAGTTAGAAATAGAATTAGAACAACTTACCTTATTCACGACAATAGGCTATACGAGGCTAGGTCCTTTGTATCTTTACCATTTTGCAATACAAGAGCTTCAAGCTCAACCCTTCATCTTAATTATTTAAGGTAGAGACAAAGTAATTGATAACATAGACTTCATCAATTGATTATGTTTGAGAGAATTGATGAATGTCATGTATAGAAAGTCACATGAGGTGAGATAAATATGTGTCTCCAAAATTGAGTATGATTGAATTATATAGAACTTTCAAGAAGTGAAAATATTATAGGAGTTGAGAGGCAATTGTGTAAGGAGTCATTATGAAGTTATACATGTGATGAGGGAATTGTAGTAAAGGAGAGTAATTGTGTGAATAATGAAATGCAATTGTGTAAGTGTTGAGAGATTATAGGAACTCACATGAGGTGAGGATAGTTGTAATACAAAGTTATGAATGAAGGAGAATACCAAGAAAAACTTGTGAAACTTTAGCATTCACATGAGAGAGAGAATATTGGAAGAAGTTTGTATGAGTTGCATGCAAGAACGTTGATAATTGAATCGTGTATCTTCCTAAATTAATGATTGTTAGAAGTCTAAGAGGAATCAAGATCTTAACATAAAATCAAAATTGTTTCTTGCATATCTGTTTTATTCCTCTATCTTTCTTATCATAACAACTTTTTGAACCTTTATTATCTACATTTCATGAGCCTGATTGATTGCCGAAGGAAATTACATATGATGAGTAATATGATTATGAAAATATGATGATATAAACTTTCATATGATAAGTTTAGTATATGAATATCTACCAAGATTATTATTGCATGATTTCTGCTCTAAAAATAAAGTGTGGATGTTAGAGCTGATGCTTTAATAAAATTAATATATTTTCTTTAAATAGGTTGTGTTTTATTTATAACTAGGGGTTGTGATACATTGACTGCATTATAATTGGACTGAGGTTAATTATAGTTGGACTAACATACATTAAGAGGCTGCACTAAAATAAACTATAATCCAATTATAGTAAGTAATGTAATACAAATGTTATGATTGTGCTAAAAATAGACTATATCACTTATAGTTACGATTCCAAATACTGTTGATACGAGAAGAGGATTCTTATAAAGAAGGATTGGAAATTAAGAGGAATTACTAAATTGAGAGAGAATGACTCAAGAATGCCTCCTCAAGAGTTGATAAAGAAGTGCAAGATTAGTAGAGGTATTACTACACATGTTAAGAGGAAATCTCCTCTACATGGAAAGAGAGTGTCTAATAACAACTTCATTATTGTTAAGTTGTTATCTACATATGTTTTAATGGAAAGAAGATCCGGTAATGGTAACTAGCAATTAGAAGAAAGGTTACCTGACAACTTGAAGGAGGATTATTCGGTAATTTGAAGAAGAGTTACTTATAATATGAAGAAAGGTTATTTGTTATTTGAAGAAGGTCCCGCGCAACTTGGACACTCATAGAAGGTTACTTAGTCACATTGAAGATGGTTACTTGGCCGATTGAAGAAAGTTACTTGGACACTTGTAGTAGGTTGTTTGGATACATTGAAGACGGTCATTTGAAGAAGGCTACTTTGATACTAGAAGAAGGTTAATGTTACTTGGATACTTGACACTTGAAGAAAGAATTACTTGCTACTCGGTATTCGGCGACTTGAAGAACTTACGCCCATTTGGATACTCAAAGAAAATTACTTAAGAGAGGTTTATTGAGTAATTGAAGAAGGTTACTTGGACATGAGAAGATGGGTACTAGACTAACTAGTGATTTGGAGGAAGAGTTAACTAGTTACTTAAATAAGAAAAGGAGACAACTACGGCACATGAAGACGATGCAACGACATACAAGGAATAGTGGATGTGATTTAGATTAATATTTAGAAGTAACACTTGAGCTTAAAGAGACAACTACGGCACATGAAAAAGTTCAAATAAGAAGAAAGTTACAAACAAACAAGTTGATAGATTAAAAGCAACACTTGGTCGAACAAGACTACTTGAAGGGACATCATCAAGAAGATAAGTTCATTACAACAAAAGAGGACGTTTAAGTCCATCATGATAGTCACAAAGTATAGGAGCTTTTAAAAGAAGAACGAAGATACCTACCAACACAACAAGGAAGACAACCAAGATGGAAAACAACAAACGACAAAGATATTAGGTAGTTTAGTCATCATAATCTGGACAACGTTCTAAGTCAGTACGATACGATCAATCCTAGGAACAAGTGGAGGTAGTTGAGCTCTACATACATCCCAACTCATCCCCAAGATACACACCTCATACAGGAAATACAAAACCAAATCCTTGCCTTAATAACCAAACATCCAAAACACCATACTATATTCGCATGAGACTTTAATTGAGATATATTACTCAAGGGTAGAACCATTGATAGTATAACTACCCCCCTTTCCAATCAACAAGACTACCAATGGGCCCAATTCACACAAAACGTAAGTTTAAACATGATCACCAACCCAGACACTTTTACGAGATAAGGGGGCCATAACTACACCTCCACAAGCCTCATAGATGGTTTTTACTCCAACAACCCTAACCATAACAACCTGCAATGCCATACAATCACCAACCTTAACCAAAACTCCGATCACTACCATGTCCAACTACAACTAACTCCTAATAACATAATCACCAAAAGACCAAGAACCCCCACAATCTCACCCAGAATCACATACCCCATACCCCCCACAAACCTCCAAAAACTCCAAATTCTTAGAAATCACATTCTTAGAAGAAAAAAAAGCCTAGCAATAGCAAACCTCCCAAAAACACTACAAACTGAATAGCTTACCTACACACATTGGGAACTGGTCCAAAGCCAATTTCAAGACATCATAAACTCCCTTAATCATTGCATAGAACAAACATGCATGACACAACCCCCTTCATTACTATCCAACCGAGCCAAAATACAAAGAGGGTTCCTACCCAAAAAACAACAAAAAATGTGGAAACACCAACTAAAAATACACCACGGCATCCATAAAGCAATTCGGATCGCTTGCCACAATTCCCACACACACCTCCACAACAACCTAGATATAATAGCCCTACCATCAATGAGTAATATCACCATCCCATCCCTTCTCACTAACCCCACGGAACACAAAAAATGGATAGAAGACCTAGCCATTATAGGCAAAAATGCTAAAGCAGAAGCCCATAAAATCATCACCAAATAGATTGTGATAAACTGCAAAACCGCCATCACGAGATATAGAGCCTTATTAAACACCAAACCCAGAACCATCCACAAAAGAATATTTCACCCCGCCGACTACAGTAGAAATCAGTAGAGGAACCATACAAGGAGAGACACTGAGCCCATACCTATTCATAATATTCCAAACCTTGGACAATTGCCAAAATAACTATAGTTAATTAGATTTTTTTCAAGATATTTTAGGGGACAACTATAATTAACTAGGAAATTTTCAAACCAATTTGAAGAACAACTATAGTTAACTAGAAAAATTTCAAACAACTACAACTTGAGAGTTCCAAAATCTGTAAGGAGCCAGCCGGCAAGTTATTTCATTTATGAATTGAAATATATTACACAACTTCTTTAAGAGACCCTATGTTAGAATCAATGCTTGTCACCCATGCTGGCCCATCCCAAGAAGAAATAGAACCCACCATGCCCTACAACAGTTGAACCCATTATACTCTAAGTTACATTGAGATAATGAGGTCGTGCTCATTGGGTGTCGATTGAATGTGAGTCACAAATGGAATCAAGTCCCAAATTTAAAATTTTCAATAAAAAAGGAAAAGATATAGATGCTATAATCTGTCATGGTACTACACTGCAGGCTGCGCCCAATTTTAGTTAACTAGATATAACTACAGTTAACTAGATTTTTTGGTAGATCAAAATTAAAACAACTATAGTTAACTACATTTTTTGCCAGGTCAAATCACGAACAACTATAGTTGAGTAATAGTTGAATTAGTTGGTTAGTTGTCCAAGGTCTTAATATTCCTAGAACCACTATTGAGATGGTTAGAACAAGACAACATGGGGTACCACTTCAACACCTCCCCCACAACGTGTACCACCACAGCATACGCAAATGACCTAGCGATACTTACAAACAACATAAAAATATCCAACCACAAATACTTAAACTTCAAGAATTTGCAGAGTGGTTACACATGGATGTAAACCTATCAAAATGTGCCGTCATAGGTTGCCCCAACAAATCCAAATTTAAACCAAACACCTTCAAAGCACATATCCAATCACAAAACATCACATACAAGTCTAAAAACTTCCCCACCCTCACACAAAATGAATCATACACATACCTTGGCATCCACCTAATGCCATCACTCAAATGGAATTTACAAAAAAAACTACAATCCAGAAAACCAAACAACAAAGCAAACTATTATCCACCTCACCGGCCAGACTCAAACCAAAACTAAAGATCTTGAACATAGTCATCAAACCCCGACTTGCATACGCCTATTACGCAGTCCCATCCTCCAAACCAGACATTACGAAGTTAGACAAAATAATCAACAAACTAACCAAGGAAATATGCAACATGCCTAAAAGCACAGCCAACATCCTCACACACCTCCCACATGAAGAGTTTGGCATAAATATGACCTCACTCCTCCCAGATTACATAAATTGCATAGGTCAACAATTACTACAAGCCCTTAATGACCCAGGATAACTAGGCGTCACCTACCAAGGTCCAACCAAATATATAACCGCCAAAGACGGAGGATCATTACACCTCCCCAAGCTCAAACAACAAGCATGCACAAGATCACCCATCGCCAGAACATTTTTTCTGCTCGAACAAGAATACAAAATACACACCACAACTACAAACCGAGCATTCCCCATAAAAAACACTCAACTTGAACAAGCATGGAAATCCCACCTCGCATACATCAACCTCACAAACAATGCAAAAACAAAAACCCAACAATACCTAGACAAAATATACACATACGGCATCACAACACTACCACAAATCCAAAACAAAGAAACTGGCACTATATTCACCCCGTGTCACCAAAAGTACTCCACCCTTCGATTTTGTCCTAGCCCGAGTGGAATAGTATTGATGACACTTAGCAAACTCCTTCCTTAGTAACTCAATGTATCATTCCAATATGCCTTTGGAATATACACAACGTTAATGACTTATGATTTAACCCCCAAGGCTACATCCAGAACAAATTTCAGAATAGTGTAACTTTCCCATTACTTCTCGGAATGTCCTGAAATTTATCTGTAACTAGGGAGACAAAGCAAAAAAAAACATCTCACCAATTTGTGAGCCTATCCCATTTTCTGTCCGACAGTTATGACCATTTTAGTGTGTCAGTCTACCCAGATTTCAGAATGTCATAATTTCCTCCCACGGGCTCCAAAGAATTTCAAATTTTGGGAGCAATCACAAAAACTAATTGTTTATGACCCCCTGAAATTTCAAACTATTTTCATTTTCTGCCAAAGCATTATGGCCTTTTTAGTTTGCAACTCTTGAAAACACTTCAGAATGATATATCTCCTTCTCATCTACTCGGAATGACTTGAAATTTGTACCACAACTAGGAAACCTAAGAACAAAGCATTCCTCAAAATTTCATGCATTTCCAAGCCTCTGTCCAGGAGTTATGCCCATTTCAGCTCGAAAATGTAGGCAAAGTTCAGAATGTCATAACTGCTGCTCCAGTACTCCAAACATCCTCAGATTTTGACCATGTTCATATAAACAAGTTTTTTACTAACCCTCTAAATTTCAACAAAATATCTTCTTCTGCTCGGAAGTTATGCCCCTTACAACCTAGACTACTCAAAAGACCCTCTCATTTACCAACTCGTGTTCCGACAACGTGTCACCAAAAGTACTCCACCCTTCGATTTCCTCCTAGCCCGAGTGGAATAGTTATGATGACACTTAGCAAACACATATACCCAAGAAATATGAACTCAAGTACTACAACTTGAAGCCATAAATTATATTAAAATCATTCACACCCAAACTAATGCTAACAAGAGGTCAAGTCCTCTTCAAGGCCAACTAGCCTTGGCTCCTAACTTCAAAACCATGCACACACATGTGCTCCTATCTTGCTTCCATACACCCACACTTATAACACGTGGGGTGCCAAGGAGCACGAAGGAAAGAGAGGATGAGTGAGGGAAGAATGAGGGATTATATAGTGAGTTTGAGGGGGTGAGCACCCTCAAGGCTCACGATAAGCCTTCGAAATCTCCTCCTACTTTGTAGGCTCTCATCTTATCTCCTAAGCCTTCCTCCCTCAAATGATCAACAAAGATCCTAATTCAAACATTTAACTAACATTGGCTTTCTACCTACCACACTTTACCAAGGTATGTCCTCATACTACTTAAATCCACTCCACACAAGCCTAATGCTTCAAACTTAGCTTTCTTCAAGCTTCACTCTTTTTATATTTTTGTGAATAATCATAAATTAACAAAACACTACTTGTAATGTTTTACAAGTGTTAACAACACATGTGGGCATCAATTTGGGCTCACACCCCGGAGGAATTCCGAACCATACACAAATATGTGCCCAAACTCATCAAAGAGGCACTATGACAAACCCACACAATCTTCCTCCCCCCCTCCCCCCACCAACACTCTTCATCCCCCAAAGCAACCACCCACGTACACCCATTATCGAAGAGCATAACCCAAACACCCCACCACAACCCATGCTAGGACAAGCAATCCAAGCCATAATTATGGAGAAACCCACCACTAGAATAGATAAATGGGGAGCGAAAGCCATCAAAAAAACATACCTATGCCAATGGCAAACCCCACAAGGACCCACACAATAATGGCACAAAAAAGAAGACCTTGTAAATCCCGAGAACATACTACTAGACCACAACCTACTCATCATAACACAATATCATATGAAAGCCCTAAAACAAAAAACCACCCAAGCCTATGATAAATACCTCAAGCACATACAAACAAAGGACAACAAATTCATACACCCACCATTAAAATTTATCAACCTTGGGATATCCACACAAAAGCGCAACCCAGACAAAGACATTCTCATTGACAAACCAACCATACAAATACAAGACTCCGAATCCCACGTATACGACCAAACGAGAAACTACATGACCACCATCACTACGGAAAGATTCCATTGGTTATGGAACCAATACTCCCACAACAACCTCCAACACCTAACTAATTTCCTACAACTCCCACCACAAAATTTCGAAACTGAAATACTATGGTTCATACAAAGATACATAACCATACTACCTAAGAAAAAACCAAAAACCATTCAAACCAACAATAACCACCACACATTACACTCAAAAATCACCAAACTATTCATACAATCCTTGAAAATCACACACTCATACTACTCCTCCCCATTCACCTGCCCCATGCAACTAACGCAATACAACTCACCCCACACCCGCGACATAATATTTGGTGCCATGGGACATGCAAAAGCCACTAGATGGAAAGGAATAGGCCTAGCATATCCCACAAACCACGACATGTCCCTAGAAGCCATCCATTGGACTCATATGGCAGCCAAAGAAAAAACACACATAATCACCATCCTCATAATTAACCACATGAAGACATCCATGTAATAGCAACCATCCCACCCCACACCATACGCCACAATCCCACGCCAGAATGGCCCAAATATTACCAACATGTAGAACCAAACCTGACCTCAATAATATGTTTACATAACCAAGCCAAGCCAACGCAACAGTGAATTTACAAACCCCACCATAATTACAAAACCTCCTTAAAACCACATTCAATACACACGTAGACATATACCCCATTAAACCCACACCCACAAACTATCACGTAAAAATCTCCAAAGCCTAGAAAGATGCCCCCAAAACAACCGCCCCAACCCCGATAAATACCCCTAAGATACACCTACCAAAAAAATACAACCACATTCACCCCCTTAGATATCACCCACAACAATGCATCTACACAAATGGCTCCTTCATCCCCCCCACCAACAACTCTGACAGAAATATAGAAGGCAATACAACAAGCTCAGGAATATACAGCCCCAACAACAATACCTGAATAGCAGAGCGACTCCCTGGTTATCAAAATATCCTACGGGCTGAGCTCAATGCAATATTAATCGCCATAAAATCCATACAACCCACACAACTCAACACACATATATTCACAAACAACCTAAATAGCATATTCCTGATCAACAACCACATTCAACACCCGACATCACAACTCCACCACCCGGAAATCTATTAATAGCAACAATAATACCCTAGATATACTGGACTCCACATACCATACACATACACAAAGTATGCGCACACTCGGATATTACAGGTAACCAAATAGCCGATATACTAGCCAACGAAGGAACACTTAAAGAAAAACCAACCAACACCCCATACATACACACGGCACATCCCACCCCTTATTAGCTAGCAAACTGCCCCACAACCACCCACGATGGAGCCATCCGCAATTTACATACATTTATAACAAAAGAACACCACAACCGCGAGTCGGCAACTGCCAAAACTAAATCCCCATACGTAGACAAATGGTTATCAAATACCCAAATACACCAAAAACTATCCAACCACTTCTGGAAGAGTAAAAATGTGACAGATGCCCAAATCACCCAATTGCTCAAATTCCGATATGCACAATACATGGGTAACCATCGGAAAACCATATTCTAGCCCTTCACACATAAAAACCCCAACTGCACATTATGCCACGTTAACAATAGGGACACGTGGCCCCATCTCCTATCAACATGTGAACACCCATACTTAAAAGGCCTGAGAATTGCATGACACAACAAAACATTACACTTCATTACCCAAACCCTACAAGCAAACAAAAACACCCAATTCCTCACACTAACTAATGCAGGTAACTTCAACAACAAACAACCCAAACAAACAACCCTAGAATGGCTCTTTAAATGTACATGCCCACAAACAACATGCTACTACCTCGCCAAACTTAGACCAAACATATTAAGTCTAATTGGAGCCCCAAACCACACACAAACACCAATATCACCATCCCCCATAATCACAACCCAGCGCATTGAATTCACATATTGCCATGACAGATACCCGGACCAAGCCCTCACACATAAACACATTAAATATGATTTCCTTATCAGTGCCATACAAAACAATGGCTGGAAAACCAATCCCCTCATTACCATCACAGCAGGTGTGAGAGGTGCCATACATGAACACTTTATTAACAAACTCACCAACCTCAAAATCCCGAAGTCAACCATCAAAACTCTCATGAAAAATATTCACCAGAACGTCGTCAAATATCTCACATACCTCATCCTAAACAAAAAAAACTCGAAAACAAACAAAAACCTGTCTCACCACCTTAATGACATGGAACAAGTTGTACACCAAAAGAGCCCACCTCATAAGAGGCATAACACCCCATGCTGCATCATGAACATCCGTGATCAACATTGGGTTAACGGGCTCATATTCACGCCAGTACTTGGCTATGGGCGTTATTTTTTTTTAATTATTTTATTAGGGTACATGTCTCTACGTATAAGAAGATGGCTTAGGTTGTAGATATACACAACTTGTTTTGTGTATTTGGGTTGTTTATGTTGTGTTATTTCAGGGTTTTTGTGCTAGAGGCATGTGTGGCTAATCTTTGTGGGCTCAAGTTCTGTATGAGTTTGGCTTGGGATGAAATCAGTCGTGGGATGTGTACATTTGGCTACTTCTTGGAGGAGTTTTGTGGGAATAGTTAGCTCATAGGTTGAGGAGTGACTAATTCACCTTTTGTGATTTTCGATGGATGTCATTGTAGGCGAGGTGTGGGCTGGGGAAAAAAACAACCCGTACACTGGTTCCTTGGAGGCAAGGGTTTAGGCATCCAACAAGGAACGAGTGTATGGGTTGGTTCGCCCAAATCCAAGGTGTGGGGGTGGGGCAAGTAATTGTAGTGACATGTATCTAGGAGGTTCTCGAGTTTCGTTAGTATGGTTACAAATCTGGGGTCTAGGTTTATAGACATTTGTTGGTTGCATTGTTGTGGGAGAGGCCCCATTGTGGTTATATAGACAAATACTAGGAATTGTGGTGGATATTTGTTGAGAGGGATGTTGTATCTTTTTAGGTGTTGAAGAGTGGTTAGGGTGTTGTTGTTGGGTTGACCAGGGTTGTCTATTGTGTCGTGACGGAGACCAATCTCGGCATAATGTCGTGCCGTCACGACATTATGCCAGATGATGTCTTTATCCTGATGGACTTGAATTGTACCGAATTCTATGTGTAATTACATTACCCCATTTCGGACACGTAGGATGTAAGATGTCCACGTGTGATGACATGTCAGCAAAGTAGAGGTAAAGTGGAGAAAAAATTACTAGCCTTCGTCCGCCCCCCCATCTGGCCCCCCGTCCGCCCCTTTGTTCCCAGCGTCCATCCCCGTTCCCCCCCGTCCATCCCCTGTTCCCAACCATCGGGAACGTGTTCCCCGTCGTCCGCCCCAATTTGACCCCTTCACCTTTGAAGGGCCCTAGCAGCCTCATTTTTTATCCGTTTGTTGCGTTTGAGGATATTTTCGGCATTTACATTTCATGAGGATGTCGAAAATGTCCTCAAAATCAACATTTGGATCAAAAATGGGGCTGCTAGAGCCTCCCAAACCTCCCGTCATTCTAAATGCCACAAGTTGAGATCCATAAATCGGACATCTTGAGATGTAGACGGTCCCATTTGTTTAGGTGATTGTGTAACTTGCCCCGAAAGATTTGTATTCCCATCATAATAGAAGTTAGAAGGTTTAAGGGTATTATTACCTTCATTTTGTGAACCCCTCGTATTCTCTTGATCCGGTTGGGTTGGGTTAGTTGGAGGGTTCGGTGCTCCACTTACCTTGTCCGGATGACGACATTGGTTAGAAGCGTGTGGCCCCCCACAATTATTACACACTTGACCTTGGTTTTCGGACCAACATTGCCCTATGACGTGGTATCTATCGCAAAGATGGTGAAAATCATTTTTTTCGGTACCTTGGTTAGTTTGTCCACGTGGCGGAGGGCCCCGATTATTCCCTTGGTTTTGACTCGGACCCCTTAAGTTTTGTTGATGCCCATTATTGTTCGTTCGTTGATTGCGGTTTGGCCCGTTTCTACAAAATTGTAGTGTATGACCGTGTTGTTGACAATTAGTGCACCAAAATCCCGATGTGTGGCTTCCCGACTCTATTTGAGGTGGAGGACCGGGTTGTTGATTTTTGATCAACAATGCCATTTGGTCCGTTAGATTTTGAAATTGTTTTAACATTGTCTCTTGGAACCCTAGTTGAGTAGCACCTAGTCGTTGCTCTATCTCTTTAATTTGAGGGTCTACCCTAGGGGCCGGTAATGCTAACATGGTTGGGGGGGCCGTTACCGCTAAGGGAATTGAGGCCGCTTCAATGGCGACATATGGAGGGCGATTATGCGGCCTAATCGGGTCCATTCCCGTCTTAGGTAGGAGAGGGATGAATTGAGGGATCAACTCATCCTCTTTCCTCCATAGCCGCTCATAATCCCTCTCAATATGTTTCATATCCCTAGCGGCTACCTTAGCCTCGGCTAGGGTGCGAGGGTTCCTTTGTAATACACCCCTAATTGTAGTCGCTTTAACAAACCCTCTCATGAAAAATTGCATTAAAGTATCATCGTTGAATAAATCACCTACCCACCTTGCGCATACCCAATCAAATCTTCTAATGTATGCGGAAATCTCTTCATCTCTTCCTTGCCTCATTGTCATTAAGGCTCTAAAAGCCATACTTTGACCGACTTCGGGTCGAAACTCATTAAGGAACTCCCGTTGTAATTGGTCCCACGTTTGGAAGTGGCCCTCATCGTGGTCTCTATACGACTCATAGGCTTCCCCCTCTAAAGTCGTAGGGAACCAAACTAGCCAATATTGTTGGTTTGTAATTAGTGAGCTAATTACCCTCTCAACGAACCTCTCCATATGTCTAGACGGGTCTTCATCTTTAGTCCCGTAGAACTTCGGGAGGTTCGAAGGTATGTCTAATGAAGGTAACCCTTGAGGTACGATTATTGGTAGGCCTCGCGGCCTAACCAATGGATCGATGGGGGGGATTGGTAATATGGGAGGTGGAATTCCACCTCCCCCTAAATCATCCATGGTGTTTCGTGGTCCTCCTTCACTAGATTCTCTAGAGCTTACACTACTCTCTTCTCTAGTCCTATAAGGTTCTTCCACTAATTCTTCACTCAATAGGGAAGGAATATCTCCTTCCTCTAGTCGAGTAGTGACCGGAGATACTTCTACCAATGGTTCACCCCTAAAGCCACCCTCTACACTAGTGCCTACCCTTTCTACCACTTCCTCTATATTAGAAGATCTTCGTTTAGTAACATTTTTCTTTAGTCCTAATGCTAACTTAGGTTTCTGGAACCTCGTGTATCTTTGCATCCATCATTCACCGTTCAACCCTCACATTGACCAACCAAAGCCTCACAAGTTCTTTCTTTAATATTTCCGCTTAGTTCGTGTGATCATTGTTTTGGAGGTGAGGAAATAGAGACATATAATTTTCAATGAACAATCCCAATAGGGGATGGAAAGCTCATGTTAGTTTCAGGGTTAGTGCGAGTATCACCTCGTCACACCCTCTTACGCTCAACACTTGCAACAAGACTCTTCGTGAGGGGCTGACCATTCTTGGGTACCGTGCTTGGAATCGAGGTTCACCCTTCGATTCCTTGCACTATTCGTCCAAGTTTGGAATTACCCTCTCCGTTTGTCACGACAAAGACAATTACGAAAATCTTTTTTTAATTTAATATTTTTCAATTGGGAGAGATTTTGCTTACCTCAAGCTCTCGCTTCCTCCTGTTTTGTTAGCTCTCTCCCCTCGATCGAATTGCTAAACATACAACACTCAAATAATTGTAATTTAAAAAAACACTAAAACCCTCTAGTTTAAAAACTTTAAACTCTCACAACCGAGTGAGTATTTAAAGTTTGAGATCCTAATTCTTTAATTTTCCCTCTACCTCTTAATTTTCTAGTGCGGGTCCTATTAAGATGATCTTCGTTATGCCATCCCAAGAAGGTTTAGTAGGCGCACCTTTGCCGTGCTCCTCCCTCAAATTGAAATTGCATGAAATAAATACTAAATTCAAACCATACCTCTCACGAGCGCTCCGTCCTTTAATAGATCTTCACATTTCCTTATCAGTGCCATACAAAACAATGGCTGGAAAACCAACCCCCTCATTACCATCACAGCAGGTGTGAGAGGTGCTATACATGAACACTTTATTAACAAACTCACCAACCTCAAAATCCCGAAGTCAACCATCAAAACTCTCATGAAAAATATTCACCAGAACGTCGTCAAATATCTCACATACCTCATCCTAAACAAAAAAAACTCGAAAACAAACAAAAACATGTCTCACCACCTTAATGACATGGAACAAGTTGTACACCAAAAGAGCCCACCTCATAAGAGGCATAACACCCCATGCTGCATCATGAACATCCGTGATCAACATTGGGTTAACGGGCTCATATTCACGCCAGTACTTGGCTATGGGCGTTATTTTTTTTTAATTATTTTATTAGGGTATATGTCTCTACGTATAAGAAGATGTCTTAGGTTGTAGATATACACAACTTGTTTTGTGTATTTCTGCCACTGTCACCAAAAATCCTCCACCCTTCGATTTCGTCCTAGCCCGAGTGGAAAAGTTTATAATGACATGTAGAGACTTCTCTCTTTGTAACCCAATATATAATTTCAATCTACCCTTGGAATATACATAACTTGATTAACACCACACTATGTAGTTTTACATTCCTTAATGTCGGGCAAGGTTATATCCTTAGCCTTTTCTAATGTCCACCCGGCCGCTTTGGCCACGCATGCCTTCAAAGATATCCCTCTTGTGAATCGAGTCCTTGCCGTCGACTCCACACTACTACATGAGTTCTCGCTTATTGATTCCGTGCTATCACATGTCATCGTGGTTGATTCCGTATTGGTACATGACACTTCGCTTGTGGATTCCATGAGCACATAGGCTTTAAATACAAGTATTAAAAAATACTTATATACTTATCCTTGCCCTTCCTTCTCTAAGTTCTTTTTGATGTAAATCTCTATCAATGTCTTCCTACTAAACTTTAGAATAGTATAACTCCCACCCAACTTATGTTCTTCAAGTGAAATTTGGTACACTTGTTAAGTACCTTATCAAAAATCTCCACACCAAATTTTGGCACAAACAGAGTTCATATGCAAAAGTTATGCATGAAATTCTAACTCTAACTACTTAGTATGAATGTTGTGATAAAGCATCCGGTCATTAAAACTCTAATAACTTCCAACTCCTACGTCCAATCAATCTAAAATTTTGACACAAAATAGATATATAAGTTCAAAAGGTAGTGTCAAATTTTGGTATCCATATCTATAACCCTCCAAGAGATACATATTTTCAAACCTTGCTGCTTTGTTCTTAGACACCCTCTCCTTCAACTTTTAATAACTCTTTCATCCCAATGACTGAAGCTCTCAAATTTTTACCACAACTAGTCACTCTAAATGCCACAAGTTTAAACAAGTTTGAACTCTCTCACTTCAATATGAATCTCAATGCAACAAGTTGAAGTTTACAATCAAACTCTAAATTCCTTAAACCCAATCTACTTCTAACAAGAGGTCAATCCCTCTTCAAGGCTAAATAGCCTTGGCTCTTCTCCTAAGAACTAAGCACACACATGTGCTCCTATCTTGCTTCCCACACACCCACACTTATAACCCGTGGGGTGCTTAAGGAGCACGAAGGAAAGAGAGGATGAGTGAGGGAAGAATGAGGGATTATATAGTGAGTTGAGAGGGAGAGAGGGCATGAGATAAGGATAGGGTGAGAGGATTAGAGCCTCCAATCACAACCCCTTAACCTTCTCCTTCTAAGTAGGGACTCATCCCATCCACAAGGCTCACGATAAGCCTTCGAAATCTCCTCCTATTTTGTAGGCTCTCATCTTATCTCCTAAGCCTTCCTCCCTCAAATGATCAACAAAGATCCTAATTCAAACATTTAACTAACCTTGGCTTTCTACCTACCACACTTTACCAAGGTATGTCCTCATACTACTTAAATCCACTCCACACAAGCCTAATGCTTCGAACTTAGCTTTCTTCAAGCTTCACTCTTTTTATATTTTTGTGAATAATCATAAATCAACAAAACACCACTTGTAATGTTTTACAAGTGTTAACAATACATGTGAGCTTCAATTTGGGCTCACAGCCACATAGGACGCCACCTTGGCAAGAAGGTAAGTATTTTACCCACCCTACTAGCTTCCCCCTAGGTTGACCCTACGTGGACCCTATTGTGTCGTGACGGAGGGGTCCGTCACGACACGACACGTCATGACGGCACGACACCGTCATGACGTCGGGATAGACAACCCTGGGGTTGACACATGATGTATGGTTCGCACAATTCTTCCAAGTGTTGGTAGACTAAGGGTGTTATACCAAAATGTGAAGAAGAAACTATACAACTAAATGGAAACATAAGGAGGAGCACCATGCGTCAATGAATAGCAACCATCAAGCCACCAAGTACCCAACAACCACCAAAGCCATAGCTAGATCAGAGCAAACATCCAACAAGGAAGACAAAGTTCCCAAAGAGTGGCAATCCAATAGCACAAAAACCATCATGAATGTAAATGGGTTAAACTTGTACATTTTATCTACAATGAAGAAGAAAGTACAAGCAATAGGTTGGTGGGCCCATGGTGAGAATGTAGGGAGTGGATTGTCCACTAAATGGTTGTTGACCTTGGTGGAAGCTTAGTGGCGGGCTTGGGTGTGGTGCATTGGGGAAGCACAGTGGTGCTTGAAGTTGTGGAAGGAAACCTTTTGTATATCTGATAGTCATGGGTATGTTTGGTGTGTGTTGAAATGCATGTAGTTTGATTGTCTTGAGGGTCTGGTAAGGTGGCAGCAAGAATTTACATGACATTGTGTATACGGTTCTTGGATTGTTGGAACTGTATGGCCATTGCGCTCAAGATGCTATGGATGTTCATGGTGCGAGTCTTGAGTGTTTTGGTTGATGCTTCAACTTGCCTATCCATGTTGTTTTGTGAGCGTGGAAGCTCTCCCTTCTATTATTTTGACCAACTCATTGATAGTGTTGTTGAGGGGATTTTCCATAACTAGGGTGCCAATGGTGTTGTTGCTCATTGCTTGTACTTTTTGGATGATGGCTTCACGAATGGGAGCTTGTGGAAGGCATATGGCAAATTTGTTAGGTTCCATACCATCAATTCTACTCTTATATAGTATGAAATCTACCATTCGTTCAAGGATGTAGGTGGGCTTGTGTAGCGATTCCTTATACACAACCGTATTGAGACATTGAATATGGCACCAACCAGTTTGACAATCATCCATGTAGTGGGCGGTATAACCAAAGTTGATTCCAACGATGTTGCCTTCACCAAACAACCTTTTGAGTGACCTTATGCGTTGGGAAGTCCATTCACATTTGGCTGATCATGTCAATGCTTAAGGCGGAAAATCGTTTTGTCCATGTGTTTTGGTTTGATGTGAACTCCATAAGCATCACAGGTGTAGAGGTTGCGGTGTGCTCCTCAATTTTTCGACACTTAGTATTTTGACTTTCTGATGTTTCTTCAATTCTTAGGTTGTGGTATTAAAGCGTTGATGGTGTACTCTCAATGATATCTCCACCTCCTACGCACTAACCCAACACACAAACAATACTACATATTACAAAATGCACAACATACAAATTCAATGCTACCTCCATTACAACTACAACTTAGACCTACACACATTTATCTTATTAGGTGGAGACATCCATCCAAACCTAGGACCAATCACACATTCTTCATTACATGCTTGCCAAATTCACAAAACAACACAACAAAAATACCATCACAAATAATCTTTGATGAACATTGTGAGTCGCTCCTTTGCAATAAACTAGGAAGACTCATGATAAAACACCATGTTAATTTATAATCACTTGAGAACTATCATGTCACATTAACGTGCTCAGTTAAGCCATCAATTTTTAACCTCCCATTTCTTATGATTTGAACACAGATGCTCTTGAAGTTAAGAGAACTTAATCTTGATTATCTAATTCTTAATGTAAGGCTCAATAATTGTGAGAAATAACCAAAATGGAGCGAGCTCTTGGATGTGTTCAATATTCTAAAGTTCCATGCATATCAATATCCTTAATTGTTGATGAGAAAAGAACCCTTCAAGATGTCAATTAAGATTTTTGAAGAAAGTCAAACTCTTAGTTCATTTTATGACTTCCGTAATATCATAAGCCTTACAACGTCAATTTATTCATATAGGTACTCACATCAAGTTACATAATCAAGCCTTAATTTTATTATAAGATTATGTTAGCTTGCGTAATAGCAAATCACTTCCTTGATTAGATATAATAGTAGTGAGAATTGAGTGTTAATGTCTTAGGTGGTAGAAGATGCATGTTTTTTGTGTCTTTATTCTTTAAGTTCAAGTGTTATCATTTGGAATATAAGCATGATATTTTTATATATAATGACAACGTTTATGACAAATTTAATTACATTGACATAAATATAAATATAATATTGCACAATTTTAATCTAACATCACCATAATAGTTTCACTTGTGACCCAAAAATCACAAATTTTGTTATCTCTTGAAGTAATTACTTCCACAAAGCATCCCAACTTAAAGTGAGTATGTCCTTGATTTTAAAATTAAAAAATATTCACTTGTTAATACTCCCTTTTGAGAGAGTAGCATAAACTTGATCACTTATCATAAGTCTCAAGCTTCAATATATGTGTTGAGGTTAACTCAATCATCATGTTGATTCAGAATCATAGTCATTCTCCAAAACCTCGAGCGCTTAAATCTTATCCTCACATTTCTCTCTTAAGTGCTTGCTCAAAAGAGGCTATTTTTCCTCTCAAATGATAATTCACTTCAAGTTACATAACATCCAACAACTCACAAAGGATTTTGAGACAATAGGAGAAATCGCACTCTTGAGTAGAAAGTAATTGTAAGCATAATATTCCAAAAAAATGTCTCCAAGAGGGAGGATACAAGGTGAGCTTAAGTGTCGTTTGACATTCAATCTTAAAATAACTTCGATGCTATGAGAAAAAGTTAGTCTCCCAAAAGTATCTTTCTATATGTAGTTTTTTTCCTTTCACTAGAATTTGTTGTTCATGTAATAGCTATCTCCTCTTGTGTAGGTATTAACCTTATCTATGATAATTGTAGATGAGAGCCTATTTGAATGGTTTTAACTGTGAAGCCTCTCATATGTTCATATCTAGAAGTTTACTTATATTTATATGATAGCTACATATGTGTATAAGTGTAATTACCCTAATACTTAATTGAAAAAATTCCCACGCCTCAAGGCATAGATGAGGAGGCTCAGAATGATTGAGTTGTATATAAAATAATCTTAATACTTATTCAATTGCTATATCTAATATTGTTAAACTATATTTTATTCTACTACATATTGATGTTCCTTCTAACTACAGTTCATAATCTCCTTGCACAATTGGATTTCCTCGTAATACTCATAACATTATGGCACCTTATGCGTGTCTTCCTCATGACATCTGTGGTTGGTTCCCTATGTTCCCTCGTCTTGGTCTTAGTGTTCGTCTTGTGTTTGTTGAAGTACTAGGATTTATATACGATAAGCGAGGAAGACTTACATATGGTAAGCAAGTAAAACTTACGTACGGTAAACAAGGAAGACTTACGTACGGTAAGCAAGGAAGACTTACGTACGGTAAGCAAGGAAAACTTACATACGGTAAGCAAGTAGAACTTATGTACGGTAAGCGATTAGGACTTATGTACGGTAAGCAAGTAGGAGTAGTTGCTTGGTGTCTTTGGTCCATAAGGATAATTAAGAAGCATGAGAAGATTGTTCTCTCTCTCATCTTGTAAACATTACCAAGCCCCGTTGTGCACATTGTCCGTGTATCCTCTTCTTCTCTCTTCATTTTTCAATAGGTTATGGGCCCACAAACGTGAGTTGCTAAGGAGGGAGATTCGGATGTGATTGGATCTTCATTGGGCTAGCCTTAATGTGTTTGAGTGCTATACTTTGAGGTTTGGTGAGTTTTATGTGTTATTGTTTGAAGAGAGCAGGTTGTGAGTATGGATTGTCATTTGAATGTATTAGAGTGCAAATAGTTGCATTAGTGACTAAACTAAGTGGGTTTAGTAAAAGTGCATTCAAAGAGAGCTAGTTGTGAGTGTGGAGTGCCATTTAAATGCATTAGAGTGCAAATAGTTGCACTAGTGGCTAAACTAAGTGAATTTAGTGAGAGTGCATTCAAAGAGAGCTGGTTGTGAGTGTTTGGTATTCACGTGACACCAAAAATATTCAATTAAGTGTTTAGGAGCTTAAGAAGCATTAAAGGTACTGACTTGATAGCTTGGGATTTAACAAACACTAGAAATGCTCAATTGAATGTTGTGAAGTGTAAGTGGCACAAAAGGTGTTGATTTGAGGTGTTTGGTATTTAAATGACACCAAAAATGCGGAATTGACTGTTTATGCATTTGAGTAACACTATAAGTGTTGAATTGAGTGTTTAGAGTTTGAGTGGCACTAGAGGTGCTGAATTAAATACCTAGAGGTTTTAAGGTGTTGCATTGAGTTCATACGGAGGATTTGAAGCATTTTGAGTGAGTGGGAGCCAACCTTCTTGAAAGATATGAGTTCTAGTGATGGTGAGTGGCCGAGGCATGTGGACAAATTCAATGGCGACAACTTTAGTCTTTGGAAATTTAAGATGGAGATGGCCCTTGCGGCCAAGGATCTATGGGACATCGTGGACAAGTTAGAGTTGCCCCCATCAAGCACCGCTGATGAGAAGGACAAGAAGGAGTACGAGCGGCGTTGCAAGCGCGCCTTCGCCATGATCGTCACCAACTTGGCGGACAAAGAGTTGGCGCACATCAAGGCGTGTAAGGGACCAGCGGAAGCGTGGGCCATGTTGTACAACATCCATGAAACCAAGAGCCTCTCCAACATATTATTCTTGAGGCGCAATTTCTTCACCATGAAGATGGAGGAGGGTGGCGACGTGCTTGAGCACATCAACAAGGTAAAGTCTCTTGCGGACCAGCTAACTTGTTTAGAAGTGCCCGTAAAAGATGAAGACATTGTGATGGCCTTGTTGGATAGCCTCCCTCCATCCTTCGAGCACCTTATCACGGCCCTAGAGACGAGGCCCATGAAGGAGCTCACCATGGAGTTCATCACCGCACGATTCATGCACGAGGCGTCCAAAAAAAAGGAGAGGGAACCTCAAGGGGAGGATGCGGCCATGTTTTCACGCCAAGGAAAGGGAACGGACACCAACACGAGGCCCGAGGCACGCACGTGCTTCAAGTGTGGCAAACCGGGCCACATTGCTCGCAATTGTTGGGGCACCAAAGAAAGGGCGAACGACGCGAGGGCGGCGGTTAGTCGAGGCGATTGCGTGTTCGTGGCCGCCGACGGAGCACCCAAGACGCACGTGACCCAAGTGGATCATGGACTCGGGGGCCACGCAACACATGACGCCACATAGACACGCATTCGACACATATGAGAGGGTTTTGGGACGCAAGGTGTTCATGGGCTACAACGGCATGGTGGAGGTCGTAGGCAAGGGTTCCATTGTGGTGGAAAGCAATGTGGAAGACCAAGCGAGGCACATCGTTGTGCAAGACGTCCTCCACATGCCGAAATTGCATGCCAACTTGCTCTCGGTGAGCAAGCTGGTCTCAAAGGGTTTGAAGGTGCACTTCGACACCATGGGGTGTGCGGTGCGCACACATGAAGGCGAGATGCTTGCCGCCAACCGCATGGAGGTTAACTTGTATCAATTGGAGATCCAGCTAGTCGGCGGCGCTGACATGAGTTGTCTCGCACACACATCAGCCAACGGGCCCCTCATGGAGCTTTGGCATAGGAGATTGGGTCACCTAAATGCAAAGGGCGTCAAGGCGCTCCAAGGCATGGTAAGCGGCATCGACCTAGGCAAGGTTCCGTGCAAAGTGGAGCCATTTGCATGTGAGGGATGTGTGGAAGGTAAGTTAGCGAGGCAACCTTTCCCCACTGACGGTGCGCACCGGGCCACGAAGGTGTTGGAGCTTGTGCATTCGGATGTGTGCAGGCCTATGCGGACGACGTCATTGGGTGGAGCAAAATACTTTCTAACCTTCATAGATGATTTTTCGAGGAAGGTGTGGGTTTATATGTTGAAATTGAAGAGCGAGGTGTTGGAGCGCTTCAAGGAGTGGAAGGCCTTGGTGGAGAACCAATCGGGCCACAAGGTGAAGGTGTTGCGTTCCGACAACGGCGGCGAGTACATGGGCAAGGCATTCGATGAGTTTTTGCGCAAACACGGCATTGCAAGGAACACATCAGCGCCTTACATCCCTCAACAAAATGGCGTGGCGGAACGTGCTAATCGCACCATTGTGGAGATGGGGAGGTCCATGTTATACGCCCAAAGACTCGAACGCGAGTTTTGGGCGGAGGCGGTACAAACCGCAGTGTACACACGCAACCGGTGCCCGAGTCGCGCCGTTGAAGGAATGACGCCGGAGGAGGCATGGAGTGGAAGAATGCCACACGTCTCTCATATGCGGGAATTCGGGAGCGTCGCTTATGCCAAGGTGTCCGATGAAAAGAGGACCAAGCTAGATGCAAAGGGCATCAAGTGTTTGTTCCTCGGGTATTGCGAGGGCACCAAGGCCTATAGACTTATGTGTTTGGATACCAAGAAGATCATCAAGAGCCCTGATGTGGCATTCTTCGAAGACACGGAGCATTCGAAGGAGCGTCCAAGTGGGAGTGATGAAAGACCAACGTTGGAAGGACCGACGCTTGCGATGGACGGTTCCTTCGAATCGAAGAATGAGGAGGATTCGGAGGAAGAACCCAAGCCATCCGCGAGTGGACCGGCCCCTCGTGAACCCGTGGAGAGCGCCGTGGAGGACACGAAAGAGGAATTGGTCGTACAAGAGGATGTGGAGGTGCAGCGTGAGCAAGTGGTGCAACCGGGCACTAGCAAACGCAACAAAGGCAAGAAAGTTACAAAAAATGTACCTCCACCCACCCCACCAAGTAGAGGTGACAATGGAACCGCGGAAGAGTCTAGGTACTCGAGGAGGGTCCGCAAGCCAGCCGGAGAATGGTGGATGAATCATATCTTGCCTCCACGTGATGAGGAGCGAGCAAACATGGCGGTCGTAGAGGAGCCTCACACCATAAGTGAGGCCATACACTCGCGTGATGCAAGCAAATGGGAGCAAGCCATGCAAGAGGAATACGACTCCCTCATGGCCAACGGCACGTGGGAGTTGACGCCGTTGCCGGTAAACCGCAACCGCGTGGGATGCAAATGGGTGTTTCACACCAAGAGGGATGCGAACGGGGACGTTGTGCGGCACAAGGCAAGGCTGGTCGCAAAGGGATTCTCTCAAGTCGCGGGCGTCGACTTCAACGAGACCTTTGCTCCCGTGGCCAAGTTTTGTACCATTCAATGCATGCTTGCCGTCGGGGCAGCCATGGGCTTGGAGATGCACCAAATGGACATAAAGACGGCGTTCTTGAACGGTGACTTGGAGGTGGTGATTTATATGAACCAGACCCCGGGCTTTGTGCAAGAGGGACAATCCCACCTCGTATGTAAGTTGAAGAAGGTGCTTTACGGGCTCAAACAATCGTTACGGGCATGGTACGAGCAAATTCATCTCTTCTTCATTAATGAGGGCTTCTGTCAGCCATAAATTCCCACCCTTAGCGTCTGTGGTCCGGATGGGAATCCATGGCTCACATGTCTTTGTAAAAACTTAGCATGGGAACCTCCATACTCATAACCCAATGACTTAAATGCAAGCACACTCTCTTTATTCAACCTCATAAGGCATTAGTATTGAAAAAATACATATGCACCCATGGTAATATTTACTCACAACCACAGTCCATTCTTTTCCTCTTCTAACCTCTTACATATTGCATGTGTCATCGGAATCACTAATGCGGTTTCTAAACCCGAGGAAACTTTCCACCTTCTGAAAGTACATTAAGCCCTACCTACTGTATCCTTCAAAATGCCCACTACCCACCTTATTACATTGCAAGGTATTGGGACCCTGCCATTATCAACTCAACTTAAAACCTCCTATTTCCCAAATGGCTCCCCCTTTGATTCTCAAGAAGTCGAATCCACTTCACACTTTTGGCTTACATTCCCAGCCCTAACCCCCTTTGCAGCTGCCCAGGACTAAGCATAAATCCTCCGTAGCTCTGAATTCCCTTACAGTTGCCTAGGCCGAAGCCTAATCTCAACCCAGTCTGCCCAAGGCCTCAACCTGATTAAGGCCCACCTGATATCAACTAATGTGCTTCAAGCCTGAACTTGATCTAAACTGATGGCTTCAAGCCTAAACATGATCTAAACTAATGGCTTCAAGCCTAAACTTGTTTTCAAACTAATGTGCTCAAAACCTAAACCCCGATCTCAATTAATGTGCTCAAAACCTAAACCTCAATCTCAACTAATGTCTTCAAGCCCTAAGCTTGATCTCACTAATGTACTCAAAGCCTAAACCTCGATCTCAACTAATGTACTCAAAGCCTAAACCTCGATCTCAACTAATGTGCTCCAAGCCTAAACCTCGATCTCAACTAATGTGCTCAAAACCTAGACCTCGATTTCAACTAATGTGCTCAAAACCTAAACCTCGATCTCAACTCCTGATCGCAGCCTGATGTTGAACCGCCCTCGGCCCCCCTTTCGTCTCCTTTCCGCCTTCGTCCTTTCTTTTCCTCTGCCACCAGAGTTAGCTCCCAGCAACAGGCTCTCAACCACCGGCTCCCACATACCGGTTCCCAACTACCGGCTCCCAGATACCGGTTCCCAACTACCGGCTCCCAGATACCAGTTCCCAACTACCGGCTCCCACATACCGGTTCCCAACTACCGGCTCCCACCAAATCCCACTAATCATCCATCCTAACCCACTTCCACACCAACTCAACCATCACGAACAACCCCACTTCCACACCAACTCAACCATCACGAACAACCCCACTTCCAAGGTGACACACCCCAACACTGCAAACTTAATTTTAAGCCCAACACAAAAACTTCACTTCTTTTGGAATTTTGATTAATTGAAGGAAAGGTAAAAGCAACCGTCGATTGAACTTTTGAGGTTAATACCTCATGTGGGCACCATATTGGGCTCACAGCTTCGTAAGGAGCCATGCTGATCATTCTTTTGTACATCAAGCAAACGAGCGATTATTTCATGGCGATGGTGATCTATGTGGACGACATCATCATGTTGGCGAGCGATATGACCATGATGAACGAGTTGAAGTCCAAGCTTGAGGAGGAGTACGACATGAGCGACCTCGGCGAGCTGCACTTCTTTTTAGGAGTCCACATCAAGAGGGATAGGACGGCGCACACAATCACTATGCATCAAGAGAGCTACTAGGTGTGCTCAAACAATTTGGTATGGAAGATTGCAAGCCCATCGGGACGCCATTGGATCCCAAGGTCGTTTTTGTGAAACTCACGGATGAGGAGTACGACCAACACTCGCAAGAGATAGATAGCATTCCTTATAAGGTATGCGTGGGTAGTTTAATGTATGCAATGGTGGCCACAAGGGCCAACCTTGCATTCGCGGTAAGCATGGTAAGTCAATTCATGTCCAAACCGGGTCCGATGCATTGGGCGGCGGTCAAAAGGATCATGCGTTACTTGAAAGGCACCTCAGACATGAAGTTGCGCCTTGGAGGCAAAGGTATCACCATGAAAGGATATTGCGATGCGGATTGGGGTGGAGATGTGGATGGAAGACGCTCCACCACGGGATACGTGTTTTTTGTAGGAGACGGGGCCGTTTCATGAAATAGCAAGCGCCAACCCACGGTGGCTCTATCAACTACGGAGGCAAAATACATGGCGGCGAGCCAATCAGCTAAGGAGGCCGTTTGGCTTAGACAACTCATGGCGGATGTGGGACGTGTGCAAAATGAGGCCACCACCATCATGTGCGACAACCAAGGGTGTATTGCTCTAGCAAAGAACCCAAAGCACCATTTTCGCACGAAGCACATCGATGTGCAACACCATTTCATTCGCGAGAAGATGGAAGACGAGGTGATCGACTTGAAGTATTGTCCCACGGAGCATATAGTTGCCGATGTACTTACAAAGGCACTTGGAAGAGACCAGCATCAAATGATGACCAAGGCGATGCGGTTGGACATCCAATGACACCTCGCAAAATGAGAGTGTTGAAGTACTAGGACTTATGTACGGTAAGCGAGGAAGACTTACATACGGTAAGCAAGTAAAACTTACGTACGGTAAGCAAAGAAGACTTACGTACGATAAACAAGGAAGACTTACGTACGGTAAGCAAGGAAAACTTATGTACGGTAAGCGATTAGGACTTATGTACGGTAAGCAAGTAGGAGTAATTGCTTGGTGTCTTTGGTCCATAAGGATAATTAAGAAGCATGAGAAGATTGTTCTCTCTCTCATCTTGTAAACATTACCAAGCCCCCTTGTGTACATTGTCCGTGTATCCTCTTCTTCTCTCTTCATTTTTTAATAGTGTTCCCATGTTCTTAATGATTTATTGCTTCTAGCTTCTACCCCCAAAAACTTCATCCTTTTGCTTCGAGGTTGCTGGTTATGGCTATTGCATCTGGCACATAGCAAAGGGCCACTGGGGTCAAAGAGGTGCCGCCTTGGTGGGCTCCACACTAGGAGCGGCAACCACAACTTTGGCATAGTCCGGATGTACCACTAGGGTACATTCCTTAATGGGTCTGCCTCTATGGCAACAACAACCTAGGTTTGTAATTGATGTCGCATCCATCCAAGTAGCCGTAGCAACTGCAGCTTCCACGGCAACTACCGCTAAGGTAGAAATACCATAACCCGTGAAAATAAGATGATTTGCATTGAAAATCAGGAAGGGTTGTCTATTGTGTCGTGACGGAGGCCAATCTTGGCATAATGTCGTGCCGTCACGACACGTATCCGTCACGACAGTATGCTGGATGCTGTCTTTATCCTGACGGACTTGAATTTTACCGAATTCTGTGTGTAATTACATTACTCCATTTCGGACACGTAGGATGTAAGATGTCCACGTGTGATGACATGTCAGCAAAGTAGAGGTAAAGTGGGGAAAAAATTACTAGCCCTCGTTCGCCCCCCCGTCCGCCCCTTTGTTCCCAGCGTCCGCCCCCGTCCCCCCCCCCCGTCCGCCCCCGTTCCCAACCATCGGGAACGTGTTCCCCGTCGTCCGCCCCCGTCCGCCTCCAAGTTTGGGAGGCTCTAGCACCCTGATTTTTCATCCGTTTGTTGTGTTTGAGGACATTTTCGGCATCTACATTTCATGAGCATGTCGAAAATGTCCTCAAAATCAACATTTGGATCCAAAATGAGGCTGCTAGAGCCTCCCAAACCTCCCGTCTGCCCCCCCGTCCGCCCCCGTCCGCCTCCAAGTTTGGGAGGCTCTAGCAACCTCATTTTGGATCCCAATGTTGATTTTGAGGACATTTTCGACATACTCATGAAATGTAGATGCCGAAAATGTCCTCAAACGCAACAAACGGATGAAAAATGAGGCTGCTAGGGCCCTTCAAAGGTGAAGGGGTCAAATTGGGGCGGACGACGGGGAACACGTTCCTGATGGTTGGGAACGGGGGCGGATGGGGGGGAACGAGGGCGGACGGTGGGAACAAAGGGACGGACGGGGTGGGCGGAGGAGGGCTAGTAATTGTTTCCCCACATTCCCCGTCCGCCCCACCCTCGTCCCCCGTCCGCTCCACATCCTCCTTACTCAGATTTTACTACTTTGATTTTAACAGAATGATAAACATAATGGTAAAATGGTTTACCTGGCGCTAGGCATATCCACATCCACGTCGGCCTTTTCTGCCACATGGGACGCCACCTTGGCAAGAAGGTAAGTATTTTACCCACCCTACTAGCTTCCCCCTAGGTTGACCCTACATGGACCCTATTGTGTCGTGACGGAGGGGTCCGTCACGACACGACACCGTCATGACGTCGGGATAGACAACCCTGATATCAGGTCTGACAATCAGGAGATAATTTTCCAAGATAGACGAGAAGGATTCATGAAGAATGCAAGTTGTTTCATATTTTTCTGCCTTGTACAAAAAATGCTACAATTTTTCAAAGTGGAAAGTTGTCAAACCCCCTACCCGTTCACTAGATTTTCCCTACATCGAACACGGTAATCCGCATTTCCATACAGAGCATCACCTAAATCGGTTAATCATGAGTACATTAACACTTGCCTCCCATTGGCTACACTAAGTGTACATGCATTGAAGTTGCCGCCGAGCCATGAATTGTTTAAGAAATGGCACTTCACCATTATGACAATGGTCTAGTGCACGGCTAAAGGTGGTTAACCGCTTATGGTATTTCTACCTTATGGCATGCCCTTCCTGGGGCTCATGTACCAGGGGCTTATGGCAATGGCAATGGGGCCCATTACATTGGCTTGATGTTGATTCCCTACCCTTGTTGGCACTCTCCTTGGTGCTTCTCCCTGCGATGGTTTTCTAGTGGTTTTGTTTTCTCCTTAAGTTCTAGTTCTATCAGCACATCAATTTTAATGCCACACTAAACCAGATGTTTAGTGGAGCACCCATTTTCCTACAATATTGAACTGCAATTCTATTGTAACACCTAATTTGCAAATGTTTTGGTCTTCATTAGCCTCACAGAACCTGCACACAGCTTGTTCAGTGGCCAACTGTTCTGACTCAGCACAATCATAGAGTTCAAGCCAAACATTACATATCCATGAATGAGGCCATATCAAAAAGGTTTCCATTAACCTTTGACAGAAGATTGCTGACCTTTGGGGTCATAACCAATATTAGTATATATCTTACCATTGAATCATTTATGCTCACATGCATGCTGATTTTAATTCTATTCAGCATCCCTGGACTCGAGCACTCCTAAACATTTCATGCAGAATGTGTGTTTTTAAACATTGAAAGCGTACAAAAACACAACATAGTACAATGGAGGCTGGAAGAAAAACAATCAGCATTCAGTCCAGCATCCAAATAACCTACATTAATATGTACAATCAGGTTGCCTTCACAAATAGGTTGCCTGCACAAATAGGTTGCCTTCACAAATAGGTTGCTCTTTACCCATGCAGATGACCTTGGATTAAAACCAGATCTCAAAAACTTATAAATTTGTTTGTTCATCCATGTACACACATATTGTCTGTATTGTTACAGTGGTAACAAATATCCAACTGTGGTGTGTCGGTGGGTTAGCATGGGGCAACCTAATTGCACATATCAGTGCACAGGATGCTGCCCAGCTCCAGGAATATGATTTCGTCAGCTCTCCCAGTGTCCTTTTTGAACCAGATGCCCTAAAATTGTTCTACATTCTGGTTATTGGAGTTGGCTATGAAGTCCAAGTGATTCGGTGAAAATTCAGGTGTTCAAAACGTTGAAACGCAAGACACAATCCAGCTTGGGCTTATAAGAAGGCTTACCCGCTTTGAACAAGTAGAAAGCCAAACATGATATAGTATTTCACCACTTTAAGGTAAAGACAAGGAGTGTTATTATGTGACTTATACATTGAATCATTAACAAGTACATGGTGCACAGCAGAAATCAGTCAGGCCTCATTTGGCTAATGTAGACATTTCAAATGCTCTATATAGAGTTTAATCAAGGGCTGATGTAAAAGATGCAAGCCTTGACAATTATTCTGTTGTAAAAGTTCCTCAGCATATTTCAAAGCTATTGATCTGCAACTTCATTATGCACCTTCCCAGGCATTAAGATATGATTCAGGTTATAACAAGACTTGAAGAGTCATTACTTGTTGAACCTTGTGAAATACAATCAACAGGGGCAGCAGCATCATTGTCAATTCCTGAACAGAATTCAGGAGAAGCATGTGGCAGGTCCTGCCTGGCTGTTGCTGCCTCAATGGACACACGCTCTAATGCTCGGACCACCCCAGCAGATAGTTCACGTGCCCGAGCCCCTAGATCTTGCATGAGCCCACTTCGTGTTCGCAACCTTTCCCGAAAGCCTCTTGTGTTCTTGGTCAAAGTTTCCTTGTACCTGCCACTCCCAACCAAATAATATCCATCAGTTCAGTAGAATATTCTTATTCTACTGAACATTTCTTATATAGCACACTTCTCAAAGTTCATATTATCTGGATCTCACAGATCAATCTCTATATCATCTGAAATGCAAAAATATTTGATGGATCTGAACTTCTCAATGAACCAACCCAGTGCATGAATGGTGTCAGCCCACAAAACCTGAGCGCTATCCACAGCAACAAGCACCACCAGCATTCAAGTTGATAGACATTGAAATATACAATTCCAAAACTGAAATTTAAAACCACATCAAACATTGGAGTTAACCGTAAAGTCATAAAAAAGGGTTTATAACCCCTCTTTTAAAAGAATCTCCAATGTTTTCCATTTTTGAAACCCATGTCAGCGATTAAATAAAAAAACTTTTGCCTTTATTCCGGGACTATAAAACTTAAGAGGAACTTTTGAATTCCATTCTTGGACTTACTTCTATTTGGCACAAGCAGTGAGAGGAGGAAAGAGTGTCTAGGTAAGATATATGTATATAGGTGGCAATGAAAATGAGAAAATGCTTAGTTATATAATGATGAAACATGTCAGCGCCTAAACTCGAAGTTCTCCAAGACTTTCCGGTTACACTCAAAGTGGGGGAATCCACCTTAATTCCCCAAATTTGCTAGTTGTCAATATTGTCTTGAAAATAGGAGGTTCAAGGACTAGGTTGAACAGGATAGAGTATTACCTGAAGAACCTTCAAACTCGTCATCTACTTGACAACTATAGTCCAGTACGCACATACCTGGAAGACACTGCAACCAATCGCGACTTCAGTGTTTCCAATGACTCAGATGTTGAGTGTCCATGCTCCTCTGAGTCTGTGACTGCTCTTTGTCTGGCTCACAAAATATTCCCACAGACCAAATTGAATTGCATAGAGAGAAGATACAGAGTCTGCAGCCATCTGATGAAACCCAATAAAGATGAAACAAACAAAAATAAAGCACTGCAAGTGATTCATAACAATGCCATTTATGTGCTTCATATGAAATCATGAATCACAAACCACAAATTACTTGTAGAAGCAGATATACGGCATTGATACAAGTCAGATGAACATGAAAGCCAACCGCATTATATGGATGTGATGCTATAAAATATCTCAGATACAACAATCCATCAAATTTGCTTCAGGGTCTTGCAGAATAGAACCGCCACAGAAATAACTCATGCAAGTAACCAAAATGATGAAGTGGCAATTTCCAATATTTTAGGATTTTTGCCATGGAAATTGAATGACCATCTGAGGGTGAGAGATTTCACTGTGAAACTCACAAAATACATTCTAAATATAGAGATACTCAGAACATGTGCATATAAAATGCTGATAATTATTGCTTCAAATGTGGTAAGTTTTTGACATAATTTGTTCTTTGCTTTGTCAAATTCAGAATATAGCTATACTGAACAGGTAAATCAGACACAATTCCTGAAGGATCTCACCTTAGTATTCCAGTACCACTTGAACTGCTGTTGGCAGGGAGATACTGAGGGAATGTCAAGGCAGTGGCAAAGGCATCGCTCCTTGTACTTTGTTGGGGTGACATAACTGGAACGCTAGTTGCTAAAGGAGATGGTACCCCTGCAGGTGCACCAGACTCGTGGACAAAATTTGGGTGGCATTGCACAGCTGTTGATTGGCAAACAGGAAAATGCCCCCTTTGCCCTATCTGATGAGTACTTCCCACAGAAACAGCAGACAAGTGCTGCATAATGCAGTCTTCATCCCTATATGATGCAATCTGCAATATCATGTGCACATGTTGGTATGACGTAGGACAAACCTCTATCTCTAAACTGAGAGGACAGAGCTCAGTTATTTACACTACGAACTTGAAGCAAAAAAATGGTGTCTTGCAAATCCATGCAGTACAAAATCAGATGTAGTGCCAATTGCAACATTAGTGACAAACCAATCTCATTTCTATCAATAGACCTGATTTCAGCCTTTAGAAGATGGCCCTGTCATCCTGAGCGGATTCAGCAGTTCAGGGAAATATAAATGGAATTGAGCACATGGTATTCATTCCAGTCATTTTGTTTTATTAAAAAACCAACCTCATATCAGATTCAATGACTTCATATTATCTCAAAAATTGGCAACTACTGTTACAAAAAGCTCTAATGTACTGTACCAAATAGACCAATTGGCATCTTCTATAATCATCCCACAAAAGAGTCGTCACTTTAAAGAATATCCCTCCTTTAAATATGAAAATACAAAACCTCCATATCCACTCGATGAGAGCTTTCTGTTTAACTCAAACAACTCAACTGTTGGCACCAAATTCTGAGATCTTACCATGACAAGCAAAGAATACAGTGCTTATATAATGCTCAGAAACAGGACAGACTCTACCTCAAAGCCAATAGCTGAAAAGTAAACAGAATCCAATTTGCCATAGAGTAACACAAGTTAAAAACATATATGCAGGAACACAAATTTTTACTAGAAAAACTACCAGCACACAAAGAGACTGGGAACAAGGTTTACATGGGTAGAGTGTAACAGTGACTGAAAATCAGTGATGCAACTGAAACCATAGTTCAGAAACCAAATGAATCAGGAAGAAGCCAAGATTATAGACCACAAGCCACTCGATTGGTTACATCCATACATGGCGGAACTCCTACTCCTCAATTGGTAAATAATGATGAGCGGAAATAACCTGTACGTTGTTCCCAAATTTTGCCTGCTCCTGCTCTCCTGCATTCAGCAATTTTTGGCTGGAACAAATAAAAAGCCTCAATTGAGAACATGTAATATATTGCTCCTTGTGATAGAAACACAAAACCAATCAAGGAACAGAAACAAAAATCCTGATGGATACATTAAAACCTTGCTCCCTCACAGTACCTATCAGGATGTTTGAAACGGAGAGATCGCCAGCACATAGGACATTCCCGGCTTCTCTGTGACCTGTAATGGCCACAACCAGATTCTGTCACAGTATCAAAAAGGATACATGATGAACGGTGAAGTGTAAACAAAAGTGTTAAATTGAAGGCATCCATACCAAATAATCACACTGCAGTCTCCACTCTAACACAATACTTAACATAAGGGCAGATTGGATAACTAAACCCTTGTTGATCTGTAACACGAACCAAGAGACCGACAGATATCATACTAGTTTCAAAAACCTTAGCAATTCCCACCAACATCTCCTGGATTCAAACTAGAACACTCAAAGAAAGCCTGCAGAGCACCAAGTTGCAAACCCTCCGCAAAATATCCAATAAACGCAAAGCAAAATGACTGCTGTAACAGCGACATGGGAGTGATATCAGCGCAAATCAAACACAAGTGAAGCTTTAGAGTTGGCCCAAATGATAACAGACCTGAGAACTCTGCATTAGTCCAGAAAAACAGCACTTACCATTCAAGAATGCATTGCAGATGATATTCGTGTTTGCAGACAGTAACCTGTGTCAACCACTCTCAAGCGATGAGTTGATTACATTCACTCCTCAATTTTAGGTTTCCACACAGGTATTTGCCATATCTGGATATCATCCTATCAAACCAGAAATCGAAATCCCGACACCCCACCCTTTCAACATTCAACACGTTGCCTTGCAATTTAGAGAAGTAACAAGAAGACCAGCATACTCGAACAGATTAAAAGCGCACTAGTCTCCGGCCATCTAAATAATATACTACGTCAAGGCCAACACAAGTACTGACCCAGGCACATTACAGTTTATGAGCTGTGTGAAGTACGAGAAACAACTCTTGACTTACAGTTGCCGGGTCATCTCCACAAAACGGTTCGAGGCAAATGCTGCAAGCGTCATCACAAGAGTCTTGAACACCTCCTTCTACAAACTCTGCAGCGGATGTCATCGAAATGACTTCTCCTGCTGATCTGGTGTCCAGCCTTGGTTCAGTTAACTCGAGCTAAACAAGCATGTCAAGAACTCTAATGATACAGTCTCAGAGCATTTCAGTAACAAAAACCTCGACTGCAGCATAATAGTCATGGGCCTCCTACATCTTCCTTTTCTTCAAACCCTCGCTTTCTATAACCTCAGCAGTCCAAGAAAACTGTTACCTTGGACTACTGACCCAAAGAAGGAGACATACTAATGACACACTAAAGTCTATGGAAAACAACGTGTAGGACTCGGTACGACTTAGATCAGCCTCGAGGAGACGGTTCTCTAACGCACGTAGAGCAAGTCGGCTCATCGTCTTTTACTGCTGCACAGTGCCTCCAAAAAAATCCTATAACTCAACTATCATAATAAAGTTCAAACATGGGCTGTCTTTCACACAATGGGTCAGCACCCCAAGGTGTTTGTTGTGCTAGGTATCATGTTGCAATCCCATTATCATGGAAGAAGGGTGTAGCAGGGTGTTTTCTTTTGCAGTTGTGTCACCGGGGTGGGGATATGTGGGTGGGAGAATACGTGGGATTAGAATGTGATGTTGAGAGTTTTTGTTATGTGTTTTCATTACTGTATGCAGATGAAGGACATGGCTTCGGGTTTGGTTGCATTGGTCTATGAGGGAATTGGGAATTTCTAGGGATATTTAAGTATTTTTCTTGGGAGGTGGGCATACATTTGTATGTCCATGTCAAAGGTTTTCCAATGAGTTTTGGGTATTGGAAGTAGGATATTTGCATTAGAGTTATGGGAGGATATCATTCAAGTCATTTTTATGGTTTGTTGTGTGTCGGAGTGAGGTGGAATGGTTAATCCGTTGACAAACTACTTACAGGAGAAACTACTTCCTTATTCACACCAAATATATATTGTCCCCAAGGTGGTGTGATATGTTGGTGGCAAAGAAAAATATAATTGGGTGATGTTAAATTTTGTCATGAGGTGGCGAACTAAGGTGGAGTTGAGGTAGTGTGTTGCATGGCTTATCTAGTTTGGTTCAGAAGGTGGGTTGTTTAAGGATTGTGTGGGATGGATATCCTTTCTAGTAGCCATTCAATCATGTGTGGAGGTTTTGCTTGAGCAAATTGAGTGCATGGTACAAGGGTTGGGTGATATTGGTATCAAAGCTATGATAAAAGTGTTTATGTTAAGGACCCTATCCAATTGCCTTGGGAATAATGTGTGTGGATGAAATTTTATGCAAAGTGTAATGGTTGGGGAAAGGGTTTGGTGTTTGGGTCAAGGTTTGTTTCTTGTGTGTGTATCTTCAAGACATGGATATGTAGTTATGGGAGTATGTAGTGATGTCTTTGGGTTGGTGAGGCGGTGTATATTTGATGTGCATATTTTGGAGTGCGGTTTTGGTGATGGTTAGATTAGTATTTGTATACCAATTATTTGTTGATGATGTGATGGCATTTGTTGGTGTTGCCTTTTATACAATTGTCAAACACGGTGGTGTTTTTTGAGTGGCAATATCGAAAGCATTGTGTATATGGTGACTTTCATTGTTGCTCCATATGCATTTTAAATCATTATATGTGAATTCATGAGGATGTTTTTGATTTGGATTTATGATGGAGGGTTTGAGGTGGGGGGATCAGGTGAAAAACAACTTATTTGTTGGTGAAGACCGGTGTGTGGGTTGTTTGTGGGGGCCACATTCATGGTCCTTTGTAAGGGACATGTGGATAAGTTGTGTATGGTGTCTATGGGCTATTTGATTGCTTTGGTTAGAATTTTGTATTTGTATTTGTGTTCAAGCATGTCATTGGTGAAGAGTTTTCCCTAGAGTAATCTATGTATTTGAGGTCTATTACATTCATGTGAGGAATTGGAGTGCATGGGATGTGAAGGGGTATGTTTAAGTTGTGGTTTTTCGGGACGTTTGTGGCGATGTGGGTAGGGGAGTAATGGGGCCATGTGAATAGACAATTTTAAAATATTAATAGATTTGGAGGCTCTGTGTCATTAGGAAGTGTTGGTGGTTTTTTTTTGGTGACAAAAGTTATAATTTTAATACCTTCCAATTTAAGGTATAAATGCATCAAGAACCATGTATATATGTGTTTTAAGCATCCATTGGTGTTAAAGGCTTTGACAATGTGCGTGTGTATGCAATTAAAAAAGACACAATGCCTACATGTTTTGTGGAAATTGTGTGATTGTGTATGGTGTGTCATTGGGGATGCAACATATTTGTTTGGAGAGTTTGTTGAGGTGTTTGTCTAGTTTGTGGTTTGAGAAAAAAACAAGGGGGGCTACATAGAATGAATAAAATTATAAAAATGGATAGAAACTATATGTGAAAAATGTGCAATCTTTTTGAAAGATGTAAGAAATGTGTATCATGTGGCACATTTCTTTTTGATTTTTTGAAATGTTTGATGACAATGATGTTGTTGTTTAATGCTAGCAATGAATAAGATTCCTAGGTAGTTATGGGGGATGTTAGGTTATAGGTTTTGGATAATAAATTCCTTGGTAAGTATTTGCAATGTAAGTGTTCTTTTAAAACTTTCAAGTGGTGGTTTTGTGAATGTGTAGCTCCGGTGGTAATGCATGTTGGGAGGCTGAGGTTGATCATGCCTATGCAATAATTCTTCTGATACTCTTTGTTTGTTTATTTGAAAGTGTTGATGTGCTTGAAAGAGGAATATGTCATCTGTATAGGTTTGTGTATTATGTGCACATGGAATAGGTTATGCTCCCACAATCCAACCATTGTAGGAGATTATTAACATATCATAAACATCACATGATTGAATGTGTATCTTTGTACTGTTCCATTTTCAATGGAAATAGGCATAATCCATAAATTAATACTCTAAATGTAGCTTTTGGAGTTGGTGTACATATTGCCGATTGGGAAGATGGCTTCCATTGGAAACCCTTTTGCTACCACAATGGCGCATAGATTGGACCAAAACACATTTTGGAAATCTAAATAAAAAAGGTATATGTCTTGAGTGGTGTATTTGGCATCTTCCAATGTCGCTATAATGAGTTGGAGGTGGGGGGAATTACTGGGTTGTGACTATTGTTTAGCACAAAAACCTTATTGGAGGGGGTTCATGATTTGATTTTTATATATTCTTGTGTCCAACATGTCATGGATTGCAAGTCTTTGTTTCTTAAATTTTTGTTTCAATTGTTTGTAGTTTGAAAGTGCAAAACATAGAATGTATCAAAGAAAAATTAACATGTAGGAGTATTTATTAAGCATTTTTTTTGCAAAATGAAATTTTTCTCTATATTGCTTTGCATTTTCATCGCATCGAAACCAACACCATAATAAAGATGTCTGCAATACATGCATTTTTCCAAACTATGAGAGGATATGTTTGTGAATTTTGGGCACATGCATTGTAGGATGGTGCCAATTGTAACACAATATAAGGTATCTTCATGAGAGATCATGTTGATTATTATTCCAAATATTGGATATGAAATGGTAGTGATTCTAGCAACATGATACCCATCCATGAGTTTGACGTTCTCCCACTTGTTTGTGTGATTTGCCATTGATGTTGGTAGATTATGATGCAACGTCTTTGGAAACTAGGTAGTTGGGTGGTACTTAAACTTAGGGACACACAAGAATATGCTTAAAGGATGGGGAGTGTTGCAATTGCCAATGGCCTATGCTGTGGCAAAAATACCTCACTTTGTTGCAAAACCTTGAGATCTCCAAACTCCAAAACCTTGTCCCTCAAAAATTAGTTCTTATTTTGATCGACCATGTGTTGGGTACCATAGGTGAGTTTTTTTTGCCTCCACTCAAACAATGTTAGATGTTGTCTGGGCAAACCAAATCTCATGCTCCATATTGTTGGTGGAATTTTTTTTCAAACCTTTGTTTATTGGAACTAAGGTGCCATGTTTTCCAATGCCGATTTTGGTATTGCACAAAATCTTTGAATTGGCTTGCAATTCCCAACATTGTTTGGTAAAAGCAGGGCACAAACTTGCAGTATGCCAAAGAGACCATGGCAAAAAGTCTCTAACATGGATGTGGTATGAGGCGCACCATGCTATGTAGACTTCAATAATTCCTCTATGCATTGACATATTGCCCATGCGCTAAGGTGAGGATTGAAGTAATTCACTTTGTCGGGTTGTGAGCCCAAACTGATGCCCACATGTGTTGTTAACACTTGTAAAACATTACAAGTAGTGTTTTATTAATTTATGATTATTCACAAAAATATAAAAAGAGTGAAGCTTGAAGAAAGCTAAGTTTGAAGCATTAGGCTTGTGTGGAGTGGATTTAAGTAGTATGAGGACATACCTTGGTAAAGTGTGGTAGGTAGAAATCCAAGGTTAGTTAAATGTTTGAATTAGGATCTTTGTTGATCATTTGAGGGAGGAAGGCTTAGGAGATAAGATGAGAGCCTACAAAGTAGGAGGAGAGTTCGAGGGCTTATCGTGAGCCTTGTGAATAGGATGAGTCCCTACTTAGAAGGAGAAGGTTAAGGGGTTGTGATTGGAGGCTCTAATCCTCTCACCCTATCCTTATCTCATGCCCTCTCTCCCTCTCAACTCACTATATAATCCCTCATTCTTCCCTCACTCATCCTCTCTTTCCTTCGTGCTCCTTAAGCACCCCACGGGTTATAAGTGTGGGTGTGTGGAAACTAAGATAGGAGCACATATGTGTGCTTAGTTCTTAGGAGAAGAGCCAAGGCTATTTAGCCTTGAAGAGGGATTGACCTCTTGTTAGAAGTAGATTGGGTTTAAGGAATTTGGAGTTTGATTGTAAACTTCAACTTGTTGCATTGAGATTCATATTGAAGTGAGAGAGTTCAAACTTGTTTAAACTTATGGCATTTATAGTGACTAGATTGTACTAGGTGCATTACTTGTAGTGTTTTATTAGTTATGAACTTGAGCAGAACTTTATAGTGAGAGATTTGTCAATTATGGATGATCAGAGTGTTCAATGGGTATGAAAATTTGAGGAATTGTTTATTATAAAGTATGGGAGTTGTGGTAAAAATTTGAGAGCTTCAATCATTGGGATGAAAGAGTTATTAAAAGTTGAAGGAGAGGGTGTCTAGGAACAAAGCAGCAAGGTTTGAAAATATGTATCTCTTAGAGGGTTATAGATATGGATACCAAAATTTGCCACTACCTTTTGAACTTATATATCTATCTTGTGTCAAAATTTTAGATTGATTAGACGTAGGAGTTGGAAGTTATTAGAGTTTTAATGACCGGATGCTTTATCACAGCATTCATACTAAGTAGTTAGAGTTAGAATTTCATGCATAACTTTTGCATATGAACTCTGTTTGTGCCAAAATTTGGTGTGGAGATTTTTGATAAGATACTTAACAAGTGTACCAAATTTCACTTGAAGAACATAAGTTGGGTGGGAGTTATACTATTCTGAAGTTTAGTAGGAAGACATTGATAGAGATTTACATCAAAAAGAACTTAGACAAGGAAGGGCAATGATAAGTATATAAGTATTTTTTAATACTTGTATTTAAAGCCTATGTGCTCATGGAATCCACAAGTAAAGTGTCATGTACCAATACGGAATCAACCACGATGACATGTGATAGCACGGAATCAATAAGCGAGAACTCATGTAGTAGTGTGGAGTCGACGGCAAGGACTCGATTCACAAGAGGAATATCTTTGAAGGCATGCGTGGCCAAAGCGGCCGGGTGGACATTAGAAAAGGCTAAAGATATAACCTTGCCCGACATTAAGGAATGTAAAACTACATAATGTGGTGTTAATCAAGTTGTGTATATTCCAAGGGTAGATTGGAATTATATATTGGGTTACAAAGAGAGAAGTCTCTACGTGTCATTATAAACTTTTCCACTCGGGCTAGGACGAAATCGAAGGGTGGAAGATTTTTGGTGACACGGGTTGATATGAATCAGAATTCACACCGAGATGTAGGTTAGGTTTTTGTTTGGTGGAACCAAATAACTAGGATTCCTCCAATGCAAAATCCTCGGTGTTCATATTTTACACCCTAGTTAAGATTTCATAACCTCTAGTAATAATTTTGGTGTCTCCACACCTTAAGTTTCATGGAAACTAAATCAAAGTCTTTACTGGTGGAAATCCCTTTCAACCATTACCTAGAATTCATAATTTTTATAAAAATATGGATCATATTGTCCACATTGGCTTTGTACATTCAAGTCAACTTGTGGCCCAAAGTGTACCATCTCCGAGCTTTTGCATGTTGGCGATTTCACACATTCATCTATTGTCATATCCTATGAACATGACATGTGGAGTTGATGAAAACAACATAACATGTATTTCTAAAATGTTGATACAAATTAACATTGAAGAATATAATTTGGTAATGTGCTTACAATTAACATATTACCACCCCATTACCTATAACAAAAGTTCCAAAACCTTAACCATTTCAAAAAACCATAATTCCCTTCATTTATAGTAGCTCTAGATAACACCCACCATGAACAAATCACATGATTTTTACTCTTAGCATAGCCCATTATCTTCATGTTTTTGTAATCCTTGCATATTTTTTGTGTTAAAACTACATGAATGATTTTATATACAAGGATGTCACCTTATCCAAGTTGGCAGATCAGGGGAAAAGACATGTGCGTTTACAATTAATTATGGGTAGATTTGGATCACGTCATCCTCATTGCATTCCAAATAGTTTGAGCAAAATTTTCCATGAAACCCTTGAAACTTACATTTGGCACTCCATTCTCCGCCATAACAACATTGAATTTCTCCCAAAAACATTTTTTGTGTTGATGGCATGTTACAACCTGCATTTTTTAGGATTTGTATTATTTTCTATCATATACATGGCAAACCATTGTTGTCAAATCCTTCAAATGCCCCATGTGGTCTAACTTTAACCACAAAATCTCATGTTTCCATGAGAATTTAACATTGCTATCTAGAAAAACTATTGACGTATTGACAACAAACATTTTGTCCTTTAACCACCTAGAGAACATGCCACCATGGATGAATTTGAAAGCAAAATGGGTTTTTAAAGCCATGGTACTATCCAATGTCCCCATTCCACTACGCACAAATTGTTTTGATCGAGATACAAAGTAACAACATTTTGGATATGCAAATATGCTAAATGTATCTATGACCATCTCCAACAAGAAACCAACAAAGTGATGGTGTCTGCCATTTGTGGGAGATTTAAGAAGGTAATTTGCCAAAATTTATTTTTTTGATGACATTATTATAGCAATGTTTTTGTCTTATGGTTGTTTCATCATTTGCTTGCATGGCACTAGTAAGCCATATCTATTAATTCACAATATGAATTACTAAGCACAAGGTGATCATACACACCAACATGAAGACAAACTTGTGATATCCCAAAGGATGTGGAATGCACATATGTTATGCAAACGTAGCACAAAACAATGCACACTTATTTTGAATGGCATACCTTACACTCTGAATTAGATTTTTTGGGGGCAACATTACCCACAAAAATTGGGATAAAAGTTGATCTGGTGAATTTAGTGTTGTTGTTTACACCAACATTGCGATGATTGTATCACAATAATCATAAGGACATTGGAGACAACCGCCACAAATAGAGCATTGGAAAAATAATTGTGTTGGATATTAATGGTTTTGGTTGTGCACCAAGTGTGCTTGTTGCATATCTTATCAATGTCATTTATCCATCAACTGTATGCACTTGGAGCTCTAAGTGGTACAAGGGCAATACAAACAAAACATCATTTATGACCTTATTTTGGAAAAACATTCAATTCAAAGCAAGCAATCAATGTCAATATTAACATAATGATTTCTATGGATACAGAGACTCCAAGTGGATATAGTTGTTGCACACATAATAATGCCAAATAATTTTGGTATCAGATCACAATTCCACCCCTTTAGGTGTTTATTTATTTATTTTGAAAACTTGTAAATGTCGTCGATGGTTTGATTGTTTGTTTGGAATAGGGCAAAAATGAATGGAAACACCTCAACAACCTTTTTTTCTAAGGTTTGTGAGGATGACAATCCTCAAGGTTGGTCAATCCAAAAAATTGGAGCAAATTGAAAGCAATTGCTATCTTCTTCAAGGTAATTAATAACAATTGTATTTCAATTGCATTAGTTTAGTCATTGGATGGCTCATGGCCTCGTGGGGCCGGGTTCTTTGACTGCAATTGATTCAAAAGTAAGCCGAAATGGCTTCTCAAAAATCAAAATTAATCTTCACTGGCTAGATTTACATTATTGAATTTCTGTATAAAGGCATATGGTTGAAGCCAAAAAAAATAGCAGTTGCTACTATTATTGAATCTTTTGCAAAATCTAACGCTTGAATTTGACTTCATGATGTTGGTGATAGATAATTGTACAAACATTATGAACCCTAAATTGGGCATCCAAGTAACACATGGCATTCCAAAAACTAGAAGTTGAGATGGTAACCTAGCACACCCCCGCACGCACTAGCCAATGTTTTGGTCCATACAACTAAGATGCACCTTTGCATGTAATTACTTTTGCTCATACAAACTTGTGGGCAACAATATCATGCAAAATCACCATCCAAAAATATCCAGAACACGTTGCAATCTCCATCCAAACCAAAATACAAAAACTAAAGAAACAACTATAAGAAACCCACCTATAAGCTCCCTTTGCAAGCTCTATAATAAAAAACTTTTAGATTTCCAAAGGCTAAATTTTCATTACTCCTACTAGATAGACTCACCACAAAACAATATTTGAATTATTTTTTGCACATTTATCTATGTCCCTTTTGTGGATGTGTACACATCTATAAAGATTTCCACCCATACATATGACAACCAAGGTTGTCTATTATGTCGTGACGGAGGCTTATCCCGGCATAATGTCATGCCGTCACGACACGTATCCGTCACGACATTATGCCGGATTATGCCGGATGCTGTCTTTATCCTGCCGGACTTGAATTTTACCGATTTTTTTGTGTAATTACATTACCCAATTTCGGACACGTAGGATTTACATTGTCCACGTGTGACGACATGTCAGCAAAATAAAGGGAAAGTGGGGAAAATTCTACTAGCGCCCGTCCGCCCCCCCGTCCGCCCCCGTTCCCAATCCCCGTTCCCACCCGTCCGCCCTCGTTCCCAATCCCCGTTCCACCCCGTCCGCTCCCGTACCCAAACCTCGTCCGCTCCCGTACCCAAACCCCGTCCGCTCCCGTACCCAAACCCCGTCCGCTCCCGTTCCCAACCTCCGTCTGCCCACGTCCCCCGCCCCGCTCCCAACCCGTCCGCTCCCCCGTCCGCCCCCCCCGTCCGTTCCCCCCCCCTCCGTCCGCTCCCCCGTCCGCTCCACCGTCCGCCCCCCCCGTCCGCTCCCCCGTCCGCCCCCCCCCCCCCGTCCGCTCCCCCGTCCGCTCCCCCGTCCGCCCCCCCATCCGCTCCCCCGTCCGCCCCCCTGTCCGCTCCCCCCCCCTCCGTCCGCTCCCCCCCCCTCCGTCCGCTCCCCCGTCCGCTCACCCCCCTCCGTCCGCTCCCCCGTCCGCACCCCCGTCCGCTCCCACCCCTTCCGTCCGCTCCCCCGTCCGATTCGAACACTATAAATTGAGGGTGCAAGGTGCCATTTTTGCCTCCACTGACATAGTGTGTCTCAAGTCTTTTGATTCTCCTTTGAGGAGTGAGGATTGAATGCGTGAGACCCGAATGCAGAGTATACTTTGTCCAATCTAGTGTCTGTGAATTAGGGTTGCCCTCGTGGCACTCTTGAACAGGACCTAGTATGCGATCAAAGTGACTTGCTCTAACTTGTTTGTATTTGCAGGTTTTGTTGAAGTCATGCCACGCCGAAACGATGCATGGGATCATTGGTACGAGGATAAGGGGAGGGTTCCCGGTAAATCACAAAGGCAGGTTAAATGTAGGTTTTGCCCGTTCGTCATATCTTACCGAGGAGATAGAATGTTGGCCCACCTTGGTTATAGACCTCATGTAGGGGGTGCTTCTGATGTTTCCACATGTAGGATGGTACCCCCGCATATTAGGGCCTTGTTTGAACATTGCGAAGGCATTGTGCCCTTACATGTAGGCATTGTAAATGAGGACTCTCTGGTGGCAGATATTGTACCTTTGGAGCCTATTATAGCGGGCTCCGTAATTAGTGAAACAGAGCCTTTGCTTATGTCCCAAACCACTCAACATTTTGATGTTGTGATATATGGCACTCCTCCTCGTGAACTACGTCAACTCAACATAACAGAGGGGTTCAATGTGTCAACAAAACAACTCCTCGATAGAGCATGGGCAACGGCTTTTTATGAAGCTAACATTCCTTTCAACATTGTGAGACATCCTGCATTTGTTCATGCTGTGCGTGAAACTGCCCGTCATCGAATGCCAGCCTACACACCACCATCGTACAATGCCATCCGTACGAAGTTGTTAACTGATATAAAGGTTGACCTAGATAGGCAAGTGAAGGAGAAGCTGGGGAATTCCGTTGAAAAATACGGTGTTACAATATGTTGTGATGGATGGGACAACGTGCAAAACCGACCTCTCCTAAACGTTCTTCAATGTGGCACAAAGGGAGACGTTTTCTTGGGTACCATTGACACCACGGGAAATCACAAGGATCATGTCTACGTTGCTGCTCAAATTCAACCATTTGTGGAAAAGGTTGGTCGACATAATGTGGTCCAAGTTTGCACCGACAATGCCCCAGTTATGGCCTCCGCTGCTCGCGACTTGATTCGAGCAAATCCCGATCTATATTTTCAAGGATGTGCTGCACATTGCCTAGATCTCCTCTTAGAAGATTGGGGGAAGGAGGAATGGGTGAAAAAATTGGTAAAAAAATCCCGCCATATTTGTGTATTTGTTAAAAACCATCATGCTTCTCAAGCTATATTCCGGAGGTTGTCACCAAATCTCTCACTCCGCCTACCTGTAGAGACCCGTTTTGCTACGAACTTCATCATGATTGAACGTCTTCTCCAAGTACGCAATGCTTTGGAAAGAATGGTGGTTGATGAGGATTGGATCACTCTAATGCGTGATATGAGGAGGAGATCTGGCACCTCTTACATGAAGGGCTCTGTTGTGCGAAGCTTTATACGGTCTGATGGATTCTGGAACACGTGCGAAAATTTCTTGTATATGGTGATCCCGGTTGTTAAAGCTCTTCGTGTATTTGACGGCAAGGCGCCTACAATGGGAATGGCTTGGAGGGTCATGCATGATTTACAAACCCATATTCGTGGATTCAGTAAACCTCCATTTCGCTTAAGCCCTGAGCTTGCTGCAAATGCTATGGTAACGTTTCAAAATAGATGGAGGTTGATGTTGAATGATCTACACTGGGCTGGAGCGATGTTAAATCCGCTTCTACGTGGTTGGGCCCCACTCCATGAGGATGACAATTCGAGGACAATCCTAAATCGAGTTCTTCGCAGGCTTGCTCAAGATGAGGACACTTATGTCCAAATCCTCCACCAGTACCAAGATTTTCTTGAAAATCGAGGGCCTTTTGCTGATTCTACTGACCCAAGCGTGCATGCCGCACCTCTCCATGAATGGTGGGATGCAATGGGAGGTGGAGCTAAAGCCCTCCAAACAATAGCAAGACGTATCCTTGCACAAGTATGTTCCGCATCCGCATGTGAACGCAATTGGAGCATGTACTCATACGTTCACAACAAGAGTCGCAATCGCTTGAAGCATAGTCGTGCTGAGGACCTCGTCTACATATATACCAATAGTAGGCTCATTCGACATCGGAGGGGCCCAAGACCTGCTCAATGGTACGAATTGAATGAGGTCCATTCTGACGATGACCTTGACGAAGAAGATGACAACGAAGATGACATGGATCCAACTGATAGGGCTGGAAATGATGAAGACAACAATGTTGATGACATCGACTTTGATTTGGATGACCTCGATTCCGAGAATCATGGTTCAGAAGATGAGGATGGCAATGGTAGTGATGGAAACCTTGGGGTGTTTGAGTTTGATGAACCGGATGTCCCCCAACATAACGACGGAATGCATGACGATCATGAGGGGTCTATTGGAAGACCGCATGTTGAAACTCTCCACACTGGAGAAGGGTTTCCATCTGACCATAATGTTGCTATGGGGGCAAGTGAGAATGTGGGAATTGAAGTAGATTCCTTGCAACATCGGAGCGATTCTCTTTCATTTGGTGAAGGCGACAATGTACTACCCGTAAATGAGCCAACGCACGTCCAACATGATCCACTTCTAACCCGAGTACATTCTGAATCCATGGATGCCTCCCTCATATCCAACCATCGTATAGAAGATCCAACGCCCAATGTTCCTGAAATGCCTACAACTCGATTCCGTGCTCTTCAAAGGATTGCATCCACCTCTACGGTGCAATTGCATGCACAAGGTCAACATCGTCCTCTCACTCGAAGTATTGCCAATACTTCTAGATTGGGTGTTTCACGTGCAACTGCGGTGGGTGCTACTTTGGTTGCTATGCACAATGTTTCAAGAAATGTTACTATAGAGGCGCCACGTCGTCCTTCTGTACGACGACATGTTGTTGAGAACATACCAATTGCAATTCCACCCGCGTCTGTTTCACTTCCACACAGTCAATCCAATGGAAGAGGTGGTCTTGGAGTTGGAGGCGGAAGTACAACGGGGGATGCTTTTATAGATGGAAGTAGAGATGAAGTGCACTCAAGTCGTGGTACGGGTGGAGGGCGCCAGAGAACTACGAGAGGTGTCAAACGTACTAGGAAGAGGTATCAGGGACGATCGCTTCCGTTTACTGCTGAAGACTACAATGAAGATGAGGGTAGACCACATCTAGATGAAAATGGCATACATGATGCAGATGGCTCCCGGCCGACCAAGAGGATAATTTTCTTACAACGTGACCGAGAGTTGCATCTTCGAAGCGCGACTCCCCAAACGGATGATGATTTCAGCACAGACGAGTCTGAAGAGGACCCAAGATGTGTCGAAGCAAATGATCCTACAGTACGGATTCGAACGTAATGGTTTTGCACAAATGTGTTCTTTCGGTGCTCCCACGTACTCCCATAATTTATTACTTCCGTCAAAATTGATACAAGTTACAACCTTCGGGCCTTCGGTAAGACATTTAGACCACAAAGCGAACGTTACGTTCGAAGTTGTATCATTTTATTATAGTAATAAAATTATTTATTGCATGTTTTTTAAAATTATTTATTGCATATTTATATAATTATATCTTTATGTGGTATTCAATATTGACTATGTAGTCAATAGTACTTTTGGTTAGACTATCATATGAATTACAAATATTCAAGTGAGTTTTTAAAAGTTTCGAATAACATTAAAACATGTGACATCCATATGCTATCTTTTACACGATCTTAGAAATGACAATTTGTCGATAACTCCTCTTTATATTACATATTCTTTGAACATGAAATATGTTCAATGTGTACAAAGTCTTCCTCCGTTCCTATACAACTTTCTAAACATGCTACAAAAATGCCTAATCCGAATCTGAATCGAGGTCTATTGCAGCTGAAGTAGATCCTCGTCGTGCTCGTGATGATTCCCCGGCTTCCATCATTCGCGTGGTTTCACGGGTGAGATATGGACGACTTCCAAGAGACAGTGGAGTGGCATTACGTGGTCTAGGCCCCCCATTTAGCCATCTCAATACTGCATCATCCGTAATTCTATTCAAGAGTGCTTCAACTGCCTCCAACTGCGTTCTGTGTTTGTGGTACGACTGCTCTAAGTGCGCTTCAAAATGGGAATCCCGTTCCATGGGCATCTCATGTGCATCTTCTTCCAACTCATGCTCCGATATTGATAGTTCACCACTTGCATTGTAAAAAAGAGGTTGAATGCCTCTCCGTAATTGCATGGTTGTCGCATCCCAATGCCAACCAAAAGTTTGGTACAAAAATCTTTTCATGCCATGGTTTGGGGGTTTGTTGGGAAACAACTCGTCTGCAACATACAAAATTTGACGTGGATTTTGTGTCCATTCGCCATCTTTGTTATCGTTCCAAAGTTCAACCGTTGCACGATTGAATAACCAATTCCACTCAACAGAAGTCCCATCAAACTCGCAAAGGTTGAAGGGATAGTCCGTTGGCCTTACCACCCAGTCCTTAGGCATGTAATCCCGAAGGCCAAATTGGAGGTACAAACGAGGGTGGAAGGGTGATCTGCAATGGGGACATTGCCGTCTCCTGATCATTGTCACTATCAGACATTGTGGATGGAATTGGCCCCCACACGATCCAACTTGAAAGCATCCCTCTGGGCCAAATGGACTGCCGCAAATCCCACACACGGATCCGTCGAAGACCATTGGATGTGGACCCGGCCATAACAACTCACCCCTCATGCTGTATGGATATTCATGCACTTGGGTCACATCCCAATGGTGATCGGAGTCGATCAGTTGCCGCCAATCCAAGCTCCCGTTAGGCAATTTCAAGTCATCCTCATCATCCCACCTACTAGGGTACATATATTCTTGATCTGGCCATGACGTGAGCATCAAGTTCCGCAATCTATGATTGCGGTTCCATTCTCGCTGGATGCTCTCAAATTCAGCTTCATATTGACGAGCCTTGGCCATAGAAAGCAATGTCCCTGTCCTCATATTGGTTCGCTCCACGATCGCATCCGATAGAAATTTCCTCAACCTTGCATTCTGCTCCTCCAGTGTGCCAATCTTGGATTCGTGATCGACAACCACTTCATTGACCACTTGAAGTTGTTGTTGCATGTCCACCACCTCCTTTTGCAAAGCCTCCATCTTTCCTTGCATTACTTCATTCCTCGTACATACGTCCGCTGCTTGTGACTTTGCAATCATGGCCTCCTGTAAAGTTGTATCCCTCTCTGCTTCCAAAGACTGGATGTTAATTGGTGTACTACTTGAACTGCCAGCCTCCCCCATCGTAAGTGTTGCAAGTCGATTTTCCAACTCGAGAATCCTTGCTTTATACTCACGAATTTCCTCGGCATGTTGCTGGCGCAATGCCTCCATTCTGCTCTCCATCATGTCCGCACCAAGTTGACCAGGGTTTACCTCGTTTAGGGCCTCGTTAACCACCTGGTTAACCAGTTCGTTAATCACATCGATATTTACCTCCATACCCTCCTCATCCATATGCTCAAACGCCTCCTCGATGGCCATCTCCACGTCATTGGCTGGTCGTTTGCGAGTACGTGGTTTTTTTGGTTCCCGACCTTCTGGAATTGGTGCCCCAGGCTCATCCACTAGTTTAGGATTCTTCCTGAACCACTCCGGAACGGGAGTGTATGGAATATCCGGAACTGTGCATTTAGTGAATGCAATTCCAATACCCCCAAATTTTTGATCATGCAGAGCACCCAAACTTGACCAATCCACCCTAACTCGCAACACGTGCTCTGCATACATCATACACGCCACCGACTTTGGAATTGCACTCTTGGGCCATCTATCCAAATTGGAGATACTTCTAAGTATCGTTAGGAATCTCCATTTTGCCTCCACGTCTTCAAGCTGCGTATAGCTCGCATTGACGGCCTTGCAATGTCGCTCGTGACAATGTCTTGGCCACAATCGATCAAAGTGAGGGAAGCCCACGTACTGCATTGCAGTCTTCGCTGACCACGGTTGTGGTACATTCTCCCAACCTACCCTGGCTTTTTGGGAGGGATCATCGTAAACATTCCACTCCAAATCAGCGGCCTTGCATCCATGTCCTCTGGAACACCCAGAACTAGATCCTCCACTTGCACTTGCCATGTCTCTAGTTCCTCCACTTGCCATGTCTGAAAATTGGAGTTTCTAATTCTAATTCCACCCAAATTGGAGTTTCTAATTCTAATCTAGAACTCTACTTTTTAAAATACTAATTGCACTTCATAATAGTGCTACAAAATATCCAAGCATACACTTCAAAATAGTGTTGCTGTGGAATTAGTTCAAAAATGTCCCTAAAAATTAAAGTTCAACTATTCGGCACACCCTTCGAGCACCCCGTTACCGGCGCTCACGCAGAGGCCAGTTGACTGGGCGCGTCACAAGGAATATGCCAAATAACGGCCACGTGGATCTGCCAAAACCTGCCACAACCTGCCAAAAGTAGTGTAAAAGGATCCCAAAAAAAGGATCCTTAACTCCTCCGAGAGCCCCGCTACCCCGCACTCTGTGTTAGAGGAGGGTTGTCTGGGCGCCCAGAAGGAGTGGAGTAAGGTATGTAAGTGGTCCCCTCCACTTATATACCCCCGTCCGCCCCTCCATCCGCTCCCGCGTCCCCACCCGTTCGCACCCGTTCGCACCCGTTCGCACCCGTTCGCACCCGTTCGCATCCGTCCGCACCCGTTCCCGCCCGTCCGCCCCAGAGTCCCCCCCCGTCCGCACCCAGCGTTCCCCCCCGTCCGCACCCGTTCCCTCCCGTCCGCCCCCAGCGTTCCCCCCCCCGTCCGCTCCCACGCTCCCTTCCGTCCGCTCCTCTCCATACGCTCCAGCGTTCCCATCCCGTCCGCTCCAGCGTTCCCATCCCGTCCGCTCCTCGTTCCCATCCCGTCCGCTCCTCGTTCCCACCCGTCCGCTCCTCGTTCCCACCCGACCGTTCCTCGTTCACATCCCGTCCGCTCCTCGTTCCCACCCATCCGCTCCTTGTTCCCCACCCGTCCGCCCCGCGTTCCCTCCCGTCCGCGCCACCGTTCCCCTGCCGTCCGCTCCGCGTTCCCCTGCCGTCCGCTCCGCGTTCCCCTTCCGTCCGCTCCACGTTCCCCTGCCGTCCGCTCTGCGTTCCCTACGTCCGCTCCGCGTTCCCCTGCCGTCAGTTCCACCCGTCCGCCCCCTGTTCCCCTCCCGTCCGCTCCATGTTCGCGGACGGGAGGGAACGCGGGGCGGACGGGTGGGGAACGCTGAGCGGACGGGTGGGAACGAGGAGCGGACGGTGGGGAACGAGGAGCGGACGGAGGGAACGCGGGGCGGACGGGTGGGGAACGCTGAGCGGACGGATGGGAACGAGGAGCGGACGGTGGGGAACGAGGCGCGGACGGAGGGAACGTGGCGCGGACGGGAGGGGAACGGGGCGGACGGGTGGGGAACGTGGACCGGACGGGGGGGAACGGATGAAAGATGGAACGATTAGCGGACGGGTGGGGAACGCGGAGCGGACGGGAGGGAACGGGGCGGCAGGGGAACAGCGTAGAATTGCGACCACATATGAATTGGACTTCATATGAATTTTTTAGAGCCAAAAAACGGACACTATAGTCACCATCTATAAATGTTAACCCTTGGGAGTGGATCAAAGTGCGATTGAGCGGCCCAACTTTGTTGAGAGTCCAAAGAAATGAACCCTAAATAGCCAATAAAATATAGTAAGGGTAGCCTTAGTTGGGCATAGTGTGAAGCCTCCAAAGGCCAAGCCCAAAAGTCCCAACTCAAAGGAGCATGCCACTTTATTACTTGCTCAAAATAACCCCTCCAATCTAACGGCCAAGATCTTGTCAATGATTGATTATTATAATGAAAAAAATGTAGGCATCGAAAAAAAAAGCAGGTGGGTTCGTTGGAAAGCTAGGAACCTAAACCCTCAAACCATGTATGGAAACACTTCTACATGAGTGTGAGAACAAATCAATGGCACATATGTGGTAGTAATTTGGAATGACGTAGGGTTTAGGGTTTAGGGGTTTAGGGTTTAAGGTTTATGAACCACTAAGGTTGAAGCACAAATTAATGATTTATTGAAGGAAAGTGCATTCGGATGGGTGACATCGGTTATGAAACCATATGAACCACTAAGGTTGAAGCACAAATTAATGATTTATTGAAGGAAAGTGCATTTGGATGGGTGACATCGGTTATGAAACCATATGAACCACTAAGGTTGAAGCACAAATTAATGATTTATTGAAGGAAAGTGCATTCGGATGGGTGACATCGGTTATGAAACCATATGAACCACTAAGGTTGAAGCACAAATTAATGATTTATTGAAGGAAAGTGCATTCGGATTGGTGACATCGGTTATGAAACCATATGAACCACTAAGGTTGAAGCACAAATTAATGATTTATTGAAGGAAAGTGCATTCGGATGGGTGACATCGGTTATGAAACCATATGAACCACTAAGGTTGAAGCACAAATTAATGATTTATTGAAGGAAAGTGCATTCGGATGGGTGACATCGGTTATGAAACCATATGAACCACTAAGGTTGAAGCACAAATTAATGATTTATTGAAGGAAAATGCATTTGGATGGGTGACATCGGTTATGAAACCATATGAACCACTAAGGTTGAAGCACAAATTAATGATTTATTGAAGAAAAGTGCATTCGGATGGGTGACATCGGTTATGAAACCATATGAACCACTAAGGTTGAAGCACAAATTAATGATTTATTGAAGAAAAGTGCATTCGGATGGGTGACATCGGTTATGAAACCATATGAACCACTAAGGTTGAAGCACAAATTAATGATTTATTGAAGGAAAGTGCATTCGGATGGGTGACATCGGTTATGAAACCATATGAACCACTAAGGTTGAAGCACAAATTAATGATTTATTGAAGGAAAGTGCATTTGGATGGGTGACATCGGTTATGAAACCATATGAACCACTAAGGTTGAAGCACAAATTAATGATTTATTGAAGAAAAGTGCATTCGGATGGGTGACATCGGTTATGAAACCATATGAACCACTAAGGTTGAAGCACAAATTAATGATTTATTGAAGAAAAGTGCATTCGGATGGGTGACATCGGTTATGAAACCATATGAACCACTAAGGTTGAAGCACAAATTAATGATTTATTGAAGGAAAGTGCATTCGGATGGGTGACATCGGTTATGAAACCATATGAACCACTATGATTGAAGCACAAATTGGTGATTTGTTGAATGAGTGGATAACTAATCAAATATGGAAAGTTCAAAGAGGTATCAAAGAGGTTTCCAATGCGGATGTCGGAAGATTTTTTCAAAAGTGTACATTTTTAACCTAACCAACTTTATTTTTATTCCGATTGCGTTGACTTTATCTTACTAACGAGAATTGGATCCTCTACATATTGGATTACATCAATTATTGGTCATGGTCATCAAGTCCTTAGAGGTCAATATATAAGTAGATCATTGAGACTCATACATATAACGAAGGTAGAGTATCATGGATAGGATGGGAAAGGGGAGAGTCATGTTTGAGGGTGTAGAATGCGATGAGGAGATACACAATTTAGACGATCCCCATATTCCATTCAATGCAACACCCGAGCGTGAGAGAGATGAGAGAAGTGCTAGGGATCGATTTCGTGATGAGTATGTCATGACTCCCTTCTCACAATCTACACAAGCTTGGAGGATGAGGGCGGCGGAGGAACAACGACGATATGCAGACAACTTTGAGATCGATGCGGTGGAGAAGGACCACACACAATGCGTGGGTGGAGATCTAAATGATCTAATTGATTTGTGTGCGGATATTTTGGAGAAGCCCGGGGATGTGGATGTGGATGTGGATGTGGAGGAGACTTCAATCGACATTGAAATAGTCAAGGTAGCGGGGGAATCTTCAAAGACTATGTCTATTCGTAAGAAGAGGAGAGGATTGTCGCCTCATCGGCTACCATTGAAGGAACGGATGAAAGACCGAACGATTAGCTATTTTGATTTACTTCAGCCGAATCCTCTTCCAAAAATGGAGCCTCGCCGGAAGCCAGGAGCATCTACGAGGTTGGGATGACGGAATGAAGTGGAATATTATAGTTTGCATGGTTTGTTCATGTATATGATTAATAAAGGGCATTTGTAATGTTGTCGCAATAATAAAGTTATGACTTGTATAATATGTTGTACCACTTCTATGATTTATTTATTTATTTTTAATTCACCAACCGAATAGTTTCTGTTGAGATAAACAAGCACAAAGCAATATGAAACTATGCATCCACTTCTCAGTTCCAAGAGAAATTTTTTTAACCACTTTACGTTCACCCTTAGTTGATTATTGCTATTTTAGTGTACTTTATTATGTGGATGGGGGGACTATTATGTAGAGGACTTTTATTGCATATTCTTGTAGAGGACTTCATTACCTATCCATGGATACCAAGAACTCATTTTTTGGACTTCATATGAATTTTTGAGAGCCAAAAAACCGAGACTATGTCCAAACTTCCAAAAAAAAGTGATTGTGAATTATATAAATATAAATATAAGCAATTGTGAAGTATGTGTGCAATATGTGTGGAGTACAAGAAAGAACATTTAGAGATGTTTAGGATCACGTGTACAACCGATATAACTATTGCAACATTGTGCTCAACTTTAGTTAACTAGATATAACTATAGTTGACTACATTTTGTGGCATACCAAAATTAGAATAAATATAGGTAATTGCATTTTGGCAAGACATATCACGAACAACTATAGTTAACTTGAACTTAGCACATGGATGTGATAACAACGATGTGAAAGAATGATGTGGCCTCACGAGAGGCGAGAACCTTGGTTAGTCTCCCATAGACTTCTTCTCGATTATGAAGCAAAAATCCTCATGGAGTATGAACATTGCACTAAGATCCATAAATCTCATACAATATACAAGTTGTGTATGAAAAAATGATGGCTTTATTTACATCTCCAACGGTTACAAAATTGGTATGATCCAAAATTGCTGCAAAGAAAACAAAAAAAACTATTTTGCAGTGTCACGGAAGCACATTGTCGGGTTAACCATGTTGTATGGAGGCGACTTCAACATGTTCACTACGTGTGTGATGGTTGACCTTTCCGCTGGATTGGGCTTCGTCAATGCATCCAATGCTATCTCAAACCGCATCTTCAAGCCATTTGGATCACTGTTTAGCTGAAACAACGAGGAAGTCGAATCCCTGGCATAAATCTTCTTTGCCAAAGCACCCACTGAGAAGGACTCCGAGAGAAACGTGTGCCTATGTTTCCGAGCCATCCTCACCGGAGAGGTAGATGTTCCACGCTGCCCTCGTACATGGAATAATTCTGGACCAGCACAGTTGTATTTTATGCGGTGCTTGTTCATCTCATCCACTGATTCTTTTCCATAGTTGGAGGGTGCGTCTTCATCTCCCCATGATGCCATCCCCCAATCACACACACCAATGAAAACCGTGTTCTCACGGTCTTGTGGGAAATGCAGCATGACATTGTTGGGATTAAGGTCATTGTGCAACACGTCATGCTTGTGCACTACATCCACAATGCATATTAGAGCCCATGCCAAATAAGCTCGATGCCTTCGATATACAACCAACCGTTTCCGTGCTTCAAAGTCTGCCCCAGGCATTTGAAGGATTGTGCGCTCGTGGGTTTCCGGAACTTGGTGGTCATAGACCCTCATGTTCTTCAAGGAGCCTCCATTCCACCACATCGAATAGGATTCGTATGTTTTCGGGTGGAGGTATTGTAGCTTGATTATCCCAGGATGATCTACTGGGCATGCCAATGCTTCAACCGAACGCTCCTTTCGGTTCTCCAGACTATTCGTGGCCTTCATGGTCTTCCCAGCCCACTCTATCCAGTTAGGGATGAATGATGCTCCATGAATTGTGACTCTCCGCACCACTCCGAAGGTCCTTTGGAAGATTTCCTTATCCAAGGGTTTGATCTCCACATTCCTAGGCAACCATATGACACCTTGCCGGCCCTGAGTGGCAATGTTGTCTGCCAGCTGCCTGTCAATAAAAACGGGAAGGTTGCGGGCGGATGTGCCTTTTGCTGCTATTACGCCTCTTTTCCAATTCTCTAGCTTAATGTACAGCTCGGACCTCCTCCCACCACTACTTCCCTCTCCAGGATGCATAGCCTCATATGACATCGTTGGATTGTAGATTGCTTCCACAGCTTGTTTTTCAATCCATGTGTTCCAATCGCTCATGCCCCTAGCTTCCTCAAACTCCGGTCCAGACGTGGCTTCCGTGAGAATAAGCATCAACTCGTTCCTCGCCAACTCTAAACCCTTTGTACCATCATTGAGGTATTTTTTCTCCAAATAAACCATGCTGTTACTTCTAAACCAATCCAACAACACGATCCTGCAATGATTTCGAGCCTCATCGGTCCGCGGGTCGCGTTTGCCTCTATGTTTCCTTTTCTTTGATTGCGAACCCGATGCCGCGGACCCGTCCTCCGTCCCTTCCGAAACTGCTGGGCGTTTTAATCCCCGTCTTTCAGTCTGCTCCGAACCCTGAGGTACATCACGTGCAGGGCTCTCCGGTCTTGATGTCCGCCGTGTCGGAGATTGTGGTGGCACGTTCTCCGAACGAGCCGGTGCATGTATTTTTGTGGAACTGCTTGAGCTTGGTCCCCTTCCAGTTCTCCCTCTATGTCCACTGTTTCCCCGACTCCCACGTGTTCCACGGCTTCCCCGTGTTTGGTTGCCTCCCGAATGACCAACAGCCAAGAACTCTTCGTCAAACTGAAAGGGATCTGGACGTGGTGGACGTGCTGCAGTACTTCCACTTCCAGGATCGCTTCCCGTACCCTCGGCAGTATTCGCCGATGCATTGCCTACGAGCCAAACACGGTGCACCCTCAAATCCTCGTTCTCGTAAGGAACAATGCCCTCCCCCTCCATCGTGATAAAAATCACGTGAGTGAGTGAATCTGAAAATGAGTCGTGATAAAAATCACGTGAATAAGTGAGTGTGAAAATCTCTCGTGATAAAAATCACGGGAGCGAGTGAATCTGAAAAAAAAATTGCGAGGGTTCCCCCACAATTTGCCCTGCCCTCCCAAACCCCTTGAGACCCGCGCGGTGATGCTGTCCTTTGGGACGCAACAAGGTCTCGGGTCCCTATGTGGTGGGAGGAGAGGAAAGTGGTAGGAACTAAAGCCTCACGGCTTTATATAGGCAACGAGGAGCCCAATCATTATGGGATCCCGGTCGGAATTAGGGTTTAGGGTACGAAAACGACGTATGGGGAACGTGGGAACTAGGGGCGGACGGGCGGGAACTAGGGGGCAGACGGAGGGAACGTGGGGGCGGACGGAGGGAACGAGGAGCAGACGGGTGGGGAACGCGATAGGGAACGAAGCGCGGACGGGAGGGGAACGGGCGGACGGAGGGAACGGGGCGGACGGAGGGAACGTGGAGCGGACGTGAAGGGAACTCGATAGGGAACGCGGGCGGACGGAAGGGATCGGAAAGCGGACGGGAGGGAACGCAGAGCGGACGTAGGGGAACTTCGAGCGGACGGAGGGAACGCGGGGCGGACGGGGGGAACGCGGGGCGGACGGGGGGAACGCGGGGCGGACGGGGGGAACGCGGGGCGGACGGGGGGAACGCGGGGCGGATGGGGGGAACGCGGGGCGGACGGGAGGGAACGGGTGCGGACAGGATGGGAACGGGGTACGGACGACGGGGAACGTGTGGCGGACGGAGGGAACGTGGAGCGGACGTGAGGGAACGCGTGCGGACGGGAGAGGAACGTGGGGCGGACGGGAGGGAACGAGGAGCGGACGGTGGGGAACGTGTGTCGGACGGAGGGTAGCGGACGGGAGGGAACACGGGGCGGATGGGTGGGACGGGTGGGACGCCCCACCCCCCCCCCCTCTCCCGTCCGCTCCACCCCCGTCCGTCCGCCCCACCCCCCCCTCCCCCGTCCGCTCCACCCCCCCGTCCGTCCGCTCCACCCCCGTCCGTCCGCCCCACCCCCCCCCCTCTCCCGTCCGCTCCACCCCCCTCCCCCGTCCGCTCCATCCCCCTCCTCCATCCGCCCCTCCCCTCCTCCGTCCGCCCCTCCCCTCCTCCGTCCGCCCCACCCCCCCCCCCTCTGCCGTCCGCTCCACCCCCGTCCGTCCGCCCCACCCCCCCTCCCCCGTCCGCTCCACACCCCCGTCCGTCCGCTCCACCCCCATCCACCGTCCGCACCACCCCCCCGTCCGTCCGCTCCACCCCCCTTCCCCGTCCGCACCACCCCCCTTCCCCGTCCGCCTCCGTCCGCCCCACACCCTCCTTAGTAATATTTTATTACTTTGATTTTAACACAATGATAAACACAATGGCAAAATGGTCTACGTGGCAGGGGAAATATGCACATCCACGTCGACGTTTTCTGCCACATAGGACGCCACCTTGGCAAGAAGGTAAGTATTTTACCCACCCTAGTCGGCTCCCCCTATGTTGACCCTACGTGGACCCTATTGTGTCGTGACGGAGGGGTCCGTCACGACACGACACGTCGTGACGGCACGACACCGTCACAACGGCGGGATAGACAACCCTGAGAAAACCACAAGTTCCTTACATCAGATTCAACAGTATCTTACTCAAGCAATCTAATACTCTTATATATATGAATCTTAGTACACATTCCTTAAGAATGAGAGAGAGAGAGAGACAACTCTCTCCTTAAGTACTTTCTCCTCATCTCTTTAAATCCATACTAACCACTCACTGGGACTACCCTATCCACTACTCTTCTACTCCTTATCTACAACTACGGCACAATCTTATCCCTAATTGCTATTTCTGATACTACTACCAAAAGTAAATTAAAAGCCACTTTAACATGATATTGCTAAAAATTACTGTCTACTAACCTTCTTTAACATTGCCCCCCTTCTAATCTAAATTCCGCCCTCGGAATTTCTAAGTCTTACTACCGGTTACCTAATGCCTATGCTGGAAAGACCGGCTTGGAAGCGCTCCTGAAGACTCGGCAGCCCTCTCATTGTCCGGGAATTGTCGATGTGCCCTGATCTACGGTTGATACCACAGTGGGTCCCCTGCCATAGTGGGATGGTGACCCATGTCGAGGTCTCGGCGTCCCTGATCGTGATCGTGACGTCCTATCACCCACCGGAGGTCGAATTGCTGGGTCTTCTTCCGGATCGAGTGAATTGTCTTCTTCCGTGGCTGCTACCGGACTTGATTGCCGCTCTTGACTTCTACCTTGAGAAGGTGGTCTCGGGCGTCGGGGCTGGCTGGGGCTCCGAGTTTCTGTTGGTCGAGGAGGAGGAGATTTTGTCTTGCTCCGACTGCGACGGTCTGCTCTAGAAGAACGAGGAGAGCTCCTCGGTTGACTTCGACTTCTGCTTCGAGGTCGAACCGGTGGTGAGGAAGGTGTGGGATTAGTTGGGGCGGTTGGTGCGGAATTCGATGGACCAGCTCCGTCACCTGTTTCTTCGTCATCTGATTCTTCCTGGTCGGAAAGAGGTGCTTTAGGCATTTCAAACCCCGGAAATGCTAAGCGGTACTCTCTTAGCTGACGAACATACTCCGTTTCATCCCTTTTAAAGGAATCAAAAAGCTCCCGGTAGATTTCAGTGTAACTATCTTCAATCTCCCGAGCTTTCTTCTTCCTTTCCCCACTCATTTCTACCGCTAATTGCCTGGCCAACAAAGTAGTATAATTCTGAACTACTTCGTGGAATTCCTCTAAGCGGTTTTTGCACAATACCCTCACGCTCTCAAGTTCCTCTAACTGCCTAATCCTATTCCGCAGACAGTCGATCTCCCTTTGCATCTCGAGCTGGGTCTGCCCTTCCGCTGGCGATTTCGAACGTCGCCTCGCGCTTGCTCGTAATTCTTCCTCCAGCTCCGCGATACGCGTTCGAAATCCATCTGTATTGCCCACCGCTTCCGCTAATGCAGCTTCACTCTCCGTCAATCGAGTGTTCAGCAGTTGAATTGCCCGTTGCTGGTTATGATTGGCGGTTTCGAGGTTGCCTAATTGAGCCTCCCGAGTTGCAGCTTGCTGATTCGCCGCCTGCAACGCTGTTTGGAGACTTTCTGTTTGCGACCTCCAATAATCCTTCTCCCTTTCCACCGCCAACCTTGTTGCTTCTGCAAGGTCTGCATCCCTGTTTAATGCAGCCATTTGCCCTACCAGCGTCCTCTTCTCCGCTTCTCGTGCATTGATGACCCTTTTGAGTTGCTCTTCGGATCCTCGAGTTTGTTCCAGCAACCTTTCTCGATGGGCCAATTGTTGCTGCAGCTTCACGACCTCCTTACTCATCCTTGCCATATTCCGATCCGCCCTTTTCTTGATATCTTGGCAGGCATTGTCGATTGCTTCCTTCTGATCGTTGCGAAAATGATCCCGAGCTTCTTCGGCCGACATTCTTAGGGCTGTCTCCAATTCCAGCTTCTCCCTAAGTTCCCTTGTGGCCGTGCTCACATTTTGGACCACCTTCTGATACTGGTTTAACGACCCTAAGACTTTGTCCAATTGTTCTAGGGCTGCTTCCGGTATCAACTCGCTTGGCGGCTCCAAATGGAATGCTTCTCTATTCGATCCCGGTGATTCGAATAGCGGTTTCCTCGTCCCCGAAGGTGGTGTCTTGTGAACCACCATCTGCTTCCCCTTCCCCGGGCTTTCCTTCACCGGAGTGGTTGAGGGTGGCATCTGCGCGATGGGAACGGGGCTTGCTTTCTTTTTTTTCCTCTGTCCCCTCGAACTCTCGCCTTCGGTTGTCTTCCTCTTCCCCCGTAATGCTATCCTGGCAGCTTCTCTCCTTCTTTGCTTCTCACCTTCCGATTCCTCCTCCGTTTCTTCATCATCGTCTGCCGGTCCTTCCGTGGCCTGGATGGCTCTCGAACTCTGCCCTGGTCCACTGATTGACAAGGGTGGTGTTGAAATGGTAACCGGAAACCATTTCCGCAGGAGCACATCAATCACCTGGGCGGCCACCAACACGGGTTGTCATGTTTCCGCTCTGGTCCTAACTCTTACCGGTGTGCACAACCTTTCTAATTCCTTCACTAAATTACGGTAGAGAATCGCCGCCCAATTGAATTCCCTACCCATCCCTTCTGCTAAACGTACGCACTTCACTAAATTATGAGCTGCATATGTGAGCTTCTTCTTGAATACTATCTGTGAGCCCAAATTGATGTCCACATGTGTTGTTAACACTTGTAAAACATTACAAGTAGTGTTTTGTTGATTTATGATTATTCACAAAAATATAAAAAGAGTGAAGCTTGAAGAAAGCTAAGTTCGAAGCATTAGGCTTGTGTGGAGTGGATTTAAGTAGTATGAGGACATACCTTGGTAAAGTGTGGTAGGTAGAAAGCCAAGGTTAGTTAAATGTTTGAATTAGGATCTTTGTTGATCATTTGAGGGAGGAAGGCTTAGGAGATTAGATGAGAGCCTACAAAATAGGAGGAAATTTCGAAGGCTTATCGAGAGCCTTGTGAATGGGATGAGTCCCTACTAAGAAGGAGAAGGTTAAGGGGTTGTGATTGGAGGCTCTAATCCTCTCACCCTATCCTTACCTCATGCCCTCTCTCCCTCTCAACTCACTATATAATCCCTCATTCTTCCCTCACTCATCCTCTCTTTCCTTCGTGCTCCTTAAGCACCCCACGGGTTATAAGTGTGGGTGTATGGGAAGCAAGATAGGAGCACATGTGTGTGCTTAGTTCTTAGGAGAAGAGCCAAGGCTATTTAGCCTTGAAGAGGGATTGACCTCTTGTTAGAAGTAGATTGGGTTTAAGGAATTTAGAGTTTGATTGTAAACTTCAACTTGTTGCATTGAGATTCATATTGAAGTGAGAGAGTTCAAACTTGTTTAAACTTGTGGCATTTAGAGTGACTAGATTGTACTAGGTGCATTACTTGTAGTGTTTTATTAGTTATGAACTTGAGCAGAACTTTATAGTGAGAGATTTGTCAATTATGGATGATCAAAGTGTTCAATGGGTATGAAAATTTGAGGGATTGTTTATTATAAAGTATGGGAGTTGTGGTAAAAATTTGAGAGCTTCAATCATTGGGATGAAATAGTTATTAAAAGTTGAAGGAGAGGGTGTCTAGGAACAAAGCAGCAAGGTTTGAAAATATGTATCTCTTGGAGGGTTATAGATATGGATATCAAAATTTGACACTACCTTCTGAACTTATATATCTATTTTGTGTCAAAATTTTAGATTGATTGGACGTAGGAGTTGGAAGTTATTAGAGTTTTAATGATCGGATGCTTTATCACAACATTCATACTAAGTAGTTAGAGTTAGAATTTCATGCATAACTTTTGCATATGAACTCTGTTTGTGCCAAAATTTGGTGTGGAGATTTTTGATAAGGTACTTAACAAGTGTACCAAATTTCACTTGAAGAACATAAGTTGGGTGGGAGTTATACTATTCTAAAGTTTAGTAGGAAGACATTGATAGAGATTTACATCAAAAAGAACTTAGAGAAGGAAGGGCAAGGATAAGTATATAAGTATTTTTTAATACTTGTATTTAAAGCCTATGTGCTCATGGAATCCACAAGCGAAGTGTCATGTACCAATACGGAATCAACCACGATGACATGTGATAGCACGGAATCAATAAGCGAGAACTCATGTAGTAGTGTGGAGTCGACGGCAAGGACTCGATTCACAAGAGGGATATCTTTGAAGGCATGCGTGGCCAAAGCGGCCGGGTGGACATTAGAAAAGGCTAAGGATATAACCTTGCCCGACATTAAGGAATGTAAAACTACATAGTGTGGTGTTAATCAAGTTGTGCATATTCCAAGGGTAGATTGGAATTATATATTGGGTTACAAAGAGAGAAGTCTCTATATGTCATTATAAACTTTTCCACTCGGGCTAGGACGAAATCGAAGGGTGGAGGATTTTTGGTAACAGTGGCAGAAATACACAAAACAAGTTGTGTATATCTACAACCTAAGACATCTTCTTATACGTAGAGACATGTACCCTAATAAAATAATTAAAAAAAAATAACGCCCATAGCCAAGTACTGGCGTGAATATGAGCCCGTTAACCCAATGTTGATCACGGATGTTCATGATGCAGCATGGGGTGTTATGCCTCTTATGAGGTGGGCTCTTTTGGTGTACAACTTGTTCCATATCATTAAGGTGGTGAGACAGGTTTTTGTTTGTTTTCGAGTTTTTTTTGTTTAGGATGAGGTATGTGAGATATTTGACGACGTTCTGGTGAATATTTTTCATAAGAGTTTTGATGGTTGACTTCGGGATTTTGAGGTTGGTGAGTTTGTTAATAAAGTGTTCATGTATGGCACCTCTCACACCTGCTGTGATGGTAATGAGGGGGTTGGTTTTCCAGCCATTGTTTTGTATGGCACTGATAAGGAAATCATATTTAATGTGTTTATGTGTGAGGGCTTGGTCCGGGTATCTGTCATGGCAATATGTGAATTCAATGCGCTGGGTTGTGATTATGGGGGATGGTGATATTGGTGTTTGTGTGTGGTTTGGGGCTCCAATTAGACTTAATATGTTTGGTCTAAGTTTGGCGAGGTAGTAGCATGTTGTTTGTGGGCATGTACATTTAAGGAGCCATTCTAGGGTTGTTTGTTTGGGTTGTTTGTTGTTGAAGTTACCTGCATTAGTTAGTGTGAGGAATTGGGTGTTTTTGTTTGCTTGTAGGGTTTGGATAATGAAGTGTAATGTTTTGTTGTGTCGTGCAATTCTCAGGCCTTTTAAGTATGGGTGTTCACATGTTGATAGGAGATGGGGCCACGTGTCCCTATTGTTAACGTGGCATAATGTGCAGTTGGGGTTTTTATGTGTGAAGGGCTAGAATATGGTTTTCCGATGGTTACCCATGTATTGTGCATATCGGAATTTGAGCAATTGGGTGATTTGGGCATCTGTCACATTTTTACTCTTCCAGAAGTGGTTGGATAGTTTTTGGTGTATTTGGGTATTTGATAACCATTTGTCTACGTATGGGGATTTAGTTTTGGCAGTTGCCGACTCGCGGTTGTGGTGTTCTTTTGTTATAAATGTATGTAAATTGCGGATGGCTCCATTGTGGGTGGTTGTGGGGCAGTTTGCTAGCTAATAAGGGGTGGGATGTGCCGTGTGTATGTATGGGGTGTTGGTTGGTTTTTCTTTAAGTGTTCCTTCGTTGGCTAGTATATCGGCTATTTGGTTACCTGTAATATCCGAGTGTGCGCATACTTTGTGTATGTGTATGGTATGTGGAGTCCAGTATATCTAGGGTATTATTGTTGCTATTAATAGATTTCCGGGTGGTGGAGTTGTGATGTCGGGTGTTGAATGTGGTTGTTGATCAGGAATATGCTATTTAGGTTGTTTGTGAATATATGTGTGTTGAGTTGTGTGGGTTGTATGGATTTTATGGCGATTAATATTGCATTGAGCTCAACCCGTAGGATATTTTGATAACCAGGGAGTCGCTCTGCTATTCAGGTATTGTTGTTGGGGCTGTATATTCCTAAGCTTGTTGTATTGCCTTCTATATTTCTGTCAGAGTTGTTGGTGGGGGGGATGAAGGAGCCATTTGTGTAGATGCATTGTTGTGGGTGATATCTAAGGGGGTGAATGTGGTTGTATTTTTTTGGTAGGTGTATCTTAGGGGTATTTATCGGGGTTGGGGCGGTTGTTTTGGGGGCATCTTTCTAGGCTTTGGAGATTTTTACGTGATAGTTTGTGGGTGTGGGTTTAATGGGGTATATGTCTACGTGTGTATTGAATGTGGTTTTAAGGAGGTTTTGTAATTATGGTGGGGTTTGTAAATTCACTGTTGCGTTGGCTTGGCTTGGTTATGTAAACATATTATTGAGGTCAGGTTTGGTTCTACATGTTGGTAATATTTGGGCCATTCTGGCGTGGGATTGTGGCGTATGGTGTGGGGTGGGATGGTTGCTATTACATGGATGTCTTCATGTGGTTAATTATGAGGATGGTGATTATGTGTGTTTTTTCTTTGGCTGCCATATGAGTCCAATGGATGGCTTCTAGGGACATGTCGTGGTTTGTGGGATATGCTAGGCCTATTCCTTTCCATCTAGTGGCTTTTGCATGTCCCATGGCACCAAATATTATGTCGCGGGTGTGGGGTGAGTTGTATTGCGTTAGTTGCATGGGGCAGGTGAATGGGGAGGAGTAGTATGAGTGTGTGATTTTCAAGGATTGTATGAATAGTTTGGTGATTTTTGAGTGTAATGTGTGGTGGTTATTGTTGGTTTGAATGGTTTTTGGTTTTTTCTTAGGTAGTATGGTTATGTATCTTTGTATGAACCATAGTATTTCAGTTTCGAAGTTTTGTGGTGGGAGTTGTAGGAAATTAGTTAGGTGTTGGAGGTTGTTGTGGGAGTATTGGTTCCATAACCAATGGAATCTTTCCGTAGTGATGGTGGTCATGTAGTTTCTCGTTTGGTCGTATACGTGGGATTCGGAGTCTTGTATTTGTATGGTTGGTTTGTCAATGAGAATGTCTTTGTCTGGGTTGCGCTTTTGTGTGGATATCCCAAGGTTGATAAATTTTAATGGTGGGTGTATGAATTTGTTGTCCTTTGTTTGTATGTGCTTGAGGTATTTATCATAGGCTTGGGTGGTTTTTTGTTTTAGGGCTTTCATATGATATTGTGTTATGATGAGTAGGTTGTGGTCTAGTAGTATGTTCTCGGGATTTACAAGGTCTTCTTCTTTGTGCCATTATTGTGTGGGTCCTTGTGGAGTTTGCCATTGGCATAGGTATGTTTTTTTGATGGCTTTCGCTCCCCATTTATCTATTCTAGTGGTGGGTTTCTCCATAATTATGGCTTGGATTGCTTGTCCTAGCATGGGTTGTGGTGGGGTGTTTGGGTTATGCTCTTCGATAATGGGTGTACGTGGGTGGTTGCTTTGGGGGATGAAGAGTGTTGGTGGGGGGAGGGGGGGAGGAAGATTGTGTGGGTTTGTCATAGTGCCTCTTTGATGAGTTTGGGCACATATTTGTGTATGGTTCGGAATTCCTCCGGGGTGTGAGCCCAAATTGATGCCCACATGTGTTGTTAACACTTGTAAAACATTACAAGTAGTGTTTTGTTAATTTATGATTATTCACAAAAATATAAAAAGAGTGAAGCTTGAAGAAAGCTAAGTTTGAAGCATTAGGCTTGTGTGGAGTGGATTTAAGTAGTATGAGGACATACCTTGGTAAAGTGTGGTAGGTAGAAAGCCAATGTTAGTTAAATGTTTGAATTAGGATCTTTGTTGATCATTTGAGGGAGGAAGGCTTAGGAGATAAGATGAGAGCCTACAAAGTAGGAGGAGATTTCGAAGGCTTATCGTGAGCCTTGAGGGTGCTCACCCCCTCAAACTCACTATATAATCCCTCATTCTTCCCTCACTCATCCTCTCTTTCCTTCGTGCTCCTTGCCACCCCACGTGTTATAAGTGTGGGTGTATAGAAGCAAGATAGGAGCACATGTGTGTGCATGGTTTTGAAGTTAGGAGCCAAGGCTAGTTGGCCTTGAAGAGGGCTTGACCTCTTGTTAGCATTAGTTTGGGTGTGAATGATTTTAATATAATTTATGGCTTCAAGTTGTAGTACTTGAGTTCATATTTCTTGGGTATATGTGTTTGCTAAGTGTCATCATAACTATTCCACTCGAGCTAGGAGGAAATCGAAGGGTGGAGTACTTTTGGTGACACGTTGTCGGAACACGAGTTGGTAAATGAGAGGGTCCTTTGAGTAGTCTAGGTTGTAAGGGGCATAACTTCCGAGCAGAAGAAGATACTTCGTTGAAATTTAGAGGGTTAGTAAACAACTTGTTTATATGAACATGGTCAAAATCTGAGGATGCTTGGAGTACTGGAGCAGCAGTTATGACATTCTGAACTTTGCCTACATTTTTGAGCTGAAATGGGCATAACTCCTGGACAAAGGCTTGGAAATGCATGAAATTTTGAGGGATGCTTTGTTCTTAGGTTTCCTAGTTGTGGTACAAATTTCAAGTCATTCCGAGTAGATGAGAAGGAGATATATCATTCTGAAGTGTTTTCAAGAGTTGCAGACTAAAAAGGCCATAATGCTTTGGCAGAAAATAAAAATAGTTTGAAATTTCAGGGGGTCATAAACAATTAGTTTTTGTGATTGCTCCCAAAATTTGAAATTCTTTGGAGCCCGTGGGAGGAAATTATGACATTCTGAAATCTGGATAGACTGACACACTAAAATGGTCATAACTGTCGGACAGAAAATGGGATAGGCTCACAAATTGGTGAGATGTTTTTTTTTGCTTTGTCTCCCTAGTTACAGATAAATTTCAGGACATTCCGAGAAGTAATGGGAAAGTTACACTATTCTGAAATTTGTTCTGGATGTAGCCTTGGGGGTTAAATCATAAGTCATTAACGTTGTGTATATTCCAAAGGCATATTGGAATGATACATTGAGTTACTAAGGAAGGAGTTTGCTAAGTGTCATCAATACTATTCCACTCGGGCTAGGACAAAATCGAAGGGTGGAGTACTTTTGGTGACACGGGGTGAATATAGTGCCAGTTTCTTTGTTTTGGATTTGTGGTAGTGTTGTGATGCCGTATGTGTATATTTTGTCTAGGTATTGTTGGGTTTTTGTTTTTGCATTGTTTGTGAGGTTGGTGTATGCGAGGTGGGATTTCCATGCTTGTTCAAGTTGAGTGTTTTTTATGGGGAATGCTCGGTTTGTAGTTGTGGTGTGTATTTTGTATTCTTGTTCGAGCAGAAAAAATGTTCTGGCGATGGGTGATCTCGTGCATGCTTGTTGTTTGAGCTTGGGGAGGTGTAATGATCCTCCGTCTTTGGCGGTTATATATTTGGTTGGACCTTGGTAGGTGACGCCTAGTTATCCTGGGTCATTAAGGGCTTGTAGTAATTGTTGACCTATGCAATTTATGTAATCTGGGAGGAGTGAGGTCATATTTATGCCAAACTCTTCATGTGGGAGGTGTGTGAGGATGTTGGCTGTGCTTTTAGGCATGTTGCATATTTCCTTGGTTAGTTTGTTGATTATTTTGTCTAACTTCGTAATGCCTGGTTTGGAGGATGGGACTGCGTAGTAGGCGTATGCAAGTCGGGGTTTGATGACTGTGTTCAAGATCTTTAGTTTTGGTTTGAGTCTGGCCGGTGAGGTGGATAATAGTTTGCTTTGTTGTTTGGTTTTCTGGATTGTAGTTTTTTTTGTAAATTCCATTTGAGTGATGGCATTAGGTGGATGCCAAGGTATGTGTATGATTCATTTTGTGTGAGGGTGGGGAAGTTTTTAGACTTGTATGTGATGTTTTGTGATTGGATATGTGCTTTGAAGGTGTTTGGTTTAAATTTGGATTTGTTGGGGCAACCTATGACGGCACATTTTGATAGGTTTATATCCATGTGTAACCACTCTGCGAATTCTTGAAGTTTAAGTATTTGTGGTTGGATATTTTTATGTTGTTTGTAAGTATCGCTAGGTCATTTGCGTATGCTGTGGTGGTACACGTTGTGGGGGAGGTGTTGAAGTGGTACCCCATGTTGTCTTGTTCTAACCATCTCAATAGTGGTTCTAGGAATATTAAGACCTTGGACAACTAACCAACTAATTCAACTATTACTTAACTATTACTCAACTATTACTCAACTATTACTCAACTATAGTTGTTCGTGATTTGACCTGGCAAAAAATGTAGTTAACTATAGTTGTTTTAATTTTGATCTACCAAAAAATCTAGTTAACTGTAGTTATATCTAGTTAACTGAAATTGGGCGCAGCCTGCAGTGTAGTACCATGACAGATTATAGCATCTATATCTTTTCCTTTTTTACTGAAAATTTTAAATTTGGGACTTGATTCCATTTGTGACTCACATTCAATCGACACCCAATGAGCACGACCTCATTATCTCAATGTAACTTAGAGTATAATGGGTTCAACTGTTGTAGGGCATGGTGGGTTCTATTTCTTCTTGGGATGGGCCAGCATGGGTGACAAGCATTGATTCTAACATAGGGTCTCTTAAAGAAGTTGTGTAATATATTTCAATTCATAAATGAAATAACTTGCCGGCTGGCTCCTTACAGATTTTGGAACTCTCAAGTTGTAGTTGTTTGAAATTTTTCTAGTTAACTATAGTTGTTCTTCAAATTGGTTTGAAAATTTCCTAGTTAATTATAGTTGTCCCCTAAAATATCTTGAAAAAAATCTAATTAACTATAGTTATTTTGGCAATTGTCCAAGGTTTGGAATATTATGAATAGGTATGGGCTCAGTGTCTCTCCTTGTATGGTTCCTCTACTGATTTCTACTGTAGTTGGCGGGGTGAAATATTCTTTTGTGGATGGTTCTGGGTTTGGTGTTTAATAAGGCTCTATATCTCGTGATGACGGTTTTGCAGTTTATCACAATCTATTTGGTGATGATTTTATGGGCTTCTGCTTTAGCATTCTTGCCAATAATGGCTAGGTCTTCTATCCATTTTTTGTGTTCCGTGGGGTTAGTGAGAAGGGATGGGATGGTGATATTACTCATTGATGGTAGGGCTATTATATCTAGGTTGTTGTGGAGGTGTGTGTGGGAATTGTGGCAAGCGATCCGAATTGCTTTATGGATGCCGTGGTGTATTTTTAGTTGGTGTTTCCACATTTTTTGTTGTTTTTTGGGTAGGAACCCTCTTTGTATTTTGGCTCGGTTGGATAGTAATGAAGGGGGTTGTGTCATGCATGTTTGTTCTATGCAATGATTAAGGGAGTTTATGATGTCTTGAAATTGGCTTTGGACCAGTTCCCAATGTGTGTAGGTAAGCTATTTAGTTTGTAGTGTTTTTGGGAGGTTTGCTATTGCTAGGTTTTTTTTTCTTCTAAGAATGTGATTTCTAAGAATTTGGAGTTTTTGGAGGTTTGTGGGGGGTATGGGGTATGTGATTCTGGGTGAGATTGTGGGGGTTCTTGGTCTTATGGTGATTATGTTATTAGGAGTTAGTTGTAGTTGGACATGGTAGTGATCGGAGTTTTGGTTAAGGTTGGTGATTGTATGGCATTGCAGGTTGTTATGGTTAGGGTTGTTGGAGTAAACACCATCTATGAGGCTTGTGGAGGTGTAGTTATGGCCCCCTTATCTCGTAAAAGTGTATGGGTTGGTGATTATGTTTAAACTTACGTTTTGTGTGAATTGGGCCCATTGGTAGTCTTGTTGATTGGAAAGGGGGTTAGTTATACTATCAATGGTTCTACCCTTGAGTAATATATCTCAATTAAAGTCTCATGCGAATATAGTATGGTGTTTTGGATGTTTGGTTATTAAGGCAAAGATTTGGTTTTGTATTTCCTGTATGAGGTGTGTATCTTGGGGATGAGTTGGCATGTATGTAGAGCTCAACTACCTCCACTTGTTCCTAGGATTGATCGTATCGTACTGACTTAGAACGTCGTCCAGATTATGATGACTAAACTACCTAATATCTTTGTCGTTTGTTGTTTTCCATCTTGGTTGTCTTCCTTGTTGTGTTGGTAGGTATCTTCGTTCTTCTTTTAAAAGCTCCTCTACTTTGTGACTATCATGATGGACTTAAACGTCCTCTTTTGTTGTAATGAACTTATCTTCTTGATGATGTCTCTTCAAGTAGTCTTGTTCGACCAAGTGTTGCTTTTAATCTATCAACTTGTTTGTTTGTAACTTTCTTCTTATTTGAACTTCTTCATGTGCCGTAGTTGTCTCTTTAAGCTCAAGTGTTACTTCTAAATATTAATCTAAATCACATCCACTATTCCTTGTATGTCGTTGCATCGTCTTCATGTGCCGTAGTTGTCTCCTTTTCTTATTTAAATAACTAGTTAACTCTTCCTCCAAATCACTAGTTAGTCTAGTAACCATCTTCTCATGTCCAAGTAACCTTCTTCAATTACTCAATAAACCTCTCTTAAGTAATTTTCTTTGAGTATCCAAATGGGCGTAAGTTCTTCAAGTCGCCGAATACCGAGTAGCAAGTAATTCTTTCTTCAAGTGTCAAGTATCAAAGTAGCCTTCTTCAAATGACCGTCTTCAATGTATCCAAACAACCTACTACAAGTGTCCAAGTAACTTTCTTCAATCGGCCAAGTAACCGTCTTCAATGTGACTAAGTAACCTTCTACGAGTGTCCAAGTTGCGCGGGACCTTCTTCAAATAACAAATAACCTTTCTTCATATTATAAGTAACTCTTCTTCAAATTACCGAATAATCCTCCTTCAAGTTGTCAGGTGACCTTTCTTCTAATTGCTAGTTACCATTACCGGATCTTCTTTCCATTAAAACATATGTAGATAACAACTTAACAATAATGAAGTTGTTATTAGACACTCTTTTTCCATGTAGAGGAGATTTTCTCTTAACATGTGTAGTAATACCTCTACTAATCTTGCACTTCTTTATCAACTCTTGAGGAGGCATTCTTGAGTCATTCTCTCTCAATTTAGTAATTCCTCTTAATTTCCAATCCTTCTTTATAAGAATCCTCTTCTCGTATCAACAGTATTTGGAATCGTAACTATAAGTGATATAGTCTATTTTTAGCACAATCATAATATTTGTATTACATTACTTACTATAATTGGATTATAGTCTATTTTAGTGCATCCTCTTAATGTATGTTAGTCCAACTATAATTAACCTCAGTCCAATTATAATGCAGTCAATATATCACAACCCCTAATTATAAATAAAACACAACCTATTTAAAGAAAATATATTAATTTTATTAAAGCATCAGCTCTAACATCCACACTCTATTTTTAGAGCAGAAATCATGCAATAATAATCTTGGTAGATATTCAGACCTAATCTCAGGGTTGTCTATCCCGACGTCATGACGGTGTCGTGCCGTCATGACGTGTCGTGTCGTGACGGACCCCTCCGTCACGACACAATAGGGTCCATGTAGGGTCAACCTAGGGGGAAGCTAATAGGGTGGGTAAAATACTTACCTTCTTGCCAAGGTGGCGTCCCATGTGGCAGAAAAAACCGACGTGGATGTGGATATGCCTAGCGCCAGGTAAACCATTTTACCATTATGTTTATCATTCTGTTAAAATCAAAGTAGTAAAATCTGAGTAAGGAGGATGTGGAGCGGACGGGGGACGAGGGTGGGGCGGACGGGGAATGTGGGGAAACAATTACTAGCCCTCGTCCGCCCACCCCGTCCGCCCCTTTGTTCCCACCGTCCGCCCTCGTTTCCCCCCCATCCGCCCCCGTTCCCAACCATCGGGAACGTGTTCCCCGTCGTCCGCCCCAATTTGACCCCTTCACCTTTGAAGGGCCCTAACAGCCTCATTTTTCATCCGTTTGTTGCGTTTGAGGACATTTTCGGCATCTACATTTCATGAGTATGTCGAAAATGTCCTCAAAATCAACATTGGGATCCAAAATGAGGCTGCTAGAGCCTCCCAAACTTGGAGGCGGACGGGGGCGGACGGGGGGGCAGACGGGAGGTTTGGGAGGCTCTAGCAGCCTCATTTTGGATCCAAATGTTGATTTTGAGGACATTTTCGACATGCTCATGAAATGTAGATGCCGAAAATGTCCTCAAACACAACAAACGGATGAAAAATCAGGGTGCTAGAACCTCCCAAACTTGGAGGCGGACGACGGGGAACACGTTCCCGATGGTTGGGAACGGGGGCGGACGGGGGGGGGGACGGGGGCGGACGCTGGGAACAAAGGGGCGGACGGGGGGGCGAACGAGGGCTAGTAATTTTTTCCCCACTTTACCTCTACTTTGCTGACATGTCATCACACGTGGACATCTTACATCCTACGTGTCCGAAATGGAGTAATGTAATTACACACAGAATTCGGTAAAATTCAAGTCCGTCAGGATAAAGACAACATCCAGCATACTGTCGTGACGGATACGTGTCGTGACGGCACGACATTATGCCAAGATTGGCCTCCGTCACGACACAATAGACAACCCTTCCTGATCTTCAATGCAAATCATCTTATTTTCATGGGTTATGGTATTTCTACCTTAGCGGTAGTTGCCGTGGAAGCTGCAGTTGCTACGGCTACTTGGATGGATGCGACATCAATTACAAACCTAGGTTGTTGTTGCCATAGAGGCAGACCCATTAAGGAATGTACCCTAGTGGTACATCCGGACTATGCCAAAGTTGTGGTTGCCGCTCCTAGTGTGGAGCCCACCAAGGCGGCACCTCCTTGACCCCAGTGGCCCTTTGCTATGTGCCAGATGCAATAGCCATAACCAGCAACCTCGAAGCAAAAGGATGAAGTTTTTGGGGGTAGAAGCTAGAAGCAATAAATCATTAGGAACATGGGAACACTATTAAAAAATGAAGAGAGAAGAAGAGGATACACGGACAATGTACACAAGGGGGGTTGGTAATGTTTACAAGATGAGAGAGAGAACAATCTTCTCATGCTTCTTAATTATCCTTATGGACCAAAGACACCAAGCAATTACTCCTACTTGCTTACCGTACATAAGTCCTAATCGCTTACCGTACATAAGTTTTCCTTGCTTACCGTACGTAAGTCTTCTTTGCTTACCGTACGTAAGTTTTACTTGCTTACCGTATGTAAGTCTTCCTCGCTTACCGTACATAAGTCCTAGTACTTCAACACTCCCATTTTGCGAGGTGTCATTGGATGTCCAACCGCATCGCCTTGGTCATCATTTAATGTTGGTCTCTTCCAAGTGCCTTTGTAAGTACATCGGCAACCATATGCTCCGTGGGACAATACTTCAAGTCGATCACCTCGTCTTCCATCTTCTCGCGAATGAAATGGTGTTGCACATCGATGTGCTTCGTGCGAAAATGGTGCTTTGGGTTCTTTGCTAGAGCAATACACCCTTGGTTGTCGCACATGATGGTGGTGGCCTCATTTTGCACACGTCCCACATCCGCCATGAGTTGTCTAAGCCAAACGGCCTCCTTAGCTGATTGGCTCGCCGCCATGTATTTTGCCTCCGTAGTTGATAGAGCCACCGTGGGTTGGCGCTTGCTATTTCATGAAACGGCCCCGTCTCCTACAAAAAACACGTATCCCGTGGTGGAACGTCTTCCATCCACATCTCCACCCCAATCCGCATCGCAATATCCTTTCATGGTGATACCTTTGCCTCCAAGGTGCAACTTCATGTCTGAGGTGCCTTTCAAGTAACGCATGATCCTTTTGACTGCCGCCCAATGCATCGGACCCGGTTTGGACATGAATTGACTTACCATGCTTACCGCGAATGCAAGGTTGGCCCTTGTGGCCACCATTGCATACATTAAACTACCCACGCATACCTTATAAGGAATGCTATCTATCTCTTGCGAGTGTTGGTCGTACTCCTCATCCGTGAGTTTCACAAAAACGACCTTGGGATCCAATGGCGTCCCGATGGGCTTGCAATCTTCCATACCAAATTGTTTGAGCACACCTAGTAGCTCTCTTGATGCATAGTGATTGTATGCGCCGTCCTATCCCTCTTGATGTGGACTCCTAAAAAGAAGTGCAGCTCGCCGAGGTCGCTCATGTCGTACTCCTCCTCAAGCTTGGACTTCAACTCGTTCATCATGGTCATATCGCTCGCCAACATGATGATGTCGTCCACATAGATCACCATCGCCATGAAATAATCGCTCGTTTGCTTGATGTACAAAGAATGATCAGCATGGCTCCTTACGAAGCTGTGAGCCCAATATGGTGCCCACATGAGGTATTAACCTCAAAAGTTCAATCGACGGTTGCTTTTACCTTTCCTTCAATTAATCAAAATTCCAAAAGAAGTGAAGTTTTTGTGTTGGGCTTAAAATGAAGTTTGCAGTGTTGGGGTGTGTCACCTTGGAAGTGGGGTTGTTCGTGATGGTTGAGTTGGTGTGGAAGTGGGGTTGTTCGTGATGGTTGAGTTGGTGTGGAAGTGGGTTAGGATGGATGATTAGTGGGATTTGGTGGGAGCCGGTAGTTGGGAACCGGTATGTGGGAGCCGGTAGTTGGGAACTGGTATCTGGGAGCCAGTAGTTGGGAACCGGTATCTGGGAGCCGGTAGTTGGGAACCGGTATGTGGGAGCCGGTGGTTGAGAGCCTGTTGCTGGGAGCTAACTCTGGTGGCAGAGGAAAAAAAAGGACGAAGGCGGAAAGGAGACGAAAGGGGGGCCGAGGGCGGTTCAACATCAGGCTGCGATCAGGAGTTGAGATCGAGGTTTAGGTTTTGAGCACATTAGTTGAAATCGAGGTCTAGGTTTTGAGCACATTAGTTGAGATCGAGGTTTAGGCTTTGAGCACATTAGTGAGATCAGGCTTAGGGCTTGAAGACATTAGTTGAGATCGAGGTTTAGGCTTGGAGCACATTAGTTGAGATCGAGGTTTAGGCTTTGAGTACATTAGTTGAGATCGAGGTTTAGGCTTTGAGTACATTAGTGAGATCAGGCTTAGGGCTTGAAGACATTAGTTGAGATTGAGGTTTAGGTTTTGAGCACATTAGTTGAGATCGGGGTTTAGGTTTTGAGCACATTAGTTTGAAAACAGGTTTAGGCTTGAAGCCATTAGTTTAGATCATGTTTAGGCTTGAAGCCATCAGTTTAGATCAAGTTCAGGCTTGAAGCACATTAGTTGATATCAGGTGGGCCTTAATCAGGTTGAGGCCTTGGGCAGACTGGGTTGAGATTAGGCTTCGGCCTAGGCAACTGTAAGGGAATTCAGAGCTACGGAGGATTTATGCTTAGTCCTGGGCAGCTGCAAAGGGGGTTAGGGCTGGGAATGTAAGCCAAAAGTGGATTCGACTTCTTGAGAATCAAAGGGGGAGCCATTTGGGAAATAGGAGGTTTTAAGTTGAGTTGATAATGGCAGGGTCCCAATACCTTGCAATGTAATAAGGTGGGTAGTGGGCATTTTGAAGGATACAGTAGGTAGGGCTTAATGTACTTTCAGAAGGTGGAAAGTTTCCTCGGGTTTAGAAACCGTATTAGTGATTCTGATGACACATGCAATATGTAAGAGGTTAGAAGAGGAAAAGAATGGACTGTGCTTGTGAATAAATATTACCATGGGTGCATATGTATTTTTTCAATACTAATGCCTTATGAGGTTGAATAAAGAGAGTGTGCTTGCATTTAAGTCATTGGGTTATGAGTATGGAGGTTCCCATGCTAAGTTTTTACAAGGACATGTGAGCCATGGATTCCCATCCGGACCACATACGCTAAGGATGGAAATTTATGGCTGACAGAAGCCCTCATTAATGAAGAAGAGATGAATTTGCTCGTACCATGCCCGTAACGATTGTTTGAGCCCGTAAAGCACCTTCTTCAACTTACATACGAGGTGGGATTGTCCCTCTTGCACAAAGCCCGGGGTCTGGTTCATATAAATCACCACCTCCAAGTCACCGTTCAAGAACGCCGTCTTTACGTCCATTTGGTGCATCTCCAAGCCCATGGCTGCCCCGACGGCAAGCATGCATTGAATGGTACAAAACTTGGCCACGGGAGCAAAGGTCTCGTTGAAGTCGACGCCCGCGACTTGAGAGAATCCCTTTGCGACCAGCCTTGCCTTGTGCCGCACAACGTCCCCGTTCGCATCCCTCTTGGTGTGAAACACCCATTTGCATCCCACGCGGTTGTGGTTTACCGGCAACGGCGTCAACTCCCACGTGCCGTTGGCCATGAGGGAGTCGTATTCCTCTTGCATGGCTTGCTCCCATTTGCTTGCATCACGCGAGTGTATGGCCTCACTTATGGTGTGAGGCTCCTCTACGACCGCCATGTTTGCTCGCTCCTCATCACGTGGAGGCAAGATATGATTCATCCACCATTCTCCGGCTGGCTTGCGGACCCTCCTCGAGTACCTAGACTCTTCCGCGGTTCCATTGTCACCTCTACTTGGTGGGGTGGATGGAGGTACATTTTTTGTAACTTTCTTGCCTTTGTTGCGTTTGCTAGTGCCCGGTTGCACCACTTGCTCACGCTGCACCTCCACATCCTCTTGTACGACCAATTCCTCTTTCGTGTCCTCCACGGCGCTCTCCACGGGTTCACGAGGGGCCGGTCCACTCGCGGATGGCTTGGGTTCTTCCTCCGAATCCTCCTCATTCTTCGATTCGAAGGAACCGTCCATCGCAAGCGTCGGTCCTTCCAACGTTGGTCTTTCATCACTCCCACTTGGACGCTCCTTCGAATGCTCCGTGTCTTCGAAGAATGCCACATCAGGGCTCTTGATGATCTTCTTGGTATCCAAACACATAAGTCTATAGGCCTTGGTGCCCTCGCAATACCCGAGGAACAAACACTTGATGCCCTTTGCATCTAGCTTGGTCCTCTTTTCATCGGACACCTTGGCATAAGCGACGCTCCCGAATTCCCGCATATGAGAGACGTGTGGCATTCTTCCACTCCATGCCTCCTCCGGCGTCATTCCTTCAACGGCGCGACTCGGGCACCGGTTGCGTGTGTACACTGCGGTTTGTACCGCCTCCGCCCAAAACTCGCGTTCGAGTCTTTGGGCGTATAACATGGACCTCCCCATCTCCACAATGGTGCGATTAGCACGTTCCGCCACGCCATTTTGTTGAGGGATGTAAGGCGCTGATGTGTTCCTTGCAATGCCGTGTTTGCGCAAAAACTCATCGAATGCCTTGCCCATGTACTCGCCGCCGTTGTCGGAACGCAACACCTTCACCTTGTGGCCCGATTGGTTCTCCACCAAGGCCTTCCACTCCTTGAAGCGCTCCAACACCTCGCTCTTCAATTTCAACATATAAACCCACACCTTCCTCGAAAAATCATCTATGAAGGTTAGAAAGTATTTTGCTCCACCCAATGACGTCGTCCGCATAGGCCTGCACACATCCGAATGCACAAGCTCCAACACCTTCGTGGCCCGGTGCGCACCGTCAGTGGGGAAAGGTTGCCTCGCTAACTTACCTTCCACACATCCCTCACATGCAAATGGCTCCACTTTGCACGGAACCTTGCCTAGGTCGATGCCGCTTACCATGCCTTGGAGCGCCTTGACGCCCTTTGCATTTAGGTGACCCAATCTCCTATGCCAAAGCTCCATGAGGGGCCCGTTGGCTGATGTGTGTGCGAGACAACTCATGTCAGCGCCGCCGACTAGCTGGATCTCCAATTGATACAAGTTAACCTCCATGCGGTTGGCGGCAAGCATCTCGCCTTCATGTGTGCGCACCGCACACCCCATGGTGTCGAAGTGCACCTTCAAACCCTTTGAGACCAGCTTGCTCACCGAGAGCAAGTTGGCATGCAATTTCGGCATGTGGAGGACGTCTTGCACAACGATGTGCCTCGCTTGGTCTTCCACATTGCTTTCCACCACAATGGAACCCTTGCCTACGACCTCCACCATGCCGTTGTAGCCCATGAACACCTTGCGTCCCAAAACCCTCTCATATGTGTCGAATGCGTGTCTATGTGGCGTCATGTGTTGCGTGGCCCCCGAGTCCATGATCCACTTGGGTCACGTGCGTCTTGGGTGCTCCGTCGGCGGCCACGAACACGCAATCGCCTCGACTAACCGCCGCCCTCGCGTCGTTCGCCCTTTCTTTGGTGCCCCAACAATTGCGAGCAATGTGGCCCGGTTTGCCACACTTGAAGCACGTGCGTGCCTCGGGCCTCGTGTTGGTGTCCGTTCCCTTTCCTTGGCGTGAAAACATGGCCGCATCCTCCCCTTGAGGTTCCCTCTCCTTTTTTTTGGACGCCTCGTGCATGAATCGTGCGGTGATGAACTCCATGGTGAGCTCCTTCATGGGCCTCGTCTCTAGGGCCGTGATAAGGTGCTCGAAGGATGGAGGGAGGCTATCCAACAAGGCCATCACAATGTCTTCATCTTTTACGGGCACTTCTAAACAAGTTAGCTGGTCCGCAAGAGACTTTACCTTGTTGATGTGCTCAAGCACGTCGCCACCCTCCTCCATCTTCATGGTGAAGAAATTGCGCCTCAAGAATAATATGTTGGAGAGGCTCTTGGTTTCATGGATGTTGTACAACATGGCCCACGCTTCCGCTGGTCCCTTACACGCCTTGATGTGCGCCAACTCTTTGTCCGCCAAGTTGGTGACGATCATGGCGAAGGCGCGCTTGCAACGCCGCTCGTACTCCTTCTTGTCCTTCTCATCAGCGGTGCTTGATGGGGGCAACTCTAACTTGTCCACGATGTCCCATAGATCCTTGGCCGCAAAGGCCATCTCCATCTTAAATTTCCAAAGACTAAAGTTGTCGCCATTGAATTTGTCCACATGCCTCGGCCACTCACCATCACTAAAACTCATGTCTTTCAAGAAGGTTGGCTCCCACTCACTCAAAATGCTTCAAATCCTCCGTATGAACTCAATGCAACACCTTAAAACCTCTAGGTATTTAATTCAGCACCTCTAGTGCCACTCAAACTCTAAACACTCAATTCAACACTTATAGTGTTACTCAAATGCATAAACAGTCAATTCCGCATTTTTGGTGTCATTTAAATACCAAACACCTCAAATCAACACCTTTTGTGCCACTTACACTTCACAACATTCAATTGAGCATTTCTAGTGTTTGTTAAATCCCAAGCTATCAAGTCAGTACCTTTAATGCTTCTTAAGCTCCTAAACACTTAATTGAATATTTTTGGTGTCACGTGAATACCAAACACTCACAACCAGCTCTCTTTGAATGCACTCTCACTAAATTCACTTAGTTTAGCCACTAGTGCAACTATTTGCACTCTAATGCATTTAAATGGCACTCCACACTCACAACTAGCTCTCTTTGAATGCACTTTTACTAAACCCACTTAATTTAGTCACTAATGCAACTATTTGCACTCTAATACATTCAAATGACAATCCATACTCACAACCTGCTCTCTTCAAACAATAACACATAAAACTCACCAAACCTCAAAGTATAGCACTCAAACACATTAAGGCTAGCCCAATGAAGATCCAATCACATCCGAATCTCCCTCCTTAGCAACTCACGTTTGTGGGCCCATAACCTATTGAAAAATGAAGAGAGAAGAAGAGGATACACGGACAATGTGCACAACGGGGCTTGGTAATGTTTACAAGATGAGAGAGAGAACAATCTTCTCATGCTTCTTAATTATCCTTATGGACCAAAGACACCAAGCAACTACTCCTACTTGCTTACCGTACATAAGTCCTAATCGCTTACCGTACATAAGTTCTACTTGCTTACCGTATGTAAGTTTTCCTTGCTTACCGTACGTAAGTCTTCCTTGCTTACCGTACGTAAGTCTTCCTTGTTTACCGTACGTAAGTTTTACTTGCTTACCATATGTAAGTCTTCCTCGCTTATCGTATATAAATCCTAGTACTTCAACAAACACAAGACGAACACTAAGACCAAGACGAGGGAACATAGGGAACCAACCACAGATGTCATGAGGAAGACACGCATAAGGTGCCATAATGTTATGAGTATTACGAGGAAATCCAATTGTGCAAGGAGATTATAAACTGTAGTTAGAAGGAACATCAATATGTAGTAGAATAAAATATAGTTTAACAATATTAGATATAGCAATTGAATAAGTATTAAGATTATTTTATATACAACTCAATCATTCTGAGCCTCCTCATCTATGCCTTGAGGCGTGGGAATTTTTTCAATTAAGTATTAGGGTAATTACACTTATACACATATGTAGCTATCATATAAATATAAGTAAACTTCTAGATATGAACATATGAGAGGCTTCACAGTTAAAACCATTCAAATAGGCTCTCATCTACAATTATCATAGATAAGGTTAATACCTACACAAGAGGAGATAGCTATTACATGAACAACAAATTCTAGTGAAAGGAAAAAAACTACATATAGAAAGATACTTTTGGGAGACTAACTTTTTCTCATAGCATCGAAGTTATTTTAAGATTGAATGTCAAACGACACTTAAGCTCACCTTGTATCCTCCCTCTTGGAGACATTTTTTTGGAATATTATGCTTACAATTACTTTCTACTCAAGAGTGCGATTTCTCCTATTGTCTCAAAATCCTTTGTGAGTTGTTGGATGTTATGTAACTTGAAGTGAATTATCATTTGAGAGGAAAAATAGCCTCTTTTGAGCAAGCACTTAAGAGAGAAATGTGAGGATAAGATTTAAGCGCTCGAGGTTTTGGAAAATGACTATGATTCTGAATCAACATGATGATTGAGTTAACCTCAACACATATATTGAAGCTTGAGACTTATGATAAGTGATCAAGTTTATGCTACTCTCTCAAAAGGGAGTATTAACAAGTGAATATTTTTTAATTTTAAAATCAAAGACATACTCACTTTAAGTTGGGATGCTTTGTGGAAGTAATTACTTCAAGAGATAACAAAATTTGTGATTTTTGGGTCACAAGTGAAACTATTATGGTGATGTTAGATTAAAATTGTGCAATATTATATTTATATTTATGTCAATGTAATTAAATTTGTCATAAACGTTGTCATTATATATAAAAATATCATGCTTATATTCCAAATGATAACACTTGAACTTAAAGAATAAAGACACAAAAAACATGCATCTTCTACCACCTAAGACATTAACACTCAATTCTCACTACTATTATATCTAATCAAGGAAGTGATTTGCTATTACGCAAGCTAACATAATCTTATAATAAAATTAAGGCTTGATTATGTAACTTGATGTGAGTACCTATATGAATAAATTGACATTGTAAGGCTTATGATATTACGGAAGTCATAAAATGAACTAAGAGTTTGACTTTCTTCAAAAATCTTAATTGACATCTTGAAGGGTTCTTTTCTCATCAACAATTAAGGATATTGATATGCATGGAACTTTAGAATATTGAACACATCCAAGAGCTCGCTCCATTTTGGTTATTTCTCACAATTATTGAGCCTTACATTAAGAATTAGATAATCAAGATTAAGTTCTCTTAACTTCAAGAGCATCTGTGTTCAAATCATAAGAAATGGGAGGTTAAAAATTGATGGCTTAACTGAGCACGTTAATGTGACATGATAGTTCTCAAGTGATTATAAATTAACATGGTGTTTTATCATGAGTCTTCCTAGTTTATTGCAAAGGAGCGACTCACAATGTTCATCAAAGATTATTTGTGATGGTATTTTTGTTGTGTTGTTTTGTGAATTTGGCAAGCATGTAATGAAGAATGTGTGATTGGTCCTAGGTTTGGATGGATGTCTCCACCTAATAAGATAAATGTGTGTAGGTCTAAGTTGTAGTTGTAATGGAGGTAGCATTGAATTTGTATGTTGTGCATTTTGTAATATGTAGTATTGTTTGTGTGTTGGGTTAGTGCGTAGGAGGTGGAGATATCATTGAGAGTACACCATCAACGCTTTAATACCACAACCTAAGAATTGAAGAAACATCAGAAAGTCAAAATACTAAGTGTCGAAAAATTGAGGAGCACACCGCAACCTCTACACCTGTGATGCTTATGGAGTTCACATCAAACCAAAACACATGGACAAAACGATTTTCCGCCTTAAGCATTGACATGATCAGCCAAATGTGAATGGACTTCCCAACGCATAAGGTCACTCAAAAGGTTGTTTGGTGAAGGCAACATCGTTGGAATCAACTTTGGTTATACCGCCCACTACATGGATGATTGTCAAACTGGTTGGTGCCATATTCAATGTCTCAATACGGTTGTGTATAAGGAATCGCTACACAAGCCCACCTACATCCTTGAACGAATGGTAGATTTCATACTATATAAGAGTAGAATTGATGGTATGGAACCTAACAAATTTGCCATATGCCTTCCACAAGCTCCCATTCGTGAAGCCATCATCCAAAAAATACAAGCAATGAGCAACAACACCATTGGCACCCTAGTTATGGAAAATCCCCTCAACAACACTATCAATGAGTTGGTCAAAATAATAGAAGGGAGAGCTTCCACGCTCACAAAACAACATGGATAGGCAAGTTGAAGCATCAACCAAAACACTCAAGACTCGCACCATGAACATCCATAGCATCTTGAGCGCAATGGCCATACAGTTCCAACAATCCAAGAACCGTATACACAATGTCATGTAAATTCTTGCTGCCACCTTACCAGACCCTCAAGACAATCAAACTACATGCATTTCAACACACACCAAACATACCCATGACTATCAGATATACAAAAGGTTTCCTTCCACAACTTCAAGCACCACTGTGCTTCCCCAATGCACCACACCCAAGCCCGCCACTAAGCTTCCACCAAGGTCAACAACCATTTAGTGGACAATCCACTCCCTACATTCTCACCATGGGCCCACCAACCTATTGCTTGTACTTTCTTCTTCATTGTAGATAAAATGTACAAGTTTAACCCATTTACATTCATGATGGTTTTTGTGCTATTGGATTGCCACTCTTTGGGAACTTTGTCTTCCTTGTTGGATGTTTGCTCTGATCTAGCTATGGCTTTGGTGGTTGTTGGGTACTTGGTGGCTTGATGGTTGCTATTCATTGACGCATGGTGCTCCTCCTTATGTTTCCATTTAGTTGTATAGTTTCTTCTTCACATTTTGGTATAACACCCTTAGTCTACCAACACTTGGAAGAATTGTGCGAACCATACATCATGTGTCAACCCCAGGGTTGTCTATCCCGACGTCATGACGGTGTCGTGCCGTCATGACGTGTCGTGTCGTGACGGACCCCTCCGTCACGACACAATAGGGTCCACGTAGGGTCAACCTAGGGGGAAGCTAGTAGGGTGGGTAAAATACTTACCTTCTTGCCAAGGTGGCGTCCTATGTGGCTGTGAGCCCAAATTGAAGCTCACATGTATTGTTAACACTTGTAAAACATTACAAGTGGTGTTTTGTTGATTTATGATTATTCACAAAAATATAAAAAGAGTGAAGCTTGAAGAAAGCTAAGTTCGAAGCATTAGGCTTGTGTGGAGTGGATTTAAGTAGTATGAGGACATACCTTGGTAAAGTGTGGTAGGTAGAAAGCCAAGGTTAGTTAAATGTTTGAATTAGGATCTTTGTTGATCATTTGAGGGAGGAAGGCTTAGGAGATAAGATGAGAGCCTACAAAATAGGAGGAGATTTCGAAGGCTTATCGTGAGCCTTGTGGATGGGATGAGTCCCTACTTAGAAGGAGAAGGTTAAGGGGTTGTGATTGGAGGCTCTAATCCTCTCACCCTATCCTTATCTCATGCCCTCTCTCCCTCTCAACTCACTATATAATCCCTCATTCTTCCCTCACTCATCCTCTCTTTCCTTCGTGCTCCTTAAGCACCCCACGGGTTATAAGTGTGGGTGTGTGGGAAGCAAGATAGGAGCACATGTGTGTGCTTAGTTCTTAGGAGAAGAGCCAAGGCTATTTAGCCTTGAAGAGGGATTGACCTCTTGTTAGAAGTAGATTGGGTTTAAGGAATTTAGAGTTTGATTGTAAACTTCAACTTGTTGCATTGAGATTCATATTGAAGTGAGAGAGTTCAAACTTGTTTAAACTTGTGGCATTTAGAGTGACTAGTTGTGGTAAAAATTTGAGAGCTTCAGTCATTGGGATGAAAGAGTTATTAAAAGTTGAAGGAGAGGGTGTCTAAGAACAAAGCAGCAAGGTTTGAAAATATGTATCTCTTGGAGGGTTATAGATATGGATACCAAAATTTGACACTACCTTTTGAACTTATATATCTATTTTGTGTCAAAATTTTAGATTGATTGGACGTAGGAGTTGGAAGTTATTAGAGTTTTAATGACCGGATGCTTTATCACAACATTCATACTAAGTAGTTAGAGTTAGAATTTCATGCATAACTTTTGCATATGAACTCTGTTTGTGCCAAAATTTGGTGTGGAGATTTTTGATAAGGTACTTAACAAGTGTACCAAATTTCACTTGAAGAACATAAGTTGGGTGGGAGTTATACTATTCTAAAGTTTAGTAGGAAGACATTGATAGAGATTTACATCAAAAAGAACTTAGAGAAGGAAGGGCAAGGATAAGTATATAAGTATTTTTTAATACTTGTATTTAAAGCCTATGTGCTCATGGAATCCACAAGCGAAGTGTCATGTACCAATACGGAATCAACCACGATGACATGTGATAGCACGGAATCAATAAGCGAGAACTCATGTAGTAGTGTGGAGTCGACGGCAAGGACTCGATTCACAAGAGGGATATCTTTGAAGGCATGCGTGGCCAAAGCGGCCGGGTGGACATTAGAAAAGGCTAAGGATATAACCTTGCCCGACATTAAGGAATGTAAAACTACATAGTGTGGTGTTAATCAAGTTATGTATATTCCAAGGGTAGATTGAAATTATATATTGGGTTACAAAGAGAGAAGTCTCTACATGTCATTATAAACTTTTCCACTCGGGCTAGGACGAAATCGAAGGGTGGAGGATTTTTGGTGACACTATCGCCTGTAAAATAGCGTAGATCCTCGGAATGTAAGGTCCCGCGAACTTGATAACTGACCATCCCTCCCTGGTCAGTGAGTTTGCTCCCGAAATGTGCGATACATGTTCGCCCCATTCATCTGCTGCAAACCCTAGAATTTGCGTGCTGCTAAAATTGTGCGTTAATCCCAAAAATTCTACTATCAACTCCTGGTTGATAGTGATTATCTTCCCCTTCACTATTGACGTAATGGATTTCTTATCGAACGATAAGTCTAATCCTTTAATAAAATCTATAACCAAATCCCTCCTCAGGTTTCCCCACCTGATATGCTTGAACCCGTCTAATCCTACCTTCTTGGCCCACTCATCCTCCTCTGCTATCGCTGCCCACTGATGAAACTTCCGCATCATCCTTATCTCGAACTCTTCAGGAATAACGTAGTTCTTCGGCGTTGCTGGCCTTATCATCTGTAGTGGTTGCGGCGGTGTGTTGGTTTGCCTCTGCGGCCTTCTCAACCGCCTATCCAACACTACTTCATCTCCGCTCTGCTCACTTCCGCTGACTATAATTCTCTCATCCTCTCCTGCCATTTTTCTTGCTGCTTCTGTTGCTAAAATCTGAAGGTTTGAATGGCGTTTGAAATTTTTGTAGCGCTTCGCCGTTTCCTTACACTTCTTGCGTTGTGTGCTTGCAAAAATAAACAGTTTAAATAGATCATATGAGGGTCTTTCCCCCTCATATCTCGTCATAACTGCCGTGATAATGAGACAACTAACTGACGTCGCTTCAACAGAATTAGTTCCGCCGCCGTTGTGGGTTGCCTCTTCATATTCCGTGCTATTATGACGGCTAAAGTTTTTAAGGTTTCTGACGTGTATATTATCTATTTTTTCTTGCCTATCACCCATGCTGGCCACGTCTGGGAAGCCGTCTTTGTTATGATTGTTACCCCCACTACCTCTTGCTAGGTCTAGGGTAATGGTGTCGTCATTATTACCATTGCTACCCCTACTACCTCTTTCTAGGTCCCGGGTAACCGGGTCGAGGTTAACTTTGCTACTGGTTTTGCTACTAGTTTCACTTAGATTACCGGTACCTCCTTTGTCTACCGGGTACTGCTCATCCGCTCCGTTGGATGATGTCTCCAAGACCCTATAGGGTTTCAGTTTGTTAATATTTACCAGTACCGGTTTAGGGTCAAAAGTCTCTTCATTCACCAACAGTACAATGTTATTTGGTAAGACATACTGCACACGAAATGGACCATGCCACCGTTGTTTAAACTTACCGGGATGGTCCTTCGCGCCTTTGGGGAACCACATGACTCTATCTCCGAGTTGAAATTGTTTAGGCCGGTAGTGATCCTGACTCCAAAGTGCTCGCTCCCACTGTCGATGAGTCTGAGTTTGTCGAGCTTGTTCTCTTGATTCGTCCAGCAGTTCCAATTGTCGGTGCCTTGCTTGTATGATTCGTGCTGGTTGTTCCCCCCGATTCATGTCCACTGTAGGCAGAATGTACTCGGTAGGCATTAACGGAGTCATCCCATAGACCAGCTGGAAGGGTGAGAAACCGGTAGCTACCTTGAAAGAAGTTCGGTATGCAAACAGTACCGTGGACAAGTGTTCGTCCCAGTCGTTGCGAAGGTCACTAATAAGTTTAGTGAGCAATGTGCCAATAAACTTGTTGGAAGATTCTGCTTGGCCATTACCTTGAGGATAGTAAGTTGTGGATGTACGGTGTTTTATCAGGTAATGGTCCGTGAGGTAATGAATTGCCTCGTTGATGAAATGAGTCCCTTGATACAGAGGACAACCGAAACGGGTCAGAATGTTTTCGTATATGAAGCGGGCGGTGACCACCGCCGTGTTTGTTCGTAATGCCTTGGCCTCAACCCACTTGGTCGCGTAATCTGTTGCTACCAGAATATACTTATTGCCGATATATCTGCCTACCGGTTTAATTGGTCCCACAAAATCCAAACCACATTTCATGAATGGTTCCACTGGCAAGTTCGTAATTAACTGGGCCATCGATCGAGTATTCAGGCCTCCCGTTTTGTGACATTCGTCACAGCTACGGCAGTACTCAATAGTATCTTTGTGTAAGGTAGGCCACCAGTAGCCGGCATCCAAAATTTTGCGTATCGAGATGTAGGATGCCAAATGTCCGCCACCTACCCCCTTGTGTAGCAGTTCCAGTACCGCTCTAGCTTCCCTTGGATCAAGAACTCGCCTTGGTATCAGATCTTGCCCTTGTTTAAACAAAACCCCGTCCTTCAGAAAGAAACGGAAACTTTGAAGGGTTAATCGACGCTTTTGCTCTTCTGATAAATGAGGTGGGTACTCTCCGGTAGCTAAGTACGTTCTGAGATCTGTGTCCCACGGAACGGATATCGTGAAAAGTGTGGCATCCGTAGGTTGATCCGGAACGCCTATTGGAGGTTCAGACTTTGCTAAGCGTGTTAAACCGTCAGCTACCGTGTGGGTTCTACCGGATTTGTATACAACCGTAAAGTCGTATTCTAGAAAGAGAAGTAACCATCTAGCAATTCGTCCTGAGACCTGTGGTTTATTGACAAGGTGTACCAAGGCCATGTGGTCTACATAAAATACAAACTTGTTTGCCAGTAGGTAATGGCGAAATTTATGCAACGCATAAACCATAGCTAAAGCTTCCCTCTCGGTAGTTGTGTAGTTTCGTTCTGCCTTATTCAACAGTCTAGAGGCGTAAGCTATGGGCTGATCACATTTTCCACTAACATTTTGTGCTAGCATAGCTCCTACTGCTAAATTAGAAGCATCCATATGAACGTGGAACTCTAATTCCCAATGCGGTACTATTAGTATTGGGGCATTGACATACCGGGATTTGATGTGATCAAAAGCCGTCTGACATTCTTCGGTCCACTTGAACTCTTCGGCCTACCGCATCAGCTTGGTAATTGGAGCCATGATGAACGCGAAGTTCTTGATGAAGCAACGGTAGAATTGAGCAATTCCGTTAAAAACTTGAATATCATGAGGGTTTTTAGGTGTTGGCATCGATACTAATGCTTCCACCTTTCTTGGATCGGGCATTTTTCCTTCCTTCGAGACGATGTATCCCAACACAATACCAGAGAATACAAAAAATAAACTTTTCTCCGGATTGAGGCTGATACCTGACTGTCGGCATGCTACGAAACATTGCCTCAGTTTCTCCAAATGGGAATCCATGTCGCTGTAGATGCTGAAGTCGTCTAAGAAGATTTTCATGAATTTGTTGAGAAATTCTTTGAAGACGGTGTCCACAACGCGTTGGTATGTTGAGGGTGCTCCAGTTAAGCCAAATGGCATATTGATCCACGAAAAGGCTCCCCATTCAGTTATGAACGCTGTATGGCGACGATCTTGCTTCCTGATTTTGATCTAGTAGTATCCTGAGTATCCATCGCAAATGGAAATTGCATCGTGTCCAGCTACCTGGTCCAAGACTTCATCGGTAAACGGAAGAGGATAAGGATCCTTCTTAGTCGCGGCGTTCAATTTCCGGAAATCAACACATATTCGTAGTTTCCCATTCTTCTTTGGAACTACCACAATGGGGGACAACCACGTGGCTTCCTTTATTGGCTCAATGAATCCTGCTGCCAATAGTTTGTCAATGTCTTGTTTGACTATGGCTGCATAATTGGGGTTCATTCTGTAGCGTGCTTGATGAGCTGGTGGCATCGAGGTATCCAACTCGATCCGATGTTCTGCAATGTAAGATGGAATTCCCTTGAGTTCCTGATAAGACCATGCAAAAACGTCCTTGAATTCTCTTAATAATTCCTCAGCCTCTTTTGCGTACCTTGGTTCCAGAGCTGCATTCAATTTGACACACTTGGGCTCTTCTTCTGTTCCCAAGTTTATTTGCCGAATCTGCTCTGTTTCCGGTAACGTCCAGCCTACAATCTTCAAGTTTTTAACCCTTTCGTGTGCTGGTGTATCATCCACATCAATGTCCCCAAGGATTGGCTGTGAAAAATGGCTTGGGTAGTTTTTCGATGATTCCTGATCCAGTAAGCAGGGTAGAGTAACAGTGCCAATCGAAAACAATTGAGGTTCGGTTTCAAACAGGGTATCTTCTTCCTCGTCCGTCACCCCTTCTTGGAAGTCATAGCAAATGAGCACCTCCGGTCTCCTGGTCAGGGTTGTCTATTGTGTCGTGACGGAGGCTTATCCCGGCATAATGTCGTGCCGTCACGACACGTATCCGTCACGACATTATGCCGGATTATGCCGGATGCTGTCTTTATCCTGCCGGACTTGAATTTTACCGATTTTTTTGTGTAATTACATTACCCAATTTCGGACACGTGGGATTTACATTGTCCACGTGTGACAACATGTCAGCAAAGTAAAGGGAAAGTGGGGAAAATTTTACTAGCGCCCGTCCGCCCCCCCGTCCGCCCCCGTTCCCAATCCCGTTCCCACCCGTCCGCCCTCGTTCCCAATCCCCGTTCCACCCTGTCCGCTCCCGTTCCCCCCCGTCCGCTCCCGTACCCAAACCCCGTCCGCTCCCGTTCCCAACCTCCGTCTGCCCACGTCCCCCGCCCCGTTCCCAACCCGTCCGCTCCCCCGTCCGCCCGCCCCCCCGTCCGCTCCCGCGTCCGCCCCCCCCCGTCCGCTCCCCCCCCTCCGTCCGCTCCCCCGTCCGCCCCCCCGTCCGCTCCCCCCCCTCCGTCCGCTCCCCCGTCCACCCCCCCGTCCGTCCGCTCCACACCCCTCCCCCGTCCGCTCCACCCCCGTCCGTCCGCCCCACCCCCCCCCTCTCCCGTCCGCTCCACCCCCCTCCCCCGTCCGCTCCATCCCCCTCCTCCGTCCGCCCCACCCCCCCCCCTCTCCCGTCCGCTCCACCCCCGTCCGTCCGCCCCACCCCCCCGTCCGCTCCACACCCCCGTCCGTCCGCTCCACCCCCATCCACCGTCCGCACCACCCCCCTTCCCCGTCCGCCCCCGTCCGCCCCACCCGTCCGCCCCCCTCCGCCCCACCCGTCCGCCCCCGTCCGCCCCACACCCTCCTTAGTAATATTTTATTACTTTGATTTTAACACAATGATAAACACAATGGCAAAATGGTCTACGTGGCAGGGGAAATATGCACATCCACGTCGACGTTTTCTGCCACATAGGACGCCACCTTGGCAAGAAGGTAAGTATTTTACCCACCCTAGTCGGCTCCCCCTATGTTGACCCTACGTGGACCCTATTGTGTCGTGACGGAGGGGTCCGTCACGACACGACACGTCGTGACGGCACGACACCGTCACAACGGCGGGATAGACAACCCTGCTCCTGGTATTAAGTCCTAATTTCTTGGTTACTGGGATCACCCGAGTAGTGCCATTCCCTTCAATGGTCACCATGTTGTTACCCCAATCATGGAAAACCTTAGCATTCCGTAGCCATGGCCTTCCTAACAACATTGAATAGGAATCATCCACCACACTACTATTCATGACGGTAAATGTCACCGTGTAAGGTATGCCATGGATACCTATGCGAACATCTCTGATCAACCCTACCGGTTTAGTGGTAGTTTGATCTGCCATTCTTAAATTGTAAGGTGCAGGTTTTGGGGTTGGTAATCCCAATCGTTTTCGTAAATCCTCCGTGATAATGTTCACACCTGATCCTCCATCCAGAAGAACATCCTCCACAGTGTTTCTCCCGACTTGAACCGGTATGACTGCCATTTGATGATCAATGGCTACCGCAGCTACAATACTTTCAGGAAGTCGGTTTGCATTTTGTTGACGTGACGTACCTGGGGCTGTTAAGTATTCACGCAGTGCGGGAGCTAATTTCATCAATTGCTTCAATGTCAGCGTGTACTTACTATCCAAGACCTGGGATCCAAAATCCATCAATACATCCTTCAGTTAAGTAGACGGGGCTTGTAAGATTACCTTGGGTGATTCCATCTTAGGGAGCCCTATCCATTCCGTGGATTGGCTGACTACTGGTGTGTCCTGAAGTTGATGAATGGTTTGAATGAAATCATTCTTCAATTGCTCTTCCTTTTTCCAATCATCCGGGGATTTTGTCTTCAAGGGTTCTTTCTCCTTGAATGCTACCTCCTCGTTCACTTTGCTTCGAGTGGTTACCGCTAGAACCATGTTGACATTTGCCTCTTCCACTCTAGGCGGATTCCTAGGTTCCTGCTGCGGTGGTTGGGTTTGCCTATTTCTGAACATGGCCTGAGCCTCGTCCTTGTAAGGGCAAAAATATGCCTTATGTTCTGTCCTACCACAAATGTAGCAAGGTAAAGGCCTGTCGTTCTGCCTAAAGGGAGGTCTTGCCGGTATCCCTCGATTATACTGTGCCGCTACCTCATTAACCGCTACCGTGGTTTTTTCCTTTAGTCTATTTAACGGATTCTCTGGATTGAAAAAACACTTTTCCATGGTGTGTCCCTTCTGTTTGCAACAAGCACACACCTCCTCATTGGGTTTTAAGATTTGTTTTCTCTTCTCTTCCGGTTGGAAGGCACTAATGATTTTATGCCCATCCGAATCTGTAGTATTTTCTTCGCATAATACTGCCGCTTCTTTCAAGGTTACTAACGAGCCCTTTTCCCTAGCTGTAAGTAGCCGTAAGTATGATTTCAAACCCGTTCTAAAAAAGGTAGTTAGGAATGCGTCCTGTGGCGGGTCTTACAAACAGTTTGCCAATTTGACTAACCTTTCAAAATAAGACTCTACCGTTTCTGTCTCCCCTTGTTTAATGTTTCGGAGAGCCAAATAGACTTGTTCATCTGTTTGCACTTTCCTATAGCGTTTACAAAACGCTTTTGTCAATAATTCAAAATTACTATCTGGGTAATTGTTCAAAAAATTCTCTCCCCATTCTGACTCTTTGTCTCTCAATGTATAACAGAACAGATTTATCATCTCTTCATCCTCTGTTTCACGATTCGCTTTGATAGCTTTCCTAAACACTCTAATATGAGCGTTTGGATCTGCACCCGACTGATACAGTGGATATGGCAATGATTTACGAGATGGTAAGGGCGTAGGTGTTACCGGAACAGGTGGCGGCATTGTGGTGTACCATGGTGGAAAGTAACCGGTTCGCATCCAAGGTGGTGTGTCATTCTTGTTGTCGTCATCTTCTTCCCCGTCATCACCTCCCGGTCCTCTGTCCGGTGGTTTTCCTCCCGGTGGTCCAGCAGGTGGTCTTCCTTGGCCTCGTCTGAATTCGTCCTCTCGATCTCGCGAAGTCCCCTTCTCCTTCCGTTGGGTTCCTCTTCTTCCCATATCCTTTTGATCATCATCCGATCCTCTTTCTGGTGATCCTTTTCCTGGTGGTTCGATAGGTGGTCCTCTTCTACCGCCTCCTGTGTCTGCTACCGTTTTGTTTCTTGTATATTGTTGTTCCATGTTCCTCTCCAATCCTAGAAAACTTCGCTGATCCCCGTTTTGTCCCCTGTTTGGATAATGTTTCACTCCTTCTACGCCCATCGATTCATATCCCTGTGATTGTGATGGCACGGTGTCCTTACCATACGTGTTCTTCCCTTTTTCCGTTTTTCGTGCTACTTCTGGATTGTCCCCTTGGACATTGTATTCTCCCCTTTGGTGAGAAGTTATGGTTCCCATGTACCTCTCATTCGGATAGTATGACGACCTATCCATCCCCCCTTGAAAACCGTATCGACCACCTGGGAGAGAATGTGGGGAACTGTATGGGATCACAGGGGGTGTATAATAAGGATTAGAGAAATGAATGATCGGTGGGTTTGGAATAATGGAGGTAGTTGGAACAATAGTAGTAGGGATTTTTGAAGAGTCGTTGTGAGGAAACGACTTGGTACCTAGATGATGATCATTTAAGAGGGATCTGACAAAATAACACTCAGTATCTCTATGACCCGGAAGATTGCAGTATGTGCAATATGGGGGGGCATGGTGAGAACCAAAATCATCGTCCCATAGATTTGGAAAAGTAGAAAATCTTACATGGCGTTGCTCTGTAGGAATGGTCGCCGTAGGCGGCGCCATCGTTTGGAATTCGTGAAGTTGCCGAAGTTGTTGAACTCTGGAAGAAACGCCACGAGAGGGTTCCTATGTAGACATGTCTTCCATAGTAAACCAGGGTGGTGGAAGATGCCGTGTAGGTTTGTGACCGGAATTCTGTGAACCTATCTAATTATCATCCTCTTCGTTACTAAAACTCATACTGACCTCGGGAGTGCTGGTATGGTCGTATGTTGATGAAATTGTGATGAAGGGTGTTGTAGCATGCATCACTTGGTCGGGGTGAGCGGAATCGATTGGTCGACCCTGACCGATGCTGCCTCCAAGAGAATTGACGATGTTGACGTCGTCGTGATCGTGGATGTCATTTATGTTCTTCTCCTTCCTGATGTGTCTCTCCTCCATGTGGCTTGATTTGTCAAGCATGTACAGCAGAGGAGAGTCCGTTGTTGTTGCCGCTGGGATTTGTGCGTTGAAGTTCCATTCCTTCCATGGGTGTGTAGAATTCCGATCGCCGTCTGTTGAGGGAGTTGGTCCGTCAACGTGACGCCAGTATGTTTCTTTGTCCGGTTGTCCCGCGTGCGGATGAATTTGTTCTATTTTAGATACGAGATCAGTTTCCAAGACCGTAGCTAAACGCTGCCGTAGCCCCCTTGTCATCACCGCCATTTGATCGCTGATCGTAGCCGTGGAGTGCCAGTTGTTAACTGCAAAGTTTTCCTTCTATGAAGGGTTTACTCACAGAGTACCGAACCCAGCCGGTATAAGAGGATTTGCCAATACCCAGCGGTAACCGTTATCTACGATGGCGATAATGGGGATGAATGATATAAGGGCTGCAGGTTGGTGTCTGTCCAGAAGGATCTTTTTAATTGAGAACAGATTGCCCTGTGTCATGACGAGGAAAGATTACCGGAACCCAGTCCGTGGTTCATTGTCAAACCACTGCATGGTCGCCAAATGTTAAAGGGATTTCCCCTCTATGTTCCATCGGTACCACCCTACTTCCGGTAGTACCTTACCGGTACGCGAACAGACTTAGTCCAGTTTTCCTTACCGGCATCCTAAGGTCCTGCCCGCTACCGCTTTTGTTGGAAGTCTCACTCTATCCATCCTTCTTAGTCTCCCTGCCTCTCCTTGGGGTATCCCACGCTTCTACTGGTCTTACGGTTGGTACGCCCCTTATGCCAGTCGAGTCGACCAGTACCCCTACCGGGTTCTCCTACCGAATTCTCGGAAGATCTACCAAGTTTCCTACCTGGTTCTCAACCGGGTTTCCTAGGGATCTACCGGTTTCTCTGCCGGATTCGTAACCAGGTTCCTTGGGGGTCTACCGGTTTCACTACCGGGTTCCTAACCGGGTTTCCTGAAATCTACCGGTTTAGCCGTACTATCTGCAATAACGTGGTTACATGAGTTCTAACATCCTACCACGAGTTTTCCCCTTTACCCCACTTCACAAATGGGTTTAACCGGTTTTTATAACCGTATTACTGTTAGAGTATTACTTGCCCTATTACTAGGATGGATTATACATCCTACCGAACTCCTTTTTTAGCACTCCTGACTGTTTCTCTTTTATACTACCACTCTCATAGTTAGTGTACAATCCATTCTTCTACCGGGACTCAATGTTGTAGTATGAAAACTCAGCTAAGAGAATATCATTCCCTTCATTCAGTGTATACATCTGGTACTACTGTCCCACAAGATTTCTCTGAAGATACCCCCATCCATGCGTTAGCTACTTGTACACGACTCTTTTGCCAACATAAGTAGTCCATTGTCAACTTCTCTTTCACACAACAAACAATTACCAGAGGTAAGGCAACTACCACTATAAGAAAACCACAAGTTCCTTACATCAGATTCAACAGTATCTTACTCAAGCAATCTAATACTCTTATATATATGAATCCTAGTACACATTCCTTAAGAATGAGAGAGAGAGAGACAACTCTCTCCTTAAGTACTTTCTCCTCATCTCTTTAAATCCATACTAACCACTCACTGGGACTACCCTATCCACTACTCTTCTATTCCTTATCTGCAACTACGGCACAATCTTATCCCTAATTGCTATTTCTGATACTACTACCAAAAGTAACTTAAAAGCCACTTTAACCTGATATTGCTAAAAATTACTGTCTACTAACCTTCTTTAACAGTTTAACATCCAAACTCTTCAGCTTGATACCTTTGTGGTATCCGTAACCTCGGTCTAACACCCAAACCCATGAGCTCTATATCCACGTCATATCTGTACCTGGATCTAACACTTAGACTCGTTGCTTCTAATGTTGGCTATTTTTTTCGTTCTTCAACTGCCAGACTTGTTGTTTTTAGTGTTGTTTCTATTTCTCTTGTTGATTTTTTTATACATTTTCTGGCTTGAATCCTCTACTCATTTTTAGTAATGGTTCCAATGCAATTTATTTCTAACAGAACCCACCCCAGGCCAAACGGCATGGCCTCCATGGGTGTTGGCCCAACATGGGGACATAGTTGCTTAGTATGGTTTGGGTTGTTGTAGTCTTGCTCCGGCAATACAATGATCAATTTAAGATTGGACTTCCATGGATGAAAATTCACATCTAACCATTGGCTACCTATTCAAGGGAAAGTCCCAAATACATGTGTGGGAGGGTTGGTCTCCCACCTATGAGCTAAGAGGTTTGCGGTATGGGGAGCTAACCATTTGCATGGGTGGAATGCAAAGGGTTAGCACTTATGACCCTTGCTAGAATTGAAAAATTGTAAGATAATTAAAGGGCGCTAACAAGGGTTGCGACATATGGTATCAGAGCATGGTTCCGTCTTCAACCTAGCATTTTGAAGGAGAGATGGCTACCAAACCTGCGGGGCACGATGGCAAGCCTGGGGTTTTTAAATAGTTGCGACGTTCAAAACATAACAAGGATCATGTCCAGGAGGATTTTAACCCCGCCAATGATTTTAATGACAATGGTGGGAATGATGGTGGATTCAGTGATGAAATAGAGGAGTCTTTTGAAAGGGCTCCCACAAACCTCAAAGAGATTTTGGTTGCTAGATTAAAAAACGGACACAAAAGCTTGGATAGTGGTAATGTTGGATTGAAATTCCAACCCAAAATGCTTGAGTTCATGGACTCCATGAATCAAGAACTCAAGCATGGCAAGGAAAAGAGGGCCCGACAAGACAAAATGATTGAGTTCCTCATGATGTAAGGTACTAGGCATTTTTTTTCAACAAAGAAGTTGGCCAAAGTAAACATGCCAGGTATTTTTTGGGGGTTGGCAAGGCAAGAAAGGTGAAAGAATTTGTGCTGGAAATGGACAACTACTATGATGTCCAAAGGCCCAAGGAGGATGACAAGGTCTCCATAATGGTGTCTTTTTTAAAAGACCATGTGTTTGAGTTGTGGACTAACAAAAATGCACAAAAGCCCAAGGTGGTGGCAAGCTTGACTTGGGTTGGCGTCAACGAGTTGTTTGTTGGGAGGTTCATGTCGGAGTACGCAAAATTGTGTGTGGAAATGAACTTGGTGCAAATTAGGCACACGAGGTCTTTTAAGGCCTATGTGCGCAATTTTAACATCCAAATAAATGATACACCTAAGATGGATGAGTTTGCTAAGAAATGCATCGTTGTAGGTAGGTTGCAAAAATGGGTGGTAGATGCCTTATTTAAGTTCCCAAAGTTTTCCGAGGACGTGGCGGGGCCATCTGGCTTGAGGTAAAATATGTCCGAAGGCAAAGAACGCAAGAATTTTGGGGAATCATGCCAACACAAAGGACAAGTGACGCACGCCGCGGGTCGTTCCTTCGCAAATTAGCTAAGAGGACTCTCGGTGCGACATCATGTAAATTTATATTCGCTTGAAAACTACCATGCCTCATTAATATGCTCGGTCTTAAATTTAGTAACCCCTCTTCTCCTTATGATTTGAATATAATTAATTGGAGTTAAAAAATCTCATCCTCAATTATTTTCACTCTCAATGTAAGGCTCATTGATCATGAGAACAACTAAAGTAGAGAGGGTTCAAGAGGTGTATCAATATTCTAAAGTTCCATCCATATCATTCAAAACATATCCCATATATATATATATATACATATGTATATATACATATATATAACAATATCATTAATATTTGATAGCAATAAGATTCTTCAACAATTTGCATAAGTTTCCGAAAAGAGTTAAAACTCGTAGTTATAAGTTTCGTAATTCATAAACTTCAATTGCATTCATTAATACTCTTTTAATATCATTATAAGTATGTTGCTTTTATGACTTATAATAGTGATGAATAAAGATTGCATGTTCTTGAGTCTTTCTTCTTTTAGCTTAAGTGTTACTACTTATAATATAATATTATGATATTAATTGTATCAAGTATGCATGTGGTAATATACGTCAATCTTACTTATATTTAATCACATATCACCATAATATATAGCAAAACACCATATATAGTTTCTTATTTATAATGTTTCACTTTTAATATAAAGTGTTTCTTGATGACGAGAAGAGTTTCATTAACACTTCAAAATCTTGTATGCTTGATAATACATTTACACTATTGTCTCAAATCTTCTTTTGTTTGGTTAGTCTTTCAATTTTATAACATCCAACAACTCACAAAGGATCTTTGAAAGAGAAAGACGTTCCAATTTGAGTAACAATCGTTGTAAGTAGTTTATCAAAGTTTCAATTACCAAGTCAAAATCTCATACATATAAATATTAATCAATCTCATAATAATGAGTTCCGCTTTTAAGAAATATCTCATGCTCAATTGATAAGGTTTTCTTCCAATAATTACTCAAATGGTTCTTCAAGCATTGAGGTTTAATCTCAACATCTCTCAAAGTTCCATTAATCCTTCAAGTCTTCTTGAGTCTTTGTCTCTCAACCTCACACTATTCTTTTGAGTTCTTGCTCGAAAGAGTTTACTCTCCTCTCGGTTGTTCAATCACTTAAGTCACACAAGTACCGCTTAGCAATTTGTAAGTTCAATTGAGAGAGGAGGGAGATCACACGTATTTGTGGAAAAAATAAGTATATTGCAATAGTGCTCCAAGAGGAGAGATACCAAATAAGCTCAAGTATTTTTGACACTCAAATGTAAGATAACTTCGTTACGATGAAATGAGGTGTAGTCTCCTAACAACGCTCCCTTTATATAGTCTTTCCTACCTAACCCAAAATCTAATATTGGAGTGGTTGTTATCTCCACTTCTTAGATAACTACCTATCTATGACATTTGTGAATAGTATTTTATCACAAACGGTTACAACCGTCTATCTACCCTATGTAGATATTTATAAGTTTTCTTCTTATATCTTTGCCTTGGCTACATAATAGAGTAGGCAAGTCATTTCTTGATAACCAAGTATACATAATTGGTTGATCTAGGCTAGAATGATTTACATCGCAAAATTCCCTTATATTGAATGCAAGACATAGCCCTATACACTTCCTTAAATCCCTCATAATAAGTCCTTACATTCCTACATAATGGTCCTTAAACAAAATCTTAAGATTTCATAGTCTTAAACGCGGGTTACCCTATAGTCGTGGATAATGGCACCTAAAACCGTGCGACTTCCTTCTAATTCCGTGTTGGGTCCTATTTCCGTGGCCGAGGTTGCTTCGTCTTCGAGAGCCGTTTCTCCCCGCCCATGCTCTCTCTGCTTCGGTTCCTCTTTGCACCAGATTCTTTCCTCTTCAATTTTTGATCTCTCTTGTCTTCCTAATGCCAAGTAGCTGTATTTTCTTCTTAGATAATGTTGTACTCAACAGAGGAACTTAAGACTGAGTTGTTTTTCCTACATTGACACCTACAACAAAACAAGGAAAAGGGGATCAAGATTCTATTCAATGGTTGAAGGCAACCTAGACCCCAGTGAGATCCAAGAGCGAACCATCTCCAAGCTCCAAAAAGAGCTGGTTTACACCAAATGAGAGAAGGATGAACTACGGGTAACCATGGACAAAATGGTTAGAAACCCACGTAACACCGAAGGAAAACCTCTCACCCCTATAGGTATACCAACCTGTTATATCTTGCCAAGAACATCTGTCAGCCATAAATCCTTAGCGTTTGTGGTCCGGATGGGAATCCATGGCTCACATGTCCTTGTAGAAACTTAGCATGGGAACCTCCATACTCATAACCCAATGACTTAAATGCAAGCACACTCTCTTTATTCAACCTCATAAGGCATTAGTATTGAAAAAATATATATGCACCCATGGTGATATTTACTCACAACCACAGTCCATTCTTTTCCTCTTCTAACCTCTTACATATTGCATGTGTCATCGGAATCACTAATGTGGTTTCTAAACCCGAGGGAACTTTCCACCTTCTGAAAGTACATTAAGCCCTACCTACTGTATCCTTCAAAATGCCCATTACCCACCTTACTACATTGCAAGGTATTGGGACCCTGCCATTATCAACTCAACTTAAAACCTCCTATTTCCCAAATGGCTCCCCCTTTGATTTTCAAGAAGTCGAATCCACTTCACACTTTTGGCTTACATTCCCAGCCCTAACCCCCTTTGCAGCTGCCCAGGACTAAGCATAAATCCTCCGTAGCGCTGAATTCCCTTACAGTTGCCTAGGCCGAAGCCTAATCTCAACCCAGTCTGCCCAAGGCCTCAACCTGATTAAGGCCCACCTGATATCAATTAATGTGCTTCAAGCCTGAACCTGATCTAAACTGATGGCTTCAAGCCTAAACCTGATCTAAACTAATGGCTTCAAGCCTAAACCTGTTTTCAAACTAATGTGCTCAAAACCTAAACCCCGATCTCAACTAATGTGCTCAAAACCTAAACCTCAATCTCAACTAATGTCTTCAAGCCCTAAGCCTGATCTCACTAATGTGCTCAAAGCCTAAACCTCGATCTCAACTAATGTGCTCAAAGCCTAAACCTCGATCTCAACTAATGTGCTCAAAGCCTAAACCTCGATCTCAACTAATGTGCTCAAAACCTAAACCTCGATCTCAACTAATGTGCTCAAAACCTAAACCTCGATCTCAACTCCTGATTGCAGCCTGATGTTGAACCGCCCTGGGCCCCCCTTTCGTCTCCTTTCCGGCTTCGTCCTTTCTTTTCCTCTGCCACCAGAGTTAGCTCCCAGCAACCGGCTCCCAACCACCGACTCCCAACCACCGGCTCCCAGATACCGGTTCCCAACTACCGGCTCCCAGATACCGGTTCCCAACTACCGGCTCCCAGATACCGGTTCCCAACTACCGGCTCCCACCAAATCCCACTAATCATCCACCCTAACCCACTTCCACACCAACTCAACCATCACGAACAACCCCACTTCCAAGGTGACACACCCCAACACTGCAAACTTAATTTTAAGCCCAACACAAAAGCTTCACTTCTTTTGGAATTTTGATTAATTGAAGAAAAGGTAAAAGCAACCGTCGATTGAACTTTTGAGGTTAATACCTCATGTGGGCACCATATTGGGCTCACAACATCAATCTACCAACAGTTACTTTCACAAGTAGCACCTTTCACAACCATTATGCAATACTATCATGCATTTAAAAGATTAAACTTACTCGTGAACCAGATTCCACTTTTGAGAGATAGAATGACCCTTACCAAACCTCAGTTTGAACGGATCTGGAAGGATGTGGAAGCTTCTACCAAAGACCTTCTTGGATTCATGTGGACAACATGTGCTCTGAAGTTACCTATAGGCATAATGGAAGCAGTTGCAGCCTCACCCCCATTCTATGTGGGAAGATTCATACTAAAAACCCTGAGTTTTATGGGTCACCACCATTTTGAGCATCGTGCTCGAGCCTTAGCCCCTGAAAGATTACAAGTACTAAGGCCTTACCCTAGCAACACCTTTTACAAAATCAAGGACACCGTGAAGAAACATTCCAATACATTTTTGCAAAAAATTCAAAGTCTGGACACAGAGGATATCACCATTTGCAATGAGGCAGTGAAACAATACACCTGGTTGTTGGAACATCACATGGACAAAATCCCAACACCGTATACTATCTTATAGATCAAAGAATATGTGCTATAGGTAATCCGCGACAAGGAGGCTACTATCACCAAAACAAGATTCGGCACCCCCAACCCCCGAACCATCTTGCAACCATATCATTAGCAAAGAAGAGTAAGAGCATAAGGACATGTTCTTTTTGACAAGAAAGAATAAAATATAAAGTTTCAACCAAGGCCAAAATAGGAGCGAAGGCGGGATAGAGGCCAAACCCGTGCACAAAGAGATAAAGGGCCGGCCGAGAGGAAGAAGACGGAGCCCGAGTTCGAAAAGACTGGGAGTGTGAACCACCAGAGTGGTCCACCACTCCGTGGGGTCACTTTTGTTAGGATTTTAATATTAAAAGTTAGGATTGATAGTGAATTAGGGAAAAAATTAGTTCAATTAGCGTTTAGTTCAAAAAAGGGAAGAAAAATTACCGAGGACTTTGGACCTTCATCCGTGAAGGGAAAAATCTAGTTTTAGGAAGAGTTAGTAAAAATGAAAACTAACTAGAGATAGAAATTAACAAAGTTAGGAGAAATAGCTAACTAGGTAAGAGCCTAGTTAGCGGGGGAAAAACGTAGCTAGTGAAAGCAACTAGCTAAGGAGATGAAATTAGTAGAGCTAGCTAAGCAAAGGCTAGTTTAGTAGTTACTATGTGTCACGCAAGACGAGTGGAGGAGCTCGGCGTGAGGAAAAATTAGCGCGAAGACTTTGAAGAAAATAGCAAGGGGGCCACTTGCCCCCTTACCAACTTGCTATAAAAAATTAGAATGAATTCGGACGATTCCCGTCGGAGCCACCTCGGCGACGGGGTGGCAACCTCGACCGGGAAAACCCCCGAGCCAAAATTTTGGGAGGGGGTCGAAAAAATGGAACCGGTGGCGGAGGGGTCCAACCCTTTTGTGAAAGGGTTTAAAAACCCCCTCCTTCCACCTTGAAAACCCCCTCTCAATTTGATTAGCGGGCGAAGCTCTACATCAATATAGTTAGACAAATCCTCCCCTCTCTTCTTCTAATGATTGGGCAAAGCCCTGTTTCAAGGTAGTTAGGAGAAATCCTTTAGCATGTATTCTCAATGGCCTAAGAAAAAGGCTTAAAAAACTCCTCTACTCTCTCTTCTAGTTAGAATGTGTGTTTATTAACACACCAACCAAATTCTTCCTTTCTTTTGTAGAGGTAGGTTGGATTGTAGAATTTCGAATAAAGGCATTGTAGACCTCAGCTGCCAATGCCCTGAAGGCTTAGTTTAAAAGCTAGAACAAAATACTTATCATTTTTCATGTAGAGAGATTTCCTATAGATATCTACAGCCATTCCCCATTTGTGATTTGGTCAAGATGACAATTAGTTATGGATTTTCAAAGATGGAGTAGAAAAACTGGGTGGTCCTGTGGGTAGCGGCTGCTGGATCAGACCTGCCAACCCAATTACCATTTTAATTCTAAAAAGTTATATTTTTCCCAAGTAGACTTTTGTCAAGATTTCCAAAATTGCTTAGAACGTTTGATTTGAGCATGATTTGAATTAGATATGGATTTTTGAAGACGGGATACATAGTTTGAGAATTCTTGGTTGACTGCTGCATTACAGAGGGTCTACTGAATTCACTTTGGCTTAACTTGTTAATCACATATTTTTATCAAATAGATCTTTTTAATACCTCTCTATGGCTATATAGAACGTTTGATTTGAGTAAGATTTGAATTAGATATGAATTGTTGAAGACGAGATACATAGTTTAAGACTTCCTGGTTGACTGCTATGTTACAAGGAGTCTGCTGAATTTGTATTGGCTTAACCTGCTAATGTTATAATTTTCCTACTTAGAAATTGTTAATAGCTTTCCAATGGTATAAGAAAAGTCTAGATCCGAGTAGTAATGAATTCACTATGAATTTTTGAAGTTAGAAGTTAGATAAGTGAGTTGGAAAGATCGGTTGAATCGACCTTGCACTTCCAACCCTCATAACTTTTGCATATCTTATCCGATTAAAGGGAATTTTAGATCGTTGGAAAGATAATTAAGTGTACTAAGTAAATATATTATGCTTAGGCCTAAATTATAGTGAAAAAACAACACTTTATATTTTAATTGTTAACTAAGGTACGTTTTACTATCAAACTAGTTACAAAGAAGGAGGCAAGGTCGACACCTGGGAAGTGGAGCAAGGAAGGAGGTAGCGGCTCGGCCTACATCGAGCCCAAATCAACCGAGGAGAATTGAGGTAAATTAACTAACCCTAGCCTTCCATTTAGGGTTGGAGGGAGCGCGGCTAAGGTATGCATCTCTAAACCCACTCACCTATCTCGTAAGGTCAAGTGGCTTGACCACTTGACCGACAAGGGAGTATCCAACTCCATTGTCTTCGGGCCCCTTGGTATGTTTTGTGGTAGTAGCTTCATTTATTAGCAAGTTTCGTATGTGGTAAGTCGGATTAATCACCGACACAACCACTCTGAATGTTGTTGGTGGAAAGATGGGATTAATGACCCACGAATTCACTATTGTGTTGTTGGCCCCATAGATTGGGAGTAATGGCCCAATTTATGAAAATTGTGCAACAGGTTGAACCTACAGGTTGCCCGTCACCCTAGTCCCATTAAGTTGCATTTCGTGGTCTATCCAGTTTAAACACGTTTAACAATTAAAACATATAAAATAAATCGTAAACCTTTGTTGGCAAGAGACCCGAATCGGAAACTTAACTCGGTAGAGTGACACCACCCTTCGAACCATTGATGTCCAAAGGGTTTGAGATGTCACTCGACCTTCAAAGGACCTACACGAGGCCTTAGAAGGTTCCGAGGTAAGGGATGCACCAACCAGGTAAGGGGTGATGCCTAATATGTGAATGTAGTGAGGTAGGATGTGCAAACGAAAGTAAGTAATTAAGAAGGAATTTGTGTGAAGGGTAGGACTTAGGCCAAGTTCCCCCGCTTAGAAAACTAAATTGAACTAAGTAAAGAAATAGGAAGAGTTGAATGGTCCATCAAATTGTCGTTATTCCGTTCATGGAGCTAGGGTGGTATGAGTCACACCCGGTCAGTGTATATCAGAACCATCCCAATTCACAAATTAGGATTGCCTTGGTTTCAAGGCTGGTGCGTCTGCGCGTAGAATAAGTTGTAGGTTAAGGTTAGAACTAGATATGAACTTGGTTAGTGGAGTTTAGAGCCACACTAATAAAAAACAAAGGTACAACCTCCGGAGGTACTACGACGCATATTTAATTTCCCTTAAAAATCTAAGTACCCACGTTATACACCTATCATCCGGGTTCAGCTTGGGCACTTGCAAGTGCAGGCCATCCTCACCGAAGGGCTTGTGTGATACTTTTAGGCTCCCTCGAAAGGGGGTGGCCCAAAAGTACCACATAATTGTCCAAGTTTGAGAAGACTAGGAGCCTAAGGATAAAGAGACTGGGAGCCGGTGAAGAATATGATTGGGAGCCAGCGAAGGATAAGACAAAGAGTTGGCAAGCCACGGGACCATGGGAACGTGACCGAGACCGTAGGAATGCGACCGGGACCGTTGGAGCGCGACCATGAACGGAGCTAGCTCGGGAACACGAAGCATCTAAGGAAATGAGTGCATTGTTTTCAAGACCTATTCGAAGACTTTTTTGAAAACCATCTTGGAGGCCTAGGAAAAAATAATAGTTTCAAAGGACCGAAAGGTCAAAACAAATTAGAATATAGTGGAAACGACCAAGGGGTCAACCAAAAGCAAAAAGACTTGAATCACAAAATTACGTGAAACTTAAAGATATTGCAAAAGGACTTGAATCATAGAATTACGTAAAACTTAGAGATATTGCAAAAGGACTCGAAGCAAAAAATTAAGTGAAACTTAAAGATATTGCAAAAGGACTTGAAGCACAAAATTACGTGAAACTTAAAGATATTGCAAAAAGACTTAAAGCACAAAATTATGTGAAATTTAGAGATATTACAAAAATATCTGAATCAAGAAATCACATCAAAATTTTAGATATTAGTAAAAGTAATAAAAATCATGAAAGCATGTGTAACATGAAAGAAGGCTTAGACTTGGAAACATAACAAAAATACTTGGATTGCTATGAATTACAAAAAGGCTCTAAAACTTAAAGAAAGCAAGAATGACCAAAAAATCAACCCAAGTAAAGATAGGGAAACCAGACAAATTCCCACAATTCCCACAAGGGAAAGAGTGAAACAAAATGAGACATGAAATCCAAACAAGAGGAGTGACATGAAATCCAAACAAGAAGAGTGACATGATGTACTATGTTTCAAACTTAGAAGTATCTAGCAAAATTTAATATTTTGAATAAAGACGTATGAAGCCAAAAGTTAGAGAATACCAAACTTATCAAGGAATTGACATTATGCCAAACATCATGCAAGATGGAAATGTGGAAACTTTGCAACCAAAATTTGCCAACAAAGCATACCACAACTAGCATCAGATTGGACACATCAAGGTAACTTAAGAATGACAAATGAAACCAAGTTGGAATCTATGGAAGCCATCATTCGAGAATAAGAAATATGAGGCAAAGGGGTTTCATGAGATGCCGTCAAGTATGCCCAATCATACATCATCTCACTCATGCTTTTGAACCTAAGATTTCACGTCATACCAACCTAAGTATATTAAGTATAAATAATTAAGAAAATACTCAAACTACAATTATAAGGATCTTGAATATTTGATTAAGCACATTTGAATTGGGATGAATGAATATGGTTATAAGCCATCCAAACCATGGAGGATATAAAAATACATACACATGATATTGGACATTAGGGAACTACAAACGGATTCTACTCCAAAGACCCTTAACCCTGACATTAAGATTTAAGAAAACATAAATTTGTAAACCTAGGACATCTATCCCTTAGGGATTCTTGAAAACTCATACAAAAAACCTTATACCAAAGTAAGTACCGATATTTGCATGCATATAACCACCTTCGAAGAAAATGGAAATCTAGAGCAATCTGATTTTGGTGGGAGTGATGTTCATATAAACCGATCAATAGCAGGTTACACCGTCTAAAGCTGAGGGTTGAAGGTGGCCTCGACAGTGATTGGAAAGTACAAAGGGAACCTTTGAAAAAAATGCATTCATTTCAGTTAAATAAGATATAATTCGAGTGATTAACAGTCCTAATACACATTTCTGAGCAAGTGGACTTATTTGAGGTGTAAAAGATCTAACTTGAGCAATTAAAGTATCTTTAGGCACTTTGGAAAGTAAGTGGACTCATTTGAGATGACAAAAAATTGACTTGAGTGATTTGATAGTTCCAAGGCATATGCTGAAAGCAAAAACTTTTATTTGTTGTGAATTAGATTTGACTTGAGTGAATTGATAATCAAAAAGCACATTTGAAATCACAAAAGCATTTTTGAGTGGAAATGGACCTTATTTGAATGCATTCAAGTGGAAACACAAAATTTGAATGCAAAAAAATTCATTGGAGATTGAAAAGGTATTATTCAAATATATTGAGTTACAAGGATACATTTAGAGAGCAAGGGGATGTTGTGAGCCCAAATTGATGCCCACATCTATTGTTAACACTTGTAAAGCATTACAAGTAGTGTTTTGTTGATTTATGATTATTCACAAAAATATAAAAAGAGTGAAGCTTGAAGAAAGCTAAGTTTGAAGCATTAGGCTTGTGTGAAGTGGATTTAAGTAGTATGAGGACATACCTTGGTAAAGTGTGGTAGGTATAAAGCCAAGGTTAGTTAAATGTTTGAATTAGGATCTTTGTTGATCATTTGAGGGAGGAAGGCTTAGAAGATAAGATGAGAGCCTACAAAGTAGGAGGAGATTTCGAAGGCTTATCGTGAGCCTTGAGGGTGCTCACCCCTTCAAACTCACTATATAATCCCTCACTCATCCTCTCTTTCCTTCGTGCTCCTTGGCACCCCACGTGTTATAAGTGTGGGTGTATGGAAGCAAGATAGGAGCACATGTGTGTGCATGGTTTTGAAGTTAGGAGCCAAGGCTAGTTGGCCTTGAAGAGGGCTTGACCTCTTGTTAGCATTAGTTTGGGTGTGAATGATTTTAATATAATTTATGGCTTCAAGTTGTAGTACTTGAGTTCATATTTGTTGGGTATATGTGTTTGCTAAGTGTCATCATAACTATTCCACTCGGACTAGGAGGAAATCGAAGGGTGGAGTACTTTTGGTAACACGTTGCCGGAACACGAGTTGGTAAATGAGAGGGTCCTTTGAGTAGTCTAGGTTGTAAGGGGCATAACTTCCGAGCAGAAGAAGATACTTCGTTGAAATTTAGAGGGTTAGTAAACAACTTGTTTATATGAACATGGTCAAAATCTCAGGATGTTTGGAGTACTGGAGCAGCAGTTATAACATTCTGAACTTTGCCTACATTTTCGAGCTGAAATGGGCATAACTCCTGGACAAAGGCTTGGAAACGCATGAAATTTTGAGGGATGCTTTGTTCTTAGGTTTCCTAGTTGTGGTACAAATTTCAAGTCATTCCGAGTAGATGAAAAGGAGATATATCATTCTGAAGTATTTTCAAGAGTTGCAGACTAAAAAGGCCATAATGTTTTGGCAGAAAATGAAAATAGTTTGAAATTTCAGGGGATCATAAACAATTAGTTTTTGTGATTGCTCCCAAAATTTGAAGTTCTTTGGAGCCCGTGGGAGGAAATTATGACATTCTGAAATCTGGGTAGATTAACACACCAAAATGGTCATAACTATCGGACAGAAAATGGGATAGGCTCACAAATTGGTGAGATGTTTTTTGCTTTGTTTTCCTAGTTACAGATAAAATTTCAGGACATTCCAAGAAGTAATGGGAAAGTTACACTATTCTGAAATTTGTTCTGGATGTAGCCTTGGGGGTTAAATCATAAGTCATTAACGTTGTGTATATTCCAAAGGCATATTGGAATGATACATTGAGTTACTAAGGAAGGAGTTTGCTAAGTGTCATCAATACTATTCCACTCGGGCTAGGACGAAATCGAAGGGTGGAGTACTTTTGGTGACAGATGTATTTGAATATTACTTGAGTGTTTGAGGGTTTTTTTTGAGGGCATTGAATGTGTTTGGAGTTTGAAATGATTTGACTTGGGTCATTTGAGTCAAAAATTTGAAAGCAAAAAAATTCATTGAAGATTGAAAAGTTGTTTTTCAAATGTATTGAATTGCAAGGATACTTTAGGGAGTGAAATGATGTATTTGAATATTACTTAAGTGTGTGAGGGTTTTTTTTGAAAGAATTGAACGTATTTTGAGTTTGAGATGATATGATTTAGATCATTTGAATGTTGAAACGCTTACTTCAAAGATAGGTTAGTCATTTGAATTCAAGAGGAACATACTTGACGTCTTGGTTTTCTTGAGTATTAATAAGATCAATGCAAATCCCAAAATGTTGAAAGAGCACCAAAGGTGCATCAAGAAGGCCATGTCCATCATTAAAGTCAACTTGGCAACCAACTAACTTGCGTACATCAAAAATTGCAAAGGACCAACAAAGGCACGGAAAACCTTTTGTAACATCCACGCAACCTCTTCGTTTGCCGTAAGTTTTTCACGAGCAAAATGCAAGAATGTGAGAACTTATTGGACCATGTCAATAAGGTGAAAGCGTTTGAGGATCAACTCGCATGTTTGGAGGTACCTGTGAGGGAGTGTGAGCCCAATCACGGGCCCACATTTCAAGTTAACCTTAAAAGTATTCAAACACAGGGATTTGCATTTTTGTTTAGGTTAACGTGAATATTGAGAGCATTAGAGTCTAAAATGATGTGAGTTAGTTAAAGTTGAAGGGGGTGATTGTGTGTTATGAAAAGAAAATCAAAACAAGTAATTAGTTGGTTAGGGGTTAGGGATGCTTAAGCTTAAATGGCTTGTGCTTTGTTATTGGCCAATTAAGCCTTGGTTGCTTGTCTTTTAAAGTTATGTGGGTGTTCATTTTGGGTTGTGAAGGGGTCCATGAAAGGGTTGAGGGTGTTAAACCCCGAATGGAACTGGCTGGGATTTTTGAATCCAGGGGGGGAGCTCCCTGGATAAGCCGCCCACCCGAGAGAATTCTCTCTCTCCCAAAACTACGGTGCGCCGGGAGGGCAGCAAGAGGAGTTCGGCAACTCAGATTTTAGGCTAGGGCAGCAAGGAGGAGTTCGGCGACTCTGATTTTAGGCTAGGGCAGCAAGGAGAAGCTCGGCGACTCTGATTTCAGGCTAGGGCAGCAAGGAGAAGTTCGACGACTCTGATTTCAGGCCAGGCAACAAGAGAAATTCGGCGACTCTAATTTCAGGCTAGGCAGCAAAGAGAAGTTCGGCGACTCTGATTTCATGCTAGGGCAGCAAGAGGGAGTCCAGCAGCTCTGAGTCCGAGGTTGGCCAGCGGAAGGAGGTCTAAGTTTGATTTAAGGCTGCACAGTCTCAACATCCAGCAATGGAGTAGAGCAGGGGGTGGGCATGTTAAAGGAAGTAGTTAGGTGGATTTAGATGTACTATAAAATGTGGGGGAGGGCATTAGGGATTAGTGGCTAGATTAATTGTTCCGATAGTGCATGCAATGTGTGGAAGATTAAGAGAAGAAAAGGATGTTGTGTGGCTATGTGTAATGACCCTCATAAGTGCATTAGTGTTTTTCAACACTAATACCTTATGGGGTTTAATAAAAAGACTGCATTTTATTTTCACATTCATTGGAGCATGAGCACAAAGTCTCTACAGCTGAGGGTTAACAAGAATGTGTGAGCCATAGCCTCCCACTCGGACTACCGACATATAAGGGTGGGGGTTTATGGTTGACATAAATGGTGTGTCCGCCGGGAGTGAAGCGGGGTTAGGAGACCAAGACTTGGAGGCACAAACTTGAGAGAGAGGAAGGAGCACACGGTGTGTGGTAAGCATCTCACCTTGTTTTGATTGTTGTCATTTGGTTAGGATAGTTGGATTCCATTTCTTTTCCTTGGAATGAATTGCATTTTCATTTATGCATTTTGTTTTGAAGAAGGAGCGCGGCTTGAGGTGATGTCCTAAACCTTCTTGGGATGGCATAAGGACATAACATTAATAGTGCGATCATTAGCTCACTAAATCTTAGAGGGATAATTGATTTTAAGAAGAGTCAACATTGACACTCACCTTGGGGTGAGTATCCAAGTTAAGGGATTTTGAATTTGATGTTTTAAACTAGAATTGTTTGTTAAGAATTGTTGTGGTCAATGTCACATTGGGTCACGGTCGAGCGTGAGTGCTAACTTGCAGGGGGAAGCGAATTGCTTGAGGTATGACATTCTTCAAAGTGAATTCATTAATTAATTAAGGACGGATTTTAGTACTTGTTTTTGTCGTTATCCGTTGTAGAGGGTAATTCCCTAGTCATTGCATCGTGTTGGAGGCGAGAGGGTGATGCCTCGGTCTTCAATGTGGTGCATGGCGAAGGTCAACCCCTCACTCTCGGTATTGTGGTGAGTGTCAATTTGATGGAAGAGTTCGGAAGTGATTCTCCGGCTTGACTGAAAATTGACATGAGCATGCCCATCCCCTGTTTGGGATTTTTCACCTAAGTTGGCCTGCAGGTTCTCTTTCTTCACTTCCTCAAATTTTAAATACACATCCAGAAAAATGAAAACATTAAGGAGTGAAGGTGGCAAGGGGTATGTGTGATCAAGTGAGGGTTGATCGATTTTTTAGGGAATGCGAGGTAAGACTCGATCGCACAAACCTGAATTGGAATTAGGATTAGAGAAGATTGCACGTAGGAAAAAATTGTCTAAGATTAGTGAAGTTGTAGAAGAGGTAGAAGTTAGGAGAGAGAGTTGCTTGAATGTGGAGCCTATTGTTAATTCAGTATTAGGAAATTTAGAAGTAGATGCTCAACTTAAGGAGGAGGCTACTCCCTCTAAGTTGAGTGGTGAGACAGTGACGGAGACTGATACGGTTAGGAAAGAAATTCCTGTAGAAATTGATAGTGGAATAGGAGTGGACACACCTGTCACCATGGCTCAGAAGGGAGAGGGTCCGCCTCCCTTTCCACCCATTGATCCATTGGTTAGGCCAAGGGGTTTACCCATTGTGGTTCCACAAAACTTGGCGGTGGTAGATATGCCATCTCACCTCCCTAAGTTTTATGGAACTAAGGATGAGGATCCTTCTAGGCACATGGAGAGGTACATTGAGAGGTTGGCTAGTTCTCTTGTCACCAACCCGGGATATTGGTTGGTGTGGTTTCCTACCACTCTAGAGGGAGAAGCCTATGAGTGGTATCGAGATCATGTAGAGGGTCATTTCACAGGATGGGAGTAGATGCAGAGGGAGTTTCTAAATGAATTTAGGCCAGAGGTTGGTCAGAGCACGGCTCTTAGAGCGTTAGCATCCTTGAAGCAAGGAAGGGACGAGGAGATTTCGGCATACATTAGGAGGTTTGATTTGGTGTGTACACATTTTGTGGGTACTATACTCAACGATGACACCCTTAAACAATTCTTCATCCAAGGATTTTTTAAAGCGGGTACCATTAGAGGTGTATTGGAAAGGAATCCTCAGACATTGGCGGATGCCAAAGTGGCAGCTAGGGAAATGGAACGCATGGACAGAGATTATGAGAGGTTGTGGCGAAGGGAGGATGAATCAATACCCTGATTCATCCCCATTCGTCCGAGAGAAGTGGAGGGACAGTTGGGTAGGCAAGGGAGTCAGGTTTAGTATGCCCTCATTGACACAGGTCCACGTCCGCTAGCAGCTAGGGAACCGTCACCACTCTTAGCATTGCCCGCTCCTAAAGTCGATGCACACATTGAGGAGGTGGAGAAGAGGTTAGGTGCCAGTCAGTTGGGATTCCAGGAGGCTATGATTAAACAAATGCAGAGCCTTACAGATTAGATGTCGTTGATGACTAAGAGTCAACAGCCGGGTTCTCCTCCTCCAGTTGAGTCGGGTAAGCATGCTTCGGGATTGTGGTGTGTTCAGTGTGGCCAACCTGGACATACCAGGCAGTTTTGTCGAGTTGGACAGAACCGTGATCAAAGAAACAACGGTGGTCCACCTCCACAAAACCAGAGAGGTCAAGGTCAGAATCAGTATGGTCAGGGCAATTATAGGGGACCTCCCCCTAGAGGACAAGGTGGTCAAAATGCGTAGAGAAGGGAGTTTCACTCTTTTTGTGGGAGATGGCATGCACCGGGTCAGTGTTGGTCCGAAGGACAAGGTTATGGTTGTAGTAATTGTGGGGGAAATCATCCTTCGGACGAGTGTCGTCAACCCGATAAAGTCATTAGCATGCCCAACCCGGTGGTCAACCCACAACAACAAGCTAGAGACAACATGAGAGGGGCTAGGCCACAGGGTGGACCCCCTAATGAGCTTAGGCCACCCAATTTATATTATGACCATGGGAATGCGAGGCAGACATTCCACCCTCCGACGGGATTACAGACGGCGAATGGATATATTCCTATTCAGAATAGGTCAGGTGGTCCACAGTATTTTGACAATAGGAGGCCAGTTTCTCCCACCGATCCGGGTCCGTCGAACTCTCAGGATGTCAGGTTCACGGGTGGTGTCACGGAATCGCATCATGATGAGTCCATTGTTTACCAAATGGGTGTTGGAGACGAGCAAGGTCAATGGCCTCCACACATCAATGCCATCACCTACGAGTTGAGGAGTTTGGATAATGGGGTCATCCATGAGGCCCCGGCATTGGCGGTCATCACTAGAGCTATGCGGGGAAACATTAAAGTAGAGAAGGATGTGGTGGGACAGGAGGAGTACTCCTCGGATGAAGGTCCTAACCTTTCAAATTTGGATAGAGTAGCTAGAGTGGCTAGGAGAGCCACTAGGGAATTATAGAAGGAGAATGAGATTGTTCAGGATAGGGAGAGGTCGAATGTCATTCATGATTTACATGGCAGTGAGATGGGAGAATGGAAAGGACCTAACATTCCTTTGGATGAGTTTGATAGAGTAGAAAAAACCATGGTTGAGAGGCCGGAAGGATACGATTTGTGGGCCGATCTTAGCTCACTCAAGGCGGATATTACTTTTGGTCAATTGTTGGAGATATCACCCATGGCTCGCAAGACTCTCAAGGAAGGAATGCCGATGACTAGGAGGACTAGGAAGGTCAAGACTAGAGTGGCCGCTGGAGTCCAACTACAAGGAAGAGGGCGTGACGTTAAGGCAATTGAGATAGAAGTTATGGTGGTGGACAAAGTGGTTCCGAATGTGTTAGTTGATGGAGGTAGTGGGTTAAACATCTTGCCGGAGCACACCATGAAGAGGTTGGGTCTTAACCTTACGGGTCCATCACCTTTCATCATCAACATGGTGAATCAAACTCCGGCGGTGCCTTTGGGAATGATTAAGGATTGTAAGATTAGCATCGGAGGGGAGGAGTATGTGGTCACTTTTCATGTCATCAAAATGCATTCTAACAAGGATACATTTCCCATCTTATTGGGTAGGCCTTGGTTAAGAATGTCAGATGCGGTAGTAGATTGGGAAGGAGTTAAGCCATCCATTACTTACGGTCCTAAGGATAATAGAGTCAAGGTTTCCATTGGATCACTAGGAGGATGGGTGAAAGAACAAATCTCTTCATCATCGGATGATGAAGAGGAAGACAAGGAGGAAGGTGAAGATGTTGACAAAAAGAATGAGGCACTAATGGGAGTTGTCCATTCTAGCGGACAAGGGACTATTGTAGATTCAAGGTCAGGTAATTTGGGCCCTAGCTTCTATTATTTGGGCGACAATGGGGAGTATGCACAGTGGTTGAGAGACTATCCCAAGTCAGAGTATGATATCATGATGATGTCTCACCATGTATGGTGGAGTGATGAGGGGCTTAGTTCAAGGGAGGAGGAATATTCCTTGTTGGAGCCATGTGAGGTGCTTACCGAGGAAGAGTGGATTAGAGGGGGATTGACATCTTGGGTAGAAAGTGTGGATGAGAGCGACGTGAATGTTGTACATGTGGATGGGACTCAGGATGAGGAAGCCGTCATTGAGGCTACAAGGTTGGAGGAACCTTTGCACTTCAAGACCACGTCAACGGGCATAGTAGCGGGTCAAGATGTTAAGGATTATCCCAAGGTACCTCCGGATTGGTATAGAAATAAGGATGAGCAAACACATGTGTCGGAGGTGGATTGGAAGTATGTGGATGTGAGGATGAAGAATGGAAAGGTTAAACAAATGAAAATGGGCTCTAGGCTGGGAAATAAAAAAATCAAGAAATATGGCAATTTGGTGGATGAGTTTAGTGACACCTTTGCTTGGTCGTATGATGAGCTTAGGGGGATTCCTAGAAAGATGGTGGAGCATCGCATTCCCTTGATCCCGGGCGCTAGGCCAATTAGACAAAAGGAGAGAAGAATGAACCCGCAATTATAATTGTTGGTTAAGGCGGAGTTGGAGAGATTGTTGAAGGCAGGATTTATTAAGCCGGTGGAAATTACGGATTGGGTCTCTCCAATGGTTTTGGTGAAGAAAAAGAATGGAAAGTTGAGGGAGTGTGTGAATTATAGGAAGTTAAATGTGTGCACACAAATGGACCACTTCCCGTTACCATTCATCACACTATTGTTAGAGGAGGTAGGTGGTCATGCGAGGTACTCATTTATGGATGGATATGCAGGCTACAACCAGATTTCTATTGCCCTTCAAGACATCCACAAGACGGCTTTCACTACTCTTTGGGGGACTTTCGTTTGGGTGGTGATGCCATTTGTATTATGTAATACTCCGGCCACTTTTTAAAGATTGGTCATGTATATCTTCACCGACTTATTGTTCAAGTCCATGACTGTCTTTATGGATGATTTTAGCACTCAGAATAATTTTAGCGACCATTTACAGTGTGTTAGGGAAGCTTTGATTAAATGTAGGAAGATGTAGCTAGCCTTGAATCCGGATAAAAAAAATTTGGGTGTGAGTCGGGGAGTGTTACTTGGGTATGTGGTTAGTGAGAACGGAAGGGAACCGGATCCTGAAAAGATTGAGGTCATAAGTGGGTTGGCAACTCCAACCAATGCCAAGGGAATTGCTAAGTTGCTAGGTCATGTGGGATGGTACCGGGACTTGATCCCAGATTACGCTAAGATTGCGGTTCCTATCACTCAGTTGCTTAGGAAAGATTGTAGGTTTGAGTGGACTGAGGCATGCCAAAGGGCATTTGAGGAGTTGAGGGATAAGCTGAGCACTTATCCGATTCTAAGGCCACCCGATTGGGATAAGCCTTCCCATGTGTTTTGTGATGCTAGCAATGTAGCTGTAGGTAGTGCACTTTGTCAGTCCACGGGGGAGAAGGGTAAAGATCAACCTATTGCCTATGCTAGTAAGCAATTGATACCGGCTGAAAGAAACTATTCTACCACGGAGAGGGAGTGTCTAACTATGGTGTTCTCAATCAAGAAGTTTAGGCATTATCTTATGTGCAACCTAGTCGTTTTCTTTGCGGATCACATGGCTATCAAATACTTGGTCAACAAAGCGGAGCTAAGTGGAAGACTAGCTAGGTGGGTTTTGTTGCTAGAGGAGTTTGACTACACGGTTGAATACAAACCCGGTCGTATGCATTTACAAGCTGACCACTTGTCTAGGTTGTCAAAGGATATAGGCATTAGTCCAGTTGACGATAGGTTAGTCGATGATAATCTGTTTGTGGTTATCGCACAACCCGAGTGGTATGCCGGTATTGTGGAGTTCTTGACAACTCAGCAGTTGCCAGTGGAGTGGACCAAGGAGAAGAGGAGAAAAGTTAGAGTTAATAGTAGGCATTTTGCAGTGATAGGCCATAGGTTGTTTAGGAAGGGAGCTGATGGATTGTTGAGGAGATATGTGTTAGAGGCGGAGGTACCCTCCATCTTAGCTGCATGTCACGATAGTGCGTGTGGGGGGCATTTCTCTGGACAACTTATAGGTCAGAAAATTCTTAGAGCAGGTTATTTTTGGCCGACCTTGTTTAAGGATGCACATGATTATGTTAAGCGTTGTGACGCTTGCCAGAGGTATGCAAGGAATGACCTCCGAATGGAGATGCCCCTTTATGTGTCATTGCCCTTAGTGCCTTTCGAGAAATGGGGAATTGATTACGTGGGAGAAGTGCACCCCATTCCTCGAAGGGCATGGCTTACATTGTGGTCGCCACCGAATACCTAACCGAGTGGGCGGAGGCCAAGGTTGTCAAGACTGATACAACTGCGCATGCAGCCACATTTATGTTCGAGAACATCATTTTGAGGTTTGGGTGCCCAAAGATTCTAGTGAGCGACAGGGGAACTCATTTCTTGAATTCCTTAATTCGAGAAATGACTGACAAATTCCAAATTGACCATCGAAAGACCACCCCTTACCATCCGTAGACTAATGGTCAAACGAAACGGGTCAACGGAATATTGGTGAGTATCCTTCGCAAGACGATTCTTGATTCTAAGAGGGATTGGGATGTTAAGTTGACAACAACATTGTGGGCTTACCGAACGACCTTCAAGGTGACAACTCAGGCGACCCCATTTTCATTGGTGTATGGATTGGAGGCCACCCTTCCCATCGAGTTCGAGGTTGCTTCGTTGCGGGTGGCAGTTAATTCTCGACTCACAGATAGCATGTCCTTAAGAAATAGACTGACAACTCTTGAGGAACTTGATGAGAGGAGATGGATGGGAGCTCAGCACATCAAAGCCATTCAAAGGCGAAGGAAGATCACCTTCGACAAACATCACAAGAAGAGGGTCATGCGGCCAGGTATGATGGTGCTTATTCAAGATGCTAGGAAGCTCGAATTTCCGGGTAAGTTTGATGCTATGTGGTTGGGCCCATACCTCATTCGGGAGGCATTCCCAAACAACTCACTGCAATTGGAGACACTGAATGGAGAGAGCTTCCCAACGCGCACATCCGGCAGTCGGTGCAAGGAGTACAGGGCTTGAGGTGATACTTACCTTCAAACAAGTGATTTTGGATCCTTTCCCCGATGGTCGCCAATTATGTGAGCCCAATCACGGGCCCACATTTCAAGTTAACCTTAAAAGTACTCAAGCACAGGGATTTGCGTTTTTGTTTAGGTTAACGTGAATATTGAAAGCATTAGAGTCTAAAATGATGTGAGTTAGTTAAAGTTGAAGGGGGTGATTGTGTGTTATGAAAAGAAAATCAAAACAAGTAATTAGTTGGTTAGGGGTTAGGGATGCTTAAGCTTAAATGGCTTGTGCTTTGTTATTGGCCAATTAAGCCTTGGTTGCTTGTCTTTTAAAGTTGTGTGGGTGTTCATTTTGGGTTGTGAAGGGGTCCATGAAAGGGTTGAGGGTGTTAAACCCCGAATGGAACTGGCTGGGATTTTTGAATCCAGGGGGGAGCTCCCTGGATAAGCCGCCCACCCGAGAGAATTCTCTCTCTCCCAAAACTACGGTGCGCCGAGAGGGCAGCAAGAGGAGTTCAGCGACTCAGATTTTAGGCTAGGGCGGCAAGGAGGAGTTCGGCAACTCTGATTTTAGGCTAGGGCAGCAAGGAAAAGCTTGGCGACTCTGATTTCAGGCTAGGCAGCAAGGAGAAGTTCGGCGACTCTGATTTCAGGCTAGGCAGCAAAGAGGAGTTCGGTGACTCTGATTTCAAGCTAGGCAGCAAGGAGAAGTTTGGCGACTCTAATTTCAAGCTAGGCAGCAAGAGGAATTCGGCGACTTTAATTTCAGGCTAGGGCAGCAAGAGGAGTTCGGCGACTCTGATTTCAGGCTAGGGCAGCAAGAGGGAGTCCAGCAACTCTGAGTCCGAGGTTGGCCAGCGGAAGGAGGTCTAAGTTTGATTTAGGGCCGCACAGTCTCAACATCCAGCAATGGAGTAGAGCAGGGGGTGGGCATGTTAAAGGAAGTAGTTAGGTGGATTTAGATGTACCATAAAATGTGGGGGAGGGCATTAGGGATTAGTGGCTAGATTAATTGTTCCGATAGTGCATGCAATGTGTGGAAGATTAAGAGAAGAAAAGGATGTTGTGTGGCTATGTGTAATGACCCTCATAAGTGCATTAGTGTTTTTCAACACTAATGCCTTATGGGGTTTAATAAAAAGACTGCATTTTATTTTCACATTCATTGGAGCATGAGCACAAAGTCTCTACAGCTGAGGGTTAACAAGAATGTGTGAGCCATAGCCTCCCACTCGGACTACCGATGCATAAGGGTGGGGGTTTATGGTTGACACCAGGGTGCGAGCAACGGAGGTCTCAGGGAAGTGCCCGGTCCCCTTACCCTCTGTGTCGTCTTCCATGCATTCACCTTGCATATGAAAGCTTAGCAGACTAAAGAAAAAGGAAAATTTTGAGCCTCTTAGGTGGCCCATTAGGACTAGCACGACATGGGTTTTCTTATTGGTTGTGGGTTAATGTGCCGAGATAGGTAGAATGAAGAACAGTTGGGCAAGGATCTGAACCATGAGTCTACTGGCGTTGTGCTGGTAGGAGGGTTAAGACAATGAAGTTGTTAAGGGATTATGGGGGTGTTGTGGCCCTGTGTGGTTGTGTGCAGCAGTGGGTGGAGGTTCGCTCAGGAGGAGAAGTTGCAGCCGGTTTCCTTTGGTGATCCAGGGGCGTTGCAGAATGATCGTTAGGGAAGTGGGTGTTGCATCATCGAACCAACGATGCCAAAATGAGCACAGGGTGAATAACTGTTGAGTGTATCAAGCGGTGCCAGGAAGGAGGTGACAAGTGGAAAGACGGGGCACATGAGGGTAACCTCTGTCGGGAACAACAACGGCTGTATTGTCATCCCTGTAATTCAATTCTTGAGTCCAGTGTTGGGAAGGCAGTTCTGATGTGACGGGAGAACAGCGGAAGCCGAGGGACGAAGAATTCGGTGCATCTGTCGTCATGAGGGGGATGACAGGAGTCAATGGAAGACAGGGATCTACGTCAATTTATGTGTAGAAATGTTGTAGTCGGAGGATGACGCAAGTTGAGGTGGCTGTGTTTGCTGGACAAAAGATCAGTGCAGGGGGAAGGAGCTTAGAAGGCAGCAGATGCCCTTTGCCTTCTTCGGTCGAGGTCTGACTCGGGTAATCTGAGACCTAGCTCTGGGGTGGAAGTCGGGGAAGGTGCAGTGAGCAAGAGGGAGTCACTATGCTGAGCACAGGAAGAGAAGGCGACATCAGCCGTGGATCACCAGAGAAGGCTGGACATCGTCAAGGCATTGGGATGGGGACCTGGATAATCCTATGGTAGTGCGCTTACCGCGATTTGTTGTAGGTGCTAATTGGTTGGGCACCACTGGCGAGAAAGAGGCAACGAGAGGGAAGAGCGAATGAGGAGTGGCTCGGCAGCTGCTACTTCCAGTATCAAGTTTCACTTCCAAGCTGCAGCCACCACTCAATCTTGAGTCCTGAGACAGGTGTCGAAGTGGACTGATGGGGATCGAAGTAGCATTGTGATGAGTAGAGCAATGTGTTGGTGGGTGAATTGCTCTAGTTGTGAACCTGCAGGCTGCAATGAAGTGAGGAGTGTATGAGTAGTAGGGACTTAGTGCTTGGTAGAAGTGAGTCCAGTGGCAGTGGAGGGAGGTCAAGGCTCCACAACTGTCACTGGACGAAGGTGCAGGCCAGGGTTAGGGTGTAGTGTCCTCAACCCAAGCCAGTGCAGGGCATGAGGGTAAAGCAAGGACTAGTAGGGTAGGGGTAGTGAAGGTGTAGGTTGTAACACCACTTGAGTTATGAGTCGGATTGCTGAAGGGGTGCAGCTCATTGAGGCATGAAGGTAGAGGCTAGGAGTAACTAGTTCGGGGCTGTAGTAGTGGTTGGGAAGGACATTCAGGGCTGCTGTATGTAATTCCAGCATTTGTGAATGCTATTATGTTCCTAATGAAAGGATGTCATGCACACCAAACCACTCCTATGGAATACAATGCAAGTTGTGAGTGATTGGTTGAATTGTAAATGGTGAAAAGGAACTCCTCACCCGGACTAGGACGCAACTAAGGGTGGGGAGGATCCTTCTCACATAATTGGTGTGTCCGCCGGGAGCGAAGTCCATTACTTGGAGGCGAATTAAGGGTAGCTGGGTGTCTTTGAAGGCTAGGTTAACGAGCTAGATGTCAGCCATAAACCCCCACCCTTTGCGTCCGTGGTCCGAGTGGAAGTCTATGGCTTACATGTCTTTGTTGACTCTTAACCTCAGAACTCCCCGCTCATGCTCCAATGAATTTAGATGCAAAACACACTCTGTTGACTCCCCTTTTGGCTTGGCGATGGTCGGTGCATCCGTGCAAGTGCGTAAAAGCCCACGGGCGAACGCCCGTGGGGCTTCCAACTGGGTGAAAGACCCCTCTCTCGTACAGCAGCAGTCATTTTTCACGTAAACGGCCGCAACTTCCGTTCACGAAATCCGATTTTTGTGCGGTTAGGCTTTTTGGAAAGCTAATATGAAGAGTTGCACTCCCTCCAAAGCCCACGGGCGATCGCCCGTGGGGGCTCCCAACTGGGTGAAGTGTCCCTCCCTCGCACGGCAACATACACCCTTTACTTTAACGGCCAGAAGTTTCGCTCACCAACTCCGACTTTACCAACCCTAGGTTTTTTCACAAGCCAACTTAAAGGGCTACATTCATTAAGCCCACGGGCGAACGCCCGTGGGAGCTCCTAAATGGGTGGACTGACCCCTCCTCACAAGGCAGCAGCCTTTTTTTCACGTAAACGAACATAACTTCCGTTCACGAAATCCAATTTTTATAAGATTAGGCTTTGTGGAGAGCTAATCTAAAGAGCTACACTCACTCCAAAGCCCACGGGCGAACGCCTGTGGGGGCTCCCAAGTGGGTGGATTGCCCCCTTTTCGTTAGGCAGCAGCTTCTTTTTACGCCAATGGCCACAACTTCCGCTCACTAAATCTGATTTTTATAAGGTTAGGCTTTTTGGAAAGCTAATCTAAAGATCTACACTCACACCAAAGCCCACGGGCGAACGCCCGTGGGGGCTCCCAACTGGGTGAATTGAACCCTTTTCGTTAGGCAACAGCCCCTTTCATGTGAATGGCCACAACCTTCGCTCACTAGCTTCAATTGGAATATTTGTTAGTGATTTGGAAAGCTAAAAACAAAACCTTTGACTCATGCACATATCAAAACAACTGCATAATTCCTCTTCTAGGTGTGGATTTTCAAGTCAGCTCTTTATAAATTAGGAGGCAGCTGATACATCTTCATTGAACCACTCATAACTTTTGCTCATTAACTTCAATTCTAACAAGCTTAGACTTTTTGGAAAGCTAACAATAAAGGCTAGATTCACCTAAAATCTGAAGGCGAAATTATAAATTTAGGGTCCAGTACACTTGATTAGAAGTGGCCCAGCTACTTAGGGGTGTGTTCAAAAACACACCACCTCCTCTCAAGAGTTCTAACTCTAAGAATTCTAAGTTAAGTCCACATGAATGCTTGTTGATCTTCCTAACAAAATGAAGAGAGGAAGAGAGAGAGCTTCCTAACTAGAAATCGCAAGGGCTTCGCCGTGCTAACTGAAAATACGGGGAGAGCGAATGAAAGGAGAAGAGGGGGCTTTTATCACCTTTCAATGAAGGGTTGGACCCCTTCTCCCTTCCTTCAACTGAGGGGCCCGTCCCTTGATTGGTGGCAATTAAGCCCTCGGTGGTAAATGGGGGGATGCAACTGTCACCTCCTTTGGTGGCAATTAAGCCCTCGGTGGTAAATGGGGGGATGCAACCGTCACCTCCTTTTTTTTTCTTGGCCGCTTCCGGAATTTATCTTTTTCCGCCGCCGCTTGACTTTTCTTGCTTGAATTGGTTGACCCTAACTTAACGCACCCACTTACTAACCTATAACCTTAACATTTCTGATTCGGGTAAGGGGCATTTCCTTTTTACCCCTTCGGCTCTAATTCCTACTTGTCCAAGGTTTTTACCCCAAGGGTAACACACCCCTAGCTTTTGCAACCCAGAATAACCTAATCCCCAAACAATAATAACTCAATTTCTAATTTCCTTCAATAAACCTCGATTCAACCCCTTAACTCCACTTAAATCAGAACACAGAATCCACCCCCCAACAAAGCATTCAACTAACTCAATCATCACTAATTTTTATGTTTTTAATATTTTAGAAATATTAAATAAATTGTGAGCACAAAATTGGGCTCACACTAGACCGTGGAGGAGGAGCTGAACTTTTAGGAAGGAGCGCGGCATGAGGTAAGTCATTCACTCGCGAGTTGTTGAGAATTTCATTGTTTTTTGAATGTGCATTGAATATGAGCATTGCAATGGTAGCGGAGAAAGAAGCGCGGCTTAAGGTACCTTCCTAAACTCTCCTTGGGATGGCATAACGAAGATCACCATAATAGGACGAGTACTTAGAAAACTAAAGTAAGAGGGTAATCAAGTTCGAAGTGCCGTAACTTAGTAAGTAATTTGGGGTAAGTATCTTAAGTTTTGCCTAGGGTAAATCGATTTGGTTTCTACCTAAGTTAAAGATTAAAGGCTTTACCGAGGTCAAGTAATTGGATTTTTAATCTATGGTAAGAAACTCGAGTTCTTACCATGGATAAGTGATTTAGGTTCTTACCCTAGGATAAATAATGCAATTTTTTACCCCCGTTAAAGAACTTAGTTTTACCTTAGGCAAGTAATCTTGGTCTTTACCCAAGGTACATGACTCGGGTTCTTACCTTAAGTAACTTTCTGAGTTTTACCTTACATTAGGTAATTTCAGTTCTTACCGTGGGTAAGTAACTCAAGTTGGGTAATTCCAGTGGGTAATTTAGATGAATGACTTAGGATAGAGAATTAGGACATTAGAGTGGGTAACTAAGTAGCAATCGTGAGTGGTGAGTGATGTCAATAGGTGGTGATGCGGAGCATCAGGTAAGTCACTATCTTCCAAGTGAACACACTAAGTAATTAAGGAACATTTTTTTGTAATCGTACATTGTTGTTGGCAGCAAAATGGGTAATTCCCGAGCCATAGCATTAGGGTGGAAACACGGGGGTGATGCCGCGACTTCTGCACTAGTGCATGAGCTGAGGTCAGCCCCTCACGTCGACTTGTGGCGAGTGACATCTTGAGGGAAGGACATGAGGTGATGCTCTGTCTTAACCAAGAGATGTCATGAGCATGGTCGTCCCTTGTGGGACTCATTCATTTTAAGTGATGTGCAGGTGATTCTTCCTCATCTCTCATAATTCTTAAGAAAACCCAAGTGAAGTGGAAACAAAAACAAAATGACCAAAGGTAGTGAGGGGTAAGCCTGGTCAAGTGAGGGTTGATCGATGCAAGGTGGTAGATGCACACTAGGACTAGGTCGAAAACGCCAGAGTTAGTACCAGGGCTAGGAGAGGAGGTGCGAAGGAAGAGAAGAAGGTAGAGGTAAATTCGGTAGCAGTGTGACTGAGGAGGTAAGTGCAAATAATAGGAGCTCTTCATTAGCAAGTCCAAATTTAGGAAGTCAAATTGAAAGGAACGCGAGTCCTTTCAATTTTGAAGGCGAGAGGTCATTCGAGACTGAAGGAGAGAAGGAAGTGAATAGTGAACCGAACCCGGAACTAGCGAGTGGGGGCATACATAGAATCGCCATGGCCACCGATCGAGAGAGGCGGGAGCCCCTCCCCCTTCCCATCGATCCTTTAGTTAGGCCACGGGGGTTGCCCATCGTGGTGCCTCAGAACTTGGCAGTGCTGGACATGCCAACCAACCTGCCAAAGTTTTGGGGCACTAAGGATGAGGACCCATCTAGGCACATGGAAAGGTATGTTGAGAGGCTAGCTAGCTCCCTGATAACCGAAACTGGCTATTGTATGGTTTGGTTTCCTACCACTCTTCAAGGAACATTGAGAACATAGATAAAGACTATGAGCGATTATGGAGGAAGGAGGACGAGTCCATTCCACAGTTCATTTCCATTCGGCCGCGAGCACTAGAGGGAGAATCCAGAGGGCAGTTAGCTTAAGTGTCGCGATAGGTGGTAGATGTGGATCCTAGACCTTTGGCAGTTAGAGAGCCGAAACCCTTCTTGGCCTTGCCTGAACCTAACCTTGGACCTAGTGTGGAGGAACTTGAACGAAGGCTAGGAGCTAGTCAACGAGGGTTCCAAGAGGCGGTGATGAAGCAAATTCAGAGCCTCTCAGACCAGATGGCCTTGATGGTGAGAATCCAACCACCAAACCTCCCACCTCCAATAGAGTCGGGTAGGCACGCTTCCGGATTATGGTGTGTTCAGTGTGGCCAACCCGGCCACACTAAACAATTTTGTAGGGGGGGACCTAGTAGGGAGCAGAGGAACATGGGGCCACCACAGAATTACGGAGGACAAGGTCAGAATCAGTATGGATGAGGTAATTTTAGAGGAGGGCAATAAGGACCGGGGAGGCAGAGTGGGCCAAGGCGAGAATTTCACCAGTACTGCGGCAGGTGGCATGTTCCGGGGCAATGTTGGTCGGAGGGTCAGTCATTTGGGTGTAGCAACTGCGGGGGAAACCATCCTTCAGATGAGTGCCGGCAACCAGACAAAATCATTAGGTTGCCGCATCCAGTGGCTAACCCGTACCAACAAGCTCGAGAGAACATGAGAGGTGAGAGAAGGCCGCAGGGAGGGAACCCGAACGAACTTAGACCTCCTAACCTGTACTACGACTATGGTAATGCGAGGCAAACCTTTCACCCTCCGGCCGGGTTGCAGACTGCTAATGGGTATCTTCCGTTGAATCCTAGACCTTCCGCTCCGTACCCAAATGAGAATAGGATGCCCGATCCTAGCAATGAGTCGGGTCCATCAAACACTCAAGATATGAGGTTTATGAGCACACCCAACGACTACCAGCATTATCAGTCCTTTATTCCGAATTCGTCCGAGGAGGGCGAGGTGTTCCGTGGCCGCCTAACGCTAATGTCATTACTCACGAGTTAAGGAAGGAAGAGGTTATGGTAGGGTTAGGGGCTCCAGCAGTGGCGGTAATGATTAGGGCTATGAGAGGTAACCTACAGGTTGAGAGAGAGATTGAAGGTCAAGAGGAGTATTCTTCGGAGGAGCCGCCTCACCTTTCGGAGTTAGATAGAGTTGCGCGAAAGGCTAGGAAAGATGCAAAAGACTTAAGGGTTAGGGTGGAGGATGGACCTAGAGGGAGAGGAAGTGTGATGGGCGAATGGGAAGGACCGGGAATTCCGCGAGAGGAGTTCGAAATCGTGGATAAGGAGAAGGGAAAGAAGGGTGAGCCTTATGATTTATGGGCCAACCTTAGTTCGCTAAAGGCAGACATCACTTTTGGGCAACTACTCGAGATCTCACCGATAGCTAGGAAGACACTAAAGGAAGGGATGCCGGTAGTTAGGAGGAAGAAGAAGGCAAAGACTAGAGTAGTGGCTAGGGTGCAGCTACCAAGCGGGACATGTGATGTGAAGGCAGTGGAGATAGAGGCCACGGTCATGGATAAAGTGGTGCCTAATGTTTTGGTAGATGGGGGAAGCGGATTGAATATATTACCTGCTCAGACAATGGAGAAGCTAGGCCTTAGCTTGACGGGTCCTTCGCCTTTCGTGATCAATATGGCCAATTAGAGTCCGGCTATACCTTTAGGTCAGATAAAGGATTGTAAGATTAGCACAGGGGGAGAGGAATACGTAGTCACCTTCCACGTGATCCGGATGCACTCCACGAAGGACTCTTTCCCTATGTTGATAGGCTGACCTTGGCTAAGGATGGCCAACGCAATTGTTGATTGGGGAGGGGCTAAGCCTTCGATTACTTATGGACCTGTAAGGAATCGAGTAAAGGTGCCTATAGGGTCGGTTGTGAGCGTGGAGGTCGAGGATGAGTCTTCGAGTAGCAAAGACGAGGACAGGGAGGAAGGTGAAGGAACCAAAAAGCTTGTGGGAGCTGCACAGTTGAGTAAGGGAAAGGCAACGACTAGTGCAGGGGGCTTAGGTAGATTGGGACCTAGCTTGTATCACTGGGTGGATGATGGGGCGTATGTGAGATGGCTGAGAGATCATCCGAGCTCCGCATGCGATGTGATGGCCATATTGCATGCAGTGAGGGTAGAAGAATTGAAGAGAGGGGAGTCTAGTTCGCTAGAGCCTTGTGAGATTCTTACGGAGGAGGATTGGGTGCAAGGAGGGTTGACGCCTTGGTTAGATGGATTGGACGAGAGAGATGTGGTCGCCGTGCATGTGGACGGTACGCAAGATGTGGAGATATTACCTGATGGAGGATTGCTAGAAAACCCACTACACTTCAAAACCACGTCAACCGGAATTACAGTGGGGGAGGATGTGAAGGATTATCCGCATGTTCCGGCCGATTGGTATAGGAACACGACAGAGCAGTCACATGTGGTAGAGTCAGAGTGGAAGTATGTGGGCGTCAAGACTAAGAGCGGCGAGGAGAGGCAAATGCGGATGGGAAGCCACTTAGCTGAGAAGGAGGTTGAGGAGTATAATAGACTAGTGGAGGAGTTCAGTGATGTGTTTGTTTGGTCCTATAATGAGATTAAGGGAATCCCGCCAGAGGTGGTCGAGCACAGAATTCCGTTGATACCAGGGGCTAGGCCGATTAGGCAAAAGGAAAGAAGGATGAACCCTCAACTCCAGTTGTTAGTTAAGGCGGAGTTGGAACGGTTGTTGAAGGCAGGGTTCATTAGGCCTGTAGAAATTATGGATTGGGTGTCACCGATGGTACTTGTGAGGAAGAAGAACGGGAAGATGAGGGTTTGTGTAGACTATCGGAAGCTTAATGCCTGCACGCAGAAGGATCACTTCCCTCTTCCTTTTATCTTACTTTTGCTAGAAGAGGTAGGGGGTCACACACGTTACACATTTATGGATGGGTACGCCAGCTACAACCAGATTTTGATAGCACCCGGGGACTTACACAAGACAGCCTTTACTACTCCATGGGGGACTTTTATTTGGTTAGTTATGCCGTTTGGTCTGTGTAATGCGCCTGCCATTTTTCAGAGATTGGTGATGTTTATTTTTTCGAACTTGCTTTATAAGTCAATGACTGTTTTCGTGGATGATTTTAGTATGCAGTCGGACACAAGTAGTCACCTTGAGAGTGTGAGAGAGGCCTTCACACGATGTAAGAAGGTTAGGTTGGCTCTAAATCCGGATAAGACGTATTTAGCAGTACAAAAGGGAATATTACTAGGCTATGTGGTGAGTGAGCAAGGGAGAGAACATGATTCAGAGAAGATTGCAGTCATTGATGGTCTTGTCGCGCCTACGAATGCTAAGGGGATTGCTAAATTGTTAGGACACGTGGAATAGTACAGGGAGTTGATTCCGGATTACGCTACAATTGCCTTACCAATTACTAGGCTGCTTAGGAAGGATGTGAGGTTCAAATGGTTGGAGGAATGTTAGCAGGCGTTCGGGGAGCTGAAGGCTAAACTTAGCACGTATCCGGTATTGATACCGCCGAGATGGGACACTCCTTTTCATGTGTTTTGCGATGCGAATTAAGTGGTTGTAGGGAGCGCGTTGTGTCAGCCTCACGGAGAGAAGGGAAAGGATCACCCTGTGGCTTATGCGAGTAGACAACTGATTGTTGCTGAGCGCAATTATTCGACGACTGAAAGGGAATGTTTAGCTATGGTTTTCTCGGTGAAAAAATTTCGGCATTATCTGATCTGTAACCCGGTAGTGTTCTTTGTGGACCACATGGCGATTAAGTTTTTGGTGAACAAACCAAAGTTGAGTGGGCGATTGGCCAGGTGGGTACTGTTGTTGGAGGACTTTGATTACACTGTAGAGTACAAGCCGGGTAGGATGCACTTGCAAGCCGATCACTTGTCTAGGCTGTCCGATGAGGTAGGTGCTAGTTCTCTCCCCTCGCCGCAGGCTTTCCACAATCACCACACTTCCAATCCCTCGAATGGGTTTTCGTGCTCCATTAAACCCGGATGTCCACCCAACTTCCAGGTTTGGAAAAACAGTGCGCCATAATCTAGCAGAACCGATGGCAGAACACAAAAACAAATGGGAGAGCGCTGGGCTTATGAATGGTTATTATGTGGTGGGAGTAACTGCCATTCTATATCCCGGATTTGGAGTGTTAATCAACATTGTCTCCAAGGAGGATATTGCATATCGTGTCACAATTGGTGATATACCGCAATGCACATGCCTTGACTTCACAAAAATGTCAGCTCAATCTTTGGGAAGAAAAGAGAAATGGGTGTATTGCAAACATCTTTATTATGTGTTTAGATTTTTGTGCAAGATGGATTACAATAGTGACAAGTTCATTTACGCTCCTACGTACTCCTATAATGAGGTCATGCGGCATGGTAGACTTGCAGGCATGGTAGAATGTGAGTAATATTGCAAGGGTTGTATTCAACCGCATGTTTGACAATTTCAGTAAGTAACATGTATTAGTGTGGATTGTTATAATAAAAATCAATAATGGATTGATATTTTTTTAGTTATCCATGGTAATAGGCTCCTTTCATTTTTTCTCCCAAAATGCACATATGTTATAATATATTTTTTGACAAATAAACATACCAAATTTAAAATGTGTATCCTAAAACCATTTTTATTTGCTAAATTTGATTTTTTTTTACTGCTCACTGCTCATGTATTACCTCTCATTGCTCATTGCTCATTGCTCATCGTTCATGTCTTAGCTTCTCTCGGTGGGTGAGGCCACACCACCTCACCCATATACGCCTCTAGGACTCTAGGCAAGGCCCCTACCCCACCGTCAAATAACCTTTTGTCTCTCTCCCAACACTTGGGGTCAAGTAGACATTTTCCCTTAGCCACTGGGGTTGGAGGCCCCCATCAGCTTTTGAACCCCATAACTCCTTCATATGATCTCTGATTCTAACAATCGACCACTCCATCGTCATCTCCCCCCTACATACACAACCCATGACCACCACAAAGCCCTTACAACAAAATACATGCACAACAACGACCCCCAAAAATACAAACACCCCACACAACGACATACACCATACCATACAACATATTATGCACTCATCATAGGAGCCATAATTTTTTCTCATAACCATACAAGTCCATAATACCCCCCACCAATAGCAAATATATCAAACCAATCATAAATCACCAATCACCTTCCCATACCACACATACTGTGGTGCTTTTGGGCACCCCCCTCTGAGAAAGCCTAAAAGTACCGTACAAGCCCTTCGGTGAGGGTGGCCTGCCTTGACAGGTGTCCAAGCCGAACCCGGGTGTTATGATATTTAATGAATGTTTTGGTTTTTGTGGAGGGATTTGATAATCGCGTCGTATCCTTCCGGTAGGTTGTGCCTAGATTATAAGTACCTAAGGTAATTATCAATTTCTCTAACCTAATGTCTAATTTATCCTAGTCTACGTGCAGACGCATTAGCCTTGGAATCAAGGCAACCTAATTTTAATAAATAAAATAATCTTACCTCTTACCTTGGCCACACCTAATACCTTATTTCTTATAAATTAAATTCTCTAAAGAGAGAACCTTGATTAAATCCACCCTATCAACCTTCATTCTTAGTTATGGTTGATTGAACAAAGTCTAGGTTACTAAGTTCATAAATTACGGCATCACCACCTACATGTTTGGTGCACACCTTAATCCGAACCCTTTAAGGCCATGTACGAGTCTCTTAAAGGTTGATTGATACTTACACCCTCCAATCTTTGCCACCGGAATGGTAATATCAATCCTCCAAGTTAAGTTCCCGGATGGTTTTTATCCACGGGAGTTGTACGAATTTTGTTGGTTATTAATTAGTTTAACACGGTTTGACCATGAAAATTCAATTTAATGAGACCGGAGAATAAGGCAACCTGTATGTTCAACCTATTGCACAATTTTCAAGGGTTGGGACCATCACCTCCAACCCTTGGGGCCAACAACATGATGGTGGTTTCGTGGGTCATTACTCCCGCTTTATCATCTACAAATACGCAGAGTGGTCATGCCGGTGATTAACCCGGCTTCACCACACACGAAGGAGCTATGAATGAAAATCTACTACCACAACACTTAACCGAGAGGCTCCGCACACATGGAAGTTGGAATCCCCCCTCGGTGGCTAGGTGGATGATGCCCCCTAGCCTTACACGGATAGTTGGATTGGATTTAAAATATACTTTTGCTGCGCTCCCTCCATTCCTAAATTGAAGGGTGTAGGATTAAAAAACTTACCGATTGGCTCCCATCTTGGTTTGGCGATGGTTGGTACAGAATCCCTACTCCAACGCTCGGCCGCCCACAATACTAACTCGTACCCGCCAACCTTGGATGGACAAACCTCTTCTCGTAAGGCAGCAAACATCCCTTTACTTAAAAGGCCACAACTTTTGTTCACAAGCTTCAATTGGAATAATTGTTAGTAATCTGGAAAGCTAACAACAAGACCTATAATTATTCAAATATCAAAATAACTGCATATTTCTTCTTCTAGATATGAGCTTTCAAAATCAACTCTTATGATTTAGGAGGCAACTTGGATACTTTCATTCAAACACCTATAACTTTTACACATCAATTTAGATTTTATCAAACTTACACATTCTAAAAACTTGAAATCAAGATCTACAACCTTCTTAAATATGAAAACAATTGCATATTTTGTCTTGTAGATATGAGCTTACAAAATTAGCTCTTATAATTGAGGAGGCAGCTGGGATACCTTCATTTAAACATTCATAACTTTTAGTCATTAAATTTTATTGTAACAAATTTATAATTTTTAGAAAGCTAACAATAAGTACTATAATGCATCCAAATATCAAAGCAATTGCATATTCTATCTTTTAGATATGTTTTTGCAAAGTCAATACTTGTAGTTTGAAAGGTAGTTTGAGACATTTTCATTAAAACACTTATAACTTTTACAAATCAATTTAGATTTCAGTAAATGTAGACTTTCTAAAAACCTTAAAACAAAACTACAACTAATCAAAGTATCAAATATACTGCATATTTTATCTTTTTTATATACGCTTGCAAAGTCAATGTTTGTAATTTTGGAGGCAACTGAGATACCTTCATTCAAACACTCATAACTTTTGTTCTCTAATTTTAATTCTAACAAATTTAGTCTTTTTAAAAAACTAACATAAAGGGCTAGATTTTTAAAAAAATTTAAAGGCTAAATTGTAACTTTTGCATCTACTACACTCGATTGAAAGTGACACAGCTACTTAGGGGTGTGTTCAAAAACATACTACCTTCTCTCAAAAGTTCTAACTGTAAGCATTTGGATTTATATCTATAATGAATGAATGAGATTGCTTTATCTTCCTAACTAAAATTCTAGAGGGCTTCACCCTTTGAAATGAAGAATTTGAGAGATTTCTTCCTAATTAGAATTGAAGAGGACTTCGCCCTATAAATTGGAAAGAGAGAAAAAAAACTAAGAAGGAAAAAGGGGGTTTTTATTCTTTTTCAATGAAAGGTTGGGCCCCTTCTTCTTCCCGCTCACCAAGGGTCCCTTCCCTTGAACGGTGCGAACCGAGCCCTCGGTGGCGAATGAGAGGGGGGGGCGAACGCCACCTCGCACCCCACTTGCCCCAAGTCCTTAGAAAGACTTTTCTATTTTGATCTAAGCTTTATTTTTGGTTGGCAAGGGTGGCAACATGCCCCCCTTGCCTTAGTTGGCAAGATCCCTTACGCTCGTAGTTGTCACTTCTTTCTCTTCTTTGGCCGCTTCTAGAATTTTTTTTTTGCCGCCGCTTGACTTTTGCTTGCTTGAATTGGTTGATCCTACCTTAACCTACCTACTTACTAGTTCACTACCTTAACATTTCCGATTGGAATAAAGGATATTTTCCTTTTACCCCTTCGGTGTCTAATTTCCTACTTGTCCAAGGTTCTTATCCCAAGGGTAAAACACCCCTAGCTAACCTTGTAGGGTCTTTCTTTCTAACCTATCTTAATCCAAATGGTTTTTTGGCCAAATTTCCCTATTATTAATTTAATGATTTTGCTAAAACACCTCAATTGTGAGCCAAATTGCTGTTGGGGCAATTTTGAGGCTTACAGATATCTAAACAATATACAACATCCCACCCAATGCCACCACAAACAAACATTCCCACTCCAATTCCATCCGTTGATACGTGCCCGCTCCTTTACAAATTAGCTAAGAGGACTTACGATGCGACATCATGTAAATTTATATTCACTTGAGAACAACCGTGCTTCATTAATATGCTCGGTCTTAAATTTAGTAACATTTCTTCTTCTTATGATTTGAATATGATTAATTGGAGTTAAATGATCTTATCCTCAATTATTTCCACTCTCAATGTAAGGCTCATTGATCGTGAGAACAACTAAGGTAGAGAGGGTTCAAGAGGTGTATCAATATTCTAAAGTTCCATCCATATCATTCAAAATCATATCATATGAAATAATATCATAAAATATTGATAACAAAAGAATTCGTCAAATTTGGTATAAGTTTCTGAAGAGAATCAAAATTTGTAATTATATAAGTTCCGTAGTTCATAAACTTCAATTTCATTCAATTGCGTCAATAGTCGTTTGATATCATTATAAGTATGTATCAATCACTTCTTTAATAATTTATAATAGTAATGAAGAAGATTGTATGTTCTTGAGTCTTTTTTTTTAAGCTCAAATGTTACTTCTTATAATATAATATTATGATATCAATAATTATATCAAATATACATTTGATAATTTGAATTATATTATAATATCAATCTTCTTATGCTTTATCATTTATCACCATAATATAATTCATACGTAGCAAAACATAATTTATAGTTTCTTGTTTATAATGATTCACTTTTAATACGAAGTGTTTCTTGATGACGAGAAGAATAATTTTGAGATTCTTTTCAACGTCACTTTATTCATCAAATTCCATTAACACTTCAAAACTTTGAATGCTTAATATCACTCTTATATTACTTTCTTGAGTGATTGCTCAAGAGAGATAATTGTTCTCTCAATTAGTAATCTTTCGATTTTTATGACATCCAACAACTCACAAAGAATTTTGAGAGAGAAAAAAATTCCAATTTGAGTAACAATCATTGTAAATAGTTTAGCAAAGCTTCATTTATCAAGTTATTAATATATAAAGTCTCATACATATAGCCAGGAATGAATCTTATAATAATGAGTTCCGCTTTCAAAAAATATCACATGCCCAATCATCTTTCTTTTTTAGGAGTTAATACAACTTTCACTTACTTGAACATAATTTTTATATTAAGAGATAGCTTTCTCTTTTGTCATTCAAAATGTCTTTCAAGCGTTGAGGTTTAATCTCAACATCTCTCAAAGTTCCATTAATCCTTCAAGTCTTCTTAAATCTTTGCCTTTCAACCTCACTCTATTTTTTTGGGTTCTTACTCAAAATAGTCTACTCTCTTCTCGAATCTCGGTTGTTTAATCACTCAAATCACGCAAGTACCGCTTAGCAACTTGTAAGTTCAATTGAGACAGAAGAAAGATCACACGTATTTGTGGAAAAGATAAGTATATTGAAATAGTGCTCCGGGAGGAGAGATATAAAAATATCTCAAGTGTTTTTGACACTCATTCTTAAGATAACTTCGTTGCTTTGAAATGAGGTGTTTGTCCCTAAAAACTCCTTGTTTTATATAGTTTTTTCTTCCTAACCCAAAATCTACGTAATTCAGTGGCTATCATTTCCACTTCTTAGATTTTTACTTATCTCCGATGTATGTAGATGATACCTATTACAAACAATTATAACCGTCAACCATCCTGTGTGTGTATTTTTAAGTTTCTCGCCCTATCTTTGCCATGGCTACATTATGAATCATTATTTGAGAATCAATCAATTTTTACATAATTGATTGATCCAAATTAAATGACTTATACTAGTATAAACATACTACTAGAATGTAAAACATAGTCCTATATTCCTCAAAATTAGGCGAAGGTCAGCCCCTCACTCTCGGTATTGTGGCGAGTGTCAATTTGATGGAAAAGTTCGGAGGTGATTCTCCGGCTTGACTGAGAATTGACATGAGCATGCCTATCCCCTGTTTGGGGATTTTCACCTAAGTTGGCCTACAAGTTCTCTTTCCTTACCTCTTCAATTTTTAATACACATCCAGAAAAGTGAAAACATTAAAGGAGTGAAGGTAGCAAGGGGTATGTTTGGTCAAGTGAGGGTTGATCAAATGTGCATGAATGCAAGGTAAGACTCGATCCCACAAGCCTAAATTGGAGTTAGGATTAGGAAAGAGTACATGTAGAAAAAAATTGGCTAAGATTAGTGAAGTTGTAGAAGAGGTAGAAGTTGGGATAGAAAGTTGCTTGAATGTGGATCCTACTGTCAGTCCAGTGTTAGAAAATTTAGAAGTGGATGCTCAACTTGAGGAGGAAGCTACTTCCTTCAAGTTGAGTGGCGAGACATCATCAGAGACTGATACATTTAGGAAAGAAATCCCTATAGGAACTGATAGGAGAATAGAAATGGAGACACCAGTCACCATGGCTCAGGATGGAGAGGGCGGAGGTCCAATTCCCACGCCACCCATTGATCCATTGGTTAGGCCGAGAGGTTTACCCATTGTGGTTCCACAAAACTTGGCGGCGGTGGATATGCCATCCCACCTCCCTAAGTTCTATGGAACTAAGGATGAAGATCCTTCTAGGCACATGGAGAGGTACATTGAGAGGTTGGCTAGTTCTCTTGTCACCAATCCGGGATATTGGTTGGTGTGGTTTCCTACCACTCTTGAGGGCGAAGCCTATGAGTGGTATAGAGATCATGCAGAGGGTCACTTTAGAGGATGGGAGCAAATATAGAGAGAGTTTTTGAATGAGTTTAGGCCAGAGGTTGGTCAGAGCACTACTTTGAGGGCGTTAGCATCATTGAAACAAGGAAGGGAAGAAAAGATTTCGGCATACATTAGAAGGTTTGATTTAGTGTGTACACAGTTTGTGGGCACAATGCTCAATGATGACACACTAAAACAATTCTTCATTCAAGGATTTTTTAAGGCGGATACCATTAGGGGCGTGTTGGAGAGGAATCCCTAGACATTGGTAGACGCCAAAGCGGCGGCTAGGAAGATGGAACACATAGACAGAGATTATGAGAGGTTGTGGCGAAGGGAGGATGAATCAATATCCCAATTCATCCCCATTCGTCCGAGGGTAGCGGAAGGAGAGCCAGGTAGACAGGGGAGTCAAGCTCCGTATGCTTTCATTGACACAGGCCCACGGCCTTTAGCAGCGAGAGAACCTGCACCACTCTTGGCATTACCCGCTCCTAGAGTCGATGTACACATTGAGGAGGTGGAGAAGAGGTTAGGTGCTAGTCAACTGGGATTTCAAGAGGCTATGATTAAGCAAATGCAGAGTTTTACGGATCAGATGTCATTGATGATTAGGAGTCAGCAACCTGGTCCTCCTCCTCCAGTTGAGTCGGGTAAACATGCTTCGGAATTATGGTGTGTTCAGTGTGGCCAACCTGGACATACTAGGCAGTTTTGTCGAGTTGGACAGAATCGTGATCAAAGGAACAACGGTGGCCCACCTCCACAAAACCATAGAGGCCAAGGTCAGAATCAGTATGGTCAGGGCAATTATAGGGGACCTCCGCCTAGAGGACAAGGTGGTCAGAATGTGGAGAGAAAGGAGTTTCATCCTATTTGTGGAAGATGGCACGCACCTGGTCAGTGTTGGTCCGAAGGACAAGGTTATGGGTGCAGTAATTGTGGGGGAAATCATCCTTCGGACAAGTGTCGTCAACCTGATAAGGTCATTAGCATGCCCAACCCGGTGGTCAACCCACAACAACAAGCTAGAGACAACATGAGAGGGGCTAGGCCACAGGGTGGGCCTCCTAATGAGCTTAGGCCACCTAATTAATATTATGACCATGGGAATGCGAGGCAGACATTCCATCCTCCGACGGGATTGTAGACAGCGAATAGATACATTCCTATTCAAAATAGGCCAGGGGGTCCACAACATTTTGACAATAGGAGGCAAGCTCCTCCTACCGATCCGGGTCCGTCCAATTTTCAAGATGTCAGGTTCATGGATGGTGTCACGGAGCCGCGTCATGATGAGTCTAGTCCTTTCCAAATGGGTGGTGGAGAAGAACAAGGTCAATGGCCTCCACACACCAATGCCATCACCTATGAGTTGAGGAGTTTGGATGATGAGGTCACTCATGAGGCCCCGGCATTAGCAGTCACCACTAGGGCTATGCGGGGAACCATTCAAGCGGAGAAGGACGTAGAAGGTCAGGAGGAGTATTCCTCGGAGGAGGGTCCTAACCTTTCATATTTAGATAGGGTAGCTAGAGTAGCTAGAAGAGCCACTAGGGAAGTAGAAAAGGAGAATGAGATTGTTCATGATAGGGAGAGGCCAAATGTCCTTCATGATTTGCATGGTAGTGAGATGGAAGAGTGGGAAGGACCTAGCATTCTTTTGGAGGAGTTTGATAGAGTAGGAAAAACAAAGATTGAGAAGTCGGAAGGATATGATTTGTGGGCTGATCTTAGTTCACTTAAAGCCGACATAACCTTTGGTCAATTGTTGGAAATATCACCCATGGCTCGTAAGACTCTCAAGGAAGGAATGCCGATGACTAGAAGGACTAGGAAGGTGAAGACCCGAGTGGCCGCTAGAGTTCAATTACAAGGAGGGGGCGTGATGTCAAGGCAATAGAGATAGAAGTTATGGTGGTGGACAAGGTGGTTCCCAATGTGCTAGTTGATGGAGGTAGCGGGCTAAACATCTTGCCGGAGCACACCATGAAGAAATTGGGTCTTAATCTTACGGGTCCATCACCTTTCATCATCAACATAGCGAATCAAACTCCGGCGGTGCATTTGGGAATGATTAAGGATTGTAGGATTAGTACTGGAGGGAAAGAATATGTGGTCACTTTTCATGTCATCAAAATGCATTCTAACAAGGATATATTTCCCATCTTGTTGGGTAGGCCTTGGTTGAGAATGTCGGATGCGGTAGTAGATTGGGGAGGAGTCAAGCCGTCCATTACTTATGGTCCTAAGGACAATAGAGTCAAGGTCTCCATAGGGTCGTTAGGAGGTTGGGTGAAAGAACAAATCTCTTCATCGTCGGATGATGAAGAGGAAGGCAAGGAGGAAGGTGAAGAGGGTAACAAGAAGAATGAGACATTAGTGGGAGTTGTCCATTCATGCGGACAAGGGACTATTATATATTCAAGGTCAGGTAGTTTGGGCCTTAGTTTCTATTATTGGGGTGATGATGGGGAGTATGCACAGTGGTTGAGAGACTATCTTGAGTTAGTGTATGATGTCATGACGACATCCCACCATGCATGCTTGAGTGATGAGAGGCTTAGTTCAAGGGAGGAAGAATATTCTATGTTAGAGCCATGTGAAGTGCTTACCGAGGAGGAGTGGATTAGGGGAGGATTGACGCCTTGGGTAGATATTGTGGATGAGAGCGACGTGAATTTAGTACATGTGGATGGGACACATGATGAGGAGGCCATCATTGAGGCTGCAAGGTTGGAAGAACCTTTGCACTTCAAAACCACGTCAACGGGCATAGTGGTGGGTCAAGATGTCAAGGATTATCCTAAGGTGCCTCCGGATTGGTATAGAAACAAGGATGAGCAAATACATGTGTCTGGGGAGGATTGGAAGTACGTGGATGTGAGAACGAAGAATGGGAAGGTTAGACAAATGAAAATGGGGTCTAAGTTGGGAGAAAAAGAGATCAAGGAGTATGGTGATTTGGTGGATGAGTTTAGCGACACGTTCGCATGGCCGTATGATGAGCTTAGGGGGATTCCTAGAGAGATGGTGGAGCATCGCATTCCCTTGATTCCGGGTGCTAAACCAATTAGACAGAAATAGAGAAGAATTTACCCACAGTTGCAGTTGTTAGTGAGGGCAGAATTAGAGAGGTTGTTGAAGGCTGGGTTTATAAAGCCAGTGGAAATTACAGATTGAGTTTCTCCTATGGTGTTGGTGAAGAAGAAGAATGGGAAGTTGAGGGTGTGTGTAGACTATAGAAAGTTGAATGCTTGCACACAAAAGGACCACTTCCCATTGCCATTCATCACGCTACTCTTGGAGGAGGTAGGTGGACATTCATGGATGGTAATGCAGGATACAACTAGATTTCCATAGCGCTACAAGATGTTTACAAAATGACGTTTACCATTCCTTGGGATACTTTTGTGTGGGTGGTCATGCCGTTTGGGTTGTGTAATGCTCCCGCGACGTTCCAGAGGCTGGTCATGTACATCTTCACCGACTTATTGTTCAAATCCATGACAGTCTTTGTGGATGATTTTAGTACTCAGTCTAATGCTAGTGAACATTTGTAGTGCGTGAGAGAGGCTTTGATTAGGTGTAGAAAAATGCAGTTAGCCTTGAATCCGGACAAGACCTTCTTGGGTGTTCAGATGGGAGTTTTGCTTGGTTATGTGGTCAGTGAGAAAGGAAGGGAACCGGATCCCGATAAGATTGCAGTGATAGATGGGTTGGCCACTCCAACCAATGCTAGAGGAATAGCTAAGTTGCTAGGGCATGTGGGATGGTACCGAGACTTAATCCCGGATTACGCTAAGATAGCGGTTCCTATCACTCAGTTGCTTAGGAAGGATTGTAAGTTTGAATGGACGGAGGCTTGCCAAAGGACATTTGAGGAGTTGAGGTCTAAGTTGAGCACCTATCCGGTGTTGAGGCCACCCGATTGGGATAAGCCTTTCCATGTGTTTTTTGATGCTAGCAATGTAGTAGTTGGTAGTGCATTGCGTTAGTCGACAGGGGAGAAAGGTAAGGATCAACCCATTGCTTATGCTAGCAAGCAATTGACACCGGCGGAGAGGAACTATTCCACCACGGAGAGGGAGTGTCTAGCTATGGTGTTCTCGGTCAAGAAGTTCCGCCATTACCTCATGTGCAATCCGGTTGTTTTCTTCGTGGATCACATGGCTATCAAGTACTTAGTCAACAAGGCGGAGTTGAGTGGAAGGCTAGCTAGGTGGGTTTTATTGCTAGAGGAGTTTGATTACACTGTTGAATACAAGCCCGATCGCATGCATTTAGAAGCTCACCACTTGTCAAAATTGTCAGAGGAGGTGGGTAGTAGCCCTGTGGATGATAAGTTGATAGACGACAACCTCTTTGTGGTTACCGCTCAACCCGAGTGGTATGCGGGTATCGTGGAGTTCTTGACAACTCAACAGTTGCCTGGAAACTGGACAAAGGAGGATAGGAGAAAGGTTAGAATCAATAGCAAACACTTTGCAGTGATAGGCCATAGGTTGTTTAGGAGGGGAGCTGATGGGTTGTTGAGAAGATGTGTGTCAGAGGTCGAAGTGCCTCCATCTTAGCCGAATGTCATGACAGTGTGTGTGGGGGGCATTTTTCTGGATAACTCACAGGTCAAAAGATTCTCAGAGCAGGTTACTTTTGGCCTACCTTGTTTAAGGATGCTCATGAGTACGTTAAGCGTTGTGATGCTTGTCAGAGGTATGCGAGGAATGACCTCCGCATTGAAATGCCACTCCATGTGTCCTTATCTTTAGTTCCCTTTGAGAAATGGGGAATTGATTATGTTGGAGAGGTTCACCCCCATTCCTCAAAGGGCATGGCTTACATTGTTGTTGCGACCAAGTATCTGACCAAATGGGCGGAGGCCAAAGCGGTCAAGAGGGACACAACTGCACATGCAGCCGCATTTATGTACGAGAACATCATCTCGAGGTTTGGGTGCCCCAAGATTCTGGTTAGTGATAGGAAAACTCATTTCCTAAATTCTTTAATTCAAGAGATGACATATAAGTTCCAAATAGACCATAGGAAAACCACTCCTTATCATCCGCAAACTAATGGTCAGACGGAGCGAGTCAACGGAATATTGGTGAATATCCTTCGCAAAACGATTCTTGACTCTAAGAGGGATTGGGATGTCAAGTTGACCGCGGCATTGTGGGCTTATCGAACAACCTTCAAGGTGACGACTCAAGCCACCCCATTTTCATTGGTGTACGGATTGGAGGCCACCCTCCCCATTGAGATCGAGGTTGCGTCATTGCGCATTGCAGTCGCTTCGCGACTCAATGATAGCCAGTCACTGAGAAATAGATTGACAACTCTTGAGGAACTTGATGAGAGGAGACGGATGGGGGCTCAGCACATCGAAGCCATCCAAAGGCGACGGAAGATCACCTTCGACAAACATCACAAGAAGAGGGTCATGCGGCCAGGTATGATGGTGCTTATTCAAGATGCTAGGAAGCTCGAATTTCCGGGTAAGTTTGATGCTATGTGGTTGGGCCCATACCTCATTCGGGAGGCATTCCTAACAACTCACTGCAATTGGAGACACTGAATGGAGAGAGCTTTCCAACTCGCACATCAGGCAGTCGGTGCAAGGAATATAAGGCTTGAGTGCAACATCTTGCCTGGTAAGCAAGAGATTCTGGACGATGCCCCGATGGTCGCCAGTTATGTGAGCCCAATTATGGGCCCTCATTTCAAGTTAACCTTAAAACACCCAAACACACGGATGTGCATTGCCGTTTGGGGTTAGTTAGAAGTTAGAGAGTGTTAGAGTTTTAAAATTATTTAAGTTGGTTAAAAAGGAGTTGTGCAACTGTGTGTTATGGAAATAAACAGAAACCAAGGAAACGAGTGGTTAGTGTGTTTAGGTGTGGGGTACAACTAAAATCAAAGGGCTTATGCTCAGTTTATTGGCCAAATTGGATTTAATTGCTATTCATTTAAGGAGGGGGAAGGCATCGGCATGAGGATTAGACCTTGGATCTCCGGATCTAGGGACGGGGGCAGGTGCTGTTCGGTTGAGAGGCTTCGGCAGCGAGGGAAAGCAAGACAAGGGAGGCTGAGGTTCGGCACCTGAATGTGATTCCAGGGAGCTGGCCTCGGCAGCCAAAAATGCAAGCAGGGGAGGTTGAGGTTCGGCACCTGAATGTGATTCCAGGGAGCTGGCCTCGGCAGCCAAAAATGCGAGCAAGGGAGACAGGTTGCGGCACCTGAATGTGATTCCAGGGAGCTGGCCTCGGCAGCCAAAAATGCAAGCTAGGGAGACAGGTTGCGACACCTGAATGTGATTCCATGGAGCTGGGTTTCGGCAGCCAAAAGTGTGATTCGAGGGAAGATGGCTGCGGCAGCTTGGAGGTGAATCCAAATCGATGCCACAGTTGAATTTGATCGTAGCCAGAGTGTGGGCTTCAAGCCAATTAGAGGCAAATCCAGGGTTTAGGGCTAAGTGAGAAGTGGGATTAGCAAGGGTTGTAGTTAAGTGAGGTTTAAGGGACCTCTAACGTGTGGAGGGTTACCTTAGGGCTCTAGGAATTAGATTAGTTAGTTGAAGTTTACACTTGTTATGTAGTGGGTTAGAAGAGGAAGAAGGTGTTAGTGTGGTTGTGTGTAATGATCATCATGGGTGCATAAGTATTTCTCAATATTAATGCCCGGTGGGGTTAATAAAAAGTGTGTGTTTGATATTTAAATTCAGTGGAGCACAAGTATGGGATTTCCTAGGCCAAGGGTTGACAAAGACATGTGAGCCATAGACTTCCACTTGGATTACGACGCTTAAAGGTGGAGGTTTATGGCTGACAGTGACATAGACCTTGATTGACATAGCGAAAGACCTTGTAGGACATGTTTAACGATTGAATGATATTACATATAGATGAATCACATCGTATGACATAGGTTTTCCGACATTGAATGACATTATATATAGGTGAATAACATGTTTGTAACTTGAATGACATTGACACTGTAAGACATAGACTCTCCGATATTGAATGACATGTTTAAAGTAATGAATGACATTACATATAGTTGAATAACATGTTCATAACATGGAATGACATTACATATAGTTGAATATACATGTTCATAACATGTAATGACATTGAATGATAGACAAACAACCAATAACAACATGTGGATTACTACAAAGAAAATATCACCTTCCATCGTACCTATGAATTGTCCTAGATATGATATCATCTAGAGTCTTGCCTTCCTCCACTAGATTCAATGAACATTTATTTTTCTTGCTTTTCTTCTTATGTCCTTCGACTACCTTTGAAACGATGGAGCAGGGTGGTGTGGCTGGAAACGATTCGGGCGAGGCACCTCTTGAACCGTTGTCATGCATGTTCTTCGTGTCCTTCGCACTCATGTTCTCATTGGACATGGAAGAGTTTCCATTTGCCGAAACGATATTCGCTATGCCAAATTCTAACCTGCACGGTGATAAAACTATTGTTTTGGATCCAGGAGGCCCAATGGTAAGAGCTAATGGTGGAGTCCTCGCAAACCAAGGTCTTTCGTCCGATTCCTTGTGTAGTTCCGTGGTAGTGCATGGATTCGTAGAATGCATCGTGCATAATATGTCGTCAGAAGATAAGGGCGTCGACGACGTAAACAACTTCAATGGATTATCTTGAAAATCCTTCTAGGGCTGGGTAAGAGATAAGTCATGTATGTTGATATAATTTATACTATCTAGACGATTCTGTGAAAGCATGGGAATGTTCTTAAGACCGTCTAAGCTCATTGTTTTTTGCACCGCCTCTACACAACCTTCCGGGTTAGTTAAAGGGAGGAGTTGAAAAATCTATGGAAACTCGCCCACCAATGATAGTGTGTTTGGCATGCCGCTACAATATCACCTATGGGTCTCTCCAAGCCAAGCCCACAATACATGAAATTTATTTATGTGCACCTTAGTGCCTGCATGACATCTACCATTTCACCTAATTTGATCTGCATACAACGATTTTTCCTTTGAAGATCGTCAATCAGAGATGATCCAGTATCCATGTTTTCATGAAATATGTGCAAAACATACAACTTGTAGGTCAAGTGAACAAACATTTAGAAAATATCACCAAACAATGAATGGGTCTTCATTATACATTGAAGGACAACTTAGAAATACAATCAAATGTGTAGAACAGTTGCACACCTCTTCACATTTGCCTTTTCATTGGTTCGAACGTCGGCAGAATACCACGTATCAGCAATTTCGGAAGATCTCCGCATTCTCACCATGTCTGCGAGTGCTCGATGTGCAATCTTGCCAATGAATGCTCTGACCTTCTCGACGACTCTAATTTTTTTGTCCGAATCATAACCAAGCAATGCCAGTATCTCTGAGTGTATCAAGTGCTAAAGGTATCAAGTGCCGTGTGAATACCCGGAAATAATGCCCAACCCATAGTTGACAAATTGTGCACAACATTGGTTAATGCTACAGACTTCTTAGTGTCTCAAGCGATGTCGAGAATGTTAGTCAATGACAGACCTCTAACAGGATGGACAAAAAGACAGATGTAACCATCCAATATCCTTATCAAGATCAACAAAGCCCTCACAATGTGGGCCACTCAGCCTCAAGTGAACGGGTTCAAAATTTACATTTGACAATAAAATTGTCTCTATTTCTATCCATTCATGCTCCGTGTGCATCTACGGGGATCTGCAAAAATCAGGGAGAGGCCATTCCTTGAGTATGCAAAATACCGGGGACCACGACCACCTGTCATGCTCTTCATGTGTTCTCTCTGCAACATCGAGTTAAGTGAATTTATCTTGGACAAAATTTTCATGCAATTTCTCTACGCCTTCATTTGTAGTAGCTAGTTTAGCTTCATATTCTTTGGACGCGATTCTAAAGTTGAGGTAATCCTTCAAATGCATGAACTCATCATAACTTTGTATGTCAGAATTACTATTGAAGCATCGTACTTGCTCTTTTATCCTGTCAACAAGTGCCTTATGTTTTTCTAGACTGCGCAGACCCTACAATTACCAACCAAAACCATATCATTCTCAATTCAAAGGCATGTCATAGTCAAAAGTACATCATGTCATTATTTGTCGCGTACCTCTCCATGAGGAGTGCCCAAAACACCATGGATATAAGAAAGATCCCGGAGTGACACCCGAGACTTGTGGCGTCGTTGGTGAGAGGGCCCAAGTGATCCTAGTGTAGGTGAAGGCCCCGGGCGTTGGAAACGCCTCCTACCCATGGAGACTAGGAGGCATGAGGGTGAGGCCATAAGCTATGCGTAGCTTATGGCGTGCCAATTCTAGAATACTCAAAAATACCTCAATCGGAGGTGTAAATAAGGCGATGTCCCGGGACAACACCCTGGAACAACATTGGCCTGGGAGTGGCTCCTGGGATTGCAAAGCTTTGAATAGGCATAACTTTCTTAATACTTGCCCGAATGGGACAAGTGAGTAGTCCATCAGCATCTACATAAAACATAAATGACAATGGAGTGGTCAATTGTTAGAATCAAGGAGACTATAAAGAAGTTATGGGGTTCTGAAGCTTCTAAGTGAGTAAACCATCGACATTTACGTGAAACGTAGATGATGACGGAGTGGTCATATGTGAGCATCAGAGATCATATGAAGAAGTTATGGGGTTCTGAAGCTGCTAGGGGCTTCCAGCCCCAGCGGCTAAGGAAAAATGTCTACTTGGCCCCAAGTGTTGGGAGAGAGACAAAATGTTACTTGACGGTGGAATAGGGACCTTACCTAGAGTCCTAGAGGCTTATATGGATGAGGTGGTGTGGCCGAACGACACAGCCTCCATGGGCATTGGGGCATAGTTGCCTAATAGGGTTGGGGTTGTTGTAGTGTTGCTCCGGCAACACGATGATCAATATAAGATTGGACTTCCATGGGTGGAAGTCCTCATCTTAGCAATGGTTACCAATTAAAGGGTGGGTCCTGAATTAAAGTATAAGAGGGTTGGTCCTTCTCCTATGAGCTAAGGGATCCACGGTATGAGGAGTAAACCATTCGCATGACGGAATGTGAAGGGTTAGCACTCGTAATTCTTGCTAGTGTTGGAAAAATAACTAAGATAGTTAATGGGGGCTAGCAAAGGTTGCGACACGTGGTATCAGAGCATGGTTTTATTCTTTCAGCTAGCACTTTGACAAAAAGATGGTTATGGAACGTGCGGGTGATGATGGTGACCCCAGGTAATTTAAAAAGTTGTGACGCTCAAAATGGAACAATGATCATGTCTAAGTGGATTTTGATCCCGCCATTGATTCTAATGACAATGGTGGGGATGATGGTGGATTTGGTGACGGAATGGAGGAGTGCCTTAAAAGGGCTCCCGCAAACTTTAAAGAAAATTTGGGGTTTAGATTACTGAATGCATCCAAGAGTTTGGAAAGTGGTGATGTTGGATTGAAATTCCAACTCAAAATGGTTGATTTAATGGATTCCATGAATCAAGAACTCAAGCATGGCAAGTTTGAGAGGGCTCCTCATGATGCAAGGTGCTAGGCCTTCTTCTTCAACAACGAAGTTGGCCAAAATAAACATGCCAAGTAGTTTCTCGAGGCTTGGTAAGGCAAGTAAAGTGAAAGAATTCGTGTTGGAAATGTACAACTAGTATGGTGGCCAAAGGCCCGAGGAGGACAATAAGGTTTTCAAAGTGGTTGTCTTTTTAAAAGTTCATGCGTTTGAGTGGTGGATTACCAAGAAAGCGCAAAAGCCCGAGGTGGGGGCAAACTTGATTTGGATTGGCTTCATGGAGTTGCTTGTTGTGAGGTTCACGCCGAAACACCAAAAATTGCATGAGGGAATGAACTTCGTTGAAATGAGGCACACGGGGTCTCTTAAGGCCTATGTGCACGATTTTAATGCCTAAATGAATACACCTAAGAGGGATGATTTTTCTAAGAAATACATTTTCTTAGGTGGGGTACCAAAAGTGGGTGGTGGACACCTTGTTCAAATTTCTGAAGTTTTTCAAAGATGTGGCGGGGACCATCAAGATTGCCGAGAGCATTCAAGCCAATGGACCCGAAAGGAAGTCGGGTGGCGCCTCACAACAAAGTGGTTTGAGCCGAAATATGTCCCAAGTTAAAGAACGCAAGAAGTTGGGCCATCAAACCAACACAAAGGGCAAGCCAAAGGTACAACTTCCAACAAGGGTGGCACCCAAGGAAGAAAGCCACGCAATGTTGGAAACAAAGAAGGTTGCTTTGTGGTACCAAGGAAAACCATATTTGTGCCGCGGATGGAATGTGAGAAGTTGGCTTTGTGGTATCAAAGTAAATCATGTTTGTGCCGCGGATGGAATGTTAGAAAGTGGCATTGTGGTACCAAGGCAAATCATGTTTGTGCTACGGACGCAATGTTAAAAGGTAGCATTGTAGTACCAAGGCAATTCATGTTGATGCCATGGACGGAATGTTAGAAGGTGGCATTGTGGCACCAAGGCAATTCATGTTTGTGCCACGGAGGGAATGTGAGAAAGTGGCATTGTGGTACCAAGGCAATTCATGTTTGTGCCGTAGATGGAATGTTAGAAGGTGGCATTGTGGTGCCTAGGAAATTCATGTTTGTGCCATAGACAAATGTTAGAAAGTGGCATTTTGGTACCAAGACAAATCATGTTGTTTCCACGGACCAAATGGTAGACGGTGGCTTTGTGGCCAAGGCTAGTAGCCTTAACCCAAGGCCAAATCTTTTGTACCTTGAGGCCCAAATCAACGGGAGAAATGTCTCATGAGATCACAAAGAGGCAATGCACTCCTTCATGAGCCTGAAGCTCACAAGGGAATTGGAGCTTGCCAACAGGTAGAGTGGGCAAGCCCATCAATGTGCGGTTTACAAAGGGGAAGCTGCATGAAACAAAGGAGGTGGCATTGCATGTGACCCTATAATGTGTGACAATGGAGTTTGTGAGGACTTCACACTATGTGAAATGGATGAGGTGAACCTCATTTTGAGGTACACCATCTTTGAAACTCAAACGGTAGATGTGAGTTGCAAGCCGGTGCGTTTGTTGTGTGCGGTGATGGTAAAGAGGTGAATTTGAAATTCACATAGACTCCTATGGTAGGAGGAGCCAAGTTGAATTTGGTCTCAATGGATCACATGAAAATTCAACAAATAATGTCATGGTTTCATTGGAGCAACTCCAAGGAACTCACAGGGGGGCTAGGAAACATGGGCCTCCCCCAAATCACATTCAAGGAAGACTATGATAGTCCCATTGCCGGCCATAAAGAAAGAAAAATCCACCATAAAGTGGTGTCAAGGAGGTACCATTGGCCGGTCATGAAGGAAGATATAACGCACTTTGTGAAGACTTGGATGGATGTTAAGTGAACCGAACCTGTTACCAAAAGCAAGCCAGCCTCTTGCAACCGTTGCCTATCCCGCCGGGACCATGGCACAATGTTTCCATAGAATAATGTGTCCATGGCATAGTGTGTGCATGGACTTGATCACAAATTTGCTGGAGTCACAAAGGTATGATGCCATCATGGTGATGGTAGAGCGGTTTGCCAAGTTGGCACATGTGGTGCCAATTGTGGGAACCGTGACCACATTGGACACCGCATAGCTTTTTCTCAAAGGATGGTTGAGGCACCACGGGTTGCCAAAAGTGAGTGTGTCGGATGGAGATCCAAAATTCACAAGTACATTTTGGATGCACTTCTCTAGGAAGGTCGGAATGAAACTAAGGTTTAGCATGACCTTCCATTCCCAAAGGGATGGGAAAACGGAGCGTGTGGATGGAGTCTTGAAGCAATACTTGAGGAACTTGGTGGGGGCGGACCAAAGAGATTGGGCGGAGTATGTGGGTCAAGTGGAGTTTAGTTGCAATGTAGCTGTGCACTTGGCGACCAAGGGGTCATCTTTCATGGTGGTTTGTGGAGTGCGCTCCAACCTACTAACCTAGCTCTGGAGGGGGCATATTCAACACTAGCGTTCAACCAAGATGGTAAGGACTTGGCCAAAAAGCATGAACAAGTCTTGGAGATGACCAAGTTGTTGGTGGAGGAAGCCCAAAAGTGCTACAAAGAGCAAGTCAATGCCGGAAGGAGTCGAAGCACACTACGCCCTAGCCACTTGTGGCCCCTCCTTGAAGTATTTTTTAGTACTTTTTGTATACAAAAATTCATACAAGTTGCTCCACAATCATTAGGATTAACTAATTTGAAAATTGGACAAATTGCCCACCTCAATTTTAATATTCTCATGATTAAGGTTTCAAGTTTTTGCCAAAAAATGCAATTCTTTGGCACTTATGGCTTACGGAAAAAAATTATGTGCTGGAAAGCATTTAAAGAAATGAAATGTGACAAAATCCATGAAATTAACAAACTTCATTGTCTTTTTTTATATACTATGCTCACAACAAAATTCAAGCGATTTGAATGTAATCTCAATCATTTTTGAAGTATTTTTTGAGATAAATAATACTACACATACTGTGATAATATTAATTTTTTGTACAATAATACTTGTTTCTCTTAGAATATGACACTATATAGAGGTTTAGCATAATACATCTCTTCTTTAGAATAAAGACTACAAGAATATGCAAGAAAAACATGTAAACTCATTGTATTTTTTACGTGGTTGATGTTCAAAAACACGATTTTAGCAAAACTGTGTTTGTGACGTATTAAATTGGGGACCGTAGTGTACTTTCACCCGAAGACGCAAAGTGGAGTATGAGGTGGGCCAAAAAGTGTTGTTGAATGTCAACAACTTAACCTTGTTCAAAGGCTTCATTCCAAAGTTCATGTCCAAAATTAAAGTTCGGTTGTCCATTGTGGAATGAGTGTTGAAGGACATGTTTAAGTTGTGGTTACCGCCCAAGATCAAAGTGCATCCGACATTCCATGTCACATTATTAAAGCCATTTAAGGTAGACACCTTGTGGCCCAATCGCAAGCAAGTGATTAGGCCACCTCCCGACCTTGTAGGAGGTCATTTGGAATATGAGGTAGAGGGCATCCTCAAGTGTAGGAAGCCCAAGTGAAAAAACCAAAGGAGTTCAAGGTGAAATGGCCAGGATACCAAGAGAAAGAAGCCATTTGGCTAGCGGCAAGAGACATGGTAAATGCCAAGGAATTGGTGGAGCACTTTGAAGAAACTAGGACTAAAGGTTCCAACAAAAAGAAGCGTAGGCATTGATGAGGACATCAATCTCCTTTAGTGGGGGAGAGATGCTAGTAGCATACTAGGCTTGGGAGCAATGTCCTCCACAACATGTATTTGTTCTTTGGTTTAAGGCCATAAAGTTCAACTTTAGTGGTGCAAAGAGAAAAATATGAGATGTGGTCCTAGTCTTGTACTTGTGCTTGGTTAGTGGAAGAGGTGGAATAGATATGCCAAACTAGGTTGAATAAGCCGAGTAATTGGGGGCCATGGCTTGGAGGGGTCTTGAATAAAACTAAGAAACCTCTTAGCCACGGGCTTGTACGGGCGGGGGCAAGGTGATGGTGCGTGCTTATAAAAGTGCTACCTCAATACTTGCCCGAATGGGGCAAGTGAGTAGTCCATCGGCATCTACGTGAAACATAGATGACGATGGAGTTGTTGATTATTGGATTCAAAGATCATATGAAGAAGTCATGGGGTTTTGAAGCTACTGGGGGCTTCCAGCCCCAGCGGCTAAGGGAAAAATTTTACTTGGCCCCAAGTGTTGGAAGAGAAACAAAAGGTTATTTGACGGTGGGGTAAGGGCCCTGCCTAGACTCCTAGAGGTTTATATGGGTGGGGTGGTATGGCCTCATCCACCCGAGGCCGAACGGTACAACCTCCATGGGCATTGGCCCAATGTGAAGGCATAGTTGCCTAGTATGGTTCGGGTTGTTGTAGTGTTGCTCTGGCAACACAATAATCAACATGAGATTGGACTTCCATGGATGGAAGTCCACATATAAAAATTGGTTACCGATTAAGGGATGAGTTCTGAAAGCCAAGTAGGAGGTTTGGTCCCCCTCCTATGCACTAATGGGTCCGTGGTATTGGGAGCTAATCATTCGCATCGCGATATGCGAAGGGTTAGCGTTCGTAATTCTTGCTAGAAAGAAAAATGGATCGAGATAGTTAAGGGAAGCTAGCAAGGGTTGCGACAGTATACAAGAGAATGGATGCCTGCCATTATCCAACTTTGTGGTAATCATTCTAGACTCCCAATAAGCCTCAACCATGAGCGCTTTGTACTTTGCTTCCAAGAATAGCGTTGCATAGGATTTTTTGTTGTGTGTCATAGTGCACCTATAAATACGTTGTCCTTTGAACAATTGTTATAACAACAAAAACATATGAGAAGACAATACATCATAAGACATAAAAAAAGACCCAAACCCAGACCCCGAACATCTGTCGAGGCCCTTCTCGGTGTCATGTTGTGATACTTGCAAAACATATTGTTGAGACTAAAAAAGAATCTAGAAAAGAACCCTTGACGATGTCTACTTGAATGGCCAAGACAATTTTGCAATATTCTTTCAAACCACGCGAAAGACCTGGGGATATGTTGTCCCAGTTTATTCTCACAAGTCATACGCTCTGTATTTCTCAGCTCCTCAAATACATGTGAACGCAATAAACTAAATTCAATGACGTAGACTATCATTTTGTTATACAAAGACTGTCATTCTATCATTTAAGGACTCATCCTGACATTCTAGACACATGTCAAATCTTTTCATGGCAAACATTTTAAGTTTATACAAGACAATAATGTATAAAAGACATCCAGTATAACCTTGGAGATTAATGAAGCTGGACAAGTTGGAAAAAATGCAAGATTGAATGTGAAGGAAAAGTTCAAAGTTCTCACCCCTTCATGCCAACCAACAGTGCCAAAAATGACCAGCTCTACAAATTTTGTGGGCCCAAGAAGCTTTATCATTGGAGGATCCTCAACCACGTGCAAGCCGTGATCCAAAGCCTCTGGAACAAGCCTTGCAGTTGTCCATGATACCTTTGCTCCAACTTTTGGCGCCATATCTCACAAAAATCTGCATGAAGCGGTTATTATAGACAAAGAAAAATATTTGCATACGATTAAGCATCCAACAAAGCCTGGTATAGTTGTAGGGCAAGTTTGTCACAAGCATTTTTAGTACTAATTTCTAAACCACTTCACATGCACGACAAAGCATTGAAAACTTCATAGAAGCCTCTAGCTAAAAGAAACGTGAGAAAATGAACGGTGTGAAAAAACATACCTACTCAATATTCAAAAATTCTCTTTTCAGTACCTGCAATGCTCGATGTACTCGTACAGTAGCACCGCGGCTTTGGAGATGCCTCGTTTTGATGGTCAGCAAATAAGGACCCTTTTGGAAGGAAATTTTTGACTGCTAAAATATTCTATTCACATCCGTAATCTTTGTTAAAGTTGGACAAATGGCCAAGTTACTTAAGGGACACTAGCAAGGGTTGCGACATCCTATGTGTTTTTTTAATTTCCTTTCTCAACAGTGATGTCATCACTGCCTTATGACTGGTAGATGATTGATAAGCTATTTGTTCCAAGAATTTTTGAGCTAATTTATTTGGTGAGTTTATATTTTGATATTGAGTTGTTTTAAGACATCCATTTGAAACTTTCCAAATGTTGTTGGCATTCGTTTTTCATAAAAAGTCTTGCTCCTTTGCACAACATGATTACTTTATGATGGCAGTGATATTGTGTTTGGATATGGTTTGGATGTGAATAGAATATTTTAGCAGTTAGAATTTTCCAAACACAATATCATTGCCATCATAAAGTAATCACGTTGTGCAAAGGAGCAAGATTTTCTATGAAAAACGAATGCCAACAACATTTGGAAAGTTTCAAATGGATGTCTCAAAACAACTCAATATCAGAATATAAACTCACCAAATAAATTAGCTCAAACATTCTTAGAACAAATAGCTTATCAATCATCTACCAGTCATAAGGCAATGGTGACATCATTGTTGAGAAAGGAAATAAAAAAAACACAGGATGTCGCAACCCTTGCTAGTGTCCCTTAAGTAACTTGGTCATTTGTCCAACTCTAGCAAAGATTACAAGCGTTAATCCTTTGCATTCTGCCATGCAAATGGTTAGCTCCCCATACCGTAGACTTTCTTAGTCCATAGGAAGGGGACAACCCTCTTACTCTTTCATTCGGGACTTATCCCTTAATCGGTAACCATTGCTAAGATGTGGACTTTCACCCATGAAATTCCAATCTTATGTTGATCATCGCGTTGCCGGAGCAATACTACAACAACCCGAGCCATACTAGGCAACTATGCCCTCATATTGGGCCAATGCCCATGGAGGCCGTGCGGTTCGGCCTCGGGTGGGTTCGACCATACCACCTCATCTATATAAACCTCTGGGACTCTAGGCAGGGCCCCTACCCCACCATCAAGTAACCTTTTGTCTCTCTCCTAAAACTTGGGGCCAAGTAGACATTTTCCCTTAGTCGCTGGGGTTGGTAGCCACCAGCAGCTTTAGAACCCCATAACTTCTTCATATGCTCTCTAATGCTAGCAATTGACCATTCCATCGTCATTTACGTTTCATGTAGATACCATTGGACTACTCACTTGGCCCATTTGGGCAAATATTGAGGAAGTTATGCCTGTTCAAAATTTTGCACACCCGGGAGCCACTTTCAGGCCATTGCTATACCAGGGCGATGTCCCGAGACAACGCCCCACTCAAATTGTCATATCTCGTAGCTCACACCTTTGATTGAGGTGTTCTTGAACATTCTAGAATTGGCACACTATAAGCTACGCATAGCGTATGGCCTCACCCTCATGGCTCCTAGTCTCCGTGGGTGGGAGGTGTTTCCAACGCCCAGGGCCCTCATCCACAACTAGGATCACTTGGGCCCTCTCACCAACGGTACCACAAGTCCTGGGTGTGACTCCGGGGTCCCCCTTGTACCTATGTGAGGGATTATTTTGATTATTTTATCAAATTAACCTAGTAGTAATGGTAAATCATAGTTAGATAGTAAGATATAAGATCGGTTGGATAAGTTTAGATTTAGAAGTTAACTTAGTAAGTAAAATCCTAAAAAGACAAGCGGAATTAGATTATTAGATGATTTTTTTAGGATTGACTAAGCTAAAGTCAATATGTGAGTGGTTGATAAGGCTTAAGATGTAGGATATTCTAAGGATCCGAGATGACTATGCACCAAGATGATCAAATTAATGAAGTCAACGAGGTTGACTATCAAAGATACCATTTAATTTAGCCGATTTGTCTCGACGATGTGAGATCCATTTTGGCAAGTATCCTTTGACACTACTAAGTAAAAAATGGATGAAATTTAGATGAAAATAGTTGACGGTGGCTAAAAAGATCCAATGCAAGGGGGGTACGTGACAAAAACAAATCAACAAAACAACTCGATCCCCACCGCGTGAGGCAACCTTATTTAAGAGGTGTCGAAGTCCATTGATGCATCTCTCTTACTCTTACACTTTTTCTTATTCTCGAACCTTTGGAGATCCGAACTCCTTCAAATTTAGTCTCTCTCTTCTCCAACCCCAACCACTTCCAACTTCGATCGAATGAACCGTTGTTAGTTACTTAGTAGTTTGGAGTGTGAGTGCTTCTTAGGATGGAGCGAAGTATTTTTAACACTTAATAAAAGTAATTTCTATTTGTTCATTTAATCTTTGTTCTTTGCATCAATATGTACTCTAATCTCTCTTTCTTTGTTGATAAAGCATAATTAGTTTCTATAAAATGTAACCTTCGTTAAATGATTTTGGATTGAAAGGTATAGCAAACTTTGAAAGCTCACCATATATTCATCTGAAGTCCAATTCTAACATGTTTTATATTCTTGGATAGCCCTTAAAGTTTTCTTTCCAACATATTAGTCTTGTAGAAATCCACAACTTTGTCTAGAAGTTATAGGCATTTCCGTGAGACAACTTTTATTTTGGTACTGCTGATTTTGTAGCTTCACTCTAGCTTGCTATAGTGTCCGTTTCTCATGATTTTTATATATCTAGGTAGCTATTAAAGTTATCTTTCTGGTCCAATTGGTTTTGTTCCATTTTAAAAATAAAGCTAGAAGTTATGAGCATTTTTGTGAGGCAGCTTACAAAAACCTCCTCTCTTTATCTTTTCTCTCAAATAGTTAGAAATCTTTAAATGTCATATTAGTTTTTAAACCACTTTATATTGACTTCTAGTAGGATAACTATATTAGAAGGATCTAAGTTACCTATTCCACGGCAACTAAACTTGTAATGGACTAATTAGACGTTTAGGAGGCTAATTAGAACCTTTTCACTTACAAGACTTCCAAATCTAAGTAAATATTATTTATGAAATAAGGGTAAGCGCAAACCAACCATTTGGTTTGGAAACCAAGGGGGTGCTTATTTTATCTCACACTATGGTGTTTCAGGCACTTCTCATGGAGAGGTACGCGACACAGGAGTACTCAGTTGTAGTCGTATTTAACCAGTTCTCACAAGCAAAATATTGCAGCTTCAGGAGGTACATTGGAATATCCCTTTTGCTGTCATGATGAAAAATAGGAACAAAAAATGGCCAGGTTTTTTTCCTCTATCAAAATACCAGTTGTTTGTCCCCACAGTACAAACAAATGAATCCCCTATTGATGCTATGAATGATCACATACCTATATGTCTACACCTTCCCAACTTCATATGAAAGCAGTCTACTCTCAGAAGATCTATGAAGCAAACTTCACAGAAGCCTCCAAATAAAAGAAATGTGAGAAAATGAAAGGTGTGAAAAAACATACCTACTCAGTGTTCAATAAATATCTTTTCAGCATCTGCAATGCTCGATGTACTCATCCCTGACTACACACCATTCAATTAATGGTGTCCAATTCAAAAACCGAACAACACCTACACACCCTAGTTAATCCTTTGGGTCCAAAATATTGCTCTTAACCAAAAGAATCACTCAATTTCGGTGTTCCTTTGCACTTAGACCATAGGGCCATGAGACTAACTACAAATGTAAGTGATTCTGAGTCCAAGCATCCTATCCGAGGCTTGAAAAGTCTGACCTGGTGATAAAACAATTGTATTGACATAAATTAGAATCTTTATCTAACCAAGGCATCAGACGACAATTACACAATTCTAGCAGTGTTTATTTTAACCCAAGAAGCCGACCTTCGTAAGAAGAGCCGATGCCATTGGAGCTCCAGAATATTTTGGATGCTCAACATCTATATGTCCTATATTTGACTATTCATATGCCAACTTATAGGAAGATTGTTCATATGCACAACTTACAAGAGTATATGTGCGAAGTATTGTAATGTTGTGGATGGCACTTTCTTGTTTGGATTTCATTGTTGGCTTTCAAATCATGGTGAGTTGAACTTTTGCGAGCACTCCAGCTTGCTAATACTTGACAATTTGTGTGTTAAATTCTAGCTTCTTAAAAAATACTCTTTTCTCCAACACTTTGCTATACAAAAGATTTCAAGTATTTGGATGGTTTTAGCATACTGAAAGCTCTTGCTGCTAGAGAGATATGTGGATGTTATTCGGTTAGTTTTTCCTGTTTTTCATCTTCTATTGATCATGTTTAAATTCTAAAAATCTGTGTTGCATTAGCAAAGCTCTGATTCTCTATGACGGGAAAGATATATAAAGTACATCAATATTAACTCCATATTTTTAAAGTGAAGTAAATTATTGTTTTTTTTTGCTTTCTTGATTTGATAATCATTCGAAGACCTCGCTTGGTTCAGAAAGGTTGTTAGGATCTGGTTGTTGCAAAAGTTGGCAACCTCACAGTGTCACAAAAAGGAGTCCTCAGTTGTAGTCATACCTAACCAGCTCCCACAAGCAAGGTATTGCAGCTTTTGGAGGTGCACTAGAATATCCCTTTCGATGTCATGATGAAGAACATGAACAAAAGGTGGCCAATTCTATTTCTATAGCAAAATACCAGTTGTTCAACCCCATAGTAAGAACAAATGAAAGCCATGTTTGGTATGTCTTCAAAGTGTTAGGAAGCTCACAGTTGGGATGACGAACTGTCGTCTCTTGATGAACTATTGTCTCTTGAACGCGAGTTTGAGCGATGGCAGCGGGTGGTGTAAGGGGGCGGTGTGCAGCCTGGTTGATTTCAAACGTTCAGGTCAACTGCAGTGAAAAACACACAAACATAACATTCCACTTAGTGTGAAAAAGAGGAGAACGCGTGTAGCAAAATTCAAGCAAGGGGCTCTCGAATTAGACTGACCTATTTCCGATGTAAAGGCTTCTTGTTCATATTTTTGTTTCTTACAGCACAGATAACAACAATCTCAAACTATCACTGTGCCATTTTTGGTAAAGTAATCTTGGCAATATGAACAGTAAGTATGTAAATAAGGCAATAATCCAATTACAAACTGTGAAGAAGGTTAACTTTTGAAGCTTAAGCTGACAGAACTAGTTTATTAGGTCATTGCATAGATACTGTGAGATCCTCGGCATGCTTACGTTGTGCAACACTGCCTTTGTTAACCTCAGATTAGTGCCCGAACAGCATAAGCGGCAACAACACAATCTCAATATATGCCTCGAAACTATATAACTTCTCCAACCCACCACCCAATTTTCCAAAAAATCTAGTTTCGATGTATTGTCAGTGTCCCAGCAGAATCGTTAAGGATCAACTTTATCCTCATCCCATCGATGAAGAAAAAGTAAATGTTCTTGGATCCAAATGCAACGCGCACGACGTGCTTTGCCAAAAAATTGCATACGCTACTTACCCTAAACCAATGGCGTAACAAGCAAAGTTAATACCAATCACACGAGCAATCGCAACTAATTGTAATTTGCAAAATTGCCTCCAACGGCAACTTTGGCTCACAATTGAGGGTTTTTAGTAAAATCATTAGATTAATAATAGGAGAATTAGCCAAAAAATGTAGATTAAGGGACTAAAAAAGAAAGACCCTATGAGGTTGGCTAGGATGTTTTATCCTTGGGGTAAGACTCTTGAGCAAGTAGAAATTAGAAACCGAAGCCGTAAAAAGGAAATGCCCTTTACCCGAATCGAAAGTGTGAAAGTAGTGGGCTAGTAAATAGGTAGGTTAAATTAAGAGCAACCAATTCAAGTAAACAAAAATCAAGCGGCGGCAAAAAAAGAGTAATTCCGGAAGTGGCCAAGGAAGAAAAAAGAAGTGACAACTACGAGCATAAGGGATTTTACCAACTAGGACAGGGGGCCAATTTACCACCCTTAACAACCAAAATTGAAGTTCAAATTAAAATGGAAAAGCCTTTCTAAGTGTTTGGGGCAAGTGGGGTGCGAGGTGGCGTTCGTCCCCCCCCCATTCACCATCGATAGTTCGGTTCGCACTGTTCAAGAAAAGGGATCCTTGGTGAGCGGGAGGAAGTAGGAGCCCAACCCTTCATTGAAGGAAGATAAAAATCCCCTCTTCCTCTCTAAATTTTTCTCTCCGAATTTTTATTTTAGCACGGCGAATCTCTCTAGAATTCTAGCTAGGAAAATATCTCTTAAATTCTTCATTTCAAAGGGCAAAGCTCTCTAGAATTTTAGTTAAAAAGATCAAGCAATTTTATTATTTCATTATAGATATAAGTTAGAATTTTTATAGTTAGAACTCTTGAGAGAAGGTAGTGTGTTTTTTAACACACCCCTAAGTAGCTGTGTCACTTTCAATCGAGTGTAATAGACGCAAAAATTATAAATTAGCCTTAAAAATTTGGGTAACATTAGCCTTTGAAGATAGCTTTCCAACAAGCTAGGCTCATTGCAATCAAAGTTAGTGAGAAAAAGTTATAAGTGTTTGAGTGAAGGTGTCCCAGCTGCCTCCAAAATTACAAGCGCTGACTTTGCAAGCGCATATTTAAAAGATAAAATATGCAGTTGCTTTCATATTTTAAAAAATTGTAGATCTTGATCTTAGATTTTCATAATATATAATCTTGCTGAATTTTAATTGATGTGTAAAAGTTACAAGTGTTTAAATGAAGGCGTCTCAGTGTCCCAACTGCCTCCAAAATTACAAGTACTAAATTTGCAAGCGCATATCTAAAAGACAACATATGTAATTGTTTTGATATTTAAATATGTTATAGGTCCTGCAATTAGCTTTTTAGAAAGTATAAGCTTGTTATAATCATATTTAATGACTAAAAGTTATGAATGTTTGAATGAAGGTATCCCATCTGCCTCCTAAATCATAAGAACAGACTTTATAAGTTCATATCTAGAAGAGAAAATATACAATTATTTTGATATTTAGATGATCATAGGTCTTGTTATTAGCTTTCCAGATTACTAACAATTATTCCAATTGAAGCTTGTGAGCAAAAGTTGTGGCCGTTTAAGTGAAGGGGTGTATGCTGCCTTACGAGAAGTAGTTCGTCCATCCAAGGTTGGCGGGTATGAGTTGGTGTTGTAGGCGGCCGAGCGTTGGAGTAGGGATTCCGCATCAACCATCGCCAAACCAAGATGGAAGTCAACCGGTAAGTTTTTTTACCCTACACCCTTCAATTTAAGAATAAAAAGAACGCGACAAAGGTAAATTCTAAACCCGACCCGACTATCCATGTAAGGCTAGGGGGTATCATCCACCTAGCTGCCGAGGGGGGATTCCGACTTTCATGTGTGCGGAGCGTCTCGATTAAATGTTGTGGTAATAGTTTTCCCTTCATAACTCGTTCGTGTGTGGTGAAGCCGGATTAATCACCGACATGACCACTTTGCGTGTTTGTAGGTGGTAATATAAGAGTAATGATCCAAGAAACCACCATCATGTTGTTGGCCCCAAGGGTTGGAGGTGATGGCCCCAACCCTTGAAGATTGTGCAACAGATTGAACACACAGGTTGCCTTAATCCTCAGTCTCATTAAGTTGAATTTTTGTGATCAAATTATGTTAATCTAATTAATAACCAACAAAATTTGTACAACCCCCATGGGCAAACACCAACCGAAAATTTAACTCGGAGGATTGATACTATCCTTCCGGCGGCAAAGATCGGAGGGTGTAAGTATCAATCAACCTTCAAGAGACCCGCACAGGACCTTAAAGGGTTCGGGTTAAAGTGTGCACCAAACAGGTAGGTGGTGATGCCATAATTTATGAACTTAGTAACCTAGGCTTTGTTCAATCAACCATAACTAGGATTAAAGGTTGAGAAGATGGAACTTCATCAAGGTCCCCCCTTTAGAGAATTTAATTCATGAAAAATAAGGAATTCGGTCTGGCCAAGGTAAGAGGTAAGGTTATTTTATTCATTAGGGTTAGGTTGCCTTGATTCCAAGGTTGGTGCATCTGCGCGTAGACTAGGATAGATTAGACATTAGGTTAGAGAAATTGATAATTACCTTAGGTACTTATAATTTAGGCACAACCTACCGGAAGGATACGACGCGATTATCAAATCCCTCCACAAGCCGAAACACTCATTAAATACCATAACATCCGGGTTTGGCTTGGGCACCTACCAAGGCAGGCCACCCTCACCAAAGGGCTTGTGCGGTACTTTTTGGCTCCCTCGGAGGGGGTGTCCAAAAGCATCACGTACATGGTGAGGATACGGGAACATTCAATCTCACAACACATTTAATCTGTCATTCAATCTTTCCCTTAGTGTCTAATCCATCACCTAACATGTCTAATCTCTCATCAATCCTACAACAATCACTATCAAATCATTGACCTTCACCAAACAAACATAATAATGAGTGAGACACCATGAATGGCATCAATTCTAAACCTGGCAAAACAGCCATCGTTGAAGGACTGAACTCCAAACCCTCAAATGACGCGTCCCAATGTCGCACGCCTCCTTCCATCATTCCATCTTTTCTTTCCGTCCGTTGATGAAAGGTGTAGCAGGTCAGTGGCGTCGGGGGGCGGACAGCTTGCTTTTTGGCTAAACCTGCCCCTTAGAAGTTCGTGGGGGGGACTTTAACGTCCCCCTTAGCATAGCACACCTAGGCACATAGGTATATAGGCACATTTTGGGCATACAAATTTTTGTCCTACTTACATTACAAATCACACATAGGCGCTTATTTGAGGCAAACTCCAATGATCAACCTCATTTAGATTAGGTGTACCCCTTAGATTATGACACCTTTTTATGAGAAAATAAATTATTGCTGGCAAGTGAAAAAACCATGGATAGTAAAAATTTGAAGTCAAACATAGGTCGTTGTAATAAACCAACACATGCGTGGCAATGTTAATATATGTATTTACCATTATGGTATCTAGTAATAAAAATGTAGTGCCACTGCTTGTGGGACTGCACATGGCACAAGTATTCACCACGGAGTTGATCTGCAACATTGACGCCTCTTGTATACGTGGTGTATTCCAAATGGATGGGTGAGGTCGGAACTTGGATTCTTCCCTTCCCCCCCTCTTTTTTATACACCTTGGGCGGTAATTTTTTCTTTTTTCTTTTACCGCACACATTTTACAAGAGGCATGCATCCCCCACAAAAAAATGCCTTGTGGTAATTTTTTTCTTTATTCTTTTCTACCTCCTATATTCCTCACCTAGGTGGCTTAAATGGTACTTATAAAGAATGGAACTCACTAATCTTAAATGGCTTACTAATTCCAAATAGCTCACAAATCCAAATGGTAGTTCATTAATTTCCAAGTAACCCACTAATTAAATGATGGCTCACTAATTCCCAAGGAGCTCACTAATTAAGTGGTGGTTCACTATTTTCCAAGTAGGCCATTAATTAAGTGACGGCACATCAATTTTCAAATTAGTTAATGGCTAGTAACCCTTTGATACCCTCGTGAGGTCCGTCTATTATCAGGGTCGAGGGTCAACCGTTACCCAAGTTCGAGGTTAATTGATACCCAAACCGTTAGCTTGTTGATATCCATAGTGGAGAGCAGCTGACAGCTTGGCAAAAAATCGGCCCAGCTAACACCCAGACCAAGGCCGGCAAAGCCCTTCTTTACATTTGTTTGTGGGTTGATATCCTTCATAAACTAGTGTGGAGGTCTTGCCAAATTACTTTGTTTCAGTGTTATTGTTCGGTTGTTGTTGCTCCATCTTTGGTTCTAGGCAGGGCCCCTACCCCTGAGCCGCATCCTTTGTGGTGACCGTTCTTGGTTCACTTTACATGTACTCGTAATGGTGTTGGTTGAGGCTTCCCTTTGGTGTTAACATTGAAACGTGAAGATCAAATCAAACAGGATTTTGTCCACACCATTCAGTAGTTATAATACAAAGAGATAGAAAAATCAAGTCATTCTATCGAATGGGCATGACTACCAGCCATATATATTCTCAAAGTAGTCAAATAGGATACTCTGGTAGAGTTTATAGGAGCATTGATTGATATAGGCTCACAAGTCCTTGACAATAAGTATAATTTTATTCTTAAATTACTAATGCAACTAGCCCCAGTTCTTATGCAAAACCTGATTGCACATAAACCAAGTCAAATCGGTTAAAATGGTGGCGTTCAAGATTCTAGAAGAAATAGTATTAACTATTGATCCTCAAATGGAAGTAGTTTTATTGCAGATAGGAAAAAATACGGTAGAGGATGTATTATTGGATGGGGGATCCAACATTAATATCATCACAAAAGACCTTAGGAAGAATTAGGGTTTTGGTCCCCAAAGCCAACACCCAATAACTTAAGTATGGCAGACCGGACTACGACTAATCTAGTTTGATAGGTTGAGAATGTTGGAATTAACATCCATGGGATCCTCTACATTGTGACATTCATAGTGATGAAAAATGGTGTGGTGGATGATTTGTATTCCATATTAATGGGACATGTTTGGTAATGATGTTTAAAAATGCCAAATAATTTCATGATTGGGGTACAAACTTGGTAATAATCAAAGGTAATGGGACTACCTGTGTTGAACGGCGACCAAGAAAATGGGACACAACACCAAATGTTTGGAGATCTTAGCTTGTGACGTCACTGATGAGCTAGAAGATACCTTGTTTGTGACATAGCCACAATAATTTCCAATAGGCACCGCCAGTGTGTATGTTTGACAAATTTTATTTGACGTTCAACTTCAAATCCAAAGTGTCACGTGACATTTTCAAAAACAAAAATGAATGTCAATTGACATATACATTTTATTCTAGAATGTCACCTCAATTTTGGGTTACGCAATATTTTACAAAAATTAATATTTTAAATAATCCAATACAATCTTGATTTGTAACAAAAAAACCAAAACTATAAATCAAGCATAAGTATCCTTCGGTCTTGCATGTTTCTCCAAAGATGGTAGTCCAATCCATCGCATCCACTTCAATCCCACAAAAGAGATCCGCATAAGAGCATCAAGGGTCTTCAAGTTCAACCTATTGCGCAAGTGGCTTTTGATTGCATTTTCTTTGGAAAATCCTCTTTCACAAATAGCTATACTTGATGGAATGAATATAATTTTTTGCCAAATTTGCATAAGTTTAGGCCAATTTGTGTGCCATTTCAAATTGCTACCACATATGCACTGTTGTGTACCTCTCCATGAGGAGTGCCCAAAACACCATGGACACAAGGGGGACCCCGGAGTGACACCTGGGACTTGTGACGCCGTTGGTGAGAGGGTCCAAGTGATCCTAGTATGGGTGAGGGCCCCGGACTTTGGAAACGCCTCCCACCCACAAAGACTAGGAGGCATGAGGGTGAGGCCATAAGCTATGCATAGCTTATGGCATGCCAATTCTAGAATGCTCAAGAACACCTCAATTGGAGGTGTAAGCTAGAAGATATGGCAATTTCAGTGGAGCGATGTCTTGGGACAACGCCCTGGGAGTGGCTCCCGGGACTACGAAACTTTGAACATGCATAACTTCATCAATACTTGCCCAAATGGGGCAAGTGAGTAGTCCATCGGCATTTACGTGAAATGTAAATGACGATTGAATGGTTGATTGTTAGCACTAGAGAATATATGAAGAAGTTATGGGGTTCTGAAGTTGTTGCGGGCTTCCAGCCCCAATGGCTAAGGGAAAATGTCTACTTGGCCCCAGGTGTTGGGAGAGAGACAAAAGATTACTTGACGATGGGATAAAGGCCCTGCCTAGAATCCTAAAGGCTTATATGGATGAGGTGGTGTGGCCGAACCCATTCGAGGCCGAACGGCACAGCCTCCATGGGCATTGGCCCAATGTGAGGGCATAATTGTCTAGTATGGCTTGGGTTGCTGTAATGTTGCTTCGGCAACACGATGATCAACATAAAATTGGACTTCCATGGATGGAAGTCCACATCTAAGAATTGGTTACCGATTAAGGGGTGAGTCCCGAAACCAAAGTAGGAGGGTTGGTTCCCCTGCTACGAGTTAAAAGGTCCGTGGTATTGAGAGCTAACCATTCGCATAGAGGAATGTGAAGGGTTAGTGCTCGTGACCTTTGCTAAAATGGAAAAATGACCAAGTTAGTTAAGGGGAGCTAGCGAGGGTTGCAACAAGCACCAAGCTTCAAATATCATTTTATTCTCACACTCATGTCAAAGTGTTTCTATAAATTTTAAGAGTTCTTCCTTACACATGTCACTTTCTTCTTCAATGTATGAAAACTTCAACAATATCTTTTTGAGCCATAATTTTGTATTTGCGATTCAGTCACTATCATCACTTGGATAATTACGAGGGCTGGAAAGTTTGAGTGCATTGAATACTGGAAGATATGGAAAACGATCATTAAAAACATGAACAACTCTGTGCATACAAGATGCACCTAATAATATGCATTGTTATAGTTTGTTGGATCCATTAGTTGTCAATGTATGAATAATATGATCTCATGTATTATTTTCATAACTCAACTGAAGATTTTATGCCTTTCCTTCAAAAAAATTCCCAAATTCTTGCTTGTACGACCAAATATAGGTCCATTTCCGGATTAAAAATAACGTGATAAAATTGAAATAGTGATATCGGTGGTTACAATAATAATTGTAATATCAACCATATCATATTGAAATTGGATATTCAATTTATTCAATACATGTAGAACATCTACAAATAAGTTCAAGTTCAAGTAAAATATTAAAGAGCACATGATCTCATACCAATCGCTTTGGCAGGATATCCCCCATGTTGGGACTTACCACGCCCCCTGCGTGGATGGATGCCGTCGGAATCCACGTCCCAAGTCGAAGTGCCGCTCACTTTGCAATACTTGCCGCACAATATTTGCCACGGCACCTCGAACCAGGCACTTCAAGCAACCTGCCCATTCCCACGAATCTGGCTTCTATTGCAGTTGGTGACAAGATTCTGGACGATGTTTTCGAGCTACTTGGAAGACAACAATGGTAGCCACAGTTTCCAAATTCACGAATCCCTGAAGGACAAAAAGGTTGTGCTCCTCGTTGTGCCCGAAGCTTTCACGCCCACCTGCAGGTGAGTAACTCAAGAATTTAACTGCTGAATGTCGTCCACTTTCTTTGCACAAACTTTTGCTAGTGTCGACTGCATCCATGGTGTCCACCACAACCCTAGCCCTCTTGACAACCACATTGTCGCATTCGCGCATCAAGGGTGTGAAGGATCCCACCAGATCCAAATGAGTACCTGGTGTTAGCCACGATCCCGGTACAAGGGTTTAGGGTTTTCTTTCAGAAGTCACTTGAAGAATGTGTTGTTGATTAGTTAGTCCAGCACGCAGCTGCTCCACTCCAAAACGAAAGGTTATTAATCACCAGTCAAGAACTCATCATGTGCCCTACATGACTCCAAATGTTTCATCGCAACTGGCCTCTGCAAATTCAGGGGTTCATCCCTTATCAATGCAATTAGTAACACTGAGAGGGTAGAGAGAACGAATCAAAGGTTTCCAGTAATTTCGTAGACTTGTTGCATGATGATCATCAGTACGATGTAGTGATGATAGACGTGATGAATTGCATGTAATGCACTAGCTAGTGGCAACACACATGAGTCTCACAACCACAAACATGTGGCCCATTGCATGCTGTAACTTGATGAGCTGTGATCTCTTATAGAATCCATCTTCGGTTTTTTCCATCCTGATTCCTAATTTTTCGTATGGCAATGGGCACTATGAATTCCTGTTGCATACCTCATATATTGTGCAGATCAATACGGATGTGGAAGAAATAGTTTGCAATTACAGAAATTAGTTCAAAGCACGAGCACTGTCAATAAAATAAATTCTCGCTAAAGACTATGAATATTTATACTCTGATGATATTGGAGCTGGCGTGCCTGTCGAATTGACAACATATTTGCACCACTTATCACCAGCTGCGCCATATGTCCATCTCCACTATGTCGCAGCTCCCAGCTCCCTTTCTCCTTTTACCGGATCTGGCATCCACTTCAACGACGGCAGTTCTCTCTCCAGGTATGTGATTTTTTCTTCAAATTCTTCTTCTTTGGAAATGTGCATATTCAATGATGCAAAATTGGACAATTGTTGACCACTTAACTCATACTGTGAAACCATATGTATGCAGTGCCAACCATTTTGGCGCGTGAAGGTGTGGGTTTAGGGTCGGAGAGTGAGATATCTGATGCTGAGCAGTCACAAATGCATCTTCCTCCAAATATGAGGACAAATGGTACTTAATATGTAGAACTTATTTAACCACTTTAAATTTAATGTTATGAATGTTTTGTACGTGGAAATTTCACATATCATTTATTAAAGTATGTGGAGATGTATATTTTTTAGAATTATAATTTTTACAATAATTAATTCTAAAGTTGTATTTTATTTCTTGTATGGTGTAGAGGATGGTTTGCCCCTTACGAGCTTCGGGACTCATTATTGGTTTTCTCAAAGGCGGGAGGATCGGGAAGACATTTCTCAAGCCTTTAAGTGTCGTCATGGAGAGTACACCCGCAAATTCAAGAATTTGAAGAATCTCCGTGGACACATGAAGAAGAAACACATTCTCTTTATAGAGAAAGCAGAACCAGGGAGGCCAAGAACAAATCATCGTCATCGGATTCAAGATCACAAGAAAATGAATTCGAAGATCATGGGAGATGTGGAAAAACGGCTACGAAAAATTCATAGCCAACAAGTGGAGGTCTAGAGGTAGAAGACATTGGCTTCGTAGAATGAGATTAAAGAAAATGCATAAGATCGTGAACCACTCCCTAAACCTCTTCTTTGTAGTTTTTTGATTCAAAGAAGGTAGAGATTCTTGGAATTAGTGAATGGGGGTGGGCTTGATTAATTCCCAGAAATGAAGTTCATTGGAGACAAATGATAATTTTTTTTCGAAAAATTGCAACTACGAGGGCATCGAAATATGCAAATTTGGTGAAGGCATTTTCAAAGAATCACATTCCTCATGAGCGCAAGCTATTCAAGGAGGAGTTGCTTGCGTATCACGAAAACCAAGAAGTATTCTATTGGTATGTTCCTTTTAAATTATATGAGTTTGAATAGTTAGGCTTCAATAAATTTTTATGTTATTGTATATGTATGTTATTATTGTTCAAATTTTTTTTAACATCCAAATCTTTTTTTTTGGTTAAAGGTACAATCTTGGATGGGAGAAGTATGAGCAAGATATGCTCAATGTAGAAGAAAATTTGTGGAATATGAAATCCACCTCAATTAGGGCTAAGGTTGAGGAGAAGGCAAAAGATTATCGTGCTCGATATTTCCGTTACTTCCGTAAGTGAAGGCATAGTATGATTTTTATTTAGTTTGTGATGTTGAATTTAAATTATTCAACATGGAATATTTTTACTATCAATATATAATAATGTATCTTCTTTATATTCATTATTTATTTAAGAGCACAATTTATGAAGATAATGATTCACAATCTTTAAACAATACACATATTACACTATTATTTCATGCCTCTAAAGTTGTACACATTATAAACAATTAATGCTCCAAAACAGTGCGGTAGATATAACTGCGGCAGGTATTACAAATTTTCGGTAATTACAAATCCTAAACAGTGTGGCAAGAAAAAGTACGGCAGGTATTGCAAACTTTTGGTACTTACTAACTCAAAACAGTGTGGCAGGAAAAAATGCGGCAGGTATTGCAGACTTTCAGACTTGTTTGAATATGCTTGAAATGATTAAATTCGAATGGTAATCATAAATAAATCTATAAAAAATGTATTCAAAATATAGCATAAATGAAGCGCCTAGTATGTATACTCTACTATTCACCCTTAGTTCTTCTTGCTTTTTTTGTTTCCTCTCCATATAAATCTCCATATGGTCTCTAGTCCGCTTGATAGATTTTGAAGTGATATCTGTCATTGCTTCAAAATGTACATTTGGGTGGAAAGAATCAATGGCATTTGATCTTCGTAAATTTCTCACATCAGTATGTAGCCTCTCCAAAATTGTATTTGTGTGTTGCATTAACAACATTCCTCCACTAAGAGACTCTTCTTGTATCCCCTCCAAAAGTTGTTTCGTCCTCAATGCAACTCTTTCCGGTGTAGGACATGTCAATGTATCTTTAATTCCCTCATCATTAGTATCACTATCTTTTTCTTCTTCTCTGTATCCATGTCCGCCTGCGTCTTCATCCAATTCTTCTTCAAAATCACTAATTTCATGTGGCTTTGAATATAAACACAAAGCCTCCAAACCCCTACGTTGAGTGCCATAGTAAGTTCCACAATATTCTAATATAGAGCTCTCACGGCAATCTGGCAAAAACTTTAGAAGAATAGCAATATGATGTTTGCAGAAATTGCCTCTCAAAGCATGTTCACAAGAACAACAAGCATAGTTTACAAATGGATTACCTCTACAAAAATATCATTAAGTGAGAATTGTAGGGGTTTAAGACTTCACTACCCATTGATTGTCCCAAGATGTAAGTTGTAATATATCATCATTGGGAATATTACGGGCTTTCTCAATATTCTTACCCACAATTGTTTCAACTTTTTTGTTTGGAATGAAATCTTTGAACTTCTGTTCTTCAATGTACATGTAGTGAGAGACAATAGATCTTATCAAACGCCACACTAACCAATCCAATCTTCTTCCCAATGCATTTCTTGTGAATTCACTAAGCCATCTCCTTAGAACACCATGGTAAGATTCAATACTGTTGTCTGTATCCTGATTTGCATGAGGTAAGCGACACAAACCAACCAGCCATATTTCTATATAGAAAAAACAATTTAATGATTAGAACTAAAAATACATATAGGACAAAAATGAAATAAAGTGTAGCAATGCATTTCATACACAAATACAACTTCTGAAAATGAAGATGTTAGAGTGACTTACCATATATCTTGGCATAGTGTTTTTCAAAATATTTCTTGATGGCGGGTACGTCATAGTCTTCAAATATCTTATTCATAGCATTCTTAGCACGTTCAATAAAATCCTCCTCCGTTTCTTTGTACTCCATGCTAAGGTAGAGAATTTGTTGCATTTCCCAAAATACTTCCCACTTCGTAAATTTGTCACCCGGTACTCTTTTTTTATACTTTTATTTCCAATTTTTCAAAACATGGAATGCACATAAATAAATTTTTGCATCATTCTATACCTTCCTACAAAAACAATATTGTAATGTCATTGTCAACCAATAGAACATTGTATTTTAAGTACAAATATATTAAATGTAAAAAAAATAACAATGGCATACTTACTTGATTGCCTCTCGTTCTTATATTGCATCATCTACAATGAAGCACGATGGTTTCCAATCTAAGTGCTCGTTGTTGACAAACAACTTTAGTGCCCATAGCCAATCATAAATATCATCTTTTTTTGTCGTGAAGTAATAATCCATGCAATTGGGATTCCGTTGTGCCACTCATCAAAAACCACCAGAGTAAACAAATGATACATCAAATCATTTGTACCAAAAGTTGCGTCCATAGAAATACATCCATCTCTTCCATATTTCAAAAGAGTTGTCTTTTGCCATGGAGTTTGAATACCAATGGTGAAATAAACACCTCCAGTAGCGTCATCATTTTGATAGTAGAAGACCACATTATGATTCTCCAATTTTCACATATTCACACTCACCAATGCATTTTTGTGTCTGTACCAATTTTTTTTTCCTTTGATATTCATAGTAACGAACATGCCTAAGAAGTAAAGAGTTGTCTTTTGAATGTTTTCTATTTTTTGTCCAACCTTCATACCATACCTTCTTATGTTCTTCAAAGACTTGTCTAGCCATGAATCCGTCATCCAAACGCTTAATAAGCCATCTCTTCAACTCTTCAGATATTCAAGGAGCTACCTCACTTTTCTTTGCTATTGAATCGGGATCCATTACTCCATGTGCAACTTCATCATTCTCCTTGGTATGCTCACTATGGTAGTAAATAACCTCACCAATATGAGGATATAATTGCAATTGCCTTACATCAAATCATGCTAAATATCTTTTTTTTATTTTTTATGCTTAGGATCGAATCGGTGATCTTCTTTTCTATAAGGACAATAAAACCTAAAAAAATACAAGTAGTTGTTTTAATTTCAATTGTAAAACCATATATATTTTTCCTTTAATGGAATATTAAATAGTAAACAAACAAATAAAAAATAAGATTACATACCATGTTTGAACAATAGATGAAGTCAGCTGTATGCGTTTGAGCTCTTTCTTGTTCTCCTTGCTATCTTCCTTGGCCCATTCAATTGAAGAACCGTCGTCCATGACTTGCCCTTCGATAAAGTTGTTTATTCTTTCCCACAAAATATAGGCCGTCATCACTGTACAAATAAGGTAGAAATACCATAAAGCGTTAACCACCCAATCGCGGTGCACTAGACCGCCTCATAATGGAAAATGCCATGTCTTAAATGGTGCGGCAACTTCAATGCAGTGTAGCCAATGGGAGGCAAGATCTAACGTACTCATGATTAACGGGTTTAGGTGATAATCTGTATCGGAATGAGGAGAGCCTAGTGAACCGGAAGTGGGTTGGACAAACTTTCCACTTTGAAAAATTGTGGAACTTTTTGTACAAGGCAGAAAAATACGAAACAACTTGCATTCTTCATGAATCCTTCTCGTCTATCTTGGAAAATTATCTCATGATTGTCAGACCAGATCTTCAATGCGAATCGCCTTATTTTAACGGTTTATGGTATTTCTACCTTAGAGGAGTCCTTTGAACCCCGTTTCATCCCTTGAGTCCATATCAAATCTTGGTAATGAATAGGACCTTGACTTGGATATTGAATATGTGGTACCTCCTTTTTTTCTGCCCATGGCTATTGTCTTACCTTAAGCAACCAACAAAGAGATTTAATATTAATTGATGTATCAACACAACTAGAAAACCAACATTACTATCAATTCTACACTACACTAAATTGATCCATACAATAGACCCTAAACATTCACATTCATGGAAACTATAAGGAAATGAAGTGTGATAATGAAAAATGAAAAAAAATGAAAATAATGAAATATAAAAATTAATAAATCAAACTAAATCATGCAAAGAAGAAACATTTTATATATGAGCCATAGCCTTATAATTTACTAGACCTAAACAAATGAAACTTAATTACTTCTACAAATACAACATGAAAACAAATCACAGCAACCATGCAATACCTAATGCCACATATATATACTGTACGCTCTTTGGACACCTTCCATGCTTGCTTAAATGAAGAATAGGGAAGAGAGTGCAATACCTACAGCAAAATAAATTTGCCACAAATCTCATTTGATGCTCCACAAACTTGGTGCAATCTAGTATCTAAAATAGAACAAATGCACCACAAAATAAGAAGCAAAAATAACAATATTTTTCATTCAATAAGTAATTCAAGATGTAGCTGAACTAGAAGGATTAGTGTAAACACTATTACCTCTAGATATGAAAGCAAAGTTACAAGTGAAGAAGAGAACCCTAAATCCTTACAAACACATTATATAGTTTCTTCCCTAGTATTGAATGAAAGCCTCACATCCAAGGGCCCATATTGATTGGGATGAGTGAGTACATTTCAAATTTGTTGAAACATTCATCCATCATGAAGGAAAGAATGTTTAGGGGAGGCGGAATGTTTAGAACCCGCACTTTATATCAAACCCTAACCTCCTTCAAAATTTGGGTAGCCCAAAATTTTTTTGATTAAAGCTTTTGGCCATGGCAAATATTGTGCGGCAGGTATTGCAAATTGAGCGGCACTTCGACTTGGGACGTGGACTCCAACGGCATCCATCCACGCAGGGAGCGTGGTAAGTCCTAGCTTGGGGGATGTCCTATCCGCGCCTTCATACAACACATTAGTGAATCCAAGTGTGGACCCAGTAGATTCTTTGGGTGGTGGATCGTAATCTACGTGGGTCTTTGAACATTGGTCATCATTATAAGTTTTGTGCATGCTTGGTGTTCTACCTGCATAATTCACGTTGGTTTTGATTGTCTCAGTTGAACCTCTATCTCTCCTGGAGCTTGTTGGAGCCTATTGGAACTTGCTCGAATTTCACCACTGGTGGTGAAATCTTCATAGATGTTTTACCCTTCCCCTTGCCCTTCGCGCACCTACCTCCCTTGATAGCTCTACTAACATGGTAGCCCTACTAACCTGGTATACTTTTAGGGCTATTTTATACTTAGGGCCGGATTGAGGGCCGGCCCAAACTCTCATAATTTGGGCCAATAGGATCGTTCGGTTTCATCAAATCCGGCCCAAGGGCTTTATACTAGGGGTCGGCCCGAACACTCACTCATCCCATGTGGCATCCTAGGTGCCACAATTTTTGCGTCAAACCATTGGGCCGGCTTGAAGAAATCGGGACGAGCTTTTCCTTGGCCCGAACTCTCAATATGGGGCGGATTGGGTTCATCCGTTGGATTGGGCTCATCTCTACCATCAATCTTTAGAAGGTAAATTCTTCTCCTCTCCTCTCCACTCCTCTACTAATGCAACCATTACCATAAATATGATTGCATTAGACTAATAAGGCAACAATTAAGGCGCTAATCATACACTTAGGGTAAAAATGAAACATTCAAGCATTTAATCAAGCATATGGTATGGCATAGGCTATGGGTTAGTTTAATAACACAACAATTAGCATAAATATAATAGCACTAGGCTAATAACACAACAATTAGGGTGCTAATCATACATTCAAGAAAAAAAATGAAACATATAAGCATTTAATCAAACATGTGGTATGGCTTAGGCTATGGTTAGTCTAATAAGGCAACAATTAATATAAGTATGTTAGCATTAGGCTAATAATAGCGCTAGGCTAATAACACAACATTTAAGGTGTTAATTATACACTTAAGATAAAAATGAAACATTTAAGTCGTTAATCAAGAATTTGGCATGCATTAGGCAATGGGTTAGTTCAATAATATAATAATTAGCAAAAATATGATGGCATTAGGCTAATACCACAACAATTAGGGTACTAATCATACACTTAAGATAAAAATGAAACATTTCAACATTTAATCAAGCATATGGTATGGCTTAGGCTAAGGGTTAGTCTAATAAAATAACAACTAGTATAAATATGGTAGCATTAGGTTGATAACACAGCAATTAAAGCACTAATTATACACTTAAGACAAAAATAAAATATTTAAGCCGTCAATCAAGAATTTGGTGTGTCTCCTAAACCACACCCATTGGTTAATCCATTGAACATGGTAGATAAATTTATAGAAGCATTTTGACATCGGAATTAGATTTTAAAACCCCAATTGTCGCAATCCTTGCTAGCTTCCCTTAACAATCTTGGTTGTTTTTCCAATTCTAGCAAGGATTACAAACGCTAACCCTTCGCATTCCCCGCATGCTAATGGTTAGCTCTCCATACCGAGGACCTCTTAGTTCATAGGAGGGGGATTAACCCTCCTACACTTGCATTCGGGACTCACCCCCTAATCGATAACCATTGCTAAGATGTGGACTTCTACCCATAGAAATCCAATCTTAAGTTGATCAGCGCGTTGCCGGAGCAACACTATAACAACCCGAATCATACTAGGCAACTATGCCCCCACATTGGGCCAATGCCCGTGGAGGCCATGCTGTTCAACCTCGGGTGGGTTTGGCTACACCGCTTCATCCATATAAGCCTCTAGGACTCTAGGTAGAGCCCTTACCCCACCGTGAAATAATCATTTGTCTCTCTTCCAAAAGTTGGAGCCAAGTGGACATTTTTCCGTAGCCGCTTGGGTTGGAAGCCCCCAACAGCTTCAGAACACCATAACTTCTTCATATGGTCTCTAATACTAACAAGCGACCACTCCATCGTCATTTACGTTTCACGTAGATGCCAATGAACTCCTCACCTGTCTCATTCAGGCAAGTATTGAGGAAATTATGCTTGTTCAAACCTTGGCAGTCCCGGGAATCACTCACAGGCCACTATTATACCAGGGCGTTGTCCCGGGACAACGCCCCACTCAAATTGTCATATCTCCTAGCTCACACCTCTGATTGAGGTGTTCTTGAGAATTCTAGAATTGGCACGCCATAAGCTATACATAGCTTATGGCCTTACCCTCGTGACTCCTAGTCTTTGTGGGTGGGAGGCGCTCCCAATGCCTAGGGCCCTCAACCACACTAGGATCACTTGGGCCCTCTCACCAACGGCGCCACAAGTCCCGGGTGTCACTCCAAGGTCCCCCTTGTGCCCATGGTGTTTCGGGCATTCCTCATGGAGAGGCATGCGACATCGATTTAGTCTAGTGGGATCATTTTTGATTCACTAACCATTATCCTATAGAGGTCATCCCCCATGATAAGTGTCATGAAACTTAATTGCCAAAAACATTGGGCATCGACCATTGTAAGCTCTATGAAACTTAACCCTCAAGATCATTGGGCCCTAGAATCGGGCTTCATCACTTTACATGTGACAAGGTTGGGCCCCAAAAAAGTTCATAAAATGGGGCCTGATTGAGGGCTTAAAGGACATGAATCGGGCTGATGCTCGGGCCCGCCCCAAGCTGTGTATAAAGCGGCCCTTACAAGTATTCGAAAATCCCTACAAACATCACGCCTAAGTTGCAAGTTTGTTCCGCTACTTGACACGGCATGTGCTGCCTCTAGGGAGCGTGCATGGGTAGTCGAGGATAGCTCTGTGTTGCGATCTGTTAGGAACTCTCCGTGTGCAGTGCGTTTGATGGCGTCCATGGTAAGTATTTGTGCTTGACATGATTCAAAATTCCATGAATGTGAATTTTATTGAGTTGCAGTGAAGTTGGGCACTTGGCGACGACTTGCAGAGATTGGAGTTTGTACGTTGGAGTCTGTTGTGTCTTGGTCGTTGACCTCGTTTGCAGTCTCTTCACCTTCAAGTCCATATCTCCCTCAGCTCGCTTCTTGAACAATCCCTTTGTGCCCACATTTGGCGCATTCAATCTGCCTATTTTGGTCACTCATGGCTTTCCCCCCGCTACGTAAGTTTGTGTTTAGATTTGCCAATGGCCATCACAATGCTATCTCCAAGGTATGCCATCGTACATTACGGCATCAAAACATTCTTTCAACTTGACAAGGTTCGACATGCACATGAGAAAGATGGGTGGGCCTCTAATTTGCTTACCTCTTGATCTTGCAGGACGTTTCTTGGAGGTCCAATGTCGTTATCGGTGTAGGCGCTCTTCCCATGCTTAGTGGCTTTGACAGACTCCCTCCACCACTTGAGAGGGATGCCTTCATCGGGCCAAACGTAATTTCGGAGGTGGAAATTCAGCTCTGGGGGGAATCCATAGGGAACTCCCTTGTCTTTCCAACATTTCCAGCCCAATACCCATGAGGTGAAAACTTTGAACCAGTAACAACATCCGCTAGGACCTTTTGCGAAGAAAGCACCCATATGGAGAGGAACTGAAAGCAAATAGTCTTCGTTTAAGAGACTTGTTGGTCACTCGCATCCTTGACCCCTCTCATCCAATTTGTGATAACATTGCATGTAGCACCCAAATGCGGTGGAGTGACGGCAAAGGGTAGGGAAAGGATGTCATTGAGCTTTGAGTTGGGTACTTGTAACAAAGGCATCCGGGTAGCCTCTAGGGCAAAATCTCAAGATGTCACCATGTTTATCCCCCATCATAAATATCAAAATAAATCACAAAATCACCATTTTTTGGCATAACGCTAAGAACATGACAGACCCCCCACACTTTATCTCATTCAATTTGACCTAAATCCCAAACCAGTGGCCCTCCTCAAAATTGTTGGAAAAGCCACGAATGGCCTCTTGGACCTGTAGGGGTTAATATCCAGTGTCATGGGTATACAATTTAACCCTTAAAGGACAATGCAAGCCCCACGGGCTTGGTATTATTTTGGGAGAATCTTGTTCAAAACTTCTACTCCATTGCACCAAATGGGGTTTTTAGAATGCCAAATCGAGCACCTTAGCAAGATCTATACTTCTTTAGAATAGAGCCTATGTAAATTAATTGGTTAATCATGCTTAAAATGAATTTTAAAAGATATTTTGGGTGTGGTATCGGGAAAGCATATGTCCTTTAAGGGTTAATATGCAAGAGGAAGATATTATGTAGAATACTAATGCCAAGGTATTTGTATCCACACTAGTACAAAGTGTCATGTGGTTACATTTAATGATCAAGTTGTTGATCGATAGTGCAACTTACACATTGGCATCATAACACAACAAGTAACAATATTTGGCCGGCAACACTAAATATCATAAATGGTGTAGTCTATTTAAATATAAATTGAAATCAAGTTGGTTGTATACAGACCTCTTGCAACATAAAACAACACATAAAATGGCAAAGCCATGGCAAGGATGTCACTCACAAACAACTCATATTTGATTTGAATCTCACATACTTGCCATTTTTTGTCACGATATGGTGGTCCAGTAATTATTTGTATAAGATGTGTATATCCAAAACTAACATGTGACCTAAAAGTCAATACCTAGAAATCTTGTCCATTAGGTACATATTGATTATGAAGATGTACACCACCTAAACATCTACTATAGGTGTTAATTTTAGATCACCTACAAATGAAACTTTCAATCTTTATAACTAAATTTGCATACAATATCCAAACAATCCACTCTTTAGTGTTGGATCCTCTTCATCTTGCAAAGATAAAATTGAATTGAACCATCTCATTTATAGAAAATACGCTCCACACTTACTCTATCAATTGTAGATGTGTTCACCTTAGGCTACATGAACAACATCCTTACAATCACTGCCACAAGACCATTAATTGTTGGTTAGTGTCACATGTACTATTGGCAAACAATCTAAACTAGATGCCTGGAGGCCTACTAGTGTCACGTCTAGTGATTGCCAACATAAGTACCATAATGAAGTGCATAATTATGTATGTTGTGATAGTTAGGATAGCATATTGGAATGCTTGAGATGATAGTTTTACGTTTTAGTATTCAAGAGGAAGATATTATTCAGTTCCAAGTGTAATGTGTTTGCATTCAATATGCAAGAGGGGAGATATTATTGAACATACTCAAGGCAAGTGTTTACATTTTAGTAGGCAAGAGGTAGAAATCATTGAGCTTATTGATGCCATGTTGTCATTTGTCTACACTAAAGATGAACATGTTAACATTGTGTAACGCAGGCATAAGGTAGAGGGTACATAGGGTGGGTGACAAGCTCCACTATCTCGGGGCGGGTAAAGATGGGTGGCTTGTCAATGCCTATTCTAGCCATTCTTTTCACAGGGATAAGTGATTAAAGCCACAAAGCCATGAAAGTACACCAACAAAGCCAAGGTTCTGGGCATCGAGGGGGTCGGTTCTGGGATGCAAGGGGGTGGGACCCTGGATGTAAGGGGATGATTCTACAACCAAACCACAGGTGGGATCATGGAGGTGCCCATGCTGGGCTCTGCTCTAGCTTGGCAATAGTGTACTTATTCATACCTTGGTATTAGCGCTCAACAAAATTACAAGGTAACAAGGTCTAATGTAGAGGGTGCTTAAAGCAACACTTCAAGCTATTGCACATACATATGGCTATGTGGTTGTTATAAAAAATATATATTCCTATTAGCCTTTGGGCTAAACATAGGTATAAAGAAAGAAGTAACATTTAGTCTCAATTGAATATTTGATGAATATTCAAAGTCAAAACCACTAACTTCCTTAAACCAATCCCTAGGCCCATGTATGATGGATTCTGGTCGAGCTATATCACCAACCAGGGTGACTTGTGGATAGGGAATTTTGGAGGGAAGGTCTCAAGCCACGAGTGCCAATTGTCCGAAGGCATGTCTTAAACTGCAAGAAAACACTCCTCTGAGAAGTACATGACCATTCCTAGTTTATGCAACTAAGCCACACCCAGACAGAGCAGTATCATAATGTAATCAAATATAGAAGATGTGATCCTATGATAGTTGAGTGACACAACTTTGACTAATCATCATCCTTCATTAGATGAGGACATGGGCCTGTAAACATCACTATTGTGAATGTGCAGAGACCTCGTAAAAATTAGGCCCCTCCAATTAAAACATGCACAGGTGTCCCTTAAACAGGTCCATGCCTTGCAGTTCTCCTCATACATATTCCTTAATGTCCATGATTCTCAACATGCCCTAAACATCATGCTGATCTAAGAGTGAATGCTTAGCCCAGCCTCACAAAAATATCCCCCTTCAAAAATGGATTCCTTTAAGTGAGACTCAGTAGGTTACATCCTGTAGGTGCCAACCAACCTACCAACGACCAAGACCTTAGAGAATGAGCTAAGGCACGTAATTCTGAGGCTACAAGTGACCCAAGTTACTGCATGATGCACACCATACAGTTACTGCTAAAGCAACTTCACAAGCACAAAAGGGTCAGAGAATACTAACCTTTCATGCACACAATCAACCTGATATCACTAACATTCCCGCTGCATACTCAGATGTCCTTCCAAAAAATGATGGCTTCCAACAGGATCACATGTCCCAGACACTGAATCTGAGGATGAAGCAAGGGGAACTCACAATAGAATAACAACCCAGCTGCCAAAGCAGTCCAATGTTCCCTCCCGTCACATGCCGGGTGATGGGCAAGAACAACCCCAACTCCCACCTCCTCTTCGTCAGCACAGCGCATATATCAAGTGCTCATCATAACTTGAGGAAAAGTAATAGAGGACCGAACAGAGAAAGGGGCCAGAGCCACATGGAGTACAACCGCTCAAGGAGAACTTAGATGTTGAATATTGCATAAAAACCTCATGAGAACAGGTACCCAGGTCCATCGACATGTGTTTGCATTCTGAACCATTCCAGAACTCCACATATTCCGAGGACTGGTGACTGCCAACCGCTACCCACAAGGTGCACAGGTCCACATCACTTTCTCATCACTTCGTCTAACATGGGCCTCTCAAAACGCACCCGAATAGTCACCACCCCGGCTATTTCTTGTATACAAATTCTTTGAATCTCTATGGCAGCCAGAATAGATCAGACATTGAAGGACCAAAGCTGAATAAAATCATGGCCTTTCCCCCACATGTCCTATTAATAACGATCATCATGAGAACGAGAGCCTCCACTGGGCCGGTCATAAGGACCTGAACGGTCTCTGATGCTAGCTTCATACCGTGAAGGTCCTCCGGAACTGGCATATCGATCACCACCTGCATAGCGATCGCTGCCTCTACTATCTCTATCACGGTCTGCACGACTTTCTCTAGGATAGGGCCCCCCATTTCGACGTTCCACACCCCCAGAACGGTCACTGTATCGGTCACCACCACGGTCACTGCCATATCGACTTCCTCCACCTCCCCCAAAGCGGTCACCTCCACCACCATATCGATCACTGCAACAAGTAAAATTTCCATTTAACATAAACACCAAACAAAGCAGAGATGAGAAATACAACAGAGATGGACAGCAGCCTCCAAACCACATACTTGTGCAAGTTAACTGAAACCAAGGCATTCACCGGGGTAGCAAGAAAGACTTAACTAAATCCTTTATTGTCTCCATAAAACGTTAAACATATATCGCAGTTGTTACTTACCTTCCAGCGTCACTTCCATAGCGATCCCGACCAGAGTAGCGACCACCACCTCCACCACGGTCTCCTCCACCGGAAGGGCACTCCCTGGCCCAGTGGCCAGGTTGCCCGCATTTGAAACAGTCGCCTCCACCGCCACCCCCACCCCTACCACCTCCGCCAGAGTAGCCCCTATCTCCTAAACCTCCACCTCCATCTCTACCTTTGGGCTTTGCTCTGTTCACGGTTATTGGGCGACCATCAAGCTCCTTTCCATGCAGACGTTCAATTGCTTCATCCATCGACCGCTCATCCCCAAAGTTTACAAAACCAAACCCTCGAGAATGGCCAGTTTCCTTGTCCACTATTACCTGTTTCCAGGGAACAATGAACATGGTTAAAGACTTTAAGACTGAGCACGACATCAAATACTGCTGACGAGGTCGATTGCTTATCGATATTAAGGGACGCCACCAGGTATAACCATATAGTATAACCATATAGTAGACAGGGGGTATAAAGGGTACGCCCGAGGAGAGATACAAGAACAACGCCAGATATAAAAACTTACTTTCGCCTCGAGGACATTGCCAAAGCTCCGGAATGCGTCCTCTAAGCCCTTGTCGGTGGTGCTCCAAGACAACCCTCCTACGAAGCAACGGAACTCCTCCGCCTCGGCCATCGCAGATTCTCCGCCTTGAGACACCGCTGTCTGCACCGAAATAAACAAATTCCTTACAAGGCATAAAAACGTTTCATGATGTACAAACCTGGAAGATCTAGGCAAGTAATTAGAACCTCATGTAGCCATGTTCAAGTTTCTGTGATGGCTCTCACAAAATGCGCGAAATCACTTGCTCAATGACATTGTCACTCTCGCTCAGCTAAAACGGGAAAAAACCAGCCACACAAAACCAAGGATGTGAATAACAACCTCACGAAGCAATCATCCCACACAATAAAATAAGAGACATTATGTAGAACACATTAGGACAAACTTTCTTCACCAACGCGTTCCACGGTAAAACACTTGCAACTCCTCAAACAAACCACAAAAAACCATTAGTATCAACATTTCGAGCAGTCAAGAACAACCAAAGTCTCCGATCTTGACACTCTGCTCAACGCAATGATAGCCCACTGGAAAATGGACCTTACGTACGAGTGAATGAGAAGCACTAACGGTCCAGTAGCTCGGCAATGCTAAGTACTAACAAAAAAAAATGACCTCTGCTAACAACCCTGACACACTCCTTCGGGAGTCTGGTTCCCTGCCCTCGTCCCTAACTCCCAAACGGGGAAGGGACAGGGCCGCCCTTAGGGCAGGAAATTGCCTGCCCGGACGGGCGGGCTTGAAGCTTGGGCAGCGGAGGGGCAGCAAACAAAAAAATTATATCAGCTAAAACCAGCGCGCTCCATCCACTTCCCCAACAAGTGGATGGGGTAGTGAGTGAACAATAGGGTACACCCCATCCATAATGTGGAAATATGGATGGGGCTTCAAGTGTTTGTGGAAGGTTTTGCAACGCTTTGGTACAAATGTTTTGTTTAGTGAGAGTGGTAAGGTGGAGTTCGAAGTCTATTCCGTCTTGGGATGGGTTGGCATGGGTGACAAGCATTGATTCTAACATAAGGTCTCTTATAGAAGGTATGTAATATACTTTAACTCAAAAATGAAAGAACTTGTTGGTTGACTCCTTACATATTTTGGAACTCTCAAGTTGTAGTTGGTTGAATTTTTTCTAGTTAACTATAGTTGTTTTTGAATCCGGTCTTAAATTTTTCTAGTTAACTATGGTTGTTATTCAAATTGGTTTGAAAATTTCCTAGTTAACTATAGTTGTTCTCTAAAATGTCTTGAAATTGAGCAAGCAAGGCTCAAGAGCGTTCCATCCACTTCCCCAACAAGTGGATGGAGGACTTAGGGTTCTAGTTGGTTTATAGTACATTAGTTTCTTAGTATCTTCATTCTTTTTGTGCATTGGTTGATGAGGTGGGTGTTTGTTGGTGATAAGAGGTCTATGGTTTTTTGTATTAGGGTTGTTGTGAAGGGCATAGGAGGCACAAGTTTAGAGGTTTGTTGTGAAGGAGAAAGACATTATAAGATTGTAGGTTTGTTGGAGGGCAAAGAATTTCCAAGTTTGTATGTTTGTTGTGAAGGGCAAAAAAGATAACAAATTTGCTAGCTTGTTTAGGGTTTGTAAAAGATTCATAAACTTCAATTATGGCCCCCAAGCGGAAGAGGACCGAGTATGAAAAAGACAGGAGAAGGGAGGATGCCGCCGTGGAGAACGAGAAAAATGCCCGTGCTCGGGCATTCAAGCGGATCGATCGAAGCCTTCCAAGTGAGTTTGAGAAGGAGAAGAATAAGATTGTTCCTCCTCATCCTTTGCCGGCGATTGTCACTAAGAACATGTTAGTTCTAGCACAACGTGCCGGATTTTTGGACCCTCTAAAACACTTGAGGGTTTCCAATTTGGAAACCCTTGTCCATGTGCTTGCTAATTTCGACCATCCTTTTGTCAAAACAATTACGGATGCTTTGGAGAAGTATGAGGGGTGTCTTTCACCGGAAACCGTGGAAACAACTTTTTTCGCCGCTTCATGGAATTTTCAAGGTATCTTCATATCAATTTCTATCTTTTATTCTTTTTTCGTTTTTTGGTTTAGGGTTTAGGGCCCCTATTTCACTAGTGTTCGTATAATGAACCATATTTGTGTCGATGTTGATATTTATATATAATTATGTTCTAAGACTTATATTTGGTGTACTTAATCCATATTGCAGAAGATACATGGGTAGAGAAAAAACAAAGTAGGGCGGAAGACCTTTGTTGCTTGTTGCTTGCAAATGAGTTTGATTATGCCACATTCTTATGGAATCAAGAAGAAGAATGGAAAAAAGATTGCATTGCAAACAAACAAGATCTTTGGAGGTTGCAGCACGCCATGCGATTTATCAAGGAAGAACCTAAACAAGAGAATCCAACCACGGTTGTTCCTGAACCCGGTCCATTTAGGGGAAAAGAAAAAGTGAGAGGACGAGTGAGGGGACGAGGTAGGGGAAGAGGGAGGGGAAGAGGAAAGGATAAGGGACGAGGAAAATCTACAAAATAGCGGTCCGGATAAGAATTTATAAGTATTGTGTACTTGGATTCCAATAGAACTTCTTGTTTTTATCACTTGTTACAAATGGATTTGTAACAACCAATTTCTATTTGAATGAGGATAGTAAAATCTTCATGTTTCATTCAAGTTTATTAACTGGTTTCTATTGGGGTTTAGGTATGTCAAGTGTTCATTATGATTGGATCTCTGACTGTGTTATTTTAATTGTGTAGATAAAATATAATGCGTGTTTCTTGTTTTCCGTTCGCTCATTGTCAAAAGAATCTACTAGTTTCTATTTTATTTACAATAGATTTTAATGTATCTATATGATAATCACTTGTGTAATTGTAACGGCTTCTCATAACATGCCCTCATTATAATTCAATTGTATTCAAATAGAATTGAAAGAGCTCAAGTATGAATTTGGTTCTTTTCTATGTGAAAAAACAATATAAATAATCTTAAAGTAGATAATATTATACATTAGTCTATCACTATCACCAATCATTATAGAATTAAGAGTAATTATATGCAATAATTTAATTTATAGAAATAAAAAATTAATACAACATTAGGCATTCATCTTGATTCCAAGAATTATACATAATCATAAGCAATTTTTAAAAACTTAAGTATTTCAAGTGGAAAACAATTAGTGTATTCGATAAGGAGAGAAACAAACATGATAATTTTCATACACATAATCAATAGTAGACGATGTAATTACCAATATTGTATTAACACGTAATACATCGAAACTAAATAGAAACTACTTAAAATTTAAGAATGTTGAAGTTGATAGAGAAATCCACATCATGTTTGCTTCACCATAATGTCACTATTACAATTGCGGCAATTGACAGAAACGTCATCTTTTTCTACCATAGTTTTTGTCATGCATACTTGACAAAAGATTTTAGGTACCCGTGGAAAGAATGCCCTTTTGGATTTGGATGTAGACACCAATGTATGACCTTATCGTTTGAGAGGAGGTCGTTCCGCAATGCTTCCATCCTTGCTTGCATCGTTAGTATTTTCATAGTTCTTTTCAATTGACCTTGCACTTGATCCAAACCCCATTCTTGTGCGCTTCACGTTAGCTTGAATGGTAGAAATAGAACCTTTAGTAGGAAGATCTATCATGGCGGGTCTATCAAATGTAAATGGCTCTTTCAATGACTCAATGAAACGGTTACTTAACTCTATCTTGTATTTCCATTCCTCCGCATTAATATGTACCAAACTAGACTCCAGTGTTTGGCCAAACCTCTGAAATTGTTGCTTGCAACTGAAGAAGTTGAATCCTCCGTTCTTCTTCAAAAGATTTGTGAATCTCGATTGGTCTTGGGATACTTTCTTCAAGTATTGGCGAGTCTTCGAGGTTGAATGTTATAACAACCGGTTCTTAAGACGGAACTTGAGAATCAACAAATTCGAATAACTTGAAATCGGTCGAAAAATATTTCTTCAATATAAGTTGTAATCCAATAATGTGTTTACAAGTTGGAATTACTGCTGGACAATCACAATAATGACAACTTAAAGACACATTGAATGTGGTGTCCGGATTAGTCTCACTTCGAATGCGGAAGAGGAGGAAATCTTTGTTAATAATTTGAAGAAGTCCGTCGGGATTTGTAACATATAATTTACAAATCCTTTCTCCACCCTTCAGACGCCGTTGATGGGCCTTGTCATTTGCCCTCCTTGAAAACCTTCCGGAGTCATCTACACAAAAAATTCAAAATGAACATATATTTAATATTCTTAAAACCGGTTGGAAGAATTTAAAACGTTTAAAATATCAAAAAAAATTTATGAAATAAAAAATAATTAGATTTGCTAAACATCACAAAAGAAACCTTATTACCTACTTCTCCTTCTATAATCACTTTATTGGTTAAAAACAAATGATTCGAATTTAGTTAGATGCTACTTACTTGTGCCTTGCCGTAATTTGAAATAATCTAGAAGTGTGGGTCCTCCAACCCGAGTTCCATCCTTGGCGCTCCCTATTATTGCCACCACTAAATCCCGAAGGGAGCGGTTTACTTTACCCATAAGTAATGAGTATTTTATCCACTCCCAATGCCTCTCTATATGATTTGTGGTGTCCATGCCTCCGTAAGAAAACATGCAGCCAAACTTGGGCCACAACGATCTCCAAGGTGAAGAAGGGCTAGTCCACCCCGAATGTACGTAGTGAATTACTCCCGGAATGGCTTCAAACGCTCGAAAGAGGTTTTGAACATTGAAATCAAAATGTGATTCCACCGGACAATGTAATAGTGTCATAAGCAATTGCCACAATTCATCTCTCTTATCAAATGGAACATGGGAAAGAAGATGCTCACTCCATGCTTTCATAGTATGGAAGTGGCAAAGTAAAACTTGACATGCAATTTTTTCTCCCCCTATTCGTTTATCCTTCCAACAAAAATGATCATTTCTCACAATTGTTGTTATGGCATTCAAAGATGTCATATCTTTGTCTATAAGAATTGCACTAGGTCTTACATTCCCAATGTTTTTGAAAACATATTCCAAAGCAATTTTAATAGCAATACCTTGATGGCCTTGTCCTTTGTCTTTAGAACAAAGCATATAGAAAATTGGCATGCCCCGGCCGTCGTCATTCGGAACAACCGCAGCGTATAATGGTAGATCGTAATTGTTGGTTTTGAAGGTAGAATCCAACGCCCATGAGTTCCCCATAGAAAATTGCTTAGCAATGTCTCTCATAAATTCATCTTAGATGACGACAATGAAAGGTCTTTTTCGTACATCTTTGTGCTTCTTGTCATACTTTTGGTAAAAAATCACCTTTCCTTTGGCTTGTAGCCCAAGAATTTCAAGTTGAGTGGCATCCCAATCATTTTTTCGAGCGACATCTATAAGGATCATACAAAACACCTTGGTTAGGTATAATATATATAAAAATCTCAATGAAACACAAATAAATAACGTTGAATGATGAAGGTAGCAAAAGGTTAGAGGAACGCACCACTTAATCTAGTAGAATATGATAATGCCTCAACCTCCTCTACAAGAATAAAAAATCAAAATGTGACTTGTTCAAAATAGGTCACCATATTTTCAAATTTCTTTGCTTCTTTGAGTGAAGCAACAACTACGGTTGAAGGAGACACCATCCTTTTTAAATTCTCAGTTGCAAATGAAAGCACCAAAGGATGAACTGGTAAGAAATACTTGTCACCCTCACTTCCCGGGTTGTGACCGGAATGTTTGGAGTGCACATGTATTTCGGCAATCGCTTGCTTAGCAACTTCAACATATGACTTTGTGTTCATAGAAGACACAATTGTTTTCAAAACAAACTCACAATCACACTTGGAAGATTTTCTCTCCCGTCGGATATAATTCACTTCTTCCTTCTCTCTCCTAATTCTTTGTTTTCCCCCTCTATGACAATAATAGTACGTGACCAACGTAGATGTAGTTTGCCCCGTACTTTTGACTCTACGAACTACTATATGCTTCGCACATATATTGTTAAAAGTGTCTTGCAACTTCTCTAATGGAACTTTAACAACTTCATCCCAAAATGGTCCTAAACCACTACAAGTTGCACAAGTTTGGATGCATCTTTTTATGAAATAAAACGGGATCCCACCCACTCTTACATCGGTAGACCATTGTTCTCGTATGGAATGCACCGTGGATTTCAAAGAGGAATGTTTGCCACTAACATAACAATGGGTTTGCTTGACAATAGAATGCCAAAGGTCATTAGAAATTATGCCTCGCCCCATCTTATCACTACATGGGCTTAAAAGAAGTCCATGTGGACTATCTAAAACTTTTATATTTTTTTGCAATCGTACCCAACATTCTACAATGTGTACATGATCATTGGGATGAACAGGTCTACCATGGTCTTGAAGAATAGGTAGAAAATTGGGATCAGCAGTCCGTATTTGAAGAAAACTAGGTTGCAACCCCGATACTACACATTGAATCATGAGCGCCAAACTAGATTTGGTAAAAATAAAACTATTTGGCATTGATTCAACACTTACATTGTCAAATGAAAGAACTTCAATGCCTTCTTCTTCATCAAAGTCCAAGTCGTGTGATGATTTTTGCCCCACTATATCCACCACTTCTTCATTTCCAAAACTATATTTCTTTCCTCCACCATTTGATTCATTGTCACTTGAGTAGTAATCTAGTACTCCAGAATATGGCAATAGTGGGTTTTGGCCACCCAAAACATCACAAAAGAGTTCATCTACCCCTACCACTAATTCTAAGTCATCATCAAAATCCGAAGGATAAAAGAAGCCATCCTTCGAGGAGGTTGACGGTATGTCCATGAAATACCTATGAAGCGATAAGTTTCCCCTAAAACATTAGAGTTCAACTAAAGAAATAGGGTTCAATGACACTTGGAGCTAAAGAAATGTATGAACCTTAAAATATTGTTGTTCAAATTCTCAACCCTAGTACAATCCTACAAAGATTGTAACTTCTGTGAAGGGCTACTTTATAAACTATTAATGCTCTCTAATACAATGCAAACATGTACATTTCTATCGACTTCGAACTCCACCTTACCACTCTCACTAAACAAAACATTTGTACCAAAGCGTTGCAAAACCTTCCACAAACACTTGAAGCCCCATCCATATTTCCACATTATGGATGGGGTGTACCCTATTGTTCACTCACTACCCCATCCACTTGTTGGGGAAGTGGATGGAGCGCGCTGGTTTTAGCTGCTATAATTTTTTTGTTCGCTGCCCCTCCGCTACCCAAGCTTCAAGCCCACCCGCCCGTCCGGGCAGGCAATTTCCTTGCCAGGCTGCCCTAAGGGTGGCCCTGTCCCTTCCCAGTTTGGGAGTTAGGGACAAGGGTTCCCTACCTCTTGGTAGACTGTAATGCAGCGAGGACCCAAAGCTTCCTGTAGTTCGATATATAAAGCATAAGGTATCCTCCCATATTATAGAGGGCTACATCTTGAGCAATTGTTGCTATTTATGTACAGTACCCACCAACAAGTTTACGTTTACAATAGTCAATTTGCAAAAACAAGGCACATATCTTCAATTTCAAATTGCCATCATTTGCTCAGAAATGATCCAAATCACAAACCGCAAAGTGCATTGGAGAGACAATGAAATCTAATTTACTAATATATTAGGCATTTCCAAAAAACTTATATATTTATATGTAAATATAGCATTTTTTGACAAACTATCTACCATCTAGTGTTACCGCCATTATCTTTGATTGCAGCCTTCACATGGTGAGGTATGCTAGCAAAGAGAACTTCAATCATCTCCAAAGATACCTCTTCCCATGCTCTTTGAATGGTGTTGATTAATTCTTCTTTCTTTTGCGGTAGCTCTTCTTTTTGGATAATATTTTTCACAATCTTCCATAGGTTTCCAATGGGGTTTAAGTCGGGAGAAATTGCGGGCCATAAAAGCTTACTTATGCCATGCGCTTGCCTCCAATCACTTGATTCCTTGCTAAGATGCACCATCTTCCATGAGTATAAGTGTCTCAGGGTGATCGTGGAGGAAATAGAAGCCACTCAAGCAACTTTCATAAACTACATCAACAAAGTCCCTACCTTTCCGTCTATCCGGTGGGATTATAACAAGTGGGCACATCTGAATTCAATATCATGACCATACCATTTGAATTAATCAAAACAACATCACCATACCATCTTCATTCATCAGCACAGTGTCGCATACCTCTCCATGAGGAGTGCCCGAAACACCATGGGCACAAGGGGGACCTTGGAGTGACACCTGGGACCAGTGAACGGGGAGATCCAAAATTCAATGTAAAATCAGTCGAGTGAAATTGATAAATTACCGGTTTATTTTTAGTATTTTAGGCCATATAACAGAATGAAAAATTAAGTGTATAGGAAATCAACCGGTTCTATAAAGTTGATGACGTTTTTTCATCCATTCCCATTCAAGAATGGGCGGATATTAGCTGCCCCACACCATCTCCCACTGGTTCTTAGTTGGGTTGCCCAAGGGTACTCCGGTTATAATTGGTTCTCCCACACCTTACCTTGAATCCTCCATCTCCTTTTTTATGTCATTTAGGGTTTACATACGAGGTGCCACGGCAGGACTGCACCAAAGCTATCATCCCCATCTCTTTGTTAAGTATTGTTTTAATGTTTTGCAGTGTTTATTTGATGTTTAAGGGTACTGATTTCATATTTTTGAGTCCCTATTTGATGTTTTTGGTTGTTGTTTTCATGTACTATTGAGGGTGTTTCATGTTTTCATACTTGAATACTTTTGATTTCTTTCAAAATATGATTTGAAATGATCTTCTATCATACATAGTAATCAAAGTTGAATTAGTGTGCAAATTACCTTAAATTTAGTACGTAAAATGAGTTCTTATTTGATTTGTCAATTTTGTAACCGATTGCTTATAGAAAATTAGGGAAAATGACCGGGAAACCAAAAAAATGTTAGGTTTTTCACCGAATTGAGTTACCAAGCTTAGGCATCAACTGCATGAGCATAGACAACCACCAAATGACATGTGGAAAAGGGATAAAAATCAGAATCAACCCATAAACTTCCTGTTCACTGCTCGGGACTTGTGGCACCGTTGGTGAAAGGGCCTAGGTGATCCTAGTGTGGGTGAGGGCCCCGGGCGTTGGGAACGCCTTCCACCCACGGAGACTAAGAGCCATGAGGGTGAGGCCATAAGCTATGCATAGCTCATGGCGTGTCGATTTTAGAATGCTCAAAAACACCTCAATTGGAGGTGTGAGCTAAGAGATATGGCAATTTGAGTGGGGCGTTGTCCCGGGACAGCGCCCTGGTACAACAATGGCCTGGGAGTGGTTCCTGGGACTACGAAGCTTTGAACAGGCATAACTTCCTCAATTCTTGCCCAAATGGGGCAAATGAATAGTCCATCGGTATCTACATGAAACATAAATGACGATGGAGCGGTCAATTGCTAGCATTAAAGATATTATGAAGAAGTTATGGGATTCTAAAGCTCCTGGTGGCTACCAGCCCCAACGGCTAAGGGAAAATGTCTACTTGACGGTGGGGTAGGGGCCCTGCCTAGAGTTTTAGAGGCTTATATGGATGAGGTGGTGTGGTCGAACCCACCCGAGGCCGAACGGCATGGCCTCCATGGGCAATGGCCCAATGTGAGCACATAGTTGCCTAGTATGGTTCAGGTTGTTGTAGTGTTGCTCCGGCAACACGATGATCACCATAAGATTGGACTTCCATGGATGGAAGTCCACATCTAGGAATTTATTACCGATTAAGGGGTGAGTCCCGAATGAAAGAGTGTTGGTCCCCCTCCTAAGGACCAAGAAGGTCCACGGTATGGGAAGTTAACAATTCGCATGGCGGAATGCGAAGGGTTAGTGCTCGTAATCCTTGCTAGAGTTGGAAAGATGACCAAAATTGTTAAGGGGAGTTAGCGAGGGTTGCAACATGTGGTATCAGAGCAGGGTTCCAAATTTTGATTTAGCACTTTGAGGAAGAAATGGCTACCAAATGTGCGGGTGATGATGGTGATCCCGGGGACTTCTAAAAGATTGTGATGTTCAAATTGGAACAAGGATAAAATCCAAGTGGATTCTGACCCCGCCATTGAATCTAATGACAATGGTGGGGATGATGGTGGATTTGGTGAGGAAATGAAGGAGTCCATTGGAAGGACTCCCGTAAACCTCAAAGAGAATTTGGGGGCTAGATTACCGATTGCACCTAAGAGCTTGGAAAGTGGTGATGTTGGATTGACATTCCAACTCAAAATGCTTGAGTTCATGGACTCCATAAATTCAGAACTCAAGTGTGGCAAGCATGTGAGGGCCGACAAGACAAAATGATCGAGTTCCTCATGATGTAAGGTGCTAGGCCTTTTTCTTCAAGAAAGAAGTTGGCCAAGACAAACATGTCCAAAGGCCGAAGGTGGATAACAAGGTTGTCATAGTGGTTATCTTTTTGAAAGACCATGCGCTTGAATGGTGGACTAGCAAAAAAACACAAGAACCTTAAGTGATGGCAAACTTGACTTGGGTTGGTTTCATGGAGTTGTTTTTTGTGAGGTTCATGCCGGAGCACCAAGAATTGTGTGAGGGAATGAACTTGGTGGAAATGAGGCACACATGGTTTCTTAAGGCCTATGTCCGCGATTTTAACACCTAAATGAATGTTACACCTAAGATGGACGATTTTACTAATAAATGGATTTTCTTAGGTGGGGTAACAAAAGTGGGTGGTGGACACCTTGTTCAAGTTTCCGAAGCTTTTGAAGGATGTGGCGGGGACCATTAATATTTGCGAGAGCATTGAAGCCGATAGACCTGAAAGGGAGTCGGGTGGCGCTTCACAACAAAGTGACTTGAACCAAAATATGTCCCAAGGCAAAGAGTGCAAGAAGTTGGGCCATCAAACCAACACAAAGGGCAAGCCGAAGGTACAACTTCCAACAAGGGTGGCACCCAAGGAAGAAAGCCACGCAATGTTGGAAACAAAGAAGGTTGCTTTGTGGTACTAAAGCAAACCATATTTGTGCCGCGGGTGGAATGTGAAAAGTTGGCTTCGTGGTAACAAAGGATATCGTGTTTGTGCCGCGGATGGAATGTTAGAAGGTGGCATTGTCGTACCATGGCAAGTCATGTTTGTGCTGTGGACGGAATGTTAGAAGGTGGCATTGTGGTACCAATGCAAATCATATTTGTGCCGCGGACGGAATGTTAGAAAGGTGGCCTTGTGGGACTAAGGCAAAACATATTTGTGCCATAGATGAAATGTTAGTAGGTGGCCTTGTAGTACCAAGACAAATCATGTTGTTGCCGCGGACCGAATGTTAGACGGTGGCTTTGTGGCCAAGGCTAGTACCCTTAAGCCAAGGCCAAGTCTTTTGTACCTTGAGGCCCAAATGAATGAAAAAAATGTCTCATAGGTTCACAAAGAGGCAACACACTCCTTCATGAGCCCGAAACTCACAAGGGAGTTGGGGTTTGCCAATGCGTAGAGCGGGCAAACCCATCAATGTGTGGTTTGCAATGGGCAAGCCACATGAGACAAAGGAAGTGGCGTTGCATGTGACCTAGAAATGTGGGACATTGGAATTTGTAGAGATTTCACACTATGTGAAATGAATAAGGTGCCCTCATTTTGGAGGACGCCGTCTTTGAAACTCACATGGTAGGTGTGAGGCACAAGCCGGTGAGCTTGTGGTGTGCCATGGTGGCAGAGAGGTGAATTTGAAATTCACAAAGACTCCTATGGTAGGAGGAGCCAAGTTGAATTTGGTCTCAATGGGCCAAATGATAATTCAACAAATAATGGTCGTGGTTCCATTGGAGCAACTCCAAGGAACTCATGGGGAGGCTAGGAAAGATGGGCTTTCTCCAAACCATATTCTTGGTGTGTTAGTGAGGTACAAGGTTGTACTCACCAATGGGTTGCTCAAAAAATTACCACCAAAGAATAGAAAGCAACTTTGTTCAATGAGATATTGAGTTCTTAAGTTATGTGGTGACAAATGAAGCTGGTGGACGGTCATGAGGAAGGTCAAGGCAATCTAAGAGTGAAAATGGCCCTTGACCCAAAGAGGGCCTATGTCATTGATTGGCATAGTCAACTACTACCGTTGCTTCATTCAAGATTTTTCTAAGGTTGCTAGGACCTTGTCTGACTTGTTTAAGAAAGGGCTATCCCAAAAGTGGGATGAGCCTTGTCACCAAGTCTTTGGGGAGCTTAAGAGCAAGTTGTTTTCGCCGCCCGTGCTCAAGTTCGCGGAGTTTGACAAACCTTTTGAAGTGCATACGGGGGCGAATGACTTTGCCATTGGCAGATTGTTGATGCAAGATGGATGCCCATTGCATATGAGAGCATGGAGCTCGATGGTTGTCAAAGGAGACGGCCAACTCATGAAAAAAAACTCTTTGTCGTAGTGCATTGCTTGGAGATGTGGCAACACGATTTGGGGTTGTACAAGGCCAAGGCGTATATGGACAATAAGTCCTTGGATTATTTTGAGACACAAGTGCAAGTGAACGCCAAGACATTGCGGTGGCATGATATTTTGGTGCTTATGAAGGTGGATTTGATCCAAAAACTATGCCATGGCGATGTGGTGTTGGATGTGCTAAGTAGACGGGAAGAGTTCCAAGCAATGAACACCATTTAAACCTTGTGGCTAATGTTTACCGGTGAAGGAAAGTTGTGATGCAAGATAAAGGAGGGGTACATTAACTACCCCGAAGCACAAAGGCTTCTAGGTGAGCTTCGCAAGGGCAAGGCGCTCAAAGAGGTCAAGTTGGTGGACGGATTGCTCAAGTATAAGCAAAGTTGGATGTATGTGCCACAAAGCAAGTTGAGGCTATTGGTTTTGAAGGAAGGATACGATAATCCCATTGCCGGCCATAGAGGAGAAAGAAAAAACCACCATAGAATGGTGTCAAGGAGGTACCATTGGCCGCGCATATAATAAAGGATATAACCCACTTTGTGAAGACTTGTGCAAGGTGCCAAATGAACTAAACATCTTACCAAAAGCAAGGTGGCCTCTTGCAACCGTTGCCTATCATGCCAGGGCCATGGCATAGTATGTGCACGGACTTGATCACAAGTTTGCCGGAGTCACAAGGGTATGATGCCGTCATGGTGATGGTAGAGCGGTTTTCCAAGTTGGCACATATGGTGCCAATAGTGGGAACCGCAACCGTGTTGGAGACCGCATAGCTTTTTTTCAAAGGATGGTGGAGGCACCACGGGTTGCCAAGAATAATTGTGTTGGATCGAGATCCAAAGTTCACAAGTGCATTTTGGATGCACATTTTTAGCAAGGTCAGATTAAAACTAAGCTTTAGTATGGCCTTCCATTCCCAAACGGATGGGAAAACAAAGCATGTGAATGGAATCTTGAACCAATACTTGAGGAACTTGGTGGGGGCGGACCAATGAGATTGGGCGGACTATGTGGATCGAGTGGAGTTTAGTTGCAATGTAGCAATGTACTTGGCGACCCAGGGGTCGTCTTTCGTGGTGGCTTATGGAGTGCGTTCCAACCTACTAACCTAGCTCTCGAGGGGGCACATTCAACATTAGAGTTCAACCAAAATATTGAGGCCTTGGCCAAGAAGCATGAACAAATCTTGGAGATGACCAAGTTGTTGGTGGAGGAAATTCTAAAGCGCTATAAAGAGCAAGTCAATGCCAAAAAATGCGAAGTGGAGTATGAGGTGGGCCACAAGGTGTTGTTGAATGTGAACAACTTAACCTTGCCCGAAGGCCTCACCCCAAAGTTCATGTCCAAAGTTTGACATGTATAAGTTGGAGTTACCGTTCGAGATCAAAATGCATCCGACATTCCATGTCTCATTATTAAAGCCATTTAAGGACAACACCTTGTGGCCTGATCATAAGCAAGTGATTAAGCCACCTCCCAACCTTATAGGAGGTCATTTGGAATATGGGATTGAGGGCATCCTCAAGTGTAGGAAGCCCAAGCCAAAAACAAATGGATACTTGGTGAAATGGCGAGGATACAATGTGAAAAAAACCGCTTGGGTAGTGGCAGGAAACATGGTAAACGCCAAGGAATTGGTGGAACATTTTGAAAAAACTATGGCTAAAGATTCCAATAAAAAGAAACATAGGCATTGATGAGGACATCAATATCTTTTAATGGGGGGGAGACATTAGTAGCACATTTAGCTTGGAGGCAATGCCATCCACAACATGTATTTGTTCTTTGGCTTGAGGCAATAAAGTTCAACTTTAGTGGTGCAAAAAGAGAAATGTATGAGATAAAGTTCTAGTTTTGTACTTATGTTTGGTTAGTGGAAGAGGAAGAATAGATATGCCAAATTAAGTTGGGTAAGCTGAATAATTGGGGGCCATGGCTTGGAAGGACCTTGGATAAAACTAAAAAACCTCTTAGCCATGGGCTTGTCCGGGCGGGGGCAAGGTGATGGCGCGTGCTCATAAAAGTGCTACCCGCGAGCTAACGAGAGTTGGCACATGGGAGTCATGAACCCATGTCTCGAAAGAGCAAAGTGGAAACCGAGTCGAGTGGGATTTGGCATCACCCCCGTGCAATCGAACATGGTCTAACAATGGAAAACCATCTTGGAGTTGCAACCGAGTCAACTTAGTTGAAGCGTTGAGGTTCGGCCTAGATGTGTCAAGTTAGGCTCGTGGAGCCTAAGGTGGGAACCCCAAAGGAAGGGCAACCCAAGTGAATCCCAATGTCGATGGGTCTAATATAGGTGAGGTCCTTGGAAGAGAGATCCAAGGTCGCAAACGGACCACCTTGGAATGACACCTTTGCAACTATGCCAAATTTGAGAATGCATTGTGGAGGTCACGTCCTAAGGTAAACACATTGCCGCACTATAAAGGATGGCGACTTGAGAATTGGTGTGATAACTACGAGTATAGTCGATGAGGGCATCGAATCCATTTGGTGGGGGTGAGTGTGATGTACCTCTCCATGAGGAGTGCTCGAGACACCATGGGCACAAGGGGGACCCCGGAGTGACACCCAAAATTTGTGGCGCTATTGGTGAAAAGGCCCAGGTGATCCTAATGTAGATGAGGGCCTCGGGCGTTGGGAATGTCTTCCACCCACGGAGACTAGGAGGCACGAGGGTGAGGCCATAAGCAATGCGTAGCTTATGGTGTGCCAATTCTAGAATGCCCAAGAACACCTCAATCGGAGGCGTAAGCTAGAAGATATGGCAATTTGAGTGGGGCAATGTCATGGGACAACGCCCTGGTACATCAGTGGTTCCCGAGACTGCAAAGCTTTGAACTAGCATAACTTCCTCAATATTTATCGAAATGAAGCAAGTGAGTAGTCCATGGACATCTACATGAAACGTAGATGATGATAGAGTGTCAATTGGTAGCATCAGAGATCATATGAAGAAATCATGGGATTCTGAAGGTGCTGGAAGCCTCCAGCCCCTACGGCTAAGGGAAAATATCTACTTGGCCCCAAGTGTTGGGAGAGAAACAAAAGGTTTACTTGACGGTGGGGTAGGGACCCTGCCTAAAGTCCTAGAAGCTTATATGGATGAGGTGGTGTAGCCGAACCCACCCGAGGCTCAACGGCACGGCCTCCATGGGCATTGGCCCAAGGTGAGGGCATAGTTGCCTAGTATGGTTCGGGTTGTTGTAGTGTTGCTCCGACAATGCGATGATCAACATAAGATCGGATTTCCATGGGTGGAAGTTCACATTTAATAATGGTTACCAATTAAGGGGTGAATCCTGTATGAAAGAGTAGGAAGGTTGGTCTCCATCCTATGGACCAAAAATATCCGCGATATGGGGAGCTAACCATTCGCATGGCGAAATGCAAAGGGTTAGCGCTCGTGATCCTTGCTAGTGTTGGGAAAATGACCAAGATTGTTAAAGGGAACTAGCAAGGGTTGCGACAATGTCTCCCTCTGTTGTAGTTTAAATATGGCGTCCTCACACGCCAAAATCTTTTTTCTTGATAGATGTGTCCATATCTTCACCAGCCATGTGTTGGGCACTATAGGCCAATCCAACACATATTTCTTCTTACTGCCATTCACACAACGCTTGATGTTGTGAGGACAAAACCAAATTCATACTCTACATTGTTGGGAGAGCGAAATTCCTTCCTGAGCCTTATGTATGTTGGAGCAGGTGTGCCATGTTTCTTAGTCCCAACTTTGGCATTGCACATAGTCCATATAATGGCCTGCAATGCCGAACATCGTTTAGTTGAGTTGGGTAGCAATCTTGCAATGTGCCACTTGGAAGCATGACAATCAATCTCTAACATGGATGTAATATGAGCCACACCATGCTCTGCAGAATTCAACGATTCCTCTATATATTGACGAGTTGCTCGGGTGTTGGGGTGAGGAATGGAATAATTCACTTTGTCAGGTTGATGAAAGTCACAATCAGCACCCGGTGGTAGGTGAATTTGCATTTGGTAGAACCAAATGGCTCGGATTTTTCTAATGCACAATCTCTAGTATTGACGTCCTTTGCCCTTGGATAAGGTTTCATGGCATCAACCAACATTCTTGGATCTCTACATTTTGCAGCCGCTTTGAGTTTCAAGGATGCTAAATTAGGATTTTTACCATCAGACCCTCTTTTCAACTATGCCTAGTAATGTGCGATTTACATGAAAGCACAAATCATATAGTCCATTATAATTTTATATAAGCAAGTCATCTTGTTGTCGGACTGTTGGAGCCATTTGTTGTGTACAATCTCTACAAGGTTGCATGTTGGCATTTCCGCACGTTCTTCTATTGTCATATCATATGAACAACACACAAATATGAGGATAAGAAAAACATGATATATGTATATATGTATATAATAATGGAAAAATTGAATGACATTAAATAATGAAGTTTGGTATGTACTTACACATAGCATATGACCATTCCATTATTTATAATGGAAGTGCCAAAAACCCAACCACTCTGAAAGGTCGAGGATGCCTTCTTCTGAGGCAACTTCGGATGACAACCACCAAGAACAAATCACATGGCATTTAGTCTTGGTGTCCTCCGTTTTTTTGTATCTTTATAATCTTTGCATATTTGTTTGTGTTGAAACTGCAAGGATCATTTGATGTACTTATGGGTCACCTTATCCAAGTTTGCAAACCAATGGAAAAGACATGTACGTTCATGTGCGACCATGGATAGATTTGGGTCACCGTCCCCATAAATCATTCTTATTATATTCCAATTAGCTTGAGCATTGTTTGCCATGAATGTTTGAAGTTTACGTTTGGTACACCATTCTCCGCAAGACATTATTCAAATTTTCAAATAAAGAGTTTGTGGTGCACCATCTTCAGATTGTATGTCATAACACGCAATAGTCAATAATTTATAATATCGACTATCGTACATATGGCAAGCCATTGTTGTCTAGTCCTTCAAACATTTGCAAGGTCAAACATAATCCAAGAATTTTTCATGTCCCCCCGACTTGCATCTTCTTTACAAGCTCCACACCAATACTTGGAAGGTCTATCGACATCTTGAAAACAAACACTTTTTCCTTCGATTGCCTTGGGAACCGATTATCATGAACGAATGTGGAAGCTGAATGGTCTTTAAGTGCCATAATAATATCCATAGTTTTTATTTCATCACGCAAAAAATACTTTGATCCAAATACAAAGTTACGACAATTTGGGAATGCAAGAGTGCTGAATTTATCCATGACCACCTCTAAGGACAAACCAACCAAGTGATGGCATTCGCCATTTGCGGAAAATTTAAAAAGGTAATGCGCCAAGAGTTATTTGTTTGCTGCCATGACTATGGTTGATTTTTTTGTTGTGGGTATTTTCAATACTTCATTGTAACGCATTAGTATCCCATGTCCAATGATTCACAATATGTACCATTGGCTACAAGGTGGTTATGTACACCAAAATGAATGCAAGCCCTAGACATCCCAATGGATGTGAAGATGATGTATATTATTTGAGCATGACACAAAGCAATGCACACAGGTGTGGAACAACATACCTTACACTTGATAGTAGACCTAGTAAGGGCAACATTACCCACAACAAATGGGAGAGAAGTTGAACCAACCCATTCGATGTTGTTGCGTACACTCCCATTGCAATGCATGTAAATACAATAGTGGTTATGACATTGGAGATAACTTACACAAGTTAAACGTCGGAAGAATATGCCAAAATCATTTTGGATATTCGTGGTTTTAGTGGTGTACCAAGGATGACCGTCGTACATCTTATCCATGCCGTCTATTGAGCGGCTATACGTACTTGGAACTCTATGTGTCACAGGGGCAGAATAAACAAAACATCACCATCAAAAGAAGATGGTAAGTACTTGACATCACAAACATCTATATTGTCAAAATCAATGGATGTGAGATCTGATTTTGATATTTTTTTGATTTTGTGAGCTTCAAGGCATCAATAATAGTCAACCTTATAGATGAAGATGGATGATATAGTGGAAGATGTTAAGAAGGTGTGATCTGGCGAACCAACCTCTTGTATATAGGACTACATAAGAATTTGGCTGCATGCATGGAAAATTGTGAAGAAGTGGAATTTGCACCTCTAAATGGAAATGTCGATGTGTCTCAAAGATCAACAGATGCACAAATGTCATCTTCTAAATCTAATAGACTAAACATACTATCATCAGTGAACTTTAATTTAACAGTTGCAACAGAGGGGATTTGAACTGTAGATGTACCAAATTCGTTTATCAATATGATAGTTGAAGCTTACATCTGAAACTCAAAAAGACCTATCACCTTAAATGAACCAAACCCTAAAATCCACATGGAAACAACCTTATTTCTATCTTTTTGAACCAAAATTGTTTCATACACCTCTCCATCCGTATAGTACATCTCATGCTTTAATCGTTTCATACACCTCTCCATCCAGATGGTTCCTATTTGGAGGATGAACCTCAAACTAAGTAAATCCTCCGAGACACCCATATGACCATCATCATGAAGTGACAACACAAAGGGAACAAAATATTCATGAGCTCCAATGGTAGTCATGGAGATACAAAGTAATAGATGAACATCACAGCATTATAATATTGGATCAGTGGAATTTTTGTATTAAGTGGTGTATAGTGCAATAATGGATGGAGATCAAAACGTATGATACTATAGCATCTAAATAGCATCTAAGTAGACAAATCACAATAATAGTCAAAGAATATTTGTAAGCAAGGCATAGAACCCTAAACCAAATTCTAAAAGATATATCCTTTGGAAACTAAACCATAAGGAAACCAAACCCACAAGGGAGATGTGGATTATAAGTTGTTGCAACCCTTGCTAGGTCCCATTAATTATCAACGGCCCATTTTTCCATTCTAGCAAGAGTTACGAGCGTTAACCCTTCGCATACCGCGATGCGAATAGTTAGCTCTCCATACTGCGGACCTTTTTAATCCATAGGAGGGGGACCAAACCTCCTACTTGGTTTTCGATACTTACCCTAAATCGGTAACCAATTCTTAGATATGGATTTCCATCTAAGGAAGTCCAATCTAATGTTGATCATCATGTTGCTAAAGCAACACTACAACGACCCGAGCCATACTAAGCAACTATACCCTCACATTGGGCCAATGCCCATGGAGGCCTTGCCGTTCGGCCTCGGGTGGGTTCGGCCACACCACCTCACCCATACAAGCCTCCAAGACTCTAGGCAGGGCCCTTACCCCACCGTCAAGTAACCTTTTGCCTCTCCCCCAACATTTGGGGCCAGGTAAACATTTTCCCTTAGTCGTTGGAGCTGGAAGGCCCTAGCAGCTTCAGAACAGCATAACTTCCTCATATGGTCACTAATTCTAACAATCAACCACTCCATCATCATTTACGTTTCACGTAGATACCGATGGACTACTCATTTTTTCCATTCGGGCAAGTATTGAGGAAATTATGCTAGTTCAAAGCTTTGCAGTCCCGGGAGCCACTCCCAAGCCACTGCTGTTCCAAGGCGCTGTCCCGGGACAACGCCCCAATCAAATTGCCATATCTTCTAGCTCACACCTCCGATTCAGGTGTTCTTGAGCATTCTAGAATTGGCATGCCATAAGCTACGCATAGCTTATGGCCTTACCTTCATGCCTCCTAGTTTCCATGGGTAGGAGGCGTTCCCAATGCTCGGGGCCCTCACCCACACTAGGATCACTTGGCCCTCTCACCAACATCGCCACAAGTCCCGGGTGTCACTCCGGGGTCCCCCTCGTGCCCAAGGTGTTTTGGGCAGTCCTTATGGAGAGGTACGCGACATAAATCCATCACATGAAGATAAAAATATATGCATATCATAGAAAATAAGAACACGGGAAAAATACGGGCACGAATATCATGGAAAAAATGTCGTTACATAAGAAACAAGTTGGCAAACTTTTGAATTGTGGCGGTGCAGGCTGGATGTAGATGTAGAAACCATTAGATTTGGCCGGGAAGATAAATAATTGGCAATTTTGAATAGAACCAAATGGTTGTGGAAGGTTGGTGTGTCATGGAAATACAATGAAAGACACGTAAAAATATCTTGGTTAGTGGATGCCAATTGCAACACGGATAATTGTAAGATAGACACATTGGAAATTGATATTTACAAATATTGTATTAAAAACAAATAAGAAATGTCGGTAACACAAAATAAATATATTTAACAATAACAATATAAAACTTTATTAAAATATAATAATTTGAATGTGGTCAATAAAAATATTTACAACTAAGACAATGTGGAGAAGATAGAAATAAAATAAACTAAAATAGTGTAGAAAATGTGTTGTAAGAATGTGACAAATACGAAAACCATATTTATAATATACGAGTATAAACAAATGAAACATATGAAGACATAGAAAAAAATGTAGAGGGATTTGAAAAACACGAAGCATATGAATATGTTTGATGAGGTCGAAAGATATTGTTATTGTAGCACCTGAGAAATTAAAGAGGAACTTAGGAAATTATTGTATTTTACATCAGAAAAGAAAAGGTATAAAAGAAAGAATATGCCAATAGGACAAAAAATAGTAAGACATAATGGAGACCAAAAAAACATTGATTTTTTATGGGAAGATGGAGACCTTAACATCTGGAGACATGGAAAATCAATTTCAAAAAGAAATAGGGGAAAATGATCACACAATCAACAACGTGGATGCAATTATAAAAAATGAAGAAGAGGAAGGGAAAAATGATCACATATTGAACAACGTGGATACAATTACGAATAATGAAGAAGATGAAAAATAAAGACACGTAAACATTTGTGAATTTTAATTATTCATTAATTTCTATTATATAAATAATTTGCATGTGAAGGTATTTGAGTGAAAATGTTGGGTAGGTATTTTTTAAATTGTAATTGGCCACGAAAAAACCGAAAACCTTAGCCGTCACCCTCACGTCCACTATATAGTTTGGAATTTTGTCCTCGTTTTTTTTCACATAGTGCTAGGGTAGAGGAAATACCGGATCTTCAGTGTGGAGGTGGAAAGAGGGCTGGATCTAGAGTATGAAAGTGGGAGTGGAAGGAGGGCGGATTTTCAATGTGAAGGCCGGATATTGAGATTGATAGGAGATTGTAAAGATGTAGAACAAAATGAGGTTGGCAAAACAAATGATAACAACACATATAAGGAAGGACAACTCATTTTATGACCACAACATAATGATTATGGCGAGCAGAAGTGATAAGAAAAGAAACAACTAAAGCTCTACAATATTGACAAGTTTTAAATCTGAAGTTCAATTCATGCAAGTTATTTGAATGTATATAACTATATGATGTAATCATGCCCTTATTTTTTTGAAGAAACAATACTTTTGTCTAAGGCAAATCCAACAGATTGTATTATCCACAAATAAACAAAAATTATTCAATTTAATTGTGAAAAATAAATATATGAATAATTAAGTAGAATTAAATTGGGGGTGATGGGGTAGGGCGTAGGGTGTTAACACCCTACCCCATCACCCCCAACTTAAGTCTGCACAAAGAGATCTAAGTTGCATTGCATATCTACAAATGTTATGTTGATCGCAATGGCTAGAAAACTAACATAAGCGAAATGCACCTTACAAATGGCAATTTTGATATCAGTTGGGGTCGCGGGGGTAGGGCGTTAACGCCCTACCTCTTCAACATCAATTGATGTCAGAATAACCGCATGCATGCAAACTCATTGGAAGCCATTGTTTTGATAGCAGTTGAGGTCAAAAAGATAGGGCGTTAATATCGCACCCCTGCAACCCCAACTGAAGTGCACAATATAGAAGCACAAAGCAAACAATCCTAAGGAAGAATAAATAATGAATTAATTAATTTTTTTTGTGAAAAATAAATATATGAACAATCAAGCTGACTTAAATTGGGGCTGATGGGGTAGGGCGTTAATGCCTTATCTTATCAACCTTAATTTAAATTTGTACAAAGGGTTCAAAAAAAAATTAAAACATTTCTTTAAAAAAATCCAAAATTCATAGATTTGACAGTTCTTTAGTAGAGTCTACCTCACGCCTATCAAACTAAAATTGTTTGAATTTTTTGTACATAAACATCATCAACTTATGTACTTGTACAAAAAAATTAGATTTGTTTCTTCAAATGTCAAATTACAATAATTTTCCAAAGTATTGAAATTGGCAACATTGTAGATTTTTACAAAATCTATTTATAGCCTAGATCTTGGAAATTTGCAAAATTGTTTTTTTCACATGACCGTAACTCATTCTAGGATGGTTCTAGACCTTAATTCCTTCAAATCCAAATCATCTCATAAATATTCTAAAATATGTTTTTATTATTAGTTATATTTTTTATTTTATTATACAAACTTTTAATTGGCTTTCATTAGGTAGGACGTTAATGCCTTACCCCTTCACGTTCAACTATGATATGTTTTTATAGTTTTTCAAAATTATTACATGTTGTTTTCTACAACTACACATACCTTCAGTTGGTTCTCATTAAATAGGGCGTTAACGCCCTACCCCTTTCCCTTCAACTATCATCCCGGGGAGGTCACTCCATTGTCAAGTTGAACACCACGTGCGTTAAAAGTTTGCTACCCCTATATTACATGTCATAGATAATTTCAAAAATTATGATATTTTTTCTACATATACATAACCATTGATAGTATCTTTTTTATATTTTTTTGAAATTTTTCGTCATCTTCATTATTTGTAGTAATTTTTTTAGTTCAATTCTGCATCATTCTAGTTAGAAATGGTATGTTTTATATAAAAAAGAGATCATCAAATTTGGTTACCGTTTTTTACTATGTGATAGATACCATGTATATCTACTCATGAAAAAAATTGATAAAATTTTGACCCATTTTGGTGATGCCCTTTAGAAAAAGTAGATTTTGTCTTAACGCACGTGGTGTTCAACTTGACAATGGAGTGACCTCCCCGAGACTATCATATGTTTGTTTGGTTTTTGAAAATTATTTTATGTCATTTTTAGCATTACATACACCTTCAATTGCCTCTCATTAGGTAGGGCGCTAACGCCTTACCCCGTCCCTTTCAATTCTCATATGTTCTTTTGGTTTTTCAAAATTATTTCATGTTATTTTTTAGCATTACATACATCTTCAATTTTTTTTCATTGGGTAGGGCGTTAACGCCCTACCCTTTCCCCTTCAACTCTAATAAGTTTTTTGTTTTTTCAAAATTATTTCATGTTATTTTTTTAGCATTACATATACCTTCAGTTGCCTCTCATTAGGTAGGTAAGACGTTAACGCCCTACTCCATCCCTTTCAACTCTCATATTTTTTGGTGAAGTCTATTATTATATTTTATTATATTATACGAACTTTATATTCATTCTCATTAGATAGGTTGTTACTACTATATCCCATTATTTTTACCTGTTTTTATTTTTAAATTTCTATTGTATAATAATATTATAAATTGAGATTTATGTTATTATCATTTATTATATATACTGAGCTTTTCTTTTGCATCTTCAGGTTGGAAATATGGAAATTTCGAAGACCCAACGTTCTCTTTTTTCTACAAATATTGATGATTAAAAATCATAATTTTCTAATGCAAATCTTCCAATTTCTATTCAATCTAGGATTGGAAAGATTACTCCACGTAGGAAAAATAATGACAAACAAAAAATTCACGATGATGTTGTTTTTTCAAATTTTTATGATGAGGTTCTCGAAGCTTCTAAAGATGATGATATTCTTTCCTATCAGGCAAAGATTTATGATATTATGACCAAATGGAAAATGAATGTTAGCGCTATCATTTTTGAGTTATGTGTAGCTTGTTTTAGTGTGCCAATTGTTCGTTTTGATTTGAAGATTGGTATTCTCAAGCTTGAAGTCGAATTTTCAATGGCTACCAAGATGGAGATCGTATGTTTTATTTGTTTGTAGCCAATGAGACGGGTTTCTCTCAAGATGTTATTTTTAATCTTCTCCCTTCATGGTTTACTCATTGGATAAAGGCCAATGATATATTTGAAGATTTACTTGAATTTGATCATATTTTTTATTGCTTAAAAAAGATGGTTTCTGTTTGGGACAAAAATCATAGATTATTGGCATGAAAATCCTATAGCAATATCAAGATGATTATTCCAGACATGTGCATGTTGATTCAATCATTTTGGATCCAAAAGATGAGGTCCCAAGTTTTTTGAGCACTATGCACGATACAAACAAATATGTTTTTTTTTGTTTTTTTTTTCTGATATGTATTTCAAAATTAATATTGATTTTTTACATGTTTATTCATGATCTACCGAGAATTCTCATGTCTCTACTAACCTTGTGCACACTCTTGTTTGTATGCAACATATTCGGAGCATGCCTTTTTTATTTTTCAAAACACAATTTCATGATGATATGTATCAAAAATGTATTATAGAGCCCAAAAACACATGGTATTTTCTCACTTGTGACATATTTATGGACTACATATACAATGTAAGTATACTATTTGTCTTATATATATTATAATCTTTCAATGATTTTAGTAAAATTGATTTTATTCTTCTTATGTGTTTTTATTATTTTTTGTTACATGTTCTAACATGAACTTGCAGAAGCTAGAGACTTAGGACTTCAAAATTACAACAAAATCACACCTCCCGAGCAATGAACTTCAAAAGTTGTTGGCATTACTATCAATGAAGCTATTAAGGAGAAATGCCATAAGTTATACACATCTTATGTAAAACAACTTCATATTGTTGACCTTATTCTTATTCATGTTTTTTACTATTGAAATGACGCAAGAAAAATTACACCGTTTTGTTATTTGTGTTGTTAATCCTAAATACAAGGTTTCTTGGCTAAAATTATGGAATAACTTTGTTTATGCTAAAGATCCTTTGTATTTTCGTAGATCATTATTTTTTGATGTGGTTTTTGATGAATGGTTGCACAAAGCTTCATTCTGGGTCCAACTAGAAAAACATGCTTTATAATAATACCCAAATATTTTGGTAGGATTATGTATTGTGGACTCTTCAATTTGGCCTATAATTGATTTATTATCAAAATATATCAACAAATGAAAGAATATTTTTATGAATTTTTTCTTCCATCATGAATTTCGAACTAGACTTATCAAGAGAGGAAATTCGTGGGAAGATCAATTTTTTGATAAACTTGCTTTAAAATGAATAATATTTAGGTTGGTTTTTATTGTTGTTATTTTGAATTTCAATTTTTATCTTTGTTTATTATTGTATTGTGTGAATAAGTACATATCGATTTTTAATATGATATATTTTGATTAACAATAAATATTTTTTATTTGTATTGATTCCGAATAAGTACCTCACTGAGCTTTCAGATTTTATGAAGATTTGGAAAGATATATCTTCTGAACATTGCATGTACACCGCAAAAATTCTTCAAGAATGGATTAGGCCTCATTTTGACGATTGTGGATGGTACCTCGATTATTCCAAGGTCCATACTCCCATAGAAAAATTATTGTCATGACAAACTCTTGATGCTATGCTAATTGATCCAAGAGATACATTGGATCTTCAATCACAGATTGATAAACTCAAAATCAACCAAGATGTCGAACTACCTCCACCATCCAAACGTAGCAAGAAATCAAAGAAGGTTGATGCACCACAATAGAAATAACATCTGAAGCTTCTTTGCAGCATAAACATGAATCTTTCCTTTCTTCGCGTTCAACTTGTCCACTTCCTTCTTTTATCTTATGTCCAATTTATTTCAAAAAATCCATCTTCTTCTTCTCCTCAAGACACTAATCATTCCAAATTTCATTTTGCATTTGATAAGCATATATATTTTTATAATATCAACAATTCATCAATCTTCTGCATCAATCCAAATACAACTGATTTTTAATTCTAATTATGATGCCATTGATGTTGGGATTACTACAACACATAGAGAATTGGGGGGAGAAGCACACTACGCCCTAGCCACTTGTGGCCCCTCCTTGAAGTACTTTTTAGTACTTTTTGTATGTAAAAATTCATACAAGTTGCTCCACAATCATTAGGATTAACTAATTTGAAAATCGGACAAATTGCCCACCTCAATTTTGGAATTCTCATGATTAAGGTTTCGATTTTTTTTAAAAAAATGCAATTCTTTGGCACTTATGGCTTACGGAAAAAAAGTTACGTGCCAGAAAGCATTTAAAGAAATGAAATGTGACAAAAACCATGAAATTAACAAACTTCATTGTCTTTTCTTATATACTATGCTCACAACAAAATTCAAGCGATTTGAATGTAATCTCAATCATTTTTGAAGTATTTTTTTGAGAAAAGTTAATACTGCACATACTGTGACAGTATTAATTTTTTGTACAATAATACTTGTTTCTCTTAGAATATGACACTATATAGAGGTTTAGTACAAGATATCTCTTCCTTAGGATAAAGACTACAAGAATATGAAAAAATATAATACAAATTCATTGTATATTTGACGTGGTTGATGTTCAAAAACACGATTTTAGCAAAACTGTGTTTGTGACGTATTAAATTGGGGACCGTAGTGTACTTTCACCCTTGGTCATTACTAAGATTATTTTTTTGTCTTTAGCCAACCAACGAGCTGCAAACAAATTCAAACCTGCTACTGGACCTCTCCTGTCAGGGACCACCTGAATGGATTCAAACTATGGAATTCATCAAACATGTATTCATATTTTTATAATTTTTATTTTATTTCATTTCAATTTACTTTTTTATATATTAATTTTAATCAATTTAATCAAACTTATACTTATTTTGATATTTTGTATTATATGTTTTCAGGTTTCCTATGGTCATGAAGATTCTATTGCAGATTTGAAAAGGACCAATGTTGTATATCTCATTTTTTCTGACATCTATGATGGGCTTCCAGATCCCACAACTGGAGCACCCAATACAATGCCATCTTGGAATATCAAGCAAAATAAAACATTTCTTATGCCAATGTTTATTGCACACGCAAATCTTTCAGATGATGGTGCCATTGTTATTTTCAATAATGTTCATTTTGAAAATCGGAGGGAACTCAATGCATGCCTCAATCAAGCACAAATGATGGTTATAAAGACAATCTATTGCATCAATGCCAATGATCATCTTATCGATCCAGATAATCCAAGATAAACAGTAAGTATATTATCAATCAAAGTTTATAAATTTTTTAACTTGAATATATTTATAACATGTCTTTAACTTATTTGTAGAGCGAGGTTTTTATTGCATATATTATTGCCCAAAGATGGAATGACCCTACAAAATGTCAACATTTTGTGTTTTTAAGTTTCTAAAGTTTGAGGGCTCCGAAATGAACATATCCACTACAAATGTAGCAATCAATATGGTGACAAATAATGACCTTATCATGAAAGATAAAACTATGAGAAGGACATGGAGAGGTGGATGACAAAAGGCTCTTCGTTTCTTCCAAATCTTTATAGAATGTATGTTTTAAAAAGTTGGTCGTGTTATCAACCTCACATGCTTTACATAAGGTTCAATTTTGGCGTCTCGTGCATGCGGTCACCATCTTCTTACATTTGAAGGAGATTAAAAAATATTTGATTGTGTGTTAAAACCTATTTTTGATAATGCTCCAAAATATAATGTTGAAAGCCCCCGAATCAAAGTTACTGATGATGATGCTTTGTCAGATGAGGAGTTGATGTCTTTTGATTGTGAGCAAGTTATAGTGTAGATTTTTGAAATTTTTATTTTAATTGTCAATATTTATATATACAATATTAATCACATTACATGTTGTTTTGCATTCAAGAAATTTATCAAGAAATCAAAATTTGTTCCTTTCTTTAAACTACATGGATTTCTTTGTAGTTCTATTATTCCCTCGTTGGCCACCTTATACAGAAGCAGTAGCAATACATATGGTTAATGCTCCAAAATTATCATATGATTATGGTCATGATTCAGATATTTCAAATAATTATTTCCAAATACTTAGATATTGAGGCTATAGAGAGTGATACATTTATTAGCTCTGATGAATCATGAAGTACATTTGTATTAGTTAATTTATTTGCATTTGAGTGACCTTCATTGTGTTTTGTGACACATTTTGATATTATATTTTTTGATCCATTGGATGATTAGATTTCAAATATTTGTTTGTTTGCAAAAAATTGTCTCCATTTACTAGGATGCATATAGAAAGTTCTTTACAATTTTTTTTAAATATAACAATTAAAATGAATCATTCACATACGGGACATTGTTTTAGGAATTTATTTTCAAATGAAACAAATTTTTAACCTTTAGATCATTCAATTGATGGTAATATTTTCACTATGTATTCAAATGTTATTACATTATATAATCACTTGTGCATTTGTTTCCAAGGAAATCATGATTCTTTAGGCCAAAATTCCACGGTTATAGGATACTAGTGGCCCTATTACCAAATATTTCACCTTCCTCACCGCTCATTGCTCACCACTCACAAGATAAAACCCCCCCATTGGTGTGTGAGAATAAAAATATATGATATAGTTTGATTTTGGGATGGATGTGTTCAATAAAGAATGCTGGTAGTTGGTTATACACTTCTATGGAAACATATTAAGAGATATAAAAGAAAAAAAGTCCATTAATTGTAGTAGGGTGGATGGGAGTCATGTGGAAATAAAAATATGTATTAAGAGGATTTGTGATGTGTTTGTTGGGGTAGTATAGTGTTTGATTAAGTGATTAGTGTAAGTTATGTAGTGGATGTGGGCATGCATAGTATTCAAGGGGAGTGTATCATAATGTTATCAATGTCAATTAGAAAGTTTATAAAATATTTTTATACATCTATTTTAGGATATAAATATACACATTACAAGGGTGGGTCCAATAATGCACACCAGGGCAAACATGAGTGAAGGTCGGCAATATGTGGGAATTGAAGGTGTAAGGGTGTAATGGTTGTTTTGGAAAAATGTAAGAATAAGTTCAAAAAATTTCATAAGGTACTCGTGGGGAGATAATTTGGGGGGGGGAATACGAGGATGTAAAGGGATTTGGGTGGACCGTGGTATGTTTCAATGTTTAGAAAATAGGAATCATAGATTTGTGTTGTTGTTGTAGGAATTTTAGTGACTCCAAAAACCAAGTTTATGCAAAGAATTTGAAACTTCAAATGACGATGCCAGAAACAAGAGTGATTGAAATCAAAAGCTATAAAAACAAAAATTGTAGAGTATAAAGTTCTACACACCATTGTAATGATAAAATCATGATTTCAAGTACAACAAAATAGATAAAGATGTTGAAGAAAAATATGTACATAGACTCGATTTTTGCACTATAGTGTAAAAAACATTTAAAAATTGTCCATCGTCCTTTTGCAACTAAAACAACTACAATTCAATCAAGCATGCTAGCATACAATTCTCTACACTCCTCTAAACTAATAGAGTCGCAAATTTCTTGCACTCAAACCCATAATTGAAAATACCACTGGGAGGACTAGAGTATGAATTCAATCGCCGTTTTAGTAAAGCCCATATGTGCTCAATAGGAATTAAGTCAAGGGATTGTGCAGGCCACTCTAAAACACAAAATGGTTGCTTCCCAAACCATTCTTGAACAATCTTGGTTGTATGCACAACAACATTGTCTTGTTGAAAAATGATTTCTTCAAGATTGAACCCAAATGCAAGTAATGTATTACACAAATCTTGCTTTAAAATTGCAATGTAGCCTCTAGCATTCAAGTGCCCTTGTATATTATGCAATGACCCCAATCTTGTACAAGTCAAACAACCCCAAAGCATTATAGAGCCTCCACCATGCTTCATAGTTTGGTTCACATCATGCACATGGATTTTTTTTTGTCCTCTATCCAATACCAAGTCCTTCCATCTGAATTGAAATGACATATTCTAGTTTCATCATTAAACACCACCCACTCCCAATCACTCACAGTCCAATCTTTGTGCATTTGGGCAAAGCAAAATCTATCTTTGATGTTCTTCCAACTCAAAGCATGTTTTTTAACCTTTGTAAAAGAAGACAATCCTTGTTTTTTCAATGCATTCCTCAAGGTCTTGTCGCACATCTATACACCCATCTCTTTTTGAAGCACTTTTGATGCCTTTGTTGAAGTTTTTAAAACGCCAACAATAAGTAGCCGTGAAGCATAACACTTCTCCCACTCTGTTAGGACCTTAGGACGACCTCCTTTAGACAATGCTACACTCGTAGAAAGTTTTTTCTCACTTTATTATCTATAGATTGTGCCAAACCCACACTTTGTAAGAGGTTAATGAATTGGATTTCTTATTAGTACAGTTGAGTGATTTTGTGGAGATTTTGGGGTTGGGAAGGAAATATTTCTGGGTTGGTAGAGTGTGTTGTCATCAGGGTTGTTTATCCCGCCGTTGTGACGGTTTCGTGCCGTCACGACGTGTCGTGTCGTGACGGACCCCTCCGTCACGACACAATAGGGTCCACGTAGGGTCAACATAGGGGGAGCCGACTAGGGTGGGTAAAATACTTACCTTCTTGCCAAGGTGGCGTCCTATGTGGCAGAAAACGTCGACGTGGATGTGCATATTTCCCCTGCCACGTAGACCATTTTGCCATTGTGTTTATCATTGTGTTAAAATCAAAGTAATAAAATATTACTAAGGAGGGTGTGGGGCGGACGGGGGCGGATGGGTGGGGCGGACGGGGGCGGACGGGTGGGGCGGACGGGGAAGGGTGGTGCGGACGGTGGATGGGGGTGGAGCGGACGGACGGGGGTGTGGAGCGGACGGACGGGGGTGGAGCGGACGGGAGAGGGGGGGGTGGGGCGGACGGAGGAGGGGAGGGGCGGACAGAGGAGGGGGATGGAGCGGACGGGGGAGGGGGGTGGAGCGGACGGGAGAGGGGGGGGGGTGGGGCGGACGGACGGGGGTGGAGCGGACGGACGGGGGGGTGGAGCGGACGGGAGAGGGGGGGGGGGTGGGGCGTCCCACCCGTCCCACCCGTCCGCCCCGTGTTCCCTCCCGTCCGCTACCCTCCGTCCGCCACACGTTCCCCACCGTCCGCTCCTCGTTCCCTCCCGTCCGCCCCACGTTCCTCTCCCGTCCGCTCCACGTTCCCTCCGTCCGCCACACGTTCCCCGTCGTTCGTACCCCGTTCCCATCCTGTCCGCACCCGTTCCCTCCCGTCCACCCCATGTTCCCCCCGTCCGCCCCGCGTTCCCCCCGTCCGCCCCGCGTTCCCCCCGTCCGCCCCGCGTTCCCCCCGTCCGCCCCGCGTTCCCCCCGTCCGCCCCGCGTTCCCCCCGTCCGCTCAGAGTTCCCCTACGTCCGCTCCGCGTTCCCTCCCGTCCGCTCCGCGTTCCCTCCCGTCCGCTTTCCGATCCCTTCCGTCCGCCCGCGTTCCCTATCGAGTTCCCTTCACGTCCGCTCCACGTTCCCTCCGTCCGCCACGTTCCCTCCGTCCGCCACGTTCCCTCCGTCCGCCCGTTCCCCTCCCGTCCGCCCGAGTTCCCTATCGCGTTCCCCACCCGTCTGCTTCTCGTTCCCTCCGTCCGCCCCCACGTTCCCTCCGTCCGCCCCCTAGTTCCCGCCCGTCCGCCCCTAGTTCCCACGTTCCCCATACGTCGTTTTCGTACCCTAAACCCTAATTCCGACCGGGATCCCATAATGATTGGGCTCCTCGTTGCCTATATAAAGCCGTGAGGCTTTAGTTCCTACCACTTTCCTCTCCTCCCACCACATAGGGACCCGAGACCTTGTTGCGTCCCAAAGGACAGCATCACCGCGCGGGTCTCAAGGGGTTTGGGAGGGCAGGGCAAATTGTGGGGGAACCCTCGCAATTTTTTTTTCAGATTCACTCGCTCCCGTGATTTTTATCACGAGAGATTTTCACACTCACTTATTCACGTGATTTTTATCACGACTCATTTTCAGATTCACTCACTCACGTGATTTTTATCACGATGGAGGGGGAGGGCATTGCTCCTTACGAGAACGAGGATTTGAGGGTGCACCGTGCTTGGCTCGTAGGCAATGCATCGGCGAATACTGCCGAGGGTACGGGAAGCGATCCTGGAAGTGGAAGTACTGCAGCACGTCCACCACGTCCAGATCCCTTTCAGTTTGACGAAGAGTTCTTGGCTGTTGGTCATTCGGGAGGCAACCAAACACGGGGAAGCCGTGGAACACGTGGGAGTCGGGGAAACAGTGGACATAGAGGGAGAACTGGAAGGGGACCAAGCTCAGGCAGTTCCACAGAAATACATGCACCGGCTCGTTCGGAGAACGTGCCACCACAATCTCCGACACGGCGGACATCAAGACCGGAGAGCCCTGCACGTGATGTACCTCAGGGTTCGGAGCAGACTGAAAGACGGGGATTAAAACGCCCAGCAGTTTCGGAAGGGACGGAGGACGGGTCCGCGGCATCGGGTTCGCAATCAAAGAAAAGGAAACATAGAGGCAAACGCGACCTGCGGACCGATGAGGCTCGAAATCATTGCAGGATCGTGTTGTTGGATTGGTTTAGAAGTAACAGCATGGTTTATTTGGAGAAAAAATACCTCAATGATGGTACAAAGGGTTTAGAGTTGGCGAGGAACGAGTTGATGCTTATTCTCACGGAAGCCACGTCTGGACCGGAGTTTGAGGAAACTAGGGGCATGAGCGATTGGAACACATGGATTGAAAAACAAGCTGTGGAAGCAATCTACAATCCAACGATGTCATATGAGGCTATGCATCCTGGAGAGGGAAGTAGTGGTGGGAGGAGGTCCGAGCTGTACATTAAGCTAGAAAATTGGAAAAGAGGCGTAATAGCAGCAAAAGGCACATCCGCCCGCAACCTTCCCATTTTTATTGACAGGCAGCTGGCAGACAACATTGCCACTCAGGGCCGGCAGGGTGTCATATGGTTGCCTAGTGTGAGCCCTAAATCTTGCTCACATGAGTTGTTAACCCAAGAATTATGTTATTTACCATGGAAAATGAATTAAAAGCTGAGAACCACTTAAAAGGCCAAAGAAACTTAAGATTAACTTGAGGTAAGCTTAGTGGAGTTAAGTAGAGATTGAGGGGGCTAAGAGGTTGGAAAGGTGAGTAGGAAGAGAAAATGGGAGGGAAGAGGAAGTCAAGTGAGGTTAGCTCGTTTTTTTCTCGGGCCGCCCGGAAAGATGTCGGGCAACGCGAAAAAGAAGAAGAAGAGCAATTCGGAGGGGTCCCCGGAGCCTTGCCGAGAAGGCTCATTATGAGAAAAAAGGGGGACAGACCACAAGAGTACGCGGAAGCCCTGTTGCAGTGGAGAAGGAAGAGCTCCGAGGGCCACAGTAGTGAGGATTTTAGAATGAAGGGTAGTTGTTTCGATGTCTCGGTGAGAGAGAGCAGAAAGCACACGCGGTAGATGTAGGAAAGAAGAGGTAGAGGAGAGTCCTAGAGATACACTTGAAGTCTTGTCGCAGTGGGTGCGACGAATCAGCAGTGACATTGCAGATTAGGAGTAAGAGATGGATGGAGGCACCGTTCTAGCTTGGAATGGAGTTACTAGCACTCTTGGAAGCAAAAGGTAGGAAGTGCGGGCACATTGGGTGATGGCAGAATGATGGAAGGATGAAAAGAGGAGGCGGAGATGTCCTCTTGGCACAGGTAGATCCTAGGAGATGAAGACAAAAGGGATCTAGATCCCTTGCACTTCACAGAGTTGGGTGGAGAGCTCAAGACAAGGGTGAGGCAGAGCCCTGCCTTGCAAAGATGCAGCGCAAGGGCATCGATCCAGTTAAGAAAGGAGTGAGGAGTTCCTGCGTTTTGCCACGGCGGGAAGTACCAGGGCTGCCTAGATATTTTCTGGAGTAACGAAGTGGAGCAGCGTAGGATGGGAGTGATCGAGGGGGGTCGTGCCAAGAAGAATAGTGAGATGCCTAGAGATTTGTCTCCTAGGGATGCGGGGAGCAGCACTTTGAAGGCATCAAGATGAAGCGGTGAAGTCCTTATCAAGCGATCATGACATCTACCACGCAATTCTCTCCTCAATTGGTAGCCACATGCAGGGGGGTTCACGATAATCTCTCTTCGATTACAGGGAAGTACTCAGTTTTCCTTTTCCTTCCTTACAGATTTGCAGGTGTGTTGGCATTTTGTTTTCTTTTTATTTTGCGCATCAGATGACCAAATGGGCACATGCGCCAAGGAGAGTCTTGTGCCGTGAGAGGAGCCACCGAAACTTTGAGTCATGGAATGACAACTATGCACTCAAAAAGAGAGACAACCAAACAAAAAAAAAAAACTGAACTAAAGCATGATAGATTCTAGACAGGGAACGAGTCAGGCCTTAAAAATGTGGCTAGGATAGCAAGGGAACTCGGAATGAGAGACTGTTGATTGGATCAGGGCTGTGGTAAGCTAGAGGTGAGTGATGTCCGTGTGGAAGTAGGAGTGAATGGAGCATGCTGATGTAGTTGTGGACTCCTCACATGAATTGGAAACCGTCAAGGGAATGGATATAAGGGGGTACTGAAGAGCGGGGTGTAGTTGACGCCGGGGAGGACTGCTGTCCACATGTCACCGTGCAAAAACAAACTGCCGAGTGAATAGAACGAGGGTAGCTCTGTGAGATCGCAACATATCACTCATGGCAGGAGCAAGGTGAGTAAGGGCTTGGGGAATGGAATTGGTGTCCGTGCCTCTTTGTGTGCTGGCGAAGGAGAGCAGTGGTAAACGAAGTACATTAGTGTGAAGGATTGCCGAACTTCTCCGGGCACCGGGGGGTTTTAAATCACTTCGAGTCGATCTAGTCGAATGTCTCAATGTATTGACCACAAGACAGGTAATGGTAATTGACGTCAACACTGGTGAGTTGCCGTCTTGTGTTTTGTGTCCAATGCCCTGCCTTCTTGGTCGCCAGGACTACGTAACTAGTCACTGCGATCACCTGTACCGAAGACATTCCTCTCCTGCTTAAGAGGGCAGCTTGTGAGCACACTGCACAAGGGATAAGGTAGAGTGCTATGATTAGGGAGAACCTGCCGTTAGTTACAGATGAACGGGTTGAGTCTTAGAATTAACCGATTGGAATTCAAGAGTGCAGGAAAATCACTGATCACTTAGTGGAACTCATAGAATGTCCCCCAATCTAAGGAGTGAAAATCGAGGGACATTCGCCTATAACCGGCTGGGCTTGCAAACACTTGGATCTCAATTGATTTTTGTTCACCGATCTTCCTGATCATTGGGAGGTTGATTGCTAGGAGGGTCGAAGCGGCAGGTGATGGGATACATGCAGACTTACACTTCCTGAAGGTTTTCGGTGGTGTGATGAATTGCTGGTGGCTACTTTCCTTGAGATGGTGACTGTGCTATAGAAGGGGAAGTGTTGGATTGTTCGGGTGCTGATGCAGGTGCATTGGCTATTACAAGCACAAGGGCACGGAGTGCAGGCAGTGGAGCAGCGACACGGAGCCGCGGCAAGTGAGGAGCAGCGGGTTGGACTGGGCACCGCACCCGGTGCCTCGGCTGTCAGCTGCAGTTAAACTCATCACCTGGGGTGTGCTGGTTGCGACAGGTGGAGATGAGGTGTTGGAGCGGAATTATCCAGGCTGCAATGCACTACGCAGGGTTTGTCCATCACGAGGGAAGGGTCTGAAGTGGAAGTAGCACTGTCAAGGGTAGGTTCAAAGTGTCTTAGGAAGAGCAGTGAGCCGACTTGGTCCAGGGGCTAATTAAGGTGGAGATAGGCTGCAATGGCTAGATCAATGTAGGAATGGTGAGGTAAGAAGTGGGCAGGCAGTGAGGTGATTATGCTTGAGTACTTGTGACCTTGTACGTAAGTTAAGCAAGTTGTATGTGCACTAGTATTTGTAAGTGCTTGTGTGACATTAATAAAAGAAGGTGTTATACACACCACTTCAAGTTTAAGTGTACGGGGTGGTGAGTGGCATGATGTGTGAGTAGGAAACTCCTCACCCGGACTAGGACGCATTTAAGGGTGGGGAGGATTTCTCCTCACACCTAGGAATGTGGAGATCAAACCCTTGGATAGGGAAATCTTCCAAGGGACCTTCGGAGTGGTACGGAGAGTCACAATTCATGGAGCATCATTCATCCCTAACTGGATAGAGTGGGCTGGGAAGACCATGAAGGCCACGAATAGTCTGGAGAACCGAAAGGAGCGTTCGGTTGAAGCATTGGCATGCCCAGTAGATCATCCTGGGATAATCAAGCTACAATACCTCCACCCGAAAACATACGAATCCTATTCGATGTGGTGGAATGGAGGCTCCTTGAAGAACATGAGGGTCTATGACCACCAAATTCCGGAAACCCACGAGCGCACAATCCTTCAAATGTCTGGGGCAGACTTTGAAGCACGGAAACGGTTGGTTGTATATCGAAGGTATCGAGCTTATTTGGCATGGGCTCTAATGTGCATTGTGGATGTAGTGCACAAGCATGACGTGTTGCATAATGACCTTAATCCCAACAATGTCATGCTGCATTTCCCACAAGACCGTGAGAACACGGTTTTCATTGGTGTGTGTGATTGGGGGATGGCATCATGGGGAGATGAAGACGCACCCTCCAACTATGGAAAAGAATCAGTGGATGAGATGAACAAACACCGCATAAAATACAACTGTGCTGGTCCAGAATTATTCCATGTACGAGGGCAGCGTGGAACATCTACCTCTCCGGTGAGGATGGCTCGGAAACATAGGCACACGTTTCTCTCGGAGTCCTTCTCAGTGGGTGCTTTGGCAAAGAAGATTTATGCCAGGGATTCGACTTCCTCGTTGTTTCAGCTAAATAGTGATCCAAATGGCTTGAAGATGCGGTTTGAGATAGCATTGGATGCATTGACGAAGCCCAATCCAGCGGAAAGGTCAACCATCACACACGTAGTGAACATGTTGAAGTCGCCTCCATACAACATGGTTAACCCGACAATGTGCTTCCGTGACACTGCAAAATAGTTTTTTTTTGTTTTCTTTGCAGCAATTTTGGATCATACCAATTTTGTAACCGTTGGAGATGTAAATAAAGCCATCATTTTTTCATACACAACTTGTATATTGTATGAGGTTTATGGATCTTAGTGCAATGTTCATACTCCATGAGGATTTTTGCTTCATAATCGAGAAGAAGTCTATGGGAGACTAACCAAGGTTCTCGCCTCTCGTGAGGCCACATCATTCTTTCACATCGTTGTTATCACATCCATGTGCTAAGTTCAAATTAACTATAGTTGTTCGTGATATGTCTTGTCAAAATGCAATTACCTATATTTATTCTAATTTTGGTATGCCACAAAATGCAGTCAACTATAGTTATATCTAGTTAACTAAAGTTGAGCACAATGTTGCAATAGTTATATCGGTTGTACACGTGATCCTAAACATCTCTAAATGTTCTTTCTTGTACTCCACACATATTGCACACATACTTCACAATTGCTTATATTTATATTTATATAATTCACAATCACTTTTTTTTGGAAGTTTGGACATAGTCTCGGTTTTTTGGCTCTCAAAAATTCATATGAAGTCCAAAAAATGAGTTCTTGGTATCCATGGATAGGTAATGAAGTCCTCTACAAGAATATGCAATAAAAGTCCTCTACATAATAGTCCCCCATCTACATAATAAAGTACACTAAAATAACAATAATCAACTAAGGGTGAACGTAAAGTGGTTAAAAAAATTTCTCTTGGAACTGAGAAGTGGATGCATAGTTTCATATTGCTTTGTGCTTGTTTATCTCAACAGAAACTGTTCGGTTGGTGAATTAAAAATAAATAAATAAATCATAGAAGTGGTACAACATATTATACAAGTCATAACTTTATTATTGCGACAACGTTACAAATACCCTTTATTAATCATATACATGAACAAACCATGCAAACTATAATATTCCACTTCATTCCGTCATCCCAACCTCGTAGATGCTCCTGGCTTCCGGCGAGGCTCCATTTTTGGAAGAGGATTCGGCTGAAGTAAATCAAAATAGCTAATCGTTCGGTCTTTCATCCGTTCCTTCAATGGTAGCCGATGAGGCGACAATCCTCTCCTCTTCTTACGAATAGACATAGTCTTTGAAGATTCCCCCGCTACCTTGACTATTTCAATGTCGATTGAAGTCTCCTCCACATCCACATCCACATCCACATCCACATCCCCGGGCTTCTCCAAAATATCCGCACACAAATCAATTAGATCATTTAGATCTCCACCCACGCATTGTGTGTGGTCCTTCTCCACCGCATCGATCTCAAAGTTGTCTGCATATCGTCGTTGTTCCTCCGCCGCCCTCATCCTCCAAGCTTGTGTAGATTGTGAGAAGGGAGTCATGACATACTCATCACGAAATCGATCCCTAGCACTTCTCTCATCTCTCTCACGCTCGGGTGTTGCATTGAATGGAATATGGGGATCGTCTAAATTGTGTATCTCCTCATCGCATTCTACACCCTCAAACATGACTCTCCCCTTTCCCATCCTATCCATGATACTCTACCTTCGTTATATGTATGAGTCTCAATGATCTACTTATATATTGACCTCTAAGGACTTGATGACCATGACCAATAATTGATGTAATCCAATATGTAGAGGATCCAATTCTCGTTAGTAAGATAAAGTCAACGCAATCGGAATAAAAATAAAGTTGGTTAGGTTAAAAATGTACACTTTTGAAAAAATCTTCCGACATCCGCATTGGAAACCTCTTTGATACCTCTTTGAACTTTCCATATTTGATTAGTTATCCACTCATTCAACAAATCACCAATTTGTGCTTCAATCATAGTGGTTCATATGGTTTCATAACCGATGTCACCCATCCGAATGCACTTTCCTTCAATAAATCATTAATTTGTGCTTCAACCTTAGTGGTTCATATGGTTTCATAACCGATGTCACCCATCCGAATGCACTTTCCTTCAATAAATCATTAATTTGTGCTTCAACCTTAGTGGTTCATATGGTTTCATAACTGATGTCACCCATCCGAATGCACTTTCCTTCAATAAATCATTAATTTGTGCTTCAACCTTAGTGGTTCATATGGTTTCATAACCGATGTCACCCATCCGAATGCACTTTCCTTCAATAAATCATTAATTTGTGCTTCAACCTTAGTGGTTCATATGGTTTCATAACCGATGTCACCCATCCGAATGCACTTTCCTTCAATAAATCATTAATTTGTGCTTCAACCTTAGTGGTTCATATGGTTTCATAACCGATGTCACCCATCCGAATGCACTTTCCTTCAATAAATCATTAATTTGTGCTTCAACCTTAGTGGTTCATAAACCCTAAACCCTAAACCCCTAAACCCTAAACCCTACGTCATTCCAAATTACTACCACATATGTGCCATTGATTTGTTCTCACACTCATGTAGAAGTGTTTCCATACATGGTTTGAGGGTTTAGGTTCCTAGCTTTCCAACGAACCCATCTGCTTTTTTTTTCGATGCCTACATTTTTTTCATTATAATAATCAATCATTGACAAGATCTTGGCCGTTAGATTGGAGGGGTTATTTTGAGCAAGTAATAAACTGGCATGCTCCTTTGAGTTTGGACTTTTGGGCTTGGCCTTTGGAGGCTTCACACTATGCCCAACTAAGGCTACCCTTACTATATTTTATTGGCTATTTAGGGTTCATTTCTTTGGACTCTCAACAAAGTTGGGCCGCTCAATCGCACTTTGATCCACTCCCGAGGGTTAACATTTATAGATGGTGACTATAGTGTCCGTTTTTTGGCTCTAAAAAATTCATATGAAGTCCAATTCATATGTGGTCGCAATTCTACGCTGTTCCCCTGCCGCCCCGTTCCCTCCCGTCCACTCCGCGTTCCCCACCCGTCCGCTAATCGTTCCATCTTTCATCCGTTCCCCCCCCGTCCGGTCCACGTTCCCCACCCGTCCGCCCCGTTCCCCTCCCGTCCGCGCCACGTTCCCTCCGTCCGCTCCTCGTTCCCCACCGTCCGCTCCTCGTTCCCATCCGTCCGCTCAGCGTTCCCCACCCGTCCGCCCCGCGTTCCCTCCGTCCGCTCCTCGTTCCCCACCGTCCGCTCCTCGTTCCCCACCCGTCCGACCCGCGTTCCCTCCCGTCCGCGAACATGGAGCGGACGGGAGGGGAACAGGGGGCGGACGGGGGGAACTGACGGCAGGGGAACGCGGAGCGGACGTAGGGAACGCAGAGCGGACGGCAGGGGAACGCGGAGCGGACGGCAGGGGAACGCGGAGCGGACGGAAGGGGAACGCGGAGCGGACGACAGGGGAACGCGGAGCGGACGGCAGGGGAACGGTGGCGCGGACGGGAGGGAACGCGGGGCGGACGGGTGGGGAACAAGGAGCGGATGGGTGGGAACGAGGAGCGGACGGGATGGGAACGAGGAGCGGACGGGTGGAAACGAGGAGCGGACGGGTGGGAACGAGGAGCGGACGGGATGGGAACGCTGAAGCGTATGGAGAGGAGCGTACGGAGGGGAGCGTACGGAGGGGAGCGTGGGAGCGGACGGGGGGGAACGCTGGGGGCGGACGGGAGGGAACGGGTGCGGACGGGGGGGACTCTGGGGCGGACAGGCGGGAACGGGTGCGGACGGGTGCGAACGGGTGCGAACGGGTGCGAACGGGTGGGGACGCGGGAGCGGATGGAGGGGCGGACGGGGGTATATAAGTGGAGGGGACCACTTACATACCTTACTCCACTCCTTCTGGGCGCCCAGACAACCCTCCTCTAACACAGAGTGCGGGGTAGCGGGGCTCTCGGAGGAGTTAAGGATCCTTTTTTTGGGATCCTTTTACACTACTTTTGGCAGGTTGTGGCCGGTTTTGGCAGATCCACGTGGCCGTTATTTGGCATATTCCTTGTGACGCGCCCAGTCAACTGGCCTCTGCGTGAGCGCCGGTAGCGGGGTGCTCGAAGGGTGTGCCGAATAGTTGAACTTTAATTTTTAGGGACATTTTTGAACTAATTCCACAGCAACACTATTTTGAAGTGTATGCTTGGATATTTTGTAGCACTATTATGAAGTGCAATTAGTATTTTAAAAAGTAGAGTTCTAGATTAGAATTAGAAACTCCAATTTGGGTGGAATTAGAATTAGAAACTCCAATTTTCAGACATGGCAAGTGGAGGAACTGGAGACATGGCAAGTGCAAGTGGAGGATCTAGTTCTGGGTGTTCCAGAGGACATGGACGCAAGGCCGCTGATTTGGAGTGGAATGTTTACGATGATCCCTCCCAAAAAGCCAGGGTAGGTTGGGAGAATGTACCACAACCGTGGTCAGCGAAGACTGCAATGCAGTACGTGGGCTTCCCTCACTTTGATCGGTTGTGGCCAAGACATTGTCACGAGCGACATTGCAAGGCCGTCAATGCGAGCTATACAAAATGAAGACGTGGAGGCAAAATGGAGATTCCTAACGATACTTAGAAGTATCTCCAATTTGGATAGATAGCCCAAGAGTGCAATTCCAAAGTCGGTGGCGTGTATGATGTATGCGGAGCACGTGTTGCGAGTTAGGGTGGATTGGTCAAGTTTGGGTGCTCTGCATGATCAAAAATTTGGGGGTATTGGAATTGCATTCACTAAATGCACAGTTCCGGATATTCCATACACTCCCGTTCCGGAGTGGTTCAGGAAGAATCCTAAACTAGTGGATGAGCCTGGGGCACCAATTCCAGAAGGTCGGGAACCAAAAAAACCACGTACTCGCAAACGACCAGCCAATGACGTGGAGATGGCCATCGAGGAGGCGTTTGAGCATATGGATGAGGAGGGCATGGAGGTAAATGTCGATGTGGTTAACGAGCTGGTTAACCAGGTGGTTAACGAGGCCCTAAACGAGGTAAACCCTGGTCAACTTGGTGCGGACATGATGGAGAGCAGAATGGAGGCATTGCGCCAGCAACATGCCGAGGAAATTCGTGAGTATAAAGCAAGGATTCTCGAGCTGGAAAATCGACTTGCAACACTTACGATGGGGGAGGCTGGCAGTTCAAGTAGTACACCAATTAACATCCAGTCTTTGGAAGCAGAGAGGGATACAGCTTTACAGGAGGCCATGATTGCAAAGTCACAAGCAGCGGACGTATGTACGAGGAATGAAGTAATGCAAGGAAAGATGGAGGCTTTGCAAAAGGAGGTGGTGGACATGCAACAACAACTTCAAGTGGTCAATGAAGTGGTTGTCGATCACGAATCCAAGATTGGCACACTGGAGGAGCAGAATGCAAGGTTGAGGAAATTTCTATCGGATGCGATCGTGGAGCGAACCAATATGAGGACAGGGACATTGCTTTCTATGGCCAAGGCTCGTCAATATGAAGCTGAATTTGAGAGCATCCAGCGAGAATGGAACCGCAATCATAGATTGCGGAACTTGATGCTCACGTCATGGCCAGATCAAGAACATATGTACCCTAGTAGGTGGGATGATGAGGATGACTTGAAATTGCCTAACGGGAGCTTGGATTGGCGGCAACTGATCGACTCCGATCACCATTGGGATGTGACCCAAGTGCATGAATATCCATACAGCATGAGGGGTGAGTTGTTATGGCCGGGTCCACATCCAATGGTCTTCGACGGATCCGTGTGTGGGATTTGCGGCAGTCCATTTGGCCCAGAGGGATGCTTTCAAGTTGGATCGTGTGGGGGCCAATTCCATCCACAATGTCTGATAGTGACAATGATCAGGAGACGGCAATGTCCCCATTGCAGATCACCCTTCCACCCTCATTTGTACCTCCAATTTGGCCTTCGGGATTACATGCCTAAGGACTGGGTGGTAAGGCCAACGGACTATCCCTTCAACCTTTGCGAGTTTGATGGGACTTCTGTTGAATGGAATTGGTTATTCAATCGTGCAACGGTTGAACTTTGGAACGATAACAAAGATGGCGAATGGACACAAAATCCACGTCAAATTTTGTATGTTGCAGACGAGTTGTTTCCCAACAAACCCCCAAACCATGGCATGAAAAGATTTTTGTACCAAACTTTTGGTTGGCATTGGGATGCGACAACCATGCAATTACGGAGAGGCATTCAACCTCTTTTTTACAATGCAAGTGGTGAACTATCAATATCGGAGCATGAGTTGGAAGAAGATGCACATGAGATGCCCATGGAACGGGATTCCCATTTTGAAGCGCACTTAGAGCAGTCGTACCACAAACACAGAACGCAGTTGGAGGCAGTTGAAGCACTCTTGAATAGAATTACGGATGATGCAGTATTGAGATGGCTAAATGGGGGGCCTAGACCACGTAATGTCACTCCACTGTCTCTTGGAAGTCGTCCATATCTCACCCGTGAAACCACGCGAATGATGGAAGCCGGGGAATCATCACGAGCACGACGAGGATCTACTTCAGCTGCAATAGACCTCGATTCAGATTCGGATTAGGCATTTTTGTAGCATGTTTAGAAAGTTGTATAGGAACGGAGGAAGACTTTGTACACATTGAACATATTTCATGTTCAAAGAATATGTAATATAAAGAGGAGTTATCGACAAATTGTCATTTCTAAGATCGTGTAAAAGATAGCATATGGATGTCACATGTTTTAATGTTATTCGAAACTTTTAAAAACTCACTTGAATATTTGTAATTCATATGATAGTCTAACCAAAAGTACTATTGACTACATAGTCAATATTGAATACCACATAAAGATATAATTATATAAATATGCAATAAATAATTTTAAAAAACATGCAATAAATAATTTTATTACTATAATAAAATGATACAACTTCGAACGTAACGTTCGCTTTGTGGTCTAAATGTCTTACCGAAGGCCCTAAGGTTGTAACTTGTATCAATTTTGACGGAAGTAATAAATTATGGGAGTACGTGGGAGCACCGAAAGAACACATTTGTGCAAAACCATTACGTTCGAATCCGTACTGTAGGATCATTTGCTTCGACACATCTTGGGTCCTCTTCAGACTCGTCTGTGTTGAAATCATCATCCGTTTGGGGAGTCGCGCTTCGAAGATGCAACTCTCGGTCACGTTGTGAGAAAATTATCCTCTTGGTCGGCCGGGAGCCATCTGCATCATGTATGCCATTTTCATCTAGATGTGGTCTACCCTCATCTTCATTGTAGTCTTCAGCAGTAAACGGAAGCGATCGTCCCTGATACCTCTTCCTAGTACGTTTGACACCTCTCGTAGTTCTCTGGCGCCCTCCACCCGTACCACGACTTGAGTGCACTTCATCTCTACTTCCATCTATAAAAGCATCCCCCGTTGTATTTCCGCCTCCAACTCCAAGACCACCTCTTCCATTGGATTGACTGTGTGGAAGTGAAACAGACACGGGTGGAATTGCAATTGGTATGTTCTCAACAACATGTCGTCGTACAGAAGGACGACGTGGCGCCTCTATAGTAACATTTCTTGAAACATTGTGCATAGCAACCAAAGTAGCACCCACCGCAGTTGCACGTGAAACACCCAATCTAGAAGTATTGGCAATACTTCGAGTGAGAGGACGATGTTGACCTTGTGCATGCAATTGCACCGTAGAGGTGGATGCAATCCTTTGAAGAGCACGGAATCGAGTTGTAGGCATTTCAAGAACATTGGGCGTTGGATCTTCTATACGATGGTTGGATATGAGGGAGGCATCCATGAATTCAGAATGTACTCGGGTTGGAAGTGGATCATGTTGAACGTGCGTTGGCTCATTTACGGGTAGTACATTGTCGCCTTCACCAAATGAAAGAGAATCGCTCCGATGTTGCAAGGAATCTACTTCAATTCCCACATTCTCACTTGCCCCCATAGCAACATTATGGTCAGATGGAAACCCTTCTCCAGTGTGGAGAGTTTCAACATGCGGTCTTCCAATAGACCCCTCATGATCGTCATGCATTCCGTCGTTATGTTGGGGGACATCCGGTTCATCAAACTCAAACACCCCAAGGTTTCCATCACTACCATTGCCATCCTCATCTTCTGAACCATGATTCTCGGAATCGAGGTCATCCAAATCAAAGTCGATGTCATCAACATTGTTGTCTTCATCATTTCCAGCCCTATCAGTTGGATCCACGTCATCTTCGTTGTCATCTTCTTCGTCAAGGTCATCGTCAGAATGGACCTCATTCAATTCGTACCATTGAGCAGGTCTTGGGCCCCTCCGATGTCGAATGAGCCTACTATTGGTATATATGTAGACGAGGTCCTCAGCACGACTATGCTTCAAGCGATTGCGACTCTTGTTGTGAACGTATGAGTACATGCTCCAATTGCGTTCACATGCGGATGCGGAACATACTTGTGCAAGGATACGTCTTGCTATTGTTTGGAGGGCTTTAGCTCCACCTCCCATTGCATCCCACCATTCATGGAGAGGTGCGGCATGCACGCTCGGGTCAGTAGAATCAGCAAAAGGCCCTCGATTTTCAAGAAAATCTTGGTACTGGTGGAGGATTTGGACATAAGTGTCCTCATCTTGAGCAAGCCTGCGAAGAACTCGATTTAGGATTGTCCTCGAATTGTCATCCTCATGGAGTGGGGCCCAACCACGTAGAAGCGGATTTAACATCGCTCCAGCCCAGTGTAGATCATTCAACATCAACCTCCATCTATTTTGAAACGTTACCATAGCATTTGCAGCAAGCTCAGGGCTTAAGCGAAATGGAGGTTTATTGAATCCACGAATATGGGTTTGTAAATCATGCATGACCCTCCAAGCCATTCCCATTGCAGGCGCCTTGCCGTCAAATACACGAAGAGCTTTAACAACCGGGATCACCATATACAAGAAATTTTCGCACGTGTTCCAGAATCCATCAGAACGTATAAAGCTTCGCACAACAGAGCCCTTCATGTAAGAGGTGCCAGATCTCCTCCTCATATCACGCATTAGAGTGATCCAATCCTCATCAACCACCATTCTTTCCAAAGCATTGCGTACTTGGAGAAGACGTTCAATCATGATGAAGTTCGTAGCAAAACGGGTCTCTACAGGTAGGCGGAGTGAGAGATTTGGTGACAACCTCCGGAATATAGCTTGAGAAGCATGATGGTTTTTAACAAATACACAAATATGGCGGGATTTTTTTACCAATTTTTTCACCCATTCCTCCTTCCCCCAATCTTCTAAGAGGAGATCTAGGCAATGTGCAGCACATCCTTGAAAATATAGATCGGGATTTGCTCGAATCAAGTCGCGAGCAGCGGAGGCCATAACTGGGGCATTGTCGGTGCAAACTTGGACCACATTATGTCGACCAACCTTTTCCACAAATGGTTGAATTTGAGCAGCAACGTAGACATGATCCTTGTGATTTCCCGTGGTGTCAATGGTACCCAAGAAAACGTCTCCCTTTGTGCCACATTGAAGAACGTTTAGGAGAGGTCGGTTTTGCACGTTGTCCCATCCATCACAACATATTGTAACACCGTATTTTTCAACGGAATTCCCCAGCTTCTCCTTCACTTGCCTATCTAGGTCAACCTTTATATCAGTTAACAACTTCGTACGGATGGCATTGTACGATGGTGGTGTGTAGGCTGGCATTCGATGACGGGCAGTTTCACGCACAGCATGAACAAATGCAGGATGTCTCACAATGTTGAAAGGAATGTTAGCTTCATAAAAAGCCGTTGCCCATGCTCTATCGAGGAGTTGTTTTGTTGACACATTGAACCCCTCCGTTATGTTGAGTTGACGTAGTTCACGAGGAGGAGTGCCATATATCACAACATCAGAATGTTGAGTGGTTTGGGACATAAGCAAAGGCTCTGTTTCACTAATTACGGAGCCCGCTATAATAGGCTCCAAAGGTACAATATCTGCCACCAGAGAGTCCTCATTTACAATGCCTACATGTAAGGGCACAATGCCTCCGCAATGTTCAAACAAGGCCCTAATATGCGGGGGTACCATCCTACATGTGGAAACATCAGAAGCACCCCCTACATGAGGTCTATAACCAAGGTGGGCCAACATTCTATCTCCTCGGTAAGATATGACGAACGGGCAAAACCTACATTTAACCTGCCTTTGTGATTTACCGGGAACCCTCCCCTTATCCTCGTACCAATGATCCCATGCATCGTTTCGGCGTGGCATGACTTCAACAAAACCTGCAAATACAAACAAGTTAGAGCAAGTCACTTTGATCGCATACTAGGTCCTGTTCAAGAGTGCCACGAGGGCAACCCTAATTCACAGACACTAGATTGGACAAAGTATACTCTGCATTCGGGTCTCACGCATTCAATCCTCACTCCTCAAAGGAGAATCAAAAGACTTGAGACACACTATGTCAGTGGAGGCAAAAATGGCACCTTGCACCCTCAATTTATAGTGTTCGAATCGGACGGGGGAGCGGACGGAAGGGGTGGGAGCGGACGGGGGAGCGGACGGAGGAGGGGGGAGCGGACGGGGGGGCGGACGGGGGAGCGGACGGGGGGGGGGGGGGCGGACGGGGGAGCGGACGGAGGGGGGGGCGGACGGGGGAGCGGACGGGGGGGGGGGAGCGAACGGGGGAGCGGACGGGGGAGCGGACGGTGGAGCGGACGGAGGTGGGGGGAGCGGACGGGGGAGCGGACGGGGGGGCGGACGGGGGGGGGGGCGGACGGGGGAACGGACGGGTTGGGAGCGGGGCGGGGGACGTGGGCAGACGGAGGTTGGGAACGGGAGCGGACGGGGTGGAACGGGGATTGGGAACGAGGGTGGACGGGTGGGAACGGGGATTGGGAACGGGGATTGGGAACGGGGGCGGACGGGGGGGCGGACGGGCGCTAGTAGAATTTTCCCCACTTTCCTTTTACTTTGCTGACATGTCGTCACACGTGGACAATGTAAATCCTACGTGTCCGAAATTGGGTAATGTAATTACACAAAAAAATCGGTAAAATTCAAGTCCGGCAGGATAAAGACAGCATCCGGCATAATCCGGCATAATGTCGTGACGGATACGTGTCGTGACGGCACGACATTATGCCGGGATAAGCCTCCGTCACGACACAATAGACAACCCTGGGTTTTCTTATAGTGGTAGTTGCCTTACCTCTGGTAATTGTTTGTTGTGTGAAAGAGAAGTTGGCAATGGACTACTTATGTTGGCAAAAGAGTCGTTTACAAGTAGCTAACGCATGGATGGGGGTATCTTCAGAGAAATCTTGTGGGACAGTAGTACCAGATGTATACACTGAATGAAGGGAATGATATTCTCTTAGTTGAGTTTTCATACTACAACATTGAGTCCTGGTAGAAGAATGGATTGTACACTAACTATGAGAGTGGTAGTATAAAAAAGAAACAGTCAGGAGTGCTAAAAAGGGAGTTCGGTAGGATGTATAATCCATCCTAGTAATAGGGCAAGTAATACTCTAACAGTAATACGGTTATAAAAACCGGTTAAACCCATTTGTGAAGTGGGGTAAAGGGGAAAACTCGTGGTAGGATGTTAGAACTCATGTAACCACGTTATTGCAGGTAGTACGGCTAAACCGGTAGATTTCAGGAAACCCGGTTAGGAACCCGGTAGTGAAACCGGTAGACCCCCAAGGAACTTGGTTACGAATCCGGCAGAAAAACCGGTAGATCCCTAGGAAACCCGGTTGAGAACCAGGTAGGAAACTTGGTAGATCTTCCGAGAATTCGGTAGGAGAACCCGGTAGGGGTACTGGTCGACTCGACTGGCATAAGGGGCATACCAACCGTAAGACCAGTAGAAGCGTGGGATACCCCAAGGAGAGGCAGGGAGACTAAGAAGGATGGATAGAGTGAGACTTCCAACAAAAGCGGTAGCGGGCAGGACCTTAGGATGCCGGTAAGGAAAACTGGACTAAGTCTGTTCGCGTACCGGTAAGGTACTACCGGAAGTAGGGTGGTACCGATGGAACGTAGAGGGGAAATCCCTTTAACATAAACCCATGCTACGGATACCACGAGGGTATCGAGCTGAGGAGTCTGGGTGTTAGACCCATGTAACAGATACCACAAGGGTATCGAGCCAAGGAGTGTTGGAGTTAGACCATGTAACGGATACCACTAGGGTATCAAGCCAAAGAAAGGTCGGGCATCAGACCCGCAAATAATGGTTACCACCACATCAATGGGGATATGTGATTAAACTCAAGGAACTATGGACTTGTTATCAATTTGATGAGCCAATTGGGGTTAATGGCCATTAAATTAGCAAGCCACTTAAAGTTAGTAAGTTGTTTTCACAAATAGTGGACCACATATGCTATTAGTAAACCAATTTAGATTAGTAAATTATGGCCACAAATAGTAAAGCACACAAGGCTTTGTAACCATTTAGTGAGCTTTTGGAATTAGTAAGCCACATAGCAAGCCACTTAGGATTAGTGGATTTTATGTTGACCAACTACCATTTAGGCCATATAGCTAATGTAAAACGGAGGTGGAGGTAAATAAGGGCCAATAAATGACTTCTTGGTTAACCTTAAGGATTTCCCATACCGAGACAACACATTGGTAGATTTGGATGTTCAATCTACCACATTTTAGAAGATGGGAAATATATGTATTTTCTTTGAGGATGCCCAAAGAGCTATCTTCGTTTTCTTAGGAAAATAAGAGATATAGTAATATAGGAAGGGGGCACATGTTAGGCACCTTCTCCCACTACATATAGAGTTAGGACACCTTATTCACGATGATAGGCTATATGAAAGCTAGGTCCTTTGTATCTTTACCATTTTGGAATACAAAAGCTTCAAGCTCAACTCTTCATCTTAGTTATTCAAGGTAGAGACAAAGTAATTGACAACATAGACATGATCAAATTGATTATGTTGAGTGAGTTGACGAGTGTCATGCATAGAAACTCACATGAGGTGAGATAGATATATGTGTTGGAAATTGAATGTGATTGAATTATATAGGATTTCCAAGAAGTGAGAAAATTATAGGAATTTAGAGGCAATTGTATAAGAAGTGACTTATGGAGTCATACATGTGATGAAGGAATTGTAGTAATGAAAGGCAATTGTATAAGTGTTGAAATATCATAAAAACTCACATGAGGTGAGATAGTCATATTTATTGGAAGTTGAGTGAGATTGAGGATTATTTAGGACTTACAAGAATTGAGAAAAATTTGTAAGGTAATAAAATGCAAATGTGTAATGGGAGATCATTAAAGCTCACATGAGGTGAGAATAGTTGCATTACAAAGTTGGTTAGTGGAGTTGGATGCTTTAGAGTCATCTAGGAAATTAATGAAGGAAGTACGAAATTAAGAACGTCGGAATAAGAATGTATGAAGTTGTATGCAAGGATGTTGATAATTGAGTTTGTGTATCTTCTTAAATTAATGATTGTCATGAGTCTAAGAGATATCAAAATCTTAACATAAATCAAAATTTGTTTTTTACAAATATATTTCATTTTTCTATCATTTTTAATATGATAATTTTTGAATTTATATTATCCATATTTCATGCTTATGATTGATTTCCTAATAAAAGTAAATATGATGATTAATACATCTATAAAAATGTTATGATATAATCTATGATATGATAAAATTAATTATGAATATCTCACCAAGATTATTTATTGTATTAATTCCGATCTTAAAATAGATTGTGAATGTTATAACTGATGTTTTAAAATTTAAAATATTTACTTAAAATAGGATATTTTTTAATTTATAATTGGGATTGTAATACATTGACTGCACTATATAAGGATTCAAATTAATTATAGCTGGATTAACACACATTAAGAGGCCATACTAAAAATATGATCTAATCCAATTATAATTTAAATTATAATACAATTATTGTGATTATACTAATAATAAACTATAGTACTTATAGTTACGGTTCCAAGTGTCATCCATATGAAAAAGGAATTATTGTAAGAAAGAACTTCAGATCTCCATAAACTTCTTTGGCTGATCCTTGAATCTAACAAGCAACCACTCCATCGACATCTACTATTTGTGTAGATGTTGATGGACCCCTCATTTGGCCCATTCGGGCATGTGTTGAGGAAGTTATCGTTGTTCTAGTTTTGGGAGTCGCGAGCGCCACTCCCAGGTTACTGCTGTCCCAGGCCGCTGTGCCTAGGCAACATTTCACTCAAATTATCATATTTTCTAGCTCATACCTCCAATTGAGGTGTTTTGGAGCAATCTAGTATCCGCAGGCCATAAGCTACTATTTGGCCTTACCCTCGTGACTCTTAGTTGTCGTGGATGGGAGGCGTTCCCAATGTCCGAAGCCCTCTCACCAATGGCCCCACAAGTACCAGGTGTCACTCCGGGGTCCCCGTTGTGCCTATGGTGTTTTGGGCACTCCTCATGGAGAGGTGCGCGACACTCGCCCCCACCAAATGGTGTCGATGCCCTCATTGACTATACTCATAGTCGGCACACAAATTCTCATGTTGCCATCTTTTCTTGCTGTGGCATTGTGTTTCCCTTGGGGTGTGACCCCCACAATGCATCTTTAAATTTGGGAAAGTCCTAAAGGTGTTGTTCATAGGTAATCCGTTAGCGACCTTGGATCTCTTTGGATCAAGTTTTTACCATATCGTTTTGCAATCCTTTTTATCATGTTATGGCGATGGATAAAAAAACATGGGGATCTCTTAAACTTTTGATTTCTTTCTTCCATCCTAGGCCAACAAACATGTCTCTCTCCTGTTTCATCGTATGCATGCATCCCTACCTTCATATTATATATGAATCTAAATCATTTTCTCATATATATTTAGCTGAAAATAATTTCTTAGATTACAAATAATAATTGTTATAGTCTAAGATGTAGAATTGAGCCTCGGATAGGACAAAAACAAAAGTGATGGAATAAAAATGAAGCAAATTGGTCGTCTTTTGTATTTTGATTAACTCAATATTCAATCACATCAATCTCAAAAATGCCATTCTTATTGATTTTTTTACATCATTTTTTATCTCAATTCTATATTTCTATATTATTTTTATATTTTTCCATAATTTTTCCATTTTTTATTCATGAACTGAATCAAAACTTTTTAAATTTTGGGTCTTTTTGTTTTTTTTGGCTTTTTGTAATGCTTTCAGGCCAACCCCTATCCGAGGGAGTCTAAAAGTGTCACATTAGTTTTTTCATAAGGGTGGCCTGCACTTGTAGGTGCCCAAGCCGAACCCAAATGGTAAGTGTATAAGGTGAGGACTTAGATTTTGGAGGGGGATTGAATTTACGTTGTAACACCTCTAGAGATTGGGCCTTAGTTTTTACTATTGTGGCTCTAAAATCCACTAGATTTTTTCATATATAGTTCTAACCTAGACCTACAACCTAATCTAATCGTACATACACCGGCCTTGGAACCAAGACAATCCTAACTTTTGGATTGAGATGGCTCCCGTATACACCAACCGGGTGTGACTCATACCACCCCTAGCGTAGTGGACGCAATAACGAGATTTGATCGTCCGTTCAATCCCTTCTTAGTTTTTTATTTAGTTGTGTTTAGATTTCCTAAGTGGTGGGACTGAAATAAGTCCCACCCTTTATCTAACTTCCTTCTTACTTAGTTAATTTTGTTCACACATCCTATTTTAATACATTCATGCATTATGCATCATCTTTTACTTGGTTGGTATACCCCTTAGCTCAAAACCTTCTAAGGCCTCGTGAAGGTCCTTTGAAGGTCGAGTAACAATTTAAACTTTTCGAACTTCCATGGTCCGAAAGGTAGTCTCACCCTACCGAATTAAGTTTCCAATTTGGACTTTCCTACCAAGAAGGGTACACGATATGTTTGGTGGTTTTAATCGTTAAGTGTGTTACACTAGATGGACTACATAACGCAACTTAATGAGACTAGGGTGACATGCAACCTATGGGTGCAATTTATTACATAATCTTCAGGGCTTGGGGCCTTAACTCCAAATCCATGGGACCAATAAAAATAATGGATTTGTGGATCATTAATCCCACCTTTCCATCAACAACATACAGAGTGGTCATGCCGGCGATTAATTTAATTTTATCACAATTTTTTTAATAATCAAAGTTATTACCACGAAACATACCAAGGGCCTAAAAACAACAAAGTTGAATACCTCCATTGGTGTTCAAGTGGTTGAACCACTCGACCTTATGAGATAGGTGAGTAGATTTAAGAATGTATACCTTGGCCGCACTCCCTCCAATCCTAAATTGAAGGCTAAGATTAGTTGGCTTATCTGAATGCTCTTTGTTTGGTTTGGGCTTGATGTAGGCCAAATCACTACCTCTTTGTCATGCTCCCAATCTTCAAAATATGCTTCAAATGCTTCTCTCGACCTTTCAACGGAGGCTCCCAATTTTTGCTCCACTTCTTGAGAGTTGACCTCATCTCCTTCTTTGTAGCTAACTTAATTGTAGAACTTTAGGTTATTCAATAGTCAAAATATTATTTTTATACACTATAATTTTGGTTTCAACATAGTTAATTCACTGGTACATATAATTAATTTTTTAGAAACCTAAAATCCATTCCAATCGGATAAGAGACTTGGAAACATAATATCCATTCAACCAATCTTTCCACCTCCACCTATCTAATTGTGAGCCCAAATCATGTGCACACATGTGTTCTCACTTTTACAATTTACTGAAACCTAGGCTTTGGATTCCTTTTAATTGTTTGAAAGCATAAAAAGTGTGGACTTTGAGTTGAATTGCAATTTGAACTTTGAACTTGGATATGAGTACTTTAGTTGTTAAGAAGCTAATAGGAACTCTTTTGAATTGGTTAGAAATGGGTTATGCTTTCGAGCTTCTAAGCTCGAGCATTAAGACTTTGAGCTAGGAATTATTGGCTTAGAATGGGCTCAGTGTTGTTTGTTTAAAGGTAGAACCCCTGTACCCTAGGATTTCCTGGACTGGAGAAGGCGGTGGCAGTTGAGGGGCCACTGCTCTCGGCTTCTCTCTCTCTCCAGTAAGAAAACCGGCAAGGGGCTAAGGTTGGCAGCGATGCGGGAGCGCTGGCCGAATTCGGCCTACACAAGGGGAGAGAGCAAAGGCATTCAGATCAAAAGTTTGAGATTCAAGGCCGAATGCGCATTCTGGTTCGAAGTTTTGGGATTCAAGGCCGAAGGCGCATTCTGGTTCGAAGTTTTGGGATTCAAGGCCGAAGGCGCATTCTAGTTCGAAGTTTGAGATTCAAGGCGAAGGCGCATTCTGGTTCGAAGTTTAGATTCAGCCACCGAAAGGCATTCAAATTTAGAGTTTGAGATTCAAGGCTTAAAGGCATTCAGATTTAGAGTTTGAGATTTAAGGCCGAAGGTGCATTCTGGTTTGAAGTTTAGATTCAGCTGCTGAAAGGCATTCAGATTTAGAGTTTGAGATTCAAGGCTTAAGGGCATTCAAATTTAGAGTTTGAGATTCAAGGCCGAAGGCGCATTTTGGTTCGAAGTTTAGATGCAGCTGCCGAAAGGCATTTAGATTTAGAGGTTGAGATTCAAGGCCGAAAGGCATTCAGATTTCGGAGTTTAAATTCAGGGCCGAAGGGCATTCAGATGCCGAGTTTGAGATTCAGGGCCGAAGGGCATTCAGCTGCAGAGTTCAGCTGAGATCCAGTTCAATTCTAGTGCAGAGTTCAGTTGAGATCCAACAGCCGAAGGCAGCAATAGTTGTGGATTTTGATGACCAAAATTGAGGCTCAGGGTAAATGTGGCAAGGAAGGGGGTAGAAGAAATAGGTAGCATAGCTAAGCTATACCTTAACTCTCTAAGGTGAAAGAAGGTGCTTTTAAGGGGGTAGGAGTTAGATTAATTGGTGGGATAGGACATGCATCATGTAGGGGATTAGAGGAGGATGAAAACATTAGAGTGGTGGTGTGTAATAATCATCATAAGTGCATAAGTGTTTTTCAATGCTAATGCCTTGTGTTTGAATAAAAAGAGTGTGCCTAACATTTAATTTCATTGGAGTATAAACACGAGGTTTCCAAGATTAAGAGCCAACAGGGATGTGTGAGCCATAAACTTCCACCTGGACTACAGACGCAAAAGGGTGGGGGTTTATGGCTGACACTAACCTTTAATTTTAAAAATACATATCTAATTCATTATTACTTGGATTGGGACTTGTCACATACCTTTAGAAAGCTAACAAAGAGATCTATTAGAGAAAAAATTGAACTTAGGAAGGTAAACCAAGATGGATCCAGTAGCCTTACTCTAATATAAACATTCAACTAAAAGCCTAGACTACATTCAACTCAAGAAAAATAAACCTCTCTAACTCATATCTCACTCAAATTCATCATAAAGTACAAATCTAGAACAAACATGAAGTTGTTTATAAAAGAAAAATATCAACTAGGTGTGCACATCCACCTCAACACGACATCATTGATTTTATAGACCTAAGCAATAGGAGTGCCCAAACTATGTATCCACTATTTAGAAATTCATTATCTGATCATATCACATGTTCTAAACAACTCTAGAAAATCTGATAAGAGCAGCCGTTGCCCGAATAAAAACCTTATTTTGTATTTCAACTTTGTAAAATTCATAACTTCTTCCTTCTTCAATCAAATCATATATAAAAACGGCTATAGATAGCTATAAAAGAGCTTTAGAAAAAATAAGTGTATGATTCAAGATAATAAGCTGAGCATTTATATCATCAGCCGAAATCCACAATACCTCAATTGTTAAAACATGAACTCTAACCTACTTCTAAAAGGAAGGAAAAAAAAGATTTTGTATGTTAACAAATACACACAATAAATAAGAAAAAAATAGGAAAATGGTTTTCTCAAGCCTTATTATAAGAAAAATGAAATAACAAAAAGAAATTTTTTTGCTTAACTACATGGAGGTAGGGCTTCACCCAAATGTCGGGGAGAAGAGATTGATTGTAATGTGAGGAGAAATGGTTTTTAAGCTCTTACAAAAGGGTTGAACCCCTCCGCCATCAGTTCCAATTTTTTAAACCCCAAGATTTGGGCTCGAAGGGTTTTTCAATTGAGGTTGTCAACCTCCCGTGGAGATGGCTCTAACGGAAGTCCTTCAATATTTTGTTATTTTCCACCACCTAGTTGGCAAGGGGACAAGTGACCCACTTGGTTTTTTTCTTTAAAAAATCCCCAATTTCACTTTCTTATGCCGAACACCTTCACTTGTCTTGCATGGCCCATGCTAGCTAATAAATTAATTCTTACTTAGCTAGCCTTTATTAATTTAACACCTTAGCTAGTTTTTTTACTAGCTAGCATTTCTTCTCGCTAAGATAGTTCTTTTTATAGTTGGAATTTTTTTCTAACTTAGCTAGTTTCTACCATTAGTTAGTTTTATTTTAACTAATCCTATCTTAATTATTTTCTTTCCTTCCACGGATGAAGGCCCGATGTCCTCGGTGATTCACCTTTCCCTTTTTGGGGCTAAATGTGAAATGAACTAATTTTTTCCCTAATTCCCTATCAATTCTATTTGTTAATTTTAAAATCCTAACTAAAAGTGGACCACTCTAGGGATTTATAGTACCCATCATGCACTTCAAGTCCTACATAAAAGAAGAATATACCCGCCAACATATGACCACAAGCCTACCTCGATATTCATACATAGCAATATGACTCGACAATCCACTAGTTTACTCCCTCCCTCCACCAATTTTAATCAAGACCTTAATGCACATATGCCCAAATTATACAAACCTCAAACTTTGATATGGTCCAATTATGAGCAACCAAATAATCAAACCATGTAGCCCACTCAATTTTCCCTCACGCTGTTGCAACCATTTCCTACTACATAGTACAAACACATACATCCACCCCATGCATGCACCCACCTAGGTCAACCCCGAAGGACAACTCTACCTAGTTCTACCCATGCATGTGCACCACACGGTCATGCCAATGCTTACCCAAATTTCTTACATTTCTATCATCACCACCACCTTCCTAGAGTGAACAACACACTATACCACCCGAAATTCAAACCTCCAATTCATTGAATTCACATACTGCTAAGATTGTGATTCCATTACCACCGCCCAATGGAAAAGATTGAAATCCCAACCTTTGGTAGAAACACTAAAATATGATGGATGGTGCGTAAGATTCATTATCCTTACAACATGCATCTAAGGGGGCATCCACAAAAAATCATCACCAACCTCTTCAATCAATGTTACATCATTTTAATGGCCATACATCCATACATGCAACAAATACACCTAATAACTATAGAATATCTTACCATACTCATGTTCAACAAACAAAAACTAGAAAACCATTAGCCATTAGTATTTTCAGCCTAACCAAACAAAATCAACTAAATCCTAAGAATGAATCCTACAACATGTTGCCCAAACCCATTCAAAAAGAACAAATACAAGGATAGACAAACCCCTTGGAAACACCCCCTGATAATCAAATCTAGCAGAGTTTGCAACAAACCAAGGTTACATACCCTCATAACACCCACCCTTGAAATACACAACATTGACAAACAAAATTTGTGATCCCCCAATCAAGCCTACAAAACCTTTGTCATTTGTCACTATTGGGACCACTTCCAACATGAGGCAGTAGCACCTTGCTTAGTAAACCCGCTTTGGGTTCTCATATGAACTTGCGGCTATGATCAAGGTGACATGTCCCTCATTCAAGCCAATACTCACTGTCGGTGTTGTGTCCTTCACCTTCTACTTGCTCTTGAACCACCTCCAAGGGGTCTCCATGCCACTTGACCAATCCATTTTAGAAGCAAAATGAAGCAAAATGTAAGAAATAAATAAATAAAGGACGTGAAGACCTAAACAAAGAAAACTTAAACCAAAAAATATATGAAAAAATAAAGATACTTTAATACTCGGTACCCTTTTGGGACTTACATTTTAAAAAATAAAATGAAAATGAAGGCATCGGCACTCATACTCTAGACAATGGAATTCAAAACAAAGGTAAAATTCATAAAATCAAAATTCAATATTAATAATATGCCTCCATGTAGAGAAGATTTGGAGGTTTTCAAAATAGAATTTAAAAGACAAATTTGTATATATTTGATGCCTTAAAAGGTCAAGTTTCTTGGAAAATAATACTCAAGACAATGATGAGCAAGGAAACCTTGCAACAAAAAACCTTTCAACATAGAGGAATTTGAATATTCAAAATAAAAATTGACAAAAAACTTAGGCAATTTCAGGACTTATGATGCAACTTCATTGATGCAACACTAAGGTAACAACAAGGGTAACTCATCCAACCTAGTCAACATGGTGGTCCCATTGCAAGAAAAACCATATACCTTTATACAAAAATTCAATAATGTAAATCTAGCCAGTCAGGGTTAATTTTGATTTTTGAAAAGCCATTTCGGCTATTTTTTTGAATCAATTGCATGTTTTAAAAGCCCGGCCCCACGAAGCCATGAGCCATCCAATGACTGAACCAATGCAATTGAAATACAATTGTTATTAATTACCTTGAAGAAAATAGCGATTGTTTTCAATTTGCTCCAACCAATTTTTTGGATTGACCAACCTTGAGGATTGCATTCCTCACAAACCTTAGAAAAAAAAGGTTGTTGAGGTGTTTCCATTCATCCTTGCCCTGTTCCAAACCATCGATGACATTTGCAAGTTTTCAAAAACAAAAGGAATATACCTAAGGGGTGGAATTGTGATCCGATACCAAAACAACAATTCCATTTCTTTGGTATTATTATTTGTGCAACAATTATGTCGATTTGGAGTCTCCATATCCATAAAAATCATTATGTTAATATTGACATTGATTTCTCACTTTGAATTTAATATTTTCTGTGGTGCTTTTGGGCGCCCCCCTCCGAGGGAGCCTAAAAGTACCGCACAAGCCCTTCGGTGAGGGTGGCGTGCCTTGGCAGGTGCCCAAGCCGAACTCGGGTGTTATGATATTTAATGAATGTTTAGGTTTGTGGAGGGATTTGATAATTGCGCCGTATCCTTCCGGTAGGTTGTGCCTAGATTATACGTATCTAAGGCAATTATCAATTTTTCTAATCTAATGCCTAATCTATCCTAGTCTACGTGCAGACGCACCAGCCTTGGAGTCAAGGCAACCTAATCCTAATGAATAAAATAACCTTATTTCTTATCTTGGCCACACCTTATTCCTTACATGGTTTGACCACGGAAATTCAATTTAATGGGACCGGAGAACAAAACAACCTATGTGTTCGACCTGTTGCATAATCTTCAAAGGTTGGGGCCATCACTTCCAACCCTTGGAGCCAACAACATAATGGTGGTTTCGTGGGTCATTACTCCCACCTTACCACCTACAAACACGTAGAGTGGTCATGCCGGTGATTAACCCGGCTTTACCACATACGAACGAGCTATGAATGGAAGCCTCTACCACAACACTTAATCGAGAGGCTCCGCACACATGGGAGTTGGAATCCCCCCTCGGCGGCTAGGTAAGTGATGCCCCCTAGCCTTACATGGATAGTTGGATTGGGTTTAGGATTTACCTTTGTTGCGCTCCTTCCATCCCTAAATTGAAGGGTGTAGGGTAAAAAGCTTACATGTTGACTCCCATCTTGGTTTAGCGATGGTTGGTATATCCTTTGCAAATAATTTCATTAGCACGTCTGCTATCATATCCTCCATTGGGCAATACTTCAAACATATCCCTTGGTTTTCTAGTTGCTCTCTAATAGAGTGATGTTGTATGTCGATATATTTGGTGCAAGAATGGTGTATGGAATCCTTTCACTACTCGCAAAGTGAGAGTGTAGAACGTAGAGCATTAGGTTGTTCGTAGTCAATAGAACTATAATGGAAGAGACATGAGAAAATAACTTATAACCACACATATGCAAAATATATAAGGAGAACTGCAATACAAACTATAACCTCCCCGGAGTCTCCCACGGGTGAACACCCGTAGGGGCTTCCAACCGGGCGCCGGAGTCTCCCACGGGTGAACATCCGTGGGGGCTCCCAACCGGGCGTCGGAGTCTCCCACGGGTGAACACCCGTGGGGGCTTCCAACCAGAGGCAGTAGATGCTTTTTTACTTAAATGGCCACAACTTTTGCTCACAAGCTTCGATTGGATTAATTTTTAGTAATCTAGGAAGCTAACAATAAGACCTATGACTCACCCAAATATCAAAACAACTGTAAATTTCTTCTTTTAAATATGAGCTTTTAAAGTCAGCTCTTTATGATTTAGGAGGCAGCTAGGGTACCTTCGTTCAAACACTTATAACTTTTGCTCACTAACTTCGATTCTAATAAGCTTAGGTTTTTGGAAATCTAACAATAAGGGCTAAATTCATTCAAAATCTGAAGGGTAAATTTTGATTTCCGAGTCCACTACATTTGATTGAAATCGGCCCAGCTACTTAGGTGTGTGTTCAAAAACACACTATCTTCTCTCAAGAGTTCTAGCTATAAGAATTTTAGAAGAATTTGAAAGTTTTGTTCCTAACTAGAATTAAAGAGGGTTTTTCCCTATGAATCAAAGAGAGGGAGAGAGAGATAATTCTTAGCTAAAATTTGAGAGGGCTTCGCCCTTTTGAAAATAAAAAGAGAGAGAGAATGAAAGGAGAAGGGGGGATTTTTATCGCCCTTCAATGAAGGGTTGGACCCCTTCTCTTTTCCGTTCAACCGAGGGGCCCGTTCCTTGATCGGTGGCAACCGAGCCCTCGGTGGTAAATGGAGGGGGGACGAATGCCACCTCGCACCCACTTGCCTAAGCCTTTAGAAAGGCTTTTCCATTTTAGTTTGTATTTCATTTTGGATGGCAAGGGTGGCAACATGCCCCCTTGCCCTAGTTGGCAAGATTCTTTACGCTCGTAGTTGTCACTTCATTTTTTCTTCCTTGGTCGCTTTCGAAATTACTCATTTTTTGCTCGCTTGATTTTTGCTTGCTTGAATAGGTTGATTTTAACTTAGCCTACCTACTAACTAGACTATTACCTTAACATTTCCGATTCGGGCAAATGGCATTTCTCTTTTATCCCTTCGGTTCTAATTTCTAATTGCCCAAGGTTCTTACCCAAGGGTAAAAACACCCCTAGCTTAACCTTGTAGGGTCTTTCTTTCTAACCTACCTTAATCCAAATGGCTTTTTGGCCAAATTTTTCCTATTACTAATCTAATGATTGTACTAAAAACCCTTAATTGTGAGCCAAATTGCCGTTGGAGGCAATTTTGAGGCTCACATTTTGCAACATAAGGTCATAAATGATATTTTGTTTGTATTGCTCCGTGTACCACTTAGAGCTCCAAGTGCATGGATAACTGACATTGATAAAATATGCAACAAACACACTTGGTACACAACCAAAACCATTAATATCCAACACAATTATCTTTCCAACGTTCTATTTGTGGCGGTTGTCTCCAATGTCCTTTTGATTATTGTGATACAATCATTGCAATGCAGTTGTACACAACAACATTGGATTTACCAAATCAAATTTTCTTCCAATTTTTTTGGATAATGTTGCCCCCAAAAAATCTAAATCAGAATGTAAGGTATGCCATTCAAAATATGTGTGCATTGTTTTGTGCTAAGTCTGCATAACATATGCACATTCCACATCCTTAGGGATATCACAAATTTGTCTTCATGTTGGTGTGTATGATCATCTTGTGCCTAATAATTAATATTGTGAATTAGTAGATATGGCTTATTAGTGCCATGCAATCAAATGATGAAACAACCATAAGAGAAAAAACATTGTTATAATAGTGTCATCAAGAAAACAATTTTTGACAAAATACCTTTTTAAATCTCCCACAAATGACAGACACCATCACTTTGTTGGTTTTTTGTTGGAGATGGTCATAGATACATTTAGCATATTTGCATATCCAAAATGTTGTTACTTTGTATCTCAATCAAAACGATTTGTGCTAGTGGAATGGGGACATTGGATAGTACTATGGCATTAAAAAACCATTTTGCTTTCAAATTCATCCATGATAGCAGGTTCTCTAAGTGGTCAAAGGACAAAATGTTTTTTGTCAATATGTCAATAGTTTTTCTAATAAGAATTGTTATATTCTCATGGAAACATGAGATTTTGTGATTAATGTTAGACCACATGGGGCATTTGAAGGATTTGACAACAATGGCTTGCCATGTATATGATAGAAAATAATACAAAATGTTAAAAATGCAAGTTGTGACATGCCATCAACACAAAAAATGTTTTTGGGAGAAATTCAATGTTGTTATGGCGGAGAATGGAGTGCCAAATGTAAGTTTCAAGGGTTTGATGGAAAACTTTGCTCAAGCTATTTGGTATGCAATAAGGATGACGTGATCCAAATATGCCCATAATTAGTCGTAAAGGCACATGTCCTTTCTATTGATCTGCCAACTTGAATAAGGCGGCATCCTTGTATATAAAATCATTCATGTTGTTTTAGCACAAAAAATGCAAGGATTACAAAAACATGAAGATAATGGGCTATGCTAAGAGTAAAAATCATGTGATTTGTTCATGGTGGTTGTAATCTGGAGTTACTATAGATGAAGGCAATTATGGTTTTTTGAAATGGTTAAGGTTTTGGAACTTTTGGTATAGGTAATGGGGTGGTTACATGCTCATTACCAAACTATATTCTGCAATGTTAATTTGTCTCAACATTTTAGAAATACATGTTATGTTGTTTTCATCAACTCCACATTTCATATTCATAGGATATGACAATAGATGAATGTGTAAAAATGCCAACATGCAAAATCTCAGAGATGGTGCACTTTGGGCCACAAATTGACTTGCATGTACAAAGCCCATGTTGACAATATGATCCATATTTTCATGAAAATTATGAATTCTAGGTCATGGTTGAAAAGGAATTCCACCAGTAAAGATTTTGATTTAGTTTCCATAAAACTTAGGGTGTGGAGACACCAAAGTTATTACCAGAGGCTATGAAATCTTAACTAGGGCATAAAATATGAACATCGGGGATTTTGCATTGGAGGAATCCTATGTATTTGGTTTCACCAATAAAAAACCTAACCTACAGTTCGGTGTGGATTTTGACTCATATCAACCCGACAACATGAATTACTTCAATCCTCACCTTAGTGCATGGGCAATACATCAATGAATAGAGAAATTGTTGAAGCCTACATAGCATGGTGCACTTCATACCACATCCATGTTAGAGGTTTTTTGCCCTGGTATCTTTGGCATATTGCAAATTTGTACCCTACTTGTTGCGCACCTTTCCATGAGGAGCGCCCGCAGCACCATGGGCACAAGGGGGACCCCATAGTAACACCCGGGACTTGTGGCGCCATGGGTGAAAGGGCCCAACTGATCCTAGTGTGGGTGAGGGCCCCAGGCGTTGAGAATGCCTTCCACCCACAGAGACTAGGAGTCACAAAGGTAAGGCCATTAGCTACGAGTAGCTTATGGCGTGTGGATTCTAGAATGCTCAAAAACACCTCATTTGGAGTAACGTTTTGTCTCTATTCCAACACTTGGGGCCAAGTAGACATTTTCCCTTAGCCGCTGGGGTTAAAAGCCCCCAACAGCTTTAGAATATCATAATTTCTTCATATGATCTCCAATGCTAACAACCGACCACTCCATCATCATTTACGTTTCATGTAGATGGCAATGGATTATTCATTTGCACCATTTGGGCAAGTATTGAGGAAGTTTGCCTGTTCAAAGCTTTGCAGTCTTGGGAGCCAACCCTGGCCACTGCTATACCAGGGTGTTATTTTGGGACAACGCCCCACTCAAATTGCCATATCTCCTAGCTCACACCTCCGATTGAGGTGCTCTTGAGCATTCTAGAATTGGCTTGCAATAAGCTACGCATAGTTTATGGCCTCACTTTTGTGCCTCTTAGTCTCCGTGGGTGGGAGGCGTTTCCAACGCCCGGGGTTCTCACCCACATCAGGATCATTTGGGCCCTCTCACCAACGGCGCCACAAGTCACAGGTGTCACTCCGGGGTCCCCTTTGTACCCATGGTGTTTTGGACACTCCTCATGGAGAGGTATGCGACATAACCATGCACGTGTGTGGGATGTGTAGGTTAGCGCTCGTGACACTTGCTAGAGTTGGAAAGCGGACAAGATAAGTTAAGGAAAGTAGCAAGTGTTGTAACACTATTTTTACCAAACAATGTTGGGAAATGTTAGCCAATTTAAAGATTTTGTGCAATGCCAAAATCGGCATTGAAAAACATGGCACCTTAATTCCAATAAACAAAGGTTTGAAAAAAATCAACCAACAATATGGAGCATGAGACTTGGCTTGCTTAGACGACATCTAACATTGTGTGAGTGGAGGTAAAAAAACTCACCTATGGTACCCAACACATGGTTGATCAAGATAGGAATTAATTTTTTGAGGGACAAGGTTTTTGTAGAGCTCAACTACCTCCACTTGTTTCTAGGGTTGACCGTATTGTAGTGACTAAGATAATCGTCTAGATTATGATGTCTCAACTATTTAATCTCATTGTCGTTTGTTGTTTTCTATCTTGTTTGTTTTCCTTGTTGTTTTGGTAGGTGTCTTTGTTCATCTTTTAAAAGCTCTTCTTCTTTGTATTAATCATGATGAACTTTTAAGTTATTAAAAAAATCATCTTCCACTTCTTCTTTTGATGATCTAAGTTTCTTTCAGAAATTCCTCTACCTTATAATTCTAATAACGGATCCTTCCCTCTAGCTTAATGATATCTTTTGTTGCTATGGATTTCTCCTTTTAATGATATCTCTTCAAGTGGTCTCTTCCAACTCGATCGAGTCTCTTAATCCCTAGTTTAGTTGTATCCAACTCCCTCGTGGGTCGTATCTCTTCATGTGCTGCAGTTGTCTCCTTAGCTCCAAAACTATTACCTAGTGTCATAACTACTTCTTCGAGTGTAACGGATCTCTTCATGTTCCGCGGTTTTTTTTAGTACTCTATTTGCAATGATAGAAGTATTCTCTACTTGATTGCTTGGACTCTTCTTAATTTGTATTGAAGCTCCTTTCTTTTTAAGCTCAAGTGTTACTACTCCAATCACCTTGTGCTAGGTACCGAGTACCAAGTAACTCCAAGCAACCTCGGTCGTTGATGTAGTCTCAAGTAGCTCTAATAGACTAAAATGCCTTTTATCGTCATACTCGATAATTTTAGTAACCCAAGTATCTAAATATCCATGTAACAAATAACAAGTAATCAAGTAGTCAAGTAGCAAGTTAACTCTTTCTCCAAAAAGCTAAATAACCGGGTAACCGAGTAACAAGTTATATTTTCTTTTGAATAGCTATGTAGCCGATAAACCAATAACAAGTTAATTTTTTCTTTCAAATGGCCAAGTAGCCAAGTATCAAGTTATCTTTTCCTCCAAATGGCTAAGTAGCCAAGTATCAAATTATCTTTTCTTCCGAGTAGCTAAGTAGCCAAGTATCAAGTTATCTTTTCCTCCAAGTAACTAAGTAGCCAAGTATCAATTTATCTTTTCCTCCGAGTAGCTAAGTAACCAAATATCAAGTTATATTTTCCTCCAAGTAGCTAAATAGCCAAATAACCAAGGGACAAGTTAACTTCCCTCCAAGTAGCCAAATTTAGTCAAGTAACCAAGTAATAAGTTAACAAGTAACAAGTAGCCTCACTTCAAGTAACAACTAACGGGTAGCCTTCTTTTAAGTCGCCAAACAACCAATTGACTAAGTTATCTTCTTTCCAAAACTTTTTCTATGTTAATATTCCTTTTCACTCTCTTAATCATCATTTTCCATTAGCAGAGCTCCTTTCTGATAAGACATAGGTAGCAATCAACTTGATAATCACCACATTATGGTTTGAAACTCTCTTTCCATATAACGGAGATTTCCTTCTCACATGTGTATCAACACCTCTATTAACTTTCCAATTTCTTATCACCTTCCGAGAAGGCATCTTGCATTTTTCTCTCGGAACTTACTATTTCTCTCAACTCTCAACTCCTCTTTATAATGTAGTTTTCATCTTATAACAATCTCACAATGTTATGCAATTTTCAACCATAATGGGTGCAGTTTATTTATAGCACAGTCATAATATTTATATCTCAATCTCAGCTATAAATAGATACAATCTATTTTTAGTGCAGTCTGTTAGTTGTTTGACATCATAGCTATAAATAGGTACAATCTATTTTTATGCAGCCGTTTAGTTGTTGAAGGTCTCAGCTATAAATAGATAAAAATATTTTTAATGCAACTGGTTAGTTGTTTGAAATCATAGCTATAAATAGATTCAGTCTATTTTTAATATAGCCATTTAATTGTTGAAGGTCTCAACTATAAATAGATACACAATATTTTTAATGTAGCCTTTAGTCGTTTGAAATCTTATATATATATGCCAATCAATAATACGATCATGTAATCATAGGTTTTAACAATCATTATAGAACAAAATGATAGTAACAATCTTAGATATACAAGAATTAATTATGATTAAGTTATGTTGGAGCAAGACACCTTAATTGATATAGAATGTATATAGATATGCGCCATCATCATTTATCTTTGCCTTTCTTAATGTATTTTTCCTATCACCCTCACTCATAACATAATCTTCTCAATTCTCACAAGTTTCCGGTAATCGACTCCACTTACATTCTTTATGATTTCTTATTTAATTATTCACTCAAGTGTTTCGGTCCTTCACTTATGCAACTATCCTCACCTCATGTGAGTATCTATCATCTCTCAACACTTACACAATTGCATTCCATTATTCACACAATTGCATTTCATTACCTCACAATTCCCTCATCATATGTTAGACTCCATAAGCCACTCCTTACATAATTGCCTCTCAATTTCTATATCAAGTTTTTTAATCAATTTGCTACATAAGCTACCTCTTTTTCTAATTTATGTATCTATCTCACCTCATGTGAGTTGCTATAGAACATCTTAAGTTGCATTCACACTCTCTCAATTTAATTATGTTTAAGCTAAAATTTTACTTTGCCTCTACTTTGAATAACTATGAAGAAGGTTGAGCTTGAAGCTCGTATATTCCAAAATGGTAAAGATACAATGGACCTAGCTCTTGTGTAGCCTATCGACGTGAATAAGATAAGGTGTCCTAACTCTAATCCTAACTCTAAATATAGTGAAAGGAAACGCCTAACATGTGCCTCCCTCCTATATCCCTATATCTCCTATTTTCCTAAGAAAATGAAGATGGTTTTTTCGGACATCTTTGAAGAGAGCACATATAATTTTCATCTTCTTTTCATTCAAAATGTGGTAGATTATAGCTTAAAATCTACCTATGTATTATCTAGGTATGAGAATATTCCTAAGGCTAACGAAGAAGTTATTTCTTGGCCCTTATTTACTTCCACCTCTGTTTGCCTTATTTATGTGGCCTAGACGGTTACTTGCCACCTTGAAGTCCACTAATCCTAAGTGGCTTGCTATGCGACTTACTAATTTTCTAATAGTTTCACTAATGTTTACTTGCCCTCTTCATAACCTACTAGTCTAAATTGGCTTACTAATCGTGGCCAATTAATCCTACGTAGTATCATATTATACTAATTGGTAACCGGCCCGTTGTATGGCTAAGGTGGTTTGATCTCCACTACGGCCGGTTGATGTCCGAGCTTCCATTTCCATTGTTGTTCGAGATTTGTGATGAACAGTTTTGGCGTTTGGAAATCTCAAGGTTTTGCAACAAAGGGAGGTATTTTTGCCACAGCATAGGCCATTGGCAATTGCAACACTCCCCATCATTAAAGCATATTCTTGTGTGTCCCTAAGTTTAAATACCACCCAACTACCTAGTTTCCAAAGACATTGCATCATAAATTACCAACATCAATGGTGGATCATATAAACAAACGGGAGAACGTTAAACTCATAGATGGGTATCATGTTTCTAGAATCACTACCATTTCATATCCAAGATTTGGAATACTAATCAACATGATCTCTCATGAAGATACCTTATATTGTGTTACAATTGGCACCATCCTACAATGCACGTGCCCAAAATTCACAAACATATCCTCTCATAGTTTGGAAAAAAAATGCATGTATTGCAAACATGTTTATTATGGTGTTGATTTTGATGCGATGAAAATGCAAAGCAATATAGAGAAAAATGTCATTTTGCAAAAAAATGCTTAATAAATACTCCTACAATGCACATGCCCAAAATTCACAAACATGTCTTCGCATGGCTTCGAAAAAAAATGCATGTATTGCACACATTTTTATTATGGTGTTGGTTTCGATGCAATGAAAGTGAAATATAGGGAAAATATCATTTTGTAAAAAAATACTAAAAAAATACACCTACATGTTAATTTTGCTTTAATACATTCTATATTTTGCATTTCCAACTGCAAACAATTGAAACAAATTTAAAAAAACAAAGACTTGCAATCTATAAAATGTTGGACACAAAAAGATATAAAAATCAAAGCATGAATTCCCTCCAAAAAAAATTTGTGCTAAACAATAAACACAACCCAGTAATTCCCCCCACCTCCAACTCACTATAGCGGCATTGGAAGATGCCAAATATACACATTGTCGAAACTGTCACGTGACATGGTGTCGACCACCAAGCCACGTCTTGGTTAGTTAGTTTTTAAGCTAATTAATCTTGTTGCTTAGTTTATAGACTAAGCATTATGCTAGTACAATCTTCGGGGTAGTTACCCGGGTTGAAATAATTGTTAAGAGTTGCTTTTATCTTTGGAAGGTTCTCACCACCTTGTTGTAAAACGCACTTAGGATTGGGCTTAAGGGGTCAAGGCATGGCGGCTCCCTCGGCTTGGCATTTTTGCCAAGTCGAGTCTTGTACTTGTGTGAAAGAGAGCTTATGGTGTAGGGTTTGCTTCAAACATGATAGATTGTCATTGAATAAAGTTTATAAGTTTTTTTAATTTTCTTTCTACACTTTTGGATTCTTCCCGTGTGGAGTGAGAGATAGCTCGCCTTGTATCAAGTGATTTTGAAAGATATTATGTATTTTGAAAGCATGTAATACCTCTTTCATTACTTGATTTCTAGATATATATCTCATTCACTTGGCAAAAATCTTATTTTTTCATAATGAAAGATGTTTTGAGGGAATTTTGGGATGAATAACGAGTGGAGTGGTTTTCAACATAGAAGTGGAAAGAAACAACTTCCACAATAAATACATCTTTGTTTTCCGGGTTTTTAGTCTTTCTCTTATTTTATTTATCTTTTTTATTTCAATTATTTAATGTACTTCTATACATTAGTATGTATGAATGTTACATGTGTATTTAGTTTGCAATCCTTACAAATCTTGAGCAAAACACAAGATTTTGATTGAAAAACTAGTTGTTGTAAAGTACATGTTGAACTATTAGATTTGACTTGTTTTTATATTTTATATTTTTTTAATCTTATTTAATAATCATATAATTATTACCACTTACCATGCTCAATTCCAAGCTTGTAGCAATTAGTTATGATTTTTGGAAGTGAGGCCTCAAAAATCAAAACTCTACAAAACCCTATGGAATTGCAAAATTCGAAGAATATTTTCTATCTAGGTGGAATATTGTTGATTTTTAGAGATTTCGGTGTCGAATTTAGGTGGTTCTAAGGTGATTTTTGAATAGAAAAACAAGATGAACACAATAAAGATGTTAGATTTTTCATTTGAATTTGGAATTTTTTCATTCCCATTAATTTTTTGAGATTTTGAGAGGGATGTAAGCCGAGAGTAATGTGCATGTAAGCAACATGTACAATATGTGTAACATGTGCTTGCATTGCTAGTGGCATCGCCACTTTAGTGTGTCCCCATCAAGGTAACAATATTTGTTTGTGGAAGAGGGACCCTTCTACATATTTATTTGGGCAGTATGCTTATTTTTGTATTTGGTATAGACACAAAAATTTATTTAGATGTTTCATGGTGGTGAGGCCAGAATAATTACTAACGAGATCAATTTTATACGCTTGTAGACAGACATTCAAGGTAAAAACCATTCGTATCATGTGTGGCGTTGTCAAACCCTGTGGTGAGATTGGATTAATGACCAGTAGAGCACAAAAGTTTGTTTGTCTACAGGTTGCCCTACATGTGGCCATTTTTCCTTGGGTAAATAGTTGTAGGTGCATGTGTTAGATTTAGTACATGGTGAAGACCAGGAGACTGCCCTTCACCTGTTGACTCCGACAACGAGAAGATTGAACATGAGGCGGACTCCAACGAGGCTTTTCAGTCTATTTCGATGTTGGAGATTGCTCGAATGATCCAATTCCCAACTGCTTGCAACTAAGAGGATATAGAAGACGATCACCAGAGTGAAATTCGGGATTGGTTCTCTGGGCGGATCACAAGCATTTTAATCAATGAGTGAAAACTCTATTTTTGGATATGGACTCGTGAGCGGAGACAAAATGTGCCCAGTTTCAACGACTGGTACACTTTCGAATTTCTCCCTCAACATTTGGAACATGAGGCGCTTCAAAGCTATGAAGAATGGACTGCAGGTCACGTGGCCGAGCTTCTCAAAGTAAAGGATTACTGGGTTCGCCAAGTCGAATTGATTATGATGTTGAAGGAAGGTGTCATCATGGATATGCCTTCTATCCAAGTTGATGATAGCTTGGACATGAAATCCAAATTGCCGCTGGACAAAGATCATGCTGATGAAGGGGCGGGTCTTATTCCATCAACGTTTAATGCCCTGATACATTATTTATCAAGGTTGGTCCAAGCCACGCAAGCTGTTGTAAATGCTCTTGGAGCTCCTCCTCATTTTGACTCTTTACATTTACTCGAATTGGAGTACGGAAACATTCGTCGAGACTGGATGCAGAAAATCCAAAATTTTCGCAAAAAAATGATGATACATCTAGAATCATATACACAATGCTGGCACAGTTTACACAAGAAACAAGAAGCATTTTTACACATCAGCAACTCGTCCATTTTTTTGTCTCCAAACAAGACAAGAGGGTGCAGGAGTTGGTTTATTCCAAATTTCTGACAAAACATGGAGGATGATCCACGTTACTATAAACATTTACGGAGCATATCGACAACACAATTTGCGTTGAAGAAATTAGCAAACTCACCCTAACGATGGGTACGGAATACTCCAAGCCAAAATTAAAGTACGAGCCAAAATATACGCATGTGCAAAGAAAGTTTGGCTGAGATAGAGGCCAATCCGATTCTTCATTGTTGAAAATGTCGAAAGGATGGCCACGACAAGAAGGATTGTCCTGATTCCAAACCAAAGAATGGCAAGGAGAAGGCCACAAATATTTTTCAAGATAAAAAGCCCAAGGAGAAGCCAAAGCGTAAGACATTGCGATGCACCCATTGCAATCGAATCAACCACGATATTGATCACTTCTTTGAGTTTCACCCGAGTTGAGAGATTCTTTCTCTTCGAGCGGTTCTTCTACACCTTAGAAGAACAACTCGTTCCAAGCTCAAATGGCTGAGCTTCAAGAGCAAGTGAAGCAGTTGGTAGCTTCTTCGGCCCAAGTTGCAAAAAACCGCGCTTCTGCGTGTGCGGGGGCAAGTATTTCTACCTCCACAATATTCCAATACGCCCCATTTCTCTACGGTGCCTAAAAAGAATTGGTGGAAGCGGTGGCCACCTGTTCACAGACTACGAGAAATGTTGGTGTTTCTCCAGTTACAGTTATGGCTGAATCCCCTCGACCACGTCATGTGGGGCCGACAAATTCTATAGGCCAAATACGACTTTCCATGTCATTTGGTATGGCTGAGGCTTCCCCTCCTTTAGGGAAAACTGTCATTTCTCCCTCAAAGACCTAGAATTCCAACTCAAAGTCTAGAAGATATTGTAAGTGCCTATCTTTTCAAGCATGGACCTATCTTTTCAAGCATAGGTTTTCAATCTGCTGGAATTTTCCGTATGGCTAGGGGAATTTTAGAAGGCACATAGACGATGCCTTCACTCCACGTGGCTCAAGTTGTAGCAAAGCTGGCCGCTTTTGATGAACTGATAGCATTGCGAACCAAGCTAGCTGACAAGGCAATTATAGCATTTGCAAAATGACAAGGCATTCATCTCTTACTTTACATGCATACTTCAGTTCAAGAGCAGCTATGCTTTCGAAGTTGCTGCTAAACTGGCTCGTGAACGACAAAACCTTATTCCGGGGGTTGTGCGACTCGCCAACGATTTGGGGGTGTTTGTTATTTTTCGTACGGATAGTTCTATTACTTGAGTTGCACCTAGACAAGTTTTGATGGACATAGGGGCTCAACTTGTCATGATTGGCAAGCTACTTGCCGATGCATTGGGATTGACGGCTTCAGACCTCGTTAGGGGCCACGAAACGGGCCACTGGACAAATGAAGGAGCTTCTTCGTTTGATATTCCGTGTGGGGGCAGGGCCCACTTATTCATATTTTTTTGAAGTGTGTGGTCACGGACGCCACCAATTACGATAGATTGGTTGGCCAGCAAGTCCTTTACCCTCTTGGATTTGGTTTGGATAACTAGACTAAAGATTCGACTAGGATGGTCTTTCGAAGATGGAAGAAAGGAAATGATTCCCATTATTTTCGACGCATTGGTTATGTCTATGGCGGCTAAAATAATGTTTGGTTGCACTGCAACCACTGATTATCTTCCTTCAAGAGTAACCTTCTTGGAAGAATATTTTGCCTCGGTTGGAAAATTGGGAATGGAGTTAAGCAATCCAGCTCCTCCACATTTCTTCCCTAACCGTATCAGTATCCATCAATGTCTCGCCACTCAACTTAGAGGGAGTAGCCTCCTCCTCAAGTTGAGCATCTACCTCTAAATTTTCTAACACTGGACTAACAATGGGCTCCACATTCAAACAACTCTCTCTCCTAACTTCTACCTCTTCCACAACTTCACTAATCCGAGACAATCTTTTCCTACGTGCAATCCTTTCTAATCTTAACTCCAATTTAGGTTTGTGGGATCGAGTCCTACCTTGCATTCATGCACATTCGATCAACCCTCACTTGACCACACATACCCCTTGCTACCTTCACTCTTTTTAATGTTTTCATTTTTCTGGATGTGTATTTAAAACTTGAGGAGGTGAGGAAAAAGAACCTGCAAGCCAACTTAGGTGAAAAATCCCAAACAGGGGATAGGCATGCTCATGTCAATTCTCAGTCAAGCCGGAGAATCACCTCCGAGCTCTTCTATCAAATTGACACTCACCACAATACCGAGAGTGAGGGGCTGACCTTCGCCATGCACCACATCGAAGACCGAGGCATCACCCTCTCGCCTCCAACATAATGCAATGACTAGGGAATTACCCTCTACAACGGATAACGACAAAAATAAGTAGTAAAATCCTTCCTTAATTAATTTATGAATTCACTTTGAAGAATGTTATACCTCAAGCAATCCGCTTCCCCCTGCAAGTTAGTACTCACCTTCGACCGTGACTCAATGTGACATCGACCACAACAATTCTCCAACTAACAATTCTAGTCTAGAACGTCAAATTCACAATCCCTCAACTTGGATACTCACCCCAAGGTGAGTGTCAAAGTTAACTCTTTCTAAAATAAATTATCCCTCTAAGATTTAGTGAGCTTATGATCGCACTATTAGTGTTATGTCCTTATGCCATCCCAAGAAGGTTTAGGACATCACCTTAAGCCGCGCTCCTTCCTCAAAACAAGATGCAAAAAATGAAAAATGCAATCCACTCCAAGGAAAAAAGATGGGATTCAATTACCCTAACCACATGAAAAAAATCAAAACAAGGTGAGATGCTTATTACACACCATGTGCTCCTTCCTCTCTCTCAAGTTTGTACCTCCAAGTCTTGGTCTCCTAATCCCGCTTCATTCCCGGCGGACGCACCATTTATATCAACCATAAACCTCCACCCTTCGCATCTGAAGTCCGAGTGGAAATCTATGGCCCACATGTCTTTGTTAACTCTTAGCCTGGGAAACTCCATACTCATAACTCGATGAGTTCAAATGCAAAACACACTCTTTTTATTAGCCTCAAGGGCACAAGTATTGACAAATACTCATGCACCTCTGATGGTTTTTACATCATCATTGCTCTAACATTACCTTCCTATCTTAATTCCCCATATAATCTAAGTAACCCGCAACTAATGAGCCTAGCCCCTAGTTTTCTAAGGTACCCCTTCACACTTAGAAGTCCATTGAAAATCACTCAACTAAACCCCCTGGTCCCGTCCCCAACCTCGATCCAGCATACAACTCGCCTCAACCCAAAATCTGTCTTCGAATTCAGTTTGAAGCTCTGTTGCGAATTCTGAACCCAGTCCGGACCTGAATCAACAGCTTAGAGTCGAACCTCATATTTTAGAATCACACCCAAAACCCGAATCTGTGGGTTCAATCCAGAGTCGACCTCGCAATTCGGGGTCGACTAAAAGTCCAAATCTGGCTCCTCAATCCAACGTCAACATTGCCTGTTGGAGTAGAATGCGACCTCAAATCTGAATCCAAAATCCAGAGCCGCACTCTCATTTCGGAGTCAAGCTCAACCTCAACCTGAATCTTCAAAAATCCAGAGCCGCACTCTCATTTCGGAGTCAAGCTCAAGCTCAAACCTGAATCTTCAAAAATCCAGAGCCGCACTCTCATTTCGGAGTCAAGCTCAACCTCAAACCTGAATTTTCAAAAATCCAAAGCCGCACTCTCATTTCGGAGTCAAGCTCAACCTCAAACCTGAATCTTCAAAAATCCAGAGCCGCACTCTCATTTCGGAGTCAAGCTCTCTCGACCAGCCCCCTCCTGGCCTCCTTCACAGCCTTTCCCAGGGCCTCCTCTCTGCCCCCTCTTCGGAGCCTCCCCGTTGCGTCTCATCCCAAAAATCCAGGGCCTAACCTCCCGAAGAGGCTGCACCCCCTGGCCCTTTTCATGAACACCCTCGTAACCCAAAATGAACACCCCCACACCTTAAAAAGACCATCAGCCTGGCTTAATTTGGCCAATAATCAGGCCCAAATCATCTAAGCTTAAGCATCCCTATCCCATAACCAACTAATTACTTGTTTTCTTTTTTCTATTTTCTTTTCATAACACACAATCAACCCCTTAAACTTTAACTAACTCATATCATTTAAAACTCTAATGCTTTCTAAATTCACATAAACCTAAACAACAACGCAATTCCTTGTGTTTGAGTCCTTTTAAGGTTAACTTGAAATGTGGGCACGTGATTGGGCTCACATACGCTCTACAATAGTATTTTGCATTAGTCTTCTATATTATGTTCCGTGTTAGACTCTGCATTAGTATCCTACGTGTTCTGCATGTTTTTCATTGGTGTTTTGCATGTTCTCCATTAGTGTTTTGCATGTTTTGCATTAGTGTTCTGTATTAATCCTTGTAGTAGGCTCTACATCAATGTTCTATGTTAATGTTCTGCATTACATGAATTAGAAGGTCATTGTTTGGAAGGCACTAGAATATTCCACCCATCCGGCCAAACTTGTGGGATTATTACTTTGTTTGAAATAGCAATTGTCACCACACAACCTCCTCATACAGGTATCACCGTTGTGGAATTATTTGCCGGTATAGGGATTGAATTAGCAAGACTCACAGTGCGAAGGTACATTGTTAAAAGTAACCTTCTTTTCTCTCTTCCGATACTACCCTATCTCCGGTAGTACCTTACCGGTACGTGAGGAGTCTTAGTCCAGTCTTCCTTACGGGCATCCTAAGGCCTCGCTTACTACCGGTTTAGGTATAACTATCATGCCATACACCTATTTCTTTCTTACCTCTCTAGGGTCCGTGCTACCCTTACCCTGTCTTTACTAGTAAGACTGCTTATATGCCCGTTGAATCAACCAGTACCCCTACCGGTTTCTCTACCGGGTTTCCTGGGGATCTACCGGTTATCTCCTGCCTACTGGTTTAAAGACTTATGCACCAACCGGATTTATACTTTTACTACTGTTAACACTAAAGTTACTATTGTTAAGATATCACTTCACCTATTATTTGTTATTGATCATAATACTCTATAAATCTCTTTTACTGATACTTCTAATCTACTGCTCTCTTCTACTACCACTCTCAGAGTTAGTTCACAATCTACTTTTCCTACAAGTACTTAACACCTCTTGTAGAAAGACTCAACTAGTATAATTGCCTTCAACTCATACTGTTATACGTCTAATACTACAAAATTCTAAGTATTCGTTTGATATGCATTCTACCACCATTTCTTTAGTCACTTTGCAATAACCCTTTTCAAAACATCAGAGGGTTCAACTCTTAACTTCCATTGTCAAACAACCAATACTTATAAGAAACAATGCAACTATTTTTATAATATCACACACAACTCCCACCTTCCTGTTTAGATAGTAACTTACTCACAAAACTTAACACTCTATTAATTGAATCCTAATACACATTCTGAGAATGAGAGAGAGAGAGCCTTCCTCTCTTTCTTAAGTACCTTACCCCCATCTCTTTCTATCAATACAAACCACTCACTGAAATTACCTTATCCACTACTATCCACTCCTTATCTGCAACTACGGCTCGCTCTTATCCCTAATTGCTACTTTCTGATACTACTCAAAAAGTAACTTGAAAACCACTTTAACTTGATACTACTAAAAGTTACTATCTACCAATCCCCTTTAACATACATCCACGTGGACAGTGCATTGGTACCTCGTAGAGCGGCAAGACATCACATCAACCAGATGATGGCTCGATTTCCCGAGCAATTACCTAGATCTGCCGTGGAAAAAATATTTTCAACACTTTCCAATGATGTTCTTCTCATTTCATAGGAAGATGTGAGACGTTTAGGACATGTGGACTTGTTGATCACCGGTTGGCCTTGCCAAGGTCACTCACGTGCGGGATCGGGACATGGGTTTGATGACCCCCGATCCAACTTGTTTTGGGAGTTCATGTGAATCATGGATTGGCCGTTCAAACACCAGTTCACTCCCCTTGGGTACATCCTAGAGAATGTACCGCCTCTAGGTGACACTAAAAGCAAGGTTGTGAAAGATGGGCAATATTTTTGCCAAATTCTTGGATTCCCAATCTTTTTGGATGCCGCGACAGTGGATTCTTACGTTCATCGACCTCGATGGCTTTGGACCAATTTGGTTCCCCATCATCTATTCTCGACTGCTCTTGCTCAGATTCTCATGCCAATGGGACGTAAACTGGATGACATCTTGGATGACAATCGGTCTACGCTACTGGTGCGTAAAGACGATTCTACGCCTTTGGCGTTGATCAACAAGGTGGGGGCACCTCGTGGTGTATTCCCAACCTTTATGACTTATCCGAGTTCTTACGCATTTCGGGCACAAAGACCAGGCATGGTGTGGGAGCAAACACTCGCACTTATGAGGAATCCAATGCGGATGAACGTGAGAGAGCTATGGGAGTTTCCACTCGTAGTACGGCATCACATGCTCTGACGGAAGATCAATGCCGTTTTCTTTTGGGCCAAGCTATGAATTTGACTTCATTAGTTTGGTTCCTAGGTATTTGTCTCACCTTTCAACACAACTTGGATGACCGGTTGATGGCTCTAGGGGCATAGCACAATGGTCAAGGGACAGAGAGGACAACAAATCCACTTGTACCATCGGCATCTAATTCTGATGCCGAATTTGAGCAATATTGTCATCTAAAATGGCAAATTGTGGAAGAGCTTCGTGCTCAACGAGTTTTTGCTATTTTGGCTCAAGAATTTAGGACAAAAAAGGCCGATAAGACCTTTTCTCAAGTTTTTTATAAAGGTACTCCAACCTTTGAGAACCAAGAGATTGCAAAGGTAGGGTGTATTGGCACATTATAAAGGTTTGTTGGGATAACTCCGAGTGATGATGTTGGAGACAAGGATTTTGCCTCCTCGTCAAGTTGACGATTGAAGACCATACCGGCACTAGAGGTAGATCCTTTGAAGAAGAGGGACACCACAAAGTTTGATGACTAGCCATTAGAATTGGATTTTCATCTTACAAGTTCCGAAGTACAAAGGGTGCGGACATTTATTTGTTTGTATCAAAGTTGTTTTGTCTTTAGCCTCAACAATCTTGAGGGCTATAAAGGAAAACCTATTCAAATACAACTAGAAGACAATCATCCCATTTGTAAACGTCCATACAAGTTGAATCTATCTAAAAAAAAGGTGTCCAAGTTTCTCGCAACCCTTGCTAGCTTTCCTTAACTTATCTTGTTCGCTTTCCAACTCTAGCAAATGTCACGAGCGTTAACCTACACATCCCACACACGTGTACAGTTAACTCCCCATACCGCGAACCACGAAGCTGATGGCTTGGTCACCAAATCCTCCTACACATGCATTCGGGATTCTTTGTTTAATAGGTAACCAATGGTTAGATGTGGATTTCTATCCATAGAAATCCACTCTTGAGTTGATCGTTATGTTGGCAAAGCAACACTACAACTACCCGAAGCATAGTTGCCAACTATGCTCCGGGGGGGTCGGTCGGGAAACCCACCTCATCCATATAAGATTCTAGGACTCTAGGCAAGATCCCTACGCCATCGTCAAGAAATCTTCTATCTTTCTACCTAGAGTTGGGGCCAAGTAGACAGTTTCCCTTAGCCGCTGGGGCTGGAAACCCCCCGTAGCTTCAGATTGCCATAACTTCTTCATGTGATCTTTGATGCTATCAAACGTCCACTCCATCATCATCTACGTTTTACATAGATGCCGATGGACTCCTCAATCGGGCAAGTATTGAGGAAGCTATGGCTGTTCAAAGTTAGGCAGTCCCGGACACCACTCTCATGTTACTACAGTCACAGGGCGCTGTCCCGAGATAACACTCCACTCAAATTGCCATATTTTTTTAGCTCACACCTCCGATTGAGGTGATCTTTAGCATTCTAGAATCCTCTCGCCATAAGCTACTCGTAGCTAATGGCCTTACCTTTATGACTCCTAGTCTTTGTGGGTGGGAGGCATTCTTGACGCCCATGACCCTCACCCACACTAAGATCACTTGGGCACAACCACTCATGATGTCACAAGTCCCGAGTGTCATTTCAAGGTCCCCATTATACCCATGGTGTTTGCAGGCTCTCTTCATGGAAAGGTGAATGACACTCACCCCCACCAAATGGAGTCGATGCCGTCAACGACTATATTTGTAGTCGGCACACCAATTCTCAAATTACCATCCTCTCTTGGTGTGGCATTATGTTTGCCTTGGGGCGCTACCCCCACAATGCATCTTGAAATTTGGCAAAATCCCAAAGGTGTCGATCCTAGGTGGTCCATTTAGGGTGACCCTTGACATCTTGTCCAAAGACCTAAACTACACTAGACCCACCTACTTTGAGACTCACTTGGGTTGCCCCTCCTTTTGGACCTCCCAAATTAGGCTCCATTAGACAAATTCTGCCATTTTGACACAACTAGGTTGGACCTCAATGCTTCCACTAAGTTGTTTCGGTTGCAACTCCGAGATACATGTCCATTGTGAAGCCATGCCTCGATCGCACGGGGGTGATGCCAAGTCCCGCCCGGCTTGGTTCCCATTTTGTTTTTTCAAGACATGGGTTCATGACTCCCATGCGCCAACTCTCGTTAGCTTGTAGGTTTCACTTTTATGAGCACGCGCCATCACCTTGCCCCCGCCCGGACAAACCCATGGCTAAGAGGCTTTTTGGTTTTATCCAAACCCCTTCCAAGCCATGGCCCCTAATTACTCGGCCTACCCAACCTAGTTTGGCATATCTATTCCCCCTCTTCTACTAACCAAACACAAGTACAAGACTAAGACCTCATCTCATATTCTTCTCTTTGCACCACTAAAATTGAACTTTACTGCCGCAAGTCAAGAAAACGAGTACATGTTGTGGAAGACATTGCTTCTAAGCTAGATGTGCTACTAGCATCTCTCCCTCACTAAAGGAGATTGATGTCCTCATCAATGCCTACGCTTTTTTTTATTGGAACCTTTAGCCCTAGTTTTCTCAAAGCGCTCCACTACCTCCTTGTCATTCACCATGTTTCTTGCCGCTACCCAAGTGGCTTCTTTATCATGGAATCCCCATCACGTCAACAAATATTCTTTTCCTTTTCGCTTGTGGTTCCTACACTTGAAGATGCCCTCTACTTCGTATTTTAAATGATCTCCTACAAGGTCGGTAGTGACTTCGAATGTGATTTCAGATTTAGACAACTCAAAATGTAGACTCAGGAGCGGCGACTCAGAATGTGATTTTAGATTTAGGCGACTCAGAATGTGATTTCAAATTTGGATGACTCAGAATGTGATTTCAGATTTAGACAACTCAAAATGTGGACTCAGGAGTGGCGACTCAAAATGTAGATGCAGGCGAAGCAACTCAGAGAGGCAAATTTTGAGGTTCTAAGTGATGGCTAGGCCAGAAGGTGGCCTTGGAGGCTCCAAGTTCAACATCAGAGCTGGGTTGCGAATGCTGAGGCTAGGCAAGGGCCAGTTCACCGAAGGCAGCTAGCCGAAGGCAGCGTAGGGGCTGGGATTTCAGCACAACGAGCTAGGATGCTGAGGTGAATGCCTCGGAGGAGTGTGGGTGCTAATTCTTTGTGCAGGGGCAGGTGCCCCAGCCTCGTGGCAAGATAGGGAGGGGGATTAGCAGGTGGTAGGCTAACTAGATTTTAATTAACCTCTAATGAGTAATGAGGTACCTTAGGGTACTAGAAGTTGGATTATTTAGTTAAGTAGGACATGCATTATGTAGGAGATTAGAGGAAGAAGAAGATGGTAGGGTGGTTGTGTGTAATAATCATCACAGGTGCATAAATATTTTCAATACTAATGCCCTATGGGTTGAATAAAAAGAGTGTGCTTGACATTTGATTTCATTGGGGCATGGGCGTGGGGTTTCCAAGGTGAGAGTCAACAAAAACATGTGAGCTATAGACTTCCACCTGGACCACAGACGCAAACGGATGGAGGTTTATGGCTGACATAAATGGTGCGTCCGCCGGGAGTGAAGCGGGATTATGAGATTGAGACTTGGAGGCATGAACTTGAGGGAGAGGAATGAGCACATGGTGCACGATAAGCATCTCACTTGGTTTTGATGTTTGTCATTTGGTTAGGTTAGTTGAATTCCATTTTTTTTCCTTGGAATGGATTGCATTTTCACTTATGCATTTTGTTTGAGGATGGAGCGCGGCTTGAGGTGATGTCCTAAATCTTCTTGGGATGGCATAAGGACATAGCATTAATAGTACGATCATTAGCTCACTAAATCTTAGAGGGATAATTAATTTTAGGAAGATTCAACTTTGACACTCACCTTGGGGTGAGTTTCCAAGTTAGGGTGTTCTAAATTCAATGATGCTAGAATTAGAAATTGTTAGTTGAAGATTGTTAAGATTGAAGTCAAGTTGAGGCACGATCGAGTGTGAGTGCTAATTTGCAAGGGGAAAACGAATTGCTTGAGGTATGACATTCTTCAAAGTGAATTCATTAATTAATTAAGGAAAGATTTTAGTACTTGTTTGTGTCGTTATCCGTTGTAGAGGGTAATTTCCTAATCATCGTATTGTATTGGAAACGAGAGGGTGATGCCTCAGTCTTCAATGTGGTGCATGGCAAAGGTCAGCCCCTCACTCTCGGTATTGTGGTGAGTGTCGATATGAGGGAAGAGTTCGGAGGTGATTCTCCGGCTTGACTGAGAATTGACATGAGCATGCCTATCCCCTGTTTGGGATTTTTCACCTAAGTTGGCCTGCAGGTTCTCTTTCCTCACCTCCTCAATTTTAAATACACATCCAGGAAAGTGAAAACATTAAGGAGTGAAGGTAGCAAGGGGTATGTGTGGTCAAGTGAGGGTTGATCGAATGTGCATGAATGCAAGGTAGGACTCGATCCCACAAACCTAAATTGGAGTTAGGATTAGGAAAGAGTACGCGTAAGAAAATATTGTCTAAGATTTGTGAAGTTGTAGAAGAGGTAGAAGTTAGAATAGAAAGTTGCTTGAATGTGGAGCCTATTGTTAGTCCAGTGTTAGAAAATTTAGAGGTAGATACTCAACTTGAGGCGGAAGCTACTCCCTCCAAGTTGAGTAGCGAGACATCGACAGAGACTGATACAGTTAGGAAAGAGATCCCTATAGAAATTGAGAGGAGAATAGGAATAAACACACCTGTCACCATGGCTCAGGATGGAGAGGGAGGAGGTCCGCCTCCCATGCCACCCATTGATCCATTGGTTAGGCCGAGAGGTTTGCCCATTTTGGTTCCACAAAACTTGGCTGCGGTCGATATGCCATCCCACCTCCCTAAGTTTTATGGAACTAAAGATGAGTATCCCTCTAGGTTCATGGAGAGGTACATTGAGATATTGGCTAGTTCTTTAGCATTCTAGAATCCGCACGCCATAAAATATTCGTAACTAATGGCCTTGCCCTTGTGACTCCTAGTCTTTGTGGGTGGGAGGCGTTCTCAACGCCTGGGGCCCTCACCCACACTAGGATCACTTGGGCTCACCCACTCATGGCGCCACAAGTCCAGGGTGTCACTTCAGGGTCCCCCTTGTGCCCATGGTGTTGCGGGCACTACTCATGGAGAGGTGTGCGACAAAACTTATTGTAACGAATTATTGGACGCGGGTTTGGTGGAGTTATCTAATGGGAAGTACACTTGTGCAACGGTCATGCCTTCAAAGAAGGATATTTTTGGGAATTGGACGGAGAAGAGAATGTGTAGGGATTATCGTCCAGTCAATTAGAAGACAAAATTGGACTATTATCTAATGCCAACTCTAGAAGAATTGTTTAACGCAGTAAGGTATGTTTGAGTTTTTAGCACATTAGACTTAAGATCTAGCTATCACTAGTTGCCTATTTGGCTCCAAGATTGAATCAAGATGACACTTTGGGGGGTTGATCGCAACGGAATGGATCAACTCTATCATTGGAAGTTTCTTTATTTTGGTCTTAAAAATGCACCGGCTGAATTCCAGCAGGTGATGGACCTTATGCTAGCAGGGTTGCCTTTTCTCGGTGCTATATTGATGATGTTATCATTTTTAGCAATACACCCAAGAGCATGTAAAATACTTATAAGCAGTTTTTGAGTGGTTACGAAAGTGGGGCTTACGCTTACACCATGGAAAATGCAAATTCTTCTATGACTGGCTACTTTATCTGGGATATATGATTGTACCGAGAGGATTTGGGGTACAACAAGCAAAGGTGGATGTTTTAAAAAAGATCCCAGCACCTAACGACATTCCACAACTTTATATTTTCCTTAGATTGGCGAACTATTATCATCGATTTGTCAAAGACTTCAGTTTGATTGCCAAACCTCTGACTATGCTTATAGACAAGGACCAAGATTGGACTTGGGGCTGCGAGCAATGTCATTATTTTGAGACATTGAAGTAAAGGTTGGATTTTGCCCTAGTGCTTCAATATCCCGACGTTCCAACTCCATACAGATTGGAATGCATTGGGTTTGGGAGCGGTCTTGACTCAAAAAGATGATGTAGGATGAGAATATGTTTTCGCATATGCTTCACGCAACAATAATAAAGTTGAGTCCAACTATTCATCCTATGAGAGAGAGGCATTGGCTGTTGTTTGGACCATCTCTCATTTCAAACCATATTTATATGATCAAAGATTCACTTTGGTGACCGATCATCAACCATTAAAATGGCTTATGGAGTTGGATAAACTCACTACAAGCTTGCTAGATGGGCATTGTTACTCCAAAAATATGATTTTGAGATTGTTCATAAAATAGGAACCTCCAACTTGGATGCAGATGGACTCTCCCACAATCCAAGTCCATTGGAAGAGGACTTAACTGGGGCTAGATGGCACGGAGATTGTGATCAAGAGGCAGTTCCAGGTTGGCAAGCTTCGGCATATTTGGCCTAGATGGTTAATTCAATTTCTTAAGAACTAGATCAAGGTACAAATGAAGAATCTGACAAGTCTCAAGTGATTGGTGATGTTTGGGAAGACCTTTTAGTCTTGCATAAATTATAGCATGGAACATTTCCTACATCCGTCTCGGCTATGGAGCGAGATAGGATTTCTCACCAAATAACACGATTCCATTAGGAGAATGGATTGTTATTTCGGTTGTGGACGGATGGAGCTAGGTGTATAATTCCAAAGCGTAACCAACGTGCTCCCTTAGTGCGACAAGTACATGAGGAATTGGGTCACTTTGGGGTGTGTAGAACATATTTGATATTACACAACCAATATTGGTGGATTGGCATGTACCAACATGTTGCTACCTATGTTGGTAGGTGTGAGGTATGTGATCGGGTTCGGTCAAATTTCAACACCTTGTCATGCCAATTACAGCCTTTAGCCATTCACCCTTATACCACGTGGGGCAAAATATGTTTTGGTCATTGGAGAACATTTCAGCAAATGGATTGAACTTGTTGCTTTACCCCAAAACTCATCTGAATTGGCAACCGTTGCATTTTTTGATTATGTTTTAATATGATTTGGTGCACCTACTGAGGTGTTAAATGATCAAAAAGGGAGTTTTTTGGTTCCTTTGAGGAATTGTGTACCAAGGCCCTTGTCGATCATCATACCACATCATGAGATCATCTAGAGGCAGATGGTTTGGCCGAACGTATTGTTCAAATGGTCAAACTGGGTTTGCGCAAGTATGGCTTACTTCGTGGCAACCATCATGATTGGGACCTTATGATTCCATGGATAGCCATGAGTTACTGATTCAGTAGACAAACATCTTTGGCTTCGTATAGTCCTCACCAATTGTTGTATGGAAGGAAACCTATATTGCCAAGTTTTGTTCGAAAAAAATTGAATCCAGTTGTAAATTTGGATGACCTAGAAGTTTGGGTTCGATGTCTACATGAGCGGGTTGAGTTCTTCAAACGAGCCATGCATATGGCCATGGAGAATTTGTCTATCTCCCAACATCGTGATACGTTGCGATATGCTCGTATTCATAGTGGTGCTTATCCACCTCAATTGCAACGTTTCTCCAAAGGAGATTATGTCTATCTACAATGTGAGGTGTCCACGACTTTGGATGTCAAAGCAGGGTGTACAATTCTTCGTGTGAAGGAAACCCTTCCAAATGACATTTTTTTAGGGGAAAAATGAACAAGAATGTCGAGAGCATTCTAAGAATTGCGCTCTGTCATGTAAATAACGATCGTGTGTCACTGTGGCTCGAGTACCAACCACCACTAACAAATAACACTAAAACATAGCAAAGGCACACATACACAACACACCTTCACATGCCCCCTCAGTTGACTATGACGCCTTGCCAAGCAGTGAAGACCAATGCCAATCTAAAGGGCATGGATAATGAAGGATGGCTCCGCTACTAACTAAAGTGGTGAACGTCATCCCAAAAAACTATAGGTTGGGTGCAATGTGAGCCCCATTCTTAATCACCTCTGATGTTTGGCCATCAGATTCCAAAGAATTAATTCCACCGCCTCGCGTTCGATCGCGTCCCTAAGCCATAATTCTTCATATTCCACTTGGGCAAGCAAAACACAGTGAAAGCCACACATGATCATTGAGTACGACTGGTAAAAGCACTAGGTATCTAAGATCCTCGACAACGAGGACAATTCCACTGTCCAGATGGTAGAGAAGTCAAAGGTGGCCTCAAGCATGCCATATGCCAACCATGTTGACATTGATCACACAAGAGCATAGTAGCCGTTCTTTTCTTCTTCCCGCACACGAAACATGGAAGGCCTTCTGGCACGACGGCCAGTTCAAGATGAACTATACCCTCAATAGGTAGGTGACATGGGGCACAATTTTTGGAATGCTCTCGAAATTCCTTACCATCCTTGCCTTCCAACAATAACAAACCACTCGGCAACACCTCCTTCACTCGAAGGATAGTACGTCCCGCCCTGATATCAAATGTCGTAGGCGCCTCACGTTGGAGATAAACATAATCCCCTTGCCAGAATCTTCGCAACTGAGGTCGATAAGCACCACTGCGAATGCGTGCATAACGTAATGTGTCACGGTGCTAAGCAATGAACAAATTCTCCATGGCCATAGGCATGGCCCTTTGGAAGAATTGAGCCCGCTCCTGCAAACACTCTGCCCAAATGTTTGGGTCATCCAAGTCCACAACAGGAGTTAGTTTTTCCTGAATAGAACTCGAGAGCGTGGGGCTCACGTCCATACAACAACTGATACGGGTTGTAGGACACCAAAAAGGCCTGCCTACTAAATTGATAGCCCATAGCAATCCAAGGCAACATAAGGTCCCAATCCCGATGGCTCTCCCGAAGTAATCCATACTTCTTCAAGCCACGCTTGGTTGTTTGAACAACCCATTCAGCCAAGCCATCCGCCTCCGGATGATCTTATGAGGTGGTGTGGTGATCTATAAGGGCTTTACTACACAACTCCTCAAAAGCACAAAGGAACTTCCTCCCCTGGTCCGTCAATACCTTGGCCGGTGCTCCAAAACGTGCCAACACACAATCCAAAAAGGCTGTGCGGCCAACTCTGCCGAGTTTTGGGGTAGAGCAATAAGCTCAATCCATCATCATCAACACGTACTTTGTTCCACGTGGTGTGACAGCCAATGGTCCTGCAAAGTCGAGTGACCAATGGTAGCCTAGTCCCATGATAGGTAAGGGTTGTAATTGGGGTGATAAGGTATTGAAGCTAGACCTAATCTAGTCGCAAACTTCACACCTCCCGACATAAGCGACAACATGCTGATACATGCTGGTCCACCAATACTGGCTATGCAACATCGAATGTGTCCTACATATACCAAAATGACCAAGTTCCTCATGCACTTGCCACACCAAGGAGGCCTTCTGATCCGGTCCAAGAACAATACGCCTTATCCCATCCGACCACAATCGAAATAACAAACCGTTCTCCCAACGGAACCTTGTTATTCGATGTCAATCCTATCCCTTTCCATCGTTGAGATGGACAAAGGAAATGCTCCCTATTGAAGCTTATACAATACAGGAAGATTTTCCCATATATCCGCAATAGCTTGAGGTCGATCAATCTCATCATCCGAGATGTATCAGAACCTCAACAATAGAGCCAGAAAATAAAATGAGGTAGGCAGCTGCGTGCCAACCTGCAACCGCCTCTCAATCACAATCCCCATGCCACCTGGCTCCGGTCAAGTCCTCATCCAAAGGACTTGGATTAAGTGAGAGTCCATCTGCATCTCGGTTGGTAACATCGACACGGTGTACCACCTCAAAATTGTACTCCTGGAACAATAAAACCCACCTAGCGAGCTTGCCAATAAACTTATCTGACTCCATGAGCCATCGTAAAGGCTGATGATCAATCACCAAAATAAAGTGCTGACCATAGATATATGGCCAGAAATGGGTAATATCCCATACCGCCGCCAAAGCCTCTCTCTCATAGGACAAATAATTAGCATCCGCACTACTATTGCTTTGCAAAGCATAAGCAACAACATACTCCCGACTAGGGTCATCCTTCTGAGTGAGGACTGCTCCCAAATCCAATGAACTCCAGTCTTATATGCAACTGGAAAGATTTGGAAACATCAGGATGTTGAAGCATTGGAGTTGTATCCAGTCTCTGGCTTCAATGTCTCAAATGCTTGTTGTTGCTCACGACCCCAAGTCTGAGGTTGGTCCTTGCTCGTGAGAATGGTGAGCGGTTTGGCAATCAAGCTAAAATTCTTGACGAATCGCTGGTAGTAATTCGCCAAGCCCAAGAAAGCACGAAGTCTCAGCACATCGACCGGTGTCGGAATCTTTTGCAAAGCATCCACCTTAGCTTGATGTACCCCAAGACCTCCTGGAACAATCATATGACCCATATATGCTAGCCGGTCATGGAAAAAATTGCACTTGCCGTGGTGCAAACGCAATCCCCACCGCTGCAACCGTTCAAAAACGGCTTGCAGATGCCTCACATGCTCCTGTGGTGTCCTGCTAAAGATGATCATATCGTCTATGTAACACAGAGCAAAGGACAAGCTAGAGAGGACCTGGTCCATCACCCTCTAAAACTCAACAGGTGCATTATTTAGGCCAAATGGAAAAAACTTCCAATGGTAAAGTTGATCCTTTCCATCTTGATCAACCCCCTAGAATGCGGTTTTCACTCGATCTCCCACAAGTAATGGGAGCTGGTGGTAGCTGGATCTCAAGTCCAAGATGCTAAAGACTCGAGAAAATCCGATGGCATCAAACAATTCCTCCGGGTTTGGCATAGGATACCGATCCGACTTGGTCTTCCGATTAACTGGACGGTAATTCCCACACATCCGTTTCTCCGTCCAATTGCCAAAGATATCCTTTTTCGATAGTATAACCGTAGCACAAGCATACTTCCCGTTGGAAAGTTTGATTAGTCTTGCTGCCAAGAGCTCTCGGCAACGAGCTTGGACGCCAATCCTCTCGGGAACACTAAGCCTATAAGGTCTCCAAAAATAGGATGGTCATCCTCCAACTGAATGTGGATGGGTTTTCTTTTGTAGCCTACAGTACCTTCCGTGTCTCAGCACCAGTGAGATGAGGGCCTAACTCCAATGGCCAATCATCGAACTTTGTGGTCTCCCTCTCCACCAAAGGAAAACCACCTGGTGTTGACACAGACTCTAACTGCTACTCAGAGGAAGGGGCATTAACCATGCCCCCAACCTCAATGCTAACAGTAAAATTTGGCCTCCTTTCATCACCACCAACATGTGATGATGAAACCACCACCAAAGGCGAAGAAACCAAAGCAGTATAAATCCGTTGAGCTCGAAGCTCCTCCATCACATGTTGCTCAAATCGAAAGACTCGTTCAGCTTCTCCAACCATGGCCTTAATTCCCTCCTTCATGGATGTGGACCGTTGTACCCCTGACCAGAGTCCTCTGCCCCCAAAGACAATAATTGGTCACCATGATGGCGTTGCAATGCAAGGCATAAACCAATAGTCCACACCATGGTGTTAAGGTCCATAGTTTGGCCTTCAAAAAGGCCAGGAGTTACTGTGGTTCCGGTCCGAAATCCCATAGCACGCTCCCATTCGTCGACAAATGGTATGACATGGGTTTTTGTGTGAGCATCCCACACCATACCAAGCCCCTGATCACGGAATGCGAATGATTGTGGAAAAGTCATAAAGGTGGGAAAGGCCTGCCGTGGTGCCCCCACTTTGTTGACCAATGCCAATGGGGGTAAATTATCTCGAACAACCAACAAAGAGATCCGGTGTGGATCCAAGATGTCATCCACCTTTTGATCAAAAAATGGAGGTACTGTAAAAAAATGTTGCAACTAAAGTGGATAGCAGTGCGAGGTTGGTCCAAATCCACTGAGGCTGGTGGGAACAAGAACCGAGGCTCGCGGCATCCACAAAAATGGGGTCTCCAAGGTGTTGACAAACATAATGTCGGCCTTCCAACACCTTGTCCCAAGAGTCGCACAATAGAGGTACATTCTCAAATATGTATCCTAGAGGGGAAAGTTGGTGAACAAACCACCACTACATGAGCCGGATGAGGTCCCAAAAAAGGCTAGACTTGGGATCCTCTAAACCTCGGTCTGCTCCAGTATATGAATAGCCCTGGCATGGCCATCCCGCAATCACCAGATCCACGGAACCCAACCTTCGTATGTCTTCCTCACTGATAAGTGTAATATCACGAGGAAGACGCCCAAAGCATCCACGGATAGTAATCAAGTGTAACTGCTGTGGATACAACACTATATACTGGTGTAGATGGTGACGAGCAATACAGGCGGACACATGACTGTCATCAACATAGACATACTGTCGAACCGTGAGGCCAGCCTCCAACATGGCCGCCAATCCTGTCTCGTTGCCTCCAAACAGTTCCACCAAAGTGATCCCCTCATCTAATGGACGCCACGAAATGGGATGTGCTAACGCCGATGGAGCATCTGGTATGATCGATGTCATAGAATCAAGAGAGAGGACAATGTCCTCACACCTCCGGAATAGCTCGGTGGAATCGTGCCAGGAAGGAAGAGGATCTTTGGGATGGCGCACCAATGCACCATTAGGTGTTATTTCCCGTTGATCCTCGGCACTCCCCATGAATGCCAATGACTCCTCCAACAATGCGGAACCATAAGGCAATGTATCCACAATAATACCACATCCAAAAACCATGGGTAATGGTGCTATGGTCGCGGCCGCCGCGAATGTCAAAGGAATAAATTCCATGTGGCCGTCCCCAACCGACCAACCTAGTCGGATCCAAGCCTCCTCAGTCCAGTTGTCCAAACCAAAACCAAGGGGGTAGAGTGCTTGCTGACCAACTAAAATGTTGTAGTTGGTCGCATTTATCACCGCACACCTAAAAAAAAGAGGTGCGGGTGGATCTCCAGTCTGCACTCGAAAGCTAAGCTGTAATGGCTCCCGAGTATAACCCGTGGCCCGCTCCAATTCAAAAAACAGATTGGACAGATTGGACAGATTTAACTCAAAAAACACCTAAAGACCACCTAAATTGGACACCGGAATCTTCAAAAACCAAAAATATTCCATTTAGGCAAAGAATATTTTCTGCACTCTGCAATTCTAGGGGGTTTTGCAGAGTTTTCATTTTTGAAGCCTAACTTCTAAAAATCATAATTAATTGCCACAAGCTCAAAATTAAATGTGGTAAGTGGCAATAGTTAAATCTTAAAGTTTTTATATGATTATCAAATAACTTATAAAAATAAAAAATTTAAAATAAGTTGAATATAATAAGTTCAACATGTACTTCAAACAACTAGTTTTGCAATCAAAATCTTGAGTTTTGCTCAAGATTTATAAGGATTGCAAACTCAATTACACATATAACATTCATATATACTAATATATAAAAGTATATTAAATAATTGAAATAGAAAGGATAAATAAAATAAGAGAGATGCTAAAAACTCAAAAAACAATGATGTATTTATTGTGGAAGTCGCTCCTTTTCGCTTTTGATGTTGAACCCCACTTCAAAGAAATTATTAGTTGATTTCCACTTGCCACACATCACAAAACTCCTTCCAAACACCTTTCATTGTCAAAGAATGGCATTCTTGCCAAGTGAGAAGAAAAAGAATCAAAGACTACTAAGAGCTCTAGTTCTCTCTTCAAATACACACAACAAGCTAAGTTATCTCTCACTCCACTACGGGAGAATCCAAGAGTGTAAGTAAAGGGAGAAAAACTTAAGATTTATTGCAAAAATATGCAATCTTCATCCACACAAGCTCTCTCCATACATTCACTCACAAGGCTTGACTTGGCAAGAATACCAAGCCAAGGAGGAGACTCCACACCAAGGAGCATCTCCACAAATCCAATGGTTTCATCCATCCATATTCAAATGAATGAAATCCCTCTGGATGCGGTGTGGTCACCGACGCCGCATACCGTGACAGCTCCTTGTCACCTTCCCATTGAAGAGACCTTGCATCCTGAATTGGCGGTGGTGCCTGAAGGTCTTCCATATTTTATTTGTGGTAAAAAAAAGTCGACAACTATGTTATTGTGTGACACATATCAACGAGGCTGGCATATAGCATGCTTAAATCTGACCTTGACTTCAGGATATGCTACATCTTCAGACAAACGTTGATTATTTCCATGCGGGATATTTACTATTGTCATGACAACAACATTGTCATTTTCTTGGTGACTAGGCGCTAGATACACGACACAACAAGATTTGATGGATGGATCGCGAGAAGATTCGACAACAAAAACTGTTGAAGGCAACTAACGATGGGGCATCACATTTGTACCCGGACTATAAATCTTGTTTGCGATGTTTTTATGAAGTTATTCTTATGCTCGTCGGCCAACCCTTGACGTCATCCAAGGATGTGGAGAAAGGTTGAGTTTTATCTTCGCCGTGGCAATTGAACCAACTACATTAATTTGTGTAGGCCTAGCTAATAGACAAGGGCATTCCGCCATGGAAATGTTTAGCTCTCCATACCGCGGACCCTTTAGTTTATAGGAAGGGGACCAACACTCCTACTCGTTCATTTGGGACTCTCCACTTAATCGGTAACCAATGTTTAGATGTGGACTTCCATGAATGGAAGTCCAATCCTTAGTTGATCATCAGATTGCCGGAGCAACACTACAGCAACCCGAACCATACTAGGCAACTATGCCCCCATGTTGGGCCAATGCCCGCGGAGGTCGTGCCGTTTGGCCAGCCACACCGCCTCACCCATATAAACCTCTAGGACTCTAGGCAGGGCCCCAACCCCATCGTTAAGTAATCTTTTCTCTCTACCAAGACTTCGGGCCAGGTAGACATTTTCCCTTAGCCGTTGGGGTTGGAAGCCCTTAGCAGCTTCAGAACACCATAACTTCCTTGCATGATCTTTGATGGTACCAAACAACCATTCCATTGTCATCTACGTTTCACATAGATGCCGATGCATTCCTCACTTGCCCCATTTGGGCAAATATTGAGGAAGTTATGCATGTTCAAACCTTGGCAGTCTTGGGACAGCGCCCCATTCAAATTGCCATATCTCCTAGCTTACACCTCTGATTGAGGTGTTTTGGGCAATCTAAAATTTGCATACTATAAGCTATGCATAGCTTATGGCCTTACCCTCATGACTCCTAGTCTCCATGGGTGGAAGGCGTTCCCAACGCCCATGACACTCACCCACGCTATGATCATTTGGGCCCTCTCACCAACGGCGCCTCAAATCCCATGTTCCCTTTCGGGTTCCCTTTTTGCCCATGGTGTTTTGGGTTGTCCTCATGGAAAGGTACGCAACACACATAGTAATTGTCCATTTTTATAAAAAAAAATTATGTAACCCCCTTATCTTTTTCTTGAACCACAAACTGGACAAACACCTCAAAAATCTCTCCAAACAAATATATTGCATCCCCAACAACACACCATACGCAATCATACAATTTCCTCAAAACATGTAGGCATCGTGTCTTTTATAACACACATTGTTGAAGCCCTTAATTCCAATGGATGGTTAAAACATATATATACATGGTTTTTGATACATTTATACCTTAAATTGGAAGGCATTAAAATTATAACTTTTGTTACCAAGAAAAACTACCATCACTTCCTAATGACATGGAGCCTCCAAATCTATTAATCACATGGCCCCAGTACCCCCTACCCACATCGCCACAAATGTCTTGAAAAACCACAATCTAAACATATCCCTTCACATATGTCAGCCATAAACCTCCACCCTTTTGCGTCTGTGGTCTAGGTGGAGGCCCATGGCTCACATGTCCTTGCTAACTCATTGGCTTTGGAGACCCCTTGCTTGTATTCAAATGAAACCCAATGTTAAGCACACTCTTTTTATTAAACTCCACAGGGCATTAGTATTAAGAAATACTTATGCACCTATGTCAATCATTACACCACAACACACCAACATACTCTTCCTCTTCTAACTTCTTATATGATCCATGTGCTATCTAACTACCTAATCTAATTCTTGGCACCCCAAAGTACCTTCTCTCACATTAGAGGTTTATTGAAATCTACTTAGCCCTATTGCCCACTAATTTCCCTTCCCATCTTGCCACATTGCAGGGAGTCCCTAGCCCTGCAATTAAAATTTGTGACTGGCTAGCATGAAGAGATATTGGGGAGATATAGGGTCTGAGAATTTGAGACTTGGATATAATGTACCTATGTTAGACGTGTCAAAACCTGCTATAGTGAATGTAGTATGCCAATGGGGGCTTGTCTATTTGTACAACCCACCTTGAAAAAAAATTCCAAAAAATCTTCTTGTTAACATAACAAAATCTCCCACATGTGTTTTATGTATAAAATAATGCTTTGAGGGGTGTACTTTTATGGAATTTAAGGGTATTTGTGCAAGGATAAAAACTTGAGCATGTGCCCTCAAATTCCATAATGCACAATTCCGAATGGTATTCCTTTGCATAAAGATCGTTTATGATAGGCATTACGTCATAAAACATTGTATGATGAGCATTATGTTGTTGTTGAGCCTCAAGGATTTTTCTCTCTTTGTATTTAGAAATACCATTACAATGTAGAATATCTTGATGGTACCTTTTGTTTTTGAAATACCTTTCCTTTATGGGAACAAAAATCCTCGTGTCTTTAAGTGCAATATGGATCTCGAGAGGGCTGTCATCCATGATACTAGACCCTCGTTGACTACCACCTCAAGGGTCTCTTATTTTGGATAACAACTCTCTTCGTGAACCTGATACATAATGCACTCTAATGCTTTCTTTGCACATGATTTTAGCTTAGCCTAAAGATTCATTATAAAAGCACGGCGATGTTATTTAGTCTTGAGCCTAGTTGGCAAATGATGTGGCATGGTTGAAAAATGGAGGTTTGAAGCCTCAAGCACCACCCTCCCACTGGTACCTAGAGATGAGGAAAAAATGTAGAACGAAAGGTGTCACCTCCGACCCTTGTGATTGGTTGTTTTTAAACCTTAGCTTATGAAGGCATGAGGACCTCATTAACATAAACCAATGGTAAGATAGATGAATGGTAAGGCTTTTGAGGATGGGACAAAAACTATCCAACATACTATCCAACATTCATTATTTGGTAAATAAAACAATGAACATGTGTGAAAGCTACTTAACCAAAACCTACTCAAAATTTTTTGGAGCAGGTTCTTGTAGGTGCATCATGATAGTCGAGTGCCTCCGCTATAACTGAGAGAGCTTTACCTGGTTGTTAGGAAAGACTTTGGTCATTTGGTAAAGTTAGGTGGGAAGGGGCATAACCTCAAATGTGTGGATCCTTTTAAACACGGACAGATTTTAAAGCATATAAAAAAGTAACGGCCCTTTATTTGCGGCGCTTCGTTCTTCGCCCTCAACATCTTAGGTTTTGTTTCCTCTTACTCCCGAATCCCTCTCTTCTCGCTCTCAGAGTCCGAGCACACATGCTTAAGTAGTCACTGCTCGTCATGACTAAGATGGCCGTCACGGGGTGGCTAGGGGTGCTCGCGTTACTCCATATCTTACTCTGCGTTCAGGTACGTCGCATCGCCGTAGCGGCTGTTTGGAGTTTCCGGAGTCCTGTCTGAAGTTTGATAAGGTTTGGTTTTCGTTGAGCGTCGTCGTCTGCACTGGGGAAAAAAATTTGTAGTTCCTGCGGTTGAGTTGATTGTGTCAGGCTCTTTGATCAGGAGCTTTTTGTCAGATCTCTCTCTGTTTTAGAGGATCACTTGGAACGCGGCCGAAAGGCTAGGCTCGTGCTTTCCTCCGAATTTGAGTTTGCGGTGAAAATGCAATAAATATTGTTCTCCAAGCATTGCCAAGGTGTTTCTATGTTATGTTCATGACTATGAAGCTAGTGGCGTGATCCTCTCTGTTTATCCTTTCCGTGGAGTTGCTTTGAGTTGTTTTGTCCGAATGTGTTCAAACAGTTGAATGCATATTAAGCGTGTGTTTTAATGGAGCTGTCCTCGTATTTTCTGTAGTCATGAAGAATTTCACTAGCAGCTTGTTGTTCTAACGGTGGAGCGAGGGCCTTTTCAATCACGAATCATGTGGAATTACCACGTGTTGTTTGTCCTATTTTCCACCTGTTCTCGTCAAGTCTTCATGCATTCCCATGCGAGGAGTTTTGTACTATATTGCCTGATTTGTGTTTGACGGCCTTTTGGAAATTGACAACAGGCAAAGCAAGATGGCTTGGAGGAGGTTACTCACAAGGTTTTTTTTGATGTGGAGATTGACAATCAGCCAGCTGGTGGGTCATGCATTTATCCAAACTATAATCAGGAAGCTGCTTCTGCAGTAAATTTAGAACCGAAGGCTAATTGTTCATTGTGTTCCTGGCAGGTCGATTAATAATTGGTCTTTTTGGGAAGGCTGCACCTAAAACAGTCGGTACGTTCTGATCAGCGCACCATCTTGGTCATGTTTCCTTCGTGAAGTTTAATTCACTGTTTTGCTCCCCCCTTGGTTTGGGTTCTCTTGTACTGGAATTTAGAAAGTTGTTGGAATGCACAATGCAAAGTCTAGAACTTGGAGTTACTGCCCGTTAGAACTCAACTGTGATACTGACGAACAACGCCTTGGTGATTGGAGCAGAAAACTTCCGTGCACTATGCACCGGTAAGCATCTGAAAGTGCCCACTTCTTTGTTGTGTTTCTCATTTGCCATTTATTATTACAATGCAAGGGAGCTCATTGTAACAATGCCAGGACAACACAACGATTTGTCACTTGTGAAATCTGCATGGAGTATGATTATACTTGGTTGATTATCAGAACAATTAAGTAACAGATGTATGTGCATGTGGTCGCAGGGGAGAAAGGAAAGGGTGCAAGTGGCAAGCCTTTGCACTTTAAGGGAAGTGTCTTTCACCGCATCATTCCAAGTTTCATGATTCAAGGTGGAGACACTACTCATGGCAATGGCCGAGGAGGAGAGTCTATATACGGGACGAAGTTTGCTGATGAGAACTTCAAGCTGAAGCACACTGGACCAGGTCTTTGTGAGATCTAATGGAATAACTTGGAAAAGTTTTTTGTCCTAGCCAATAGTTGATTCATGGGACTTAGTGGAAATAACAGACAGAAATAATAACTTAACCCAAGTCTTCGTAACATAATCCTAGAAGTATGGCATTTGTGAACTGCAAGGTTGAGGTTGGACCTTGTGTTGATCCTTGTTATCTGCACCTACTGTAGCTAACGATGATTTTGGGCCCAGGTATATTGTCAATGGCAAATGCTGGACCCAACACCAATGGATCCCAGTTTTTCATCACAACTGTGAAAACAAGCTGGTACTCTTTCTTTGGCTACTGAGCATGCTGTTGTGGACAGTGCAAGTGTTTTTCTGAAAAGAAAAGAAGTCTTTATTGTCATGTTTGGATTTGTATATTGTAGATACTCTGAAATGCATCACTCCTATTGTGATTCAGTCTCACATCCTATAATCTTAAATATTGTATGCTTACTATATTTACCAGTGTAAATTCAACGGGTTGGTGCACACCAGTTCTATCACTCCTGTCTGCAGGTTTTGGTATTCTAACGTTGATAGATGCCTGTTGGTGTTGTGCAGGTTGGATGGTAGACATGTGGTTTTTGGAAAGGTAATTAGTGGCCTTGATGTGGTTTACAAAGTGGAGGCTGAAGGCACACAACAAGGAACACCAAAAAGAAAAGTGACTGTAGCCGAGAGTGGTGAGCTCCCCCTTTAGGAGGGAAACCTTGGTTGTTGGGAGATAGTGATGATGTGATCCAGAGTCAGGTTAGCAAGGATAATTGGAGTAACAACCACAGTTTAATGGCGTAGTGTATTTCTCGGTTTAATGGCATTGGATAAATGGAGTAGCACTTGTTTGTTTCTAAAGAATTTCTTCACTTTGTCAATTCCTTTTACTGTTGCAATATTTTGACTTCAATGATTGTGTTGAGCTACATTATTTTGGATGTTTGTGTCCCAGACTTGTGTGCTTATTGTGCCTTGACCAAGTGATTAATGAATGACATGCACATGCTTAGGCCCAAAGCACACAAGTTAGGAATGAAAACACTTCCTCCCACCAATTCTATTCGTCCTCCCTATGTCCCGGGGTTTCTGGGCATTTATAGTGACGCTCCTTTTGCATGGCCATTGTCTTTTTGCCACATGATATTTCTGAACCTAAAACCAAACCCAAAAAGTATTGATAAGTCATCCATTGCCACACCGTTGCCCTTCCTACACCACATGGTCCAGGTTCAATTGCAAGTCTGGTTTGAGGTGCGGTAAGCAGCAATGATCTTGCGTTGAGGTGTTGTTAATGGTAGCTTCAAGTCCATTTGGGTCACAGAAGTCAATTGGTCCTCAAAGTCAAAGTGACAAGCGATTTTTTAAGTGACCTGGGGACTTGACAAGGGTGAAACATATTGACAATAATAGTGTAGAAAGTGTGTTCATCTAGACACCTTTTTTCAAAAAAGGAATTTCATATGCAACCCATAGTAGAAGCAAAGGCAACTGTTGAAATGGACTTGTTACAACCACATGGGGGGTAAAATAATAATGGATTGTTAGGATAAAACCATACACAAAATCAATCTTATATTTTGAGTCATTTATTAAATGAGAGTATTGTTCACCTTTGGATGACTGAGTAGATCTTAGATTGACCATTGTGATTGGTAAAAGTTGGTGCTCTTCTTAAATCATTCGTGCATCCTTCACTATCTTTGGCCATGGTGATTTTAATGTCTTGAATAGTAAGAGCATGCTAATCCAAGCACATTGCACCAGTGTTGTTGATTTTTTATCTTCTTATTTTATTATAAAACCCATTCTTGATTAAGTGCACAACTTTGCGATTTCTTGTTCAATTTTCTTATTAGGTCATTCCAATCTCCTATCCCTCTGTACATTCTAACCCCTTTGTTGCAATCCTTGCCCGTCTAGCCCAGAACCCTTCAACCAAGGTAATCTCACAGGAGCTCATAACCTAGGATCCATGCAACTGGATGTTGCAACCAAGCATATGAATTGCGAATTGCTAACGTAAGATTAATTTTTTGCCTGACTTGTGCTACATAGGTGATAGATTATGTAAGTTGGTACGTATGTAGGTTGGTAGAATTACCACAAACTATTTGAAGAAAATTCAATTTGTTCTGCCACATGTTGGATGTATAAAAAAATAAAAAATAAAATCCGCCTTTCAAATACAATAATAAGTAAATAACCAAGTATGAACATATAAAACCTTAAAAATCCTAAAAAAATCTTCAAAAAAATCACAAAATTCATCATGATCCAAAATCGGCAACAACTCTTCATTATCATCCTTAATTGTGCGAAGGTGAAACCCGTTGTGTTGAACATCTTGGAAACTTAATAAGTTTCTAGTAGACGTTGGTGAGTAAACAACTCTAGAGACATGTATGCATATGCATCTAGGCATAACAAATCAAACTTCATCAATTTGGTATTATACGAAACGACTACCAACTTTGGCGGTGATATGCTTTGTCATCATAGGACCTAGAGAAGAAAGACACTTATTGTTACGAAAAATAGTGTCAATGGTAGCACTATGGTACAACAATAAAACATTGAAATTTTTTTAGTCAATGTCAATAGAGGTGGTATGAGATTTCATATCTCCAAATATCTATACGTGTTTCATCGTAAGACATCTCCGTCTACTCCACATGTGTGACATGTGTATTGCATCGCTCAACAATCCTGCAATTCTTGGCAATACGATCCTTGGTTTCACATTTGAAACAATTTTTGTTGTTGTTGTATTTGTATCTAGTGTGGGTGAAGGCCCCAAAAACGATCCTTCTGTGAAAATGGTGAAGTGTGATGCTTACGTAATCGTTGAGGTTTCCTGTGCATTGGTGTACGCCCAATTTTTTTGGTTTCAATCTTCATCTTGATCCTTAAGATGTAAATCGCGTCAACACTTGTGTTGTATGGCACTGCACAAAAGACGTTCCAGTATGTTGTACTCCATGGTTCTTCAACGAGAGTTCATTCTGCTTCTCAGCTAGTAATAGTAGTGACATGAAGTCATAATATTTTGTATAACACATGTTTTGATATTGTTGAGCTATTACAATCTTGGCAATATGAAACGTAAATAGAATTTTCTCTATCATCTACGCATCGTCAATTGGTTTACCACATAAGATAGTTGAGATGCTACCTCATACATCTTAGTATTATACTTGGTTATGGTTGAATAATCATGTACTCATGCCACCTCTATTGACACTGAGTAAAATATTTTCAGTAATGCCATAACAATTCTAGGACAATATGGCCACATAAAATCATGTGTCATGCCCATGAGGAGCCCACCCCAATCCCAAGTGAATTTGAGGACCTTGTATGCCTTACATGCATTGCCCAAGATCATTTGTGGTTTCGTCAGTCCATAGGTCTCCTATAGTTGGGATTGGTATGATATGGACCACATGTAGCTTGTCCGTAAGTATTTTCTACAACCCCCGACATGCGTGGGGCTTACCGGATGAAACGAATCGAAGAGGTTGCGGGGAACACTTGAAGTGAGGATAACTTGCGCAATGTGTTACAACCAATTCAAGCATTTAATGAATTCTATTAGGTCCTAGAACCGAGGAGAAAGGTTGATCGTCTCCAACGTGGTTACTTGGACCCCCATGAGAGACCAACATGCCGCATTTGTAATTTTTTTTTCTCATGGCATTTGTTTGAGTAGCTTTGAGACGTTCTCAAGATCATATTTTCGAAAACTATGGTACTTGCTGGTGGTTCTCCCAAGCCATAGAACATTTTGCGCTTTTCCCAATCCAATGGGGGTTCAATCGATGCACCACGCACCATAAACAATATCGGATTTATAGAGAGTACAATCTTAGCCTTACCAATATAGTGAGATTTTAGTATGTAGATCATACTTGGACATATGCTTACATACATTCATATGTAGTTATTATACATTATGTGATAATAAATATGAATGCATGTATGCATGTATGACAATTCCATCATGCCTTTTTTGATTGGATGTATATGCTAATCATCAAAAAATATATTCATGCTAACCATGGATTCGTTACATGTCTATACGATCCGACTCTAGAGCTCGTCATAGGGAGTGGCAACATAGTGACATTAATATGAAAAGTGATAGTAAGCACAAAATTGTTGAAAAATAATGTAAAGGTGCAATTACCACATTATGTACAATTGAATCAAAGATTGTACATCATAGTCCTAGGCCTACCTCAATATTATATGTCCAAAAAATTAATCAGATTCAGAGTCTGTATCCAATGGTATGGGAAGGCCGCCACTTGAGCTTGCATTGTTCAAATTTTGTCTTCAAAAGGTTTGGTGTTTCACCTCGCGCTTACTTTCATTGTTTCACCTAGAATGGGTTTGTGTGGGCATACCCCCACGGTCACATTATGGTTTGAGTCATAAATGTAACCTAGGAAATGTGGGCCTTGACAAACTCCTCTATATTGCAAGTATGACCTCCCATGATTCGATACAAAAATGCTTTCTAACCACATGTTTTATGTGTATAACCAAGGTAAAACTCATGTGCCGACTTTGTCATGTGCCCGGCTATGAGATTTATACAATAATCTTGAAGGTCCTTGACATACTATTGTGCCTGCTAGTTGTAAGCAAGATGATAGCCATATTCTACTAGGATACACAAAAGGTGATATTATACTCATAATCCAATCTTTTCCCGTTTTATGCCGAATTGTTTGTATAACATACGATGGAGAGCGATTTTGCTCAAGAAATGACAACGTCTATGCATTATGTGAGGCAACAAACAATTCGGATGGACGATATGATTGCAAGAGCCAATGATCCATGTGCATTTGGGTCCCCAAGATTTATTACACATGCCACAAAAACACCCATCCTTGATCCACGCAAACATGCATGACCACAACATGGCCATAGTGGCTAGAGGTTTCACAATGCAAGATGATATTGTGGTTGTCCAATGGAATTCATCATTTGGTCTTGCATTCCAATCGATGTTAGGATTATATTCATCATTGACTAGGAGACCCTCAAGGTAGCCATGAGGTGACGAGAAATCGACAATGAAACCATTATTTGTAGGGCTTCGTATGTTTGTCAACCTCATCCATCAAGATTGTCTTGTCCATTGCGTACATGAGGGTGGTTGTGGCCATGTGTGGCGTTTTTGGACCATCCCCTCCAAAGGAGCCTAAAAATGTTACACAAGTCCTTCGGTAAGGGTGGCCTGCACTTGCAGGTGCCCAAGCCGAACCCGGATGATAGGTGTATAAGGTAATACTTAGATTTTGGAAGGAAATTGAATTTGCGTTATAATATTTCTAGAGGTTGGGCTTTACTTTTGACTATTGTGGCTCTAAATTCTACTAATCCATTTCATACCTAGTTCTAACCTAAACCTACAACCTAATCTAAACGCAGACGCACCAACCTTGGAACTAAGGAAATCCTAACTTAGATGGCTCTGGTACACACCAACCGGGTGTGACTCACACCACCCCTGGCTCAATGGACGGAATAGCGACGGTTTGATCAACCATTCAATTCCTTCCTATATTTTTATTTAATTATGTTTAAATTTACTAAGCGGAGAAATTTGGCTTAAATTCCACCCTTTACACAACTTCCTTCTTACTTAGTTTATTTTGTTCACATATCCTACCTTATTACATTCATATATTAGGCATCACACCTTACCTGGTTGGTACACCCCTTAGCTCGGAACCTCCTAGTGTCGCAACCCTTGCTAGCTCCCCATTGCTAACTCGGTCCATTTTTCGATTCTAGCAAGAGTTACGAGCGCTAACTCTTCGTATACCGCTATGCGAATGGTTAGCTCCCCATACCGCGGACCATATAGTTCACACGAGGGGAACCAATTTTCCTACTTTGTTTTAGGGACTTACCCCGTAATCGGTAACCAATTCTTAAATGTGGACCTCCATCCATGGAAGTCCAATCCTATGTTGATCATCGCATTGCCAGAGCAATACTATAACAACCCGAGCCATACTAGGCAACTATGCCCTCATATTGGGCCAATGTCCATGGAGGACATGCCGTTCGGCCTCGGGTGGGTTCGGCCATACCACCTCATCCATATAAGCCTCTAGGACTCTAGGTAGGGCCCTTATCCCACCGTCAAGTAACCTTTTGTCTCTCTCCCAACACTTGGGGCTAAGTAAATATTTTCCCTTAGCCGTTGAGGTTGGAAACCCCCAACAGCTTTGAAACACCATAACTTCTTCATATGATGCTAATAATCAACCACTTCATTGTCATCTACATTTTACGTAAATGCCGATGGACTATTCACTTGCCCCATTCAAGCAAGTATTGAGGAAGTTATGCTTCGCAGTCCCGTGAGCCACTCCCAAGCCACTGCTGTACCAGGGCGCTGTCCTGGGACAACGCCCCATTCAAATTGCCATAACTCCTAGCTCACACCTCCATTTAAGGTGTTCTTGAGCATTCTAGAATTGGCACGTCATAAGCTACGTATAACTTATGACCTTATCCTTATGACTCCTAGTTTCCGTGGATGGGAGGCGTTCCCAATGCCCGGGGCCCTCACCCGCACTAGGATCAAATGGGCCCTCTCACCAACGGCACCACAAGTCCAGGGTGTCACTCTGGGGTATCTTTTGGGCCCATGCTATTTTGGGCACTTCTCATGGAGAGGTACGTGACACAGCTTAAACCCTTCGAACTTCAACGGTCCGAAAAGTGGTGTCATCCTACCTAGTTAAGTTCCCGATTCATATTTTTTACCAACAAGGGTTCACGATATGTTTTTATTTTTTTATTGTTATGTATGTTTATACTGGATATACCACAAAATACAACTTAAAGGGACCAGGATGACGGATGACTTGTAGGTTTAACCTGTTGGACAATCTTCATGGATTGGGGCCATAACTTCCAATCCATTGGGCCAACAATATAATAGTGGATTCGTGGGTCATTAATCCCATATTTTTATCAACAACATTAAAAATGGTTGTGTGAAGAATTAATTCGACTTCATAACATATGAATTTTTTTTAATAATAAAAGCTACTACCACAAAATATACCAAGGGGCCCCGAGAACAATAGAATTAGGTACCCCTTAGGCGGTCAAGTGGTCAAACCACTTGACCTTACGAGATAGGTGAGTGGGTTTAGGAATGCGTACCTTGGCTGTGGTTGTTCCTATTAGTTAGGCTAGCATTAATTGGCTTACCTCAATGCTCCTCATTTGGTTGGGCTCGATGTAGGCCAAACCGCTACTTCCTTGCCTTACTCCACATCCCGGACATTGATCTTGTCTCATTCGTTGTATTTAACTTGGTTGTTGTCGCGTACTTCTCCATGACGAGTGCCCAAAACACCATGGGCACAAGGGAGACCCCGGAGTGACACCCGGGACTTGTGGCGTCGTTGGTGAGGGGGCCCAAGTGATCCTAGTGTAGGTGAAGGCCCCGGGCGTTGGGAACGCCTCCCATCCACGAAGACTAAGAGGCATGAGGGTGAGGCCATAAGCTATGCATAACTTATGGCGTGCCAATTGTAGAATGCTAAAGAACACCTCAATCAAAGTTGTAAGCTAGGAGATATGGCAATTTGAGTGGGGTGTTGTCTTGGGACAACACCCTGGTACAGCAGTGGCCTGGGAGTGGCTCCCGAGACTGCCAAGCTTTGAACAATCATAAATTTGTCAATACTTGTCCCATTTGGGCAAGTGAGTAGTCCATCGACATTTATGTGAAACGTAGATGACGATGGAATGGTCGTATGTGAGCATCAGAGATCATATGAAGAAGTTATGGGGTTCTGAAGCTGCTGGGGGCTTCTAGCCCGAGTGGCTAAGGGAAAATGTCTACTTGGCCCCAAGTGTTGGGAGAGAGACAAAAGGTTATTTGAAGTTGGGGTAGGGGCCTTGCCTAAAACCTAGAAGGCTTATATGGGTGAGGTGGTATGGCCTCACCCACCCGAAGCCAAACGGCACGGCCTCCATGGATATTGGTCCAATATGAGGGCATAGTTGCCTAGTATGGCTCGGATTGTTGTAGTGTTGCTCCGGTGTCACCAAAAATCCTCCACCCTTCGATTTCGTCCTAGCCCGAGTGGAAAAGTTTATAATAACATGTAGAAACTTCTCTCTTTGTAACCCAATATATAATTCCAATCTACCCTTGGAATATACACAACTTGATTAACATCACACTATGTAGTTTTACATTCCTTAATGTCGGGCAAGGTTATATCCTTAGCTTTTTCTAATGTCCACCCGGCCGCTTTGGCCACGCATGCCTTCAAAGATATCCCTCTTGTGAATCGAGTCCTTGCCGTCGACTCCACACTACTACATGAGTTCTCGCTTATTGATTCCGTGCTATCACATGTCATCGTGGTTGATTCCGTATTGGTACATGACACTTCGCTTGTGGATTCTATGAGCACATAGGCTTTAAATACAAGTATTAAAAAATACTTATATACTTATCCTTGCCCTTCCTTCTCTAAGTTCTTTTTGATGTAAATTTCTATCAATGTCTTCCTACTAAACTTCAAAATAGTATAACTCCCACCCAACTTATGTTCTTCAAGTAAAATTTGGTACACTTGTTAAGTACCTTATCAAAAATCTCCACACCAAATTTTGGCACAAACAGAGTTCATATGCAAAAGTTATGCATGAAATTCTAACTCTAACTACTTAGTATGAATGCTGTGATAAAGCATCCGGTCATTAAAACTCTAATAACTTCCAACTCCTACGTCCAATAAATCTAAAATTTTGACACAAGATAGATATATAAGTTCAAAAGGTAGTTTCAAATTTTGGTATCCATATCTATAACCCTCTAAGAGATACATATTTTCAAACCTTGCTGCTTTGTTCCTAGACACCCTCCCCTTCAACTTTTAATAACTCTTTCATCCCAATGATTGAAGCTCTCAAAGTTTTACCACAACTCCCATACTTTATAATAAACAATCCCTCAAATTTTCATACCCATTGAACACTCTGATCATCCATAATTGACAAATCTCTCACTATAAAGTTCTGCTCAAGTTCATAACTAATAAAACACTACAAGTAATGCACCTAGTACAATCTAGTCACTCTAAATGCCACAAGTTTAAACAAGTTTGAACTCTCTCACTTCAATATGAATCTCAATGCAACAAGTTGAAGTTTACAATCAAACTCCAGATTCCTTAAACCCAATCTACTTCTAACAAGAGGTCAATCCCTCTTCAAGGCTAAATAGCCTTGGCTCTTCTTCTAAGAACTAAGCACACACATGTGCTCCTATCTTACTTCCCACACACCCACACTTATAACCCGTGGGGTGGTTAAGGAGCACGAAAGAAAGAGAGGATGAGTGAGGGAAGAATGAGGGATTATATAGTGAGTTGAGAGGGAGAGAGGGCATGAGATAAGGATAGGGTGAGAGGATTAGAGCCTCCAATCACAACCCCTTAACCTTCTCCTTCTAAGTAGGGACTCATCCCATCCACAAGGCTCTCGATAAGCCTTCAAAATCTCTTCCTACTTTGTAGGCTCTCATCTAATCTCCTAAGCCTTCCTCCCTCAAATGATCAACAAAGATCCTAATTCAAACATTTAACTAATCTTGGCTTTCTACCTACCACACTTTACCAAGGTATGTCCTCATACTACTTAAATCCACTCCACACAAGCCTAATGCTTCGAACTTAGCTTTCTTCAAGCTTCACTCTTTTTATATTTTTGTGAATAATCATAAATCAACAAAACACTACTTGTAATGTTTTACAAGTGTTAACAACACATGTGGACATCAATTTGGGCTCACATCCGGCAAAACGATGATCAACATAAGATTGGACTTCGATGGATGGAAGTCCATATCTATGAAATGGTTACCGATTAAGGGGTGAGTCCCGAGAACCAAGTAGGAGGCTTGGTCCCCCTCCTATGGACCAAGAATGTCCGCGGTATGGGGAGCTAACCATTCACATCGCGGTATACGAAGGGTTAGCGCCCGTAATTCTTGTTAGAGTTGAAAAAATGACCAAGTTATTTAAGGGGAGCTAGCAAGGGTTGCGACACATGGTATCAGAGCAGGGTTCCAATCTTTGAGCTAACACTTTAAAGAAGAGATGGTTATCAAACGTGGGGGTTATGATGGTGAACCCGAGGCTTCTAAAAGATTGTGATGATCAAATTAGAACAAGGATCATATCCAAGCGGATTTTGATCCCGCCATTGATTTTAATGGCAATGGTGTGGATGATGGTAGATTTGATGAGGAAATGGAGGAGTCTATTGGAAGCAAACCTCGAAGAGGATTCGGGGCTAGATTACCAAATGCTCCTAAGAGCTTGGAAAATGGTGATATTGCATTGAAATTCCAACTCAAAACACTTAAGTTCATGGACTCCATGATTTAAGAACTCAAGTGTGGCAACCATGTGAGGGCCTGACAAGACAAAATGATCGAGGTCCTCATGATGCAAGGTGCTAGGCCATCTTCTTTAAGAAAGAAGTTGGCCAAAGTAAACATGCCAAGTAGTTTCTCGAGGCTTGGCTAGTCAAGAAAAGCAAAATAATTTGTGTTTGAAATGGATGTCCAAAGGCCGAGGTGGATGATAAGGTCTCCATAGTGGCTACCTTGTTGAAAAACCATAGGTTTGAGTGATGGACTAGCAAGAAAGCGCAAAAGCCCGAGGTGGTGGCAAACTTAACTTGGGTTGGCTTCATGGAGTTGCTTGTTGAGAGGTTCACGCTGGAGTACCAAGAATTGCGTAAGGAAATGAACTTGGTGGAAATGAGGCACATGGGGTTTCTTAAGGCCTATGTGTGCGATTTTAACGCCCAAATGAATGCTACACCTAAGATGGACTATTTTCCAAAGAAATGCATTTTCCTAGGTGGGTAGCAAAAGTGGATGGTAGACACCTTGTTCAAGTTTTTGAAGTTTTCAAGGATGTGGTAGGAACCATCAAGATGCCGAGGGCATTGAAGCCGATGGACCCAAAAGGAAGTCGGGTGGCGCTTCATAACAAAGTGGTTTGAGTCGAAATATGTCCCAAGGTAAAGAATGCAAGAAATTGGGCCATCAAACCAACACCAAAGGCAAGCCCAAGGTACAACTTCCAACAAGGGTGGCACCCAAGGAAGAAAGCCATGCAATGTTGGAAACAAAGAAGGTTGCTCTGTGGTACCATGGCAAACCATATTTGTACCACGGATGGAATGTGAGAAGTTGGCTTTGTGGTAACAAAATAAATCATGTTTGTGCCGAGGATGGAATGTTAGAAGGTGACATTGTGGTACCAAGGCAATTCATGTTTGTGCCGCGGACGGAATATAAGAAGGTGGCATTGTGGTACCAAGGTGTGAGGAAGAATCATCCCCACCCTTAGTTGCGTCCTAGTCAGGGTGGAGAATCCTCTTCCCACATTAGCTAATTAACCAGGTACATGTGGACTTGCACTCCGTTCAATTGAAGGTAGAGTGGTGTGCATAACACCAGTTATTTTATTAAAGACACACAAACATTTACAAATGTTTGGGTTGCAGTACAATATCAAAACAAATCAAGGTCTACTACATCTGCTGGTCACCTCAGCTGCATGACCTTAGGACATCGGAGAGGACGTACCTTGCATCCTAAAGCTACTGAAGACTCTCCTCCTATGCTACCTAAGATTCAGCTGCATAAGCCACTTAAAAACTTGTGCCTGCCACCATGTGCTCTCCAGGCTCATCACGCTGCATTCCTTCTTCCCACCATTGGTCAATTTGCCAGCTGATGACCTTCTATAACATCGGTTATGTTTGGCTCGCAGTTCCCTTGGGAGTTCACCCTCCAACATAGCTCCCTTTTCCCTAGAACGAAGCAAGATGCAGCTCTACTGACGACTCCCTACAATTGCAGCAACGCAACACACCCACAACATCCAAACGCGAATACAGAAGAAACACATGCAATTGTAATGTTGTTTGGGCCACCGTCAGCCAATTCAACCTAGCGCTCTTGTCCCTTGGGACCTTGAATCTCACCGATGCGGTGCATCCTTTCCCCGCTTCAGCTGCACAATTCCATTTACATCCACAACACACCCAATTGCTCCCAGCCTGCCACAATTCCTAATGGTTGCACCAAGATTTTTATGGCTGCATTTTTCCTCACACCGGACCAATTACAGCCCCCTCAACTTCCCACAATGACTTTTCTATTGCCACATTCTGCTAGATGATCTAGTGTTACAGCCTTGCTGCTTAACTCAATGATCTCCCTGACAAAGAGAGAAACAACCACTACCACTAGCCCTCAAAATGTGCACCCACTTCCGTCACACTGAGAGTGCACAAACATGAGACTCACCATCCCGCCCATCATTGTCATGCAGCCTTGATTGCCAAGCATTGATATTGTTAGAATAGCAACAAGATTCTCCACCATAATTTTAAGATCTACTCATCACACAAACATCAAACGTTAGCTGCCCAGGTGGAGGTGGCCATGCACACCTCCTAGATGCCACAATTATGAGCAGCCGAGCAGACACAATGACACAAAATCATGCAGACAAATCATCACAGCCACCGTCACTTACCACCCTCAGTGGTCAATCCTGAGCTCCCCAATCACACAATTACAGGAATTAATTGGCTATATGACGTCTGAATCTTTTACACTATTGTGTAAGAACCGTAAGGTGTGACCACATTTTAGGTTTCTTACTTATCACTTTAGACCTCACTTTTCCATTAAATTCGTCAGCTCACTCTATTCACGGCTTCCCAGGGCAACATGTTACGACCTCGTGAATACCACCCCCCAAGAAGAAAATTGAATGTATCACATTAGTGTTAACTAGAGCGAATACACTGACTCCAGCACTTGCTCACTCCACGACCACCTCCCCAATTGCATAAAGCATAACGGAATGCATTGCCAGTAAGTAATTAGTGAGGCCTTAAATTGAATTATTACAAGTGCGGTGCACTGCAGATAAACCTGTCGATGATCATGATCGCGAGTAAGTCACATAGGTTTCCCACAGGATGCGGCCACTACCCAGCAATGACCACCACCACTGCCTAAGCATCTTAATTAACTTGTAATGACAGGTAAGTTGGTTCCTAAGACACCGTTTCTCCTGCTCTTCACGCATTCCAAGAAAACCACGTAAGAGAGTCCTGCATGCCGCTACCTCTGAAGGCATGAACAACACCCTAATCCCTATTGTACTAACACCCGCCTCCATGGCAATAGCAAGCAGGAGAGCACTCGACAAATCCCACCCACACTACTCAAAACTCTCCTATCCTGCCACTGCTACATTTCACCAAGTTTGTTGAATCCACCACACCGTGCGGCACCATATGGTAAGTGCTAACCCATCCTACTCATGACATGTACAACCAGATTGCACCTAGTTTCTCTAACCTGCCTAACTGAGAATCAAGGGTTGAATAAATTCTTAGCTTTGAGGGATGCTGCATCCTTGACCGGTCGATGAAGCATAGTGGTAGTCACAGATCGAGTGGTTGCCGCCATGAGATGAGCGGCCACCTTGAATGAAACCATGCATCCGTCCTTCCTAGTTGACAGACACCGCTGCGATCTTCGTGAGTTCCCTTGACCCTCGTTCAAGAACGGTGCTGCTCATCCCTCCTTCCGATAGCGTTCCCGATCCATTGCAGCAACCGTCGTTTTTCCCGGTGCCCCGACTCTAACTACACTATTGGTATTCCACAACATTGTCACCCGCGCTCTTCTGCTCCATGTCTCTCTTTTTCTCCATCTTTTTGCATCACATCCTCTCCATTGTCAGCGTGTGCGATCGAGATATTTTTTCAAAAGTGCGTGCCCGAATGCTCTTGATCGTCCTCTCTTGGGCCTTGGTCATGACATCCCAAATCTCAGTAGGAGTCCTTTCGGCAACCGGAGTGGTTTCACGGTAATGCCTCACTGCAAGGTCAGCTTGAGCCGAAATGTCTCTCTACAAAAAACGACCTTGTGAGCAAATACAATCGGCATGGAAATGAAAAATGGAATGCAGCTCGAGAAATGGGGAAGACGGAATGCAAAATCATACCTTGTAAAGGAATTTGACGAAGACATCCGCGGTGAGAGTGTACCAAGTAGGGCGACTCTCCTTAATCTTCTCGCATGCTTTGTAGTCAGCAGGGGAGATGAGATCCTTGAACGTCGATAACTCCAACCTCCCAAAAGTACGAATTCGAAGGAGCTTGGAAGGAATTTTTACCTTGATATAATCATGCTCGGTGGACCTGAGAGAAAAAAACATGAGAACCGGCCAATGAAAAGAATGGAGGAAATCAACAAAAAAAAGAGTATGCTTACCAATTAATGTCGCTCATTGCGTTGAGGAAGACACCGGTGCAACCCCTCGGGTCGACCACAATACAATCCACGGAGACATGCTAACTCTTGTCCTCCGCGTGGTTGTTGTTGATGTGCCTCCACCATGCAATGAGTCGATGATTTCCTTCCCAAACGAAGAACATCTTCCCACAGAGATGTGCAAGATCCGGATCCTCCTTAAGCTTGACATCGAACTCCACGGAGGCCTCTTGCCAAAGAGGGCTCCATAAGGCCATAATGGCAGGAGAAACCGGAAGGTCGACGGGAATGTCGTTGAAAACCGAAACGTACATTACCCGATCACCCTCTCGGTATCCCATAACAAACTCACATTCCAAACGCTGGACCTCTACCTCGCTGATTGGACGGACAAGAGGGAGGGCTCGCAAGCGGCACAAGGGAATGGAAAAGCGGGACTTACTGGTGGGCTTAATACAGAGGCGTTGGATAATGCCATTGGAGTCCTCCTTTTGTGATTTGCGGACCTGAAGCTCACACACAACAGGATCCGTCTCGTCAATAGCTAGGACGGTATCATGGCCAATAGACATCACCTCTCCCTACATTTGGCCTTGCGAATTGGCACTCTCAACATGGGCGGCCTCAACCTCGACCGCGGGGGCAGCAATAACAACGTCCTCTGCAGAATGATGTTGCTCCTCCGCAACCTCAAAAGATTGAGAGCCCTAAGAAAATGAAACCATATGAGAACTTCCCAACCAACAATCAAATGATAACACCTACAAGTTACCAATATCTTAGCAACCTCAAAAAAAATAACTCCCAAATTAGTTTGAACACAAAGTAATATAATTATCAATTAGGAGGCAAACGAGAACCAACCACATTCAAAGCCGCCATCATGATGAGATACAAGTGACAAAGACGTCCTCGATATTGTAAACAAAAGAAATGCCTGATAGAAAAGCAATGCCGAGCCAAGTCATGAAGGGTATCAAAGAGGAGGGCTCGGATCCGAGCATTACAATCTAAAATTTCAAGCCTAAACATGCAAGCAGAGGAGGCCTCGGATCCGAGGCCTCCCACGCAACCTCCCAACGCTGCCCTTAGGCATTTCTGAAGTGGCCTAGTCCACATAAATTTGAACATCAAAAACTGAATTTACAAGCCAAAAACCATGCATAACATTCAACAAAAAGAGGCCTCGGATCCGAGGCCTCTTTCCCAACCCTCTACCTCTGCCCTTAGGCAATCCAGACATGGCCTAGGCCTTATAGTTATGAACCTCAAAATCTGAAATTTCAAGCCTTAATGTCCTATCGCTGCCCTAGGCATTCCAGAATTGGCCTAGGCCACTCAACTAAGAACCCCCAAATCTGAATTTACAAGGTGAAATTTCAAGCCTTAATGTCATACCGCTGCCCTAGGCATTCCTGGAGTGGCCTAACCCACTAAAATTTGAACATCAAAATCTGAATTTACAAGCCAAAACACCATGCATAAACATACAACAAAATGAGGCCTCGGATCCGAGGCCTCTTTCCCAACATCTTACATCTGCCCTTAGGCATTACTTGAGTGGCCTAGGCCATCAAATTATGAACCTCAAAATCTGAATTTACAAGCTGAAATTTTAAGCCTTAATGTCCTACCACTGCCCTATGGCATTCCTAAAGTCCCCTAGCCCACTAAAATTTGAACATCAAAATCTGAATTTACAAGCCAAAAACCATGCATAACATTCAACAAAAAGAGGTCTCGGATCCGAGGCCTCTTTCCCAACATCCTACATCTGCCCTTAGGCATTACTTGAGTGGCCTAGGCCATCAAATTATGAACCTCAAAATCTGAATTTACAAGCTGAAATTTTAAGCCTTAATGTCCTACCACTGCCCTATGGCATTCATAAAGTCCCCTAGCCCACTAAAATTTGAACATCAAAATCTGAATTTACAAGCCAAAAACCATGCATAACATTCAACAAAAAGAGGCCTCGGATCCAAGGCCTCTTTCCCAACATCCTACATCTGCCCTTAGGCATTACTTGAGTGGCCTAGGCCATTAAATTATGAACCTCAAAATCTGAATTTACAAGCTGAAATTGTAAGCCTTAATGTCTTACCACTGCCCTATGCATTCCTAAAGTGCCCTGGTCCACTAAAATTGAACATCAAAATCTGAATTTACAAGCCAAAAACCATGCATAACATTCAACAAAAAGAGGCCTCGGATCCGAGGCCACTTTCCCAACATCCTACATCTGCCCTTAGGCATTCCTGTAGTGGCCTAGGCCACTCAACTATGAACCCCCAAATCTGAATTTACAAGCTGAAATTTGAAGCCTAAATGTCCTACCGCTGCCCTTAGGCATTCATGTAGTGGCCTAGCCCAATAAAATTTGAACATCAAAATCTGAATTTACTAGACAAAAAACCATGCATAAACATACAATAAAATGAGGCCTCGGATCTGAGGCCTCTTTCCCAACCCTTTAACTATTCCCTTAGGCAATCCAGCCGTGGCCTAGGCCTTACAGTTATGAACCTCAAAATCTGAAATTTCAAGCCTAAATGTCCTACCGTTGCCCTTAGGCATTCCTGTAGTGGCCTAGCCCACTAAAATTTGAACATCAAAATCTGAATTTACAAGCCAAAAAACCATGCATAAACATACAACAAAATGAGGCCTCGGATCCGAGGCCTCTTTCCCAACCTCCTACATCTATCCTTAGGCATTCCTGAAGTGGCCTAGGCCCTTGAATTATGAACCTCAAAATCAGATTTACAAGCTAAAATTTCAAGCCTTAACGTCCTACCGTTGCCCTAGGCATTCCTGCAGTGGCCTAGCCCACTAAAATTTGAACATCAAAATCTGAATTTACAAGCCAAAAAACCATGCATAAACATACAATAAAATGAGGCCTCGGATCCGAGGCCTCTTTCCCAAGCTCCTACATCTGCCCTTAGGCAATACTGAAGTGGCCTAGGCCATTAAACTATGAACCTCAAATCAGATTTACAAGCTGAAATTTCAAGCCTTAATGTCCTACCACTGCCCTATGGCATTCCTAAAGTGGCCTAGCCCACTAAAATTTGAACATCAAAATCTGAATTTACAAGCCAAAAAACCATGCATAAACATACAATAAAATGAGGCCTCGGATCCGAGGCCTGTTTCCCAACCCTTTAACTATTCCCTTAGGCAATCCACACGTGGGCTAGGCCATACAGTTATGAACTTTACAATCTGAAATTTCAAGCCTAAATGTCCTACCGCTGCCCTTAGGCATTCCTGAAGTGCCCTAGCCCACTAAAATTTGAACATCAAAATCTGAATTTACAAGCCAAAAACCATGCATAACACTCAACAAAAAGAGGCCTCGGATCCGAGGCCTCTTTCCCAACATCCTACATCTGCCCATAGGCATTCCTGCAGTGGCCTAGGCCACTCAACTATGAACCCCCAAATCTGAATTTACAAGCTGAAAGTTCAAGCCTAATCTTCCTACCGCTCCCCGAAGCATTCCAGAAGTGGCCACTGAACTATGAACCTTAAAATCTGAATTTAGAATCTGAAATTTCAAGCCTAATCTTCCTACAACTCCCCGAAGCATTCCTGAAGTGGCCACTTAACTATGAACCTCAAAATCTGACTTTAGAAGCTAAAATTTCAAGCCTTACTGTCCGGCCGCTGCCTTTAGGCTTTCCAAAAGTGGCATAGGCCACTAAACTATGAAACTCGAAATCTATGTTTACAAGATTAAAACCCATGCATAAACAGTCAACAACTCTGACCTCAAAATCTGGAATAACAAGCTGAAATTTCAAGCATAATCTTCCTACCACTCCCCTAGGCATTCCACAAGTGGCCACTTAACTATGAACCTCAAAATCTGAATTTACTAGTTGAAATTTCAAGCTTATACATACAACTAAAAGAGGCCTCGGATCCGAGGCCTCTTTCTAAACCTCCACCCTCACTCAAAACCCTACCTCTCACCTACACACTCAACCCGAATCAAGACAAGGCCGAGACTTCCTCCAAGTCAACATTCCATGTACTTTGAGAACTCGAAAACCTCACCTCACACATAACCCTACCTCCGAACCTACACACTAACCCCAATTCAAGACAAGGCCGAGACCACCCCAAGTTATCATTCCATGTACTTTGAGAACTCAAAAACCTCCCCTCACTCAAAACCTTACCTACGAACCCAAATCAAGACAAGGCCGACACCAACCCAAGTCTACATTCCATGTACTTTGAGAACTCAAAACCCTCACCTCACTCAAAACCCTACCTCTTACCTACACACTCAACCCGAATCAAGACAAGGCCGAGATCAACCCAAGTCAACATTCCATGTATATTGAGAAAGCAAAGACACCACCTTACTCAAAACCCTACCTCCGAACCTACACACTCAACCCGAATCAAGACAAGGCCGTGAGCAAATCAATTTTACTTTCCATGTACTTTGAGAAATCAAGGTAATACAAAGCAAAATCGTCGACCAAGAGGAGGCCTCGGATCCGAGGCCTCTTCCTTTACCTCACCGAGAGCCCGACACCTTACCAGGATTTGGAGTATGCCATCCACTGAAGCCCCAATATCCGCGCCACTATCTTTCGAGGTCCCGTCCTCTGTCGACGTTATTGGAGTATTCCTCGAGTCACCTGGATTACCTGCGCCTTTCCTCTCTCGCGGCCACGTCCTCTCCTCGATGTCTCTTGTGTTCCGCCTGCCTTGCTTCGCAGATATCTTGAAGCAGGGGTCACAATATCCACATTTAGGGTTTCAGTCCCTAGGCCTCCTCCTTCAGCTCTTTCGCGGCCTCCCAGCAAATTTGATTTCAGATGTTCCTCTACCGCTTTCCTCTTGGACGCCTTCATTTTTCCTCTTCTTTGAATCGTTGGCTGTCCCGACAATGGTCCTAGCTTTTCTAACGCCTTCTCAGTTTGTTGTTCTACCTCCACGTTGTCTTTTTCTTCGTAGATATTTCCACTGTCTCCACTGCCCCCATCTTCCTATATTTAAGAGATAACAATGTTTATAACAATGATGACAAACCATAATATTTAAGAGATAGTTGTTTCACAGTTGAATCTGTTCTACCATTTCAATTTTGTGCTCATACAACTCAATATATGGAGAACCCGAAGAATACGTACAACACTTGTAGAGTTCGTCTCTTCGCGTGAGTCCTCTTGGATGCTATCATTTCCCAACTCCTCCATTTCTGCCATTGTCTGTGGTTTACTTCCGTCCGCCTCTTCTACAATCGGTGATAAAAGAAATGGCCGAATCTCACAGTCTAGCCTCCACGAAGGTTTGGGATTTGGGTACTTGTTGCTTTGGCTCAAATCCTCGGGAGTCCCACGGCCCTCGATTGGAGCATTCATTGACTGTATCTTTTGTGTCCTCACTGTCTTCCTCTTCTTATCTGTGTAATGTGTAGATGTTCGCCTCCTCTTCTTCTTTGATGGTTCCGCTGTTGGAGGTTGTGTATTGCCTATTTCTTTCATGTGTTCAGGCCTCGAGCAATTCAGACCAAATCGCTCTATTTCCTTTCCACAACCTCACCACATCAAACTCACATTGGAAAGTGAGTGAGCTTGCATTCTTCTCAATATATAATTCATGTTTAGGATTTTCCACTTTCTGACAAACGTTCCCCGTTTTCCTTTTTTGGCATCCTTCATCTATTCCATATATATCTCTATGGCTTCCTCGTCTTCCGTGCCTTCTTTGTCCGAGATGGCGGAGCTCCGTGCCAATGGCTTTGGAGTGCCCATCTTCTTTCCTATAGATGCAGACGGATTTGCACATGTCTCTTCCCTCCACCTTAGTATCAGGTTCTCCTTGCATGATGGTTCAATCTGGGTCGAACTTGAGATTTATGATCCCCTTACCTCTTTGTTGTCCTTGACCATGCGTGTGAATCCCATTCTTGCCGACAACGGATCATCTGTGTGGAAACTTGCCACAGGTAAATACAAAGTCTACAGACTCCCTGAATCTCGGCCACACGTTTCCACCGAGATCCGTACCCCTCCTTATTCGTCCGCTTCCACTTTCAACACCCCTCCCGCCGTTCGCGTCAAGATTGAACCTGTTATTCATACTGTCATACATCTTTCTGATTCATCTGATGGTGACGAGCCCGTTCATTCCACTCCTATGGTCGAGCCATCTTCGTCCTCCCTCGGTCCCCCCTCTTGTACGCCTTGATCCCATGTGTCCTCTTCCCCCATCCCCTCCCAAACCCACCCTTTCCATTCTTCAATGTCTTCGTACTCTTGCTTCCATGCCCGGTAGGAAAAACATCCTCAAGAAGCTAGATTATGACACCTTGCGAATTGAAGAGGTGAATTTCCTCCCCCCTCGCTTTGATGGTGATCTTATGTTTGTCCTACCCCCAGTTGGTGTCTCTTCCTCTCATACGAAGGCCCAATCCATGGACGGCATGGACAAACGCTATGACGGCCATGTTTGGACCAAGACCCAAACCACCAATATCACCAATGACATGGGCCTTGCTTTTCGCTCCTCCACTTGCATTGGCCACCTCCAGTGCCGAAATCCTCAGTGCGATTACCTACAACGTGCTCATTGGACCTCCCCGGTCAATGATACTGATTTCGACGGATTCACCAAGGAGCCCTTCCCCGTTGGTGGTCCCTTGCCTTTGGGATCCACTCTAATGTGCCGGATCTGTAAGCAGCCTCCTAAATGCATTGCACCATGTCACGCCAAAATCTTCTACGTCCATGGCAATGACACCACTCAACGTGCATGTATTCATCTGGGCAACCATCGTCATCCCGTCAAGGTTGGCAACTGCAGAGATAGCCGCAAGTGCATCGACGCCCTCATCGAGGAGCACGTCGAGCGAATGCCCCAAGCCACTCATAGCAAAATCATCCTTGAAGCCAGCAAGGACCTTGTAGGTGAGTTCCTCCTCCGCAATGATAGTGATCCTCATCAACTTCTTTCTTTGGAAGAACTTGAACCCGTTTTTGATCGTTGCAAAGAGTTGAATTCCCCCCACCTCCGAAACAAGGTTACCACCTTCAAATATTTACGTAGGTTAGGAGTTATGGATGGCATCGCCAAGCTTAGAGGTGTCAGCACTTGGGCCTATGTCCAGTGGAATCAGTTCCTGGGCCAAGGTGACGAGACGGACAAAGTTTTTGTTTTCAAGATGTCCGAAATCGGCCCTGGTAGTGGGGTCGACTTGGTAAGGCGCATGCAACCTGGCGGGGATCTCGAGCATGCTTGGATCATGTTCGACCATGTCAAACGCGTCGCCAAGTGGACCACCATGGCCTGCCATGTATACGACGGAACCTACCAGCGTGTCATGACCATCGCTTGCTGCGACTTCCAATCCGAGGACAAAGATGCTCAAGTGCTTTTCTGGCATAACCTCAACCACATCATGGCTCGCCATGGAATCCCCAAGCCTCACTTCAAATGCTTCATGGCGGACAGTGCCCAAGTCAATTGGAATGCCGTCAGGATTGTCTACGGCTCCGGAGATCCAAAGGTTCCCATCGAAGGGCATGAGAGAACATGCTACTTCCATTGGACCCAGTCTTTGGAGAAACACACCAAACTCTATATCAAACACGACTTGCAAGACCAACACAAGCGTCTCTGCCTCCAATATCGCGACGCATCCTCTATGCAGGAGGTTGAGACGAGGTACCTCGCCATCAAAGCCTGGTGGGCTTCCTCTAACTGCACCTCCGAGGATGGACTCAAACACCTTCAACTTTGGCTTGCCTTCTGGCACTTCCGATATCGACAATGGGGTGGCTTCATGGAATTGGTACGTCCTTAGTCTTATTACTCCTTGTTTTTTGTTTTCTTTTTTTCTTTCCCAAAGCTTTGCTTATTTCTTACACTCCCATTCCATTGCACAGGAGAAAATCATGACCGCCGAGGAATTTGCACAAATGCCCAATTGCAACCTTGCCGAATCCATTCACAACAAATGGCTTCAAGCGTCCGGCAACAAGGGTGGCAATCTTTACGTGGCCACTGTGGATGACTACATTTGAGCATTCCTCCAAGTTGTGGCATACCATCAATTTCTAAAAGGTGGCATTGGGGGCGATGGCCCTAGCAAAGAAGAACTCAAGCTTCGATGCGCTCAACGTCGTGCTCAACGTACTGGTGACCCCGTTGTCCTACAGAAGGTTCTCCTCGACATGCCTGGCGGGGACGAATTTTGTACTCGTAGTCCCCACCTCGAGGGTGCCGAGGTATTCGGCTCGCAGAAACGCAAACCCGACACCCCAATTGGAGCTGACGATGAAACCCACCGCCCCGACACCATTAACTTCTCTCGCCCTCGTGTCGCTCAGAGAACCACAAGATCTCATGCTTACCCTTTGCCTACCATCGTCGAGGAGTCCTCCCCGACCGTGATCGAGGTTCCACCACCCCCTCCTATTGGTCTGGATTTTCGCCGTGTCACTGCTGTACAAGAATCCAAAGTGGACGAGAAGCTCTGGCATATTGCTCGCGTTCCTTACAATTCCTCCAAGGCATGTTGGGCCATGCATGCTGTCACCAAGAAGAAATGCATTGCCAAAATCGTCTCCAACTCCAAGAGCACCCCTGCACCAGCATACCTTGGAGTTTGGAACTATTACAAATTTACAACACCTAAAGTCGAGAAGTTCTTTTTTTGCCCCGACGACATTGAATGTTGTGTCAAAGGATCACGTCGCAAATGGGTCGACAATTTCTCTGTAGACCAAGAACGACCTCCAATCCCGCCCGTGTGGCTTGTCAAGCTTGGTACCAACCTCATTCGTAAGGAGATCCTGAAGCTGGAGAATGCCGGCTTTCAGCTCCCTCAAAAAGAACGCATCACGCCCACTCGCCTCTTCAACACATCGGCTCCTCCCCTCGACCTCTCCGGAGTGGACGTTCCAGCCAACCCGGACTCTTATCCTTCTTCCAGGCAGTCCAAAACTATGAGATGGTCTGCCACCACACCATCAACAAAACAAATGCAGATGGTGGCATCTGCACGAGCTATGGACGGGACCATATTGAAGGTCACCATGATTCCACGCCCTGGATTTGGTTGCGTTATCATGTTGCAGTCCAAACCTGCACCTACACAATCAATTTACCAACTCACAGTGAGTTCCCTGCCCGAGTGTAATTGCCCGGCCTTCAAGGATATGATATCAAAGTTTGGCTGCAAACGAAATTCATTCCTGCATTGTAAGCACCTCTACTTCATATTTGTCAAGGTCTCTAATGTAGACCCTGAAGTTGACTTGTTCATTCACGCCCCTACATTTAGCTTCAATGAGGTCAAACTCATCCTCGAAGGGGGCCTCTTGACACAATCTACTTCCTAGAATTCCTCTCATCCTAGCACTACATTTTGTCCTAATGGATGTGGTCATTTCTGGACCTCATGTGAACTCATAATTGTTTGCTATAATAAATATAATCTCATGGATTATTTTTATTCCCTCCAAAATGTTGTATTACAATACTCAATTGTGCCATGTGTCTCTCTCCCGGTTGAACATTTCATGTTTAATTTGGAGGTGCTTCCTATGTCTATCAAATCTACTTCCGTGTTGCCAACCTCCTAGATGTTTCATCGTCCTTTCTTGATGGAGGTGGACCCGGTCAAAGCAAATCAACGTACGAAATCGTTTTATCCCTCATTCGATCCTTCAATGGACGACGATGCGGCGATAATCCTTTCATTCTCTCACGAAACGACAAAGGCCTCAAAGATTCGCCTACCACCTTGACCTCTTTCTCCCTGTCGTTCGACTTCTCTTCATTCAACTCAGTTGCATCATTTGCCTCACTATTCATGCACCTTGTGGCGTCCTTCTCCAGCACATCGGCTTGCTTTTTATCATGTTTTGCATATCATTTCTGCTCCTCCTGCATCCTCCACCTCCGGGCTTGTGTGGACTGCAAAAATGGAGTCAGCTCATAGTCATCACTATATCGATTTGCAGCACCTATGTCATGTTCCGGCGATGGATTAAAGGAAACATGGGGATCTCCTAGACTTCTAATCTCCTTCTCCCATCCTAGGCTAGCGAACATGTCTCTCTCCTCTCCCATTGTGCGTATATGTCTCTACATCCGTATTGGATACGAGTTTTACTTATGTCCTCATATATATTCAGCTGAAGATAATCTCTTCGACCACAAACAATAATTGTTGGAATCCAAGCTCTAGAGTTGACTCACACATAGGACAAATACAAAAGTGAAGGAATAAAAACGAAGCAAGTTGGTCGCCCTTTGTATTTTCGTTGACTCAATCTTCAATCACACCAATCTTAAAAAAACCATTATCATTTATTTTTTCTTGAGATCATCGTGACTTTCAATTATATATTTTTCTAATATGTCATAATTTGTCCATCATTTTAGCATTTCCCGCTTCCCAAACTGAATTAGACCTTTTCAAATTCAGTGCCCTTTTATTTTTTTGGCCTAAATATTCCACGGTTATAGGTCAAAAATTCTCACTGTTTTTAATAAAAACCTCCAATATTTTTGGCATATTCGAATCTTATGCCAAAAAAATCTCATATTACTAAAAATATGTTATTATTTTTACATCTTGTCCGCTCATCGCTCTCTGCTCTTCGCTCACCGCTCACATAGCAGTGTCGTCCTCTGCTGCAGCCATGTCGCTATAGGCACCGCCTAGGGGCTTTTGCACAACACACTTCCTATTGCTCTGACGAGTGGGAATGGCGGGGTTTGGTGCGGAGGAAAGATGTTCCGTAGGGTTTTTGGCACTACAAATTTTGCGCTTGCCAAGAAAATCGGTGTCCTTGAGTGGAGAAAGATCCAATCTACACAACATGCCGCAGTATGCACACACTACGGAGTTCTACCAAGCAAGTGTGTAGATAAAAAATTGATAGGGTTAGACATTTTGTAGGGTTTAGGGCGCTCCCGAGAGTGAAGGAGAGAGACGAAATCTCCGCCGCCCACGTCTCCATCCTTGTATACGTGACTTGCCAACATGGCAAGCCACGTCATCATACTCAAGTAGGTTGTTTGGCAACCATCTTACCTGGCTCAAATAAATGACTAAATTATGTCATCAACGCAGACGTGGCGGTCCATGTGCACAAACAATGACTCATCTTAAACCTGTCCAAGTAAGGATTTTGATAACTAGACGTACATGTGACCCTAACCAAGATGTTGCAAAATGGAAAATTGTTCGGGAAGAACTAGCGGCTAGTTACAAATGGACCGGTTGAGTTCGAGGTTTAGCCGCTTCAAGTTCGAGACTACAAGAGGATTACCAATCAGGGTAGAGTACTATATAGAATACAACCAACATGTACAAAGCAAAATCGGAAGATGTCAGCATGTAACCGGCTAGATTCAAATTCACCAAGATTTTAAGCGACTATGCTAAAAAATGGACCGGCACAGTAATGGGTAAACTAGGTCCTGTTGCACTACACTATCATCAACGACAATAGCAAGAAGGGAGAAGAGTTTAGGGTTTAGACTTACAATGCTTTTGTCGCTTCTTGCTTTGGTTTGAACAACTCCTGTATTTCAGCAACACGTTTGTCACGGGACATCTCATATGATCCCTTGACTGGGCCCACACCAACATCTACGACAAAGGTATGTACGCTATCATTATTTTTTACAGCACTTCTGATGGGTGTTTTAGTTGCGACCGCACAAAGTCTATGCTATGCTCAAGCAAATCTGCTCCACCTGCCATTTCCATTGTAAGCTTTCAGGTGGTTGCAACAAACTACAAGGCTCTCAATCTCTCACAACTTACTTAAACCAAAACCTGGAACTCTCTTCATCCATATCTTGACACTTGTGTGTCTCTCACCTCATTTCGAGGTCCCAATAGATAGGAAAACCTAATGTAACTCACATTGCACCCAACCTACAGTTCCTTGGGATGACGTTAACCACTTTAGTTAGTAGCGGAGCCATCCTTCATTATCCATGCCCTTTGGATTGGCATTGGTCCTCGCAGCTTGGCGGGGCGTCATAGTCAACTAAGGGGGGGCATGTGAAGGTGTATTATGTATGTGTGCATTTGTTATGTTTTAGTGTTATTTGTTAGTGGTGGTTGGTACTCGAGCTGTAGTGACACACAATCGTTATTTACACGATAGCTGTCACGGTATGCGGCGTCGGTGACCACACCGCATCCGGAGGGATTTCATCCATTTGGATATGAATGGATGAAACCCTTGGACTTGTGGAGATGCTCTTATGTGAGGAGTCTCCTCCTTGGCTTGGCATTCTTGTCAAGTCAAGCCTTGTGAATGAGTGTGTGGAGAGAGCTTGTGTGAGGTGAAGGTTGCATGATTTTGCAATGGAATCTTGAGTTCTTCTCCCCTTACTTACACTCTTGGATTCTCCCGTGGTGGAATGAGAAATAACTTGATTTGTGTGTGTATTTGAAGAGAGAACTAGAGCTCTTGATAGTCTTTGACTCTCTTCCTTCTCTGTGAAGGTGTATTGTGTATGTGTGCATTTGCTATGTTTTAGTATTATTTCAGACCTTTTATAGACGCCCGCCTAGTCAAACTAGGCATTTATTTCTTATATAGCAACTACAAACAGTCTGCCTAGTCATTTTATTTCTCAGATGGCAATTGTAGGCAGTCTGCCTAGTCATTTATTTCTCACAAGGTCAACTCCCGACAGTGGACTAGGCAGGCGTTTTGCCTAGTCAAAAACTTCTAACTAGTCAAACTACCAATTGTGTGTTTTATTGATTAACTAGTGTACTCGTGATAGATATCTTCATCTGAAGATATTGATTCGTTATTTTCATCGGAATCAGGGTCAAGGGGCGGATCAACAGGTCAAGTGGGGATATGCTGCATCCACTCGTCCTTTTCGAGCCTGATTACATCATGCGAGTTAACTGACACCAATGCCTTGTTCAACTTGACCATCATTGTAGCCTCTACATAGCCACCACCAAGCGTCGATCTCTTAACCGTTAGAACATCACCGAGCCCGCCAAAATCATATTCTAACCCTCCAGAACCAGCCTTACATGCAAGAAGTGCACCTGCCACTTGACTCAGACACGGCATTGACGAATGCTGACCGTGCCACCAACTGACTAGATCATCCGGCTCCGGGAAGCAATCCTCGGGCATATCGAAGTAGATCTTGATCTCGTTGGCCACTATCTGATTAGGATCTGTCTCCATGAAGTTGAGATCAGACACTTTCTCTATCTGAACTGGTTGAACATCAATCATAGATTTTAACATGGCCATTGTGTTTGATCCCACGATGTTGTCAACCTTGCGCCGCTTGATAAGATGACCAGGATCTTCTTGAGGAGGCAGGTTCATGCGAGAAACTCGACTAACGGCAACTGAATAAGCCAACTTCTTAATTGACTTCCAAATGAAATTCTTGACCATCTCAAAAAATTGGTCCCACATACGAGTAAGAATCCAACCTTGAGGAATATCATTGGCAGGGATGTTGATTGCCTTGATCATCAACTTAACAAGTTGCATATCACGAAGATTCGGATGTAGTGCCGTTTGCATGTCAATGAGATAGCTAAATTGGAAATCATGTTTTGCAGCTGCATTGAATGCGATTCTTGGTTGAGGCTTGTAGAATGATTTCAGTTGAACTAGGGCTAGTAGTGGATGATATCGGTTATAGAAGCGTTTGAGATAGATTTCTCGAAGCAGCACACGAATATGGGTTGATGAAGGGTCCAGAGCATTAGCATCAACAAATACAGGACAGGTTGAGACCGACGCATATCAAACCGTATTGGTGTTGGATCATGAATCTGGAGGGGCTTGGTTGGATCAAGCAGGGTCAAGAACATATTGGCTAATCGGACATAAATGTCGACGATGACGAATTTCTTCATTGCCTGCGCCAACTTCTGAATTGCCCGTGGCTCATGTAAGATGGACATCCATTCAATGAAGACTTGATGATGGGGCTCCAAGGTGAACAATACATCCGCTCGTTCGGTTGTTGTCTTCATTGTTGCCCAACCGACCAGGAGACCGGTAATCGACTCTTCTACTGCAGACCAACGATGTTGTGGCAAGTTCCTCCGTAGTTTCAACATACGTCCAAACACCAACATAACCTCTTCATCGAATATTGCCTTTAATTGACTTCTCTTGTTGACAGTTTCAATCCATCTCCTCAAAAGCTTGAACATCTTCCTCGCATCCGGGTTCTTACTCTTCTTGACATCGACACTTGTTCCAAAGGCATCAACAAGGCACAAATTACCAATGTGAGATTGGCACCATTCTCGCAAGGTCATAGACACGACCTCCAACGCCTTCTTCACATCCGACCCCGAATCTGACGAACTGGTGAGGAGATCGTCAGTCCTTCGAACAGAGAACTCTTGTAGAATAGAATCCATCCAAGTGACTAGAATTGTAGATGTTTGGTTCAATAATCTCTCGGATACAGTAGGCGTATATTCACGAATAGCAATGTTGCAACTGAATGTAGTGCCACGACAAATCCAACTCAACCGCAGGCCTAGATACTTCTTGTTGTTTGTTTTTCTAGTTATCAAATCCAGATTGATAGACAAGAAGGGGATGTCATATTGATCTCGGGCATCAATCAATAAACGAGTGATAGACTTCTTGATTGTGACATAATGCTCAATCAGAAGTTGGCGCAAAGGAAGTGAAGACAGGCCCTGTCCACCAGGGATGGGCAACTTTTTGGCAATGACCATCCATCGACGATTCTCAAACGCATTGTATGGTATGGAATGCTCAGATTGCCATGCCGAAATGTTGGTCTGGAAGAAACGTTGGGGATCTTTGATGAAGGATGGGTCCGCTATGTCCAACATCTTTTGTAGAGTAGCGATATTCTTTGTTGTAGCTTCTGTCTTGGGCGCAATCGTCTAATGAACATTCTTGATATGCGCGGTGGCATGATTGGTGGAGGTCTTGCTGATTTTTATACAGGTCTTCAACACCCCATAGCAATTACCAACTAAGCATTGAAAGAAGTACGTGTTCTTATCCGCGTTCGAGACTCTCACGCCGCATTTGTCCAATATAGATGAACTCATTTTCTTTGGTTTGCAATATTTCTCGCCAAATTTTAGACTAGGCTGAACAGGATTAGCCTTGAATTCCTCAATTCTTTGCTTGAGCTCATGCGAGGCTCCTATGTCGGTGGGCACATCGTCTTCACCAGCTACATCGTCGAGCTCCTCATCGTCGTCACCAACTGCATTATCGACTTCCTCATGGTCGTCATCAAATGCATCATTGAGCATCACCACATCCAGGTCATTCGAAGAATCCGGCATTGAAGCATATAGCGTAGTATAATATTGAACCAATGAGGAGCCCACTCGCTTCGCAATAATAAGGAATTCCGTGCGTGAAGTCTGAATTTATTGCAAAGAAGGAAGAGGATGCACGTACGTTATTTGTGTTTTAGAGAGGGAATTGCAGTATTATATACCTCAAAATTGATATTGCCACATAATACACTAAATATGATATTTAGTGTTTGATAAACTAAATACAAGCGCATACACTAAATATCACTAACCCTATGAAAGTAAGTAACATTAAATATAAACTCAAACACTAAATATCAACTATGGTAATATGTGGAAGTTACATGCACGAATTTAATGTTAGCAAGGATATGAAAAAAAATTGTTACATAGGAAGCAGCAGCAGCACATCCCATGTTTCAACACCAATTTCAGCTCATTGTCACACACAAGACAACAGAGAAAGCAAAAACAACTAGGTTGGTTGCAACTGAGTTCGAAAGCCAAATGAAAGCAATTGTAAGTAATTTCGGGTACCCACTCAGTCTCTCCATTTCAATTGCCACTCAAAATTGTTGTCATAAACTTTGCATGTGTGTACATATGCTAGTTGTGTGCCCTGACAATATGAAGCAATCTGCAAAGGCATCGCAGTTTTTGGTGTAATGCACACACAGCGAGAGAAGAGAAGAAAATAAAAACAAAAGCTAAGCTAGGAGCGAAGTTGTGTACCATAGGAGGTTTGAAGGTGAGGACAACTTCCACTTTTAAGATGAAAAACATTGGACTTTAAACGAATGCGAATTCACAAAGCAACAGACATTCCCTCGCTCACTTGTCCAAGGTTGAAGCGCTCACTCAAATTGGAGGGGCATAGTCACCCCAACATTTTCCTTCTCCCATACATAATGTAGAGTGTCTTAGGAGCAATGTCAATGCACCACATTCTTGGTCTCCAAATCCGCATCCCTGTCCCTGCCACTCCCCCTCAAATCTCCAAAACTTCAAACCCTAAATCACTAGCCAAACAAAAAATCTCCAAGAAAAAACCTGGATACTTCTTTGCTGACACACCATGCTCTCCGCACAACCTCAACCAAACCCCTGGTCTCCGAATCAAGCACCCTAAACCCTTTGCAGCTTCCACTCCCTCCCTGCAAGTACCAAGCACAGCCCGTCGCCAACACTTCCGACCAAATTTTTCCAAATTCCTACCAACACCTCAACCAAACCAAACCCTTGATTTCGTCTTGCTGCAATCCGACACAAACACTCCAAATGGAACTTTGCAAGCCAAAGGAATGAATGTCAGCTCCAATTTCTTCCACTGGTAGAGTAATAAGAGAGCTTCCGAGCTAACAAGTGAAGGCAGGCAAATGAATTGCGTGTTTTCAATTGCACTGGTGATCCTTGAGGAAGATCGCGAGGGTTTTGGTTGAATGAAAGCTTAAGGAAGTGAGGAAGAAGATAGAGAGAAACTTAGAAGCGATTGAAGAAGACTGTTTCACAGGAAAGGAGGTGGTAGTAGGGAAGGTGGCAGCGCATTTATGTCTAACATTAATTATCAAAGAATTGAAAATTAGTGTTGAGCATGATAGGGTGGTAACAACACTAAATAAATCAAACACTAAATATCATATTTAGTGTATTGGTACAAGTACAAATAAATATTCATATTTTGAACATGTGTTGTCTACTAGCCTAGATAGGCACTTTGCCTAGGCGTTGACTAGGCAAACTAGGCACTTATTTCTTAGATGGAAATTGTAAACAATCTGCCTAGCCACTTATTTCTCACAAGATCAACTGTCGACAGTCGACTAGGCAGGCGTTTTGCCTAGTCAAAAACTACAAGTTGTTAGTGCCTATAAAAGGTCTGTATTATTTGTTAGTGGTGGTTGGTACTCGAGCTGCAGTGACACACGATCGTTATTTACATGACATCATGGTTGAAGAACACTTGACCTTGTTTGATTGTGCTATTGAGTGATTCTAACCATGGTTCAAGAAAGCCCAACCTTAGTTTTGGGCCAATGAAGTTTGTAATTAACAAATGGTCGGAAAGGAATTGATTTGTGCTCATATTAATGGCACCACACATTAACGCCCTTCCCTAAACCAATGTACTGTCCCAACTAATTGCCGTATGGTCCAGGGTTTAGAGTCCACTCGCATCCATTGTTATTTATGTTGTGTACCAGCATGTTGTAATTTTAGGGTTTAGGGAAAACAAGGTGATTGAAAACCCTAGTAATGACCCTACGACTACAAAATCACTCTATTCCTATCCACGTGGTCCACACGATGATTAAATTGCAACTACAACTCAAGATAATAAGGTATATTTTACAATTAGATTATTATTCTACAAGGTTTTTAGGATGCGACAAAATATCCAACTATATATTCTCTCAAAAAAATGCGTAATGGGATGCCAAATAGCGCATCGTGAAGACTTTTGCAACCCTTTGTATTAGTATATAAATGCATATACACTCACTTATGTAGCTAGTAATACAAATGACTACTCTTTTGATCAATTGCACATCCCATAGACTATGCCAACAGTTTGTGTTAATGGTTGCTACTTGGAATAATATATATGTTTGCAATCAAAAATGGAAGAAATGATACTTTCCACTAGCGATAAGAGAAGGCAACAATTGCGAGATGATAGGCTATGGAAAAGGGAGCAATAGAGGGCTACATTGTGCAATTTGAAACGCATTTGTTGTCCATGCTCCAAGTGTAAAGAACGTGTTCAATGCTCGTTGGCAAAAGTGAAGGGCCACCTCATCTAACATGATAAAGAACCCACATATAGACTATGGAGAGGGCCAGGTGACAGAGACTCGTCCGATGAGGAGTGGAAACAAGAGTCCAAAAGACCTCCTAGAACACATGAAGATGAGAAATTGGATGCGGGTTTGGATGTGCGTTCAATGGTGCAAAATGCATTTCAAGAAATAATGTGCGTTCAATAGACGACCATACACAGCCATTGGAAAAAATAATGCAAGAAATCGTGTTGGATGCGTTCACTGTTGTGGATGACCTACAAGATGGTGCGAATGACGACTCCGGCGACGAAGATGATGAAGGGCCCTTGGGGGATTTAGCCGTTGAGCATGACAAAAATGATGACCCACATGAATTAGAGGATGTAATTCAAGAATTGTATGATGGTGCAAGTTCGGGTTTAGGATTTAGGCTTATTTCATTTCACATCCTTGGGGGGGCTCATGATAGCTTCGATGCCAAAGCTATCTCCAAGAAGGCCAAGGAGATGAAATGCAGCAGGCATCTAGCTCCTAATGCTGAAATTAGACTTCTTGGATTTAGGATGACAATTTTTTTGTGATCTCTCTGCTGGCTTGTGTTAAGTGGATTGGGTTTCTCTTGCCTCTGCTGACTGCTGGATGTGAGGATTTTATTAAGTGACTCGTTTTTTTTCTCATTCCTTCAGGTGCAAGGTACAGACACAGTTTAGGAGCTGCTGGAAGTTCAAGGATCACCAAAACATATCAAGTGTAACATTATTTTGGTAAGTTATCACCTGCCTGTCATTTTATTTTTGAATTTACTAAGATCATTGAATTGTAATATTTTCTTTCATTAGGGCCAATTTGATTACATCCATTAGTCTGACTTGTGCAAATGATTTCAATTGAATTGAACTTGCAGATGAATATCATCCATGGCCTTACAGTTGGTGTTTGGATACGGGTATGACACCTCAGAGTTTATTGAGATAGACAATGAGTGTAGCACAACTACTTGTAGTTTAGTTGGCTCTACTGAATCAAACTGTTGCTAGTACATTGATTGTGGAAAGATCTTCTGCCCAATAGAGGAGGAGGATGTTAAAAATGCTTGCTTTGAAGTTGACTCGAAGGGTGCTCCCTCGAGTCCAAACCAAGTCTAGGTGGAAGAGGTTGAAGAAGAGGTGGACATCAATGAACTCCCCATAAGAGAGAGGATAAATCTTGCAAGCAAATATGTCTAGCAGCCCAGAGAAGCCATTCGACCTGCCTGTCTATGCTGAGGCAATGGCACGTGCATCTCTACCAACAGGACCAAGTTGTGTACCTCATAAATACAATGTGGATCCTAGGGTACTAGAGTTCTTTGACTTAGATGGTACTGTTGATGTTTCATTCCCTGACTTAGATTGTTCAGATCCTTAATCTAGTTCTATGTGTGGTGAAATCTTTCAATAGAGCTCTTCAAAGTCTAGTTCTTACAGTGACGATAGTATGTCACAATCTTCTTAGTTGCTTGCTTTTGTAGTTCCTGTGGGGTTGGTTTCATTTATATTTTCATTCCGATTTGTAGTGGGACTACCAGGGCTACTATTTTTTATTTTTATGATGGTGTTTTAGTCTTCTGGATTAGAGAAGATCTTTAACTTCATAACATTGCATTTCACCGCAATTTCCAAATCCACTGCATGTCTACATATTGTACTTGTGTAAAGATCTTCCGTCTCTAGTAATTCTAAGTGATTATGCTAGATTGACTTTATAAATTCTCATTCAATTTTTTTGGAATTATGCAATCTCTTACACTTCAATATTGAAAAACGTTTTTTTCCATCCACGATAATAGGTTCTCTTTTATACTATCCTATGTGGATGGTAATTTTTTCTTCATGAACCTTAAAACAAAATCCAAGAATTTTTTTAAATCCTCAGTTTTATGATCCACGGTAATAGGTCTTTTTTGCCATGGTTGTCAAAAAAATTAAATATTAAAATAAAAAATCCCTGCTCCCCGCTCCCCGCTCCACGCTCGCACAATTGCAATCCCCACAACTAATATAAGGTGTAGGGTGTAGGGGGTATTATGCCACCTCAACTTATTAAATACTCGGGGAGATCACTCCCTCTTTAATTGATGCATACACGTGCGCTCATGACCTATTTATTGGGGGGCTATTTACCTTACAGAAAAGATTTTAAGGTATGGTATTTTTCAAAATAAAGGTAAAAGCCTGTATTTTAATACACCCTATCAGTAATTATAAATTTTTGGGGGCATCATTTAAAAATACCCTATTTTTTTTATACTACATTTTTTCCTTATACCCAAGACTACCGAGACCCTTCCAACTTTGCCATTTTTTTTCTTCTGCGGTGCCCATGACCAACGGTCTCAAATGAGTTTTTCTCTTTTCTTTTGGAAATAACATTGCAATTCAAACAGAATGTTGAAATTTTCCTTCTCGGCACGTGGGTAGAGACCATTAACTCCACATCGGATACGTTGGTTTAGTAACGTTCAAGCCAGTCAACCTGCGAAGTCATCCATCCAAGTTTTTTCTACAAAAAATTACCTCTTTTCATCCACTAGCACAAACCCTACCCTACACCCGCTACCCCTAGTAGTTGTTTCCACGCTATTTTACATGTACTAGCTAGATAAAAGAGGCCATTATATGTCAGGGTATTTTACATGTAAACATGTTTCACTATTTTAAAACCCCCTATATTATATGTACGTTTTTTGCAAAATTTACCGACAATGAATAAATTGGACCCTATTTTTTATTGCACGTTGTTTCTACGATTTTCGCCAGTGATCTCCTCGAGATTAAATATCATAAAGTCGTTTCACATGGTCCTTTGTAATCATTCTTGTGACACGTCATTATTATAGAAAATAATGTGAACTTATAATATCCTTATATTTTACATCATTCAATGGACATAAATGCCACATCAAAAATGAATGGTATTACAAAGTTATAGTGTAGATGCAGTTGTTGAATGACAATCAGAGAATGACTAATAATTAGCCAAGTTGTGATATTCTATCCACGTCATACACGAATGGATGATACATGGTAGACGAAGAATGAGTATGTTGTAAGGTCATCAATAAAGTTCATCGTGAATCATTTACATGACTTAAAAATGATTGCTATGTTTGATATGAAGTAGCATGTGACCCGGGTAGGCATGATAGTCGTTTAATGAGTTGTTTAGGACAATGAGTCATTGATACCATGGTTGGAATGGACAAGGATTCTTCTAGTGGGCCTATTACTACCGTTGCCTATCCCAACGGGGCCATGGCATAGTGTTTCCATGGAATAGTGTGTACATGGCATAGTGTGTGCATGGACTTGATCACAAGTTTGCCGGAGTCACAATGGTATGATGCCATCATGGTGATAGTAGAGCAGTTTGCCAAGTTGCCACACGTGGTACCAATTGTGGGAACCGCAACCGCGTTGGAAACCGCATAGCCCTTTCTCAAAGGATGGTTGAGCACCACGGGTTGCCAAAAGTGATTGTGTCCAATCGGCATCCAAAGTTCACAAGTGCATTTTGCATCCACTTCTCTAGGAAGATCGAAATGAAACTAAAATTTAGCACGGCCTTCCGTTCCCAAACGGATGGGAGAATGGAACGGATGAATGGTACCTTGAAGCAATACTTGAGGAACTTGGTGGGGGCGAACCAAGGAGATTAGGCAGACTATGTGGGTTGAGCAGAGTTTAGTTAGAATGTAACCATGCACTTGGCAACAAAGGGGTCGTCTTTTGTGGTGGCTTATGGAGTGCGCTCCAATCTACTAACCTAGCTCTGGAGGGGGCACATTCAACACTAGAGTTCAACCAAGATGGTGAGGACTTGGCCAAAAAGCATGAACAAGACTTGGAGATGACCAAATTATTCGTAGAGGAAGCCCGAAAGTGCTACAAAGAGCAAGTCAATGCTGGAAGACGCAAAGTGGAGTATGAGGTGGGCCAAAAGGTGTTGTTGAATGTGAACAACTTAACCTTGCCCGAAGGCCTCATTCCAAAGTTCAGGTCCAAAATTGAAGTTCGGTTGTCCATTGTGGAATGAGTGTTCAAGGACATGTATAAGTTGGAGTTATCGCCCGAGATCAAAATGCATCCAACATTCCATGTCACATTATTAAAACCATTTAAGGTAAACACCTTATGGTCCAATCGCAAGCAAGTGATTAGGCCACCTCCCGACCTTGTAGTAGGTCATTTGGAATATGGGGTAGAGGGCATCCTCAAGTGGAGGAACCCCAAGGGAACATGAAGGGAGTACTTTGTCAAATGGCGAGGATACAATATGAAAGAAACCGCTTGGGTAGTAGCAAAAGACTTTGGTGAACATCAAAGAATTGGTGGAGCACTTTGAAGAAACTAGGACTAAATGTTCCAACAAAAAGAAGCGTAGGCATTGATGAGGACATCAATCTCCTTTAGTGGGGAAAAGATGCTAGTAGCACACTTAGCTTGGAGGCAATGCCATCCACAACATGTATTTGTTCTTTGGCTAGAGGCAATAAAGTTCAACTTTAGTGGTGCAAAGAAAAAAGTATGAGATGAGGTCCTAGTCTTGTACTTGTGTTTGGTTACTGGAAAAGAAGGAATAGATATGCCAAACTAGGTTGGATAAACCGAGTAATTGGGGGCCATGGCTTGGAGGGGCCTTGAATATGACTAAGAAACCTCTTAGCCATGGACTTGTTCGGGCACGGGCAAGGTGATGGTGCGTGCTCATAAAAATGTTACTCGCGAGCTAACGAGAGTTGGCGCATGGGAGTCATGAACCCATGTCTCAAAAGGGCAAAGTCGGGCGGGACTTGGCATCACCCCTATGAGATCAAACGTGGCTTAACAATGGAAAGCCATCTCGGAGTTGCAACCGAATTAACTTAGTGGAAGCGTTGAGGTCCAACCTAGATGTGTCAAGGTAGGCTCGTGGAGCCTAAGGTGGGAGGGCCCCCAAAGGAGGGGCAACCCAAGTGAGTCCCAAAGTCGGTGGGTCTAGTGTAGGTTAGGTCCTTAGAAGAAAGATCCAAGGTCGCTAACGGACCACCTTGGAACGACACCTTTGGAAGTATGCCAAATTTGAGGATGCATCGTGGGGGTCGCGCTCTAAGGAAAACACAATGCGGCACCATAGAGGATGGCAACTTGAGAATCGAAGTGTCGACTATAAATATACTCGATGAAGGAATCGACTCCATTTGGTGGGGTGAGTGTTGCGTATCTCCCATGAGGAGTGCCCAAAACACCATGGGCATAAGGGGGACCCCGGAGTAACACCCGAGATTCGTGGCGCCATTGGTGAGAGGGCCGAAGTGATCGTAATGCGGGTGAAGGCCTTGGGCGTTGTAAATGCTTCCCATCCATGGAAACTAAGAGGTATGAAGGTGAGGCCATAAGCTATGCGTAATTTATGGTGTGTCAATTCTACAATGCGTGGAAGTTATGGCTGTTCAAAGTTACTGTAGTCACTGCAGTCCCACGGTGCTATCCCGGGACAACGCCCCACTCAAATTACCATATCTTCTAGCTCACACCTTCGATTGAGGTGTTCTTTAGCATTCTAGAATCCTCTTGCCATAAGCTATTTGTAGCTAATGGTTTTATCCTTGTGACTCCTAATCTTTGTGGGTGGGAGGCGTTCTCGACGCCCGGGACCCTCACCCACACTAATATCACTTGGGCACAAACACTCATGGCACCACAAGTCCCGGGTGTCACTCCGGGGTCCCCTTGTGCCCATGGTGTTGCGGGCACTCCTCATGGAGTCGATGCCTTCATCAACTATACTTGTAGCCTGCACACCAACTCTCAAGTTGCCATCCTGTCTTGGTGTGGCATTGTGTTTCCCTTGGGGTGCTATCCCGACAATGCATCTTCAAATTTGGCAAATTCCCAAAGGTGTCGATTCTAGGTGGTCCGTTTAGGGAAACCCCAGACATCTTGTCCAAGGACCTAAACTACACTAGCCTTACTTATTTTGAGACTCACTTGGGTTTCTTTTCTTTTTGGCCTCCCAAATTAGGCTCCACTAGCCTAACTCTATCATTTTGATACAACTAGGTTGGACCTCAACGCTTCCACTAAGTTCTATCGGTTGCAATTCCAAGATAACTTTCCATTGTTAAGCCATGCCTCGATCGCACAGGGGTGATGCCAAGTCCCGCCTGACTCAGTTTCCACTTTGTTTTTTCAAGACATGGGTTCATGACTCCCATGCGCCAACTCTCGTTAGCTTGTAGGTTGCATTTTTATGAGCACATGCCATCATCTTGCCCCCGCCCGGACAAGCCCATGGCTAAGAGGTTTCTTGGTTTTATCAAAGCCCTTTCCAAGCCATGGCCCTCAATTACTCGGCCTAGCCAACCTAGTTTGGCATATCTATTCCCACTCTTCCACTAACCAAACACAAGTACAAGACTAGGACCTCATCTCATACTCTTCTCTTTGTACCACTAAAGTTGAACTTTATTGCCACAAGTCAAGAAAAACAAGTACATATTGTGGAGGACATTGCCTCCAAGCTAGGTGTGCTACTAGCATCTCTCCCCCACTAAAGGAGATTGATGTCCTCATCAATGCCTACGTTTCTTTTGATTGGAACCTTTAGCCCTAGTTTTCTCAAAGCGCTCCACTACCTCCTTGGGATTCACCACTAAACTCCGCTAGTCCCACATAGTCCGCCCAATCTCGTTGGTCCGCATTCATAAAATTCCTCAAGTATTGGTTCAAGACTCCATTCACACGCTCCGTTTGGCCATCCGTTTGGGGACGGAAAGCCGTGCTAAACTTTACTTTTGTTCCGACCTTCCTAAAAAAATGCTTCCAAAATGCGCTTGTAAACTTTGGATCTCGATCCGACACAATCACTCTCAGCAACCCATGATGCCTCCACCATGCATTGAAAAGAGCTGCGCCGTCTCCAACGCGGTTGCGGTTCCCACGGTCGGCACCATATGTGCCAACTTGCTAAACCGATCCACAATCACCAAGATGGCATCGTAGCCTTGTGACTCCGGCAAGCTCGTGATGAAGTCCATGGACACACTATGCCATGGCCCCGGCGGGATAGACAACAGTTGCAAAAGGCCGGCTTGCTTTTGGTAAGAGGCTCCGTTCACTTGGCATTTGACACAAGTCTTCACAAAGTGGCCAATTTCTTCCTTTATGCACGACCAATAGTACCTTTTTGACACCGCCGCTATGGTGGTTTTTTCTCCTCTATGGCCGGCAATGGGACTATCATGTTCTTCCTTCAAAACCAATAGCCTCAACTTGCCTTGTGGCACATACACCCAACTTTGCTTATACTTGAGCAATCTGTCCACCAACTTCACCTCCTTGAGCGGCTTGCCTTTACGAAATTCACCTAAAAACCTTTGTGCTTTGGGGTTGTTCATGTATCCCTCCTTTAACTTGCGTTATAAATTGCCTTCGCCTTTGTACATTAACCACAAGGTTTGGGTTGTGCTCAATGCTTGGAACTCTTCCCGTCTATTTAGTGTATCCGGCACCACATTGTCACGGCCCGGTTTGTGGATCAAATCCACATTCATAAGCGCCAAGGTATCGTACCACCGCAATTGCTTGGCGCTCACTTGCGCTTGTGTCTCGAAATACTTCAAGGACACATTGTCCATGTACACCTTGGTTTTGTACAATCCCAAATAGTGTTACCACGTCTTCAAGCAATGCACTACGGCAAAGAGTTCTTTTTCATGAGTTGGCCATCTCCTTTGACAATCGTCGAGCTTCTTGCTCTCATATGCGATGGGCCGTCCATCTTGCATCAACACTCCACTGATCGCAAAGTCACTTGCATCCGTATGCACCTCAAAAGGCTTGTCAAACTCCGGGAACTTAAGCACGGGCGGCGAAGACAACTTGCTCTTGAGCTCTCGAAAGGTTTGGTAACAAAGTTCATCGCACTCTTGGGATATCCCATTTTTCAACAAGTCGGACAAAGGCCTAGCACCCTTAGAAAAATCTCAAATGAAACGGCGGTAATAGTTGGCTAGACCAAGGAATGACCTAAGCCCTTTTTGAGTCGAGGGCCGCTTCCACTCTTCGATTGCCTTTACCTTTTACATGGCCGGCTTCATTCCATTCCTCGTCACCACATGGACCGAGAACTCAATATCTTGTCGAGCAAAGTCGCTCTTCTTCCCGTTGGCATATAATGTGTTATCCCTTTGCTTTCGAAGCACCACCTCAAGGTATCGTGCGTGCTCCTCCATCGTCTTGGAAGACACCAAGATGTCGTCGATGTAGACTATCACAAAGTCATCCATCTCCTCTAGAAAGATGGTGTTTATAAGGGTTGTGAATGTCTAGGGTGTATTGTACAACCCGAAAGGCATTACCAAGAACTCATAACACCCATACCTTGTGCGGCATGCCATCTTTTTCACATTTTCATCCGCGATTCGAATTTGGTAGTACCCCGATTTTAAGTCTATACGACTAAAATGCTTGGCCCCCGCCAACCGGTCGAAAAGATCATCAATCCAAGGTAGCGGATAGTTGTTTTTGATAGTCACCTTATTCAAGGCCCTATAATCAATGCACATACGTAGCTTGCCATCTTTTTTGTCCACGAAGAGCACCAGGGCTCCATATGGTGATTTGCTCAGCCTAATCTAGCCTCTTGATAGCAAGTCGTTGAATTTCTTCTTCAATTCTAGCAACTCTTTTTGGTTCAATCAATAAGGTGCCTTGGATGGTGGCTCTGACCTTGGTATTACTTCGATCTTGTGATCTACTTTTTTTGTTGGCGATAACTCTTGGGGCAACTCGTTGGTGAGTACATCCTTGTACCTCCCCAACACCTCGCGAATGTGCTTTGGGGGAGGCCCATCGTTGCTAGCCTCCCCGTGAGTTCCTTGGAGTTGCTCCATTCGAACCACCACCACCATTTGTTCATTGGCCATTTGGTCTATTGAGACCAAATTCAACTTGCCTCCTCCGGCTATAAGAGTCCTCGTCAACTTCAAAGTCACCTCCTTGCCATCACGGCATACCACAAGCCGCATCGGCTTGCACCTCACATCCATCGTGTGAGTCTCGAAGAAGGTGTCCCCCAAAATGAGGTCCACCTCATCCATTTCACAAAGTGTGAAACTCTCCACAAACTCAAACGTCCCACACTTCAAGTTCACATTCAACGCCACATCCTTTGTCTCATGCGGCTCGCCCTTTGCAAACCGCACATTGATGGGTTTGCCCGCTCTATGCGTTGGCAAGCCCAACTCCTTCGCGAGCTTCGGGCTCATAAAGGAGTGCGTTGCCCTTGTATCAACCCAACATGAGACATTCCGACCATGGATTTCGGCCTCAAGGTACAAAAGACTTGACCTTGGCTTAAGGCTACTAACCTTGGCCACAAAGCCACCTCTAGCATTTGGTCGGCGGCACAAACATGATTTGCCTTGAGACTCACCTTGTTGTCGGGGCACGCCGCTTGAAAATGACCAATTTTGCCACATTTGTGGCACCGTTTGTCCTTCATGTTGCCGCCTTTGATTCCCACATTGGATGACTTTCATCCTTGGTAGCCACCCTTCTTGGGAGTTGTCCCATCGGCTTGTCCTTTGTATTGGTTGGATGGCCCAAACTTCTTGCGCTCCTTGCCTCGGGACATATTTCGGTTCAAGCCGCTTTGTTGTGCGGGGCCACTTGACTTTTTTTCGGGGCCATCAGCTTCAATTTTCTCCGCAATCTTCATGATCCTTGCCACGTCCTTGGGAAGCTTTGGGGACTTGAACAAGACATCCACCACCCACATTTGCAACCCACCTAGGAAAATGCATTTCTTAGCACACTCAACCATTCTAGGTGTAGCATTCATTTGGGCATTAAAATCGCACACATAGGCATTAAGAGACCCCGTGTGCCTCATTTGCACCAAGTTCATTCCCTCCCGCAATTTTTGGTATTCCGGCGTGAACCTATCAACAAACAATTCCTTGAAGCCAACCCAAATTAAGTTTGCCACCACTTCGGGCTCTTGCTCTTTTTTACTTGTCCACCATTGAAGCGCATGGTCTTTCAAAAAGGCCACCGCTATTGAGACCTTGTCGTCCACCTCGGGCCTTTGGACATCATAGTAGTTGTCCTCTTCCAACAAAAATTCTTTCACCTTTCTTGCCTTGCCAAGTCCCGAGAAGGTAGTTGGCATGTTTACCTTGGCCAATTTCTTTGTTGAAGAAGAAGGCCTAACACCTTGCATCATGAAAAACTCGATCATTTTGTTTTGTCGGGCCCTATCCTCCTTACCACGCTTGAGTTTTTGATTCACGGAGTCTAGAAACTCAAGCATTATGAGTTGGAATTTCAATCCAACATCATCCCCTTCCAAGCTTTCGAGTGCAATCGAAAGTCTAGCCCCCGAATTTTCTTTGAGGTTTTCGGGACCCCTCTCGAGGGATTCTTCTACTTCCTCACCCATTGCACCATCATCCCCAATGGTAACCAATGGTTAGATGTGGATTTCCATCTATGGAAATCCATTCTTGAATTGATCATTGTGTTGCCAAAGCAACACTACAACTACCCGAAGCATAGTTGCCAACTATGCTTCAAGAGGGGGAGTGCTCGAAACACCATGAGCACAAGGGGGACCCCGGAGTGACACCCGGGACTTGTGGCGCTGTTGGTGAGAGGGCCCAAGTGATCCTAGTGTGGATCAGGGCCCCGGACATTGGGAATGCCTTCCACCCATGGAGACTAGGAAGCACTAGGGTAAGGCCATAAGCTATGCATAGCTTATGGCGTGTCAATTTTAAAATGCTCAAGAACACCTCAATCGGAGGTGTGAGCTAGAAGATATGATAATTTGAGTGGGGCGTTGTCCCGGGATATCACCCTGGTACAACAGTGGCCTGGGAGTGGCTCCCGAGATTGCAAAGCTTTGAACAGGCATAACTTCCTAAATACTTGCCCGAATGGGGCAAGTAAAAAGTCCATCGGCATCTACGTGAAACGTAGATGACGATGGAGTGGTTGATTGTTAGAATCAAAGAAGATATGAAGAAGTTATTGGATTCTGAAGCTGCTGGGGGCTTCCAGCCCCAACGGCTAAGGGAAAATGTCTACTTGGCCCAAGTGTTGGGAGAGAGACAAAAGATTACTTGACGTAGGTAGGGGCCCTGCCTAGAGTCCTAGAGGCTTATATAGATAAGGTGGTGTGGTTGAATCCACCTGAGGCCAAACGGCATGCCCTCCATGGATATTGGCCCAATGTGAGGGCATAGTTGCCTAGTATGGCTCGGGTTGTTATAGTGTTGATCCAGCAACGCGAAGATCAACATAAGATTGGACTTTCATGGATGGAAGTCCACATCTAAGAATTGGTTACCGATTAAGGGGTGAGTCCCGAAAGCAAAGTAGGAGGGTTGGTTCCTCTCTTATAAACTAATCGGTCCACAATATGGGGAGCTAACGATTCGCATGGCAGAATGCAAAGGGTTAGCGCTCGTAATTCTTGCTAGTGTTGGAAAAATGAGCAAGATAGTTAAGGGGAGCTAGTAAGGGTTGCGACAGAGATGGTTCCAACAACCTCCCTATAATGCAGAAATCAACTAAAAGGGCTCAAATTATGTATTCCACTTTTAGAAATCTATATCTAATTCATTATTCACTCAAATCACATGTTCTAAACGGCCTTGGAAGGCCAAACAAAAATTTTACTAGAAAAAATATAGTTTTTTAGGTTGAAATTTTTATCAGGCTAGCAGGTCTGATCCAGCAGCGGCTACCCAAATGAACATCCTATTTGTTATTCTGATTTTGGCAATTTATAACTACTTGCTACCTCAACCAAATTGTAAAAAAAATGACTATAGATAATTACAAAAAATCTTTATAAAGAAAATCATAAAATTTTGGTTTCAAATGATAAATTTAGCATCTATACCATCAACGGCCAAGATTGACAATGCTTCAACTTCTAAACATGTACTCTAATCTATTTCTAAAAGGGAAATAAAGAATTTTTTTGTGTTAATAAATACATATACTAACAAGGAGAAGGTAAGGAGAGGGTTTCGTCAAACCATACTACTAGGCAATTGAAAGGACAAGAGAGGATTTTTTTGTAACTACTTGAAGTTAAGGGTTCGCCCAACTAGAGGAGAGAGAAAGAGTTTTGCAAGGTTAGAGGAGGGGATATTCAATCGACAAATAAATTAATCTTTAATTAGCTAGCCTCTACTAATTTAACCTTTTAGCTAGTTGCTTTTGCTAGCTAGCATATCTTTTTGCCAACTATTTTTTTTCTGGTTAGCAATTTTTTCTAATTTAGCTAGTTTCTACCGTTAGTTTTCATTTTGATAAATTCTACCTTAACTAGTTTTTTTTCCTTTTACAGGTGAAGGCCCAAAACCCTCGGTGATTTAGCTTCATTTTTTGCGTTAAATGCTAAATGAACTAATTTTTTTCCCAATTTCCTATCAACTCTAAGTTTTAATGCTAAAATTTTAATTAAAAGTAATCCCGCAGAGTGGTGGACCACTCTAGGGGTTCACACCATCTCCATTCAACATCCAATTCTTCCTTATTACCCAATCATAATCAATTCAAAATGCCACTAAATTTGTTGTCTACGACTATCCTTGGCCCGTTAAGATCTACCCGTGCCTTCAATTACGGCCCCTAGTAATGAGCCTTGGTTTTCATTGTTAACCCTTACAATATTGGTCAATTTTTCAATCTAGGACTCCAACCCTTGCATCTCATTTGTGTGGTCGATACAAACCAACTACGAATCCCGATTGTGGTCCGACTTACACTTCGCCAACTCAGCCCATCACCACGTCATTGTCAGCAATTAAGTAGTAGTGTTGGAACCTTTGATGTCATCTTCACACCAACCGTAGAAGATGGCGGACAAACTAAGTGGTGTCATGTGGATTATTTATTGCCTAGCAAGTGATTCAATGAGAACCCTTAACACCATGGTCACATCATCGAGGTCTATGTGGCATGAAACTGGGGTTCTAGAGGCCAATGATCGGGGAGAACCGATGGTTCTTTATGAATAGATTTCTATGGACAAATAATCGGATATAGAAGAGGGTAGTCGGATGGGCATCCGATCCACCAAAGGAAGAAACCGGATATTGATGGGTATTGATTTTGAATTCCCATATAATTCATGGGTTGAATGTATAGAACCCCGGATATTAACTATCTCCCAGAGGGTATCAGCGGATACTAGCCGGACCATTGGAGGTATGTGCCGGATCTTGGCCATTTATGGGGAGGGTTATGATGGAAATAATGGTCCCCTCCCCTCACCATTTCTCCATTCAGTTTTCACTCTCACCCTCCCCCTGGCCTTGCTCCTACCTTGTCGCAACCCTTGCTAGCTCCCCTTATGTAACTTGGTCATTTTTCATTTTAGCAAGAATTACGAGCGCTAACCTTTCGCATTCCGCCATGCGAATGGTCAACTCCCTATACCGCGGACCTTATAGTTCATAGGAGGGGAACCAACCTTCCTACTTTGTTTTCGGAATTCAACCCTAAATCTGTAACCAATTCTTAGACATGGACGTCCATCCATGGAAGTCCAATCTTATGTTGATCACAACATTGCCGGTGTCGCATATCTCTCTAGCTCCCCTTAACATTCTTGGTCATTTTTCCAACTCTAGCAAGGATCACAAACGCTAACCCTTCGCATACCTGCGATACGAATAGTTAGCTCCCCATACCGCAAACCTTTTTGGTCCATAGGAGGGGACCAACCTTCTTACTCTTTCATTCGGGACTCACTGAATCTTAAGTTGATCATCGTGTTGTCGGATCAATACTACAACAACCCGAGCCATACTAGCCAACTATGCCCTCACGTTGGGCCAATGCCCATGGAGGCCATGCCTATCGCGGACCTCTCCATAAGGATTGCCCGAAACACCTTGGACACAAGGGGGACCCCGGAGTGACACCCGGGACTTGTGGCGCCGTTGGTGAGAGGGCCCAAGTGATCCTAGTGTGGGTGAGGGCCCCGGGCGTTGGGAACGCCTCCTACCCACGGAGACTAGGAGGCATGAGGGTGAGGCCATAAGCTATGCGTAGCTTATGGCGTGCTGATTCTAGAATGCTTTGGAACACCTCATTTGGAGGTGTTAGCTAGAAGATATGGCAAGTTGAGTGGGGTGCTGTCCCGGGACAGCGCCCTGCACCAGCAGTGGCCTGGGAGTGGCTCCCGGGACTGCCAACCTTCAAAGTGGCATAACTTCCTCTGTACTTGCCCGAATGGGGCAAATGAGTAGTTCATCGTGATCTACGTGAAATGTAGATCACGATGGAGTGGTCGATTGTTAGAATCAAAGACCGTATGAGGAAGTTATGGGGTTCTGAAGCTGCTGGGGCCTTCTAGGCCCAACGGCTAAGGGAAAATGTCTACTTGGCCCCAAGAGTTGGGGGAGAGACAAATGGTTACTTGACGGTGGGGTAGGGGTCCTGCCTAGAGTCCTAGAGGCTTATATGGGTGAGGTGGTGTGGCCTCACCCACCCGGGGCCAAAGGGCAAGGCCACCATGGGCATTGGCCCAAGGTGAGGGCATAGTTGCCTAGTTTGGCTCGGGTTGTTGTAGTGTTGCTCCGGCAACACGATATGCAACATGAGATTGGACTTCCATGGATGGAAGTCCAAATCTAAGAAATGGTTACCGATTGAGGGGTGAGTCCCGAAAACCAAGTAGGAGGTTTGGTCCCCCTCCTATGAGCTTGGGGTCCGCGGTATTGGAAAGCTAATCATTCGCATCGCGGTATGCGAAGGGTTAGCGGTCGTAACTCTTGCTAGAATCGAAAAATGGACCGAGTTAGCAATGGGGACCTAGCAAGGGTTGCGACAATGCCATTCCGCCTTGGGTGGGTGAGGCCACACCACCTCACTCATATAAGCCTCTAAGACTTTAGGCAAGGCCCCTACTCCACCGTCAAGTAACTTTTTGTCTCTCTCACAACACTTGGGGCCAAATAGACATTTTTCCTTAGTCGCTACGGCTGGAAGCCCCTAGCAGCTTCAAAACCCCATAACTTCTTCATATGATTTTTGATTTTAACAATCAATTGCTCCATCATCATCTATGAGTCACGTAGATGCTAATGGATTACTCAACCTTTCCATTTGGGCAAGTATTGATAGAGTTATGACTGTTCAAAGCTCCGCAGTCTAGGAAGCCACTCCCAGGCCACTGCTGTACCAGGGCCCTGTCCCTGGATAGTGCTCCATTCAAATTCCCATATCTCCTAGCTCACACCTCCGATTGAGGTGTTCTTGAGCATTCTAGAATTGGCACACCATAATCTACGCATAGCTTATGGCCTTACCTTTGTGCCTCCTAATCTCCGTGGGTAGGAAACGTTCTTAATGCTAAGGGCCCTTACCCACACTAAGATCACTTGGGCCCTCTCACCAACAGCGCCACAAATCCCGGGTGTCATTCCGGGGTCCCCCTTGTGCCCATGGTGTTTCGAGCACTCCTCATGGAGAGATACGCAATACTCACCCCACCAAATGGAGTCGATGCCCTCATAGACTATACTGGTAGTCGGCACACCAATTCTCAAGTGCCATCATCTATGGTACCACATTGTGTTTACCTTAAGGCACGACCCCCACAATGCATCTTCAAATTTGACATACTCCCAAAGGTGTCATTCCAAAGTGGTCCGTTAACAACCTTAGATCTCACTTCCAAGGACCTAATCTACACTAGATCCACCGACTTTGGGATTCACTTGGGTTGCCCTTACTTGAGGGTCCCACCTTAGGATCCACGAACCTAACTTGACACATCTAGGCTAGACGTCAATGCTTCCACTGAGTTGACTTGGTTGCAACTCCGAGATAGTTTTCCATTGTTAAGCCACGTTTGATCGCATGGGAATGATACTAAGTCCCGCCCGACTCGGTTCCCACTTTGGCCTTTCGAGATATGGATTTATAACTCCCATGTGCCAACTCTCGTTAGCTCGCAGGTAGCACTTTTATAAGCACGCACCATCACCTTGCCCCCGCCCAGACAAGCCCATGACTAAGAGGTTTTTTAATTTTATCCAAGGCCACCCTCAGCCCATGGCCCCAACTTCTCGACTTACCCAACCTAGTTTGTCATATCTATTTTTCCTCTTCCACTAACCAAGTACAAGTACAAGACTAGGACCTCATCTCATATTTTTTTCTTTGCACCACTAAAGTTGAATTTTATTACCTTAAGCCAAAGAACAAGTACATGTTGTAGAGGGCATTGCTCTCAAGCCTAGTGTGCTACTAGTGTCTCTTCTCCACTAAAGGAGATTGATGTCCTCATCAATGCCTACGCTTCTTTTTATTGGAACCCTTAGCCCTAGTTTCTTCAAAGTGCTCCACCAATTCCTTGGCGTTCACCATGTTTCTTGCCGCTACCCAAGTTGCTTCTTTCTCATGGTATCCTCACCATTTCACCTTATACTCCTTTGGTTTAATTTCTTGGGGTTCTTCCACTTGAAGATGCCCTCTTTCTCATATTCCAAATGACCTACTACAAGGTCGGGAGGTGGCTTAATCACTTTCTTTTGATTGGGCCACAAGGCATCTTCCTTAAATGGCTTTAATAATGAGACATAGAATGTTGGATGCATCTTGATCTCGGGCGGTAACTCCAACTTATACATGTCCTTGAACACTTGTTCCTCGATGGGAAACTCCAACTTTGGACATGAACTTTGGAGTGAGGCCTTCGGGCAAGGTGAAATTGTTCACATTCAACAACACCTTTTGGTCCACCTCATACTCCATTTTACGTCTTCCGGCATTGATTTCCTTTTTGTAGCACTTTCGGGCTTCTTCCAACAACAACTTGGTCATCTCCAAGACTTGTTCATGCTTCTTGGCAAAGTCCTCACCATCTTGGTTGAACTCTAATATTGAATGTGCTTCTTCGAGAGCTAGGTTAGTAGGTTGGAGCGCACTCCATACGCCACCACAAAGTGGAACCACGTCCCAAAGTAATGCACTACGGCAAAGAGTTTTTTTTATGAGTTGGCCATCTCCTTTGACAACCATCGAGCTTCATGCTCCCATATGCAATGGCCATCCATCTTGCATCAACAGTCCGCCAATGCCAAAGTCACTCGCTCCCGTATGCACCTCAAAAGGTTTGTCAAACTCTGTGAACTTGAGCACGGGCAGCGAAGACAACTTGCTTTTGAGCTCCCCAAAGGCTTGGTGACAAGGCTCATCCCACTCTTGGAATAGCCTTTTCTTAAACAAGTTAGACAACATCCTAGCAACCTTAGCGACGAAGGTAGTTGGCTAGGCCAAGCAATGACCTAAGCCCTCTTTAGGTCAAGGTCAGTTTCCACTCTTGGATTGCCTTGACCTTCCTCATGTCCGTCTACCAACTTCATTTGTCACCACATAGCTTAAGAACTCAATCTCTCGTTGAGCAAAGTTGTTTTCCACTCCTTGGCGGTAACTTTTGGGGCAAGTCATTGGTGAGTACATCCTTGTACCTCGCCAACACCCCACAAATGTGGTTTGGGAAAGGCCCATCTTTCTTAGCCTGCGCATGAGTTCCTTGGAGTAGTTCCAATGGAACCACGACCATTATTTCTTGAATTCTCATTTGGCCGATTGAGACCAAGTTCAACTTGGCTCCTCCTACCATAGGAGTCCTTCTGAATCTCAAATTCACCTCTTTGCCATCATTGCACACCGGCTTGCGCCTCACATCTACCATGTAAGTTTCAAAGAAGGTGGCCTCCAAAATGAGGTGCACCTCATCTATTTCACATAGTGTAAAATCTTCACAAATTCCAATGTCCCACATTTCAAGGTCACATGCAACGCCACCTCCTTTGTTTCATGTGGCTCGCCCTTTGCAAACCACACATTGATAGGTTTGTTTGTCCTATGCGTCGGCAAACTCCAACTCCCTTGTGCACCTCGGGCTTATAAAGAACTGCGTTGACTCTTTGTCAACCCATGAGACATTTTTACCATTCATTTGAGCCTCAAGGTACAAAAGACTTGGCCTTGGCTTAAGGCTACTAGCCTTGGCCACAAAGCCACCGTCTAACATTCGGTCCACGGCAACAACATGATTTGTCTTGGTACCACAAGGCCACCTATTAACATTCCATCCGCAACACAAACATGCTTTGCCTTGGTCCCACAAAGCCACCTTTCTAACATTCCGTTTGCGGCACAAACATGATTTGCCTTGGTACCACAATGTCACCTTCTAACATTCCATCCTCGGCACAAACATGATTTATTTTGTTACCACAAAGCCAACTTCTCAAATTCCATCCGCGGCACAAATATGGTTTGCCATTGTACCACAAAACAACCTTTTTGTCTCCAACATTGCGTGGCTTTCTTCCTTGGTGCCACCCTTGTTGGAAGTTGTACCTTCGGCTTGCCCTTTGTGTTGGTATGATGGCCCAACTTCTTGCATTCTTTGCCTCGGGATATAGCTCGGCTCAACCACTTTGTTGTGAGGCGCCACTCGACTTCCTTTGGGGTCCATCGGCTTCAATGCTATCGGCATCTTGATGGTTCCCACCACATCCTTGAAAAGCTTTGAAAACTTGAACAAGGTGTGCACCACCCACTTTTGCTACCCACCTAAAAAAATACATTTCTTTGAAAAATCATCCATCTTAGGTGTAACATTCATTTGGGTGTTCAAATCATGCACATAGGCCTTAAGAGACCCAATGTGACTCCTTTCCACCAAGTTCATTCCCTCACGTAGTTCTTGGTACTCCGGTGTGAACCTCACAACAAACAACTCCTTGAAGTCAAGCTTGCCACCACTTTGGGCTTTGCACTTTCTTGGTAATCCACCACTCAAGCGCATGGTCTTTCAAAAAGATAACCACTATGGCGACCTTGTCGTCCACCTCGGGCCTTTGGACATCATAGTAGTTGTCCTCTTCCAACAAATTTTTTTTCACATTTTTTGCCTTGCCAAACCCCAAAAAGATATTTGGCATGTTTAAATGGGCCAACTTCTTTGTTCAAGAAGCCTAGCACCTTGCATCATGAGGACCTCGATCATTTTGTCTTGTTGGCCCTCACATGCTTGCCACACTTGAGTTCTTAATTCATGAACTCAAGAATTTTGAGTTGGAATTTCTATCCAACATCACCACTTTCCAAGCTCATGGTTGCATTCGGTAATCTAGCCCCAAATTATCTTCGAGGTTTGCGGAAATCTTTCCAAAGGACTCCACCATTTCCTCACCAAATCCACCACCATCTCCACCATTCTCATTAGAATCAATGGCGGGGTCAAAATCCGCTTGCACATGATCCTTGTTCCATTTTGAGCATCGCAATCTTTTAGAAGCCGTGGGCTCACCATCATAATCCGCACGTTCCATAACCATCTCTTCCTCAAAGTGCTAGCTCAAAGATTGGAACCCTGCTCTAATACCACATGTCAAAACCTTTGCTAACTCCCCTAACATAACTCCGAGAGCCACTCCCAGACCACTGTAGTACTAGGGCGCTGTCTGTGAGCCCAAATTGATGTCCACATGTGTTGTTAACACTTGTAAAACATTACAAGTAGTGTTTTGTTGATTTATGATTATTCACAAAAATATAAAAAGAGTGAAGCTTGAAGAAAGCTAAGTTTGAAGCATTAGGCTTGTGTGGAGTGGATTTAAGTAGTATGAGGACATACCTTGGTAAAGTGTGGTAGGTAGAAAGCCAAGGTTAGTTAAATGTTTGAATTAGGATCTTTGTTGATCATTTGAGGGAGGAAGGCTTAGGAGATTAGATGAGAGCCTACAAAGTAGGAAGAGATTTTGAAGGCTTATCGAGAGCCTTGTGGATGGGATGAGTCCCTACTTAGAAGGAGAAGGTTAAGGGGTTGTGATTGGAGGTTCTAATCCTCTCACCCTATCCTTATCTCATGCCCTCTCTCCCTCTCAACTCACTATATAATCCCTCATTCTTCCCTCACTCATCCTCTCTTTCCTTCGTGCTCCTTAACCACCCCACGGGTTATAAGTGTGGGTGTGTGGGAAGCAAGATAGGAGCACATGTATGTGCTTAGTTCTTAGGAGAAGAGCCAAGGCTATTTAGCCTTGAAGAGGGATTGACCTCTTGTTAGAAGTAGATTGGGTTTAAGGAATTTGGAGTTTGATTGTAAACTTCAACTTGTTGTATTGAGATTCATATTGAAGTGAGAGAGTTCAAACTTGTTTAAACTTGTGGCATTTAGAGTGACTAGATTGTACTAGGTGCATTACTTGTAGTGTTTTATTAGTTATGAACTTGAGCAGAACTTTATAGTGAGAGATTTGTCAATTATGGATGATCAAAGTGTTCAATGGGTATGAAAATTTGAGGGATTGTTTATTATAAAGTATGGGAGTTGTGGTAAAAATTTGAGAGCTTTAATCATTGGGATGAAAGAGTTATTAAAAGTTGAAGGGAAGGGTGTCTAGGAACAAAGCAACAAGGTTTGAAAATATGTATCTCTTAGAGGGTTATAGATATGGATACCAAAATTTGACACTACCTTTTGAACTTATATATCTATCTTGTGTCAAAATTTTAGATTGATTGGACGTAGGAGTTGGAAGTTATTAGAGTTTTAATGACCGGATGCTTTATCACAGCATTCATACTAAGTAGTTAGAGTTAGAATTTCATGCATAACTTTTGCATATGAACTCTGTTTGATCCAAAATTTGGTGTGGAGATTTTTGATAAGGTACTTAACAAGTGTACCAAATTTCACTTGAAGAACATAAGTTGGGTGGGAGTTATACTATTCTGAAGTTTAGTAGGAAGACATTGATAGAGATTTACATCAAAAAGAACTTAGAGAAGGAAGGGCAAGGATAAGTATATAAGTATTTTTTAATACTTGTATTTAAAGCCTATGTGCTCATGGAATCCACAAGCGAAGTGTCATGTACCAATACGGAATCAACTACGATGACATGTGATAGCACGAAATCAATAAGCGAAAACTCATGTAGTAGTGTGGAGTCGACGGCAAGGACTCGATTCACAAGAGGGATATCTTTGAAGGCATGCGTGGCCAAAGCGGCCGGGTGGACATTAGAAAAAGCTAAGGATATAACCTTGCCCGACATTAAGGAATGTAAAACTACACAGTTTGGTGTTAATCAAGTTGTGTATATTCCAAGGGTAGATTGGAATTATATATTGGGTTACAAAGAGAGAAGTCTCTACATGTCATTATAAACTTTTCCACTCGGGCTAGGACAAAATCGAAGGGTGGAGGATTTTTGGTGACATAAATGGTGCGTCCGCCGGGAGTTTCGAGTTTGGAGCTTGGAGCTTGGAGAGCGGGCGACGGAAGTCTTGGAAGGCGGTAGGAGAGGCGAAACGTGAAGATCGATTAAAGGACGGAGCGCTCGTGAGAGGTATGGTTTGAATTTAGTATTTATTTCATGCAATTTCAATTTGAGGAAGGAGCACGGCAAATGTGCGCCTACTAAACCTTCTTGGGATGGCATAACGAAGATCACCTTAATAGGACCCGCACTAGAAAATTAAGAGGTAGAGGGATAATTAAAAATTAGGATCTCAAACTTTAAATACTCACTCGGTTGTGAGAGTTTAAAGTTTTTAAACTAGAGGGTTTTAGTGTTTTTTTTAAATTACAATTATTTGAGTGTTGTATGTTTAGCAATTCGATCGAGGGGAGAGAGCTAACAAAACAGGAGGAAGCGAGAGCTTGAGGTAAGCAAAATCTCTTCCAATTGAAAGAATATTAAATTAAAAAAAGATTTTCGTAATTGTCTTTGTCGTGACGAACGGAGAGGGTAATTCCAAACTTGGACGAATAGTGCAAGGAATCGAAGGGTGAACCTCGATTCCAAGCACGGTACCCAAGAATGGTCAACCCCTCACGAAGAGTCTTGTTGCAAGTGTTGAGCGTAAGGGGGTGTGACGAGGTGATACTCGCACTAACCCTGAAACTAACATGAGCTTTCCATCCCCTATTGGGATAGTTCATTGAAAATTGTATGTCTCTATTTCCTCACCTCCAAAACAATGATTACACGAACTAAGCGGAAATATTAAAGAGAGAACTTGTGAGGCTTTGGTTGGTCAATGTGAGGGTTGAACGGTGAATGATGGGTGCAAGGATACACGAGGTCCCAGAAACCTAAGTTAGCATTAGGACTAAAGAAAAATGTTACTAAACGAAGATCTTCTAATATAGAGGAAGTGGTAGAAAGGGTAGGCACTAGTGTAGAGGGTGGCTTTAGGGGTGAACCATTGGTAGAAGTATCTCCAATCACTACTCGACTAGAGGAAGGAGATATTCCTTCCCTATTGAGTGAAGAATTAGTGGAAGAACCTAATAGGACTAGAGAAGAGAATAGTGTAAGCTCTAGAGAATCTAGTGAAGAAGGACCACGAAACACCATGGATGATTTAGGGGGAGGTGGAATTCCACCTCCCATATTACCAATCCCCCCCATCGATCCATTGGTTAGGCCGCGAGGCCTACCAATAATCGTACCTCAAGGGTTACCTTCGTTAGACATACCTTCGAACCTCCCGAAGTTCTACGGGACTAAAGATGAAGACCCGTCTAGACATATGGAGAGGTTCGTTGAGAGGGTAATTAACTCACTAATTACAAACCAACAATATTGGCTAGTTTGGTTCCCTACGACTTTAGAGGGGGAAGCCTATGAGTGGTATAGAGAGCACGATGAGGGCCACTTCCAAACGTGGGACCAATTACAACGGGAGTTCCTTAATGAGTTTCGACCCGAAGTCGGTCAAAGTATGGCTTTTAGAGCCTTAATGACAATGAGGCAAGGAAAAGATGAAGAGATTTCCGCATACATTAGAAGATTTGATTGGGTATGCGCAAGGTGGGTAGGTGATTTATTCAACGATGATACTTTAATGCAATTTTTCATGAGAGGGTTTGTTAAAGCGACTACAATTAGGGGTGTATTACAAAGGAACCCTCGCACCCTAGCCGAGGCTAAGGTAGCCGCTAGGGATATGGAACATATTGAGAGGGATTATGAGCGGCTATGGAGGAAAGAGGATGAGTTGATCCCTCAATTCATCCCTCTCCTACCTAAGACGGGAATGGACCCGATTAGGCCGCATAATCGCCCTCCATATGTCGCCATTGAAGCGGCCTCAATTCCCTTAGCGGTAACGGCCCCCCCAACCATGTTAGCATTACCGGCCCCTAGGGTAGACCCTCAAATTGAAGAGATAGAGCAACGACTAGGTGCTACTCAACTACGGTTCTAAGAGACAATGTTAAAACAATTTCAAAATCTAACGGACCAAATGGCATTGTTGATCAAAAATCAACAACCCGGTCCTCCACCTCAAATAGAGTCGGGAAACCACACATCGGGATTTTGGTGCACTAATTGTCAACAACATTGTCATACACTACAATTTTGTAGAAACGGGCCGAACCGCAATCAACGAACGAACAATAATGGGCATCAACAAAACTTAAGGGGTCCGAGTAAAAACCAAAGGAATAATCGGGGCCCTCCGCCATGTGGACAAACTAACCAAGGTACCGAAAAAAAGGATTTTCACCATCTTTGCGGTAGATATCACGTCATAGGGCAATGTTGGTCCGAAAACCAAGGTCAAGTGTGTAATAATTGTGGGGGGCCACACGCTTCTAACCAATGTCGTCATCCGGACAAGGTAAGTGGAGCACCGAACCCTCCAACTAACCCAACCCAACCGGATCAAGAGAATACGAGGGGTTCACAAAATGAAGGTAATAATACCCTTAAACCTTCTAACTTCTATTATGATGGGAATACGAATCTTTCGGGGCAAGTTACACAATCACCTAAACAAATGGGACCGTCTACATCTCAAGATGTCCGATTTATGGATTCTTCTACCGTTCCGGTAAATTTAGAAATGTCCACAAATGGTCAAGGTTCATGTCTTCCACATGCTAACTCCATTTCATACGAGTTAAAAAGTCTTAAGGAGGAAATTGTGCATAAGGCTCCGGCATTAGCCGTTACCACTAGAGCAATGAGGGGTAATGCACCATTAGAAGTAGAGGAGGAGGAGGAAGAAGAGGAAAATCCATTGGGGGAAATTCCTTATTTTTCGGATTTGGAGAATGTAACTAGAGAGGCTAGGAAAGCCACTAAGGCATTAGAGAGAGAAAATGAAATTGCCAATGAGAGGGAGAGGTCTAATGTCATCCATGATTTAGAGGGTGGTGATGTAGGAGAGTGGGAAGGTCCGGGCATTCCCGTAGAGGAGTTTGATAGTGTTAGAAGGCCTAAGGCCGATAGAGTAGATGGATACGACCTTTGGGCCGACCTTAGCTCACTAAAGGCCGATATCACCTTTGGCCAATTGTTAGAAATTTCACCGGTAGCTAGGAAAACTTTGAAGGACGGGATGCCCGTGAATAGGAGGGCCAAGAGGCCAAAGACTGGACTGTCGGCAAGGGTCCAAATGCAAGGAAGAACTCGTGAAGTCAAGGCGGTGGAGATTGAAGTAACAATAGTGGACAAGGTGGTTCCTCATGTTTTGGTGGATGGTGGAAGTAGTCTCAATATTCTACCCGAGCACACTATGCGGAAATTGGGCTTAAGTTTGACGGGTCCGTCGCCATTTGTGATTAATATGGCCAATCAAAGTCCGGTGGTTCCGGTGGGGATTATCAAAGATTGTCGGCTTAACACAGGAGGTGAAGAATACATTGTGACCTTCCAAGTCATTAAAATGCACGACAATAAGGATGCATTCCCCATTTTGTTAGGGCAACCTTGGTTAAGGATGTCTAACGCCGTAGTAGATTGGGGAGGACACAAACCTTCTATCACCTATGGTCCCGTAGATAATAGAGTCAAGGTCTCTATTGCACCTTTAGGTGGTTGGGTTAGGGAGGAGATTGATCCAATGTCGGATGAAGAGGAAAATGGTGGAATTAAGGAGGATTTTGAGGATACATTGGTGGAAGTTGTTCAAGACAAGGAGAAGGCTAAAATGTATTCTTCTAGCGGGTTCTTAGGTCCTAATTTTTACAATCAAGATGTTGATGGAGATTTTATACATTGGTCAAGACAATACACGGAGTCCATTAGCGACGTCATGATGATGACTCATAGTTGTATTCTCCAAGATAGGGTGTCTAGAGAGGATTATTTGTCCTTAGAGCCGTGTGAGGTTCTCACGGAGGAAGAATGGGTGAAGGGAGGACTCACTCCATGGTTAGATGATATTGAGTTGAGTGATGTGAGTTTGGTACATGTAGATGGGACTCAAGATGAGGAGGCCATGTTAGAACTCTCAAAGTTAGAGCCCGCTTTGCATTTTAAAACTACTTCTACGGGCATTATCGTGGGTCATGATGTCAAGGACTACCCTAATGTACCCAACGATTGGTATAGAGATACCGAGGAGCAAACACGAGTGGTCGAAGAGGATTGGAAGTTTGTGGATGTCAAAATGAAGGATGGGAAAGTTAGACCAATGAAGATGGGTTCTAAACTCGATGAGAAGGAGATTAAGGAGTATAGTGATTTGATAGATGAGTTTAGTGATACTTTTGCTTGGTCATACGATGAGCTCAAGGGGATTCCTAGAGAGATGGTTGAGCATCGTATTCCGTTAGTTCCGGGCTCAAAACCGGTGAGACAAAAAAAAAGGATGAACCCTAGATTGCAATTATTGGTCAAGGCGGAATTAGAGAGGTTGTTGCAGGCTGGGTTTATAAAGCCGGTAGAGATTACGGATTGGGTTTCTCCTATGGTGTTAGTGAAAAAGAAAAATGGGAAGCTTAGAGTTTGTGTAGACTATAGGAAGCTCAATGATTGTACGCAAAATGATCACTTTCCTTTGCCGTTCATTACCTTGTTGTTAGAGGAGGTAGGGGGTCATGAGAGGTACACATTTATGGATGGATACGCCGGCTACAACCAAGTAGCCATAGCGCTCGCGGATTTGCACAAGACGGCATTTACGACACCTTGGGGGACTTTCATATGGGTGGTGATGCCATTTGGTTTATGCAACGCACCGGCAACATTCCAACGACTAGTCATGTATATCTTTAGCGACTTGCTCTTCAAGTCCATGACGGTTTATATTGATGATTTTAGTACCCAATCTAGTACTAAAGAGCATGTGCATTGTGTGAGGGAGGCCTTGGTTAGGTGTAGGCAAATGCGGTTGGCATTAAACCCGGACAAGACATTTTTAGGGGTACAAAGGGGAGTTTTGTTGGGTTATGTTGTGAGTGAAAAGGGGAGAGAACCGGATCCGGACAAGATCGCAGTCATTGATGAGTTGGAAACTCCGAAAAATGCCAAGGGGATCTCTAAGTTGCTAGGACATGTGAGGTGGTATAGAGAGTTGATTCCGGATTTTGCAAAGATAGCGGTCCCTATCACTCATTTGCTCAAGAAGGATGTTAGATTTGTTTGGACGGATGAGTGCCAAAAGGCCTTTGTTGAGTTAAGGTCCAAATTGAGCACTTATCCTGTCTTAAGGCCCCCGGATTGAGAAAAGCCTTTTCATGTGTATTGTGATGCTAGCAACGTAGCGGTGGGTAGTGCCTTGTGTCAATCCACGGGAGAGAAGGGGAAGGATCTACCCGTAGCTTATGCTAGTAAGCAATTGACTTCCGCGGAGAGGAATTACTCCACTACGGAGAGAGAGTGTCTAGCCATGGTATTTTCGGTCAAGAAGTTTAGGCACTATCTTATTTGTAATCCGGTAGTGTTTTTTGTGGATCACATGGCCATTAAATATTTGGTCAACAAGCCGGAGTTGAGTGGAAGGTTGGCTAGGTGGGTCTTGTTACTCGAAGAGTTTGATTACACGGTGGAATATAAACCGGGCCGCATGCATTTACAAGCCGACCACTTGTCTAGATTGTCGGAGGAGATGGGCACTACGCCAATAGATGATAGCCTCATGGATGATAGATTGTTTGTAGTCACGTCCACACCGGATTGGTATGCCGGAATTGTAGAGTTCTTGACCACTCAACAATTACCAACCGAATGGACGAAAGAGGAGAAAAGAAAGGTTAGAGTCAATAGTAGGCACTTTGCAGTGATAGGCAATAGATTGTTCAGGAGAGGAGCGGACACCATCTTGAGAAGATGTGTATCGCAAGTAGAGGTTCCGGATATTCTAGAGGCTTGTCATGATAGTGCTTGTGGAGGGCATTTTTCTGGTCAACTTACCGGCCAGAAAATCCTTAGAGCAGGTTACTTTTGGCCTACATTGTTTCAGGATTCACACGACTATGTTAGAAGGTGTGATGCTTGCCAAAGGTACGCTCGAAATGACCTTAGGATGGAGATGCCATTGCACATTTCATTATCACTAGTTCCCTTTGAGAAATGGGGAATAGATTATGTAGGGGAGGTCCATCCCCACTCTTCGAGAGGGATGGCATACATTGTTGTAGCTACCGAGTACTTGACTAAATGGGCGGAAGCCAAGGCGGTAAAAACCGACACGGCCGCACATGCCGCCACATTTATGTATGAAAATATCATTACTAGGTTTGGAGTCCCAAAGATTCTAGTTAGTAATAGAGGTACACATTTTCTTAATGACCTCATTTCAGAGATGACTCAGAGGTTTAAGATCGACCATAGGAAGACTACTCCCTATCACCCTCAAACTAATGGTCAAACGGAGCGGGTGAACGGGATTCTAGTGGGCATTTTACGCAAGACGGTCATCGACTCAAAGAGAGATTGGGACGTCAAGTTAAACGCGGCTTTGTGGGCTTATCGGACGACTTACAAAGTGACAACACAAGCTACTCCGTTTTCTTTGGTTTACGGTATTGAGGCTACACTCCCTATTGAATTTGAGGTGGAGTCATTGAGGGTTGCAATAGGGACACGCCTCAACGACAATGAGTCTTTGAGAAATAGGCTCGGGGATCTAGAGGAGTTGGATGAGAAGAGGCGGAGGGCCGCTCAACACATGGAAGCAATTCAAAGGCGAAGGAAGGTTATCTTTGACAAGCGTCACAAGAAGAGGGCATTAGAACGAGGAATGTTGGTTATGCTCCAAGATGGGAAGAAAAAGAATTTTCCGGGCAAATTTGATGCGGTTTGGTTAGGTCCTTACATTGTGGCGAATACCTTTCCTAACAACTCGGTACAATTGGACACACTCAATGGACAAAGATTCTCGACACGAACGGCCGGAAGTAGGTGCAAGCAATTCCACACATGAAGACACTTGACTTCAAGCAAGACATTCTAGGAGCCGGTCCCAGATGGTCGCCAATAATGTGAGCCCAAATTGATGTCCACATGTGTTGTTAACACTTGTAAAACATTACAAGTAGTGTTTTGTTGATTTATGATTATTCACAAAAATATAAAAAGAGTGAAGCTTGAAGAAAGCTAAGTTTGAAGCATTAGGCTTGTGTGGAGTGGATTTAAGTAGTATGAGGACATACCTTGGTAAAGTGTGGTAGGTAGAAAGCCAAGGTTAGTTAAATGTTTGAATTAGGATCTTTGTTGATCATTTGAGGGAGGAAGGCTTAGGAGATTAGATGAGAGCCTACAAAGTAGGAAGAGATTTTGAAGGCTTATCGAGAGCCTTGTGGATGGGATGAGTCCCTACTTAGAAGGAGAAGGTTAAGGGGTTGTGATTGGAGGTTCTAATCCTCTCACCCTATCCTTATCTCATGCCCTCTCTCCCTCTCAACTCACTATATAATCCCTCATTCTTCCCTCACTCATCCTCTCTTTCCTTCGTGCTCCTTAACCACCCCACGGGTTATAAGTGTGGGTGTGTGGGAAGCAAGATAGGAGCACATGTATGTGCTTAGTTCTTAGGAGAAGAGCCAAGGCTATTTAGCCTTGAAGAGGGATTGACCTCTTGTTAGAAGTAGATTGGGTTTAAGGAATTTGGAGTTTGATTGTAAACTTCAACTTGTTGTATTGAGATTCATATTGAAGTGAGAGAGTTCAAACTTGTTTAAACTTGTGGCATTTAGAGTGACTAGATTGTACTAGGTGCATTACTTGTAGTGTTTTATTAGTTATGAACTTGAGCAGAACTTTATAGTGAGAGATTTGTCAATTATGGATGATCAAAGTGTTCAATGGGTATGAAAATTTGAGGGATTGTTTATTATAAAGTATGGGAGTTGTGGTAAAAATTTGAGAGCTTTAATCATTGGGATGAAAGAGTTATTAAAAGTTGAAGGGAAGGGTGTCTAGGAACAAAGCAACAAGGTTTGAAAATATGTATCTCTTAGAGGGTTATAGATATGGATACCAAAATTTGACACTACCTTTTGAACTTATATATCTATCTTGTGTCAAAATTTTAGATTGATTGGACGTAGGAGTTGGAAGTTATTAGAGTTTTAATGACCGGATGCTTTATCACAGCATTCATACTAAGTAGTTAGAGTTAGAATTTCATGCATAACTTTTGCATATGAACTCTGTTTGATCCAAAATTTGGTGTGGAGATTTTTGATAAGGTACTTAACAAGTGTACCAAATTTCACTTGAAGAACATAAGTTGGGTGGGAGTTATACTATTCTGAAGTTTAGTAGGAAGACATTGATAGAGATTTACATCAAAAAGAACTTAGAGAAGGAAGAGCAAGGATAAGTATATAAGTATTTTTTAATACTTGTATTTAAAGCCTATGTGCTCATGGAATCCATAAGCGAAGTGTCATGTACCAATACGGAATCAACCACGATGACATGTGATAGCACGGAATCAATAAGCGAGAACTCATGTAGTAGTGTGGAGTCGACGGCAAGGACTCGATTCACAAGAGGGATATCTTTGAAGGCATGCGTGGCCAAAGCGGCCGGGTGGACATTAGAAAAAGCTAAGGATATAACCTTGCCCGACATTAAGGAATGTAAAACTACATAGTGTGGTGTTAATCAAGTTGTGTATATTCCAAGGGTAGATTGGAATTATATATTGGGTTACAAAGAGAGAAGTCTCTACATGTCATTATAAACTTTTCCACTCGGGCTAGGACGAAATCGAAGGGTGGAGGATTTTTGGTGACACAAACGCGTAGCAAAATAAAGGAATTAATGAAACCTTTGGAATAAACATCAAAAAAATGTAGGTGTATCTTACTTTCGAATCTCCTATTTTGGTATTGCTTGTGAGGCCGTTTGTCGTGATGTGTGCGAGTTGTGGGCGCCACGACTGTGTGGAGATGCTCCACGCCTGGGTTAATCTGCTTATTTAGGGTTTGCACTGTGGAGTGCATGTCTAGTCGTAAAATGGGCACGTGGCTAAATGTCGTCCACACAAATAGACGGTGTAGGTTTCGTCCTCTTCCTACATTCTTGGGAGGGGTCGATGAACCCCCTTCTATCCGTGTCGGTGTGGCGCTATATCCTCTGCAAGTCTCTCCCAATTGGTATGTCATCTCATTTTTTGCCTCCTATTTTTTCCTCTCTAGGGGGCCATAAAGATTCCCACTACTCTCCAAGTACTCTTCTTCTCTCCTAGCCCTCATTTCTCTTGCTCTCCTAACCTATGACTATGGCCCAGCAGTAAATTGGCCATTCGAGGTCCATTTCGAACCTATTTTTATATTTTGGGGGCTCATATCTCATCAGCCGAAGTTTCCACATGTCAATGCAATTTGGTGTCCTCATAACCACTTGTCGAGGTGTTTTTTTTCCTACGAACCACCTGTCAATGTGTTTGTTGTTTCCTACTTACCACCTATCGATGTCATGCCTGGCTCTTCCAACCACCTCTCGAGGTGATTATTTTTTCCTCCTACCTAGCTGTCGATGTCATCCCTCCGCATTTTCCCACCTTTTATATAACCCATCTTCTCCACTGCCTTCATGTCCTTTGTTTTCTAGGCTTTGCATCATTCATTTCTTAAGTGACGGCTGCATGCTATCCGTTGTCTTTGTTGTAGGCGTGAGAGCTTGAGTTCAGTGAAGTCAGTGCCTTGCAGTGTTCTGCCAGGCCCACCTGTGCCAGTGCACCGCAACCACAGAGTATTCCGCAAGACAGTGCGCTTGGCAGCCCAGGAGGATTATTGCAAAATGGAAGGAGAGGAGGAATCAGCAGAGACAAAGACCGAGGATGAATACAGTCCATATGAGTTTCGTCAACCATGACCAAGCTTGAATTTTGGGTTTAGGATTTTAGGATTTAGGGTTTTCAGTAAATATGGTGGATGCATCACTTTTGATTTCAAGCTTATTATATTTAATCTTTCATGCTATATAGATCTAGAAGGTTATGTGGTTCGCTGATTAAAAATCCCGGTCATCATCAAGTTCTTGGGTTTAGGCTTCATCAATCATATGGGTTGTTGTTAATTCAATGTAGCCATGAACGTGGAAGAATATAAATGAAAATGACAGAAGTTGGTCGAGCATTGCAAAGGGAATGCCGGTGCAAGATGTCCAGTTCTGACCAGGGATGGCACCATTTAGAAGGTGACTTTGCAAAGGCATACCATGTTGCTTTGGGTGCTGCACATTGTATGAGAAAGTGCCTATGTGTTTGGTTGGATTTACACTTGTAGATGAGGAGGACAAAGATGTTCACTCACTGCACAAAGGTACTGTGGATCTGCCTCGGTCAAGTGCAACAAAGAGGCGCTCCAGGCAAATATTTAAGACCCCACCCAAGAAGGTAATTTTAATGCCACTTTGTAGGTTTGTTTCATCATAGTCATTGTGGTTTGGAATGTTTTGCAATGTCTTAGTCATCGCAAGGCTAATGTGGTGTCATGTGCTTTTGTCCTTTAGTCATTGTGTGTTTCACTTAATTTTCCTCCCTTATTATCACGTGCTTTCTAAATTCAATGGCCACGGGCGCTGATGATGATCTCCACATGCGCATGTAGGCATTTTTTTCCCAGAAGAAAACATTAGCTCATCCTCAACCACAAACTAAACACACTAGTAATCCACCATGGATGCAACAACCATGGTTGCTGCCGCCATCCACACAGCAACAACAATGGATGATGGGTCAACCCGACCCTTGGATGATGGGACAACAATTTCCAAATCTTTGGATGCAGCCACAATAAGTTCACACGGCCCTACATTGAAACCAGAGAGTGAGGTGAGGGCAACAAAGAGAGCAAATACGAAGGAAATACTCGAAAAAATGGGTGCAAGGCGAGCGTACGGGTAGAAACCGCACAAGGTGAGGGTGAAGGTAGGTGGAGGCATAGATGGAGGTTGTGAAGGCAAGAATAAGTTCGACGAGGCACTTCGGAACCTGGTTCCCAGGATACTGGACGTGAATTGTGTGAAGTGGAAGGACCAATCCCCTAGTAGCATTGACAAACTAAGGAGTGCCCTAGATAATGAATTCAAATATTTGGAGAACACCTATCATAAAAAAAGCTTCAAGAATGCAATGAAGAAGCAAATGAAGACTGAGAGGTCTAAAATGAAGGGATGGTTTCTTGGTGGAAAGAAAGAATGCCCAATTTTCATTGAGCCCGATCAGTGGGCAAGGTTTTGGTCAAAACCATAAACTGAGGACAAGGCGCAAAGGATGGCAAATGCAAGGAAACAAGTGAAGAACCAGTCAACTATTGGGCGGGCTAGCAAAGCTGGGAAGGAAGCCCAATTGGTATGTTCCAATGTTATTAAATTTTCCACATTCCCCTGAATTTTGTATCAAATTGGGGTTTCTAACATTAGAATGTGTGCTATTCAACCTCCACGTGTTGATTTTGATAGAGGAAGAAAAGGCAGAGGAATCTTGGGATTATTGAAATTGCAAAGGACTTGCAAGAATCAGAGCAAACATGGGCATGCATTTTTGTAAGACGTCACAAAATGGTTACCAGTAAATTTTTTTGTTCTTTATTAGTTGTAGATGGTTAGTGTTTGATGGACGCGCCGCGGGTCGTTCCTTCGCAAACTAGCTAGGAGGATTCACGATGCGGTCATCACGTTAAATTTATATTCGCTCGAGAACTACCGTGCACTACAACAAAACACGTCTTTTACAACTGGGTTTTTTCACTCCTACGAGTGAGAAAACCCAGACTTTACTGACGTAAAAAACGACCAGTCGCTTCGGACAAGCAGTAAAGTCTGGTCATAGTAATGTCGGACAAGACGTTCCCAATGGACACGTTCCCAATGGCAGTGAAGTTTGGGGTGCTCCGCGTGCTTCACTTCATAAAATCATGTCCTATTTCACTATGCCGAGTCAATATAAGCAACATAATATACGTCACCACATAACTAGGCCTAGTGATATTGTTACTAAGTCATGTAAGTTAGTATTAACTGTTGCACTTCACTACACAAAGTCATATATGTGAAATTAATAAGAGTCTCCATATCACTCCCTCTAGTAATCTCAAACATACAAAATGAGAATCATAACTTTATGAAGTAAGTGCGTGTGACTTCTTATAGTAAACTTCTCCGGCAATGACATATACTTCTTACTTTACGTCGTAATATTTACTTTACTATGTGGAGTAAACTAGTCATATATGGGTGTACCAACATTCGCACTTCACTACACAAAGTCATCTTACGTGTAATGAATTGAATTCTCCACGTCACTGCCAAGCGTAATCACGGACAGTAATGCATAACATCCATAACTCGGCATAGTAAGTGCATATGACTGGTTTTAGTAAACATCTCCAGCAATCGCACTGTTTGGCGTGTGGACCTACTTTACTATGTGAAGTAACTTTTGCATCAACCATTAGTATTTGGCTTACTTTGTGGAGTAAGATCGTTGTCATATGTCATTATTGTGTATAACCAGTAGTGAACTTTATATGGTTTTGCAAAGTGACATATTCTGGATGCATATGACTGTACTTACTACAACTAGTAACATGAGGTCAACTCATCATAGTTAGATATTAATGGCATGCTCAGTATAGCAATATAGCAAGTCAAAATATAACAAGTTTTACTTCCAAATGAATAAGGATACAAATAGTATGTTATTCATATTCCGAATTTCACTACTAGCAATCATAAATACTACACTCTGAGGTACTATAAGTCTGAATATCAACATTGCTCTACAAGTCCGCACTACACTCACGCAGGAGCATACAACCTAACACAATCATTTGGCCAAATCACATAGTGGCCTTTTGCCTTGCCAATCGTAGTGATTGGAGGGTCGTCGTCAATGAGGGGAATGCATAGGGGATAGTCATCCTTATATGTCTCCGTAAATGTGAGAGATATGTAGCCTTCGCCAATCACCTTATTGTGGCATTTCCCACCCTGCAAGTTATGCATAATACCCTTTCCATTGAATGTCGTCTTCAAGTCTTCCTCTTCATAACCACAGATGTGAACCACATCGCCCGGGGCCTGGACAAGTGCAAGAACCACATGTTAGTGTTTGGATTACATTAGGGCAAGCTTATGAATTCAACAACAACATTGAATTGCATGTTTCCTAGCAAGTGCGTACCAATTCCATCCAGGGTTTGGTCTTCTTCGAAGCCTTGGTGGCAAGGGGAGGTTTATCCGCCCGGCGTTTCTCTACCACCTGTTTGTTCTTTAATGGGCTACTTCTCAGTTTCTCTACAACATCGCCTTTCTTTAAAATTGGCAGAGCCTCCAATGTCAACTTCTCGCCTTCAGTCAGTCGTGCACGCTTCTGTTTAGGGGCACTATCTTTTTTGGCATCCCCACTATGCGCACTCATGCCTTGGCTACTCGATGGCGCCCGAACTGGTCGAACTACACCGCTAGAAACCTCTTTTACCTGTGAATGTCAAATTCCAGTTCGCACATTAGACATATGCACAGCAGTTGTGATTTAGGACAACACATACATAAGGCCATATATGCTAGCCTGGTCATATTATGAAATTGCTACCAGTCATGTCACTGTGAATTACATTGCAGTCATTACTGCCAATAGTAATGTGGACAAAAACAAACGAAATCCATTACTACACCTAGTAAACCCGTTTACTGCTTATAGTAAACAAATCCAGTTATGGCACATACATCTCACTTTATGAAGTAATCTCTACTTAACTATGTGGAGTAAAGTTTAGTTCAAGGTGATTTCACAAGATTCTGCCCAGATGACATACCTGTTCATGCTCCTCATGACCCGAAGAGGCTTTCTGGGATCCGGAGGGGGTTTCCGGGCTCGCCACAATTGGCAAATCGCCTGCACCTGTAGACTCTAATGCCTTGCTTGTCGGCTCCTTTGAGGCTGACCGTGAAAGCGGAGATACAGGGCCACGAGAGTTGGATTTTGCCGCATCAACACTGCAAGTGGGTCCTAAACGTGACGGTGAGCCTACCTCTTTTTCCACTGGGATCCCCAGCTTCGCCATCATCGTAAGAAGCGAGCTCTGAACAAAGTTGAATTTTTCATCCAACCTCTTAACCTTTGCCCTTACCTCCTCAAGATCTGCACTCCTCGTGCGACTTGCATTAGGAGATAATCCTAAACCCCATTGTGCATCGCTTACCCCTCCCCCCCCCTTTGACAATGTGGAAGAAGCATGATGGCCACCTCTTGACCGGGAAGTGTTCTTGGGCCTTTCAAGCTCTTCCTCAACCTCTTCGCGGCGGGGGTCCTTCTTCAAAGACGACGCCTACACCAAGAAAGCGAGTGAGTAAAAATCAGAGCAACAAATTGATATCATTTGTTACTTTCATAGTTATTAGTGCGATGAACGTTAAAAAATGGTATCGCTATTGCCAAAGTGCTTACCAGCCGGGCCCGCACTTCACCCTCGGACCGGCCGAATGTTGAAACTTGTTTCACACATTTCCGTGCCTCCCTCATAACATTTGCCTGCTCAATTTTTTTTGGATCCCGGGTGTGCTCGACCATGTTACACCAATGATCAAGCCGGATTGCTTCTGGTTTGGACAAACCTTTCAGAATTCTCATTTTCATCTGAGCCCTTTTGCTCTTCAGTTGTTGTGCAAGGTTACTCTTAAATACCTCATATTTGAGCGTACGCGGTTCCCCTGCGTACCCTCGATACTCCCAGTTCTCGCGCATCCGCGTATATATGTTATCCAGTGTTGTCCCGTCCTGGTCGTTGACGTTGTCAATGCTCCAATCTAAGTCGCAGGAGTACCCGCGCAGAGCATTCAGCCACTGTGGCCTGAACACACCTGAGGAAAAACCTACAAAACAATCCACAAACTTAGAAAATGCAAACTTGGAAAATCCCTACTGTGCCTAGTAAGGTAATGTTGTGCATAGTAATCTGATAGTAGAATGTTATACTGCATGCAGTAATGTACAACTCTATATAGTACTTCCTCACTGGGCGTAGTAATGTACTACTCTCCATAGTAATGTGATACTAGAATGTTCTACTGTATGCAGTAATGTACAACTCTATACGTAACTTCTTTACTGGGCGTAGTAATTTATTACTGTTCATAGTAATGTGATACTAGATTGTTCTACTGTATGCAGTAATGTGTTACTCTAGGATCCAATCCACACACAAACCAAAAATGCATTTATGTCATGTTCAGCTGTTGTAGGTAGATCACATTGAATTGGAGAGGGAAATTGATTACCATTATCATCTAGATCTACAACAAATTTTTGCTTTCCATCTCGGGCTCTCTCCTCAAACTGCTCCCGACACGCTTTGTTGGTAGCCCTCCGCTTGGCCTTCATTTGCGAGTTGTGGTGTGGTTCTCTTCGTCTCGCTACCCATTCCTCGCCGATCCTGTCTGAATCTTCATCGCTGCTATGCGACCTCGCTGGGTGAAGGCGTGATTGCATAGCCAATTCATTTTTCATGATTTTGAGCTCCTTCTTCTCTATTTCTAGCGCCAATTTGGCTGCACCATCATCTTCGTGCAAAGTACCATCATCCCTTTGGGGTTGCTTCCTCCGCATTCTACCATAATTTTTGGAATCTTCCATCAACACTGGCTTGCTCCAATCATACGCGTCTCCTTCCTCCTCCCCATCCTGTTTGTTGTCGCGATCTTCATCCCAGTCTCCAACATCATCAACGGGTAGAGCTCTCTTCGCCCTAGGGTTTGAAGCCATCTTCTTCTTCCTCAATGACCAAGTTCTTGGATTGTGAGGAGTCTGAAAACAAATTCATAAAGGCGTCTCGGTCATATTATAATTAGTGTTGTTCTACTGTGCAAAGTGGATTTCAACTATGCAGAGTAATGGCCTGGAGTACATAGTACTGTCCTATTGCGCATAGTAATGGCCTACTGTATCTAGTAATATGGAAAGTAATGTCTTGCTGTGAATAGTATTGTGCAAGGTAATGTACTATAGTACATAGTAATATCCTATTGCGCATAGTAATGTGGCACTATGCATAGTATTGTACAAAGTAAAGCTCAATACATGGTGAAGAACTTAGAAAATGCAAAGACAAAACTATGATGAACGGCCATGGAAAGCATGATACTTACCAATTTTGCTTGTGGTGCAATGGGTTCTCTGCACTCCTCTTCGGATGCCTCTGTTTCCGATTCTAGAACATAATCTGCATCCTTATCAGTTTTTTCAAATCGCTCACTGCAAGAACCATCTTCATTGCTAGTATATCGTGCCTCTATATGCGTTGAGGTTGATGGTTTAGTTGATAACCTGCAACTCCTCCTAGGTGGCTTCAAGGACTCCGAGATTGTCCTGGAATCCTCGAAGGTATCAGCCAATAGCTCTTGCATTTTGGTTATCATACAAGCATGTATTGCAGGGAATTGGGAAACCTCAATAAACAACTTCTGGACATCTTCATCGGACAGTGAAGCTATTTCATTGAGTAAGGTGGTTAACTTGAAATCCATAATAGCGACTCGCATTTGACAAAAACCACCCTAATCTAGGAGTAGAATATTAAAGTATGCAAGGATACAAAGTCGAGGTGCGGCACATGTACTACTGCGACAAGGGAACTACAGTAATGATACAAATATATACGATAAGTTTGAGGGCGCAATGGTTCCTAGTGCATACTTCAAAGACAAAGATATGACGTACTTTGAATAATAGGGCAGATTTACCGATCTTTCCGAGGTTCCGGTGCGATCCCCGCCGCTAATGCTGGAAGGCCCAAGCTTTCCAGCTTCCTGCTGTTTCTTTCAATTTTAAGCCGCCGCAGTTGCTCATATTCCGTCTCCTCTACAATTACCAATTTCCTACAGTGCTGCAAAACAATGTTTTAATCTTCTTTTTCTACTCGCTCCCCCAATTGAAATGTGCAATATGCATATTTGACGGGAGCATGTGTGCAGATAATTACAAAGGCTGGACATGAGTATAGTCTAATTGGCTCTCTGTCTCTTCACCGGGATTTCAAAAATTTGGCAAATGAAAGAAGGGAGAACCTGGGAGGCATAGCGGGCTCCAATGCCGACTATCACACAATTGATGTGTGGAAGAAGAACAGCTGCATACAATCACAAGTCATCATTTGGAGGTCAACTGTGACGCAATCAAACCTATGCAGGTTTGTAAGTGTATAGCTGAGATATTGAAACGAATAAAATGTTACATTTGTTTTAAAAAAACAAAAATGCATGTTGGCCATCCAACATCTTGAACTAGATATGGATGGCAACCCAAGGATGGAGAACCGCATCGTTGACGTCCTTAATTATATTATGAAAATTACAACAACAAAGTGCAGTCCAATGTATCTACAGTCGTCATCTACTCAAGAGCCAAAGACTATAGTCGAAGGGGATTACACCATAATCATTCCCTCAATCAATTCAGTTTTAATCGTAAACAAATCAAATCTGTCGTATAAGGGGAGGTCAACATTCCAGTCTATATATCCTACCTTATGAATACTCAATGACCATAGCCTTGAATCAAATCATTCGTGCTATCAGGGAAGAGTTAACATGAACCTGACCCTAATTATCATTCATTTTAAGACGTCAGTGTAAATCATGGTAGATATTCTCACTGGATAAGGAGTTAAGTATCAAGCCCAAGCATTCACAGACAATGGTCTCACATTCTCGCGATTTCTAAGGGTATTTCTTGTAATTAATTCAGCGAGTCCATTGACTTAGAATTCGGTTAACCCTCCTCTGTGATCTGCCGTAATTACCATAATCTAGGGTCCCTGTCGTACAACTTTGCAGCGATACATTCAACTACAGAAGAATCAGACGATAGACTCAGTGATAGACCTAGTTGACGGAAATTAATAATCCCTCACTTTATAGACACTCGGCCTTATTAGCTCCATATTCAGACACTACATTAACTCCAGATTATAGCCAAGCAATCACAATGTTAATCCCTAAACTGAGTTCTCGACTGTAACATCAGTCAACCACAAGACAATAGACTATCTGACGTGATCCGATTTCAATTACAATGCCTCACACACCCGGATTGATATAACCGAAATACTCAATATAATGGAATTGTATATTATATTCCAGCACAACCACTCTGTAATCTCACAGATTTGTAGCCTGTAGGTAGAAATGAATTCAAGACACTAGCAAAAAGTCATTCAAATGTTCATCAAAAACATAAGTAAAAGTTTTTATTCTATCTTGCGGCTCTCCCAGCCTTTTGCTCCGAGTTCGAGAGAGAGTTATGAGTCTTCATCTCCCTTGTATCTTCCACACGAGCCGGCCGAGGCCCAGTAACTTCCGTAACCGCCATAGACCATTGTCCTAACTAGTTACTGTTTCTAATTCTCCGAGTCAATTGCCTCTTCTCACTTATCCATTTAAATAACAACAAGATAAGTAAAGGCTCTAATCACACTTAATCCAAAACTGAACCAAAAAGGTTGAAAATTACTACCACATCAAGCTCAAGTTCAAGTTCAAGAAGTTCAAGCTCAAGCTCAAGTTGAAGTTCAAGATCAAGTTCAAGTTCAAGATCAAGTTCAAGCCCAAGCTCAAGCTCAAGCTCAAGCTCAAGCTCACATACAAGACCAAACACTTCCCATAAGCATTGTACATTCCATTTTAGATACCCTTTTATAAGAAAAAAGACGGAGAAGGAGAAGGCGAAGGCGCGGGCACGGGGTCGGGGTCGGGGTCGGGGTCGGGTCTTTGTCTTTGTCTTTGTCTTTGCTTGCGAATCTTGTTTTCAACTTTCGAGTGGCAAGTCCCGCTTCATACAAAATTATTTTGTTTGTGAGATGAAGAAGCGACCTCTTTACAGGAAAATTGTGGGTCTTATGTGGTCACTATTATTTATTAAATAACTATACTTGAGTCATATATGGCAAGGCCTGTAGCTGAGAAGTGCCCATAATAAGACCACATACTCTACAAAGAATACCCACAGCTTCCAAAGAGAAAGAGAGATACCTGAGCGGTAGCACTACCAACGACAATTTCAAACACCGTTTTAGCTCCACAGGGGCATTTGCAATCAAATGAAAGCGTCCCGAAACACTTCACAATCACTACGTGATGATTATCTTTTCAATGGACTGGATCATTCTCTGAACTCCAATCTTGGCAGTTGTCTTCTTTGTATTGGCTAACTATTCGTCTTTCGACTCTGAAAGAAGAGGTAGAGTTTGACAATTCCTATACAGCAAGAGGAAAGAGAACACAATAAAAAATGGACTGTATCATTATCTGATCTCCAATCTTTGCAGTTGCTTTCTTTTGGGTGGGCTAACTAGTGGTTAATGCACTTCAAGATAGAAGACGTAGAGATTGGCAACTCCTATTCAAGCAAGGGGGAAAAGAAGAAAATGAAGAAGGCAGAGGGGGAGTGTGCCGAACCAGAAGAATGAGAACCGCCTTAGGATCTTGCACCTCCGGTAGCGGCCAATCGAGTGATTAAGGATGTGCGCTCTCTTTGTATTACATCAGCGCATCGGAAGTCACTGGCGCTCAGAAAGTGAAGAAACAACTCCCTTGAAGAAACAATCGTCGGCAACAAGGAAACATTGCTAAACCCTAAGCTCTACCTGCTCGAAATCCAACAACCTCCGGTAGCGGCCAATCGAGTGATTAATGATGTGAGCTCTCTTTGTATTACATCAGCGCATCGGAAGTCACTGGCGCTCAGAAAGTGAAGAAACAACTCCCTTGAAGAAACAATCGCCGGCAACAAGGAAACATTGCTAAATCCTAAGCTCTACCTGCTCGAAATCCAACAACCAACATTCATCCATCCCATCTCTAGCTAAATGCCGTTGAAGCCTTAAGCTACCTCACGCCGACCTCCTCGCGGCAATATTCCAACCACAATCGACACCAACCTCTCCCTCCCTTGCGTCTCGCCTGCGCCTGCGTCTCGTCTGGGGCTAGGTCTCCTTTGCATATCCGACAAAAGCATTTGGAGTTTTGCTGTGCGTAGTCCACGCTTACCAACTACGTACTGCTACTGCTGTGGCCATGGGAGTAGGAGACTATTTACCGCAAGAGGGCAGAGTTTTCGGTTGGTGAACTCTGAAGTAAGTTTTCATTTTTTTGCACCCTCAAGTAATTTTTCACTTTACCTGATAACTACATTGTGTTGTGGAATTAGTGAAGGTTACCATTTGGAGTGATGTGTAGGCTGAAACCTTTTACATGAAGTTATTTTTAGAAACTAAATTATAGCATATCATTCAGTCTGTAGGCTAAGTACTTATTTTATTTGTAAGATAAAGGACACTCTCGGTAAAAGCGGCAGCAACGCGGAATTCCAAGTAGTAGCCCAGGTGTATTTGACAATACAATGTACACTAAATAAAATAAGATTTAATGTGTTGATTTAGGATTCACATGTTCTATAATTGCCTTTTCAACTGTGAAGTAATGTCACTATGTGAAGTAATGTCATTTACTTCATGACGTAATGTCATGAAGTAATGTTATTTACTTCATGACGTAATGTCATGAAGTAATGTTATTTACTCCATGAAGTAATGTCATAGTAATGTGACAATGTGAAGTAATGTCATTTACTATATGAAGTAAAGACGTGGACTTTAAGTTAAAGGAACCCATAATTTAAGATCTCCAGACCAATTACAACAAATGTGTTGCAAAGGATGTTGCAGGTGAATTTGATTTTTGAATTGTGCCAACATCTTTAACCCGCTAATTGAAGGTCACATTCTTTCTACTATAATTCATTTAATTTGATGCAGAATCAAAATGGATGCAACATCGAGGCGCGCAATGTTGGACTTGGAGCTATGGGACTTGGAAGAAAAAGAAGCGGACAAAAGAAGATTGGTAAAGTATCGTTGCCCTTGTAGTATGTGTGCAGGGGAGAAGGTATTGTCAAGAGCAACCATACGAAAACATCTTCGTCGATACAAACGTGACTCCGCATTTATGAAATCCATATTGGTGAGTAAAATATATAGTCATATTCGAATTATATTGTATTGTAAACGAGGCAATTGAATTATGACGTAACATTGATTCCTTTCGTGTAGGCACAAAGACGACCCTTTGTTGAGGCCGCGGCCAAGGTGGCTATTCAATTGTTTTTTAAAGAGTCCACAACCCCAAAACATGTCTCCCAAAAGAGAAATTACACTAAGGAGGAGCTGAAATTGATGAATTGGAGGCGTGGAGCTTTCGATGGGCAGTGGTGCAATGGGCCCATACCGAAGTTCACCACTTTCAGTTTTCATCAAAGACACTGGGTGGTGAAAATTTCAAAATTTTCATTTATGGGCTGGGGTTTGTTTGCCATGGACTTCGCAAAAGAAGGAGATATTCTCTTGCCATTTGTAGGTCCCCAATATAGCAAGTCAGAATACAGGAAAATGAAAAGTCTTGTGCCAAGCTTCAAGAGTTATGTCCTTAAAGCTGAGGAAGATATTTACATAGACGGGAGTGTGGAGAAGGGCAATGTTGCTGGATTTATCAACAGCTCCATAGGGCGAGAGGAAATTGGCAATGTAGTGTGGGAGTATAGTATGCTTCCCAAACCTTGGAAGGAGAACGAGTGGGGTTTTGTTATGACAATTGCATCAAGGGATATAGAGGCATGAGAAGAGTTGTATGCGCATTACTCCGTGAATTAAATTTCTGCGATTTTGTTGAGACATTTTTCGAATTTAATGCATCAGCAATTTCACCACTATGTTTTGTATTTGGAGCAGCTAAGAGTTGTGATGGGGTGTCATATATTAATCTCACCTGTGTATAGTAATGTGCTACTTTTCATAGTAATACTACATAGTAATACTACATAGTAATGTTGCATAGTAATGTGCTACTGTTACTAGTAATAGTGCATAGTAATGTGTTACTGTTCATAGTAATGGTGCATAGGTGTAGTGCATAGTAATGGTGCATAGCTTTTAAGCTGCCACAACCCTACTATTACTGTATATAGTAATGATCTACTTACACTCCAAGAATGCTACAGGTCCTGTCCAATTTACCGTGCTTGCACAGAAGATTGTTTTTTACCTTTGGGATGGTCATTAATTATAGATTCTCAAATGTTTGTAAATACATAAGGTTACTAAGAGAAAAAATATTGTTTTCTTCTCCATGGTGCACATGTAGGAGGTCAACAATGACATTTATATTGCCCAAAAAGACATATGGATGGCAACCCAAGGATGGAGGTACATGACGGCACAAGGAAATACTGATATGGAAATAGGAGTAACTGAAGACATTGTTGCACACGAAAATGCAAAAGTGTTGCGGGATAATAATGAGGAAGTGGAGGTAATCCGGATGGTCCACGAATGTTTCGAGAGGTTTGATGGTTTGCCCGGATATACAAATACCACTCCAAATGAAGAGGGAATTGATGAAGAACTTCAGGGAACTCACGAAGATTTGGATGAATTGGCCAATACACATCCCCATGTAGGTGATGAGGTCAATGACGACATTGCCGACAACACGGAGGACTTATTGAAAGAAGCCAACACCTCATTATTCAAGAACAGCCCTACCAACCGGTTACAAGCAGTTCTCATGATCCTTAATGTGTGCACCATTTTTGGAGTTTCCAACGCATGTGTCGACGAGTTGTTGAAACTGCTAAAACATGATCTACTCCCAAGAGAGAACACTTGTCCTCAATCACACTACGAGGCCAAAAGATTGGTGAAGAAGTTGGGTTTGAGCTACAATACTATCCATGCGTGCAAGAATGGCCATTGCTTATTTAGAAACGAACTCAAGGACGCTGTGAGGCCAAACCCCCCACCCTTAAGCGTCCGTAGTCCGAGTAGTGGGTTTGGGCTCACATTCCTCCGCGGTATTGGATTTGGACTTGGATGAGTCCATAGTGCAAGGTTCACCCTTCAAGTGGTCTTGGATTTAACTCCTTCATAAACCCAACTCCTTCATGAATCCAACTCCTTAGCTTCTAACTAAATAAACCCAGCTCCTTCATAAACCCAGCTCCTTCATGAACCCAGCTCCTTAGCTTCTAACTAAACAAACCCAGGTCCTTCATAAACCCAGCTCTTTTACTTTCTAACTAAACAAACCCAGCTCCTTCATAAACCCAGCTCCTTCATGAACCCACAACTTTGTAGTTGTAATCCCCAACTACCTCACTAATTATTCAAGCCCTTAACTAATCTTCCTACCTAATTTTCCTAATTCTACTAACAACCCCTTTCTAATCACACAATTCTTCTCTAATCCTAAAATCCTAAAATCCTAGAGAGGAGAGGGGGAGAGAGAATTTCCTAACTTCACTAAGACTAACTAATCCACACAAGTATATTTTTGCACTCATCACAACCTCAAGTGCTCAACTCTTAAACATGGAACTTGCAACCACGTGTATTCAAAACATGAACTTTAAGTACCACAAATTGGAATCATGAATTAACTTTAAAATCCTTCACGTCAACACTAATTCTACCAAGAGGTCAAGCCCTCTTCAAGGCTAACAAGCCTTGGCTCTCAAACTAAAAACTAAGCACACACATGTGCTCCAATATGGCTTCCCACACCCACACTTATAACTCGTGGGGTGCCTTGGAGCACAAAGGAAAGAGAGGATGAGTGAGGGAAGAATGAGGGATTATATAGTAAGCTTGAGGGGGTGAGCACCCTCAAGGCTCACGATAAGCCCTTGAGATTTCCTCCTACTTAGTAGGCGCCAATCCTATCTTCTAAGCCTTCCTCCCTCAAATGATCAACAAGGATCCTAATTCGAACATTTAACTAGCCTTGGCTTTCTACCTACCACACTTTACCAAACTTGGGATGCTTCAACCCAAACTTAGCCTCCTTCGCTTTCCGCCGCCATAACTTTCTCCCCTTACTTTCCCAAATCGTTGCTCACCACTTAATTCAAACCACGATGCTTAACTCGTGATTTGATTGGTGCTTTGAGAATTTGCTTATCCTCCACCTTGCATTCTTCCTTGGACCTTCCCCATTAAGTGGCCATGATGAGGTGGTCCACTTGTGCGCTCCATGTGATCCTCCATTCATCCCAATTCGAATGCACTTGCCTCTTGAGTCACTTTGGTTGTCTCCATCCATTTGTACTAGCCTACTCACTAACTACTCAATCCAAGTTCTCCTTACCTATCCTCATTCACTCAAATCCTTCCGAAGGTAAAAACACAATAACAACTCACATCCTAGCCTCTTACAACATGGTACTTCTAAGACTAACATTTCACTCTTTTTATATTTTTGTGAAGTAACATGCTACTTCAAAGTGCATCAACTAACGTTTCAAGGGTCTAAGACTAAATGTGGGCACCCTTTTGGGCTCACATAATTGGCGACCATCGGGGGATGAATCCAAACATCTCTTGCTCCAAGGGTAAGTTGCCTAGTCAAGCTCGGTACTCCTTACATCTACTTCCCGATGTACGGGTAGGAAAGAGCTCACCATTCAACGTTTCCAATTGAATTGAATTATTAGGAAAGACCTCATAGACAAGGTAAGGTCCTAACCATATTGCATCGAATTTCGCCGGAAATTCAAGCTTTCGTGCGTCTTGAATCATGACCATCATTCCCGGTGTTAGGGCCCTTCTCTTATGTCGTTTGTCGAAAGTAATCTTTCTCCTTCTTTGGATTGCCTCAATATGTTGAGCCGCCATTCTCCTCCCTTCGTCAAGTGCTTCCAAATCGGTTAGTCGATTTCGTAAGGATTGACTTTCGGTAAGTCTCGTACTCACGGCCACCCTAAGTGACTCGACTTCATATTCGATTGGTAGTGTCGCTTCAAGACCATAGACTAAGGAAAATGGTGTAGCACGCGTAGTTACCTTATAGGTTGTACGGTATGCCCAAAGTGCCGCCGTTAGTTTCGTATCCCAATCCCGCTTCGAGTCTATAACCGTCTTGCGTAGTATACTCACCAAAATTCCGTTAACCCTTTCCGTTTGTCCATTGGTTTGTGGGTGGTAGGGAGTAGTCTTCCGGTGATCAATTTTAAATTTCTCTGTCATCTCTCGAATCAAGTCATTCAAAAAGTGAGTACCCCTATCGCTTACTAGGATCTTCGGCACCCCGAACCGCGAAATTATATTTTCGTACATAAATGTTGCCGCGTGTTCCGCCGTGTCGGTCTTCACCGCTTTGGCTTCCGCCCACTTGGTGAGGTACTCGGTTGCCACCACAATATATTTCATTCCTTTTGAAGATTGGGGATGGACCTCACCCACATAGTCGATGCCCCATTTTTCGAAAGGAATTAAGGGTAATGATACATGTAAAGGCATCTCCATTCTAAGGTCGTTTCGGGCATACCGTTGGCAAGCGTCGCATTTCCTTACATAGTCATGGGCGTCCTTAAATAGTGTAGGCCAAAAGTAGCCCGCTCTAAGTATTTTTTGCCCGGTGAGTTGACCCGAGAAGTGACCGCCGCAAGCGCTATCGTGGCAAGCGATTAAAATCGCTTCAACCTCCGTTTTTGACACGCATCGTCGTAAAATACCATCGGACCCCCTTCTAAACAACCTATGGCCCACTACAACAAATTGCCTACTATTTACCCTCACCTTCCTTCTCTCTTCTTTTGTCCACTCTTTGGGCAACTTGTGGGTTGTTAGAAATTCCACTATGCCCGCATACCACTCCGGTGTAGAAGTGACCACAAAGAGGCTATCATCTACTAACATATCATTTACCGGATTTTTTCCTATCTCCTCCGACAACCTAGACAAGTGGTCCGCTTGTAAATGCATACGACCCGGTTTATATTCTACCGTGTAGTCGAATTCTTCTAATAACAAAACCCACCTAGCTAACCTACCACTTAACTCCGCCTTGTTAACTAGATACTTGATAGCCATGTGGTCAACAAAAAATACAACCGGGTTGCACATGAGGTAATGCCTAAACTTTTTAACGGAAAACACCATGGCTAGGCACTCCCTCTCCGTTGTAGAGTAGTTTCTTTCGGCGGGGGTCAATTGCTTACTCGCATAAGCTATAGGTTGATCCTTCTCTTTTTCTCCCGTTGCTTGACAAAGCGCACTCCCTATTGCCACATTACTAGCATCACAATAGACGTGAAAAGGTTTACCCCAATTGGGTGGTATCAACACCGGATAGGTGCTCAACCTATCCCGCAATTCCTCAAAGGCTTTTTGACAAGCATCCGTCCACTCGAATTTGACATCCTTTTTGAGCAAATGGGTAATGGGCACCGCTATCTTTGAAAAATTAGGAATAAGTTCCCGGTACCATCCCACATGTCCTAACAACTTAGAGATCCCCTTGGAATTGGTTGGAGTTGCCAAGTCGCTTATGGCCGCAATCTTATCCGGATCGGGTTCTCTACCTTTCTCACTAACAACATAACCCAACAACACTCCCTTATTCACTCCCAAAAATGTCTTATCCGGGTTCAATGCTAACCTCATCTTCCTACACCTAACCAATGCCTCCCTAACACAATGTAGGTGATCGTCCACATTACTTTGTGTGCTAAAATCGTCCACAAAGACGGTCATGGATTTGAACAACAAGTCGGTGAAGATATACATTACTAATCGTTGGAAAGTAGCCGGGGCATTACATAACCCAAATGGCATCACTACCCACACAAAAGTACCCCAAGGTGTAGTAAAAGCCGTTTTATGGATATCTTGGAGGGCTATGGAAATTTGATTATAACCCGCATACCCATCCATAAAGGTATATCGCGAATGACCTCCAACCTCCTCAAGCAACAAGGTGATAAAAGGTAAGGGGAAGTGATCCTTTTGTGTGCACGAATTCAATTTCCTATAGTCGACACAAACCCTTAATTTCCCATTTTTTTTCTTTACTAAGACCATAGGAGAAACCCAATCCGTGATTTCCACCGGCTTGATAAACCCGGCCTTCAATAACCTTTCCAATTCCGCTTTCACCAACAATTGCAATTGAGGATTCATCCTCCTCTCCTTTTGTCTAATTGGCCTCGCCCCCGGAATTAAAGGAATCCGGTGCTCTACCATTTCCCTAGGAATTCCCTTAAGCTCATCGTAGGACCATGCAAAAGTATCACTAAACTCATCCACCAAATTGCTATACTCCCTAACCTTTTTCTCCCCCAATTTGGAACCCATCTTCATTTGTCGGGTTTTTCCATTCTTTAATTTCACATCCACGTACCGCCAATCCGCTTCCGACACATGTGCTTGTTCCTCTTTGTTCCGATACCAATCGGAAGGCACATTGAGGTAATCTTTCACATCTTGACCTACAACTATCCCCGTAGACGTGGTCTTGAAATGTAAAGGCTCCTCCAATTTCGATGACTCAATAATCACATCCTCCTCTTGAGTCCCATCTACATGAATTAAACTAACCTCACCCTCTTCCACGTCATCTACCCAAGGTGTTAACCCACCGCTAACCCACTCTTCCTCGGTGAGCACCTCACATGGCTCCAACAATGAGCCCTCTCCTAAACTAACACTAGGAAATTCACTCCCTAAGCCTACTTGGTGAAATGTAACCATTACATCAACCTCGGACTCGGGGTACTCCCTTAGCCATTGGGCATAATCCCCATTATCCCCATAATTGTAAAAATTAGGACCTAGACTTCCCGAGCCCGAATCTATAACAACCCTTTGACCTTCGGGATGGACGACTCCCACCAATGCCTTGCCAATCTCATTCTCGTTTAAGTCATCAATTCCCTTCTCCAATGGCAAATACATCTCCTTCTTCATCCATCCTTCTAATGAACCAATGGACACTATGACCCTATTACCCTCCGGACCATAAGTGATGGATGGTTTAGGTCCACCCCAATTGACCATAGCATTCGCCATCCGCAACCAAGGCCTACCTAGCAAAATGGGGAAGGTGTCCTTGTTGGAGTGCATTTTAATGACATGGAAGGTGACCAAGTACTCCTCGCCTCCCGTAGTCATTCTACAATCCTTGATCATCCCCAAAGGCGTAGTCGAACTTTGATTTGCCATATTTATGACCAAAGGTGAAGGCCCCGTGAGTCCAAGTCCCAATTTTTTCATAGTATCCTCCGGTAGTATATTTAGACTACTCCCTCCGTCGACTAGCACATTAGGAACCACCTTATCTACTATAACAACTTCTATTTCTATAGCTTTCACGTCTCTTCCACCTTGTGATTGGATCCTAGCGGCTATTTTAGCTTTCACCTTCCTCATCCTCTTGTGTACCGGCATTCCCTCCTTTAATGTTTTCCTTGCCGTGGGTGAAATTTCCAATAGTTGGCCGAAAGTAATATCCGCCTTGAGTGTACTAAGGTCCGCCCACAAGTCGTACCCGGTAGATCTTTCCACCTTAGAATTACCCACTACGTCGAATTCGTCTACGGGAACCCCCGGTCCTTCCCATTCACCCACATCGCTATTATCCAAGTCATGTACCGCATTAGTCCTCTCCCTATCTTGTAAAATTATATTTTCCCTCTCCACATCCTTAGTAGCTCTTCTAGCTACCCTATCCAACTCGGAGAGATTAATCTCTTCATCCGAAGAGTAATTTCCTTGCTCTCCTATTCCTACCTCCAACGGGGCATCCCCTCTCCTAGCCCTAGTAGTTACCGCTAGTGCAGGTGCTTCTTCAACCACACCCTTACCCTTCACTAACTCATATGTAATAGCATTGGTGTGAGGAGGCCATTGACTTTGCTCCTCTCCAATTCTCGTTGGGAGAGGAAGCATGTCATCACATGTGGCCTCCAACACTCCATCCATGAACCTAACATCTTGGGAGTTAGATGGTCCCGGATCCGTTGGAGGCGCTTGTCTCCCGTTACTACCATTAGGTGGAACTCCTTGTCTATTTTGTATTGGAATGTAACCGGTTGTAGTTTGCAAGCCCGCCGGTGGATGAAAAGTTTGCCTAGCATTACTATGGTCATAGTATAAGTTAGGTGGCCTAAGTTCATTGGCCGGTACTCCTTGTGGCCTAGCACCTCGCATATTATCCCTTGCTTGTTGTTGTGGATTAGCCACCGGGTAAGGGACATTAATTATTTTGTCCGGTTGGCGACACGTATCCGAGGGATGACTTCCTCCACAATTGCTACAATTAAACTCTTGACCTTCGGACCAACATTGTCCTTGAGCGTGCCACCTTCCACAAAAGGGATGAAATTCCTTCTTCTCTAAATTTTGGCCACCTTGCCCTCTAGGTTGTGGTCCTCTATTGCTTCCATTTCCATAGTGAGGTGGCGCTTGACCTCGTTGATTTTGTTGAGGTGGGTTACCGTTTCCTCTTTGGTCACGGTTTTGTCCACTTCTACAAAATTGACGCGTGTGGCCCGGTTGGCCACATTGGACACACCATAATCCGGAAGAATGCCTACCCGACTCAACCGGGGGTGGAGGCCCCGGTTGTTGACTCCAAATCATTAATGACATTTGATCCGTGAGGCTTTGCATTTGTTTTATCATAGCCTCTTGGAATCCTAGTTGGCTAGCACCTAGTCTTCTCTCAACCTCCTCCAAGTGTGGATCCGTTCTAGGGGCCGGTAGTGCCAAAAGAGGTGCCGGTTCCCTAACCGCTAAAGGTCGGGGGCCGGTGTCCACAATGGCATATGGAATTTGGTTCTCATACTTAGCGGGTTCTACCGCTACCACCCTAGGGCGTATGGGGATGAATTGTGGGATCAATTCATCCTCCCTTCTCCATAGCCTTTCGTGATCTTTATCCAAGTTTTCAATATCTCTAGCCGCACGCTTGGCATCCGCCAAGGTCAAGGGATTCCTTTCTAGAACACCCCTAATAGTTCCGGACTTAAAAAACCCTTGAATGAAAAATTGCTTTAGCGTGTCGTCGTTGAGCATGGTACCCACAAATCTAGTGCACACTAAATCAAACCTCCTAATGTAAGCCGAAATTTCTTCCTCCCTTCCTTGCTTCAATGACGACAATGCCCTTAATGCGGTACTTTGACCCACTTCCGGCCTAAATTCGTTAAGAAACTCCCTTTGTAATTGTTCCCATCCCCTAAAATGTCCCTCGGCATGATCCCGATACCATTCATAGGCTTCCCCCTCTAGAGTGGTAGGAAACCACACTAACCAATAACCCGGGTCGGTTATGAGGAAGCTAGCCAACCGTTCGATATACCGTTCCATGTGCCGAGAGGGGTCCTCATCCTTGGTCCCATAAAATTTAGGGAGATGAGATGGCATATCCATCGCCGCTAAATTTTGTGGAACCACAATTGGTAGGCCTCTTGGCCTAACCAATGGGTCTATTGGAGGTATAGGAGGTATGGGCGGAATTGGGGGTATGGGTGGTGGATCCATCCCCCGTTCCTCGGCCATGGTGACCGGTGAACTATTCAACAATCCCCTATCAACTTCTACCGGGAATTCTTCTCTAAGTGTGTAATTTTCCGAAGAAGTTTCACCACTCAATTTGGAGGGAGTGATCTCCTCTTCAAGTTGAGCTCCAAGTTCTAAGGTGTCTAGAATTGACCTAGTCCTAGGTTCGACGTTCAAACAACTCTCTATTCTAACATTATCTTGTTCTAATCTATCACTGATTTTAGAGGACCGCCTCTTTCGAGTAGATTTCTCTAGTCCTACTATCAAACTTGGTTTTTGTGAGCGAGTCCTACCTTGCATTCCATAAGAATCGATCGACCCTCACTTGACCACACATGATCCTAGCAATTCCCCTCTTAATATTTTCACTTGTCTTGGTGTGGTTATAATTTTTTTAGGAGGTGAGGAAAAGAACCTGCAAGCCCACTTAGGTGAAAGAATCCCAATAGGGGATAGGCATGTTCATGTTAATTTTTTGGTTAAGTCGGAGCATCACCTCCGCACCTTCCCGCAAATTAACACTCACCACAATACCGATTGTGAGGGGGTGACCTTCCGAGTAGATTATGTTAAAAGTCGAGGCTTCACCCTTCAACTTCTCACACCATCCACAATTCGGGAATTACCCTCTACAACGGATAACAACAATCACGAGTACAAAAGGCATTCCTTAATTAGTTAATGAGTTCACTTTGAAGAAATAAACATACCTTGAGCAATCGCATCCCCCTGTGAGTTAGCACTCCCCTCAATCGTGACTCAATGTAACAACACCATAAACTTTGTGAAATATTAATTTAATCTAGAGCATGAAATGACAACTCCCAAAACTTTGAGACTCACCCCGAGGTGAGTGTCAAAGTTCAATGTCCTAAGGTGAATTTACCCTCTAATGTTTTAATGAGCTACTCGGTTATAGGTTCCTTTTAAGTTCTTAGCAAATCCCCAAAAAGGTTGAGGACGTACCTTCGCCGCGCTCCTTCCTCAAAAATGAATTTGCGTAATTGACAATGCAATTCATTCCAAGGAATAGTTGAAATACAATGAATTCAAATGTAACCCAAAGAGAGAATTCTTACCGAGTTTCGGGTGCTCCTTCCCTTCTCTCAAGTTTGTGTCTCCAATTTTTCCTAGTTGCCTCCAAGTCTCCTAGTCGCCTCCAAGTCTTGTAACTACCTTCCGCTTCGCTCCCGGCGGACGCACCAATTATGTGAGGCCAAACCCCCCACCCTTAAGCGTCCGTAGTCCGAGTAGTGGGTTTGGGCTCACATTCCTCCGCGGTATTGGATTTGGACTTGGATGAGTCCATAGTGCAAGGTTCACCCTTCAAGTGGTCTTGGATTTAACTGGAATTTCACTTTTAACAACTCAATGTACGATTTCAATACGTATGTGGAGAATGCACAAGTTAACTATGTTATTTTAACCTCCTTATGCTCGGGTGCTATTTTGTCTTTGTTTGCTTCTAACGTCCATCCGGCCGCTTTAGCTACACAAGCCCTTAAGGATATCCCTCTCCTAAATGGAGTCCGTGCCGTTGACTCTATACTACCACTTGAACTATCACTTGTGTATTCCGTATCGCTACTATAAGAGGTCTCACTTGGTGTCTCCATACCGTACATAAGCCTTTAAGTATTAAGAAATACTTATGTGACTTATGTCAATCTCTCCCTCGCACCTTTGGTCTTTGCTTCCTTTGTCTTGCCATCGCGAGAGTGCTCCACATTCTCCATTAATTTGTGCACGTGGTTTATTTTTAAAGAGAGGATGCAAGTGTTAAAAAACACTATTATCTATAGTCAATCTCAAATACATTTACTTGTGAAAGCCACACATAACACTAACTAGCATAATGTAACTAACTACTTGTCTATGAGCTAATTAAGTAGGCTATCTACTAAGCTCCTTCATGAACCCATCTCTTTACTTTCTAATTACATAAACCTAGCTCCTTCATAAACCCAACTCCTTCATGAACCCAACTCCTTAGCTTCTAACTAAATAAACCCAGCTCCTTCGTAAACCCAGCTTCTTAGCTTCTAACTAAACAAATCCAGCTCCTTTATAAACCCAGCTCCTTCATAAACCCAACTCCTTCATGAACCCAACTCCTTAGCTTCTAACTAAATAATCCCAGCTCCTTCATAAACCCAGCTCCTTCATGAACCCAGCTCCTTAGCTTCTAACTAAACAAACCCAGGTCCTTCATAAACCCAGCTCTTTTACTTTCTAACTAAACAAACCCAGCTCCTTCATAAACCCAGCTCCTTCATGAACCCACAACTTTGTAGTTGTAATCCCCAACTACCTCACTAATTATTCAAGCCCTTAACTAATCTTCCTACCTAATTTTCCTAATTCTACTAACAACCCCTTTCTAATCACACAATTCTTCTCTAATCCTAAAATCCTAAAATCCTAGAGAGGAGAGGGGGAGAGAGAATTTCCTAACTTCACTAAGACTAACTAATCCACACAAGTATATTTTTGCACTCATCACAACCTCAAGTGCTCAACTCTTAAACATGGAACTTGCAACCACGTGTATTCAAAACATGAACTTTAAGTACCACAAATTGGAATCATGAATTAACTTTAAAATCCTTCACGTCAACACTAATTCTACCAAGAGGTCAAGCCCTCTTCAAGGCTAACAAGCCTTGGCTCTCAAACTAAAAACTAAGCACACACATGTGCTCCAATATGGCTTCCCACACCCACACTTATAACTCGTGGGGTGCCTTGGAGCACAAAGGAAAGAGAGGATGAGTGAGGGAAGAATGAGGGATTATATAGTAAGCTTGAGGGGGTGAGCACCCTCAAGGCTCACGATAAGCCCTTGAGATTTCCTCCTACTTAGTAGGCGCCAATCCTATCTTCTAAGCCTTCCTCCCTCAAATGATCAACAAGGATCCTAATTCGAACATTTAACTAGCCTTGGCTTTCTACCTACCACACTTTACCAAACTTGGGATGCTTCAACCCAAACTTAGCCTCCTTCGCTTTCCGCCGCCATAACTTTCTCCCCTTACTTTCCCAAATCGTTGCTCACCACTTAATTCAAACCACGATGCTTAACTCGTGATTTGATTGGTGCTTTGAGAATTTGCTTATCCTCCACCTTGCATTCTTCCTTGGACCTTCCCCATTAAGTGGCCATGATGAGGTGGTCCACTTGTGCGCTCCATGTGATCCTCCATTCATCCCAATTCGAATGCACTTGCCTCTTGAGTCACTTTGGTTGTCTCCATCCATTTGTACTAGCCTACTCACTAACTACTCAATCCAAGTTCTCCTTACCTATCCTCATTCACTCAAATCCTTCCGAAGGTAAAAACACAATAACAACTCACATCCTAGCCTCTTACAACATGGTACTTCTAAGACTAACATTTCACTCTTTTTATATTTTTGTGAAGTAACATGCTACTTCAAAGTGCATCAACTAACGTTTCAAGGGTCTAAGACTAAATGTGGGCACCCTTTTGGGCTCACAGACGCAAAAGTGTGTCCGGAATGCAAGGAATCTCGGTATGTTCCGAATTCGGATAGCATTCCAGTGAAAGTGTTGCGACACTTTCCTCTTATACCTCGGTTGCTCCGAATGTATCGTTGCAAACGACTAGCCAAGCTTATGACGTGGCATATTGAGGGGAAAAGCAAGGATTCCACCATAAGATCGATTGTGGATTCAAAGGCATGGAAACACGTGGACACAAGGTGGCCGGAGTTTGCGAAGGAGCCCCGGAATCTACGTTTGGCACTAGCGTTGGATGGTGTCAACCCTTTCTCTAACCAATCTTTAAGTCACTCTACATGGCCAGTTGTATTGCTAAACTACAACTTGCCACCTTGGTTGGTCACCAAGCGGTTTTTTGTGATGCTATCCCTAATCATTCCCGGCAAAGAAAGTGTGAAAGAGGAAAACATACATGTATACTTAGCACCATTGGTGGAGGAACTACAAAGATTGTGGGAAGGGGTGATTGCAAAGGACGGATCCATTTTGGAGAAGGCATATGAAAGCGTAGAGGATACACACAATACGAACCCCAATTTTAAGCTCAAAGCGATTCTTATGTGGAGCATTCATGACTTCCCGGCATATGGATTGCTTGCTGGGCAAGTCACGAAGGGGTACCGGGGTTGTCCTCCATGTGGGCCAAATGTGGCAACGAGGAGGTCCAGGTCATTGGGAAAAAATGTTTATCTTGGTCATCGTCGTTATTTGACAATGAACCATCCTTACAGACGATTAAAAAGTAGTTTCGATGGAGGAGAGGAACGCCGAGGCCCCCCGCAGATATTGTTGCCACGCGATATTTTACGGTTTGCTAAAGAAAGACAAGATTGGTTGCTAGAGTCGCCGATCAATAAGGAGGGAGACAAAATGGATCCAATCCACGAGCATGGAGTGAAGAGGAAGAACGCACTTTATGCGTTACCATATTGGAAGGTGCATACCGAAAACTCGTTTTAACCGAATTGATGGGCATATGTTAGGGGTTTTATTTGAACATCAGAAGTTCACGAAGGCGGTAATTTGATTGTATCACAGTCGAAGTAAATGGCCAACGTTACTATAGGAAGTAAAACATGTCTATCAGAAGTGAATGAACATGACTAGTTGTAGTCATTTTCAAATACCGTTACTTAATTGAGTAGTGGTATTGTAATGTTCTATGGGAAGTAATAAACTATGGGAAGTAATACATGTCTATCACAAGTGAATGAACATGACTATTTGAAGTCATTGAACATGACTAGTGGTAGTTATGTTCATTCTCCATTACTTAACTAAGTAGTGGTATAGTCATAAAGGGGAACAATTGTTGATGCACGTACTATAATTCAGTTGTAAGGAATGCAACACCCAGCAATGCAGTTAACTTGGAATTTTTTGGTGCAACAGGGCCTTCTTATACGCAACACGCTGGATGTAATGCATTGCGAGAAAAACATGACGGAAAGTCTTATGAAATTCCTATTTGGGGAGAAGGATACACTAAAGGTTCACATGGACCTGAAAGAAGCCAACATAAGGCCGCATTTGTGGCCCATACCGGGGAAAAATCAAGGAAGCTTGACATTGCTGCAAGCCCCATATGTGCTGACAAAGAAAGAGAAGGAGGTGTTTGTGGATGTTGTGCGGCAGTTGAAAACCCCTACTCACTATGTTGGCCAATTGAGAAAAAGAGTCCACGTGGATGGGAGTCTGAAAGGATTGAAATCTCATGATTACCATGTCCTTATGCAGTAAGTTTTGCCTCTTTGTGTACGCACGATCATGAGAAAGGAGGTCCGTATATGCATAATAAGATTGAGTAGGATATTCAAACGATTGTGCGCCAAAACCATCAACCCATCAGAAATGAACGACTTGCGAGAGGATACGGCCATCACATTGTGCATGATCGAGAAAGAATTTCCACCGGCATTTTTTGACGTCATGACGCACCTTTTGGTGCACTTGGTGGAGGAACTAGATATTTGTGGGCCAATACATGTCCGTTGGATGTATCCTATGGAGAGGTACTTGAAAACTTTGAAGGGCTATGTTCAGAATCGTGCAAGACCCGAAGCTAGTATGGCTGAAGGATATGCCATAGATGAAGCGCTTGGCTTTTGCACAGAGTACATGCAATCATATACCGTTACAAGTCGTAGGGTATGGGATGATAAAGAAGACCCTACAATGAACGACGAAATACTCGAAGGTGTTGGGCGACCAAGGATACTCACACCAAAGATACGCGACTGGATACATGAGTTTGTGGTCAATAATGTGGCTCCCTTAGAGCCGTGGAGAGAGTAAGTTACTTCACCACACATGCATAATGCATTGATACTTACAAATGAATATGATCTAATTGTTTGTTATGTCCATCGGAATTGAATGTCATTTGGGAGGAAAAAAATATACATTGTGCCACCAATGTAGGTCACTTACTAATGTTCAGAGTATGTGTAGTTTACAAACGTGAAAAACAACAACAAATTGTGTTATTTGTATGGCATGACATTGCAATTGTGAAATCCTTGCACTTACTAACATTTGCACCTCACTACACAAAGTCATCTTACAAGAAGATCACTGCCTGTAGTAATCTCAAACTGCAATTCAGTATATCCATAACTGTACGTAGTAACCGTACATGTCATATCACAATGGCTAAATTTTAAACTCTATGCAGTAACATGACAAAGTCATATTAGTTCACATCACTGCCTCTAGTATTATTTGGCAAGAACGAATAATATTCCTAACTCTACTCAGTAAATCTAGAAGCCCCTTATGTACGCATTGAGATAGTAATTATAGTAAACATGCGAGGTATCACATAAATGTTTTATTGTACAGGCGACACACTGCAAGTATGGCACAACGGAAACTGGAACGTGCAGAATATCGGAGGAGAAAACGAAATGGTCGGATTGTTTATCCTAAAGACCTTCGAGATGAAGTGTTCTCCAAGTGGTTCAAATCGGAGATTTCTCGCGCCAAAGAAGCAGGAGAGGCGATTGATGAAGATGTGCTTGTATTGTCTCTTCCACCGTCTAGCCAAGCAACATCGTACCGCTCCATGTATGCCTTCGGAAATCATATCTGCGTGCATAGTGCGGAAGGAAATTTGACCACGGTAGACTCTGGCGTGGCCGCCACATTCTCACAACATTGCCGGTCCAGTGTACATGCCAAAAACTTCAAGGCGGCAAACCTTGAATATGTGGGATGGGTGGAGAAAATATTGGCCGTGGATTATGGTAGGTATGAATTGGTTGTGTTGTATTGCAATTGGGTGATGGCAAACATGGTTGGGCATAATGCTACCATGAAGCAAGACGATTATGGCTTTAGCCTAGTGAATTTTGATAGATTAGTGCCACTATCAACCGAATCCTTCGCATTTCCACTACACGTCGAGCAGGTATTCTTTGCGGAGGATTTGAACAATCATGGATGGAAGGTGGTTCTACGAAAAGAGCCAAGGGGAGCAAGAGTCATTTCTACAAGAGATTCTATACCAGACATAGGATGCCTATCTTTAGGCAATATGGGAGACCATTGTGGATTGAAACCAACATCATTAGAAAATGATACAACCCCAGCTGATCCAATGTTAGATGAGGTTGTGGCTCTAAGCAGTGATGAGGTGGTAACAGCTTTGAACACAGATGACCATGAACCGTCTTGCAAAGACGGTGACGAAGCTGCACTTGAGGAAGATGATCATGCTCTGATAGATTAAAGTAACAAATCTTGAGTATGTGGTAATCTCATATTGTGGTCGAATATGTATATTTCATTATATGTTAGCAAAAATAAATGGGCCATTCTTTTGTGAGCATTCTATGGAAAACCCAAAAACACATAACATTTTGAAGTGACATAGTGAAGTCGACCACTTTACTATCCGTAGTAATGAACGTTCTCTGACGTTCCCGAACACGTTCTCAAGTGCGTTCCCAAGCACATTCTTGTCCCACATGACTACCATGACTTTCCGAAGTAAACTCAGACATGAGGACAGTAAAGGTGGATTTCAACAATTTCAACCGTTCACTGTTTATAGTAATAAAAGACATGCAGTGAAGTGGGTGCGGGAATAAAAGACATGTTTTGTTGTAGTGGTGCCTCATTAACATGCTCGGTCCTTAAAATTATAACAACCTCTCTTCTCCTTATGATTTGAATATAATAAATTGGAGTGAACCGATCTCTTCCTTAATTATTTTCACTCTCAATGTAAGGCTCATTGATCATGAGACAACTAAGGTAAAGAGAGTTCAAGAGGTGTATCCATAGTCTAAAGTTCCATCCATATCATTCAAAACATATCTCATATGTTCATATATATAGTAATATCATCAATATTTGATAGCAATAGGACTCTTCAACAACTTATATAAGTCTCAAAAGAATTAAAGCTCGTAGTTATAAGTTCCGTAGTTGAATAACTTCAATCACATTCCTCAATACTTTTTAATTATCATTATAAGTATATTTCTTTTATAACTTATAATAATGATGAAGAAGTTTGCATGTTCTTGAGCCTTTCTTCTTTTAGCTCAAGTGTTACTACTTATAATATAATAATATAATATGAGTTGTATCAAGCATGCATATAGTAATAATATATATATACCCCACTTATACTTAATCACACATTACCATGACATATAGCAAAACAACATATATAGTTCTTTGTTATAATGATATACTTTAATGCAAAGTGTTTCTTGATGACGAGAAGAATTCCAAAACACTTCAAAGTCTTTGAATACTCGACATCACTCTTACAATACTCTCTCTTGAGTGTTTGCTCAAGTGAGACAATTACTTTCCGATTGGTTAATCCTTCAACTTATAATGACATCCAACAACTCACAAAGAAGCTTTAAGAGAAAGAAGTTCCAATTTGATTAACAATCGTTGTAAGTAGTTTATCAAAGTCTCTATCAACAAGTCACAATCTTATGCATATAAATGTTAATCAATCTTATAATAATAAGTTCCGCTTTTGAAAGGTATCGTATGCTCAATCTTCTTATTCCCTTTTTGGGGAGTTATTCAATTCTCACTTAATCGCTCAATTGATAAGTCTTTCTTTCAATAATCTCCCAAATGATCCTTCAAGCGTTGAGGTTTAATCTCAACATCTCTCAAAGTTCCATTTCTCCTTCGAGACTTCTTGAGTTTTTGTCTCTCAACCTCACACTATTCTTTGAGTTCTTGCTCAAAAGAGTTCTACTCTTCTCTCGGTTGTTCGATCACTCAAGTCACAAGTACCACTTAACAACTTGTAAGTCCAATTGTTGAGAGAGAGAGAGAGAGATATCACACACATTTGTGGGAAAGATAATTGTATTGCAATAGTGCTCCGAGAGGAGAGGTACAAAATAGACTAAGTGTCTTTGACGCTCAAATTTAAGATAACTTCGTTATGGTGAAATGAGGTGTAATCTCCTAAAAGTGCTTCCCTTATATAGTCTTCTCTTCCTAATCCAAAATCTATATTAAGAGTGGTTGTGATCTCCATTTTCCTAAATAACTATCTATCTTCAATATATGTAGATGATATCTATCCTAAACGGTTATAACCGTTTCACTACTCTAATGTTCTTAATACCAAGATTTCACTATATTTCTCCTTGAGAATCAATCAAATCTTTGTGCTTGATTGATTCAATTCCGATAATTGGTATTTAGAACATACTCGTAGAACGTACTCTAGTCCTATATTCTCCTTAATGTCTCCATAATGTCTTTGTAACTTAATAACCCAAAATTCTTATCATAATCATGCTTCCTCAAAATCTTACATTCTATCTATGTAATAACTTCATAATGCCTTCCAAAATAGTCCTTAGACCAAATCTTAACATTCCTATTATTTCGTAGAACTTCATAATGTCTTTCAAAATGGTCATTAGCCCAATCTTAACATTTCTAATTACCTCGTATAACTCCCTAATACTAATCCTTCACCAAAATCCTAATGTCTCCCTCATTACCTACTGGCGGTCCTAAACCCGCGAGTAAAAGGGCCTAAGGCCGTGCGTAAGTCCCCTAACCCCGTGGGGTCCTATTCCCGTGGTCGAAGGTCTCAGCTCCGTGGTAAGGACGTCTCTCCTTCTTCCGCGTGGCTACTCATTCGCACAAGTTGCCTCAGGCTATCTCCTTTGCCGCGCCGGCTCTCTCCTTTATCGCCCATGCTGGCACCCTTTCTCGCACAGTTACCTTCTTCTGTTGTACCGACTGCCTCTTTTATCGCACACTTTGCCATCCCTTTGTTACAGAGGCTGCTCTCCTTTGTTGCACAAGCTGCTTTCTTTTGTTGCACAACTGCTCTCCTTTGTGGCACATGTTATCTCCCTTTGCATAAGCTGTTGTCTACTTAATTGTTAATATGTTGCTTAACATTTTATCCCCCTCCCTGGATGAGATCCTGCCCTCAGGATCGCTTTGGAATTTTCATTGTCTCTGGACCGAGTTGCGGTAGGTAGAGTAGTGTTCGTGAGTGAGGCGTTGAAATTTGTCTCTGTTTAAGTGTGTGTTTTTGATCCTCTAATGCTCTGGTGATATACCCATGCAGCTGAATTCTGTGGAAGGTTTGCGGAAATGAATCTGGATAGTTCCTGCTGAGGTTTTGGTGGTGCTGGCTCGCTTGATGTAGTAAGGTTGTGTCTTCTTCTGCTAGAGTGTCGAGTGCCGACATGAACTCGGGAAAGTGGGTGTCTGCCATTTGTTGGATCTCCTTAATCGCTTGTGGTTCATATGGTTGTAGGCTCGGCAACCCATTCCGATTTGTTATGTCCGAATAGAACTCTTCGTGGTGCCTGTCAATGTGGTTAAGGGCTGCAACACAAAATCGAGTTAGGTAAAAAGGAGGGCTTGCTGTTGCGATCTCAACTACTCCCTTTGGAACTATCAGATCCTTTAAGGCCCACATGCAAACCAGCAGATCTCTGGCCGCGGGGTTTGCCTTTGCCCATAATGTGCGAAATTGCTGCTCTGAAATGTGGCTTTGATTCTTGAGGTCGGGTAGACTGCTCCATGTTAAAATCAGTGGCTTGTAAGATTTATAGTATTGAAAAATACTAATTGGCGGTGCCAAATTTTTCATTGTGGCTGATATCATGTTGGTTGGATCCTCAATGTTGCTTTGACCTAATACATTCTCCCAGTTGACAGAATCGCATTCATCCTGTTGTTCGAGTCTCTCTACTAAGTCGTCCTTTTCAGATCTGGTTTGTCTCAATTCAGTCTGAAGTGTCTTAAACATGTGGCTTATCTTTGTTGTCACTCTCTCAAACAAATGTTGAGCTGTAATTTGGTCCTTTGTAGTAGCTTCCTTGCCCAGCCATAGATCAAAAGCTTCTATCTTTGCTATCTGTAAGGCCATGTCTTGATTGTTGAGTGTTGGTTTGATGAGGTCGATAGCCAGTTATTCCGCTTGAATGCCATGCTGTTCCATTTCGGCTTTAGGTTTTGCATGTGAATCTGAGTCTGCTCCTTAAGGCTCAAAATGTTTAGCCTAACCTGCTGGAGTTGGTTTAGGGTACCTCTGAGTAACTCTTTTTGGTGTGTGAAATCGTTGTTCATGCTTTTGATTTTGGCCCGAAATTCCTGTTCAATTCGGTTCCTGTCGTATAACTCTTGCAGATGTTGTTCCTGTAGGGATCCTACTTTTTCGACCAGCTGTTGCTTCTGGTTGCTCATGTCTTTGATTTGCTGTTCCAATTGTTCGATTTTGAGATGCTCGGTGGTTCCATCTGGTTGTCTGTGTGCTGGATCAGGTACCTGCTGTGGAATTATTTTGATCCATTCCTGAAACGTCCTTTCCATGGCAAGATTTGTCTGTTCAAACTTCCCCAAAATTTCTTGTAATGCTTTTGAAGTAATGCAAGTGTGATGCTCCACTGTTGGTTTAGGCTGGATGAGTGCAACTTCTACAGTTGTTGTTGGTTGTTGTACTGATGATTCTCCTCGTTCAGTACCAATTGATTCTGGCTCTGGTGCATGCTTCTTTTTTTTGTTAACAGGGCAGGCCTCTAATACTGACGGCATTAAGATCCCTGCCTCTACCTCTTGCTGAACGGTTAATAAACCCTCCGCAATCAGTAACATTGTGAGGGGAGGCCCTATGAGGGACTTTAAGCCTGTAGTCTTATCTTTGAACAATTCCTCTTTAATGGTTCGGAGCTCTGTAATTAAAATTTCCCGAAACACCTCTGGCCAGTCTACTTGTTTACCATTGAGGGCATCCGAAATGTGCACAACAGCAGGGCAAGCAATTGTATTAGTGCTAGTTCTCAACAAAAAGAGGGAGTTGAAAAACCTCAAGGGTCGTTTTGCCTCTGGGATGGTACATTCTGATATCTTACACGTTCCTGCCTTGCTTCGAGCTTTTTTAAGATAGTTTGGAAAAATATCCGCAGCTCTAACCTTCGGCGTTCCTGGCTCTCGCTTTGCTGAAAAGGTGGCGATATAAAATACTGCCCTCATTTTATTTCTCCAGTCTTTGGTAAAAATGGGGAACACTTGGCCATTCAGGGTGGATTCCATTGTATCAAGATCTAAATTTGTGATAACCTCCTGTACCACTGCGATACTGACAATCTCCCATGTTACCCGGGTCACGAACCTGTCTAAACCAATCAACTGCAAAAAGGTCTCCTCCTCCCGAGTCGGTTCAAAGTCGAAAGCAACCATCTCAGTGCTAAATGTTACATCCTCCACTGGCCTCCTTTGTGTGGTTTTACCCTTCTCCTTGGCCGGAGTTCTCATGTTGACGTGAAATCTCACCCTTCCTGTAATGCAAACTCTCTTCGCTAATCTGGTTCTGTGATTTTGCTTCTAATACTGTGGCCGAATGTTTTGGGCTTGACTTGCCTGGAGGTTTTTGCCTTCCCTTGTGGTGTGAGCAGCTCCCCCTCTAATCATGATTGAGGTTGTTAATATGGTTGAGGTTCTTGAATCGCCGTGGTAATTCAAGCTGGTTTTTGTGCCCTGGTAAATTCTGATGTGGTTTACTGGGAATTTCAATAAGGCAGAAAGCCATATTTCCCGCCTTCTTTGTATTGTGATTTTTCTTTGAAATAAAAAATACTGACTTGTGGTAATTCCCTTGTATAGGTGTGTGTGGTGTGTGCAGGTCGTAGAAGAATCGACGAGGAGATCGCTACCTTGTGTAGTGGTCTCCTCTATTTTCTTGGGGTCTGCCTTGCGCGGACCCCTCCAATAAAACTGAAAATTGGATTTATCTTTGGTTTTAAAAACCAGAATAGTTTTGCCCATTAGTTTCTGACTCCTTTGAGTATTTTTGTTTATAGTTAATTCCACAAGTTCCTCTTGTTGCTGACGTTTTTCCCTTGACATGTAAGCACTATTTTTCGCTATTGTATGCATGTGGTTGGATTTCTGGATGGATGAAATCCATGTTTGTAAGTACCAATTACGAATTATTAGTACTACGAAGATTAAACTCCAAATCTTCAACATGTGTTGTAACCACATTGTGGTTAGCATTTTGGCCATGTTATGATTTGTAAAGTCCTTGGCGGCTTTGTCCTTGGCGGCTTTGTACTTGTCATGTGTGTCGTCTTTGATGGTTGTATCATAATCACATAGTGTGTTTAGCCGTGTATTCTTTGATAAGCATGGTTGTAATACAACCTCCTTGTAATACTTTCCTTTCATTGATAATAAAGTACTTGGATTTTTAATTTCCATTGTTTGTATGCCATTGGGTAATTCCACGTTCAAGATTTCTCTTGATATTGGCTGTATGAAGTAACATTCAAGCATTCTTTGGTGTACTTCGTCGTGTTCTGTCGATGTTAATGCCTTCACGCCTTCTTGGTCAAAACTGATGACTTGGTTGGGGTTAACCCAATCGTATGGTAAAAATTTAATTGATCTCCATCGTCCGAGTTCCCTTTGATATATGGTCTTAATTTCAATGGTATCATCATCGTGGATTTTTGTAACAGTGTATGGCCCCACCCATTGTTGTTGTTCAGGGGTTGTTTTGATTTGTTTGTGCGGTAAATATTTGCACACTACTTTTTGCCCTTCAAAGAATTCACATGGTTTTCTTTGATTATATGAGTAACTTGAATTTCCATTATGGTAGTTGGTATTACAAGATCTATTTATTCCACTTTGGATTGTCTTGCCAATTGACGAGTTTGTTGTCGCAACCCTTGCTAGCTCCCCATTGCTAACTCGGTCCATTTTTCCATTATAGCAAGAGTTACGAGCGCTAACCCTTCGCATACCGCCATGCGAAAGGCTAGCTCCCAATACCACGGACCCCAACACTTCATAGGAGGGGGACCAAACCTCCTACTTGGTTTTCAAGACTCACCGCTTAATCGGTAACCAATTATTAGATGTGGACTTCCATCCATGGAAGTCCAATCTTATGTTGCACATCGTGTTGCCGGAGCAACACTACAACAACCCGAGCCAAACTAGGCAACCATGCCCTCACCTTGGGCCAATGCCCATGGTGGCCTTGCCCTTTGGCCCCGGGTGGGTGAGGCCACACCACCTCACCCATATAAGCCTCTAGAACTCTAGGCAGGACCCCTACCCCACCGTCAAGTATGCTTTTGTCTCTCCCCCAACTCTTGGGGCCAAGTAGACATTTTCCCTTAGCCGCTAGCTGCCTATCAGCTTCAAAACCCCATAACTTCCTCATTTCTTCTTTGATTCCAACAATCGACCACTTCATCATGATCTACATTCCACGTAGATCACGATGGACTACTCACTTGCTCCATTCGGGCAAGTACAAAGGAAGTTATGCCACTTTAAATATTCTCAGTCCCGGGAGCCACTCCCAGGCCACTGCTGTTCCAGGGTGCTGTCCCGGGACAACACCCCACTCAACTTGCCATATCTTCTAGCTAACACCTCCAAATGAGGTGTTCTAAAGCATTCTAGAATCGGCACGCCATAAGCTATGTATAGCTTATGGCCTCACCCTCATGCCTCCTAGTTTCCATAGGTGGGAGGCGTTTCCAACGGCCGGGGCCCTCACGCACACTAGGATCACTTGAGCCCTCTCACCAACGGCGCCACAGGTCCCGGGTGTCACTCCGGGGTCCCCCTTTTGTCCAAGGTGTTCTGGGCAATCCTCATGGAGAGGTCCGCGACACTCACCCTCACCAAATGGAGTCGATGCCCTCATCGACTATACTAGTAGTCGGCGCACCAATTCTCAAGTTGCCATCCTCTATGGTGCCGCATTGTGTTTACCTTAGGGCGTGACGCCCACAATGCATCCTCAAATTTGGCTTAGTCCCCAAAGGTGTCATTCCAAGGTGGTCCGTTAGCGACCTTGGATATTGTCACCAAAAATCCTCCACCCTTCGATTTCGTCCTAGCCCGAGTGGAAAAGTTTATAATGACATGTAGAAACTTCTCTCTTTGTAACCCAATATATAATTCCAATCTACCCTTGGAATATACACAACTTGATTAACACCACACTATGTAGTTTTACATTCCTTAATGTCGGGCAAGGTTATATCCTTAGCTTTTTCTAATGTCCACCCGGCCGCTTTGGCCACGCATGCCTTCAAAGATATCCCTCTTGTGAATCGAGTCCTTGCCGTCGACTCCACACTACTACATGAGTTCTCGCTTATTGATTCCGTGCTATCACATGTCATCGTGGTTGATTCCGTATTGGTACATGACACTTCGCTTGTGGATTCCATGAGCACATAGGCTTTAAATACAAGTATTAAAAAATACTTATATACTTATCCTTGCCCTTCCTTCTCTAAGTTCTTTTTGATGTAAATCTCTATCAATGTCTTCCTACTAAACTTCAGAATAGTATAACTCCCACCCAACTTATGTTCTTCAAGTGAAATTTGGTACACTTGTTAAGTCCTTATCAAAAATCTCCACACCAAATTTTGGCACAAACAGAGTTCATATGCAAAAGTTATGCATGAAATTCTAACTCTAATTACTTAGTATGAATGCTGTGATAAAGCATCCGGTCATTAAAACTCTAATAACTTCCAACTCCTACGTCCAATCAATCTAAAATTTTGACACAAAATAGATATATAAGTTCAAAAGGTAATGTCAAATTTTGGTATCCATATCTATAACCCTCTAAGAGATACATATTTTCAAACCTTGCTGCTTTGTTCCTAGACACCCTCCCCTTCAACTTTTAATAACTCTTTCATCCCGATGACTGAAGTTCTCAAATTTTTACCACAACTCCCATACTTTATAATAAACAATCCCTCAAATTTTCATACCCATTGAACACTCTGATCATCCATAATTGACAAATCTCTCACTATAAAGTTCTGCTCAAGTTCATAACTAATAAAACACTACAAGTAATGCACCTAGTACAATCTAGTCACTCTAAATGCCACAAGTTTAAACAAGTTTGAACTCTCTCACTTCAATATGAATCTCAATGCAACAAGTTGAAGTTTACAATCAAACTCCAAATTCCTTAAACCCAATCTACTTCTAACAAGAGGTCAATCCCTCTTCAAGGCTAAATAGCCTTAGCTCTTCTCCTAAGAACTAAGCACACACATGTGCTCCTATCTTGCTTCCCACTCACCCACACTTATAACCCGTGGGATGCTTAAGGAGCACGAAGGAAAGAGAGGATGAGTGAGGGAAGAATGAGGGATTATATAGTAAGTTGAGAGGGAGAGAGGGCATGAGGTAAGGATAGGGTGAGAGGATTAGAGCCTCCAATCACAACCCCTTAACCTTCTCCTTCTAAATAGGGACTCATCCCATTCACAAGGCTCTCGATAAGCCTTGGAAATCTCCTCCTACTTTGTAGGCTCTCATCTTATCTCCTAAGCCTTCCTCCCTCAAATGATCAACAAAGATCCTAATTCAAACATTTAACTAACCTTGGCTTTCTACCTACCACACTTTATCAAGGTATGTCCTCATACTACTTAAGTCCACTCCACACAAGCCTAATGCTTCAAACTTAGCTTTCTTCAAGCTTCACTCTTTTAATATTTTTGTGAATAATCATAAATCAACAAAACACTACTTGTAATGTTTTACAATTGTTAACAACACATGTGGGCATCAATTTGGACTCACAGATCTCTCATCCAAGGACCTAACCTTCACTAGACCCACCGACTTTGGGACTCACGTGGGTTGCCCCTCGGGGCTCCCCCCTTAGGCTCCACGAGCCTAACTTGACACATCTAGGCCGGACCTCAACGCTTCCACTAAGTTGACTCGGTTGCAACTCCGAGATGGCTTTCCATTGTTAAGCCACGTTCGAGCGCACGGGGGTGATGCCAAGTCCCGCCCGACTTGGTTCCCACTTTGCCCTTTCGAGACATGGGTTCATGACTTCCATGCGCCAACTTTTGTTATCTCGCGGGTAGCACTTTTATGAGCACGCGCCATCACCTTGCCCCCGCCCGGACAAGCCCATGGCTAAGAGGTTTCTTGGTTTTATCCAAGGCCCCTCCAAGCCATGGCCCCCAATTACTCGGCTTACCCAACCTAGTTTGGCATATCTATTCCTCCTCTTCCACTAACCAAGCACAAGTACAAGACTAAGACCTCATCTCATACTTTTCTCTTTGCACCACTAGAGTTGAACTTTATGGCCTCAAGCCAAAGAACAAATACATGTTGTGGACGGCATTGCCTCCAAGCTATGTGTGCTACTAGCGTCTCTCCCCCACTAAAGGAGATTGATGTCCTCATCAAATGCCTACGCTTTATTTGTTGGGAACCTTTAGCCGTAGTTTCATCAAAGTGCTCCCCCAATTCTTTGGCGTTCACCATGTCTCTTGCTGCTATCCAAGTGGCTTCTTTCACATTGTATCCTAGCCATTTCATATAGTACTTCCTTTCTTTTTGCTTGGGCTTCCTACACTTGAGGATGCCCTCTACCCATATTCCAAATGACCTACTACAAGGTCGGAAGGTGGCCTAATCACTTGCTTGTGATTGGGCCACAAGGTGTTTTTCCTTAAATGACTTTAGTAATGTGACATGGAATGTCGGATGCACTTTGATCTCGGCGGTAACTCCAACTTATACATATCCTTGAACATTCGTTCCACGATGGGCAACCAAATTTCAACTTTGGACATGAGCTTTGGAGTGAGGCCTTCGGGCAAGGTGAAGTTGTTCACATTCAACAACACCCTTTTGCCCACCTCATACTCCACTTTGCGTTTCCAGCATGGACTTGTACTTTATAGCATTTTCGGGCAACCTCCACCAACAACTTGGTCATCACCAAGACTTGTTCATGCTTCTTGGCCAAGTCCTCACCATCTTGGTTGAACTCTCTAGTGTTGAATGTGCCCCCTCGAGAGCTAGGTTAGTAGGTTGGAGCGCACTCCATAAGCCACCACGAAAGACGACCCCTTGGTCGCCAAGTGCGTGGCTACATTGCAACTAAACTCCGCTCAACCCACATAGTCCGCTCAATCTCTTTGGTCCGCCCCCACCAAGTTCCTCAAGTATTACTTCAAGACTCCATTCACACGCTCCGTTTTTCCAACCATTTGGGAATGGAAGGTCGTGCTAAACCTTAGTTTCATTCGGACCTTCCTAGAGAAGTTCACTAGAAGAAGTTATGGCAGTCTGAATCTACGGGGGGGTTTCTAGCCCCAACGGCTAAGGGAAAATGTCTACTTGGCCTCAACTCTAGGTAGAGAGACAAAAGGTGTGTAGGTCGTGCACGTGTGTGGGATGTGTAGGTTAGCGCTCGTGACACTTGCTAGAGTTGAAAAGCGGACAACATAAGTTAAGGAAACCTAGCAAGGGTTGCGACACTTGGTATCAGAGCAGGGTTCCGTTCTTTGAGCTAGCACTTTGAAGGAGAGATGGCTATCAAACGTGCGGGTGACGATGGTGAGGCCGGGGGTTCTAAGAAGTTGCGACGCTCAAAACGGAACAAGGATCATGCCCAAGAGGATTTTGACCCCGCCATTGATTCTAATGACAATGGTGGGGATGATGGTGCAACGGGTGAGGAAGTAGAGGAGTCCCTCGAAAGGGGTCCCGAAAACCTCGAAGAAAATTCGGGGGCTAGACTTCCAAATGCACCCGAGAGCTTGGAAGGAGGTGATGTTGGATTGAAATTCCAACTCAAAATGCTTGAGTTCATGGACTCCGTGAATCAAGAACTCAAGCGTGGCAAGGAAGAGAGGGCCCGACAAGACAAAATGATCGAGCTCCTCACGATGCAAGGTGCTAGGCCTTCTTCTTCCACAAAGAAGTTGGCCAAGGTAAACATGCCAACTACCTTCTCGGGACTCGGCAAGGCAAAAAAGGTGAAAGAATTTTTGTTGGAAATGGATAATTACTACGACGTCCAAAGGCCCGAGGAAGACGATAAGGTCTCCATAGCGGTGATCTTTTTGAAAGACCATGCGCTTCAATGGTGGACTAGTAAGAAAGAGCAAGAGCCCGAAGTGGCGGCAAACTTGACTTGGGTTGGCTTCAAAGAATTGTTTGTTGATAGGTTCACGCCGGAGTACCAAGAATTGCGGGAGGGAATGAACTTGGTGCAAATGAGGCACACGGGGTCTTTTAAAGCCTATGTGCACGATTTTAACGCCCAAATGAATGCCACACCTAGGATGGATGAGTTTGCTAAGAAATGCATTTTCTTAGGTGGGTTGCAAAAGTGGGTGGTGGACGCCTTGTTCAAGTTCCCGAAGCTTCCCGAGGATGTGGCGGGGATCATCAAGATTGCGGAGAGAATTGAAGCCGATGGCCCCGAAAGGAAGTCAAGCGGCCCCGCTCAACAAAGCGGCTTGAGCCGAAATATGTCCCGAGGCAAGGAGCGCAAGAAGTTTGGACCATCCAACCAATACAAAGGACAAGCCGACGGGACAACTCCCAACAAGGGTGGCTACCAAGGAGGAAAGCCACCCAATGTGGGAATCAAAGGCGGCGACATGAAAGACAAGCGGTGCCACAAATGTGGCAAATTTGGTCATTTTCAAGCGGCGTGCCCCGACAACAAGGTGAGTGTCAAGGCAAATCATGTTTGTGCCGCCGACCAAATGCTAGAAGGTGGCTTTGTGGCCAAGGCTAGTAGCCTTAAACCAAGGCCAAGTCTTTTGCACCTTGAGGCCGAAATCCATGGTCGGAATGTCTCATGTTTGGTTGATACAGGGGCAACGCACTCCTTTATGAGCCCGAAGCTCGCGAAAGAGTTGGGCTTGCCAACGCGTAGAGCAAGCAAGCCCATCAACGTGCGGTTTGCAAAGGGCGAGCCGCATGAAACAAAGGAGGTGGCGTTGAATGTGAATTTGAAGTGTGGGACGTTTGAGTTTGTGGAGAATTTCACACTTTGTGAAATGGATGAGGTAGACCTCATTTTGGGGGACACCTTTTTTGAGACTCACACGGTGGATGTGAGGCGCAAGCCGGTGCGGCTTGTGGTGTGCCGTGATGGCAAAGAGGTGACTTTGAAGTTGACGAGGACTCCCATGGCGGGAGGAGGCAAGTTGAATTTGGTCTCAATAGACCAAATGGCCAATGAGCAAATGGTGGTGGTGGTTCGAATGGAACAACTCCAAGGAACTCATGGGGAGGCTAGCAACGATGGGCCTCCCCCGAAGCACATTCGCGAGGTGTTGGGGAGGTACAAGGATGTACTCACCAACGAGTTGCCCCAAGAGTTACCGCCAACGAGAGAAGTGGATCACAAGATCGAAGTCATACTGGGGTCGGAGCCACCATCCAAGGCACCTTATCGATTGAACCAAAAGGAGTTGCTAGAATTGAAGAAACAACTCAACGACTTGCTATCAAGGGGCTACATTAGGCCGAGCAAATCACCATATGGAGCCCCGGTGCTCTTTGTGGACAAAATAGATGGCAAGCTATGCATGTGCATCGATTATAGGGCCTTGAATAAGGTGACCATCAAAAACAACTATCCGCTACCTCGGATTGATGATCTTTTCGACCGGTTGGCGGGGGCCAAGTATTTTAGTCGCATAGACTTAAAATCGGGGTACTACCAAATTTGAATTGCGGATAAAGATGTGGACAAGACGGCGTGCCGCACAAGGTATGGATCTTATGAGTTCTTGGTAATGCCCTTTGGGTTGTGGAATGCACCCTCGACATTCACAACCCTTAAGAACACCATCTTTCGAGAGGAGATGGATGACTTTGTGATAGTCTACATCGACGACATCTTGGTATATTCCAAGACAGCGGAGGAGCACGCACGGCACCTTGAAACGGTGCTTTGAAAGCTAAGGGACAACAAGTTGTATGCCAACGGGGAGAAGAGCGACTTTGCTCGACAAGAGATTGAGTTCTTGGGCCATGTGGTGACGAGGGATGGAATAAAACCGGACATGAAGAAAGTAAAGGCAATCCAAGAGTGGAAGCGGCCCTCGACTCAAAAAGGGCTTAGGTCATTCCTTGGCCTAGCCAACTACTACCGCCGCTTCATTCGAGATTTTTCTAAGGTTGCTAGGCCTTTGTCCGACTTGTTGAAGAAAGGGGTATCCCAAGAATGGGATGAACCTTGTCACCAAGCCTTTCGGGAGCTCAAGAGCAAGTTGTCTTCGTCGCCCGTGCTTAAGTTCCCGGAGTTCGACAAACCTTTTGAGGTGCATACGGATGCGAGTGACTTTGCGATTGGCGGAGTGTTGATGCAAGAGGGACGGCCCATTGCATATGAGAGCAAGAAGCTCGATGGTTGTCAAAGGAGATGGCCAACTCATGAAAAATAACTCTTTGCCGTAGTGCATTGCTTGAAGACGTGGCAACACTATTTGGGGTTGCACAAGACCAAGGTGTACACGGAGAATGTGTCCTTGAAGTATTTCGAGACACAAGCGCAAGTGAGCGCCAAGCAATTGCGGTGGCATGATACCTTGGCGCTTATGAATGTGGATTTGATCCACAAACCGGGCCGTGACAATGTGGTGCCGGATGCACTAAGTAGACGGGAAGAGTTCCAAGCATTGAGCACGACCCAAACCTTGTGGCTAATGTACAAAGACGAAGGCGATTTACAACGCAAGTTAAGGGAGGGGTACATCAACGACCCCAAAGCACAAAGGCTTTTAGGTGAACTTCGTAAAGGCAAGGCACTCAAGGAGGTGAAGTTGGTGGACGGATTGCTCAAGTATAAGCAAAGTCGGGTGTATGTGCCACAAGGCAAGTTGGGGCTATTGGTTTTGAAGGAAGAACATGATAGTCCCATTGCCGGCCATAGAAGAGAAAAAACCACCATAGCGGCGGTGTCAAAGAGGTACTACTGGCCGCGCATGAAGGAAGAGATTGCCCACTTTGTGAAGACTTGTGTCAAATGCCAAGTGAACCGAGCCTCTTACCAAAAGCAAGCCGGCCTTTTGCAACCGTTGCCTATCCCGCCGGGGCCATGGCATAGTGTGTCCATGGACTTCATCACGAGCTTGCCGGAGTCACAAGGCTACGATGCCATCTTGGTGATGGTGGATTGGTTTAGCAAGTTGGCACATATGGTGCCGACCGTGGGAACCGCAACCGCGTTGGAGACGGCGAAGCTCTTTCTCATTGCATGGTGGAGGCATCACGGGTTGCCGAGAGTGATTGTGTCGGATCGAGATCCAAAGTTTACAAGCGCATTTTGGAGGCATTTCTTTAGGAAGGTCGGAACAAAACTAATGTTTAGCACGGCCTTCCATCCCCAAACGGATGGCCAAACGGAGCGTGTGAATGGGGTCTTGAACCAATACTTGAGGAACTTTGTGAATGCGGACCAACGAGATTGGGCGGACTATGTGGGTCTAGCGGAGTTTAGTTACAATGCGGCCACGCACTCGGCGACCAAGCAATCGCCTTTCAAGGTGGCTTATGGAGTGGATCCGCTCCAACCTACTGACCTAGCTCTCGAGGGGGCACATTCAACACTAGAGTTCAACCAAGACGGTGAGGACTTGGCCAAGAAGCGGGAACAAGTATTGGAGAAAACCAAGTTGTTGTTGGAGAAAGCCCAAAAGCGCTACGAAAAACAAGTCAATGCCGGAAGACGCGAAGTGGAGTATGAGGTGGGCCAAAAGGTGTTGTTGAATGTAAAAAATTTCACCATGCCCGAAGGCCTCACACCAAAGTTCATGTCCAAATATGCGGGTCCATTCCCCATTGTGGAACGAGTGTTCAAGGACGTGTATAAGTTGGAATTACCGCCCGAGATCAAAGTGCATCCGACATTCCATGTGTCACTACTAAAGCCATTCAAGGAAGACACCTTGTGGCCTAATCGCAAGCAAGTGATTAGGCCACCTCCCGACCTTGTAGGAGATCATTTAGAATACAAGGTAGAAGGCATCCTCAAGTGTAGGAACCACAAACGAAAAGGAAAGGAGTACTTGGTGAAGTGGCGGGGATTCCATGAGAAAGAAGCCACTTGGGTGGCGGCAAAAGACATGGTGAATGCCAAGGAGGTAGTGGAGCGCTTTGAAAAAACTAGGGCTAAAGGTTCCAATCAAAAGAAGCATAGGCATTGATGAGGACATCAATCTCCTTTAGCGGGGGAGAGATGCTAGTAGCACACCTAGCTTGGAGGCAATGTCCTCCACAACATGTATTTGTTTTTTTGACTTGAGGCAATAAAGTTCAACTTTAGTGGTGCAAAGAGAAGAGTATGAGATGAGGTCCTAGTTTTGTACTTGTGTTTGGTTAGTGGAAGAGGGGGAATAGATATGCCAAACTAGGTTGGGTAGGCCGAGTAATTGGGGGCCATGGCTTAGAGGGGGCTTGGATAAAACCAAGAAACCTCTTAGCCATGGGCTTGTCCGGGCGGGGGCAAGGTGATGGCACGTGCTCATAAAAGTGCAACCTACGAGCTAACGAAAGTTGGCGCATGGGAGTCATGAACTCATGTCTCGAAAGAGCAAAGTGGGAACCGAGTCGGGCGGGACTTGGCATCACCCCCGTGCGATCAAGACATGGCTTAACAATGGAAAGCTATCTCGGAGTTGCAACCGAGACAACTTAGTGGAAGCGTTGAGGTCCAACCTAGTTGTGTCAAAGTGATAGAGTTAGGCTAGTGGAGCCTAACTTGGGAGGCCCAAAAAGAGGGGCAAACCAAGTGAGTCTCAAAGTAGGTGGGTCTAGTGTAGTTTAGGTCCTTGGACAAGATGTCCAGGGTCTCCCTAAACGGACCACCTAGGATCGACACCTTTGGGACTTTGCCAAATTTCAAGATGCATTGTGGGGGTAGCGCCCAAGGGAAACACAATGCCACACCAAGAGAGGATGGCAACTTGAGAATTGGTGTGCCGACTAGAAGTATAGTCGATGAGGGCATCGACTCCATGTGGTGGGGGTGAGTGTCGCGCACCTCTCCATGAAGAGTGCCCGAAACACCATGGGCACAAGGGGGACCCCGGAGTGACACCCGGGACTTGTGGTGCCATGAGTGGTTGTGCCCAAGTGACCCTAGTGTGGGTGAGGGCCCCGGGCATTAAGAATGCCTCCCACCCACAAAGACTAAGAGTGGCTTCGGGAAAATGGCTACTTGGTCCCAACTCTAGGTAGAGAGACAAAAGGTTTTTTGACGGTGGTGTAGGGGTCCCGCGTAGAGTTCAAGAGGCTTATATGGGTGAGGCGGGTTTCCCGACCGACCCCCCCGGAGCATAGTTGGCAACTATGCTTCGGGTAGTTGTAGTGTTGCTTTGGCAACACAATGATCAACTCAAGAGTGGATTTCCACGGATGGAAATCCACATCTAAGGATTGGTTACCGATTAACAAAAGAGTCCCAAATGCATGTGTAGGAGGGTTTGGTGACCAAGCCATGAGCTTTGGGGTCCGCGGTATGGAAAGCTAACCGTGCACGTGTGTGGGATGTGTAGGTTAACGCTCGTGACACTTGCTAGAGTTGAAAAGTGGACAACATAAGTGAAGGAAAACTAGCGAGGGTTGCGACACTTGCACTTGTGTTTCAAAATAATTCGAGGACACATTGTCCATATACACCTTGGTCTTGTGCAATCCCAAATCGTGTTGCCACATCTCCAAGCAATGCTCTACGGCGAAGAGTTCATTTTCATGAGTTGGTCGTCTTCTTTGACAACCATGGAGCTTCATGCTCCCATGTGCAATGGCCATCCATCTTGCATCAACAATCCGCCAATGGCTACGTCATTCGTCCCCGTATGCACCTCAAAAGGTTTGTCAAACTCCGTGAACTTGAACACGGGCGGCGAAGACAATTTGCTCTTAAGCTCCCCAAAAGGCTTGGTGACAAGGCTCATCCCACTCTTGGGATAGCCATTTTTTCCACAAGTTGGACAAGGTCCTAGCCACCTTAGATAAGGTTCTAGCAACCTTAGATAAGGTCCTCACAACCTTAGATAAGGTCCTAGCAACCTTAGATGAGGTTCTAGCAACCATACATAAGGTTCTAGCAACCATACATAAGGTTCTAGCAACCTTAGATAAGGTTCTTGCAACCTTAGGTAAGGTTCTAGCAACCTTAGATGAGGTTCTAGCACCCATACATAAGGTTCTAGCAACCATACACAAGGTTCTAGCAACCATACATAAGGTTCTAGCAACTTTAGATGAGGTTCTAGCAACCTTAGCGGCGGTGGTAGTTGGCTAGGCCAAACAATGACCTAAGCCCTCTTTGGGTCAGAGGCCGCTTCCACTCTTAGATTGCCTTGACCTTCCTCATGTCCATTCACCAACTTCCTTTGGCACCGCATAGCTCAAGAACGCAATCTCTCTTTGAGCAAAGTTGATTTCCACTTCTTGGCGGTAGTTTTTTTTTTGAACAACCCTTTGGTGAGTACATCTTTGTACCTCACCAACACACCACGAATGTTGTTTGGGGGAGGCCCATCTTTCTTAGCCTCCCCATGAGTTCCTTGGAGTTGCTCCAACGGAACCACTACCATTATTTGTTGAATTCTCATTTGGCCCATTGAGACCAAATTCAATTTGGTTCCTCCTACAATAGGAGTCTATGTGAATTTCAAATTCACCTCTTTGCCATCACGGCACACCACAAGCACACCGGCTTGTGCCTCACATCCACCATGTGAGTTTCAAAGGAGGTGTCCTCCAAAATGAGGGCACCTCATCCATTTCACATATTGTGAAATGTCCACAAATTCCAATGTCCCACATTTCATGGTCACATGCAACACCACCTCCTTTGTCTCATGCGGCTTGCCCTTTGCAAACCGTACATTGATGGGCTTGCCCATTCTACTAATCGGCAAGCCCCAACACATTGTGAGCTTCCGGCTCACAAAGGAGTGTGTTGCCTTTTTGTGAACCCATGGGACCTTTCTTTCATGCATTTGAGCCTCAAGGTACAAAAGACTTGGCCTTGGCTTAAGGCTACTAGCCTTGGCCACAAAGCCACCATCTAACATTTGGCCGCGGTACAAACATGAATTGCCTTGGTACCCCAATGCCACCTTCTAACATTCCGTCCGTGGCACAAACATGAATTGCCTTGGTACCGCAATGCCTAAACCCTAACATTCCATCCGCGGCACAAATATGAATTGCCATGGTACCATAATGTCACCTTCTAACATTTCGTCCGCGACACAAGCATGAATTGCCTCATTACCACAATGTAATTTTTTTTTGTTTCCAACATTGGGTGGTTTTCTTCCTTAGGTGCCACCATTGTTGGAAGTTGTACCTTCGGCTTGCAATTTGTGTTGTACCTTCGGCTTGCAATTTGTGTTGGTTTGATGGCCCAACTTCTTGCACTCTTTGGCTCGGGACATAGCTTGGCTCAAACCACCTTGTTGTGAGGCGCCACCCGACTTCCTTTCGGGTCCATCGGCTTCAATGGTCTTGGCAATCTTGATGATCCACGCCATATCCTTGAAAAGCTTCAAAACTTGAACAAGGTGTCCACCACCCACTTTCTTTTGGGCGTTCAAGTCGCGCACGTAGGCCTTAAGAGGCCCCATGTGCCTCTTTTGCACCAAGTTCATTCCTCAAGCAATTCTTTGTACTCCGGCGTGAACCCCTCAACTATCAACTTCATGAAGCCAACCCAAGTCAAGCTTGCCACCACTTCGGGTTCTTGGGCTTTCTTGCTAGTCCACCAATCAAGCACATGAATTTTCCAAAACAAACAACTGCCATGGAGACCTTCTTGTCCCCCTCGGGCCTTTGGACACATCGTAGTTGTCCATTTCCAACACAAATCCTTTCGCCTTTCTTGCCTTGCCAAGTCCGGCGAAAATACTTGGTATGCTTGCCTTGGCCAACTTCTTTGTTAAAGAAAAAGGCCTAGCACCTTGCATCATGAGGAGCTCGACCATCTTTGTCTTATTAGCCCCTCTCATGTTTGCCACACTTGAGTTCTAAATCCATTAATTCCATGAACTCAAGTATTTTGAGTTGGAATTCCAATCCAACATCACCACTTTCCAAGTTCAAGGGTGCATTCGGTAACCTAGCCCTCAAATTTCCTTTGAGGCTTGCGGGAGCCCTTTTAAGGCACTCCTCCATTCCGTCACCAAATCCACCATCATCCCCACCATTCTCATTAGAATCAATGGCGGAGTCAAAATCCGCTTGGACATGATCCTTGTTCCAATTTGAGCATCACAACCTTTTAGAAGCCTCGGGCTCACCATCATAACCCGCACGTTTGATAGCCATCACTTCCTCAAAATGCTAGCTCAAAGGTTGGAACCCTGCTCTGATACCAAATGTCGCAACCCTTGCTAGGTCTCCATTGCTAACTCGGTCCATTTTTCGATTCTAGCAAGAGTTACGACCGCTAACCCTTCGCATACCGCTATGCGAAAGGTTAGCTTCCTAATACCGCGGACCCAACACTTAGTAAGAGGGGGACCAAACCTCCTACTTGGCTTTCGGGACTCACCGCATAATCGGTAACCAATTCTTAGATGTGGACTTCCATCCATGGAAGTCCAATCTTATGTTGCACATCGTGTTGCCGGAGCAACACTACAATAACCCGAGCCAAACTAGGCAACCATGCCCTCACCTTGGGCCAATGCCCAAGGAGGCCTTGTTGTTTGGCCCCGGGTGGGTGAGGCCACACCACCTCACCCATATAAGCCTCTAGAACTCTAGGCAGGACCCCTACCCCACCGTCAAGTATGCTTTTGTCTCTCCCCCAACTCTTGGGGCCAAGTAGACATTTTTCCTTAGCCGCTAGCTGCCTATCAGTTTTAGAACCCCATAACTTCCTAATTTCTTCTTCGATTCCAACAATCGACCACTCCATCGTGATCTACGTTTCACGTAGATCACGATGGACTATTCACTTGCCCCATTCGGGCAAGTACAAAGGAAGTTATGCCACTTTAAAGCTTCTCAGTCCCGGGAGCCACTCCCAGGCCACTGCTGTTCCAGGGTGCTGTCCCGGGACATCACCCCACTCAACTTGCCATATCTTCTAGCTAACACCTCCAAATGAGGTGTTCTAAAGCATTCTAGAATCGGCACGCCATAAGCTACGCATAGCTTATGGCCTCACCCTCATGCCTCCTAGTTTCCATAGGTGGGAGGCGTTTCCAACGGCCGGGGCCCTCACGCACACTAGGATCACTTGAGCCCTCTCACCAACGGCGCCACAGGTCCCAGGTGTCACTCCGGGGTCCCCCTTGTGCCCAAGGTGTTCCGGGCAATCCTTATGGAGAGGTCCGCGACATTTGTGGTGTCACCAACTTCCAAAACATATGCCTTTGCTTCAAGGGGTTCATGGTAAGGTTTAATCTTACTCATGTTTACCCTTCCAAGACTTTCTCCCTGCAATGTGCTTACATCCACGTTGTTGTTGTCATAAATCTCCATAATTTCATAAGGCCCATTCCATCAAATTTTAAACTTGCTTGGTCCAGGTTTGTTCATCCGTTGATGCCATAAAATCTTTTGACCTTTGTGAAACGTGGGAATTTTGTTTTCTTGTGACTTGTCTTTTGCTTGATGAGTTTTGTCAGTCTTTTCCCTGGTATCTGATGAACGCGCCGCGGGTCGTTCCTTCGCCAACTAGCTAGGAGGACTCACAATGCGGTCATCACGTTAAATTTATATTCGCTCGAGAACTACCGTGCTTCATTAACATGCTCGGTCTCAAATTAACAACCCCTCTTCTCCTTATGATTTGAATATAATAAATTGGAGTGAACCGATCTCTTCCTCAACTATTTTCACTCTCAATGTAAGGCATCATTGATCGTGAAACAACTAAAGTAGAGAGCATTCAAGAGGTGTATCCATAATCCAAAGTTCCATCCATATCATTCAATACATATCTCATATTTATATATATATAGTAATATCATCAATACTTGATAGCAAAAGGATTCTTCAACAACTTATATAAGTCTCCAAAATAATTAAAGCTCGTAGTTATAAGATCCGTAGTTGAATAACTTCAATCACATTCCTCAATACTTTATAATTATCATTATAAGTATGTTTCTTTTATAACTTATAATAGTGATGAAGAAGTTTGCATATTCTTGAGCCTTTTTTCTTTTAGCTCAAGTGTTACTACTTATAATATAATAATATAATATGAGTTATATCAAGTATGCATATAGTAATAATATATATATGTCCCACTTATACTTAATCACACATTACCATAACATATAGCAAAACAACATATGTAGTTCTTTGTTATAATGATATACTTTTAATGCAAAGTGTTTCTTGATGACGAGAAGAAGTCCATTAATACTTCAAAATCCTTGAAAGCATGACATCACTCTTACAATACTCTCTCTCTCTTGAGTGTTTGCTCAAGAGAGACAATTATTTTCCGATTGGTTAATCCTTCAACTTATAATGACATCCAACAACTCACAAAGAAGCTTTAAGAGAAAGAAGTTCCAATTTGATTAACAATCGTTGTAAGTAATTTATCAAAGTCTCTATCAACAAGTCACAATCTTATGCATATAAATGTTAATCAATCTTATAATAATAAGTTCCGCTTTTGAAAGGTATCGTATGCTCAATCTTCTTACTCCCTTTTGGGGAGGTATTCAATTCTCACTTAATCACTCAATTGATAAGTCTTCTTTTCAATAATTTCTCAAATGATCCTTCAAGCGTTGAGGTTTAATCTCAACATCTCTCAAAGTTCCATTTCTCCTTCGAGACTTCTTGAGTCTTTGTCTCTCAACCTCACACTATTCTTTGAGTTCTTGCTCAAAAGAGTTCTACTCTTCTCTCGGTTGTTCGATCACTCAAGTCACAAGTACCACTTAACAACTTGTAAGTCCAATTGTTGAGAGAGAGAGAGATATCACACACATTTGCGGGAAAGATAATTGTATTGCAATAGTGCTCCGAGAGGAGAGGTACAAAAATAGACTAAGTGTCTTTGATGCTCAAATTTAAGATAACTTCGTTATGGTGAAATGAGGTGTAGTCTCCTAAAATTGCTCCCTTTATATAGTCTTTTCTCCCTAACTCAAAATCTAACTTTGGAGTGGTCGTTATCTCCACTTCTCTAGATAGCCACCTATTTATGATGTTTGTAGATGGCACTTAACACAAACGGTTATAACCGTCAAGCCACTCCAATGTTCGTATCTCTAAGATTTCACTATATCCTTGCCACGGCTACATTACAAATCCCTTTTAAAATCCATCCAAATCTTACATAATTGATTGATTTGAATCAAAATGATTTGTACTTAGCTAAATTATACTAGTAGGACATAAACATAGTCCTATATACTCTTTAATACTCCTATATACTCCTATATATTCCTCATAATTGCTTAACATCCTCCTTAACATAATTGTCCTTAACAAAATCTTGTATACTTCTACTAATGGAATGTATGTCTAGTCCTATATACTCCATAATTGCTTAATAATATCTCCTTCTATACTAACATAATTGTCCTTAACCCAAAATCTTGTGTTCCCTTCATTAAACGCTGATGTACCTATAGCCATGGGTAAGGGACCTTATTACCGCGCGTCTTCCTTCCTTCTCCGTGGAAGAGGGCCCTATGGCCGTGGGCGAGGTTGCTTCGCCTCCGAAGTGCCATTTTTTCCTCGTACCTCTTCTCCTTTCGGTGATGATTCTTAGGTCAAGCTTGCTTGGTTAGTGCCATTGGGTACTCTATTATGCTTTTCTCTCTTTGATAATGTTGTTGCTCAACAATATCATAAGAGGGTTTTTTGCAATGTTTGCACCTCTTGCCTTCCATTAAAGTTTTATTTTGTCTTTTTTTTCTCATGGTTTGAGTATGCTCGATATTCTCCTCCGCTTCGATACGGGTCAAATCTAATGTCTTTAATTGTTTCATTCTCCGTTTAAGAACGGGATGTCATTCTTGATTCCTTTGGAGATTCTCCTCGTTGTAATTGAACGTTAATGGGAGTAATGCTTCCGTCCCAAATACCAATGAGAATGGTATATGCTTTGTAGTGACCTTATATACCGTTCTGTACGCCCACAATGCTGCATATAGTTTTGTGTTCCAATCTGCGCGATTCGCATTTACCATCTTGGTAAGTGTTGTTTTAATGACTTTGTTGGTACTCTCAACTTGTCCGTTGGCTTGAGGGTAATAAGTTGTTGATTTACGATGTAAGACCATAAATGTCTTAGTGTCCTATAACTATGGGCCACATGAATTTTGTAGAACCCACAACAATTCTCATGATGAGAATTAATGTGGCTCACGTTGTATTTCAACCCACGTTAAATCTCTAGTTAAAATGTAGGTGACTATTTTATTTCATGCTACTTTTCTCCTATAAGTACACTAATTATCTCAATTAGTGCATGTGGCACTAATTTTCAAATCACACACTATTTTGCCAAGTCTCAAAATTATTGAGGGCTAAATTTTTTACTGAGTGATATTAAATTCATGAATACATGCTCATTTACCATACATTTTGAGAAATTAGTGGGTGCTCTAAGGTGTTTGTAGAGTGATTAAAAATTATATTTAAAAGTGAATAGTGCCAAGATAAATACCACCGGTAGATAGCCGGTCTGGCATGATAATTATTTAAAGTGCCAAAAGTTAGTCTTGCACTTCAAAATAATAATTTTAACTTCCAACACTTCTTCCTATGGTTTTTTTCTCTTTGGCTAGTTCAAAATATCCAATCAATAGGTATAAGGTGTTTACATTGTAGTAGTATTCTGTATATAAGTCCTTTGCATGAGGTGTCCATAATCCATGTAAAATATGTAAACTTGAGGGATGAATCTTCGGTGGTCTTTTTGTATGTAATTGTCCATATCTTTTGTATAACAACTTCAAATTGTAATTTTTTTGTTGGAGGTGGTACTATGTTTGATTGTCTAAGTTTTCTTAGTTTAACACAACTCCCAAAAAAAGTCTCTTCCTCAAGGGGTAGACTTTGCATTGGATACCTGAATGACATGCGTGGGTCTCTATGAAATTAAACCCCCTATATATGGGAAATTTATAGAGGAAAACAAATGTATATGTACTAACAGCAAGCTAGAAAATGCGTTCATGTTATTATACAAAGGTTTTCAATGTAGTATGATAAATGTCTCCACTACATATACAAAACAAAATCATGAATTAATTATTCCTCTATTACATGTAAAATGCATGTTCACTTTCTAATAGGAAATCATTTAATATTTTTTTTCATTCATAGCATGTAACTCAATGATTGCATCAAACAAGCAAGCACAAAATTATAATACCTTAACCACAATTTGGAGAGCAAAACTCAAGGAAGCCCATGGGCACTTTAAGAGCCCCTAGCTTATGCTAGAACCCAAATGTGAACCCTAACAATGATGGACAAGGGAGTCATTGAGAACTTTCTATCATATAACAAAACAATAGAGAAATGTGAATTGGATGAAACTAAGACATTCATTGTCAAAAAAATTCTCTAAACCTTAGGAGCCCCTTTTGTACATCTACATTTACTCCAAAATACTTAATAGCCTTCTTAAATGTACAAAGTATATGCAAAATTAATACCTCTTCCTTATGTTTGATATGTACGCTAATGCCTCAAAATATACCCCTTCTTACACTCACGTTAATTTATACATGGTATGAAGAGTCCACCCCTGGGGTTTTATCTTACCAAAATCAAGTTCCAAAATTTTGTTCATAACACATTTTCTCTTCAAACCTTCTCACTTTTTGAAGTGCTTGCTGAAATTTGTTCATATCTTTTGCACTTAATTTTCAAATCACAAATTATTTCTGGAGGTAGTGCTTTTATTTGATGTACCAACTTTCTCTAGTTGGACACAATTCCAAATAAGTGCACCTTCTATGTACACTTAAGGTCTAAAATTTTATTATTGAGGACTTTGAACAATCTTAGTACATAGTCTTGCAATTTCATGTTAACCCAAATTCTTTGCAATGACTAAGGACGACTTGGAATATAATGGAATATGTATTTACACTACATAACTTTGTGTAGAATTAAAACTTACCATATTCCGGAAAAAAAAGTAAATTGCAATTATTCTAGCAATTTGTGTCTATTATTTTAAAAATAATCTGACATTTATATTTAGATTTATTTTATGCAAAACCGACTATATCTAGCAACGATAGTGCCAATATTTTTAGTGAATAGTGTTGCTCTGAATAATATTTTCAATTAATAATGTTGGGATGAACAATGCTTCTTAGATCTATTGGTGGTATTAATTTCATAGCACAAGGATTTTTAGTATCATCTTCACTTATTTCCCACATACATTATTAGCCCTCCTTAGCAATTGGGATATCAGTGTATTATGGAACACCAAAATACAAATTGGACAATTTTGATCATGTTTGAAGTGAGATGATCTCCTCCACCCCTTGCCTTATCCTTTATCGCTCATTTTCAACTTGGTTCATGCAAACAATATGGGATAACTCTTCTCCCATTATGAACTAGCCTTGTAGACTTATTACAACCTTATTCTTCTAGAATTACATTTCTATGATTATGAGCAATCTAATGCTCCACCTTCAACACTCCCACTTTGCGAGTAGTCAAAGATTTATAATACTTTTGAATTTTTGAGTTTCTCAATCCTATATAGTGAGGATCAAACATTGCCCATAAGTTTCTACATATTATACCTAATTGTTTCATTCCAACTCAAAGGACCTTCAAATATTGCCACATTGGCCGTTCCTCACCATGTTGAGACAAAATGTGGTTTTTCCACCATTCTCCAAGTGGTCGTTGCTCCTTCGTGAGGTATTGTTGCTTCTCGCCGAATCCTTCAACAATAATGTCGTCATTTGCCATTCTTTCACGTGCCTCTATAATTGCAACTCCATCACCTCCCACTTGCTCGTTGTCAGCCACGAATTGTCCATCGTGATCTAACGAAGGTGATTTGGAAAATTTGCCCACCACCACCACCATCGTTTCTAATGCTCCCGCTATCTTCCAAAAAGACATCTCTATTTTTTAATGGTTTTTTGGTTTTAAAACTTATTAGCCTATACACCTTCATATATTCGCAATATCCAAGAAACACGCATTTGATTCTTTTTGCATCGATTTTTTTCATTTTTTTGGTCCAAAAGCATTGCATATGCAATACTTCCAAACACCCGCATGTGTGCAACGTAAGGCCTCCTTCCGCTCCACGTTTCTTCGCGTGTAATGGAGCGCAAGTACCTTGTCAGACATCTATTTGGTGTATAAACCGCATTTACCACCGCTTCTATCCAAAACGATTTCTCCAAGTTTTGAGCTACGAGCATATGCTTTGTCATTACGACAACAATTCAATTTGCATGTTCTGCCGGTCCAATGTCTTAAGGTGTGTTCTCAATGTCATGTTCCATCAAGAAAACTTCAAAGTCTTTCGAAATGGAGTCCCTTCCGTTCATCCACCGAAACGCCTTGATTTCATGCTCTGATCGTGTTTCTACAAATGTTTGGAACTCCTTAAACCTCTTAAATCACTATCTTTTGGATTTCATTATGTAAACCCACACCTTCCTCAAAAAATCATCAATGAAAGTAACAAAATATTTTGCCCTTCCCACGTACATGTTTCTCATGAGGGCACAAACACCCAAATGCACAATCTCCAAGGGTTTTGTTACTTACATCTCCGCATCGTTGCCCAACTTTGTCACATATTACTTACCCTATGTGCATGCTTCGCAAACAAATGTAGAGGTGGAACAAGAGGTTTTACCTAGGTTCATGCCCCTTACCATGCTTTGGAGTGTATAAATGCTCATCGCATTCAAATATCCAAGTCGGCGGTGCTAAAGTTTTGTAGGACCACCTCCTCCACGTGAACGCACGAAGTTGGTTGCATCTGCTCCGTATACCTCCGTAAAGGTCATTTGATACAAATTTTCTTCACGTTCAGCCATTGCAACCATATCATTGTTTACACTTCCCACAATGCATTCATTTACGTGAAATTGCACCTTCAATCCGTTCGACAAAAACTTACTCACTGAGAGCAAGTTGGCTTGGAACTTGGGCAGTAAAGCACGTCCGTGATACAAATTCTATTCATTTTGCCTTTTGTTTCAATTCCAACGATAATGGACTCCATTCGAAAAGCTTTGGTCACGCTATCATCACCCAATCGCACGTTGCGTAGAGAAATTACCTCGTAGGTGTCGAGTGCCACCCTATGTAAAGTCATGTATTTTTGTGGCTCCCGAAACCATGATCCATTTACAAACGCTCTTCGAATGCGCTCTGTGTTGCGTTGCAAATGAGTTTTTCCTCGTCTTTTGTATTTTTAGCATTTTTCTTATTTTATGTTCTTTGTTTTGTAGCAAAATCATACAATGTGGCCTAGTTTTTTGCAATAAAAACACGTCCTTACACTTTACCATGAAGATAGATCATCTGCTTTACATTTACGTAACATGATCGCTGCATCTTAACCTTGGGGTTTTTTTTCCTTACGCTTTGACATCTCGTGCATCAAACGTGTCGTCATGTATTTCATCGTCAACTCCTTCATTGACATCGATTCCAAAGCAGTGATCAAATATTTGTACGAGGCCGGCAAACTCTCGAGCAAAGTCATAACAATGTCTTTCTCCCGCACAGGTACCTCTAAACATGCAAGCTAATCCGCAAGAACTTTGACCTTGTTAACGTGGTCCAACAAGTCGTTTTTTTGCATTTTTCAGGTGAAAAAAATACAACAAACAAAGAGGATGTTGGACAAACTTTTCGCTTGTGAATGTTGCAAAAGGTCTTCCACACCTCTGCTGGTCATTTCCAATTCTTGATGTGCGCAAGTTGGTTGTCTGTCAAGTTGAGGTTGAAGATGAACATGGCCTTCTTGACGTGCCTTTAATGTTTTTTTTCCTTGGGATCCGCATTGGAAAGTGGAGCTTCCTCGGATCCGTCCACAATGTTCCAAAGGTCTATGGAAGCCAAAATCATCTCCATTTTGAACTTCCAAAGGCTAAATTTCTTTATGTGGAACTTATCCATGATTTTAATTCTTTTATTCTCAAGATATACCATTTTATGCTCGAAAAATGAGTTTATACGCTCAAAACTTTCAAATCAGGCCTTTGGGGCCTACAATGCACCCTTAATATACTCAACTTATGCCCTTTGCTCAATGAAGGTTTTTCATTACTAAATGAAACATTTTGGTTTTTTAATGCCTTAATTCGCTCAAATTTCACCCTCTTCTTGAAATGTTTGTTTCCACATTAATTTATAAAAATCAAACCCTCGTGTTTTTAAATGAGTCATCTTATTTTCAAAATGCACTATTGTACCTCAACACCTTAAATAAAACATTCTTACCTTCAAATCTAGGAAGTCATATGTATTTGAGGTCAAATGACAAGCCTATCTTTGAAATGCCATTGGAAACATTCAAAACACTTAATAATGTTCTCCTTGACTTCAAAGGATTAGCCTTATTCCTCAAATGTGTTTGCCAACACCTAAAACACTCTAGTATGCTCCTCTTGAGCTCAAATGGCTAGCTTATCTTTCAAATGTTCTTTCCAATATTCAAATCACTCAAAAGACTCAAGTATGTTCCTTTTGAGCTCAAATGGCTAGTTTATCCCTCAAATGCCCTTTCCAACACTAAAATCACTCAAAACACTCAAGTATGTTCCTCTTGAGCGAAAATGGCTAGCCTATCCCTCAAATGTCATTTCCAACACTCAAATCACTCTGCACACTCAAGTATGCTCTTCTTGAGCTCAAATGGCTAGCTTATCCCTCAAAATCCTTTCCAAGATTCAAACCACTCAAAACACTCAAGTATGTTCTTCTTGAGATCAAATGACTAGCTTATCTTTCAAATGTCCTTTCCAAACAATCAAATCATTCAAAACACCCAAGTGTACTCCTCGTAAGATCAAATGGCTAGTTTATGTCTCAAGTCAGATCATTTCAAACACCAAATACGTTCAATGCCCTCAAAAATGCCATCAAATACTCAAGACAGATTCAAATAAATCCCCTCGCTCTTTAAATGTATCCTTGCAACTCTATGTGTTTGAATAACATTCTTTCAATCTCCAATTAATCCTCTTCCCTTCAAATTTTGTGTTTTCATTCGAATCCACTAAAATAAGGTTCATTCCAACTGAAAAACATTCTCGTGGTGTCAAATGGATTTTTGGACTTTCAAATCATTCAAGTCAGATCTATTTCACCACAAATAAGAGCTCTTACTCTCAAATATGCCCTAGAACTATCAAATCATCCAAATTAAATCTCTTTGACTTCAAATGAGTCCACTTCCTCTCCAAAGTGCCTAAAGACACTCTAGGCACTTAAGTCAAATCTCTCATGCCTTAATTGAGTCCACTTGCTCTCAAATGTATGTTGGGATTTTTCAATCACTTAAGTTAGATTTTGTTTTATTTAAATGAATGCATTTTCTTTCAAATGTATCCTCTGCGCTCTCTAATCATTCAAATGAGATGGTTTTGATATCAAATCACATTCAATGCATTCTAACAAATTTTTCCACATTCAAGGCATACAAACAACATTTTCTTCAACTCAAAACACCTTCAATGATTTCAAACAAGCTTTACAATATTCAAGCCTCATAAATAAGCTTTAAATCACTCAAGCTTTAAATCACATCAAGTCAAATGTTTATGAAGTCTAAACACCTCCAATCTTCTCAAATAAGCTTCTTAATACTCAAGCCTCCTATATAAGCCTTTAAACATTTAAAACATTCAAGTTAGATGCTTTTGAAGTCTGCACACCTCCAAACCTATCAAAGGAGTCTTTCAACACTCAAGGCTTATAAGTCAAATGCTCTTAAATAAGTCCTTAAATGTCAAGTCACTCAAGCCAAATGCTCTTGAAGTCTAAACACCTTTACTGTTCTCAAATAAGTTCTTAAACGTTCAAGTCACTCAAATCAAATGCCTTTGAAATCTAAACATCTTCAATACTGTCAAGCAAGCCTCTCAACATTCAAAACACTCAAGTCAGATGCTCTTCAATCCTAAACACCTCCAATGTTTTTAAATGCAAATGCTCTCAAACCATTCAAGACAACACTCTTTGTATCAAACATACATTTAAGCAAAAATAAAAGACAGAGCAACACTTACAAAAACCAAATGTGCCATTGGATACCTCCAACGCTCCGAAGCTCCAACCCTTCAAGAACCATTCCGCAACCTCAAAACAATCAAATATCTAGCCTCACCACTTGCATAAATGGGCCCATAACACCTATTGGAAATCAATAGGACTACAAATCAAATTGCACAAACACATACACAAAGACATATGAACAATGCTTGGAGTGAGATGGTCTCTTCCACCCCTTGCTTTGTCCTTTATTGCTCATTTTAAACTTGGTTCATACAAATAATATGGGATAACACTTCTTCCACTACAGACCAGCCTCATAGGCTTATTACAACCGTATTCCTTCTAGTATTACATTTCTATGACTACGAACAATCTAATGTTCCACCTTCAACAGGAACTCACTTGTTTGAGAGAAGATTGATAGGTAATAAGTGTTCCTTTAGTGCGTTGACCTTATTTTGGTTGTAGTGAGACTAAGGGCTCGAATTCTCTGGAAGCCATGTAAAGCGCCTCAGCTCTATTTCCATGTAGATTGCATTAGCAAGGTCTCCCTTTAAAATTAGGTAGAATTGTATTCTATGGATTATAGAAATATGCCACATGTCCCAAAGCTTTAGGATGTGTGCCCTTTGCTCCTCAAACTGCATCTTCGAAGTGCCAGGTGAGTGCACAGGTTACAGAGCCAGATCCTCATTGAGCTCCTCGGCTCCATCACCTTCCTCTTCAAAACTACCAGTAGTTTCGATTCCAGCACCTGCAATTTATAAGATCGATGAGTACTTTCCACGAAAATGGACAAGAATATATAATCGGACAGTGGAGTCTAAGTTGATCAAGAATTTAGGATGTAGAGGTTTCCGGCAATCTAAGTGTGTTATTATTGTAGGATGGTGGTAAACCTGTGACATGTTTATTATCCCCGCATAGTGCTGGTGATCACCTAAATTCATTTCTTGCGAAGAAGATTAGCAAATTGAGAGAAATCAGACAAGGTTTGAAGCAGATTGAATTCCAGTGTGATGTAGAAACGGAGGGGGCAATACATGATTCAAACTTTGAAATCCATACCAATCATTGAAACAAAGTTGGTATATTGTATGCCCTAACATTTATGTAATGAAATATTGTCATTGATGATTGAAATTTGGATGAAAAATCACTTAGTGACAGTAATTGCAACTCTATAAATCTACAATCCCAAAAAAAACTTACAAGGAATAACAAATAATACGGGGTTAACATTTAATGTTGGTGACACTACACCAGGGTATTGAGCAAGACGATTAGAATGGGTGACACTAAATATCACATTTAGTGGGGTACTATTCATCCTGGCACTATTTCAGTTTTGCAAATTATGTTTTCTTATCACTCTAGGAACACCTTAGAGCACCCACTAATTTTTTTGAAACATATGGTAAATGAGCAAGTATTCATGAATTTAGTCACTCAGTAAAAAGTTCAGCCCTCACTAATTCTGAGACTTGGCAAAATAGTGTATGTTTCGGGAATTAGTACCGCACCCAATAATTGGGATAATCAGTGTAGCAGATTTCTACATCCAGTCAGAACTCCAATCTAAATTTCCGAAGAGAGGCACGTAGAAATATTTATTCAGATTCACCTGTTTTATGATTATTGAACCCCCCCAGGGAATGAAATAGTGGAGGTGATCACCACAATCAGTAACATTTCATGACATTAAGAAAAACCTAGTTTTTGGAACATCATGGGCCCTACTTCCACGGAAGTGCTCAGCCCAAAAGATGCTTAGGACACTGATGAAAAGTTCACCGATGTTTGCTGAAAAGTCTGTTTTAGTTGGCTGGAATGGCTGGCACGTTTAACTGTACCTTAAGCATTGAGATTAGTAGAGGAGTCTCATTTATAGAATATGTCAACTTCGAAGCAAGATCATCAGAACTGCAGAATTCTGCGAAAATAGGATCGCTCGATTTTGAATTACCTTTGGTCTTGGATCCTAGTGTAAGCCCATCCTTCAGTTTTAATTGATTGGGCCTGCTAGAACTCTGGACTGTGGCATACCCAGCACGTCAACACTGATCAAAACAAAAGGATGCGACTACTAAACCCTTGGGTAGAAAATGACTGTTTTAGAGCAAATACAGAGGGTAAAAACTAATTCCACAAAACCCCGGAATCAAGCCAGAAAGAACGAATGGTCAATTTGTAACACAAACTTTTGATGGATCATCCCTTCCAATCTTCTGTGTGAGCAATGCAGCCATTCGTTTTGATGCTTCAGCCCTGCAAAGAACAAGCTGTTATTAGAAGACTTAAACTGCATGACAATCATGGCAATCATGACAATCATGACAATCATGACAAACATTTATTTGGAACACTGAACCTTAATCTGCATATCACTACACCAGGGCCACCAGGGCTGGAAATACGGATATGCTATCCAGAGCTTCTGTGCCATGGACAAATTTATAAACCATGATACCAGATAGTTTTCAAGTGCTTCAATAGATTCAAAGCTTTTAACTTATCAAAACAAATCAAGCATGACTTGATATCTATAATTGAGTTTCTCAATAATTACTTCCACTTGCTCCAAATCTATAGTGCTTAAGGGAGTTATAACCATACTTGATGAAAACTGGAATCGATTCACGATGAAGCACGCCGACCACCTTACACCCATTGCCCTGCCATTGTGTGCCACCTGGAATGACTACTGGCAGTTGAAGGAGATCATATGGTTGCATCAGTTCCTCTGCAACTCGCAAATTTGTATCTGGATAGCAGACCACAAGATTGGGGGAATGGGTTGAACCATCACCAAGTCCACTACAAATAGCCACCACCAACATTGTATCGACCTGTCACACATTTCACATCCACCTGTAAGACTCTATTCTGACACTGGTCATCCAGATTTTGAGCTCATTAACCAACTCTTCCATTTACAACTAACATGTGTGTTGGGAAGTTCACAAGGCAGGGTAATAGTGAAGGACAAGACCTCTAAAATGCTTGGGCCACCAGAAGACCCGTGATCCTCAGCTGCCCTTAATACCACACGTTCCAAGTCAGTAATCGTCATGATCCCCTCTAGTAAGTCATTCTCATCTACCACCAGAGCACACCGCTGCCTGACTGCAAGCATTAGACCAAGAGTTTCCTTCACAGTGGCCATGGCACTGACTTTGACAAAGCTCTTTGCCATGGCTTGTGATGCCTGCACAAACATAGATTATAAACATTACTTTTATGACTGCAAGGGGATAAGAGTACCACATTCTGATAATGATGAAATATACTAGTCCTTACAATTTGGCTGCAAACACAAAACACCAAATAATTGTGGGGCACCTTTGTAAGTTCAGTATCTATACAATGTCAAGAGGCTTCCAAGATGGAACACAGTTACCAAGTACCACACTAGTGTTCACGATCCCATGGCAGACAGAGAAATAAATAATTCAAACATCCCCAAAGGCATGATGAGATTCACTCTCATACATATCTAATAGTGGCAATCTAGGACTACATACAAACATTAACTCTTGGAAGAAAGCTACTCAAGAAGAGACCTACATGGCACTCCTCCATCAAAGTTTCTTCCACAATGAATACTGATTCAAGATCATCATAATTTTTTGTACAGAGCTCAATTTGATTTCCAGATCCTTTGGCTTGGTGCCACCCATTGTGACTCGGCAACAAATCCACACCATCATCTTCCAAACTTTGTTGAGCTACTGAGTCTTTAAAGATGGGCTGTTTCTGATTGCCTATAGCAGCTACCCAGATCGCAAGCCCCACTGCACCCTGCACGAGATCTTGGAGCTATCAGTTTAAGAAAGTTCTGAGCATCAAGAGACTTGTGAATACTAATGTACAAGCTCAGAAATGGTGTCTGAGTGAATGCTATGCTTTAGTGTTTCAAAGCCACATCAGCAATTCATAATTCGAGGTTGACAGAGAGCCCTAAGCCTTGTTCTGAATACATCATAAACAATACCAGCAATAGGATTTATGGTATCTACACAACAATAATAAATTTCTTTACCATGAGTGGGAGCAAGATGTGATAATCTTTTGTAAGCTCAAAGAGCAGGAGCACAGATGTGAGGGGTACAGAACACACTGAAGCTAGCAAAGCTGCCATTCCTACCTGCAGCCAAAACCCACCAATTATGAACACAACAAATGTGTTACTCTCTGGTTGTTTGCGTATTTGATTCCATGAAGAGGAGAGATACAATTCATATATCACTCTACACCTCAGTCAGACCTCATTTCCAGCCAATGACAATCAGGACTACATTCGCAAACAGAAGCAAAGCAAAGAATTCAGATAAACCCATGAGGAAGTTGACCATCAAAGGCTGTGGCTACTACCAGTGCATATGCTTGGGGATGAGCAACAGCATTATGACCAGGCAATGCAGCATTGATAGCCTTCCCGATGATACTACCATACACAGCTCCACCTGCTGACCCTATGAACAAACTGGGTGCATACAATCCTCCTACAAGACCTGACCCCTTACAGAGTGCTGTAGCCACTATTTTTGCAACAGTGAGCTGAGCTAAGAGGCCTTGACCTGGTGCAGTTGCGGTAAAACCTGACTTCAGGATTTCATCCACATTTGTAAAACCCCAGTAAAGTACACCAGGGTATCTCAAAGCAATTGTTCCAGCCAAAAGACCTCCAATGGCTGGGGTGATGGCAATGGAAATACCAAGCTGGACTTTTACAAAATCAAACACATGGGTGAACCATGCAACAAGGCGGGTGAAAACTACACTCATAATGCCACAAATCGCTCCAAGTAGTATATACAATGGCAACTCTGCATAAAATCAAACCAGATAAAGATGTCAAGGGAGAGATCACTTCCATGAATATTTGAGCCTAGTACATTATGATACTTTGTAAAGAGGAAGGTTTGCCTTTCTCATTGCTTCACTTTTACAGGTGCATGCTGCAAACTTGGTAAACAGATAAGAAAGTTTCAGGAGACCAGATATATGACCAGACAGGTCACCCATTGGAAAGTGTGTAGGAGAGGGGACCCTACCTCTCTCTGCCCTTCATCTCTTGAGGTAATGAGACCTACCATGCAAAGACTATGGAGCAGAGTGAGTAGGGTTTGCACAGGCCAAACAGTTGCTAAGCTGTGAGCCCATCATCTTCTTTGAAGGTTCTCTAATGGTTGATCCACTCTGGGTTACTTTCAGTGCATTGACAACTAGGTTGCACGCAGGTGGGTAGATTCGGTTGTTATCCAAATTAACTAAGAGTGGAGGGGGATGGGGTCCCCTCTCCTGCACTTATTCCACACATTTACACCAAACAAACAAACAATGCAAGAATAATTAAGATACAGATTTTATTTTTATTTTTAAAAAAAACTTTTTTTTGAAGAGAAATACCAGCAGCAGATCGTAACTCATATGGTGGGACAGTGAATGCAGGCCTTTCCCCTAGCAGAACCTGAGAAACAGTTGATGATATCACAGCAGCTAGAATAATCATTGCAGTGGTCAGAGGGGGAGAGTTTTCTGCATGCTGAGGTCTCAATACAGTCTCAATAGCAAAAAAGGTTCCTGCAACAGGTGCATTGAAACCTACAGCAAGCAACACACAATTCCAACGTGTTTAGGTGCTAGAATTTAATTAATACCTTGCTCCGAGCCATTTAGATGTGTTTGAGGATACCCCAGCACTTATTCAAGCTCGAGGTCCAAGTGAACTGGGCAATGAAAAAGGGTACAGGTAGTAGAATATCTTTCATGATGTTACTTAGCAGTAGTTACGGTACACAAGCATGTTGCATGTGTTCAACAGATTGATTTGCACCACTAGATATTGCCCAAAAAGAAACAAGTAAATGGGAATCAGTTTTCATTGCAGGGATCCTTTCACATTCTATAAAGCCATGGATCAGCTAAAAGAAGCAGGAACAAAGCAGGCACATAAAAATAAATAACAACCTTGAACCTCAGCATCAGTCACAAAATATGTCCCATATACTAATTAGCTACTACTAGTTAGTAGTATACACAAACTTTAATCAAGTTAGATACCTGTAGCAACAAATAATCTATAGTCCCATCATTGACAAGACACATAAACTTCAGAAGATATTTTCTAGGATACGGGTATGCACAAGAACCGATGAGTGTGTGTGCGCCTAACCAGAAGCAATGCCAGCAGCAGCACCAGCCGCCACAAGTGCAATCCGTCTGTCTGTGCTGCTTTTCAAAATCTCTGAGTAACCATGTGCCCATGATTTGCCAATGTCAACACTTGGACCTTCAGGCCCTAGTGACAGACCAGTACCCAAAGTTATTGCAGCTTGTAAAGCTTTAATGACAGGTTTAATAGCAGCTAGCCAATTAATTTTACTGTGATTGGTCGGTTGTGGTTGAGAGGCTTGGATCATGTCCATGATCTCACTAACAAAATGAAACATACCTACTACTACCCCGCCAACTAATGGGATCAGCAGTATTCTATGCCAGGTGTCTGCAAGCTTCTGTGTCCGTAACCATGCCGCTCCTTCATGAGGTGTCCCTGCCCACGCCAACTCATGAATTATGTGTACCTAGCCCAAGAAAAGAATTAAATGAGTCTCCACCATTGATTTGAGTAAAACACCTCAGTACGTGATAAGAACACTCTGTTCCGAAGAATCAAGGAACTCGGACAGATGTTAGGGCAGCATAGATTTATTTGCAAAACCCAAATATACACACTATCAGCTTTCCCAGCGCTCACTTTCCTTACACGGGACAACTGCAAACGAGAAATCACAAAATCATTCCTTCTCTAAGAAGATGAGGGACTATTTTGACTTCTTATATGTGGTCGTCGAGAAGGCTAATTATCAGCTGCCACAAAAGGTTTCCTAGAGTACTTCATAAATGAAAATTGGTGTGAGAATGTTCATTCGTGAAATGCAGGATAAAGGGGAAAGAGCTTAATGCTGGGGTCATCTCTCAAAATCCACAGTAGAGGCCCTAAGGTAGCGACACCGGTATGCTCCTACATTCAGGACTTCACATCTGGCTAATAAAGCATGACTAGTTGTCTCCCAACAAGAAAGACTAAATTTTCTGCAGTTGGAAGGAACAAAGCATTCTGTCAAAGTTAAATCAGGAAACCACATTTATTTAAAGTCTTCTACATTAAAGATCTACATACGATATCAAGGACACTGATTTTAACTTGAGATTCTACTATTGAGTTCACAGGTCGACAAAATATGTTTTCATGGTGCATTTCAAGACCATACCAGCCATGCCAACATTTTTAACATAGTAATCAAATAGCATTCTGTAAAACACGACGATGCAGCAATTGAAGTAGCCATACCGCTTTATTGAAGCCAACCACACTGACACCGCTGGACAGGCCTAATAGACAGCCCAAAAGAAGAAGTACCCACTCAGGAGGCACCCTTTCTGAGACCTGCACAGCTATCGATGGTCGTCTGTGCAATGGTGGCAAATTTAGCGGTGAGATTCGCCTTTCCCCCGTAGCACCTGAAGGATAAATCTCCCGTGTTGTCATTTCCATATTTGTTGTCGTAGAAACAGACCTAGTACTTAAAAATTCTGAGAGTCTATCTGCCGTGATGCCCCTGTCCGTCCCTTCACCAGCTCTATGGAGCCAAGCCTTGATCTCACTCTTTTTGTTGCCTGGTGCCTTATCTAAGTGCAAAGCATGTATGCCACTAGTCTGAACCTCTGAGTCTGTATCAGATTTCGACAATAGCAGAGGCCATGTTTCATCAGACTGGACAACGACCTTCTTACCTGCTACTTTCGCTTCTCTCCTCTCGTCTCTTCTTCCTTCTATGCTGTCATGTATTCTTCTAAGATTCTGAGTTTTATCTTGTACCGAAGACCACAGCCTTGACCTTCGGTTTCTACCATCACCCACGGCAGCCCGAGCTGGAAACAACAGCGTTGACATATTCTCGTTACTCGCAGCTTCTTCCTCGAGGTCCACTGATGGAATTGGCATTAGAATGTCGTCATTGCTCAAGCCTCCAGACGTACTCCTGAACCTTTCCTCCTCTAGTACCGCCGAATCCGAATCTGAATTTGAGTCAGAAATTGACGCAACTGGCCACAGTAGCAGCGATCGCCTCTCACTGTCCGCCATATTCTTTGGCTCTCATACCACGGCTTCTCCTGGCAAGTCCAACTAGTGAACCCAGAATTTAATGAGGGAACAAACGCTTCCTTGAGGGCGAGGCTCGACTAAAATCGCAAAAAGCAACCTGCAGAGTCTGTACCTTCCTCATGCCTACGGGATAACCGAGGTTTGGCCAAAACTCCCGCAAGCACATCAAGTTAACGAAGCAAGTGATTGCTGCATTAGATCGAATCCTGCACAAACTGCTTCAAGCATGTTCTGATGAGTACAAAGTTAATACAAACATGGCAAAGGATGACGTATAGTTCTACTATAATCAATCATGGCTGCAAAGCAGTTACTGTACGACGACACCCAAATCTAATATCCACTAAAACGACTTGCTTCTTGGAGGCTCCCTTAGGCCTTGTTTTTGATGGTGGGTTTGCCGTCCTTCCAGGAGACTGAGTCGGTGACTCTCCTCGAACCCTAACCATAAAAATGTCCACACTACAGGACTCGAAACGGCTAAGATCTCACAATCGGAACTCTCAACGATGTCTCCGGAAAGAGTTCTTACCCTTTGCCAATGCATATATGAGGTGCCAAAAGCACAGAATGCGTTGCGGACCTGTACCCATTCGACTGATGATAACCGAGGTTTGTACACACAAATCGAATACTGTAACTCCCTTCAACATATATTCGCAAAAATAATCCATTCAAAAGTCGAGTCTGCACATGGTTCTCTTAAGTGCCGCGCACATGAGCAACCATCAGCCGCTCCACTTGGCGGCGCTGCACTTGGCGGAGGCGGTGAATCTCCGCCAGCGAGGGTGGCGAAGCGGACCGTCCACCTCAGTCCGGAATCCACGGATTCGCCGGCCTCCACCAAGTAATTCTGTGTCTGCGAAACACCCTCATTCTCCTTTCTCTCTCACACTCAGGGCCGTTTTACACTTGGAGGCCGGGCCAAACCCCCTTGAGGCCGATTGAATGAAATTTCAGCCCTTTTTGGGTTGGAGGCCGGCCTCACCTCGTCCCTAACTCCCAAACAAGGGAGGGACAGGGCCGCCCTGCCAGGCGGGCGGGGCAGCATGTGAGTTTCGTTGCCTGCCCGGACAGGCGGGCCAGCTTGGGCTGCGAACCGGGTTTACCAGCGGGAGGCTTACCAACTGGCCTGCAGGTATGAATCGGCCCTCAACCCCATAGGGGGGCTTTCTTTATTGAAGCCACTTCATCCACGATATCTAGGATGGATGATTTTAAGTGAGTGCCACACTCCCATGAACTTTTTGGGTTCGTGGCACTCACTTAAAATCATCCATCCTAGATATTGTGGATGAAGTGGCTTCAATAAAAAAAAGCCCCCCTATGGGGTTGAGGGCCGATTCATACCTGCAGGCCCATTGGTAAGCCCAGTTCGCTGCCCAAGCTGGCCCGCCCGTCCGGGCAGGCAACGAAACTCACAGGCTACCCCGCCCGCCCGCCTGGCAGGGCGGCCCTGTCCCTCCCTTGTTTAGGAGTTAGGGACGAGGCCGACCTCAACTACACATTATAATAAGATTATAACGGGGGCCAATTTTCCCATATGTAAAGGCCTTAGGGCCAAGAAACTAGGCCGATTCAATAAATCTAGCATAATCCAATGGATTTAGCATAATCTAGCATAGAGCCCTTTAGATTTCCACCAGAGTTTTTATTTTCATTTTTGGTAGATCGCCTGTAAGGCAAACTCTTTTCATTTTTTAAAGTGCTTAAGGCAATATACTAGGGTGAGCTAGTATTTCTTACTGGCGATAGTTTGAAAAATTGTACAGCAAAATCTGGCGATGAACAAATTTTTACAATTCTTTTCATGGCGAAATATGAATTTCGAATATAGTGGAAGTGGCGACATTTTGGTGCAATTCAGTGTGAACATGGCGAAAAAAAAACTTTATTCACAGCTTCACTAGCGATTCTATTGAGTTTTGGGGAGATTACATGGCAAAAAAACAATTCAAAGCACTACATACCTACACTAAAAACTGAGGATGCTACCACATAGGCCTGCACACACACAAACAAATTGTAGTCCACAATGAACTTGAATTGCAAGTTCAAGTTGAAACAAAACAAAAATTCATTGCAAGTTCTGACAAGGCAAGGAAGTGATCCCTTCTTCACTAAGGCCAATTCACACAAAGAGGCCACAATAAAACTACAAACATGAAAACTGAACCACGCCAAGGATTCTACACAAACCTGGTTATTACAAATTACTAGCATGGTGGATTGTAGCACCATTGAAACTCAACTAGGCATGGGCCAGATAGTGCCCTCTATCACCTACCTTGAACCACTCATCGAAGACCTGCTGGTACGGGAAACTCTCGAGACTAAACACCTTCTGAGAATACATGCCAACAATAACTTCTAGATTTTCAACCAGGCTTGCTCTAAGTTTTGATTTTAGAAAAGCTAGAGACGAAAATGTCCGCTCATCCTCTACAAACCCGATCACGTGGGTCACAGCGATCTCTGCAAGTTTAATGAACTCGGAAAAATTATGAATGAGACTATTATTCCCATCTAGAACTCGCCAAACCTTGGTCAACGGATTCACGGTAAAGGGAGGTTGCATTGCAAACCGCGCATTAGACCGCATATAGGTTCGGAACAACCCACACTGCGACATCAACATATCTCGGTTGATTAGCGGTTTCAGTAGTGCCTTCCCGCTGCCTTCATCGATAATCTGGCCATGCCCATAAGCATCCATCAACGTCCACAAATATTTATCAAAATGATCATTTGCATCCCCTTGGCACCAATACTGAGGGTACATGATACCTAGAGCGCTCATCACGTTGTGAACAGGGAAGCGGTTGTCCAGCTCCCGTATGAGCTTAGTTGCTGCCCCTACAACCAGACAACCACCAAATACACAAACCTTTGACTAATGTGGTCCTCTAGAAAAATACATCAGCAATCATTTCTATCATTTAAGCAAGACTAATTGGAATTGCTCACTTTTCAGTATGCCACAACCCATTTACTTTGCAACTTTCATGATTGTACATGGCAAGGCTTTTACCTACTCAAGATTTCAAGCAAGAAAAAATTCTTCAACATTGTTGTGAAATTTAACCTAATGATGCAACAAGAGAAAATGCTGGGGAATCCAGAGCGTTGTGGGTTCCCTACATCCTGCTTACCATAGACTTCAACTCGCAAAAACTCACAAATTCTTCACCAAAACTTGCTTCTCCATGTATGAAAACAAGTGCCAAGTGAAATCCAGAAGCGGATGATATGGAATGCACATTTGAGACCCGACTCACCAATTCCAACATAATTTAGAATGAATAGAATCCACACAACTAACTCAGTCGGCCATTAATAGATACAATTTAAGTTCAAAACAAAGCATATATCTCAAAAGCTAGAGAATTAAAAGTAAAGGCTACAGAAATGTCACATGTGCATTCCAATTTCACTTGAGCCATAAGACTAGCCCAAACATTTCGATCCATTAGTGCAAGTTTATGCTCAGCGTGAATCTGTTCACCATGGCAAACAAAATATAATACTACAATGCCATCATTCAAGTCCGTGAGCCATGGCTGCAATCCAAAAGATTATTAAATGACCAAAACTCATCCGTGGAGAAGCATGTCATTGGATCCTCATACATGTTGTGCAAGGATGTTTGGCAAATCTTGACAACGACAATGAAGTCACAAATAAACACATTTTTTTTTTGTGCAAAAGTCACCAAGCTGTCCACAGCATCCAAAAGAGGGAGCAGACAACATGTCGAGCATGGTGTAAGGTCCAGCAAAAATGCAAAGCAAGCCTGTAATACAAGAAATTGCACACTAATCCAAAATCCCAACAGAATTTAAAATAAACTACAGCAAATACTTGCATGATACGAGTGATTAAAAACTTTGCTAAAAAACGTGTAACAAACACATGACAAATACATGAATACAACCTTCTGTGCTCTCCTTTCTCATGTTACTGGAGAGACATACAAATCACACTAGAGCTTATAAATGTCATGAAGCTCTTGGGATCCTAGTAATTATGATTACTATTGGTTTCCTTGCAACAAAGAATTGCACTTTATACTCAAACAATCTCACTTGCCACAGCAGCTAGCAATGCAATTTCTATCATTGTGGTCGCAGGACCACTAACATATACCGTCAAAACAAATTCACCTAGATTCCTAAGACACAAGAATCCAATTTAAGGCCCACTGTGCAAAGAATAATGCGATCAAATACCTTCTTCACCTTCCAAAACGTTCTCGACACATCTACTATATATCTATACATACAAGCAGCTCCACAGATTTTGAGTGCAAAATGGGTGTTGGGGTTTCAAACAGTCTAATATATTCAACTTGAAAGAAAACAACTTGAAAGAAAGCAAAGCAAAATAAAACACTCCCCACCACCTTCTAGGATGATTTGGATATACATAAAGGCCAAGATTGTAAAGCTCTTCATAAAGTTGTGGGTTGTCTACAGGGTTATCCCACTTGTAATTTGAATGCAAGTAAATGTATGTGTGGTAGAGAGACTCATCAAGCGTGACTTTTATTTGTAGGCTTTTTGTATGGACATGTGGTGCATAAAATATTGATATATAAAAAATGAAGGTCATCCTCTCTCTTTCTTGAGCCACATTCTTGTGAAGGATAGATGGGGCAATGACAATAATCAAATATTTGTAGCTTCAATGTTTGGTTAAATCACATACATGATGTGGTGCAAATAACGATCGTGTGTCACTGCAACTTGAGTACCAATCACCACTAACAATAATACTAAAACATAGTAAAGGCACATATACATAACACACCTTCACGGAGAAGGAAGAGAGTCAAAGACTACTAAGAGCTCTAGTTCTCTCTTCAAATACACACAACAAGTCAAGTTATCTCTCACTCTACCACGGGAGAATCTAAGAGTGTAAGTAAGGGGAGAAGAACTTAAGATTTATTGCAAAAACATGCAATCTTCACCTCACACAAGCTCTCTCCACACATTCACTCACAAGGCTTGACTTGGCAAGAATGCCAAGCCAAGGAGGAGACTCCTCACCTAAGAGCATCTCCACAAATCAAAGGGTTTCATCCATCCATATCTAAATGGATGAAATCCTTCTAGATGCGGTGTGGTCATCGACGCCGCATACCGTGACAGTTGTCGTGTAAATAATGATCATATGCCACTGCAGCTCAAGTACCAATCACCACTAAAATATAGCAAAGGCACACATATATAACACACCTTCATGTGCCCCCCCCCTCAGCTGACTATGGCGCCCCGCCAAGCAGCGAGGACCAATGCCAATCCAAAGGGCATGAACAATTAAGGATGGCTCCGTTACTAATTAAAGTGGTGAACGTCATCCCAAGGAACTATAGGCTAGGTACAATATGAGCCCCATCCTTAATCGCCTCTGATGTTTGGCCATCAGATTCCAAAGAATTAATTCCACCGCCTCGCGTTCGATCGCGTTCCTAAGCCATAACTCCTCATATTCCACTTGAGCAAGCAAAAAACGATGAAAGCCACATATGATCATTGAGTACAACTGGTGGAAACACCAAATACCAAAGATCCTCGACAACGAGGATAATTCTACTGTCCAGATGGTAGAGAAGTCAAAGGTGGCCTCAAGCATGTCATGTGCCAACGACGTTGACACTGATCACACAAGAGCATAGTAGCCGTTCTTTTTTTCTCCCCGCAAACAAAACATGGAAGGCCCTGTAGCACGACGACCAGTTCAGGATGAACTGTACCCTCAATGGGTAAGTGACATAGAGTACAGTTTTTGGAATGCTCGCGACATTCTTTGTCATCCTTGCCTTCCAACAATAACAAACCACTCGGCAACACCTCTTTCACCCGAAGGATAGTACGCCCCGCCCTGACATCTAATGTCGTAGGTGCCTCACGTTGGAGATAAATATAATCCCCTGTCGGAATATCCGCAACTGAGGTCGATAAGCACCACTATGAATGCGTGCATAACGCAATGTATCATGGTGCTGAGAAATGGATAAATTCTCCATGGCCGTAGGTATGGCCCTCTGGAAGAATTCAGCCCGCTCCTGCAAACACTCTGCCCAAATGTTTGGATCATCCAAGTCCACAACAGAAGCTAGTTTTTCCCAAATAGAACTCGGGAGCATGTACTCACATCCATACAACAACTGATATGGGTTGTAGGATGCCAACGAGGCCTGCTTACTAAATCGATAGCCCATAGCAATCCAAAGCATCATAAGGTTCCAATCCCAATGGCTCCCCCGAAGCAATCCATACTTCCTCAAACCACGTTTGGTTGTCTGAACAACCCGTTCAGCCAAGCCATCCGCCTCCGGATGATCCCGCGAGGTGGTGCGGTGATTTATAAGGGCCTTAGTGCACAACTCCTCAAAAGCAACGAGGAATTCCCTCCCCTGGTCTGTCAATACCTCAGCCAGTGCTCCAAAACGTGCTAACACACGATCCAAAAAGATTGCCTCGGCCAACTCTGTCGAGTTTTGGGATAGAACGACAAGCTCAATCCACTTGCTGAAATGCTCCACCATCACCAACACGTACTTTGCTCCACGTGGTGTGACAACCAACGGTCCTGCAAAGTCGAGTGACCAACGGTAGCTTAGTCCCATGATAGGTAAGGGTTGTAATCGAGGTGACAAGGTGTTGAAGCTAGACCTAACCCGGTCACAAACTTCACACCTCTTGACATAAGTAGCAATTTGCTGATACATGCTGATCCACCAATACTGGCTACGCAACATCGAATGTGTCTTACGTACGCCAAAATGACAAGTTCCTCGTGCACTTGCCGCACCAAGGAGGCCTTCTGATCCGGTCTAGGAACAATATGCCTTGTTCCATCCGACCACAATCGAAATAACAAACCGTTCTCCCAACGGAACCTTGTTATTCGATGTCCAATCCTATCCCTTTCCATCGCTGAGATGGACAAAGGAAAGGTTCCTTGTTGAAGCTTATGCAATACGAGAAGATCCTCTCATATATCCGCAATAGCTTGAGGTCGATCAGTCTCATCATCCGAGCCCTATATTGGATCCTCAGCAGTAGAGCTAGAAAATAAAATGAGGTAGGCAGCTGCGTGCCAACCTGGAACCGCCTCTCGATCACAATCTCCATGCCACCTGGCCCTAGTCAAATCCTCATCCAAATGACTTGGATTGCGTGAGAGTCCATCCACATCCAGGTTGGTAATACCGGTATGGTGCACCACCTCAAAGTTGTACTCCTGGAGCAATAAAGCCCACTTGGCGAGCTTGCCAGTAAGCTTATCCGACTCCATGAGCCACCGTAAAGGCTGATAGTTAGTCACCAAAGTAAAATGCTGACCATATAGATATGGTCGGAAATGGGCAATAGCCCATACCACCGCCAAAGCTTCTCCTTCATAAGGTGAATAATTGGCCTCCGCACTGTTGTTGCTTCGCGAAGCATAAGCAACAACGTACTCCCGACCAAAATCATCCTTCTGAGTGAGAATTGCTCCCAAATCCAATGAACTCCAGTCCGTATGCAACTGGAAAGATTTGGAAACATCAGGACGTCGAAGCACTGGAGCTGTACCCCGTCTTTGCTTCAATGTCTCAAATGCCTGAAGTTGCTCACGACACCAAGTCCAAGGTTGGTCCTTGCTCGTGAAAATGGTGAGCAACTTGGCAATCAAGCTAAAGTTCTTGACAAATCGCCGGTAGTAATTCGCCAAACCCAAGAAAGCACAAGTCTCGGCACATCGACCGGTGCCGGAATCTTCTGCAAGGCGTCCACCTTAGCTTGCTGCATCCCAAGACCTCTTGGAACAATCATATGACCCAGATATGCCAGTCGGTCTGGAAAAACTTGCACTTGCCATGGTGTAAGCGCAATCCCCACCGCTGCAACCGTTCAAAAACGGCTTATAAATGCCTCACATGCTCCTGTGGTGTCTTGCTGAAGATGATCACATCGTCTATATAACACCGAGCAAAGGGCAAGCCAGAGAGGACCTGGTCCATCACTCTCTAAAACTCAGCAGATGCATTCCAAATGGAAAAAAATTCCAATGGTAAAGTTGATCCTTTCCATCTTGATCAACTCTCCAAAATGTAGTTTTCACCCAATCTCCCACAAGTAATGGGAGCTGGTGATAGCCAGATCTCAAGTCCAAGGTGCTGAAGACTCGAGAAAATCCGATGGCATCGAACAATTCCTTCGGGATTGGCATGGGATAACGATCCGACTTGGTCTTCCGGTTAACTGGACGGTAATCCCCGCACATCCGTTTCTCCGTCCAATTGTGTGGTGCTTTTGGGCACCCCCCTCTGAGGGAGCCTAAAAGTACCGCATAAGCCCTTCGGTGAGGGTGGCCTGCCTTAGCAGGTGCCCAAGCCGAACCCGGATGTTATGATTTTTTCCTAAGTAGTTAGATTTGTGGAGGGATTTGTCAATCGCGTCGTGTCCTTTCGGTAGGTTGTGCCTAGATTAATAAATGCTTAAGATAATTATCTATTTTTTCTAACCTAATGCCTAATCTATCCTAGTCTACGCGCAGACGCACCAGCCTTGGAATCAAGGCAATCTAACCCTAATGAATAAAATAACCTTACCTCTTACCTTGGCCACACCTAATTCCTTACTTCTTATGAATTAAATTATTTAAACGGGGGGACCTTGATTAAGTCCCACCCTCTCAATCTTCCTTCTTAGTTTAAGGTTGATTACACAAAACCTATATTACTAAGTTCATAAATTATGGCATCACCACCTACTTGTTTGGTGCACGCCTTAACTCGAACCCTTCAAGGCCCTGTGCGGGTCTCTTGAAGGTTGATTGATACCCTAACCCTCCGATCTTTGCCGCCGGAGGGGTTGGGATCAATCCTTTGAGTTAAGTTCCCGGTTGGTTTTTTGCCCACGGGGGTTGTATAAATTACGTTGGTTATTAGTTAGTTTGAAACGGTTTGACCACGAAAACTCAACTTGATGGGACCGGGGAATAAGGCAACCTGTGTGTTCAACCTGTTGCACAATCTTCAAAGGTTGGGGCCATCGCCTCCAACTCTTGGGGCCAACAACATGATAATGGATTCGTGGGCCATTAACCCCACCTTTCCATCAACAACATTCAGAGTGGTCGTGTCGGTGATTAACCCGACTTCACCACATACGGAACTTGCTAATAAATAAAGCTACTACCACAAAACATACCAAGGGGCCCCGAAAATAATGGAGTTGGGTACCCCCTTGGCGGTCAAGTGGTCAAACCACTTGACCTTACGAGATAGGTGAGTAGGTTAGAAATGCGTACCTTCGCCGCGCTCCCTCCAACCCTAAATGGAAAGCTAAGGTTAATTGATTTACCTCAATTCTCCGCGGTTGATTTGGACTCGATGTAGGCCGAGCCGCTATTTCCTTCCCCGCTCCACTTTCCGGGCGTCGACCTTGCCTCCTTTGTAACTAGTTTGATAAGAAGCGTACCTTAGTTAACAATAATAATACAAAGTATTATTTTTTCACTGTAATTTAGACCTAAGCATAATATATCTACTTAGTGCACTTAATTATCTTTCCAACGATCTAAAAATCATTTTAATCGGATAAGAAATGCAAAAGTTATGAGGGTTGGAAGTGCGAGGTCGATTCAACCGATCCTTCTAACCCACCTATCTAACTTCTAATTTCAAAAATTCATAGCGAATTCATTACGACTTGGATTTAGGCTTTACTTATATCATTGGAAAGCTATTAAAAAGTTCTAACTAGAAAAATTATGACATCAGTAGGTTAAGCCAATACAATTTTCGCAGACCCTCTGTAATGCAGCAGTCAACCAAGAACTCTCAAACTATGTATCCTGTATTCAAAAATTCATATCTAATTTAAATCATGCTCAAATCAAATGTTCTATATAACCATGGAAAGATATTAAAAAGATCTATGTGATAAAAATATGCAATTAACAAGTTAAGCCAAGATGAATTCAGCAAACCCTCTGTAATGTAGCAGTCAACCAAGAACTCTCAAACCTTGTATTCCGTCTTCAAAAATTCATATCTAATTTAAATCATGCTCAAATCAAACGTTCTAAGCAATTCTGGAAAGCTAAACAAAAGTTCTACTTGGAAAAAATATAATTTTTTATAATTTAAATTTTGATTGGGTTGGCAGGTCTGATCCAGCAGCCGCTACCCATAGGACCACCCAGTTTTTTGCTCCATCTTTGAAAATCCATAACTAATTGACATCTTGACCAAATCACAAATGGAAAATGGCTATAGATAGCTATAGAAAATCTCTCTAAGAGAAAAATAATAAGTATTTTTTTCTAGCTTTTGAACTAAGTCTTCAAGGCATTGGCAGCTGAGGTCTACAATGCCTTCACTCGAAATTCTACAATCCAACCTACCTCTACAAAAGAAAGGAAGAATTTTGTTGGTGTGTTAATAAACACACATTCTAACTAGGAGAGAGAATAGAGGAGGTTCTCAAGCCTTCCTCTTAGGCCATTGAGAATATATGCTAAAGAATTTTTTCCTAACTATCTTGAAGTAGGGCTTCGCCCGCTAATCAAATTGAGAGGGAGTTTTGCCTAACTATCTTGAAGTAGAGTTTTGCCCACTAATCGGGAAAATGAGGGAGGGAATTTTCAAAGTGGAAGGAGGGGTTTTTAAACCCTTTCACAAAATGGTTGGACCCCTTCGCCACCGGTTCCATTTTTCCGACCCCCTCCCGAAATTTTGGCTCGGGGGTCTTCTCGGTCGAGGTTGCCACCCCGTCGCCGAGGTGGCTCCGACGGGAATCTTCCACATTCGTTCTAAATTTTGGTAGCAAGTTGGCAAGGGGGCAAGTGGCCCCTTGCTATTTTTCTCAAAGTTTTCGCACTAATTTTTCCTCACGCCGAGCTTCTCCACTTGTCTTGCGTGACCTACACTAAATACTAAACTAACATTTTCCTAGCTTGCTCTACAAATTTAGTCATCTTAGCTAGTTGTTTTCACTAACTACGTTTCTTCTCGCTAACTAGGTTTTGCCTAGATAGCTATTTTTTTCTAACTTAGCTAATTTCTATCTCTAGTTAGTTTCTATTTTCACTAATTCTACCTAAAACTAGATTTTCCCTTTCACGGGTGAAGGTCCGAAGCCCTCGGTAATTTTCCTTCCCCTTTTTGAGCTAAACGCTAAATGAACTAATTTTTCATTTAATTCGCTATCAATCCTAACTTTTAATACTAAAATCCTAACTAAAGTGACCCCACGGAGTGGTGGACCACTATGGTGGTTCACAAATTGCCAAAGATATCTTTCTTCGATGGCATAACCGTAGCACAAGCATACTCCCCGTTGGAAAGTTCGATTAGCTTTGCCGCCAAGAGCTCTCAGCAACAAGCTTGGACACCAATCCTCAACCGGCAAAGAGGTCCGGTTTGGATCTAAGATGTCATCCACCTTCTGATCTGAAGGTGGATTTACTGCAAAAATGTTGCAGCTAACATGGATAGCGGTGCGAGGTTGGTCCAAAACCACCGAGGATGGTGGGAATACAAACCAAGTCCCGCGGCATCCACAAAAATGGGATCTCCAAGGTGTTGACAAACATAATGTCGGCCTTCTAACACCTTGTCCCGAAAGTCTCCCATTAGAGGTACATTCTGAAATATATACCCTAGAGTGAAAGTTTGGTGGGCAAACCACCGCTGCATGAGCTGGATGAGGTCCCAAAAAAGGCTAGACCTGGGATCCTCTAAACCTCGGCCTGCTCCAACATGCGAGTGGCCCTGGCATGGCCATCCCGCAATCACCAAATCTACGGGGCCCAACCTTCGTAAATCTTCTTCACTGATAAGTGTAACATCACGAGGAAGACGTCCAAAGCACCCATGGATGGCAATCGGGTGGAGTTGCTGTGGGTACAACACCATCAACTGGTGTAAATGGTGACGCGCCACACGGGTGGATACAAGACTATTGTTGACATAGATGTACTGTTGAACGATGAGGCCAGCCTCCAACATGGCCGCCAATCTTGTCCCGATGCCCCCAAATAGTTCCACCAAAGTGATCTCCTCATCTGGTGAACGCCATAAAATGGGACGTGCCAATGCCGATGGGGCATCCGGTATGACCGGTATCGTAGAACCGAGAGAGAGAGGACAATATCCTTACACCTCCGGAATAGCTCGGCGGAATCGCGCCAAAGAGGAAAAGAATCCTTGGGATGGCTCACCAATGCACCCTTAGGTGCCATATCTTCTTGATCGTCCGTACTCCCCATGAATGCCAATGACTTCACCAACAATGCAGAACCATAAGGCAATGTATCCACAATAGCACCACATTCAAAAACCATGGGTAATGGTGCTATGGTCGCGACCGCCGCGAATGCCACAAGAATAAGTTCCCTACGGCCGTCTCCAACCGACCAACCTGGTCGGATCCAAGCCTCCTGTCAGCCACAAACCCCCACCCTTATGCGTCGTAATCCGGGTGGGAGTCTATGACCAACATGCACTTTAGCTATTACCCCTCAGAACTTAGCATCCAATGTCCCAATAGTGTAACCATCAATGCACAATCATCATCTTTATTCATATAACTCACAGTCCAAGTATTGAGAAATACTCCTTCCGTTTTTGTTATTGTCAACACAATCGCTAAACACACATCACATACATTCCCAAGCCACCTACCTACTTATAATGAGCTACTTAGCATCATGAGTTACCTCCTAATGGGATTAGGTAATGCCAATTACACCCTTGGCTTGCCCATACCCATCTCTCCTATCATCTCTAATCACCTAATTTCCACCTAAGTACATTTTGTCTAATCCCTGAGTCTTAGTTTTTCTTTTCTTTTCTTCTTCCCAGACCCCAGCCTGGGTAGTGTGATCCTCCCGGCAGCACCCTCTCCGGTCCCAATTAAGCTCTGCACACCATACTAGATGCCACGTGTCGCCACTGCCTCATCCATGTTCCATAAGCTCTACTCGAATTGCTGTTCGGCCTCGTCAGGCAGCTCGAGGGCTGTCCAGCAACTTCCGGTGCTGAATCCCAGCAGACCACCGCCCCTGTAGTGCGCAATCTTCTCCTAACAAGGATCGCTCAACCTCGGAATCAATTCAGAGTGCACATTGGGTATCAGAAACAGTTGCTTCCCAATGCACACAGCTCATACATTTTTCAGTAGCGTTGTCTTGAGACTGCGGCCATTCTCTGAGTCAAATTTCAATCTGTTCTGAATTTCTAGGCTAATGCTACCAATCTGTTCTCACCCTAGTGCCTTCATCAGCATGCTCATCCTCTAGCCATTCTACCCTACCTCCCACCTGAAATCCTTCTACGCAATTTTCTGGCCTTCTTCCCCTGAGTGCCGAGAGCCAGCGAGCCAGGGCACACACACCGAACCAGCCATCTCTTTGCCGGAACATGGGCCTCTGCCTCCAGATCCGAGAATCCAATATCTTACCCGTTGTGAATGACCCCCTCACCCCTTTAATCAACCAATCCAAAGCCTAAAATAAACACTCATGCACCCAAAGTAGCCACTTGATCAAAGCACAATCTACCCCCTCAAATAACATCGTCCTTAACTTAATTAAAATAATTCAAATGTTTTCTTCTTCTTTTTTGATTTTTTCTCTTTTCTAAAACAACCCACCAACTTCAAGAGTGACAATAACACTTTGATGCCGCTTACACTACTTCAACCTCCAAGGCTAACCTAATTCCCTGGCGATTTCAAATTCCTCATGTGATTTTGAATTAACTGAAAATGTGAACATAGAATTGGGCTCACACCTCCTCAGTCCAATTGTCCAAACCAAAACCATGGAGATATAGTGCTTGCTGACCAACTAAAATGTCGTAGTTGGTCGCATCTGTCACCGCACACCTGAGAAGAAGATGTGCGGGTGGATCTCCAGGTTTCACTCGGAAGCTAAGCTGTAATCGCCAATGGATGGGGAGCCAAATCCTCGACCGCCAACCCCAACTCTTGGGCAAACCTCTTGCCGATCATAATTGGTTGTGCCCCTGAATCCATCATTACACAACGGGAAGCAACACGAGTGGCATTGTCCCCAGTCCGACTGACCACCAAAATGCCGATGTCATTCACCATACACACGACGTCGGGTCGAATGCCACGGCGCTCGCGAGCAGGTCTAGCAGCTACATCAGACAGATAAGTTGCTCCCGTGGATTCTGGTGAATCATAAGATGTGGTCGGACCCCTATCATTTGAGGCGTGCGCGTCAAAAGACGCAATGGTCTTCGCGGTAAGCCTCGCTCGTCGTTTGGCAACTTCCTCGGGATCTTCAGAGGCAAGGATATCCGTGGTGGCCTGAGCTACGGTCAAAAAAGGTGAGGATACCTTCCCTTCCAAAATTTTATCTACTAAGTGAAAAACCTTAGCAAGCTAGAATTCCAGCGATGACCACTCCATCACTGTGAACAAAGGTGTATGCAACACCTTTGATGCCAACATGTGCACCATATCAGTCGCCGGATTCGGAGCCTCAATGCTCGAATTGCGACCACTAACAGATTGGACAGCATCGGCCAATCCAAAAGACAATGGTAGCCTTACTTGACCAATCTGATCCCCGGGACCATTGTCCCAAGCTCATAAGCTTGCCACAAACTCCCTTGTGGCCGAAGGTGTGGTTCGTGACATGGTTTGAGCACATGTCACGGTTGCCGAACTCATCACCTCCCCTGAAGCTCCGAACATATAGTAATCTGGAGTAGAAGAGCTAGCCTAAGCTCCAGATGGAGCCAGTGATTCCAAGATTTGGGCAGATGATGCCAAATTTTTGAACCTCTCCTCCAAGGCATTAATCTTCGTCTCCAAAGCCTTTTCCCGATCGGAAGAAGGACGTTTCTCTGGATGGAGAGCGAAGCAATTGTCCACCGCATGATTATTCCGCCTGCAGTGAGAACACTTCAACTTCTTCGGTTAAGGTTTGCCAACCTCCTTCGCCGAATCTTACGCCGGAACAACTGTTTTGCGCTTCGATTTTTCCGCGGTTTGGGCCTTCTTTTGCATTGAAGGACAATCCTTCTTAGGATGGTCCAACCGTCCACAAAACCAACAATATAAGGTCTTGTCCACCTCTGCCTTTGCCAATTCAGCAACCGCGACCGAAGTGTTCCGGGATTTGCTAGAATCCATTAGTAAGGACACCAAGTCAGTGGTATCGTGTTGACACAAAGAATGATCACACTGCTTCACAATGACGAATGCTTCTACGAGTGTTGCTCGACAACCATAATCTATGATAATCTTGGATAATACTAAGTCAAGAAGGCGTTCACCAACTGACTCTCTGCGAAAATACCTCTAGATTCTCTAGCAAACCTCGTCAACCTCGTGTACATGGTACGAGGTATGACGTCCTTCTCCCGCCTAATGTCTTAGATCCGCTGCATTTGATCCCGCCGGAAACCTCCGTATTTCTTCTCCAAATGGAGATGGAATTCATGCAAATAATCAAAATCTGGTGGAGCCCCTAAAGAGGCTAATGCCGTCTGGATCACTTGGACATATCGAGAGAGTGGAAGAATCGGGCTCGACGTATTCGCGGATGCAGGAGTAGGAGCCTTATTTTTTGGCTCACCAAATAAACTTTCTTCCGCATCCACCACAACGATGCCCTCGGCTTGCTCCGTCTTTAGTACAAGAGCGGCCAATGAACTGGAAGTTGCATTTTCTTTCAATACAGAAACTAGCTCCACCCGAGTCTCCCAATACCGCTCCACCTGACACGGCTCCATCCAATGAGCATCCCTCTATTACTCATAATTTAGGAACGTCTCGTGCTCCAAATTTTGGGGTAGAAGCTCGAACGCATACCAGTCATTGAAAATTGTATTGCGTTGACGTTTCTCCTTCATCCACGTCTTGAACCAAATTTTTCAATCTTGCAAGAAAATGGTTCCCGTTCGACAGGAAAATCGATCCCGGATGCCTCCTCGCGTCTTCTCCTCCATCTCGTCAAAGGATCCCATCCAAAGGACGTGAGACTGAGTGGTAATCCTCCACACCGAAGTAGGCTGAAAAGCCTCGTCGGGTGCTACCACTGGTTCAACGTCCGAGAGGTTCGAGGATCGACCTTCCGATGGTGCCGAAGACGGGGAACGAAAATATTGACTCCGAGTTGTAACTATAAATCCGCAATGGGTCTAGTCACTAGAGCCAATAACCCAAACTAATGTGGTATCAAGGTAAATGATCAAAAGATGAAAGACAACTTGCACCTATAACCACCACCAATCTTATGGTTTGTTGGTCATCAATCCAGCCTCACCATAAGGGAATACAAGTACCGCCTACTTGGTGCACACATAAGAGTTCCATCGGTCATTATTCCGACCTCACCCCCATAAAATTCTATCACAAATTAGAACAACACAAAATGAAACAATGCTGGAAACTTCCAGCAACACAACTCGCCACGAGGGAAGATACCAAAATGAAATACAAAAAACAATGCAATTTTCAGCACTAGATCCTCTTCTCCAAACAACACTTAAGCAGAAATGGAAATTGACCACGTCCAATCGGTACCTGTTTGTGGTTGGTGGTAAAAAATGAGGGCTTCATGTTGCCATAAAAAAAATAGCACCTATGCACATCTTTCATCTCCCCACTACTACCTAAAAATCCCTCCTTACAACAATGCCGAGAATATGTGCTGACAAATACAATTCGATCTTAATAATAATTTTTTTAGATCGAACGGAAATTCCACGTGCCACACAATCTCCAATGACACTCCCTTATAGATTTTGTGCATATGTGGCTCATATGCATATCACCCCTAGCTTACGTCCCTCTCAAATAATATCAAAAACGTAATAAAAATAGAAATTTTAAAAAACCCCAATTTCAAATGAAAAATCTAACATCTTCATTGTATTTCTTTTATTTTTTTTATTCAAAAAAATACCTCAGAAATATCTAAATCGGGCACCGGAATCTCCAAAAATAACAAATATTCCATTTAAGCATAGAATATTTTCTGCATTCTGCAATTCCAGGGGATTTTGCAAAGTTTTGCAGAGTTTTGATTTTTGAAGCCTAACTTCCAAAAATCATAACTAATTGCCACAAGCTTGGAATCGAGTGTGATAAGTGGCAGTAGTTAGATCTTAAATTCTTTTATATGATTATCAAATAATTCACAAAAATAAAAGTCTAAAAATAAGTTGAATCTAATAAGTTCAATATGTACTTCAAATAATTAGTGTTGCAATCCAATTTTCCCTCGCTGAAGATCACGAATTCGTTCTCAAAGTTCCATGGAGCGAATTCAAGCTTGAATGTAAGCAAATGACATGAAATTCCATGAAAATTTCAACAAATCCTCATCAAAATTCATCAAAATGATGTGACATTATCACAAAAAAATATTCTTCTTCTTGTTGCTTCAATAATCCACAACTTTCTTCACTTCGACACTCCAGAACTTCATCGTTCTTTCCCCTCACGCACTCCTTTGTGTGTTATACCTCAAGAATTAAGAAGGAAAAAGAGAAAAATAGAAAAATAAAGATTCTTATCAAGTGAGAAGGAAGAGAGTCAAAGACTACTAAGAGCTCTAGTTCTCTCTTCAATTACATGCAACAAGTCAAGTTATCTCTCACTCCACCACGGGAGAATCCAAGAGTGTAAGTAAGAGAAGAAAAACTCAAGATTTATTGCAAAAACATGCAATTTTCACCTCACACAAGCTTTCTCCACACACTCACTCACAAGGCTTGACTTGGTAAGAATGCCAAGCCAAGGAGGAGACTCCCCACCTAGGAGCATCTCCACAAATCAAAGGGTTTCATCCATCCATAGCTAAATGGATGAAATCCCTCTGGATGCGGTATGGTCATCGACGTCGCATACCGTGACAATGAGTAACTATAGCTAGCAGCTTCTGAAATGAGGCTTATGTATTGTACAAATGTTGCTCAAATCTCTGTGGGACCTTCTTCACCTTCCAAAACGTTCCCGACACATCTACTATATATCTATACATACAAGCAACTCCACAGATTTTGAGTGCAAAATGGGCATTGGGGCTCCAAACAGTCTAATAGATTCAACTTGAAAGAAAACAACTTGAAAGAAAGCAAAGCAAAGTAAAACATAAGTTGCTAAAAATAAATAAATAAAATGAAACTAACCTTTGCCTTATCATTCTTTTCCAAATCTGTTGTCATGGTATAGATCAGTGTGCAGTATTCCGATAATAAGCAACGAAGAGGCTCAATCTGTGACACCCAACGAGTTTCCACTCGCTTCAACATCTTCAAGCCCTTAGTTTGCGTCAATTCAACCAAGGTTCTGAATTCTATCATTTAGGATTTTTATTGAAGTACGCGTGAGTCACAGAAAGAACTTTGTCGATGGATCCAAAGATTTGTAAGCTCTCAAGAGCTTTGAAAACCAACTTACATCGATGGGATACACAATATATTCCATGGCAAAAAGGAGCATATTGTTCCCTCACTTGCATAGTCACACCAATTCTCATGCCCTAGAGAGTCGCCGCACCATCACAGCCGAAATTCACAAATTTTGAGGCCAGCATTTCAAAATCTAAATCCCACCAGTTGACACAACCCCTATGATCAATTTTGTCAATTTTTTTGCATTGGAAGTACAATCTACCCGCTACAGAAAGACAAGCAATAGGATCCGCACCCAATCCTGGACCATGTAGTAGTGCATAGACAAATACGAACCAGTGTCTACCGCAATGACCTCGTCTACAGTAACAACCAAAAATCTAGCCTTCTGGACGAGCTTTTTGATCTTTTCCAAGACAACTTTGTACATGAACGAAGCCATGACCCAACCGTTGTTGTCATACCAATGAGCGCTAGGCAAATCAAGGACTCCCAAGACCTTGTACAAACTCTGCCTGGACTCATACTCTAGCATCGGCCGACCACTCTCAAGAACTTGAAACAATATAGCAGACTGCATTCTCTTCCTACGAACCTTTGATGTCGTGCAATTGTTGATTTGCTCCACCATGGAGGCAGGTGAGCGGGCAGCATAAAGGCGTAAGTTTTTTCTACGCTTACACTGGGTTGCTATGTATTGCTCCCCTTTTTTCACACCAAATAGTGGCAAATCTTTCTTTGTCATGCGCTTGCCATTGTGTTTGAACAAAGTGTCTGATTTTGGGGCCATAACGTAAGCTTTTTGATCAATTGCAAAGTAGACCTTGCATCTGACCATGTCCAAAATACCATCATCGGCCAAAATACCTTCAGTCCACGGGAGCTTTGCCGCCCACTCTGTCTGGAATCTCCGATGTCTGTCATAACGTTGTTGCACTTTGGTCTTTGAAATCTCCGTCTTACTCCTCACGGTTGCCCCTTTCTTGTGCGGAGGGGACTCCACTTCATCGTCTTCCTCTTCAACACCATCGGGTACCTCCCGCAAGCCAAAATTGTTAGGGCCATCAAAAAAATTAGACAAGGCGATGAGAAGGGACTTTGAACAAATGATGTGAGAGTCACCGGATTCGCCAGATGACGCTAGAGTGAAAATTCTGTATATGGATACGGTGTGATCGATCCCTATGGAATCAGTCAAAGGATAATCCGCAACGCCATAAAACTCACCACCTGGCACATCGGGGAAACGAGAATCGAGCACCAGATTTAGAGGTTGACCGGAGCCAGAACCACGAGAGCTCGAGAAATAAAACTACAATGTTGCCTTCCGAGCCGCCTTTTGCCGCGCATTCTCCACCAAAAGAACCTTCACTTTCTACTCCATGCACACGGACACCAATGCATCCCGACCATCTTTCTTCGTCTTCATCGCCTCTCGATCTACCTTGCCTGCCAAATGATCAGCTAAATCCTTATTAGACGGATCCATCCTTGCAATAAACAGCAAAACCCAAACCCAACAACGAAGATTCACACGACAGTGAGTGATTGAAAGACAAACAAAAACTCACAATGTAAATGGACAAGGATAGATTATGCACCGTCGCCGAAACAATTCCGTCATTCATTTCCATCGCCGCTCCACTCCTCCTGCAATCAAACACAAAAAACAAAATCTGCGTAGTGGCCACAAATGCACATCCTTCACTTTGGTCGCGTACACCTACCCTATGCCCTCGAACCATACTGGCGAATAAGCAAGGCAATTGAGTGCAACGAGTGGCAAACATGAGGTGAATGCAAATGCAGATCGTGGCAAACTGGAGGTAAATACGAGCGCGGGACATGGTGAGAGAGTTGTTGTTGTGTAAACCCTAGTGGCGAGACTCATCCCCGCCCCGACGCCCTGACGCCCCGATGTCGGTTATCGGGCGAAACCCCCGCCCAATTGTTGGTGCTTGGATGCCTAGGTGGCCGCCTGGATATCTGTACCAGTGCCCGGGTGGCGAGCCTAGGCTTATTTTATAAAAAAATTGCTTAAGGGGTTCGCCAGGAGTATTATTTTGGTGCAAACTGGCTTTTAAAAACCAAATTTAAAAGGACTGATTTCCACATAATCCAATGGATTTAGTTCACTAAAAAATCATATTTTATTTAAGAAGGTTTTTTTTAATGAAATATGACATTGGCCCTGAGGCCAAGAATTGGCCCTCCATTTTGGGTGCACCCAATTCAACAAGCTCGGGCTGTGTCATAACATACATTTTTTAATGGAACAAATCATACCACCAAATTGGCCCAGCTTCTAGGTGTAAAGGGGTCGGGACCGATTTGAGCCTTTTGGCCAATCACAAGTGAGGATTTCAAACCTCTTACACAACGAATTGGCCCAGCCTCTAGGTGTAGAGCAACCCTCAGACACATATGAAGGTAAAACTTTCAGGGCAGAGTGAGTGCCGAAAGTGGAAGGAGGTGGAGGCTGGGGTGCAAGGCGCTCTCCACCCGCCTGGCATGTGAGCCCGTGCACGCGTCCCCCACCGGCCCTCCACAGGCGGCTGGTGGGACGGACTGGCACCATGTGCGCTGGTCTTTAAATGCTAACAATCCTACACATATTGATAACTTGCGAACCCCTCACCCATATGAATAAGTAAGTATGATTTAAGTATTTAGTACAGCCTTTTGCATACACTATCGAGTGGAAATATTAAAGTTAACCATACAATAGCTGAAAGGGGGAGAAAAGTTGGGTTTTAATCCATAGTTATGGCTGCCAACGTTGTCCAAGGGTGTAATGACACATGTCAAAAATAAAGTGGGGAGCTAACCCGTTTATGTTCTAATTTGGGATTTTCAAGTTTAGTCTTTTAATCAGGACTAATTCGAGCACGCTCCTCCAAGCAATCTCCTCCTCTTCCTCACTGCGCAGCCTATTTTTTTCCTCCTCCGTGACCTCTTAGCCTGCAATTTGTTGTGTTGATGCGATCAGGGTCACATTGTCATTTGTTCCATTGATGGTTAGTTAGAGTGTTGGAGCGTTGGCGCTTCTATGCAAAGGTATCTTCAATGATATGTGGGAAGGTAAGCATCAATATTTTTACTTTGTGCTAAATTGCAAACCCAATTTTGCGAATTCTAGACTCAACAAAATCAATTTTCAAATCGTGTGGCTCATTGCGATGTTGAATTTTGGATCATAAAGGCAAGCCATCATTTTTTTAAACTTTGTGCCAAATCACAATTCTAACTTTGCATATTTAGACTCAGCAAAATCAATTCTCAATTTTTGTGGACCATTCCAATGCCAAATTCTAGATCATAATCAGTTTTTGAATTGTATGGCCCATTGCAATGTCAAATTGGAATCATAATCATGTGTCAAATGTTTGTCTAATTGTGATGTTCAAGAAGGATATGTCTCATGGCACATGAATATGCAAAGTTTGGGTAAGGGTCAACATCATTAAAATGCCATGTGTAGCCTTTGGGCATGAACATGATGAGTTTGGCATAAATCTCCAAAGTTTGGTTTAAAATCAGCTTCACATTTGTCCACCTTGGGACCAATTGCAAATCAAATTTCATTCTACATAGTTGTCTTTGATAAAGAATTAAGAAAATCTAATAAAAATATGAAAATTGTCCACCTTGGATTTTTGTGGTCCATTGCAAATCAAATATCAAATGTTTTCCTACTTGGCAACAAAGACTAAATCTACATAGACATCGTATTGTGGAACAACCATTTGGCGTTAACGGTGGTGATGGCCTAGGAGCAACTACTATGTAGATAGGCAATGTGTGCATATTCTGATGGCCAGCACTATGGATGTATTCATGTGAATCGATGACAATATGTTGCCTCTCATCAAAATAGAAGAGTTCAAATGAATGACCAAAGGGGATTTTAATGTGCCCATTGCAAGAAAGAATGGTGTAGAGACAAAAATCATTATTGATAACTTATAGCATTTGCATTTAATTTTACAATGTGATAAATGTGCATGAGAATATTGCAAGTTCAAGTACCTAGAGCTTCATGAATTTTATGTGACCTTGCATACAAAGCTTGAAATGAGGCTTCACGTAGATGGCATAGGCACTTGAAACATACTTCATGGTTTAAATACTTGGATTCATTTCACTATCGAGGTTTTAAACACACAATGTATTCTCCATAAATGTGGGTTGATGGAATAAAATGGACACTTGTGACCATGAAGAGTTGTCTTTATTATGCACTATTGGTTGTATCTTATGTGTATGTCCACAATATTCACCCCACGTTTATGAATGTTTTAGGAATGAAGCAATACAACGACACATCCATTGGCACCCACATCCTAGGTGAGTATACCTAGACCATGAAATACCCTTCCAGTTAGTACATCCATGGTTTGTCCAATTATATTGTTGTTTAAAGCATATGGTCTATCATAATGAATAAGTTTGTTAATGATGCAATACATGTTTTTGACCCTAGTGAAGATTTCAAACTATTTATCAATTTAATTGGGGTTGATAGAGCTTTGAGGTTTTTGGTTGCTACATCTAGTGAACATGCCGTTTATATGCATGCTAATGATTTTGGTGGGAAGATACGTCAGTGTGACAATGAAATAATCTTACAACACTGTAAGATTTGTCAACAATTTGTGATTTCCAATTTCTACTTCAAACATGATACGTTGTTGCTAGAAAACATATCCACCCACGTTTTGATTTTGCTTTTGGTGGGAAGGTACATCAAAGGACAATAAAAAATCTTACAACACAATAAGATTCATCACAATAAGATTTGTGATTTTTGATCTTTATTTCAAACATGACATCGCGCACCTCTCCACGAGGAGTGCCCAAAACACCATGGGTACAAGGGGGACCCTAGAGTGACATCCGGAACTTGTGGCACAATTGGTGAGAGGGCCAAGGTCATCTTAGTGTGGGTGAGGGCCCTAGACATTGGGAACGCTTCCCACCCACGGAGACTAGGAGTCACGAAGGTAAGGCCATGAGCTATACGTAGCTTATGGCGTGTCAATTCTAGAATGCTCAAAAACACCTCAATTGGAGGTTTGAGGTAGGAGATATGGCAATTTGAATGGGGCGTTGTCCCGGGACAACACCCTGGGACATTAATGACCTGGGAGTGGTGCCTAGGACTGCCAAGGTTTGAATAGGCATAACTTCCTCAATACTTGCTCGAATGGGGTAAGTGAGGGATTCATCAACATCTATGTGAAGTGTAAATAACGATGGAGTGGTTGCTTGATAGCATCAGAGATCATATGAAGAAGTTATGGGGTTTGAAACTACTGGGGGCTTCTAGCCCAGCAGCTAAGGAAAAATGTGTACTTGGTCCCAAGTGTTGGGAGAGACACAAAATATTACTTGACGATGGGGTGGGGGCCCTACCTAGAGTCCTAGAGGCTTATATGGATGAGGCATCGCGGCCGGCCGAACCCATCCAAGGCCTCTACGGGCATTGGCCCAATGTGGAGGTATAGTTGTATAGTATGGTTCAGGTTGTTATAGTGTTGCTTTGGCAATGCGATGAACAACTAACGATTGGACTTCCATCAATGGAAATCCATATCTTACCATTACTTACCGATTAAGCGGTGAATCCCGAATGCAAAGTAGGAGCCTGGTTGGTCCCCCACCCATGAACTAAGAGGTCCGCAGTATGGGAAGTTGACCATTCACATGGTGGAATGTGAAGGGTTAGCATTCGTAATCCTTGCTAGAATTGACAAATCGTCAAAACAGTTGAGAGGCACTAGCAAGGGTTGCAACACATGATATGTTGTTACTGGAGAGCATATCCATCCATGTTTTATTCTCTCTATTTTCTTTTTACAAGCATATTTGTCATGCTTGTATGGGCACCAAAATAATTCCATGTTTGTACATATAAGGATTAACAAACATTAATATAGAACCTCAAATAATGTACTATGCAACTCCATTTGGAATGATAACCTCTCCAAAGAAAGTGAACATTGTTAGTATGTTGATAGTGAATTTGAAGTACTTGTGGGCCAAACCTAGTGCAAAAAGGTTTTTGAAAAGATCAGAATGGCAAGGTTTTAATACCATTGCCTTTTAACAATCTATGTATTATGAATATGGTCCAAAATATATTTAGTAACTTGATTTGAATGATTTTTGATGAACCTATCTAGGGACGAGTATTGTTGCAACCTTTGCTAGCCCCCTTTAAATATCTTGGTCATTTCTCAATTCTAGCAAGGATCACAAGCGCAAACCGTTTGCATTCCGCCATGCAAATGGTTAGCTACCCACACCGTAGACCTTTAAGTTCATAGATGGGGGACCAACCCTCCTACACTTGCATTCGGAATTCACCCTTAATTGGTAACCAATTCTTAAATGTGGACTTTGATCCATGGAAGTCCAATCTTATGTTGATCATTGCGTTCCCATAGCAACATTACAACGACCTGAGCCATACTATTCAACTATGCCTCTAAGTTCGGCCAATGCCCGTGGAGGCCGTGCCGTTTGGCCTTAAGTGGGGTTCGGTCGGCCACACCACCTCACGCATATAAGCCTCTAGTACTCTAGGCAAGGCCCCTATCCCACCGTCAAGTAACCATTTGTCTCTCTTGTGGTGCTTTTGGGCACCCCCCTCCGAGGGAGCCTAAAAATACCGCACAAGCCCTTCGGTGAGGGTGGCCTGCCTTAGCAGGTGTCCAAGCCGAACCCGGATGTTATGATTTTTTATAAGTATTTAGATTTGTGGAGGGATTTGTTAATCGCGTCGTGTCCTTTCGGTAGGTTGTGCCTAGATTAATAAGTGCTTAAGAGGATTATCTATTTTTCTAACCTAACGCCTAATCTATCCTAGTCTACGCGCAAACGCACCAGCCTTGGAATCAAGGCAACCTAACCCTAATGAATAAAATAACCTTACATTTTACCTTGGCCACCTCTAATTCCTTACTTGTTATGAATTAAATTCTCTAAACGGGGGGACCTTGATTAAATCCCACCCTCTCAACCTTCTTTCTTAGTTTAGGGTTGATTAAACAAAGCCTATATCACTAAGTTTATATATTATGGCATCATCACCTACATGTTTGGTGCACGCCCTAATCCGAACCCTTCAAGGCCCTATGCAGGTCTCTTGAAGGTCGATTGACACTTATACCCTCCGATCTTTGCCGCCGGAAGGGATAGTATCAACCTTTCGAGTTAAGTTCCCGGTTGGTTTTTGCCCACGGGGATTGTACAAATTATGTTGGTTATTAATTAGTTTAAAACGGTTTGACCACAAAATTCAACTTGATGGGACTGGAAAATAGGGCAACATGTGTGTTCAACCTGTTGCACAATTTTCAAGGGTTGGGGCCATCACCTCCAACCCTTGGGGCCAACAACATGATAATGGATTTGTGGACCATTGACCCCACCTTTCTATCAACAACATTCAGAGTGGTCGTGTCGGTGATTAACCCGACTTCACCATATACGAAACTTTCTAATAAATGTAGCTACTACCACAAAACATACCAAGGGGCCCGAAGACAATGGAGTTGGGTACTTCCCTTGGCGGTCAAGTGGTCAAGCCACTTGACCTTACGAGATAGGTGAGTGGGGTTAGAAATGCATACCTTAGCCGCGCTCCCTCCAACCCTAAATAGAAGGCTAGGGTTAGTTAATTTACCTCAATTCTCCTCGGTTGATTTGGGCTCGATGTAGGCCGAGCCGCTACCTCCTTCCTTGCTCCACTTCTCGGGCGTCGACCTTGCCTCCTTCTTTGTAACTAGTTTGATAGTAAAGCGTACCTTAGTTAACAATTAAAATATAAAGTATTTCTTTTGCACTATAATGTAGGCCTAAGTATAATATATTTACTTAGTGCACGTAATTACCTTTCCAATGATCTAAAAATCACCTTAATCTGATAAGAAATGCAAAAGTTATGAGGGTTGGAAGTGCGAGGTCGATTCAACCGATCCTTCCAACCCACCTATCTAACTTCTAACTTCAAAAATTCTTAGTGAATTTGTTACGACTTGGATCTAGGCTTTTCTTATACCATTGGAAAGCTATTAACAAGTTCTAACTAGGAAAATTATGACATCAACAGGTTAAGCCAATACAAATTCAGCAGACTCCTTGTAACACAGCAGTCAACCAGGAAGGCTTAAACTATGTCCCTCGCCTTCAACAATTCATATCTAATTCAAATCTTACTCAAATCAAACGTTTTATATAGTCATCGAGAGGTATTAAAATATCTATTTGATAAAAACATGTGATCAATAAGTTAAGCCAAAGTGAATTCAGCAGACCTCTATAATGCAGCAGTCAACCAAGAAGTCTTAAACTATGTATTTTGTATTCAAAAATTCATATCTAATTCAATTCTTACTCATTGTGTTTATCTTAAGGCGCGACCCCCCAACGCATCTTCAAATTTGGCATAGTCCCAAAGGTGTCGTTCCAAGGTGATCCATTAGCGACCTTGGATCTTTCTTCCAAGGACCTAACCTACACTAAACCCACCGACTTTGGGACTCACTTGGGTTGCCCCTCCTTTAGGCCTCCCAATTTCGGCTCCACGAGCCTTACTTGACACTTCTAGGCCGGACCTCAACGCTTCCACTGAGTTGACTCGGTTGCAACTCTAAGATGGCTTTCCATTGTTAAGCCACGTTCGATCACATGGGGGTGATGCCAAGTTTCGCCCAACTCAATTCCACTTTGCCTTTTCGAGACATGGGTTCATGACTCCCATGCGCCAATTCTCATTAGCTCGTGGGTAGCATTTTTATGAGCACGCACCATCACGTTGTCTCCACCCGGACAAACCCATGGCTAAGAGGTTTCTTGGTTTTATCCAAGGCCCCTCCAAGCCATGGGCCCCAATTACTCGGCTTACCCAACCTAGTTTGGCGTATCTATACCGCATCTTCCACTAACCAAGTAAAAATACAAGATTGGGACCTCATCTCATATTTTTCTCTTTGCACCACTAAAGTTGAATTTTATTGCCTCAAGCCAAAGAACAAATACATGTTGTGGATGACATTGCTTCCATGCTAAATATGCTACTAACGTCTCTCCCCCACTAAAGGAGATTGATGTCCTGTCACCAAAAGTACTCCACCCTTCGATTTCGTCCTAGCCCGAGTGGAATAGTATTGATGACACTTAGCAAACTCCTTCCTTAGTAACTCAATGTATCATTCCAATATGCCTTTGGAATATACACAACGTTAATGACTTATGATTTAACCCCCAAGACTACATCCAAAACAAATTTCAGAATAGTATAACTTTCCCATTACTTCTCGGAATGTCCTAAAATTTTATATGTAACTAGGGAGACAAAGCAAAAAACATCTCACCAATTTGTGAGCCTATCCCATTTTCTGTCCGACAGTTATGACCATTTTGGTGTGTCAGTCTACCCAGATTTTAGAATATCATAATTTCCTCCCACGGGCTCCAAAGAACTTCAAATTTTGGGAGCAATCACAAAAACTAATTGTTTATGACCCCCTGAAATTTCAAACTATTTTCATTTTCTGCCAAAACGTTATGGCCTTTTTAGTTTACAACTCTTGAAAACACTTCAGAATGATATATCTCCTTCTCATCTACTCGGAATGACTTGAAATTTGTATCATAACTAGGAAACCTAAGAACAAAGTATCCCTCAAAATTTCATGCGTTTCCAAACCTCTTTCTAGGAGTTATGCCCATTTTAGCTCGAAAATGTAGGCAAAGTTCAGAATGTCATAACTGCTGCTCCAGTACTCCAAACATCCTCAGATTTTGACCATGTTCATATAAACAAGTTGTTTACTAACCCTCTAAATTTCAACGAAGTATCTTCTTCTGCTCGGAAGTTATGCCCCTTACAACCTAGACTACTCAAAGGACCCTCTCATTTACCAACTCGTGTTCCGGCAACGTGTCACCAAAAGTACTCCACTCTTCGATTTCCTCCTAGCCCGAGTGGAATAGTTATGATGACACTTAACAAACACATATACCCAAGAAATATGAACTCAAGTACTACAACTTGAAGCCATAAATTATATTAAAATCATTCACACCCAAACTAATGCTAACAAGAGGTCAAACCCTCTTCAAGGCCAACTAGCCTTGGCTCCTAACTTCAAAACCATGCACACACATGTGCTCCTATCTTGCTTGTACACCCACACTTATAACACGTGGGGTGCCATGGAGCACGAAGGAAAGAGAGGATGAGTGAGGGAAGAATGAGGGATTATATAGTGAGTTTGAGGGGGTGAGCACCCTCAAGGCTCACGATAAGCCTTCGAAATCTCCTCCTACTTTGTAGGCTCTCATCTTATCTCCTAAGCCTTCCTCCCTCAAATGATCAACAAAGATCCTAATTCAAACATTTAACTAACCTTGGCTTTCTACCTACCCCACTTTACCAAGGTATGTCCTCATACTACTTAAATCCACTCCACACAAACCTAATGCTTCAAACTTAGCTTTCTTCAAGCTTCACTCTTTTTATATTTTTGTGAATAATCATAAATCAACAAAACACTACTTGTAATATTTTACAAGTGTTAACAACACATGTGGGCATCAATTTGGGCTCACATGTCCTCACCAATGCCTATGTTTGATTTTATTGGAACCTCAACCCCAAGTTTTTTCAAAGTGCTCCACCAATTCTTTGGCGTTCACCATGTCTCTTGCCGCTATCCAAGTGGCTTCTTTCACATTATATCCTCGCCATTTCACCAAGTACTCCTTTGTGTTTTTCTTACATGGGCTTCCTACATTTGAGGATGCCCTCTACCCCGTATTCCAAATGACCTCTTACAATGTCACTTGCTTAATCACTTGCTTGCGATTGGGCTACAAAGTCTCTACCTTAAATGGCTTTAATAATGTGACATGGAATGTCGGATGCACTTTGACCTCGGGCGGTAACTCCAACTTATATATGTCTTTGAACACTCGTTCCACGATGGGCAACCAAACTTCAACTTTGGACATGAACTTTGGAGTGAGGCCTTTAGGCAAGGTTAAGTTGTTCACATTCAACAACACCTTTTGGCCCACCTCATACTCCACTTTGCGTCTTCCGGCATTGACTTACTTTTTGTAGCGTTTTCGAGCTTCTTCCACCAACACCTTGGTCATCTCTAAGACTTGTTCATGTTTCTTGGCCAAATCCTCACCATCTTGGTTGAACTGTAGTGTTGAATGTGCCCCTTCGAGAGCTAGGTTAGTAGGTTGGAGCGCACTCCATAAGCCACCACGAAAGACGACCCCTTGGTCGCCAAGTGTGACTGCTCGACCCACATACTCCGCCCAATGTCTTTGGTTCGCCCCCACCAAGTGCCTCAAGTATTGCTTCAAGACTTCATTCACAAGCTCCATTTTCCCATCCGTTTGGAAATGGAAGGCTGTGCTAAACCTTAGTTTCATTCAGGCCTTCCTAGAAAAGTGCATCCAAAATGCACTTGTGAACTTTGGATCTCCATCCGACACAATCACTCTTGGCAACCCGTGGTGCCTCAACCATCCTTTGAGAAAAGGCTATGCGGTCTCCAACGCGGTCCTGGTTCCCACAATTGGCACCACGTGTGCCAACTTGGCAAACCACTCTACCATCACCATGATGGCATCATACCCTTGTGACTCTGGCAAACTTGTGATCAAGTTCATGCGCACACTATGCCATGGTAACACTATACCATGACCCCGGCGGGATAGGCAACGGTTGCAAGAGGCCGGCTTACTTTTGGTAAGAGGTTTGGTTCACTTGGCATCCACCCAAGCCTTCACAAAGTAGGCGATATCATCATTCATGACCGGCCAATGGTACCTCCTTGACACTACTCTATGGTAGTTTTTTTTTCTCTATGGCAGGCATGGGACTATTATATTCTTCCTTCAAAACCAATAGCCTCAACTTGCATTGTGGCACATACACCCGACTTTGCTTATACTTGAGCAATCCGTCCACCAACATGATCTCTTTGAGCACCTTGCCCTTGCGAAGCTCACGTAGAAGCCTTTGTGATTCGGGGTAGTTAATGTACCCCTCCCTTATTTTGCATCACAAGTTTCTTTCACCGGCAACCATTAGCCACAAGATTTAGATGGTGCTCATTGCTTGGAACTCTTCCCATCTACTTAGCGCATCCGGCACCACATTGCCACGGCCCAATTTGTAGATCAAATCCACCTTCATAAGCGCCAAAGTATCGTGCCACCGCAATGGCTTGGTGCTCACTTGCACTTGTGTTTCAAAATAATTCGAGGACACATTGTCCATATACACTTTGGTCTTGTGCAACCCCAAATTGTGTTGCCACATCTCCAAGCAATGCACTATGGTGAAAAGTTCTTTCTCATGAGTTGGCCGTCTCCTTTGACAACCATCGAGCTTCATGCTCTCATATGCAATGGCCATCCATCTTGAATCAACACCCGCCAATGGCAAAGTCACTTGCCCCCATATGTACCTCAAAAGGTTTGTCAAGCTCCGCAAACTTGAGCACATGTGGCGAAGACAACTTGCTCTTGAGCTCCCCAAAGGCATGGTGACAAAGCTCATCTTGGGATAGCCCTCTTTAAACAATTAAGACAAGGTCCTAAAAACCTTAAATAAGGTCCTAGCCACCTTAGATAAGGTCCTAACCTCCTTAGATAAGGTCTTAGCAACCTTAGATAAGATCCTAGCAATCTTAGATAAGGTCCTAGCAACCTTAGCGGTGGTGGTAGTTGGCTAGGCCAAGCAATGACCTAAGCCCTCTTTGGGTCAAGGGTTTATTTTCACTATTGGATTGCCTTGACCTTCATCATGTCCGTCCACCAACTTCATTTGTCACCGCATAGCTCAAGAACTCAATATTTTGTTTAGCAAAGTTGCTTTCTACTCCTTGGCGGTAACTTTTTGAGCAACCCATTGGTGAGTACATCTTTGTACCTCACCAACACACAACAAATGTGGTTTAGGGGAGGCCCATCTTTCCTAGCCTCCCATGAGTTCTTTGGAGTTGCTCCAATGGAACCACGACATTATTTGTTGAATTCCCATTTGGTCCATTGAGACCAACTTCAACTTGGCTAATCCTACCATAGGAGTCCATGTCAATTTCAATCTTACCTCTTTGCTATCATGGCACATCACAAGCTCACAAGCTTGCGCCTCACATCTACCATATGAGTTTCAAAGAAGGTGTCCTCCAAAATGAGGTACACCTCATCTATTTCACATCGTGTGAAATCTTCACAAACTCCAATGTCCCACATTATAAGGTCACATGCAACGCCACCTCCTTTGTCTCATGTGGCTTGCCCTTTGCAAACCGCACATTGATGGACTTGCCCGCTCTACATGTTGGCAAGCTTCAACCCCCTTGTGAGCTTTGGGCTCATGAAGGAGTGTGTTGGCTCTTTGTGAGCCCATGAGACATTTCTCTTGTTGATTCGGGCCTCAAGGTACAAAAAACTTGGCCTTGGGTTAAAGCTACTAGCCTTGGCCACAAAGCCAGTGTCTAACATTTGGTCCGTGGCAACAACATGATTTTTCTTGGTACCAAAATGCCACCTTCTAACATTTGTCCGCGGGACAAATATGAATTGCCTTGTTACTACAATGCTATCTTCTAACATTCGGTCCGCGGCACAAACATGAATTGCCTTGGTACCACAATGCCACTTTCTAACATTCCATCCGTGGCACAAACATGATTTACTTTGTTACCACAAAGCCAACTTCTCACATTCCATTTGCGGCACAAATATGGTTTGCCTTGGTACCACAAAACAACCTTCTCTGTTTCCAACATTGCGTGGCTTTCTTCCTTGGGTGCCACCCTTGTTGGAAGTTGTACCTTTGGCTTGCCCTTTTGTGTTGGTTTGATGGCCCAACTTCTTGCGCTCTTTACCTTGGGACATATTTTGGCTCAAGCCACTTTGTTGTAAGGTGCCACCCGACTTCCTTTCGGGTCCATCGGCTTGAATGCTCTCGGCAATCTTGATGGTCCCCGCCACCTCCTTGAAAAGCTTCGGAAACTTGAACAAGGTGTCCACCACCCACTTTTGCTACCCCACCTAAGAAAATGCATTTTTTAGAAAAATCATCCCTCTTAGGTGTAGCATGCATTTAGGCGTTAAAATTATGCACATTGGCCTTAAGAGACCCCGTGTGCCTCATTTCAACCAAGTTCATTCCCTCACGCTATTTTAGGTGTTCAGGCGTGAACCTCACAACAAGCAACCAACCCAAGTCAAGTTTGCCACCACTTCGGGCTCTTGAGCTTTCTTGCTAGTCCACCACTCAAGCTCATGAACTTGTGAAAAGACAACCATTTTGGAAACCTTATTGTCTTCCATAGGCCTTTAAACACCATACTAGTTGTCCATTTCCAACACAAATTGTTTCACTTTATTTGCCTTGCCAAGCCTCGAGAAACTACTTGGCATGTTTACTTTGGCCAACCTCTTTGTTGAAAAAGAAGGCCTAGCACCTTGCATCATGAGGAGTTTGACCATCTTTGTCTTATGGGCCCCTCTCATGCTTGCCACACTTGAATTTTAAATCCATTAATTCCATGAACTCAAGCATTTTGAGTTGGAATTTCAATCCAACATCACCAATTTCCAAGCTCTTGGGTGCATTTGGTAATCTAGCCCCCAAAATTCTCTTTGAGGTTTGCGGGAGCTTTTTAAAGGCACTCCTCCATTCCGTCACCAAATCCACCATCATCCCCACCATTCTCATTAGAATCAACACCCATTGGGCAAAATGTTCTTTGGCAAAAACCTTCCCATTTTGTGTAGGTGATTAACATCCTTAAACCTCCTAAATTTTGTCAAGAAAAACTTGAGTACACTAATTTGTAGTGGTTGAAATGTTTGTTATGTATGATTAAATAATATTAAGATGTGTAATAACATTTGCATCACTTGATTGACAACATCTTGTGTCGCATGGGAGTTGTGCCCATCCATTATCAAAAAATGCCTATAAGCAAGTGAAACTCCCCCAACCCTTTTATAAACTTCAAGAATAGACATCCATTTATTAACAAATATGTTATTCATCCAAATTTTCTTCCACATGGCAATGGTTGCCCATGCTTTATATCTTGTGATGCAATTCTCTCAAAACATTTTACCTTTGAAAATTGACTATAGACTCACATTGTGTATTTAAGACATATAAAATAGACAACCATTTCATGTCGTATAGAATGTCTGTGTGTAGGATGTGTAATGGATGTCACGTGACCGCCAAACATTACAAATGATAAGACAATGTCAATTCGCGACATATCTAATCATGACACCCAATGAACGAACTATGGTAACTAAATTTGTTACCACATGTTGTTTTATTTACATTATTACAAACAAATCCACCGCTACAATTGACAACTAGTCCTTGACCACAAGTCATCTAGCTCTCTTCCCATGCCTTTAAGTTGAGTTAAGTGGGTTGATTAAATGATCGTTGATTACTAGGCAAAAACATATTTCAACGCCAATAGTCTGAATTAGTTGATAGTTCTTTTTTACCGTTGGAACTATCGATTTTCCAAGGTTTGGGGCCTTTCAATCTTATGAATAGTGGAGTTGTCATTATATATTGGGCACTAAATGTCTTGCATGTTCCCACCTAGAAATGAAAATCCACATTCATGAATCATTTCCCCAAATACGTAGTTTATCAAGAAGAAATTCAAGTCACCCACTTAATTTAAACCAAATCATGGGATTTGTATATGTACCCATGCTCCATGCCACTCAAATGACATAACAAAGTAATAATCATGTCATGTTTACAAGCTCATATGTAAGACTCAAAATGTATAAATGTGTCCAATTTGTGATCACCTTTGCCTTGATTGTTTTTGCATATTTGGGTCATGTAAATTTGCCTTCCAATTTGGCTATTGCATCCAAAAACTCCTAAAAAAATTCTCCACACAAATTGTATTCAATATTTCATGAGTTATGCTCAAATGCATAGTCAAGCCATTTGATCAAATATTGAGGCAAAAATAAAACCCTCTATCATCATGTCCAAGCACACATACTATTTTATACGATGCACCATCTTCCTTGAAGATTGGTGGAGGCGTAGGATGTGCCTTGCCATCAAATGTGTATCACCAAAGAAATGACACATGAACCGCATCATCAATCTTAAATGTCTTTGGCAATTGCACGTGGTGTGCTACAACTCCTATCTTTTTAGTTATCCAAAACGGACCAATTCATCTTGGTAGAAGTTTTCTATCACATGGGATTTTCAACTCCATGTTGGAAATGTTGCCAAACATGTGCTAGTCGACCTTTTACAAAGCCTCTACTTGTGTTTTGTAGCATAATGTTTTTGTCATTGTTGCACATCGATTAAATTTTTATTAGCCCCAATAATTACATTATCATATGCTTAGCAAAAAATCTTTGCAACAAAGACTTGATATTTGTTGATCCCTTCTTTTATTTGTAGTTGGATGTTGATATAGGTTTGTGACTAGTATTTTGCATGAACTTTTGCCAAGACTTGTTGTATGCAAATTCAACCATAGTAAGGAATTCATCCCAATCATCTTGCACTACATTGTCATAATGATGCAAAATGTCCTCAATGACATGGTTTATGTATTTTATTTTCCCATTGAATTGAGGTTAAAATGCCAATTAATGTTAGACCAAAGATTTTGGAGTTACTTCTAATGCCATCAAAGCCTTTGAGCACCTTATCAAATGGATTCTTACTCAAGGCATCAATCATAATAATCCAAAATAGGCAAAATACACACTTATGAACAAAATATTCCTCCAAGAATATCAACCATCAAGCCTAATGCCTTGATAAATTATATTGTATACCTTAATATGTGAGTGGGTTGTGATCAATCACTATGGTACAATTGGTCCCGTTTAAATAAAAATGCCAAATTTGTATTGGATGCATAATTATATGTTCTCCGAATGTATAATTCCTCTCAGCATGAGGTAATTTATTATTTTTAGGATATACAAATTTAATAATACCTTTGTTTCAAGGTCGGGGACAAAAACACACTAATACATGCCAACTAGTTTAAAAGGTCATCAATGCAAGGTAAATTATAACAATTTTATGCCATTTTCTTGTTTATTGCACAATAATTGACCACCATATGCAATGCTTGATTTTTTTGCACAAATAAAATGGGATACCCAAAAGGCCATGAACAAAATTAAGTACATCCAAATACTATTTGATCGATATTTTTGCCTCATGTAGCTCCACATGACTCAACCTATAGATTGACATGGCAACTTGCCATCCGACACTAAAATTATGGACAATTTCATGCTTTGGAGTTAATCATTAATTGATTCTTCCAACATTGCAGTATAAGGTTCCGCCCATGTGTCATCTACATCTTCCCCAACCATGGACAATTGAATTAAGAATGAGGTTGTTCATTTCTATATTGATTGTTTGAATTGCAATGAGTCAATGGAAATTTGCATTCTTATGCTATATTAGCCAATCAATGCAGTCATGTAATTTAAAGACCAAACAATTAATTTGACTATGATGTTGTTAAATTTTAACATGAATTTTAATGTGCTCTTCTGTAAAAACTTGATCACCATATCCTAATACCAAATGCTCACATTGCTTCTAAATTTTCAACCCGAAGGACTTAGCAAAAGCAAAATTCATAAAACAATGTAATGCAACACCATCCATTACAACATATGCAACTTGATGAGCTAGTTGCCTTGAAAAACTTCATCATTAGTTGAGAAGATAGAGTGAGTTGATTCAAAACATTTGGTAGAGGTTCATCCAAACAAACTTGCCATAATTTTGAGTTAGATTCAAATTGGTGCAACAATTTAAACTTGTTAAATTTCTTTTGAGGTACTTTGTCTTTTGTTTTCCAACAATGAAGCATGCATTGGTAGTATTAGGCTCTTATTGTTTACTATGCAAATAGGCCTTCAATAACTTTGCATATGCTCCAAAAGGGAATATCAATGACAAATCCTCATAGACAGTAGACTTCTCATCATAAATAGTTTCAAATGGGAATAACAAAATTGACAAGTTGATGTCTTTATTCAAAATCTCACACACAATTACATCAAAATGCTTATTCATTTTAGCCTATATATTTTCCAATACACTTGGCAATAAATCAAACAAACTGAATGAAATTGATCATGTCTTAACATTAGTTTGTTATCTAAGTTGGACAAAGGATTTTTTTGCTTTGTCTTTCATGGACATTAAAGGATTAGCCGCCACATCTTTGTGGCAAATATAGCATATTCCATCCATTGTGCATGTACATTTAAATGCATGCTATTTAAAGGTTTTCTTGTTAGAACATTTGAAATGGTAGGAGAATGATTTTCTTGTTCCACGTGTAGATCCACGATTGTTGGCTCCTTAAAAATGTGTCACATTGGATCAAGGTTTAATTGCCTCTTTCCTTAGAGTAGCATGGGCATATGTGGCATCAATGGTGACAATACAACTAATCGCCCATTTGTTGTCCTCCCATGTACTAGGATCCACCAACTCTTTGGTCCAAACATAAATTTTATTCCCGTGTGAGCTAGAGTCCTCCCCACCCTTAAATGCATCCTAGTCCGGGTGGGGAATTTTCTTTCACACTTACTAGCTAACCACTTACGCATGTGTTCTCATTCGAATCAATTAATCATGGAGTGGTGTGTACAACACCATTTTCTTTTTATTAAAATGACACAAGCATTTACAAATACTTAAATTCCACTTATGGTCACTACCACACCAAGCCTAACTGCCTAGCAATATGCAATGATTGGACCAGGCGCTAACTTGCCCATAGCTCCAACTACATCTGCTAACACTACCCTGCCCTACACCACCACCGTCCTCTCCTACACTACAACCTTACCCTTCTAACTCATGTTGCCCCATCCAGTTTCCTGTCCTAATTATCCTTGCGCTGCCACTTCCTTTCCACTCACCTTGGACGGTCCAACACTGCAGCTTACTCCGTAACCTCCAGACACAATCGACTAGCCAAACCCGAAGCCCAAAGGTTAGCCTAACAACATCCGGCCCTGACTACAATCGCCAACCTCTGCACACCCCCGCCATGTGACTCCATCAAGTTGAAAGAGCACCAAGTTCACGCACTCCCCCTGACGGCAGACAACAGATCACTTCTTCCTCCCGTCGAAGCAGTTAATTGATGTTGCCCGCTGCAGTTCTCCCATTTCAAACCCCGATAGTAATAAACATTGCAGCTACAACCTTCATAACATTGTTGCAATTGTCTTGCCTTAAGTTGCATCCCATGGCATCTGCCATGGAGCTCCTCGGACAATTTGCTACCCTGCCTGATCACCATTACCCGAGGATGAATCACTGCCAACTGCCCTCGTCCTTCTGGCTGTTGCTAAGCACAGTTGACTCGACGACAATTCGGACTGCACCTGCACACACCCACACACATTCTCCCCCTTTCCTATCCTAACCCAATTGTAGCTGCACCCAGATTAGCACACCTGAGCAAAACACATCAATTTATTCACACAAAGAAAAAGGAAGCGTACTGGTCTAATTAAGCACCCTGTGATAATTCAATCAGTTTGGGGTGAACCTCTGGCCCCTCACCAAGTCTCTCCTTTGAGGTTTGGTGAGCATGACTTTAATCTCCACCCTTAGATTAACTAGTAGTAGCCTTTGATTACTTCTAAAACTCCGCAACGATGGTCACTTTGTTCCGCAATACAGATGTATTTTGAATCAATGATCATCAAACTCAAGAACCTTCACTCCAAAGAAAACTTTCTCTCTCCGATAGTAATTGCAATTAGAACCCACACCACTTTCATTCCACAACCCAAGATTGGTAACGACTAAGAGTGGATCTACCCACGCCATAAGTTCCTGAGGTCATTACTACACTTTCCTTTGCCACAATAGGGAGCCATGCACTAGTTTCACTAAGTGATTCCATGGCCATCCTCGTCCACATTCATAGTGCACAACCTAACCCATCCATGACTCAGTGACCTAATGGTGTAATTGGAGCTTCTCTTTAGTGTCCATTAAGGGACGAAAATATGATTACATGGGCTCCTACCACACCTAAAATATGATCAGGTGAATAATGAAAACCATAGGGAGTACAACAACTTCCGTGCTAGCTGCGGTGGTGTTTGACGGAACCAATGTTGAGCACTAATGCCGTTGCATGATGCGCAATCCCCGGCCGTTGGTGGTCGTCCCTTTTGTTGGTGACCGACTAACCCCCATCGGAGGAAGCTCAGGCGACTCAAACCTTGCAAGTTTTCTCGAGTTCTCCTCCAACCTACCTCTTCAAGCTACCCTCTTGCATGTTTCTTGCAACATAGACCTCCGACTTGTTCTCCCCAATGAAACCGATTCTTGCGTGCATATCAAAGTTGCGTGCAATGTCATGATGCCCACGGTGCACGCCTAAATCTCATAGCCTCACCAGGACACAAGCATTTGCTCCATCACTAGAGTCCCTGACCACTTCGATGAAGTGAAGCTTTTGCCTTCACCACCCTCGCTCAGACCCTCTGTGTTTTGCCCCCTAGACCCTTCCTAACTCCTAGGCCGTCACCATACTCTATAGAGCACCATCAACATCAAATTTGCACTCCGTATCCACCACCGAAGTTATTCCACCACCGAGGTTGCTCAAGTGTGTCAGGGCAAGCAGTTTCCTACACCGAGGCAGGGCATCCATGCCCTGATCTCTCTAGTTCTTTCTAGGGATTTTCCTAACTACGACGTCCTTGTCGATCTTGAAATTGATTTCCCTCACACCTACCTCACCCACATCCCCGCTCATTGCAGGGACTCCGCAATATCCTATTTCCGAACACTCGCATTTTTCATTCCAGTAGAGCTTCTACGTTTTTTCCCTTCGTGCTTCTCTAGAGGCACACCTCCCTTTTTGCTGTACTGCCACACTAGTCATTGAATCATCCTAACCCTTGTTACAACGACAATGCAACCCCTTCAATTCACACCGAGACAAGGCTTTCGCCTGGTACCTCGAGTCTTTCTCTCCGTTCATGACTAATGAGCCCTCTCCCCCAGACTCCCGAGATCCATTCCTTTCGTTTTTTTTGCTGCCCGACATCTTTTGGGGCAACCCAAAAAAAAACGAGCCAAGTTACTTGACTTTTTTTTCCCCCTTTCCTCCATTTTCACTTTAACTTTTCCATTCAACTTAACCTTAACTTTTACTTAGCTTCAGCTCCTCTTGTTTTTTTGGTGGTTGTAACCTTCTTAACTTATTTTGAACATCAAAATAACATTTACCTTAGATTTATAACCCATGTGGGCACATTTTTGGGCTCACATCCGCCAAAAATCCATCCACTTTAAGAATTGTGTAGATAGTGAATTTCATAATGCGGGAACAAAAGATGTTGGAATCCATGGGCATAATCTACCACGTGTGTTTTTTGAGGTATAGAGTTTTTTTGTTTTTGAATTAATATTGCCATAAGAATGCATGAGGCTAATTCAATTTTTTCATTTATAAGGGCCTTGCCATGAATTTGCAATTCTTTAACCATAATGTCATAGTGTTGGGCCACATTGGTCTTCAAATATATAAATGCCATTTTTACCCAACTATTTTTTTAAATATAACTTGCATTGAGAACCATGTTCATTTGAGCCACCCATCCTAGACATGGACGTTTTGAATTTTTTGTACTCCTCTAGCTTAGCTGTCGCGTACCTCTCCATTAAGAGTGCCCGAAACACCATGGGCACAAGGGGGACCCCAGAGTGACACTTGATACTTATGGCGCCGTTGGTGAGAGGGCCCAAGTGATCCTAGTATGGGTGAAGGCCCCGGACGTTGGGAACGTCTCCTACCCATAGAGACTAGGAGTCACAAGGGTAAGGCCATAAGCTATGCATAGCTTATGACATGCTAATTCTAGAATGCTCAACAACACTTCAATTGGAGGTGTGAGCTAGGAGATATGGCAATTTGAGTGGGGTGTTGTCCCAGGTCAACACCCTAGTACAACAGTGGCCTGGGAGTTGCTCCCGGGACTGCGAAACTTTGAACATGCATAATTTCCTCAATACTTGTCCAAATGGGGCAAGTATGTAGTGCATTGACATTTATTTGAAATGTAGATGATGATGGAGTGGCTGATTGTTAGCATCAAAAATCATATGAAGAAGTTATGGGGTTCTGAAGTTGTTGGGGGCTTCCAATCCCAACGGCTAAGGGAAAATGTCTACTTGGCCCCAAGTGTGGGGAGAAAAATAAAAAGTTACTTGACGGTGGGGTAGGGGCCTTGCCTAGAATCATCAAGGATTATATGGGTGAGATGGTGTGGCCGAACCTATAGAGCTCAACTACCTCCACTTGTTCCTAGGGTTGACCGTATCGCAGTGACTTTGAAAGTCGTCCGGATTATGATGACTAACTACCTAATCTCCTTGTTGTTTGTTGTTTTCTATCTTGGTTGTCTTCCTTGTTGTGTTGGTAGGTGTTTTCGTTCTTTTTTTAAAAACTACTCTACCTTATATTAATCATGATGGACTTTTAAGTTACTTAAAAGTCATCTCTCCATTTCTTCTCTTGATGATATCTCTTCAAGCAGTTTTGTTCGTCCAAGTGTTGATTCTATTTTATCAACTTGTTTGTTTATAACTTTATTCTTGTGTCGAACTTCTTCACGTGCCATAGTTGTCCCTTTAAGCTCAAGTGTTACTTCTAATCTAGATCTTGTTCACTCCTCCTCGTATGTCGTAGAGTTGTATCTTCTTCATGTGTCGTAGTTGTCTCATCTTCTTCTCAAGTATTTTAGTTAATCTTCCTCCAAATCACTAATTAGTCTAGTAATTGTCTTCTCATGTCCAAGTAACCATCTTTGAGTAGCCATGTAACACTCTTCAAGTAATCAAGTAACACTTTCCAAGTAGCCAAGTAACCTTTTTTTAATGCCAAGTAATACTCTTCAAGTAATCAAGTAACCTTCTTTGAGTAGCCAAGTAACACTATCCAAGTGACCTAGTTGCACTCTTCAAGTAATCAAATAACACTTTCCAAGTAACCAAGTAACCCTCCTTGAATAGCCAAGTAACCTTCTATTGAGTAGCCAAGTATCTAAGTAACAAGTAACTTCCTTTTATAAGTGACCGTCTTCAAGGGTAGCCAAGTGACCTTCTACATATATCCAAGTAACCTTCTACATATATCCAAGTAACCTTCTACATATATCCAAGTAACCTTCTTAAGTGTCCAAATGATCTTCTCTTTTCGGCCAAGTAATTATCTTCGATCGGCCATGTAACTTTCTTCAAGTCTTTAATGTAGCTAAGTAACCTTCTACAAGTGTCTAAGTAATCTACTTCAAGTCTTCAATGTCACTTAGTAACCGTCTTCGAGTGCTCAAGTATCTTTCTTCAATTGACCGGGTAACCGTCTTTCATATAATTAAATAAACTTCTTCAAGTGTCAAGTAATCCTTTCTACTTGATCAAGTAACGTCTTCAACGTATCCAAATAAATCTTTAAGTAGTTGAATATTCTTCTTTAAGTGATTATCTTCAAGTAGCCACATAACCGTCTTCAAGTTCTTCAAGTAATCTTTCCGTGAGTAGTCGATTAATGCTTTATAATTAGGTCCAATATATTTTTAGCTCAGTCCAATTATAACTTAGTATCAGCTATATTTAGAACAGTCTGTTTTAGATCAGTCCTATAGTCTTTGTCATTAATTAGGCACAGTCTATTATTAAATTAGTCCTACATTCTCTGTCATTAATTAGGCACAGTCTATTTTTAGATTAGTTATGTTCTTCCTCAGTTTCAGTCCCGCCTATAATTAGCATATATTATTTTAACACATGATATTTTTAACACAGATTTCATATAATCTCAGTTTCTACTATAATTATGAACATGCTATTTTTAGCAAGATTATAATATAATTGGCCGCAACCTATTTTTAGCACAATCACAATATAACCAATCAAGGTTAAAGTAATATCATAATGAAGTCATAACAAAGTTAGTCAAAGACTCATTCATTCTCTATTTTTATGTTTCAAAGCATTCGAGTTACAATTAATTGGCTTCTTATTGCAATATAGATATATTGTGTGCATTAGCACTTAGTAGTAGACACTCATATCATAAGTTAATAATATATTCATAATTGAAATGCTTCGGAATTGAAAATACTTCAAACATGTTGTTAATCAATCATCTTTCTTTTTGTGAAGGGAGTTATGTGATCAAAGAATGTGGAGAAGTATTTTAAGGTTAATTTGTTATGTTTTAGTTGCTTTCACGCACAATTTTGCCTTCTTTTGCCTCTCCCTCTCTCTTTTCTTTATAATTTGTTTTGTGTGTCAACAACAATTCCCTCACATCTTAACTTCTCACTTTCAATGGTTAATCACTCATGCCTCAATTTCTCAAGTTCACTCACTCCTTTGTGTCGTACATTTCATCATGTTTTCGTTCACTCAATTATCTAAGTTCACCTCATGTGAGTCCTTATAAAATCTCTCGCAACTATCTTACTTCATATGAGTGGCTATAATAATTTTCTACAACTATCTCACTTCATGTGAGTGGCTATAGATCATCTCAAATCTCAAACGCAATCGCTCAACTTGACTATGTCTAAGCTAAAATTTTACTTTGTCTCTACCTTGAATAATTAAGATGAAGTTGTGAGCTTGAAGCTCTTGCATTCCAAAATGGTAAAGATACAAAGAACCTAGCTCTTGTGTACCATATTGATGTGAATAAGGTAAGATGTTCTAACTCTAATCCTAACTCTATATATATTTAGAGGAGGTGTCTAACATGTGCCGTCCTCTTGATTTATCATATCTTTAATTTCTCTAAGAAAATGTAGATAGCTCTTCCGGACATCTTCAGAAAGAGCTCATATAATCCTCATTTTCTTTTACATTCAAAATGTGGTAGATTGTAGCCTAAAATCTACATATGTAATATCTAGGTAATGGAAGATTCTTAAGGCTAACCAAAAAGTCATTTCTTGGCCTTTAATTACTTCCACCTCTATTTGCCTCACCTATCTGGCCTAGGTGAGTGTTTTTCACCATGAAGCTCACTAATCCTAAGTGGCTTGCTATGTGGCTTACTAATTTTTCTAATAATGCTACTAATGTTTGCTTGCCTTTTACATAACCTAATCTAAATGGCTTACTAATTGCGGCCATTTCACCTCATGTAGTTACTAATTTAATTGTCTTCACTAATTTGGTAACCGGTCCGTAGTATGGCTAAGGTGGTATGTTACCCGCCCCGGCCGATTGATGTCCGAGCTTCCTTCTCCATTTCCGATGGTTTTCCTCACTTTGTTGTTTGAAATTTGTGGTGAACAAAACCCACTCGAGACCGAATGGCACGGCCTCCATGGGCATTGGCCCAATGTGAGGGTGTTAGCCATAAACCTCCACCCTTGTGTGTCGTAGTCCGGATGGAAGTATGTGGCTAACATACGTTTGAGGGACCTCACCCCGCTCTAGAACTTGGCACCCAATGCTAGCATCATGAACACTTAACACACCAATTTTATTAAACAACAAAGATCTCCGAGCATTTAGAAATGCTATGTTCTTTTGTAGTGACAATTGACTACAAATCCACAAAAGCATGCCTTGTGCGTTAACAGACTACCCTAACCGAATTCAAATCAGGAGGCAATCCATAGCACAAGTGGATTGCTTACACCCATTACCACACTACACCCTTCGTCTAAGAATCATATCACTAAACATTTACCTACTCACCTTCTTGATGCTTCAGTGTTGCTGCTGGCAGTAACATTGCCATTGTTCCAGTCGTTCCTCAGCCCCCCCCCCGATCTCACACCAATGCCACGCTGCCTCTAAATCATTCCACTGGTTTTTTACCTCTTTGTATTGATCTTACAGATTCGGAATCATAGGGTGTTGAATCACTCTTCCAGCCTCTAGTGAAGCATGGAAGGAATCGCCTGCTAGCATTCGGCCAGCTGCTTCCCAACCAAATATCAAGCCTTCGGTGCAACCTTCAAAATCTGCCAGTCCATATTGTGAGAAAAATCCCTGTAACCTAGAAAACCTGGCAGACGCACCATTTATGTCACCAAAAATCCTCCACCCTTCGATTTCGTCCTAGCCCGAGTGGAAAAGTTTATAATGACATGTAGAGACTTCTCTCTTTGTAACCCAATATATAATTCCAATCTACCCTTGGAATATACACAACTTGATTAACACCACACTATGTAGTTTTACATTCCTTAATGTCGGGCAAGGTTATATCCTTAGCCTTTTCTAATGTCCACCCAGCCGTTTTGGCCACGCATGCCTTCAAAGATATCCCTCTTGTGAATCGAGTCCTTGCCGTCGACTCCACACTACTACATGAGTTCTCGCTTATTGATTCCGTGCTATCACATGTCATCGTGGTTGATTCCGTGCTATCACATGTCATCGTGGTTGATTCCGTGCTAGTACATGACACTTCGCTTGTGGATTCCATGAGCACATAGGCTTCAAATACAAGTATTAAAAAATACTTATATACTTATCCTTGCCCTTCTTTCTCTAAGTTCTTCTTGATGTAAATCTCTATCAATGTCTTCCTACTAAACTTTAGAATAGTATAACTCCCACCCAACTTATGTTCTTCAAGTGAAATTTGGTACACTTGTTAAGTACCTTATCAAAAATCTCCACACCAAATTTTGGCACAAACAGAGTTCATATGCAAAAGTTATGCATGAAATTCTAGCTCTAACTACTTAGTATGAATGCTGTGATAAAGCATCCGGTCATTAAAACTCTAATAACTTCCAACTCCTACGTCCAATCAATCTAAAATTTTGACACAAAATAGATATATAAATTCAGAAGGTAGTGTCAAATTTTGGTATCCATATCTATAATCCTCTAAGAGATACATATTTTCAAACCTTGCTGCTTTGTTCCTAGACACCCTCCCCTTCAACTTTTAATAACTCTTTCATCCCAATGACTGAAGCTCTCAAATTTTTACCACAACTCCCATACTTTATAATAAACAATCCCTCAAATTTTCATACCCATTGAATACTCTGATCATCCATAATTGACAAATCTCTCACTATAAAGTTCTGCCCAAGTTCATAACTAATAAAACACTACAAGTAATGCACCTAGTACAATCTAGTCACTCTAAATGCCACAAGTTTAAACAAGTTTGAACTCTCTCACTTCAATATGAATCTCAATGCAACAAGTTGAAGTTTACAATCAAACTCCAAATTCCTTAAACCCAATCTACTTCTAACAAAAGGTCAATCCCTCTTCAAGGCTAAATAGCCTTGGCTCTTCTCCTAAGAACTAAGCACACACATGTGCTCCTATCTTGCTTCCCACACACCCACACTTATAACCCGTGGGATGCTTAAGGAGCACGAAGGAAAGAGAGGATGAGTGAGGGAAGAATGAGGGATTATATAGTGACTTGAGAGGGAGAGAGGGCATGAGGTAAGGATAGGGTGAAAGGATTAGAGCCTCCAATCACAACCCCTTAACCTTCTCCTTCTAAATAGGGACTCATCCCATCCACAAGGCTCTCGATAAGCCTTCGAAATCTCCTCCTACTTTGTAGGCTCTCATTTTATCTCCTAAGCCTTCCTCCCTCAAATGATCAACAAAGATCCTAATTCAAATATTTAACTAACCTTGGTTTTCTACCTACCACACTTTACCAAGGTATGTCCTCATATTACTTAAATCCACTCCACACAAGCCTAATGCTTCAAACTTAGCTTTCTTCAAGCTTCACTCTTTTTATATTTTTGTGAATAATCATAAATCAACAAAACACTACTTGTAATGTTTTACAAGTGTTAACAACACATGTGGACATCAATTTGGGCTCACATTATTGGCGACCATCTGGGACCGGCTCCTAGAATATCTTGCTTGAAGTCAAGTGTCTTCATGTGTGGAATTGCTTGCACCTACTTCCGGCCGTTCGTGTCGGGAAACTTTGTCCATTGAGTGTCTCCAATTGTACCGAGTTGTTAGGAAAGGTATTCGCCACAATGTAAGGACCTAACCAAACCGCATCAAATTTGCCCGGAAAATCCTTTTTCTTCCCATCTTGGAGCATAACCAACATTCCTCGTTCTAATGCCCTCTTTTTGTGACGCTTGTCAAAGATAACCTTCCTTCGCCTTTGAATTGCTTCCATGTGTTGAGCGGCCCTCCGCCTCTTCTCATCCAACTCCTCTAGATCCCCGAGCCTATTTCTCAAAGACTCATTGTCGTTGAGGCGTGTCCCTATTGCAACCCTCAATGACTCCACCTCAAATTCAATAGGGAGTGTAGCCTCAATACCGTAAACCAAAGAAAACGGAGTAGCTTGTGTTGTCACTTTGTAAGTCGTCCGATAAGCCCACAAAGCCGCGTTTAACTTGACGTCCCAATCTCTCTTTGAGTCGATGACCGTCTTGCGTAAAATGCCCACTAGAATCCCGTTCACCCGCTCCGTTTGACCATTAGTTTGAGGGTGATAGGGAGTAGTCTTCCTATGGTCGATCTTAAACCTCTGAGTCATCTCTGAAATGAGGTCATTAAGAAAATGTGTACCTCTATCACTAACTAGAATCTTTGGGACTCCAAACCTAGTAATGATATTTTCATACATAAATGTGGCGGCATGTGCGGCCGTGTCGGTTTTTACCGCCTTGGTTTCCGCCCATTTAGTCAAGTACTCGGTAGCTACAACAATGTATGCCATCCCTCTCGAAGAGTGGGGATGGACCTCCCCTACATAATCTATTCCCCATTTCTCAAAGGGAACTAGTGGTAATGAAATGTGCAATGGCATCTCCATCCTAAGGTCATTTCGAGCGTACCTTTGGCAAACATCACACCTTCTAACATAGTCGTGTGAATCCTGAAACAATGTAGGCCAAAAATAACCTGCTCTAAGGATTTTCTGGCCGGTAAGTTGACCAGAAAAATGCCCTCCACAAGCACTATCATGACAAGCCTCTAGAATATCCGGAACCTCTACTTGCGATACACATCTTCTCAAGATGGTGTCCGCTCCTCTCCTGAACAATCTATTGCCTATCACTGCAAAGTGCCTACTATTGACTCTAACCTTTCTTTTCTCCTCTTTCATCCATTCGGTTGGTAATTGTTGAGTGGTCAAGAACTCTACAATTCCGGCATACCAATCCGGTGTGGACGTGACTACAAACAATCTATCATCCATGAGGCTATCATCTATTGGCGTAGTGCCCATCTCCTCCGACAATCTAGACAAGTGGTCGGCTTGTAAATGCATGCGGCCCGGTTTATATTCCACCGTGTAATCAAACTCTTCGAGTAACAAGACCCACCTAGCCAACCTTCCACTCAACTCCGGCTTGTTGACCAAATATTTAATGGCCATGTGATCCACAAAAAACACTACCGGATTACAAATAAGATAGTGCCTAAACTTCTTGACCGAAAATACCATGGCTAGACACTCTCTCTCCGTAGTGGAGTAATTCCTCTCCGCGGAAGTCAATTGCTTACTAGCATAAGCTACGGGTAGATCCTTCCCCTTCTCTCCCGTGGATTGACACAAGGCACTATCCACCGCTACGTTGCTAGCATCACAATACACATAAAAAGGCTTTTCCCAATCCGGGGGCCTTAAAACAGGATAAGTGCTCAATTTGGACCTTAACTCAACAAAGGCCTTTTGGCACTCATCCGTCCAAACAAATCTAACATCCTTCTTGAGCAAATGAGTGATAGGGACCGCTATCTTTGCAAAATCCGGAATCAACTCTCTATACCACCCCACATGTCCTAGCAACTTAGAGATCCCCTTGGCATTTTTCGGAGTTTCCAACTCATCAATGACCGCGATCTTGTCTGGATCCGGTTCTCTCCCCTTTTCACTCACAACATAACCCAACAAAACTCCCCTTTGTACCCCTAAAAATGTCTTGTCCGGATTTAATGCCAACCGCATTTGCCTACACCTAACCAAGGCCTCCCTCACACAATGCACATGCTCTTTAGTACTAGATTGGGTACTAAAATCATCAATATAAACCGTCATGGACTTGAAGAGCAAGTCGCTAAAGATATACATGACTAGTCGTTGGAATGTTGCCGGTGCGTTGCATAAACCAAATGGCATCACCACCCATATGAAAGTCCCCCAAGGTGTCGTAAATGCCGTCTTGTGCAAATCCGCGAGCGCTATGGCTACTTGGTTGTAGCCAGCGTATCCATCCATAAATGTGTACCTCTCATGACCCCCTACCTCCTCTAACAACAAGGTAATGAACGGCAAAGGAAAGTGATCCTTTTGCGTACAATCATTGAGTTTCCTATAGTCTACACAAACTCTAAGCTTCCCATTTTTCTTTTTCACTAACACCATAGGAGAAACCCAATCCGTAATCTCTACCGGCTTTATAAACCCAGCCTGCAACAACCTCTCTAATTCCGCCTTGACCAATAATTGCAATCTAGGGTTCATCCTTTTTTTTTTGTCTCACCGGTTTTGAGCCCGGAACTAACGGAATACGATGCTCAACCATCTCTCTAGGAATCCCCTTGAGCTCATCGTATGACCAAGCAAAAGTATCACTAAACTCATCTATCAAATCACTATACTCCTTAATCTCCTTCTCATCGAGTTTAGAGCCCATCTTCATTGGTCTAACTTTCCCATCCTTCATTTTGACATCCACAAACTTCCAATCCTCTTCGACCATTCGTGTTTGCTCCTCGGTATCTCTATACCAATCGTTGGGTACATTAGGGTAGTCCTTGACATCATGACCCACGATAATGCCCGTAGAAGTAGTTTTAAAATGCAAAGCGGGCTCTAACTTTGAGAGTTCTAACATGGCCTCCTCATCTTGAGTCCCATCTATATGTACCAAACTCACATCACTCAACTCAATATCATCTAACCATGGAGTGAGTCCTCCCTTCACCCATTCTTCCTCCGTGAGAACCTCACACGGCTCTAAGGACAAATAATCCTCTCTAGACACCATATCTTGGAGAATACAACTATGAGTCATCATCATGACGTCGCTAATGGACTCCGTGTATTGTCTTGACCAATGTATAAAATCTCCATCAACATCTTGATTGTAAAAATTAGGACCTAAGAACCCGCTAGAAGAATACATTTTAGCCTTCTCCTTGTCTTGAATAACTTCCACCAATGTATCCTCAAAATCCTCCTTAACTCCACCATTTTCCTCTTCATCCGACATTGGATCAATCTCCTCCCTAACCCAACCACCTAAAGGTGCAATAGAGACCTTGACTCTATTATCTACGGGACCATAGGTGATAGAAGGTTTGTGTCCTCCCCAATCTACTATGGCGTTAGACATCCTTAACCAAGGTCGCCCTAACAAAATGGGGAATGCATCCTTATTGTCGTGCATTTTAATGACTTGGAAGGTCACAATGTATTCTTCACCTCCCGTGTTAAGCCGACAATCTTTGATAATCCCCACCGGAACCACCGGACTTTGATTGGCCATATTAATCACAAATGGCGACGGACCCGTCAAACTTAAGCCCAATTTCCGCATAGTGTGCTCGGGTAGAATATTGAGACTACTTCCACCATCCACCAAAACATGAGGAACCACCTTGTCCACTATTGTTACTTCAATCTCCACCGCCTTGACTTCCCGAGTTCTTCCTTGCATTTGGACCCTTGCCGACACTCCAGTCTTTGGCCTCTTGGCCCTCCTATTCACGGGCATCCCGTCCTTCAAAGTTTTCCTAGCTACCGGTGAAATTTCTAACAATTGGCCAAAGGTGATATCGGCCTTTAGTGAGCTAAGGTCGGCCCAAAGGTCGTATCCATCTACTCTATCGGCCTTAGGCCTTCTAACACTATCAAACTCCTCTACGGGAATGCCCGGACCTTCCCACTCTCCTACATCACCACCCTCTAAATCATGGATGACATTAGACCTCTCCCTCTCATTGGCAATTTCATTTTCTCTCTCTAATGCCTTAGTGGCCTTCCTAGCCTCTCTAGTTACATTCTCCAAATCCGAAAAATAAGGAATTTCCCCCAATGGATTTTCCTCTTCTTCCTCCTCCTCCTCTACTTCTAATGGTGCATTACCCCTCATTGCTCTAGTGGTAACGGCTAATGCCGGAGCCTTATGAACAATTTCCTCCTTAAGACTTTTTAACTCGTATGAAATGGAGTTAGCATGTGGAAGACATGAACCTTGACCATTTGTGGACATTTCTAAATTTACCGGAACGGTAGAAGAATCCATAAATCGGACATCTTGAGATGTAGACGGTCCCATTTGTTTAGGTGATTGTGTAACTTGCCCCGAAAGATTCGTATTCCCATCATAATAGAAGTTAGAAGGTTTAAGGGTATTATTACCTTCATTTTGTGAACCCCTCGTATTCTCTTGATCCGGTTGGGTTGGGTTAGTTGGAGGGTTCGGTGCTCCACTTACCTTGTCCGGATGACGACATTGGTTAGAAGCGTGTGGCCCCCCACAATTATTACACACTTGACCTTGGTTTTCGGACCAACATTGCCCTATGACGTGGTATCTACCGCAAAGATGGTGAAAATCCTTTTTTTCGGTACTTTGGTTAGTTTGTCCACGTGGCGGAGGGCCCCGATTATTCCCTTGGTTTTGACTCGGACCCCTTAAGTTTTGTTGATGCCCATTATTGTTCGTTCGTTGATTGCGGTTCGGCCCGTTTCTACAAAATTGTAGTGTATGACCGTGTTGTTGACAATTAGTGCACCAAAATCCCGATGTGTGGCTTCCCGACTCTATTTGAGGTGGAGGACCGGGTTGTTGATTTTTGATCAACAATGCCATTTGGTCCGTTAGATTTTGAAATTGTTTTAACATTGTCTCTTGGAACCCTAGTTGAGTAGCACCTAGTCGTTGCTCTATCTCTTCAATTTGAGGGTCTACCCTAGGGGCCGGTAATGCTAACATGGTTGGGGGGGCCGTTACCGCTAAGGGAATTGAGGCCGCTTCAATGGCGACATATGGAGGGCGATTATGCGGCCTAATCGGGTCCATTCCCGTCTTAGGTAGGAGAGGGATGAATTGAGGGATCAACTCATCCTCTTTCCTCCATAGCCGCTCATAATCCCTCTCAATATGTTCCATATCCCTAGCGGCTACCTTAGCCTCGGCTAGGGTGCGAGGGTTCTTTTGTAATACACCCCTAATTGTAGTCGCTTTAACAAACCCTCTCATGAAAAATTGCATTAAAGTATTATCGTTGAATAAATCACCTACCCACCTTGCGCATACCCAATCAAATCTTCTAATGTATGCGGAAATCTCTTCATCTCTTCCTTGCCTCATTGTCATTAAGGCTCTAAAAGCCATACTTTGACCGACTTCGGGTCGAAACTCATTAAGGAACTCCCGTTGTAATTGGTCCCACGTTTGGAAGTGGCCCTCATCGTGGTCTCTATACCACTCATAGGCTTCCCCCTCTAAAGTCGTAGGAAACCAAACTAGCCAATATTGTTGGTTTGTAATTAGTGAGCTAATTACCCTCTCAACGAACCTCTCCATATGTCTAGACGGGTCTTCATCTTTAGTCCCGTAGAACTTCGGGAGGTTCGAAGGTATGTCTAACGAAGGTAACCCTTGAGGTACGATTATTGGTAGGCCTCGCGGCCTAACCAATGGATCGATGGGGGGGATTGGTAATATGGGAGGTGGAATTCCACCTCCCCCTAAATCATCCATGGTGTTTCGTGGTCCTCCTTCACTAGATTCTCTAGAGCTTACACTACTCTCTTCTCTAGTCCTATTAGGTTCTTCCACTAATTCTTCACTCAATAGGGAAGGAATATCTCCTTCCTCTAGTCGAGTAGTGACCGGAGATACTTTTACCAATGGTTCACCCCTAAAGCCACCCTCTACACTAGTGCCTACCCTTTCTACCACTTCCTCTATATTAGAAGATCTTCGTTTAGTAACATTTTTCTTGAGTCCTAATGCTAACTTAGGTTTCTGGGACCTCGTGTATCCTTGCATCCATCATTCACCGTTCAACCCTCACATTGACCAACCAAAGCCTCACAAGTTCTCTCTTTAATATTTCCGCTTAGTTTGTGTGATCATTGTTTTGGAGGTGAGGAAATAGAGACATACAATTTTCAATGAACAATCCCAATAGGGGATGGAAAGCTCATGTTAGTTTCAGGGTTAGTACGAGTATCACCTCGTCACACCCTCTTACGCTCAACACTTGCAACAAGACTCTTCGTGAGGGGCTGACCATTCTTGGGTACCGTGCTTGGAATCGAGGTTCACCCTTCGATTCCTTGCACTATTCGTCCAAGTTTGGAATTACCCTCTCCGTTCGTCATGACAAAGACAATTACGAAAATCTTTTTTTAATTTAATATTCTTTCAATTGGAAGAGATTTTGCTTACCTCAAGCTCTCCCTTCCTCTTGTTTTGTTAGCTCTCTCCCCTCGATCGAATTGCTAAACATACAACACTCAAATAATTGTAATTTAAAAAAAACACTAAAACCCTCTAGTTTAAAAACTTTAAACTCTCACAACCGAGTGAGTATTTAAAGTTTGAGATCCTAATTTTTAATTATCCCTCTACCTCTTAATTTTCTAGTGCGGGTCCTATTAAGGTGATCTTCGTTATGCCATCCCAAGAAGGTTTAGTAGGCGCACCTTTGCCGTGCTCCTTCCTCAAATTGAAATTGCATGAAATAAATACTAAATTCAAACCATACCTCTCACGAGCGCTCCGTCCTTTAATCGATCTTTACGTTTCGCCTCTCCTACCGCCTTCCAAGACTTCCGTCGCCCGCTCTCCAAGCTCCAAGCTCCAAAATCGAAACTCCCGGTGGACGCACCATTTATGTCACCAAAAATCCTCCACCCTTCGATTTCGTCCTAGCCCGAGTGGAAAAGTTTATAATGACATGTAGAGACTTCTCTCTTTGTAATCCAATATATAATTCCAATCTACCCTTGGAATATACACAACTTGATTAACACCACACTATGTAGTTTTACATTCTTAATGTCGGGCAAGGTTATATCCTTAGCCTTTTCTAATGTCCACCCGGCCGCTTTGGCCACGTATGCCTTCAAGTTTGAACTCTCTCACTTCAATATGAATCTCAATGCAACAAGTTGAAGTTTACAATCAAATTCCAAATTCCTTAAATCCAATCTACTTCTAACAAGAGGTCAATCCCTCTTCAAGGCTAAATAGCCTTGGCTCTTCTCCTAAGAACTAAGCACACACATGTGCTCCTATCTTGCTTCCCACACACCCACACTTATAACCCGTGGGGTGCTTAAGGAGCACGAAGGAAAGAGAGCATGAGTGAGGGAAAAATGAGGGATTATATAGTAAGTTGAGAGGGAGAGAGGGCATGAGGTAAGGATAGGGTGAGAGGATTAGAGCCTCCAATCACAACCCCTTAACCTTTTCCTTCTAAGTAGGGACTCATCCCATTCACAAGGCTCTCGATAAGCCTTCGAAATCTCCTCCTACTTTGTAGGCTCTCATCTTATCTCCTAAGCCTTCCTCCCTCAAATGATCAACAAAGATCCTAATTCAAATATTTAACTAACCTTGGTTTTCTACCTACCACACTTTACCAATGTATGTCCTCATATTACTTAAATCCACTCCACACAAGCCTAATGCTTCAAACTTAGCTTTCTTCAAGCTTCACTCTTTTTATATTTTTGTGAATAATCATAAATCAACAAAACACTACTTGTAATGTTTTACAAGTGTTAACAACACATGTGGGCATCAATTTGGGCTCACATTATTGGAGACCATCTGGGACCGGCTCCTAGAATGTCTTGCTTGAAGTCAAGTGTCTTCATGTGTGGAATTGCTTGCACCTACTTCCAGCCGTTCGTGTCGGGAAGCTTTGTCCATTGAGTGTCTCCAATTGTACCGAGTTGTTAGGAAAGGTATTCGCCACAATGTAAGGACATAACCAAACCGCATCAAATTTGCCCGGAAAATCCTTTTTCATCCCATCTTGGAGCATAATTGTCACAAAAAATCCTCCACCCTTCGATTTCGTCCTAGCCCGAGTGGAAAAGTTTATAATGATATGTAGAGACTTCTCTCTTTGTAACCCAATATATAATTCCAATCTACCCTTAGAATATACACAACTTGATTAACACCACACTATGTAGTTTTACATTCCTTAATGTCGGGCAAGGTTATATCCTTAGCCTTTTCTAATGTCCACCCGGCCGCTTTGGCCACGCATGCCTTCAAAGATATCCCTCTTGTGAATCGAGTCCTTGCCGTCGACTCCACACTACTACATGAGTTCTCGCTTATTGATTCCGTGCTATCACATGTCATCGTGGTTGATTCCGTGCTATCACATGTCATCGTGGTTGATTCCGTATTGGTACATGACACTTCGCTTGTGAATTCCATGAGCACATAGGCTTTAAATACAAGTATTAAAAAATACTTATATACTTATCCTTGCCCTTCTTTCTCTAAGTTCTTCTTGATGTAAATCTCTATCTATGTCTTCCTACTAAACTTTAGAATAGTATAACTCCCACCCAACTTATGTTCTTCAAGTGAAATTTGATACACTTGTTAAGTACCTTATCAAAAATCTCCACACCAAATTTTGGCACAAACAGAGTTCATATGCAAAAGTTATGCATGAAATTCTAGCTCTAACTACTTAGTATGAATGCTGTGATAAAGCATCCGGTCATTAAAACTCTAATAACTTCCAAATCCTACGTCCACTCAATCTAAAATTTTGACACAAAATAGATATATAAATTTAGAAGGTAGTGTCAAATTTTGGTATCCATATCTATAATCCTCTAAGAGATACATATTTTCAAACCTTGCTGCTTTGTTCCTAGACACCCTCCCCTTCAACTTTTAATAACTCTTTCATCCCAATGACTGAAGCTCTCAAATTTTTACCACAACTCCCATACTTTATAATAAACAATCCCTCAAATTTTCATACCCATTGAATACTCTGATCATCCATAATTGACAAATCTCTCACTATAAAGTTCTGCTCAAGTTCATAACTAATAAAACACTACAAGTAATGCACCTAGTACAATCTAGTCACTCTAAATGCCACAAGTTTAAACAAGTTTGAACTCTCTCACTTCAATATGAATCTTAATGCAACAAGTTGAAGTTTACAATCAAACTCCAAATTCCTTAAATCCAATCTACTTCTAACAAGAGGTCAATCCCTCTTCAAGGCTAAATAGCCTTGGCTCTTCTCCTAAGAACTAAGCACACACATGTGCTCCTATCTTGCTTCCCACACACCCACACTTATAACCCGTGGGGTGCTTAAGGAGCACGAAGGAAAGAGAGCATGAGTGAGGGAAGAATGAGGGATTATATAGTAAGTTGAGAGGGAGAGAGGGCATGAGGTAAGGATAGGGTGAGAGGATTAGAGCCTCCAATCACAACCCCTTAACATTTTCCTTCTAAGTAGGGACTCATCCCATTCACAAGGCTCTCGATAAGCCTTCGAAATCTCCTCCTACTTTGTAGGCTCTCATCTTATCTCCTAAGCCTTCCTCCCTCAAATGATCAACAAAGATCCTAATTCAAATATTTAACTAACCTTGGTTTTCTACCTACCACACTTTACCAAGGTATGTCCTCATACTATTTAAATCCACTCCACACAAGCCTAATGCTTCAAACTTAGCTTTCTTCAAGCTTCACTCTTTTTATATTTTTGTGAATAATCATAAATCAACAAAACACTACTTGTAATGTTTTACAAGTGTTAACAACACATGTGGGCATCAATTTGGGCTCACATCAAACCAAGATCACCATAATTGACCCTTTAAATTCTAACCTATTTCACTAAAATCCTAACTTAATGATTGGCTAACAATCCACTGATTTCCCAAGCCTCAATTCCAACACAACACCCATTCAAACATTCAAACTTAACTTTGATCTAAACCTAAAGCTTCACTCTTTTATAATTTTGCTTAATTGGAGAAGAGTCGAAGTGCACCATATTGGGCTCACATAACTGGCGACCATCGGGGGACAGATCCAGAATCTCTTGCTTCGCAGGCAAGATGTTGCACTCAAGCCCTATATTCCTTGCACTAACTGCCAGATGTACGAGTTGGGAAGCTTTCCCCATTCAACGTCTCCAATTGCAAAGAGTTGTTGAAGAAGGACTCACGAATGAGATAGGGACCCAACCATACGGCATCAAACTTACCCGAAAACTCGAGCTTCCTAGCATCTTGAATCAACACCATCATACCTGGACTTAGTACCATTTTTTTGTGTCGCTTGTCGAAAATGATCTTCCTTCGTCTTTGTATGGCCTCAATGTGCTGAGCTCCCATCCTTCTCCTCTTATCGAGTTCCTCCAATGTTGTCAGCCTATTCCTTAATGACTGGCTCTTTGTGAGTCGAGAATCAACTGCCACGCGCAATGACGCGACCTCGAACTCGATGGGAAGAGTGGCCTCCAATCCGTACACCAATGAAAATGGAGTTGCTTGGGTTGTCACCTTGAAGATTGTTCGATACGCCCATAATGCCGCTGTCAACTTAACATCCCAATTCCTCTTAGAGTCAAGAACTATCTTGCGAAGGATACTCACCAATATTCCGTTGACACGCTCCGTCTGACCATTAGTTTGCGGATGATAAGGAGTGATTTTCCTATGGTCTATTTGGAATTTCTCAGTCATCTTTTGAATTAAGGAATTCAAGAAATGAGTCCCCCTATTGCTCACTAGAATCTTCGGGCACCCAAACCTCGAGATGATCTCGTATATAAATGTGGCTGCGTGTGCAGCTGTATCCGTCTTGAGAGCTTTAGCCTCCGCCCACTTGGTTAAGTACTCAGTAGCAACAACAATGTAAGCCATGCCCTTTGAGGAATGGGGATAAACCTCGCCAACATAATCAATTCCCCATTTCTCAAAGGGAACCAAAGGTAAGGATACATGGAGTGGCATCTCCATGTGGAGGTCATTCCTCGCATACCTCTGACAAGCGTTACAACGCTTAACATACTCATGAGCATCCTTAAACAAGGTAGGCCAAAAGTAACATGCTCTAAGAATCTTTTGACCTATAAGTTGTCCAGAGAAATGCCCTCCACATGCACTGTCGTGGCATGCGGCTAAGATGGAGGGCACTTCGACCTCCGACACACATCTTCTCAACAACCCGTCGGCTCCCCTTCTAAACAACCTATGGCCTATCATTGCAAAGTGTCTGCTATTGACTCTGACATTCCTCCTATCCTCTTTTGTCCATTCTCTAGGCAACTACTGAGTTGTCAAAAACTCCACAATGCCCGCATACCACTCGGGTTGGACGGTAACCACAAAGATGTTTTCATCTATCAACCTATCATCCACAGGACTGTCACCCATATCCTTCGACAATCTCGACAAGTGGTCGGCTTGTAAATGCATGCGACCAGGCTTGTAATCAAACTCCTCCAACAACAAGACCCACCTAGCTAGCCTTCCGCTCAACTTCACCTTGTTGACTAAATACTTGATAGCCATGTGATCCGCAAATAAAACAACCGGATTGCACATGAGGTAATGGCGAAACTTCTTAACTGAAAACACCATGGCTAGACACTCCCTCTCCGTGGTAGAATAGTTCATCTCTGCCGGTGTCAATTGCTTACTAGCATAAACAATGGGTTGATCCTTCCCCTTGTCTCCCATTGACTGACACAATGCATTATCCACTGCCACATTGCTAGCATCACAAAACACATGAAAAGGCTTATCCCAATCGGGTGGCCTCAACACTGGATAGGTGCTCAACTTAGACCTCAACTCCTCAAATGCCCTTTGGCAAGCCTTTGTCCACTCAAACTTACAATCCTTCCTAAGCAACCGAGTGATAAGAACTGCTATCTTAGTGTACTCCGGGATTAAGTCCCAGTACCATCCTACATGCCCTAGCAATTTATCTATCCCTCTAGCATTGGTTGGAATGGCCAACCCATCTATCACTGCAATCTTATCCGGATCCGGCTCCTTTCCTTTCTCATTGACTACGTATCCAAGTAACACTCCCCTCCGAACATCCAAGAATGTTTTGTCCGGATTCAAAGCCAACTGCATCTTCCTACACCTAATCAAAGCCTCTCTCACACACTGTAAATGTTCGCTAGCACTAGACTGAGTACTAAAATCATCCACGAAGACGGTCATGAATTTGAACAACAAGTCGGTGAAGATGTACATGACCAGCCTTTGGAATGTAGCGGGAGCATTACACAACCCAAATGGCACGACCACCCACATAAAAATGCCCCAAGGAGTGGTAAATGCCGTCTTGTGAACATCCTGTAGCGCTATGGAAATCCGGTTGTATCCCGCATAACCATCCATGAATGTATATCTCGCATGTCCACCTACCTCCTCTAAAAGTAGCGTGATGAATGGTAATGGGAAGTGGTCCTTCTGTGTGCAGGCATTCAACTTCCTATAGTCTACACATACCCTCAACTTCCCATTCTTCTTCTTCACCAACACCATAGGAGAAACCCAATCTGTAATTTCCACTGGCTTTATAAACCCAGCCTTCAACAACCTCTCTAATTTTGCCCTCACTAACAACTGCAACTATGGGTTCATCCTTCTCTCTTTCTGTCTAATTGGTTTAGCACCCGGAATCAAAGGAATGCGATGCTTCACCATCTCTCTAGGGATACCCCTAAGCTCATCATACGACCATGCGAATGTGTCACTAAATTCATCCACCAACTCGGCATATTCCTTGATTTCTTGCTCTCCCAATTTATAACCCATTTTCATTTGCCTAACCTTCCCATCCTTAATTTGCACATCCACATACCTCCAATCCGCCTCCGACACATGTGTTTGCTCATCCTTGTTTCTATACCAATCCGGAGGTACCTTGGGATAATCCTTGACATCTTGACCCGCCACTATGCCCGTTGACGTGGTCTTGAAGTGCAAAGATTCCCCAATAATAGAAACTAGGGCCCAAATTACATGACCCTGAATCCATAGTAGCCCTTTGACCGCCGGAATGGACGACTCTCACTAGTGTCTCATTCTTCTTGTTGCCCTCTTTACCTTCCTCCTTGTTTTCTTCTTCATTATCCGACGATGAAGAGATTTTTTCTCTCACCCAACCTCCTAACGATCCTATGGAGACTTTGACTCTATTGTCTTTAGGACCATAAGTAATGGACGGCTTGACTCCTCCCCAATCTACTACCGCATCCGACATCCTCAACCAAGGCCTACCCAACAAGATGGGGAACGTATCCTTATTGGAATGCATTTTGATGACATGGAAGGTGACAACATACTCTTCCCCTCCTGTGTTAATCCTACAATCCTTAATCATTCCAAGAGGTACTACCGGAATTTGATTCGCCATGTTGATGATGAAAGGTGATGGACCCGTAAGACTAAAACCCAGTCTCTTCATGGTGTGCTCCGGCAAGATGTTTAGCCCACTACCTCCATTAACTAGCACATTGGGAACCACCTTGTCCACCACCATAACTTCTATCTCTATTGCCTTGACATCACACCCTCCTCCTTGTAATTGAACTTTAGCGGCCACTCTGGTCTTTACCTTCCTAGTCCTCCTAGTCATCGGCATTCCTTCTTCGAGAGTCTTACGAGCCATGGGTGATATCTCCAACAATTGACCAAAGGTTATGTCGGCCTTAAGTGAGCTAAGATCGGCCCACAAATCATATCCTTCCGACTTCTCAACCTTTGTTTTTTCTACTCTATAAAACTCATCCAAAAGAATGCTAGGTCCTTCCCATTCTCCCACCTCACTATCATGTAAATCATGAATGACATTTGGCCTCTCCCTGTCTTGAACAATCTCATTCTCCTTCTCTAATTCCTTAGTGGTTCTTCTAGCTACTCTAGCTACCCTATCCAAATCCGAAAGGTTAGGACCATGTCAGCCATAAACCTCCACCCGTTTGCGTCTATGGTCCAGGTGGAAGTCTATAGCTCACATGTTTTTGTTGATTCTCACCTTGGAAACCCCATGCCCATGCTCCAATGAAATCAAATGTCAAGCACACTCTTTTTATTCAACCCACAGGGCATTAGATTGAAAAATACTTATGCACCTGTGATGATTATTACACACAACCACCCTACCATCTTCTTCCTCCTCTAATCTCCTACATAATGCATGTCCTACTTAACTAAATAATCCAACTTCTAATACCCTAAGGTACCTTATTACTCATTAGAGGTTAATTAAAATCTAGTTAGCCTAACACCCGCTAATCCCCCTCCCTATCTTGCCACGTGGCTGGGGCACCTGCCCATGCACAAAGAATCAGCACCCACACTCCTCCGAGGCATTCACCTCAACATCCTAGCCCGTTGTGCTGAAATCCCAGCCCATGCCTTGCCTTCGGTGAACTGGCCCCTGCCTAGCCTCATAATTCGCAACCCAGCTCTAATGTTGAACTCGGAGCCTCCGAGGCCACCTTCTGGCCTGGCCATCACTTAGAACCTCAAAATTTGCCTCTCTTAGTTGCCTCGCCTGCATCCACATTTTAAGTTGTCTAAATCGGAAATCACATTTTGAGTCGTCTAAATCCGAAATCACATTCTGAGTCGCCTCTCCTGAAATCATATTATGAGTCGCCGCTCCTGAGTCCACATTTTTAGTTGCCTCGTTTGAATCAACCTTCTTCCTCGAGCCAGGGTGGAGAGCCTTCTGTCTGCAGCACACACGAGTTCTCTCGGGTAGGGTCCCCTGATCCCAAAAATCCGGGAGCCCATATGTCACCAAAAATCCTCCACCCTTCGATTTCGTCCTAGCCCGAGTGGAAAAGTTTATAATGACATGTAGAGACTTCTCTCTTTGTAACCCAATATATAATTCCAATCTACCCTTGGAATATGCACAACTTGATTAACACCACACTATGTAGTTTTACATTCCTTAATGTCGGACAAGGTTATATCCTTAGCCTTTTCTAATGTCCACCCGGCCGCTTTGGCCACGCATGCCTTCAAAGATATCCCTCTTGTGAATCGAGTCCTTGCCGTCGACTCCACACTACTACATGAGTTCTCGCTTATTGATTCCGTGCTATCACATGTCATCGTGGTTGATTCCGTATTGGTACATAACACTTTGCATGTGGATTCCATGAGCACATAGGCTTTAAATACAAGTATTAAAAAATACTTATATACTTATCCTTGCCCTTCCTTCTCTAAGTTCTTCTTGATGTAAATCTCTATCAATGTCTTCCTACTAAACTTCAGAATAGTATAACTCCCACCCAACTTATGTTCTTCAAGTGAAATTTGGTACACTTGTTAAGTACCTTATCAAAAATCTCCACACCAAATTTTGGCACAAACAAACTTCATATGCAAAAGTTATGCATGAAATTCTAACTCTAACTACTTAGTATGAATGCTGTGATAAAGCATCCGGTCATTAAAACTCTAATAACTTCCAACTCCTACGTCCAATCAATCTAAAATTTTGACACAAGATAGATATATAAGTTCAGAAGGTAGTGTCAAATTTTGGTATCCATATCTATAATCCTCTAAGAGATACATATTTTCAAACCTTGCTGCTTTATTCCTAGACACCCTCCCCTTCAACTTTTAATAACTCTTTCATCCCGATGACTAAAGCTCTCAAATTTTTACCACAACTCCCATACTTTATAATAAACAATCCTTCAAATTTTCATACCCATTGAACACTCTGAGCATCCATAATTGACAAATTTCTCACTATAAAGTTCTGCTCAAGTTCATAACTAATAAAACACTACAAGTAATGCACCTAGTACAATCTAGTCACTCTAAATGCCACAAGTTTAAACAAGTTTGAACTCTCTCACTTCAATATGAATCTCAATGCAACAAGTTGAAGTTTACAATCAAACTCCAAATTCCTTAAATCCAATCTACTTCTAATAAGAGGTCAATCCTTCTTCAAGGCTAAATAGCCTTGGCTCTTCTCCTAAGAACTAAGCACACACATGTGCTCCTATCTTGCTTCCCACACACCCACACTTATAACCCGTTGGATGCTTAAGGAACACGAAGGAAAGAGAGGATGAGTGAGGGAAGAATGAGGGATTATATATTGAGTTGAGAGGGAGAGAGGGCATGAGGTAAGGATAGGGTGAGAGGATTAGAGCCTCCAATCACAACCCCTTAACCTTCTCCTTCTAAGTAGGGACTCATCCCATTCACAAGGCTCTTGATAAGCCTTCGAAATCTCCTCCTACTTTGTAGGCTCTCATCTAATCTCCTAAGCCTTTCTCCCTCAAATGATCAACAAAGATCCTAATTCAAACATTTAACTAACCTTGGCTTTCTACCTACCACACTTTATCAAGGTATGTCCTCATACTACTTAAGTCCACTCCACACAAGCCTAATGCTTCAAACTTAGCTTTCTTCAAGCTTCACTCTTTTTATATTTTTGTGAATAATCATAAATCAACAAAACACTACTTGTAATGTTTTACAATTGTTAACAACACATGTGGGCATCAATTTGGGCTCACACCATCCCTCCGAGGAGGCTGCCCCCCCCTTAAACGACCCCCACTAGTCCTAAAACAGACATTTATCCTAGGCTAAAACCCAAAACTCATATTAATTCACCCCTACATTCTAACTTAATTGATCCAAATTCTAATTCAACTATCAACCATCAATCCAACTGATTCTTCCATCCCCAATTCTAACACAACATCCACTCGAATCTTTCAATCTTAACTCAAATCTAAACCTAACAGCTTCACTCTTTTTATATTTTTGAGCAGTTGAGGAAATGCCAAAGTGTAAGGTTTAATGAATTTTTGCGATTAAAGCACATGTGGGCACCATATTGGGCTCACAGACCCTCATCCGAGGAGTACTCCTCCTGTCCCACCACATCCTTGTCTGCTTGAATGTTTCCCCGCATAGCTCTAGTGGTGATCGCTAATGCCGGGGCCTCATGAGTGACCTCATCATCCAAACTCCTCAACTCATAGGTGATGGCGTTGGTATGTGGAGGCCATTAACCTTGTTCTTCTCCCACACCCATTCGGAAAGGAATAGACTCATCATGATGCGGCTCCGTGACACCATCCATGAACCTGACATCCTGAGAATTGGACGGACCCGGATCGGTAGGAGGAGCTTGCCTTCTATTGTCAAAATGTTGTGGACCCCCTGGCATATTCTGAATAGGAATGTATCCATTCGCCGTCTGCAATCCCGTCGGAGGGTGGAATGTCTGCCTCGCATTCCCATGGTCATAATATAAGTTAGGTGGCCTAAGCTCGTTAGGAGGCCCACCCTGTGGCCTAGCCCTTCTCATGTTGTCTTTAGCTTGTTGTTGTGGGTTGACCACCAGTTGGGCATGCTAATGACCTTATCAGGTTGACGACACTCGTCCGAAGGATGATTTTCCCCACAATTACTACAACCATAACCTTGTCCTTCGGACCAACACTGACCCTGTGCATGCCATCTCCCACAAAAAGAATGAAACTCCTTTCTCTTCACATTTTGACCACCTTGTCCCCTAGGAGGTCCCCTATAATTGCCTTTACCATACTGATTCTGACCTTGGCCTCTCTGGTTTTGTGGAGGTGGACCACCGTTGTTCCTTTGATCACGATTCTGCCCAACTCGACAAAACTACCTAGTATGTCCAGGTTGGCCACTCTGAACACACCACAATCTCGAAGCATGTTTACCCGACTCAACTAAAAGAGGAGGGCCAGGCTGCTGACTTCTAATCATCAATGACATCTGATCCGTAAGACTCTGCATTTGCTTAATCATAGCCTCCTGAAATCCCAACTAACTGGCACCTAACCTTCTCTCCACCTCCTCAATGTGTGCATCGACTCTAGGAGCGGGTAATGCTAAGAGTGGTGTCGGTTCCCTAACCGCTAGCAGACATGGACCTGTGTCAATGAGAGCATACGGAACCTGATTTCCCTGCCTACTTGACTCTCCCTCCGCTACTCTCGGTCGAATGGGGATGAATTGAGCTATTAATTCATCCTCCTTTCTCCACAATCTCTCATAATCTCTATCTATGTTCTCCATCTCTCTAGCAGCCGCCTTAGCATCCGCTAATGTATGAGGATTCCTCTCTAACACACCTCTAATGGTACCCGCCTTAAAAAATCCTTGAATGAAGAATTGTTTTAGTGTGTCATCATTGAGCATTGTGCCCACAAACCGTGTACACACTAAATTAAACCTTCTAATGTATGCTGAAATCTCCTCTTCCTTTCCTTGCTTCAACGATGCTAGCGCTCTAAGAGTCGTGCTCTGACCAACCTCGGGTTAAAACTCATTCAAAAACTCCCTCTACTTATGCTCCCATCTTGTAAAGTGACCCTCTGCATGATCTCTATACCACTCATAGGCTTCGCCCTCTAGAGTGGTAGGAAATCACACCAACCAATATCCTGGATTAGTGACAAGAGAACTAGCCAACCTCTCAATGTACCTCTCCATGTGCCTAGAAGGATCCTCATCTTTAGTTCCATAAAACTTAGGAAGGTGGGATGGCATATCCACCGCCGCCAAGTTTTGTGGAACTAAAATGGGTAACCCTCTCGGCCTAACCAATGGATCAATGGATGGCATGGGAGGTGGACCTCCTCCCTCTCCCTCTTGAGCCATAGTAACTGGTGTCTCCACTCCTATCCCCCTATCAATTTCTATAGGGATCTCCTTCCTAACTATATCAGTCTCCGTCGATGTCTCGCCACTCAACTTGGAGGGAGTAGCCTCCTCCTCAAGTTGAGTATCTACCTCTAAATTTTCTAACACTAGACTAACAATAGGTTCCACATTTAAGCAACTTTCTATCCTAACTTCTACTTCTTCTACCATTTTACTAATCTTAGACAATATTTTCCTACGTGTATTCTTTCCTAATTCTAATTCCAATTCAGGTTTGTGAGATCGAGTCTTACCTCGCATTCCCTAAAAGATCGATCAACTGTGAGGCCAAACCCCCCACCCTTAAGCGTCCGTAGTCCGAGTAGTGGGTTTGGGCTCACATTCCTCCGCGGTATTGGATTTGGACTTGGATGAGTCCATAGTGCAAGGTTCACCCTTCAAGTGGTCTTGGATTTAACTTTGGTCTTTGCTTCCTTTGTCTTGCCATCGCGAGAGTGCTCCACATTCTCCATTAATTTGTGCACGTGGTTTATTTTTAAAGAGAGGATGCAAGTGTTAAAAAACACTATTCTCTATAGTCAATCTCAAATACATTTACTTGTGAAAGCCACACATAACACTAACTAGCATAATGTAACTAACTACTTGTCTATGAGCTAATTAAGTAGGCTATCTACTAAGCTCCTTCATGAACCCATCTCTTTACTTTCTAATTACATAAACCTAGCTCCTTCATAAACCCAACTCCTTACTTTCTAACTAAACAAACCCAGCTCCTTCATAAACCCAGCTCCTTCATGAACCTACAACTTTGTAGTTGTAATCCCCAACTACCTCACTAATTATTCAAGCCCTTAACTAATCTTCCTACCTAATTTTCCTAATTCTACTAACAACCCCTTTCTAATCACACAATTCTTCTCTAATCCTAAAATCCTAAAATCCTAGAGAGGAGAGGGGGAGAGAGAATTTCCTAACTTCACTAAGACTAACTAATCCACACAAGTATATTTTTGCACTCATCACAACCTCAAGTGCTCAACTCTTAAACATGGAACTTGCAACCACGTGTATTCAAAACATGAACTTTAAGTACCACAAATTGGAATCATGAATTAACTTTAAAATCCTTCACGTCAACACTAATTCTACCAAGAGGTCAAGCCCTCTTCAAGGCTAACAAGCCTTGGCTCTCAAACTAAAAACTAAGCACACACATGTGCTCCAATATGGCTTCCCACACCCACACTTATAACTCGTGGGGTGCCTTGGAGCACAAAGGAAAGAGAGGATGAGTGAGGGAAGAATGAGGGATTATATAGTAAGCTTGAGGGGGTGAGCACCCTCAAGGCTCACGATAAGCCCTTGAGATTTCCTCCTACTTAGTAGGCGCCAATCCTATCTTCTAAGCCTTCCTCCCTCAAATGATCAACAAGGATCCTAATTCGAACATTTAACTAGCCTTGGCTTTCTACCTACCACACTTTACCAAACTTGGGATGCTTCAACCCAAACTTAGCCTCCTTCGCTTTCCGCCGCCATAACTTTCTCCCCTTACTTTCCCAAATCGTTGCTCACCACTTAATTCAAACCACGATGCTTAACTCGTGATTTGATTGGTGCTTTGAGAATTTGCTTATCCTCCACCTTGCATTCTTCCTTGGACCTTCCCCATTAAGTGGCCATGATGAGGTGGTCCACTTGTGCGCTCCATGTGATCCTCCATTCATCCCAATTCGAATGCACTTGCCTCTTGAGTCACTTTGGTTGTCTCCATCCATTTGTACTAGCCTACTCACTAACTACTCAATCCAAGTTCTCCTTACCTATCCTCATTCACTCAAATCCTTCCGAAGGTAAAAACACAATAACAACTCACATCCTAGCCTCTTACAACATGATACTTCTAAGACTAACATTTCACTCTTTTTATATTTTTGTGAAGTAACATGCTACTTCAAAGTGCATCAACTAACGTTTCAAGGGTCTAAGACTAAATGTGGGCACCCTTTTGGGCTCACATAATTGGCGACCATCGGGGGATGAATCCAAACATCTCTTGCTCCAAGGGTAAGTTGCCTAGTCAAGCTCGGTACTCCTTACATCTACTTCCCGATGTACGGGTAGGAAAGAGCTCACCATTCAACGTTTCCAATTGAATTGAATTATTAGGAAAGACCTCATAGACAAGGTAAGGTCCTAACCATATTGCATCGAATTTCGCCGGAAATTCAAGCTTTCGTGCGTCTTGAATCATGACCATCATTCCCGGTGTTAGGGCCCTTCTCTTATGTCGTTTGTCGAAAGTAATCTTTCTCCTTCTTTGGATTGCCTCAATATGTTGAGCCGCCATTCTCCTCCCTTCGTCAAGTGCTTCCAAATCGGTTAGTCGATTTCGTAAGGATTGACTTTCGGTAAGTCTCGTACTCACGGCCACCCTAAGTGACTCGACTTCATATTCGATTGGTAGTGTCGCTTCAAGACCATAGACTAAGGAAAATGGTGTAGCACGCGTAGTTACCTTATAGGTTGTACGGTATGCCCAAAGTGCCGCCGTTAGTTTCGTATCCCAATCCCGCTTCGAGTCTATAACCGTCTTGCGTAGTATACTCACCAAAATTCCGTTAACCCTTTCCGTTTGTCCATTGGTTTGTGGGTGGTAGGGAGTAGTCTTCCGGTGATCAATTTTAAATTTCTCTGTCATCTCTCGAATCAAGTCATTCAAAAAGTGAGTACCCCTATCGCTTACTAGGATCTTCGGCACCCCGAACCGCGAAATTATATTTTCGTACATAAATGTTGCCGCGTGTTCCGCCGTGTCGGTCTTCACCGCTTTGGCTTCCGCCCACTTGGTGAGGTACTCGGTTGCCACCACAATATATTTCATTCCTTTTGAAGATTGGGGATGGACCTCACCCACATAGTCGATGCCCCATTTTTCGAAAGGAATTAAGGGTAATGATACATGTAAAGGCATCTCCATTCTAAGGTCGTTTCGGGCATACCGTTGGCAAGCGTCGCATTTCCTTACATAGTCATGGGCGTCCTTAAATAGTGTAGGCCAAAAGTAGCCCGCTCTAAGTATTTTTTGCCCGGTGAGTTGACCCGAGAAGTGACCGCCGCAAGCGCTATCGTGGCAAGCGATTAAAATCGCTTCAACCTCCGTTTTTGACACGCATCGTCGTAAAATACCATCGGACCCCCTTCTAAACAACCTATGGCCCACTACAACAAATTGCCTACTATTTACCCTCACCTTCCTTCTCTCTTCTTTTGTCCACTCTTTGGGCAACTTGTGGGTTGTTAGAAATTCCACTATGCCCGCATACCACTCCGGTGTAGAAGTGACCACAAAGAGGCTATCATCTACTAACATATCATTTACCGGATTTTTTCCTATCTCCTCCGACAACCTAGACAAGTGGTCCGCTTGTAAATGCATACGACCCGGTTTATATTCCACCGTGTAGTCGAATTCTTCTAATAACAAAACCCACCTAGCTAACCTACCACTTAACTCCGCCTTGTTAACTAGATACTTGATAGCCATGTGGTCAACAAAAAATACAACCGGGTTGCACATGAGGTAATGCCTAAACTTTTTAACGGAAAACACCATGGCTAGGCACTCCCTCTCCGTTGTAGAGTAGTTTCTTTCGGCGGGGGTCAATTGCTTACTCGCATAAGCTATAGGTTGATCCTTCTCTTTTTCTCCCGTTGCTTGACAAAGCGCACTCCCTATTGCCACATTACTAGCATCACAATAGACGTGAAAAGGTTTACCCCAATTGGGTGGTATCAACACCGGATAGGTGCTCAACCTATCCCGCAATTCCTCAAAGGCTTTTTGACAAGCATCCGTCCACTCGAATTTGACATCATTTTTGAGCAAATGGGTAATGGGCACCGCTATCTTTGAAAAATTAGGAATAAGTTCCCGGTACCATCCCACATGTCCTAACAACTTAGAGATCCCCTTGGAATTGGTTGGAGTTGCCAAGTCGCTTATGGCCGCAATCTTATCCGGATCGGGTTCTCTACCTTTCTCACTAACAACATAACCCAACAACACTCCCTTATTCACTCCCAAAAATGTCTTATCCGGGTTCAATGCTAACCTCATCTTCCTACACCTAACCAATGCCTCCCTAACACAATGTAGGTGATCGTCCACATTACTTTGTGTGCTAAAATCGTCCACAAAGACGGTCATGGATTTGAACAACAAGTCGGTGAAGATATACATTACTAATCGTTGGAAAGTAGCCGGGGCATTACATAACCCAAATGGCATCACTACCCACACAAAAGTACCCCAAGGTGTAGTAAAAGCCGTTTTATGGATATCTTGGAGGGCTATGGAAATTTGATTATAACCCGCATACCCATCCATAAAGGTATATCGCGAATGACCTCCAACCTCCTCAAGCAACAAGGTGATAAAAGGTAAGGGGAAGTGATCTTTTTGTGTGCACGAATTCAATTTCCTATAGTCGACACAAACCCTTAATTTCCCATTTTTTTTCTTTACTAAGACCATAGGAGAAACCCAATCTGTGATTTCCACCGGCTTGATAAACCCGGCCTTCAATAACCTTTCCAATTCCGCTTTCACCAACAATTGCAATTGAGGATTCATCCTCCTCTCCTTTTGTCTAATTGGCCTCGCCCCCGGAATTAAAGGAATCCGGTGCTCTACCATTTCCCTAGGAATTCCCTTAAGCTCATCGTAGGACCATGCAAAAGTATCACTAAACTCATCCACCAAATTGCTATACTCCCTAACCTCTTTCTCCCCCAATTTGGAACCCATCTTCATTTGTCGGGTTTTTCCATTCTTTAATTTCACATCCACGTACCGCCAATCCGCTTCCGACACATGTGCTTGTTCCTCTTTGTTCCGATACCAATCGGAAGGCACATTGGGGTAATCTTTCACATCTTGACCTACAACTATCCCCGTAGACGTGGTCTTGAAATGTAAAGGCTCCTCCAATTTCGATGACTCAATAATCACATCCTCCTCTTGAGTCCCATCTACATGAATTAAACTAACCTCACCCTCTTCCACGTCATCTACCCAAGGTGTTAACCCACCGCTAACCCACTCTTCCTCGGTGAGCACCTCACATGGCTCCAACAATGAGCCCTCTCCTAAACTAACACTAGGAAATTCACTCCCTAAGCCTACTTGGTGAAATGTAACCATTACATCAACCTCGGACTCGGGGTACTCCCTTAGCCATTGGGCATAATCCCCATTATCCCCATAATTGTAAAAATTAGGACCTAGACTTCCCGAGCCCGAATCTATAACAACCCTTTGACCTTCGGGATGGACGACTCCCACCAATGCCTTGCCAATCTCATTCTCGTTTAAGTCATCAATTTCCTTCTCCAATGGCAAATACATCTCCTTCTTCATCCATCCTTCTAATGAACCAATGGACACTATGACCCTATTACCCTCCGGACCATAAGTGATGGATGGTTTAGGTCCACCCCAATTGACCATAGCATTCGCCATCCGCAACCAAGGCCTACCTAGCAAAATGGGGAAGGTGTCCTTGTTGGAGTGCATTTTAATGACATGGAAGGTGACCAAGTACTCCTCGCCTCCCGTAGTCATTCTACAATCCTTGATCATCCCCAAAGGCGTAGTCGAACTTTGATTTGCCATATTTATGACCAAAGGTGAAGGCCCCGTGAGTCCAAGTCCCAATTTTTTCATAGTATCCTCCGGTAGTATATTTAGACTACTCCCTCCGTCGACTAGCACATTAGGAACCACCTTATCTACTATAACAACTTCTATTTCTATAGCTTTCACGTCTCTTCCACCTTGTGATTGGATCCTAGCGGCTATTTTAGCTTTCACCTTCCTCATCCTCTTGTGTACCGGCATTCCCTCCTTTAATGTTTTCCTTGCCGTGGGTGAAATTTCCAATAGTTGGCCGAAAGTAATATCCGCCTTGAGTGTACTAAGGTCCGCCCACAAGTCGTACCCGGTAGATCTTTCCACCTTAGAATTACCCACTACGTCGAATTCGTCTACGGGAACCCCCGGTCCTTCCCATTCACCCACATCGCTATTATCCAAGTCATGTACCGCATTAGTCCTCTCCCTATCTTGTAAAATTATATTTTCCCTCTCCACATCCTTAGTAGCTCTTCTAGCTACCCTATCCAACTCGGAGAGATTAATCTCTTCATCCGAAGAGTAATTTCCTTGCTCTCCTATTCCTACCTCCAACGGGGCATCCCCTCTCCTAGCCCTAGTAGTTACCGCTAGTGCAGGTGCTTCTTCAACCACACCCTTACCCTTCACTAACTCATATGTAATAGCATTGGTGTGAGGAGGCCATTGACTTTGCTCCTCTCCAATTCTCGTTGGGAGAGGAAGCATGTCATCACATGTGGCCTCCAACACTCCATCCATGAACCTAACATCTTGGGAGTTAGATGGTCCCGGATCCGTTGGAGGCGTTTGTCTCCCGTTACTACCATTAGGTGGAACTCCTTGTCTATTTTGTATTGGAATGTAACCGGTTGTAGTTTGCAAGCCCGCCGGTGGATGAAAAGTTTGCCTAGCATTACTATGGTCATAGTATAAGTTAGGTGGCCTAAGTTCATTGGCCGGTACTCCTTGTGGCCTAGCACCTCGCATATTATCCCTTGCTTGTTGTTGTGGATTAGCCACCGGGTAAGGGACATTAATTATTTTGTCCGGTTGGCGACACGTATCCGAGGGATGACTTCCTCCACAATTGCTACAATTAAACTCTTGACCTTCGGACCAACATTGTCCTTGAGCGTGCCACCTTCCACAAAAGGGATGAAATTCCTTCTTCTCTAAATTTTGGCCACCTTGCCCTCTAGGTTGTGGTCCTCTATTGCTTCCATTTCCATAGTGAGGTGGCGCTTGACCTCGTTGATTTTGTTGAGGTGGGTTACCGTTTCCTCTTTGGTCACGGTTTTGTCCACTTCTACAAAATTGACGCGTGTGGCCCGGTTGGCCACATTGGACACACCATAATCCGGAAGAATGCCTACCCGACTCAACCGGGGGTGGAGGCCCCGGTTGTTGACTCCGGATCATTAATGACATTTGATCCGTGAGGCTTTGCATTTGTTTTATCATAGCCTCTTGGAATCCTAGTTGGCTAGCACCTAGTCTTCTCTCAACCTCCTCCAAGTGTGGATCCGTTCTAGGGGCCGGTAGTGCCAAAAGAGGTGCCGGTTCCCTAACCGCTAAAGGTCGGGGGCCGGTGTCCACAATGGCATATGGAATTTGGTTCTCATACTTAGCGGGTTCTACCGCTACCACCCTAGGGCGTATGGGGATGAATTGTGGGATCAATTCATCCTCCCTTCTCCATAGCCTTTCGTGATCTTTATCCAAGTTTTCAATATCTCTAGCCGCACGCTTGGCATCCGCCAAGGTCAAGGGATTCCTTTCTAGAACACCCCTAATAGTTCCGGACTTAAAAAACCCTTGAATGAAAAATTGCTTTAGCGTGTCGTCGTTGAGCATGGTACCCACAAATCTAGTGCACACTAAATCAAACCTCCTAATGTAAGCCGAAATTTCTTCCTCCCTTCCTTGCTTCAATGACGACAATGCCCTTAATGCGGTACTTTGACCCACTTCCGGCCTAAATTCGTTAAGAAACTCCCTTTGTAATTGTTCCCATCCCCTAAAATGTCCCTCGGTATGATCCCGATACCATTCATAGGCTTCCCCCTCTAGAGTGGTAGGAAACCACACTAACCAATAACCCGGGTCGGTTATGAGGAAGCTAGCCAACCGTTCGATATACCGTTCCATGTGCCGAGAGGGGTCCTCATCCTTGGTCCCATAAAATTTAGGGAGATGAGATGGCATATCCATCGCCGCTAAATTTTGTGGAACCACAATTGGTAGGCCTCTTGGCCTAACCAATGGGTCTATTGGAGGTATAGGAGGTATGGGCGGAATTGGGGGTATGGGTGGTGGATCCATCCCCCGTTCCTCGGCCATGGTGACCGGTGAACTATTCAACAATCCCCTATCAACTTCTACCGGGAATTCTTCTCTAAGTGTGTAATTTTCCGAAGAAGTTTCACCACTCAATTTGGAGGGAGTAATCTCCTCTTCAAGTTGAGCTCCAAGTTCTAAGGTGTCTAGAATTGACCTAGTCCTAGGTTCGACGTTCAAACAACTCTCTATTCTAACATTATCTTGTTCTAATCTATCACTGATTTTAGAGGACCGCCTCTTTCGAGTAGATTTCTCTAGTCCTACTATCAAACTTGGTTTTTGTGAGCGAGTCCTACCTTGCATTCCATAAGAATCGATCGACCCTCACTTGACCACACATAATCCTAGCAATTCCCCTTTTAATATTTTCACTTGTCTTGGTGTGGTTATAATTTTTTTAGGAGGTGAGGAAAAGAACCTGCAAGCCCACTTAGGTGAAAGAATCCCAATAGGGGATAGGCATGTTCATGTTAATTTTTTGGTTAAGTCGGAGCATCACCTCCGCACCTTCCCGCAAATTAACACTCACCACAATACCGATTGTGAGGGGGTGACCTTCCGAGTAGATTATGTTAAAAGTCGAGGCTTCACCCTTCAACTTCTCACACCATCCACAATTCGGGAATTACCCTCTACAACGGATAACAACAATCACGAGTACAAAAGGCATTCCTTAATTAGTTAATGAGTTCACTTTGAAGAAATAAACATACCTTGAGCAATCGCATCCCCCTGTGAGTTAGCACTCCCCTCAATCGTGACTCAATGTAACAACACCATAAACTTTGTGAAATATTAATTTAATCTAGAGCATGAAATGACAACTCCCAAAACTTTGAGACTCACCCCGAGGTGAGTGTCAAAGTTCAATGTCCTAAGGTGAATTTACCCTCTAATGTTTTAATGAGCTACTCGGTTATAGGTTCCTTTTAAGTTCTTAGCAAATCCCCAAAAAGGTTGAGGACGTACCTTCGCCGCGCTCCTTCCTCAAAAATGAATTTGCGTAATTGACAATGCAATTCATTCCAAGGAATAGTTGAAATACAATGAATTCAAATGTAACCCAAAGAGAGAATACTTACCGAGTTTCGGGTGCTCCTTCCCTTCTCTCAAGTTTGTGTCTCCAATTTTTCCTAGTCGCCTCCAAGTCTTGTAACTACCTTCCGCTTCGCTCCCGGCAGACGCACCAATTATGTGAGGCCAAACCCCCCACCCTTAAGCGTCCGTAGTCCGAGTAGTGGGTTTGGGCTCACATTCCTCCGCGGTATTGGATTTGGACTTGGATGAGTCCATAGTGCAAGGTTCACCCTTCAAGTGGTCTTGGATTTAACTTTGGTCTTTGCTTCCTTTGTCTTGCCATCGCGAGAGTGCTCCACATTCTCCATTAATTTGTGCACGTGGTTTATTTTTAAAGAGAGGATGCAAGTGTTAAAAAACACTATTCTCTATAGTCAATCTCAAATACATTTACTTGTGAAAGCCACACATAACACTAACTAGCATAATGTAACTAACTACTTGTCTATGAGCTAATTAAGTAGGCTATCTACTAAGCTCCTTCATGAACCCATCTCTTTACTTTCTAATTACATAAACCTAGCTCCTTCATAAACCCAACTCCTTACTTTCTAACTAAACAAACCCAGCTCCTTCATAAACCCAGCTCCTTCATGAACCTACAACTTTGTAGTTGTAATCCCCAACTACCTCACTAATTATTCAAGCCCTTAACTAATCTTCCTACCTAATTTTCCTAATTCTACTAACAACCCCTTTCTAATCACACAATTCTTCTCTAATCCTAAAATCCTAAAATCCTAGAGAGGAGAGGGGGAGAGAGAATTTCCTAACTTCACTAAGACTAACTAATCCACACAAGTATATTTTTGCACTCATCACAACCTCAAGTGCTCAACTCTTAAACATGGAACTTGCAACCACGTGTATTCAAAACATGAACTTTAAGTACCACAAATTGGAATCATGAATTAACTTTAAAATCCTTCACGTCAACACTAATTCTACCAAGAGGTCAAGCCCTCTTCAAGGCTAACAAGCCTTGGCTCTCAAACTAAAAACTAAGCACACACATGTGCTCCAATATGGCTTCCCACACCCACACTTATAACTCGTGGGGTGCCTTGGAGCACAAAGGAAAGAGAGGATGAGTGAGGGAAGAATGAGGGATTATATAGTAAGCTTGAGGGGGTGAGCACCCTCAAGGCTCACGATAAGCCCTTGAGATTTCCTCCTACTTAGTAGGCGCCAATCCTATCTTCTAAGCCTTCCTCCCTCAAATGATCAACAAGGATCCTAATTCGAACATTTAACTAGCCTTGGCTTTCTACCTACCACACTTTACCAAACTTGGGATGCTTCAACCCAAACTTAGCCTCCTTCGCTTTCCGCCGCCATAACTTTCTCCCCTTACTTTCCCAAATCGTTGCTCACCACTTAATTCAAACCACGATGCTTAACTCGTGATTTGATTGGTGCTTTGAGAATTTGCTTATCCTCCACCTTGCATTCTTCCTTGGACCTTCCCCATTAAGTGGCCATGATGAGGTGGTCCACTTGTGCGCTCCATGTGATCCTCCATTCATCCCAATTCGAATGCACTTGCCTCTTGAGTCACTTTGGTTGTCTCCATCCATTTGTACTAGCCTACTCACTAACTACTCAATCCAAGTTCTCCTTACCTATCCTCATTCACTCAAATCCTTCCGAAGGTAAAAACACAATAACAACTCACATCCTAGCCTCTTACAACATGGTACTTCTAAGACTAACATTTCACTCTTTTTATATTTTTGTGAAGTAACATGCTACTTCAAAGTGCATCAACTAACGTTTCAAGGGTCTAAGACTAAATGTGGGCACCCTTTTGGGCTCACATCAACCCTCACTTGACCAAACATACCCTTTGCTACCTTCACTCCTTTAATGTTTTCACTTTTCTGGATGTGTATTTAAAATTGAAGAGGTGAGGAAAGAGAACCTGCAGACCAACTTAAGTGAAAAATCCCAAACAGGGGATAGGCATGCTCATGTCAATTTTCAATCAAGCCGGAAAATCACCTCCGAACTCTTCCCTCGAATTGACACTCACCACAATACCGAGAGTGAGGGGCTGATCTTTGCCATGCACCACATTGAAGACTGAGGCATCACCCTCTCGCCTCCAACACGATGCGATGACTAGGGAATTACCTTCTACAACGGATAATGACAAAAACAATTACTAAAATCCTTCTTTAATTAATTAATGAATTCATTTTAAAGAATGTCATACCTCAAGCAATTCGTTCTCCCCCTGCAAATTAGCACTCATACTCGACCGTGATCCAACTTGACTTCAACCCTACCAATCCTTAACTAACAATTTCCAACTCTAACAACATTGAATTCACAACTCCCTAACTTGGAAACTCACCCCAAGGTGAATATCAAAGTTGACTCATCCTAAAATTAATTATCCCTCTAAGATTTAGTGAACTAATGATCGCACTATTAATATTATGTTCTTATGCCATCCCAAGAAAGTTTAGGACATCACCTCAAGCCGCGCTCCCTCCTCAAAGCAAAATGCATAAGTGAAAATGCAATCCATTCCAAGGCAAAGAAATGGAATTCAACTATCCTAACCAAATGGCAAAAATCCAAACCAAATGAGATACTTACCGTGCACCATGTGCTCTTTCCTCTCCCTCCAGTTCGTGCCTCCAAATCTCAATCTCTTAATCCCGCTTCGCTACCGGCGGACGCACCATTTATGTTAGCCATAAACCTCCACCCTTGTGCGTCGTAATCCGGATGGAAGTATGTGGCTAACATACGTTTGAGGGACCTCACCCCGCTCTAGAACTTGGCACCCAATGCCATCATCATGAACACTTAACACACCAATTTTATTAAACAACAAAGATCTCCGAGCATTTAGAAATTATACTTGAGCAATCCGTCCACCAACTTAACCTCTTTGAGCACCTTGCTCTTGCGAAATTCACCTAGAAACATTGTGGAGGCGTTGAGGGCGGAGTTGGCAAAATGCAAATATGACCACGAATGGGAATTGGAGATGGTCCGACGTGCACACGCCGAGGAGGTCCAAGGGTTGAAGGCCGAGATTGCACGTTTGACCAACCTTAAATTTGCGAGGGCTGATGCGCCACAAATGCCACAAGCAATGTCTGGTAGTGATGGACAAGGGCGGGAGCCGTCGCCCACAACAAACTTGGAGGCAATGAGGGTTGATTACGACCGGGTCATTAGGAGGAACCGGTTGTTGGAGGACGACTACATGGGCATGGTCACAGCCACTATCATGTTCGCCACGCGTGAGAGGGCATTGATGGACGAGCTGACCCACTATAAGGACCACGGCGAACAATGGCCCGAACGACGGCTTCTTTTTACCTCGTGGCCGCCATTGGATTTCATGTATCCTGAGAACCTCCCGATCGATGACGACCATTATCCCAGTATTACGTGGACCAAGAGACCCGAGGATGAATTCCAATGGGATACCGCAGTATCATCCCGCATTGTGATACCCCCGGCCAGACCAGCCTTGTTGTGGCCATGCGTCCCCGATTGGATCAGGGACGGGAGCATGTGCCCCATTTGTTCCAATCCTTGGGGACCCGAAGGCGCATGGATCGTTGGGTCGTGCGGTCACATGGTCCACCCGAATTGTTTGTTGCCACACATGTTGCAAACACGCCGTTGTCCTACGTGCCAAGCCCCTCTGCATCGAAGGTTGTACGAGCAATTCGGAGTGCAATGGGGAATGCCTCCCGATTTTGAATACACAATAATCCATGGTGTGCCGCCCATAGAATACGGCGATCCTCCTGCTTATAGCTGGCATGCACGGAGGTATGTGAAGGACCTGCGAGGCTACCTGACAAACTTCACGCCTGAAATGTACATAAGGGTTGCTCATGAGTTTTACCCCGGCTCCTCTCCTCAGGCCGTAGGTTTGAGGGCATTTTTGTACCGTGTTGTGGGTGGGCATGCCGGAGAGACGGGTGAATACGTCCCAGGTCCTCACCCCCACGGATACGTGTATGACTCCAACGACAATGTGACAGTGGGGGTATTACCACGGGAACCGATCCCGGGCGAGGAAACAACTTGGGATGTGAAACACGTGTTGGACACAACAAGTTTTGAGGCCGATCTGGAGAGGCAGGAGGCCGTTACACAAGAGGGTAGCTTCAATGAGGTGGACGTCCAAATCCGGATGAATGAGTGGAAATATGTCAACGGCCTTTTGGACATCCGTGACGGGGCCTCTAGTCCCACCATGCAAGACGTCCTGCGCCATCCGAATGCCGCGAATGGGTTGCAGATTGGAGACCGCGCGCGCGCTCGTGCACAAGCTGACCGGGAGACTGCGGCGCAAGAACTATGGGCCATCACCGAGAGCAGGCGTGAGGCGAGGCGCCGGACACTACGGCCACCAAATCTGAACGGTGCAAGCTCAAGCCGCGGACCCCCCATTCCATTGGATAGTGATTCGGAGCCGGATGTCACCAAAAATCCTCCACCCTTCGATTTCGTCCTAGCCCGAGTGGAAAAGTTTATAATGACATGTAGAGACTTCTCTCTTTGTAACCCAATATATAATTCCAATCTACCCTTGGAATATGCACAACTTGATTAACACCACACTATGTAGTTTTACATTCCTTAATGTCGGACAAGGTTATATCCTTAGCCTTTTCTAATGTCCACCCGGCCGCTTTGGCCACGCATGCCTTCAAAGATATCCCTCTTGTGAATCGAGTCCTTGCCGTCGACTCCACACTACTACATGAGTTCTCGCTTATTGATTCCGTGCTATCACATGTCATCGTGGTTGATTCCGTATTGGTACATAACACTTTGCATGTGGATTCCATGAGCACATAGGCTTTAAATACAAGTATTAAAAAATACTTATATACTTATCCTTGCCCTTCCTTCTCTAAGTTCTTCTTGATGTAAATCTCTATCAATGTCTTCCTACTAAACTTCAGAATAGTATAACTCCCACCCAACTTATGTTCTTCAAGTGAAATTTGGTACACTTGTTAAGTACCTTATCAAAAATCTCCACACCAAATTTTGGCACAAACAAACTTCATATGCAAAAGTTATGCATGAAATTCTAACTCTAACTACTTAGTATGAATGCTGTGATAAAGCATCCGGTCATTAAAACTCTAATAACTTCCAACTCCTACGTCCAATCAATCTAAAATTTTGACACAAGATAGATATATAAGTTCAGAAGGTAGTGTCAAATTTTGGTATCCATATCTATAATCCTCTAAGAGATACATATTTTCAAACCTTGCTGCTTTATTCCTAGACACCCTCCCCTTCAACTTTTAATAACTCTTTCATCCCGATGACTAAAGCTCTCAAATTTTTACCACAACTCCCATACTTTATAATAAACAATCCCTCAAATTCTCATACCCATTGAACACTCTGATCATCCATAATTGACAAATCTCTCACTATAAAGTTCTGCTCAAGTTCATAACTAATAAAACACTACAAGTAATGCACCTAGTACAATCTAGTCACTCTAAATGCCACAAGTTTAAACAAGTTTGAACTCTCTCACTTCAATATGAATCTCAATGCAACAAGTTGAAGTTTACAATCAAACTCCAAATTCCTTAAATCCAATCTACTTCTAATAAGAGGTCAATCCTTCTTCAAGGCTAAATAGCCTTGGCTCTTCTCCTAAGAACTAAGCACACACATGTGCTCCTATCTTGCTTCCCACACACCCACACTTATAACCCGTTGGATGCTTAAGGAACACGAAGGAAAGAGAGGATGAGTGAGGGAAGAATGAGGGATTATATATTGAGTTGAGAGGGAGAGAGGGCATGAGGTAAGGATAGGGTGAGAGGATTAGAGCCTCCAATCACAACCCCTTAACCTTCTCCTTCTAAGTAGGGACTCATCCCATTCACAAGGCTCTTGATAAGCCTTCGAAATCTCCTCCTACTTTGTAGGCTCTCATCTAATCTCCTAAGCCTTTCTCCCTCAAATGATCAACAAAGATCCTAATTCAAACATTTAACTAACCTTGGCTTTCTACCTACCACACTTTATCAAGGTATGTCCTCATACTACTTAAATCCACTCCACACAAGCCTAATGCTTCGAACTTAGCTTTCTTTAAGCTTCACTCTTTTTATATTTTTGTGAATAATCATAAATCAACAAAACACCACTTGTAATGTTTTACAAGTGTTAACAACACATGTGAGCATCAATTTGGGCTCACACCGGATTAGGAATGTTGGCTAGTGTTTGTGAGATAGGCGTTGGACTAGGAGGCATTATTTGATACTCAATTGTATACAATGCGGGAAAAACTATGATTTTGGAAATGTTTATAAGTGAAATATTGTTCACTATCAATTTTGGGAGTAATGTACAAGTGTCGCACAATGATCATTTCTTATGTTTGCCCACACAATTGGTTGCCACAAACATTTAATTAAACCATGGACTTTGCATCTACATGCATTTGCACTTGAATCAAACACGTATCGATGCAAATAACTGTGACAATGATTCCATGTGGCATGATTATAAGTTCACACCAAGCGGAAAACATCACCGCAATATTGCTGGAAATTCATATATTGCGCATTTCCAACTTAACAACATACGTAAGTATATGTGCAAGTACAAACTTGATACTACGCTCTCGCCATATTCGTGGGCAAATCTTACATTGACGACCTAAGTGTGTACTCTCTATACACCCGGTATTCCTTTTGGTGCGCGGTGCACCGGTTGAACCCCCAATGAATTGCGTCATGCACCGAGTGTTTTATGGTTTGGTAGAACCTCCACAAGGTCCCATAGTTTTTTCGAAAATACAATTGATTTTTCCCCTTCGTAAGAACGTTGCTAAGGTCCTGAAACAAGTGCCATGGGAAAAGTTTTTCCTTGTAACCGATGCGGCATGCGGGCCTTTCTTGGGCGTCCAAGTATCCGCGGTGGTGACGATCAACTTGTCTCCTAGGCAGTCGAACCCAATAGAATTCAGTGAACCTTTGAATCGGATGTAAAACACTACGCAAATCGTCCTCATTTCGAGTGTTCTCTGCAACCACCTCGGGTGTAAATTCGTCCGGTTCGTCCGGCATGCCCCATGCGTGTCGGGGATTGTAATACATACATTTTGACGAACCACCCGCATCCCCTATCTTGCCACTCCCAGCCATCGCAATCCTATGGATTGCCCACACCGTAGTTGATCTTGGGCAATGTATGCGACGCATACAAGGTCCTCAAAATCACTACGAGGCAAGGTGGCCTCATGGTGGGTAGCACACTTGATTTTATAGGGATATCGCAGTGTGGGCCCTCGGGTGGCATCCAATGAGTTGGCAGGTTGGATTACGGGTGTGTCTAATTAGTTATCTAAATTAAGCTGCAAGGCAGTCGACTGTTGTATAGCAGTCAACCATTCACAGTCGACTGCCTTGTAGCAGTCGATTTGCATAGTCGACTGCTGCACAACAGTCGACTGTGGATGGTCGACTGCTACAAGGCAACCAACTGTGGATGGTCGACTGCTACACAACAGCCGACTATGCAAATCGACTGCTTCATAGCAGTCGACTATGTAAATCGACTGCTTCATAGCAGTCGACTATGTAAATCGACTGCTAGGCAGCAGTCGATTGATAAATGCCCAGCAGTCGACTGTGGCTGGTCGACTGCTACACAGCAGTCAACTGATAAAATCGACTGCTTCCTAGCAGTCGACTGCTGGAAGGTAGTCATTCATCCACAGTCGACTGCCTTCCAACAGTCGATTTTATCAGTCGACTGCTGTGTAGCAGTTGACCATCCATAGTCGACTACTAGGAAGTAGTCGATTTTATCAGTCGACTGCTGTGTAGCAGTCGACCATCCACAGTCGACTACTGCCCAGCAGTCGAATATGCGAATCGACTGCTGCCCAGCAGTCGAATATGGTAATCGACTGCTGCCCAGCAGTCGAAATTAGGCGTTAGGGTTTGGGAAGAGCGTTAGCTTAGTCAAATCATGCATTAAATGCATACAATCATGACAAAGGATGCATATATTTAGCAATCCAACCTCCCATTTCCCTCATTCCCAAGTTCTCCATTGGCCATAGCCTGTTTTAGCAAGCTTTGCAAATGGAAAACAAAGGGAGAAGGAGCGGAGAAGCTGCTATTTCAGGGTTGTACCAAAAATGGCACCGTCGACAATTTTACCCGGATTAACCGCGGAAATTGTGGGGGGCACATATTGTCGAAGGTCGTAGAGCCTATTTTGGAGCCATATCACTGAGGAGACTATGGGCGGGGGTGTGAAGTGAGGGCGAATTTTATTACTCTCATATGTATTTTTAAATACATGGGAGTTAACAAAGCTTGGCGTGAAGATTTTGGTATGGGAGAAGTCTACAATGCGTTGCGTATGTCGCTTTGGGACGTAGACATACCAATGGGGCATCGATTTAGGGGTGTGAGAGGGACTTTGGAGCTCGCCGAATTGTTGCGAGCGTTCCAATTGAACCTCTTCATGTTCAGCCATACGCAACGCATTGCCATCCCAATTCGATGGGAAGTTCAGCATGCTCGGCTCAACGATATTTGGATCATGGAACTTGAATACTTGCGGGACAAGCTTGTGGAGAATGGAGAATATTGGCTTCAAGTCGACGGACGTTCTGCTGAATATCGTCGATGCACCAACTTTTGGATTTGTCCTTCGAAGCGACTATTGCCATGATAATTTTTCTATGTAGATGTAGCGGTTTGTGTTCTATATAGTTCGCCGATTTAATCCTAGCAAACACCGTGTATATGTGTTTAGGCGTAGTGGATATAATCGCACTATGTAAAAGATATGATCCGTAATGTGAAATAAAAATGGATCGCTATTTAAACAAATGATAACTTCCTTATTAGCTACACCCGTGTGCAATATGTATGTCTAACATGTATGGGTGTACGTGCAAATTGCAATATGTATGTGTATGTGCAATATATATGTGGGTTCCCGGTATACCGTATGTTCTATACGTATGCGCTATATATATGGATGTATGTGCAATATATATATATAATATATATATATGTGGGGGTATTTGCAATATATATATATGTGTATGTGTGTGGACATTAATTCCATCCTCGCCCATGACATAGGGCCTATTGGCATTACAAATCAATTCCATATGTCCTACTCCTAACCTTAGTGCACATTGGACATTCATTTCATCCTCCCACATGACATAGGGCTAGAGGTGCATTTATTTTTACTTTATCTTAAAATACACATTTAAAATGCATTTTAAAATCCTCGACAAATTTGTTACGGCATTTTTAAATGTTTTTTATTATAAGTTCACGACTATAGCCAATCCATGGCAATAGGGCAAATATAGACACGCTCAACTTTGACAATTGTTCCATATTACCAATTTACCATATAGCATTAGTACATTCAAAGTCAATGGCAATGTTTGAGCCTTGAGCATTGCCACACAAATTGGCAAATATTGGAATACATAACGCCCCACATGGCACATCGGACAAGTCGTGAATGGTGGTCTGCATTTACAATGTCATCATTCTTGGATCAATATTTGGGCGGAGAAGAGCTCGATGGCCTAATCCTAGAAGAGGGGAATGTTTTCGACAATGATTTGCCATAAAGGACCTCACGGATTGATGTCTTCGATGATTTTCAAAAAAAAAAACATAAAATAGTCTTAAATATTCTTAAAACTATTTTATAATGCCGCATCCGACCTATAGAATTAAAAATGCAACACTACATAGGGCCTATTGGCATTACAAATCAATTCCATGTGTCCTACTCCTGAGTCCTAATCTTAGTGCACATTGGACATTCATTTCATCCTCCCACATCATACATATAGGCTCAATTTCTAGTCAACATCCAACATACAAATTTGAAATTCACATTAGTTTTCAACAAACATACCCAAAAATAGATATTACAAAAACTGATCACCAATACAACTAAATCCATTGAACACCATAGGACATTTGACATTATTATAAATATTCATTCATGAAGGGGCATTATCGTTGTCTTGAGGAATAGAATTCCTTGTCCTGCGTGGCCCTCCCACAGCTACCCTTGGGGGCGGTGCTTGGTAATCACTATCATCGGGAGCTTCGCCTACGCCGGATTCATCGTCCGTGCTGGCATTGTCATCTGTTCGGGCGTCGGACTCGTGGCCATCAATTGCCGGGCCGGGAATTCGACTAAGCCGTGTGCCAGTCCTTGGCATTCTAATCGATACCATTGGTCTTGAACCCGTTGTATCCATAACGCCGTCAGTTTGTGAATCCGAATTTAACGGGCGCGTCTTCGTGGATAACATCGTCGTCCAATAAATAGGGATTCAAGATTATACCGGCATGGTGTAGGTCCGTGGTCATCATACGCCACCGGCTGTAGAAATCTTCTTTGGCCAAGGTAGCGAGGTTGTGTGCTAGGTTGAAAAGAAGATTCCTTAGGCTAAGCACATATTTCTCCAAGTTCTTCATGGTCAACCAAGCCTTGCCCATTGCCGGCTCAACGTCATTAAACACTCTCAATGCTTTTAACACCTCCTCCGACATGTGGCGGTAATTATCGCAACTTGTCCAAAAATTATCGTCATTAACCGTTGTCGTGATTTAACGTGCCTCCATTGCACTTCTCCTTCGATCATCGCCTCCTCTATTTAATTTGTTCACGTAGGCGGTCCAATCGGGATGAATAACCGTTTGTTCCAAAGCATGTCTCACCTTTAGAAGCCGGTCAATCATGAGGAAGTTGGTGGCGAATCGTATGGACCCGGGCATCTTCAAGCCCAAATTGGGCGAGTAGGTGAGGAAGACCGCCGTCGGACATTGGTGGGCCCGGATGTATTTGACAATGTCCTTCGCCTTGTCTACGACGTCCTTCGCCCATCGTTGTTCACCCCAATCCTTCAACAATAAGTTCAAACAATGCGCCGCACACCCTTGCCAATATATGTGTGGCCATTCCCGGCTAATATTGCTCGCCGCGGTTTTCATGGCCGCCGCATTATCGAAGCAAACTTGAACAACCTTTGTGGGGTCCACTCCAACGATGTAGCGTTTGACCTCGGTGGCCACGTAGGCGGCATCCTTTGTGCTACCGGTGGTGTCGATGGAACCAAGGAACACGTCGCCCGCCGGACAAATTTGCATGACGTTCATCAAAGGGCGGTGGACAACATTCTCCCATCCGTCCGAACAAATAGTGCACCCATATTTGTGGATGGATGATGTTGTCTTCAACTCCACGATTTTTTGTGTATTGAACCGTGCATCGTCAAGTAAACTCTTGCGCATTGCATGGTATGTTGGGGGTTTGTATATAATTCTAGCCTCGGCGGTTGCCTTAACGGCCTGGATGAACGTGGGATGGCGGACAATACTAATGGAGATATTAGCCTCATAAAAGGCTTGCGACCATTTTGTATCCAAGTCTCGTTTTGTCGAATTTTGCAACCCTTCCTTTAGTCCCATTTGCCGTTGGGAACGTCGGTAGGGTTCGGAAGTCGTCCCGGATACCAACTCCCTTGCCACTGACGGTGCGGGAGATGGTGGAGCGGTTTAGTTTCCGTTCGCGTTCGACAATGCACCGCATGACGCCTGTTGTTGGGACCCGACCACAGCTTCTCCCCCGTCCTCAACGCACTCGTCCACAAAGTCATCCGGAATTGGCGGCCACGATCCGCCGCACCTCGAAAATAAAGACTTTACAATCGGCCTTTGACGTTGACACAATGCCACCCCCCGCATCTTGCCGTCATTTTTTTGGTATCCCAAATGGGCAACCATGCGGTCCTTCCTATAAACTAATTCCAACGTGCAAAATTTGCACTCGACCTTCTTGGACGTTGGAGTCCACTCCTTGGGCACAAACCAAGGCTTCCATTCGTTTCGCGTGCCCATCCCAATATTACCTACTACCTCTCTCCACTTGCAACGAATGCCAAAAGGCAATCAAGGTCAACTAGAGCAAGGGGGAATGATGAATGCTAATGAGCGGTGAACCCTTTATAGTCCCGACGCTTGAACGTGCACTAAATATAAAAGATGCTATAATATTAAAAGTGTTTAGAGTAATCTGCTATAGGATCCATTGCAAAAGCAATTTGTTTATGTTTGGAGGGGGGAGGTCCAATGTTTGCCATTCGCAACGGACTTCGGGGGTCGACTGCTGCTCTGCAGTCGACGTGACAATCGACTGCGATGTCGACTGCCACGTCGACTGCCATTCGCAGTCGGCATCGGGGATCGACTGTTGCTTGGCAGTCGACTTGGCAGTCGACTTCCTGGGTCAACTGCAAACTAGCAGTCGACATGGCAGTCGACCGCCACGTCGACTGCCATTTGCAATCGACATGGCAGTCGACCTCCACGTCGAGTGCCATTCGCAGTCGACATCGGGGGTCGACTGCTGCCTGGCAGTCGACTTCCGGGGTCGACTGCAAACTAGCAGTCGACATGGCGGTCGACTGCCACGTCGACTGCCATTTGCAGTCAACATCGGGGGTCGACTGCTGCTTGGCAGTCGACGTGGCAGTCGACCCCCGCAGTCGACCGCTAGTTTGCAGTCGATGTGGCGGTCGACTGCGGGGGTCGATTGCCATTCGCAGTCGACATCGGGGGTCGACTGCTGCTTGGCAGTCGACGTGGCAGTCGACTTCCAGGGTCGACTGCAAACTAGCAGTCGACATGGCAGTCGACCCCCGCAGTCGACTACTAAATGCAGTCGGCCCACACATCGACTGCCACATAGCAGTCGACGCCGCGGTCGACTGCTAATTGTCGACTGCCTTATCCAGAGTCGACTGCTATCTGGCAGTCGACTGGATTGCGATTAGCAGTCGACTGGATGGTCGACTGCCGTATAGCAGTCGACCAATCGTCGCATCCATCTTGGCCGTTGGATGATGTACGGTCCAACGGTCAAGATCCAGGGGCGCGACGTCCGGTCGTACCGTCGGTGTGAGGCCCACCCACCTTATATATATAAGTGGGGAGGCCTCATTGACATCATTTTTCAACCACCCCTTCTCAAGCGGGACATTGGGACTAAGCATGCCTAGCTTCCTTTGCCTAATGTTTTGAAAGGGCCTAGGGGGCGGTTGGAAGATTGGTTTAGTGTGCAAACTCTTGCCAATTTTGGATCCGATTTTTTTGCGGTGGAGCGGTGTGAATACGGCAGTGTTTGTGAACACATTTGAGTTGTGTTTGTGAACACAACTATAGCGTGTTTTTAAACACGATGGAGGATCAAAGTTGGAGGATGCCGGAGGACGAGCCGAATGCACCCGGCAGGGTGCACAAACGGCCCCTTAAGCGGCAACGACATTCCGATGTGGGATCAGGAAGTGCTTCGGGAACGGGAGCCAATATTACCCCCCGTTCAGATAATACCGTTCCCGTCCGCCCAAATGCCGGTGCCCCTACGAGCAGCCAAGGAGGGGCTTCCGCGGCCTCAGGGTCGTCGAGCAGGAGCGGGAAACCAAGGGTAAAATTCTCGGATGCGATAACGGCAAAGGTCCACCAAGCCATAGTTGACTGGTATTTGAGGAATGGGGAGGCCGGCATCAAATTCCGTTTTTTGGAGCAGCCGAAACACAAAAGGGTTGAGATAATTAAAAGGGACATGGAGGTTGCTATTCGACAGGAAGTGGATGGCCCCGAGTTTAGCGGTGATAGGAATCTTGCGGGGTTCGATTTATGGGTGAAGAATAAAGCCCAAAATGGTATTTTCAACCTCAAGCAATTGGTTGAGAACATGTTCCCGGAGGGCGAAACAGGCGAGGTGTTGAGCCCTCGAGCTGTAAGAATCCGGGAAATATTTTTGTGGTGGGATCCCGTGGCCAAAGGATTGTCCAAGACGGCCTCCAAAATAATTCCTTGGATGGCGGAGAAATTGGAGAAGTGGCTAAGGGTGTCGGGCCCATGCCAACTATTATGGATTCCCGATAAGGCAAATGTCGTGAGTTTGAGGAGCATTAAGAAGGTGGGAGGTTACGGGGAGGTGAGGAAGGTGAGGATCGAGGGCGACGATCGTCTCCCACCGGAGATTACGTGGGCTGAAAAGACCCCAAAGACGTCGGATAGGCAAAAAGCTCATATCCAAGTAAGTGTGGAGGCATGCGTTTTAAAGAGCATGCATCCAGGTTTCATCAAGTTTTGGTTAATCAACAGTGTATCCAATGCGGGCTATACACTATGGTGGAACGGGGACACTCTACGAGAGATGTTCATCCGAGATAGAGCCCACCGCCCAAATGCCAACATTTTGACAATGGACGCAACCGAATGGCAACTCTATGACCAAGTCCAAAAGTTCCGGGCGAAGAGGGTAAAGTTGGCTTGGGCATTGTTATGGATCATGGAGGCTTTGCATGCTGCAAATGTGCAACACAACGATCTATCCATTGACAACATTATGTTGCATTGGGAATCGGACGGGAGCCTCAAGATTGTGGTGTGCGATTGGGGATGTGCAACACATTCAGGTGAGGATGTCCTATCGCTATGGCATGCGGAAACCGTAGAAGCGAAGGAAAAATTGAGGAAGGAGAAGTTTTGGGTGGCGCCGAAACTGTTTTACATCCAAAACAGGAAACACCAAAATCCCGATGTATATTACACCGCGGAGGCTGAGTGTTATGCGGTCGGCATGCTTGCTCGACAACTTTGCAACGATGGTGATGACCGAATACTCTTTGCCAATGAAGGAAGGAAAATTTGGGATGTCACCTTGAGTGCATTGACCTGCGAGAACGTGTCCAACCGCATTTCATTGACCATCGCCAAACTACGGATGCAGATGCAGTTTGTGGGGTGAGATGAGCCCATAGACTGTTGGAGAACTGAGGTTAAGGATAGTATTTTGTCTGTTTAGTTCTTTAGGCAACATCGTAGGGGTTAAGGTAGTATGCGTGTATCATTGATATGGACAACCTTGTATATTTTTTATATCTTTACGATATACTTGTTTTAATACAACGCGGTTTTTTTTTCTTCTACATATCATTGTTGGCTTTATTCACATTTTTCCTAAACTATTTCCATCCATCCATATTCCACTATACCCAAACCATTGAAATTTAACCCATATGATGTTGACTGCATTTGTCTGTTAATAGTATCAATCGACGGCAATGGTCGACTGCTACAACTGCAGTCGACTATCTTCGTCGACGGCCAACATAGCAGTCGACGGTGATAGTTGACTGCTATATAGGCAGTCGACTACCAACCATGGTCGACTGCCAATGTAGCAGTCGACTACCATGGTCGACTGCTATGTTGGCCGTCGACGAAGATAGTCGACTGCTACATTGGCAGTCGACCATGGTAATCGACTGCCTATATGGTAGTCGACCATGGTAATCGATTGCCTATATGGCAGTCGACCATGGTAATCGACTGCCTATATAGCAGTCGACGATGGTAATCGACTGCTACATTGGCAATCGACCATTGTAGTCGACTGCTAAATTAGCAGTCGATTAAGTGGTCGACTGCCTATATAGCAGTCGACCACTTAGTCGACTACTACATTAGCAGTCGACCATTGTAGTCGACTGCTAATGTAGCAGTCGACTAAGTGGTTGACTGCCTATATAGCAGTCGATCATGGTAGACGACTGCCTGTATTGATGTCGAAATAATTACTTATGTAAAAAAAAAATCCCATTAGTAATTTTTTTACTACAGTAACGTCCGTTTGGCGTCACACCCTGGACGTGACGCGACGTGACGCGTTTAGGCCGCGTCACATCCATTTGTACATCCCTGGCAACATATGCATAAGATTTATGAGGGGTGCCATTGAAATTGTGTGTCATGTGAAATTTCCGTTCGACCCAAAAAGAATTTTTGTTACGGTCGAATTGTGTTTGTCAACACATATTTCCGATATTGTTGTAAGGAGAGATTTTTTAGGATGTAGTGGGGAGATGAGAGATGTGCATATGTACCATTTTTTTTTACGACAACATGAAGCTTTCATTTCTGACCACCAACCGCAAGCGGGTGCCAGTTGGACGCGGCCAATCTTTCTGCTTAAGTGTTGTTTGGGAAAAGAAGATCCAGTGCTAAAAATTGCATTGTTTTTTATATTTTATTGTGGTACCTTCCCTTATGACGGGCTGTATTATTGGCAGTTGTCAGCATTGCCCCATTTTGTGTTGTACTAGTTTGTTATAAGATTTTGTGAGGTGAGGTCGGTATAATGACCAACGAAACCCTTGTGTGTGCACCAAGTGGGCGGTGCTTGTATTCCCTTATGGTGAGGTTGGGTTGATGACCAACAGACCATAAGCTTGGTGGTGGTTGTAGATGTATGTTGTCTTTCACCTTTTTGATCCTCTACCTTGATACCACATCAGTTTAGGTTGTTGGCTCTAGTGACCAGACCCATTGCGGGTTTATGGTTACAACTCGAAGTCAACATTATCGTTTTCCGTCTTCGACAGCATCGAGAGGTCGATCCTCGGACCTCTCGAACGTTGAACCAGTAATAGCACCTGACGAGGTCTTTCAGCCTACTTTGGCATGGAAGATAGTCATTCGGTCTCACGTCCTTTGGGTGGGATCCTTTGACGAGATGGAAGAGGAGATGCGAGGCGGTATCTAGAACCGATTTTCCGGTCGAGCGGGGACCATTCCCTGTAAGATTGGAAAATTTGGTTTCGAACGTGGATGAGGAAAAAACATCAACGCAATACCAACTTCAATGACTGGTATACATTCGAGTGTCTGCCCAACATTTGGAGTATGAAACGCTCCAGACTTATGAGCAGTGGAGGGATACTGGGCTTGTTGAACCTAAAGATAAGGTTCATGCTTCCGCATCCGCGAGTACGTCGAGCCCAATGCTTCCCTTCTCCCGGTATGCCCAGGCTACCCAGGCAGCATTAGTCTCTTTAGGGGCTCCGCTAGATTTTGATCCTTTGTAGGAATTCGATCTTCATTTGGAGGAGGAATACAGAGGTTTTCGTCGAGATTAAATGCAGCGGATCCAAGACTTTAGGCGGAGAAGGACTACACACCTCGTACCATATATACGAGGTTGGCGAGATTTGCTAGAAAATTTGGAGGTGTTTTCGTAGAAAGCCAGTTGGTAAAGGTGTTTTTGTCAAAGATTGACAAACGCCTCCTTGACTTAGCGCTGTCCAAGATCATCATGGATTATGGCGGTCGGGCAACACTCGCAAAGGCATTCGCCATTGTGAAGCAGTATGATCATGACTTGGTGTCCTTGCTAATGGATTCTAGCGAATCCCGGAAGATTTCGGTTGCGGCTGCATGATTGATAGAGGCGGAGGCAGACAAGACCTTATATTATTGGTCTTATGGGCAGGCGGGCCACGCTAAAAATGATTACCCTTTGAAGCAAAGGCATGCTTACACCGTGAATAATCCAAAGCGGAAGTCAATTTTCCTCGCTAACGATTCAACGAAGGAGGCTGGTAAACATTTACCGAAGCAGTTGAAGTGTTCCCACTACGGACGGAACAATCACGTGGTGGAAAACTACTTCGCTCTCCATCCAGAGAAACGCCCTTCTTCCGATCTGGAAAAGGTGTTGGAGGCGAAGATTGGCGCCTTGGAAGAGAGGTTCAAGAATTTGGCGTCATCTGGCCAAATTCTGGAATCACCGGCTCAATCTAGAGCTCAAGTTAGCTCTTCCAATCTGGATTATTATATGTTCGGAGCTTCGGGGGAGGTGATGAGTTTGGTAGTTGTGACACATGCTCAATCCGTGTCATGAGCCATACCTTCAGCCACAGGGGAGTCTGTGGCAAGCTTACGAGCTCAAGATAATGGTCCCATAGATCAAATTGGTCATGCATGGCTACCATTGTCTTTTGGATTTGTTGATGCTATCCAATCTGTCAGTGGTCGCAATTCGAGCATTGAGGCTCTGAATCCGGCGATCGACATGGTGTACACGTTGGCATCAAAGCTGTTGCACACACCTTTATTCACGGCGATGAAGTGGTCGTCGCTAGAGTTCCAACCTGCTAAGGTTTTTCACTTAGCAGGTGGAATTTTGGAAGGAAAGGTATCCTCAACTTCCTTGACCGTGGCTCAAGCCACCACGGACATTCCTATCTCTGAGGATCCCGAAGAAGTGGCCAAATGGCGAGCAAGGCTTGCCGCGGAGACCATTGCATCTTTTGACGGACACATCTCAAATGGCACGGGGTCGGCCACATCTTATGACTTACCAGAATCCACAGGAGCAGTTTATTTGTCTGATGTAGCTGCTAGATCTGTTTGCGAGCGCAACGGCATTCGATCCGACGTCGTGCGTATGGTCAATGATACCGGCATTTTGGAAGTCAGTCGGATTGGGGGCAATGCTACTCGGGTTATTTCCCGTTGTGTGATGATGGATTCAGGGGCACAACCAATTATGAATGGCAAAAGATTTTCCCAGAAGTTGGGGTTGGCGACCGAGGACTTGGCTCCTTGTCCATTCACCATTGTCACATCCATTGGCCATATGGAGCGGGCCACAAGTTATACTCGAGAGCCATTAGAGCTTAGAGATCCACCTATACCTCTTCTTCTCAGGTGTACGGTGACAGATGCGACCAACTACAACATTTTAGTTGGTCAACAAGCACTCTACCCCTTTGGTTTTGGTTTGAACAACTGGACTGAGGAGGCTTGGATCCGACCAGGTTGGTCGGCTTGGGATGGCCGCATGGAATTTATTCCTATGGCATTCGCGGCAGCTACGACTATAACACCATTATCCATGGTTTTTGGATGTGGTGCTATGGTGGATACATTGCCTTATGGTTCCGCATTGTTGGTGGAGTCATTGGCATTCATGGGGAGTACGGACGATCAAGGGGATATAGCATCTAAGGGTGCATTGGTGCGCCATCCCAAGGATCTTCTTCCTCCTTGGCGCGATTCCGCCGAGCTATTCCGGAGATGTGAGGACATTATCCTCTCTTTCGATTCTACGACACCGATCATACCAAACGTCCCATTGGCGTTGGCACATCCCACTTTGTGGTGTCCGCCAAACAAAGGGATCACTTTGGTGGAATTGTTTGGGGGCATCGGGACGGGATTGGCGGCCGTGTTGGAGGCTAGCCTCACTGTTTGACAATACATCTATGTCGACAACAACCCTATATCTAACCGTGTGGCAAGTTACCATTTACACCAGTTGACGGTGTTGTACCCACAACAACTGCACCCAAATGCCTTCCGTGGGTGCTTCGGACGTCTTCCTTGTGATGTTACACTTATCAGTGAGGAAGATTTATGAAGGTTGGGCCCCGTAGGTCTGGTGATTGCAGGATGGCCATGCCAGGGCCATTCACGTGCTAGAGTAGGCCGAGGTTTAGAGGATCCCAGGTCTAGCTTTTTCTGGGACCTCATCCGGCTCATGCAGTGGTGGTTTGCCCACCAACCTTCCCCTCTAGGGTACATATTCGAGAATGTACCTCTATTGGGGGACTTTTGGAACAACGTGTTGGAAGGCTAACATTATGTTTGTCAACACCTTGGAGATCCCATTTTTGTGGATGTCGCGTGCCTCGGTTCTTATTCCCACCGGCCTCGGTGGATTTGGACCAACTTAGCACCGCTATGCACTTTAGCTACAACATTTTTTGTAGTGCCTCCACCTTTTGATCAAAAGGTAGATGATATCTTGGATCCAAACCAGACCTCTTTGCCAATTGTTCGAGATGATTTACCCCAGTTGGCATTAGTCAACAAAGTGGGGGCACTACGGTTGTCGCAACCCTTGGTAGGTCTCCTTAATTATTTCGGTCCATTTTTCTATTCTAGCAAGAGTTACGAGCGCTAACCCTTCTCATACCGCGATGCGAAGGTTCACTTCTCCAATACCACAGACCTTTTTAGTCTATAAGAGGGGGACCAACCCTCTTATTTTTTTCCAACGCCCGAGCCGTACTAGGCAACTATGCCCTCACATTGGGCCAATGCCCATGGAGGCCGTGCCGTTCGGCCTCGGGTGGGTGAGGCCACACCACCTCACCCATATAAACCTCTAGGACTCTAGGCAAGGCCCCTACCCCACCATCAAGTAACCTTTTGTCTCTCTCCCAACACTTGGGGCCAAGTAGATATTTTCCCTTAGCCGCTGGGGTTGGAATCCCCCAGCAGGTTCAGAACCCCATAACTTCTTCATACGATCTTTGTTTCTAACAATCAACCACTCCATTGTCATCTACGTTTCACATAAATGCCGATGGACTACTCATTTGCCCCTTTTGGACAAGTATTCACAAAGGTATGCCAGTTCAAAGCTTTGCAGTCCCGGAAGCCACTCCCAGGCCACTACTGTTCCAGGGCGCTGTCCCGGGATAGCGCCCCACTCAAATTGCCACATCTCCTAGCTCACACCTCCGATTGAAGTGTTTTTGAGCATTCTAGAATTGGCATGCCATAAGCTACGCAAAGCTTATGGCTTTACCCTCATGCCTCCTAGTCTCCATGGGTGGTAGGCATTCTCAACGCCCGGGGCCCTCACCCACAATAGGATCACTTGGGCCCTCTCACCAACGGCGCCACAAGTCCCGGGTGTCACTCCGGGGTCTTTTTTGTGCCCATGGTGTTTCGGGCAATCCTTATGGAGAGGTCTACGACACTCACCCTCACCAAATGGAGTCGATGCCCTCATCGACTATACTCGTAGTCGGCACACCAATTCTCAAGTTGCCATCCTCTATGGTGCCGCATTGTATTTACCTTAGGGCGCAACCCCCACAATGCATCTTCAAATTTGGTATCGTTCCCAAAGGCGTCATTCCAAGGTGGTCCATTAGCGACCTTGGATCTCTCTTCCAAGGACCTAACCTTCACTAGATCCACCAACATTGGGACTCACTTGGGTTGCCCCTGCTTTGGGGCTCCCCCCTTAGGCTCCGCGAGCTTAACTTGACACATCTAGGCCGGACCTCAACGCTTCCACTAGGTTGACTCGGTTGCAATTCGAGATGGTTTTCCATTCTTAAGCCACGTTCGATCGCACGGGGGTGATGCCAAGTCCCGCTCGATTCGGTTCCCACTTTGCCCTTTCGAGACATGGGTTCATGACTCCCATGCGCCAACTTTCCTTAGCTCGCGGGTAGCACTTTTATGAGCACGCGCCATCACCTTGCCCCCGCCCAGACAAGCCCATGGCTAAAAGGTTTCTTAGTTTTATTCAGGTGCCTCCAAGCCATGGCCCCCAATTACTCAGCTTATCCAACCTAGTTTGGCATATCTATTCCCCCTCTTCCACTAACCAAGCACAAGTACGAGATTAGGACTTCATCTCGTAATCTTCTCTTTGCACCACTAGAGTTGAACTTTATTGCCTTAAGCCAAAGAACAAATACATGTTGTGGAGGGCATTGCTCCCAAGCCTAGTGTGCTACTAGCATCTCTCCCCCACTAAAAGATATTGATGTCCTCACCAATGCCTACGCTTCATTTTATTGGAACCTTTAGTCTTAGTTTCTTCAAAGTGCTCCATCAATTCTTTGGCGTTCACCATGTCTTTTGCGGCTACCCAAGTGACTTCTTTCTCATTCACATTGTATCTTCGCCATTTCAAAATATACTCCCTTCCTTTTGGGATTCCTCCACTTGAGGAATACCTCTACCTCATAATCCAAATGACCTCCTACAAGCTCGGGAGGTGGCCTAATCATTTGCTTGCGATTGGGCCACAAGGTGTCTATCTTAAATGGCTTTAATAATGTGACATGGAATGTCGGATGCACTTTAATCTTGGGCGGTAACTCCAACTTATACATGTCCTTGAACACTTGTTCCACAACGGGGAACCGAACTTCAACTTTGCACATGAACTTTGGAGTGAGGCCTTTGGGCAGGGTTAAGTTGTTCACATTCAACAACGCCTTTTGGCCTACCTCATAACTCCACTTTGCGTCTTCCGGCATTGACTTGCTCTTCGTACCGCCTTCAGGCTTTCTCCACAAACAACTTGGTCATCACCAAGACTTGTTCATGCTTTTTGGCCAAGTCCTCACCATCTTGGTTGAACTCTAGTGTTGAATGTGCCCCTTCGAGAGCTAGGTTAGTAGGTTGGAGCGCACTCCATAAGCCACCACGAAAGACGACCCCTTGGTCGCCAAGTGCGACTGCTCGACCCACATACTCCGCCCAATGTCCTTGGTTCGCCCCCACCAAGTGCCTCAAGTATTGCTTCAAGACTTCATTCACAAGCTCCATTTTCCCATCCGTTTGGAAATGGAAGGCTGTGCTAAACCTTAGTTTCATTCAGGCCTTCCTAGAAAAGTGCATCCAAAATGCACTTGTGAACTTTGGATCTCCATCCGACACAATCACTCTTGGCAACCCGTGGTGCCTCAACCATCCTTTGAGAAAAGGCTATGCGGTCTCCAACGCGGTCCCGGTTCCCACAATTGGCACCACGTGTGCCAACTTGGCAAACCACTCTACCATCACCATGATGGCATCATACCCTTGTGACTCTGGCAAACTTGTGATCAAGTTCATGCGCACACTATGCCATGGTAACACTATACCATGACCCCGGCGGGATAGGCAACGGTTGCAAGAGGCCGGCTTACTTTTGGTAAGAGGTTTGGTTCACTTGGCATCCACCCAAACCTTCACAAAGTGGGCTATATCATCCTTCATGACTAGCCAATGGTACCTCTTTGACACCACTCTATGGTGGGTTTTTTTTTCTTTCTCTATGGCCGGCAATGGGACTATCATATTCTTCCTAGAAAACCAATAGCCTCAACTTGCCTTGTGGCACATACACCCGACTTTGGTTATATTTGAGCAATCCGTTCACCAACATGACCTCTTTGAGCACCTTGCCCTTGCGAAGCTCACCTAAATGCCGTTATGTTTCGGGGTAATTAATGTACCCCTCCCTCATCTTGCATCACAAGTTTCCTTCATCGGTAATCATTAACCATAAGTTTTAGATGGTGCTCATTGCTTGGAACTCTTCCCATCTACTTAGCGCATTCGGCACCACATCACCATGGCCCAGTTTGTGGATTAAATCCACCTTCATAAGCGCCAAAGTATCGTGTCACCGCAATGGCTTGGCGCTCACTTGCACTTGTGTCTCAAAATAATTTGAGGACACATTGTCCATATACACCTTGGTCTTGTGCAACCCCAAATCGTGTTGCCACATCTCCAAGCAATGCATTACGGTGAAGAGTTCTTTCTCATGAGTTGGCCGTCTCTTTTGACAACCATCGAGCTTCATGCTCTCATATGCAATGGCCATCCATCTTGCATCAACAATCCGCCAATGCCAAAGTCACTCGCCCCCGTATGCACCTCAAAAGGTTTGTCAAACTCCGCGAACTTGAGCACGGCCGGCGAAGACAACTTGCTCTTAAACTCCTCAAAGGCATGGTAACAAGGCTCATCCCATTCTTGGGATAACCCTCCTTAAAAAATTCGGACAAGGTCCTAGGAACCTTAGATAAGGTCCTAGCAACCTTAGATAAGGTCCTAGCAACCTTAGATAAGGTCCTAGCAACCTTAGATAAGGTCCTAACCACCTTAGACAAGGTCCTAGCAACCTTAGACAAGGTCCTAGCCACCTTAGATAAGGTCCTAGCAACCTAGACAAGGTCCTAGCAATCTGACATAAGGTTCTAGCAATCTTACATAAGGTTCTAACAACCTTAGATAAGGTCCTAGCAACCTTAGATAAGGTTCTAGCAATCTTACATAAGGGTTTAACAACCTTAGATAAGGTCCTAGCAACCTTAGTGGTGGTAGTAGTTGGCTAGACCAAGCAATGACCTAAGCCCTCTTTGTGTCAAGGGTCGCTTCCAATCTTGGATTGCCTTGACCTTCCTCATGTCCGTCCACCAACTTCATTTGTCACCACATAGCTCAAGAACTCAATCTCTCTTTGAGCAAAGTTGATTTCCACTCCTTGGAGGTAACGTTTTCAACAACCCATTGGTGAGTACATCCTTGTACCTCACCAACACCCCACAAATGTGGTTTAGGGGACGCCCATCTTTCCTAGCCTCCCCATGAGTTCCATGGAGTTTCTCCAATGGAACCACGACATTATTTGTTGAATTCTCATTTGGTCCATTGAGACCAAATTCAATTTGGCTACCCTTACCATAGGAGCCCACGTCAATTTCAAACTCACCTCTTTGCTATCATGGCACACCACAAGCTCACCAGCTTGCCCCTCACATCTACCATGTGAGTTTCAAAGAAGGTGTCCTCCAAAATGAGGCGCACTTCATCTATTTCATGTCCTGTGAAATCTTCACAAATTTCAATGTCCCACATTTCAAGGTCACATGCAATGCCACTTCCATTATTTCATGCAGTTCACCCTTTGCAACCGCACATTGATGGGTTTGCCCACTCTATTAATCGGCAAGCCCCAAGCTATTGCGGATATATGGGAAGATATTCCCATATTGTATAAGCCTCAGTAGGGAACCTTTCTTTTGTCCATCTCAACGATGGAAAGGGATAGGATTGGACATCGAATAACAAGGTTTCGTTGGGAGAACGGTTTGTTATTCCGATTGTGGTCGGATGGGACAAGGCATATTGTTCCTAGACCAGATCAGAGGGCCTTCTTGGTGCGGCAAGTGCACGAAGAATTTGGCCATTTAGGCGTACGCATGACACATGCGATGTTGCATAGCCAATATTGGTAGACCGGCATGTATCAACAGGTTGTTGCTTATGTCGGGAGGTGTGAAGTTTGCGATCGGGTCAGGTCTAGCTTCAACACCTAGTCACCCCAATTACAACCCTTACCTATCATGGGACTAGGCTACCGTTGGTCATTCGACTTTGTAGGACCGTTGGTTGTCACACCATGTAGAGCAAAGTACGTGTTGGTGATGGTGGAGCATTTCAGCAAGTGGATTGAGTTTGTCGCTGTTTCCAAAATTCTGCCAAGTTAGCCACGGCAGCCTTTTTGGATCGTGTGTTGGCACATTTTGGAGCACCGGCTGAGGTATTGACAGACCAGGGGAGGGAGTTCCTCAGTGCTTTTGAGGAGTTGTACACTAAGGCTCTCATAGATCACCGCACCACCTTGCGAGATCATCTGGAGGCGGATGGCTTGGCTGAACAGGTTGTTCAGACAACCAAACGTGGCTTGAGGAAGTATGGATTACTTTGGGGGAGCCATCGGGATTGGAACCTTATGTTACCTTGGATTTCTATGGGCTATCGATTTAGTAAGCATGCCTCATTGGCGTTCTACAGCCCGTATCAGTTGTTGTATAGATGTGAGCCTATACTCCTGTGGGAGCCCGAAAATCCACGGAAGTCCGGATTGACTTCCGAACCGGATTAATACCCGGATAATACCCTGGGATTGTTGTTAAAGTAGGGTTCCCAAGGGTAGGTTAGTTGTTTTAGGAAATAAGGTTCTAGGCAACCGCCTTACGCGCTAAAACGGTTAAAATGGATACTTTGACCCGACCGGAAATTAGCCTAGGAAAACCGTTTGGGAACGGTCCGGACCGTTAGAACGGTTACAACGGACTCCGAACGGTTGCGGGGAAACGGTTGAGGAACCAGACCCGTTGGAAGAGAAAGGAGAGTACTTAAGCGAATTTTTCCTCTTCTCCGAGCCATTTGCGTGAGCGGCATTGTTGAAAGAACGAGTGGTGAGTTGCTTTTTCGAGTCATCAGCAGTTGGCTTGCTGGGATTCTGTAGTGATTAGCGGGCAGAATTCCGGAGGAGAAGAACCCGGGTATTGTTGAGAGTTTTGGGCCGCGTAGCAAAATGCCGGAAGCAAGAGAGGGAAATGAGAGGGAGCAGGTCCCAATTCCAATGAAACCCGTATCGCCGGCCATCCCAACGAGAGAATCTGAGTTGAACGAGCTCATAGAGGATCTTAGCCGGATGGGTTGTGAGGGGCTACTCGCCAAACCCTGGAATCTCCGGGCGGAGGCCACCTTGCGGGAATTCTTATTTGAGAGAGGCAATCAGTGGTTTCGGACAATTAGGCAGGATCCGGAAAAGTGGACATCAGAGGTATGGGCTGCGGTTTACGGATTTCCGCGACGAAAGGGTGAAGGCTGGGCTAACCGTAGAGATAATTTTTATGTAGGAAAATTCCGAACGGAGCCTGACCCAAAAGACGGATTCCATCCCGGGAATTGCCGGAACAATAGAGAGCGGAGAGTCATAGAATTCATCCTCCCCATCCTTAGTCCAGAAAAGCCCAAGCGTCTTAGCATCACCATGGCCAACATCCTGTTCGGAGCGATGTCAGGGGTCCGAGCCGTCAATTGGGGTAGGTTAATTCAGGAATATGTGGAGAAATCTATCCCCCACATTGGTCGGAAACCCTCCTACCTCTCTCCCTACATCCTCCATCTCTACCAGCACCAGGGCTGCGTCAATGAGGCGGAAGAAGATATGTTGACGATAGCGGAGGACGAGGTGGTGTACAAGCTCGGTCCGGAAGCAGAGGTTGCGGAAGCCGGAACAGAAGACTCGAGTGACATAGCAGTTCCGGAACCGCCTCCCGCTTCGTCCCCTCCGAGAGTTCGGAAACCAGTCTCGCCACCACCACGACAGGAAGCCGGACCCAATCGGGAAGTCCCCTGGAGAGACATCAACCTATCCACGTTCGAGTTTCCCGAAACCCCTTTCAAGCGCGTCCGGGAGGAGTTGACGGCACTCCAGGACCAATATTTCCGGATGGAGCACATCACTTGAGGGGTGCACCGGGCCTTAGACAACTGTGGGCCTGGAAATATCCTCCGAGAGTTGGCCAAGCGGACGGACCGGAAGCAGGTAGAGACCCTGGAGACGGAGAAGGCACAGCTCGCAGCACAGGTGGCTGCTATGACATGGGAGCTCACCCAGAAGAGCGAGGAGATCCAGAAATACCAGGTGGAGTAAGCATTAGTCCTAAGCCGGGTCCGGGAATTGGTGGGTCATCCGGGAGAAGTCGTCAACAAGACGCACCTCTATGACCAGTTGATGGAGTCAGCGGATCTATCTTTTGCCCGTCAAATGCTCCAGATCTTGGTGAAGTACTCCCGCTCAATGAAGGATCTGCTCAAAGAGATCCAGAAGCTTCTGCCTTCGAGTGGTACCCCCAGACGGGTGCTCTATCCGGGCCCACCCGGATCTCCAACGGGCACACTGTACGAGGTTGTAGGGGAGGTGGAGTTAGTTCAGGCCTCTCCGACGGGTGCAGGGCCCAGCCAACCAGCAGGAACTCCCCAGCCACCGGAATCTGGAAGATTTTCGGATCGGGAACTAACTCCTGTTCCGCAACGGACGCACTCATCCCAGGTTCGACGGAAGAACACAGAACGGTCGGCCAAATCAGGACGAGAGCAATCACCGAATCTGGATCAGGGCAGGACATCAGAGCGGTCCAGAACACCGAAGAGGGCCAGGACTCCAGCACGGATGAGGACGCCGGATCGGACGAAGTCTCCGGACCGAGGTAAAGCGCCGATGTCGCACGTCGCACCATCTCCTGCTCAGGAATGTATGATCGTGGAGCAGTGGGCGCCCGCTCCCTCACGCACAATGTCAGCAAGGGGCCCCCGGGCAACTTCAGCTTCCACCAGCCGTAACAGGGAGCAGGCCACGGGAGGTGACCCTTCGTCCGTCCAACGAACTAGGAAGGAGAAGAAGGCTTCAAGAACAGCACGATCCGGATCGGGTGACGGATCGGGAGACGATCCGTCCACTGCAGGAGACGGGACGGGACGGACGGGACGGGACGGACGGGACGGGACGGGACGGACGGGACGGGACGGGACGGACGGGACGGGACGGACGGGACGGGACGGACGGGACGGGACGGACGGGACGGGACGGACGGGACGGGACGGGATGGATGGGACGGGACGGCTTCGAAGAAACATCGTACCAGTTAGATTAGACTTAGGCATGCAGTTGTAGGTAGATCAAAATTAGGCAGATAGGATTTAGGCTGCCTTTGAGTTTTGGCAAAACTGTAATTCAAAATGTTGTCAGCGTAAAAAACGGATCGAGATCCGGAAATTCCGCGAATGGCGAAGTTCCGGTTTTCTCACAGTTAGGGATTTTCTGAGGGTAGCCAACTTCGCCGCCACCTTCAGTTAGGGATTACAGCCTCTACTTAAGGCTGAATAAGGAGCTGGAGAAGGGTTCCCTTCTCCATTGTTGTATTTTGTCGCTCCCCACTCAATAAAGCTCTAGTTCTCAATCTATGCTGACTTGTTTTGTGCACGGACTGTTAAGAGAATGTTGCAGATCTAGAGGAAATGAATGAGTAGGAAGTACGGATAGAACAAAGGAGAGAAAACTCGAATCGGATCCGACTGCAGTACTATGGATCCTTTCTGAGTATAGTGGGAAGGAAACCTCATTATTTCGGATGTCTAGGTAACGCCCATGTGAGATAGCCGTCGTTAGGATTGGGTAAGATCAGGGAGGTGCCGGACTTACACCATCCGATCTTCTGAAGAGGTCTCATTGTCCTTGGGCGGGGCAATCCGGAAAGTGGTACGGATCGCCCAGTTATCTCAGATTTAGTAGAGCCTAAGTTCGATGTAGCCGGATCGGCCTGTCGAAAGGAGGAGAGAAATCGGAACAGTTCGGATTCGGTCCAGAGGTCATTTCTGGTGTGTAGTGGGAAGGAAACCTCATTATTTCGGATGCCTGGGTAACGTCCATGTGAGATAGCCGTCGTTAGGACTGGGTAAGATCAGGGAGGTGCCGGACTTACGCCATCCGACCTTCTGAAGAGGTCTCACAGCCCTTGGGCGGGGCAATCCGGAAATTGGCACGGATCGCCCAGTTATCCCGGATTAACAAGATCTCCGGACGAATCTTGATTTTTCTGTCGTTGTAGTTCCGACGCACCATCCGGATCCTCTGTGTGACCTGCCATGAAAGATTAGGCCGATCCGGACTGGTTGTGAGAGAATCCGGATTTTGACCATACAGGGACGTCTTCACCGGATGAACCAAATCATCATTGGAGGTAGGATATAGGTAGGTAGATATTGAGGAAAGAGGCATGTAGGAGTAAGACTTAATTATAGAGGTTCCATCCGGAAGGCAAGTCCCGGGACAAGGACTTCCAAAAGACCATCCGGATCCGGAAAGCCGATCCGACCGGTGGTCGATTTTCAAGCAGAAAAAAAAGATCCTTGACATCCTGCACTTCACAGAATCCCTGGACGATACTCGGATCATCCAAACATACCGGATTAGGCATTGAAAAACGCCTATCCGAAAACTTTTGGTGTTCGTGTGCTCCCACAACTCCTGAGTTCTATTCAGAATAAGCTAGCTCATGTTGTGGACTTGGATGACCCAAAAATTTGGGCAAAGTGTTTGTAAGAGCGGGCTCAATTCTTCCAGAGTGCCATGCCTATGGCCATGGAGAATTTGTCCATTGCTCAGTACCGTGACACATTGCGTTATGTACGCATTCGCACTGGTGCTTGTGTGAGCCCAATATGGTGCCCACATGTGTTCTTAATCGCAAGGATTAACAAAACTCGGACTTTTAGTTGTGTTCAAATATTCAAAAACATAAAAACAAGTTGTGTTCTTAGTTATTAGTTGAATTAAGTTGAAGCTAGGGTGTTAGTACTTAAATCCTACTAGGAATTATTAGAGTTATTTAGAGGTGGGTTAATGGGGTTCCTAGGCTTAAAGGCTTAAGCTTAGTAAACGGGGTTTTGTTAACCTATATAGATAGTCACTGGATTTTGGCACATCCGCCTGTGGATGCGAGTTGTGTGTAAGAGACTGGATTAAGGTCTGGACCGACCCGGGTTCGAATCCGGTTGGTTCCATTGACTGGTGCTATCCCAAGATGAGCTAGTGGTAAAAGCAGGAATAGTCTGTAGGCGGATACGGAGAAGAAGTTACTACATATGTGTAAGTAGAACCTTCTCAATTACTTTTCATTTTTTAGAAGCATTTTATTTATATTCACCTAACCGCTCACGGTTTATGAAGGTTCGCGGGTTAATTAGAAAGGAGGTTAGTGAGTCAAATTATATTTAAGTTAAGTAATTCGTATGAAGAAGTCAAGATACTTGCGAAGGACATTAGGATGGCAACGAACGGAGGATGAAGACGAACGAATGAAGGATGGCAACGAACGGTGGATGATGCTAAGCGGATGAAGCCGGACGGATGAAGACCATTTGATCAAGTGGATGGAAGACCAAGACCGTTGGATCTAGGGATTTTAGGGATGACGGCTAGAGTATGACAGCCGGCAATTCCAACCGTTAGATGTATGGTTAGATCTACGGCCGGTAAGGTTTGGTGATGGAAGGAGGTAGTCCGATGAAGACCGTCGGATCAAGTGGATGAAAGACCAAGGCCGTTGGATCTAGGAATTTTAGGGATGACGGCTAGAGTATGACGGCCGGCAATTCCAACCGTTAGATGTATGGTTAGATCTACGGCCGGTAAGGCTTGGTGATGGAAGGGGGTAGTCCCCCGAAGGGAAGGGAGAAGGCTCATTCTCACTCTCTCACTCTTGCAATTAGGACTACTTCTCTCTCTTTCCCTCACTAGGTAGATGAAGGCACAAAGCTCTTAGAAAGAAATAATAGGAATGTTAGCAAAGGGTTCATAAATCCTATGAAGGTTGAATGACGGGGTTGGAGTAGGCTTAGTGATAAGTGTGGTAATATGCTATGTGTATTGTGATCAAGTAATGAACCTCAGTGAGAGGCATTATATCATTAGATCTCTAGGTTGATATTATTTAGCCTACAACCTTGAACTTGAAGTTTTCTTTGATTTGTGTGAGTGTGATACTCTAGTGTTTGTAAACACTTGAGTTTGAGTTAATAAAGGAGGAGGTGTTAAGTACATTGATTCACCAATTAGAATGGATATAAGTTACAACTAATTACTAAGGCCAGTGAAGTTTATGTGAGTCATGGGCTCCCACCCGGACTACAGACGCATAAGGGTGGGGGTTTATGGCTGACAACTTGCCGATCTCAGTTGCAAAGATTTCGACAGGGTGATTATGTTTATATCTAACGTGAGGCGCCTATGACATTGGATGTTAAGGCGGGGCGTACTATCCTTCGGATGAAGGAGGTGTTACCGAGTGGTTTGTTGTTGTTGGAAGGCAAGGATGGCCAAGAATGTCGTGAGCATTCCAAAAATTGTGCCCCATGTCACCTACCCATTGAGGGTTCAGTTCATCCTGAACTGGCCATCGTACCAGAGGGTCTTCTATGTTTTGTATGCGGGGAGAAGAAAGCAGCGGCTACTATGCTCTTATGTTATCAGTGTCAACGTGGTTGGCACATGGCATGCCTGAGACCACCCTTAACCTCTGTACCATCTGGACAGTGGAGTTGTCCTCATTGTCGAGGGTCTGCAGTACCTGGTGCTTTCACCAATCGTACTCAATGATCTTGTGTGGCTTTCACCATGTTGTGTTTGCCCAAGTGCAATATGAAGAGTTATGGCTTAGAGACGCGATCAAACGCGAGGCGGTGGAATTAATTCTTTGGAATCTGATGGCCAAATATCAAAGGCGATTAAGGATGGGGCTCATATTACACCCAGCCTACAGTTCCTTGGGATGACGTTCACCATTCTAGTTAGTAGCGGAGCCATCCTTCATTATCCATGCCCTTTGGATTGGAATTGGTCCTCGCTGCTTGGCGGGGCGCCATAGTCAGCTGAGGGGGGACATGTGAAGGTGTGTTGTGTATGTGTGCCTTTGCTATGTTTCAATGTTATTTGTTATTAGTGGTTGTTACTCGAGCTGCAGTGACACACGATCGTTATTTACACAACAGTTGTCATGGTATGGGGCGCCGGTGACCACACCGCATCCGGAGGGATTTCATCCATTTAGATTTGGATGGATGAAACCCTTGGATTTGTGGAGATGCTCCTAGGTGAGGAGTCTCCTCCTTGGCTTAACATTCTTGCCAAGTCAAGCCTTGTGATCGAGTGTGTGGAGAGAGCTTGTGTGAGATGAAGATTGCAAGTTATTGCAATAAATCTTGAGTTTTTCTCCCCTTATTTATACTCTTGGATTCTCCCGTGGTGGAGTGAGAGATAATTTGACTTGTTGTGTGAATTTGAAAAGAGAACTAGAGCTCTTAGTAGTCTTTGACTTTCTTCTTTCTTTGTGAATGTGTGTTGTGTATGTATGCCTTTGCTATATTTTAGTGTTATTTATTAGTGGTAGTTGGTACTTGAGCTTCAATGACACATGATCGTTATTTACACAATATAGGATTTCTTATCTTGAAAAAAAAATTTGGCCTTCTCCTTGCCGTTCTTTGGTTTAGAATCTGGACAATCCTTCTTGTCGTGGCCATCTTTTCGACATTTCCAATAATGAAGAGTTCGACTGGCTCCATCTCAGCCAAACTTCCTTACGTATGTTTTGGCTCATGCTTTAATTTTAGCTTGGAGTGCTCCATACCCATCGTTAGGACGAGTTTGCCTGTTTCTTCAACGCAAATTATGTTGTCGATACGCTCCACAAGCGTAAATGTTTGTAGTAACGTGGATCTTCCTCCATACTTTGTCAGAATTTTGGGATTGACCAAATCTTGCACCCTCTTGTCATGTTTGAAGACAAATAGATAGACGAATTGCAGCTATGTAAAAGCGCTTCCCGTCTCTCGTGCAAATCGTGCCATCTTCATATACATGATTTTGGATGTATCATCATTTTCTTTTCAAAAATCTTGGATTTTTGTATCCGGTTCCGACAATTGTCCCCGTACTTCAACTCGAGGTACTGGAAGAATTCATGTAAAGGGTCAAAATGAGGAGGAGCTCCAAGAGCATCTATAGCAGCTTGCGTGGCTTGGGCCAACCTCGATAAATAATGTATCAGGGCCTTAGACGCTGATGGAATAGGACCCGTCCTTTCATCGGCAGGACCTTTTTCCAATGGCAATTCGGGTTTCATGTCCAAGTTATCATCAACTTGGATAGAAGGCATATACATGGTAACACCCTCCTTCAACGCCGTAATCAATTCGACTCGGCGAACCCAGTAATCCTCCACTCCGAGGAGCTCGGCTACGTGACCTGCAGTCCATTCCTCGTAGTTTTGGAGCGCCTCATGCTCCAAATGTTGAAGAAGAAGTTCAAAAATATACCAGTCATTAAAATTGGGCACCTTCTGTCTTCGCTCACGGGTTCATATCCGAAAACGAAGCTTCCATTCATTAAGTGGAATACTTGTGACCCGCCCGGAGTACCGATCCCAGACTTCATTCCGGTGATTGTCCTCAATATCCTCCTAGCTGTAGGCAATTGAAGATTGGGTCACCCGAGCAGTCTCCAACGTCAAAATAGGCTGGAAAGCCTCGTTGGGGTCCGCCAAAGGCTTCTCGTCTTAAATTTCCTCACTGTCGGAGTCAGCAAGTGAAGGGGAGCGATAATATTGCCTCCTAGTCCTCACCATGTACTAAGTCTAACATCTACATCTACAACTAACTACCCAGGAAAAAATAGCAACATATAAAGCAACCTACAAACAGACAAACACTTATGGTCTACTGGTTATTAATTCAGTCTCACCATAAGGTTTTACAACGTCCCACACGGTACGAATGATTTTCACCTTGAATGTGTGTCCACAAACGTACAAAATAGTCTCGCCGGTGATTAATCTGGCCTTACCACCACGAAACGTCTAAATAAAAATTATGCGCCTATAACAAACATAAAAATAGGTGCATTGACCGAATAAACATGTGGGAGGGTACCTTACAAAAGCCAAAAATCAAACCGGATCCCTTTTCTACAAACAAACATTGTCACCTTGATTGGGACACACTGAAGCGGCGATGCCACTAGCAATGCAAGCGCGTGTTGCACTTGTTGCTTACATGCACATCACTCTCGGCTCACGTCCCTCTCAAAGAGTCTTAAAAACTCAATGGAAATGAAAAATTTCAATTTCTAAGATCAAATGAAAAATCTAACATCTTCATTGTATTTCTCTTATTTTTTGCTTAAAAAATATCTAAGGACCATCTAAATCGGATATCAAAATATTCAAAAATTAAATATATTCCATCTAGACAAAAAATATTCTCTACACTCTGCAATTCCAGGGATTTTGCAGAGTTTTGATTTTTGAGGCCTAATTTCCAAAAATCATAACTAATTGCTACAAGTTCGGAATGGAGTATGGTAAGTGGCAGTAGTTAGATCTTAAAGTCTTTTATATTATTATTAAAAAGTTAATTTTTTTAAAAAATATAAAAATAAATTGAATCTAATAAGTTTAACATGTACTTCAAAACAACTAGTTTTGCAATCAAAATCTTGAATTTTGCTCAAGATTTGTAAGAATTGCAAACTTAATTATACATGTAATATTCATACATATTAATATATAAAAATACATTAAATAATTGAATTAAAAAATAAATCAAATAAGAGAAAGGCTAAAAACCCGGAAAACAAAGATGTATTTATTGTGGAAGTCATTCATTTCCGCTTCTATGTTGGAAACCACTACAAAACAAATATTATTCGATTTTCACTCGTCACACATCCCAAAACTCCTTCAAAATGCCTTCCATTATAAAATGATAACATTCTTGCCAAGTGAATGAGATACATATCTAGAAACTAAGTAATGAAGGAGATATTACATACTCTCAAAATACATAATATCTCTCAAAACTCACTTGATACAAGGCGAACTATCTCTTAGTCCACACGGAAAAAATTCAAGAGTGTAGAAGGAAATTAAAAAAACTCATAAGTTTTAGTCAATGATAATCCGTCATGTTTGAAGCAAACCCAGACCAAAGCTCTCTCTCACACAAATTACAAGACTTGACTTGACAAGAATGCCAGGCCGATGGAACCACCATGCCTTAATCCCTCAAGCCCAACTCTAAATGGGTCCTACGGCAAGGGGGAGAACCTTCAAAATGGTGGCAAGGTCTCACAAGGTAAAAGCAATTCCTAACAATCATTTCAACCCGGGTAATTACCCCGAAGGTTGTATTAGCATAATGTTTAGTTTATAAACTAAGCAACAAGATTAATTAGCCTATAAACTAACTAACCAAGACGTGGCTTGGTGGTCGACACCATGCCACGTAACAAAATGGAAAAGCGCATTTGAATTGAAGAGGATATGATTTAAGTGTATTGGAAGTGCGAAGGTACATTTAAGTTGAAGAGGGTTTGATTTGAATTTTTTTGAAGATACAAAGGTAGATTTGCAAGAAACCTCATTTGAAATCAAAATGATCTGATTTGAGTGGATCGAGAGTACAAAGATGAATTTAAGACTGAAAGGTCTAATTTGAGTGGATTTGGAATACAAAGAAAAATTCGAAAATAAGAGGTCTCATTTGAGTACAGAAGAACCTGGCTTTAGTGGATGGAGGATGTCAACACATTTGACATCAAAATGGCTTATTTGAATAGATTTAAAGTTTAGGCAAATTTTTTAGAGCAAAAAAAATCATCATAGTTTAAAGGATTTTGCTTAAGGGGATTAATTGTACAAAGGCATATTTGAAAGAAAATGACTTGATTTTAATACAATTGAGATGGAAATGCCTATTTAAAAACAAAAAGGCTTCATTTGAATGGATTGAGGTCAGTGGTTCCTTTTGACGGGTCCGTCTGCATTTCATTTGACGGGCTACTTTTTTTTTGCCTTTCAATGTGACGGGCTACTTTTTTTTTGCCTTTCAATGTGACGGGCAACATCAAAAACTACCTTTCAAATGACGGGTTGAGAAAATTTTCATCTTTCACACAAATTTGAAGATCAAATCATGTTTTTCAAATACAAATGTTGAGAAGTATGAACTTCTTACATTCTTTAGTCCAAACTAAGAACTCTCCGATTTTTCATGTTGCGCCATAACTCAAATACCGACCTCCAATCCATATTCTCCATCTCTATCCCGCATAATGATACTCGCATCAAAGCATCCAAAGTGTCCAACTTCAATGAACTTCGCAAGTGGCTCTTGATAGCATTTTGTTTGGAAAATCCCCTTTCACAAATTGCAATACTTGAGGGAATGACAAGTATTTTTTGCCAAATTTTCATGAGATGTGGCCAATTGGTATACCACTCGTTGATGGCCCCACAAAATTGCCATGCCTCGTACAATGATTTATTTTCACATTCATGCCTCAAAGTTTCTACAAACTCAAGCAACTCAGCTCTACTTGCATCGCTTTCAACCACTGTCAATCCAAATTTTACAATCAATCTCTCCAACCATTGCTCTGACATAGTTATACGAATTTCTTCATCACTTGGATAATACTTTGGACTGAAAAGTTTCGATGCATTGAAAACAGGTAAATCAGGAAACCTTTCATTCAAGCGATCCACAACTGCTTGCACATACATAGCTCCCATCATCTTGCATTCTTCTAGTGTGTCCTCCCGATCAAAAATTCGTCCGTGATGCATAGGATGAAATGTGCCTTGAACATCATCATTTTCCTTCCATCTTAACACACCATTCACCCAAGCTTGAGATAAAAATGGACCCAAGTGCTTGGTCGATCGTCCATAATTAGGTCCATGACCACATAGAAAATGCCTCTTCAAAATAGAAATTGATAAATCCAAAGTGGATCCAATTGCTGAAATATCAACCAAATCATATTGAAATTTTTGATTCAATTTATTTAGTTCCGCCAACACATCCACCACAAGATGAAGCATAAATTGAAATTGGAAGGTTGTAGCTTGATGGTACCAATATGCATCCTCCACTTGGAAAACATCCAATATTGCTGGCATGTAATACAAAATACGCTCCAATACTTGACCTCGAGAAAGCCAACGAACTGAATGGAATTGCAAGATAGCCAATGGTTGTAAATCAAATTCGATCATCAATTTTTTGAGTTGTTTTCGTCGATTGCTACTTCTCCCTACCCACTCATAAACTTTGCTAGCAAATTGATCCAAAATCAACAACTCTGGTACTATTTTGAATCCATCACCTGCAGACAAAGCTTCTCGATGTGCTATGCAATGGGTGTTGATCAAATTGGGAACATCATTTCTCAAACGAGTCGTCAATCCACGATGACAACCTATCATTGAAGCTGCTCCATCTGTTGCTAAAGCCACAAGTTGATTAGTATTCCATTGCAATCGATCCAATAAATTCTTTGTTGCGAGGTACATATTTTCCCCCGTAGAGTCTTCAATTGCTAACAATTCTACAAATGATACAGTTGCAGCTCTTTGTCCTTTTAAATTCAGATAACAACAATAAACTATCAAATGTTGTTCCATAGTTCGATCAGTTGACTCGTCAACCATGAGAGAGAAAAAAAAAGATTTTGATGCATCAAATTGTAGAGTTTGCTTCAAATGCTCCGAAATAGCCCATAAAAATTCCATTGCGGTTTTTTTGGTGGTATAAGATCCATACTCATCATTCACTGGCATGTCATGTGTGTTCATAAGCCGTAGAAATTGACACTCTGTTTCAAAACTGAAAATAGATCGGTCATTAAAAATTGTAAAATACAAAATCTTCATGCAAGTGATAATCCTTGCATATTCTTTTTCAATAGCATTGCGAACATGACTAGTAATAGAAACCAAACCAGTTTGAGGAAAATGGAGGGCCTCCCATCTAGCCACCGCAGATTTGTGATCATTGTTTTTCTCGTGATCACGTATGGATGATTTTTACAAACTTTTGCAACCTCCTCACATGCAGAGCATTTCATAAAACCATGTCTAGGCCCACCATGTGGTCTTATATGCATGAGCCATTTTCTCCCAATTTTCCAAGATGGTTTGAACTTCCTTTCATATGTCCGTGCATGAACTCTTATGGGTGCAGGTTGTTGAATTTCTTGGGAGTCCATTAAATCATCATCGGAAGGTACATGCTCACTATTTGAAAGTGCCTCATTCACTTGAATTTGTAGCGCAATCTGTGCAAATCCATCGTTGATTACCTAAGTGTAAGAAATCAAAAACTAAACCTTCTATGAAATAACATAAAGTTAAAGATCACTTCAAAATTAAAAAGAAAAACTCATATGATATTGTTTTTTGAAACAAGATAATACAACGTTTAATTATTCTTTACAAGCTTTTCACAATACAATCATCTACATATAAAAAATATACACAGCACATATTCTCATATCTACATAGCCTAGAGGAAACAATTTAAAACATATACCTCTTGAGAAAGTTCATGTCTTTGTGAACCTTGAGAAGCAAATAAAGATGCTATGGAAAGTTGGCGAGGATCCGTCCTTCGTCTGCCCAACCTTGAATTACTTCCTGATGCCATCCTGAGGTTGATTTGATCATCTAGTTTGATAAAAACAAACAATTAAGATTGAAGGAAATTGTGTAGTGAACATACTTCCGGCTACTTATATGAGTATATTTCAATGGTGGGTGGTTTGAATGCAGACATAAGAACGGAAAGCACAAAGATAAAAAGGTAAATAAAGGCTGAAATCACAATACTAGTAGAAAACATGGTAGAAAAGAACCGCATTCGTTTTCCCATTGCGGTTCTTTTGACCACCCTGATCTGCAGTCATTAAACAACTGCATATTTGTTTTTTTGGTTTTACAACTGCAATATTGAGATTATGGGGGCATGTTATATACCGTTGGAAAGATATTTTCAAGACCTTTCCGACGGTATATTATAAGCCCCCAAATTCTTAAAATTTCAACTGGCAAACCAAAAAAACAAATCTACAGTCGTTTAGTGACTGCAGATCAGGGTGGTTAAAAGAACCGCAATGGGAAAATGATTGCGGTTCTTTTTTGCCATGTTTTCTACTAGTGCAAGCTCTCACCACACGACCATGAAGAAGTTACATTGAAAGCATGATGAGTACAATTGAGGAAGCAATAAAAGTTGATTGAGACCCCCATTGTGATGTTTGCCTCCTTGAGCTCAAAGCTTTTGGAAAGACTATAGATAAAGACAAATGCCTACCTATCTCCAAGGAATAACAAAGAAGAGGTATGTTGGAATGATAGCTAGTTCGTAGTGTTTCCAAATCCAACCGGTTACATGATGTGATCATCCGGTTGTTCTTTGCATATTCATAATTTCCTTACACGATACTTTCTCTCTACTACACCGTCACATGTACACCATAATAGCATCCAATGCCCAACTACTAGTTACATATAAAGCGGTTGAAGTTCAAGACTTCAAGAAAAGCCCCCAATTCAATAATTTTTCAATTACCTCACGTCTACTCTTTTAATGAAAGCCTCTTCAATGATCACAAACACAAACTCAACACAAACTAAAAACAAACTCAACACAAACTCAATTGGGTTTAGTTAGGTGTCACTTACAAGTGTAGAAGTTGACTCGTATCTCCTAAGTCATTATGAACTCAAAACGTGACTTATATACTACGGGATACAACATTGTTTGCCCATACTTATGGGATATGGTTGACGGGCAATGGTTGAGGGTACCTTTCTTTTGACGGGCTCATTTTTTTTTTGCCTTTCGATGTGACGGACACTTTTTCATTTTGCCTTTCTTTCGACGGGCAAGATTAATTTCAGCCTGTATTTGCCTTTCTTTTGGCTTGTGACGGGTGCAAAGGGAAGCCCTGATTGAGGTGCAAAGCCACATCTGAATCCATAAAGGACACAGTTAGTTAAAAACCGGTTGATTGAGGTTTGTCAAATCATTTTGAGTGCAAATAATTGCTAAGAAAGCATTGATATGAGTGATGAAAGAGTGTATCTCCAATTTTTTAGAGTAACATGGCATCACTTCAAGATGATGATGCTAGAGTCATTGAGAAGTTCAATGGAGAGAACTTCAACCTTTGAAAATTCAAATTAATAATGCTTCCATATACCTTTGAGACATTATGGACAAATCCGAAGGAGCTCCACCTTCCAACGGTCATCCTAAAATGAAGTAAGTATAACTAAAGCATGTCAAAAAAATAACATCCATTATTGGACAATCAACTTGCGCACATGAAGGGTTGCAAAGGACCAACGAAGCCATGGAAGGCCCTTTGCAATAACTATAGGACGAGGAATTTATCTAATATTTTCTTCATTTGCTGTAAGTTCTTCACGTGTAAAATACAAAGTAATGATTTCTTGGACCACATCAACAAAATGAAGGTATTTGCGGATCAGATCGTTTGCTTGGACGAATACATGAGAAACGAAGATGTAATCATGATTTTACTCGATAATTTGTCACCTTTGTGCGAACACTTGATTATTGCCTTAAAGACGATGCCGATGAAGAAGCCGATTGTGAATTGTATGACAGCACGTTTGATGTACAAGATGTCGAAAGGAGGAGGAGGAGGAAAAAAAAACAAAAAAAAACGATGATGCCGCATTGGTGTTGCGTCAAGGCAAAAGCGGGCAATCCATCTTAGCGCAAAGACATCAAGAAGTGGCACTACTGTGACAAACCAAACGACATTGGATGTTTTTTATACAAAGCAATAAACAAGGATAAAGAGAATACAAATATCACAAAAAAAAAGATGATGACGATGCATTTGCAATGCAATATTGATCACATTCGTGTAAGTGGATCATGGATCGGGAGCGTCCAAACACATGCCATTCCATAGGACAGCATTTGACATATACGAGATAATTGCTCCACGCAATGTCTATTAGGGAGATTGATAGCGTCATGGAAGCAATCGCCATGGGCACCATTGTAGTTAAGATGATGGTGAAATGAAAAATAAGAAAAATTTGTATCAAATATATCCTCCATGCGTCCAAGTTGCAAGCAAATTTACTCTTGATGAGAAACATTTCATCGAATGGGTTGAAAATGTAATCCAATGTAAATAAATATATTGTAAAAATTTTGAATAGAGAAATAATTGTGATATGCGTACATAAATCTAATTTGTATGAAATGAACTTCACTAAGGTACGTAGAGCATATACAGCCAATTTGATATAGTCATTGAAAAAGGCTGGTGCATTTAAGTTTTGGTATTGTCAATATGGACATGTTAATGTGAAGAGTTTTCACACATTTCAAAGCTTAATAAATGGCATGAACCTCAATCACATTTTTGGTCTCACATCTTCACTGATTTGTTAAGCATGCATTAAAGGTAAATACCATAGAGCAATGGTTTTCAACGATAGAAAAAGGCGAGTATATAAGCCTTTGGAGATAGCACATTCAAACATGTTTGGCTTTATGACAAATATCGTATTCATAGATGATAGTATGAGTATTGGAAATGCGTCCAAATGGGAGAATTATGATTGGGTGGACGATTCTTCCAAATCATCTTGGTAAAAATATTGAAGAGCATGAAGAGCAAGTAGAAGAGAACCTAATAGCAATTCAAAAAGTAAGATAGTGACCAAACAAAAGGTGTTCTTCACCATCTCCACCCCACAATAATTTTAACAAGAAAATACAACCAAATTTAGATGTCAAGGGAAAGGGACGGCCTTCAAAGGAGAAAAAATACCCTTCAAAAGAACATTAGTCATTTGGAGAATGGAGGAAGAACCACATATTGCCCAAACATAATGTAAAAAAAACGAATAAACATATTTTGATGATTATTTGAAGTTTTGTGAAACCATCATTCAAAAATATGGTATTTCCCAAAGGAAGCTAACAATCACTATCAAAGGCAATAATATTATAATTTTTTAACTACTCACAAGGTAGAACATTAGGTTGCTCGTAGTCTTAAGATGGTGAATATTAGAATTATAAGAATGATAAGGTTTGAATAATCCCATAAAGTTTGTGATAAATGAGAGTTGAGATACAATATATCATATGCATTGTATAAATCAAGGAAAAAAATGCAATTAAGAGCAAGACAAGAGGTGGAAGTGGCCATCTCACTCCAAGCATTGTTCATTATGCCTTTGTCTATATGCTTGTGCAATATGGTCTTTAGTTTTATTGTGCTTAAATACTTGCATGCTCAGTCCCCACATATAATTAATTGAATATAATTTTTTTTTCCAACACATCATTCAATATGCATAATATACACTCATGTGTGTATCCTTTCACACTTTCCTATAATTAATGGAACTTATCTTATCGATATTAATGGGCCAAGATTGTTTAATAATGTGATTATGATACTTACATTATGTCACCTACTATATTATCATGATTGCACAATGACCATCATTAAGACAAGTAAGCCAAATTCACTAGTTACAATCTTTTATTTTTATTTAACAACAATTCTTTAAAAAAATTGAAATCATTGAATCTAAACTGTGTATTTAGACAATGGAGTATAAGTCAATTGAACTATGGATATAATTGTATCTACATCTACCCATACACAATCAAAAACGTCATACTTGAACTTTGGGTTTAAGGATGCTTTTGAAAACCAATTCAACATCACTAAAGTAGAAGGTACAACTTTAGAACTCTTAGTTGTTGTAACCCACATTTTAAAAAATCAATTGGTTGTCTGCAACAACCCCATTTTGAATTGTATTTACTCTTGATCTTCTGCACCCAGCCAAAGCCACCACATGCCTTTATCCATTCCATGGAGGAAACTCGATGGTTGCCCATGCTTGGATTGTCTGACTTCAAATTCTCGTTTGCAACTGCCACAAGTGTCAATGACACACCTAGTCTACTATTTTAAGCAAAATATACACTACAGTCCGACCCAATATCCAGAAAAATAGTGTGCAATTTCCCAACATTCAAATAATCATCACCACAATTAAAATAGACTGAATTTTGTACCCTTGTTCAACCTGTCTTTGGAAAGGAAAAGAAAGGAAAGGATTCTCACTTAGTTGGGATAGTAACATTGATTTGTAGATATTGTGGCCTCCATTCTGCACAATTGGGACAATTGTGGAAAAATGAAGTAGAATACTAACCCTTCAAGGTTGACAACATATCATCTATGACGTCTCGTGCTTCAAACTCCACAACATGTAGTGGATCTGGACCATCGTCTAATGGTCTTTCTAGACTGCCTAAATGCTCACCTTGATCATCATTGATGAGGACCTCCTGACTGACTTCATCCAAAGCATCTTTTAGAAGCTTAGCATCACCATCTTCATCAGGAACCTCCCTCTTTGCAAGAGTATATGCAAATACATGTCAACATCTTGCTCAACTGCCCAAGGTGTTAAAAACCAATATATTTTTCAAGCCACAATGGAAGGAGCCATGTTTAAAATTCAAATGATTTTATTTGTCTCCCACAACCCTTCCTGATACTATGTTGATACTATGTTTGCATTGTCTGCATTGGTTTGCATGGGGATTCTCCAGCTTCAAGTGGATGTAAAGTAGCCCAAACATTTTCCGTGGATTCTACCAAACTCCAAACCATTTGTCCCGTATTCAACCCTAGCTAGCGGATTTAAGGTATTGGTTGTGTTCACAAATTCATAGAAGTCATAGGCACGCTCAAAGCCCACCATCCCTCCTATTTTAAAAAGAAAATCTTGCAACTATCACTACTTGTGAGCTAGAAAGGAACTGGTGAATGGGACATTTATCTTGCAAGTTGGTAATCAAAAGGACCAGAGTGGCATGACATCTGGACATCTATAAAACACTATTGGCTAACACAACAATCTGCAGATGTTGTATTGCAAGTATTTCCTGCAAATGAATGATCACCATGAAAAAACCAAAGCTTCCAAATCCCAAGGAAAAATGAAACCTTTGAAGCAAACACAGATCTAAGCCTGGGGAGGAGAACATGTCCACATAAATTGCACAAATTTCTAAGTACATCTCGGTGCCTAGAGTACACTCTTGTGCACATCATTTGCTTCACGCATCATCTTCAAGCAATCGTGACACTTCTATGTAGTATGCACACAACCGTTGGGCAGACGTCCAAGTCTGCTGATCCATCCTCTCCACATCAGGTTTTGTCAACCAATGTTAATTTGCACTGTACTTTGGGTACACTAAACCGACATGTTCCACTGGACACATGTCTCCTCCTAGTTGCATGACTCCAACAAAGAGTCTACTGAATTTATTAACTTCTTCCCATTATGTAGCCCATGCGTGTCACCGTGATCATTCACAACCTCCTTCCCAACCCACTGACAAACGTTGCCCAACATTTGATTTGAAGTCTGCCAACATCAACTATCTACGACAGCTATTCCTGTCAAATGCATGGCCGATTATTGGTCCCACAACCTCCTTACACTCTATATCCCATACATACTGGATGTCATCCCATTGTTGTCTCACCCAATTTCCATTGAATCGACCACATATGCATGAAAAATCCACTCCCTAAACACCACTCTGTAGGATTCAACTACCTGAACACTAAGATATGCGTACAAGTCCACAACCCATCCCACTACCAAAGGAGCCTTGCGAAGAAGCCTCACAAGCTTCCCTGAACCGAAGGAGCCTCACAAGCTTCCATAAACCAACACCTGCAAGACTGAGAGGCGTTGCACAAAACGTTGGCCTCCCCATCCAAGCCCTAGGAATGACCTTTTTCATCCACATCAATTGGATGTTTGGATGTTGCATCTTCGACTTCTCACATGTGCACATCCATTTTGAGTGGCAACAACAAAGCATCCTATTAGATTGAAATTTCTCGCCCATATTTAATTTATGGTATAGTACTTCTAACAATGTCCTATTGGAGATAATTTAGGGTGGCCTATAGTACTTATTCGCAAATTGTGGCAATTTACCCCATGCTTACATACATCTACATTATGTACAATTATTATGTCAAATAAATATTAAATACCCTACAGTTGATCTCACGTACATTGATACTATAACCTTAGTGCCCTCCCCGAGGCAAAGGAAATGAAGAACAAACTCACATCACTTGGCAAGAAAATTGAAGACCAAACCTCAGTAAAGCTAGTACTCAATGGCCCTTGCCTACAGTTATGAAGGAATGATCCAAGCCTTGAGCAACCAGGATGTCATGCCAAATGTCTACCAAGTAACCTCGAAACTGCTCACTGAGGCTCACACAATGGAGTTACGCAATAAACAGTTAGGGGATGAGGAAGTCCTGGCCGTGAATTTCAGCTAAATGCACACAAGAGGAAGAAAAAGCTAACTATGGTGAGAAGACTTATTTTGAGGAAGGACGCAGCTATCCAGACAGAGGAAGAAACAATGGAGGCTACAGAGGACACACCGGAGGGCAAGGCTTCAGTCATGGTGGACGCTCACATCTCTATGGTCCGAGACCTCCCATGCGTTCCTTCGTATGCAAATATACAAACCACCTAGCACAAGACTGCCAATTCAAATTCCCATGATCGCCTGCCAGACACCATGGCAACACATACATCAATGTTGTAGAGCAAGAAGTTGAGCCGAATCATTGCTACAGATGGTGCCAAGAACATAGAAGCGGCACTTACAAGATAGCCATGAACCTTGACTCATGTAGATCATTCAATAAAAAATCTCGTCTCTGGTACTTTAATTCTGGCTCGACACGATAAAACCAAATTGACGACCATCAGACCCACCGAGACAGGATAAGTCAACACCGCAGGAGGTGAAGCTCACAAGATCAAGGGCACCAGCAACACAAGAATCCACACAAGCACGGGAGGACTATATCTCTTCAAAGTACTCTATGTTCCTACACTACAAAAGAACTTGAGTTCCACTGGTTACCTAACTGATGTTGGACATATCATTGTTTTTCCTGACTATGAATGTTGGATAATGAACAACTTAGACGAAAGGAAGGTGCTTGCAACTAGAAAGAGAGATGATCAAAATGGTCTTGACAAGCTCATGACCAGCAACTCATCTATCAATGTGTTACAAACCAAAAGTGCAATAAAAGTCTTGCATGCTTGATATGGCCATTTGAATTACACAAGTCTAAGTCACCTCTCTCAAAAAGAGAGAGTACTTGGATTACCTAGATTAGAAATCTCAAAGAAAATATGTGAACACTGCTTAGCAGGACGTCAGCACAGAAAACCCCTTCGAAAAAACATCATTGGCCAAGGTCTCAAATTCCCACTTCTCAAAGATATCCCCCTCACCACAGACGACCATCTTCAAAACTTAAGGACTTCTACACAATGATTGCGCATGATTCCCTCACATACATGGAAGTAGCTCAAGATCTTGATTGGCAAACTACAATTCAAAGTGAGTTTGAATTGCTCGCAAAAAAAAACTTGGGAGCTTGTAGACTTACCGCCAAGCAAGAAGGCCATCATTTCCAAATGGATATTCACATCAGATGCCATCAATAACCCCATCAAGAAAAAGGCACATATTGTGACACGCGGATTTCAACAAGAAGAAGGTATTAATTTTTTCAGCACATTTGCCCCAGATGTCAGGTGGAGCACTATCCGTGCTATCTTAGCATTTGTAGCACACAAGAGGTGGACTATTCAAAAACTTGATGTTATCATGGCATTCTTGAATGGCCTCATTTCTGAAGAAATCTTCATGGAAATCCCCCCTAGCTTCTCCGAACCCGGCAACGAAGGCAAAGGCTGCAAACTCTTGCACATGCTCTATGGACTTAAAACAGGCACCAGAGGCTTGGTACTCCAAAATTGACTCCTATCTTGTAACCCAAGGCCTCACAAAAAGCTCCGCAGATCCAAACCTATACCATTCAATCGTCAATGGGAAATACACAATTATTTTCTCTATTGTCACCAGTTACTCGTAGGAGTTCTCATCTATGCCACAATAACTTGCACTGATATTTCTATGTTGTTGGGTGTGTAAGTCATTACTACTAAGACCCACAAATTTCTCATCTTATTGTTGCCAAAAGAATCCTTTGCTACCTCAAAGGCACTATCACAAATGGAATCCACTTTCCCAACACAAGTCAGTTGACACTCACCTCATATTCTGATGCAAACTATGTTCGTTGCCATGACACTCACAGGCCCATCTCCGGCTTTTTCCACAGACTTGGTGATACCCTGATTGAATGGAGCAGCAAACACCAACCAACTGTCACCATGTCCACCACCAAAGCTGAATACAGAGTTTTGTTTGATGCCGCCTGTGACTTTGTGTACCTACAACAACTCTTACACAAACTGAAGATCAGGGGAGGAACTCCGAGTCAAAATCTCAGTGACAACCAAAGTTGCATAAAGTTCGTTGACAACCCTAATTTGCATGCAAGGACCAAACACATCGAAATAAAACATCATTTCATTAGGAAAAGGTCACAAGCAGGTGACATTCAAGTTCATTACATTATCATAGGAGATTAGCAAGCTCCTATGGTAATGTAATACTTTTAAAACCTCTTCCTCTCCAAAGCTTCCTTGAGCTAAAGGAAGTTGTAGGAATAGAATCTATTCCACCTTCCTTATCTGCCTTGACCTAAAATTCTCTCTTACCCAACCGGGTGTTGTATTATTGTCAATCCAATAACTGTTGTTTGTCAACACGTTCCTAAAATGTAGTCCTCTAGGATTTGGTTTATCAAACCAATCATCCCACCACTGAGTTGGATCTAAGAAAAATTTCTTCCAACACCCCTCCTCAAGCAACCCATCTCCTCTCCTTCTTGTTGTCCTTTCTCTCACACTTGTCTCTCCTGCTTCAACCTGTGCATCCTTCAATTCCTCACTAGAACCCTGAAAACCAAACAGGGTCTGATTTCCCTCCTGTCAGACTTTTGACTCTCTTCCTCTAACTCATCATTGGTGTCCACTCCATCGACTGACTCCTCCAAGCAGTGCCACACTTTCCGCAGCACTCCATCACTTAGTTGCCACACCAGGGTTGTGAAGATCCATACACCAACAACAACTTCCACTGCACAAAACAACTGTATCGAATTAAAAGGGAGCACATCTGACTAAATTTTCAAGTCCCTCCATCAATTCAAAGTGCTCCAAGAGCTCGAGATCTGATGAAGAAGGCAAATAAGGTGGACAAGAATGCAGCACTCCTCGCAACCGAATCTTACAACAATAGGGGCCACTGTAGCAAGTACAAGAAACCGAAGAGCACAAACCTCATCAGCTCCCTGTTCTCTCAGTTTACCTACAGGCACGATGAGTACCACCATAGCCATGGCCGTGACCTCCACTACAATGTTCATGCCGAACAATTACTATGTAAGCAGTCCACAAGTCTACCGGACTACAACGTAAGAGGAAGCAGCTACAATAAACACAATGTGATGAGAGATGGCCGTGACTACTGCGACTACAATGACCCAGATTGCCATGGAGGAGATTATTATCACCAGCCTGGATATGGCTACTAACACGATGACTTCGATACTCATACAACAACTATAGGCCGAGCCAGAGCTATTATTCCCAACATGAGAGCATATACCAAGACTCAAACTTTCATGCCCAAACCCTACCAAACTGCAGCTCAAACAAAACAAATCAAACTACTCAAATAGTAGCTCGAACAACTCAATTCAAACCTTACCATGCCAAGATGCGCAAGCCACAGTTTGATCTGCTTCAAAACCTCCCTTGTTAGCACCTGAGGACGAGACATCCTGCAAGAGCAAAGGAGTTTGAGGGCCACTTTATACTTGGGGCCGGATTGAGGGCCGGGCCAAACTCTAAATTTGGCCCAATAAGATCACTGGGTTTCATCAAGTCCGGCCCAAGAGCATTGGACCCAAACACTAACTCATCCCATGTCGCATCCTAGGTAGCACAATTTTGCCACCAAACCTTCAGGCCGGCTTGATGAAATCGGGACAAGCTTTTCCATGGTCCGAACTCTCAACATGGGCCAGATTAGGCTCATCCGTTGGATAATGAACATCTCTACCATCAGTCCATAAAAGGTTAATTCTCTTCACTACACTTTCCCCTCAAGAACATCAGAACCTGAAATCGGGCCTCATCACTTTACAGTTGAGAAGGTTGGGTCCGCTAAAGTTGATAAAGATGGGCCAGATTGAGGGCTAAATTGCACATTGAGGGCTGAATTGGGCTGGTGCTTACTCCAGCCCCAAGCTGTGTATAAAGTGGACCTGAGTGTGAGAGAAAGTGTTGAATGTCACATTCTTCTCTGTCTGCTTACATGGCCACACTTGTGCCATCTCAACCTATTTACATTTCACTACACCTACATGGACGTTCCATGGTCCAGCTCATTCAAGTCAAAGTCTTTTGACCCACAGAGTCTCCCACATTTCTTCCAGTCTTCTAAGTAGATAGTCTTGTGATTATCCTCCTTACAATGCCATTGCATTACGATTTGTAAGCTACTTAATTGAAAATCTACGATGACAAAGAAGAATCGCTTTTATGAGGATCTGAACGAGTGAAAAGAGAGATTGCATATAACAACACAAGTTGGAAATCCATGTTGTGCACCCAAATATACACCCAGGCTTCTGAGCATTCCTTCACAGTTGTTCATTTATTCTGTCACGATACCTTCATGTACACAACGGTTTTTGATTTCACCCTCATCATCTCAGGATCTCCAATGGTTATCAATGACAGCCAGCAGCAGTCTCTCGGCGTCATTCTCGCCTTGGTTAAGACATTCTACAAGAAAGCACAAGCAGTAATTACATCTGGTAGGAAAGGTTGCATCAAGCTCTATTTCTCAATGAATCACACCAAGTCTTTTTGAGAATGCCAAACGCTTTCTCTGCCACATCTTCCTCTCCAGAGTTTGCAATCATATAAGGTTTCCAGTCTAGTGTGGTTGGTCGCATGATGAAGAACCAACCATGGCAGGAAAGAATACCCTGAGTCACCCAAGAGGTAGGGTGCAAATCCATCTGACTCTAAACTCATGTCAAATAATCCCCTGTGGTTGGCTAAATGGTATAATGTAAACATACATAAAACTCTCGCGTCATTCATAGAGCAGAGCATGCCAAGAAATTAACTGCAAATCCTCTTACTGCCTAAGAATGCCTTACAATTGATAAAAGTTGCCGTACATCTTGAAGTCAAAATAATCTTCATGGCCTACACAGGTTTTTGCTATAAAATTGTGGGCGTTGTCTATGGCACCCACAACTGCAGGAGGTCCACATAGTGCTATATATTTCAATTGAGTTTATGTTAGTCTCTAACCAATAGGCCAACAAACCTCATGTGGAAGTGCCCTGTTGATTGCACAGTATGTCTCATGTAACACATCTAAAACTGCAGAAACCCCAATTGCAACCAAATTTGAACAGGTGCGTGGAATATCTTTGAGCCAACTTAAGCAGAATACGCACAACCCTAACTGATATTGGAATTGCATACATGTATGTGGTGTCTAATGCTGAATAAGAGGCCTTGGTAATAACTCCACATTGAGAACCAAACTCTTTAGTCATTTTAAACAATGCAACCAAACAATCATCATAATCCTCCATAACAACCCTGGAGAACCAAACAGTAGACCTTGGTTTCACCAGAACCATAAATCCCCATCATTAGAAATGTTTCCTTAACCATTTGATATAGGTGCAATGTTGCAAATGACATGCCATTGAGCTCTCAAACCCAACTGCCTAAATCCTCCACAACTATATGTATTGCAAGTTCATCAGCTTTCAGGGAATTAAGTTCTAGACACTTCTGGAAGGCATTGATTAGGAGGAAAAAAAGAGTTGATACAAAGACACTACGTCAGTCCCTGGTTGACTTTGCGAGGTGAACGAACCTGGCATAGTTGCACCACAAATTTGACCACCACCCAAAACCTCAATTGTACGCTAGCTCCTCCAGTCCCTTCCTGGTTATGGATTTGCAAAGAAACAGGCAAGTTGCTTCATCAGATAGGAGTAGGCGAGGCTGTCTTTCCAAAGAGCAGATGCAAACACACAAAGCAGAGCCCACACTGTTACCCAGGTGGTGACCTTGTGGATAAAACGAAGACCATGTGTGAATAGTCAATATTTAAATCCACTTCAAATATACTCCTAACCTGTTCATGGCTCGCACAGTGTGAACTCACACCCTTGAAGACAGGGTCAGAGTTTTATTATTGATTCAGCTACTGTTAGCCAGAGTCTGGCTGAGAGAGGCCCTTACTTATGTTGACAATAAGCAAACATGACACTACTAGGCCTCTAGGCCTCTAGTTTAGACCGTTGCCCAATATGCGACACTAAATACCATAAACGGTTTGATCAGGTTAAATCAGGATGAATAGGCAACAAACCTGTAGGGTGCAGGTTTTACCGCACCCCCATGATAGGTGCTGGGAAATGAAATCCATCAACGGGTGCTCCTGACAGGAAAATCCTTGGAGCAGGGCGACCATATATGATCGATTCGGCAGTTAGGGGTTAAACAATTAAGTTGCAGAAACAACCATAAGTTCACAAAATTGAGCACCAACAATATGCACCAGATTTTGATAAGCAATACCACATTTTATTCATGTAAATAATTTGTCCAAAAAAGGTCAACAACAATAAGAAAACTCTAGCAATTCCATTACACTCATCAGAACACCAAACCAATTAAAAGCTCCAAAAAATTGATACTCTATCTAGTATCTTCACTAACCTTCATGAGTCCCAATTTCTGGTCCTAGAAATCAAAGAGAAAGAAAATTACTAGGGGATGGAAACTTGAAATTGAATTCTTCAGGAGCAATATGCCACCTAAATATATATTATGCAAATGGCACATCGCCTACCTCAGAATACTCTATGCAAGTGCAGAGAAAGAGGTCAGAAGTCAGAACCCAATGCCATCTGTGGAGGTATGCTGTCACAAGTCATAGCTGTGCAAGGGAACATACATACACCAGAATGGATACCAAAGGAAAGAAACTTCATAGCAACGGCTGAGGAAAGAAACTTCATGGTCAAACAGTCCAGGTATGATCTGCACCGTAAGCCCAGATGGCCTACTCTGTCACTTGAAACCTGCATCCCATGTATCATCATTCCATTCATCCACTGCCTTTTCACTGGGCGGCGATCCAGGTAAATGATGATCATCATCCTCCACTTTGTCATCCCACCCAGACCAGCAATCCTTCCCACCATCTGCTGTGGTCAGGTCAATTCTGCTTTCTGTCACCTTTCCATCCCACTCCTGCCACACTCCACTGGGCTTCACAGAAGTGTCCAATGCATGTCTGGAATTCAGAACCTGATATTCCACCCCATAAGATTCATTGGACCCATAAGCAGAACCATGCTGAGAAGTGGAACTACTGAGAATTTCATCCTTCATTTGAGTGTATGCTTCAACTTGTTGTGAAGCCATGGCCATTACCCCACGCATGATGCCCCAGGTCATCTGTCCCAGCTCTGTTGTCTTTGCTGCAACAACAGAAACTGTCTCATTCACCTTCTGATCATATCCTCCTTCACGCACCTGTGGGTCCAAAGATTATCATGGACATGTAATGTAAACAGCTGGGATTTCACAAGCCAAAGAAAAAGTTTCAAATTACATGAACAATGCCTGAACTTATAAGTATTCCAAAATTGTCAGGAATGATAAATTTACCCATTGAAACCAGATGCCTCATGAGGGACATGATGCCTACAATGTGAAGGTAGGATTAAAATTTGATGTTGACATGTTGAAATGACAATTAACCATACTATTCCTCCATAAATACAACATATCACCTCCCAGGAACTGGATGATTATCTTCAAGTTTCCAACATCTTCCAAACTTACAGTCTACCCAAATCATACAACTCCAGATAGATCATAAGGCTAAAAATATAAGGTAAATGTTTTCTCTAGAGTTAAGTTCTTACAAACCACAGAAAGGCAATAGCACCTAAAAGCAATATAAGCTGTAGGAGTTACATCACTGGACAGAAATATCAAGATATAAAAGTGGAAAATAATCATGAATCGCCAACTGCTATTGGTTGTTCATCGGCATAAAGCAAGCTACTTACTTTCAATTAAATTTCAAGTAATTGTTTTCAATCAATCAACCAGAAGGGTGTCAAGAACATACTTTGGCTGAGATGTCTTTTGTGCCAGCTTGCACTAAGAATGCTGCATTCTGAGCAGCTGATGCAGCCGCCACTGACAAATGACTGAAACCCTGCAATAGGTTTTTGCAAGGGTCATTTTGCTCGCTTGAATTCTTGGAAAATCCAGTAATTTAAGAAGTATGTCTGAGAACTTGTAGGAACGAATCTAGTACAAATATGTCCTTTCAGACACACTAGAATACAGCAATATCACACATCGTGACGAGAATCCTAATCTACTACCGGCACTGAGAAGAGACCAGCTTAGTCAAAGACTACCACCATATCACATAATAAATGGCCATCACAGTTAGTCCAATAGTAACTGGAACTAAAGTGTCAGTGCCGCCCTGAAGACCCAGAAGTAAAGATCAAAAAACAAATACAGCAATGCCACAATTTAGGTTCTCTGATAGTGACAGTGGCGGTTAGGAGCCCTTCATCTATCACACTGTTATCTAATAGGTGGCCCTAGTCTAGCTCATACAAATGTATCATGAAGGCTCAAGTGACAATAAAATAAATCATTCAACCAAAATCGCCATCCGCGTTTTTAAGACATTTTAGGGCCTTCCACAATAACGGCACAGGTTGGACTGGCCATGAGGTGGCCTGCCTAGGAAAATATAAAATTTGGGATTCAATGTGAGCAGTCCTCCCCCTAGAACAAGGATTCCCTAGTCAATTGCATGATATCTTAGCAATATTATTCGGCAAGGAACACCCGATTGCCTTGTCACTGCTCGTTCAACATATGGAATTTCAGAGTCAGAACCCTGACTAAAAACTACCTAGTTCTCATCAAAACAACTCCCTTGCCGCTGGCATGCTGTTCCAATGGTGCGTACCTGCTTGTATCGGCCAATAAGACGCCCTTCCTAAAGCTTATTGCCGCTAGTGTGATAAAGCCCTAAGACATAATTACAATACACCTGCTTTCTTACAATAGTATGCTTCGGTTTACATCCTTAGAAAACACCATACTCGGGTCAAAATCTCAATAAGTTCTAGAACATACCTGAGAGACCACAGACACTGTGTCCTTGAGCATGTCGCCACCAACTGGAGGTGGTCGGCTGGCCGAAGGAGATCTTCCGGTGCATGAGCCGAACCCTACATACTTACCTCCTTGCGAGGGTGGCAGATTATCTGGTCGAGAAGCATTCTCTAGTAATTTCCTGCCAAAGAAAGCATCTTTCCCTGCCGCAGATGCATCATGTTGTGATGTGGTACAATTAGCCCCGGAGCTGTGCAACCTAAGTGGTCCACTACTACCAGAGCCAGACGTAGAACTGACAGAGCCATGACGACGTGTGCTACCGACACCTTGAGTCATGGTCTGGTTTTCATCCCAATCGTTCCATCTATCGCTCGATCTATTCTCTCTGACTCGTCCCTGGCTCCCCAAGGAAGCACTTTCCTCGATCAAGGGAGGTAAACTCCATGGTCGGCCCTCAGCTAAAGCTTGAATTCTGTCCCGGTAGATGCCTGCAGCTTTAGCATTGTACTTGGTAACAATGTCGGTCTCTTTTGTAATGCCGTACTGGCCAAGGAAACTGTTAAGAGAACAGTTTCCCCCTACTTGCATCTTCTTCAAGTGGATCTCTGACCAGGAGTCCATAGTAACGGACCGCACAAAGCTGATATGCACCCCAAGCCCGCGGTGCTTGCCAGAGCATTCTAGACACATGAAGATGCCATAGGAAACGGATGCCCATTGTGGATTTTTCTGCGGGCAGTCCACGCAGGTCTTGTTCGCGTCTTGACTCTGCAACTCCCGTAGGTTTACCACTGCCATTGACGATGCCATCAAGGGCGAAGCACTTGCTAAGACTACAAAAGCCGTCGGCAGAACTCCGAAACTAGGAATACCTGGGAAAACACCGACAATCTTCTATTGTGCAAGCAGGAAAAAGAACGCATACGGTCGCTGTTTGCTGGTCGTCGATACTGATTTAAGTCCCAACTCTGCAGAACTGTCGAGGGAGATAAAAGAGCAAGGAAGTGCTTGCCTCTATGATGAACGCCGCGAGGAAAGCAGAACATCAAACCTGCTATTTCTCTGACGTCTATTCGGACAGAAATGTACACTCAAACACGTCTAACTTGATTCGTGCAAGCTTCAAAGTATCCCGGGATTTGATAACAAACTGACAGAAACTGCATAGAGAGAAATAAGCCCTCAGAATGCTCGCCGACGTTGCACAACATCGCCAAACAGCACCTCTGAATAATTGCAACACTAAACCCCTCTGGCTTTTTCAGATTCCTACACAATGATAGTCGTCCAAAACAAACTACCAGAGCGAGTGCTTCACCTTCAGCTTACGTAGTCGAGTACGACCGTCCGCAAAAAAGTAATGTAGAGCAATGAGCGCTACGAAGATTTCAAGTAGAAATATCGTGAAGACTCTAACTTTGGAGGCAAGAATCCTTATCGTGTGGAGGCCACACGCATTCATGAAAGCCTGTTTCAAAACGGAGCTCGGTAACCCAAGGTAACAGAATTTTGGACCCTCCCTAGCAGTGTGTATGTTTGACAAAGTTTTTGAAAGTTTTTCACTTTTGACTCGCAGAAAAAAAATGCACGTCAATTGACACACACAATTTAGAAGTTGACACGTATTGTGACTTGTGAAGAAAAAACACATGGCAATTGACACGCTAGAAATTGAAATGACACGTATTACTATGCAACTTAAGTACTATAAACTACATCTCAATTATCCGGAAAACATGACCCATAACAGTAGGAGAATTTCCTACACTCACTTACATACTTAAGTTTAGCCTTGTTCTTCTAATTTCCTTTGTAACCGGGAAGGCTCTACAGTTGAGACAGTGATCATAGAGGTGGTGGAGGCTAAGTACAAGGCCGACAAGACCATTGTTCTTGGTTTATTGTGGATGTATTTCCACAAATGTTTTGTACAGGTATATGATTGAAGAACTTGCCCCAACAGATCTCGAAGAGTGATGCTTTGGTTGGTTAAAAATTGGGTTAATTCTGAGACATCCCAACTTGACACTGGAATAATTTGAGGTAGACTTTGCATAGTGCAGATGGTACATTAGAATCTATGTATGAGGTTGTCACTAGAATATTGGAGAAAATGCATTGGATGCCTCTCAACCAAGTAGCTTTAGCCACTGATGGGATTTCTAATATGACAGGACACCATATGGGACTAGCGGTTAGAATGCATGCAGAGGTTTCAACTCTCATAAATGTGCATTGTATTGCACATCGTGAAGCTTTGGCTGCAGGAGATGTAGCTAGAGTTTTTCTAGAATATCAAATGTTGGATTGTTTTGCCAACAAAGTTTATGAGTGGGTGGACCGTAACACAAATCGACGCAACGAGCCGAAACAATTGTTGAAGGACGTATTTGAAGGAGATCATGTAGTAATTTTACAAATTTATGTAGTACGGTGGTTTTCTTGAGGTAATATCATGACATGCTTACTACAATGCATGCCGGCAATATTAGAATTATTCAAAGATGAAGAGCCACATTGGTATGAGATCATGAGTTTTTTTAAATTCCATTTTTAATTTAACTTCATTGTAGATGTTTAACACAAGTTGAATAAATTGAATATCAAATTTTAATATGGTATGGTTGATATGACAACTATTAGTGTCGCAACCGTCGCTAGCTCCCCTTAAATATCTTGGTTATTTTTCCAACTCTAGCAAGGATTACGAGCGCTAACCCTTCCCATTCCGCCATGCAAATGGTTAGCTCCCAATACCACGGATCCCTTAGTTCATGGGAGGGGGACCAACCCTCTTACTCTTTTATTCGGGACTTTCCACTTAATCGGTAACCAATGGTAACAAGTGGACTTCCATTCATGGAAGTCCAATCCTTAGTTGATCATCGCGTTGCCGGAGCAACACTACAACAACCCGAACCATACTATGCAACTATGCCCTCACATTGGACCAATGCTTATGGAGGCCGTGCCGTTCAACCTCGGGTGGGTTCAGCCATACCACCTCACCCATATAAGCCTCTAGGATTCTAGGCAGGGTCCTTACCCCACCGTCAAGTAGCATTTTGTCTCTCTTCCAAGACTTGGGGCCAAGTAAACATTTTCCCTTAGCCGCTGGGGCTGGAAACCCCCAGCAGCTTCAAAACACCATAACTTATTCATATTATCTCTGATGCTAACAAATGACCACTCCATCATCATTTATGTTTCACGTAAATGCCAATGGACTACTCACTTGCTGCATTTGGGCAAGTATTGAGGAAGTTATGCATGTTCAAACCTTCGCAGTCCCGAGAACCACTCCCAGGCCTGTTGTACCAGGGCGTTGTCCCGGGACAGCGTCCCACTTTTTCTCCTCCAATTTTTGAATTATTTTTGCTTTAGACTGAAGGATTTATCTTAATGTTATCTACCAAGGAGAGAGTGAATCCAATCATTTGCCTTGATGAGATTCAAGGATGTAAATACTATGCAACAACAAAAAATATTGCACATGTAACTCTCAAATATGAGGTTGCCTTTCCTTTTGTTACATTGAAATCTTGAAGTAATCTCGGAAGCTTGCTTTTCATCTTGAGGAAATGTTATGCATGTCTTTCATGGTCATTTGATTTGATCAAATAGCTACATTTGAGTGGTGAGTGGTTAGGTGAAGATTTAAAAATGGACTATAAAAACAAGAGATCTCAATGTGGTAGCAAACTAGAATGAACAAACTTACGAAGCTCAAATTGATATCAAAATAAAAGAAACCTTGCATATCAGTTGCACACAAAGTCTACATGCAATTTCAGTTTGAGGATTGAATCCGAAGCCCAGAGGCTTCGGCAGCAACATTTCAGTTTGAGGATTGACGCTAAGGCACAAGGCTTCGGCAGCCAACAATTCAGGGTTGAGGATTGAATCTGAGGCCAGGGGCTTCGGCAGTTAGGATTCATAGTCAAGGGGTGAAGTTCGGCACAAGGGCCTTGGCCAGCCTGCCTAAGGCCAGGCACACCTTAATTAGACTTGATGATTAGGGCCAAGGTTCTAGTAATGCACGAGGCTAGGGGTAAGGAGTGATGGTAATTTAATTAGATTTGATTTTAATAATTTCTGATGTGAAAGGTTGTTGTGTGTAACAAATACTATCGGTGCATAAGTATTTTTCAATGCCCATGCACTGTGAGTTGAAATAAAAAAAGTGTGCTTTATGTTTAAATCCAATTGAGCATGAGTAAGGGGTTTCTAAAACCAAGGTCCAACGAAGACATGTGAGCCATGGATTTCCCCCTGGACTACGGACGAAAAAGGGTGGAGGTTCATGGCTGACATTATGCAATCATGTTATGTCCTTCAACTTAATCATGCTATCCTTGTGATCTATTACTATGTGTTTTCTTCATTTTGCATCCTTCAACTTATGTTTTGTTCCCTTGTGACACATTTTTTGTGTTGTGTTGTTCTTTGGTTTTCCACAAAAATATGGATGCAAGTATCATAATGTTGGGGACCTTGAAAAGAACACGTGCATAATGTTTCAAGGCAAAGAAATGGTGGATAATCTCAAAGCCTTGAGATTGACACAATTGCATCTCATGTATACTTGGATGGAATTAGAAGACCCACCAAATGACATCGCACTTGGCTTGGACCATACCATGACATTTTTGCATGAAATCCTTACGATTGTATGAGAGAAAATAATGCCAACATTGAGGAACTTCATGGTGGATGTCCAAGAGGCCATGTACCATTGCAATTTGATGGGGTTGAGCATATTAGCACGTACAATTTGTCCTCAATACAATTGAACAATGAGTTGTAGGGCTCCCCCAAAAGGTTTGTCATGAATTATATGTATTTGTCCCCATAATAACTTATATGCATCATGCATTCCAAACACCCATGCACCCGTACGCCTCTTTATGAAGTGTTGGGACAAAGAGCATGGTTCCCCAAGACACCCTCACACATGCTTGCCATAGGACCTTTAGGTTCCAAGACAACAATTTCCTTGAGACATAAATTAAACTTGGATGTATTATTTTGCCAACGTCTGCATGGAAATGACACAATGGAAGGCATAGACATAGTCAATATGTCAAACGACACACAAGACAAAGAGCCTTTGATTCCCATGACATGCTCACTCGCATTAGAGCTCATAGAGTGAGATGTAAAGGCAAAGGACAATACTTCACGGAGCCCAATGAAAAAAGATCCTGCACTTGACAACATGATAGGGCAAATTACCCAAAAATCAGATGGTAGGCAAGTCAATTCATTTTCATTAAGTTTGTAGAACACGGCCTTCAATATGTTTTCAATTATGTCTATTGTGTTTATTTATTTACCAATTATGTCCTACATACTTGAAGAACTAATGGACGCCATTGTTGTTGACGCAAATGGGAAGATATTTTTTCATTTTTTAGGTATCATGTTGAAAATGCAAACGAGAATGTATGTTTGTAATGGAAAACATATATGCTTCCATTGACATAGATATATGGGAAGTAATTTTCTTCATATTGGCATGGATTAAGGCATGGCTCAATCCGTAGTTAAAGGATGTAAAAATATACATGATTTTGCCTTACATCTATATCATGTTGAATTAGATGGTGGAAGAGCAAGGGAACGATGGTCCAGAGGTCTTCGTAAATTTTGTGCATAACAAATACAACGAGTTGTCTGACTTGGAACATTACAACTCTTATCATCATTTTTTCATGCAAAAAACACTGGAACATCTATGTGCTGGAAGATCAAAGGTATTTTCATTGTGATTCTATGGTTATTATTGGCTTCCACTTTGACTTCAAGAGACGTGAAAGCCTTACAAAATTGTGGGTTGCAAGAAAATGGTACAACAAGTGATCTAAGAAATGGTCGAAGTCATGATCTCCACATTTGTGGATTCAAGCAAATGTACCTAAACAAAGTTCCGGTTGGGCATGTGGGTATTATATGTTGAGAATAAAATTTGAATTCACAAAAGGCCTTGAGATATAGATCCCATACCCTATGTTTTGTAAATGAGTCATAAATCATATTCCATTTGAAACATAGGCATAAGGCGACAAACGAATCAAGACATGAACTTGAAAAACATAAAATATGGGTTTTTTTTGTTTTTCACTAGTTGCTATGATGTTATTTGTATTTTGTAGGGATTCACATTGAATTACACTAAGAATGAGGCAATATGGATAGGGGTTGTCATTTAAAATTCTAGATCAATGTTATTCAAATAGGGATATGCAAGAAGATGGAGTGGAATGTAAAATGTTGTAATGAATGAACTCAAATAACCTACCACAAATAGACCAATTCAAGCTAGACGAAGTCATAGAGCAATGAGGAAGGTGAAATTAAAAAATGACTAAGATATGATTGTAATATGTTGTACATATAAAGCCATTATTTTTGAAATGTACCAATGTAGATTTGGAATGTCTAAAGGTTATCATACAATGAGTGGTTAAAGTGATCATTTGTATAGTGCATTTATATGCACAACCTTCATTATAAAGCATTGTTATTACACCTAAGGAAGGTAAGTGTTCTTCAGTGTTCCAAATACATTCAGGATCAATGTTTTCAATGTTCTTCAAAGCTCCAAATATACTCAAGGTTAATACTATTCAACGCTCCATAAACACTTATGACCAATGTCCTTCACTACTTATACATGTACACATTATGATATTATGCTATAAAATTAAGGAAGATGGTCAATTAAAGGAACACAATGTTTTTTAGTGTTTTATAGTAGAGCAACTGAGCATATGGAAAGTTATGATGCACATACATCCAAATGACATAGAAATTTTATTAATAATATAATAAATGGATACATGTGTATAGATGTTGCTAAATACACTATGCTATGGACTAAAAAAATAAACAAACACCACACCTTTTGCATACATTATATAAACTAAAAGCAAAAAATAGTGGTGCATTTTGTAACTACAGTGATTTTCTTCACCACATTGTTTGATTTTCTTCGCCCAGGCTTTGTGGACATGCCATACGTGAAAAAAACATTTTTGCATTAGGACGTACCATGTTGCATAAGTGGAACAATTATCAAAGGATGAGGAAATTATGAAAAATGATAGAAACACATTCATGTACCATTAAAAAACACGTGCAACAAATTGAAAAACTTGGACATTGAAAAAATAACTAACCTTAAGGTATAAATCTGAGTATGAACATTGTCAACAATATTACACATGAAATGAGGTTCCTCAACTAGATATCTCTATGGATGACAAAAAAAAGTTATGGACACATATTTTCACCACGTTCACATTCTATAAGTACTATGTTTGAGGAGTTTTGATTGTTGAATGAAATATATAATTCATTTAGTTGCTTATTTAATAGAGTTTTATATGAAAAACATAGATAACTATGGGCACCTCAATAATAATGTGGAATGCACAAAGGATCTTCAAAGAGTTCAAAAAATTAACCGTTACAATTTTCTTGGTGTATTAGTTGGAGAAATGAGTTCAACATTGTTCCCCCTTGATGAAATTGTCCAATCTATCCTGCAAAATGACAAAAATATATAGAGGTTATATATTTTCCCTTATCAATTGTCACATGGTCATACTAAATTTTCCATGTAAAATATGTCCAAAAAAATATTTTGAAGTTTTATTCTTTCAATGCCATAATTAAATCAATTTTTGTAGGGATGGTTTGGACAAGTTCATCATATGAAATAAACGAAATTGATGTCCTCTATGAACATAGGATATCTATGTCTTCTATGCGGCATCACTTTTAGTTAGGATTTTAGAATTAAAATCATAATTAATTGGAAAAAAAATAGTTCATATAAGCATTTAGCTCCAAAACATGGAAGGTGAATCACCGAGGACTGTGTATCGCAAACCTCTTCATGAGGAGTGCCCAAAACACCATGGGCACAAGGGGGACCCCGGAATGACACCCGGGACTTGTGGCGCCGTTGGTGAGAGGGCCCAAGTGATCCTAGTGTAGGTGAGGGCCCCGGGCGTTGGGAACGCCTCCCACCCACAGAGACTAGGAGGCACGAGGATAAGGCCATAAGCTATGCATAGCTTATGGCGTGCCAATTCTACAATGCTCAAGAACACCTCAATCGGAGGTGTGAGGTAGGAGATATGGTAATTTGAGTGGGGCGTCCCGTGACAGCGTCCTGGTACAGCAGTGGCTTGGGAGTGGCTCCCGGGACTATGAAGCTTTGAACAGGCATAACTTCCTCAATACTTGCCCAAATGGGACAATTGAGTAGTCCATCGCCATGTACATGAAATATAGATGACGATGGAATGATTGATTGGTCACATCAGAGATGATATGAGGAAGTTATGGGGTTTTGAAGATGCCAAACCCACTTGAGGCCGAATAACACGGCCTCTATGGGCATTGGCCCAATGTGAGGGCATAGTTGCCTAGTATGGCTCGGATTGTTGTAGTGTTGCTCCGACAACACGATGATCAACATAAGATTGGACTTCCATCCATGGAAGTCCACATCTAAGAATTGGTTACCGATTAGGGGGCGAGTACCGAATGAAAGAGTAGGAAGGTTGGTCCTCCTCCTATGGGCCAAAAAGCCCCGTGGTATGGGGAGCTAACCACGCGCATGGCGGAATGTAAAAGGTTAACACTCGTGACCCTTGCTAGAGTTGGAAAAACGACCAAAATACTTATGGGAAGCTAGCGAGGGTTGCGACACGTGGTATCAGAGCAGGGTTTCAATCTTTGAGCTAGCACTTTGAGGAAGAGATGGCTACCAAACATGAGGGTTATGATGGTGAGCCCGCGGCTTCTAAAAGCTTGTGATGCTCAAATTGGAATAAACATCATGTCCAATTGGATCTTGACCCCGCCATTGATTTTAATGAGAACGGTGGAGATGATGGTGGATTTGGTGACGGAATGGAGGAATGGCTTGAAAAAAATCCCGCAAACCTCAAAAATAATTTGGGGGCTAGATTACTGAATGCACCTAAGATGTTGCGTATTTTTCCATGAAGAGTGTCCGAAATACCATGGGCACAAGGGGAACCCCGGAGTGACATACGAGACATATGACACCGTTGGTGAGAGGGCCCAAGTGATCCTACTATGGATGAGGGTCTCGGGCGCTGGGAACGCCTCCTACCCACGAAGACTAGGAGGCATGAGGATGAGGCCATAAGCTATGCGTAGCTTATGGAGTGCCGATTCTAGAATGCTCAAAAACATTTCAATTGGAAGTGTGACCTAAGAGATATGGCAATTTAAGTGGGGCGTTGCCTCGGGACAACGCCTTGGAACAGCAGTGACCTGGGAATGGCTCTCGGGACTGCGAAACTTTGAACTGGCCTCAATACTTGCCCATATGGGGCAAATGAGTAGTCCATCGGTATCTACGATGGAGTCAAAGTTTACTATCAAAGATCATATGAAGAAGTTTTGGGGTTCTGAAACTGCTGGGGCTTCCAAGCCCAACGGCTAAGGGAAAATGTCTATTTGACCCCAAGTGTTGGGAGAGAGACAAAAGGTTACTTGACGGTGGGGTAGGGGCCCTGCTGTGATACCATGTCTTGCAACCCTTGCCAACGTCCCTTAAATTTCTTGGTCCATTTTTCCATTCTAGCAAGGATTATGAGCATTAACCCTTCGTATACCGCGATGCGAATGGCTAGCTCTCCATGCCGCGGGCCTTCTTAATTCTTAGGAGGGGAACCAAACCTCCTACTTGGTTTTCAGGACTCAACTCTTAATCGGTAACCATTTCTTAGATGTTGACTTTCATCCATGGAAGTCCAATCTCATGTTGATCATCGCGTTGCCGGAGCAACACTACAACAACCCGAACCATACTAGGCAACTTTGCTCTCACATTGGGTTAATGCCCATCGAGGCCTTGCCGTTCGGCCTCGGGTAAATGAGGCCACACCACCTCACCCGTATAAACCTCTAGGACTCTAGGCAGGACCCCTATCCCACCGTCAAGTAACATTTTGTCTCTCTCCCAACACTTGGGGCCAAGTAGATATTTTCCCTTAGCCGTTGGGGCTGGAAACCCCCAGCAGCTTCAGAACCCCATAACTTTCTCATATGGTCTTTAATTGTGGAAGTCCGAAAATCCACGGAAGTCCGGATTGGCTTCCAAACCGGATTAATACCCGGATAATACCCTGAGATGGTTGTTAAAGTAGGGTTCCCAAGGGTAGGTTAGTTGTTTTAGGAAATAAGGTTCTAGGCAACCGCCTTACGCGATAAAATGGTTAAAACGGATACTTTGACCCGACCGGAAATTAACTTGGGAAGACCGTTTGGGAACGGTCCGGTCCGAAGCGTCCGGACCGTTAAAACGGTTACAACGGACTCCGAACGGTTACAGGGAAAACGGTTGAGGAACCAGACCCGTTGGGAGAAAGAGGGAGTACTTAAGCGAATTTTTCCTCTTCTCCGAGCCATTTGCGCGAGTGGCATTGTTGAGAGAACGAGTGGTGAGTTGCTTTTTCGAGTCACCAGCAGTTGGCTTGCTGGGATTCCGTAGTGATTAGCGGGCAGAATTCCGGAGGAGAAGAGTCCGGGTATTGTTGAAAGTTTTGGGCCGCGTAGCAAAATAGCGGAAGCAAGAGAGGGAGATGAAAGGGAGCAGGTCCCAATTCCAGTGAAACCCGTATCCCCGGCCATCCCAACGAGAGAACCTGAGTTGAACGAGCTCATAGAGGATCTTAGCCGGATGGGTTGTGAGGGGCTACTCGCCAAACCCTGGAATCTCCGGGCGGAGGCCACCTTGCGGGAATTCTTATTTGAGAGAGGCAATCAGTGGTTTCGGACAATTAGGCAGGATCCGGAAAAGTGGACATCAGAGGTATGGACTGCGGTTTACGGATTTCCGCGAGGAAAGGGTGAGGGCTGGGCTAGTCGCAGGGATAATTTTTATGTAGGAAAATTCCGAACGGAGCTTGATCCAAAAGACGGATTCCATCCCGGGAATTGCCGGAACAACAGAGAGCGAAGAGTCATAGAATTCATCCTCCCCATCCTTAGTCCGGAAAAGCCCAAGCATCTTAGCATCACCATGGCCAACACCCTGTTCGGAGCGATGTCAGGGGTCCGAGCCGTCAATTGTGGTAGGTTAATTCAGGAATACGTAGAGAAATCCATCCCCCACATTGGTTGGAAACCCTCTTATCTCTCTCCCTACATCCTCCATCTCTACCAGCACCAGGGCTGCATCAATGAAGCGGAAGAGGATATGCTGACGATAGCGGAGGACGAGGTGGTGTACAAGCTCGATCCAGAAGCAGAGGTTGCGGAAGCCGGAACAAAAGACTCGAGCGACACAGCGGTTCCGAAACCACCTCCCGCTCCGTCCCCTCCGAAAGTCCGGAAACCAACCTCACCACCACCCCGACAGGAAGCCGGAACCAGCCGGGAAGTCCCCTGGAGAGACATCGACCTCTCAACGTTCGACTTTCCGGGAGCCCCTTTCAAGCGCGTCCGGAAGGAACTGACGGCACTCCAGGACCAATATTTCCGGATGGAGCACATCACTCGCGGGGTGAACCGGGCCTTGGACCACTGCGGACCCGGAAATATCCTCCGGGAATTGGCCAAGCGGACGGACCGGAAGCAGGTGGAGACTCTGGAGACGGAGAAAGCACAGCTCGCAACACAGGTGGCTGCTATGACCCGGGAGGTCACCCAGAAGAGCGAGGAGATCCGGAAGTACCAGGCGGAGCAAGCGGTAGTCCTAAGCCGGGTCTGGGAATTGGTGGGTCATCCGGGAGAAGTCGTCAACAAGGCGCACCTCTATGACCAGTTGATGGAATCAGCGGATCCGTCTTCTGCCCGTCAAACGCTCCAAATCCTGGTGAAGTACTCCCGCTCGATGAAGGACCTGCTCAAGGAGATCCAGAAGCTCCTGCCTTCGAGTGGTACCCCCAGGCGGGTGCTTTATCCGGGCCCACCCGGATCCCCAACGGGCACCTTGTACGAAGTTGTAGGGGAGGTGGAGTTAGTTTAGGCCTCTTTGGCAGGTGCGGGGCCCAGCCAGCCAGCAGGAACTCCCCAACCACCGGAATCCGGAAAATTTCCGGATCGGGAGAAGACCCCTGCTCCGCAACGGACGCACTCATCCCAAGTTCGACGGAAGATCACCGAATGGTCGTCCAGATCAGGACGACGGCAATCACCAAATCCGGATCAGGGCAGGACATCAGCGCGGTCTAGGACACAAGAGAGGGCCAAACTCCAGCACGGATGAGGACACCGGATCGGACGAAGTCTCCGGATCGGGGTAAGGCACCAATGTCGCATGCCGCTCCATCTCCTGCTCTGGAGTGTATGATCGTGGAGCAGTGGGCGCCCGTACCCTCACGCGCGATGTCAGCCAAGGGCCCCCGGGCGACTTCAGCTTTCACTGGCCGAAACAGGGAGCGGGCCATGGGAGGTGACCCTTCGTCCGTCCAGTGCCCCAAGAAGGAGAAGAAGGCTTCAAGAACAACACGATCCGGATCGGGTGACGGATCGGGAGACGATCCGTCCACTACAGGAGGGTCTGAGGAAGAAATCGCCCCTTCCCCAAACATGCGAAGGGTATTCACGAGGCTACAAGAACGTCGGCTTTTGACCCCCGAAGGAGGCTCCTCCGCCATCAGTGGACCCGCGAATCACACCAAAGACGGGACGGCTTTGAAGAAGCACCGTACCAATTAGATTAGACTTAGGCATGCAGTTGTAGGTAGATCAGAATAAGGCAGATAGGATTTATGCTGCCTTTGAGTTTTGGCAAAATTGTAATTCAAAATTTGGTCAGCGCAAAAAGCGGATCGAGATCCGGAAATTCCGCGAATTTCTCACAGTTAGGGATTTTTTGAGGGCGGCCAACTGCGCCACCACCTTCAGTTAGGGATTACAGTCTCTACTTAAGGCTGAATAAGGAGCAGGAGAAGGGTTCCCTTCTCCATTGTTGTATTTTGTCGCTCCCCACTCAATAAAGCTCTAGTCCTCAATCTATTCTGACTTGTTTTGTGCACGGACTGTTAGGAGAATGTTGCAGATCTAGAGGGAATGAATGAGTAGGAAGTACGGATAGAACAAAGGAGAGGAAACCCGGATCGGATCCGACTACAGTACTATGGATTCTTTCTGAGTGTAGTGGGAAGGAAACCTCATTATTCCGGATGTCTGGGTAACGCCCATGTGAGATAGCCGTTGTTAAGACTGGGTAAGATCATGGAGGTGCCGGACTTATGCCATCCGATCTTCTGAAGAGGTCTCACTGTCCTTGGGCGGGGCAATCCGGAAAATGGTACGGATCGCCCAGTTATCTCAGATTTAATAGAGCCTAAGTTCGCTGTAGCCGGATCGGTATGTCGGAAGGAGGAGAGAAACCGGAACGGTTAGGATTTCGGTCCGGAGGATCTTTCTGGCATGTAGTGGGAAGGAAACCTCATCATTCCGGATGCCTGGGTAACGTCCATGTGAGATAGCCATCGTTAGGACTGGGTAAGATCCGGGAGGTGCCGGACTTATGCCATCCAATCTTCTGAAGAGGTCTCACTGCCCTTGGGCGGGGCAATCTGGAAAGTGGCACGGATCGCCCAGTTATCCCGGATTAACAGATCTCCGGACGAATCTTGACCTTTTTGTTGTAGTTCCGGTTCACCATCCGGATCCTCTGTGTGACCTGCCAGGAAAGATTAGGCCGATCCGGACTTGTTGTGAAAAAATCCGGATTCTGACCATACAGGGACGTCTTCACCGGATGAACCAAATCATCATTGGAGGTAGGATATAGGTAGGTAGATATTGAGGAAAGAGACATGTAGGAGTAAGACTTAATTATAGAGGTTCAATCCGGAAGGCAAGTCCCGGGACAAGGACTTCCAAAGGACCATCCGGATCCGGAAAGCCGATCCGGCCGGTGGTCGATTACCGATCACTCTGTAGCCATTACCGATCTCTTCCAGCTGAGTCAGGCATTCTGCACTGGATTCAAAATCTCCCTTGGCTGAGCCTCACTTTCGAACCCGATTCAGAGTTGCTCCTAACCTCCGAACTAGTTTTGAAGTCGCCCTTGGCCCTCAAACTCGATTCAGAGTTGCTCCTAATCTCCGAACTAATTTTGAAGTAGCCTCTGGCCTTCAAACTCGATTCAGAGTTGCTCCTGGCCTTCGAACCCGATTCAGAGTTGCTCCTAATCTCCGAACTAATTTTGAAGTCGCCTCTGGCCTTCAAACCCGATTCAGAATTGCTCCTGGCCCTCGAACCTGATTCAGAGTTGCTCCTAGCCCCCGAACTCGATTCAGAGTTGCTCCTAGCCCCCGAATTAATTTCGAAGTCACCTCTGGCCTTCGACCAGATTCGGAGTCACCTCTGGCCCTCTCAGTAGACCTGCACCCAATCAGGAACATCCCCTGGCCAAAATGTGGCTCTGAACCCAAAAATGCCAAGGGCCCCTGGCCAAATCTCACATTTTTGTTTTGGCTGAACCCCCCTTCGCATCCTCGGAGCTCTCCTCTCGGGCATTCCTTCTTGCATCTCCCAGGAGAGTTACCTCTCTCTCCCACAGCATCATGATCCCAAAATTTAAGGGATTTCACCCTTCCCTTAAACAACCAAGCACAAAGCCTAAAACGAGCACCAACCCTTCCCTAATTGTTGCAAGCCCGCTTAGCCTAAATCCAAAACCATCACTAATTCTAATTTCTAATTTCCTTTTGTGAGGCTCAATTCGACCCCCTGACTCAACTTAAATCCAACCCCGCATTCCACCTTTAACAAGGCATTCAGCCAAAATCAATCATCATTCATTTTTATGGTTTTAGTGTTTTTAAACAATAATGCGAATCGTGAGCACTAATTTGGGCTCACAAATGTGGTGCTAGACACGCTAAGTAGACGAGAAGAGGTTGAAGCAATGAGCGCCATCCAAATCTTGTGGCTAATGTTTACCGTTGAAGGAAAGTTGTGATGCAAGATAAGGGAGGGGTACACTAACTACCCCGAACGGGTGTATGTGCCACAAGGCAAGTTGAGGCTATTGGTTTTGAAAGAAGAATACGATAGTCCCATTGCCGACCATAAAGGAGAAAGAGAAAACCACCATAGAATGGTGTCAAGAAAGTACCATTGGCCGTGCATAAAGGAGGATATAACCCATTTTATGAAGACTTGTGTAAGGTGCCAAGTCAACCAAACTTCTTATTAAGAGCAAACTGACCTCTTGCAACCGTTGCCTATCGGGGCCATGGCATAGTATGTGCATGGATTTGATCACAAGTTTGCCCTTCTTCAATATTTATCCAAATGGGACAAGAAAGTAGTCCATTGCCATCTACGTAAAATGTAAATGACAATGGAATGGTCAATTGTTAGCATCAGATATCATACAAGGAAGTTATGGGGTTCTGAAGTTGATGGGGTTTCCAACCCCAACGGCTAAAGAAAAATGTCTACTTGGTCCCAAGTGTTGGGAGAGAGACAAAAGGTTACTTGATGGTTGGATAGGGGCCCTGCCTAGAGTCCTAGAGGTTTATATAAGTGAGGTGGTGTGGACAAACCCACCCGAGGCCAAACGGCATGGCCTCCATGGGCATTGGCCCAATGTGAGGGCATAGTTGCCTAGTATGGTTCGGGTTGTTGTAGTGTTGCTCCGGCTACGTGATGACCAACATAAGATTGGATTTTCATGGGCGGAAGTCCACATCTTAGCAATGATTACTAATTAAGGTGTGAATCTCGAAAGCAAAGAGTAGGAGGGTTGGTGCCCTTCCTATGAACTATACGGTCTACGGTATGGGGAGCTAACCATTTGCACCACGGTATGTGAAGGGTTAGCATTCTAATCCTTACTAAAATGAAAAATGACCAAGTTACGTAAGGGGAGCTAGCAAAGGTTGCGACACTCTCTTGCAAAGACTTAACCTTCACTAGACCCACTGATTTTGGGTTTCACTTGGGTTGCCCCTCCTTTGGACTTCCCACCTTAGGCTCCACGAGCTTAACTTGACACATCTAAGCCAGACCTCAATGCTTCCACTAAGTTGACTCGGTTGCAACTCCGAGATGGCTTTCCATTGTTAAGCCACGTTCGATCGCACAGGGATGATGCCAAGTACTGCCCAACTCAGTTCCCAATTTTCCTTTTCCAGACATGGGTTCATGACTTCCATGCACTAACTCTCATTAGCTTGTGGATAGCACTTTTATGAGCACACGCCATCACCTTGCCCCCGCCCAGATAAACCCATGGCTAAGAGGTTGTTTAGTTTTATCCAAGGCCCCTCCAAGCCATGGCCCCCAATTACTCGGCTTACCCGACCTAGTTTCGCATATCTATTGCTCTTCTTCCACTAACCAAGCACAAGTACAAGACTAGGACTTCATCTCATACTTTTCTCTTTGCACCACTAAAATTGAACTTTATAACCTCAAGCCAAATAACAAATACATGTTGTGGAGGACATTGCCTCGAAGTTAAGTGTGCTACTAGCATCTTTCTCCAGTAAAGGAGATTGATATCCTCATCAATGCCTACGCTTCTTTTTATTGGAACCTTTAGCCCTAGTTTTTTCAAAGTGCTCCTCCAATTTCTTGGCGTTCACCATGTCTCTTGCCGCTATCCAAGCAGCTTCTTTCACATTGTATCCTCATCATTTCACGAAGTACTTCCCATTTCACAAAATACTTCCCATTTCATATTTCTTGAGGTTCTTCCACTTGAGGATGCCCTCTACCTCATATTCCAAATGACCTCCCACAAGGTTGGGAGGTGGCCTAATCACTTGTTTGTGATCCGGGCACAAGGTGTCTTCTTTAAACAATTTTAATAATGAGACATGAAATGGCGGATGCATTTTGATCTCGGGCGGTAACTCCAATTTATACATGTCCTTGAACATTCGTTCCACGATGGGAAACGTAACTCCAACTTTGGACAATAACTTTGGAATGAGGCCTTCGGGCAAGGTGAAGTTGTTCACATTCAACAACACCTTTTGGCCCACCTCATACTCTATTCTGCGTCTTCAGCATTGACTTGCTCTTTGTAGCATTTTTGGGCTTCCTCCATGTCACCAAAAATCCTCCACCCTTCGATTTCGTCCTAGCCCGAGTGGAAAAGTTTATAATGACATGTAGAGACTTCTCTCTTTGTAACCCAATATATAATTCCAATCTACCCTTGGAATATACACAACTTGATTAACACCACACTATGTAGTTTTACATTCCTTAATGTCGGGCAAGGTTATATCCTTAGCCTTTTTTAATGTCCACCCGGCCGCTTTGGCCACGCATGCCTTCAAAGATATCCCTCTTGTGAATCGAGTCCTTGCCGTCGACTCCACACTACTACATGAGTTCTCGCTTATTGATTCCGTGCTATCACATGTCATCGTGGTTGATTCCGTATTGGTACATGACACTTCGCTTGTGGATTCCATGAGCACATAGGCTTTAAATACAAGTATTAAAAAATACTCATATACTTATCCTTGCCCTTCCTTCTCTAAGTTCTTCTTGATGTAAATCTCTATCAATGTCTTCCTACTAAACTTCAGAATAGTATAACTCCCATCCAACTTATGTTCTTCAAGTGAAATTTGGTACACTTGTTAAATACCTTATCAAAAATCTCCACACCAAATTTTGGCACAAACAAAGTTCATATGCAAAAGTTATGCATGAAATTCTAACTCTAACTACTTAGTATGAATGTTGTGATAAAGCATCCGGTCATTAAAACTCTAATAACTTCCAACTCCTACGTCCAATCAATCTAAAATTTTGACACAAGATAGATATATAAGTTCAGAAGGTAGTGTCAAATTTTGGTATCCATATCTATAACCCTCTAAGAGATACATATTTTCAAACCTTGCTGCTTTGTTCCTAGATACCCTCCCCTTCAACTTTTAATAACTCTTTCATCCCAATGACTAAAGCTCTCAAATTTTTACCACAACTCCCATACTTTATAATAAACAATCCCTCAAATTTTCATACCCATTGAACACTCTGATCATCCATAATTGACAAATTTCTCACTATAAAGTTCTGCTCAAGTTCATAACTAATAAAACACTACAAGTAATGCACCTAGTACAATCTAGTCACTCTAAATGCCACAAGTTTAAACAAGTTTGAACTCTCTCACTTCAATATGATTCTCAATGCAACAAGTTGAAGTTTACAATCAAACTCCAAATTCCTTAAACCCAATCTACTTCTAACAAGAGGTCAATCCCTCTTCAAGGCTAAATAGCCTTGGCTCTTCTCCTAAGAACTAAGCACACACATGTGTTCCTATCTTGCTTCCCACACACCCACACTTATAACCCGTGGGGTGCTTAAGGAGCATGAAGGAAAGAGAGGATGAGTGAGAGAAGAATGAGGGATTATATAGTGAGTTGAGAGGGAGAGAGGGCATGAGGTAAGGATAGGGTGAGAGGATTAGAGCCTCCAATCACAACCCCTTAACCTTCTCCTTCTAAGTAGGGACTCATCCCATTCACAAGGCTCTCGATAAGCCTTCGAAATCTCCTCCTACTTTGTAGGCTCTCATCTTATCTCCTAAGCCTTCCTCCCTCAAATAATCAACAAAGATCCTAATTCAAACATTTAACTAACCTTGGCTTTCTACCTACCACACTTTACCAAGGTATGTCCTCATACTACTTAAGTCCACTCCACACTAGCCTAATGCTTCAAACTTAGCTTTCTTCAAGCTTCACTCTTTTTATATTTTTGTGAATAATCATAAATCAACAAAACACTACTTGTAATGTTTTACAAGTGTTAACAACACATGTGGGCATCAATTTGGGCTCACATCCCACCACCAACTTAGTCATCTCCAAGACTTGTTCATGTTTTTTGGCCAAGTCCTCACCATCTTGGTTGAATTCTAGTGTTGAATGTACCCTTCGAGAGCTAGGTTAGTAGGTTGGAGCGCACTCCATAAGCCACCATGAAAGGCAACTCCTTAGGACACCACATGAGCATGTGAGGCATCTGCAAGCCGTTTTTGAACGGTTGCAGCAATGGGAATTGAACTTGCACCATGGCAAGTGCAAGTTTTTCCATGACCGATTGCATATCTAGGTCATATGATTGTTCTATGAGGTCTTTGGGTGCAGCAAGCTAAGGTGGACGCCTTGCAAAAGATTCTGGTACCGGTCGATGTGTCGAGACTTCGTACTTTCTTGAGCTTGGCAAATTACTACCGACAATTCGTCAAGAACTTTAGCTTGATCGCCAAGCCTCTCACAATTCTTACAAGCAAGGACCGACCTTGAACTTGGGGTCGTGAGCAGCAATAGGCATTCGAGACATTGAAGCAAAGACTGGGTACGGCTCTAGTGTTTTAACGGCCTGTTGTTTCCAAATCTTTCCAGTTGCATACGGACTAGAATTCATTGGGTTTGGGAGCATACCTCACTTAGAATGATGATTCTGGCCGGGAGTATGTTGTTGCTTATGCTTCGCAAAGCAACAACAGTGCGGAGGCCAATTACTCGTCTTATGAGGGGGGACGCATTGGCAACGGTATGGGCTATTGCCCATTTCCGGCCATATCTCTATGGTCAACGTTTTACTTTGGTGACTGACCATCAGCCTTTACGATGGCTTATGGAGTCCGATAAGCTTATTGGCAAGCTTGCCAAATGGGATTTATTGCTCCAGGAGTACGACTTTGAGGTGGTACACCATGCCAGTATTACCAACCTAGATGCGGATGGACTCTCACGTAATCCAAGTCCTTCGAGTGAGGACTTGACCGGGGCCAGGTGGCATGCGGATTGTGATTGAGAGACAGTTTCAAGTTGGCACGCAGTTGCTTACCTCACTTTGTTTTCTGGCGTTGTTGTTGAGGTCTCGATTCAGGGCTCGAATGATGAGACTGATTGACCTCAAACTATTGCGGATATATGGAAGGATCTTCCCGTATTGCATAAGCTTCAGCAGGGACCTTTTCCTTGTCCATTTCGGCAATGAAAAGAGATGGGATTGGACATCGAATAACAAGGTTCCATGGGAAGAACGGTTTTTATTTCGATTGTGGTCGGATGGGACAAGGCATATTGTCCCTAGACCGGTATGAGCCCAAAATGGTTGCTCATATTTGTTTTACGTTTAGAATTTACTTAGGAGTGCATTTGAAGTCATTATTGAAACAACTAAAAGTGTTAAAAAGAATGAGGCTTGGTGTGGAGTTAGGTTTTAGGCCTTAGGCTTATTTTGTGTGGTTAATTAGAAGCTTAGTGGCATTAAGGGGTGTTTTGGTTAAGTGAGTGGTGTGTGATGAAGCAAGGGGAAGGGCCTTGGGTTTAAGTGTTTGAATTGGGACCTATCTTGTTGGTTTAGGGGGTGAGGGTTTAGTGGAGAGAGGTGAGAGGTTAAGCCCTCTTGGTTTTGGTGTGTGAGTCTTTTTTTTGGTGGAGCGGAAGGGGGAGAACAAGTGAGGCAGCGAAGCAAGGTGCCTCAGTAGTTAGATTTTTGGATCAGAGCTAAGCTCGAAGGTGCCTCAGTAGTTAGATTTTTGGATCAGAGCTAAGCTCGAAGGTGCCTCAGTAGTTAGATTTTTGGATCAAAGCTAAGCTCGAAGGTGCCTCGGCAGTTTGATTTTTTTGGATCACAGCTAAGCTCGGGGTTCCTCGGCAGTTGATTTTTGGATCAGGGCTAAGCCCGAGGGCGGCTTCGGCAGTTTGAGATTTTTGGATCAGAGCTAAGCTCGAGGGTGCCTCGGCAGTTGATTTTTGGATCAGGGCTAAGCCCGAGGGCGGCTTCGGCAGTTTGAGATTTTTGGATCAGAGCTAAGCTCGAGGGTGCCTCGGCAGTTGATTTTTGGATCAGGGCTAAGCTCGAGGGCGGCTTCGGCAGTTTGAGATTTTTGGATCAAAGCTAAGCTCGAGGGTGCTTCGGCAGTTTGAACTTTTGGATCAGAGCTAAGCTCGGGCGACCTCGGCAGTTGATTTGTGAATCAGAGCCAAGCTCGAGGGTGCCTCGGCAGTTGATTTTTTGGATCAGAGCTAAGCTCAAGGACAGGCCTCGGCAGTTGATTTTTTGGATCAGAGCTAAGCTCGAGGACAGGCCTCGGCAGTGTAATGGACAAAGCACACTCTGATTAGATTGGACTCTTAAGGCTAAGGACTAAGTGAGGCAGGAAGTTAGGGGGCAGGAGGTAGCTAATGGTTTAACTAAGTAGATTTTGCATAAACCTCCAAATGTAATAAGGAGTGCCTCCAATGAGCCTTGAATTGGATTGATTGGTAGGGTAGCATACACATTGCATAAGAGATTGGACTAGGGAAAAAATGTAGTATGGTGGTGTGTAAAGAACATCATGGGTGCACAAGTATTTCTCAATGTTAATGCTCCGTGTGTTTAATAAAAAGTGCACTTGCAATTGAATTCATTGAGGCATGGGTATGAGATGTCCAAGGTTAAGAGTAGACAAAGACATGTGAGCCATAGACTCCCACCTGGACCACAGACGCTTAAAGGTGGGGGTTTATGGCTGACAACCGGATCAAAGGGCTTCCTTGGTGCGGCAAGTGCACAAAGAACTTGGCCATTTTGGTGTACACAAGACACATTCGACGTTGCGTAGCCAGTATTGGTGGACCGGCATGTATCAACAGGTTGTTGCTTATATCAAGAGGTGCGAAGTTTGCGACCGGGTCAGGTCTAGCTTCAACACCTTGTCACCTCAATTGCAGCCCTTACTTATCATGGGACTGGGCTACCGCTGGTCATTCAACTTTGCAAGACCGTTGGTTGTAACACCACGTGGAGCAAAGTACGTGTTGGTGATGGTGGAACATTTTAGCAAGTGGATTGAGCTTGTCGCTTTACCCCAAAACTCTGCAAAGTTGGCCGTGGTAGCCTTTTTGGATCGTGTATTGGCATGTTTTGGAGCACCGGCTAAAGTACTGACGGACCACGAGAGGGAATTCCTCGGTGCTTTTGAGGAGTTGTGCACTAAGACTTTCATAGATCACCGCACTACCTCGTGGGATCATCCGGAGGTGGATGGCTTGGCTGAATGGGTTGTTCAGACAATCAAACGTGGCTTGAGGAAGTATGGATTACTTCGAGGGAGCCATCGGGATTGGGACCTTATGTTGCCTTGAATTGCTATCGATTTAGTAGGCAGGCCTTTTTGGCGTCCTACAACCCATATTAGTTGTTGTATGGACGTGAGTCTGTACTCTCGAGTTATATTCAGGAAAAGCTAGCTCATGTTGTGGACTTGGATGACCCAAACATTTGGGCAGAGTGTTTGCAAGAGCGAGCTTAATTCTTCCAGAGGGCCATGCCTATGGCCATGGAGAATTTGTCCATTGCTCAGCACCGTGACACATTGCGTTATGCACGCATTCGCAGTGGTGCTTACCGACCTCAGTTGTGGAGATTCCGACAAGGTAATTATGTTTATTTCCAATGTGAGGCGCCTACGACATTGGATGTCAGGGCAGGGCGCACTATGTTTCGGGTGAAGGAGGTGTTGTCGAGTGGTTTGTTGTTGTTGGAAGGTAATGATGGTAAGCAATGTCACAAGCATTCTAAAAATTGTGCCCCATGTCACCTACCCATTGAGGGTACAGTTCATCCTAAACTGGCCATCGTGCTAGAGGGTCTTCCATGTTTTGTGTGCGGGGAAAAGAAAGGATCGGCTACTATGCTCTTTTATGACCAGTGTCAACGTGGTTGGCACATGGCATGCATGAGGCCACCCTTGACTTCTCTACCATCTGGACAGTGGAGTTGTCCTCGCTGTCGAGGGTCTTTGGTACCTGGTGCTTCTACCAGTCATATTCAATGATCCTATGTAGTTTTCACTGTGTTATCCCTGCCCAAATGGAATATGAGAAATTATGGCTTAGAATAGCGGTCGAACGCGAGACGGTGGAATTAATTCTTTGGAATCTGATGAGCAAACATCAGAGGCAATTAAAGATGGGGTTCATATTGCACCCAATCTATAGTTGCTTAGGATGACATTCACCATTCTAATTAGTAGCGGAGCCATTCTTCATTATCCATGCCCTTTGGAATGGCATTGGTCCTAGCTGCTTGACGGGGCTCTATAATCAGCTGAGGGAGGGCATGTGAAGGTGTGTTGTGTATGTGTGTCTTTGCTATGTTTTAATGTTATTTGTTAGTGGTGGTTGGTACTCGAGCTACAGTGACATACAATCATTATTTACACGATAGCTATTACGGTATGCGGCATCGGCAACCACACTGCATCTGGGGGAATTTCATCCATTTAGATTTGGATGGATGAAACCCTCGGAGTTGGGGAGATGCTGCTAGATGAGGAACCTCCTCATTGGCTTGGCATTCTTGCCAAGTCAAATCTTGTGAGTGAATGTGTGGAGAGAGCTTGTGTGAGGTGAAGATTACATGTTTTTGCAATAAAATCTTGAGTTCTTCTTCCCTTACTTACACTCTTGGATTCTCCCGTGGTGGAGTGAGAGATAATTTGACTTGTTGTGTGCATTTGAAGAGAGAACTAGAACTCTTACTAGTCTTTAACTTTCTTCATTCTCATATTTTAGTGTTATTTGTTAGTGGTGGTTGGTATTCAAGCTGTAGTGACACATGGTCGTTCTTTACACGACAAGGCCAAAAATTCAAAATATTTTTGGACCCTATTGTACATGTAAAGGAGGATGTTGTCACAACCATGGAACATGATATGGTACACATCAACACACAAAAATTAACGAAGCGAATAATGAATACACTTTATAGTCTTTACAATGAATACATCCCTCAACATTGTGGAGAGGATTGGACCGGAAAGCACTGGTGCCATAGCATCAAGATCATGCACAAATCTCTCAAGGTGCATCACAAATTTTCGGATTATGCAAGTGTGTCTAACACAATATACCAAGTATTGCATTAAAGGAAGGATGATCTACATGTGTAATACATGAATCAAAGACTACAAAACTACTTTTATTATAAAAAAACGTATTTTGCAAAGACGTGGAGCACAAGCGTTAGGAAGGCGAGGGAATTGTAGTAGCATTTAAAATGGAGAAATTGAAAAAATGGATTTATAAATGGAGAAATTAATGTTCACCTTATAGTCATCTGCACAGTATGATAGCCAGTTACATGCAATAAGCACCGATAAAATGATACAATTGCAAAAGAAGTGAGGATTATGAAAAATACGTTGTTGGAAAATTCCAATGGAATGATATGGTTTAGTTTCTATATAGAGGTTATGAAGGCATGTAAACCCAATGACAATTAAATGCTCTAGAATGAAAACGAAGGACATGCAACCACAAAATGTGAAGAATATCGTGAATTTTGAGCAATGTTTTTGATATCCCCCAATTGCTCACAACATTGGCAATGGTTTCCTCTCGTTCAATGGGGGTTAAGATGACAATATTGTAGGATGCGCCATGATGTTTGAACACCAAAGGCAAATGTGCTGGCCAAATGCCCCAACTTCATCCCATGTCACCAAAAACATGAGCTTAGATCAATGTTTATATGATGAGATATTGGATGCTTCCCAAAATATGGTGATTGCACGTAAAAAAAATATAGGTGGTAGTAATAGTGTGGCACTCAAAAAATCCAAATTGCAAGGACCGGTCCCTAATGTGGACTCCACAGTCCATCAAAGCACAAAGCCGGTTAAATATATACCTCCGTGTAGAAGTGCCTTGCCCTTGGCCACCTAAGAAAGCACCTCCATCTCAGTTTTTATCGCTGAAATTTGCCAATGATACTCAATAAAGAAGCCCTTTGTCATGCAAAAAATCTAGGAAAACTTCAGACACCTATGAACAAAACCATAAAAATGAACTTCATGAATGAAACACATAAACAAACACAACAACGCAAAATGAAAATTAATTTGGATGCATGATTTAACCGACCTATAATATTCCGGGAAACTTGGTAGATTTAAAGAGACAATATGACAACCAAAAGTAAGGCTAAGAAGAGTCCATATAAGGAATAAAAGGTTCATTGTGTGGCCATTTACACATTTAACCATAATCTTTTCGCACTTATAGACCCCAAACAACAAGCGTTGCACATTGGACTAACTTAATATGCAAACAAACAACAACAACCAGTTGACGTCCGCCCTGATCCCAATGGCATTGAGCATTTATTAACATTTTGAAATAAAAAACATTTGTAAAAAAAAACCCAATTTTTTTACAATCTAACCATGTAGGAAGCCCAATTTGACACAAACTTCACTTGGACGTTAAATGTAATGCCATTTGTGTGCTCCCACACGAGACCAACTCTAACCGCATCTTTGTAGATTGTCTTCAAAAATTGCAATCATATTTACACAATTCAAAAAATATTGTAAGAAAATCATAAATGTGAAAGGAACATTGCATTTGAAAATATTGGAAATGGAGAAAGTTTGGGCAGTTAAAAACATGACAACAAAAATTATCAAAGGAAGACTAAGAGTATTAGTAGATGAAATTGGTGGGTACTGTGGCGCTTTTGGGCACCCCCTTCCAAGGGAGCCTAAAAATGTCACACAAGCCCTTTGGTGCGGGTGACCTGCACTTGCAGGTGTCCAAGCCGAACCCGGATGGTGGGTGTACAAATTGAGTACTTAGATTTTGGAGGAGAATTAAATTTGCATTGTAGTGCCTCCAGAGGTTGGGCCTTAGTTTTTTATATTGTGGCTTTAAACTCCACTAATCCATTTCATACCTAATTCTAACCTAGACCTACAACCTAGTCTAAGTGCAGACGTACAGCCTTGGAACCAAGGCAATCCTAACTTATGAAATGAAATAGCTCGGTATTCACCAACCGGGTGTGATTTATACCAACCCTAGTAAGATGGACAACAATTTAGTTTAATATTTGAAGGAAGCATAGCCTAATTTACGGATGCACTTCCGTAAACTCTGCACATATATTGTACAAGAGAATTCTTTCTGTCCTATGCAAATACCCCTATAAGTTTACGGACGCACATCCGTAAACTTTACACATATATTATGTATGAGAATTTTTTCTGTCCTACGCAAATATTCCGACAAGTTTACAGACGCGCGTTCATAAGTTTTGGACGAACATTAGAGCAGAGAATTTCTTGTACCTGCACGATTGGAGATATATACCAAATATAATTTAGAATAATATTTTAAGAAATTTGTATTATGTTGATGGATTTGCCTACAACATTTGGTGTATACTATATGTAATCCAATTCAATTGATCAATTTTGATCAAAACACAAATCACGTTCATGAAAAGTTTATAGACGCACGGTCGTAAATTTTGCACATATATTGTGCAGAAAAATTAATTCTGTCTTACGCAAATACCCCTAAAAGTTTACGGACGCGCGGTCGTAAATTTTGCACATATATAGTGCAAAAAAATTCCTTCTGCCCTACGCAAATACCCCTAAAAGTTTACGGACGCGCGGTCGTAAACTTTACACATATATTGTGCAAGGGAATTCATTTTGTCCTACGCAAATACCCCTAAAAGTTTATGGACACGCGGACGTAAACTTGAGTCCATTTAGTGGATTCTACAATTTTTCGAGAATTTCGTGTAATTTTTTACTTGGGTTCTATGATACTATGGACTAATCTACAATGTTGATCTTACCTTAGAGTGTAATTTGACTTCTCTGCAGCTAACTTTGAAAATCCACATCTAATTCATTACTCATTCAAATAATACATTGTAACTGGTCCTGGAGCCAGATAGAAGCTCCAACTTTGAGAGAATCATAACTAATTGCTATCTCAACCAAATCACAATTGGAGAGTAGTTGTGGATAGCTATAAAAATATTTACAAGAGAAAAAATACTGAATTTTGGTTCTAGATGGTAACCTAAACATTCATGCCAAGGTCTACCATGCCTCAATTTTTTACTTGCATCCTAACCCATCTTTAAGAAATAAAGAAATTTTTGTGTGTTTATAACACATATTTTAACCAGAAGAAGGTAGAGAGGGGTTTTTCTTAAGCCTTATCACTAGAAAAATACAAAAGAGAGATTCTTTATAACTATATTGAGGTAGGGCTTCGCCCAACTATCAAAGAGGGAAGATTTTTTTCTTTTAACTATCAAGATGTAGGGCTTCGTCCACTAATCAACAATAAGAGAGAGTTTGCCTAACTACTTAGATGTAGGGCTTCGCTCTAATATCAAGAAGAAGAGAAAGTTTTCAAGGTGAGAAGAGGGATTTTTAAACCTTTTCAAAAAATGGTTGGACCCTTCCGCCACCGGTCCATTCTTCCGAGTCCCTCCCAAAATTTTGGCTCGAGGGTTTTCTCGGTTGAGGTTGCCACCCTTTCGCCGAGGTGGCTCCAACAAGAATCCTTCAATTTCTTTCTAATTTTCGCCATCAAGTTGGCAAGGGGCAAGTAACCTCTTGCTATTTTTTTTCAAAAGCCTTCACACCAAGTTGTTTTCTCATGCCGAGAGCCTCCACTTGTTTTGCGTGATCCACACTAACTAAATAAACTAACCCTTGCTAAGCTAGTCTTTACTAATTTAATCCCCTTAGCTAGTTGTTTTTGCTAGTTAGCATTTATTTCCGCTGCGCTAGATTTTTTTCTTCTAACTAGCCATTTTTTCTAACTTATCTAATTTCTACCACTACTTAGTTTTCTTTTTGACTAATTTTATCTAAACTAGATTTTTTACCTTCACGGTGAAGGCCCAAAACCCTCGGTAATTCATCTTTCCATTTTCAGGCTAAATGCCAAATGAATTAATTTTCCCTCAATTTACTATCAATTCTAATTTCTAATGCTAAAATCCTAACTAAAAGCGATCCCGCGGAGTGGCAGACCACTCTGGGGGTTTACAGCTACCCAAAGTGATGCCCTAAACATAAAATCTCAAAAACCTAGAATGGCATGACGGAATGCATTTGTATATGTACGTATATGTTAGTATTTGTAAAGCCACTGAAGATTCCAAAGGTCTCAAAAGATTTTAACGGCTTGTGTGGAATGAAAAGAGCAAATATCTTGGATGTAAAATATCCTCGAATACGGTCCCAGGGGGACACACATAGTAAATTTTTGGAGACACATGTGATAACCACTTACTTTCAAAGGGGGTATTATCTTTGGGAATTAGAGTATTAGATGTCCTTAAAGTTAGAAAAAAATCTATTGTGCTGAAAATTTTAATATCCTATTGGTAATTAGAAATATAAAATGCATTCAATATAAAATGCCCTATTTTTCTTACAAATTTTGATAGCCTTTAATTTTTAGTCCGGGGAGGTACATTGTGAATTGGCATTTTAACGACATGATCACATTGTTGTGGTATGGCAAAAAAAAACACAATAAAAATTAATTATACCAACAAGATTGTAATGGAGAATGCAAGTAAAGTGCAACCTTAAAATTTAGTGTGTTAAAAAAAATTGTCCAATATTTGCAGGATACCAAGAGTTCATACAACATTTTCAAAAAAAATTAAAACATCAAATGTTGTCTCAAATAAAATTACACATATTATATTGCATATTTTTTTATAGGAGGTGTTTAACATTAATTCGCTCCTATATTTTAAATAGAATTTTCTAAAATTTTACCTCAAATGAATATTAAATAGATTATATTTAATCGCACATTATTTCTAAAATATCACTAGTGACCCCCCGAGGACTCGGGGGGTCACTTCCCTTTATATTTTGTAATCACGTGCGTTAACCGGGTATTTGTTTGGGGGCTATTTACCTAGTAATTATGATTTTAATATTCCCTTTTAGTAGAAAAAAAGCTACTTGGTCTTAATTTCCAGCACCCTATAGGTAATTCTAAGTCTAAATGTAGCCTAATTCTTGGCATGCTATAGTACTTATAAAACTTAGGCATTTGCTCAGATGGACATTAAAGGTTTTAGGGTAAGTGTTTGGCGTGGACATATGCAATGTACATGAGCATATCTAAACCAAACTAAAAAACAACATAAAACAAACGAGCATAGCAATTGAGCAAAATTTTCCCTCCTGTGCCCGTGATATCTTTTTAGTGATGATTTCATCACTATATTGTACTGAAAATGTATTATTTTTCATCTGTCTACTAGAAGGACTAGGGATTATGTTCATCCTAATATTAAATTTTTTTCTCCCATGATTTTATTCATATTAATTTATATCTACTACTAAAAAAATGAGGGTTTTTTAAATAACCTATTTTACATATAATGATGTTTCAAGCATTAATTGAAGGCTATGGTAGATCCAAGTCTTATATAAATTTTTCCTCCAATGAATAAAATGAACCCTATAGTATAACTCACATGGTTTACTACTTTTCGCAGGGTAACCTCCCCGAGCCCGAGGACACGGTGCAATAAAGCCTCCTCTACATTATTTTGTATGGAATCCTACGTAGATCATATATACATTTGTCATGTAAAGTAAGTAATCTTTAGGTTTCCAAGCCAAGGGTTGGGTTTTATTTATTTTTTAATTCATAAATAAATTATTCTAAGATTCAAAAATCTTTGTAAATGAAAATATCCTAGTTAGTTTTCCTAAACGTCTAATTAATCCAACACAAACTTAGTTGCCATGGAATAAATAACTTAAACTCTTTTAATATATTTTTTTTACTAAAATATAAGATGGCCTAAAAGTTAATATGGTATTTTGAAATTCTTAACTATTTGAAAATAAATATAAATATGGGAGAATTTTTTGAGCTGCCTCATGAAAATGCTTATAACTTCTAGTTTAATTTTTAGAATGAAATACAACTAGTTAGATTTAAAAGATAAATTTAAAATCTATCTTAAAATAATATACTCATAAAAAATAAACACTCTAGCAAGCCGGGATGAAGCTACAAAGTTAGCTGCATCAAAACACAAGATATCTTATAGAAATGCCTATAATTTTTATACTAAGTCATAAATTTTTATAAGATTATATTTTTTGGAAAGAAAACTTTAATAGCTATCTATGCATATAAAATACGTTATGATTGTACCTTGGAGCAAGATGTGGTAAGTTTCTAAAGTCTGTTGTCTTTTTTAGCCCAAAATTACTCACTAATGCGATATTTTATAAAAACTAATTATACTTCACCAACAAAGAAAGAGATATTAGAGTGCAACCTCATGATAAGAAACAAAAATTTAATGAATTATAATAAAAATTTATTAAACGATGACCACAACCTCACTCCCTCTTAAAAAATATTATCATTCAAAACTACTAAGTAACTAAATAACGGATTTTTCAATCAAAGGTGGTGTTGATCAAGATCGAAAACAATTAGAGTTGAAGAAGAAATAAACTAGAAATGAAGGAGCTTGAATCTCCGGAAGTCTGAGTCTGAAAAGACGACCGAAATCAAAAAAAATAGGAGAGATTCTTAATAAAAATTTGACACCTTTTTAAGTAAAGTTGTCTTACGCAACGGGGGATGAATCTTTTTGTTGACTATTGTTTCATGACATCCCACTTGCATTGGATATTGGGAAGATCACCCCCTCTTTAATTGATGCATACACGTGCGCTCGGGACCTATTTATCAAGGGACTATTTACTTTGCAAAAAATATTTTAAGATATGGTATTTTTTAAAATAAAGATAAATGCTTATATTTTAATACACCCTAGCAGTAATTATAAATTTTTGGGAGAATCATTTCAAAATGCCATATTTTATGTATGCTATATTTTATTTCTTTATATGCCAAGTAACCAATTTTTTTGACTTTACCCTAAATGCTTTTTTTCTCGAAGCCCAACTGATGTTCATTTTTTTCTTACACCGTATTTTGTTTCTTATACCTCATTTTTTTCCAATACACGATTCCCACATACGTTTATATATCACCACCGACAAACCAAAGTATGGCATTTTAGATGCACAAACTTCCTTAATGACCTGAAGTAATTTTAAGTTGTTTTTCATTCCATCAAGTAAGTATCTCACAATTCGAATGTATGCCCACAAGTAATCTACAAAAAAATTGGTCATAAACAATAAATTAGCTTCTCCGAATAACTAGCTTTCTATGTCATTTTGAGCACACCCAGGAACCGCCATTCACATATTAACATCTAGAAATCAAAGTATGGGATATTGACTATCCAACCTTCTTTAAGAATTTGAAGGCAACCCTAAATTTCTCTCCAAATATTTAAGTAACAATCACACTACCACAACACATACCACTTTTCATCCATTAGCACATATCCTACCCTACACCCGCTATCCCTAATAATTGTCTCCACGCTATTTTACATGTACTGATTACATAAAAGATGCCATTATATGCCATGATATTTTACATATAGACATGGTTTAACTATTTTAAAACCCCTTATATTATATGTATGCTTTTTGCAAAATTTACCTACAATAAATATATTAGACCCTATTTTTTATTGCACATTATTTCTACAATTTTCGCCAGTGATTTCCCCGAGCATTGGATTTTCTTTCCAAAAACTTAGTCACCGTTGATCTTCTTCATCTAAATTTTACATCCATTTTTTTGTTTAGTAGTGTAAAAAATTTCTTATGAAAATGAATCTTACATTGTTGAGGCAAATCAGCTAAGTCAAATGGAATTTTCATAGTCAAATGTCGATCGCTCTACTCATTTGATCGTTTTGTCGCATAGTCACTTTGGATCCTCGAAATATCCTAAACACTTATCTTTATCAACTACTTATTGATTGGCTTTAGCTTACTCAATCTTAAGAAAATCATCTAATAATTCTTTGATGTTTGTTCTCTTAGGATTTTACTTAATAAACTAGTTTTTAAATTTATATTTTTCCAACCGACCCAATCTTTTACTATCTAACTCCTATTAATCACTAATATTAGGTTAATTGATAAATGAATCAAATCAACCTTTCATATCATTATACTATCAATGTCCAAACACTTAATTTTGCTTTGAAAGGCCCCATAATACTAGATAGACTCAAGAAAGTCAATGGTGGTCACATGTCATAATGGTGTGCCAATAACACAATGTCTAACATTTTTTTTCCAGTTCCAAATCATTCAATGTCAATCGGGGGCCAAACAAAAAATTAAAAAAATAGTTCGAAAAGGTTTTGCTTTGTGTATTGAAATTTCACTAGGATTTTCTATTGGTATTTATGAGAATGACACGACTAGCATTGAATGCGTCCATGGTATGTATGCCACTAGAAATTGAACTCGTGACAATGCAATGTCTATATGGGATTCATGGTCATCCAAACCAAAAGGCTCAGAATCAAGATCAATAAGATATGAAAAATCTTGGTAGTAGAATATGGGACCAATTATTGAGAGTGGAGTGGCATGCGCCCCGGCAAAAAAAAATATCAGAGGAAGGCGAAGTTGAGTTCAAACAAAATATTGCCTTAGACAGGGGGAAGGAAAGAGGGCACAACTAACACCAACAATCATGTTGGGCATGCTGTTGTGGTGAAAGTGAAGGCCTCAGTCCAAAGGGGGGGAGGGAGGGCTAATGATCATCTTGCAAAGAGGACTGCGACATGTGGCTGTCAAATAGAAGAACCAACATGCAAAAATTTGTAAGATTGTCGGTAATAAATATCTGAATACTTCAAAAAATTTAATATAATTTTTTTTTAAAAATGATTTACCTCCATTTAAATATGTATACAATAACCATATATCCATATAATAAAAGTATTGAAATCACACTAACAAAAATTACTAAGCCAAACTAAAAATATGATCAAAGAAATACCAAGAATAATTTCAAATAAGTTGTGGTACTTTTGGGCACCCCCTCCGAGGGAGCCTAAATGTACCGCACAAGCCTTTCGGTGAGGGTGGCCTGCCTTGGCAAGTGCCCAAACCGAACCCGGATGTTATAATATTTAATGAGTATTTTGGTTTGTGGAGGGATTTGGTAATTGCATTGTATCCTTCTGGTATATTGTACCTAGATTATAAGTACCTAAGATAATTATCTGAGCTACATTAATTTTCCTAACCTAATGCTTAATCTATCCTAGTCTACGCGCAGACGTATCAGCCTTGGGATCAAGGCAACCTAATCCTAATGAATGAAATAATCTTATCTCTTACCTTGGGCAATATCTAATTTCTTACCTCTTATGAATTTAATTCTCTAAACGGGGGGACCTCAATTAAATCCCACCCTCTCAACATTCCTTCTTAGTTTATGGTTGATTGAACAAAGCCTATGTTACTAAGTTCATAAATTATGTCATCACCACCTACATGTTTGGTGCATATCTTAACCTGAACCCTTTAAGGCCCTGTACAGATCTCTTGAACGTTGATTGATACTTACACCCTCCGATCTTTGTTGCCGGGAGGAGTAATATCAATTCTCCGAGTTAAGTTCCCGGTTGGTTTTTTGCCCACCGGGGTTGTACGAATTTTGTTGGTTATTAATTAGTTTAACACGGTTTCACCATGAAATTTTAACTTAATGAGACCGGAGAATAAGGCAACCTGTGTATTCAACATGTTGCACAATCTTCAAGGGTTTGAGCCATCACCTCCAATCTTTGGGAATAACAATATGATAGTAGTTTCGTGGGTCATTACTCCCACCTTACCACCTATAACACACACAGTGGTCATGTCGGTGATTAATCCGGCTTCACAACACACGAACAAGCTATGAATGGAAAAATTACTACCACAACACTTAACCGAGAGGCTCTGCATACATGGGAATTGGAATTTCCCTTGGCAGCTAGGTGGGTGATGCCCCCTAGCCTTACATGGATAGTTGGGTTAAATTAGAATTTTACCTTTGTTGCGTTCCTTCCATTTCTAAATTAAAGGGTGTAGGATTAAAAAACTTACCTGTTGCAATCCTTGCTGGGTTCCCTTAACTATTTCGGTCCATTTTTTATTTTACCAAAGATTACGAGTGTTGACCCTTCGCATACTTCGATGCGAATGGTTAGCTCCCCATACCGTGGACCTTCTTAGTTCATAGGAGGGGGACCAACCCTTCTACTCTTTCATCCAGGATTCGTCCCTTAAACGGTAACCAATTTTTAGATGTGGACTTCCATCCGTGGAAGTCCAATTCTATATTGATCATCGTATTGCCGGAGCAACACTACAACAACCCGAGCCATACTAGGCAACTATGCCCTCACATTGGGCCAATGCCCATGGAGGCCTTGCCGTTCGGCCTCGGGTGGGTTCGGCCAGACCACTTCATCCATATAATCCTCTAGGACTTTAGGCAGGGCCTCTACCCCACCGTTAAGTAACATTTTGTCTCTATCCAACACTTGCGGCCAAGTACACATTTTCCCTTAGTTGCTAAGGCTGGAAGCCCCAGCAGCTTTAAAGCCCCATAACTTCTTCATATGAACTCTAATACTAACAATTGACCATTCCATCGTCATTTATATTTCACGTACATGCCAATGGACTACTCACTTGCTCCATTCGGGAAAATATTTATGAAGTTTTGCAAGTTTGAAGCTTTGTAGTCCCGGAAGCCACTCCCAGGCCACTACTGTTCTAGGGCGCTGTCCCGAGACAGCGTCCACTTAAATTACCATATCTCCTAACTCACACCTCCGATTGAGGTGTTCTTGAGCATTCTAAAATTAACACGTCATAAGTTACACATAGCTTATGACCTTACCCTTATGCCTCTTAGTCTCCGAGGTGTTCTCAATGCCCGGGGCCCTTACCTACATTAGGATCACTTGGGCCCTCTTACCAACGGCGCCATAAGTCTAGGATATCACTCCAGGGTCCCCTTTGTGCCCATGATATTTCGGGCACTTCTTATGGAGATGTACGCGATATTACCGATTGACTCCCATCTTGGTTTGGCGATGGTTGGTGCGAACCCTTATTCCAACTCTTGGCCGCCCACGGCACCAACTCGTACCCTCCAACCTTGGATGGACGAACCTCTTCTTGTAAGGTAGTAGATATCATTTCGCTTTAACGCCCATAACTTTTGTTCACAAGCTTCAATTGGAATGATTTTCAATAATCTAGAAAGCTATTAACAAGACCTATAATTCATTCAAATATAAAAGCAACGGCATGTTTTTTCTTCTAGATATGAACTTACAAAGTCAGCGCTTATAATTATGGAGACAACTGAGACACCTTCATTCAAACACTCACAATTTTCACTCATTAACTTAAATTTTAGCAAACTTATATATTCTTAAGACCTAAAATCAAGATCTACAACTCATCCAAATATTGAAGCAATTGTATGTCTCCTCTTTTAGATATGAGCTTACAAAGTTAGCACTTATAATTTAGGAGATAGCTGAGATACCTTCATTCAAACATTTATAATTTTTACGAATTAAATTTTATTGCAACAAGCTTATACTTTTTAGAAACCTCAAAACAAGATTAACAACTTTTTCAAATATTGAAGCCACTGCATATTTTTTCTTATAGATGTGAACTTACAAAGTCAGTGCTTATGATTAGGGAGGCAGCTGAGACACCTTCATTCAAACGCTTATAAATTCTATTTATTAACTCTGATTTCAATGAGACTAGGTTTGTTGAAAAGCTAACTTTAAGGGTAATATTCATTCAAAATTTAAAGGCTAAATTATAATTTTTGCTTTTGCTATATTTGATTGAAAATTACGCAGCCACTTAGAGATGTATTAAAATTCACACTACTTCACTCATAAGAATTTTATCTACAAATATTCTAACTTATATTTACAATGAATGAATGAGAATATTTTCTCTTCTTAGCTAGAATTTTTTAAGATTTTGCCTTATAAAATGAAAAAAGAGATAAATTCTTTCTAACTAGAATTAAAGAGGGTTTCGTCCTATAAAATGAAAAATTAGAAAGGGAATTGAGAGAAGAAGAGGGGATTTTTATCCTCCCTCAATGAAGGGTTGGGCCCCTTTTTCCTTCCGTTCACTAGGGGGCCTTTTCCCTTGAATAGTGGCAACCAAGCCCTCAGTGGTGAATGAGGGGGCGAACGCCATCTCGCACCCCACTTGCCCAAACCCTTAGAAGGTTTTTTATTTTAATTTGAAATTTAATTTGGGTTGGCAAGAGTGGTAACATGGCCCTTTTATCCTAGTTGGCAAAATTCCCTTACACTCGTAGTTGTCACCTTCTTTTTTCTTCCTTGGCCACTTCCAGAATTTTTTTTTTGCTTTCGCTTAACTTTTACTTGCTTGAATTGGTTGCTCCTAATTTAACCTATCTACTTACTAGCCCACTACTTTAGCATTTCCGATTTAGGTAAAGTGCATTTTTTTTAACCCCTTCGGTTTTTAATTTTTACTTGCTCAAGATTCTTACCCCAAGGATAAAACATCCTAGCCAATCTCGTAAGATCTTTCTTTCTTACCCACCTTAATCTAAATGGTTTTTGGCTAAATTTCTCTATTACTAATCTAATGATTTTGCTTATACACCTTAATTGTGAGCCTCTTTGCCATTGGGGGGAATTCTGAGGCTCATATAAGTTGTTGAATCAAGAATGGACATCCAAAACAAACCAAAGTGATGCGCATGACACACATAGCAACTTAGTGCATCTTAGAAGAAGACATGAAAAAGTGGACTTCAAGTAGAATACATAGCCCTATACACATGGGGCAAAAATAAACATTTGTCGGGATTTCATTATGCCTTGAAATAATCCCCCTCAAAACCATGAAGTTCCGTGGGTGATTCTACATTAGAGAAGTAAATGATGTGCATGGATCACTATGAAATTAAACCGCATGTTTATGAGAAGTTTTTAATGACTCAAAGCAAATCTATATGTACAAACGGTAGGCTATAGAATGGACTCATGTATTACAACCATGTTTGTCAATTTATATGTGTGTATGTGTGTGTGTGTGTTCATCACATATACAAAATACGAACCATGAATGAAATAGGCCTTTATTCCATAAAAAATTCATTTTCAACTTCTAAATAAAGAGCCATCGCACATTTTGTCACCCATAGCATAGAATCCAATGATTGCATTTAACAAACCCCTCAAAGACCACAATAAATTAGTCCCAATTCGGAAAGAAAAACTCAAGGGAGCCCATAAGCGTTCCAGTTGCCTTCAATTTGTAAATACCTGCAATCCAAAGGCAAACACTTTTTTTGATCAAAAAATAGACTTAATGACATTTAATCACACTTAATTAGTTTGAGTGTGTATGAATACTTTGTGAAATTATAAGGTATTAACGAAAATATTATAAAATAAACACACTAAAAATTAAAAAACTAATTTTAGTTCCATTTTAGAATGACAAAGACCCTTTCAATGGTAAGTGTCACAAAATTATAACCTCAGTGCTAATGAGGATTTTGTAATATTTTTTACTTCCAAGTTAATTACTTGCTTTATGGACGGTTTCACTTTGAAAATGGAAGTGAACACATGTATTGGATTTTGGACCTTGAAGGTGAAGTGCACTCAATATGGGATTTGTGGAGAAGTGGCCTTCAAGAATGCAAGGGCAATGGTTTTTTCGAAGTCGGGTGGGGCGGGTAGAAGTTTTCGGTCGGGTCCAGAAAATCCCGATTTCTTTGTGGGGCAGCTGCCCCCGCCTGTATCTACCTCCCACGAAAGGCTCGTAGGGGGTAGCATATCGTTTGCCGTTAGCAACTAGTGTGTATGTTTGACAAATTTCAATTGACATTCAACTTCAAATCCAAAGTGTCACATGACGTTTTCAAAAATAAAAATGAATGTCAATTGACATCTACATTTTTTTTCTCTAAAATGTCACCTCAATGTCACATGCCTAGTAGTATGTGTCATTTCAATTTGTAAAGTGTCAACTGATGTGTGGTTTTTTTCTTCACAAAGTCACACTACATGTCAAAATCTAAATTGTACGTGCCAATTGACGTGCATTTTATTTTTGTGCGAGTTTTTGCGTGTCAAATATTAAAAACTTGCAAAAACTTTGTCAAAAATATACAATGTTAGCAACCATGCTAGGATAAGGCTATGATGGCCCCGATGTCAGAGCCAAGTAAAACACCAACCACAAGTGGTTGATTGGCGGGCCTGAAGTTCAAAAGCATGCCTGATGTTGCCTGGGGCGAACCAACCCGTATACCTGGTTTATGGTTTCCTCCCGCTCTGCTCACCACAATTGGGAAGCACTCCTCTTTCCTCTCCAGGGACCAATGACATCAGCACAGCTTTCCTCAAAGTTTTTGGAACACTTTGAATCTCACATTGCTCTTCCTTGATCTAATAAGTTAAGGATTAGGACCTTCAAAATATTCCATTTCTCACATTCCTTATTCCTGACCTTAGCAAGTGGAAGACCTGGTGCTCTGATACGATGTTGTAATTTCAATGTCTGAGTTGCTACAACCTTGATTTGGGCGAACCAACCCATACACTCGTTCCTTGTTGGATGCCTAAACCCTTGCCTCCAAGGAACAAGTGTATGGGTTGTTTCGCCCCAGCCCCCAGCGAGGTGGTTTATGAACAGGTAATTACTCATTCATTGAACTGGAAGAATTCTCCTTTCAGGGGTTTATTGTGTTTCAGCTTAAGGATGAAACTCAACCACATTGTGAAAAAGCGAGCAGAAGTTATTATGGATTTTTCTGCTATGACATAAGAAGAAGAATGGCTCGTGATTTCACTGTGCTGCATGTTTTCGTAAGCATTGCGAGCATGTTTGTACTGACTTGATGTTCAATGTCATACTCAATTCCATAGTTTAAACATTGCGACTAACTCTGTTGAACGAGTTATAATCCACGTCTGCGCGGTCTCTTTTTCTTTTCGCACAATTTTTCTGTCAAGCTCTGACATGATCTAGAGGTGCGTAATGTGCTCACAGGATTGGTGACTATCTGTTTCAATGTTCATCTTGCAGGCACAACCCTCTGGCTAGGTTGCGCTGGCAGAAGAACAAAACGACTCGCCCAGTGGCTTACCAAAAAGGCCAGGACTAGGGCAAGGTTCAACTATATCAACCCTCTCTGCTACATTCGCCGGATCAAGTACAACCTCAAGTACAACCTCTCAGGCGTGGGCGGGAAGGCGGAGGGCTATATAGGCGAGGAACGAATCTTCAGAGATTCTGGGAATTTAGCTTCAATAAATGAAGGGCCTGCATAAGCAACACATGCCTTGCTACTTTGGAGAGATTTGTACAGGTTAGGAATGCGAATATGGTATCCTAGCCTATGACCGAGAGCTACACATTGGTGAATTTTCACAATGACCTCTTCTATGGTAATGAACGATTTAAAATTTTTCATGCAAGGTAAAATGAAATATTTGTCTATTTCAAAAATTTGGAAATTTTTAAAATTAATTTTGAATTAAATATGATTTTTTAAGATGTTCCCTAGGGTATCTTATGATAGACCTAAAGAAGTTTGACGTCAATGCTAATACAACTTATGAGCATTCTATAATTATCTTTTATGAACATGTTCGAGAACCGTAGATTGACTTTGACCTTACTATGTCAAGAGACATCCTAAACGAACAACTAATCTCATCCAACACGTTGTGGCAAGGTCTCATGTGCCTTGAACCGAGACCTATGGGTTCTATGACAAGGTCTCCTCCTCCTATGACCGAGACCTATGACAAGGTCTCCTCCTCCTCCTCCTTCCTCCTTTCCCCTCTCTCTCCTCCCCTCTCTCTCTCTCTCCCTCCGCGTCATTAAATGCATTAATGTGAGGTTAGTTGAGCTAGGGACATGTCATCCACCTAGGGAACATTATTTCTAATTTGTTCCCTAGAGCTCGGTTTAAGGTCACATATCAGTAATAGGCTAGGATACCATAGTCCAGAATTTAATACTGGGGCTTCACATTTTCTAAATTCAGGATCAGCTGGAAATACCATGCATCCCCTAGACAGGCATTCGAGTTCTTGAGTGTAGCTGCAGAAAATGTGCATTGTCAACAATGTTGATTGGTATTTGGAGACCAGCAGTCGACAGTTTGCACCATAAATCATTGTGCAGAAATTGAAGGGATTTCTCCCAATCAGATACGTTTTCAAGTGAATACTGTTGAGTTGTTGGAGCTTGTCCCATATGTTTGGTGTCCGTATCATTGAAGTCTTGGTGACTACATATGGCAAAGTTGAAGGAGGGACATACATATCAGCCCTTTTTTTTTAGGCGAAATTTAGCCAAAAAATGATAAAAAAAAAGGGTTGGGTGACACCTGTGTGTTAATTATTGGGATGGAATGAGGCCTAATTCGCCGAATTCCATCCCTCGAGAGCGCTAAGTACGCCATATCTCATCATTGCCCGAGATGATTTTCGCCAGCTCCTCCCCACCAAATCCGATTTGAAATGATGGGCCTTCGCCGCCTCCCGCCTCCCGTCCGTCTTCGTCTTGCCGCCTTCCATCCCTTCTCTTCACCTCCTTCGCCTTTTACCGTTGCGCAGGGTTTAAGTCGCGCCAGATGCTCCGCCTTCATCGCTCTTCGTCGCTCCCAACTCCCGCCTTCATCGCTCTCTTTTCTTCGCCTTCTTCCTCTTTCATCGCTGGGTGTACTCGCCATTTACTCCTGCTCTCTTCAATGCCAGTCGCCAAGTGCAATTGCTCATACACCTGATTAGTTGGTTTAGGGGCCTCCTTCATTGTCTCAGCCCTTGCACATCACATCATCTTCAAGCTCCCTTAGGATTTCCTTAGCAATCTGTGTTGATGGTTTGAATTGTTGTTGTTCCGTGTGTTTAGCTATTGAATTTGTTGCAATCATCTGCAATGGAAGTTGTTAGCTTAAGTTCAGTATATAACATGCACATTGTGATTTTCATTGCACAACCTGTTTGCACATATTGTTGTTGGCTTCCTTTGCTTCCTTGGCATCATCTACTTCCTTGGGATCCTTAGCTTCTTGGCCTTACTTGGTTTCATCTCTAACCAATTTCTTGTGGGTGTGTCCCTGCAATTTCTTGTGGGTGTCTCTCTCCCTGCAATTTCTACGCAAGGTATCTCCCTGCAATTTCTACGCAATCTCGTGGGGTGGGTGTCTCCGTGCAAGCTCTGTTGGGTGGGTGTTAAAGGGTAATTTCTCGAGGGGTGGGTGGGTGTCTCCCTGCGATGGATGGCGATGGCGTATCTCCTCATGCGGGAGCAACCTCTTCTTCGCAGAGGAAGAAGAGGGCCAACACCGACGCACACCGTGAGAGTGCACAGTCTGCGAAGGTGGAGAGGGGCCGGGTGAAGCGCCAACATCGACAGAACACGTTGGTGTATTACACTTCCTCCCGCAACCGTGACAATGTGAACCCGCTGGAGACTGCCCGCAGTGTGCCGCCCGCCAGATCTGCACCAGGCTCAGATGCGAGCAATGACCTGATGCGAGCGTCCGCGGTGGATCCCCTGCGAGCGTCGACGCCACCGCCACCTCCAGTTGCTGCAGACGCCGTTGCAAGCAGTCTTGCCGAGTCCTCTGACGCGCGCCATGGGGGATTGCCGAACTGCATCGTCATTTCCAACACTTCAGAGGATGGAGTTGCAGACACAACGTGCGATCTGCAAGAGGTAAGTAATCCTGACTCACATGAGGATTTCGAGGATTTCGATGAGGATGGGGAGAGTCTAAATCCTAAAAATAAACCAAGAAAAAACTATGATCTAACAAGGAAGTTTCAATTGGAGTGGGCTTGTAAACTTCCATGGGCAGAGGGCATTCTAACAAACAATGGTAGGTTACACATGGTAAAATGCACAGTCTGCTCTACCATGGAGAAATCAGACAGGTTGATGCAACCTAAGTGGGATACTTTAAAGAAACATGAGGGAAGGCGTAAGGCAACAAGAAACATGCCAGCCTATAATGTGAAGAAAGGGGAGTGGTATATGGCTAAGGATTCTAAACATAAAAAGAATTTGGCTCTGTACAATGCCAGAGCTCCTGATAATGTGCTGCAACAATTGAATCAGTCGAATAGGTTAGAAAGGGAGAAGAAAAAAGTGCAGTTTGCAACCCTGTTCCAAATTCTGGCTGATGGTCGTCCTATGCTGGAGTATGAGAGTAGGGCAGCCTTGTATGAGTTTTTGAATGTCCCTAACTTCCCTAGGATGCATTGGAGTGACAATTCAGGCTGGATTATGGCTGATTTTATGTATGCTGAAGTAAGGACTGCCATTTCCAGAGTCTTGGTGGGTGCTAACTATGTTGCACTAACATGTGATGAAGTGAGCACAATTGATAATGGGTCATGGATATCCGTCCATGCCTATGTGGTCCAGAATTGGAGTCGTGTCCCTTACCTGATATCACTTGAGAAGGTTGTTGAGGGATCTGGTTCGGACAACCTAACCCAGGTGATCATAGACGCCTTGACCCAATCTGCCAAATTGGAGAGGCTTGCTCTGGCCAAAATGTGGTTGTGCTTCGGTGCAGACGGTGTTAGTACTTTCCAGGGTCCAAAAACTGGAGTAACCCACCAGATTCAGAGTAAGTACGCTCCATTTGCACTTGGAGTGCATTGCATGGCACATCGGTGCAACCTGGCCTTCAAGACATTGTCCCAGCTTGATATAATGAGCCGTATTGAGGGTTTGCTGAAGAGCTCTCATGCTTACTTCAAGCATTCGCCGAAGAGGCATCTAGAATTTGTGAAACTTGCCGATGTGATGGAGACAAAGGGTTTGAAGCTCCTAAAACATGTGAAGACCAGATGCGTCTCTTTGATTGAACCTTTGAGACGTATTATACAAGAATACAGGGTCCTAATAGCGAAGATGAAGGCGGACAGGGATTCAAAGGAGAAGTCAGCTCAGGTAATTTGCTTGCCTTCATGTGTGTTTTTTTTTTTTTTTTTTTTTTGGTAATTGCATGTTCAGAGTTGAAGTTGTATGTTTGTGAATCTAGACTTAATACCTTAAGTGTTAATATACAGAGTTTGAATTCAGGGTTTAGGGTCAGAGTTCAAGTTTAGTTCAGAGTTCAGAGTTTAAGTTAAGTTCAAAGTTCAGAGCTAATGTGAGGGTTTTGTCCTATGCTAATGTGTTTGGTTCAGTCCTATGCTAATGTGTGAGGGTTTTGTCTTTTGCAGGCTGTGTTGGATCTGATGTGTGATCCCACCTGCCTCTTTGGGATGTGTGCCTTGCTGCCGCTCATAGAATGCCTCGACTCCCTAATCACCTTCGCCTAGAAACGCGATGTCTTCATCTACGATTTCATAGGGGCAGTGAAGGTGTGCGAGGGGCAGTTGTACAACATGTACAATTGCCATTCAGGAGCCTTCAACACCGACGAGTTCTTTCTTTTTAAGAGCATCACTGAAGGCACACATGACCACATTCACACACGTTGGATTCAAAATGATCCTGAGAACCCAGCCATGTTTGATTTAAACTGTAATGTAGAACATCTTGCATTTGTTGTCAATGGCAGCAACATCTTCGCCAAGCGCAAGAACGAGGAGACGGGCAGATTAGAGCCTATCACACGTGAAACATTTGCAGCAATGGTGAACGATGTGAATACCCAATGCTCAGGTACCCTCACCCTAACCCTCTCATCTTTATGTTTATTTTGCATGTATGTGTTTAGCCAATCCTTTGGTGTTATGCATTTTTTGTTATATTCATGTTTGGTTATATTACCGTGTGTTAATTTATGGTTTGTTGCAGGGGCTGCCGCGCAGCTCATACAAGAGCTGCAACGCCGTTTCCCCGAACACGCAGTCTTGGATGCGCTTGGCGTCATCTACCCGCAATACTGGTTGCAGCCAGATGCTGAAGTTACATTTGCTAAGCATCTGGACACTCTGAAGAATTGGTATTGCAATGCCAGAGTTCTTGGAAGTGGGGTTGATAAGGAGGTCATTCCTAGCATCCTTGATCGATGGTCGTTGGATTCTCAACAAGGCTACTTCAAGATTGCCATGAAGAGCAATGCCCCGGCTGCCATGGAACCTCCTTATGACGTCAATCCTGTCACTAGAATATGGCGCACAATATCTGCTTCTAGGGTGCTTTCACATGGGTTCCCCGAGTATTTGAAACTTGCAGAAATAGCGCTGGTCCACGTGATCGGGAGTGTAGAAGATGAGCGTGTATTCTCATCAGTGTCTTTCTTGAAGACCAAACTCCGCAACTCCCTTGACCCCCATCTTGGTGTAGTTGTTGGCATGTACAGCCAAAACATATATACCTTGCAAAATTTTCCTTATGATGCCGTCTTTGATTCATGGACGAATGCTGCACCAGTGAATGGCCGCTATGGCCTTACTGCCTAGACAGCAACGTGGTCATCCATTTTTTTTATGTATTGTTGTATAAATTTTGAACTCATTTCAGCATCGGAGTGTGTGTTTGTTTGTTGTTTTGCAGGTAGGCAAGACCTAAAGACTGAACGTGAAGACCTGAAGACTGAAGAACACTGCACTTCAAACTACAGATTTAGATGCCATATGACCATATGTTACAACAATTACTCGCCATATTACCACTTAAACAACAGTTAGTTTGCCATTTTACAAGGCATGATTTTCTAGGAGTAGCCACAATACCTTAGTGTTGGGCAAAGCTATCGCCCGCTTTTAACTATATTTCAATAAAGACCATCGCCACAGTTTTCCACATTTTTCCACATATTGTTTATGTTAGTAGCCAAATGTATGAAATTTTGTGAGCATTGTTGCCAAAAAAATTAGCTTCAAACTCACTATAATCGCCACTATTGAGAAATTTAATGCTTGTTCTGTAGCCAGATGACCAACTTCCAAAAAAAAAAAAAAAAAGGTTGATACATATCTTTCTCGGCCTTTAGGCTAAGATCAAGTGTAGTATTTGTTCTTGTCAGTTTGATGTCTGATACGAGGCTCATCGAGCCTCACAATATTAATCTAATTTTTGATCGGGTGTTTGATCGGGTGCGAGCTCATTGGGCAGCTTGCTGCCAAAGCCCGCAAGTGTCGCCTTGGTACTGCACTACTTCCTTGGCCGGCGCAACCCTAAACCCTTAGGGGAACCAAATACAGTCTAACCTTGATAATGTCACACCATCCATTTCACCAAAAAGTATGATATAAACAAGGTGTGGCATATTTGATAATGTCACATTTGGAAGATTTATGCATAATGTGATATTATCAAAGAAATAGGTAGAAAAACAAATTAAAATTACAATGTTCAAAAGAAAATAACAAAGATGAGAATTCAATGTTTTTAAATATAAAATCAAATTCAAAAGCTTGAATGACAAAGATAGCACATCATAATGTGTCATTGAGATCAGGTAAAGACCTCTCACTAGAGACAAAGAAGCTCTTAATGTCACATTGTTTTGTTGACATTGATGTTAAATGTGCAACACCAATTCTAATGAGCTTGTCATGGATTTTTACCATTCCTAACAACTCCATAGTGTTGAAAATTTGAGAACCTTCACTAGCCATAAAATTCAAAACATCTTTAACAGATTTTTGTGCATCACTTAACTTCACTACCATAGACTCAACATCATTGCTATCATCAATCAATGGGTCTACTTCTACAGGATCATGTACCTCCTAGCCGTCTTGCACTAATTGCACAAGCTCCTCAGTAGAATACTCCACCTCAAAAATCATCTTCACCTTCCATGTTTACGTACTCCAATGGAGAAAGCTTCTCCAGAGGCTTGCCTTGAACATCAAAGCCCAAATTCAATGTTGCCGACGTCATCCATAGAATTTGTTGTCCATCCGGCCTTTTTTCATCCATATTACTTGTTATTATCACACTTACACTACAGATTTTGGAAAAAAATAGTGACATTATCAAGTGTGATAGGGATAATAACAAGGGAGTTTTACACTAGAAAATTTGGTTTCGAAGTTTTGGGTGACAATATCAAGGTGTTCTATAAACAAGAGTGACATTATCGAGGTTAGACTGTAATTCAAGCAGCACTATTTACATTGCACTTCTGACATAATTGCACAAGTACTTGCGAGGAAGTTTTGAGGAAACATAAATCTGTGATCCAATAATCTGCAGTCCAGGGGAACATATGTGCTTTGGAATTGATATTTGTAACATACACTACGCCCATACATGGTTTTTGTCAACGTACACCGCAACTACAAGTGGTCACGGTAACTACGGAAGAACAAAGACCATGCATTGCACTACTTTGTAGTTGCACGGGTCAATTCAAGTTTGTATAAACATTTTGTAAGTTGCAGATGACAATATAAGTGGAAGTTTTTCATAGTTCATGGTGACACATTGACATTTTGGTAACGGTGGACAATTTAAAAGTGTTGTGCCTACAATTTTGGTTACCATGTAACATGTCTCAAGTGCGATTATACTCCAACCCTTCTATGTAGTTACGTGGTGGAGTACTTTCATGTCTTCTGCAACATATGTGACCATAACCACACTACCGCACATTAAAGGAGGTAGCAAAAATGATAGATAAAGGGTAAAACCACATATGCAGAAATTAATACTCCATTGGGATGTGGTGTGAACAAAAAATGACACATCTCGTGACACAAGGGGAACATGGGACAACAAAGCAAAAACCATCACACACTCCCTCACTCTCTGCACAAAACACGTCTTGGTTCACAAAAATGCGGGTTTGTCGCCCGTCTCTTGTATAAATGTCATAATTGTACAGTTGTATGGGCTTAGTATCTTGCACAATGCAAAGTACATTGCATCACCCTCATGGTCAACACGGCCTACATAGAAATGTACACGTCCCGTGCTAATACACTGCATGCCTCTACCTAGGGAGTATGCTACATAATCAAGAGTCAAAGTTGTCATTCATGTGCAGATTCCCTCCTCTGCGTCGCAATCATGGTTTGAAGCTGAATCTGGCACTCCCGAGCTCCACTCCCTAATTGATGGCAAATTGTATTAATGGGGTTAGTACAAAATGCCATAAAGCATGCTCTAGAGCTGATCAGACCATGAGTATCATGAATATGGGCACCCAGACCTCAACTTTCAGTCTAAAAGTACACACCAAACATTGTAACACTCAAACTTCACGTCCAATTTTGCCAAATGTTCCAGTTCAACAACACAAGAGTTATCCTACACACAATTCATGTTTGACCAGAGAAATACTAGTGGTAGCCATTCAATGTACACATGCACACTACAAATCTTGCAAAATTTTGACCCTTCAAACATTTCTCTATTGACACATAGACATAAGGTAACACACATGCACTCTCGCGCACAGATCAATTGGTTTCTACATCTCTTTCCACTTGTACAGACTTCGGAGCCACAAAGAACATCCCTTCAACAATGTGGGAATCTTAACCTTCAGGAAATTGAACAAAATTCAGTAAATCCCAAATTTATTCTCAGTTGGTCCATCCAGGTTTAAAGAAGACATGCTGGCGACATCACTACAAGCAACCCTGGAATGATTACAAGCTGCAAAATATGCACAAGTATCGTTCTCACCTGCCAGCATATTGCTGCCCACGCCTTCAGTCTTTGTTGTTGTTGTTGTTGTTCGTGTGTCTCGGTCATCGTTGTTGTCGCATCCACTGTATTCTACTTTTGCGGTCCTTGGTTTCATGGTTACAAGCTTCTTTTTCCATGGACTAGAAACACTAGAAGATAGTCCTTTCAAGTCATTTCAAATCCTTTGTGGAACATACTTCATAGTTGGATCGCGCCAACATGATAAGGGGACCAACCCCACCTTCACGACCAATAGCAATGCTGAACAACAATAGACAATCAAAGGATCATGAGCAACACGATTTTCACTGAACATAAGCAAATCTCATATATCTCCACCATTAAGATTTCAGAAATGCAAGAAGAAATTATCATGAACAATGCACTTTCCATTCCAAAATTGACTGTTCAACCCTTCATATTAACAACCAAGTTTAGTGGTCTCACCTATTGGCTTCAGAGACAGACAGGCCCCATAGTGCACCAGCAGCCCTTTCTTGCAAACCTTGTGTCCCAATGCCATTCGTGCAACTTCGAGCCAAAGCAACCTCTCGGGGAAGTCACTTAGTGTATTCTTTGGGGACACATGAGCGTACAACACATATTTTTTGGGGGGCTATGTAGCTCATTTACTGCATTTTAATGGACCCTATATTTTTTAATAATTCTACTTTCTTCATTTTTTTACCACCCTATGTGTAATTATAAATTAAAATCTCCATAATATTTCAAACCCTTCATTATTTATATTTATTTGCAGTGTATATTGGAATTTTAGGGTTTTGAGCTTTAAAGTGCTGTAAAATACGTAATTTTAACAATTTTGAGGAATGGTAGATTGAACTAGAAAGTAGATGATAGCTCCATACTTTCTTAATTGGGACTACTCTCATTTGAAATTAGGAACTAGGCGAAAATTAGTGTTTGATAAAAATACGACCAAATATGGCCCCACGGAGCTCTTTAAATGCGTAGGGGTCAATGCACGATGATAGAATTCTTGTCTTGCATGAGAGGAACAACCAGAGAATTATACAAATGTCAATGAAATGTTCCTCAAAAGTACACTTAATAACCCTCATCCAACGAGTTCATCCATTTTGTAGATGGATTTGTGATCATTTTTCATGTAGTTCTTAAATTTTTCTTACCTTAAACTCAACCTAAAAATTTAAAAAATTCCCTACCAATTACTATAATGCTATTTTAGAAATACTATAAACATAATTTTGGGTATTACAAGTGACCCTATATTATATATAATGTGCTACCTCATATTTCTTCAAGGCTATGGTATATCAAAAATATATATAATTTTTATCAACCATGAATAAATGTCACCCTATATTTGTTCTCTCATAGTTATCTAAATTTACGATAGTGACTTCCCCGGGAGCAACCTGCACAACCAAGCGATTCAAAGTTTAATGCCTGATTGGCCATGCAAGAGCTCCCATCTCCCAGAACAACTCAACTGCAGGGCAGTTTCCACCATGCTCCTATAAGCTCATTACATCACTAGGAAAATCATCGTAACAACTCACATTAAGTTTCTGGCACATTTACAAACTAATTGCACTTGGCACATTCAAATTTGCAAGAATGCAAATAAGTTTAATTGACAGACTTGTACAAAAGACTCCCAAAAAGTGGGATATCATAAATCTAGATAGACTTTTAAGCAATATTAGGTGAGTTTTCCTATGGAAAAGGAAATGAAATGGTCAATAAGTAGGCAAACTGACCAATGCCTCAACACCACCAGCTGCTGCAATGGCCTCTCGGTTTCTATCATCAAAAGAAAGACTCCACAATGCCCCAGCAGCTTCTTGCCTGAATTTACATCCATGGGCATTCAGTTAAAAACTTACCAAGCTCCTTCACCTCCACACACATAGTGCATCACCTCACCTATCATTCAAAATCACCAAGGTCAAAAAAGAACCACAAGGAGAAAGTGCAGTAGTAAATAATTTCTGAGCATTTAGGTGTTGAGTCTTAAGGAGAAGGGTCATACATAACGCCTTCATGGGTTGAGCAGGTGAGTTGCACTAGAGCTTCCAATGCCCCTGTTTCTCGCCCCACAGCAGCATTGTTTCCATTGTTGTCTCCATGTGCTGCAAGATTTGCCAAAGCACGTGCAGCCTGCCAATTCCGCAATTACACCACCTTACCAAAACCAAGTCCAAATAAAAATCAATTAATTCGCAAACCAAGAAAATATTCCTGGACATCCATTTTACAGCTCTTCATCTAAGATCAAAGAGCATTAATGGGTTAATAGGAGGGAAGGATTCTATCATCAGATGTTTGCACTCACAATCCTTGTGGGCCTCTTTTGCAAAGTCAGGGAGCTTCAAGGTTGAAATTCTCAGGAGCATCCATGGAAGACATGCCATTATTGAAGTGGACAACTCATTTCTGTACATCACTTCTCCACAGCATAAAATCACTTGCGTGGTTCATGAGACTTAGTCCGGGTAGTAGTAGGCACGGGACCACAACAGCCAACAAACACATTGGAGTAGGATTTGGTGAGATATGCAAAGTTGAAAATTGGAGGAAGGGCAGCCACCCTGTCCCCTTTCTCGAGCAATGACTGTAGGTCCATTCACTGGAGTGCCAAGACAGATCGGGACTCTCGCCACACAAATGCTAATACCCCATTGCCGGGCACAAACACATCGCCTGGTTTGGAACCTGGATAACGAAAACCATATCCATTTGCAATCCCTTCCCCCTGATAGCTTTGCACAATGTCAATTGCACCTCCATCATATGGGAATTGCTCATTTGAAGGCTCATTCATCTTTGCTGTGAACATTGCTGATCCATTGGGATGCAATACATAATTTGTGTGGCACAGCAAAATTACCCACAATTTCAAACACAGGAGCCCACAAAAGCCCCGTGTCAAGACCATTGGGTCCCATCTCTTGAGGGATGATACGACACGCCACCACAGAGACAAAACCCCATGTGACATACACCATGTTTCCAAGCTCTGGTTCTGATGTACCCAAATCCCAACTAGGGACTTTACAGAGATTAACCCTTAAACGTCCAAGAGGCCCTATCAGGGCCTCGTTGACCATAAGATAGCGTCAAAACATGTCGGAATTGCAAATTGTTTTCCCCCAAAATGTGTATCTCAAAATTCCATATCTAAATATATATGCCGATCGCACTAAAAGAATTATATGGAGGTCTGAAATGGGGTAAACATAGGCTGATGGGAGAGGCCCTCTCACCCCCCCCCTTGGCGTTTAAGGGTTAAGAACCTTAAGAGGGCCTTCCAAGAGGGCATAACCTTGCGCCATTCAGGTGGGTCCACAGCCACAATTCCTAAACAGTGGGGCATCCATAGTTTGTCCGACTCACAAATCAACCGAAATTTTTGGCACGTGAAGCTAAGATTGAGCAGATCTCGAAAGTGCATGGACGCTGAGAATACAACTAGCACATCATCAGAATGTCTTGGAGCAGACTTCCGCCCCCTGAGCCACCCATTGTAGATCCCTTTACCACTGTATATCCGTCCCCTTGCCCTCAGTCCAATTCTCGCCAATGACGCATCTCTGCAGAACAACCAGTTAAACAAAGTCCTCATCCATTGAGCTGCTCGAATCCCACTGCTCTCCTCCGTTCAAATGCTTAAATCAGGTTCTCTCCCTCCCCAAAGGAAAATACGATATGCCCCCACCTCCAACTGCAACCCACCCCTCCATTATTCCCTGAACCTTTCAACATTCTGCAATCTCCAACACTACTGCCTCCAAACAGAATGACAGTGGTGGGATCAGGCTCCATTAACACCCTACTCTTCAGATCGGGGAAAAAATCCTAAACATGCACGAGCAGCGGTTGAATTTGATACACAAACCCCCTCTCCTTCGTATGCTACGTTAGCTTGAGCTCATGTTGGATGCAGCTCCAAACTCATAGGAGAACGTGAGCCTATTCGTGGAGCCGAAGTGAAGTGAAGTGCATTGGATAAAGTAAATCTACTGTATTAGCAAAACAATTGAGAACGACTAAAATTGCGTGTTGAATTCTGTGTATTTACAGCATTGATAAATTTGCACGACAAGAGTGTGGACTAAGACTAAGACCCAGAGAGAGATAGAGAGAGAGATGTTTTGTAAGTAATTTAATCTCTCATCTCTATTTTTCAGCAACTTACTCACTTATTCAAAAAATGTCTGCCAATTTATGAAAACACAAAGAATTCTGAGAAATGGAAAGAGGTGAGAACATACCAAGACTAGCAGCTGCAATAACATCGCAGTCAAAACGTTCGAATAACATATCCACTGGATGACGAATTCTCTGTTGCCTCATTCCTGCTCCTACTTGACTGAAGGATCAAATGGAACACGACTAATACAATGCCCCAACTTTATCTACTTGGTGCATCTTCTGCAGTAAATTTAATTTGACAAATTTCTCTATTGACCTCATTCCTTCTTGTACTTGACTTGTCATGCCCTCAGCAAGTTTACTGACGTACAGGCCTTGTGATAGTGTTGCCTGGAGGTTGGGTTCACAAGGCCATGGATTCATCTTCTTATCACTCTCTTTTTCCCACTCATTGTCTTGATTATGTGGAGGGACAGTGTCTGCACTCAAACAACAAACCAGAAATCAAGGACCAGAACAAGCAATTCCTAAATTCTTGCACCGAAATATTCTAAATGTGGAGAAGACAAGACATCTGCAATAATGAATTGCTTGCAGCGAACCCCTTACAACCATTCTTACAAATTCAATTGCCACGTGAGCTACCTAAATGAAATGAGGAACTAGGAATGCGTCAGAGTCTTGACCCCAACCTTGCACAATTTCCATGTGATTGTGAATAATGGACTCCAATACAGTCTGCACTAATTGGACTATATTATGAAAGGAATTGAGGGGAATGCAGCCATCACTGCAACTCGCACACACAGTCGCAAACAAGGTGACAATGTACTTGTCAGCAACAACACAATTTAAAAATTAGGATTCACACTCCAAAAAAGTGCTTCAACAGTGAACTGAACATTCTCAACTAGAAGGCCATTTGGTACTGCAATTAGAACCCAATGGGCCAGGAACGATGTCCTAAGCACCTGCATAGAAATTTGACGTCTATTCAACTATTGAATATGGAAGAACACATATTGAGGAGAACTTCTCATGGCCTGGGGTCAATGTCATGAGTCTACTTCCTCTTCCAACAAAGAAGAAGCCACACTTGTAAATACACACAGATTGCTTCAGAAAAACTAATCATTACTTGCAAGCTTCAATATTTCAAACCCTAATCACATGCACAAATTTCAACCATTCTCTGAAATTGGCCAAACTAACAGTTACATTTTTTCTTCTATCTAGGTTTGAAGAACTATAGCCTTCTACACCAAATATCCGTGAAAAAAATATTGACATATGATGTGCTGAATTGTACAATGTACAAAACTACACCCACCTTAGATTATGCTTGCCCAACCGCGAACATGCACCATGGAACATGATTATCTGTCGCCTTTTCACAAATTTCACGGACCACACTCGCCTCCAACCGGAACAAGCCAGTGCAACAAAATCCTAATAATAACTCGAAGTACTTCCCATAATCCGCTAGTTCTCATAATAGCAATTTGCGCACATTTCCACAATAGCCTGTAAAAAAACTGGCACTCGCTGTGCCACACAAATTATGTATTGCATCCCAATGGATCAGCAATGTTCACAGCAAAGATGAATGAGCCTTCAAATGAGCAATTCCCATATGATGGAGGTGCAATTGACATTGTGCAAAGCTATCAGGGGGAAGGGATTGCAAATGGATATGGTTTTCGTTATCCAGGTTCCAAACCAGGCGATGTGTTTGTGCCCGGCAATGGGGTATTAGCATTTGTGTGGCGAGAGTCCCGATCTGTCTTGGCACTCCAGTGAATGGACCTACAGTCATTGCTCGAGAAAGGGGACAGGGTGGCTGCCCTTCCTCCAATTTTCAACTTTGCATATCTCACCAAATCCTACTCCAATGTGTTTGTTGGCTGTTGTGGTCCCGTGCCTACTACTACCCGGACTAAGTCTCATGAACCACGCAAGTGATTTTATGCTGTGGAGAAGTGATGTACAGAAATGAGTTGTCCACTTCAATAATGGCATGTCTTCCATGGATGCTCCTGAGAATTTCAACCTTGAAGCTCCCTGACTTTGCAAAAGAGGCCCACAAGGATTGTGAGTGCAAACATCTGATGATAGAATCCTTCCCTCCTATTAACCCATTAATGCTCTTTGATCTTAGATGAAGAGCTGTAAAATGGATGTCCAGGAATATTTTCTTGGTTTGCGAATTAATTGATTTTTATTTGGACTTGGTTTTGGTAAGGTGGTGTAATTGCGGAATTGGCAGGCTGCACGTGCTTTGGCAAATCTTGCAGCACATGGAGACAACAATGGAAACAATGCTGCTGTGGGGCGAGAAACAGGGGCATTGGAAGCTCTAGTGCAACTCACCTGCTCAACCCATGAAGGCGTTATGTATGACCCTTCTCCTTAAGACTCAACACCTAAATGCTCAGAAATTATTTACTACTGCACTTTCTCCTTGTGGTTCTTTTTTGACCTTGGTGATTTTGAATGATAGGTGAGGTGATGCACTATGTGTGTGGAGGTGAAGGAGCTTGGTAAGTTTTTAACTGAATGCCCATGGATGTAAATTCAGGCAAGAAGCTGCTGGGGCATTGTGGAGTCTTTCTTTTGATGATAGAAACCGAGAGGCCATTGCAGCAGCTGGTGGTGTTGAGGCATTGGTCAGTTTGCCTACTTATTGACCATTTCATTTCCTTTTCCATAGGAAAACTCACCTAATATTGCTTAAAAGTCTATCTAGATTTATGATATCCCACTTTTTGGGAGTCTTTTGTACAAGTCTGTCAATTAAACTTATTTGCATTCTTGCAAATTTGAATGTGCCAAGTGCAATTAGTTTGTAAATGTGCCAGAAACTTAATGTGAGTTGTTACGATGATTTTCCTAGTGATGTAATGAGCTTATAGGAGCATGGTGGAAACTGCCCTGCAGTTGAGTTGTTCTGGGAGATGGGAGCTCTTGCATGGCCAATCAGGCATTAAACTTTGAATCGCTTGGTTGTGCAGGTTGCTCCCGGGGAAGTCACTATCGTAAATTTAGATAACTATGAGAGAACAAATATAGGGTGACATTTATTCATGGTTGATAAAAATTATATATATTTTTGATATACCATAGCCTTGAAGAAATATGAGGTAGCACATTATATATAATATAGGGTCACTTGTAATACCCAAAATTATGTTTATAGTATTTCTAAAATAGCATTATAGTAATTGGTAGGGAATTTTTTAAATTTTTAGGTTGAGTTTAAGGTAAGAAAAATTTAAGAACTACATGAAAAATGATCACAAATCCATCTACAAAATGGATGAACTCGTTGGATGAGGGTTATTAAGTGTACTTTTGAGGAACATTTCATTGACATTTGTATAATTCTCTGGTTGTTCCTCTCATGCAAGACAAGAATTCTATCATCGTGCATTGACCCCTACGCATTTAAAGAGCTCCGTGGGGCCATATTTGGTCGTATTTTTATCAAACACTAATTTTCGCCTAGTTCCTAATTTCAAATGAGAGTAGTCCCAATTAAGAAAGTATGGAGCTATCATCTACTTTCTAGTTCAATCTACCATTCCTCAAAATTGTTAAAATTACGTATTTTACAGCACTTTAAAGCTCAAAACCCTAAAATTCCAATATACACTGCAAATAAATATAAATAATGAAGGGTTTGAAATATTATGGAGATTTTAATTTATAATTACACATAGGGTGGTAAAAAAATGAAGAAAGTAGAATTATTAAAAAATATAGGGTCCACTAAAATGCAGTAAATGAGCTACATAGCCCCCCAAAAAATATGTGTTGTACGCTCATGTGTCCCCAAAGAATACACTAAGTGACTTCCCCGAGAGGTTGCTTTGGCTCGAAGTTGCACGAATGGCATTGGGACACAAGGTTTGCAAGAAAGGGCTGCTGGTGCACTATGGGGCCTGTCTGTCTCTGAAGCCAATAGGTGAGACCACTAAACTTGGTTGTTAATATGAAGGGTTGAACAGTCAATTTTGGAATGGAAAGTGCATTGTTCATGATAATTTCTTCTTGCATTTCTGAAATCTTAATGGTGGAGATATATGAGATTTGCTTATGTTCAGTGAAAATCGTGTTGCTCATGATCCTTTGATTGTCTATTGTTGTTCAGCATTGCTATTGGTCGTGAAGGTGGGGTTGGTCCCCTTATCATGTTGGCGCGATCCAACTATGAAGTATGTTCCACAAAGGATTTGAAATGACTTGAAAGGACTATCTTCTAGTGTTTCTAGTCCATGGAAAAAGAAGCTTGTAACCATGAAACCAAGGACCGCAAAAGTAGAATACAGTGGATGCGACAACAACGATGACCGAGACACACGAACAACAACAACAACAACAAAGACTGAAGGCGTGGGCAGCAATATGCTGGCAGGTGAGAACGATACTTGTGCATATTTTGCAGCTTGTAATCATTCCAGGGTTGCTTGTAGTGATGTCGCCAGCATGTCTTCTTTAAACCTGGATGGACCAACTGAGAATAAATTTGGGATTTACTGAATTTTGTTCAATTTCCTGAAGGTTAAGATTCCCACATTGTTGAAGGGATGTTCTTTGTGGCTCCGAAGTCTGTACAAGTGGAAAGAGATGTAGAAACCAATTGATCTGTGCGCGAGAGTGCATGTGTGTTACCTTATGTCTATGTGTCAATAGAGAAATGTTTGAAGGGTCAAAATTTTGCAAGATTTGTAGTGTGCATGTGTACATTGAATGGCTACCACTAGTATTTCTCTGGTCAAACATGAATTGTGTGTAGGATAACTCTTGTGTTGTTGAACTGGAACATTTGGCAAAATTGGACGTGAAGTTTGAGTGTTACAATGTTTGGTGTGTACTTTTAGACTGAAAGTTGAGGTCTGGGTGCCCATATTCATGATACTCATGGTCTGATCAGCTCTAGAGCATGCTTTATGGCATTTTGTACTAACCCCATTAATACAATTTGCCATCAATTAGGGAGTGGAGCTCGGGAGTGCCAGATTCAGCTTCAAACCATGATTGCGACGCAGAGGAGGGAATCTGCACATGAATGACAACTTTGACTCTTGATTATGTAGCATACTCCCTAGGTAGAGGCATGCAGTGTATTAGCACGGGACGTGTACATTTCTATGTAGGCCGTGTTGACCATGAGGGTGATGCAATGTACTTTGCATTGTGCAAGATACTAAGCCCATACAACTGTACAATTATGACATTTATACAAGAGACGGGCGACAAACCCGCATTTTTGTGAACCAAGACGTGTTTTGTGCAGAGAGTGAGGGAGTGTGTGATGGTTTTTGCTTTGTTGTCCCATGTTCCCCTTGTGTCACGAGATGTGTCATTTTTTGTTCACACCACATCCCAATGGAGTATTAATTTCTGCATATGTGGTTTTACCCTTTATCTATCATTTTTGCTACCTCCTTTAATGTGCGGTAGTGTGGTTATGGTCACATATGTTGCAGAAGACATGAAAGTACTCCACCACGTAACTACATAGAAGGGTTGGAGTATAATCGCACTTGAGACATGTTACATGGTAACCAAAATTGTAGGCACAACACTTTTAAATTGTCCACCGTTACCAAAATGTCAATGTGTCACCATGAACTATGAAAAACTTCCACTTATATTGTCATCTGCAACTTACAAAATGTTTATACAAACTTGAATTGACCCGTGCAACTACAAAGTAGTGCAATGCATGGTCTTTGTTCTTCCGTAGTTACCGTGACCACTTGTAGTTGCGGTGTACGTTGACAAAAACCATGTATGGGCGTAGTGAACTCTGGTCTCTGTATCTGGTTCTGTGAGCATGCCTTATGCTTTTGTAATGACGCAGCACTTCGTAAAGGAGGCCTGTAACAATTTGGTCAGGTGCGCGACGTGGGTTGGGTTGTCCCTTCTCCATTACTTTTGTCATTTTTACAGAATGTGACGAGGTCGGAGTTGCAGTTAGGGTTCTGTGTCGATTCTTAGTCTTTATGTTGATTTCGTTGTTTGGCTAGTGATGGTTACTCTAGGGCGCAATTGCATGCCAGCGCCGAAACCTAGTTTGACAAGAAGAACCTCCTTAGTAGGCCCCTACATTTTAGGCCATGTAGATTATGTAGGCATGTGGGATTCTGGTGTTTGAAAAAAGATGATGTTATATTTTCCTAAAGTTGGAATTGGGAGTTTTTGCTAATGTTCAGAGTAGATGGCCGACTTCCCACATGATGGACCCCTAAGCTATGAGTGCATGATGACAAAGATGACAGGGGTATTTGGTTTGCCATGAGCCAATCTTAAACTTGTTACATGTTATGTCCTTATCCATAAGAAACTTATTGAACTTACACATAGACATGTTTCATAAGAAACAATCTTCTACTTATATGGTTCTAAATTCATTTGAATTCAATGCATGCATGAAGGGTGCATGATCCCATGCAAAAAATTATGTCACTACTGTAGTGTTGTTGATGAGAACTCCCAATATCCACTACACATTCTAGATGTTCAAGTTGCTTCTAAATCCCTTATGGACCAAGATGGACAAGAAGGAGGTGAATCCGACAATAGCAGGAGGAATGAGTATGATTTTGATCCAAGAAATGGTGATTGCTTTGCAAATTTGCCCAACTACTTGAATCTACACCCACAATAATATGTATACACAGGGATGTAACAAGTTTGTAATTAACTTCAGACAATTAAGGAGTCTAAATTAAAATATTAATTAATTAATGACGAGTCATTTTAATTTTAATTACTAATAGAAGCCCTAAAACATTATAGTAAACAAGAATGGATTGAGGGCACTCCCCATGCCCAAATTATTCTTGGCTTCAATTAAAAGAACATTATTTATAAGAAATGAAAAATAGTAAAGTATACTACAAGTTTCACAACAAATTATTACAACAAGTTTAATCTCCAAGTACATTGGGAGGTCTCCCCATCTACAACACTATTAATAAAATACACTCAACAAAACATATAAAATGAAGCACAAGTGGAGAATAAATATGGGATTTTCAAAATACAACCTTATACATACAATCTCAAACACAAATTACGCATTGCATCAAGCAATGTACATGAAATCAAAAAATAAATTACAATCCAAAAATATATAGAAACCCTAGACTATATATTTATACTATATCACCAGAAGATTAGGAAAGCTTCCGATGGCTAAGTAGTCCTGAATTGGCCACCATCTCTGAGGCCTCCTAACGAGTTTCATGCCTTCTATGTGGAAGAAGTAGTTGACCGGGAGAGCTCTTGGTGTCTTGGTAGTCCTTAGTGACTCCTCTCTATAGTTGGCTAACTTATGTCTGGGCAAAACCTTGAGGTGTGGGAAGCATATGAGAACTCAAAAGGAGATGAGTTGGTTGAACATGCAAAAGAAATTAGAAAGAGAAGATTTACAAAATGAAAAATTAAACTACCTCCCGAAAGTTGTAGACGTTGTCTAATACGCAACCCCTTGCATTGTGGCGAGGAAGAATAAGCTACAACGATTTTCCTTAGGCGGTAAGGAACATAAGAGTTACACTTCGATAGCTTATTGGGTCACAAGTCCACACGCTTCTTTGGAGATTTTATAGGTTTTAAATACATGGTGCCTAACAATGTCATACTCATAGATACTTGATACAAAAAGAAGAAAATATTAGAATATGTCAATGCAATTAAATATGTAAATGATGGATCGGAAGACCTCCCAGACCCTGGTCCATCGTAGTAACAAAAAAAATTAACATGAATAGAGAGAGATTGGGAAGTACTCAGTCAATGTGTTCCAAAAGTTTGTTGAGTTTAGCAAGCAACTACTAGTTACAAACGGTCCAAACCATTTATGATAATGTAAAATTGGGGTTCTACCCTTGAACTAGCCACAAATGTCGCGTGCCTCCCCATGAGGAGTGTCCGAAATACTATGGGCACAAGGAGGACCCCGGAGTGACACCCGGAACTTGTGGCGTTGTTGGTGAGAAGGCCCAAGTGATCCTAGTGTGGGTGAGGGCCCCGGGCATTGGAATCACCTCCCACCCTCGGAGACTAGGAGGCACGAGGGTAAGGCCATAAGCTATGTGTAGCTTATGGCATGTCAATTCTAGAATGCTCAAGAATACCTCAAGAAGAGGTGCGAGCTAGGAAATATGGCAATTTGAGTGGGGCGCTGTCCCATGACAGCACCCTGGAACAGCAGTGGCCTGGGAGTGGCTCTCGGGACTGCGAAGCTTTGAACAGGCATAACTTCCTCATTACTTGTCCAAAAAAGGACAAGTGAATAGTCCATTGGTATCTATGTGAAACGTAGATGACGATGGAGTGGTCAATTTTTAGCATTAGAGATCATATGAAGAAGTTATGGGGCTTTGAAGCTGTTGGGGCTTCCAGCCCCAACGGCTAAGGGAAAATATCTACTTGGCCCCAAGTGTTGGGAGAGAGACAAAAGATTACTTGACGGTGGGATAGAGGCTCTATCTAGAGTCCTAGAGGTTTATATAGATGAGGTGGTGTGGCCGAACCCACCCGAGGCCGAACGGCAAGGCCTTCATGGGCATTGGCCCAATGTGAGGGCATAGTTGCCTAGTATGGCTCGGGTTGTCGTAGTGTTGCTCCGGCAACACGATGATCAACATGAGATTGGACTTTCACGGATGGAAGTCCACATCTAAGAATTGGTTACTGTTTAAGGGGTGAGTCCCGAATGAAAGAGTAAGAGGGTTGGTCCCCCTCCTATGAACTAAGAAGGTCTGCAGTATGGGGAGCTAACCATTCGCATGGCGGGATACAAAAGGTTAGCGCTTATAATTTTTGCTAGAGTTGGAAAAATAACCAAGATAGTTAAAGGGAGCTAGCAAGAGTTGCGACAACAAGGATGGTGGTTGAGACATTTCACATGCTATTTTAATGAGGTTGAAAATGAGGAAATTAATGAAAAAATGGTGGAAACAGAGGAAGATAAAGATGAAGAAGTGAAAGATGATGAAGATAAGAGAAGAGAGGGAGATGATGAAGACAAAAAAAATGGAGAAGAGGAGGATAATGAAGATAAGAAGATGAAGATGAAGACAACCAAAAGTGATATATATACTTCCATAAGATTCAAAATGTGTTTTAATTCATCATGGTCATATTTTTATGAGTGATTATAAAATAGTTTTTGCACCCTTTGTGATATTAAAATAGTGTACATTTGACTTGTATGATTGTATCACATAATATTTTTTAAATGTATAATATTTTTTCAATAATTATTTATTATGTGAAAGAGCATTTCAATCTGCAGTTGTTATTTTTTATTCTTGAACAATTTTTTCACCAATTGGTCTATGAAAATATGTACCACAAAGATGGTGAGGTTTTTTGGGGGACGTGATAGGTATTGCAATACTTCTAATGAGAAGTCCACGAAGTAATATCCATCACGAAACAAACTAAGATACAATTCCAACTTATTTCCAGTTCGAGATGGATATTGCCCCAATCAAAGTTTATGATGCAATTTTTTGGTTTGGGATGAGTATTGCATCGACTTTGGAAAATGAGGCAAATATGGAATATCCATCGCGAACCACACATAGATACAATTACAACTTATTTCTGGTTCATGATGAATATTGTTCCAATCAAAACTTGTTATACATTTTGTTGGTGTGGAATGAGTATTGCATCTACTTTGGGAAATTAAGTCAAATATGCAATACCCATCACGAACCAAACAGAGATAAAATCTAACTTGTTCCTTGGTTTGTGATGGGTATTGTCTTTTCCCTTGCTTCCGCCAAAGAAAATAATGATGCCCAAAAATAATTCTCCTAACACATGCCAAAAAAAACTACAATGTTCCGCCCACTCCACCTCTTAACCATGGTTAAGTCCACTTGGGTTGGGAAGTGGATGAGAATTGGACGGCGCCATCCACTGCAATTATCCAATAAGGTACCAATGTACGGGTCGGTTCACCCTCCCCCCTGATGTTGGTTCCTTTCACCCAACACCATTTTAGTTATTCAAGATGAATATGCTTAGTGAAGACATCTCCAAAGTACAGTTCAAGAATCTAATCTGACATATTTTGGGCCGCCCCCGCCCATCTCACATTTTTCTCCTTTACTTCTTGTTTCTTGTTCTTCCTTTTCCTTGTTTGATTACTTACTTCTAGAACGGATAGCTCGTTAGGAAATGCTTCAAGGATCAATCACTATATTCGTTAATTTGAGACTTTCTCTTGTCTCAAATTAATATACGGACCACAACAACATGGTCTAATGTTTGGGTTGTCCTACCTAAACCATCTTGATATGAGTTCTTAATTGGGTTCTTGATATGAACACCTGCTTCAAAGTATTTGCATCTTACAACATTCTCCAATATCTGTGTGATTTTATCCATGTTCTTATATTTGTAACTGTCTCAAAATGCCGAAAAAGTCCCAAATTAACAAATATAGTGATAGCATTGATGTGCACCTGATCTGTAAGAGAGACGGATGTCTAGTGAGGGATCTCACTCATTTCAACCATTTTGCACCAAGAGCGAGAAAATCCAAGACAACAACAACAAAATAGAAGTTTGAGTATATGGAGAATATGGAGTTTCGAAGAAATGGAAATACTCCGATATGAAAGCGTTAATTGCTTTTTGAGGTGAAATGGAAATTGATTTCATGAAGAATGCAAAGATACAAGGTAGTTTTGTATATTCAGAGTGCTTCGATGCTTCGTGTTTGCATAAGCTCATTGAATGAAACCCTAAGAACTTAAGAAAACAAAATAATAATATTCAGATTGGCCAATTGGACCTTTTAAAGGCCTTGGCCTTAGGCTAGTGCAAGGTGCCTCAATTTTTCCCCATTCCAGGAGTTGCCATTTTTTGAACATTGCCACATTCTGGGCCGTTACGGTGGATTGAACCTTAATCCCTTGGGGACCAGAGATTCGGCCAACCACTCTAGCTATAGCATATCTCGATTAGGTAGTGGTAATAGATTAGAGATGCGTGGTGAGATGTTTGGAGTGGCAGAAAGTATTGCCTCTATTATAGTTAGTGATTTTTGTGCATCTATTAGGAAGCATTTGGAACCTATAGTGTTTGAAAAGCCCACTAGTCAAAGCATAAAGAGAATGGCAACAACAGTCGAAGCATTGCAAGGGATTCAACCTTACATCAAATAAGAACAATTCTTTTCTATTTTTCTTGGTATTAAAAAAACATTAACATGGATAGAGAGTAAAAACATTGTGACATAAAATTTGTTGGCATCAATATAACCTTTATTATCCTATGGTTTTATGTATTCTCAATGTTTCTTATAATATGACACTTGCAAGCTTGCTCTAGAAATCCTTTATGAAGAAAAATTATTCACACAACGTCGAAGAGCGCACTCATAGATTTTGGACTTTAAAATAAAATCATAAGCTTCATGTACACATTTTCGATTGAAAGAAAAGTTCATAAAATGGATGTTACATTAGCTTACCTGGATACTTTGTAGGATTCTTCATCGTATGACGACTTATAACATATTTTAAAATGCATAAAACATGCTATCAAATGTATAGCGTGTGAACAACATTTGTTGATGAAAAATTTTCATTCAGTTCATGAAAGATGATATTTTGTTTCAAAAAATAATCTAATATACATGATCATCTTCGTGATACATATGCCAAATTTGAAAAAAAAAGTTATAATTTTCAATTATTATTCATTAATTTAAGTTCAATACTTTGATTTTGATATTTAGAAATTTTCAGATTTGTACTATATGTCACCTTTTTGCTTGTATAAAGAAAAAAATCCAAAACAATTCTAGCTTGGAGATAGAACACCTTTTGAGTATTGGAAGTCAATAGTTTCATGACTATACAATTATGTTGAAACAACATTACAGATCTTGGACAACTGCCTAAATAACTATAATTAACTAGATTGTTCTCAATATATTTTAGGGAAAAACTATAGTTAACTAGAAAATCTTCAAACCGATTTGAAGAACTATAGTTAACTGAAAAATTTAACACCAAATTCAAAAACAACTATAGTTAACTAAAAAAATTCAGACAACTATGACTTGAGAGTCTCAAAACCTGCAAGGAGCCAACCGGCGAGTTATTTCATTTATCTCAAAAAATGAAATAAAATATATTACAATAACTTTTTAAGGAGACTTTATGTTAGAATCAATGATTGTCACCCATGATGGCGCATCCCAAGAAGGAATAGAACCCACCATTCCTTGCAGCAATTGAACCCATTCTACTTTAAGTTACTTATAGATAATGAGGTCGTGCTCATTGGGTGTTGATTGAGTCCGAGTCACAAATAGAATTAGGCCTCAAATTTAGAATCATGAATAAAAGAAAAAGAAAAAAGATATAGATGCTTTGATTTGTCATGGTACTACATTGCAGGCTACGCTCAACTTTATTTACCTAGATATAACTATAGTTAACTAAATTTTTTGGTAGACTAAAATTAAAAAAACTATAGTTAACTACAGCTTTTGGCACGTCAAATCACGAACAACTATAGTTACAAAAGGCAACTAGTTAACTAATAGTTGAATTAGTTGGTTAGTTGTCCAAGGTCTGCAACATTGCCACCATTGTCGAAGAGGGTGTAGGGTGGGGGATATGAAGTATTGCACATGTTTATGGGATCTTTTGCATAATCCAATATTCTATAGCACATTTATTATATTCTTAATCTCAAATTCCAATGCCTTCAATTTTTTTAAGGCTATCCTGATATTTACTTTGAAACATTGAAATAAGACCCTGTTTGTTATTGCACGGCGTTTCTATTGGAACCCCCTTGATCACTATTGATGGGTCTAGGTTATAGGATTTTAATTTAGGATCTTAATTGATGGTCAGGAGTTAGTTGTTTGACTTACAAAAAATTTCATGTTTGATAAGTTTTAGGTGCATGCTTGGAGTCAGTGTGGAGGTTTGAATGACAAACATCCGGGAAACATCCTATATCAATTCAGTGGGGCCAAACTTATTAGCTACTTAAATGAGTTTGGCCCCCCACGAATCATTATAGAATGTTCATTGTTGTAAAATTGTAACATACATTATAAATTTACACAATACACTAAGCCAGCATGGACCATGTTTTGGCTCTATTGGTCTTCAAATCTGGCAAAAGAAACTCCTTGGGGAACTATAGGGCCATAATGCTAGGCACAATCTTTGGCTAGCTCTGTGGCTTTATTTTACAAAAAAATAATTTGATGGGCAGAATTGAAAGGGGTCAAAGTGAGAGGACAAGCACTTTTCAAGGAAGGTAGATCTACTTTGAACCACATCCTTACATTACATACTTTATTTGAACACGAAGTATTTGCAGGTCAATGTCTCAATTTCTATTCTGTTGATTTAAAAAAAAACAATAATCAACAAGGTTCCATGTGATAAGCTTTAGGGACGCCTCCAACAATTAGGTGTATCACTTCACTTACAACAAGTTGTGAAAGCCATATAATATACCACAATCTACAGAAAAGCATTGTAGATTGTGGTATAGATGGCTTTCACATATGGCACTATAATTTGGGGAGGGGACTTGAAAAACTCTCATTGGAAGGTTTTCGAGAAGGGCATGAAGATACATATGATGTCTCATGTCAAAGTGCGTTCTTTGACAACCTATCATATTTTGTTGGCTGAATTTGGACAACTTTTCATTGTATTATATGCTCTTTAGCTAACTATGGATTTTCAACAATGCCTACCAACTCTTCTCTTGGTAAATCAAGCAGCCTCACTTTCTCAACACCTTGCCAAACAATGATTTGGCACTTAGCACAAATTGACAGCCATGTGGAAGGTATCATGTGGTCTATCTAATTGGAAAACCCAAGACAATCCAACAACAATCAAAAATTACATGTGATGATATCAAGAAGATTTTTCTTGCTAAGGAGTGGAACTCTTCCCATCTCTCCGGGAAGAAACTAGATTACCTCACCTCAAGGATTTTCTCAAATACGAATTGTGAATTGTACTCGAGGCAACCATTGACCCCACCATCATTGTTGCTTACCACACCTTGAATCATATAATCCCCATTGAAACTAGACAGTGGTCAACAATCTCTAGAGATAATATACTGTGCTACTTTTGCTCTTATAATGTAGTTGAAAATGAGACACACATTGTACTAGAGTGTCCCCTATATAACTCCATCAGAGATAAGTTTCAATAACTATTTGAAAATGTAGTATTATTTAGTCTGAAGTTTTTCTTCTATTGGACCATCAAATTGATAATAGCCTATACCTCACATAGGCTATCGCACTAGGGAAGTTGCTGGTTCAACAGACCTGTAAGCCTTTTGGCTTCCTGGCCTTTAAATCAATTTCTTTTCATTAGTACATACATGCTCATAAACCCTCCAAGGCTTAATAATTTCCTAGGAAAAATCTCTCTTAAACAAAATCTAATAAGAGCCAACGGTGGTGAGATTTGGGCAGCTACCGGTAGTAATGTTTCCCTGCCTTCAGGTAATATGAAAAGTGAATACTATACATAAAATTAGATTGGTGGTCTAAACGAAAGTTAGTTGCTTGAAAAAATTGAGTATATGAATTTGAGATCCAAATCCTTGTTATAAAACAGTCAAAGTTCACTGTCTTCATGCTGGGTTCGTTGACGTGATTGCCATATTTGGGGCATATTTCGTTTAAGATATTGAAACTCATGTTTACAACAGGCCAAGGACCATACACAACCAAGCTTCCATCCACACTAAGAACTTGGTGACTATTACAAGCATATGCTCATCATGTTTCCCTCTACATTTCCCCAAGTGCATCTATATTTTGCAAAACCATATAAAGACAAAAATGTGGACCAAACCTCCAACAGATTTGAACAGAAAAACTACGACATCTAGAAATATATAAAGAAAACGTGATGGAAAGAACATTTACTTTGGAACTTGTTGATAGAAGGATTTGTTCCTATTGGTATTTCTGCTCACTATGAATGAAGTCTTGACAATCTTCCTAACGAACTGCATTGTCAATGTTCAAATATCATTATTCTCTCTAGTCATGGTTACACAAAAGGTGAGTGAAAAAAAATTGTGGCAGTGGACAACGTGCAGATTGATGTGTGGAAACAAAAAATATTTGTAATATGTTTATACTATGGAATCAAGTCTCCTCCATTGCTGTACAAAAATCCGCTCACACTTTCAGGACACTCTTCTCTACAATGCGAAGAGTGGACGACTTACAGAACTGCCAATCAGTGGCTATATGCATCAATCTTCTCCAACTTCTTCAGGAGCTGTCTCCAGCCATGCCAGCCATTTTCCCACTTCCCTGATTGCCTGTATCCACAAGTCCCTCCATGAATCAGTCTTAAGGTGTTGAAGTCAGACAATGTCTTGCATCACAAGTTTACTAAACTATGAAGCAAATATTCTGCACCCAATCACTATAACAATGATGTCAAACTACAGAAATATGTCAGGCAGGTGTGTTCAAAGAGTTCCCTTCAGTCATTTTCAACACATCTTTACAGTCTGTAGAGCTTCGTGAATCAGCACATTGAAGTCCTTGGTAGAGTCCTTACCCTATCTCTTCCTGGTGTGGAATCTTGGACATTATCTTGCCACTTTGTGTAAGCACCCTCAGATATAACCTAATCCAGAGCAAAGGAGAAGTTACAAATTGTTAAAGACCTGTAAACAAGCACAGTAGGACAAGCTCCAAGGTGGTGTAGAAAAAATTAGTTTCAGCAACATTAATTCACTGTAGGACAACAAGTACCTCATCATGGTAGAAGTTGTCAAACAATTTTGACATCAGTCCTAGTGGATGACCAGCCTCATTTGCAAACAATTGAACTGCAATGATATCTGCAAGACAATACTCGAAGAAAAAATAGTAAGTACAAGAATAATAGGAACCGAGCAAGTTTCACAAAACACCGTGTGTTAACCTTGTCATGTGCAATTCAAAACGAAAATGATGGATATTCAAATGGAAGGCCTACATACACCCAGTTACCCGTAAGGAACACCTAACTGATGATGAAGACCCAGGAAACCCTAAACCCTGAGCCTATAACCAGCTTCTGGAGGGCACCCCAGCTATGCTGCTCAGTGGTGACTGGGAACCAGACAATCATCGCAAGAGACAAACAGTCTCCTGCCTCCCAAAGGCACTCTCTAGTCTATATCCAGCGAGTGAAGGCCTACCTGACAATTTAAAGTGAGAAACTCACACTGTAATTGGTTTCCTTCTGCAGTTCTGGCCTTGCCTGAAGCAAATTTCCGTAATAAAGGGACATAGGTTTTTGTCTCCACCGGCAATGCCTGTACAACACCAAAACAGCTACACACAATTAGTTCTGATTAGAGACTTTAACAAATAAGTATTTTAGAAGCTTGTTCTTCATCAAATTAGTGAACTAGATATTATTCATCATCAGTTGCAAAATCCCAGCTCTCAAGGATAAAATTGTGGAACAGGAAAATATTCTGCACTGTGATTGTCATGAACATGAGTATCTTCTGCATAAGCTCTTTGTCCTAGGCACTCACCATTGGGACATAAGACCAGTCACATGACAACAAATAGATCTAAGATTTGACAAAAACTATACTCCTACAAATTAAGATTGCATATTGCAGAAAGAAAGAAACACCATTCAGTGAGCTCGTACTAACCATGAAATCTGAAGGAATGGGATTTGGCAGGGAATGCCTCAAAACTTGTGTCATTATCATGCGTAGGAATGATGGGTCTGAGGTGGTAGATTGTGGAACATTTTTCTGAATACAAAACAATCACTGCTGATCAAATCCAATAATATGAAAGTGGTCATACAGAGGAACTTACTTCATGTACTTGATGTTGTACACGGCATGAGGTTTTGGATTATGACTGGAAAGCTAACTAACACTGGGATGCTGATATCAGCAACAGCAACACCTACTTTCAAAGCACTTCCAGAAAGGATGATTTTGAGAGCGAACTTCAGCAATATATTCCTCGGCTGTCAGCATGTCATGAGAACTATAAGGGTGGAAAGACACCTCTCTGTGACTGCCAACAAATGTGTAGACTTTCTGACGCAATAGGTGCCAAAGACTTTTAGCTAGATCATAGTGACATACAAAACTCTTGCATAATACTCCCCACAAAAGAGCACACCTCATACACTGCAAGTTGAAGTGCAAGTTGAAGTTATGGACATTGACTGCATTATGACTGCATTACAACTTACCACCACTAAAATACTATTTCTTAGAAAAACATGTGCCTCACATAGCAATGACTATATTGCAACATATTTGCAACATATCAAAGTTTTCCCTGTCACCAACACATAGATCAGTATCAAGATTATCTTCTCTCCATTTCTGAGCATTTCCAACTTCATGGTTTTCTTGATGCTTTCATAGCTAACCATTTACACAACACATGACTCCTACTTAAAATGTAACATTCTACAACCTTGATTTCCATTACACAAATAATCCCTCTGACATTAAGGGTCAAACCATTAACCCCAACCAATGCAAACCATACCTCACAATCAGATATCTTATGTCCGAAATATCAACAAAGGGTGAGTTTCAGTTATATTACCTCAATCCATTGCACAAGATCCAGAATCGGATCTTTCCTAGCTAGTGCCTCATGGATATGTCTCTCCAACGGCAACATCTGGAAGAATAGAAAAATATAAGTCCAAGGACACACAAACTAAAGTTCAAAGACAAAATATACAAGTGTCAATGTGGTAACTCAAATTGCTAATATTGTCCAACATAGGACATAGGATATATTGAATACATGGGATATCTCACCGGAAGTAGAGCTTGGAGGTTTCTCCTTTCCAAAAAGACATCCAGCTTGACACCTTTATTTTCTATATTTGGTGACACAAAATCCTCAACATGGATACCAGAATTCCTGTAAGCAGTGAGCATCAGCTTCTCCCCTTTCTCGTTTCTCAAAGTATCTAGGACAGCACCAAAGATGTCCAGCGAATAACCCTCCATTAAAATCTCACCACATTCTGCACCACCGTCCTTCAACAGGGTGTTTACTTCAATCAGAGAAAACACGCCTGCAGAGACTAATCCTCCCAATAAAACACCGAAGAACTCTGGTGCCTTGGGGACATCCACTGCAGTATCCACCAGATGTAAGAGTACTCCCTCCATCCTGCAAGTACAAATCACAGAAAGCACTAAGTTCATGTTCTGCTTCAGAATGGCATATCAAATTGTCAGATAAGTAAACACATTCACAAATAGATAACAAAACCAAAGCCAAGTTTATATTGTGAAGCACAAATATTACCCTTCATAGAACTGCTCATGCGTTAGAAGCAAAGGTTCACACTTTGAAAGATGAAGAAGCAACTTCAAAAGCAAGTCTCTATCTTTTTCCTTCTTCTCTAGAGACTCTGACACCCAAGTCGAAACCATTACAGGATGGTATCGGGTAGCCTTCAACTCCTCCACACACAATGCAGCTTCTTTTAAGTCCATTACACTGCAGAAAGCAGTGGAGGGCATTATCAGGAAAAAGTTTCACAATTGAGAAGATGGAAAAAACTGATCAACAAAAATTGTCAAGATGTAGACAGCTAGTGAGTTGAGCTGACTCGATCACATGAAACAAACGTTGCTGCCAAAGAAATTTCAAGACATCAACACTGTTTGTCTATTACAAACCTACTAAGACATGGAAAAGTAACCTGTAATATTCGTTTATGGTTGATTGACATTTCTGCTTCAGTTCTGCTTCGCTCAATAACAGTGAGGGACAAGGTGGCATCACTTCAGGCTGCTGTGGCTGGAATTCATAGACTGATGCAGTTGGATGCTCAAGTTTGGCAATGATTCTATTCTGTTCAGGTGTAATGTGCAAGTCTCGACCTCCATCAGGACCCTTCAGTCTGCCTAAATGGAGTTTTTCAGCTGGAGTAGGCTGTTCAGCAGTAGAAGCTCGCATTGGCATGTCCTCCCGAAAGCCGTGATGCGGCCTGTCTGCAACACTGAATCGGACAACCCCTCCACCTGATCGGTGCACATCAGCACATGCCATGGGTGAAATATCACTCAATGCCCCTCGTCCAGTTGATGGTTGTCGAATGCCCAATGCCCTCCCAAGATTACCCTGGGGGCCTAAAGTGATATAACCATCATCAGTAGCCTTCTGAGTCAAAGGCAGAGGAACTGAACGGATGTCCACAAGCGATCTATCCTCCATACGCACATCCTGGACAAAGCTCCCTCCGCCACCTTGCATTGCTCCTTGTGGAGATGGAGCCCTCCGCATGCCACCCAAAGCTGTCCCTGTCTCATTCAAGCTTGTACTTTAACTGATTGCACTTGATCTTGATAGTGAAACAACTAAGCATAAATGGAGTACATTCATTTACAAGCTCTTGACAAAACCAGGCACCCTCCAATTCCAAATTGTGTCTCTGAAACAAGTCAAGACAGGAACAACCACAGTTCCTCAAGAAAGTATCATACAGAAAGACACACAAATAAGTCAAGGAAAAACAAACAAAAAGATACATGTAAGTGCATAAAGAAGCAGCTATACTGCCCTTGAACTTCAATGTGCAAGATGACCAGGAATCAGATAGTGAAATCAGGCATTGTATCCAATATATCTCCACATATATATACACAAACTGATAAATGTAATGATCAGAGTCCCCACATACAGCTCCTTTCCCAATGCTCAATATGATGTCCTCTACGTCTTACCAGCACCTATTTGATTTGGCGAAAATCCTGGCATTTGAGAACTCCGCATGGCAAATTCTGGACAAGGTCCAATTCTAACTCGAGCAGGAGCACCTCCCATGCTAGGACCTCGACGGTCTCCACGTGCAGCTTGTTGCCTCTCTTGCACAGCATCTCTATGTACCTCATCAATTTTCTTGGGTCCTTCAACTTTTCTTCTCTCTTGCCATCCATTCTGCCGAAGGTCAATAACATCCTTCAACATGAATCTCAACCTGGATGATAGCTTCATGTTATTTGATAGAACCTCTATTCTTCTGAAGTATGCATCGATATGCTCTTTAGCTTTTGGGTGATCAATGATTCGGCCAATCGTGCTCATCAACTTGCACAAGGCCTCAACATCTTCCTCATCCGGGTTAAAAAATTCCCCAAGGAGCTTCTTGATGCACTCGTGCATGATCCGCTCAGTTAACATGCTTTTCTTGTAAAGCTCTCCTATAAAGCGAATATTTCCTAGCATTCTCCTCCGTGCCTTCAACCGCTTCTCTTCTCTCTCCTCAAGAGTCAGCTTCACTTCACCTTCATTCTCTATCTTCTCAGCCTCTTCTTGTTCTCTTTCCCCACGCTCAAACTCCTCTTGACACTTATTGAGGAGAACTCGCTTGAAAGTGATTTTCTCTTCATTTTCAGCAAATTCTGGTAAATCTGCAGCAAGCTTGACACAGAACTGGGCGTACATCTCACAGAATGTGGGCTCCATCAGTGCTTTGTCAAATATCTGTGAAATGACACCTGTGAGAGTTTCAGCAGAATCAATACTCGCAGCCTGGACCTGTGCAAACAGTTTCTCAAAATTTTGAGGTGTCAGCTTGTTCAGAATCCCCTTAATCAGCCTCTGCTTTGCAGATTCCTCGTCTGACACCTTACCAACCTCATACCTATTTTCTGCCTTGTGGATTGCAGGTAATGGAGTGCGAGATGAGGAGATCATCCCTGAACCCACCATTGGTTGCCGATGCCACCTATCTCCATCTACACCATTCAAATTTGCCCGAGAAGGAACAGGTGCCATGAAATGTGGAAGCATTGTGTTACCAGGTCCTCGTGAAATCAAACCCGTAAAACCTGTTTGCGGACTAACCATGCCAGGCCACACTGGTGATGACAGATGCGAAATTAATCCAGGCTGTGTATTTGTTTGTCCTGGCCGGAAACCAACTGGCATACACATATCCATTCGCACATCTCCAAGCTGATTCCTTCCAGGGGATGGTACAAGTCCAGGTTGTCTTGTCCAACGATCTTCATTTGGTCCATGTTGTACAACAAGTCCCCTTCGGTCAAGTCGTGGGCCACCACTGTTAGGCTGACGGTCCCCTATGCGTCCAGGGCTAGGTATTACATCCAACACTCCACTGCAATATATAGCTGGGCTCAATAAATGCTCCTGTATAATCTCATGCCGGATTTCAAAATTAGGTGGAAGGTGCTGATTTTGGTCTTTGAAAGTCATAAGAAAATCACGAGTATACTTCCTGTCACCTGGGTCTAGAGGTTGACCAAATGATACACTTGGTGTCGGAAGCTCAGCTGCATCCTCCCAGTCATCCACTTCCTTGAGTACAGAGTTTAGTGGTACAGCAACACAATCTTTTATATTGCTGTTCAAAAGGCCAGGACCAGATTCATCAATCTGCTTCACTCCTTCCAACTTCTTTTCTGGGGCCGCCTTGTATGCATTATACAAATCTGCAGTATTGCCAGCTGCATCTGCTCGGGCAAGAAACTCCTTCTTCTTCTTCTTTTTGCTGGCCCCTTTCAAACCTTCCATTGCAAGGTTTGCATGTCCCATGGAGGTGGGTTCAAGCGTTTCTGTCCCATTTTCAGTAATGTGTACAGCTACACTAATTTCACCCAACGGACTACTCAACAGAGGAGCACGCTCAATGACAGAACTAATTTCTTCAAATGAGAGGGCAGAAACGTCCTCACACCCAGTAGGAGCACTTTCTGTGGATCTCAAGTTGTCTAAAGATCTCAAACATGTGTTTGATTTCAATATGAATAAATCATCTGGAATTCCGGGCATAGTCAACTCCATAAAGTCATCCTGTCGCTCCCCTGAGACGACTGGCATCAACTCCGTCACAGGTGGATCTGATAACACAACAGCTTTTACTCCAGACTTGGGTGTCCCTTCCACAGTATCAGTGGACAATGACAGAATTTGAATTGCTGATTCCTCTACTTCACATGAATAATTATCCAGAAGTGCATCTGATTGTACTCTATCAATTCCATTAGATGCCAGGTCATTTTCAGATAGACAATTTTCTGCTTCATCTGTCTCGTCCAACACGTCAGCACCACCATTACTAGTTTTTCCACCAGTAATATCTTTGACAAAGCTTAAGTCTGTATCACCGACCTTGAAGCTTGGACCAACTCCTGTATTCAATAAAACCAGAGAAGATACTGTAGAATGACTAGTACCCCCTCCCTCAATTTGCAGAGCAGCCAACACACCCTGATCCCCACCTTCATCATTCTCCAAGTATGAATCTGGTGTCACCATCCCTTCAATTGGTTTTATAACCAAAGCAGATTCTTCCTTCAGGACCTGACTACCAGGCACAGTTGAATCCAATTTAGAATCCAATTCACTGTCCACCCTCTCATTATGATATGCAACATCCCCATCTTTCCCTCTTTTCTCATCCTGCACTGATGCAGAGAAGCCTTCCTCAGCAATAGTTTGCTTGCCCTGGAAATCGTTCAGATCCACTTCAACCTGCTCGATAGCATCAGTCAGACACTTGCATCTAGCACAGGAACTTGCAGAAGTCCCCATTATAAAGTTTGCATGGACTAATACATTTCTTTGACAAAGTGCACATTCCTTGCCTTTTGACACTTTATCCTTGCTAAAGGAACTGTCAGATGAGGAACCAAATTTATCAGAGATTGATATAGAGGCACGCTCATGCCCTGTTGGTGATCCTAAATCCCATGGTTCATTGGCATCTGCAAGTACTATCTGTTGAGCAAGGAGCTCCCTTTCTTCCTTTCCAACAGATTCGCCAACATCTTCAGTGTGTGGAGTCTCCAAAAATGGGGTTGTTTCTGGACAGGAACAAACAGAACAAATGCTCTATAAGAGCTTGGAAGAGCCACAACCAAAGAGACTCAAAATAGCAAAGTGAGGCATCAGATCCTCTTCTACACTAAGACATAGATGACATCCCAATTACAAGCCAATAACATGACTTGCTCAAAGCAAGCCAAGCATACAACAACCAAATAACTACATATGTCAATACAAACACAGCCTTCCCATATATACCATCACCTCCACAAATGCATCCTTTCCATGTCCAAATCTATCAGAAATATAAACAATCAGTAATGTAGTAAAGCAGTAATCTATCAGCACAGTACACATTCAGGAATGCAGTAAAGCCACCAGTCTTGGCCTAGTACTGGACCAGTAAACCTAGCATCCTGGTATTAAAAGTTGCTACAAATCAAGAATTGACAAATAACTCCAGTTACTTGGTGTATAGCAGATGATGGAAGATCTGAATTGCATGTTCTGTAAGACAGCAGTTATCACATGAATTAGTGGACATCTATTATACTATGGAGATGAAAATGGACTACTGTAGACCCAACAGGAAGATTCATGGTATATCTATTATAATCAGAGAGTCAAAGCCAGTGAAGACTTTTGAAACAAGTCCTAATTGAGAGACTACACAGTATTACACAGTATTTTTGCCAATAGGAGACAACCAATAATCGCATCACACTCTGCTCTACTTTCACTTCAAATAGATTGATACCATTCAACTCACTGTTGTTGCCTCACCAACTTATCCTACACAAGCATCCCTGACCATGACTATCATTCAAAGCATCAGACTGCAACCTTCATCCGAATAGCAGTACCAAGTTGCCGTTTTCCAGATCAACCCCTAAGCAGGACTGAAAACATGTTATGATCTGAATTATGCAGAGGTTTGCACACCAGGTCAGAACAAGAAGCTAGGATAGACATATGAAAGATATCGTCTATCAAAACCACATTGTTCATGGTGTCAGAACATGCACATGCCCTCTATTTAGTAGAAGACAACAACATTGTGGTTCAAACCAGACATACCATGACCCATGAAAGTCATTTCAGATCTCATCTTGGGAAGTTCCTGAATGCTTGTACTGATTGAAGGTGTAACTGTGACCTCAGCTCCAGATTGAGCATCATGCATGCCTGCTCTAAGGACCTGTAGCGATGCCGCAATAGCAGATGGACCATCCAATGACAAATCTTCCATTGAGGTCAGAACAGTTGATGGGGCCAGCTGACTAGAACTCTTGTCTGATTGCCCTTCAAAAACCTGTAAAGTCGGTGTAATTAGGTGAGGGGATGGATGGTGTTGCTGCTGTCGTTGTCTGTCTTTCTTGGTGTTCTTCCTTGAATTCTGGATTCCCAAGGTCTTCACGGTCTCAACTTTCACAATTTCTCCAAATAACCCTGAACTACCTCTATCAGCTGTACTGGGAGGCTTCAGATTAACAGCACCTGTACTTGAAGAGCTAGTACAAGGCTTTGGAGACGCAGCAGTAAATTTACAGTTTGCAACAGGGGATGAAGTCACAGACATGTTTATGGTCGCCAATGCACCTAAATTTGGAGGGCTTGTAGATGCCTGACCATTTGTAGTGACTAATGAGCCCTCAATGATTGCCTGTCCGGCATCGACCAGGGTAGAATCTGAAGCATCCAAATCCCCAAACTTAAATGCCAAAGGAGGTAGTGTTACACAGGGGGCCAAGAGGCCAGTCGTGGAAGCAGGCAGACCTGCAGGCCTTCGATTTAACATAGATAGATGGTTATTTCCAACCAATGGCATTGGGCAAGATCCTATACTGCTTGGCCTGGAATTAGCCATAACAGCAGGAATTCCTGCAAGTGTGGCTGAAGGTACAACAATGGGAGTGATCACCGTTGGTGCCATTGGGGGCTTGTTGTACACTTCTGGCGGTGCAGAGCTTAATTGAGGCATTGGTCCCAGTTGAGGGGACCCTTTTGAACAAGCTGATCCTGGGTGGCCAACAAAAGGCACAACTTGCCCAGGAAGAGGACCAGCATAACTAAATCTTACAGCTGAGTTGTTCGATGGTGGGCCTCCAGCAGGTGCAGCTGCCTTGGGGGGTACTGACTGGAAGAAACTAGGGGGAGGATGACTGTAAGGATGACCGTAGAAAGCCATGCTGCCAGGGACCATCTGATGAGATGGTGAAGGATTATATCCTGCAGGAGGTCGTTGAGCAGCACCATTAGTAGATAGTCTTCCAACCAGTCCAGGAGTCCCGGAACCAGATGTCATAGGCTTACTGTCCTTTAAACAATCCCCTCTTTTCACCTCAAATCTGACTTCCTCATGTGTATGTGGATCCACAATTTTAATGGCCCTACTCACTCGCTGTGGAAGGAACTGGTTTGTAGAAGGAGCACCATATTGAGATCCTTGCACACTTTGAGAAAGCTGACCACCCATACCACTAGCCAGGTTGGGACCTATGGAATGTGCCATTTGAGGTAAAAGTTGCTGCGCAGACAATTGATTCGCCAGAGAGCTACCAATATGAGTACCTAATACTTGCGGTCCATGAGGAGGGGGAGCCATCATAGGTTGCACATACTTCATGGCTTGGGTCAAGCCTTGCTGCACCATTCCTTGTTGTTGGGGCGTTGCTTGATGCTGCTGCTGCTGCTGTTGGGCCATTGCCTGTTGCATTTGAGCAAGCTGTCCAAGAGAGAATCAGAAAATCATGCATGAATATAAGCTCTACATATAAGCAGGAGGCTCAATTTAAACTTGCAAATTTTAATATTGGAACTCTTGTTCTTGGCACCCCAATAAAGACCAAAAGACAACTTTCTCATTGGAACTAGAAAGACAGCTCTATCCTGTCAAGTCAAGATAGATGTGGTAATTGTCCCCAAACTTCCACCACCATAACTTCCTTTACATTAAAATCGGCTGGCCTGGCTTATCCATTATCTTCCAGCTGCTTGAGGTAAGCCAAGTCTCACATCACCAACCATAGCATGACCTTCATAGATGTCCGTTAAAGTGCATAAATAGCCCCATAAGGACATACACATGTCACCAATACCTGGAGCAAGTGGGGAGCAGGTATGTGCACATTGGCTGCCTGTGTGTGTTGTTGGGTATATTGTGCTTGAGCAAGCTGCTGTGGGGTTGCTTGAGCCTGTGGAGTTGCTTGAGCTGTTGAGGGAACATTGCTTAATGCCTGAGAGTTTACATTTGCTTGAATATGCTGCACCATTGCTGGTGAAAAATCTGTTACTGGGGCGCACATGTTGGTTGAAACCACCTGCAACCCAAGTTTCTCAGAAAATTGCTGTACAGAATAGGTACCAGCTTCCAAAGCATACATAGTCTTTCAAATCTTCCAGGCAAGTAGTACTGCCAATTCAATAATATCAAAATTGTTAAAAACTTCAAGTGAAAGATGACTTGCACCATTATGCAAGCTGACAATGGCAGTATGGTGCACAAATGATAACTGCAGACTGGAAACAGTTCCCAACTTTGGGATGGTGTACTTAAAACAGCTGGCACAAATGTACTAGATAAACACCAAAGCGCCCTCCATATTCACCAATGTAGTCATTCATTACTAGGACTAGTGATAGATAAGCCCTACCTGGGTCTGCTGCTGTTTCCCATGTGCAGGTGCTGACACTCGTGGAGATGGTCGCTCAAACCGGGCCTGTCCCCAAAACTAAAAGAAGTTAAATTCACTAATTCTATTGCAATCAAAAATATTGACAAAATCTAATGTTTTCTGGATTGCAGTTTCTTCCATCATATCCAATAGTATATACAGAAAGCAAAATTAACCTCCCAATCTATCCAGCCAAACCATTACCAAAATATATGTTGGTCATGATAAGATTCTGACATCATTTCAGTTGTTCCTGGGTTTAAAACACAAATAAATTTCCAGAACCAGGCCAGTGGCTTGATAGGCCACTCAACTGAATGAGAAGGCTCTATTTTAGGTCTAGAGGTCATCCAGAGTGGTTTCCAGAACCAACTTCCAGAAAGTCAGTTATACCAAAATCGAGATTCCAGCTCACCCTCGTACCGTAGCAACACAGAATTACAGATAACTTCATTTCCTAACCATGTCAAAGCCTCAGGCTATACATGACAAGCAAAATACTGAAGATTCTTTCAGTGCCCAGAAGTGGGTATTCAATAACAGAAAATCTTGATGAGGCCTCATTTTCCATCACCAGAGAGTAAGCTACATCTGAATAATATATTACAGATATAAATAGACCTCCTCTAAACAAACACACCTGTTCACGCTGTTGCTCGTCAATATTTGGTGGAGCAGAGTTTGTCCGCAAGGGGTACTACATGTATACAAGAACAAGACATTGGACTGTAAGATACAGTTGGAGGTATGGGTAGGTCTCACATGGATTTAGGGAGATAAATCCCTACCCTACACATGGTATAGGTAGGGATTATGATACTCCACATAACTTCCAGATCTCTATTGTCATACACTGTCAACACCTGTAACAGACAGTTTTATCTAGAACTTCCAGAATTCTATTTTACTCTACAGTAACACTGTCAATACCTACAATACACTCACTTAGACATGCAATCTGAAATCTAATGGGATGTAGAGCTGCTGATTACACCAATACTTCAGATAAAATCCAATGGCTTCCGGATTTGAATCTACAATGCCTTCACAAGACACCACAAAACATATTCCTATGATCCCACACGTACATCACCCCCAATGCCAATAATCTTCACATTGCTGCCAACAAATTCACAAAAGACTTCAACTAGAGCATTCCAACTACATCACTCCAACTCCACCTCTTGAAATCATCATACTTGAATATCTTAAATAAGGTACACTAATGTCTAAACCCAGACTGATAATAGAGGATAGTAAATACCGGCATTGAAAGAGGTTTTCCAGAGGTGAAGCTCTCAAAACTGGGATCAAAACTCCCAAACTGAAAGGACAAGGGCACGTGTGTTGATTGAGAAACCTCATATGAAGCAGCTGTACATGAGACCACACGAGCACACAAACTTTAGTAACTCCATACAAGCCCTACAACTAACTGTAGAAAGAGTTGGATGTCCTTCAAATACTTCATGATATTACTAATTGGGAGTAGAATGTGGAACTGGGATTTTCAGTCCCATTGCTCCCTCACCACCAGAGGAGCCACCACATTGCCAAGTGTAGGATATCCAATATTTTATAGATACGAAGGTACTATTCATGCATATCAAACATGCAGAAAGCTACTTGTAGATATATTAAGAACAAAAAACCAAAGTGAAACTAAGCATTGAAAGAGGCAGATGACGCACTGGTGGTAGGTTGAATAGATTCTGACAGTACTCCAGACCCAGAAGAGCTAGCAGAGCTCTTAGCAAGGCCACCTTCCATAGTCTTTCTTACTTCCAAAGATTGGCACGCGGATCCAATCTGTGGGTGCTGAATTGCATTTGTGGCATCTGTAACTTTGACACGTCATAAGCCTGTGATATAAAGATTACAGCAAGCAGAGATGCTCAACACATCCACTTGATAGCACGCAAACAATTCCTACTTTCAGATACATCCTCATTTGGACTAATTACACTCCCATAATAAATCATTAAGTTAAATCAATCCAAATTGAACACTATTTGCCAAGAAAGTGACAAATTCCTTCATCCCAACAATAAATATTCCACAAAAAGGAAATCATGTAGCTTATAACTCCAACATCTGATACAATGTAAATACCTTGAGATGACAAATCACCAACAGGGAAGTGCAAAGAAGCAGCCGCAATGAGTGGCAAGTTCATGATTTCTAGACAAGATTGAATATGAACAGGTATACAAGAAACCACCAACAATATGCAATCCAAACTTAGATTTTAGAGTTTTTTATTTACTTGTGTTTCATGTGTTTTGGAGTTGTGCGAAGCCCTGAACACTGGACCCAATGGAAGTGCTCTTCCTACCTTCAGAAACCCTCAGTAAGAGAAGGGAAGTTATGCTGTTAGTTCATGGCATTCCGATCAAATGAGAGGGAGATGTTGACATTGGTCTTTTGAATTTCACTTGTATATCTCCCTGCCCAGGAGAAGGTTCTTTAAGGTTAATGGCATGCTCCCAGGATAGATTGGGGTCAACAGATCGAAACACGAGGACTGAACGGATAAATTGATCTTGATTTTTGGTTTCCTCAACAAAACACTCACCTAAATTGAAGAATTCCTTAATTTTGAGAACACAATTCTTGTCAGTCTATGGGGCTGAAGAAATTGTGTCAACTTCCAATAAGATAAATCCCACCATTATAAGCGTCCCACAAATTTTGAAGAATGTGCTCCACGTCATAGAGAACACCAATTCTTGAGGGGAACAAAACTCAACAGTTCATTGTGTACAACCGCTTCTAGAATTCATTGATTCAAGAGAATCATCTACACCAATGTCCAAGTCCCTGATTCTGTGCAATAGGAGCTCACATAGATTTGTCACGCCATTTCTTTGGCAGCTATAAATATGTCAACCCCGTTGGGTTCGGACATGCCAACTGAACTTTTAAAACAGTGCCAACACACCAAGAGGAGGTGCCCCGCAAACGTGACATGTATGAGCACATTATTATTCCTTGCCCTTGCGGGTAGACACATATGGAATGTACGTCCACATGTGCATGTGTAAAGCCCACAATGAGAAGTCAATAATTAGAACATTATGCAGATGTATCAGTCCAAAGTTTAAATATGATGATCCATCAATAAACATATAACCCATGAAAGCAGCCTTCAAAGTAAGAACTTAGACCTTGTTGTTGAAGGCTGCTTTGACGTTGGGTTGAGACAGGCAGACGCAGCATATTGGAACCGCCTGGCTCTGATGACCCTCCAACTGAAGGACCTCTTCCAGGTGCAGTAAGTCCATTTGCTCGCCTGCCACTGCCAGAAGCAACAAGTGCTTTACACTATAGAGCGCCATAATTTAAATTAAACAAGACAGATTGATAGTCTAAAATAAGGATCGGTGCTAGATGAGTCAAATTTTGCACTGAACTACAGAAATTTACTCACTGCACACAGAAATAATGATACGCAAAATCATTTGTTCTCTATTATAAACACCTGAGTGATAATAAGTGATGCAAATAGCTTAGGTCTTTCCAAGACCAATCCTTATAGAACTGAGAAAACAAACGATTACAGATAATAAAAGTTCCAAAACATTTAGTGACAGAATGAGAGGTTTCGAAATTGCAAATAATTGAGACAGATGCTCGTCAACAATAGGAAACTCTAAGCAGAGCCGGTGCAAACGGAGCTTGCACTTCACGGTTAATACAATCATGGCGGCCCTGACCATTCCTTTCAACTCATAATGCTCACTACCTACAACTACAACAGGAACTAGAATGATGTCAAACCCAAATGAATGAGTTAGAAAGAAGTGAAAATGTAAAGAGCCAGCCCACAATATAAAGAGGAAATCAAATAAAAATATCAAAAGCCACCAGATGTTGGACCACCGCACCTGTCTGCAGTAAGAAACCTAGCAGGATGGAGAACTTCGTGCGCTTGAAGCAACTTACCCAGGGTTGGTGAAAGCGGCTAGAGTGGAGGTTCGAGCTTTAGGGGAGACAGACGAAGCCGGCTGGGGAGTCACAGCCGCGACAGCAGAGACCCTTTTGGAAGGGCCAGGCCCTCCGCCCTTCGCAGGTAGCGATAAACCCCCCCCTGCCCGTGCAAAACCAATATCACTTGCTCTTCCAGCCCTTTTCAACAGTGCATCACTCCGGTCTCCCTTGCTTTGATGATGGGACATATATCCCGTGGTTTTAATAGCCTCCCTCGGAAATCTACAATGCAGATCTGGGATCCACCTACACTCCTCAAGACTTGAGACAACGGCCTTGAGACAACGGCCTTGAGCGGAGCGATTATCGACTGTCTCAACCATGCACGAAACTTACTCTCTCAACTCACAATCTACAGGCTCGGCACAAGCCCCAAGTGCGCCGAAGTTTTCCTCTCACAGACCCTGCACATTGACAAGCACCTCTAAGCACCCACACAACCTCTCCACTTCCTGAGATCCACTTCCAGCAAAGAGGACCAAGTAACAGAACCCTAACACGGCACCAGCTATGCTATCTTTTGCGCCGTTTTAGCACTCGAAAGAGACGGTACAGCAGAAGTAGGTGACAACATGGGAGCGGACAGGGAGGCTTTGGCTAAAATCGGTGCTGGCATGAATTCGACACGGGGTTGGAATGATAAAGGTGCACATCGTTTAAAAACACGAACAGGGGGAACAACACGACCAGTGTAGTGCGGGTATCACCATAATGTTATGCGAAATATATAGTCAGCCCTTCGTAATTGTTAACAGTTGGGAGGTTGTAAAAAATAAACACTTCAGGGTATCCTCACATGGAATTTGGAAACCTTGTTTTAAATATTTATATACATGCAAACATGGTTACAGTCATGACTCTATAAGTGTTATCCCTATAAGCGTTATAATTTCATATATGTTAAGAAAATTTTACTCCCCTACAAAAACACAATTGGTAAGACTAGTGAGTGTTATGTGTTAAGTGTTATAACATGCTCTACTCCCTTCTTTGTTAATTGCACCTCTATAAGTGTTAATTTTGAGAAAATCAAGGTAATAAAATACGAGAGCATACATTTTAAACATGTGATCACATTTATCCCATATTCTTTGCGATCGTCAAACTACTATAGACTCTTTCTTTCGGTTAGTTTAGTTGGAAGAATCTCGTCAAGTTACTACTATATAGATTATTTCTTTCAATTAGTTTAGTTGAATTATGTATTATCATTTGTACTTTCATTTTTTATTTTTGTAAAATGTTATGTTCTTCATTTTCGGAAATTTTAAGTGTTATTTCTATAAGTGTTATTAATCATCGGTATGAATTCTACAAGTGTTACTTGTTATAATTCTATATATGTTATTTTTTTGCGACTCCCGACCTGTAACATTTATAGAGTCCTAACTGTATTGTGTTAAGGCTCTACAATGCTCTACCCAATCATTGACGACAATATATGATTAGGTAGCGGAAAACAAATAACCAAATAATATTGGAATACTTATTTGGAATGTGTTATTTGCATTGTCAAATATTTTTAAATTTGGTATCAAGACCATTTATAAGTTGTTTTGTTGAATATTGACATGTGCTATGAGGGCAGTGAAAATTGTCTCCAAGATGTTCACTTCAACGAATCATTTTCATGATAATAATAAAATATCATGTTTCATGATATTACCCTATATGAACTCAAATGAAATAAATTAAGGGCAAAACAACCATTTAAAAATGTTGGGATTGAAAATCAAAGCAAAGAAGTAATTGCATGCTTTCAAGTGAACATATAAAAGAAAGTTGTATAAGGCAAATCTTAAACTACATCCATACTTCGAACTAGCAACATCATCGTTGTTTTTCATCAAGAAAAAATTGAAATATTTGACTTCAAATAATAATATATGAATTGGTACGGCCCCTCAAGTAGAATTCAAATATGAGTAATATTTGTTGCCTTGCAAACTCTCAATATTTTGCTAGCCCAATTCATGTGCAAATGAGCATTTTATCTCCTCCTCTTTATTTTATCTCTCCTCATTTATCCCTACACCCTCCATCTATTCTACCACACTATTACAAATGCAAAGAACATGTTTAGTTTAACTCCAGTGTCAAAATCTAAAATTTGAAATGCACATGTATAGAACATGCCCAAAAACAATGGTTGAAACTTTAATGGTTGAGCACTTCAAAATTCATCACAAAGGGGATAAGCCATGTGCAAACGAGAGGTTTATATCCTTTTTGTCACTTTTATCTTTGTTTTCTATCTCTACACCTCCACGTATTTCACCGCAACTTATACAAATGTGAGAAACACATTCACTTCAACGCCAGTGTTGAACTCTAAATGTTGAAATGTACGTGTATAGAACATACATGAAAATGGCGGTTGATAATTGATTGGTTGACTACTTTGGAATCCATCACAAAGGCCATAAGCCATCTCCAACCTTAGGTCATCAATGGACCTAAGTATATAAATAGGATAAAGTAGATCTTTTTATATTAGGCTCATAGTAGGCTCGAAGAGATCTATTAGGAACTTCAATATGTATTGACATCATATTTGTCACTAGGGACACCAAATGAAATGTTAACTTTCAAAACCAAGAAGTATAGTTGTATATTAGTATGGACATCACTCAAAATGTGTCATTAATCTGAGTTAAGTATGCCATTGAATCTATCAATTTTTAAGATAGGGTCGTCTACAGTTGGCCCCAAATCTGTTGCAAGAGATGGCACAACGTCCGATAAAATCTAACAACCTATGTTTGGAGCCATAAATTGATGTGTTTTTAGCCATGTGATAATTTTGGGTTGGTAATTGTAATATTTCCATGCTTTACGATGCCATATGTGTGATATACCATAGTGGTATTTTAATTAAGAGATTTATTGATAGATGGATTGGAGAAAATATGATGACTAACCATGCTTTGATGTATTTAGCATGTGCGCAGATGGTGATTGGAGTTAGCCAACTCCAGAGGAAGAAATGGGCTAGACAACCCATTAATGAAATGTGTAGAAGGGCTAGACAACCTATGGACATATTGTGCACAAGAGTTAGACAACTCCCGATGGAAGATCTTTGCGTTGGAGTTAGACACCTCCCTCTAGAAGATCTTTGCAAACCTTTTATAGCCTATTAGCTAGTTGGGCTAGCCCATATTTTCTCAAACCTCGATCTAGTCATAGCTGGGCTAGCCCATATTTTTTCAGGCCTTGATCTAGCCATAGTTGGGCTAGCCCATATTTTTCCAAGCCTCGATATAGCCGTAGCTGGGCTAGCCCATATTTTTCAAGCCTGGATCTAGCCATAGTTGGACTAGCCCATATTTTTCAAGCCTCGATCTAGCTATAGTTGGGCTAGCCCATATTTTTCAGGCCCTCGATCTAGCCATATAGTTGGGCTAGCTGACCTAAAAAGCTAGCTCAACTAGCTCATATGTTGAATTCAAAGAGAAATCATTTCATCAATACAATCATATTTCATATCAGTGGAAATCACTCATCGTCATAGATGTCTAATTCATGTTGCTCGCCATTCTCTACCAACAATATTGAAAAATGAAGAGAGAAGAAGATGATACATAGACAATGTACACAACGGGGCTTGGTAATATTTACAAGATGAGAGAGAGAACAATCTTCTCATGCTTCTTAATTATCTTTATGGGCCAAAGACACCAAGCAACTACTCCTAATCGCTTACCGTACATAAGTTTTCCTTGCTTACCGTACGTAAGTCTTCCTTGCTTACCGTACGTAAGTTCTACTTGCTTACCGTACGTAAGTTTTCCTTGCTTACCGTACGTAAGTCTTCTTCGCTTACCGTACATAAGTCCTAGTACTTCAACACTCCCACTTTGCGAGGTGTCATTGGATGTCCAACCGCATCGCCTTGGTCATCATTTGATGCCGCTCTTTTCCAAGTGCCTTTGTAAGTACATCGGCAACCATATGCTCCGTGGGACAATACTTCAAGTCGATCACCTCGTCTTCCATCTTTTCGCGAATGAAATGGTGTTGCACATCGATGTGCTTCGTGCGAGAATGGTGCTTTGGGTTTTTTGCTAGAGCAATACACCCTTGGTTGTCGCACATGATGGTGGTGGCCTCATTTTGCACACATCCCACATCCACCATGAGTTGTTTAAGCCAAACGGCCTCCTTTGCTGATTGGCTTGCCGCCATGTATTCTGCCTCCGTAGTTGATAGAGCCACCGTGGGTTGGCGCTTGCTATTCCACGAAACGGCCCCGTCTCCTACAAAAAACACGTATCCTGTGGTGGAACATCTTCCATCCGCATCTCCACCCCAATCCGCATCGCAATATCCTTTCATGGTGATACCTTTGCCTCCAAGGCGCAACTTCATGTCTGAGGTGCCTTTCAAATAACGCATGATCCTTTTGACCGCCGCCCAGTGCATCGGACCCGGTTTGGACATGAATTGACTTACCATGCTTACCGCGAATGCAAGGTCGGTCCTTGTGGCCACCATTGCGTACATCAAACTACCCACACATGCCTTGTAAGGAATGCTATGCATCTCTTGCGAGTATTGGTCGTATTCCTCATCCGTGAGTTTCACCAAAACGGCCTTGGGATCCAATGGTGTCCCGACGGGTTTGCAATCTTCCATACCAAATCGTTTGAGCACACCTTCGATGTAGCTCCCTTGATGCATGGTGATTGTGTGCGCCGCCCTATCCCTCTCGATGTGGACTCCTAAAAAGAAGTGCAGCTCACCGAGGTCGCTCATGTCGTACTCCTTCTCAAGCTTGGACTTCAACTCGTTCATCATGGTCATATTGCTCGCCAACATGATGAGGTCGTCCACATAGATCACCACCGCCATGAAATAATCGCTCGTTTGCTTGATGTACAAAGAATGATCAGCATGGCTCCTTACGAAGCCCTCATTAATGAAGAAGAGGTGAATTCGCTCGTACCATGCCCGTGAGGATTGCTTAAGTCCGTAAAGCGCCTTCTTCAACTTACATACGAGGTGGGATTGTCCCTCTTGCACAAAGCCCGGGGGCTGGTCCATATAAATCACCACCTCCAAGTCGCCGTTCAAGAACGTCGTCTTTACGTCCATTTGGTGCATCTCCAAGCCCATGGCTGCCCCGACGGCAAGCATGCATCGAATGGTGCAAAACTTGGCCACGGGAGCAAAGGTCTCGTTGAAGTCGACGCCCGCGACTTGAGAGAATCCCTTTGCGACCAGCCTTGCCTTGTGCCGCACAACGTCCCCGTTCGCATCCCTCTTGGTGCGAAACATCCATTTGCATCCCACGCGGTTGCGGTTTACCGGCAACGGCGTCAACTCCCACGTGTCGTTGGCCATGAGGGAGTCGTATTCCTCTTGCATGGCTTGCTCCCACTTGCTTGCATCACGCGAGTGTATGGCCTCACTTATGGTGTGAGGCTCCTCTACAACCGCCATGTTTGCTCGCTCCTCATCACGTGGAGGCAAGATATGATTCATCCACCATTCTCCGGCTGGCTTGCGGACCCTCCTCGAGTACCTAGACTCTTCCGCGGTCCCATTGTCACCTCTACTTGGTGGGGTGGATGGAGGTACCTTTTTGTAACTTTCTTGCCTTTGTTGCGTTTGCTAGTGCTCGGTTGTACCACTTGCTCACACTGCACCTCCACGTCCTCTTCTACAACCAATTCCTCTTTCGTGTCCTCCACGGCGCTCTCCACGGGTTCACGAGGGGCTAATCCACTCGCAGATGGCTTGGGTTCTTCCTCCGAATCCTCCGAATCCTTCGATTCGAAGGAACCGTCCATCGCAAGCGTCGGTCCTTCCAAAGTTGGTCTTTCATCACTCCCACTTGGACGCTCCTTCGAATGCTCCGTGTCTTCGAAGAATGCCACATCGGGGCTCTTGATGATCTTCTTGGTATCCAAACACATAAGTCTATACGCCTTGGTGCCCTCGCAATACCCGAGGAACAAACACTTGATGCCCTTTGCATCTAGCTTGGTCATTTTTTCATCGGGCACCTTAGCATAAGCGACGTTCCCGAATACCCGCATATGAGAGACGTGTGGCATCCTTCCACTCCACGCCTCCTCCGGCGTCATTCCTTCAACGGCGCGACTCGGGCACCGATTGCGTGTGTACACTGCGGTTTGTACCGCCTCCGCCCAAAACTCGCGTTCGAGTCCTTGATCGTATAACATGGACCTCCCCATCTCCACAATGGTGCGGTTAGCACGTTCCGCCACGCCATTTTGTTGAGGGGTGTAAGGCGCTGATGTGTTCCTTGCAATACCATGTTTACGCAAAAACTCGTCAAATGCCTTGCCCGTGTACTCGCCGCCGTTGTCGGAGCGCAACACCTTCACCTTGTGGCCCGATTGGTTCTCCACCAAGGCCTTCCACTCCTTGAAGCGTTCCAACACCTCGCTCTTCAATTTCAACATATAAACCCACACCTTCCTCGAGAAATCATCTATGAAGGTTAGAAAGTATTTTGTTCCGCCCAACGACGTCGTCCGCATAGGCCCGCACACATCCGAATGCACAAGCTCCAACATCTTCGTGGCCCGGTGCGCACCGTCGGTGGAGAAAGGTTGCCTCGCTAACTTACCTTCCACACATCCCTCACATGCAAATGGCTCCACTTTGCACGGAACCTTGCCTAGGTCGATGCCGCTTACCATGCCTTGGAGCGCCTTGACGCCCTTTGCATTTAGGTGCCCAATCTCCTATGCCAAAGCTCCATGAGGGGCCCGTTGGCCGATGTGTGTGCGAGACAACTCATGTCGGCGCCGCCGACTAGCTGGAGCTCCAACTGATACAAGTTAACCTCCATGCGGTTGGCGGCAAGCATCTCGCCTTCACGTGTGCGCACGGCACACCCCATGGTGTCGAAATGCACCTTCAAACCCCTTGAGACCAGCATGCTCACCGAAAGCAAGTTGGCATGCAATTTCGGCACGTGGAGGACGTCTTGCACAACGATGCGCCTCGCTTGGCCTTCCACATTGCTTTCCACCACAATGGAACCCTTGCCCACGACCTCCACCATGCCGTTGTCGGCCATGAACACCTTGCGCCCCAAAACCCTTTCATATGTGTCGAATGCGTGTCTATGTGGTGTCATGTGTTGCGTGGCCCCCGAGTCCACGATCCACTTGGTCACGTGCGTCTTGGGTGCTCCGTCGGTGGCCACGAACACGCAATCGCCTCGACTAACCGCCGCCCTCGCGTCGTTCGCCCTTTCTTTGGTGCCCCAACAATTGCGAGCAATGTGGCCCGGTTTGCCACACTTGAAGCACGTGCGTGCCTTGGGCCTCGTGTTGGTGCCCGTTCCCTTTCTTTGGCGTGAAAACATGGCCGCATCCTCCCCTTGAGGTTCCCTCTCCTTCCTTTTGGACGCCTCGTGCATGAGTCGTGCGGTGATGAACTCCACGGTGAGTTCTTTCATGGGCCTCGTCTTTAGGGCCGTGATAAGGTGCTCGAAGGATGGCGGGAGGCTATCCAACAAGGCCATCACAATGTCTTCATCTTTTACGGGCACTTCTAAACAAGTTAGCTGGTCCGCAAGAGACTTTACCTTGTTGATGTGTTCAAGCACGTCGCCACCCTCCTCCATCTTCACGGTGAAGAATTTGCGCCTCAAGAATAATATGTTGGAGAGGCTTTTGGTTTCGTGGATGTTGCACAACGTGGCCCACGCTTCCGCCGGTCCCTTACACGCCTTGATGTGCGCCAATTCTTTGTCCGCCAAGTTGGTGACGATCATGGCGAAGGCGCGCTTGCAACGCCGCTCGTACTCCTTCTTATCCTTCTCATCAGCGGTGCTTAATGGGGGCAATTCCGACTTGTCCACGATGTCCCATAGATCCTTGGCCGCAAAGGCCATCTCCATCTTAAATTTCCAAAGACTAAAGTTGTCGCCATTGAATTTGTCCACATGCCTCGGCCACTCACCATCACTAGAACTCATGTCTTTCAAGAAGGTTGGCTCCCACTCACTCAAAATGCTTCAAATCCTCCGTATGAACTCAATGCAACACCTTAAAACCTCTAGGTATTTAATTCAGCACCTCTAGTGCCACTCAAATTCTAAACACTCAATTCAACACTTTTAGTGTTACTCAAATGTATAAATAGTCAATTCCGCACTTTTGGTGTCGTTCAAACACCAAACACCTCAAATCAGCACCTCTTGTGCCACTTACACTTCACAACATTCAATTGAGCATTTCTAGTGTTTGTTAAACCCCAAGCTATCAAGTCAACATCTTTAGTGCCTCTTAAGCTCCTAAACACTTAATTGAATATTTTTGGTGTCACTTGAACACCAAACACTCACAACCAACTCTCTTTGAATGCACTTTCACTAAACTTACTTAGTTTAGCCACTAGTGCAACTATTTGCACTCTAATGCATTTAAATGGCACTCCACACTCACAACTAGCTCTCTTTTAATGCACTTTCATTAAACCCACTTAGTTTAGTCACTAATGCAACTATTTGCACTCTAATGCATTCAAATGGCAATCCATACTCACAACCGGCTCTCTCCAAAACAATAACACATAAAACTCACCAAACCTCAAAGTATAGCACTCAAACACATCAAGGCTAGCCCAATAAAGATCCAATCACATCCGAATATCTCTCCTTAGCAACTCACGTTTGTGGGCCCATAACCTATTGAAAAATGAAGAGAGAAGAAGAGGATACACGGACAATGTATACAACGGGGCTTGGTAATGTTTACAAGATGAGAGAGAGAACAATCTTCTCATGCTTCTTAATTATCTTTATGGGCCAAAGACACCAAGCAACTACTCCTAATCGCTTACCGTACGTAAGTCTTCCTTGCTTACCGTACGTAAGTTTTCCTTGCTTACCGTACGTAAGTCTTCTTTGCTTACCGTACGTAAGTTCTATTTGCTTACCGTACGTAAGTCTTCTTTGCTTACCGTACGTAAGTTCTACTTGCTTACCGTACGTAAGTCTTCTTCGCTTACCGTACATAAGTCCTAGTACTTCAACAAACAAACCGTCATTATCCTCTATCTTTGTAACCATCATTGTATCTACAAGCTTCAAATTGAGGCAATGATCAGGGAGATCTAGCTACTAGCCAGTTATAGATGAATTGGTTGAATTTGAGAAATAACTAGTTGAAGTTTTTGTTCAAGACTTCAGGAAAATGACCCATCATTTTAGAGGAATATAGAGAATATAGCCCACTTGAGTAAAGACAAACTGAAAGATGTAAACATGCAACCGGTTGGACTTGGAAACACTTGGATGTGGACTGATTATCTAAACCCTAAATCTTGTCGGACAGTGGAATGAACTCCCTATAAGTAGTTCTTACCTCCGCAATCAAATGCCTCCTCATTCTTTGAGAACCCCTCTTCTATGCATATGAAGAAGTTGATCTTGGCTCAGTCGAATTGCTGAACTACTAGTTACAGATGAGATCCGGCTACTAGTTATAGATGAGCTAGTTGAGTTTGAAAAATAACCAATTGAAGTTCTTGTTCAAGACTTTAGGAAAATGACCCATCATATTAAAGGAATATAGAGAATATAGCCCACTTGAGTAAAGACAAACCGAAAGATGTAAACATGCAACCGGTTGGACTTGGAAACACTTGGATCTGAACCGATTGAGCTACATGACCTATCTTTAACTAGCTAATAACTAGCTAGGCTAGCCCATATTTTTCAAGCCTCGATCTAGCTATAGCTAGGCTTCCAAAATATGATTTTAGCTCATTTCCGATCCCTTCCATATTATGTTGTTGAGCAAAAAACTTAAGCTCTTCGATTGTCTAGGTCCATCTCCTATTCTGCATGGATCTCCTCAATTTGGAAAATTGTAGTCCACCCCTCCCCAGCAAGCAACATGAAACTTGATTACCAACCAATGCAACCATCACACATGCACCCCTAATCTAATCCAAACCATTGCACCTTAATAATTGGCATCCAACAAGTTTGCATTTCCACAAACAAAGTCAACTAGCGATTTGGTTCTCTCATGACACATACAAGTGATCCAAGTATTAGGCATCCCATTATGAGTTTAGGAATATGCATCTCTGACTACATAATTTGCTAACAAAAGCAAAAGGGTGGATACCCACAATGTTGCAAACATGCTACTAGTTGAAACTACCTTGTATGCATAACAACAAAATTGCATTGTCAATATCAATATTGACAATTTAATTGCATGAAAGACATAAGAATGAAGGTCATAATTAACTCACAAACTTGGCAATGGTGTTTTTTGCTCCGCAGGTTCCCAAATAGTGGAATGAGCCTATGTTCATTCAAACTTGGAAGGCCTTGTTGGTTGGGTTGAACATAATATTGTCATGTTGCAACACCTCTACCGCAACCAAAGCCTCTTACAACTCGATTGTGCACAAAGTAGTTTTTTTTTCTCAAGCACACCTATTGTACAAATGATAGTTCTTGCCAAATTTTGCTTCATGTGCATTAATTTAGATCATTTCTTTAAGACAAAGTTTTCACTCAGCCCCCTCCAACCATGTCTCAACTTTGCAAATAAATGAAATTTTAAAGCGTATATCATGTTAAGACCATTTTAAGTGCTAAAGGAAATAGTGGGGGGCATGCAAATATGTGTAGTGTCGCATTTCTCCCCAAAACATGCCAATTGGCTCCTATGTATTGGTAATTCTCTTTGAAGTTGTTTTTGTAGTTGTAATTATGGCATTTTCTTGTCCTTGCTTATCATTAAGAACACCAGATTTTTTCTTCAAGGCATTTGTAGCCTTGCATTCATAGTTTTGGCCACTCTTCACATCCCAACAAACCATGAGTAACTAAGTGGGGAATCCCATCTTTGGGTGCTGAGAGAATTAAACTTGTAGTCCTACTAATAGACCACGTGCCACACATTGCATTATCTATCACTATGTAAGGTTGTCTAGTAGCTAAAGCCACATAAAGTGTTGGCAACTTTTAAATGATGGTAATTTTTATTTTAGTTTTTGAGGAGAATATTCGACTATGTGAACAACATGGCAATGCTTAGTTTTAAATAAAATTTGGAAGCTATGCATTGTATTTGACTGTACCCCTTCCCTAAATTCCTATCCAAAATTTTCTAAATAACAATGATATTACATTGGCTCGAACTCGTGGAATAAACCTCAAACTACTTACATCTCTCTCATCCCATTCTATCGTTATTACAAATAAATCATTACCGAGGTCATATAAACGTCATCGTAACTTATATGCCAAGGTTTGTTACAATTTCGAACCACATGTTCCTAAGATTTTGAAACCATTTGACTTCCATTTGTGGGGAGCCCTCACACAATAGTGCATATCTTGTATGACACTATCTTTCAATGTTGGAGGAATCATTTTATTGTGAAACCTAGAACCAATTCTATAATAAAAACATGTTTGTTGTTGTTAATGGCATTGTTGTCACGCCAAATTTTGAGATCAATTTATTCCCTTATTTATTATTCTTTCAATGAATACTACAATTTTTAAGGTCTATAGCCAATATTCATCTTTGTTGATTAGTGATTGACTTATTTGAAGTTACTTTTAGGAAAAAAACCCACAACATTTTTGTATTGTGATGGAATCCCACATATGTTTGGAAATGTGATTGGTTTTATTAAATGCGGTTTGGGTGACCCATTTATCCCCATTGTGAAATGGGAGACAAATCATGGTCACACATGCTTGCACTCTAATAGAAATGACTTTGTAATGACAGTTGATATTTGTATACCATTAAAGTAGGGGAAGAGTTGTTCCTAACTATTGGTTCCCTAGGTGCTAGGATTACATACGGATAGAGTCATCTACATAGGAATAGGTTTTGTAACATTGATGTGACATGAATTTTACAAGGATTTGCATTTGTGTGTGGTCATACACATATCATTAAATGTTTTTGGTATATCCATTGGCACATTTCCCAATTCCTTAATATTAGTACGTCATCTCAATTTGTATTCACCAAAACTTTGATATGGAGCAGAGTCATTCCCAAAACTTTCTATAATATTTGGTGGATATAGTTCAAATGCCATATATACGTGTCATATCAAGGTCTAAAGCTTAATGTACAATCAGACTTCACATTTGCGAAGGTCAAACTTATAGTGGTTCCAATTTATAATGTCAACAAATGGACTAGATTTATCATACAACAGTTTCTCTAGCATTTTACATGTATCTTATTTTGTGTAATTTAAAAATATGAAACGTGTATGTAATCATCAACCTCATTAATGGATTGTCAACAAGTTTTGGTTCATATGGTAACCTGGCCTATGACCAAGAGCTAACCTTAAACCGAGCTCCTGGGAACAAATTAGAAATAATGTTCCCTAGGTGGATGACATGTCCGTAGCTCAACTAACCTCACATTAATGCATTTAATGACGTGGAGGGAGAGAGAGAGAGAGGGGAGGAGGAAGAAGGAGGAGGAGGCCCATAGGTCTCGGTTCAAGGCACATGAGACCTTGTCACAACGTGTTGGATGAGATTAGTTCTTTGTTTAGGATGTCTCTTGACATAGTAAGGTCAAAGTCAATCTATGGCTTAGTAATGTTGGATTTCTTACAACCTCTTACTTGCTTGTGGATAATTATAGAATGCTCATAAGTTGTATTAGCATTGACGTCAAACTTCTTTAGGTCTATCATAAGATACCCTAGGGAACATCTTTAAAAATTCATATCTAATTCAAAATTAATTTTAAAATTTTCCAAATTTTTGAAATAGACAAATATTTAATTTTACCTTGCATGAAAAAATTTAAATCGTTCATTACCATAGAAGAGGTCATTGTGAAAATTCACCAATGTGTAGCTCTCGGTCATAGGCCAGGTTACACATCATGTTGACCATGTGGTTCAAGACAATGACCTCCCTCCCACATAAAGGCAACTAGACAAAAATCTCAAAGAAAATATGTGTTGCAAAACATGATAACGCATGTGTTTGGTTTCGGCCTTTCTTGGTTGGAGAGCCATAAGAGCACATTTTTTTATGACAATTAAAATGGGTGTATGTGGGAAAAGATGGAAAGACAATCTAACAAAGTAGTTATGAAATATTCAAAGCTAGATATATTGGCAACTTTTATTTTCATGTTCAATATGTCTAGAAAACACCAATCTTGATCGCTCATGTTTTGCCCAATTAGTATCAAAACAATTGCAAGTGTTGTGAACTAGTATAAATCGTGATAGCTTGTCATGCAATGGACTACCATTATGCCCCACTAAAAGACACCCATTTCATGCTCCAAAATGCTTCTAAAATTGTATCATCCCCAACATCACCCAATCTTACGACATGTTTGAGATTTGAGACACACTTGTGGTCAATTTCAAGACACAAAAACCTATAAGAGTGTCCCATGCAACATGTTCTATCATGTTATTTTTGTCTTCCGCAAGGAATTGGGCCCATCATATTGTGGATTATTTTTGTTGTAACATATGAATATTGAAGGTTGTTCACCTCAAATGAACCAAACCCTTGTGGTTCCCCCTTTTGTATTGTGCAAAACATGGGAACAACAAAATTGAGTGCAGATAAGTCTCACATCCTCCTACCACCATATATTTCTATGGTTTGACAAAAATATTTAGTGTTTTACGTGATCTTGAGACCCTTCATTTCTTGTTCATATTTGAAGCAATGTTTTGCATGAGGTCCCACAAAACCGCCTTCCTACCAAGTGTACATGATCTATGGCTAAAATGACATTCTGGCAAGTTGGATAGGTATAAATGTTTGCTTCCAATGGAAGCAGGTGTTAATGAATAGTTTTCTTTTGCCACATGCTACCACCATCTTTTGTTGGTGGACTTTATGTAAAATAAATGGAATGGCAGTGCGTGAGGTAGGTCAATGTTAGCACATGATCCGAAATGGTGGACAACATCATCAAGGCATGGAAATGCCCTCACAAAACAACAAATGAAGAAAAACGAAGACAAAGAGAGTTGCACCAACAACCAGAACAAGAGGACAAATCAACAACATCAGTAGCAACAAATGGAACATCAAATCTAAGACCAAGGAGGCCACCAAACATGCACGAAGGTGAAGCAAGATAGACAAGTTTTCCATCAACCAAAATTGTGTAGGAATGCAAGGGACAGGAGGCGAAGGTCCTTGAGTGATGAGGCATTAATACTAAGATGTTCTATCATAAAGAGCTTAAGGTGGAGGATCTTCCGAAAAAAAGATTTTGATTAGGACCCATGTTGACAAAATAGAAAGAGGCTATGCATGGAAGCTTAGAGGGAGACAACAAGTAATCGTTAACCCCTAAAGGACCAAGCATGATTTGGACGGATCTGAAGGAAATTCGAGCCACTGTCATGTATGGGATGGTGCATAGAGTGTGGCAAACATTTGATGGTTTCCAACCTTATGGAATGGTTGTTAGCTTTATCAAGTACGATAGGGAAAAATATCCATCCCTTTATGTAAATTCCGTCCATTAAGATTGATATGTCTTTCGATGGTTCGATGGTATTCTTGAGTTGCCCGACCATTGCCTGACCACTTTGAACATGTATTGCCATTATTATAAATTTTTTTAGGCAACATTTTGCAATGACACTGAAAGTCGCGGACTTGGGCAACTATTAGTGACGACAAACCATCATTTCAATCTAATTTGCTGGCTATATGGCTTTGCTTTATATACAACTACAAAATAATGAAAATATTGCGATTGTTTAAATAATGTACATGTATAAAACTGCATTGCAATCCGTACGGTGGATGTATGCAACAAAAACCAATAAGGGTATGCATAATTTTTTTGCAAATTTATGATGTCATTCTTGAATTTAAATGCAATTTAAACTACTTAGGAAGTTGTGGATGGCGGGCACGCAAGGAAAAAGGGTGTGGACAATGGAGATTCTTATCCCACCCTTTCGTACCGTGGCCCACAACCATTTATATATTTCATTCTCAATATTGCATGCCCCATACCACCCTCTTTCATGGATATGGTGTCATTATATACCCCCTCTATGTACGTGCCCCCCTCCCCCATACATCGCACCCTTTACATAATAAAAAATGGGGCCACATAAATGCTGCCCAAGATTCGACCATGGCGCAAGTTCATTGGATACTTTGAACAGTTTCGAGCAGTTGTATAGTGCCAAATAGTGCATTTTGAACATTTACATCACATTTACAAACACCAAATTATCGTTTTTTTTGAATTTTTTTTCTGGGCTGCATTTCTCTGTCCATGGTGCATCCATTGCAATTATTTTCATTCACATCGGTGCAAATCTTTGAGTTCTGGCCTACACAAAAATACCAAAAACGTCCAAAATTGGACGCATGGTCCTTTAGGGGTTAAGAAGAACATGTGGTTTAGTCATCTTCATCGGAACGTTGCTCTAAAACTCTACTATATATGTCCACCATAGAAATAAAGGGAGGTAGTTGAACTTTACATTCAAGGTGTCATATAAAGGGGTGTGGTTTCTAAGCAACGTGGTTGTTATAAGTGTACACTTCATAGTGGTGTTACAAGTGATGGCCGGTTTTTGCCTTTGTAAGAAGGAGATTTAGAGTTCAATGCGATGAGCAATCCAAAAATAGTGTGTGAGAAGGTGTTGTCCCATGTTATTATGAGCTAAGAGGTTTTCTCGACTATTGTCATATTGATGTAAAGTTTTGTTAGTGTGAGACATTTTTACAACAATATAGCATGTTATTGAAGTTTGTGGCAAGAAAACTTGAATGATGGCCCAAATATTTTCAAAGTACCAAATCTAGCCATTTGTTGCAAATATTAGTTCCTTCCATTCTCAATTGTTTCCAAATTTTTCTACCATGTGATGGCACATTTGAAAGGTAATCCACCTACGACTACCAATAGATTGGGACCCTCTCTTATCCAGATATGCATCCTCCTTTGTTGTCCTCAGTTGGAAATCATTGTCATGCAAGATGTGTAAACAATTGTAACACATGAAATCATTGAAAGGGCAATTAAACTAAGGCAACTTGTTGCATTGTCTATGTTTGAAACAACCTTGAATTATCATACAAACACCAAGACCTTCAAATGAAGGATGAGTGTTGTGGGTTCAAGCACCCAAAAACTACCAGGCTTAGAGGCATCCAACAAAACTTTGATAATGTAAGTTTCATCATCATAATTACACAATCTATAATGCAAACCCCAACACAACAAAGAAAGTCCAAAGTCTTTATGACCTGAATTGTTTTTGACCACTTTTGTTACATTAGATTGTGTTTGAGAGAACTTGAACCACTGCTCAAAATTTGGTTGGGCATCAACATTGCTTCCAAAATATGAAGAAAGTCTATCCCTCCTCCTTTTGACAAGGCTAAACTTGCATGCTTAGCATAAGAAACACATTGCTTCCATTTATTGGCATGATTGACACCAATTAAATAATTTATGGAGGGTGGCGTCCAAGTATTTTCTTTGGAAAATAGAACCAATAATTTTTGCACCTTGTTTTGTACCAAAAACACTTCAAATCTTTAGCTGGATCACCAACCATTACCAACAACATCATTCATATGTTGAAGTAATGCATTTTATTTCTCAACAACATGTTTGTGGTTGAAGGCAATCTTGTTCACATATTTGCCTTCAACAACATTGTACTACGGTTGATTAAAGAGCTTTACACCATTCTGGTGATGCCAAAATATTGGAGAGCATAGGACCTTTCTTAAGGTTTCCAAGTGGTTGTATATGGAAATTTTAAAGTGATTGCCACTATTGCCACTAGAGTCATTGTTGCCCTCACCACACTATCACCTAGATTTACAACATCAACATTGCAAGAATCCCCATATTTAAGGGTCCACAAGTGATAATCAAGTTCCTTCTAGAGTTTGGTGGCATTTGAAAAATAATTTTATAAAAATTCTTTCAATATAGAAAGAGATTTAAAATCCAAATCTCATTTCCAAGAGTGAGTGGTGCTAACCCTAGAAAATATTGTAGGAGATAATGTTCCTCACCATCACATAAATGGACAATATTCATCTTAATAAACCATCATTAAGATCAATAGACTTGCCAATTTCTTCAACACTCTGGCAAATACTTGATTTAATAAAAGTTGCTAAAGCCTTTACAATGTATATTCATTTATCTATTTCATTGAGCCTTTCCAGTCAAGTTGTACGGTGCATTGTTCTCTAACATCCCATCACTGTGCCTAGTCCACAAGATGATCTCTCTACAATAAAACTGTAAATTGGGAATAAATGTCACTTTCTTCACAATTAAGTAGACCAACAAAACCAAATTAAAACGCCCCATCTTCCATTGCCCATAATTTTGTTGTTATGGGTGTAGTTGAACGCATGAAGCAAACAAAACACCCTAAATCCCCAAAACCCAAAAGGATTTATGTAATAGTTTTGTGCCTAATAATCTTTCAATCGATGCACAACATAGTAAAATTGATTTTTGTAGAGGCACATGCATGCAAAAAAAACGATGCAAATGTCTATGCATTTTTGCCAATCGAATTTGCAACTATTTCATGTGGTGTGTTTGCCGACCGTGGTTTTCAAATCAAGGTGGCAAAGCTTCTCCAAAGCAATTGTGGATAGGTTGCATAACATGGTGGGAGACGGTGGACATCGGATGAACCCAATTCCATACACCAATCTAACCACATCCTCATGTCCATATGTCTTAGATGCTTGTGTCCTGCCATATGTATGTAAGCCTATGCCCATGCTCATAAGCCCACATGACCTTCCACAACACCCTCATGGAGTGTTTTTATTTTCCCTTTAATTTAGATAACTAGAACAACCCATATTCCATGGCATGTGTTCTTTATAACGCTCAAACTTTGATATATAGATCTTGGTAACACAACTAAATCTATTACAAACTTTGCATGCATTGATTATAAATCACCCTATCATTTTCCCACGTAATTTTTGTTAATATGATGCAAGTACCCTACCTAGGGCTTATAATGATATGTTGTTTGCAAAACGGTGTGGTTCTTGATGCTAATGTGTCTACAAATGGATTTTATGTTAGATATACGGTAAGCATGTTGTTTTTATCCTACATATTAATTTGTGTAGAATATATGTTTCCATATTCATTGATGTAGATTGAACCTCATTACAAATGTTTCCATTCATGCTTGCCATTGTAATAGACGTCATTTGGTGGCTTATGAGTCATATTGATGAGGCAAACTGATTTTGTCTTTTGGGTCTAGTGAAAGAGACCTATGGCCTTTCCTTTCCATCCATTATGTCCTGAAGGAGGTCTCGACCTGCTCCAAGATGCAACACATGCACACATAGTAAAAGTTGGTCGACTTCAATGAATCGACTCAAGTGACGACAAAGGGTCAACTCAGATAGCGCATAATTATACATGTTTGCACACATAATTTGTGATTTTTGAGCTTGAGCATGTAAATAAACTATCATTTCCAACTATTTGGTTTTTAAATTGCAGTGCTTGTACATCATTGTGTGCAAACTTATAGCATTGTGCAGCCACCTCCACCAATGCATGTGCTTCCATGTTATAGTGTGACATTGATACTGCCATGAGGCATGAACAGTGAGGTATCCATATGCATCAAACAAAGCTTGATGTCATTTGAGTTCTGTATGTTCCAAGGTGGAACGACATCCAAAAGGAGATGTAACCTTTGGAACCAAGAGACCTTCGGGAAAAATTGCAATAAAAAAATCCATCAGATGTACAAAGACCACAAGAAACATAAGTGTCTTGAGCCCAAACAACTTGCATATGAAGATGACACAATGAAGGATACGCATCTTTTTGTAAAACATACATTGATGGAAATACCTATTGCACATAAGATACAAGTAATATTGCATAGAGGATACAAACAATAGTTGTAAGGAAAGTAATTCAAACATTTTCAAAAATGCAAAGGTTGAGATCAACTTTGGGTTATTGATTGCTCCATTATTCAACAATATTGTGACTGGTATATTATCAACAAACAAAACAAACTATTTTTTGGGAATACTAAACTTTTGAACATCCTTGGGCGCAACAAGTTACAAAATGCGGACAAAGGCGGAGTAGTACATGCTCCTGTATGAGAGGGAATTAAAAGCACATCAATTTCATCAATGTGTGTATCAGTAATAAGAGGGATTCAAGATTGATTTGATATTACAATATTTTTACTAGTCTAGGTTTGAGTAATTTGTGTTGTGGTATCCATCCTCCCTCCATTCCATCAATGATTCCTCAAATTCTTGAATTCCAACCATTGCCTTGTAATTGTCCACTTTCTTAATAGCTAGATGGAACCCTAAAGGGCAATCTAGAACCAAACATAGTCATGAAAAAAACTAAGTTGCTGAGTTCAAAATCGGGGGGAGGTTTATGTGCATAATGTGCTTGACAAGCTGTGCGAACAAGAATGTAGGCATAAACAAATAAACTATTGTTTTTTTTTGGCAATAGGTTTTCTATGGGGATACACGTGCACAATACAAACATAGATAGGGGTAGAAGCACGCTAGGGTTAGTACACTTTGGGCAAAAATAAAAGTATGTTTTGTACACCAATTTAGAGCAATTCTTTGATATCTCGAAGGAAAAAGCTTTTGTTGCACAAAAATGAAGGAAGCCCACGTAGTGTTCTCTATGTTTTGTATGGGCAAAAGTGAAAATGCATTAAAAAGTTTTGATTTCCTATGTTTAAGCACTTACAAAAATAACCCCATTTTCTTTCATTAACCGTTGAATGGACTGCAAATGTAGGAATTGTTTAACAAAATATGATTCATAAATATATATTACACATGTCACAAAGGAGTCATAGAAAAATATAACCTAAAACCCACAAAATGAAGTATTTTTCATTAAAAAATATACTGTGTGACAGGAAACCACTAGTATATAAATATACTCACCACGGTCAAACCATGAGGAGTTTATTGATAGAAACTAGAAAAATTATTGCTCATCTATATCTACAACCAAATTATTCCATTTTATCCCTCAAAGAGATGCTACTTTGAAATCTACACCCAATTGAATGCAACATTCCTCTGAAAATGTGCTTTGTGACAACATTTTTGTACTAGTGTAGCGTGCTTACACCCATAGGATTAAAATTAAAATACAATCAAAATGTCAAACTAGTTTGATTCAAATAATACAAGTACCCTTACAAAAACTTGTTTGACCCCAATGTCTCCAAATTTTGACAAGTGATAGGTTTACTTTGGAGGAGAAAAGGGGGTTTATGGAAAATAATGGATTGAACATTTTGTCCTAAAGTAATTTTGCCATTTCTTGATAATCCATGAAGCCTAATGACTTTGGCATCCTAATTGATGTTCCTCGACTCCTTCTCGTGTATCAACAACTGCAAATTCACACAACATTGCCTGCTCCATCTGCCATACAAATTGTGTAAGGCATTCTAACATGAAGGCAATAAAAACAACCATTCCTACACATAATAACATGTTTGAGGGATAGTTCAAAAGATGTGCTCAGATTAAGTCCCAAAAAAGAAGGATGTGAGCAATTCCTCTTTGACACCGAGAGGAAAAGGGAGTTGAAGCCATTGTGGTAGATATGGAATTGCACCATTATAGCCACTAGACCTTGTATGCAGCTTCCACCAAAAAATTCAAAAGAATTGAAGTTTTTCTAAAGACATTCCAGGCTTTATATTAAACCTCCAATGTTTGTAATCTGCAATCTTTACAAACCACAAAAAGTCAACCAAATGAAATGGTTGTAATGGAAGTCAACATAAAGAACCAAAATAATTTCAACAAACTTCATTTAGAAATTCTTCACAGTGTGTCGGTTCCACAGCAAATAGTACACTAAATATGATATTTGGTGTCACCAATTTTAATTCTAAACTGCGGTACACTATACTGTCACCGACACTAAATGTTAACCCAACATTAGTTGTCATTCTTTGTAAAGTTTTTGGGGTATTATAGATTTACAGTGTTGCAATTATTGTCACTTACCAAATGTTCTTCCATCCAAATTTCAATCGTCCATGACAATATTTCATCACAAGTTGCTGATAAGACCAGGTAGGGTTTTGGCCAATGGATGAACTCGTCCATCATCCATGACAGTATCTGTAAATTTATTCATAAGAAGTGTCATCCAAAAAATTGCCATAGTGGCATAAAATACCACATGACACTAAATATCATATTTAGTGTAGTTTTTCAAACTTTTTTGGTCCTTAGTGATTGAATGGACTTGCTTTTAGCTTTCTCCACGACTTCACGCGCTCCTAAGAAAATTCTATCATCAAGGTAGCTGGTGTTGTTGTAGAATTATGTAGCATCCTCCATGGCCATCACAACTTCCCATTGGAAACAACACAATAGATATGAACCAAGGAAAACCAAGCCCAAATCACAAAATGTGAAATCAACAATTGCAGAAACAATACCTTGTAGAGGAAAAAAGCAAAATAGTTAAATCTTAATGGATGTCACATAGACTTTGACTATTTTCTCACATTTCTTGGAATTTTTGCCAAGGAAGATGTCCTTGAAGTCAGTGAGTGGTATTGTGCCAAGATTACAAATCCAATGCAACTAGTATACCAGGTTAGTCTTCACATGGTCACTCTCTAGGGACGTGTACATTAAAAAGTAAGTTATGAAGGATATTAAACACAAGTGTATATTTAATTTTGTATTGAATTGTAATGGAAAGGAAAGTCTTAGAGAAATTGCTTATTCACATCCAAGAGGTTACAAATGGGCTTGATGGATTCAAACAAATGCAATGCATGGAGAAGTGCCAATATGGTTCTCTGCATGTGCCCGTTCAATATGACAGTGCCTATTTTTCAAACAATGGTTGCCCTCCCAAACAAAAAACAATTTCCCATGCAACGAAGAATAATTCCTATCACTAGTGAGAAACTTTAAAAAATTATCACTAACAACCCGCCAATGATTATTCTAAATGGAGGACATTTCATCCGTAAGTTTGAAGTTTTTACTTTCATTGTTTGGCACCGTGACATATAAAATCCTAATCCTTTGTATACCCATTGGTGTATACCAGTATTTGGAAGTAGATCTCAAAAATAGGAAGCACCAAGGCCAATGATACAAAATGACAAATAGAGACAGATGTTTGTGATCATATAATAGCTTTGTATACATGCTCCCAAAAACAAAATTGGAGTCTGTCTTTTGAATTTGGACCATACTCTCAATGCTATATTGAACAACAATCGTTTCTCCATCGAGGCCTTTTCACTTGCGATCATTTCTTGGGAAAACATAAGCCATTCTGCTACGGTATGCGGCGTCGGTGACCACACCGCATTTGGAGGGATTTCATCCATTTAGATATGGATGGATGAAACCCTTGGATTTGTGAAGATGCTTCTAGGTGAGGAGTCTCCTCCTTGGCTTGGCATTCTTGCCAAGTCAAGTATTGTGAGTGAGTGTGTGGAGAGAGCTTATGTGAGATGAAGATTGCATATTTTTGTAATAAATCTTGAATTCTTCTTCATTTACTTACACTCTTGGATTCTCCCATCGTGGGAGTGAGAGATAACTTGACTTGTTGTATGTATTTAAAGAGAGAATTAAAGCTCTTAATAGTCTTTGACTTTTTTTTTCACTTGGTAAGAATGCTTATCGTTTTATAATGAAAGGCGTTTTTAAGGAATTTTGGGATGTGTGGCGAGTGCAAATCGAATGATATTCGATTTGAAGTGGTTTTCAACATAGAAACGGAAATGAACGACTTCCTTAACAAATACATCATTATTTTTCGGGTTTTAAGTTTTTTCTTATTTTATTTATCCTTTATATTTTAATTATTTAATATACTTCTATATATTATTATGTATGAATGTTACATGTGTAATTGAGCTTGTAATTCTTACAAATCTTTAGCAAAACTCAAGATTTTGATTGCAAAACTAATTGTTTTGAAGTACATGTTGAATTTATTAGATTCAACTTATTTTAACATTTAAGATTTTATTTTACTTTATTTAATAATCATATAAAGAACTTTAAAATCTAACTACTGTTACTTATCATGCTCGATTTCGAGCTTGTGACAATTAGTTATGATATTTGGAAGTTAGGCCTCAAAAATCCAAACTCTACAAAACCCCCTGGAATTGTAGAGTGCAGAGAATATTCTCTACCTAAATGGAATATTTTTGATTTTTGGAGATTCCGGTGTCCGATTTAAATGGTTCTTAGGTATTTTTTGAATTAAAAAACAAGAGAAATACAATGAAGATGTTAGATTTTTTATTTGAACTTGGGATTTTTAAAATTTCCATTTTCATTAAATTTTGAGACTTTTTGAGAGGGGCGTAAGCTGGGGGTGATGTGAATATGAGTAACATGTGCATAAAATTTATGAAGAATTGCCATTGATAATTATTTGGCATGTAGAATCTTCGTTCAATCTAACGGGAATAGTTATCTTTGGTCGAATTGTGTTTGTCAACATATATTCTCGGTATTGTTATAAGGACGGATTTTTAAGGTATAGTGGAAATATGAGAGATGTGTATATGTGCCATTTTTTTTACGGCAACATGAAGCCCTCATTTTTTTATCACCAACCGTATGCGGATGTTGGTTGGACGCGGTCAATCTTCATTTTTGCTTAAATGTTGTTGGGGAAGAAAATCCCATGCTGAAAATTATATTGTTCTCTGTATTTCGTTTTAGTACCTTCCTTCGTGGCGGGTTATATTGTTGGCAGTTGTCAGCATTGCCCATTTTGTGTTATACTAGTTTGTTATAGGATATTGTGGAGGTAAGGTCAAGGTAATGAACGACGAGAGCCTTGTGTGTGCACCAAATGGACGGTGCTTGTATTCTTTTATGATGAGGCTGGATTGATGACCAACAGACTTTAAGGTTGGTGGTGGTTGCAGTTGCAAGTTATCTTTCCCCTTTTGACCTTTTACTTTGACACCACATTAGTTTAGGTTATTGGTCCCAATGACCAGATCCATTGCGGGTTTATGGTTACAACTTAGAGCCAATATTATCGTTCTCCGTCTCCAGCAGCATCAAAAGGTCGATCCTCGAACCTTTTGGACGTTGAACTAGTGGTAGCATTCGACGAGGCTTTTCAGCCTACTTTGGCGTGGGAGACTGCCCTTCGGTCTCACATTCTTTGGGTGGGATCCTTTGACAAGATGAAGGAGGAGATACGAGGAGACATCCGAGATCGATTTTCCGGTCGAATAGGGACCATTTCCTTGCAATATTGGAAAATTCGGTTTCGGATGTGGATAAAGGAGAAACATCAACATAACACCAGTTTTAATGACTGGTAGGTGTTCGAGCTTTTGTCCCAACATCTAGAGCACAAAGTGCTCCAAACTTATGAGCAGTGGAGGGATGCTCATTGGATGTAGCTGCGTCGAGTGAAGCTGTACTGGGATACTTGGGTGGAGTTGGTTCCGCTTCTGTAATTAAGACGAAGCAAGCTGAGGATGTCGTTATGGTGGATGTGGAGGGAAGTTTTCCTAGTGAACCTAAAGATAAGGTTCCTACTTCCGCATCTATGAGTACGTCGGGCCCAGTTTTTTCACTTTCCCGTTATGCCCAGGGTACCCATGCGGCATTAACCTCTTTAGGGGCTCCGCCGGATTTTGATGCTCTGTAAGAATTCTATTTCCATTTAGAGGAGGAATACGGAGGTTTTCGACGGGATCAAATGTAGTGGATCCAAGATTTTAGGCGGAAAAATGACGACACACCTCGTACCATGTACACGAAGTTGGCGAGGTTTGTCATGAAATCTATGAGTGTTTTCGCGGTGAGTTAGTTGGTGAAGGTGTTTTTGTCAAAGATTGACAAACGCCTCCTTTATTTAGCGATGCCCAAGATTATTATGGATTATGGTGGTCGGACGACACTCGAAGAGGCATTCGCCATTATGGAGCAGTGTGATCGTGCTTTGTGTCAGCACGATGCCATTGACTTGGTGTCCTTGCTAGTGGATTTTAGTAAATCCTGGAAGGCTTCGATTGCGTCTGTAAGATTGGCAAAGGCAGAGGTGGACATAACCTTATATTATTGGTTTTGTGGATAGTTGGACCATGCTAAGAAGGATTGTCCTTCAATGCAAAAGAAGGTCCAAACCGCGAAAAAGTCGAAGCGCAAGGTAATTGTTCCCGCGTATGATTCGGCGAAGGAGGCTGGCAAGCCTCAACCAAAGCAATTGAAGTGTTCTCACTGCGGATGGAACAATTACATGGTGGAAAACTGCTTCGCTCTCCATCCCGAAAAACGCCCTTCTTCTGAACAGGAAAAGACTTTGGATGCAAAGCTTGGTGCCTTGAAGGAAAGATTCAAGACTTTGGCGTCATCTGGCCAAATTTTGGAATCATTGGCTCCATCCGGAGCTAAGGCTAGTTTTTCCACTCCGGATTATTATATATTCGGAGCTTCGGGAGAGGTGATGAGTTCGGCAGCGGTGACACGTACTCAATTTATGTCACGAGCCACACCTTCGACCACAGGGGAGTCGGTGGCAAGCTTATGAGCTCAAGACAATGGTCCCACGGATCAGATTGGTCAGGTACGACTACCATTATCTTTTGGATTGGTCGATGTTGTCCAATCCGTCAGTGGTCGTTTTCCGAGCATCGAGGTTCCAAATCTGGCGACGGACATGATGCACAAGTTGGCATCAAAGGTGTTACACAAGCCTTTGTTCACAACAATGGAGTGGTCGTCTCCAGAGTTCCAACCTGCTAAGGTTTTCTATTTAGCAGGTAGAATTTTGGAAGGGAAGGAATCATCACCTTCTCTGATCATGGCTTAGGCCACCACGGACATCCCTGTCTCTGAATATCCAGAAAAAGTAGCCAAACGACGAGCAAAGCTTGTCATGGAGACCATTGCGTCTTTTGACACACACACCTCAGATGACATGGGACCGGCCACATCTTATGGCTTCTTAAAATCCGCTGGAGCAGCTTATCTGTTTGTTGTCGCTGTTTGACCTTCTCATGAGCATTGCGGCATTCGAACTTGGCGTTGTGCGTATGGTGAATGATACCGGCCTTCTGGTAGTCAGTCGGACTGGAGCAATACTATTCAGGTTGCTCCCCATTATGTAATGATGAATTTAGGGGCACAATTAGTTATGATCGGCAAGAGGTTTGCCGATGAATTGGGGTTGGCAGTCGAGGACTTGGCTCCCTATCCATTCAACATTGTCACATCCATTGGCAACGTGGAGCGGGCCACGGGTTATACTCGGGAGCCATTATAGCTTAGCTTTTGAGTGAAGCCTGGAGATCCATCCGCACCTCTTCTTCTTAGGTGTACGGTGACGGATGCGACCAACTACAATATTTTAGTTGGTTAGCAAGCACTTTACCCCCTTGATTTTGGTTTGGACAACTGGACTGAGGAGGCTTGGATCCGACCATGTTAGTCGGCTGGAAACGGCCGCAGAGAACTTATTCATATGACATTCGCGGTGGCCGCTACCATAGCACCATTATCCATGGTCTTCGGATGTGGTGCTATTGTGGATATATTGCCTTGTGGTTCCGCATTGTTGGAGGAGTCATTGGCATTCATGGGGAGAATCAACGAGAAATGATACCTAATGATGCATTGGTACGCCATCCCAAAGATCTTCTATCTCCTTGGCGCGATTCCGCCAAGCTATTATGAAGATGTGAGGCCATTGTCCTCTCTCTAGGTTCTACGACGTTAGTCATATCAAGTATCTCGTCGTCGTTGGCTTATCCCATTCCATGGCGTCCACCAAATGAGGAGATTATTTTGGTGGAACTATTTGGGGGGCATCGATACAGGATTCGCGGCTATGTTGAAGGTTCATTTCACGGTTTAACAGTATGTCTATGTGGATGACAGTCTTGTATCCACCCATGTTGCTCGTCTCCATTTACACCAGTTGATGGTATTGTATCCACATCAATTACACTCGACTACTATCTGTAGATGTTTTGGACGTCTTCCTCGTGATATTACACTTATCAGTGAGGGACTTACGAAGGTTGGATCCCATAAATCTGGTGATTGCGGCATGGCCATTCTAGGGCCAATCACGTGCTAAAGCAGGTCGAGGTTTAGAGGATCCCAAATCTAGCCTTTTCTGGGACCTCATCTGGCTCATACAGTGGTGGTTTGGCCACCAACCTTCCCTTCCAAGGCACATATTCAAGAATGTACCTCTGTTGGGGGATTCTCGGGACAAGGTGTTGGAAGGCCGACATTATGTTTGTCAACACCTTGGAGATCCCATTTTTGTGGATGCCGCGAGCCTCGGTTTTTATTCCCACCGGCCTCGGTGGATTTGGACCAACCTCGTATCGCTATGCACTTTAGTTACAGCATATTCTATAGTGCCTCCAACTTTTGATCAAAATGTGGATGACATCTTGGCCTCTTTGCTGGTTGTTCGAGATGATTTACCTCGTTGGCATTGGTCAACCAAGTGGGGGCACCACAATGGGCCTTTTCCACCTTTATAATTTTCTCACAGTCATTCGCATTCTGCAATCAGGGGCCTGGTATGGTGTGGGATGCTCACACAAAAACCCATACCAAATCATTTGCCGACGAACAGGAGCGTGCTATGGGATTCCGGACCGGAACCACAACAGCTTCTGGTTTTTTTGAGGGCGAATGGCGGTTCGTGTTGGGCTAAGCCATGGATCTTAACACCATGGTGTGGATTGTTGGTTTATGCCTTGCATTGCAACGGTATCATGATGACCGGTTGTGGTCTCTGGAGATAGAGGATTCTAATCAAGGGATACAACGGTCCACATTCATGGAGGAGAGAATTGATGCCATGGTTGAAAAAACCGAACAAATCTCTCGATTCGAGCAGCGGGTGGTGGAGGAGCTTCGAGCTCAACGAGTTTATACTGCTTTGATTTCTTCGCCTCCGATGGTGGCTTCATCATCACATGTTGGTGGTGATGAAGAGAGGCTAGACTCTACTATTGGCATTAAGGTTGGGGGCAAGGTTAATGCCCCCTCCTCTGAGTAGCAGTTAAAGTCCGTGCCAGTACCAGGTGGTTCCTCTTTGGTAGAGAGGGAGACCATAGAGCTTTATGATTGGCCATTGGAGTTAGGCCCTCATCTCACTGGTGTTGAGATATGGAAGGTACAAGCGTTCATTCGCTTGTACAGTAGGTGTTTTGCTTTTAACGTTCAGGATCTTGAAGGCTACAAAGGAAAACCCATCCACATTTAGCTGAAGGACGACCATCCTATTTTTCAGAGACCTTATAGGCTTAGTGTTCTCGAAAGGATTGGCGTCCAAGTTTGTTGCCGAGAGCTCTTGGCAACAAGGCTGATTAAACTTTCCAATGGGAAGTATGCTTGTGCTACTGTTATGCCATCGAAGAAGGATATCTTTGGCAATTGGATGGAGAAGTGGATGTGCGGGGATTATTGTCTAGTTAATCGGAAAACCAAGTCGGATCGGTATCCCATGCCAATCCCGTAGGAATTATTCGATGCCCTTGGATTTTCTCGAGTCTTTAGTACCTTGGACTTGAGATCCGGCTATCACCAACTCCCATTACTTGTGGGAGATCGGGTGAAAACTACATTCTAGGGAGTTGATCAAGATGGGAAGGATCAATTTTACCATTAGAAGTTTCCTCCATTTGGCTTGAAAAATGCACCTGCTGAGTTTTAGAGAGTGATGGACCAAGTCCTCTGTGGTTTGCCCTCTGCTCGGTGTTACATAGACATGTGAACCCCTAGAGTGGTCCACCACTCCGTGGGGTCACGTTTAGTTAGAATTTTAGCATTAGAAGTTAGAATTAATAGAGAATTAGGGGAAAAATTAGTTCAATTAGCATTTTGGTCCAAAAGAGGAAGGTGAATTATCGAGGACCTCGGGCCTTCACCCGTGAAAGGGAAAAAATCTAGTTTAAGTAGAATTAGTCAAAATGAAAACTAACTAGTAGTAAAAATTAGGTAAGTTAGGAAAAATAGCTAACTTGGTAAGAGCCTAGTTAGCGGGAAAAAATGTAACTAGTAAAAGCAACTAGCTAAGGAGATTAAATTAGTAGAGGCTAGCTAAGCAAGGGTTAGTTTATTATTTAGTGTGAATCACGCAAGACAAGTAGAGGTGCTCGGCGTGAGAAGATAAATTAGCGTGCAGACTTTGAAGAAAAAATAGCAAGGGGACTATTTGCCCACTTGTCCCCTTGCCTTTTTGCCAACTTGATGGCGAAAATTAGAATGAATTCAAAAGATTTCCGTTAGAGCCACCTTGGCGACGGGATGGCTATCTCGACCGATAAAACCCCCAAGCCAAAATTTTGGGAAGGGTTCGAAAGGATAGACCGGTGGCGGAGGGGTCAACCTTTTTTTAAAAGGGTTTAAATACCACCTCCTCCCACCTTAAAAAATTTCTTTATCCTTCAATTAGTGGACGAAGCCCTACCTCTAAGTAGTTAAAAGGAAACTCTCTTAAATTTCTAAAATTTGGACGAAGCCTACTTCAATATAGTTAGGAAGAATTTTTCTTTTGCGTATCTCTAGTAGTAAGGCTTGAGGAAAACTCCTCCCTACCTTCTCTTAGCTAGAATGTGTGTTTTTGAACATACAAAATTTTTCTTCTTCCGTAAGGTAGGTTAGAATGCAAGTCAAATATGGAGGCAGTACAGACCTTGGCCGTTGATGGCCTGAATGCTTAGGTTAACACCTAAAACCAAAATTTCATTTTTTTCTTTCTTGTAGAGATTTTTTTATAGCTATCCATATCCGGTTTCCATTTGCAATTTGGTTAGGATAGAAATTAGTTATGATTTTCCAAAGTTAAGGCAAAAACTAGGTTGTTCACTTAGGTAACGGCTGCTGGATCAAATCTGCTGACCTTATCAAAAAGTCAATCTAAAAACATATATTTTTTTAATTAGAAATATTATTTTTCATTCCAAATCTATTTAGAACATGTGATTTGAGTGAGTTATGAATTAGTTATGAATTTTCAAAGGTGCAGTATATAGTTTGAGCAATTCTAGTTGACTGTTGCATTATCGGGAGACTGCTGGATCTACCTTGGCTTACTCTATAAATTTCATTTTTTTTTCTTATAGCTCTTTTTGATAGCTTTCCAAATATGTTTAGAACTCTTGATTTGAGTGAGTAATGAATTAGTTATGAAATTTGAAAGGTAGGAAACGTAGTATGAGCAAGTCTAGTGGACTGCTGCATTACAAGGTTGTAGGATCTATCGTGGATTACTCTGCAAATTTCATATTTTTCTCTTATAGTTCTTTCTACTAGCTTTTTAGAGATATATAGAACTCTTGATTTGAGTGAATAATGAATTGGATATGGATTTTTGAAGTTGAAGGATAGATTGAATAGACACCGTATTTCCAAACCTCGTAACTTTTGCAAATGTTATCCGATTAAAGTGAATTTTAGGTATCTAGAAAGCTAATAATGTGAACTAAATGAATTAATTATGATGAAGCTAAGATTATAGTGCACTAAAATGAAGTTTTAACCGCAACCAAGTTGGCTTCAAGGACGGAGACAAGATCAACGTCCGAAAAGTGGAGTAAGACGAGGAGATAGCGGCTCGGCCTCCATCAAGCCCAATCGAATGAGGAGCATTGAAATAAGCCTCTTAATCCTAGCCTTCCATTGAGGATTGGAAGGAGCGCGACTAAGGTACGTATTTCTACACCTACTTACATATCTCGTAAGGTCAAGTGGTTTGACGACTTTACCGCTAAGGGACAACTTCATTGTTTTTAGGGCCCTTTGGTATGTTTATGGTAATAGCTTTGATTATTAGAAAATTTCGTATGTGATGAAGTCGGGTTAATCACCGACACGACCACTCTGAATGTTGTTGATAGAAAGGTGGGGTTAATGATCCACGAATCCATTATCATGTTGTTGGTCCCAAGGGTTGGAGGTGATGGCCCCAACCCTTGGAGATTGTGCAACAGGTTGAACACATAGGTTGCCTTACTTCCCAGTTCCATCAAGTTGAATTTTTGTGGTCAAACTGTATTAAACCAATTAACAACCAACATAATTTATACAACCCTTGTGGGCAAAAACCAACCGGAAACTTAACTCGAAGGATTGATACTACCCCCTCCGGCGGCAAAGATCGGAGGGTGTAAATGTCAATCAACCTTCAAGAGACCCGCACAGGGCCTTGAAGGGTTCGGGTTAGGGCGTGCACCAAATAGGTAGGTGGTGATACCATAATTCATGAACTTAGTAAGGTAGGCTTTGTTTAATCAATTATAAACTAAGAAGGAATGTTAAGAGGGTGGGACTTAATTAAGGTCCCCCCTTTTAGAGAATTTAATTAATAAGAAGTAAGAAAGTAGATGTGGCTAAGGTAAGAGGTAAGGTTATTTTATTCATTAGGGTTAGGTTGCCTTGATTCTAAGGCTGGTGCGTTTGCGCGTAGACTAGGATAGATTAAACATTAGATTAGGAAAAATTGATGTAGCCTAAATAATTACCTTAGGTACTCATAATCTAGGCACAACCTATCGAAAGGACACGACGCGATTATCAAATCCCTCCACAAATCTAAACACTCATAAAAAATCACAACATCCGAGTTCGGCTTGGGCACCTGCTAAGGCAGGCCACCCTCACCGAAAAGCTTGTGCGGTACTTTTAGGCTCCCTCGGAGGGAAGTGCCCATAAGCACCACAAGACAATGTGATCATCTTCAGCAGGACACCACAGGAGCATGTGAGGCATCTGCAAGCTATTTTTGAACGGTTGTACCGGTGAGGATTGCGCTTGCACCATGGGAAATGCAAGTTTTTCCATGACCGGCTCGTATATCTGGGTCATATGATTGTCCCAGGAGGTCTTGGGGTGCAACAAGCTAAGGTGGATGCCTTGCAAAAGATTCTGGCACCGGTCGATGTGTCGAGACTTCGTGCTTTCTTGGGCTTGGCGAACTACTACCAACTATTCGTCAAGAACTTTAGTTTGATCGCCAAGCCTTTCACCATTCTCTCGAGCAAGGACCAACCTTGGACTTGGGATCGTGAGCAACAACATGCATTCGAGACATTGAAGTATAGGTTGGGTACGGCTCAAGTGCTTCGCTGTCCTGATGTTTTCAAATCTTTCTAGTTGCATATGGACTGAAGTTCATTGGGTTTGGGAGCAGTTCTCATTGAAAAGGATGACTCTGGTCAGGAGTATGTTATTGCTTATGCTTCGCGAAGCAACAAAAGTGCGGAGGCCAATTATTCGTCCCACGAGGGAGAAACTTTGGCGGCGGTATGGACTATTGCCCATTTCTGGCCATATCTCTATGGTCAGCATTTTATTTTGGTGACTGACTATTAGCCTTTACGGTGGTTCATGGAGTCGGATAAGCTTACTGGCAAGCTCGCCAGGTGGGTTTTATTGCTCCAAGAGTACGACTTTGAAATAGTTCACTGTGTTGGCGTTACCAACCTGGATGCAGAGGGATTCTCACGCAATCCAAAGCCTTCGGATGAGGACTTGACCGGAGCCAAATGGTATGGAGATTGTGATTGAGAGGCGATTCCAAGTTGGCACGTAGTTGTCTACCTCACTTTATTTTCTAACTCTACTGCCAAGGTTCTAATTCAGGGCTCGGATGATGAGACTGATCGACCTCAAGCTATTGCAGATGTATGGGAGGATCATCCCATATTGCATAAGTTTCAGCATGGAACCTTTTCTTTGTCCATCTCAGCAATGGAAAGGAATAAGATTGGACATCGAATAACAAGGTTCCGTTGGGAGAACAGTTTGTTATTTCGAATATGATCGGATGGGACAAGGCGTATTGTTCCTAGACCGGATCAAAGGGCCTCCTTGGTGCGGCAAATGCATGAGGAGCTTGGCCATTTTGGCGTACGCAGAACACATTCAATGTTGCATAGCCAATATTGGTGGGCTGGCATGTATCAGCATGTTGCTGCTTATGTCGGGAGGTGCGAAGTTTGCGATCGGGTTAAGTCTAGCTTCAACACCTTGTCACCTCAATTACAGCCCTTACCTATCATGGGACTGGGCTACCGCTGGTTACTCGACATTGAAGGACCGTTGGTTGTTACACCACGTGGAGTAAAGTACATGTTGGTGATGGTGGAGCATTTTAATAAGTGGATTGAGCTTGACGCTCTACTCCAAAACTCTACAGAGTTGGCCGCGGCAACCTTTTTGGATCGTGTATTGGCACGTTTTAAAGCACCGGCTAAAGTATTGACGGACCAAGGGAGGGAGTTCCTCGGTGCTTTTGAGGAGTTATGTACTAAGGCCCTCATAGATCACCACACCACATCGCGGGATCATCCGGAGGCGGATGGCTTGGCTGAATGAGTTGTTCAGACAACCAAACATGACTTGAGGAAGTATGGATTACTTTGGGGGAGCCATCGGGATTGGGACCTTATGTTGCCTTAGATTGCTATGGGCTATCGATTTAGTAGGCATGCCTCTTTGGCGTCCTACAACCCATATCAGTTGTTGTATGGATGTAAACCTATGCTCCCGAGTTCTATTCGAGAAAAACTAGCTCCTATTGTAGACTTGGATGACCCAAACATTTGGGCAGAGTGTTTGCAAGAGCGGGCTCAATTCCTCCAGAGGGCCATGCCTATGGCCATGGAGAATTTGTCCATTGCTTAGCACCGTGACACATTGCATTATGCACGCATTTGCACTGGTGCTTATCAACCTCAGTTGCGAAGATTCCGACAGGGTGATTATATTTATTTCCAACGTGAGGCGCCTACGACATTGGATGTCAGGGCAGGACGCACTATCCTTCGGGTAAAGGAGGTGTTGCCGAATGGTTTGTTGTTGTTGGAAGGCAATGATGGTAGGCAATGTTGCGAGCATTCCAAAAACTATGCCCCATGTCACCTATCCATTGTGGGTACAATTCATCCTGAACTGGTCGTCGTGCTAGAGGGGCTTCCATGTTTTGTGTGCGGGGAGAAGAAAAGAGCGACTACTATGCTCTTGTATAATTAGTATCAACGTGGTTGGTATATGACATGCTTGAGACCACCCTTGACCTCTCTACCATCTGGACAGTGGAGTTGTCCTCACTGTCGAGGATCTTCAGTACATGGTGCTTCCACCGGTTGTACTCAATGATCTTGTGTGATTTTCACTATGTTATATTTGCCCAAGTGGAATATGAGGAGTTATGGCTTAGGAACGCGATCGAACACGAGGCGGTGGAATTAATTGTTTGGAATTTGATGGCCAAACATCAGAGGCAATTAAAGATGGGGCTCACACTTTATCCAACTTATAGTTCCTTGGGATGATATTCACCATTCTAGTTAGTAGCGAAGCCATCCTTCGTTATCCATGCCTTTTAGATTGGCATTGGTCCTCGTTGCTTGGCGGAGCGCCATAGTCAATTGAGGGGGGGGGGCATATAAAGGTGTGTTGTGTATGTGTGCCTTTGCTATGTTTTAGTATTATTTATTAGTGGTGGTTGGTACTCGAGATGTAGTGATACACGATCGATATTTATACGACAACTGTCACGGTATGCGACATCGGTGACTACACCGGATCCGGAGGAATTTCATCCATTTAGGTTTAGATGGATGAAACCCTCGGAGTTGGGAAGATGCTCTTAGGTGAGGAACCTCCTCATTGGCTTGGCATTCTTACCAAGTCAAGCCTTATGAGTGTGTGAAGAGAGCTTGTGTGAGGTGAAGATTACATGTTTTTGCAATAAAATCTTGAGTTTTTCTCTCCTTACTTACACTCTTGGATTTGCCCGTGGTGGAGTGAGAGATAATTACACTTGTTGTGTGCATTTGAAGAGAGAACTAGAGCTCTTAGTAGTCTTTGACTCTCTTCCTTCTTTTTGAAGGTGTGTTGTGTATGTGTGCCTTTGCTATGTTTTAGTGTTATTTGTTAGTGGTGGTTGGTACTTGAGTTGCAGTGACACATGATCATTATTTACACGACAATTCCTCTAATCAATTATACTGAATAACAACACCTGTAATGAAAAAAACACAAGCTAAACATAATGTAAGAGATCTAAGGGACAAAATGTAGTGTAAGAAAATACCGATGAATGGGCGGATAAAACACCCAAACTAAAACCAATTTGAAAATTTATGCTTAGTCTTGGGCAGCTGCAAAGGGGGTTAGAGCTGGAAATGTAAGCCAAAAGTGTGAAGTGGATTCGACTTCTTGAGAATCAAAGGGGGAGCCATTTGGGAAATAGGAGGTTTTAAGTTGAGTTGATAATGGCAGGGTCCCAATACCTTGCAATGTAGTAAGGTGGGTAGTGGGCATTTTGAAGGATACAGTAGGTAGGGCTTAATGCACTTTCAGAAGGTGGAAAGTTCCCTCGGGTTTAGAAACCACATTAGTGATTCCGATGACACATGCAATATATAAGAGGTTAGAAGAGGAAAAAAATGGACTGTGGTTGTGAGTAAATATCACCATGGGTGCATATGTATTTTTTCAATACTAATGCCTTATGAGGTTGAATAAAGAGAGTGTGCTTGCATTTAAGTCATTGGGTTATGAGTATGGAGGTTCCCATGCTAAGTTTCTACAAGGACATGTGAGCCATGGATTCCCATCCGGACCACAGACGCTAAGGGTGAGGATTTATGGCTGACACCGGCTCGGCAATTGATGGCCACGAGTCCGACGCCCGAATAGATGACAATGCCAGCACGGACGATGAATCCGGCGTAGGCGAAGCTCCCGATGATAGTGATTACCAAACACCGCCCCCAAGGGTAGCTGTGGGAGGGCCACGGAGAACAAGGAATTCTATTCCTCAAGACAACGACAATGCCCCTTCATGAATGAATATTTATAGTAATGTCAAATGTCCTATGGTGTTCAATGGGTTTAGTTGTATTGGTGATCAGTTTTTGTAATATCTATTTTTTGGTATGTTTGTTGAAAAAATAATGTGAATTTCAAATTTGTATGTTGGATGTTGACTAGAAATTGAGCCTACATGTATGATGTGGGAGGATGAAATGAATGTCCAATGTGCACTAAGGTTAGGAATAGGACACATGGAATTGATTTGTAATGCCAATAGGCCCTATGTAGTGTTGCATTTTTAATCTAGAGGTCGGAGGCGGCATTATAAAATATTTTTAAAAATATTTAAAAATATTTTTTTATGTTTTTTATTGAAAATCATCGAAGACATCAGTCCGTGAGGTCCTTTATGGCAAATCATTGTCGGAAACATTCCCCTCTTCTAGGATTAGGTCTTCGAGCTCTTCTCCGCCCAAATATTGATCCAAGAATGAAGACATTGTAAATGCAAACCACCATTCACGACTTGTCCAATGTGCCATGTGGTGCGTTATGTATTCCAATATTTGCCAATTTGTGTGGCAATGCTTAAGGCTCAAACATTGCCATTGAGTTTGAATGTACTAATGTTATATAGTAATATGGAACAATTATCAAAGTTGAGCGTGTCTATATTTGCCCTATTGCCATGGATTGGCTATAGTCATGAACTTATAATAAAAAATGCCTCAAATTTTGCCGAGTAATTTAAAATGCATTTTAAAAAAAAAGTAAAAATAAATGCCCCTCTAGCCCTATGTCATGTGGGAGGATGAAATGAATGTCCAATGTGCACTAAGATTAGGAGTAGGACATATGGAATTGATTCGTAATGCCAATAGGCCCTATGTCATGGGCGAGGATGGAATTAATGTCCACACACACACACATATATATATTGCAAATACCCCCAAATATATATATATAAATATATTGCACATACATCCATATGTATAGCGCATACGTATAGAACATACGGTATACCGGGAACCCACATATATATTGCACATACACATATAAATGTTACACATACATATTGCACATACACATATAAATGTTACACATACATATTGCAATTTGCACGTACACCCATACATGTTAGACATACATATTGCACACGGGTGTAGCTAATAAGGAAGTTATCATTTATTTATATAGCGATCCACTTTTATTTCACATTACGGATCATATCTTTCACATAGTGCGATTATATCCACTAGGCCTAAACACATATACACGGTGTTTTCTAGGATTAAATCGGCGAACTATATAGAACACGAACCGCTACATCTACATAGTAAAATTATCATGGCAATAGTCGCTCCAAAGGACAAATCCAAAAGTTGGTGCATCGACGATATTTGGCAGAACGTCCGTCGACTTGAAGCCAATATTCTCCATTTTCCACAAGCTTCTCCCGCAAGTATTCAAGTTCCATGATCCAAATATCGTTGAGCCGAGCATGCTGAACTTCCCATCGAATTGGGATGGCAATGCGTGTGGTATTGCTGAAAATAAAGAGGTTAAGTCGGAACGCTCGCAACAATTTGTCGAGCTCCAAACTCCCTCTCACGCCCCTAAATTGATGCCCCATTGGTATGTCTACGTCCCAAAGCGACAAACGCAACGCGTTGTACACTTCTCCCATACCAAAATGTTCACGCCAAGCTTTGCTAACTCCCATGTATTTATAAACACATATGAGAGTAAAAAATTTCGCCCTCACTTCACACCCCTGCACATAGTCTCCTCGGCGATATGGTTCCAAAAGAGGCTCAACGACCTTCGGCAATATGTGCTCCCCCACAATTTCAGCGGTTAATCCGGATAAAAGTATCGACGGTGCCATCTTTTATTACAACTCCGAAATAGCAGCTCCTCCACTCCTTGTCCCTTTGTTCTCCGTATGCAAAGCTTGCTAAAACAGGCTATGGCCAATGGAGAACTTGGGAATGAGAGAATAGGGAGGTTGAATTGCTATATATATGCATCCTTTGTCATGATTGTATACATTTAATGCATGATTTGACTAAGCTAACGCTCTTCCCAAATCCTAACGCTTAATTTTGACTGTTGGACAACAGTCGATTACCATATTCGACTGCTGGGCAGCAGTTGATTCGCATATTCGACTGCTAGGAAGCAGTCGACTGTGGATGGTCGACTGCTACACAGGAGTCGACTGATAAAATCGATTGCTGCCCAGCAGTCGACTGTGGATGGTCGATTGCTACACAGCAGTCGACTGCTGGAAGGCAGTCGACCATCTTAGTCGACTGCTAGGAATCAGTCGATTTTATCAGTCAATTGTTGTGTAGCAGTCGACTGCTGCCCAGCAGTCGATTGATATAATCGACTGCCTTATAGCAGTCGATTTACATAGTCGACTGCTATGAAGAAGTCGATTTGCATAGTCAGCTGCTGTGTAGCAGTCGACCATCCACAATCGACTGTTGTGTAGTAGTCGACCATCCACAGTCGACTGATGTGCAGTAGTCGACTATGCAAATCGACTGCTACAAGGCAGTCGACTGTGGATGGTTGACTGCTACACAACAGTCGACTACCTTGCAGCTTAATTTAGATAACTAATTAGACACACCCTTAACCCAACCTGCCAACTCATTGGATGCCACCCGAGGGCCCACACTGCGATATCCCTATAAAATCAAGTGTGCTACCCACCATGAGGCCACCTTGCCTCGTAGTGATTTTGTGGACCTTGTATGCATCGCATACATTGCCCAATGTCAACTACGGTGTGGGCAATCCATAGGATTGCGATGGCTGGGAGTGGCAAGATAGGGGATGCGGGTGGTTCGTCAAGAAGTATGTATGACACGCATGGGGCTTGCTGGACGAACCGGACGAATTTACACCCGAGGTGGTTGTAGAGAACACTCGAAATGAGGACGATTTGCGCAATGTTTTACGTCTAATTCAAGGGTTCACTGAATTCTATTGGGTTCGACTGCCTAGGAGACGAGTTGATCGTCACCACCGCGGACACTTGGACGCCCAAGAAAGGCCCGCATGCCGCATCGGTTACAAGCAAAAACTTTTCCCATGGCACTTGTTTGAGGACCTTAGCGACGTTCTCACGAAGGGGAAAAATCAATTGTATTTTCGGAAAAACTATGGGGCCTTGTGGAGGTTCTACCAAACCATAAAACACTCGGTGCATGACGCAATTCATTGGGGGTTCAACCGGTGCACCGCGCACCAAAAGGAATACCGGGTGTATAGAAAGTACAAACTTAGGTCATCAATGTAAGATTTGCCCACGAATATGGTGAGAGCGTAGTATCAAGTTTGTACTTGCACATATACTTATGTATGTTGTTAAGTTGGAAATGCGTAATATATGAATTCTAGGGTTGTCTATTGTGTCGTGACGGAGGCTAATCTCGGCATAATGTCGTGCCGTCACAACACGTATCCGTCACGACATTATGCCGGATGCTGTCTTTATCCTGACGGACTTGAATTTTACCGAATTCTATGTGTAATTACATTACCCCATTTCTGACACGTAGGATGTAAGATGTCCACGTGTGATGACATGTCAGCAAAGTAGAGGTAAAATGGGGAAAAAATTACTAGCCCCCGTCCGCCCCCCCCGTCCGCCCCCGTCCGCCCCCGTTCCCGCCCCCGGTCCGCCTCCGGTCCGCCTCGTTCCCGCCCCGTTCCCAACCCCCCCTCCCCGTTTCCCCCCCCCGGTCCGCCCCGTTCTCGCCCCGTTCCCATCCTACCCCCCTTTCCCACCCCCGTTCCCGCCCCGTTCCCACCCCCCCCCCCCCCTTTCCCCCCTCGTTCCCACCCCCCCGTCCTTTCCCCCGTCCGCCCCCCGTCCAATTTTCAACTGGAACATTTGCACATGAAATGAAGAACTTCAAACTAGTATGTAGATGACTTTTGATTAGGTTTTGTTTAGAAAAACCCCTTTCACATATTGCAGTGCATGACACAGAAATGTAGGTTGAATCTCCTTGACCGCGAAGCCTACCATTTCTTGTTCAAAAAAAAACTCAAATCCTTCACCCAAAGTCATAGAAGTATGCAATAATAAATGGTTGGTTGAATTTCAAAATAAATAAAAATCATAGAGCTGGTATAACATATTATACAAGTGTGAGGCCAAACCCCCCACCCTTAAGCGTCCGTAGTCCGAGTAGTGGGTTTGGGCTCACATTCCTCCGCGGTATTGGATTTGGACTTGGATGAGTCCATAGTGCAAGGTTCACCCTTCAAGTGGTCTTGGATTTAATTGGTGTCTCCATACCGTACATAAGCCTTTAAGTATTAAGAAATACTTATGTGACTTATGTCAATCTCTCCCTCGCACCTTTGGTCTTTGCTTCCTTTGTCTTGCCATCGCGAGAGTGCTCCACATTCTCCATTAATTTGTGCACGTGGTTTATTTTTAAAGAGAGGATGCAAGTGTTAAAAAACACTATTCTCTATAGTCAATCTCAAATACATTTACTTGTGAAAGCCACACATAGCACTAACTAGCATAATGTAACTAACTACTTGTCTATGAGCTAATTAAGTAGGCTATCTACTAAGCTCCTTCATGAACCCATCTCTTTACTTTCTAATTACATAAACCTAGCTCCTTCATAAACCCAACTCCTTCATGAACCCAACTCCTTAGCTTCTAACTAAATAAACCCAGCTCCTTCGTAAACCCAGCTTCTTAGCTTCTAACTAAACAAACCCAGGTCCTTCATAAACCCAGCTCTTTACTTTCTAACTAAACAAACCCAGCTCCTTCATAAACCCAGCTCCTTCATGAACCCACAACTTTGTAGTTGTAATCCCCAACTACCTCACTAATTATTCAAGCCCTTAACTAATCTTCCTACCTAATTTTCCTAATTCTACTAACAACCCCTTTCTAATCACACAATTCTTCTCTAATCCTAAAATCCTAAAATCCTAGAGAGGAGAGGGGGAGAGAGAATTTCCTAACTTCACTAAGACTAACTAATCCACACAAGTATATTTTTGCACTCATCACAACCTCAAGTGCTCAACTCTTAAACATGGAACTTGCAACCACGTGTATTCAAAACATGAACTTTAAGTACCACAAATTGGAATCATGAATTAACTTTAAAATCCTTCACGTCAACACTAATTCTACCAAGAGGTCAAGCCCTCTTCAAGGCTAACAAGCCTTGGCTCTCAAACTAAAAACTAAGCACACACATGTGCTCCAATATGGCTTCCCACACCCACACTTATAACTCGTGGGGTGCCTTGGAGCACAAAGGAAAGAGAGGATGAGTGAGGGAAGAATGAGGGATTAAATAGTAAGCTTGAGGGGGTGAGCACCCTCAAGGCTCACGATAAGCCCTTGAGATTTCCTCCTACTTAGTAGGCGCCAATCCTATCTTCTAAGCCTTCCTCCCTCAAATGATCAACAAGGATCCTAATTCGAACATTTAACTAGCCTTGGCTTTCTACCTACCACACTTTACCAAACTTGGGATGCTTCAACCCAAACTTAGCCTCCTTCGCTTTCCGCCGCCATAACTTTCTCCCCTTACTTTCCCAAATCGTCGCTCACCACTTAATTCAAACCACGATGCTTAACTCGTGATTTGATTGGTGCTTTGAGAATTTGCTTATCCTCCACCTTGCATTCTTCCTTGGACCTTCCCCATTAAGTGGCCATGATGAGGTGGTCCACTTGTGCGCTCCATGTGATCCTCCATTCATCCCAATTCGAATGCACTTGCCTCTTGAGTCACTTTGGTTGTCTCCATCCATTTGTACTAGCCTACTCACTAACTACTCAATCCAAGTTCTCCTTACCTATCCTCATTCACTCAAATCCTTCCGAAGGTAAAAACACAATAACAACTCACATCCTAGCCTCTTACAACATGGTACTTCTAAGACTAACATTTCACTCTTTTTATATTTTTGTGAAGTAACATGCTACTTCAAAGTGCATCAACTAACGTTTCAAGGGTCTAAGACTAAATGTGGGCACCCTTTTGGGCTCACATAATTGGCGACCATCGGGGGATGAATCCAAACATCTCTTGCTCCAAGGGTAAGTTGCCTAGTCAAGCTCGGTACTCCTTACATCTACTTCCCGATGTACGGGTAGGAAATAGCTCACCATTCAACGTTTCCAATTGAATTGAATTATTAGGAAAGACCTCATAGACAAGGTAAGGTCCTAACCATACCGCATCGAATTTCGCCGGAAATTCAAGCTTTCGTGCGTCTTGAATCATGACCATCATTCCCGGTGTTAGGGCCCTTCTCTTATGTCGTTTGTCGAAAGTAATCTTTCTCCTTCTTTGGATTGCCTCAATATGTTGAGCCGCCATTCTCCTCCCTTCGTCAAGTGCTTCCAAATCGGTTAGTCGATTTCGTAAGGATTGACTTTCGGTAAGTCTCGTACTCACGGCCACCCTAAGTGACTCGACTTCATATTCGATTGGTAGTGTCGCTTCAAGACCATAGACTAAGGAAAATGGTGTAGCACGCGTAGTTACCTTATAGGTTGTACGGTATGCCCAAAGTGCCGCCGTTAGTTTCGTATCCCAATCCCGCTTCGAGTCTATAACCGTCTTGCGTAGTATACTCACCAAAATTCCGTTAACCCTTTCCGTTTGTCCATTGGTTTGTGGGTGGTAGGGAGTAGTCTTCCGGTGATCAATTTTAAATTTCTCTGTCATCTCTCGAATCAAGTCATTCAAAAAGTGAGTACCCCTATCGCTTACTAGGATCTTCGGCACCCCGAACCGCGAAATTATGTTTTCGTACATAAATGTTGCCGCGTGTTCCGCCGTGTCGGTCTTCACCGCTTTGGCTTCCGCCCACTTGGTGAGGTACTCGGTTGCCACCACAATATATTTCATTCCTTTTGAAGATTGGGGATGGACCTCACCCACATAGTCGATGCCCCATTTTTCGAAAGGAATTAAGGGTAATGATACATGTAAAGGCATCTCCATTCTAAGGTCGTTTCGGGCATACCGTTGGCAAGCGTCGCATTTCCTTACATAGTCATGGGCGTCCTTAAATAGTGTAGGCCAAAAGTAGCCCGCTCTAAGTATTTTTTGCCCGGTGAGTTGACCCGAGAAGTGACCGCCGCAAGCGCTATCGTGGCAAGCGATTAAAATCGCTTCAACCTCCGTTTTTGACACGCATCGTCGTAAAATACCATCGGACCCCCTTCTAAACAACCTATGGCCCACTACAACAAATTGCCTACTATTTACCCTCACCTTCCTTCTCTCTTCTTTTGTCCACTCTTTGGGCAACTTGTGGGTTGTTAGAAATTCCACTATGCCCGCATACCACTCCGGTGTAGAAGTGACCACAAAGAGGCTATCATCTACTAACATATCATTTACCGGATTTTTTCCTATCTCCTCCGACAACCTAGACAAGTGGTCCGCTTGTAAATGCATGCGACCCGGTTTATATTCCACCGTGTAGTCGAATTCTTCTAATAACAAAACCCACCTAGCTAACCTACCACTTAACTCCGCCTTGTTAACTAGATACTTGATAGCCATGTGGTCAACAAAAAATACAACCGGGTTGCACATGAGGTAATGCCTAAACTTTTTAACAGAAAACACCATGGCTAGGCACTCCCTCTCCGTTGTAGAGTAGTTTCTTTCGGCGGGGGTCAATTGCTTACTCGCATAAGCTATAGGTTGATCCTTCTCTTTTTCTCCCGTTGCTTGACAAAGCGCACTCCCTATTGCCACATTACTAGCATCACAATAGACGTGAAAAGGTTTACCCCAATTGGGTGGTATCAACACCGGATAGGTGCTCAACCTATCCCGCAATTCCTCAAAGGCTTTTTGACAAGCATCCGTCCACTCGAATTTGACATCCTTTTTGAGCAAATGGGTAATGGGCACCGCTATCTTTGAAAAATTAGGAATAAGTTCCCGGTACCATCCCACATGTCCTAACAACTTAGAGATCCCCTTGGAATTGGTTGGAGTTGCCAAGTCGCTTATGGCCGCAATCTTATCCGGATGGGGTTCTCTACCTTTCTCACTAACAACATAACCCAACAACACTCCCTTATTCACTCCCAAAAATGTCTTATCCGGGTTCAATGCTAACCTCATCTTCCTACACCTAACCAATGCCTCCCTAACACAATGTAGGTGATCGTCCACATTACTTTGTGTGCTAAAATCGTCCACAAAGACGGTCATGGATTTGAACAACAAGTCGGTGAAGATATACATTACTAATCGTTGGAAAGTAGCCGGGGCATTACATAACCCAAATGGCATCACTACCCACACAAAAGTACCCCAAGGTGTAGTAAAAGCCGTTTTATGGATATCTTGGAGGGCTATGGAAATTTGATTATAACCCGCATACCCATCCATAAAGGTATATCGCGAATGACCTCCAACCTCCTCAAGCAACAAGGTGATAAAAGGTAAGGGGAAGTGATCCTTTTGTGTGCACGAATTCAATTTCCTATAGTCGACACAAACCCTTAATTTCCCATTTTTTTTCTTTACTAAGACCATAGGAGAAACCCAATCCGTGATTTCCACCGGCTTGATAAACCCGGCCTTCAATGACCTTTCCAATTCCGCTTTCACCAACAATTGCAATTGAGGATTCATCCTCCTCTCCTTTTGTCTAATTGGCCTCGCCCCCGGAATTAAAGGAATCCGGTGCTCTACCATTTCCTTAGGAATTCCCTTAAGCTCATCGTAGGACCATGCAAAAGTATCACTAAACTCATCCACCAAATTGCTATACTCCCTAACATCTTTCTCCCCCAATTTGGAACCCATCTTCATTTGTCGGGTTTTTCCATTCTTTAATTTCACATCCACGTACCGCCAATCCGCTTCCGACACATGTGCTTGTTCCTCTTTGTTCCGATACCAATCGGAAGGCACATTGGGGTAATCTTTCACATCTTGACCTACAACTATCCCCGTAGACGTGGTCTTGAAATGTAAAGGCTCCTCCAATTTCGATGACTCAATAATCACATCCTCCTCTTGAGTCCCATCTACATGAATTAAACTAACCTCACCCTCTTCCACGTCATCTACCCAAGGTGTTAACCCACCGCTAACCCACTCTTCCTCGGTGAGCACCTCACATGGCTCCAACAATGAGCCCTCTCCTAAACTAACACTAGGAAATTCACTCCCTAAGCCTACTTGGTGAAATGTAACCATTACATCAACCTCGGACTCGGGGTACTCCCTTAGCCATTGGGCATAATCCCCATTATCCCCATAATTGTAAAAATTAGGACCTAGACTTCCCGAGCCCGAATCTATAACAACCCTTTGACCTTCGGGATGGACGACTCCCACCAATGCCTTGCCAATCTCATTCTCGTTTAAGTCATCAATTTCCTTCTCCAATGGCAAATACATCTCCTTCTTCATCCATCCTTCTAATGAACCAATGGACACTATGACCCTATTACCCTCCGGACCATAAGTGATGGATGGTTTAGGTCCACCCCAATTGACCATAGCATTCGCCATCCGCAACCAAGGCCTACCTAGCAAAATGGGGAAGGTGTCCTTGTTGGAGTGCATTTTAATGACATGGAAGGTGACCAAGTACTCCTCGCCTCCCGTAGTCATTCTACAATCCTTGATCATCCCCAAAGGCGTAGTCGAACTTTGATTTGCCATATTTATGACCAAAGGTGAAGGCCCCGTGAGTCCAAGTCCCAATTTTTTCATAGTATCCTCCGGTAGTATATTTAGACTACTCCCTCCGTCGACTAGCACATTAGGAACCACCTTATCTACTATAACAACTTCTATTTCTATAGCTTTCACGTCTCTTCCACCTTGTGATTGGATCCTAGCGGCTATTTTAGCTTTCACCTTCCTCATCCTCTTGTGTACCGGCATTCCCTCCTTTAATGTTTTCCTTGCCGTGGGTGAAATTTCCAATAGTTGGCCGAAAGTAATATCCGCCTTGAGTGTACTAAGGTCCGCCCACAAGTCGTACCCGGTAGATCTTTCCACCTTAGAATTACCCACTACGTCGAATTCGTCTACGGGAACCCCCGGTCCTTCCCATTCACCCACATCGCTATTATCCAAGTCATGTACCGCATTAGTCCTCTCCCTATCTTGTAAAATTATATTTTCCCTCTCCACATCCTTAGTAGCTCTTCTAGCTACCCTATCCAACTCGGAGAGATTAATCTCTTCATCCGAAGAGTAATTTCCTTGCTCTCCTATTCCTACCTCCAACGGGGCATCCCCTCTCCTAGCCCTAGTAGTTACCGCTAGTGCAGGTGCTTCTTCAACCACACCCTTACCCTTCACTAACTCATATGTAATAGCATTGGTGTGAGGAGGCCATTGACTTTGCTCCTCTCCAATTCTCGTTGGGAGAGGAAGCATGTCATCACATGTGGCCTCCAACACTCCATCCATGAACCTAACATCTTGGGAGTTAGATGGTCCCGGATCCGTTGGAGGCGCTTGTCTCCCGTTACTACCATTAGGTGGAACTCCTTGTCTATTTTGTATTGGAATGTAACCGGTTGTAGTTTGCAAGCCCGCCGGTGGATGAAAAGTTTGCCTAGCATTACTATGGTCATAGTATAAGTTAGGTGGCCTAAGTTCATTGGCCGGTACTCCTTGTGGCCTAGCACCTCGCATATTATCCCTTGCTTGTTGTTGTGGATTAGCCACCGGGTAAGGGACATTAATTATTTTGTCCGGTTGGCGACACGTATCCGAGGGATGACTTCCTCCACAATTGCTACAATTAAACTCTTGACCTTCGGACCAACATTGTCCTTGAGCGTGCCACCTTCCACAAAAGGGATGAAATTCCTTCTTCTCTAAATTTTGGCCACCTTGCCCTCTAGGTTGTGGTCCTCTATTGCTTCCATTTCCATAGTGAGGTGGCGCTTGACCTCGTTGATTTTGTTGAGGTGGGTTACCGTTTCCTCTTTGGTCACGGTTTTGTCCACTTCTACAAAATTGACGCGTGTGGCCCGGTTGGCCACATTGGACACACCATAATCCGGAAGAATGCCTACCCGACTCAACCGGGGGTGGAGGCCCCGGTTGTTGACTCCGGATCATTAATGACATTTGATCCGTGAGGCTTTGCATTTGTTTTATCATAGCCTCTTGGAATCCTAGTTGGCTAGCACCTAGTCTTCTCTCAACCTCCTCCAAGTGTGGATCCGTTCTAGGGGCCGGTAGTGCCAAAAGAGGTGCCGGTTCCCTAACCGCTAAAGGTCGGGGGCCGGTGTCCACAATGGCATATGGAATTTGGTTCTCATACTTAGCGGGTTCTACCGCTACCACCCTAGGGCGTATGGGGATGAATTGTGGGATCAATTCATCCTCCCTTCTCCATAGCCTTTCGTGATCTTTATCCAAGTTTTCAATATCTCTAGCCGCACGCTTGGCATCCGCCAAGGTCAAGGGATTCCTTTCTAGAACACCCCTAATAGTTCCGGACTTAAAAAACCCTTGAATGAAAAATTGCTTTAGCGTGTCGTCGTTGAGCATGGTACCCACAAATCTAGTGCACACTAAATCAAACCTTCTAATGTAAGCCGAAATTTCTTCCTCCCTTCCTTGCTTCAATGACGACAATGCCCTTAATGCGGTACTTTGACCCACTTCCGGCCTAAATTCGTTAAGAAACTCCCTTTGTAATTGTTCCCATCCCCTAAAATGTCCCTCGGCATGATCCCGATACCATTCATAGGCTTCCCCCTCTAGAGTGGTAGGAAACCACACTAACCAATAACCCGGGTCGGTTATGAGGAAGCTAGCCAACCGTTCGATATACCGTTCCATGTGCCGAGAGGGGTCCTCATCCTTGGTCCCATAAAATTTAGGGAGATGAGATGGCATATCCATCGCCGCTAAATTTTGTGGAACCACAATTGGTAGGCCTCTTGGCCTAACCAATGGGTCTATTGGAGGTATAGGAGGTATGGGCGGAATTGGGGGTATGGGTGGTGGATCCATCCCCCGTTCCTCGGCCATGGTGACCGGTGAACTATTCAACAATCCCCTATCAACTTCTACCGGGAATTCTTCTCTAAGTGTGTAATTTTCCGAAGAAGTTTCACCACTCAATTTGGAGGGAGTGATCTCCTCTTCAAGTTGAGCTCCAAGTTCTAAGGTGTCTAGAATTGACCTAGTCCTAGGTTCGACGTTCAAACAACTCTCTATTCTAACATTATCTTGTTCTAATCTATCACTGATTTTAGAGGACCGCCTCTTTCGAGTAGATTTCTCTAGTCCTACTATCAAACTTGGTTTTTGTGAGCGAGTCCTACCTTGCATTCCATAAGAATCGATCGACCCTCACTTGACCACACATAATCCTAGCAATTCCCCTCTTAATATTTTCACTTGTCTTGGTGTGGTTATAATTTTTTTAGGAGGTGAGGAAAAGAACCTGCAAGCCCACTTAGGTGAAAGAATCCCAATAGGGGATAGGCATGTTCATGTTAATTTTTTGGTTAAGTCGGAGCATCACCTCCGCACCTTCCCGCAAATTAACACTCACCACAATACCGATTGTGAGGGGGTGACCTTCCGAGTAGATTATGTTAAAAGTCGAGGCTTCACCCTTCAACTTCTCACACCATCCACAATTCGGGAATTACCCTCTACAACGGATAACAACAATCACGAGTACAAAAGGCATTCCTTAATTAGTTAATGAGTTCACTTTGAAGAAATAAACATACCTTGAGCAATCGCATCCCCCTGTGAGTTAGCACTCCCCTCAATCGTGACTCAATGTAACAACACCATAAACTTTGTGAAATATTAATTTAATCTAGAGCATGAAATGACAACTCCCAAAACTTTGAGACTCACCCCGAGGTGAGTGTCAAAGTTCAATGTCCTAAGGTGAATTTACCCTCTAATGTTTTAATGAGCTACTCGGTTATAGGTTCCTTTTAAGTTCTTAGCAAATCCCCAAAAAGGTTGAGGACGTACCTTCGCCGCGCTCCTTCCTCAAAAATGAATTTGCGTAATTGACAATGCAATTCATTCCAAGGAATAGTTGAAATACAATGAATTCAAATGTAACCCAAAGAGAGAATACTTACCGAGTTTCGGGTGCTCCTTCCCTTCTCTCAAGTTTGTGTCTCCAATTTTTCCTAGTTGCCTCCAAGTCTCCTAGTCGCCTCCAAGTCTTGTAACTACCTTCCGCTTCGCTCCCGGCGGACGCACCAATTATGTGAGGCCAAACCCCCCACCCTTAAGCGTCCGTAGTCCGAGTAGTGGGTTTGGGCTCACATTCCTCCGCGGTATTGGATTTGGACTTGGATGAGTCCATAGTGCAAGGTTCACCTTTCAAGTGGTCTTGGATTTAATTGGTGTCTCCATACCGTACATAAGCCTTTAAGTATTAAGAAATACTTATGTGACTTATGTCAATCTCTCCCTCGCACCTTTGGTCTTTGCTTCCTTTGTCTTGCCATCGCGAGAGTGCTCCACATTCTCCATTAATTTGTGCACGTGGTTTATTTTTAAAGAGAGGATGCAAGTGTTAAAAAACACTATTCTCTATAGTCAATCTCAAATACATTTACTTGTGAAAGCCACACATAGCACTAACTAGCATAATGTAACTAACTACTTGTCTATGAGCTAATTAAGTAGGCTATCTACTAAGCTCCTTCATGAACCCATCTCTTTACTTTCTAATTACATAAACCTAGCTCCTTCATAAACCCAACTCCTTCATGAACCCAACTCCTTAGCTTCTAACTAAATAAACCCAGCTCCTTCGTAAACCCAGCTTCTTAGCTTCTAACTAAACAAACCCAGGTCCTTCATAAACCCAGCTCTTTACTTTCTAACTAAACAAACCCAGCTCCTTCATAAACCCAGCTCCTTCATGAACCCACAACTTTGTAGTTGTAATCCCCAACTACCTCACTAATTATTCAAGCCCTTAACTAATCTTCCTACCTAATTTTCCTAATTCTACTAACAACCCCTTTCTAATCACACAATTCTTCTCTAATCCTAAAATCCTAAAATCCTAGAGAGGAGAGGGGGAGAGAGAATTTCCTAACTTCACTAAGACTAACTAATCCACACAAGTATATTTTTGCACTCATCACAACCTCAAGTGCTCAACTCTTAAACATGGAACTTGCAACCACGTGTATTCAAAACATGAACTTTAAGTACCACAAATTGGAATCATGAATTAACTTTAAAATCCTTCACGTCAACACTAATTCTACCAAGAGGTCAAGCCCTCTTCAAGGCTAACAAGCCTTGGCTCTCAAACTAAAAACTAAGCACACACATGTGCTCCAATATGGCTTCCCACACCCACACTTATAACTCGTGGGGTGCCTTGGAGCACAAAGGAAAGAGAGGATGAGTGAGGGAAGAATGAGGGATTAAATAGTAAGCTTGAGGGGGTGAGCACCCTCAAGGCTCACGATAAGCCCTTGAGATTTCCTCCTACTTAGTAGGCGCCAATCCTATCTTCTAAGCCTTCCTCCCTCAAATGATCAACAAGGATCCTAATTCGAACATTTAACTAGCCTTGGCTTTCTACCTACCACACTTTACCAAACTTGGGATGCTTCAACCCAAACTTAGCCTCCTTCGCTTTCCGCCGCCATAACTTTCTCCCCTTACTTTCCCAAATCGTCGCTCACCACTTAATTCAAACCACGATGCTTAACTCGTGATTTGATTGGCGCTTTGAGAATTTGCTTATCCTCCACCTTGCATTCTTCCTTGGACCTTCCCCATTAAGTGGCCATGATGAGGTGGTCTACTTGTGCGCTCCATGTGATCCTCCATTCATCCCAATTCGAATGCACTTGCCTCTTGAGTCACTTTGGTTGTCTCCATCCATTTGTACTAGCCTACTCACTAACTACTCAATCCAAGTTCTCCTTACCTATCCTCATTCATTCAAATCCTTCCGAAGATAAAAACACAATAACAACTCACATCCTAGCCTCTTACAACATGGTACTTCTAAGACTAACATTTCACTCTTTTTATATTTTTGTGAAGTAACATGCTACTTCAAAGTGCATCAACTAACGTTTCAAGGGTCTAAGACTAAATGTGGGCACCCTTTTGGGCTCACAACAAGTAATAACTTTATTATTGCGACGACGGTACAAATGCCTTTTGTAAATCATATACATGAACAAACCATGCATAATCTAATATTCCACTTCATTCTGTCAACTTGACTTCCGTGGCTTCCGTCAAGGGTCCGTTCTTGGCGGAAGAGGATCCGGCCGAAGTAAATCAACATAGCTAATCGTTCGGTCTTTCATCCGTTCCTTCAATGGTAGCCGATGAGGCGATAATCCTCTCATCTTCTTACGAAAAAGCAAAGTCCTTGAAGATTCCCCCGCTACCTTGACTTCTTCAATGTTGATCGAATTGTCCTCCACATCCACATCCCCGGGCTTCCGTTCCATATGCGCACTCAAATCAACCACATCATTTGGATCTCCACCCACGCATTTTGTTAGGTCCTTCTCCACCGCATCGATCTCCAATTTGTCCGCATATCGTCGTTGGTCCTCCTCCGCCCTCAACTTCCATGCTTGTGTAGATTGTGAGAAGGGGGTCATGACATACTCATCACAAAATCGATCTCTAGCACTTCTCTCATTTCTCTCACGCTCGGGTGATGGATTGAAGTGAATATGGGAATCTCCTAAATTTTCTATCTCCTCATCCCGTCCTAGATCCTCAAACATGTCTCTCTCCTCTCCCATCCTATCCATGATACTCTACCTCGTCATATGTATGAGTCTAAATGCTCTACTTATATATTGAGCTCAAAGGACTTCATGAAATATACAATAATTGATGTAATCCAAGATGTAGAGGATCCAATTCTCGTTGGTGAGATAAAGACAACACAATTGGAATAAAAAGAAAGTTGGTGAGGTCAAAAAAATAGTTGCACTTTTTGGAAAGTCTTTTGACATCCGCATTGGAAACCTCTTTGATACCTCTTTGAAGCTTCTATATTTGATATGTTATCCATTCATTCAACAAATCACATATTGGTGCTTCAACCTTAGTGGTTCATATGGTTTCACAACCCACACGCATACAAAGGCCACTTTCATTCAACAAATCACATATTGGTGCTTCAACCTTAGTGGTTCATATGGTTTCACAACCCACACGCATACGAAGGCCACTTTCATTCAACAAATCACATATATGTGCTTCAACCATAGTAGTTCATATGGTTTCACAACCCATGTCACGCATCTGAAGGCCACTTTCATTCAACAAATCACATATTGGTGCTTCAACCTTAGTGGTTCATATGGTTTCACAACCCACACGCATACGAAGGCCACTTTCATTCAACAAATCACATATTGGTGCTTCAACCTTAGTGGTTCATATGGTTTCACAACCCATGTCACGCATCCGAAGGCCACTTTCATTCAACAAATCACATATTGGTACTTCAACCTTAGTGGTTCATATGGTTTCACAACCCACACGCATACGAAGGCCACTTTCATTCAACAAATCACATATTTGTGCTTCAACCATAGTAGTTCATATGGTTTCACAACCCTAAACCCTAAAATCCTAAACCCTAAACCCTTTCAAATCACAAACCCAACAACAATATTGCTTCCAATCTATCTTCAATTAAGGCATTGTGAATTGTACATTGTACATTACACTCAAATTGAAGGGGATATCTGCATTTTGCAAAGTCTACCTCAAATCATCCCAGTGTCAAGCTAAGATGCCTCATAATTAACCCAATATTTAACCAGCCAAAGCATCACTAGCATGTCAATTGACGTGTGGTTTTTTCTTCACAAGTCAGAGTACGTGTCAACTTCTCAATTGTGCATGTCAATTGACATGCATTTTTTTTGCGAGTTTTTGCGTGTCAAAAGTGAATAACTTGCAAAAACTTTGTCAAACATACAAACTGCTTCCCCCCATCCCCCAGCCTTCCCCCCCATGCTCCCGTACAGTGTGTAAGTTTGACAAATTTCATTTGACGTTCAACTCCAAATACAAAGTGTCATGTGACATTTAAAAAAAAAGAATGTCAAAATGACATATACATTTAATTCTAAAATGTCACCTCAATTTTGGGTTACACAACATTTTAGAAAAACTAATATTTTAAATAATAAAAAATATAATCTTGATTTGTAACAAAAAATATCAATCGGGCATAAGGGCCAAGTTCCATGTACCGGTCCCGATCCGTTTATTTTGAAATAAATGGGTGGGCCGGTGAAAAGAGGGTGGTGCCATATGCCCATCCCTCTCACCCAAGGACTTCCCTAAAACCCGGGTAAAACTCCCTCGGTTATAGCGGACACGTCCGGCTATCCCAATGCACCTACAAGAACTTGCTCCAGAGATTTCCAAGTAGCTTTTAGTTAAGTAGCTTTCACACATGGTCATTGTTTTATCTACCAACCAATGAATGTTGGATAGTTTTTGTCCCATCCCCAAATGCCTTAATCCTTACCATCGGTTTTTATTAATGGAGCTCCTCGTGCCCTCATAGCTAAGACTAAAAGCAACCAATCACAAGAGCGGAAGGCAACACTTTTAGAGGTCCTACATTCTTGCCTCATGTCTAGGTACCGAGGGGAGGGTCAGTAGTTTTAGCTTAACCCCTCCACTTTTAAGCCATGCCACATCATTTGCCAACTAGGCTCGGCACTAGATAATGGCGATGGTGTGAACGCTCAGTTTTAAGGACCCACTTTTAGGCTTAGCTAATGTCAAGTGGGGAGGGGGCATAAGTAACATATTTATATATAGAGGAAAAAATCAAAAGAAATATTTATAAAATATTTAAAACATTATTTTGGTATCATTTAGGGGTTGCAGTTCAATTGTAGTAAAATAATCACATGATTATTTGTTTTTATATAATAGTTACATGGAACTCGGATTCCAGCGAACAGCGTAGAATTGCGGTCGCACATTCTCTTGCAGTACAAATGTTATTTCATATTTGTATAGAGGACTTCATTACCTATCCGTGGACACCAAGAACTCATGTTTTGGAATTCATATGATTTTTTGAGAGCCAAAAAACCAAGACTATGTCTTAAAATTTCCAAAAAAAAGTGACAAGGTGCTGATTCCAATGAACAGCGTAGAATTGCGGTCGCACATTCTCTTGTAGTACAAATGTTATTTCATATTTGTATAGAGGACTTCATTACCTATCCGTGGACACCAAGAATTCATTTTTTAGAGTTCATATGATTTTTTGAGAGCCAAAAAACCGAGACTATGTCTTAAATTTTTTTTTTAAAAGTAAATATCCCGCCCGTTCCCGACCCCATTTCCCCCCGTCCGCCCTGTTCCCCCCCATTCGCCCCGTTCCCGAGCCCGTTTCCCCCTGTCCGCCCCGTTCCCGACCCCGTTCCCCTCCCCCCCCGTCCGTCCACCCCGTTCCCACGTTCCCCCCTACGTACCGCCGCGTTCCCCCCGTCAAATCCGACCAAGATCTCATCATGATGTGGGTCCCATCATGATGAAGCTCCCTTTTACCTATATAAAACCGGGGGGCTTTAGTTGCAATCACTTTTCTTCTCCTCCCACCACATTGGGACCCGAGACCTTGTTGCGTCCCAAGGGACAGCGGCACCGCGCGGGTCTCAAGGGGTTTGGGAGGGCAAGGCAAATTGTGGGGTAACCCTCGCAAAAAAAATTTCAGATTCACGCACTCATTTCTACATTCACTCACTCACGCGGTTTTTTTCACGATGGAGGGGGAGGACATTGCTCATTACCAAGACGAGGATTCAAGGTTGCACCGTGCTTGGCTCCAAAGCAATGCATCTGCAAATATTGGCGAGGGTATGGGAAGCGAGCCCGGAAGTGGAAGTCCTGCAGCACGTAGAGCACGCCCCGGACCTTTTGAATTTGATCAGGAGTTTTTTGTTGTTGGTCATTCTGGAGGCAGCCAATCACGGGGAAGCCGTGGAACACGTGGGAGTCGGGGAAATAGTGGATATAGAGGGAAAATAGGAAGGGGACCAAGCTCAGGCAGTTCCACTGGTATACAATACGTGCCACCACGATCTCCGACACAGCGGACATCAAGACCACATAGCCCTACACGTTATGTACCTCAAGCTTCGGATAGTGATGAACAACGGGGATTGAAACGCGTAGCAGATTCGGAAGGGATGGAGGAGGGGTCCACGGCATCAGGTTCGCAATCAAAGAAAAGGAAAAATAGAGGCAAACGCGATAAACGGAGCGATGAGATTCGAAACCATTGTAGGACATTGCTTTTGGAATGGTTTAGAAATATCAGCATGGTTTTTTTGGAAAGACAATACCTCAATAATGGTATAAAGGGTTTAAAGTTGGTGAAAAACGATTTGATGCTTCTTCTCACGGAATGCACGGCTGGAGCGGAGTTTGAAGAAGATAGGGGCATGAGCGATTGGGACACCTGGATTGAACAACAAGCCAGGGAAGCAATCTACAATCCAACAATGACATATGATGTTGTGCATCTTGGTGAGGGAAGTAGTAGTGGCATGAAGTATGAGCTGTACGAGAAGCTAGAAAATTGGAGAAGAGGCGTAATAATAGCAAAATGAACATCCGCCCGCAACCTTCCCATTTTTATTGACAGACAAATGGCAAACAACATTGCCACTCAGGGCCGGCAGGGTGTCATATGGCTGCCTAGAAATGCGGAGATCAAAGCCTTGGATAAGGAAACCTACGGAGTGGTACGGAGGGTCACAATTCATGGAGCATCATTCATCCCTAGCTGGATAGAGTGGGCTGGGAAGACCATGAAGGCCACGAATAGTTTGGAGAATCGAAATGAGCGTTCAGTTGAAGCATTGGCATGTCCAGTAGATCATCCTGGGGTAATCAAGCTACAATACCTCAATATGAAAACATACGAATCCTATTCGATGCGGTGGAATGGAGGCTCTTTGAAGCACATGAGGGCCTATGACTACCAAGTTCCGGATGTCCACGAGAGCACAATCCTTCAAACGCCTGGGCCAGACTTTGAAGCACGGAAACGCTTGGTTGTATATTGAAGGCATCGAGTTTATTTGGCATGGGCTCTAATGCGCGTTGTGGATGTAGTGCACAAGCATGACGTGTTGCACAATGACCTTAATCCCAACAATGTCATACTGCATTTCCCACAAGACCGTGAGAACACGGTTTTCATTGGTGTGTGTGATTGGGGCATGGCATCATGGGGAGATGAGGACGCCCCCTCTAACTATGGAAAAGATTCAGTGGATGAGATGAACAAGCACAAAGCAAAATACAACTGTGTTGGACTTGAATTATTCCATGTACGAGGGCAGCGTGGAACATCCACCTCTCCAATGAGGATGGCTCGGAAACATAGGCACACATTTCTCTCGGAGTCCTTCTCAGTGGATGCTTTGGCAAAGAAGATTTATCACAAGGATTCGATTTCCCCCTTGTTTCAGCTAAACCGTGATCCAAATGGCTTGAAAATGCGATTTGAGGTAGCATTGGATGTATTGACAAAGACCAATCCAGCGGAAAGGTCAACCATCACACACGTAGTGAACATGTTGAAGTCGCCTCCATACAGCATGGCTAACCCGACAATGTGCTTCCGTGACACTGCAAAATAAAACTTTTTAGTTTCTTTTGCATCAATTTTGAATCATACCAATTTGGTAACCGCTGGAGATGTAAATAAAGCCATCAATTTTTCATACAAAACTTGTATATTTTTTGGAGTTTATATGATTTTTTGAGAGCCAAAAAACAGAGACTATGTCTTAAAATTTCAAAAAAAGGTGAAAAGGTGTTGATTCCAGCGAATAGCATAGAATTGCGGTCACACATTCTTTTGCAGTACAAATGTTATTTCATATTTGTATAGAAGACTTCATTACCTATCCGTGGATTCCAAGAATTCATTTTTTGGAATTCATATGATTTTTTGAGAGCCAAAAAACCGAAACTATGTCTTAAAATTTCCAAAAAAAAATGAAAAGATGCTGATTCCAACGAACAGAGTAAAATTGCGGTCGCACATTCTCTTGCAGTACAAATGTTATTTCATATTTGTATAGAGGACTTCATTACCTATCCGTGGACACCAGAAACTCATTTTTTGGAATTCATATAATTTTTTGAGAGCCAAAAAACCGAGACTATGTCTTAAAATTTCCAAAAAAAAGTGAAAAGGTGCCGATTCCAGCGAACAACGTAGAATTGTGGTCTCACATTCTCTTGCAGTACAAATGTTATTTCATATTTGTATAGAGGACTTCATTACCTATCCGTGGACACCAAGAACTCATTTTTTGGAGTTCATATGATTTTTTGAGAGCCAAGAAACAGAGACTATGTCTTCAATTTTTTTTTAAAGTGAAAATCTCCCCCCCGTCCGTCCCACGGTCCACCCCCGTCCGCCCCCCCCATTCGCCCCACCCCCCTCCCCCATCCGCCCCTCCCCGTCCGCCCCCGTCCGCCCCACCCTCGTCCCCCGTCCGCCCCACACACACCTTAGTCATATTTTATTACTTTGGTTTTAACAGAATGATAACAGAATGGCAAAATGGTTTACCTGGCGCTAGGCATATCCACGTCCACGTCGGCTTTTTCTGCCACATAGGATGCCACCTTGGCAAGAAGGTCAGTATTTTACCCACCCTACTAGCTGCCCCCTAGGTTGACCCTACGTGGACCCTATTGTGTCGTGACGGAGGGGTCCATCACGACACGACACGTCATGACGGCACGACACCGTCATGACGTCGGGATAGACAACCCTGATGAATTCCCGACAATATTACGGTGATGTTTTTCGCTTGGTGTGAACTTATAATCATGCCATATGGAATCATTGTCACAGTTATTTGCATTGATACGTGTTTGATTCAAGTGCAAATGCATGTAGATGCAAAGTCCATGGTTTAATTAAATGTTGGTGGCAACCGATTGTGTGGGCAAACATAAGAAATGATCATTGTGCGACACTTGTACATTACTCCCAAAATTGATAGTGAACAATAATTCACCTATAAACATTTCCAAAATCATGATTTTTCCTGCATTGTGTACAATTGAGAATCAAATAATGCCTCCTAGTCCAACGCCTATCTCACAAACACTAGCCAACATTCCTAATCCGGCTCCGAATCACTATCCAATGGAATGGGGGGGTCCGCGGCTTGAGCTTGCACCGTTCAAATTTGGTGGCCGTAGTGTCCGGCGCCTCGCCTCACGCTTGCTCTCGGTGATGGCCCATAGTTCTTGCACTGCAGTCTCCCGGTCAGTTTGTGCACGAGCGCGCGCGCGGTCTCCAATGTGCAACCCCCTCGCGTCATTCGAATGGCACAGGACGTCTTGCATGGTGGGGCTAGAGGCCCCGTCACGGATGTCCAAAAGGCCATTGACGTATTTCCACTCATTCATCCGGATTTGGACGTCCACCTCATTGAAGCTACCCTCTTGTGTAACGGCCTCCTACCTCTCCATATCGGCCTCAAAACTTGTTGTGTCCAACACGTGTTCCACATCCCAAGTTGTTTCCTCGCCCGGGACCGGTTCCCGTGGCAATACCCCCACTATCACATTGCCGTTGGAGTCATACACGTATCCGTGGGGTGAGGACCTGGGACGTATTCACCCGTCTCTCCGGCGTGCCCACCCACAACACGGTACAAAAATGCCCTCAACCCTACGGCCTGAGGAGAGGAGCCGGGGTAAAACTCATGAGCAACCCTTGTGTACATTTCAGGCGTGAAGTTTGTCGGGTAGCCTCAGAGGTCCTTCACATACCTTCGTGCACGCCAGCTATAAGCAGGAGGATCGCCGTATTGTACGGGCGGCACACCATGGATTATTGTGTACTCAAAATCGGGAGGCATTCCAAATTGCACTCCGAATTGCTCGTACAACCTTCGATGCAGAGGGGCTTTGCACGAAGGACAACGGCGTGTTTGCAACATGTGTGGCAACAAACAATTCGGGTGGACCATGTGACCGCACGACCCAACGATCCATGCACCTTCGGGTCCCCAAGGATTGGAACAAATGGGGCACATGCTCCCGTCCTTGATCCAATCGGGGACGCATGGCCACAACAAGGTTGGTTTGGCCGGGGGTATCACGATGCGGGATGATACTGCGGTATCCCATTCGAATTCATCCTCGGGTCTCTTGGTCCACGCAATACTAGGGTAATGGTCGTCATCGACCGGGAGGTTTTCAGGATACATGAAATCCAATGGCGGCCACGAGGTGAAAAGAAGCCGTCGTTCGGGCCATTGTTCGCCGTGGTCCCTATAGTGGGTCAGCTCGTCCATCAATGCCCTCTCACGCGTGGCGAACATGATAGTGGTTGTGACCATGCCCATGTAGTCGTCCTCCAACAACCGGTTCTTCCTAATGACCCGGTCGTAATCAACCCCCATTGCCTCCAAGTTTGTTGTGGGCGACGGCTCCCGCCCTTGTCCATCACTAGCAGACATTGCTTGTGGCATTTGTGGCGCATCAGCCCTCGCAAGTTCAAGGTTGGTCAAACGTCCAATCTTGGCCTTCAACCCTTGGACCTCTTCGGCGTGTGCACGTCGGACCATCTCCAATTCCCGTTCGTGGTCCAATTTACATTTTGCCAACTCCGCCTTCAACGCCTCCACAACGTCATTGTCGGCAACTACAAGTGGTGGGGTTGGCCCCGCGGATGCCATCTCCACGTCAACGGGTGAAGATGGAGGACAAACCAACCGGGTACCATGTGGCGGTGTCACGTTGACCCTTTGTCGCCGGCTAGGTGGTTCAACCGGCAACCCTATGACAATGTTGTGCTCGTCCATGTTTGACTCGGCGGTCGGTGGAGTCCCCACAATTTGATGATTTGGTCCCACAAGGAAATCAAAATAAGATCGGACTGTCGGAGGATTCATTGGAGTTTGCCATGCCAATGGAATCGGCGGCCAGCATTTCGGCCTAGCACGGCACTTGGTATGACCGCGACCCGGTGTGCCTGCCTCAAGTCCACGCTCGTGCGGGGTATGGTGGACCAGTCGATATCCACTTCCAAAATTACATCCGCATAGACCATTTGGCATAACCACATTAGCATATGCCCGCGATCAAATTCCCTCGGTGCACCCCACAAGAAATCCCACACCTCCTTGCACCGTTCTCCAAATATTTGATGGCTCACCTCCCTCCATATGCCATAGCGTTGTCTAGACATCCGTTCAGCATTCGCGCTAGGAATGAACATCCTCGTCAAATGGGTCCACTCTACGTACCTTCGGACCGTGCTATACATCCACGTGCCCCTCTCATTTTGCCAGCCGGGATTGGCGAGAATGTTCGGGTCCCGCGCCACCTCCAAATTGATTGGTTGCGGCCTACCCCTCGGTGCATTGCCACGTCTTATAGCGCCTGCCGACCCCGGTGTCAATTGCGGAGTCCCCCCCGGATCCAAATCCCCGCCACGTGGAGGTTCCGGCGGCAAGTTCTCTTCGTCTGCCATCGTTGCCCCTAACCCCTAGCTTTGTATGCCTACTATAAATTAAACCTAATATGGTAGCACTTCCAAAATAAGCGCCACCACCCACAATTTTTTTTTCAATCCGCTAAAAACCAAATTAAAGCCGTTCAAAGTTCAAACTACATAATTAAATGTAAACCACTTTCAAAATAAGTGTTCACATATTACAAATTCCGGTATGGTTCAAAACGATACGCCGATAACCGCGATGGGGTATAATGTAGACCGTATGTAGGTGGGTCGCAGTACATTACAGACAGTATATACGTATAGTATACCGTATGTACCGTATACATATTTCAGTACGTATGTCCACCTGTAGCCCTCCAGCTCACCTCTATCTCCTAATGGCAAGGGTTGATTAACAACCTGGGCCCAAATGGAGGGAGGTGGGAGTGAGGGAATGAGGGAAGTGGGGTCCATATATACCCTATGGAAGCGTCCTTTCGATTAGACGCCCCCTGGACCAACCCATGGATGCCACGTGTCCATGGGTGTCTTTACGCGACTGCTCACGAGCAGTCGTCTGCCATTCAAGTCGACTTCTAATAGCAGTCGACCATAGGGTGCGACTGCCCACCAGCAATCGTCCGCACTTTGTCGACTGCTATTAGCAGTCGACTTGAATGGCAGACGATTGCTCGTGAGCAGTCGCACCCCTTCGTCGACTGCTATTAGCAATCGACAAAGTGATGCGACTGCTCACGAGCAGTCGTCTGCCATTCAAGTCGACTGCTAATAGCAGTCGACCATAGGGTGCGACTGCCCACCAGCAGTCGTCCGCACTTTGTCGACTGCTAATAGCAGTCGACTTGAATGGCAGACGACTGCTCGTGACAGTCGATTTGAAGGGCAGACGACTGCTCACAAGCAGTCGCCCGCTTGTTGTCGACTGCTAATAGTAGTCGAATTTCCATGTCGACTGCCCAAGAGCCGTCGACAACCCAAGTCGACTGCTATTAGCAGTCGATTAGTTATGGTAGTCGACTGCTCTTGGGCAGTCGACATGGAAATTCAACTGCTATTAGTAGTCGACGACCTTATACGACTGCCTTTGAGCAGTCGATTCAATGTGTCGATTGCCTAGTAGCAGTCGACATTGTTGACGACAGTTTACCCTGTGGTAAACTGTTTTACCCCCCCTAAACGGACGTGACGTTTTCTGGTCTGCCGTCACGTCGTTGTCACAATACGTGACATGACGTAACGCGATGTGACGTGTAATCCTTGTCGGGGAGTGTTACTTGGATATATGGTTAGTGAAAAAGGAAGGAAACCGGATCCGGAAAAGATTGAGGTCATCAATGGGTTGGGAACTCCAACCAATGCCAAGGGGATTGCTAAGTTGCTAGGCCATGTGGGGTGGTACCGGGACTTGATCCCAGATTATGCTAAGATTGCGATTCCTATCACTCAATTGCTTAGGAAAGATTGTAGGTTTAAGTGGACTGAGGCGTGCCAAAGGGCATTTGAAGAGTTGAGGGATAAGTTGAGCACTTATCCGGTATTGAGGCCACCCGATTGGGATAAGCCCTTCCATGTGTTTTGTGATGCTAGCAATGTAGCAGTTGGTAGTGCATTGTGTCAGTCAACGGGTGATAAGGGCAAGGACCAACCCATTGCCTACGCTAGTAAGTAATTGACACCGGCTGAGAGAAACTATTCTACCACGGAGAGGGAGTGTCTAGCTATGGTGTTCTCGGTCAAGAAGTTTAGGTATTACCTCATGTGCAATCTAGTTGTTTTCTTTGTGGATCACATGGCTATCAAATACTTGGTCAACAAAGCGGAGCTAAGTGGAAGACTAACTAGGTGGGTTTTGTTGCTAGAGGAGTTTGACTACACGGTTGAATACAAACCCGGTCGTATGCATTTACAAACTGACCACTTGTCTAGGTTGTCAGAGGATATAGGCATTAGTCCAGTTGATGATAGGTTAGTTGATGACAATCTTTTTGTTGTTACCGCACAACCCGAGTGGTATGCCGGTATAGTAGAGTTTTTGACAACTCAGCAGTTGCCAGTGGATTGGACCAAAGAGGATAGAAGAAAGGTTAGAGTTAATAGTAAGCACTTTGCAATGATAGGCCATAGGTTGTTTAGGAGGGGAGCTGATGAATTGTTGAGGAGATGCGTGTCAAAGGCAGAGGTACCCTTCATCTTAGCCGCATGTCATGATAGTGCATGTGGGGGGCACTTCTCTGGACAACTCACAGGTCAAAAGATTCTAAGAGCAGGTTACTTCTGGCCGACCTTGTTTAAGGATGCGCATGATTATGTTAAGCGTTGTAATGCTTACCAGAGGTATGCGAGGAATGACCTCCGCATAGAGATGCCACTCCATGTATCCTTACCCTTAGTTCCCTTTGAGAAATGGGGAATTGATTATGTCGGCGAGGTTCATCCCCATTCCTCAAAGGGCATGGCTTACATTGTGGTCGCCACCGAGTACTTTACCAAGTGGGCGGAGGCCAAAGTTGTCAAGACGGATACAGCTGCACATGCAGCCACATTTATGTACGAGAACATCATCTCGAGGTTTGGGTGCCCGAAGATTCTGGTAAGCGATAGGGGAACTCATTTCTTGAATTCCTTAATTCAAGAGATGACTGACAAATTCCAAATTGACCATCGGAAGACCACTCCTTACCATCCGCAGACTAATGGTCAGACGGAACGCGTCAACGGAATATTGGTGAGTATCCTTCGCAAGACGATTCTTGACTCGAAGAGGGATTGGGATGTCAAGTTGACAGCGGCATTGTGGGCATATCGAACGACCTTCAAAGTGACAACTCAAGCAACCCCGTTTTCATTGGTGTACGGATTGGAGGCTACTCTTCCCATTGAGTTTGAGGTCGCATCATTGCGTGTGGCAGTCGACTCTCGACTCACGGATATCCAGTCCTTAAGGAATAGATTGACAACCCTTGAGGAACTGGACGAGAGAAGACGTACGGGGGCTCAGCACATAGAAGCCATTCAAAGGCGAAGGAAGATCACCTTCGACAAACATCACAAGAAGAGGGTCCTACGGCCAGGTATGATGGTGCTTATTCAAGACGCTAGGAAGCTCGAATTCCCGGGTAAGTTTGATGCCGTTTGGTTGGGTCCTTACCTCATTCGGGAGGCATTTCCAAACAACTCGTCGCAATTGGAGACACTGTACGGGGAGAGTTTCCCAACTCGCACATCCGGTAGTCGGTGCAAGGAGTACAAGGCTTGAGTGACAACTTGCTTGCAAAGCAAGCATCTCTGGGTCCATCTCCCGATGGTCGCCAGTTATGTGAGCCCAATTATGCGCCCACATTTCTTATTAACCTTAAAAAAATTCAACACAAGGATTTGCATTTTAGTTTGGGGTTGGTTAGAAGGTTGGATGCATTGGAGTTTTAGAAAAGAGTTTGATTTAGTTAAAATTGAGTTGTGTGAATGTGTGTTAGTTAAATGAAGAAACAAACAAAAACAAATGGTTTTGTGTGGTTAGAATTAGGGACATATGGTGCAAATGGCTTGGCCACGGGTTGTTGGGTTTGGGTTTTTAGTGTGTCCTTTTAAGGGTAGGGGGGGTCCGAATTGGGCTTGAGACTAGATGAGGTGGAGGGAGCAGTCCCTATCGCCGCAGGATCTTCGGCAGTTGGGAAGGGCCACAGGAGCTGGAGAGTTTTGGGAGTTCGCAAGGGGAGCAGGGGCTCTCAGGGATAAACGAGCTGAGATTCCAAGGCAGAGTTCGGCTCTGAGCCGCGAGGCACATTTAAGATTGGTTTTTGAGATTCCAGGGCAGAGTTCGACTCTGAGCCGCGAGGCACATTCAAGATTGGTTTTTGAGATTCCAAGGGAGAGTGCGGCTCTGAGCCGAGGCACATTCAAGATTGGTAGCTGAGATTCCAGGGCATAGTTCGGCTCTGAGCCGCGAGGCACATTCAAGATTGGTAGCTGAGATTCCAGGGCAGAGTTCGGCTGAGAGCCGAAGGCCTAGCCTTGTGGTCAGAGCTTAGACACTGGGGCTGAGGCTTCTAATGAGGTGACAAAGAGAAGATTAAGAATAACAAATAGTGCAGCTAGGTTAGATGTGAGTGAATCATTAGTGAGAGAAGAAGGTTTTTAAGAAACCAAGGACTAGAGTAGGTAGTTGGATAATGCATCTACTAGTTGGGAGATTTGAAGAGGGAAAGTAGTTTAATGTGATTGTGCATGACAATTATCATACATGCATAAGTATTTGTTAATACTAATGCCCTGGGTTGTTCAATAAAAAGATTGTGCTTTGCATTTAAGTTCATTGGGCATGAGTATGGGTCTCCAATGCTAAGAGGCAACAAAGACATGTGAGTCATGACCTTCCACCCGGACCACAGACGCATAAGGGTGGGGGTTTATGGCTGACATGCAACTAAGGATCGACCACCTGAAAGCACAGCGGAGGTAGGAATGTGTTCGATGCTAATGTACAAGGGGAGCAAGTGGATCAGAGCTGATTGAGTGAGGAATCCTCTCGGGAGGCTACTAGACTGAGAAGATGAGTCCCTGGTCAGAAAACACCCCAGGTTGCTACTGGATCTGTTGTGTCCTAGGCTGTAGGTTGAGTTCGGAGGCGGGTATGGAGGTTGCTGAGCGGCGAGGTAGCATTTGGTTAGAAGATCACATTTTAACATTGTAAAATGATGCAATCGAAGGGAACAACGCTGTGGCGCAGCTGAGACATTCACAGAATGGGGAAAGGAGGCGCTGACACGTGGCCATGGAGTGGCAAGTGACTCAGAAGGTTGAGAGCTCGTTGAATTGACCAGTTAAGGACTGTGCCGCAGGGTGGGAGGCCGTGCCTCTCTTGGGAGGCTTGAGGCCGAGTAGGTGAATCAGGGTGTTAGGAAATTGGATCACCAGGGTGCTTAATGCCAATTAGAGCACAACTAATCTAGCATCACTAGATGGATAAACTATTAAGTAGGGTTTAGTTAGAGGGAATTGAGGACCTTATAAAAGCTAAAATGGGAGGTGAAAGGCTTATTCAACTAATCAACCTGGTGTTGGTTGAAAACTAAGCTTAGCATGGTTTAGTAAAATAGAGTTAGAATTTAAATATGGTGTGATGGAGACTCAGGTGTGGGTGTGTGTAACAATGGCCACAAGGGGGTGGAGCATTTCTCAATGCTCAAGCCTTGTGTTAATTGAATAAAGGTGTGTGCTTGACATTCATGTTGGCTGAATGTTGGGCCCAAGTACCAAGAAGTAATTGAAGTGAGTTGGCACATGTTAGTCATAGGCTTCCACCCGGACCACGACGCTTAAGGGTGGGAGTTTAGGGCTGACAACATGCATTCTAATCGCTAGTCCCATACGGTGTTCGATCATACTAGAAGCCACATTAGTGGCTAAAATTACTTGGTTGAGAGGGATCCAATGCATTTTCTCTAATAATCCAATAACAACCTCATACATAGTTTTTGTTGTACCATCTTGAAGAGCCAAAAATTCAACAAATATTATAATATGAGGTTTTTTTTTCTTATTATTTGATAACATAAACAATTAAATGTTGTTTAAAAGTTCAACCAATGGCCTTATCTATCATCAAAGAATAAAATGGGGAGGATTGTGCCTTTGTTAAAAACTCATCACTAATTTGCTTTTAAATTGTCCATATAAATTCCAATGCTGCATATCTTGAAGTATATGAGCCATATTCATCATTAATAAGCATATTTGAAGTTTGTAGTAATGAAAACAATTGGCATGTATCTTGATAATTCAAAATTGAATAACCATTCTATATTGTAAAATATAAAGTTTTTAACACAACGATGATTCTTGATTGCTCTCTATATATCATGATATTTAGCCTTTGAATCACTAGAGGTGCATTTGCATGTTGTACAAAACGTACAACCTCCCAACGAGCTATTGAATTTATGTGATTGACAATATTTTCATAAATTTTGACAATAGATTTTTATAAATTCTTACAATATATATCTATATCCCATTTGGAATCTACATGCATTTTTGGGCAAACAATGCATTTCATAAATCATGTTGTTGGCCCATCATTTAGTCTGTAATATAACAACCATGACCTACCAATTTTCTATGAAGCCTTCAAAACTCGTTTATACATTTGTTGATTGGAAATAACATGAGCATGTTTCCTAATTACATCACCTCCAACATTTTGACCTGATTGAATTTCATTTTCACTATTCATATTGTGAGAAAAAAATTTAGATTGTTCAAGCCTTGAAGTTTGTTGAAATGATTAAATTGGAGGTTGAAATGAAACTCTTCTTGTTGCGTACCTCTCCATGAGGAGTGTCCAAAACACCATGGGCACAAGGGAGACCCCAGAGTGACATCCGATACTTGTGGCACCATTGGTGAGAGGGCCGAAATGATCCTAGTGTGAGTGAGTGCTCCGGACGTTGGGAACGCTTCCTACCCATGGAGACTAGGAGTCACGAGGGTAAAGCCATAAGCTATGCGTAGCTTATGACGTGCGAATTCTAGAATGCTTAAGAACACCTCAATCGGGACTGTTGAGGTTTGAACATGCATAACTTCTTCAATTATTGCCCGAATGGGGCAAATAAGAAGTCCATCGGCATTTACGTGAAATATAGATGATGATGGAGTAATTGCTTCTTAGCATTCAAGGTCATATGAAGAAGTTATGATGTTATGAAGCTGCTGGGAGTTTCCAGTCCCAGCGGCTAAGAAAGACAAAATGTTACTTAACGGTGGGGTAGGGGGTCATGCACAGAGTCCTAGAGGCTTATATGGGTGAGGCGGTATGGCCGGCCAAACCCACCCAAGGCCGAATGGAACGGCCTTCACGAGCATTGGCCCAACGTAAAGGAATGTTAGGGATACATGATACAAAGATACTTGAATTAATAGATGAGAAATCAAACAACAACAAGAGGGGTGAGCGAGAGCTCCAAGAGATGTGTTGTTGAGACTGAAGGACTCTTCAGCCTCGACCCCTATATATACCTAATGTAAAGTAAAAAAACCTAGAAGGTTCCAATAGGTTTTACACGATTTTAGCAAGTTCTAAAGTAAAAGGCAGTAAGTTCTAGAAGGTTCCAGTAAGTTTTACAATAAAAAACAGCAAGTTCTAGAAAGTTCTAACAAACTCTAAAATAAAAGAACCTAAAAGGTTCCAACAAATTCTAAAGTACAAGGAACTAAAAGGTTCTCTAGCAAGTTCTAAAGTACAAGGAACTAGAAGGTTCTAGCAAGTTCTAAAAGGTTTTAACAAGTTTTACAAGGTTCTAGAGGTCATGTCCTTAATATTATTTTCCTCTTAAGCGACGAGTCCCAAAATGAGCCCTAGGTTTTTCCGGAGAAAGTCGATGAAATTCTTGTACCAATCCAGACGTGTTCGCAAGGTTCTCAGCTAGTTTCTATGTTCGTTCGTTGATATCATAACCGGTCCAGTGTACTAGATACTCCAACTTGCCCCACCTTCGTTGCGATTTCAATATTTTTTTCACATTATAGTTTTCGTAATTCTCAATCTCGATACTAGGCGGTGGCTGTTTTATTTTTTCTGGAAAAGATGCTCTCGATATCGTTCTAAAGTAGAGACATGAAACACTAGATGTATCTTCATGAAAATTGACAGATCAAGACGACATGCCACTGGATTGATTTGTTTCTGAATGACAAATGGTCTCAACCTCCGATAGTCCAAATTATCACAAGGCCGCATGCTCTTGATATTTCATCGAAGAAGCCATATTTTATCTCGAACTTGAAAAATAAGTGTTTGGTTGAGAAATTTGTTTGCAAATGTCTTGTAAGACTTTTGTGCGGTTTGCAGTTGAAGCTTTAGAATATCTTGAATTTGCGATAATTGCTGAGCAAAATCATCCGCTCTCGGGTTGCTATTTGCTGGTGAATTCAACATATCAACCTTCGGATATCTCCTAGTTCATACCTCCAATTGAGGTGTTCTTGAGCATTCTAGAATCCGGATGCCATAAGATACTCATAGTTTATGGCCTTATCCTCGCAACTCCTAGTCTCCTGTGAGCCCAAAAGGGTGCCCACATTTAGTCTTAGACCCTTGAAACGTTAGTTGATGCACTTTGAAGTAGCATGTTACTTCACAAAAATATAAAAAGAGTGAAATGTTAGTCTTAGAAGTACCATGTTGTAAGAGGCTAGGATGTGAGTTGTTATTGTGTTTTTACCTTCGGAAGGATTTGAGTGAATGAGGATAGGTAAGGAGAACTTGGATTGAGTAGTTAGTGAGTAGGCTAGTACAAATGGATGGAGACAACCAAAGTGACTCAAGAGGCAAGTGCATTCGAATTGGGATGAATGGAGGATCACATGGAGCGCACAAGTGGACCACCTCATCATGGCCACTTAATGGGGAAGGTCCAAGGAAGAATGCAAGGTGGAGGATAAGCAAATTCTCAAAGCACCAATCAAATCACGAGTTAAGCATCGTGGTTTGAATTAAGTGGTGAGCGACGATTTGGGAAAGTAAGGGGAGAAAGTTATGGCGGCGGAAAGCGAAGGAGGCTAAGTTTGGGTTGAAGCATCCCAAGTTTGGTAAAGTGTGGTAGGTAGAAAGCCAAGGCTAGTTAAATGTTCGAATTAGGATCCTTGTTGATCATTTGAGGGAGGAAGGCTTAGAAGATAGGATTGGCGCCTACTAAGTAGGAGGAAATCTCAAGGGCTTATCGTGAGCCTTGAGGGTGCTCACCCCCTCAAGCTTACTATATAATCCCTCATTCTTCCCTCACTCATCCTCTCTTTCCTTTGTGCTCCAAGGCACCCCACGAGTTATAAGTGTGGGTGTGGGAAGCCATATTGGAGCACATGTGTGTGCTTAGTTTTTAGTTTGAGAGCCAAGGCTTGTTAGCCTTGAAGAGGGTTTGACCTCTTGGTAGAATTAGTGTTGACGTGAAGGATTTTAAAGTTAATTCATGATTCCAATTTGTGGTACTTAAAGTTCATGTTTTGAATACACGTGGTTGCAAGTTCCATGTTTAAGAGTTGAGCACTTGAGGTTGTGATGAGTGCGAAAATATACTTGTGTGGATTAGTTAGTCTTAGTGAAGTTAGGAAATTCTCTCTCCCCCTCTCCTCTCTAGGATTTTAGGATTTTAGGATTAGAGAAGAATTGTGTGATTAGAAAGGGGTTGTTAGTAGAATTAGGAAAATTAAGTAGGAAGATTAGTTAAGGGCTTGAATAATTAGTGAGGTAGTTGGGGATTACAACTACAAAGTTGTGGGTTCATGAAGGAGCTGGGTTTATGAAGGAGCTGGGTTTGTTTAGTTAGAAAGTAAAGAGCTGGGTTTATGAAGGACCTGGGTTTATGAAGGAGCTGGGTTTGTTTAGTTAGAAGCTAAGAAGCTGGGTTTACGAAGGAGCTGGGTTTATTTAGTTAGAAGCTAAGGAGTTGGGTTCATGAAGGAGTTGGGTTTATGAAGGAGCTAGGTTTATGTAATTAGAAAGTAAAGAGATGGGTTCATGAAGGAGCTTAGTAGATAGCCTACTTAATTAGCTCATAGACAAGTAGTTAGTTACATTATGCTAGTTAGTGCTATGTGTGGCTTTCACAAGTAAATGTATTTGAGATTGACTATAGAGAATAGTGTTTTTTAACACTTGCATCCTCTCTTTAAAAATAAACCACGTGCACAAATTAATAGAGAATGTGGAGCACTCTCGCGATGGCAAGACAAAGGAAGCAAAGACCAAAGGTGCGAGGGAGAGATTGACATAAGTCACATAAGTATTTCTTAATACTTAAAGGCTTATGTACGGTATGGAGACACCAATTAAATCCAAGACCACTTGAAGGGTGAACCTTGCACTATGGACTCATCCAAGTCCAAATCCAATACCGCGGAGGAATGTGAGCCCAAACCCACTACTCGGACTACGGACGCTTAAGGGTGGGGGGTTTGGCCTCACATAATTGGTGCGTCCGCCGGGAGCGAAGCGGAAGGTAGTTACAAGACTTGGAGGCGACTAGGAGACTTGGAGGCAACTAGGAGACTTGGAGGCAACTAGGAAAAATTGGAGACACAAACTTGAGAGAAGGGAAGGAGCACCCGAAACTCGGTAAGTATTCTCTCTTTGGGTTACATTTGAATTCATTGTATTTCAACTATTCCTTGGAATGAATTGCATTGTCAATTACGCAAATTCATTTTTGAGGAAGGAGCGCGGCGAAGGTACGTCCTCAACCTTTTTGGGGATTTGCTAAGAACTTAAAAGGAACCTATAACCGAGTAGCTCATTAAAACATTAGAGGGTAAATTCACCTTAGGACATTGAACTTTGACACTCACCTCGGGGTGAGTCTCAAAGTTTTGGGAGTTGTCATTTCATGCTCTAGATTAAATTAATATTTCACAAAGTTTATGGTGTTGTTACATTGAGTCACGATTGAGGGGAGTGCTAACTCACAGGGGGATGCGATTGCTCAAGGTATGTTTATTTCTTCAAAGTGAACTCATTAACTAATTAAGGAATGCCTTTTGTACTCGTGATTGTTGTTATCCGTTGTAGAGGGTAATTCCCGAATTGTGGATGGTGTGAGAAGTTGAAGGGTGAAGCCTCGACTTTTAACATAATCTACTCGGAAGGTCACCCCCTCACAATCGGTATTGTGGTGAGTGTTAATTTGCGGGAAGGTGCGGAGGTGATGCTCCGACTTAACCAAAAAATTAACATGAACATGCCTATCCCCTATTGGGATTCTTTCACCTAAGTGGGCTTGCAGGTTCTTTTCCTCACCTCCTAAAAAAATTATAACCACACCAAGACAAGTGAAAATATTAAGAGGGGAATTGCTAGGATTATGTGTGGTCAAGTGAGGGTCGATCGATTCTTATGGAATGCAAGGTAGGACTCGCTCACAAAAACCAAGTTTGATAATAGGACTAGAGAAATCTACTCGAAAGAGGCGGTCCTCTAAAATCAGTGATAGATTAGAACAAGATAATGTTAGAATAGAGAGTTGTTTGAACGTCGAACCTAGGACTAGGTCAATTCTAGACACCTTAGAACTTGGAGCTCAACTTGAAGAGGAGATCACTCCCTCCAAATTGAGTGGTGAAACTTCTTCGGAAAATTACACACTTAGAGAAGAATTCCCGGTAGAAGTTGATAGGGGATTGTTGAATAGTTCACCGGTCACCATGGCCGAGGAACGGGGGATGGATCCACCACCCATACCCCCAATTCCGCCCATACCTCCTATACCTCCAATAGACCCATTGGTTAGGCCAAGAGGCCTACCAATTGTGGTTCCACAAAATTTAGCGGCGATGGATATGCCATCTCATCTCCCTAAATTTTATGGGACCAAGGATGAGGACCCCTCTCGGCACATGGAACGGTATATCGAACGGTTGGCTAGCTTCCTCATAACCGACCCGGGTTATTGGTTAGTGTGGTTTCCTACCACTCTAGAGGGGGAAGCCTATGAATGGTATCGGGATCATGCCGAGGGACATTTTAGGGGATGGGAACAATTACAAAGGGAGTTTCTTAACGAATTTAGGCCGGAAGTGGGTCAAAGTACCGCATTAAGGGCATTGTCGTCATTGAAGCAAGGAAGGGAGGAAGAAATTTCGGCTTACATTAGAAGGTTTGATTTAGTGTGCACTAGATTTGTGGGTACCATGCTCAACGACGACACGCTAAAGCAATTTTTCATTCAAGGGTTTTTTAAGTCCGGAACTATTAGGGGTGTTCTAGAAAGGAATCCCTTGACCTTGGCGGATGCCAAGCGTGCGGCTAGAGATATTGAAAACTTGGATAAAGATCACGAAAGGCTATGGAGAAGGGAGGATGAATTGATCCCACAATTCATCCCCATACGCCCTAGGGTGGTAGCGGTAGAACCCGTTAAGTATGAGAACCAAATTCCATATGCCATTGTGGACACCGGTCCCCGACCTTTAGCGGTTAGGGAACCGGCACCTCTTTTGGCACTACCGGCCCCTAGAACGGATCCACACTTGGAGGAGGTTGAGAGAAGACTAGGTGCTAGCCAACTAGGATTCCAAGAGGCTATGATAAAACAAATGCAAAGCCTCACGGATCAAATGTCATTAATGATCCGGAGTCAACAACCGGGGCCTCCACCCCCGGTTGAGTCGGGTAGGCATTCTTCCGGATTATGGTGTGTCCAATGTGGCCAACCGGGCCACACGCGTCAATTTTGTAGAAGTGGACAAAACCGTGACCAAAGAGGAAACGGTAACCCACCTCAACAAAATCAACGAGGTCAAGCGCCACCTCACTATGGAAATGGAAGCAATAGAGGACCACAACCTAGAGGGCAAGGTGGCCAAAATTTAGAGAAGAAGGAATTTCATCCCTTTTGTGGAAGGTGGCACGCTCAAGGACAATGTTGGTCCGAAGGTCAAGAGTTTAATTGTAGCAATTGTGGAGGAAGTCATCCCTCGGATACGTGTCGCCAACCGGACAAAATAATTAATGTCCCTTACCCGGTGGCTAATCCACAACAACAAGCAAGGGATAATATGCGAGGTGCTAGGCCACAAGGAGTACCAGCCAATGAACTTAGGCCACCTAACTTATACTATGACCATAGTAATGCTAGGCAAACTTTTCATCCACCGGCGGGCTTGCAAACTACAACCGGTTACATTCCAATACAAAATAGACAAGGAGTTCCACCTAATGGTAGTAACGGGAGACAAGCGCCTCCAACGGATCCGGGACCATCTAACTCCCAAGATGTTAGGTTCATGGATGGAGTGTTGGAGGCCACATGTGATGACATGCTTCCTCTCCCAACGAGAATTGGAGAGGAGCAAAGTCAATGGCCTCCTCACACCAATGCTATTACATATGAGTTAGTGAAGGGTAAGGGTGTGGTTGAAGAAGCACCTGCACTAGCGGTAACTACTAGGGCTAGGAGAGGGGATGCCCCGTTGGAGGTAGGAATAGGAGAGCAAGGAAATTACTCTTCGGATGAAGAGATTAATCTCTCCGAGTTGGATAGGGTAGCTAGAAGAGCTACTAAGGATGTGGAGAGGGAAAATATAATTTTACAAGATAGGGAGAGGACTAATGCGGTACATGACTTGGATAATAGCGATGTGGGTGAATGGGAAGGACCGGGGGTTCCCGTAGACGAATTCGACGTAGTGGGTAATTCTAAGGTGGAAAGATCTACCGGGTACGACTTGTGGGCGGACCTTAGTACACTCAAGGCGGATATTACTTTCGGCCAACTATTGGAAATTTCACCCACGGCAAGGAAAACATTAAAGGAGGGAATGCCGGTACACAAGAGGATGAGGAAGGTGAAAGCTAAAATAGCCGCTAGGATCCAATCACAAGGTGGAAGAGACGTGAAAGCTATAGAAATAGAAGTTGTTATAGTAGATAAGGTGGTTCCTAATGTGCTAGTCGACGGAGGGAGTAGTCTAAATATACTACCGGAGGATACTATGAAAAAATTGGGACTTGGACTCACGGGGCCTTCACCTTTGGTCATAAATATGGCAAATCAAAGTTCGACTACGCCTTTGGGGATGATCAAGGATTGTAGAATGACTACGGGAGGCGAGGAGTACTTGGTCACCTTCCATGTCATTAAAATGCACTCCAACAAGGACACCTTCCCCATTTTGCTAGGTAGGCCTTGGTTGCGGATGGCGAATGCTATGGTCAATTGGGGTGGACCTAAACCATCCATCACTTATGGTCCGGAGGGTAATAGGGTCATAGTGTCCATTGGTTCATTAGAAGGATGGATGAAGAAGGAGATGTATTTGCCATTGGAGAAGGAAATTGATGACTTAAACGAGAATGAGATTGGCAAGGCATTGGTGGGAGTCGTCCATCCCGAAGGTCAAAGGGTTGTTATAGATTCGGGCTCGGGAAGTCTAGGTCCTAATTTTTACAATTATGGGGATAATGGGGATTATGCCCAATGGCTAAGGGAGTACCCCGAGTCCGAGGTTGATGTAATGGTTACATTTCACCAAGTAGGCTTAGGGAGTGAATTTCCTAGTGTTAGTTTAGGAGAGGGCTCATTGTTGGAGCCATGTGAGGTGCTCACCGAGGAAGAGTGGGTTAGCGGTGGGTTAACACCTTGGATAGATGACGTGGAAGAGGGTGAGGTTAGTTTAATTCATGTAGATGGGACTCAAGAGGAGGATGTGATTATTGAGTCATCGAAATTGGAGGAGCCTTTACATTTCAAGACCACGTCTACGGGGATAGTTGTAGGTCAAGATGTGAAAGATTACCCCAATGTGCCTTCCGATTGGTATCGGAACAAAAAGGAACAAGCACATGTGTCGGAAGCGGATTGGCGGTACGTGGATGTGAAATTAAAGAATGGAAAAACCCGACAAATGAAGATGGGTTCCAAATTGGGGGAGAAAGATGTTAGGGAGTATAGCAATTTGGTGGATGAGTTTAGTGATACTTTTGCATGGTCCTACGATGAGCTTAAGGGAATTCCTAGGGAAATGGTAGAGCACCGGATTCCTTTAATTCCGGGGGCGAGGCCAATTAGACAAAAGGAGAGGAGGATGAATCCTCAATTGCAATTGTTGGTGAAAGCGGAATTGGAAAGGTCATTGAAGGCCGGGTTTATCAAGCCGGTGGAAATCACGGATTGGGTTTCTCCTATGGTCTTAGTAAAGAAAAAAAATGGGAAATTAAGGGTTTGTGTCGACTATAGGAAATTGAATTCGTGCACACAAAAGGATCACTTCCCCTTACCTTTTATCACCTTGTTGCTTGAGGAGGTTGGAGGTCATTCGCGATATACCTTTATGGATGGGTATGCGGGTTATAATCAAATTTCCATAGCCCTCCAAGATATCCATAAAACGGCTTTTACTACACCTTGGGGTACTTTTGTGTGGGTAGTGATGCCATTTGGGTTATGTAATGCCCCGGCTACTTTCCAACGATTAGTAATGTATATCTTCACCGACTTGTTGTTCAAATCCATGACCGTCTTTGTGGACGATTTTAGCACACAAAGTAATGTGGACGATCACCTACATTGTGTTAGGGAGGCATTGGTTAGGTGTAGGAAGATGAGGTTAGCATTGAACCCGGATAAGACATTTTTGGGAGTGAATAAGGGAGTGTTGTTGGGTTATGTTGTTAGTGAGAAAGGTAGAGAACCCCATCCGGATAAGATTGCGGCCATAAGCGACTTGGCAACTCCAACCAATTCCAAGGGGATCTCTAAGTTGTTAGGACATGTGGGATGGTACCGGGAACTTATTCCTAATTTTTCAAAGATAGCGGTGCCCATTACCCATTTGCTCAAAAAGGATGTCAAATTCGAGTGGACGGATGCTTGTCAAAAAGCCTTTGAGGAATTGCGGGATAGGTTGAGCACCTATCCGGTGTTGATACCACCCAATTGGGGTAAACCTTTTCACGTCTATTGTGATGCTAGTAATGTGGCAATAGGGAGTGCGCTTTGTCAAGCAACGGGAGAAAAAGAGAAGGATCAACCTATAGCTTATGCGAGTAAGCAATTGACCCCCGCCGAAAGAAACTACTCTACAACGGAGAGGGAGTGCCTAGCCATGGTGTTTTCTGTTAAAAAGTTTAGGCATTACCTCATGTGCAACCCGGTTGTATTTTTTGTTGACCACATGGCTATCAAGTATCTAGTTAACAAGGCGGAGTTAAGTGGTAGGTTAGCTAGGTGGGTTTTGTTATTAGAAGAATTCGACTACACGGTGGAATATAAACCGGGTCGCATGCATTTACAAGCGGACCACTTGTCTAGGTTGTCGGAGGAGATAGGAAAAAATCCGGTAAATGATATGTTAGTAGATGATAGCCTCTTTGTGGTCACTTCTACACCGGAGTGGTATGCGGGCATAGTGGAATTTCTAACAACCCACAAGTTGCCCAAAGAGTGGACAAAAGAAGAGAGAAGGAAGGTGAGGGTAAATAGTAGGCAATTTGTTGTAGTGGGCCATAGGTTGTTTAGAAGGGGGTCCGATGGTATTTTACGACGATGCGTGTCAAAAACGGAGGTTGAAGCGATTTTAATCGCTTGCCACGATAGCGCTTGCGGCGGTCACTTCTCGGGTCAACTCACCGGGCAAAAAATACTTAGAGCGGGCTACTTTTGGCCTACACTATTTAAGGACGCCCATGACTATGTAAGGAAATGCGACGCTTGCCAACGGTATGCCCGAAACGACCTTAGAATGGAGATGCCTTTACATGTATCATTACCCTTAATTCCTTTCGAAAAATGGGGCATCGACTATGTGGGTGAGGTCCATCCCCAATCTTCAAAAGGAATGAAATATATTGTGGTGGCAACCGAGTACCTCACCAAGTGGGCGGAAGCCAAAGCGGTGAAGACCGACACGGCGGAACACGCGGCAACATTTATGTACGAAAACATAATTTCGCGGTTCGGGGTGCCGAAGATCCTAGTAAGCGATAGGGGTACTCACTTTTTGAATGACTTGATTCGAGAGATGACAGAGAAATTTAAAATTGATCACCGGAAGACTACTCCCTACCACCCACAAACCAATGGACAAACGGAAAGGGTTAACGGAATTTTGGTGAGTATACTACGTAAGACGGTTATAGACTCGAAGCGGGATTGGGATACGAAACTAACGGCGGCACTTTGGGCATACCGTACAACCTATAAGGTAACTACGCGTGCTACACCATTTTCCTTAGTCTATGGTCTTGAAGCGACACTACCAATCGAATATGAAGTCGAGTCACTTAGGGTGGCCGTGAGTACGAGACTTACCGAAAGTCAATCCTTACGAAATCGACTAACCGATTTGGAAGCACTTGACGAAGGGAGGAGAATGGCGGCTCAACATATTGAGGCAATCCAAAGAAGGAGAAAGATTACTTTCGACAAACGACATAAGAGAAGGGCCCTAACACCGGGAATGATGGTCATGATTCAAGACGCACGAAAGCTTGAATTTCCGGCGAAATTCGATGCGGTATGGTTAGGACCTTACCTTGTCTATGAGGTCTTTCCTAATAATTCAATTCAATTGGAAACGTTGAATGGTGAGCTATTTCCTACCCGTACATCGGGAAGTAGATGTAAGGAGTACCGAACTTGACTAGGCAACTTACCCTTGGAGCAAGAGATGTTTGGATTCATCCCCCGATGGTCGCCAATTATGTGAGCCCAAAAGGGTGCCCACATTTAGTCTTAGACCCTTGAAACGTTAGTTGATGCACTTTGAAGTAGCATGTTACTTCACAAAAATATAAAAAGAGTGAAATGTTAGTCTTAGAAGTACCATGTTGTAAGAGGCTAGGATGTGAGTTGTTATTGTGTTTTTACCTTCGGAAGGATTTGAGTGAATGAGGATAGGTAAGGAGAACTTGGATTGAGTAGTTAGTGAGTAGGCTAGTACAAATGGATGGAGACAACCAAAGTGACTCAAGAGGCAAGTGCATTCGAATTGGGATGAATGGAGGATCACATGGAGCGCACAAGTGGACCACCTCATCATGGCCACTTAATGGGGAAGGTCCAAGGAAGAATGCAAGGTGGAGGATAAGCAAATTCTCAAAGCACCAATCAAATCACGAGTTAAGCATCGTGGTTTGAATTAAGTGGTGAGCGACGATTTGGGAAAGTAAGGGGAGAAAGTTATGGCGGCGGAAAGCGAAGGAGGCTAAGTTTGGGTTGAAGCATCCCAAGTTTGGTAAAGTGTGGTAGGTAGAAAGCCAAGGCTAGTTAAATGTTCGAATTAGGATCCTTGTTGATCATTTGAGGGAGGAAGGCTTAGAAGATAGGATTGGCGCCTACTAAGTAGGAGGAAATCTCAAGGGCTTATCGTGAGCCTTGAGGGTGCTCACCCCCTCAAGCTTACTATATAATCCCTCATTCTTCCCTCACTCATCCTCTCTTTCCTTTGTGCTCCAAGGCACCCCACGAGTTATAAGTGTGGGTGTGGGAAGCCATATTGGAGCACATGTGTGTGCTTAGTTTTTAGTTTGAGAGCCAAGGCTTGTTAGCCTTGAAGAGGGCTTGACCTCTTGGTAGAATTAGTGTTGACGTGAAGGATTTTAAAGTTAATTCATGATTCCAATTTGTGGTACTTAAAGTTCATGTTTTGAATACACGTGGTTGCAAGTTCCATGTTTAAGAGTTGAGCACTTGAGGTTGTGATGAGTGCAAAAATATACTTGTGTGGATTAGTTAGTCTTAGTGAAGTTAGGAAATTCTCTCTCCCCCTCTCCTCTCTAGGATTTTAGGATTTTAGGATTAGAGAAGAATTGTGTGATTAGAAAGGGGTTGTTAGTAGAATTAGGAAAATTAAGTAGGAAGATTAGTTAAGGGCTTGAATAATTAGTGAGGTAGTTGGGGATTACAACTACAAAGTTGTGGGTTCATGAAGGAGCTGGGTTTATGAAGGAGCTGGGTTTGTTTAGTTAGAAAGTAAAGAGCTGGGTTTATGAAGGACCTGGGTTTATGAAGGAGCTGGGTTTGTTTAGTTAGAAGCTAAGAAGCTGGGTTTATGAAGGAGCTGGGTTTATGAAGGAGCCGGGTTTATAAAGGAGCTGGGTTTGTTTAGTTAGAAGCTAAGAAGCTGGGTTTACGAAGGAGCTGGGTTTATTTAGTTAGAAGCTAAGGAGTTGGGTTCATGAAGGAGTTGGGTTTATGAAGGAGCTAGGTTTATGTAATTAGAAAGTAAAGAGATGGGTTCATGAAGGAGCTTAGTAGATAGCCTACTTAATTAGCTCATAGACAAGTAGTTAGTTACATTATGCTAGTTAGTGTTATGTGTGGCTTTCACAAGTAAATGTATTTGAGATTGACTATAGAGAATAGTGTTTTTTAACACTTGCATCCTCTCTTTAAAAATAAACCACGTGCACAAATTAATGGAGAATGTGGAGCACTCTCGCGATGGCAAGACAAAGGAAGCAAAGACCAAAGGTGCGAGGGAGAGATTGACATAAGTCACATAAGTATTTCTTAATACTTAAAGGCTTATGTACGGTATGGAGACACCAATTAAATCCAAGACCACTTGAAGGGTGAACCTTGCACTATGGACTCATCCAAGTCCAAATCCAATACCGCGGAGGAATGTGAGCCCAAACCCACTACTCGGACTACGGACGCTTAAGGGTGGGGGGTTTGGCCTCACATCTCCATAGGTAGGAGGCGTTCCTAACACCCGGGGGCCTCACCCACATTAGGATCACTTAAGCCCTTTCACCAATGGTGCCACAAGTCCCAGGTGTCACTACGGGGTCCCCTTTGTGCCCATGGCATTTCGGGCACTCCTCATGGAGAGATGCGTGACAATTAAGATCTTGTTTCATTATCTTATGTTGCATTAGGATCTTATCTCATTTGGATTTGGTTACATTAGCTTTCTACTACCTTAGTTATGTTATTTAGTCTCTGCACCTTAGCTTTCTACTACCTATATTCTGTTATTTAGTTTTGGTTATTATGGATTTGCGGCGTTTGAGGCTTAGAGGCATGAGGTAGAAATAGAAAATAGTAGTTAGAGAAAAAAAATAGTGATTAATGATCAAATTAGAAATTAAGTTTGAGATTAAGCTAGAAATTAAGCTTGACATTAAGCCAAAGATTAAAACTCTAGCTTTAATTTTTATTGGGTTGTTAACTTAGAGGGTGGCAAAAGGTCACCCATTCGAATATTATTCCTTGAAAGGGTGGTTTAGCCCTCAATATACATACTACTCGGCCATTTCAACCAAACATGGCCGGTGTGGAATCCCGTAGGGAATTATGTACCTTAAGCAAAACTCCCCTATCACAATAGCAAAAGACAAACTTTGGATGAAGCTAGGATGTTTTAGGTTGGATGCAGAGTGATTCTATAAAAGATGAATTAATGGGGCTAGGATGAACTTAGGTGGTTCGTCCGGATGAATGAAACGCACAAATGAAGGTGAAATACGTATGAATGTGATTCACGGATAGAATTCATACACGGATGAACGGAATAATTAAACAACTATACAAATTAAAATATCATTTCTTGAAAGCACTAGAGTACTCTATCCATCCAGCCAATCTTATGGGTCATTACTTGTCGCAACCCTTGTTATCTCCCCTTAACTATCTCGGTCCATTCTTCCATTCCTAGCAAGAGTTACAAGCGCTAACCCTTCACATTCCGCGATGCGAATGGTTAGCTCCTAATACCGCGGACCCATTAGTTCATAGGAGGGGGATTGAATCTCCTACTCGGTTTTCGGGACTCACCCCGTAATCAGTACCCAATTCTTAGATATGGACTTCCATCCATGGAAGTCCAATCTTATGTTGATCATCGTGTTGCCTGAGCAACACTACAACAACCCGAGCCATACTAGGCAACTATGCCCTCACAATGGGCCAATGCCCATGGAGGCCTTGCTGTTCGGCCTCGGGTGGGTGAGGCCACACTACCTCATTCATATAAGCCTCTAGGATTCTAGGTAGGGCCCCTACCCCACCGTCAGGTAACCTTTTGTCTCTTTCCCAATACTTGGGGCCAAGTAGACATTTTCCCTTAGCCGTTGAGGCTGGAAGCCCCTAGCAGCTTCAGAACCCCATAACTTTATTATATGACCTCCGATTGTAACAATTGACCACTCCATTATTATCTATGTTTCACGTAGATACCGATGAACTATTCACTTGTCCTATTCAAGCAAGTATTAAGGAAGTTATGCCAGTTCAAAGGTTCGTAGTCCCATGAGCCACTCCCAGGCGACTGTTGTTACAGGGCACTATCTTGGGACAGCGTCCTACTCAAATTGTCATATCTTCTAGCTCACACCTCTCACTAAGGTGTTCTTGAGCATTCTAGAATTGGCACGCCATAAGCTATGCATGGCTTATGGCCTCACCCTCATGCCTCCTAGTCTCCGTGGGTGGGAGGCGTTCCCAACGCCCGGGGCCCACACCCACACTAGGATCACTTGGGCCCTCTCACCAACGGCGCCACAAGTCCTAGGTGTCACTCCAGGGTTCCCCTTGTGCCCATGGTGTTTCGGGCAATCCTTATGGAGAGGTATGCGACACTCACCCTCACCAAATGGAATCGATGCCCTCATCGACTGTACTCGTAATCGGCACACCAATTCTAAAGGTGCCATCTTTTACGGTGCGACATTGTGTTTACCTTAGGGTGCAACCCCCACAATGCAACTTTACATTTGGCATAGTCCCAAAGGTATCGTTCCAAGGTGGTCCGTTAGCGACCTTGGATCTCTCTTCCAAGGACCTAACCTGCACTAGATCCACCGACTTTGGGACTCACATGGGTTGCCCTCCTTTGGGCCTCCCCCCTTAGGCTCCACGAGCCTAACTTGACACATCTAGGCCGGACCTCAACGCTTCCTCTAAGTTGACTCGGTTGCAACTCCGAGATGGTTTTCCATTGTTAAGCCATGTTCGATCGCACGGGGATGATGCTAAGTCTCGCCCAACTCGGTTCCCACTTTGCCCTTTAGAGACATGGATTTATGACTCCCATGTGCCAACTCTCGTTAGCTCGCGGGTAGCACTATTATGAGCACGCGCCATCACCTTGCCCCCGCCCAGACAAGCCCATGGCTAAGAGATTTCTTAATTTTACCCAAGGCCCTTGAAGACATGGCCCCCAATTATTCGGCTTATCCAACCTAGTTTGGCATATTTATTCCTCATCTTTCACTAACCAAGCACAAGTACAAGAGTAGGACCTCATCTCATACTTTCCTCTTTGCACCACTAGTGTTGAACTTTGTTGCCTCAAGCCAAAGAACAAATACATGTTGTGGACGGCATTGCCTCCAAGCTAAGTGTGTTACTAGAGTCTCTCCCCCATTAAAGGAGATTGATGTCCTCATCAATGCCTACGCTTTGTTTTATGGGAACCTTTAACCCTAGTTTCATCAAAGTGCTCCACCAATTCCTTGGCGTTCACCATGTCTCTTGCCGCTACCCACGCGACTCCTTTCACATTGTATCCTAGCCATTTCACAAAGTACTTCCTTCATTTTTGCTTGGGCTTCCTACACTAGAGGATGCCTTCAACCTCATATTCCAAATGACCTACTATAAGGTCGGGAGGTGGCTTAATCACTTGCTTGCGATTGGGCCACAAGGTGTTTTCTTTAAATGACTTTAATAATGTGACATGGAATGTCGGATGCACTTTGATCTCGGGTGGTAACTCCAACTTATACATGTCCTTGAACACTCGTTCCACGATAGGCAACCGAACTTCAACTTTGGACATGACTTTTGGAGTGACGCCTTCGGCCAAGATTAAGTTGTTCACATTCAACAACACCTTTTGGCCCGCCTCATACTCCACTTTGCGTCTTCCGGCATTGACTTGCTCTTTGTAGCACTTTCGGGCAACCTCCACCAACAACTTGGTCATCTCCAAGACTTGTTCATGTTTTTTAGCCAAGTCCTCACCATCTTGGTTGAACTTTAGTGTTGAATGTGCCCCCTCGAGATCTATGTTAGTAGGTTGGAGCCCACTTCATAAGCCACCATGAAAGACGACCCCTTGGTCGCCAAGTGCGTGGCTACATTGCAACTAAATTCCGCTCGACCCACATAGTCCGTCCAATCTCCTTGGTTCGCCCCCACCAAGTTCCTCAAGTATTGCTTCAAAACTCCATTCACAAGCTCTATGGGTGCAAGCATAGTAAAGTGGACCAAAAAAGTGCTCCGGTATATGAAAGCCATGATTTTATTAGTCAAACGCCTATAAATAGTAGCAAAATGTTGTTTAAAATAGATTATTTTTCATGATGACCTCTATTGTTAAGTTAGGTACTCAAATATAGAATATCAATATGTGATCTTCAAAACCTATCATCAAAAGTGACGCGTAAAAGCAACTGACTAAATATAGTTTTGAACGTAAATTTCATGACCTTAAATATTTTGAACTTGGAATTTTTTTTCATATTCCTTGAATTCATTATAAACTTGAGGTCATCGTAATTTTTTTTAAAATTCATTAATTTAATGTAATGTAATTGTATTTTAAACAAGTTTTTGACAATTATATTTTCAATGACACCCACTTGCACCACCACTTGCACTGTCTTCTAAAATACATATACGTTGTTTGAAATTGTTTTTTGTGAACATAAATTGCTTGGTTTTGTAGATTCATATGTTTTCTAACTATTTAGGAATTTTTATTTCATAAAATTCAAAGTTAGTATATTGTTTTGGATCACTTTCACTTAAACCTGAGCAAGGATCAAAAGTTGTCCATTTTACCGTGCTTGCACCCCTATTTTCTCATCCGTTTGGGAATGGAAGGCTGTGCTAAACCTTAGTTTCATTCCGATCTTCCTAGAAAAGTGCATCCAAAATGCACTTGTGAACTTTGGATCTCCATCCCACACAATCACTCTTGGCAACCCGTGGTGCCTCAATTATCCTTTGAGAAAAGGCTATGCGGTCTCCAACGCGGTCCTGGTTCCCACAATTGGCACCACGTGTGCCAACTTGGCAAACCGCTCTACCATCACCATGATGGCATCATACCTTTGTGACTCCGGCAAACTTGTGATCAAGTCCATGCACACACTATGCCATGGACACACTATTCGATGGAAACACTATGCCATGGTCCCGGCGGGATAGGCAACGGTTGCAAGAGGCCGGCTTGCTTTTGGTAAGAGGTTCGGTTCACTTGGCATCCACCCAAGCCTTCACAAAGTGGACTATATCATCCTTCATGACCGGCCAATGGTACCTCCCTGACACCACTCTATGGTGGTTTTTTCTTTCTCTATGGCCGGCAATGGGATTATCGTATTCTTCCTTCAAAACCAATGGCCTCAACTTGCATTGTGGCACATACACCCAACTTTGCTTAAACTTGAGCAATCCGTCCACCAACATGACCTCTTTGAGCATCTTGCCCTTGCGAAGCTCACCTAGAAGCCTTTATACTTCGGGGTAGTTAATGTATCCCCTCCCTCATCTTGCATCACAAGTTTTCTTCACCGGTATCCATAGCCACAATATTTAGATGGTGTTCATTGCTTGGAACTCTTCCCATCTACTTAGCGCATCTGGCACCACATCACCATGGCCAGGTTTGTGGATCAAATCCACCTTCATAAGCGCCAAAATATCGTGCCACCGCAATGGCTTGGCGCTCACTTGCACTCGTGTCTCAAAATAATTCAAGGACACATTGTCCACATACACCTTGGTTTTGTGGAACCCCAAATCGTGTTGCCACATCTCCAAGCAATGCCCTACGGTGAAGAGTTTTTTCTCATGAGTTGCCCGTCTCTTTTGACAACCATCGAGCTTCATGCTCCCATATGCAATGGCCATCCATCTTGCATCAACAATCCGCCAATAGCCAAAGTCACTCGCCCCCGTATGCGCCTCAAAAGGTTTGTCAAACTCCGCGAACTTGAGCACGGGCGGCAAAGACAACTTGCTCTTAAGCTCCCCAAAGGCATGGTGATAAGGCTCATCCCACTTTTGGGATAGCCCTTTCTTAAACAAATTGGACAAGATCCTAGCAACCTTAGATAAGGTCCTAGCAACCTTAGACAAGGTCCTAGCAACCTTAGCGGCGGTGGTAGTTGGCTAGGCCAAGCAATGGCCTAAGCCCTCTTTGGGTCAAAGGCCGCTTCCAATCTTGGATTGCTTTGACCATCCTCATGTCCATCCACCAACTTCATTTGTCACCACATAGTTCAAGAACTCAATCTCTCATTGAGCAAAGTTGTTTTTCACTCCTTGGCGGTAACTTTTTGAACAACCCATTGGTGAATACATCCTTGTACCTCACCAACACACCACGAATGTGGTTTGGGGGAGGCCCATCTATCTTAGCCTCCCCATGAGTTCTTTGGAGTTGCTCCAATGGAACCACGACATGATTTGTTGAATTCTCATTTGGTTCATTGAAACCAAATTCAACATGGCTACTCCTAGCATAGGAATCTATGTGAATTTCAAATTTACCTCTTTGCCATCATGGCACACCACAAGCACATTGGCTTGCGCCTCACATCCACCATGTGAGTTTTAAAGGAGGCGTCTTCCAAAATGAGGGCACCTCATCCATTTCACATAATGTGAAATCTTCACAAATTCCAATGTCCCACATTTCAAGGTCACATGCAACGCCACCTCCTTTGTCTCATGCGGCTTGCCCTTTGCAAACCATACATTGATGGGCTTGCCCATTCTACTAATCGGCAAGCCCAAATAGATTGTGAGCTTTCGGCTCACAAAGGAATGCGTTGCCTCTTTGTGAATCCATGGGACCCTTTCTTTCATTCATTTGAGCCTCAAGGTACAAAAAACTTGGCTTTGGCTTAAGGCTACTAGCCTTGGCCACAAAGCCACCGTCTAACATTTGGCCCGTGGCACAAACATGAATTGCCTTGGTACCGCAATGCCTAAACCCTAACATTCCGTCCGCGACACAAACATGAATTGCTTTGGTACCACAATGCCACCTTCTAACATTTCGTCCGCGGCACAAACATGATTTACTTTGTTACCACAAAGCTAACTTCTTACATTCCATCCACGGCACAAATATGGTTTGCCTTGGTATCACAAAGCAACTTTCTTTGTTTCCAACATTGCATGGCTTCCTTCTTAGGGTGCCACCCTTGTTGGAAGTTGTACCTTTGGCTTGACCTTTGTGTTGGTATGATGGCCCAAACTTCTTGCGCTCTTTGCCTCGGGACATAGCTCGGCTCAAGCCACTTTGTTGTGAGGTGCCACCCGACTTCCTTTTGGGTCCATCGGCTTCAATGCTCTCGGCATCTTGATGGTCTCCGCCACATCCTTGAAAAACTTTGGAAACTTGAACAAGTTGTCCACCACTTACTTTGGCAACCCACCTAAGAAACATCAACAAGGTGTCCACCACCCACTTTGCATTTCTTAGCAAACCTGTCAATCTTAGGTGTAGCATTCATTTGGGTGTTAATATCTCACACATAGGCCTTAAGAGACCCCATGTGCCTCATTTCCACCAAGTTCATTCCCTTACGCAATTCTAGGTATTCCAGCATGAACCTCTCCACCAACAACTTCAAGAAGCCAACCCAAGTCAAGCTTGCCACCATTTCGGGCTCTTGCGCTTTCTTGCTAGTCCACCACTCAAGCGCATGATCTTTAAAAAAGATAATCACTATGGCGACCTCGTCGCCCACCTCGGACTTTGGACATCCATTTCCAACACAAATTATTCACTTTTCTTGCCCTCCCAAGCCTCGAGAAACTACTTGGCATGTTTACTTTGGCCAACCTCTTTGTTAAAGAAGAAGGCCTAGCACCTTGCATCATGAGGAGCTTGACCATCTTTGTCTTATTGGCCCTCCCATGCTTGCCACACTTGAATTCTAAATCCATTAATTCCATGAATTCAAGCATTTTGAATTGGAATTTCAATCCAACATCACCACTTTCCAAGCTTTTGGATGCATTCGGTAATGTAGCCCCCAAATTCTCTTTGAGGTTTGTGGGAGCCTTTTCAAGGCACTCCTCCATTTTGTCACCAAATCCACCATCATCTTCACCATTCTCATTAGAATCAATGGCGGGGTCAAAATCCACTTGGACATGATCCTTGTTCCAATTTGAGCATCCAGCCTTTTAGAAGCCTTGGGCTCACCATCATAACTTGCACGTTTGATAGCCATCTCTTCCTCAAAATGCTAGCTCAAAGATTGGAACCATGCTCTGATACCAAATGTTGCAACCCTTGCTAGCTCCCCTTAACTATCTCGGTTCATTTTTCCATTCCTAGCAAGAGTTACGAGCGCTAACCCTTTGCATTCCGCGATGCGAATGGTTAGCTTCTAATACCGCAGACCCATTAGTTCATAGGAGGGGGACCAAACCTCCTACTTGGTTTTCGGGACTCACCCCGTAATCGGTACCCAATTCTTAGAGATGGACTTCCATCCATGGAAGTCCAATTTTATGTTGATCATCGTGTTGCCTAAGCAACACTACAACAACCCGAGCCATACTAGACAACTATGCCCTCACAATGGGCCAATGCCCATGGAGGCCTTGCCGTTCGGCCTCGGATGGGTGAGGCCACACCACCTCACTCATATAAGCCTCTAGGACTCTAGGCAAGGCCCCTACCCCACCGTCAAGTAACGTTTTGTCTCTTTCCCAACATTTGGGGCCAAGTAGACATTTTCCCTTAGCCGCTGGGCCTAGAAGCCCCCAGTAACTTCAAAACCCCATAACTTCCTCATATGGCCTTTGATTCTAACAATTGACCATTCCATTGTCATTTATGTTTCACGTAGATGCCGATGGACTACTCACTTTCCCCATTCGGGCAAGTATTGAGGAAGTTATTCCAGTTCAAAGGTTCGTAGTTCCAGGAGCCACTCCCAGGCGACTACTGTTCCAGGGCGCTGTCCCGGGAAAGCGCCCCACTCAAATTGTCATATTTTCTAGCTCACACCTCTCACTTAGGTGTTCTTGAGCATTCTCGAATTGGCACGCCATAAGCTACGCATAGCTTATGGCTTCACCCTCATGCCTCCTAGTTTCCGTGGATGGGAGGCGTTCCCAACGCCCGGGGCCCTCACCCACACTAGGATCACTTGGGCCCTCTCACCAACGGTGCCACAAGTCCCAGGTGTCTCTCCGGGGTCCCTTTGTGCCCATGGTGTTTTGGGCAATCCTTATGGAGAGGTACGTGACATTACTTTACTTGAAGTACCAATTGTCACCGCATTTTTTGTACGTCGGATAGAAGTGGATGCTTTTGAAATTATTGTATGAACTTGGAGCTTGGAGTTGGAGCTTGGAGGGGAGCTTGGTGTTGGAGTTGACAATTGGAGCTAACAGACTTGCCCTCTAAATAATGAGAGTTCTGAATCAACATTTTAAGTTTAGAGGGAGGTCCTTAAAGAAAGCGCGGCTAGGCTTGTTGCCTAAAGATACATCCTTAATCCCATCCACCTTTTATTGTAGTTCAATCAAGAATAAAATTCTTAATTGAAGTCCAAAGGAAATCTGAAAATCCTAAGAATTTAATTGGAACCCTTTGTGTGTATGTGGGAGTTGTTTGTCAAATTTTTAAAACTATTTTGTGGCAATGAGGTCAAGTTAATGACCGGCGAGATTATCTTTTGTCGTTGGTCCTGAAATTTTGATAGTGATGCCCCAATACCCAATAGTTTGAAAGCAACAGTTTGAACATACAATTTGCTTTGAATCCCATCCATCGCATATTTTGTGGTCTGCCATGTGTAATTGATTAAATAAAACTATGAACAAAAATTATTGTAAGCTCGTGTTTTGCTAAAAACCACTTGTGGATTAACCAAGGTGGATGCATGATTATGCCACTTTAATAATCGGCACGGGTTTTCGAAGTGTTCCATCCTTGGGCTGTGCACCACATCCATGTAAAGACGGAGGCACTTAATTTTTGGTTTAGTTTCTGGTTGTTGTGGGTTTTGAGGCGTGTGAGGCTTAGAAGCATGAGGTAGATATAGAAGGTAATAGTTAGAGGTAAAGTTAATCGTTAATGACAAAATTAGAAATTAAGTTAGAAATTAAGCTAGAAATTAAAGCTAGAGCTAAAACTCTAGCTTTAGTCTTTATTGGGTTGTACGCTTGGACGGTGGCAAAAGATCATCCATTTTAGTACTATTCCAAAAAAATATGGCTTAACCCTTAATACTCATACTACTCGGCCAACCCAATGAAGGGTGGTTGGTATGAAATTCCGTAAAGAGTTAGGTACCTTATGCAAAATCCCCCACCGCGGTAGCAATACACGAAGTTTAGATGAATCTAGGATGTTTTAGGTTGGATGAAAAGCAGTTCCGCAAGGGATAAATTAATGGACTTAGGATGAATTTAGGTGATTTGCCTACATGAATGAAATGCATGGATGAAGATGAAATATAGATAAACGTGATGCACAGATGAACGGAATGATTAAACGACTCTAAGAATTAGAAGGTCATTGCTTGGAGGCACTAGAGTAATCCATCTTGCCAATCTTGTGGGTTGTTACTTTGATTGGAATAGCATTTGTCACCACATAAAACATATGGCTTGATTTTCTTGAATAGTTTAAAGCTTATTTGTGAGGCTTGAGTATTGTAAGGTTTGCTTGAAACTATTCAAAATATTTGTGTCAAATAAAATGTTGATTGAATGACTTGAGGTGTGGAAGATGATTTGAGGTAATTGAGGTGAAAAAAATCTTATTTGATTTTCCTAATATTAGTTTCATAAAAATAAAAATTGCCTTAAATGGTTTAAGGCGAAAAATGACATCTTAAAGACTAAAAGGCTCACTTGAGAAAAAAAATGGACATGTTTCCACTACATTGAGGTGCAAACACATATTTAAGTGGAAGAGGTTATTTTTTAATTTGGTTTTGGTTGATTGGAAACCAAAAAATGTTGATTTGAATGTTTTGAAAATATATCAGAATGTACGATGACATTATTTGAGAGTGAGGCCACTAGAGTCATTAAGATGTTCAATGGAGGGAATTTCAACCTTTGGAGGTTCAAAATCAAAATATTATTGGCATTTATGGATCTTTGGGATATTTTGGACACATCCAAGGAAGCTCCACCTTCCAATGTGGATCCAAGGTAAAAAAAAAAGTGCCAAAAGCGAGTCAAGAAGGCCATATCCATCATCAACCTTATTTTGGCGGACAACCAACTTATGCGCATGTATCAGTCTGTATTAGTCTTCCCTAACTGTATCAGTCTCTGTCGATGTCTCGCCACTCAACTTGGAGGGAGTAGCCTCCTCCTCAAGTTGAGTATCTACCTCTAAATTTTCTAACACTGGATTAACAATAGGCACCACATTTAAGCAACTTTCTGTCCTAACTTCCACCTCTTCTACAACTTCACTAATCTTAGACAATCTTTTCCTACGTGTACCCTTTTCTAATCCTAACTCCAATTCAGGTTTGTGAGATCGAGTCTTACCTCGCATTCCCTGAAGAATCGATCAACCCTCACTTGACCAAACATACCCCTTGCTACCTTCACTCCTTTAATGTTTTCATTTTTTTGGATGTGTATTTAAAATTGAGGAGGTGAGGAAAGAGAACCTGCAGGCCAACTTAAGTGAAAAATCCCAAACATGGGATAGGCATGCTCATGTCAATTCTCAGTCAAGCCGGAGCATCACCTCCAAACTTTTCCCTCAAGTTGACACTCACCACAATACCGAGAGTGAGGGACTGACCTTCGTCATGCACCACGTCAAGACCGAGGCTTCACCCTCTCGTCTTCAATATGATCCGATGAACAAGGAATTACCCTCTACAACGGATAACGACAAAAATAATTACTAAAATCCTTCTTTAATTAATTAACAAATTCATTTTGAAAATGGTCATACCTCAAGCAATTCGTCCTCCACCTGCAAGCTAGCGCTCATTCTCGATTGTGACTCAATTCAACACCAATCCTATCAATTATCAAATAGAAACTTCTAACTCTAACAACATGGAATTCACAACATCCTAACTTTGAAACTCACCCCAAGGTTAGTATCAAAGTTGACTCTTTCTAAAATTAATTATCCCTCTAAAATTTAGTGAACTAATGGTCGCACTATTAATGTTATGTCCTTATGCCATCCCAAGAGGGTTTAGGGCCTTACCTCAAGCCGCGCTCCTTCCTCAAAACAAAAATGCTTAAATAAAATTGCAATCCATTCCAAAGAAAATAAATTCAACTATCCTAACCAATGACAAAAAATCCAAACCCAAGGAAAATGCTCACCTTGCACCCAATGCTCCTTCCTCACCCTCAAGTTCGTGCCTCCAAGCTTCTAACCTCGTAATCCCGCTTCGCTTCCGGCAGACGCATCATCTATGTCAGCCATAAACCCCCACCCTTATGCGTCTGTGGTCCTGGTGGAGGTCTATGGCTCACATGTTTTTGTCAACTCTTGGCCTTGGAGGCCCCACATTCACGCTCCAATGAATTCAAACACAAAGCCCACTCTTTTTATTTAAACCCACAGGACATTAGCATTGAAAAATGTTTGTACCCTATGATGATTATTACACACACCCATACTACCATCTTCTTTTCCTCTAATTCCCTACCTAATATATGTCCTACTCAACTAATTAATCTAACATCTATTCCCTCAAGGGACTTCTGTGGTGACGGTTGCTACTCCGAGCGAGTAACAATCCCACAAGATTGGCCGAATGGGTGTACTACTCTAGTGCCTTCCAAGCAATGACCTTCTAATATGTAGAATGTGGAACGTTCATGTAGAACACCAATATAGAGTGTTATGCAGAGTTTAATGCAGAACATAATGCAGAGTGTAATGCAGGACACCAGTACAGAGCCTAATGCAGAGGATTAATGCAGAGTTTAATGCAGAACATAATACAGAGTGTAATGCAGAACACTAGTACAGAGCCTAATGCAGAGGGCTAATGCAGAATAGAAATGCAAAGTTTGATACAGAACACTATTCAGGGCCTAAATCAGAGGATTAACGCATAATATAATACAGAGTTTGATGCAGAACACTGGTCCATGGCCTAATACTAGAGATTAATGCAAAATAGAATACAAAAACTAATGCATAGACTAAGGCTGAAACTAATGGAAGAAGAGGTGAAGTAATAACTTATACAACTACTAACTCATGATGTCAAAGCTAATATAACTTAGGCAATAACATAACTATTCAATAGGGTTCAAAAACCCTTTTGTTCAACACTCATAGGGTTCATAAACCCCCTTGTCCTACATTCATCTTCCTATCCTTCTACAACTCTTTGCTCTCACTACATAGAAAGGAGGGAGAGAGTAAGCAATCCCAAGTGACAAGTGAGAGAGATCCTAGTGAGAGAGGTCCTAGTGAAAGAGGTCCTAATGTGAGAGAGGTCCTAGTGGAAGAGGTCCTAATATGAGAGAGGAGAGAATAAGCCTCCGTGCTCTCCTCCATGGGACTACCCCCTCCAACCACAAAGCATTTCCCACCGTAGATCAAGCCATACCTACATCTAATGGTTGGCATCCACGGCCGTCACTATCCTAACCCTTGATCTAAACCCCTAGATCCAACGGTTGGCATCCACGGCCGTCACCACCCTAGCCACCTTTCTCCAACCCTTAGATCCAACGGTCTTCATTCGCCAACCGTTAGATCTAATGGCCTTCATCCGTTCCAACTTCATCCGTTGGCGTCATCTTCCATTCGTCTCCGTTCGCAGCCGTCCTCCATCCGACGATGTCCTACGTTGTCCTTCATTCGTTTGACGTTGTTCTGCATTCGTTCGACCATGTCCTATGATGTTCTACGCTGTCCTTTCTCTACATTTCTTCATACTAAAAATTGACCTAACATAATTTCTATCCACTGACTTCCTTTCTAATTAGACCGCGAACCTTAAACCAACCGCAAGTGGTTTGGTTAATTCACGCGGATAAATAATAAAATGCTTCTAAAAGATAATATTATCGAAAAGGTTCTACACACACGCCCGTAGTAACTTCTTCTCGGTATTCACCTATAAATTATTCATGCTTTACCACTAGCTCAACATTGGGATAGCACCGGTCAATGTAACCACCCGGATTCGAACCCGGGTTGGTCCAGACCTAATACCAGTCTCTTAGACCACTCGCATCCACAGGCAGATGTCTCAAAATCTAACAACAACCTATATATTGACTATTCCAACTAAGTAACTTCCTTGTTTTTGTAGGCAGTGAGCCTAAACTCAAACCGCGAGCGGTTTGAGTGGCTCACACTAACCAACCCACCAATTCCTCTAACTCCAATCCCAACACAACACCCGCTCATCACTTCAAACTAAATCTTAAATTTAAACACAAAAGCTTCGCTTTTTTATAATTTTGAATAATTGAAGAAATACCAAAATCAAGTCTTAAGGAACTTTTGAGGTTAACACCACATGTGGGTACCATATTGGGCTCACATGATCACAGATTCGAAAGCTACAAAGCATATGACTTTGCATAGGGCCGCATTTGACATATATGAGGTAATCGCTCCATGAAATGTACATTTGGATGATGATAGTGTTATTGAAGCCATTGAAATGGATTCCATCGTCATGGAAGTAATCGTGAGAGGTAAAATCTACCAAATTTGTATCAAAGATGCGCTCCACGTATCCAAATTGTAAGCCAATTTACTCTCGGTAAGCAAAACTACATCAAATGGTTTGAAAGTGCAATTCAACATAAATAAATATTTCGAAAAATCTTGCGACGGCCAAACCATTACAATTGCGCCATACGAAGGCAATTTGTAAAAAATAAATTTTACAAAGGTGTACGGAGTGAATGCGGCCAACCTGGTGCAATCTCCAACGGAAGATGGTGCGCTTAAGCTTTGGCACTGCTACCTTGGCCATTTTAGCATGAAGAATGTTCATACGCTCTAGAAGATGGTGAATGGCATGAACCTTGGCAAACTTTCTTGCTTCACATCCTTGTTGTTTTACGAAGCGTGCATTGAAGACAAACAACATAGGGTTTTGTTTCCAAACGACTAGGGAGGCGAGCAACCAAACCTTTGGAGATTGTGCATTCCGAATTGTAAGGCCCGATTAAGACCACATCTATGGGCAATACAAGGTATTTTGTGATATTCATTAATGATTTCTTGATGATGGTATGGTTGTATGCGTTGAAGTCCAAATGATAATGTTTTGAGGGGTTCAAAGAATTCAAAGCGATTGTAGAAACACAATTGGAATATAAAATTAAGGCATTTTGGTCAAACGATGGCAGGGAATTCATTTGCAAAGCATTCAAGCAGTTTTTGAAAGACCATGGCATTGAGAAGGCAAACGTCCACCTTGTGTAGGCCTCAACAAATGGAGTGGCGGAGCGTACAAATCGCACCATCATGGAGATGGTGAGGAGCATGTTTCATATTCAAAACCTTTACAAATCATTTTTATTGAAAATTGTGGTTGATGTGGTTTATATATGAACTGATGTCCAACGAGGGTGTTGGACTCCTAAAAAACGTGTAACGGGAGGAGGTTTTGCATTGCACATATGCATATGTTCAAATGCATTGCATAGCAATGATGCTTGATAAAAAAATTAATCTCAATACAAAAGATACCATATGTTTGCTTTTGGTTTATAGGCTGACGTGTTTGCAAATAAAAAAATCATAAAAATAAAGACGTGGTAATCATGAAAGGTAGCACAATCATTAGAAACAGTTTGAAAATGTATCAAAGTGGGAGAAACGAAGGCCGTATGGTGGTCGTTGTGGACAAACTTTTTTGTATGATGACGGCGAGGAATATATGAGATATTTTTGGCTATAAATGGAAAAACAATAAAAAAAACCCGCCATGAATGATGGCCGCATTGAGAGACTTGGAAAAAATGAAAAAATCTTAAAAAACAATATTGCCCATGTAAAAAAAGATGGAAGAATCATATTTTATCCCAAAAAAGAAAAAATGGGCCAATGTGATATTTTGGATGATCATTTGAATTTTTGCAAAACATTGAGATCTGAAGATGCGAGCAAGCGAGAGGTTGCAATGCAAGAGGAGTACAACTGGCTCATGGCCAACATTACGTGGGAATTGACCAACCTTTTTGTTGCGCGCCTCTCCATGAGGAGTGCCTGCAACACCATGGACACAAGGGGACCCCGGAGTGACACCCGGGACTTGTGGCACCATTGTATGAGGGCCCAAGTGATCCAAGTGTGTGTGAATGAACAAAGAGATATTTCCAAGTGGTCAGAGTGGATTTCAACGAGACATTTGTCCCCGTGGCCAAGTTCATCATCATTAGGTGCATTATTGCAATAAGAACGGCCATGAATTGGAAGATCCACCAAATGGACGTAAAAACAATGTTTTTGAATGGAGTGTTGGGGATGGAGATCTACATGGATCAAACAGAAGGGTTCTAACAACAGTGAAAAATACTTTGCATGCAAACTCAATAAAACATTGTACGAATTCAAGCAATCACCGAAGGCGTGGTACCACCAAAAGAATTTGTTTTTCATCAATAAGGATTTTTGTAGGAGCCAAGTGGATCATTCATTGTATGTCAAAACAAATGGATAAATATTTGTTGGTAGCAATCATGTATATAAATGATTTGATCATATTGGCAAGCAATGTAACCAAATTGAAGTGGCTCTAATCGGATGAGCGATCACATAGAGTTGCACTATTGCCTAAAAATGGAATTGGAGAGGAATAAAAAAATTGTAATATCACCATAAACCAAAAGATCTATATCAAAGATGTATTTAAGTATTTTAACATGGAGAAATGCAAATTATAATTTTGTTCGATACAAATTCAAAGTTTTTTAACCTTTCAGATTAGGATTTTGAAATTACGCAAAGGAAGATGGAAGGTGTTCCATCCAAGGCTAGGGTGGGATCTCTCATATATGCAATGGTGGGTATGAAGGCCGATCTTGCATTTGCGGTGAATACAATAAGCCAATTCATGTCGAAGGTCGGTCCACCGCATTGGATGGCCATGAAATGCATCATGAGGTATTTGAAGGGCATTTTGGACTTGAAATTATTGCCTTAGAGGCAAGGATATTTCCTTGAGACAATTTTGCAATGCAGATTGGATGGAAGATGCAAATGATCGGCGATCTACCACGGGTGTGTGTTGTTTGTTGGCTTTAGAATCATTTTGTGAAAATGCAAGAACAAACCAACCATTGCATTGTCCACGATGGAGGCAGAGTACATAGCCACTAGCCATTGCATGAAAGAAACAATTTGGCTTAGGCAACTTTTGGTGGATGCAGAATACCTGCAAAAATGATTAACATCCATCATATGCAACAATCAAGGATGTATAGCATTTGCAAAGAATTTTACACACCATTCTTACAACAAACATATCAACGTACAACATCTTCATTAGAGAAAAACTAAAAAATGAAAAGATATGTTTGAAGTATTTTTCAACGGAGGATGTGATAGCATATGTGTTTACCAAACCACTTACAGATGATAGGCATCAAAATTTAACAAAGGCAATGGGTTTAGAAGCCTTTGAATATTTGCAAAGTAAAAATGTAAAAATAGAGTATTAGATTGTTTGTAGTCAATAAAAATATATTGGGAGAGGCATGAGAAACAATAAGGTTAGAATACGGCCACAATACTAGTTCAAAATTGATAAGTGTTATCCCATGTTGTTTGTATGAACCAAAGAAAATAAAAGGCAAAGCAAAGAGAACATGAGACCATCTCACTCCAAGCATTATTCATATGCTTTTGTGTATGTGTATGTTCTTGTGCTATCTCATGTCTATCCTATTGACTTCCAATATCATCATTTTTGTTTGTTGCAATGATGTGAAAACAATGTCACAATGACATCCAATTTGGTGTACAATGCCTTTAATCCTATGCAGTGCACCCATTCTAGTATCCTAATGTATTATATAGTAATGCAACAACCTGCAATGCAATTTTAACATTGCTAAGTTTTTTGAGACATCAAGGTCCAAATTATAGCCACAACTTCTCAACATGCAACTATGGATTCAACATGTGAATAAGCGGCATTGCTTCCTGGTTGAAATGCAAAGATGAATTGGTTTCAAATTTATTGTATGATCTAGATAACAAAAAATGGATCACTAGATTGGCGTTAAATAAGGGTAATTGCTAGATCGTCAAAAATCTTGTTTGATTGGATGGTCTACGGTGGATGGAAGTCAAAAGGTTGCTTCCGATTGGACATACTCAAGACATATGAGGGTAGATCGTCCAATGACTTGTGGGGGACTTAAATTTCTATGTTATAGCTGTGAATGGTGGCTAGAATTGTGGGTGGAACGAGTTGATTGGTTGTTGTTAGTGTTGTTTCCACATGGCCACCAATATTCTCATAAGTTTTTCATTTATTAACATTGAAATCGACACCTTTGGCATACAAATTTTTGTTTGCAATTGTAAAATGGCATTGTTTGGTAGTGCTAATGGTATTTTGAAAAAACCCTTCCAAATTGGCATAAATTAACATAGTTGAATGTTTTGGACCATTGGAGACCGCAACAAAATTTCCTTTTAAAAATATTAAATGCATTGATGTTGTAAATGTGTGATATTTTTTTTTGCAATTCTTTGATTTTTTTCATGTGCTACAAATCTTCCATATGCGATACTAATGACTAGAATGTGGGGACAATATATTTTGTTTGTAACAATGGTTGAGTGGCACAAACTACCTCAAATGGGGTATATCCAATATTGATTTCATATTATGTCTAATACTTCCATAGTGCAACTAGCAAACAACTATCCCAATCCATTTTGTTTTCATTTATGAATTTTGACAACATTCGGACTAGAATTTTGTTTGTTGACTACGGCATTGAGGTTTTTTGTTTATTTATCTACTTATCCACAAACTAAGCAATGATGTCATTCTTAAAGTGGATGCTTTGATCGATTAATTCCAGTGCACACCTCGATCGGGTGATTACATTATTGTAAGGAAATTTTGTTCTAATTGCAGATGTGTTGGTGCAAAATACCCATTTTTATGTCCATTTGGTAACATAATTGGTAACAATGAGGATGTATCATTTTTGTGCATATTTAGTGGATGGTTTAATCAGGCCTACAAAATCCATTCCCCATTGCAAGAATGCGCCTAACAATAATACAAGTTTTAAAAACGTTTTCCATGTTTTCCATGTTTTTGAGTGGAATATGTGTCTGGCATTTGTGGCAGGATCAACAAAACATTTATATGTCACGGTGTAACATTTTCCAATAGTATTTAGCATTTGATATTTTTTGGTGGCTTCAATGTTGAGGTATCTACCAGGCGATCCATTGTGTAATTTGATTCTTATCTTGTTGGCATATTGGTGGATTATTAGCATTTTTTTGTATAATTGTCCTTGCAATAGGGTACAAAGAAAGATTGACTTTATGAATTACATGAGTTTTGATATGGTGGATGTGGATGTGGATGGAAATGTTCTTTGGAGAAAGTAAGACGTAATTTTTGTAATCCAATAATTGTCTATGATTTGAGCGAGGTATATGTTTGGGAATTTGTCATCATTTATTGTTTTTTTTGTGTCATTTGACAATAGATTTGTGACAATCGTCATTCCACCTCAGAATTGTATTTCATTAACAATATTATCTATCATGCAATCCTCTCCATCACAATGGGTCGATTACCATATACATGAGGGCTCAGTGATTGACCTCAATCCAAAAAAAATTGCATGTTAAATAGTGGCAATATTTCCTCACCTTACAATTCATGGATAAAACCTAGCATTTGGTCAATGAATGATATTGTTTGGTGGGATTGAGTAACGACTTGGGTATGATGCCGGTTGATGATATTTTCTACCAATATTTAGGCCCAACATGATTTAAGATGAGATACTAAAAGCATCCATATGCGTTCGGAACGGAATGTCCCACTTACAGTGATCGATATCAACTCATACATGTACGTAATCTTAATCTTCTCTTGTGCATGTTGGACCCAATAATCGTTTCTAATATAAATGTTATGATATGTGTTAAGTTTAGTAATTGCGGTGAGATCTTTGATAATTATACAGTTAAAGTGAGCAAGGCTGACGAATAATTGAGTGCCTTTTATTTATCAACATGCATTGTAAGTTTAACATGTCATTAATATTTAGAGGGTCTAGTAGTTTTCTTTATTTGCAAAGAATATAGCCAAAAAATCACGCCTAAGAGTTTAAAAACATATTTCTAATTGCATTTGATCTTACTTCATTTGTAAGACATGTTTGTGTAATTTGTTCCAGATGGTTGACATGTTTGTCATCCGGCCCATAAATGGCACCATTGTCTAGATATAAAACAAAATGAAAAATTACCTCCAAAACACATTGAAACATCATAGGAGCGTTCATTGCCCCAAATGGCATTTCCTCAAATTGATACAAACCTCAATCCATTATGAATGTTGTGTTGTTGCAATTTTCCCGTGCCATGGCAATGTCATAATATCCATAGAAGCAGTCAATGAATGAGTACATTGCTTATCCAACAATTTTGTCGACAATTTCTTCCATGTTTGGAAGATGGTATTGGAACTTTTGTGTTGCAACATTCACATTTGAAAATTCTATGCATATTCTCAACGTGACATTGTTTTTTGTGATGATAACCATTGGTCATAATTAGGGTGCCAGATCGATGGGTGTTGTGAATTTTGTTGCTAGCAATTTATCCAATTTTCTCTAATAGTGGTGGCATAATTTGGATTCATACAATATGTTTGTTGTTGCATGGGTATGGCGATTGGACAAAAATCTATCTTTTATTCTGCGTTTTGGACTAGAATCATTTTTAGGTCGATGGATATCTAGGCAAATACATCACAATATTTGGAGAATTTTTTTATAACCATTCTTTATGTATGGCAAGGCACGTTGGGATTGATTTTTAATTACCTTCATTTTTTTGTTCGGAGATCTATTCTTTCAAAATTGTTTTGTCCAAAATTTATCCATCTAAAATAGTTGTGTTGGCTAGTGCTTCCCTTGCAAGTTTCTCTTGGATTGGTATATTTTGTTATGTATGAATGCTAAAGATTTTTGGTGCATTGAAAGTCGAGTGTTGATAATATTTGTCATTTTTATTTTTGGCATTCTAAATGTGATGTGTACATTTGAGAAATTTGTCCTCTTTTACTATGATGACTGGCGTATCTATTTGTTGTGTTAAACATTTGGCCGTTTTGATTGTTCAATTGGAGCTCGATGATTGATAGAGATACTCTTTGGTTTATCCACCCAACATATATATATATATATATATATATATATTGTGATAGTATTACCCACCCAACTATGTGTGGTTTGTCCATTTCTTAGCCATAGTTTGTTGAGGACAATTGGAAATTGGTTTTCCAAGCATTTATCAATGATGGAGTAGGTTATGGCATCGTGAATATTCTTACCGTGGTCATGATATTCTTTGCTATGCCAAGTGGGTTGACGTTGGTGTGATATGAATTTGACTTGTTTTGGTTCGGTTTGACCCAATTTCCATCATATGTAATTTACCATTACAGTGGCCATTAATCATGGCATTTGACTTTCATAAGATCTTATTATAACAATGACTAACACCACATCAAATTCAAAGATATACAATGTTTTGTCCAATGCATGTAGTAATTGATCCAACGTTCTATCCCAAAAACAATATCTATTCTAGATGTTGTTGAAAATTTGTGTTTAGTTGTAGCAATGTTCCCAATGGGATTTGTATTGGGGCCTCAACTAAAATGGTCATTTTTGCCGCATTTTTTGTTAGATGTCTTGGTTATAATTTGTACCATGATGTCATGAATTTTATTCATCAATTGCCAACGTTTTTTGGTACATTGATTTGTTGACTCCAGGTGTAATAGTTCTTCTAATGGTGAGGTTTATTTTGAACATGTGGGTACAATAAGATAGTCTATTTCCATGGTGTTGGTTGTGATATGCGCGTCACTGGTTTGTTCTTTGGGCATGATTACTTCTACACATCTAGGAGGTGGAAATTTTTGTTTAAATTTGTCCCATCTTTCATGAATTATTGGCAATCAATGTTGTGGTGGTTCTTGCCACATTGAAAGCATTGTATGACTACGGTATTTGGGCGCATGCCTCGGTTGGTTGGTGGTGTGGATGAGATAACTTCACAATTAATTTTTTCATTCGGCTCAACGTTGGCAAATGTTACACGTTTGGTGATTCACAGTGAATGTTGTTCCCCATTAATCCCTATCTAAATAGTAAAACAAATCTTATTTTTGACCTACCAAACAAAGTTCTGTGGTTATCCCGTACAGGTGCAAGCATAGTAAAGTGGACCAAAAAAGTGCTCTGGTATATGAAAGCCATGATTTTCTTGGTCAAACGCCTATAAATAGTAGAAAAATGTTGTTTAAAATAGATTATTTTTCATGATGACCTCTATTGTTAAGTTAGGTATTCAAATATAGAATATCAATATGAGATCTTCAAAACCTATCATCAAAAGTGACGCGTAAAAGCAACTGACTAAATATAGTTTTGAACATAAATTTTATGACCTTAAATATTTTGAACTTGGAATTTCTTTTCATATTCCTTGAATTCATTATAAACTTGAGGTCATCATAATTTTTTTTCAAAAATTCATCAATTTAATGTAATGTAATTGTATTTTAAACAAGTTTTTAACAATTATCTTTTCAATGACACCCACTTGCACCACCACTTGCACCGTCTTCTAAAATACATATACGTTGTTTGAAATTGTTTTTTGTGAACATAAATTGCTTGGCTTTGTAGATTCATATGTTTTCTAAATGTTTATGAATTTTTATTTCATAAAATTCAAAGTTAGTATATTGTTTTGGATCACTTTCACTTAAACCTGAGCAAGGATCAAGAGCTGTCCACTATACCGTGCGTACAAGTAAGATTTCCTTATGTATATTGTTTCAAAAATGGTAACATTTGCTCAAATATAATATGGCCTTACTAACCATTAAAAACAATGGATGTTACATTTTTCTGTTTAATTTGACCATCTATCTTAGGATGATAAATCATACTAAATCTAATCTTAGTTCCACACATCTTAAAAATTGTGGTCCAAAATTCAAGTAAGAATTTTGGAACCTTAATCACTAATGATCTATGATGGCAATCCATAGATATTGAAGACATATTCCATGATTGAATTTGCGACAACATAATCATCTTAAAAAAAAGGGTTATCTTTGTTAATTAATCAAGAATCCCAAATATACTATTAAAACTAGATTGTATCAAGACTCACAATAAAATCCATGGTAATGGTTGCAACAATCCAAGATTCTTGACGCCACTTCACACATGAGTGACATGTGACCATTGCATTCTAAAGTTCAATTTTCATTGGTAAACAGTTGAGATTATCCAAATTCACTTCACACTAGAAGGTGAAGGCCCGAGAGCCAAAAAAATATCATGGATGAAAAATCTATGTGGATTTCTAAATGGTATAATATAAATAATGTATCATGGTCTGCCAAAATTTCACGGGGGGGTCACTCTATAGGATTTTTGTGCACCACGTGCGGCGGAGGGGTATTTGTTTAAGGGCTATTTACCTCCAAGGCACGAATTAAAAACTCCCTATAATTACTTAATTTTCTAAAATGGCTTTTTTTTGCACCTTACCATTACTTATAATGCCCATGTCATTGCAATTTTTTGTAGTCTACATTCTTTTTAATTAAAAAAAAGTTAATTTAAAAGTGTATGCAATGCAAAAGTGGTGGGAAAAAACATGGCAACAAAAAGGTGTAAAGGATACATACCATTGCAAAAACTAAGTACAAAAAACTTAAAGTGGAAACACAACAAGAAGGCTTAGGATGGAAACACAAAAAGAGTGAACATATGTTTACAAACACAACACCCATTCTGTAAAAATCCTTTGTTCAAAGTCAATTTACATATTAGTGAAACCAAAACCATAGTGTACAACACTTAATAAATAAAATAAAAGATAACGCCCGTATCTAAATACCGGCATGAATGTGAGCCCATTGGCCTAATGTTGATCACATGTAGCGTGATGCAGTAAAAGGTGTTATGCCTCTTTTGGGAGGTGGGCTCTGGATGTGCATAAGTAAACCCATTTTATGGGGGAGGGGGGACGGGTATTTGTTTGTTGTCTAGTTTCCTTTTGTTTAGGACAAGATACGTAAGGCATTTGATGGCATTTTGGTGTATGTTTTTCATGAGAGCTTTAATGGTGGACTTTGGGATTTTTAGATTGGCAAGTTTGGTAATGGAGTGTTCATGTATGCCCCCTCTCACTCCAAATGTGATGGTGATAAGGGGGTTGGTTTGCAATCCCTAATTTTGTATGGTGTCAATGAGTGGGTCATATTTGGTGTGTTTCTGTGTGAGGGCTTGGTCGGGGAATCTGTCATGACAGTATGTGAATTCAATGAATTGGACTGTGAATTTGGAGGAGGGTGTTATAGGTGGTTGTACTTGATTTGGGGCCCCAATAATGCACAGGATGTCTAGTCTTAATTTGGCTTGGCATTGGCATGTTGTTTGTGTACATGTGCATTTAAGGAGCCATTCCGGAATTGTTTGTTCAGGTGGTGTATTGTTTAGGTGGCATGCATTGGTCAATGTGAAAAACCGGGTATGTTTGTGAGCTTATAATGTCTGGGTGATGAGGTGTACCGCTTTGTTATGTCGAGCGATTCTTAAGCCTTTTAAGTATGGGTGTTCACATGTTGATAGGAGGTGGGCCATGTGTCTCTATCATTACGCTGGCATAGTGTGCATTTGGGGTTTGGATGTGTTAGGGGCCAAAAGATATTCTTTATGTGGTTACCCGTGTATTGGGCGTATAAAATTTTAGCGTTTGGGTGATTTGGGCGTCTGTCACGTTTTCGTTTTCCCAAAAGTGGTTGGATAGTTTTTTATTTATTTGGGTGTTTGATAGCCACTTGTCCATGTAGGGGAATTTGGTTTTGGCCGTCTCAATTTTCCGGTTTTTGTGTTCTTTAGTTACAAATGTGTGAAGATTACGGATGGCTCCGTCATGTGTGGCCGTAGGACAACTTGCTAACCAGTAGGGAGTAGTGTGTACTGTGTGTATATGTGGAGTGGTGGTTGGTTTGTCTATAAGCGTTCCTTCGTTGGCTAGTGTGTCAGCTATTTCATTTCCATTGATGTCTGAGTATGCCCGTACTTTATGTATGTGGATTGTGTGTGGGGTCCAGTGTATTTGGCGTACAATGGCTGCTATTAGTAGTTTGTTGGGGTGATGGTGTTGTGATGTTGGGTGGTGTATGTGGTTATGAATTAGGTATATGCTATTAAGATTGTCTGTAAATATGTGCATTTCTAGTTGGGTGGTTTGTATGGCTTTGATGGCGATTAGTATTGCGTTAAGTTCGGCGCGTAAGATATTTTGGTAGCCTGGGAGTTTTTCTGCTATTCGGATGTTGTTGTTGGGGCTATAGACTCCTAATCATGCTGTGTTTCCTTCTATTTGCCCTTCGGCATTTTTGGTGGGTGGGATGAAAGAGCCATCCGTGTATATGCATGTTTGTGGGTGGTATTTAAGGGGATAGGTGTGGTAGTATTTGGATGGCAGGGGTGTGATGCGGGTATTTATTGGGGTGGGGGTGCTGGCTTTGGGGGTATCTTTCCATGCTTTGGAGATCTTTACGTGGTATTTCGTAGGGGTGGATTTAATGGGGTATGTGTCTATGTGTGTTTTAATTGTGTGTTGTAGGACTTCTTGTAGTGCTTGTGGGGTTTGTAAGTTTGTTGTGGGGTGTACTTGGTTAGTACAATACTTACATAGTGTGAAACACTCCAAGCTTGATCATGAACCCTATATAGTTATGACGCCAGAGAAAATATGTCAACAACACATTTAGAGAGTGCAAGAATCTACTTACAAGACGTTGAGATTCCCGGGGAAGTCACTGTCAAAAATTTAGATAACTATGAGAGAACAAATATAGGGTGACATTTATTCATGGTTGATAAAAATTATATATATTTTTGATATACCATAGCCTTGAAGAAATGTGAGGTAGCACATTATATATAACATAGGGTCACTTGTAATACCCAAAATTATGTTTATAGTATTTATAAAATAGCATTATAGTAATTGGTAGGGAATTTTTATTATTTAAGGTTGAGTTTAGGGTAGGAAAATTTTAAGAACTAGATGAAAAATGATTACAAATCCATCTACAAAATGGATGAACTCGTTGGATGAGGGTTATTAAGTGTACTTTTGAGGAACATTTCATTGACGTTTGTATAATTCTCTGGTTGTTCCTCCCACGCAAGACAAAAATTCTATCATCATGCATTGACCCCTACGCGTTTAAAGAGCTCCGTGGGGCCATATTTGGTGAATCTATGGTGGATTGATGGATTTGTTCTAGGCGAGAGATTGTGGCATCTTTTGTGATGATCGTTTCTCAATTTCACGTAGGACTCATAAGTAGGCATTTCAAATTGTCTTCACACTTTGCATGATAACATGTGCAATGTTAGTGCAACTGTGTTAGTGAACACATTATGAACACTTTAGTGATGCTGGTTTGTTTTGGAATTTGTGGACTTCTTTCAATATTTGGATGAAACAATTAAGTACGCCATTATCAATGGGCTTAGACATGTAATCAATTATGTAAATAACATGCTTTTTGTATACGCAACTTAATTTTTGTTGCGTGATGAATTCCATTTCTAATGCTATAGTACAATGCTATTGTCCACGAAGGAAAACTCAATAAATATAAATAATGAAGGGTCTGAAATATTATGGAGATTTTAATTTATAATTACACATAGGGTGGTAAGAAATTGAAGAAAATAGAATTATTAAAAAAATATAGGGTCCACTAAAATGCAGTAAATGAGCTACATAGCCCCCCCAAATAATATGTGTTGTACGCTCATGTGTCCCCAAAGAATACACTAAGTGACTTCCCCGAGTTGAGATTGCACAATGAGAGAGAGCTTGGAGCGATCAAAGATGGAAGTTGGATTGAAGGCAACGTCACAATGATCTCGCAAAAAGATCGCAAAATAAAGAAAAATGAACAGTTGGGCAAATATGGCAGGGGCAACATGCAAATCACAAAGACTCCACCATTGAATAAAACATGTGCTATGAAGAAACGGTGGTGGAAGTGAACATACCTGTTGGAGATGACGATGTTGGAGTAGAGAAGTCACCAAAAAATGAGAAGCCGCATGAAAAATGAAAAATGAGAGGCCACCAAGAGAAGGGAGAGAAGCCATTGAGAGGTGTCGGGAAGAGAGTTAGGGTTAGGCTTACAATTTCATCCATTTTTTGGTAAACAATGAGTCATTTTTCATCCATCCCTCGTGCCACATGCGTACAAAATTAATTTTACTAAACATACATCCTAGGATCCTTATTTTCAGCCCCTATATTATCTTTACAAAAAAGGAATGTTCCATATTTTATACCTATCTACCTTATTTGTAATGGGCTTGTCTATTTGTAATGGACCCTTCATTATTTGGAATTTTTTTATAAATTTTATATCAAACAATTTTAATCCTCCCTATATTTTGCCGCACGTCATTTTTAAAATGCACTAAGTGACCCCCCCGTGCAAAATTTGCCTCAGGCCCACCTCCAAGAGGCAAACTTGACACAAATTCTAGCAAACTATGTTGGTGGTATGGCCTTTGGATGAGAAACAAAGGCCCTCACATTTATGTGGTCACCACCTTTGGCTTGTGTGTGGAATGGCCTATAATTTTCTCAACATTAGACATTTGATCTTATAAGAATCGCTCAAAATATCCCCAAATATTTTTTATACATGGCCAAAAGTAATAACATATATTAGCCATATATATCTTTTGGAAATTAAGATGGCTTGCTATTGCTATATGAAGATCATGCATAAAATTGAGTCCATAATCTCCAACTTGCAAATATAGGCACTTGCATTATATTACAAATAGCCATCTCTCAAATTATAAGATTTATACAGTTGTATCTCTTTTCTAGATAGATTTAGACACTTGAACGTCAATTAAATACATCATTGTTTACATTTTGAGTTTTATTCTCATACATCAAAGAATATTTAATATATGCAATTGCATACGCAATAAGTTGTTTGAACAATACATTGGCTGCAATATTTTCTTTTCCTTTAATATATTCTATATCATAGTCAAATCCTTGAAGTAATTCCATCCACATACATTTATTTCTACCAAGGTTTGGTTGAGTGGAAAAATACCTCAAAGATTGGTAAACAAACTTTGTCTTAAATTTTGTTCCACACCATTTAAGCTTAAATTATTGCATGCAATTTTTTTTTGCGAACATGGTAATTCAATTCTTTTAATTCAATTTACAAAATTTGTAAACAAACACCCATTTGTCTTATCAAATTAGCACCAATAGCTAGGTCACTAGCAACAATACAAAAATGACATTTTTCATATAATCCATGATTGTCAAAACAAATGTTGAAGTTAAAATGTCATTTACATTCAAGAGCCTTTTATTTCAATCATAATGGGGGGGCATGAAGGAGCCATATGAGCGGGATGTGTGTGCGGTCGAGTATGTGGTAGGGTGTTTGAGGTGTGGTTGTACGTAGAACGAGGTTGTGAGGGAAGGGAGGGTTGTAGTCAAAGTGATAAGATGGGGGTAGGGTATGTTTCCATTTCTTGGATTGGCCGACCTTGGTGACATTTCTAATGATTTGGAGTTTGTATGAAGGGAGTCTAGTTAGGTATAGTGCGAATTTGAAGAAATATTATAATTTTCAAACTAGAAGGTGTGTGACATTGGTGTAAGCATAGGATATTGAAACTATTGGGTTTCAATTCTAGCAAGGTATGTGAAAACCTTGTTTGGGTGAGTGTATGGTTTTTTTGGGATGTGGCCCTATGAATGGTGTCTTTTGTTGTACCATTTTTGTGTGGTGGAATGAGGACGGTAAGGGCTTTGAGGTTTCTATGGTGTTTGTATTAATGTTTGGCAATTCAATGGGCTAGGACTCTCCCTACCCACTGGGTGGAGTGTGTTAACATGGGCGCCAAAGATTACATGGCCTGGGTGGGATGAATGGTTGTTGTGAGATTACAAGGTGCACGTAAGTAGGCCATGGTAGTATGAATGTCTTAATGAAATGAGTTCATTCAAAATGCTAGACCGGATGGTGTGGTATGTGGGTAAGTATAGTGTAGGAGCGAGGGCGGGGTTGGGGAGGGTTAAGTATTGCAAAAATCTATGGATAAGCCATGCTAGTTCAAATGTAAAATTGTGGCAAGTGTGAGGATGTGTGAGGAGGTGTGGTGGTGTTTATATTGGTTCTAGAGCCATTGGATGTTTGTAATGCAAAACTCATACAAGGTGGAACCGGTTGAATCATAGATGCATGTTGTGGGGGTAGATAAATGAAATGCGGGGTGTGTGTTGTGGATTTCCACATTTGCATTACCATTCACAATGGTCTTGTGCAAAAGGCATATTTTGCGCTAGGGTGGATACTAATGTTGATCATGTGGAATCTTTGGCATTTGGTGGTTGGTGATTGAAATCGCATGCCCATCTAGTTGTTGAAGCATTCAATTTTGGTAATATGGGATTGTAGGTGGGGAGGTGGTGGGCCATGATAGCCAAGTCATCTACGTATGCGGTGAAATTGGTTTGGGTATAGGACATATCGAATGGTATCCATAGTTGACATTTTCCAACCAACATAATATTGTTTATAGGAAAACTAATAAGAAGTAGGGGTTGAAGGTGTCACCCTAGATGGTCCCTCTTGATATGAATATGGTTAGGTTGCCCAAAATAGGGCCGACAAAGGTGGTGGAAGTTTTGGTGTAGATGTTATCATCAAGGCAAAAATGAAGGGTATTCTAAATCATTTGTAATGGCTAGGAGGCATAGGTGGTCTATGGACTCAAAAGGCATTTTTGGACTCGATGTTCAGGATGTATATATTTAATTTTTTATGATTTTGGCAACTTCTAAGGTTGCACGTATCAATTGGATCTAGTGGATTGTATTTTGGTTTTCCATAGTCATTTTTGGGCATTGTTAAGTATTTGATTATATCTCCTTGATATTGGATAAGGTTGGTGGTGAAGCTAGGAAAATGGGTCTGAAATTGGATACTAGAGTGTGATCTTTATGTTTGTAAAGGAAAATAACATTGTTTGTTTCCAAAAGCACGGGATGTGACAGGTGCAGTAGCAATCTTTGAATACTTGCTATAGTAGGTTGTGAAATGTTGGGGTGAGGTTTTTAAACATGTCATTGGAATAATCGTTTGGGCATGAGGTTTTTCCATTTGTAGGTTGTGTTTGACAATTTTGGTTATGTTTGTGAGTGTTTTTTGGTCAATTTGCATATTTTTGTGCAAATTGTTTTTGTCAAGCATGATGAGGTCTTGGAGTCATTGTCTTGGATCAGGTGGTGGCGGTTGATTATGGGTAATTGGCATTGTTGTTAGGAAAATGGGGATAAGGGGGGGTGTAAGGGGTTGATGTAGCGGATGATTTTTAGTGCGAATTAATATATATTAAGATGTTGGTGACAAAGATTCTCAAGGGAACAAGGTAAGCGATTGCCTTGTTATTTGGTGTGGAAGGGGCATGGTACATATTTGGACTATGCATTGGCCATTGTGTCATTGATGGTTTTTTAAGTTTCACATGTAAGGGGTCAATTTTGTCATAGATATTTCTTAGAGTAGTCTTGAGTTGTGTGCAATTATAGTGTGATTTTGTGGTGAAGTGATCATTGAAGCATTGGATAATTAGTTGCAAGATGGGAACAAGGTTTTGTGTGATAGGCTGACAGATTTCATGGATTTGAATAAGGATTTTCTATTTGTATATGGTAATGAGATTGGGGCTGCGTAGAAGGTGTATTAAATTCCTAGGCAAAGGACAAAATTGATTAGTGTTAAAGTTTTTTGGAGTATGGTGGTTAGTGATTGGGTAAACGGGACAACTTTGATTTTGGATTTTTGTAATGTTGCAACTTGTTGCATGGGCCATTTAAGGGACAAGGTGAGTAGGATTGCAAGGGAAGTGTAGGCTCAAGGTTTGGAGAGGGTAGTGAGCTTGCAACGTTCTAGTACATTTTTACATGTGTTTAATTTAAGTTTGGCCTTGTTGGGGGCTCCGATGAGGGCACCTCTAAAGGATCTCCTAAGTTTTCCATGCTGATGAGGTGGTTTATGAAGCCAAAGAAATTTTAAAAATTGATGTATTGGATGTATTATCTTGTTGAATTTCATAGTTTTTAAATTTGTTATTAACATTTGGATTTTGCATTGATGTTTCGATCTTCCCCACATATTTTGTGATTGTTATACAATATTTGGTTGTCATGTTTAGATTGTCATGTTGTGGAAGGGTGGTGATGGTGGCAAGCGGTGTTAGCTTGTGGAATGGGTCTAAAGTTTGGTAGTATAATGCGGTCACCTATTTGTTGAAGGAAGATGGTGTGGGTGTGTTTCCAATAATTGGGATTTAAGGTGTCGTAGAAATATTCAAATTTTTTGTATGGAAGGTTGTGGAATGTTGGGTTGAGGTTTTTAGGATGTCATTGGGCATGTCATCTGCGCTTGGAGTTATTTTTTCAGTTGGTAAGTTGGGTGAGTCTGTATCATTTCCTTATTGTTGAAGTTTTTTAATTTTGCATTGGATGTTGCTATTTTATAGTGTAAAACCTTTGAGGTTGTGACAAAGCTATTGGAAAAATGTGCACTACAAGTTTGGAGTTTGGTGTTAGGACATTGTGCATAGTTGTGAATATAGCTACTTCTTGGGAGAAGAATTCTTGTGCGTTGTCATGAAGGTGTGTGGGAGTGGTGCCATTGTTGCAAAGGTTTTCAAAGCTTAAGTTTTGTGGTAGTGAATATTCATTTGCATATTAGACATGTTTTGGTTTGGAAGAGGTGTTAACAATGTTTGATTGCTTTGATTACGTTTGTTTTTTGGTAATTTTGTAGGTTTCTTATTCCCAAGTGCAGTGAAGTGGTTGTTTGGGGTCTGGTGGATGTAGTTGGTGGTGGGTCACACAAACCAATGATTGTGGAAATCTAAAGCATACCAAATATCCTAAAAAATTCACACAAATACAAGTAATAAATAATATATGTGTTTTATTGGTGCATGTTCATGGAAAATAATTAATTTCCATAGACTATGTATAAAATAATGAATTACTTCAAATCGATTATTTACCATAGCTTAGGCCAAGATTGGAATAAAGGCATCTCAACAAAAGTATGTAAGCTTAGCCATGGGACTATAGTATTTAAGGTTGAAGCAATTTTTCTTTTGCAAATGGTAGCCACTACAATGATTCGCTCTTTGACTCTTAACCCAACGCATGACATACTGTGAGGCCAAACCGCCCACCCTTAAGCGTCCTAGTCCGGGTGAGGGAATGGATGTCACATTTGTTTTGCATAGCTCCCTCTTACCAACTTCATTGGAAGTCATTACATTTCTCATTAATTCGTACATACCAATTTATTCCATAACAAGGTTACAAGTGTTTAAAAACACTATGCTATTATTGCTCTCTTAACAACCCCTATCACTTCCCACACAAATGCACACCAGCTTATATGAATATCTAATTATCTAACCAAACCATCCATCTCAACTTGGAGTAATAGACATAGTTAGCCCACCATCCGAGCTCCCTAAGCCTCAGCTGCAGTCGCAGCTGGCCTAACCCATTTCAGTCACGACCGGGCCCATCAAGGTTCCATACCCGGCTCCTAACTCGGCCACAATCTTCAATTCCCAGCAGCCTAAACTACCACAGTCTTCAAATTCCAGCAGCCTAAGCTCGGCAGCTTCAAATTCCAGCAGCCTAAGCCCACAGTCTCAAATCCTAGCAGCCTAAGCCCCACAGTCTCAAATCCTAGCAGCCTAAGCTCGGCAACTTCAAATCCCAGCAGCCTAAGTTCACAGTCTCAAATCCTAGCAGCCTAAGCTCGGCAGCTTCAAATCCCAACAGCCTAAGCCCACAGTCTCAAATCCTAGCAGCCTAAGCTCGGCAACTTCGAATCCCAGCAGCCTAAGCCCACAGTCTCAAATCCTAGTAGCCTAAGCTCGGCAGCTTCAAATTCCAGCAGCCTAAGCCCGGCAGCTTCAAATCCCAGCAGCCTAAGCTCCACAGTCTCAATTCTTAGCAGCCTCACTAACTATCTACCTAATTCTACCAAGCCCCCTACCTAATTACCCTAACCAAACCCACTAATTCCACTAAGCCCCTACCTAATTCCCACATTTTTTCTAGCTCTAAGAGTTCAAATTCCTAGAGAAGAGGGAGAGGAGAGAATGAAGAGAGAAAAAGAGGAGGAGGGGTGTGAGCCCAAAAGGGTGCCCACATTTAGTCTTAGACCCTTGAAACGTTAGTTGATGCACTTTGAAGTAGCATGTTACTTCACAAAAATATAAAAAGAGTGAAATGTTAGTCTTAGAAGTACCATGTGGTAAGAGGCTAGGATGTGAGTTGTTATTGTGTTTTTACCTTCGGAAGGATTTGAGTGAATGAGGATAGGTAAGGAGAACTTGGATTGAGTAGTTAGTGAGTAGGCTAGTACAAATGGATGGAGACAACCAAAGTGACTCAAGAGGCAAGTGCATTCGAATTGGGATGAATGGAGGATCACATGGAGCGCACAAGTGGACCACCTCATCATGGCCACTTAATGGGGAAGGTCCAAGGAAGAATGCAAGGTGGAAGATAAGCAAATTCTCAAAGCACCAATCAAATCACGAGTTAAGCATCGTGGTTTGAATTAAGTGGTGAGCGACGATTTGGGAAAGTAAGGGGAGAAAGTTATGGCGGCGGAAAGCGAAGGAGGCTAAGTTTGGGTTGAAGCATCCCAAGTTTGGTAAAGTGTGGTAGGTAGAAAGCCAAGGCTAGTTAAATGTTCGAATTAGGATCCTTGTTGATCATTTGAGGGAGGAAGGCTTAGAAGATAGGATTGGCGCCTACTAAGTAGGAGGAAATCTCAAGGGCTTATCGTGAGCCTTGAGGGTGCTCACCCCCTCAAGCTTACTATATAATCCCTCATTCTTCCCTCACTCATCCTCTCTTTCCTTTGTGCTCCAAGGCACCCCACGAGTTATAAGTGTGGGTGTGGGAAGCCATATTGGAGCACATGTGTGTGCTTAGTTTTTAGTTTGAGAGCCAAGGCTTGTTAGCCTTGAAGAGGGTTTGACCTCTTGGTAGAATTAGTGTTGACGTGAAGGATTTTAAAGTTAATTCATGATTCCAATTTGTGGTACTTAAAGTTCATGTTTTGAATACACGTGGTTGCAAGTTCCATGTTTAAGAGTTGAGCACTTGAGGTTGTGATGAGTGCGAAAATATACTTGTGTGGATTAGTTAGTCTTAGTGAAGTTAGGAAATTCTCTCTCCCCCTCTCCTCTCTAGGATTTTAGGATTTTAGGATTAGAGAAGAATTGTGTGATTAGAAAGGGGTTGTTAGTAGAATTAGGAAAATTAGGTAGGAAGATTAGTTAAGGGCTTGAATAATTAGTGAGGTAGTTGGGGATTACAACTACAAAGTTGTGGGTTCATGAAGGAGCTGGGTTTATGAAGGAGCTGGGTTTATGAAGGAGCTGGGTTCATGAAGGAGCTGGGTTTATGAAGGAGCTGGGTTTGTTTAGTTAGAAAGTAAAAGAGCTGGGTTTATGAAGGACCTGGGTTTGTTTAGTTAGAAGCTAAGGAGCTGGGTTCATGAAGGAGCTGGGTTTATGAAGGAGCTGGGTTTATTTAGTTAGAAGCTAAGGAGTTGGGTTCATGAAGGAGTTGGGTTTATGAAGGAGTTAAATCCAAGACCACTTGAAGGGTGAACCTTGCACTATGGACTCATCCAAGTCCAAATCCAATACCGCGGAGGAATGTGAGCCCAAACCCACTACTCGGACTACGGACGCTTAAGGGTGGGGGGTTTGGCCTCACAAGGGGAGGGCACCCAAGACCACAAGTCCCTCAACCTTCTCCTACTTAGTAGGACCTTATCCTATCCACTAACTCCTTATCCCTTAAACCAACAAGAACACGTTCTAATTCAAACATTTAAATCCAAGGACCTTCCTCTTGCTTCATCAAACACTACTCACTTGACCACCACACTCCCTAGTATCACTAAGCTTCTAATGAGCCACACAAAATGGCTTAAGGCCTAAACATAAATCCACACCAAGCCTCACTCTTTTTATACTTTTGATTGTTTCAATAACACTCCAATTTCAATTCTAATTAATTTCTAAACATAAAACAAATATGAGCAACCATTTTGGGCTCATACATACAATGTTTGTATCCACAATGGCAACCTTTCTTTATTTTGAATAATCTATATGTGTTTTGAGTTAATCTCATGATGTTTAATGGTTGTTTGTTGGACTGAATTATTATTATGGCTCATTCAAATATTATTTACCTTTTACATTTTGGTGATTATGTTGGAGATGAGTGCCTATAATTGTTATTTTAATCAACACCAAATAGTTGCAACGACAACTCTTGGACCAAAATAACAACCCCCAATGTCTCTAGAACTAGATAACTATACAAAATCATTGAGGATATAACAAAACAAATTTACAAAGTGGACAAATTATTTAAGCGATTCGACCAAAAGTAGGTTGTGCACAAATGAATTTTGTTCCATGAAGATAATCTAACAAAAACAAATGTTTCCACACCACCATCACCATCTTCACCACAACCACAGTGACTCACAAAAGTACTTGGCCACTATTTGTGAATCCATTTGGCATGCAATTGTAGAGAGAGGTTAATGAAGCCGCCTCCCAAATTAATTAGGGTTAATCAACATCATTTAATGTAGTATTAAGTGGCTTCCTTTGGGTAATCCAAGTGGTACATTTCTGTGGGAGTGGTTCAAATAATCTCAAGGGTGGCCAACTACATATGTTGACAATAGTGACTTCTTCTTCCACTTGTGTTTCCATTGAGTGTATAGATCTTTGAGAGCTTCCAATAGTCTTAAGTTGAGATTCCTCACATTTCTAGCGGTCACAATGAAGAAAACAAGTTTTCATGAGCGTTCCCAAGTCATAGCATTGAGTGAGCAAGGATTTTCACAATGTTTCATAGCCGGCCATCTTCACATTCCTCGTAGCACAATTGGCCACATTTTAATTCAGTTCAAACAAAATGGGGAGGTGTCTGATCGTCCAAGATCTGGGAGACCACGTCTTTTGAGCATTCGGGATGAGAGGCTTTGTCAGCCATAAACCCCCACCCTTTGCGTCTGTGGTCCAGGTGGAGGTCCATAGCTCACATGTCCCTGCTAACTCCTTGGCCTAGGAGACCTCTTGTTTGCATACAGATGAAACCAAATATTAAATGCACTCTGTTTATTTTAACTCCACAAGGCATTAGTATTAAGAAATACTGATGCACCTATGGCAATCATTACATCACAACCACACTAACACACTCTTCCTCTTCTAAATTCCTATGTGATCCATGTGCCAACCAACTACCTAATCTAGTTCTTAGCACCCGAAGGTGCCCCTTCTCCCATTCGAAGTTTATTGAATTCCATTTGCCTTACTACCTAATGATTTCCCTTTCCACCTTGCCACATTGCCACATTGTTGAGAGCATTGTCCCTTGAATTGACACATGAAACTAGCTAGCCCTCAATGCCCTGGCCTTGCAATAAAAAGGTCTGTCACCACATTTCTTGAGGCTTGGCCCTCGCCTCCAGCTGCGCCAGGCAGCTCGCCCTCGAAATCAAACTCTGAATCCAGCTGCGCCGAGGCAGCTTGCCCTCGAAATCAAACTCTGAATCCAACTGCGCCGAGGCAACTTGCCCTCGAAATCAAACTCTGAATCCAGCTGCGCCGAGGCAACTTGCCTTCGAAATCAAACTCTGAATCCAGCTGCGCCGAGGCAGCCTGCCCTCGAAATCAAACTCTGAATCCAGCTGCGCCGAAGCAGCCTGCCCTCGAAATCAAACTCTGAATCCAGCCGCGCCAAGCAGCTTGCCCTTCACCCTTGTAGCTTTTCGGCAGCCCTCACCTAGTTTTTGCGAGAGACTCCCCGGTTGAACCAGGGGACCCCCTTCCACCCGATCCGAAGATCCAGCTCTTGATCCAGATGTGGGTGACCCCTTCATGTCTTAAACAAACTTACTGAAGGCCTAAAATGAACACCCCCACACCAAAGGTAACACTTGAATTAAGTTCAAGCCACACCCTACCTAGCATCACCCCTTAACAACCAACACAACTTAATTGTCTTTGTTTTTTTTGTTTCCCTTTTCTTTTCCTTTTCCCAAACTAAATACCCAACTCCAATCACGACAACACAAGTTTTATGCTACTCAAATCCCGTCTACCCTTTAATTAGCACAAATCTCTGTCAATTCTCAGTTCTTCAAGTAATTTTGTGTTAACTAGAAATGTGAACACATAATTGGGCTCACAGGCTTGCTGTGAGGACTCTCAATCAGCCGAAATCAGGGACTGCGGCAGTTGTAGGTCGTAGTTTAAGAGCTCAAGGTCTTTGGTTGTCTGATGAGACTGTCTGTAGAAGTTTTCGGAGGCAAGGGCTTGGTGCTAGAGTGAAGAGGAAAAAACCATTATTGACAAAAAAACATAGGCATAAGCATTTACAATGGGCAAAGGTTTCACAGGACTGTGATGTAGAAAATTGGAGTCATATCATTTGGTCAGATGAGTCCAAGTGTGAGCTCAAAATAGAGCCACATGGGTCGTTAACCTTAAGACAATGTAATTTTGGGTGCCTAGAATAATTGAGGAACTTAGTTAATGCTAAAAGATGGTGGTAACTTAAGTTGAGATAAATATAAAGCTAAGTGGAGTTAAATCGAGTTAAAATGAAGAATAGGATGGCTAAGGTTACTTCAAAGGTAAGCGAAGCTAGTGATAAGTCAAGTTAGGAGCAAGTGAACGGAATAGGCGAACGAGTAAAGAGGCTAGCCCATTTTTTTCGGTCCGCTCGAGGAGATGCCGGGCAGCCGGGAAAAAAGAAGCAAGCCGGAGGGGGTCTTGTGAGCCCATGAGCGAGAGCTCATTATGCATATAGGGGAGAGGGACTCCTGGTAGTACGCGGAAGCCCTGTTGCGGTGGGGCACGATTGCGGTTGCAGCGATGCTGTAGTGTGGAGATAGAAGAATTCCATTGAGCAAGAACGATGCACGGTGATGGTAGATGAAGTGATGCAGTGAGAGAAGGAAATGTAGAGAAGATTGGGGTGCGCAGGGATCGTGCCTCTTTGGAATAGTTTTCAGTGCGGGGTGGCTAATTTTCTGGCAATCTTGTTCCAATGAGGGAGATGAGGCAGCCATCAGTGGATGGGTGAAGAAGAAGGAGAGTGGCGACATAAAAACTGCCGGAAGCGTTGTCACCTCTGGGCTGCCTTAGCGGAGTGGATGTAGAAGTAATGCCAAGGCGAAGAGAGGGGTGTTTGAGGCAGGAGTGAGATCTTGCGAGGTTCAATGGTGAGAGAAGGGTGTGATATGGTAGATGTGAAGACAACAAACCAGATCGGAGAAGGAGTTGGATGAGGTTTGTAAGGAAGAGGGAACCTCCTGGTGTCGAGGTGCGAGACGAGAAGGGAATCCTTCCCGTGTGGACTTGCAGGGAGAAGGTCACAAGGGGATCGGAGGCAGAATAACGGTTCTTATGGTGGATCTTCTAGCGGACTTCCAAGTTAACATGTTAGGAAGTCAGGGCCTTGGGCTCGGCTTGCACACGAATCAGGTTTTAGACTACAACTCTACTCACCACTTGACGTGTATGAATCTTCCGATCCGGGTAGGTAATTATCTGCTAGAGGTGAATGTGGGGTTGGTCCTTGCATGAGTCTCGAATTTGGGTTGCTTCTAGTCAAATCTAATTCAATGAACGTTGGCCGGAATGCAATCTTGGTGCCGAATTGGAATGATGGAATAATGGTGACGAGTTGTCGGGATCTGTGGCCTCCGATGTGAGGACATTGGTAGTGGACGTAGCCAGTAGGGTCATCGGTATTTTGGGAAGTGCAGAAATTTGGAGGTAGGGCGTCAATCGTGGACTAGGAAGAGGACAGTGGTTGTCTCCCATGTGACCGTACCTCAGAAGTTAGATCATACTAAAAGTAAAAAAAAACAAAGGGTCATGTGGTCGACCCATGCTAATCGTTCTTCTGAGAAGTCAAGCCATCGCGGCGTCGGTGTAAAAGCTGAACTCACGATGGTTGTAGAGTTAATTAGACTCCAACCAAGGGTCCAAGGCTAATGTCTGATGAGTAAATGGTGGCCCCATAGTGAGTTCTGAGAAGGACTGTCAATGTACTGAGTCAAGGTGGTAGCGGTGTGATCGTTGCAAGGTAACCAAAATTCAACGATGATTCCTAGACTTCATAAGGTGATTGGGTACAGAGCCTCCGATGGTATGCAAGCTTGTATGCAATTGACTAATTAGCAAATGTGGAAAAAAGATTCCCCACCCGGACTAGGACGCAATTAAGGGTGGGGATGAATCTCACTCACACCAAGTTCAATGTTTTTGGTTAAGATGGCCGTCAATGGTGTTGGAGAAATCCTACAGAGCCTCTTCGTGATTGTCATGTGCAACATACAGTTAAACATGGTGGAGGTAGCATCATGGTATGGGGATGCATGAGTTGGCAGGTGTAGGAAACCTTCACCGCATTGATGGCATTATGAATTCGTAAGTTTATCTTGACATTTTACATTCGCAATTGTTGGGTATTTTTGAAAGACAAGGTTTTGATGAGGCATAAGTGATTTTTTAGCATGATAACAACCCGAAGCATACATCTAGTCTTCTACAACGATGGCTAGGTCAATATGATTTCTCTGTGATGGAATGGCCACCACAATCTCCCGACCTAAATCCTATTGAACACTTGTAGAATGAAGTAGATAGACGCTTACGATTGTTTGGTGATTCACCCAAAGGTAGAGATGATTTCTGGGAGAAGATCCATGTGGTTTGGCAAAACATTGAAATAAAATTTGTCAGAAGCTAATCCACACAATGCCAACAAGGGTGGATACACACATTGGTAGACATGTAGTTGTTGTACATACGTAGCATTTGTTACTTACTAGGTATTCATTTTGAATTTTCTTTGGTTATCATGATTTCCTACTTAATCAACATAAGTTCTTGGCCATGCTTTTTGCATACTTCTTTCAATTTCTTTTTACCATTTCGATTTTTTTTCACAAATTTTTGATAACATGTTCTTGACAACTTGTATGGTATCTATGACAAATTTTGCTTATTATTTCTCACTAGTCTAAGAGCTTCTGTCCAATTTTCACGATCACAGGCAACGGCCAAGTATTTTTGTGAGTCACTGTAAGTATCACCCCTCTAGTTTCCATAGCACTACCTACACGGCCCCCGACACAACCTACTATCCCCCATACTAGAGCTGGCCAGGAGGAGGTATACCATCATTTTTGTTTCCCACAATGTTTTCAACTGCATTGGCAACTCATCGCAATAAACATCTGGATAAGATATTTGACAACAGATCGGATTTCGATGCCCATGTCAAAGCATGTAACATTGTAGCACTAGCAAACAAAGTGGATAATTTGGTACACTAAAAAAATATTTTCAGCAACACCTTGTGAGGAACATGAATCCACTGGTACATTAATTTTATTCGAAGACTTAGTAGCCGAAATGGAAACACTTGAATACCAATTGTGTAAGTGACAAAGTTATATCCAAACTTTCAAAAATTAAACAAACCACTACCAAATCCGTGGACCAATACTCAATATTATGAAATTATGATATTCCCTCACGAGTCAACCAAAATAATCAATTCTAAAAATGTGGTTTAGAGGTGAACTTGAAAATTGAATACAACAAGGAACTACAGCAATATCCATGGCATCATATAAAATCTTATGAGGTAGCCTACTCATCGAGGGAGAAAAACCTTTGATGGATGGGCCACCCCAAAATAAACAACCACTATACAAATTGGCACAATTTAGGGTAAATAGCATGCAAACAAACTCTATTATTTTTATCCTACAAATCCATATAATTGTCTTGTTGGAACTAAAAAACACAACCACAATGACACCAAATGAAATTAAGGAAGCTAATTGTTTGGCCATGATCTCCAACAAACCACCATATCAAGCGCATAGACCACCAACTTTTACACCATTTTGTAGTTTTGAATGTGGAGGACCACAAAAAATTATCACATGTCCCATGGCACAAGAGCATTGGGAGAAATATTGATGCAATTGGAACATAACTTGAAGACGGGGCATGGTCATTGAATTAAAAAATAAAACATCAGATATGGTGAATGTCAGGTGCGCCACCATGTCAACTAGATAACATGCACAAGATTCCTATATTCACAAACTCATGAACCAACAAAACCATGTGACAAAGAACATGCGAAGAAGTTACACACAATCCAAATGGAATGCACACATCATTTGTCAAAAGAACCACCAATGTGGACTCCCATACTAGTAGGATGACCAAATATAGTCCAAATGACAATGCATGCCTCACTCGGTTCCACGCAATTCATATAGACAAATTCACAACAAATTTTTGAATTGCTAGTATAGATACCATTGAAACATGTGTTGTGGTTTTATCCATAACTTCAAACATGTATCACACAACATGCAACAATTCACACCAATGCCATCGAAATCACTATCATGCCTCATTTGTTAGATCACAAATCGAGGGCACTAAGTTGACCAACGTCATGGTGGACACAAAATCTAGAATCAAGGTCTTTTTGAATTGCTTGGACTATGGGGGAAAGAGGTTGTTGTGGGATTATAATTGATGATGTGTATGATATTGGTTCATATATTTTCAGGGTTGTTGTTAGCATTTGTTTGTGTAAGTACGGGAATTCTTGTTGCAATTCAATTAGTGTGGATTTGTTTGGTGATGTAATTGTAGAGGACATCATGTATTTCACTACGTTATGGGGTTGCGGTGTGGAATTGAGATTCGATTGTTTCAAGTGTATATGTGGGGACTGTGTAGGCATCAAGGTGTTGGGAGTTGATTATGCAGCCAAGGTTAGGGTTGTCGGGTTCAAGCTGTAATTTTGACAAAGTTTTTGCAAGTTTTCACTTATAACACGTAAAACTTGCACAAAAAATGCACGTCAATTGACATGTACAATCTAAAAAGTGACACGTATTGTGATTTGTGAAGAAAAAACACACGTCAATTGACATGCTAGAAATTGAAATGACATGAATTACTACATAGACGGGTTGAGATTTTTGAACTAGAGGGAATTTGTGGATCTTGACAAATTTTTCATCTAGAAAACAAGCAGATGCTTCCGAATCTAACAAGGCAGTGGTTTTAAGTTTCTGAAGATCAAAAGACAAGGGAATTATAAAAGCAAAGTGCAGATTGCACAAGAAGAAAAGAACTTAAATGTCGTTGTGAAACTGAGCTGTCCAACTGCACGGTTCCTATTGTGGCTGGGTATCTTCGTTTTCTTGGACTATGGCAGCGTTGGTCTTGATAATACGTTGATTTGGCTTCTTTGGGCAATTGGGAACTGTATGACTTTCTTCGCCGCAATACAAACATAATCTTTCCTCCATCCGACATTTTTTCTCTTCTAAAGTAAGATATTTGATACGTATTATGCCGATTTGCATATTTGCAATCTCCAAATGAGAACTCGGGTTATGTACTAATATAAACAAGATTTGGGGAGTCGTCTGCTCCATTGATTAAGTCCATAAAATATGATCCTAACGACGTTGGAAGACTCGGTTGTCGCATTTGATCGCTTGATATATTGCCTCATTAAGCGGAGTGACACCCGGGACTTGTGGCGCCGTTGGTGAGAGGGCCCAAGTGATCTTAGTGTGGGTGAAGGCCCTAGGCGTTGGGAACGCCTCCCATCCACGGAGACTAGGAGGCAAAATGATAAGGCCATAAGCTATGTGTAGCTTATGGCGTGCCAATTCTAGAATTCTTAAGAACATTTCAATCGGAAGTGTGAATTAGGAGATATGGCAATTTGAATGGGGCACTGTGTCGGGACAACGCCCTGGTACAAAAGTGGGAGTGGCTCTCGGACTGCGAAGCTTTGAATAGGCATAACTTCTTCAATACTTGTCCAAATGGAGGCAAGTGAGTAGTCCAACGGCATCTACGTGGAACGTAGATGATGATGGAGTGGTTTATTGTTAGAATCAAAGAACATATGAAGAAGTTATGGGGTTTTGAAGTTGCTGGGGGCTTCCAACCCATCGGCTAAGGGAAAATGTCTATTTGGCCCCAAGTGTTGGGAGAGAGACAAAAGGTTACTTGACAGTGGGATAAGGGCCCTGCATAGAATCCTAGAGGCTTATATGGATGAGGTGGTGTGGCCGAACCCACCCGAGGCTGAACGACACGGCCTCCATGGGCATTGGCCCAATGTGAGGGCATAGTTGCCTAGTATGGCTTGGGTTGTTGTAGTGTTGCTCCGGCAATGCAATGATCAACATAAGATTGGATTTCCATGGATGGAAGTCCACATCTAAGAATTGGTTACCGATTAAGGGGTGGGTCTCAAATGAAAGAGTAGGAGGGTTGGTCTCTCTACAACCAATACGTCTAGAAGTCAAATAGAAGTTGAATAAACAAGACAAGCGGAACGAAGTCCCATTAATCTACCACCCACTCCACTTGCTAGTCCGTCACACATGGCAATCCAAATGGATGTTATGATGGCACCTGGAGGGTTGCCAATAGTCATCCCACCCAACTTGGCACCTCGAACGATGCCAACTCACCTTCTAAAGTTTTCAGGTTTCTCCTACCAAGACCCGTCAAACCACATTGAGCGTTATATCAAGATATTGGTCACGAATGTCATCCCCAAGGACACCTATTGTTTAGTGGGGTTTTCCACCACATTAGAGGAGCCGGCATACGAGTGGTATCGCTCACATGCACCCAACACCTTTGCTGATTGGTCCACACTCCAAGTGACCTTCCTTCGCCAATTTCGACCTAAGATGGGTCAACAAATTGCTCTAGTTGCACTTACCAGTATGCGCCAAGGCCCAACCGAGGACATTTTATCTTACATCCGTAGATTTGAATCGGTAATTACACGATTTGTAAAAAACTATCTGTCAGATGATTCCATCCGCTATTACTTCATCCAAGGATTTAATAAGCACTATACCATGCGAGAGATATTGAAATCAAACTCAATCACCTTGGCTGAAACTAAGATGGCAACGCGATGGGTAAAAACCATAGACAAAGAGAATGAACGAATGTGGAACCGCACAATTGCGCCAGTTCCAACTTTTCTATCCATAACGTACCATCCCCTTAAACATAGTGAGCCTTTTCAATTGGAACCACCTCGACCGGATGCATACGTCATCCACCAATCGGCCCCTATTCCTTTGGCTAAAAGGCCGCCCCTTGAGCTCTTAGCACTTCCCGACCCTCTGAGCCACGCCACGATCGAGGAACTAGAGTTTAAAATTAAGAAGGCCAACGATGAATTGATGAACAATGTCATGTAGTTGTTTAAGACCTTCACAGAGCACCTAACAATGGCAATTACGTCTAGGTCCTTAGCATAGCCAGTTCTGCCAACCTCGGATGCATGTAATTACGGCACCAACATTTGGTGTCGTAATTGCAACAAACTTGGCCACAATAATCAATTCTACATAGAGCCCGGGTTGACAGGTAAACTGGTAGCCCCACCTCCCCCCAGTCCACAACAAGGCCACTCCCAAAGTCAAGCCCAAAACAATGGCAAAGGAGTTTGTCCCACGTGTGGTACGGTTCACATTTCGGGGCCAGGTAAGTGTTGGATTGAGACAGCGGTGGTGTGCAACCACTGTGGAGGCAATCACCTTGCCGATAATTGTCATAGGATTCTCGCGGAGCGACCCTCCTATTATTCTCAATTGAATCAACAACCTCCAGCATTCTTCTACGATAAAAACCAACAGAACCAAAGAAAAGGGTCGAGTAATTATCGCCAGGGTAACCAATAGGGCAGTGGCCAACAAAATTATGGTCTACCCACCCACCAAAACCAAGGTAATAGGGGTAACCACGACCAGGGTCAACAAAATTCTTACCAACAAAACCTTCCAAATGGTGGAAGGCAGACCAACCTATATTTGGTAGGAATAGTAAGCCAACAGTATGTACTTTAGATGAACCATAACCAATTAAATAGGCTCAACAACGGGCCCTAGATTGTGCAACATGGTAATACCTCCAATAATTCCCCTAATAGGGGCAACCCATTCTATGGGTACCAAATGAACCAAGGCCATCCTCAGGGTCTTAACGGTCAATATGACCACAACCCTCTTTAGCAAATTATCGGAAGTGGATATGATATTAACCAACAGTGGGTGCAAAACATAAATGGGCCTCCAATGTCCCAAGGTCCCCCCTAACCTTGGTCAAGCACAAACCCAAGATGCAAGGTTCATTGATAACAATGGGGCGAGCACAAGTTGTTCAGTTCCATTGTTTCCTATCCCAAATGATAATCAGAGGAACTTCATTTTTCATGAGCTATCTTGGTTCCCCCAAGAAAAATCAAGTAGAAGATAGACGTGGTAGTGGTCACTAAGGCCCAGAAGATGGCACAAACCATGATGAGTGAAGGTTCCGAGAAGTCGAATGAGTCAAAAAAGTCATCCAAGAACTCTTTGAGTTCTTGCAAAATGCAACCCTTAAGGCTAAGGTTCCCACAACCTCCCTAAGGCCTAACCCTGATGATGAGCCGGTAGAAGAGCCATTACCGGAGGAAGAAGAAGACCTCTTCCGATTTGTGGATAGAAGAGACACGTGGGGCAATGGCCTACCCATTAATTTTCCACCGAAACCCCGGCCTAGTCGCGCCTTTAACCCGGCCGAGGAATACGACCTTTGGTCAGACCTTTGTAGCCTACGAGCCAACATTTCTTTAGCACAACTAATTCAAATAGCCCCCGCCTTAAGAAAAGAATTCAAAGAAGGAGCCACCCAGGTTAGGAAAGCTAAAATCCCAACGGTGGTAGTTAAGGCCCGTAGAACCCCCCTAGGGGATGAAGGACCGATTGAGGTGGAGGTCGAGATTATGGACAAGATTATTCCACACACCTTGGTTGATGGGGGTAGTGGAATTAACATCATGCCACTCTCGACATTGGAAAACTCCGGCCTCGAGCTCACTGGCCCTTCACCCTTTGTTATCAACATGGCAGATAAAAAACAAATCACCCCTTTTGGACATGTAAAGGATTGCTTGATGAAGGTAGGGGGAGAAGTCTATACGATCACGTTCCAAGTAAGGCCAAGGTTGATCTTCAACGAGACGATCTCTTGATGAACTACACAACAGAAGATAGTATGTTGATGAACAAGACAAATGGTATGCCTTGGCGTGGAGCTCGAGAGAAGGATGCATATTTCTACCAATTTATCATTGAGGGAACTACCAACGAAAGAGATGTAGTTCTCGATTGTACAACATCTATTGGTGAGTTCAGTTATTGTGAATTATTATGAATCTTTTTTTCAAACACATATACTATTCTAGATAATAAGTTTATTGGAAAAATTTGCAGATGCATTTATAATAGCATGCAGTGCAACGGGGTGCCATATTGTAGCATTGGAGGCAGACAAAGATATTTTTGAAGCCATTCTTCAACCAATGAAGAAAAATGCTCCTAATCCTACAATTGTTGCAATCGCCAATGAGCCAGAGATTACACCGTCACAAGATCCTGATGCCATGGCCATAGTACCTCGCAAGTTTGTTCGGCGACCTAAACCTAGTAAGTAAGTTTCATTGGTATTTCTATTTGTGGTTTTTTTCAAATTTTTAATGAGTAATGATTTTAATATTCAGATTTTTTGGTTTGCAACAGTGAGAGATTGAAGACAAAGGATGGATTGAAGAAGAGAAGAAGATTGTTGTTAAGTCCAGAGAAGCCTTTTGACCTTCCAGTGTATGCTGAGCAACTTGCATCTGCGTTTGCAAAGTTTGGTACAAAAAAAATCTAAAGTTCGAAGACCTAACTTCTGTCTAAATGTCAAGAGTTATATAGATAATTCAGCATCAGAGGGTAAAGATACTTTTGACTCTTCTAGTGATATGGATTCGGCAACAGAGTCCACTGCGCTATAGACTCATGAGATTGACGTGTCTCATGGGTCACTCAGTATGTATTGATTTTCATTATCATCACTATATTCGTTAATTTGAGATTTTCTCTTGTCTCAAATTAATATATGGACCACAACAATATGGTCTAATAATTTTCAACAATCTCAGTTAAATAAATGGGAGTGGGAGTCCTCCCCCCACCCGGCGCACTCCCACTCCAACTCCCAATTTTCAAAACAAAATTCAACATAACGTTTAAAGAGACCACCTGCTTGCTACCACTAATCTACACTTCTCACTACGCTGCACTTGGCCCGGCCGCACACAGCCCAACCAAGTCCCAATGAACCCAAGTAACTAACTCGAAAGGAAGTTTCCCCCAATAGTCCTTTATACACTACAAGACTCTTCCTCCCAAACGATATGGGATTACTGCATTTAGAATCCTAGGTTCAATGGATGACAAATCTGCAAAATGATTCATCACCGAGACCCCATGGCTCACCTGTCATTACACTAACATGTTGCTACGCTACATGTGACCGAACCAAGACCCGGTCGCACACAGCCCAGCCAAGTCCCAATGCATCCAAGTCACCCAAATAACCAACTCGAGAGGAAAAGCTTCTCGATTGTCACTTATACTCTACAAGACTCTTCCTCCCAAATGATATGGGATTACTGCGTTTGGAATCCATGGTTGAATGGATGAAGACACGTCAAAATGGATACAACACCGGGACTTCCCGGGAGGTCATCCATCCCAATATTTTTTCGGCCCATAATTTCTTATATAAGTCACTCAATATTTAAAATGTGTTTTCTTTTACCAAAAATCCACGTTTTTAAAATTTATATATGAAAACGAATGAATTATTAGTCACCAAAAATTTTAATTTAATTTTAACTTGTCTCATACTTACACCACGGTCATGGGTACCTGCCCTAATTTTTAAAGTTTTTTTTCCCGCTCACAGGCTCACCTGCTTACATGCTCACACTCACATGCTCACATACTAGCAACCCTGGCAAAAATACTCCCAGGATTTCAAAACATTCTTAGAGCAGAACTATATGCTATTTGGTTAGCACTTGCCAACACAAAAGAAGTTAATCACGACATACGTATCTTACGGATAACCTCAATAGCATCTACCTCATCAACAACCATGTAAGACGCCCATCCTCCCAACACAATCACCCGGACAAACTGCTAATAGCATCTATAGTTCAACACATAACATGGTTCAGATACAAAATAACAATCCAAAAAGTTAGAGCTCACACAAGAATTAAGGGAAATGACATGGCCGACTCACTGGCAAATGATGGCACCTCAAAAGGCACCATAACACCCATACCACGCGTACATGTAGCCCACACCATACCATATAGATTAGCTAAACCTCCTTCAAGCACCAACCTAACAGGCATAATAAGGAACCTACAAACATTCATAAAAATAGAACACAATAGGCTCACAAAAAAAATAGCCATAAAATTCACATATGCAAAAAAATGGCTCTCCAATGAGGAAATTCACCACAAATTGTCTCACCAGTTTTGGAAAACCCCACAAACTACGGACGACCAAATCACACTACTCCTCAAGTGTTGATTCGCCCAATACATAGGTAATCATAGAAAAAATCTCTTCTGGCCATACACACACACCAACCCCAACTACACATTATGCCAAATGAATGACAAAGATACTTGGCCGCACTTACTCTCTTTATGCAACAATAAATTTCTTGAAGCGCTAAGAATCGCAAGACACAATGCCACTGCCCACCAACTCACCAACCTACTAAAATCAAATGTATACATTAGACACCTTACACTCATTAATGCCGATAACCAACATGGCAACCACTAAGACAACACCATCCCGCCATGGATACTAAGTTGCACATGCAACACTACACGATGTGAATGCCTCGCAAAACTAAGATTGGATATCATTTATATACAAGGCGTTGCATATGAACAAAACGGTCCACTAATACCTACACGGACCTAACCATCCAAATTATTGAATTCACCTTTATGCATGATAGATTCTTGACCAAGCCATACAAACAAAAGAAGACAACAAATACAACCCGTTAGTAGACGCAATAAGAGCACAAAGCTGGAATATTAGACCCCTCATACTTATCACCGCAGGGGTAAGGGGAGCCATTCACACAAGAAGCATAGAACTCCTTGAGAACCTACATATTCCCACATCACTAATAAAAAAACAATGAAAACCATCCACCAAATAGCCATCAAATATCTCACATACCTAGTACTTAATAAGAGAAAACTCAACAATAAACATGAACCGGTACTCCCTCCCACATAGTAAATGAATATCAATATAATGTATTATTACATTGTTTTATTTCATATATTGTTACAAACAAGAGCCCACCCACCGCAAGGTAGGCAGTAAACCCCACCCTGCACAAAGGGGACTCTTGAGCATGGTAGGGCCAACGGGCTAAAATTCATGTCGGATTGCCTAATGTTGGTTTTTCTTTTCTTTTTTGAGTAGGGCTCTTGAACGTCGATCCTAGTCTCCAAAATTTCATACCAAGCGCAAAGCTAAACAAACGAACTCCGATCATTCATTCATTTATTTATAATCAATATTCATGAAATTTTCTCCTCCAATCATATGAACTTGGCTTCCCATAGCAAAGCTTTGAGGTACCAACCTTGACGACAACCTCAATCTACAATACTTTCATTCCAAGCGCATACAAACTCTAATCTCAAAATGTCTTTTTTTTCTTCAATATTCATGTAATTCTCTCCTCTACACTCATATGAATTTGGCATCCCATAATAATATTCCGCAATCCTAGTCTTGACGGCAAGCCCCAATCTCCATAACTTTATACTTCGTGCAATGAACTCCGACTTCAAAATTCTATTTTTCCAGTATTTGGGTGAAAGCACACTACGGCCCCCAATTAATACTGTCACAAACACAATTTTGCTAAAATCGTGTTTTTGAACATCAACCACGTCAAATATACAATGAATTTGTATTATATTTTTTCATATTCTTGTAGTCTTTATCGTAAGGAAGAGATGTATTATGCTAAACCTCTATATATTGTCATATTCTAAGAGAAACAAGTATTATTGTACAAAAAATTAATATTGTCACAGTATCTGTAGTATTATTTTTCCCTAAAAATACTTCAAAAATGATTGAGATTACATTCAAATCGCTTGAATTTTGTTGTGAGCATAGTATATAAGAAAAGACAATGAAGTTTGTTAATTTCATGGATTTTGTCACATTTCATTTCTTTAAATGCTTTCTGGCACGTAACTTTTTTTCGTAAGCCATAAGTGCCAAAGAATTGCATTTAAAAAAAATTGAAACCTTAATCATGAGAATTCCAAAATTGAGGTGGGCAATTTGTCCGATTTTCAAATTAGTTAATCCTAATGATTGTGGAGCAACTTGTATGAATTTTTATATACAAAAAGTACTAAAAAGTACTTCAAGGAGGGGCCACAAGTGGCTAGGGCGTACAGTCAAGACTCTATAAATGTTACAGGTCGGGAGTAGCAAAAAAATAACATGTATAGAATTATAACAAGTAACACTTATAGAATTCATACCGATGATTAATAACATTTATAGAAATAACACTTAAAATTTCCGAAAATGAAGAACATAACGTTTTATAAAAATAAATATGAAAGTACAAATGATAATACATAATTCAACTAAACTAATTGAAAGAAATAATCTATGTAGTAGTAACTTGACGAGATTCTTCCAACTAAACTAACCAAAAGAAATAATTTATAGTAGTATGATGAGAAGCTTCCAAATGATGAGATGAAACTTCCTTCTGGAGTCCTTGAATGCTTCTGATGTGTGATATGGCATCATTTGGTCTTTGTTCAAAGTATTTCTTCAAAGTCTCTAGAGAACACTCAACAACACTAAATCCTACAACTTCTTCTACCACATCAACCATAACCTCATCAACATCGATTCATTGATGTTATGAGGAATACATATCCAAAAACTCCTAATTGGTAGGTTCATAGGGGTTGTTTAAATCAAACTCCATCTCATAATTGAGGTATTCATGAGCATTCATCACGTCACCCACCTCACTATCAGATGACAACAACGTTAGTTGATGAAGTAGAGTAGCAACTTCATCAACCTCTACCAAGTGCCTAGCTTCCTCTATCTCCCTCTCAATAGAGATCGAAAGAACACCCGTGTGCCTCCAAAAATTTTGAATTGTTCGCGAAGAACATGGGATAAATGTGATTACATGTTTAAAATGTATGCTCTCATATATTATTACCTTGATTTTCTCAAAATTAACACTTATAGAGGTGCAATTAACAAACAAGGGAGTAGAGCATGTTATAACACTTAACACATAACACTTACTAGTCTTACCAATTGTGTTTTTGTAGGGGAGTAAAATTTTCTTAACATATATGAAATTATAACGCTTATAGGGGTAACACTTATAGAGTCTTGACTGTAGTGTGCTTCTACCCATTTATGATTTTTTCTCCTCTACACTTTTATAAATTTTGCATCCCATAATAGTACTTTGCAGTCCTAGCCTTGATGGCAAGCCCCAATCTCCAAAAGCTCATATCAAGTGGAAACTATCTCTGATTTTAAAGTTCATTTATTTCCTTCAATGTTCACAAAATTCTCTCCTCTACAATCATGCAACTTTGGCATCCCATAATAATATTGTGGAGTACTAGTTTTGACGGAAAGCCCCAATCTCCAAAAATTCACACCAAGTGCAACCAAACTCTGATTTTAAAAGTTCATTTTTTCAATATTCATGAAATTTCCTTCTTTACATTCATAAAAATTTGGCATTCCATAATAGCACAGTGCAATACTGGTCTTGACGCCAAACCCCAATCTCTAGAATTCATAGCAAGTGCAAATGAACTCCTATTTCAAAATTTTGTTTCTTCAATATTCATGAAACTCTCTCCCTACACTCATACAAATTTGGCATCCTATTATAGTATTGTGAAATACTTCACTAGATATGTTATTTAGTGTCATTTATAATTAGGTTTTGCACAATTTTTTATCTGTTTACTATTAATGTAATTTTTTACCAAGTACAATTGTTAGTATTCTATAATGTCCAAACAACTAAATTGACATTTGTTGGTAAAATATGAGATATAAAATATATAAATATACCATTGCATAATTCCAATTAGTAAGTGGCACCAAATACAATATCTAGTGTAGTTTTGACGGTGAGCCCCAATCTCCACAACTCCAACGAACTCCGATTTCAAAATTTTTTTTACAGTATTCATGAAATTTTCATCCCACACTTGTATGAATTTGGCCTCCCATAATAGTATCAATTGGGCAAGATTATTCTAGATGGCAAGCCCTGATTTCCAAAAATTCATACCAAGTGCACAGAAACTATGATTTCATAATTCATTTTTGTCAATATTCATAAAACTCTCTCCTCTACACTCATGAATTTGGAATCCCATAATAGTACACCCTAACCTCCTTAATTTCACCCTCCGTAATGTCACTTCCTCTTTTATATCCAAATACCCGAGGGAATGGATGTGCTCAATTAAAATCCTTCACTTTCTTGTCACATTTCCCTCCCATATATCATGGGTTTTGAAATTATAGTAATCCACCAAAGGATTCCAACCACAAGCTGCACCCATCACGTTGTCATCATTGTCATTATTATCATTGTTGCAATGTTGACATTGTGCTATTCCATAATGTCACATGCTACATTAATTTTCTATTATCACACATTTGTGTTAATATCACGTGCACTTTGGTTGCCATAGGCATGATATTAAGGAGGTTAGTGTATTGTGGAATACTAGTCTTGATGCCAAGCCCCAACTTCCAGAATTCATACGAAGTGCAATCAACTTTGATTTTAGAATTTTTTTTCTCAATATTCAAGTAATTTTCTCCTCTACGCTCATATGAATTTGAAATCCCATAGTAGTAACGTGGAGTACTACATTGTTTATGGTATTTGGTGTCACTGACTAATAGTGTCACTTATCCCATTATGAGGCCTATTCCAGGTTACAACTAACAACAAACAAGATTTATCATTAATGTGATCACATGACACTTGCCAATTGCATGATAAAAAATATCTTCATGTAACGCTAAAATTATTATTTAAAACGCCCCAATGTGAAACACTACATGTCATAACGTAAATAAATTTGCACTTCAAAAAAATATTTATCTTCACAAATAATGTCATGTTAACATGTAGCAAATGTGACACTAGTAGGCCTTTAACCATCTAGTCTAGGCCCTTTGCAAATAATGTGCGGAGGGCCCACATCGTGGGCTTGTGTTCTAAAATTGTATTCTATTGCACCACATTGACTTACATATATACATACATACATTCTCCATTCCAAACCATTCTAGTCGTTTTATTTACTCAAAATACATGATAGCATTTTGAAACAATAGTGGAATTTGTAAAATGTAAACACTCATTTTGAAAGTGCTTTACATCATAGTATACTATTGCAATGGCATTAATTTAGGGTTTATTTAAAATAAAATTTGGGTGGTAGTGCTTATTTGGAAGTACTACCATATTAGATCAAATTGAATTTTAGGGAAAAAACCCTTTAGCTTAGCGGCAACGATGACGGATGAAGAGATCACACCACTGGAACCTCCACATGATGGGGAATCGGGTTTAGGGGGGACTTCAAGAAGGACTCCAAGCTAGTAGGAGGTACACCGGGGAGAAGACGATCAACTACACCGAGGAGTAGATCACAACCCAATAATTTTGAGGTGGCACATGGTCCCAACATTCTCATTGATTTTGGATGGCAGAATGACAAGAGGATGTCAATGTATAGCATTGTCGGAGGGATGTGGTTGGACACATTTGACAAGGAAACCAAACGAATGTCTTACCATAGGTTAATGGCTCATGGAAAGAGAAGAGCCATAAGTTTTTTTGAGACCGGTGCAAGGAGGTATTGGAATTTATCTAGGGTGGACCAAAGGAGTTTGATCATGGGAATTTACTCTTGTGGAGATGACATTTGAGGATCCACACCATAACTAGTAGTTGTAGACAATGACGTGGTGGAGGTGTTGAAGGCTAAGTTGGCAAAGTGCAAGTCGAACCACACACAAAAATTGGAGTTGGTCCAACTAGAACACATGAACAAGGTTCAAAGTTTGAAGGCCCGGATTGAAGCGTTGACTAATCTTGCAGGGTTGAATCTTGAATACCAAGGCTTATCAAGAGTGTTTGGAATTGCCACGGGGGGGTCACTCTATAGGATTTTTGTGCTCCACGTGCGGCGGAGGGGTATTTGTTTAGGGGCTATTTACCTCCAAGGCATGAATTAAAAGCTCCCTATAATTACTTAATTTTCTAAAATGGCCTATTTTTTTGCACCCTACCATTACTTATAATGCCCATGTCATTGCAATTTTTTGTAGTCTACATTCCTTTTAATTAAAAAATTAATTTAAAAGTGCATGCAATGCCAAAGTGGTGGAAAAAAGCATGGCAAGAAAAGGGTATAAAGAATACCTACAAGAATCTACCTACAAGATGTTGAGATTGCACGATGAGAGAGAGCTTGGAGCGACCAAAGATGGAAGTTGGATTGAAGACAACGTCACCATGATCTCGCAAAAAGATCGCAAAATAAAGAAAATTGAAGAATTGGGCAAATATGGCAAGGACAACATGCAAATCACAAAAGACTCCAACATTGAATAAAACGTGTGTGCTATGAAGAAGTGGTACTAGAAATGAACATACATGTTGGAGATGACAATGTCGGAGTAGAGAAGTCACCGAAAAAATGAGAAGCCACATGAAAAATGAAAAATAAGAGGCCACCAAGAGAAGGGAGAGAAGCCACCGAGAGATGTCGGGAAGAGAGTTAGGGTTAGAAGTCACCAAGAGGTGTCAGGAAGAGAGTTAGGGTTAGGCTTACAATTTCATCCATTTTTGGGTAAATGATGAGTCATTTTTCATCCATCCCTTATGAGGCATGTGTACAAAATTGATTCTACTAAACATACATCCTAGGATCCTTATTTTCAGCCCCTATATTATTTTTACAAAAAAGGAATGGCCCATATTTTATACCTATCTATCTTACTTGTAATGGGATTGTCTACTTTTAATGGACCCTTCATTATTTGGAATTCTTTTATAAATTTTATGTCAAACGAATTTAATTCTCCCTATATTATGCCACACGTCGTTTTTAAAATGCACTAAGTGAACCCCCCGTGGGAATTGCAGGTGGGGGTGGAAAGTTGGGGGGCCAAGGATCGTTGCCGACAAATTTTTTGGAGGCAATGCAAGTTGATTACAACATGGTAATTAGGAGGAATTGGGCATTGGATGATGACTACATGGTGTGGTCATAGCCACTCCCCTCTACCCAATGCATGAGAGGGTCCTTGATGGACAAAAATGAGAAATACAAAAATCAGGGCAAACAATGGTTTGACGTCGATTTCTTTTCCTCTCATGGTTGGGTAGAAGCACGCTAGGGTTAGTACACTTTGGCCAAAAATCAAAGTATGTTTAGTACATCAATTTGGAGCAATGCTTTGATATCTGGAAGGAAAAAACTTTTGTTGCACGAAAATGCAGGAAGCCCACGTAGTGTTCTCTATGTTTTGTACGGGCAGAAGTGAAAATGCATTAAAAAGTTTTAATTTCCTATATTTTAAGCACTTACAAAATAACCCCATTTTCTTTCATTAACCGTTGAGTGGACTGCAAATGTAGGAATTGTTTAACAAAATATGATTCATAAATATATATTACACATGTCACAAAGGAGTCATAGAAAAATATAACCTAAAACCCACAAAATGAAGTCATTTTTCATAAAAAATATATTGTGTGACAGGAAACCACTGGTATATAAATATACTCACCACGGTCAAACCATGAGGAGTTTATTGATAGAAACTAGAAAAATTATTGCTCATCTATATCTACAACCAAATTATTCCATTTTATCCCTCAAAGAGATGCTACTTTGAAATCTACACCCAATTGAATGCAACATTCCTCTGAAAATGTACTTTGTGACAACATTTTTGTACTAGTGTAGCGTGCTTACACCCGGTTGCCATTGGCTTGCACGTGGCCTAGGAACCTTTCAATCAACGACTAAAATTACCCTAGCATTCATTGGAATGCAAACCCAATTTTCAATTCTAATGGGAGACCAAGGCATCCTCTTGCATCGTGATAACTCCAACCAAACTGATGTTATTAATTATGGCCATGCGTCATCGCATGAATCAAGGACGGGAGTAGTTTTATCATATGCTTGAATCCTTGAGGACCCCAAGGTTGTGGATCATTGGCTTTTGCAGTCATATGGCCCATCCAAATTGCTTGAAACCTCACATGTTGCGACAACGTTGTGGTCCAACATGCAAAGCCCCTCCACTTTGCAAGTTGTACAACCAATTCAACATGCAATGGGGAATGCTTCTGAACTTCAAACACAATAGCACCCACCACGTACTACCCACGCAATACAACAATCCTCATGCTCATAGAAAGAACCTCCAAGGCTACTCAACAAACCTCACACATGAGTTCTACTAAATGAATTCATGGATCTACCTTTCAACGCATGAAAATTTATGTTTGAATTAAAAGTGCATTTCAATGAGGTTAATGAGTGTTCACTATTTAGTGCTAAATGATTTTCATATTTTGAGCTTGTAATCCAACCTCTTTCTAAAACATGTCTTCTTGGTGTTTGTTGTTGGAGCCACACCTAACCACATACCATTTAGCTATAAGTATCATATTACAAAAAATAACCAAATTATACACATTTTCCTTGTATGGCCTATTTGTATGCTAAATCAATTTGTTGATGTTGTTTGGAATCAACATTGTTGTCCACATGGCAATCAACTACAATGTCAAATGCAAGACAATTACGTACTCATCGTAGTTGGATAGTATTCATTCGTTTGTAAGTCGATTACAACAAGCAAATTGACATGGCAATCGAATTGTCTAAATGGACTATTTCTTGCAGTCAACATGGGGGTCGCCTACCATATCAATTGCTTTAAGCAGTCAACATGGCAAACGACCTAACCAAGTCGACTCCCATGTGGACTGCTCCATGCAATTAATATAATTGTTGATTTCCATACTTATTGCATTGAATAGTCGACATGGCATGCAACTCGACTAGGTTGACTTCCATATCAATTGGTCCTTGGAATCAACATGGTTGCCAACTACCATGTAAACACCTATCATCAGATATCAACCACCATGTCAATTGTAACCCATAGCTCACAACGGATCCTCCAAAAAACAATTTGCAGTAGTATGCTACCCTGATGAGTTTGGCATGGGGTCAAACCTGCCATTTAATAGAAAAAAAACTTTTACATTTACTACAAGTTTATGCATGTCATCCAAAATTTTGCCTTAAATAGTTGAATCTTGAATTTGGATGATTAGTTAGCTAAATTCTTGTGTGCGAACGTTGATGTAGTGGTGAAACTCTTAAATTAACACTTACCAAACATAAAAACAGTTAGTAGCTGCTAAAAAAACATTATGATTATTGGCCACGATTAGAAGAGGTCCCTTGAAGCTACAATAGACATGTGAGTAATTACAAGAAACTTTTGAGTTCGGCTATGGACAAACACACCTCTTGATAGCTGAGGCTCTTGCTCCTCTTTCTATTTTAATCCTAGTAAGCCATAGTCAAGACAATCAAAATAACTCAAATACATGCAAGAGTGTTGGAATCCCTCTCAAGAATAGAGAGGATCAAGAGCCAAGATCAAGATCTCCCTTCGTTGTATATTCGGCCAAGTGCCATTGTCATCTTGAAATAAATTCGGTGGGAAATCCCGTTTCCAACAAATTGGTCTTTCAATTATCTATGGTCGTGACCATTTGTTCAACTTGAATGTTTGTACCATTGTTTGTCTTACAAGACAAGGGAGCATATATGAATTAAGTGATGAATTTTGTTAATGATATTGTTTGTGAGAGTGTTGAGGCATGAAACATGTTGATTAAGAAAGTTTTTGGACTACATTTGGACTGAACGAATTGTCTGGTGTGAAGTGAATAGTCAAGTGAAATTGAGGCAAATTGGAATTGTTCAAACAATAATCCAAGCAGAGGAGAGGGGAGGTGTGAAGCCTTGGTTGTGAAGTGACCACCATCTCTAATTTGTATCTCAGAGTGATCAATAGGAGAGAAAATTTCTTGATTAACATTGTCGAGTGAGAATCTCGATGTGGTGGGCCATGATCTGTTGCAATACTTTTGTTTGTAAGGAAGGGATACCTTCATAATTTGGAATCTCATCATTTAAAAAAGAATCATCAATGCCAACAACTTGGAATATGAATGAGAATTGACTTCTGAGTGGAGTAAGAATTGTGGTGGACAAATCATCTTCAGCAAAGTTGAGTGATTGAATTGTCAACTCTCGGGGAGACGATAAACAAGTCCTCAAAGTGTTAATTGTCGAGACAATAATCTTTGTGAAAAAAAGAGCGAAAATGTGAAGTTGTGTGCGACTTGTGAGCAGAAACAAGCGTGAATTTAGTGAAGAGTCTGGGAGATGGAGTTGAGAAAAATTAAATTGACTACTACAAGTGTCTGCAAAACCAAAATGTGAAATCATGTGAGATGAAGTATGGAGGTGTAGAGCTCAATTACCTCCGCTTGTTCCTAGGGTTGACCGTATCATAGTGACTTAGAGTGTCGTCCGAATTAAGATGGCCAAACTACTTAATCTTTCTGTCGTTTGTTGTTGTCTTCCTTTGGTTTTGAATTGGCTTTCTTCGCTACGGTGTCTTAGTTCTTCTTTTAAAAACTCCTCTTCTTTGTAGTCATCATGATAGACTTTCAAGTTTGATTTAAAAATATTTTTTTGTTGCAATGAACTGGTCTCTTGATGATATCTCTTCAAGTAGTTACATCCGACTAAATTAACTTGATTGTTTGTAACTTTCTTCTTATGTTGGGCTCTTCATGTGCCGTGGTTGTTTTTTTAAGCTCAAGTGTTACTTCTTAAGCATTGATCTAGATCATGCTAACTTCTCCTCATATGTTGTAGTGTTGCAACTTCTTTATGTGTTGCAGTTGTCTCTTTAAGCTTAAGTGTTACTCTTGAGCATTGATCTAGATCTTGTTAATTTCCCCTCATGTGTTGTAGTGTTGAATTAACCTTTCGTTCCAATTTTTTTCTTTCTCGACTCTTCTTTCCAGTCTCCTAATTGTTAGTCTTTGTTACTGGAACTTCTTCCCGTTGAAACATATGTGGAGATCAATTTAGTAATAATCAAGTTGTTGTTGGACACTTTCTTACCATGTAGAGAAGGTTTTCTCTCTACACGTGTGTTAATGCCTCCACTAACCTCCCATTTTCTTATCAACCCTTGAAGAAACATCTTGAGTCATTCTCTTGAACTTAGTATTTTCTTTTAATTTTCAATCCTTCTTATAAGATAGTTTCATTCTCATACCAAAGACCTTTGGAACCACAACTATGTGTGCTACAATCTATTTTAGCACACTCACAATAGTTGTATTACAATCTCTAATATAAGTAGATTATGGCCTATTTTAGTATAACTTGTTAATGTATGATAGTTCAACTATAAATAACATCCATATGTTTTTAGTTCAGTCATTGTATCTCAATTCTAATTATAAATATATCATAGTCTATTTTTAATTCAACTCTTAATTCTATGGAAGTTCAATTGTAACAACCACATTTTATTTTTAGGACAGAAACAATACAATAATAACTTTGGGGTGGTTGCATGGTTTGGTGTCTCACTATCGGCATGCGTGGAGTCAATAAAAAAGCCGTTATAGGGACCAACTCATTGATGTCGGGCTATATGTACAATTATGAGTACAATTTAATTTTTTGAAAAAGAGGCCCATGTAGAGGCTCAAATACCATATGCAAAGGGGTAAAAAATAAAATCAAAATCAAAATTTATCATATCAAATAATACCTTCAAAAACCAAACACCATTTTCACTCTATAAAAATCCATTTCTACATATATAACAATAGTGCCACAAAGAAACCCACATTTCTGAATTAACAATGATGTAGTCCATCTTAAATGTAGTCACTATCAAGCATTTTGACTTGACTACTTTGTTTAAAAAGTCCATATTGAAATTTTTTGACAGCTGTGACAAGTCCATACATTAATGTTTGAAAGTCCATACACCATTGTTTCAAACCCTTGTGTGCCTAACACACTACCTAAATGTCTTTATAGCAAAGTTTTTAACTATTTCACAAAAAAATTGCCAAAGAAAACACAGTAGTTTGTGATATATGGACCTTGCAATACATACCCCTTCCTGAAAATAGCACTATGACACCGTTATTGAGACACCAAAGCATGCAACCACCCTTTGCCAATATAATCATATACTCAATTTTATCATAATAAGAATTACGTTATAACACCTTTTATATTCATACCACTTGTTGTATTTAATTTCCTTAAGCAATCAATCATAAATTTTAGTCTTAGATACCGTAAGTCCAAAAATCATAATAATATGAAAAATGATAGCAAAATGAAATAGATATGCAAGGAATCAATTATGATTTGGTTCATGTTAAGAACTTGATAACTCTAGACTCATAGTGACATTGATTAAAGTAGATACATGTATTCAATTATCAACGTCCTTGCATGCAACCTCATACATTCTTATTCCAATATTCTTTAATTTTCTCTTTCTTCCAATAATTTCCTTAATGTCTCTAAAGTATCCCACTCCACTCACCTACTTTGTAATGCAACTATTCTCACCTCATGTGAGTTTCTATGATCTCTCATTACACAATCACTTTCAACACTTACAATTTCTCTCACTTCTTGTAAGTTCTATAATAATTTCTCAATCACATTGAACTTCCAACTTATGTGACTATCTCACCTCATGTGAGTTTCTATTCATAGCACTTGTCAAATCTCTCAATCACAATGAACTTGATGATGTCTATGCTCTCAATTACTTTGCCTCTACCTTGAATAACTAAGAAGAAGGTTTGAGCTTGAAGCTTTTGTATTCCAAAATGGCAAAGATACAAAGGACCTAGCTCTCGTGTAGCCTATCATCGTGAATAAGGTGTGCTAACACTAAGCCTAACTCTATATATAGTAACATGTGGTGTTTAACATGTGCCATCCTCCTAGATATCTTCTATTTTTTTAAGAATATGAGTAATGCTCTTTCACAATCTTCAAAGAGAGAACATATCTCCTTCATCTATTTTTTCATCCATAGTATAGTAGATTATGTCCTAGCACTAGAAGAATTTCGGCAATCAACAACTATGTTTATAACTCTAAAACTTGTCGTAAAGGACCAGAATGACTATATATATTTTAGTTATTATGGACAAGTTGTAACGGACACATAGTTGTTGTGGACATGAGATGGATACCACGTCAACTTCATCCAAATAGGACAATCGTGATGATCCTTTGCCATGTGGCTCTGACGTGGTAGCCACCTGCCACGTAGGCATACCTGAGGGCATCCTTGTCACTATCCATGTGGCAGGCATTCGACGATGTGCCATCCACGTCACTATCCATGTGGCATGGTGTTCGACGATGTGGCATCCACGTCACTATCCATGTGGCAGGGCATTCGACGATGTGGCATCCACATCATACCCCTTGTTCATATTACGTGGACACAAATAGTATGCCACATCACCCATGAAATTACTATAATTAGTTATTTGAAATGTGAGTTTGTGCCACATGTCATAATTCCATACGTACATGTGGCCAACCCATTCCATGCAAATAATGCCACGTGTGAAAATGCGTAGTTATTCTTTAGATGAAGGTATGTGTTCGTTTGCCACGTAGCATACGCGTGGCGGTCATGCTGTGAACTGCGATGCCACATCATCTTTGGTGATTTGTCCACGTGCCAGTTAGTAATGTTGCCACGTATCATCAAGTGGTCCGATAAGTACCATGTGGACTTCATTAGAGTCATAGAGTAGTCATTGATTGCATTGGTTACATGTCAAATGTCAAATATTTATTGGAAAACTCGAGTTCAGCTACAACACACGTCACTGAAAGTATGACTACATGTAAACGTCAATAGTCATTTATTAGTCGCATATATTGTGTTTTATTTGACACGTGTACACATGGTCCTATGACGCATCAATTCAACGACTCAAAACATTTCATTTATGACTACATTGATTCATAGTTCGAGTCATATAGAGTCATTAATCCGGTTTGGAAGTCATATATGACTATATTCATAGTAGCTATTGGACAACCATCCTGAAAGTCATATTGGTGTCGTTTGTGGATTTTTTTTAAGGGTACATGCAATTTTTAGGAAAGCGTGGTTCAATACATACAATAAAATGCCACCTAACTCATCAAAAATGCCTTGGGAATGTGCACTTATACATTGCAACATTCCATTGAGTATCATCTGGCAATCCTAGCCCCTTTAGTGTAGTATGTTCTAGACCAGATCAATATGCTCAAATATAACTATGCCTTCAAATACTTCTGGCTCCATAACACACTGCCACCTATCACATCAGCTACCTTAAATTGATCCCCTCTTGGATGTGGATGCATGAGAGGGGCATCACCTACTTGAGCATGTGTAACATCAACCTTGTAGAAAAATTGGGGAATTGGTTTGAAATGAAATTTATCTACCCCCCACACACCATTAATCGATCCTAATGCCACTACCTGCCGCGGACTCTTGAAATTCATCAAGTGCACAACTTGGCCAATAGTAAACTGCCCCAGCCCAACATCCACAACATGCGACAACTTCAACATATATTAAGCACATAGCATAAACCCATGGCACCACCACCCAACATGCTACATATCTACCAATTTGGAAATTATACAACAAAAACTAATAAATACTTCACAACCTATCAATCAATCAAATTGTAGTAAAGTATTCACCCGGTGCACATTGGGCCCTTCATTCAATGTGTTGTCCACTGCTTTCACCGTCCTTGTTCGAAGCTCCTTCCCTTGACTTATCTGCACACAAACCCAAAGTCAATGCCCATTAGTCAATTTAATGTTAACATAGGTGAGGGGACATTGCACAATGTGAACCAGTAGCTCACAAGTCCCCTCACCTGACAACTTAGGTTGTCATGACAAGTTTGTCTTTGAAAATTTCATCTTTGAGCTCCGGGTTGTCCTCCCAACCGCATGTAGATTTCGAAAATGATCCCCAACTACCTGTTTGGTATTGGGCAACACACTACGAAATGTTTGAACATCAAGACTACCAGCTAGGCCTTTGAGAAGAGGCCACAAATGCTTTCTCAGGTAATTGTTATCATCTGCAAGCTTTGTCATGTCCTCCACATAGAATGCGGGTGGGATAATGATGTTGGCAATTGGATTGCAGTCCACCATAGCTTCCATGTGGTCGATGATCATTGTGTTCCCCTCATTCCATTCTGGCCAAATCCCCCACACTTTGCACAATGGTTTTTTCCACTTTGACGCCCCAATGTTCTCACTAACTTCCTCACATTCCTTTGCTGACCAACAAAACACAGGTTTGTGGCTATCCAAGCCATCAAACTTCCACATCATCCCAGCCACAACATCTTCCATGTTTGATGTACTCTCGATACCCCAAAATGCAACTCTAAAATTCTTAAAGCACTTGTCTATGAACGATGTAAGCCATGGCCTAAACACAATCCTACGTGTCAAAGACTGCGTAGTCCTACGGATAGAGGTGTTAGGATTTGGCTCAGACAATAGACTGCAATCTAGAAGCGTGCCATGGACATTGAAAATCAATAATTTAATTGGAAAGTGTGTACCAATTCTCTCGATGTCACTGCTCACTTGGTCACTTGCATGAGCATCTTGACTGGCACTAGCATCTACTCTGGTAGGAGAATTGTGCTTATTTTTCCTCCTTGGTTTAGTAGGAGTAACTCTCTTCCCTGGTGACAATGGCTGAGGCTTGTCAACATTCCCACTTGGATGGATTCTACCATCTCCATTCCCAGCCCCTCCACTCCCACCATCACCACTTCCCTCTATCTTACTCCCACTTCCTGCACCCTTTGCACAAAAATCCCCCCCACCCTTCCCATTCCCAGCTTGTTCAGGAGTGGGCTTTCCAACCGCTGCATCTGCATTGCCCCCACCTCCCAAGCTCCCACCTTCCATAACTCCACCTCTTGGACTCTCCTTTGCCTCTGTCCCACCTACCTTACTAGCACCTACCTTGCTATTACCTTCTGGACTCCTACCACCCCCCATCACAACCTTCCCATTCAACTTATCCACATCAGTGGCATCTTTAGTCGGGTTCACCTTAGAGCCTTTCTTGTGGGGGGTGTCACTTGCACTACCTGCCCATGAATTCAACATAGGTTCTGAACTAGGCATATGAGAGTTTGTATTTTGAGCTGGTGGTGACTTGGGCTCACATACAGGCCCTGGGTTACCTATTTTCTCCATCATAATGGAGAACATTGATGAAAGGTTATTGAGAACCAGGGTGTTCTGTTGTAGAGACTACTGGTTGGTTTGGGAAGTGTGCAAAACTTCGGATAATTGTTGCTTAAATTCATTTTGTGTACTTTCTAATGCACTGATCCATGCTGGCATCCTTCCAGAAACACCTTGTTGTTCACATATTAACCATAGATAATTGTTAGTAAGGCATAAAATATAGCAGTGTATGAACAAATTAAACTTCATCAAAATCTACACAACCTCGCCACAACCAGCTTCATACAAATGCATTTGAATGCAACATAAAACCCAGCAAGTAATTCAATGCAAGAACATGCAAGTAATTCAATGCAATATGACTGTGAAATTACTACTTAAACCCAACAAATAATTCAATGCAAGAACATGCAAGTGATTCAGTGCAATATGACTCAAAAATTACTACATAAACCCACCAAGTAATTCAATGCAATATGATTGTAAAATTACTACATAAAGCCTCAAAACTTACGGATGTACAAGCTCCAGTCTACTCAGACTCTTGGAAATCCTCTGCGATTTCCGTAATCCCTGGGCTCCTTTGCCTTTTTTTCCGTTATCAAAGCAATGCACATTAGCTGATTATTGCAAATATGATATAATAAACATGCAGGGCACATACAAGCTATGGAGTTTTTTTAATACTTACCAATAGAGCTTCTTTTCCAACCTTTCCAGCCCTCCCAACATTAGACTGGTTCTTCACTTGTTTCCTTGCTTTCGCCATCATCTGCGCCTTTTGCTCTGTCTCAGGCTTCGACCAATATTCACATAACCGTGCCCATTGATCAGGTTCAATGAAAACATGCCACTGTTTTTCCCCGGACGTGAACCAACCTTTCATTTTAGACCTCTTGTTTTCATTTGTCTCTTCATTGCATTTTTGAAGTTGAGGTTTGATAGATTATGTTCCAAATACTCAAATTCATTGTCTATGGCGGACCCCAGCTTCTCTACAGAGCTAGGATGCTGCAACTTCCACTTCAATGTGCTTACATCCAATATCCTAGGAACCAAGGTGCGGAGCGCCTCATCAAAGGCATTTTTACCTTCACAACCGCCATCTATGCCACCACCGGCTTTCACTCTCAATGTGTGAGGTTTTTGCCCTCCAGAATGCCTCAAATCCACTTTTGTTTCTACCTCCTTCCTAGCAGCTCTCCTTGTCGCTCTTGCTTCACTCTCTGGCCTTACCTTAGTGAGGTTTTTAGTGACTTGTGATGTAGGTGTTGGCGGAGGAATCCATTGGCCAGGGAATGTTTGGCCCATCATCCACGGCATTCCTTGTCCCATCATCCAAGGGCTTTGTTGCCCCATCAATCCAGGAGGTGGCTGCATGGTTTGTCCCATTGCTCCAGATGGTTGCTGCAGCTGCTGCCCCATCACTCCAGGTTGCATCCACAGAGGTTGCATCCATTGCCATTGAGGTTGTGGTAATGTTGTCGTGGGGTTGTTCACTTGGTGCACTGCAACCTAACCCTCATCACAACAAAATGCGAGTTAACTCTCAAATTTTGGAATATAATGGTTCACAATTGCATCTTTATTGCACTCATCCTTCACACCCCTAAATAACAACCCTCTCAATATGGAGAGGGCCAGGTGACAGAGACTCGTCACATATCACATTACACTCTGGAACGGCGCCAAGTCATGGAGAAGGAAGTGGTGCAATTAAATGTCTGCAATTAAGTGATTCCAAAAAGATTAAAACATACCTTTTTCTCTGGCGTCTTCAAAATTTGTCTTGCTCATTTTCTCTTTGTTGCAGTGGAGCCAGCCAAATCATCCATGCCTTCATGTACAGACTCAAGGTCCTCATCACAGTCTGCATTAGGAAAAAAATGCAATGATAAGATACACCAGGGTAGGAAAATGGCACAACGCCCATACCAAGGTTTTTAGAAACCAGAATGTTAAATCAAAGCACTATGTCTAGGAAGAGAGATGATTATACAAACCCAGCCCACATTATTGACCAATGCATCCCCTACCAATGGTTCTTACAAATTCACAACCACAAACTAAATGTTTTGATGGAGCTCAGTCCCAATATAATCCAACTGAGAAGACCCAACCTGAATAAGTTATAGCTGCATGTCCTAAATGTGGGCTCTTGTGAACATATCAAGATTCTAGTTGACAACTGGAAGAATTGCCCTCTTTCAACAAAGAGGAAGTAGTTAACAAAGGCTGGGATCTAGTACTGAGCTTAGAATACATGCAATTTAATATATTTTTTACTCAAGTTTTAGTTTAAAAATTGTTGATCTATCATATAGCAGTGTATGTATGAATACTAAATGGATCTGAAAGGTTGGCAAGAGGTTTAGTGCCCAGGTTCTGAGGTTGTTTGAGATTAGTTTAACCTCTTGTGGCCTTGGTTCAAGACACCAAATGATGAACAACTCCAACAACATGTTGGCTCTGCTTTAAGTCAATCAAAATCCTAGGGATTCTAAAACCAGCCGTTTACCTGTTGACGTCTTCCGGATGTGATTTCAATTATTTGGGGTATGATCTATAGATTCCTTTAGACTGATTAGTAATTCTCTTGAAGTCTGCAAACTCAACGTGTTATTTCTCAAACTCAACCGGTTATTTCATTCTGTAACTAATGGAAAGTCTCCCCGGACAATGGTTTGAACCATATAACTTGCCATCCAGAACCCTAACTCATTCTATGCAAGGTAGCTTGGCTAACTACCCAACAAGAATGGAAAGGTTGGATTTAGTAAAACCCCAGCAAGTGCTCACATCTTACTTGCATTAATCCCTCAACAAAGTTTGCCTTCAACACACATTCAATAACCCTAAACACACCACCCAACTTGTCACACAATACATCCATGTACTACATACCCCCAAACCCCGCCCACATTAGAAACCCCCACATCCCTTACCAAAGGTTCTAACAAGTTGCAACCACAAACTAGGGCTACATAAATTCAAGGACCAACAAGTGGTTGCATCATACTTGAATATACCCCTTAACATGAAACTTCAACACACATTTACCAACCATAAACACACCATCGAACACCCAACACCCTACACCTAACACAAATGCTTTGCATACAAACCCCCACCCAAAAATTGATGATTAGCGTCCCCAACAAAATTAGATTGGAGGTAGAGACAAGGTTTAGGGACTTACCTAGAATGTAGTCGTCCTCTGTCTTGGTCTCATCCGATTCCTCCTCTGCCGCCATGTCGCTATAGGCACACACTAGAGATTTTTGCAGAACACACTTTCTATTGCTCCGACGACTGGGAAAGGCAGGGTTTGGTGCGGAGGAAGGGCGTTCTCTAGGGTTTCTTGCACTACAGATCTCACACCTGCGAAGAAAATCGGCGTCCTTCAGTGGACAAGGAACAGCTCTACACAAAGTGCGGCAGTATGCACACACTACGCCTTTCCACCAAGCAAGTGTGTAGAGAAGACACTGATAGGGTTAGAGAGGATGGTGGGTTCTGGGCGCTCTCGGGAGTGAAGGAGAGAGATGAAATCTCCACCGTCCATGTTTGATCTTTGTGTACGTCACTTGCCAGCATGGCAAACCATGTCATCATACTTAGGTGGCACCTTGCAGACATGGCTCATCTAAATGACTAAGTTATGTCTTAATTGTCCCCTTGCCTGTCCACGTGCATAAACAATGACTCCCACAAAGTCATATGGAAACAAGGGTTTTAATAACTAGAGTGCAACTATGACCCTAACTAAGGTGATGCCAAAAAGTTTGAATACCTCATTTAGTTACGGTACCATGTTCGGGATGATCCAGCGGAATTTAATCTTAAATTCATTTGGGATAGGAAATTGTAATGTAGATGTAATTTTTATGCACAATGCTAATGTGTGAAGGTTCTTGTTGTTCTACACCAAAAGTCATGTATGCATGAATGATTAAAACATACAAATTCTCAAATGCTACAAATTTTCAAATATTAGGGTACACTATGAAAGAGAAGAATGAATATACTTTTAGCTAATAAAAGGACATATCTTGACATTTGTTGGAAGGACATTTATAAATGAAAGCACAATTGCACAATACATTATATAAAAACATCTTCACTTCCGAATCTAGTTAACTTTTGTTAATTTGTGCCACTATAGTCCCACACATTCAAATATGATATTCACACCGTCCCTATATCCAAAATAAGCCCTAATTAATATGATCGGGAATCCTAATTGATGACTAGCCCAATTAATTAGGGACTTTAAATGTGATTTTCTTAGAGCACGTTCATATTATTGCTAGTAGTATGCTCAAGAAGTTTCGTGTCATTTGGAGGTCATTAGCATAGTAGCAAGACCCTAAACCACAAAATAAAAGTATTTTGCAATAAGGTAGCATGTTAAATAATGACTTGTCATAGTATGTACAAAATTTGATGCCACATATACAAGAATAGCATGAAAACGAGACGGAAACAACTAGCATTGGGTATAGGGTGTAGGGGGTCTATGCCACCTCAACTCCCTGAACCCCGAAAAGTCATTGAGGTTGTCAAACCACTCATATATGACACGTCATTATTACTATCAATGTTGCTCATATAAAATTTCCCTATTTTCCACATCATTCAATAGCCCTAAATGCCACGTCAGAAAATAATGCTAATACAAAGTTATAGTGTAGACATCGTCGTTAAATGACAACAAAAGAATGACTTATGAACACCCAGGTCATGATCCTCTATCCACGTCATACAGAAGTGGATGGATTGGATGATATACGGTAGACAAAAAATGAGTCTGTTGTGAGGTCCTCAATAGAGTTCATCGTCGAGTCATTTAAATGACTTAAAAATGACAACCATGTTGGACACGTCATGACATGTGAACCAGGTAGGTGCAGTAGTCGTTTAATAAGTTGTTTAGGACAATGAGTCATTGATACCATGGTTGGAATGGACAAGGATTCTTCTAGTGTAGGATCTACCTATTACTATCTAAATATGGGGAAGTTTAAAAAATAGTCCAAGAGTCGTTTCTTGGTTCTCCTTCTCTTCCACTTCCGGTTTCTTCACCTATGTGGCCAACATGGTATTTAAGCACATGAAGCATACTAATCCTAAGTGGCTTATTAATTCCTAATGAATTCACCAATCTTAAGTATCTTACTAATAGCGGATGTGGTCCACTACTCACTATTCACTAGTTATGTAAGTGGCTCACTAATTCTAAGGACTCACCAAACCTTTAATTACGAGGGCTACTAATAACCGGAAATTTAACGGTCTCCCTTAAATGCCCTCGTAGTATTCGGGTTTTATTATTTGTTTGATGACCGGATGATGTCCGGGGCTGATACACTGACCTTCCCAACTCATTGCTTGTATGAATGGGTCTGGTACTCGGGACTGCCCTAAGCTTCTATTGCCTTTCCTCTTTTTGTCTTACTCACGTCTTGGTATTGGTTGGTCTACGTCTCCGCCCTGCCCCAATGTTGGCGGCCCTTCTATTCCTGCTTCCGTTCTGTTGTTTGCTAGACTGTGTTGTTGTCTTGCCTCGGTGTTGGCGACCCTTCTGTCCCTGCTTCCGCTCTGGTGTAACTAACCTATGTTCCGGCCCCGATCCGGTGCAGCTGGCTTTTGCCTCATCTTAATGTTGGTTTCTAACGTTTCAATCTCCTCAGCTTCGTTGTAATGCGAATTGCATTCAGAGCTCCCATAAAGGAAAGTCGGGAAGGGCCATCAACATGTACCAAAGTCTCGACCATCACACGCCACACCTTGACCATTGTCTATTGCTTCACCGAATGGCTAGACATTGAGATTTAAATGACATGATTCCACTGACTTAGGAACTTCAAATTGAGGACTAATGGTTGGATAAATTGGCCATTGATTTTTGGACATTTTTTGAATAAATTTATTTTAATCAATGAACTTATTATGACATAATTGCATAATCTTAGAATATTTAAATTACAACCATAAGATGACTTCCAAACTTATCAAAGTTAAATGAGCATTATAAAAAGGATATAAAAAATCAATATGTGAATTATCGTTGATTTTGATGAACCGAATAACCACATGAAGTGCAATTAAATCAAACTAAGATAAAAGGATAAATGAACCATGGCATAGGCATATGAACTAATTTGTTAGGGCCTATGGTTCCAAAAACTTGCAAAATATTGTCCTCAAATGGTCCAGGTAAGGACAATTGTCTTATGGGCTCATTAAACATAAGATAAATTAAAGAATGCAATCAACTTGTAGGGTTTGTTCTACAATATTTCACGATCCATTAAATGATCAAATAATAAAAGAGAGATCATTGTTCATGTTGGGGTGCCCTTGGCCCTAATTATATGTGGTTGCTAGTTAATCAAAAAGACTATTGATGAGTTGTGGCTTCTTGCATTGCAAACCATGGATAGCAAGTCGTTATTACTGGACTATGGTTGTGAGGGAAAAATTGTGCAATTGCATGTACTATTTTGAGTGACCTTTATGATTCATCCATCAACCTTAATTAATTCCCTAAAAATCACATAAAACAAAGTCTAACCCAAGTTTTGATATACAAATCCCACCTTAAATCCATTATGATCTATCAATTAACTTAATAGTGACACTTAGATGTAAAATCAGGCACTCATCTAATTTTCCATGTGTTGTTTTGTTAATTGGAATCCAATCCATAAACTTGGCTACAATGTAGTAGGACTATAAAAACCCCCTATCATGTAAATACACATCATTACACATAACACATCGTGCAAAAAACATAACTAAAAAAACATGCAATAAAACAACAGCAAATGTGTTATTAACACACTCTCAATGAATGAGATACATATCTAGAAATTAAATAATGAAGGAGGTATTACATACTCTTGAAATATATAATATCTCTCAAAATCACTTGATACAAGGCGAACTATCTCTCACTCCATACAAGAAGAATCCAAGAGTGTAGAAGGAAAATGAAGAGAACTCATAAGCTTTACTTAATGACAATCCGTCATGTTTAAAGCAAATCCTATACCATAAGCTCTTTCTTATACAACTACAAGACTCGACTTGACAAGAATGCTAAGCCAAAGGAGCCGCCACGCCTTGACCCCTCAAGCCCGACCTTAAGTGGGTCCTACGGCAAGGGGTGAGAACCTTCCAAAGGGTGGTAAGGTCCTACAAGATAAAAACAACTCCTAACAACCATTTCAACCCGAGTAATTATCCTGAAGGTTGTACTAACATAATGCTTAGTCTATAAACTAAGAAACAAGATTAATTAGCCTAAAAACTAATTAACCAAGACGTGGCTTGGTGGTCGACACCATGCCACGTAACAACTGTCGTGTAAATATACATTGTTACACATAACATATCGTGCGAAAAACATAACTAGAAAAACATGCAATAAAACAATAGCAAATGTGGTATTAACACACTCTCAATTGCCCCCTTAGCTGAGAAAGATGCCCTTGTCTATCAGCTAGGCCTATACAAATTAATGTAGTTGGTTCAATTACCATGGCAAAGATAAAGCTCAACATTTTTTCACATCTTTGGTTAATGTTAAGGGTCGGCGATGAGCATAGGAATAACTTGATGAAAACATCGCAACAAAACTTGTAAGCCAGGTACAAATATGATATCCCATCCTTAGTCGTCTTCGATGGTTTTTGTTGTCGAATCTTCTTGCGATCCGCCCATCAAATTGTGCCTTGTCGTGTATCTGGCGCCTAGTCACTAAAAATGACAATGTTGTCGTCATGAAAATAGTGAATATTCATCCTAGAAATAATCAGCGTTTGTCCAAAAACGTAGCATGTCTTGAGGATTTCCAACATCAAGGGCAAATCCAATCACATGAAGGTAGTGAAATCAACGTCGGATTTAAGCATGCCATATGTCAGCCTCATTGGCACGTATCACACAACAACATTTTTGCCGCACCTTTTTTCTCACCACAAATAAAACATGGAAGACCTTTAGGCACCACCACCAATTTGGGATACAAAGTCCCCTCAATGGGAAGGTGATAAAGTGCGCAATTCTTAGAATGCTCTCGACATTCTTGTCCATCCTTCACATGAAGGATTGTATCCTTTGCTTTGACGTCCAAAATCGTGGGCGCCTCACGTTGCAGGTAGATATAATCTCCCTTGGAGAATCGTCACAATTGAGGTTGATAAACACCGCTACGAATACGAGCATATCGCAACGTATCACAATGTTGGACAATAGACAAATTCTCCATGGCCATAGCCATGGCTCGTTTGAAGAACTGAACTCGCTCATGTAGATATTAAGCCCAAACTTCTGGGTCATCCAAGTCTACAACTGGATTCAATTTTTCTCAGACAAAACTTAGCAACATAGGTTCCCTTCCATACAACAATTGGTAAGGACTATACGAAGCCAAAGATGTTTGTCTACTGAATCGGTAAACCATGGTTATCCATGAAAGCATAAGATCCCAATCACGATGGTTGCTACGAAGTAAGCCATACTTGCACAAATCTCGTTTGATCGTTCAAACGATATGTTCGGCCAAACCATTTGCCTCTGGATGATCTCGTGATGTGGTACGATAATCGATAAGGGCCTTGGTACACAATTCTTCAAAAGAACCAAGAAACTCCCTTCCTTGATTAGTTAACACCTCCATAGGTGCACCAAATCGTGCTAAAACACGATCGAGAAATGCAATAGCTGCCAACTCAGATGAGTTTTGGGATAAAGCAATAAGTTCAATCCATTTGCTGAAATGTTCTACCATCACTAAAACATATTTTGCCCCACGTGGTGTAGGGGTGAGTGGTCCCGCAAAATCCAAACTCCATCGATATCCTAAATCCATAATGGGTAAAGGCTGTAATTGACGTGACAAGGTTTTGAAGCTTGATCGAACCCGATCACATACCTCACACCTACCAACATAGATAGCAACCTGTTGGTACATGCCAATTCACCAATATTGGTTGCCTAACATTGAATGCGTTCTACACACCCCCAAAGTGACCCAACTCCTCATGTATTTGTCGTACTAATGGAGCACGTTGGTCAAGCCTTGGAACTATACGCCTAATTCCATCCGGCCACAATCGAAATAACAATCCATTCTCCTGTGAGCCCAAAAGGGTGCCCACATTTAGTCTTAGACCCTTGAAACGTTAGTTGATGCACTTTGAAGTAGCATGTTACTTCACAAAAATATAAAAAGAGTGAAATGTTAGTCTTAGAAGTACCATGTTGTAAGAGGCTAGGATGTGAGTTGTTATTGTGTTTTTACCTTCGGAAGGATTTGAGTGAATGAGGATAGGTAAGGAGAACTTGGATTGAGTAGTTAGTGAGTAGGCTAGTACAAATGGATGGAGACAACCAAAGTGACTCAAGAGGCAAGTGCATTCGAATTGGGATGAATGGAGGATCACATGGAGCGCACAAGTGGACCACCTCATCATGGCCACTTAATGGGGAAGGTCCAAGGAAGAATGCAAGGTGGAGGATAAGCAAATTCTCAAAGCACCAATCAAATCACGAGTTAAGCATCGTGGTTTGAATTAAGTGGTGAGCAACGATTTGGGAAAGTAAGGGGAGAAAGTTATGGCGGCGGAAAGCGAAGGAGGCTAAGTTTGGGTTGAAGCATCCCAAGTTTGGTAAAGTGTGGTAGGTAGAAAGCCAAGGCTAGTTAAATGTTCGAATTAGGATCCTTATTGATCATTTGAGGGAGGAAGGCTTAGAAGATAGGATTGGCGCCTACTAAGTAGGAGGAAATCTCAAGGGCTTATCGTGAGCCTTGAGGGTGCTCACCCCCTCAAGCTTACTATATAATCCCTCATTCTTCCCTCACTCATCCTCTCTTTCCTTTGTGCTCCAAGGCACCCCACGAGTTATAAGTGTGGGTGTGGGAAGCCATATTGGAGCACATGTGTGTGCTTAGTTTTTAGTTTGAGAGCCAAGGCTTGTTAGCCTTGAAGAGGGCTTGACCTCTTGGTAGAATTAGTGTTGACGTGAAGGATTTTAAAGTTAATTCATGATTCCAATTTGTGGTACTTAAAGTTCATGTTTTGAATACACGTGGTTGCAAGTTCCATGTTTAAGAGTTGAGCACTTGAGGTTGTGATGAGTGCAAAAATATACTTGTGTGGATTAGTTAGTCTTAGTGAAGTTAGGAAATTCTCTCTCCCCCTCTCCTCTCTAGGATTTTAGGATTTTAGGATTAGAGAAGAATTGTGTGATTAGAAAGGGGTTGTTAGTAGAATTAGGAAAATTAGGTAGGAAGATTAGTTAAGGGCTTGAATAATTAGTGAGGTGGTTGGGGATTACAACTACAAAGTTGTGGGTTCATGAAGGAGCTGGGTTTATGAAGGAGCTGGGTTTGTTTAGTTAGAAAGTAAAGAGCTGGGTTTATGAAGGAGCTGGTTTGTTTAGTTAGAAGCTAAGGAGCTGGGTTCATGAAGGAGCTGGGTTTATGAAGGAGCTGGGTTTATAAAGGAGCTGGGTTTGTTTAGTTAGAAGCTAAGAAGCTGGGTTTACGAAGGAGCTGGGTTTATTTAGTTAGAAGCTAAGGAGTTGGGTTCATGAAGGAGTTGGGTTTATGAAGGAGCTAGGTTTATGTAATTAGAAAGTAAAGAGATGGGTTCATGAAGGAGCTTAGTAGATAGCCTACTTAATTAGCTCATAGACAAGTAGTTAGTTACATTATGCTAGTTAGTGTTATGTGTGGCTTTCACAAGTAAATGTATTTGAGATTGACTATAGAGAATAGTGTTTTTTAACACTTGCATCCTCTCTTTAAAAATAAACCACGTGCACAAATTAATGGAGAATGTGGAGCACTCTCGCGATGGCAAGACAAAGGAAGCAAAGACCAAAGGTGCGAGGGAGAGATTGACATAAGTCACATAAGTATTTCTTAATACTTAAAGGCTTATGTACGGTATGGAGACACCAAGTGAGACCTCTTATAGTAGCGATACGGAATACACAAGTGATAGTTCAAGTGGTAGTATAGAGTCAACGGCACGGACTCCATTTAGGAGAGGGATATCCTTAAGGGCTTGTGTAGCTAAAGCGGCCGGATGGACGTTAGAAGCAAACAAAGACAAAATAGCACCCGAGCATAAGGAGGTTAAAATAACATAGTTAACTTGTGCATTCTCCACATACGTATTGAAATCGTACATTGAGTTGTTAAAAGTGAAATTCCAGTTAAATCCAAGACCACTTGAAGGGTGAACCTTGCACTATGGACTCATCCAAGTCCAAATCCAATACCGCGGAGGAATGTGAGCCCAAACCCACTACTCGGACTACGGACGCTTAAGGGTGGGGGGTTTGGCCTCACATAATTGGTGCGTCCGCCGGGAGCGAAGCGGAAGGTAGTTACAAGACTTGGAGGCGACTAGGAGACTTGGAGGCAACTAGGAAAAATTGGAGACACAAACTTGAGAGAAGGGAAGGAGCACCCGAAACTCGGTAAGTATTCTCTCTTTGGGTTACATTTGAATTCATTGTATTTCAACTATTCCTTGGAATGAATTGCATTGTCAATTACGCAAATTCATTTTTGAGGAAGGAGCGCGGCGAAGGTACGTCCTCAACCTTTTTGGGGATTTGCTAAGAACTTAAAAGGAACCTATAACCGAGTAGCTCATTAAAACATTAGAGGGTAAATTCACCTTAGGACATTAAACTTTGACACTCACCTCGGGGTGAGTCTCAAAGTTTTGGGAGTTGTCATTTCATGCTCTAGATTAAATTAATATTTCACAAAGTTTAGGGTGTTGTTACATTGAGTCACGATTGAGGGGAGTGCTAACTCACAGGGGGATGCGATTGCTCAAGGTATGTTTATTTCTTCAAAGTGAACTCATTAACTAATTAAGGAATGCCTTTTGTACTCGTGATTGTTGTTATCCGTTGTAGAGGGTAATTCCCGAATTGTGGATGGTGTGAGAAGTTGAAGGGTGAAGCCTCGACTTTTAACATAATCTACTCGGAAGGTCACCCCCTCACAATCGGTATTGTGGTGAGTGTTAATTTGCGGGAAGGTGCGGAGGTGATGCTCCGACTTAACCAAAAAATTAACATGAACATGCCTATCCCCTATTGGGATTCTTTCACCTAAGTGGGCTTGCAGGTTCTTTTCCTCACCTCCTAAAAAAATTATAACCACACCAAGACAAGTGAAAATATTAAGAGGGGAATTGCTAGGATTATGTGTGGTCAAGTGAGGGTCGATCGATTCTTATGGAATGCAAGGTAGGACTCGCTCACAAAAACCAAGTTTGATAGTAGGACTAGAGAAATCTACTCGAAAGAGGCGGTCCTCTAAAATCAGTGATAGATTAGAACAAGATAATGTTAGAATAGAGAGTTGTTTGAACGTCGAACCTAGGACTAGGTCAATTCTAGACACCTTAGAACTTGGAGCTCAACTTGAAGAGGAGATCACTCCCTCCAAATTGAGTGGTGAAACTTCTTCGGAAAATTACACACTTAGAGAAGAATTCCCGGTAGAAGTTGATAGGGGATTGTTGAATAGTTCACCGGTCACCATGGCCGAGGAACGGGGGATGGATCCACCACCCATACCCCCAATTCCGCCCATACCTCCTATACCTCCAATAGACCCATTGGTTAGGCCAAGAGGCCTACCAATTGTGGTTCCACAAAATTTAGCGGCGATGGATATGCCATCTCATCTCCCTAAATTTTATGGGACCAAGGATGAGGACCCCTCTCGGCACATGGAACGGTATATCGAACGGTTGGCTAGCTTCCTCATAACCGACCCGGGTTATTGGTTAGTGTGGTTTCCTACCACTCTAGAGGGGGAAGCCTATGAATGGTATCGGGATCATGCCGAGGGACATTTTAGGGGATGGGAACAATTACAAAGGGAGTTTCTTAACGAATTTAGGCCGGAAGTGGGTCAAAGTACCGCATTAAGGGCATTGTCGTCATTGAAGCAAGGAAGGGAGGAAGAAATTTCGGCTTACATTAGAAGGTTTGATTTAGTGTGCACTAGATTTGTGGGTACCATGCTCAACGACGACACGCTAAAGCAATTTTTCATTCAAGGGTTTTTTAAGTCCGGAACTATTAGGGGTGTTCTAGAAAGGAATCCCTTGACCTTGGCGGATGCCAAGCGTGCGGCTAGAGATATTGAAAACTTGGATAAAGATCACGAAAGGCTATGGAGAAGGGAGGATGAATTGATCCCACAATTCATCCCCATACGCCCTAGGGTGGTAGCGGTAGAACCCGCTAAGTATGAGAACCAAATTCCATATGCCATTGTGGACACCGGCCCCCGACCTTTAGCGGTTAGGGAACCGGCACCTCTTTTGGCACTACCGGCCCCTAGAACGGATCCACACTTGGAGGAGGTTGAGAGAAGACTAGGTGCTAGCCAACTAGGATTCCAAGAGGCTATGATAAAACAAATGCAAAGCCTCACGGATCAAATGTCATTAATGATCCGGAGTCAACAACCGGGGCCTCCACCCCCGGTTGAGTCGGGTAGGCATTCTTCCGGATTATGGTGTGTCCAATGTGGCCAACCGGGCCACACGCGTCAATTTTGTAGAAGTGGACAAAACCGTGACCAAAGAGGAAACGGTAACCCACCTCAACAAAATCAACGAGGTCAAGCGCCACCTCACTATGGAAATGGAAGCAATAGAGGACCACAACCTAGAGGGCAAGGTGGCCAAAATTTAGAGAAGAAGGAATTTCATCCCTTTTGTGGAAGGTGGCACGCTCAAGGACAATGTTGGTCCGAAGGTCAAGAGTTTAATTGTAGCAATTGTGGAGGAAGTCATCCCTCGGATACGTGTCGCCAACCGGACAAAATAATTAATGTCCCTTACCCGGTGGCTAATCCACAACAACAAGCAAGGGATAATATGCGAGGTGCTAGGCCACAAGGAGTACCGGCCAATGAACTTAGGCCACCTAACTTATACTATGACCATAGTAATGCTAGGCAAACTTTTCATCCACCGGCGGGCTTGCAAACTACAACCGGTTACATTCCAATACAAAATAGACAAGGAGTTCCACCTAATGGTAGTAACGGGAGACAAGCGCCTCCAACGGATCCGGGACCATCTAACTCCCAAGATGTTAGGTTCATGGATGGAGTGTTGGAGGCCACATGTGATGACATGCTTCCTCTCCCAACGAGAATTGGAGAGGAGCAAAGTCAATGGCCTCCTCACACCAATGCTATTACATATGAGTTAGTGAAGGGTAAGGGTGTGGTTGAAGAAGCACCTGCACTAGCGGTAACTACTAGGGCTAGGAGAGGGGATGCCCCGTTGGAGGTAGGAATAGGAGAGCAAGGAAATTACTCTTCGGATGAAGAGATTAATCTCTCCGAGTTGGATAGGGTAGCTAGAAGAGCTACTAAGGATGTGGAGAGGGAAAATATAATTTTACAAGATAGGGAGAGGACTAATGCGGTACATGACTTGGATAATAGCGATGTGGGTGAATGGGAAGGACCGGGGGTTCCCGTAGACGAATTCGACGTAGTGGGTAATTCTAAGGTGGAAAGATCTACCGGGTACGACTTGTGGGCGGACCTTAGTACACTCAAGGCGGATATTACTTTCGGCCAACTATTGGAAATTTCACCCACGGCAAGGAAAACATTAAAGGAGGGAATGCCGGTACACAAGAGGATGAGGAAGGTGAAAGCTAAAATAGCCGCTAGGATCCAATCACAAGGTGGAAGAGACGTGAAAGCTATAGAAATAGAAGTTGTTATAGTAGATAAGGTGGTTCCTAATGTGCTAGTCGACGGAGGGAGTAGTCTAAATATACTACCGGAGGATACTATGAAAAAATTGGGACTTGGACTCACGGGGCCTTCACCTTTGGTCATAAATATGGCAAATCAAAGTTCGACTACGCCTTTGGGGATGATCAAGGATTGTAGAATGACTACGGGAGGCGAGGAGTACTTGGTCACCTTCCATGTCATTAAAATGCACTCCAACAAGGACACCTTCCCCATTTTGCTAGGTAGGCCTTGGTTGCGGATGGCGAATGCTATGGTCAATTGGGGTGGACCTAAACCATCCATCACTTATGGTCCGGAGGGTAATAGGGTCATAGTGTCCATTGGTTCATTAGAAGGATGGATGAAGAAGGAGATGTATTTGCCATTGGAGAAAGAAATTGATGACTTAAACGAGAATGAGATTGGCAAGGCATTGGTGGGAGTCGTCCATCCCGAAGGTCAAAGGGTTGTTATAGATTCGGGCTCGGGAAGTCTAGGTCCTAATTTTTACAATTATGGGGATAATGGGGATTATGCCCAATGGCTAAGGGAGTACCCCGAGTCCGAGGTTGATGTAATGGTTACATTTCACCAAGTAGGCTTAGGGAGTGAATTTCCTAGTGTTAGTTTAGGAGAGGGCTCATTGTTGGAGCCATGTGAGGTGCTCACCGAGGAAGAGTGGGTTAGCGGTGGGTTAACACCTTGGATAGATGACGTGGAAGAGGGTGAGGTTAGTTTAATTCATGTAGATGGGACTCAAGAGGAGGATGTGATTATTGAGTCATCGAAATTGGAGGAGCCTTTACATTTCAAGACCACGTCTACGGGGATAGTTGTAGGTCAAGATGTGAAAGATTACCCCAATGTGCCTTCCGATTGGTATCGGAACAAAGAGGAACAAGCACATGTGTCGGAATCGGATTGGCGGTACGTGGATGTGAAATTAAAGAATGGAAAAACCCGACAAATGAAGATGGGTTCCAAATTGGGGGAGAAAGAGGTTAGGGAGTATAGCAATTTGGTGGATGAGTTTAGTGATACTTTTGCATGGTCCTACGATGAGCTTAAGGGAATTCCTAGGGAAATGGTAGAGCACCGGATTCCTTTAATTCCGGGGGCGAGGCCAATTAGACAAAAGGAGAGGAGGATGAATCCTCAATTGCAATTGTTGGTGAAAGCGGAATTGGAAAGGTCATTGAAGGCCGGGTTTATCAAGCCGGTGGAAATCACGGATTGGGTTTCTCCTATGGTCTTAGTAAAGAAAAAAAATGAGAAATTAAGGGTTTGTGTCGACTATAGGAAATTGAATTCGTGCACACAAAAGGATCACTTCCCCTTACCTTTTATCACCTTGTTGCTTGAGGAGGTTGGAGGTCATTCGCGATATACCTTTATGGATGGGTATGCGGGTTATAATCAAATTTCCATAGCCCTCCAAGATATCCATAAAACGGCTTTTACTACACCTTGGGGTACTTTTGTGTGGGTAGTGATGCCATTTGGGTTATGTAATGCCCCGGCTACTTTCCAACGATTAGTAATGTATATCTTCACCGACTTGTTGTTCAAATCCATGACCGTCTTTGTGGACGATTTTAGCACACAAAGTAATGTGGACGATCACCTACATTGTGTTAGGGAGGCATTGGTTAGGTGTAGGAAGATGAGGTTAGCATTGAACCCGGATAAGACATTTTTGGGAGTGAATAAGGGAGTGTTGTTGGGTTATGTTGTTAGTGAGAAAGGTAGAGAACCCGATCCGGATAAGATTGCGGCCATAAGCGACTTGGCAACTCCAACCAATTCCAAGGGGATCTCTAAGTTGTTAGGACATGTGGGATGGTACCGGGAACTTATTCCTAATTTTTCAAAGATAGCGGTGCCCATTACCCATTTGCTCAAAAAGGATGTCAAATTCGAGTGGACGGATGCTTGTCAAAAAGCCTTTGAGGAATTGCGGGATAGGTTGAGCACCTATCCGGTGTTGATACCACCCAATTGGGGTAAACCTTTTCACGTCTATTGTGATGCTAGTAATGTGGCAATAGGGAGTGCGCTTTGTCAAGCAACGGGAGAAAAAGAGAAGGATCAACCTATAGCTTATGCGAGTAAGCAATTGACCCCCGCCGAAAGAAACTACTCTACAACGGAGAGGGAGTGCCTAGCCATGGTGTTTTCCGTTAAAAAGTTTAGGCATTACCTCATGTGCAACCCGGTTGTATTTTTTGTTGACCACATGGCTATCAAGTATCTAGTTAACAAGGCGGAGTTAAGTGGTAGGTTAGCTAGGTGGGTTTTGTTATTAGAAGAATTCGACTACACGGTGGAATATAAACCGGGTCGTATGCATTTACAAGCGGACCACTTGTCTAGGTTGTCGGAGGAGATAGGAAAAAATCCGGTAAATGATATGTTAGTAGATGATAGCCTCTTTGTGGTCACTTCTACACCGGAGTGGTATGCGGGCATAGTGGAATTTCTAACAACCCACAAGTTGCCCAAAGAGTGGACAAAAGAAGAGAGAAGGAAGGTGAGGGTAAATAGTAGGCAATTTGTTGTAGTGGGCCATAGGTTGTTTAGAAGGGGGTCCGATGGTATTTTACGACGATGCGTGTCAAAAACGGAGGTTGAAGCGATTTTAATCGCTTGCCACGATAGCGCTTGCGGCGGTCACTTCTCGGGTCAACTCACCGGGCAAAAAATACTTAGAGCGGGCTACTTTTGGCCTACACTATTTAAGGACGCCCATGACTATGTAAGGAAATGCGACGCTTGCCAACGGTATGCCCGAAACGACCTTAGAATGGAGATGCCTTTACATGTATCATTACCCTTAATTCCTTTCGAAAAATGGGGCATCGACTATGTGGGTGAGGTCCATCCCCAATCTTCAAAAGGAATGAAATATATTGTGGTGGCAACCGAGTACCTCACCAAGTGGGCGGAAGCCAAAGCGGTGAAGACCGACACGGCGGAACACGCGGCAACATTTATGTACGAAAACATAATTTCGCGGTTCGGGGTGCCGAAGATCCTAGTAAGCGATAGGGGTACTCACTTTTTGAATGACTTGATTCGAGAGATGACAGAGAAATTTAAAATTGATCACCGGAAGACTACTCCCTACCACCCACAAACCAATGGACAAACGGAAAGGGTTAACGGAATTTTGGTGAGTATACTACGCAAGACGGTTATAGACTCGAAGCGGGATTGGGATACGAAACTAACGGCGGCACTTTGGGCATACCGTACAACCTATAAGGTAACTACGCGTGCTACACCATTTTCCTTAGTCTATGGTCTTGAAGCGACACTACCAATCGAATATGAAGTCGAGTCACTTAGGGTGGCCGTGAGTACGAGACTTACCGAAAGTCAATCCTTACGAAATCGACTAACCGATTTGGAAGCACTTGACGAAGGGAGGAGAATGGCGGCTCAACATATTGAGGCAATCCAAAGAAGGAGAAAGATTACTTTCGACAAACGACATAAGAGAAGGGCCCTAACACCGGGAATGATGGTCATGATTCAAGACGCACGAAAGCTTGAATTTCCGGCGAAATTCGATGCAATATGGTTAGGACCTTACCTTGTCTATGAGGTCTTTCCTAATAATTCAATTCAATTGGAAACGTTGAATGGTGAGCTCTTTCCTACCCGTACATCGGGAAGTAGATGTAAGGAGTACCGAGCTTGACTAGGCAACTTACCCTTGGAGCAAGAGATGTTTGGATTCATCCCCCGATGGTCGCCAATTATGTGAGCCCAAAAGGGTGCCCACATTTAGTCTTAGACCCTTGAAACGTTAGTTGATGCACTTTGAAGTAGCATGTTACTTCACAAAAATATAAAAAGAGTGAAATGTTAGTCTTAGAAGTACCATGTTGTAAGAGGCTAGGATGTGAGTTGTTATTGTGTTTTTACCTTCGGAAGGATTTGAGTGAATGAGGATAGGTAAGGAGAACTTGGATTGAGTAGTTAGTGAGTAGGCTAGTACAAATGGATGGAGACAACCAAAGTGACTCAAGAGGCAAGTGCATTCGAATTGGGATGAATGGAGGATCACATGGAGCGCACAAGTGGACCACCTCATCATGGCCACTTAATGGGGAAGGTCCAAGGAAGAATGCAAGGTGGAGGATAAGCAAATTCTCAAAGCACCAATCAAATCACGAGTTAAGCATCGTGGTTTGAATTAAGTGGTGAGCAACGATTTGGGAAAGTAAGGGGAGAAAGTTATGGCGGCGGAAAGCGAAGGAGGCTAAGTTTGGGTTGAAGCATCCCAAGTTTGGTAAAGTGTGGTAGGTAGAAAGCCAAGGCTAGTTAAATGTTCGAATTAGGATCCTTGTTGATCATTTGAGGGAGGAAGGCTTAGAAGATAGGATTGGCGCCTACTAAGTAGGAGGAAATCTCAAGGGCTTATCGTGAGCCTTGAGGGTGCTCACCCCCTCAAGCTTACTATTTAATCCCTCATTCTTCCCTCACTCATCCTCTCTTTCCTTTGTGCTCCAAGGCACCCCACGAGTTATAAGTGTGGGTGTGGGAAGCCATATTGGAGCACATGTGTGTGCTTAGTTTTTAGTTTGAGAGCCAAGGCTTGTTAGCCTTGAAGAGGGCTTGACCTCTTGGTAGAATTAGTGTTGACGTGAAGGATTTTAAAGTTAATTCATGATTCCAATTTGTGGTACTTAAAGTTCATGTTTTGAATACACGTGGTTGCAAGTTCCATGTTTAAGAGTTGAGCACTTGAGGTTGTGATGAGTGCAAAAATATACTTGTGTGGATTAGTTAGTCTTAGTGAAGTTAGGAAATTCTCTCTCCCCCTCTCCTCTCTAGGATTTTAGGATTTTAGGATTAGAAAAGAATTGTGTGATTAGAAAGGGGTTGTTAGTAGAATTAGGAAAATTAGGTAGGAAGATTAGTTAAGGGCTTGAATAATTAGTGAGGTAGTTGGGGATTACAACTACAAAGTTGTGGGTTCATGAAGGAGCTGGGTTTATGAAGGAGCTGGGTTTGTTTAGTTAGAAAGTAAAGAGCTGGGTTTATGAAGGAGTTGGGTTTGTTTAGTTAGAAGCTAAGGAGCTGGGTTCATGAAGGAGCTGGGTTTATGAAGGAGCTGGGTTTATAAAGGAACTGGGTTTGTTTAGTTAGAAGCTAAGAAGCTGGGTTTACGAAGGAGCTGGGTTTATTTAGTTAGAAGCTAAGGAGTTGGGTTCATGAAGGAGTTGGGTTTATAAAGGAGTTAGGTTTATGTAATTAGAAAGTAAAGAGATGGGTTCATGAAGGAGCTTAGTAGATAGCCTACTTAATTAGCTCATAGACAAGTAGTTAGTTACATTATGCTAGTTAGTGTTATGTGTGGCTTTCACAAGTAAATGTATTTGAGATTGACTATAGAGAATAGTGTTTTTTAACACTTGCATCCTCTCTTTAAAAATAAACCACGTGCACAAATTAATGGAGAATGTGGAGCACTCTCGCGATGGCAAGACAAAGGAAGCAAAGACCAAAGGTGCGAGGGAGAGATTGACATAAGTCACATAAGTATTTCTTAATACTTAAAGGCTTATGTACGGTATGGAGACACCAAGTGAGACCTCTTATAGTAGCGATACGGAATACACAAGTGATAGTTCAAGTGGTAGTATAGAGTCAACGGCACGGACTCCATTTAGGAGAGGGATATCCTTAAGGGCTTGTGTAGCTAAAGCGGCCGGATGGACGTTAGAAGCAAACAAAGACAAAATAGCACCCGAGCATAAGGAGGTTAAAATAACATAGTTAACTTGTGCATTCTCCACATACGTATTGAAATCGTACATTGAGTTGTTAAAAGTGAAATTCCAGTTAAATCCAAGACCACTTGAAGGGTGAACCTTGCACTATGGACTCATCCAAGTCCAAATCCAATACCGCGGAGGAATGTGAGCCCAAACCCACTACTCGGACTACGGACGCTTAAGGGTGGGGGGTTTGGCCTCACATCTCCCAATGGAATTGAGTTATTCGGTGAGAAATCCTATCTCGCTCCACAGCCGAGACGGATGTAGAAAATGTTCCATGCTGTAATTTGTGCAAGACTAAGAGGTTTTTCCAGACATCACCAATCACTTGGAACTTGTCAAATTCTTCATCTGTACATTGATCTGGTTCTTTAGAAGCTGAATTAACCATCAAAACCAAATATGCCGAAGCATGCCAACCTGGAACCACCTCTCAATCACAATCTCCGTGCCATCTAGCCCCGGTTAAGTCCTCTTCCGATGGACTTGGATTGTGGGAGAGTCCATCTGCATCCAAGTTGGAGGTTCCCGCTCTATGAACAACCTCAAAATCATATTCTTGGAGTAACAATGCCCATCTAGCAAGCTTGCGAGTGAGTTTATCTGACTCCATAAGCCATTTTAATGGTTGATGATCGGTCACCAAAGTGAATCTTTGACCATATAAATATGGTCTAAAATGAGAGATGGCCCAAACAACAGCTAGTGCCTCTCCCTCATAGTTGGACTCAACTTTTTTTATTGTTGCATGAAGCATATGCAATAACATACTTTCGTCCCACATCATCTTTTTGAGTCAAGACCTCTCCCAAACCCAATGCACTCCAATCTGTATGGAGTTGGAAAGCTTTTGTAACGTCGGGACGTCGAAGCACTGGGGCAGAACCCAACCTTTGTTTCAATGTCTCAAAAGAATGACATTGTTCGCAGCCCCAAGTCCAATCTTGGTCCTTGCTTGTAAGCATAGTCAGAGGTTTGGCAATCAAGCTGAAGTCCTTAACAAATCGACAATAATAGTTCGCCAATCCGAGGAAAGCACGAAGTCGTGGAACATCATTAGGTACTGGGATGTTTTGCAAAGCATCCACCTTTGCTTGTTGTACCCCAAGTCCTCCCGGTACAGTCATATGTTCCAGATAAGGTAGGTGGTCATGGAAGAATTTGCACTTTCCATGGTGTAAATGTAAGCCCCACTTACGTAACCGCTCAAAAATTGCTTGCAAATGCCTCACATGCTCTTGTGGTGTATTGCTAAAGATGATAACATCATTAATATAGCACCAAGCAAAGGTCAACCCTGTTAGCACTTGGTCCATCACTTGTTGGAATTCAGCCGGTGCATTCTTAAGACCAAAAGGAAGAAACTTCCAATGATAGAGTTGATCTTTTCCGTCACGATCAACCCCCCAAAATGCCGTCTTGACTCGATCTTGGAGCCAAAGAGGGAATTGGTGATAGTCAAATCTCAAATCTAATGTGCTAAAAACTCGAGCGTGCCCTACCACGTCAAACAATTCCTCTGGAGTTGGCATTGGATAACGGTCTAATTTTGTCTTCTTGTTGACTGGACGATAGTTCCCACACATTCTCTTCTTCATCCAATTACTAAAAATATCTTTTTTTGAAGTCATGACCGTTGCACGAGCGTACTTTCCATTGGATAACTCCACCAAATCCGCATCCAATAATTCGTTACAACAAGCTTGGACACCAATCCTTTCAGATAAACTCAACTTATATAGACGTTTAAAGATGGGATGATTGTCCTTTAGTTGTATATGAATAGGTTTTCTTTTATAGCCCTCAAGATTGTGGAGGCTAAAGGCAAAACAACTTCAATACGAACGAATAAATGTATGCACCCTTCATGCTTTGGCACCTGTAAGATGAGGACCCAACTCCAATGGCCAATCATTGAACTTTGTGGTATCCCTCTTCTTCAAAGGATCCACCTCTAGTGCCGACACGGTCTTCAATCGTCAACTCAACGAGGAGGCAACATCCTTACCCCCAGCATCACTCGGAGTTGTCCCAACAAACCCTTGTAATGTACCAATACACCCTGCTTTTTTAATCTCTTGGTTCTCAAAGGTTGGAGTACCTTCAAAAAACACCTGAGAAAAGGTCTTACCGGCCTCTTTTGTCCCAAATTCTTGAGCCAAAGTAGCAAAAATTTGTTGAGCACGAAGTTTTTTCGCAATTTTCCATTTTAAATGATAATATTGCTCAAATTCGGCATCATAATTAGGTGCTGATGGTACAAGTGGATTTGTCGTCCTCTCTGCCCCCTAACCGTTGTGCTCTGCCCCCAGAGCCATCAACCGGTCATCCATGTGCCGTTGAAAGGTGAGACAAATAACTAGGAACCAAACTAAGAAAGTCAAATCCGTAGTTTGGCCCAAAAGAAAGCGGCGTTGAGCTTCTGTCAGATCATGTGATGATGTACTACAAGTGGGTTCCCCATAGCTCTTTCATGTTCATCAGCATTGGGTTCCTCATAAGCTCGAGTGTTTGCATCCCACCCCATGCCTGGTCTTTGTACCCGAAATGCGTAGGAACCCAGATAAGTTAGAGAGGTTGGGAATACACCACGAGGTGCCCCCACCTTGTTGACCAACGCCAAAGGCATAAAATCGTCTGTACACCCCGGTAGCAAAGACCGGTTGTCATCCAAAATGTCGTCCGTCTTGCGTCCCATTGGCATGAGAATCTGAGCAAGAGCAATCAAGAATAAATGATAGGGAACCAAATTGGTCCAAAGCCATCGAGGTCGATGAGCATAAGAACTCACTGCCGCGACATCCAAAAAGATTGGGGACCAAGAAATTGGCAAGGATATTGCCCATCTTCCACAACCTTGCTCTAGTGTCACCTAGAGGCGGTACATTCTCCAGGATGTACCCAAAGGAGGTGGATTGGTGTTTGAACCACCAATCCATAATCCGCATCAACTCCCAAAAGAGGTTGGATCGGGGGTCATCAAACCCATGCCTTACGCCCGCACGTGAGTGACCTTGGCAAGGCCAACTGGCGATCAACAAGTCCACATGTCCTAGGCGTCTCAAATCTTCCTTTGCAATGAGAGAAACATCATTAGGAAGTGTCGAGAATGTTTTTTCCACAGCATACCTAGATAATTGCTCAAGAAATCGAGCCGTCAACTGGTTGATGTGATGTCTTGATGTTCTACAAGGCACCAACGCACTGTCTACGTGAATGTACCTTTGCACTATGAGTCCTGCCCCCGGGACTGCTGCTATTCCAATCCCTATACCGGAAAATAACTCCACGATGGTGATACCCATATGAGAAGGTTGCCACCGATATGGGAAGTGGTGCCCGGATCCCAATAAGGATCTACAGTGGTGGAAGTCATATTACTCACAATCTCTTGACATAGTTGTGATAACAATTTAGGGATCTTTCAAGGTGTACCCGGATCTTTTGGGTGTCAAATTGGCAAATGTGGAGAAGTTGGATTGCTCAACTCCATTTTCAATTCTCCAACCAAGGTGTGAGCCACTCAAACCGCTCACTGTTTAAGTTAAGGCTCACTGCCTACAAAAACAAGAAAGTTAATTAGTAGGAATAGTCAATATATAGGTGAATACTAGATTTCAAGACATCCGCTTGTGGATGCGAGTGGTCTAAGAGATTGGTATTAGGTCTGGATCAATCCGAGTTTGAATCCGGTTGGTTACATTGACTGGTGCTATTCCAAATTAAGCTAGTGGTAAAGTAAGAATAATCTATAGGTGGATACCGAGAAGAAGTTACTATGCGCATGTGCGTAGAACCTTCTCAATTATATTATCTTTTAGAAGTATTTTATTATTTACCCGCGTGAATTAACCAAACCGCTCGCGGTTGGATTAAGGTTCGCGGTTTAAGTAGAAAGGAAATTAGTGGTTAAAAATGAGATTAAGGTCAACTAGTGAGTATAAAGAAATTAGGATAAAGAACAACGTAGAACAGCATAGGACAGTATCAAATGGATGAAGAACAGCGTAGGACAACATTGAGTGGAGGACGGCGACAAATGGAGACGAACGGAGGAGGATGCCAAGCGGATGAAGTCGGAACGGATGAAGGCCGTTGGGTCTAATGGTTGGCGAATTAAAACCGTTGGAGGAAGGTGACTAGGGTAGTGGCGGCCGTGAATGCCAACCGTTGGATCTAGGGATTTAGATCAAGGGGTTAGGGTGGTGACGGCCATAGATGCCAACCATTAGATGTAGGTATGACTTGATCTACAGTTGATAATGCTTGGTGGTTGAAAGGGATAGTCTCATGGAGGAGAGCACAGAGGCTCACTTCTCACCTCTTTCACTAGGATCCACTCTCACTAGGTCACTTGTCATTCTCACTCTCTCATTCTTGCGATTATAACTATCTTGATCTCCCTCCTCTCTATGTAGGTAGAGCAAAGAGCTTGTAGAAGGATACATTAGGAATGTTGGACAAAAAGGTTTATGAACCCTATGAATGTTGAATAAATGGATTTTTGAATCCTATTGAAGAGTTATGTTGTTGCCTAAGTTACATTAACTTTGATATTATCAGTTATTAGTTGCATGAGTTGTTACTTCACCTCTTACTCATTAGTTTCTGCCTTAGTCTATATATTAGTTAATGCCTTAGTTTCTTGCATTATGTTCTACATCAGTCCTCTGTATTAATCTCATGTATTAATCTTCTGTAGTAAACTCTGCATTCTATTCTACATTAATCCTTTGTAGTAGGCTCTGTACTAATGTTCTGTATTAAACTCTGCATTCTATTCTACATTAATCCTCTGTATTAGGTTTTGTACTAGTGTTCTACATTAAACTCTGCATTTTATTATGTATTAATCCTCTGTATTAGGCCATGTACTAATGTTTTGCATTAAATTCTACATTCTATTATGCATTAATCCTTTGTATTCTGCTCTGTACTAGTGTTCTACATTAAATTTTACATTTTATTTTGCATTAATCCTCTGTATTGGGCCCTGTACTAGTGTTTTGCATTAAACTCTGTATTTTATTCTGCATTAATCCTCTATATTAGGCTCTGTACTAGTGTTCTGCATTAAACTTTGCATTATGTTTTGCATTAAACTTTGCATTGAACTCTGCATTGAACTCTACATTAATCCTTTGCATTAGGCTCTATCCTAGTGTTCTGCATTAAACTCTGCATTATGTTCTACGTTAAACTCTGCATTAAACTCTACATTCATCCTCTACATAAGACTCTACATTGGTGTTCTACATGAATATTTTGCATTCTAAGACTTAGAAGATTATTGCTTGGAAGGCACTAGAGTAATACACCCATCTGGCCAAACTTGTGGGATTGGTACTCGCTCGGAGTAGCAATTGTCATCACACAAGGCGAAATATTCCTCCAACAAGGTTGCTTGGAAAGGAAGAGAATCCGTGGTGCAACCAAACATTACTCCAACCGCCATGGACATAGCCAATGCGCCGAAAATAACGGGAATCATCTCTTTTCTTCCATCTCCGGAAGACCATCCTGGTCGAATCCACGCCTTTTCATTCCAGTTATCCAAACCAAATCCAACAGGGTAGAGGGCTTGTTGGCCAACCAATATATCGTAATTGGTGGCACCCGTGATGGCACACTTCAAAAAGAAATGTGAATAAGTGGGCCCTGCCCCCACACAGAATATCAAACAAAGAGGCTCCTTCATTTGTCCAGTGGCCCGTTCCGTGCCCCCTAACGAGGTCAAGATGGTAAATGAGCATGGCTCCAAATTTGACGCCGTTAATCCCAATGCATCAACGAGTAATTTGCCAATCATAACAGGTTGAGCCCCTATGTCCATCAAAATTTGTCTAGGTGCAGTACGAATGGTAGAACTACCCGTACGATAAACAACAAACACCCCCGAATTGTTGGCAAGTTGCACAACCCCCGGAGTAAGGTTTTGTCGTTCACGAGCCGGCCTAGCGGCAACTTCGGAAAGCATAGCTGCTCCCAACCTGAAGTGTGCATGTAGAGTAGGAGATGAATGTATCTCATCCGATTCTCGTTCTACAAATGCTATGACAGCCTCGTCAATTAGTTTGGCTCGCAATGCTATCAGTTCATGAGAATCCTCAGAGGCGGCCACCTCTGCTACATGGAGCGAAACATCGTCTCTGTGCCTTCTAAAATTTTCCCAGCCATACAGAAAATTCCAACATGTTGAAAACTTGCGTCCATTAGGTCCATGCCTGAAAAGATAGGCACATACAATACCTTTTGGGCTAAGGTGTGAACCAACTCCTTTGAGGTGGAATTTCTAGTCTTTGAGGGAGAAATAACAGTCCTCCCTAAAAGAGGGAAAGCCTCAACCACACCAAATGACATAGGAAGTTGCGTTTGGCCTATAGAATCTATTGGTCAAGGGGGTCCAGTTATAACAATAATTGGAAAAACACCAACATTTCTCGTAGTTTGTGAACAGATGGCCACCGCTCCCACCAATTCTCCTGAGGCTCCGTAGAAAAATGGATCATATTGGGATATTGTGGAGGTTGAAGTACTTGCCCCCACACCCGCAGAAACGTGGTTTTCAGCAACTTGGACTGAAGAAGCCACCAGCTGCTTCACTTGCTCTTGAAGCTCAACCATTTGAGCTTGGAGCGAGTTGTTCTTCCGAGGTGTAGAAGAACCGCTCGAAGAAAAATAAACTTTCAACTCCGGGTGAAGCTCAAAGTAGTGATCAACATCGTGATTGATTCAATTGGAGTGGGTGCACCGTAATGTCTTACGCTTTAGCTTTTCTTGGGGCTTCTTATCTTGAAAGAATTTTTGGCCTTCTCCTTGTCATTTTTTGGTTTGGAATCAGGACAATCCTTCTTGTCGTGGCCATCCTTTCGACATTTCCAACAATGAAGAGTCGGACTGGCCTCCGTCTGAGCCAAACTTCCTTGCACATACGTATGTTTTGGCTCGTACTTTAATTTTGACTTGAAGTGCTCTGTACCCATTGTTAGGACAAGTTTGTCCATTTTTTGAACGCAAATTGCATTGTCAATACGCTCCACAAGCGTAAATGCTTATAGTAACGTGGGTCTTTCTCCATACTTTGTTAGACATTTGGGATAGACCAACTCCTGCACCCTCTTCTCCTGTTTGGAGACAAAAATAAGGACGAATTGCTGTTATATAAAAGCGTTTCCCGTCTCCTGTACAAACCATGTCAAGCTCGTGTACATGGTTCTGGGTGTATCATCTTTTTCCTTTCAAAAATCTTAGATTTTTTGCATCCGATCCCGACGAATGCCCCCGTATTCCAACTCGATGTGTTGGAAGAACTCATGTAAAGGGTCGAAATGAGGAGGAGCCCCAAGAGCATCTATAGCAGCTTGCGTGGTTTGGGCCAACATCGATAAACAATGCGTCAAAGAATTAGACGTTGATGGAATAGGACCCGCCCTTTCATCGGTAGGACCTTTGCACAACGGCGATTCGGGTTTCGTGTCCAAGCTATCATAAACTTGGACAGAAAGCATATAAATGATAACACCTTTCTTCAATGCCGTAATCAATTCGACTCGGCGAACCCAGTAATCCTCCACTCCGAGAAGCTCAGCCACGTGACTTGCAGTCTATTCCTCGTAGCTTTGGAGCGTCTCATGCTCCAAATGTTGAGGGAGAAGTTCAAAGGCGTATTAGTTGTTAAAATTAGGCATCTTCTGTTTCCGCTCAAGGATCCATGTCCGAAAACGAAGCTTCCACTCATTAAATGGAATGCTTGTAACCCGTCCGGATAACCGATCCCGGACTCCACTCTGGTGATCATCGTCCATGTCCTCCCAGTTGTAGGCAGTTGAAAATTGGGTCACCCGAATAGTTCCCAACATCGAAATAGACTGAAAAGCCTCGTTGGAATCCGCCAAAGGCTCCTCGTCCTAAACTTCCTTGTTGTCGGAGTCAGCAGGTGAGGAAGAGCGATAATATTGTCTTCTGGTCCTCACCATGCACTAAGTCTAATACATGCACCTGCAACTATCTACCCAGGGAAAAATGATAACTTGGAAGACAACATGTAAATAGACAAGCTCTTATGGTCTACTGGTTATTAATCCAATCTCACCACAAGATTTTACAACGCCACACATGATACGAATGTCAGCCCTAAACCACCACCCTCATGCGTCGTAGTCCGGATGGAAGCCTATGGCTAACATGTACTTGAATGACCTTACTTAGCCCTTGGAACTTGGCACCCAATGCTCTAACAGTATAAACGTTAAACACACAATTTTTATTCAAAACCAAAGGGTCCCGAGTATTTAGAAATACTCCATTTCCTTATAGTGATTGCCAACCACCAATCCAACAATCGCATGCACTGCGAGTCAATGAACTACCCTAACCAATTCCAAGGCCTGGAAGCAAGCAAATGACACACTTGGCTTGCCCACACCCATCACCACACTCTACCCAATGACCTAAGAATTATTCCACCAAACTATTTAATCACTCCTAATCCTAGCTAACACCGATCTCTACTTAACAGCTGCTCCCTAGTTCTAACCTCGCTAATCTTCCTCAAACCCAGCTCAACCCTGCTGGACCCACCTTATCAGATAGTGGTAGGTTGCTGATTCCAACAGCCGCAACTTAGTCACTTCGGCTGTTGGAGGCCTAGAACCAGGTAAACTGGTTGAATACTTTGTTTTCCCACCTCCGGTTGCTACTTCTGTCCCGACTCCTTCCATTGATGCGTTGCCTATACCGCCACTGGGCAGCCCAGTAAGCTCTCCTTCCTTTCTACATTCACCGTAATCAGACTACCTCCCAATCAAACCGCAACTTGCGGCCAATGTCCAATCCTCCTCAATATCTCGCTGCTGCTAATGATGGTAACGTCCTTATTGTCCAAGCCGCTTCCTCTGCATTGTAATTGATTGAATTATGAGATCGGCATTCCTGGATTTCTAGCTACTGCAACACTGAATTTTGAGTCCGTCCCACTGATTCTCCGACCTCTCGGTGGCACCAACATTCCTGATCCAGGAGTCGGAGTGTGTCGACCCCCTCCTTCAGCTCCCAATTGATGCATGAATTGAATCATCGGCTGTGAATTCTGCCAGCCCCTCCCAAACAATTCTCAAGCCTTGAACCCACACATCTCAAAACCAGCTTGCTTGTCTGTGATGAGGAATCCTCACACCCCAGAGATCTGGGTCAGTCGATATTTTGCAGCCGCCCACTGCACCTGCTACCTCCTCCTACAACCCTTCCCGCTTGTGAATTCGAAGTAAACCTTTTTTTTACTTGCCTTCTGTGTTTTCCAAAGAGCCACCTCGAATTAGGTGGTTGACGCCAACCATTCGGCTGCCCTTTTAACCAAATAAAAATGCTAGCTTGTGGCTACATTCTCCTTGTACATCTCCTCAGGTCCTCTCCCTTCATCCACGCCTACCCACCATATTCCCGAAGTAGTTGCATTGTTGGGCAGGGCTTTGCCCTCACAGCCTCAGCTCCCCCGCCGCCTCTGAGAGAGAGAGAGAGCCCAGCGAGAAAGAGAGAGGGAAGCTCTCGGCCCTCTTGGGCCTCTGAACCCAGAGATTATCCACTTAAGCCCAGCCCCTCCTAAACACAAACAATTTCTTTGGCTTTTAACCTTTTAGACTTGAGCACTACTAAAACTTCTAACTAAAATTAATTTACTTTTTTTTTGTTCTCTCCTTTAATAATTCCTAGACTTTGAACACTTAATTCAATTCAATCTAAACTTTGAAACTTCTATTTTTTTTATTTTTCTCACTAATTCAATCAAATGCTAATTCTAAGTTTTTGGCATTCCTAAAGCTAAATTCAATTGTGGACACATAATTGGACTCACAACGAATGTTTTCCACCTTGAATGTGTGTCTACAGGCATATAAAAATGGTCTCGCCGGTGATTAATCCGGCCTCACCACCTCGAAACATCTAAATAAAAATTTTGCACCTATAACAAATATAAAAATAGGCATACTGCTTGAATAAATTTATGGGAGGATACCTCACTAAAGCCAGAAATCAAACTGGATCCCTCTTCCACAAACAAACATTGTCATCTTGATGGGGATACACTGAAGCGGCGATGCCACTAGCAATGCAAGCACATGTTGCACCTATTACATATGTTGCTTACATGCACATCACTCCCGGCTCACGTCCCTCTCAAATAGTCTCAAAAACTTAATAAAAATGGAAAATTTCAAATCTCAAGTTCAAATGAAAAATCTAACATCTTCATTGTGTTCCTCTTGTTTTTTTACTCCAAACATATTCTCTATATTTTGCAATTCCAAGGGATTTTGTAGAGTTTTGATTTTTGAAGCCTAACTTCCAAAAATTATAATTAATTGTTACAAACTCAAAATGGAGCATGATAAGTGGAAGTAGTTAGATCTTAAAGTTCTTTATATGATTATCAAATAACATAAAAAATTAAAAATCTAAAAATAAGTTAAATCTAATAAGTTCAACATATACTTCAAAACAACTATTTTATAATCAAAATCTTAAGTTTTGCTTAAGATTTGTAAAGATTGCAAATTCAATTACATATGTAATATTCATACATACTAATATGTAGAAATATATTAAATTATTGAAATAAAATTAAAAAAAAAAAACTAAAACCCGAACAATAAGGATGTAGTTGTTGTGAAAGTTGTTCGTTTCCGTTTCTATATTAAAAACCACTCCAAAGAGAATATTTCTCAATTTCTACTTATCATACATCCCAAAACTCCTTCAAAACACCTTTCATTATAAAAAAATAAAATTCTTGCCAAGTGAATAAGATACATATCTAGAAACTAAGTAATGAATGAGACATTACATACTCTCAAAATATATAATATCTCTCAAAATCACTTGATACAAAGCGAGCTATCTCTCACTCCACACGGGGAGAATCCAAAAGTGTAGAAGAAAAATGAAGAGAACTCATAAGCTTTACTTAATGACAATCCGTCATGTTTGAAGCAAACCCTAAGCTCTTTCTTACACAACTACAAGACTCAACTTGGCAAGAATACTAAACCGAGGGAGCCGCCACGCCTTGACCCCTCAAGCCCAATCCTAAGTGGATCCTACGGCAAGGGGGTGAGAACCTCCAAAAGGTGGCAAGGTCCCACAAGATAAAAGCAACTCCTAACAATCATTTCAACCCGGGTAACTACCCTGAAGGTTGTACTAACAGAATGCTTAGTCTATAAACTAAGCAACAACATTAATTAGCCTAAAAACTAACTAACCAAGACGTGGCTTGGTGGTCGACACCATGCCATGTGGCACCCCCCCTTTCATTGACATTTAACATTTTCATCAAATTTACTTGACCTTAATTGTCTTTTGGCACTCATTGCAAGTGGAGAAAGGTAGCGGGTTATATTGGTATGAGTACGCAAAACAAAAGAAAACCTTGGTAAATGCCCAAGGAATAGACTCTAATGTCCAAGAAGGTGGAATGCAAATTTTGCAAGTCTGAATTAATGTATAGGAAAGACCGTATTTAAGATATAAACAAAAAATAACAACAATATGGAAAGGGTTACAATGTATGAACGTCAAAGGCCGGTTGTTAAAGCTTTATTTTCCAAGTACGGCGGTGTGTGGCCAATAATTTCGAATGATATTTTGGGATGAACACGTCGAGAATGGGGAAGATGATGTGGTTAGATCCCAACAACAAGATTCATGCAAAGTAATGTCCAATGTGAACGAAAGTCAAACTGCTCCATAGTCCCCCGCACAATATGTGGCAAGGAAAACGATATCCGAACAAATTTTCAAATCCCACCTACGTTCCCAACGTCAAATGTGCGTAGGAAAAAACATGCAAAATTCCTAGAAAGGCGAGTTGGATAGCTAATGGTTGCCAGCCCTTTACGAAGCTACTATTCTATTATTGTTGTTTGGCATCTTGCATTCATTGGGGCCGTGAAGGCAACTAGCAAGGCAAAAAAATTTGGTATACTTTGCAATGCATAAAAAAATCACTTGACAATGCAAGGTTTAATACCCAATAAATAATGGAATTGAAAAAAGAAAAATCATCCATCCAAAAATATAGGTGCCTTATTTTTTTAGACAAATGGGAGAATATTTCCCACCGGCCTTTGATGTGCGCCACGTAATTTTTTTTGGCGGATGATGTGTGCTTTGGTTCCATTGTCACAACCAACAACTCGAAAAATCGAGTTAGCAACTGGTTGATGTAATGTCTTGCCGTTGTGTGAGGTACCAATGCATTGTCCACGTGGATTTACCTTCGCATTGTGAGCCCACGTCCAGAATTGTTGCTAATCCAATCCCTATACTAACAAATAACTCCACGACGATGATACTCGTGTAAAGGGGTTTCCCCCGAATTGATTGGGAAATGGTGCCCAGATCCCAATAAGGATCCATGGAAATTGAAGTCATGCCATTTACAATCTCTCGACATTGTCAAGAAAACAACTCCGGGGTCCTCCAAGGAGGAACCAAATCTTTTGGATGTCGAATCGGCAAATGTGAAGGAGTTGGATTTTTAACTCCGTTTTCAATATTCCAACCGAGGCAAAATATTCATCCAATAAAGTTGCGCCAGAAGATAAATAATCTGTGGTTGCAGTGCAACCAAACACAACTTTAGTTGCCATGGACATAGTCAATGCGCTGAAGGTAACTGGAATTTTTTTCTCTTCCATCTCTACAAGACCATCTGGTCGAATCCACACCTCTTTAGTCCAGTAATCCAAACCAAACCCAAGAGGTTAGAGGGCTTGTTGGCCAACCAATATCATAATGGGTGGTGCATGTGACCGCTTATTTATTTAAAAAATGATTAAGTGGGCCATGTCCCCATTTGGAATATCAAACAAAAAGGCTCATTCATTTCTCCAGTGGCCCTTTCTATAACCCCTAACAAGGTCAAGATGATAAATGGGCATGGTTTCAAGTCTAAAGCCATCAATCCCAATGCATCGGCAAGTAGCTTGCCAATCATGATAGGTTGAGTGTCGCGTACCTCTTCATGAGGAGTGCCCGAAATACCATGGACACAAGGGGGACCCCAGAGTGACACCCGGAACTTGTGGCGCCGTTGGTGAGAGGGCCCAAGTGGTCCTAGTGTGGGTGAGGGCCTTGGGCGTTGGGAACGCCTCCCACCCACGGAGATTAGGAGGCACGAAGGTAAGGCCATAAGCTATGCGTAGCTTATGGCGTGCCGCTTCTAGAATGCTCAAGAACACCTCAATTGGAGGTGTGAGCTAAGAGATGGCAATTTGAGTGGGGTGTTGTCCCGGGACAACGCCCTGGAACAACAATGGCTTGGGAGTAGCTCCCGGGACTGTGAAGGTTTGAACAGGCATAACTTCTTCAATACTTGTCCGAATGGGGCAAGTGAGTAGTCCATTGGCATCTACGTGAAATCCGGCAACGCGATGATCAACATAAGATTGGATTTCCATAGATGGAAGCCCATATCTAAGATTGGTTACCGATTAAGGGGTGAGTTCCAAAAGCAAAGTAGGAGGGTTGGTTCCCCTCCTATGAACTATAAGGTCCGCGGTATGGGGAGCTAACCATTCGCATGGCGAAATGCAAAGGGTTAGTGCTCGTAGTCCTTGCTAGAGTTGGAAAAATAACCAAGATAGTTAAGGGGGGCTAGCAAGGGTTGTGACATTGAGCCCATGTGTCCATTAAAACTTGTTTTGGGGTAGTATGAATAGTAGAACTATCTGTATGAGAAACAACAAACACCCCATAATTGTTGGCAAGTTGCAGAACCTTGGAATGAGGTTTTGTTGTTCACAAACTGTTTGGCGGCAACTTCGGAAAGGATAGTTACTTCCGACTTGAAGTGTACCTTTAAAATAGGAGATGAATGAATCTCATCTAATTCTTATTTTGCAAAGGCTTTAACGACCTTGTCAGCTAGCTTGGCTTCACTAGAAGAATCCTTGTCCATTCCAACCATGGTATCAATGACTCATTGTCCTAAACAACTTATTAAATGACTATCACACCTATCCAGTTCACATGTTGTGATGTGTCTAACATGGCCGTCATTTTTAAGTCATTTAACTGACTCACGATGAACTCTATTGAAGACCTTACAACAAACTCATTTTCCGTCTACCATGTATCATCCACTTCATCCATTTACGTATGACGTGGATAGAAGATTATGACTTGGCTAATTATTAGTCATTATCTGGTTGTCATTTAATGACTGCATTTACACTATAGCTTTGTATTAGCATTCATTTATGACGTGGCATTTATATCCTTTGAATGATGTGGAAATTAGGGAAATATTGAATTCACATTATTCTCAATAATAATGACGTGTCACAAGAATGACTAGATTGACCACCGTCAACGACTTTATGAGATTCAATAAGTTGAGTTGGCAAAATACCCGCTACACCCTAGACCTTATATTAGTTGTTTGGGAGTCATTTTCATGTTACTCTTGTAAACGTGGCATCAAATTTTGTACACACTATGACAAGTCAATATTAACATGCTACCTTATTGCATAATCATTTCATTTTTTTGTTAAGGTTTTTCCTACTACGTTAAGAACCTCCGAATGAGATGAACTTCTTGAGCATACTACTAGTATGCATGTGAACATGCTATGAGACAACCACATTTAGATTCCCTAATTAAGTGAGCCAATCCTCCATTAGGATTTCTAATTATAGTAACTAGAGTAGATTTAGGGTGTGGGAGCGTTGTGTGTGCCACACAATGTATGTTTAGAGTTTCATCCATATCCAAATTGATTTGGATGAGGTTTGAGCCTCCTAGTCAAACAAACATTCGTTGTCCGGGAATAAACCTAGCTTAGTATACAATAGTTTTATTTTGCATCGTGGGCCCCTTTGTGTGTATTAATATGTTAATGACCTCCAAATGAGACGAAACTTCTTGAGCATACTACTAGTATGCATGTGAATGTGCTATAAGAAAATCATATTTAGACTCCCTAATTAAGTGGGCTAATCCTCCATTAGGGTTCCTATTATAGTAACTAGGGTAGATTTAGGTTGTGGGGGGATGTGAATGTCAACTTTTGGAGTGTGTGACTATACTGGCACGAACAAAAGTTCATTACATTTGAACGTGAAAATTGCTTAAGATAATGTATTGTGCAATTGCACTTCCATTTATAAACGTCTTTACATGAAATGTCAAGATAATATGTCTTTTTGTTTTCTAAAAGTATATTCATTTTTCCTTTTATAGTGTACTCTAATATTTAAAAATGTCTAGCATTTTTTTGTATGTTTTAATCAATCATGCATACATGACTATTTTATACAACCACAGTTACCTTAACACGTCAACATTGTGCATAAAATTTATATCTACATATGCAATTTTCCCTCCCAAATGAAATTCAAATATAGTCATTAATGAGTGCTCCTACATTCATATATATGTGCCACGTAAGTAATGTTAGGGTTAGGTATAGTGTTGTCGCAATAAAGTCATAGTTTGGACATAGTTGACTCATAGTGTAGTCATACATGGCTAGTAGAAATTGTAAGTCATTGTCGAGAAGAAGTCTCTACGAGGCGCACAGCAGTTCTGCCCGCTCGTGAGGCCACGTCGCCACTCAAACCTCGAAAACGCCGTTAATCTACCAATCTACGTAGAATCTACGTAGTTCTGTCATTTACGCCATCTTCTTCATCACCCTATGAGTCGGCGACGCTCGAGAGTTGTGGTGGCAGCTGAAGTTGGAGAATCGACAGGCACGAATTTGCACACAATTGTGATTCGGAGAGTCGAAATCAAACCACCCAGCTGAACAATTTTGAACGCCAAGGACGAGCACCTGGGTCACGATTGAAAAGTGGATTAAACCAACCCAAAGAAGCTCAAGTCAGATTTCCCAACTCCGATGAGGTCATTGCATGGCAATTGTTTGCATTTCATTTGACGTCATTTTTGTGAGAGCTGAACTCATGAGGAAGACTCAATCTTGACAGGCACCCTAGCTAGCAGCATCGTGCAACCTAAGCGTGGTCACTGAGAAGAAATATGCTTGCTCTCATCCGGAACTCAAAAACTTGAAACACCTCCCAAGCAGGTTCGTGTTTATTTGAGCCGTCTGTAACTTAGGCATTCATTGGGAATAATTTCGCTTCTTTGATCCCTCATAATACTACGATAACTCACTTCGGGAACAGGTTTGTTTTCAAATGCTGTAAGAAAACAAAAGCGAATTCTCAGATACAGTGCTTGCACACTTCCTTATATCTGTGTGTGTAATGTTTGTTTGCATCTCTGTGAATCCACATTGCGAATTGCGATGCGATGATGCAAACCCTAAACCCACATTGAACAATGCAGACAAAGCTTCTGATTAGGGTTTGTTTGTTGGTTAGGGTTTGCAGCGATGGCGCGGGAGTTCCACCTGCAGAAGCATGTGGATTACATCAAGTCCCTGGATAAGGTCAGCAGCTGCGCAATTTATTCATCAGACTGTAATTTATTTAACATGTGTGTTCGATTGCTTTTACTGGATCCAAAAGCGGCAGAGTAGAGTTTGAGTAAGTGAGGTTTTGATGAATGCTAGACATGGATGCTGAATGTGGTATGGTTCTGAGGTTGCTGGTAGGATAGTGTTCTGACTCAAACTGGAAGATGAGTTTCCAAGCAGTCTTCATGTCCCATAGGCTAGACCATATTAATTTCGAGCTGCTATTTTGTGCAGTCTTTTGTTGTGTGGCAGCCCTAGCAATAGGCGGTGCTCTCCATCACGTAGACAAAGATTTGCTGGGCTGGTGGCTATGTGAACGACAAGTGAAAGCTGGTGGGCTAAACGGTCGTCTTGAGAAATTGCCTGATGTAAGTTGTCTGACCAAAAGTTGTCCTTTGCAAACCTCAGAAAGGAGTCTTAAGAGGATAACTTGGAACCTCTCTTGTCAATTGAGGTTTGTTGTTCACATTTTTGCATGTCCCAGGGTTCCTGTGTTGTCCATGCCAATGTACTACAATGTCGCTTTTTACTACAATTTGTGTGATACTTGGGACTTACTAATAAAAGAAATGTGCATCGCCTAGGTTTGTTATTCATGGTGGGTTCTTTCAAGCTTGGTCATCATAGACAGGGTGCATTGGATCGACAAGGAGAAACTCACAGAATTTATAATTGATTGCCAGGTAGTGCAACCTCTTGTCCTCGTGGCATAGCCGATTGCCTTTTCTTTCAGACATCCATCTGTAGATCTGTATCTTGCAAGTGAGAAGATCTGTTAATTGCTATAGGAGTGTTCATTCACAGGATTTTCAAGATAATTTTATATATTGCTAAACCAATATTTTTGTTACTTCAGAGCAAGAGATTGAAAGGTGACAAAATCTTACATTCTTTGATGTTTCATGGTAAGCAGGACCCTGAAGCAGGAGGGATATCAGACAGGCTGGACGATGCAGTTGATGTCTTCCATACGTTCTTCGGAGTGGCAGGTACTTGCTCTTAAAACTCTGTTTTCAAGGAGCATTGGAGGTGTCAGGTCTAGTCTGGTATCAAGAAGTTTCTAGTGTCAAGCCATAGACATTGAGCAATCTGATAAATTTTGTGCGGACCCAAGTTCATGAGTCATCTATGTTCGCATGACACTCAAGGCAACTTTTACAATTTGGCCAAGGGACGTGACTATGAGATGGTGAGGGCCCTTAGAATTCATCCCAATTCCGTATGATGGAAAATTGGAACTGCAAACTTGGGGGTATGGTATCTGCACCTGTAGATGTTCAGTTTTTATTATAAAAGAAACAATGTATTATAAATGGTATATTTCTGATTTTTTGGTTGTCATACAGATGGGGCAATGATGCTTCAATAAGCCAACAGGAGACAGAAGAGCAAGGCAATGAATGGTGGGATCAAAATGCATGGGATGGGTTTGCTTCCGGTGATGGTGTATTGAGGCATAGTTTACATGTTTGGAATACATGGATGTAATGTAGGGTAAAGTTCCATTAACATACTATAGAGAAGGAGCTTGGACTGCCACATGATACTCAAAGGAATATTGCATTGTATAAGTGCACATTCCCAAGGCTTTTTTTATGAGTCATGTTGTATTATTTATATGTATTGAACGCACTTTCTTTGTTCACTCCATGACTTTTAGGATTTTTCCAATAGGCAGTCAGTATGCAATGACTAAAACAATAACGCAATGGAGTCATTATCCAATGATTGCTGTCATTTGGGTGTCGTGAAGAGTATGACGTGTCGTATTACGTGGTACATATGTATGTCACCCGTAAATCCAAAAACCCAAAAACAACTAATAATATAGTGAAATATGACTTCCCAAACATGATCAATGACTCTATACAACTCTAGTCGTCCAATAATGTGTGGACATGTCATATGTGACCACTATATTCAATAACTAATCTATGACTCTAATAAAAATACACATGGCAATAAGGGGAGCATTTTACCACACGTGACAACATTATTAATTGACACATGGACAACTCAATGTGAAGTGGTATCGCAATTCACGGCATGAACACCACCAGTATGCCACGTGGCTTTTAAATCCATACCTGTGACTAAAGAATGACTACGAAGGTTCATATGTGGCACTATTGGAATGCATCAGAATGGCCACGTGTACGTGTAACATTAAGACATATTGCACAAACATGTAGTTTAAAATAGTAAATGAGTAATTTAGATGGATGATGTGGCGTAGTGAATCTTGTCCACGCAAGATTAACAAGGGTATGATGTGGAAGCCACGTCATTGACCGTCTTGCCACAGAGGACGGTGACATGGTTGCCTAGTCAACGATGGCAGCCACGTCGGAGCCACATGGCAATGACACCTCACGATGGTAAGATTTGGATGAAGTTGACATGGCATCCTCGTCATGTCCGTGAAGCCTCGACTTTTAACATAATCTACTCGGAAGGTCACCCCCTCACAATCGGTATTGTGGTGAGTGTTAATTTGCGGGAAGGTGCGGAGGTGATGCTCCGACTTAACCAAAAAATTAACATGAACATGCCTATCCCCTATTGGGATTCTTTCACCTAAGTGGGCTTGCAGGTTCTTTTCCTCACCTCCTAAAAAAAAAATTATAACCACACCAAGACAAGTGAAAATATTAAGAGGGGAATTGCTAGGATTATGTGTGGTCAAGTGAGGGTCGATCGATTCTTATGGAATGCAAGGTCGGACTCGCTCACAAAAACCAAGTTTGATAGTAGGACTAGAGAAATCTACTCGAAAGAGGCGGTCCTTTAAAATCAGTGATAGATTAGAACAAGATAATGTTAGAATAGAGAGTTGTTTGAACGTCGAACCTAGGACTAGGTCAATTCTAGACACCTTAGAACTTGGAGCTCAACTTGAAGAGGAGATCACTCCCTCCAAATTGAGTGGTGAAACTTCTTCGGAAAATTACACACTTAGAGAAGAATTCCCGGTAGAAGTTGATAGGGGATTGTTGAATAGTTCACCGGTCACCATGGCCGAGGAACGGGGGATGGATCCACCACCCATACCCCCAATTCCGCCCATACCTCCTATACCTCCAATAGACCCATTGGTTAGGCCAAGAGGCCTACCAATTGTGGTTCCACAAAATTTAGCGGCGATGGATATGCCATCTCATCTCCCTAAATTTTATGGGACCAAGGATGAGGACCCCTCTCGGCACATGGAACGGTATATCGAACGGTTGGCTAGCTTCCTCATAACCGACCCGGGTTATTGGTTAGTGTGGTTTCCTACCACTCTAGAGGGGGAAGCCTATGAATGGTATCGGGATCATGCCGAGGGACATTTTAGGGGATGGGAACAATTACAAAGGGAGTTTCTTAACGAATTTAGGCCGGAAGTGGGTCAAAGTACCGCATTAAGGGCATTGTCGTCATTGAAGCAAGGAAGGGAGGAAGAAATTTCGGCTTACATTAGGAGGTTTGATTTAGTGTGCACTAGATTTGTGGGTACCATGCTCAACGACGACACGCTAAAGCAATTTTTCATTCAAGGGTTTTTTAAGTCCGGAACTATTAGGGGTGTTCTAGAAAGGAATCCCTTGACCTTGGCGGATGCCAAGCGTGCGGCTAGAGATATTGAAAACTTGGATAAAGATCACGAAAGGCTATGGAGAAGGGAGGATGAATTGATCCCACAATTCATCCCCATACGCCCTAGGGTGGTAGCGGTAGAACCCGCTAAGTATGAGAACCAAATTCCATATGCCATTGTGGACACCGGCCCCCGACCTTTAGCGGTTAGGGAACCGGCACCTCTTTTGGCACTACCGGCCCCTAGAACGGATCCACACTTGGAGGAGGTTGAGAGAAGACTAGGTGCTAGCCAACTAGGATTCCAAGAGGCTATGATAAAACAAATGCAAAGCCTCACGGATCAAATGTCATTAATGATCCGGAGTCAACAACCGGGGCCTCCACCCCCGGTTGAGTCGGGTAGGCATTCTTCCGGATTATGGTGTGTCCAATGTGGCCAACCGGGCCACACGCGTCAATTTTGTAGAAGTGGACAAAACCGTGACCAAAGAGGAAACGGTAACCCACCTCAACAAAATCAACGAGGTCAAGCGCCACCTCACTATGGAAATGGAAGCAATAGAGGACCACAACCTAGAGGGCAAGGTGGCCAAAATTTAGAGAAGAAGGAATTTCATCCCTTTTGTGGAAGGTGGCACGCTCAAGGACAATGTTGGTCCGAAGGTCAAGAGTTTAATTGTAGCAATTGTGGAGGAAGTCATCCCTCGGATACGTGTCGCCAACCGGACAAAATAATTAATGTCCCTTACCCGGTGGCTAATCCACAACAACAAGCAAGGGATAATATGCGAGGTGCTAGGCCACAAGGAGTACCGGCCAATGAACTTAGGCCACCTAACTTATACTATGACCATAGTAATGCTAGGCAAACTTTTCATCCACCGGCGGGCTTGCAAACTACAACCGGTTACATTCCAATACAAAATAGACAAGGAGTTCCACCTAATGGTAGTAACGGGAGACAAGCGCCTCCAACGGATCCGGGACCATCTAACTCCCAAGATGTTAGGTTCATGGATGGAGTGTTGGAGGCCACATGTGATGACATGCTTCCTCTCCCAACGAGAATTGGAGAGGAGCAAAGTCAATGGCCTCCTCACACCAATGCTATTACATATGAGTTAGTGAAGGGTAAGGGTGTGGTTGAAGAAGCACCTGCACTAGCGGTAACTACTAGGGCTAGGAGAGGGGATGCCCCGTTGGAGGTAGGAATAGGAGAGCAAGGAAATTACTCTTCGGATGAAGAGATTAATCTCTCCGAGTTGGATAGGGTAGCTAGAAGAGCTACTAAGGATGTGGAGAGGGAAAATATAATTTTACAAGATAGGGAGAGGACTAATGCGGTACATGACTTGGATAATAGCGATGTGGGTGAATGGGAAGGACCGGGGGTTCCCGTAGACGAATTCGACGTAGTGGGTAATTCTAAGGTGGAAAGATCTACCGGGTACGACTTGTGGGCGGACCTTAGTACACTCAAGGCGGATATTACTTTCGGCCAACTATTGGAAATTTCACCCACGGCAAGGAAAACATTAAAGGAGGGAATGCCGGTACACAAGAGGATGAGGAAGGTGAAAGCTAAAATAGCCGCTAGGATCCAATCACAAGGTGGAAGAGACGTGAAAGCTATAGAAATAGAAGTTGTTATAGTAGATAAGGTGGTTCCTAATGTGCTAGTCGACGGAGGGAGTAGTCTAAATATACTACCGGAGGATACTATGAAAAAATTGGGACTTGGACTCACGGGGCCTTCACCTTTGGTCATAAATATGGCAAATCAAAGTTCGACTACGCCTTTGGGGATGATCAAGGATTGTAGAATGACTACGGGAGGCGAGGAGTACTTGGTCACCTTCCATGTCATTAAAATGCACTCCAACAAGGACACCTTCCCCATTTTGCTAGGTAGGCCTTGGTTGCGGATGGCGAATGCTATGGTCAATTGGGGTGGACCTAAACCATCCATCACTTATGGTCCGGAGGGTAATAGGGTCATAGTGTCCATTGGTTCATTAGAAGGATGGATGAAGAAGGAGATGTATTTGCCATTGGAGAAAGAAATTGATGACTTAAACGAGAATGAGATTGGCAAGGCATTGGTGGGAGTCGTCCATCCCGAAGGTCAAAGGGTTGTTATAGATTCGGGCTCGGGAAGTCTAGGTCCTAATTTTTACAATTATGGGGATAATGGGGATTATGCCCAATGGCTAAGGGAGTACCCCGAGTCCGAGGTTGATGTAATGGTTACATTTCACCAAGTAGGCTTAGGGAGTGAATTTCCTAGTGTTAGTTTAGGAGAGGGCTCATTGTTGGAGCCATGTGAGGTGCTCACCGAGGAAGAGTGGGTTAGCGGTGGGTTAACACCTTGGATAGATGACGTGGAAGAGGGTGAGGTTAGTTTAATTCATGTAGATGGGACTCAAGAGGAGGATGTGATTATTGAGTCATCGAAATTGGAGGAGCCTTTACATTTCAAGACCACGTCTACGGGGATAGTTGTAGGTCAAGATGTGAAAGATTACCCCAATGTGCCTTCCGATTGGTATCGGAACAAAGAGGAACAAGCACATGTGTCGGAATCGGATTGGCGGTACGTGGATGTGAAATTAAAGAATGGAAAAACCCGACAAATGAAGATGGGTTCCAAATTGGGGGAGAAAGAGGTTAGGGAGTATAGCAATTTGGTGGATGAGTTTAGTGATACTTTTGCATGGTCCTACGATGAGCTTAAGGGAATTCCTAGGGAAATGGTAGAGCACCGGATTCCTTTAATTCCGGGGGCGAGGCCAATTAGACAAAAGGAGAGGAGGATGAATCCTCAATTGCAATTGTTGGTGAAAGCGGAATTGGAAAGGTCATTGAAGGCCGGGTTTATCAAGCCGGTGGAAATCACGGATTGGGTTTCTCCTATGGTCTTAGTAAAGAAAAAAAATGAGAAATTAAGGGTTTGTGTCGACTATAGGAAATTGAATTCGTGCACACAAAAGGATCACTTCCCCTTACCTTTTATCACCTTGTTGCTTGAGGAGGTTGGAGGTCATTCGCGATATACCTTTATGGATGGGTATGCGGGTTATAATCAAATTTCCATAGCCCTCCAAGATATCCATAAAACGGCTTTTACTACACCTTGGGGTACTTTTGTGTGGGTAGTGATGCCATTTGGGTTATGTAATGCCCCGGCTACTTTCCAACGATTAGTAATGTATATCTTCACCGACTTGTTGTTCAAATCCATGACCGTCTTTGTGGACGATTTTAGCACACAAAGTAATGTGGACGATCACCTACATTGTGTTAGGGAGGCATTGGTTAGGTGTAGGAAGATGAGGTTAGCATTGAACCCGGATAAGACATTTTTGGGAGTGAATAAGGGAGTGTTGTTGGGTTATGTTGTTAGTGAGAAAGGTAGAGAACCCGATCCGGATAAGATTGCGGCCATAAGCGACTTGGCAACTCCAACCAATTCCAAGGGGATCTCTAAGTTGTTAGGACATGTGGGATGGTACCGGGAACTTATTCCTAATTTTTCAAAGATAGCGGTGCCCATTACCCATTTGCTCAAAAAGGATGTCAAATTCGAGTGGACGGATGCTTGTCAAAAAGCCTTTGAGGAATTGCGGGATAGGTTGAGCACCTATCCGGTGTTGATACCACCCAATTGGGGTAAACCTTTTCACGTCTATTGTGATGCTAGTAATGTGGCAATAGGGAGTGCGCTTTGTCAAGCAACGGGAGAAAAAGAGAAGGATCAACCTATAGCTTATGCGAGTAAGCAATTGACCCCCGCCGAAAGAAACTACTCTACAACGGAGAGGGAGTGCCTAGCCATGGTGTTTTCCGTTAAAAAGTTTAGGCATTACCTCATGTGCAACCCGGTTGTATTTTTTGTTGACCACATGGCTATCAAGTATCTAGTTAACAAGGCGGAGTTAAGTGGTAGGTTAGCTAGGTGGGTTTTGTTATTAGAAGAATTCGACTACACGGTGGAATATAAACCGGGTCGTATGCATTTACAAGCGGACCACTTGTCTAGGTTGTCGGAGGAGATAGGAAAAAATCCGGTAAATGATATGTTAGTAGATGATAGCTTCTTTGTGGTCACTTCTACACCGGAGTGGTATGCGGGCATAGTGGAATTTCTAACAACCCACAAGTTGCCCAAAGAGTGGACAAAAGAAGAGAGAAGGAAGGTGAGGGTAAATAGTAGGCAATTTGTTGTAGTGGGCCATAGGTTGTTTAGAAGGGGGTCCGATGGTATTTTACGACGATGCGTGTCAAAAACGGAGGTTGAAGCGATTTTAATCGCTTGCCACGATAGCGCTTGCGGCGGTCACTTCTCGGGTCAACTCACCGGGCAAAAAATACTTAGAGCGGGCTACTTTTGGCCTACACTATTTAAGGACGCCCATGACTATGTAAGGAAATGCGACGCTTGCCAACGGTATGCCCGAAACGACCTTAGAATGGAGATGCCTTTACATGTATCATTACCCTTAATTCCTTTCGAAAAATGGGGCATCGACTATGTGGGTGAGGTCCATCCCCAATCTTCAAAAGGAATGAAATATATTGTGGTGGCAACCGAGTACCTCACCAAGTGGGCGGAAGCCAAAGCGGTGAAGACCGACACGGCGGAACACGCGGCAACATTTATGTACGAAAACATAATTTCGCGGTTCGGGGTGCCGAAGATCCTAGTAAGCGATAGGGGTACTCACTTTTTGAATGACTTGATTCGAGAGATGACAGAGAAATTTAAAATTGATCACCGGAAGACTACTCCCTACCACCCACAAACCAATGGACAAACGGAAAGGGTTAACGGAATTTTGGTGAGTATACTACGCAAGACGGTTATAGACTCGAAGCGGGATTGGGATACGAAACTAACGGCGGCACTTTGGGCATACCGTACAACCTATAAGGTAACTACGCGTGCTACACCATTTTCCTTAGTCTATGGTCTTGAAGCGACACTACCAATCGAATATGAAGTCGAGTCACTTAGGGTGGCCGTGAGTACGAGACTTACCGAAAGTCAATCCTTACGAAATCGACTAACCGATTTGGAAGCACTTGACGAAGGGAGGAGAATGGCGGCTCAACATATTGAGGCAATCCAAAGAAGGAGAAAGATTACTTTCGACAAACGACATAAGAGAAGGGCCCTAACACCGGGAATGATGGTCATGATTCAAGACGCACGAAAGCTTGAATTTCCGGCGAAATTCGATGCAATATGGTTAGGACCTTACCTTGTCTATGAGGTCTTTCCTAATAATTCAATTCAATTGGAAACGTTGAATGGTGAGCTCTTTCCTACCCGTACATCGGGAAGTAGATGTAAGGAGTACCGAGCTTGACTAGGCAACTTACCCTTGGAGCAAGAGATGTTTGGATTCATCCCCCGATGGTCGCCAATTATGTGAGCCCAAAAGGGTGCCCACATTTAGTCTTAGACCCTTGAAACGTTAGTTGATGCACTTTGAAGTAGCATGTTACTTCACAAAAATATAAAAAGAGTGAAATGTTAGTCTTAGAAGTACCATGTTGTAAGAGGCTAGGATGTGAGTTGTTATTGTGTTTTTACCTTCGGAAGGATTTGAGTGAATGAGGATAGGTAAGGAGAACTTGGATTGAGTAGTTAGTGAGTAGGCTAGTACAAATGGATGGAGACAACCAAAGTGACTCAAGAGGCAAGTGCATTCGAATTGGGATGAATGGAGGATCACATGGAGCGCACAAGTGGACCACCTCATCATGGCCACTTAATGGGGAAGGTCCAAGGAAGAATGCAAGGTGGAGGATAAGCAAATTCTCAAAGCACCAATCAAATCACGAGTTAAGCATCGTGGTTTGAATTAAGTGGTGAGCAACGATTTGGGAAAGTAAGGGGAGAAAGTTATGGCGGCGGAAAGCGAAGGAGGCTAAGTTTGGGTTGAAGCATCCCAAGTTTGGTAAAGTGTGGTAGGTAGAAAGCCAAGGCTAGTTAAATGTTCGAATTAGGATCCTTGTTGATCATTTGAGGGAGGAAGGCTTAGAAGATAGGATTGGCGCCTACTAAGTAGGAGGAAATCTCAAGGGCTTATCGTGAGCCTTGAGGGTGCTCACCCCCTCAAGCTTACTATTTAATCCCTCATTCTTCCCTCACTCATCCTCTCTTTCCTTTGTGCTCCAAGGCACCCCACGAGTTATAAGTGTGGGTGTGGGAAGCCATATTGGAGCACATGTGTGTGCTTAGTTTTTAGTTTGAGAGCCAAGGCTTGTTAGCCTTGAAGAGGGCTTGACCTCTTGGTAGAATTAGTGTTGACGTGAAGGATTTTAAAGTTAATTCATGATTCCAATTTGTGGTACTTAAAGTTCATGTTTTGAATACACGTGGTTGCAAGTTCCATGTTTAAGAGTTGAGCACTTGAGGTTGTGATGAGTGCAAAAATATACTTGTGTGGATTAGTTAGTCTTAGTGAAGTTAGGAAATTCTCTCTCCCCCTCTCCTCTCTAGGATTTTAGGATTTTAGGATTAGAGAAGAATTGTGTGATTAGAAAGGGGTTGTTAGTAGAATTAGGAAAATTAGGTAGGAAGATTAGTTAAGGGCTTGAATAATTAGTGAGGTAGTTGGGGATTACAACTACAAAGTTGTGGGTTCATGAAGGAGCTGGGTTTATGAAGGAGCTGGGTTTGTTTAGTTAGAAAGTAAAGAGCTGGGTTTATGAAGGAGCTGGGTTTGTTTAGTTAGAAGCTAAGGAGCTGGGTTCATGAAGGAGCTGGGTTTATGAAGGAGCTGGGTTTGTTTAGTTAGAAGCTAAGAAGCTGGGTTTACGAAGGAGCTGGGTTTATTTAGTTAGAAGCTAAGGAGTTGGGTTCATGAAGGAGTTGGGTTTATGAAGGAGCTAGGTTTATGTAATTAGAAAGTAAAGAGATGGGTTCATGAAGGAGCTTAGTAGATAGCCTACTTAATTAGCTCATAGACAAGTAGTTAGTTACATTATGCTAGTTAGTGTTATGTGTGGCTTTCACAAGTAAATGTATTTGAGATTGACTATAGAGAATAGTGTTTTTTAACACTTGCATCCTCTCTTTAAAAATAAACCACGTGCACAAATTAATGGAGAATGTGGAACACTCTCGCGATGGCAAGACAAAGGAAGCAAAGACCAAAGTTAAATCCAAGACCACTTGAAGGGTGAACCTTGCACTATGGACTCATCCAAGTCCAAATCCAATACCGCGGAGGAATGTGAGCCCAAACCCACTACTCGGACTACGGACGCTTAAGGGTGGGGGGTTTGGCCTCACAGCTTGCTGGGATTCCATAGTGATCAACGGGTAGAATTTCGGCGGAGAGAATCCGGGTATTGTTGAGAGTTTGAAACCACGTAGCAAAATGCCGGAAGCACTAGGGGAGATGAGAGGGAGCAGGTCCCAATTCCAGTGAAACCCGTATCGCCGACCATCCCAACGAGAGAATCTGAATTGAAGGAGCTCATAGAGGATCTTAGCCAGATGGGTTGTGAGGGGCTACTCGCCAAACCCTGGAATCTCCGGGCGGAGGCCACCTTGTGTGAATTCTTGTTCGAGAGAGGCAATCAATGGTTTAGGACGATTAGGCAGGATCCAGAAAAGTGGACATCAGAGGTATGGGCTGCGGTTTACGGATTTCCGCGAGGAAAGGGCGAGGGCTGGGCTAGCCGCAGGGATAGTTTTTATGTAGGAAAATTCCGAACGGAGCCTGACCCAAAAGATGGATTCCATCCCGGGAATTGCCGGAACCCCAGAGAGCGGAGAATCATAGAATTCATCCTCCCCATCCTTAGTCCGGAAAAGCCCAAGCGTCTTAGCATTACTCATGGCCAACATCATGTTCGGGGCGATGTCCGGGGTCCGGGCCGTCAATTGGGGTAGGTTAATTCAGGAATATGTGGAGAAATCTATCCCCCACATTGGCCAAAAACCCTCCTATCTGTCTCCCTACATCCTCCATCTCTATCAACACCACGGTTGCGTCAATGAAGCGGAAGAAGATATGCTGACGATTGCAGAAGACGAGGTGGTATACAAGCTCGGACCGGAAGCCGAGGTTGCGGAAACCAGAATAGAAGACTCGAGTGACACCGCGGTTCCGGAACCACCTCCCGCTTCATCCCCTCCGAAAGTCCGGAAACCAGTCTCACCACCACCACGACAAGAAGCCGGACCCAACCGGGAAGTTCCCTGGAGAGACATCGATCTATCGACGTTCGAGTTTCCGGAAGCCCCCTTCAAACGCGTCCGGGAGGAGTTGACGGAATTCCAGAACCAGTATTTTCGGATGGAGCATATCACTCGAGGGGTGAACCGGGCCTTGGACCACTGTGGACCCGGAAATATCCTCCGGGAGTTGGCCAAGCGGATGGACCGGAAGCAGGTAGAGACCTTGGAGACGGAGAAGGTGCAACTCGCAGCGCAGGTGGCCGCTATGATGTAGGAGCTCACCCAGAAGAGCGAGGAGATCCGGAAGTACCAGGCGGAGCAAGCTGTAGTTCTAAGTCGGGTCCGGGAATTAGTGGGTCATCCGAGAGAAGTCGTTAACAAGGCGCACCTCTATGACCAGTTGATGGAGTCAGCGGATCCGTCTTCTGCCCGGAAAACGCTCCAGATATTGGTGAAGTACTCCCGCTCGATGAAGGATCTGCTCAAGGAGATCCAGAAGCTTTTGCCTTCAAGTGGTACCCCCAGATGGGTGCTCTATCCGGGTCCACCCAGATCTCCAACGGGCACACTGTATGAGGTTGTAGGGGAGGTGGAGCTAGTTCAGGCCTCTCCGGCGGGTGCGGGGCCCAGCCAGCCAGAACTTCCCAGCCACCGGAATCCGGAAGATTTCCGGGTCGGGAGAAAACTCCTGTTCCGCAACGGACGCACTCATCCCAGGTTCGACAAAAGAGCACCGAACGGTCAGCCAGATCCGGACGTGGGCAATCACCAAATCCGGATCGGGGTAGGACATCAGAGCGGTCCAGGACACCGGAGAGGGCCAGGACTCCAGCATGGATGAGGACACCGGATCGGACAAAGTCTCCGGACCGGGGTAAGGCGCCAATGTCGCAAGTCTCACCGCTCTTGCTCCGGAATGTGTGATCGTGGAGCAGTGGGCGCCCGCACCCTCATGTGCGATGTCAGCTAGGGGCCCCCGGGTGACTTCAGCTTCCACCGGCCGGAACAGGGAGCGGACCACCGGAGGTGACCCTTCGCCCATCCAGCGCCCCCAAAAGGAGAGGAAGGCTTCCGGATCGGGTGACGGATCAGGGGAGGATCCGTGCACTGCAGGAGATTCCGAGGAAGAAATCGCCCCCTCCCCAAACATGAGGAGGGTATTTACGAGGCTGCAAGAACGTTGGCTTTTGACCCCCGGGGGAGGCTCCTCCGCCATCAGTGGGCCCGCGAGTCACACCAAGGACGGGACGGCTTCGAAGAAGCATCAAACCAGTTAGATTAGACTTAGGCATGCAGCTGTAGATAGTTCAGAATTAGGAAAGACAGAAATAGGCAGATTTTGATTTTTGGCAAACCTGTAATTCAAATTTTGTCAGCGCAAAAAGCGGATTGAGATCCGGAAATTCCGCGAAGGGCGAAGTTCCGGTTTTCTCGCAGTTAGGGATTTTCCAAGGGCGGCCAACTTCGCCGCCACCTTCAATTAAGGATTACAGTCTCTACTTTAAGGCTGAATAAGGAGCTGGAGAAGTGTTCTCTTCTCCGTTGTTGTATTTTGTCGCTCCCCACTCAATAAAGCTCTAGTTTTCAATCTATTCTGATTTGTTTTGTGCACGGACTATTAGGAAATGTTGCAGATCTAGAGGGAATGAATGAGTAGGAAGTGCTGATAGGACAAAGGAAAGGAAACCCGGATCGGATCTGACTGCAGTACTATGGATCCTTTCTGAGTGTAGTGGGAAGGAAACCTCATTATTCCGGATGCCTGGGTAACGTCCATGTGAGATAGCCGTCGTTAGGACTGGGTAAGATCAGGGAGGTGCCGGACTTACGCCATCCGATCTTCTGAAGAGGTCTCACTGCCCTTGGGCGGGGCAATCCGGAAAGTGGTACGAATCGCCCAGTTATCTTAGACTTAGTAGAGCCTAAGTGTCAGCCATCAACCCCCACCTCTTTGCGTCTGTAGTCCAGATGGAGGTCCATGGCTCACATGTCCTAGCTAACCCCTTAACTTCGGGAACCTCGTGTAATGCACTGCTGCAGCATACTCATGTAATGCAGTGATGCAAAAACCTCATGTAATGCACTGCTGCAGCATACTCATGTAATGCAGTGATGCAGAAACCTCATGTAATGCACTGCTGCAGTATACTCATGTAATGCAGTGATGCAGAAACCTCATGTAATGCAGTGATGCAGAAACCTCATATAATGCACTACTGCAGAATACTCATGTAATGCACTGCTGCAGAATACTCATATAATGCAGTGATGCAGAAACCTCCTGTGATGCACTGTTGCAGAATACTCCTATGATGCACTGATGTAGAATACTCTTATAACGCACTTATGCAGAGCATTCATGTAAAACACTACTGCAGAGCCTGATACAAAACCTAATACAGAGGACTGCTGCATGACATAATGCAGAAGATTAAGATGATGACTAATGCAGGATATAATGTAAGAACTAATGCAAAGACCAATGCAGGAACTGATGAAGTGAAAGATGAAGCAACAACTTGTATGCTCATGAACTTAGGATCTCAAAGGTTAATGCCACTAGACAATCAATACAACTCCTTAATATGGTTAAAAAACCATGTCATTCAACATTCATAGGGTTCATAAACCCTTTTATCTACCCTTCCTCTTGCTATACTCCTACACACTCCTTGCATCTACCTATCTAAAAAGAGAGAAAAGAGAGATAGATCTTCCTAACCACAAGAAACAAGGAGTAACAAGTAACCTCATGAGAGCCTTGACCTAGTGAGAGAGATCCTAGTGCAAGAGGTCCTAGTGTAAACGATCCTAATGTAAGAGATCCTAGTACGAGAGAGAAAGAATGAGCTTCCGTACTCTCCTCCATGGGACTACCCCTCCAACCACAAAGCATTCCTAACCGTAGATCAAGCCATATCTACATCTAATGGTTGGCATCCACGGCCGCTGTGAGCCCAAATTGATGCCCACATGTGTTGTTAACACTTGTAAAACATTACAAGTAGTGTTTTGTTAATTTATGATTATTCACAAAAATATAAAAAGAGTGAAGCTTGAAGAAAGCTAAGTTTGAAGCATTAGGCTTGTGTGGAGTGGATTTAAGTAGTATCAGGACATACCTTGGTAAAGTGTGGTAGGTAGAAAGCCAAGGCTAGTTAAATGTTTGAATTAGGATCTTTGTTGATCATTTGAGGGAGGAAGGCTTAGGAGATAAGATGAGAGCCTACAAAGTAGGAGGAGATTTCGAAGGCTTATCGAGAGCCTTGTGAATGGGATGAGTCCCTACTTAGAAGGAGAAGATTAAGGGGTTGTGATTGGAGGCTCTAATCTTCTCACCCTATCCTTACCTCATGCCCTCTCTCCCTCTCAACTCACTATATAATCCCTCATTCTTCCCTCACTCATCCTCTCTTTCCTTCGTGCTCCTTAAGCACCCCACTGGTTATAAGTGTGGGTGTGTGGGAAGCAAGATAGAAGCACATGTGTGTGCTTAGTTCTTAGGAGAAGAGCCAAGGCTATTTAGCCTTGAAGAGGGATTGACCTCTTGTTAGAAGTAGATTGGATTTAAGGAATTTGGAGTTTGATTATAAACTTCAACTTGTTGCATTGAGATTCATATTGAAGTGAGAGAGTTCAAACTTGTTTAAACTTGTGGCATTTAGAGTGACTAGATTGTACTAGGTGCATTACTTGTAGTGTTTTATTAGTTATGAACTTGAGCAGAACTTTATAGTGAGAGATTTGTCAATTATGGATGATCAGAGTGTTCAATGGGTATGAAAATTTGAGGGATTGTTTATTATAAAGTATGGGAGTTGTGGTAAAAATTTGAGAGCTTCAGTCATTGGGATGAAAGAGTTATTAAAAGTTGAAGGGGAGGGTATCTAGGAACAAAGCAGCAAGGTTTGAAAATATGTATCTCTTAGAGGATTATAGATATGGATACCAAAATTTGACACTACCTTTTGAACTTATATATCTATCTTGTGTCAAAATTTTAGATTGATTGGACGTAGGAGTTGGAAGTTATTAGAGTTTTAATGACCGGATGCTTTATCACAACATTCATACTAAGTAGTTAGAGTTAGAATTTCATGCATAACTTTTGCATATGAACTCTGTTTGTGCCAAAATTTGGTGTGGAGATTTTTTATAAGGTACTTAACAAGTGTACCAAATTTCACTTGAAGAACATAAGTTGGATGGGAGTTATACTATTCTGAAGTTTAGTAGGAAGACATTGATAAAGACTTACATCAAGAAGAACTTAGAGAAGGAAGGGCAAGGATAAGTATATAAGTATTTTTTAATACTTGTATTTAAAGCCTATGTGCTCATGGAATCCACAAGCGAAGTGTCATGTACCAATACGGAATCAACCACGATGACATGTGATAGCACGGAATCAATAAGCGAGAACTCATGTAGTAGTGTGGAGGCGACGGCAAGGACTCGATTCACAAGAGGGATATCTTTGAAGGCATGCGTGGCCAAAGCGGCCGGGTGGACATTAGAAAAGGCTAAGGATATAACCTTGCCCGACATTAAGGAATGTAAAACTACATAGTGTGGTGTTAATCAAGTTGTGTATATTCCAAGGGTAGATTGGAATTATATATTGGGTTACAAAGAGAGAAGTCTCTACATGTCATTATAAACTTTTCCACTCGGGCTAGGACGAAATCGAAGGGTGGAGGATTTTTGGTGACAGTCGCCACTACCCTAACCCTTGATCTAAACTCCTAAATCTAACGGTTGGCATCCATGGCCGTCACTACTCTAGCCACCTTTCTCCAAACCCTAGATCCAACGATTTTCGTTCGCCAACCTAGATCCAACGGCTTTCATCCGCCCTGATCTCATCCGCTTGACGTCATCCTCCATTCATCGCCATTCTTCGTTCGTCTCCGTCCGTCTGCTATCATTCACAGTCATTCGCTATTTTCCATTGTCTTCCACTGTCATACGTTGACTTCCGCTGTCATTCACTATCCTTCGCTATCATTCACTGTCATACGGTTGTCATTCGCTACCCTTCTCTGTCATTCGCAGTCATTCGTAGTCCTCCACTGTCTTCCACTGTCATACGTTGTCTTCCTTCATACTAACTAATTGACCAAACATAATTTCTACCCATTAACTTCCTTTCTAATTAGACCACGAATCTTAAACCAACCGCGAGTGGTTTGGTTAATTCACGTGGATAATTAATAAAATGCTTCTAAAAGATAATATAATTGAGAAGGTTCTACGCACACGCGCGTAGTAACTTCTTCTCGGTATCCACCTACGGATTATTCCTGCTTTACCACTAGCTCAACGTTGGGATAACACCGGTCAATGTAACCAACCGGATTCGAACCCGGGTTGATCCAGACCTGATAACAGTCTCCTAGACCACTCGCATCCACAGGCGGATGTCTCAAAATCTAACAACAACCTATATATTGACTATTCCAACTAACTAACTTCATTGTTTTTGTAGGCCGTGAGCCTAAATTCAAACCGTGAGCGGTTTGAGTGGCTCACACTAACCAATCCACCAATTCCTCTAACTCCAATCCCAACACCACACCCGCACAACACTTCAAACTAAATCTTAAATCAAAACACGAAAACTTCACTCTTTTTATAATTTTGAGTAATTGAAGAAATGTCAAAATCAAGTTTTACGGAACTTAAAGGTTAACACCACATGTGGGCACCATATTGGGCTCATACTAAGTTCGCTGTAGCCGGATCGGTCTGTCGGAAGGAGGAGGGAAACCGGAACGGTTAGGACTCCGGTCCGGAGGTCATTTCCGGCGTGTAGTGGAAAGGAAACCTCATTATTCCGGATGCCTGGGTAACGTCCATGTGAGATAGCTGTCGTTAGGACTGGGTAAGATCCGGGAGGTGCCGGACTTACGCCATCTGACCTTCTGAAAAGGTCTCACAGTCCTTGGGCGGGGCAATCCGGAAAATGGCACGGATCGCCCAGTTATCCCAGTTTGACAGATCTCCGGACGACTCTTGACCTTTCTGTCGTTGTAGTTCCGGGGCACCACCGGGATTCTCTGTGTGACCTACCAGGAAAGATTAGGCCGATCCGGACTGGTTGTGAGAGAAATCCGGATTCTGACCATACAGGGACGTTTTCAACGGATGAACCAAATCATCATTGGAAGTAGGATATAGATAGGTAGGTGTTGAGGAAAGAGGCACGTAGGAGTAAGACTTAATTATAGTGGTTCAATCTGGAAAGTAAGTCCCGGGACAAAGACTTCCAAAGGACCATCCGGATCCGAAAAGCCCATCCGGCCGGTGGTCGATTTTCAAGCAGGAAAAGAGGGTCCTTGACATCCTGCACTTCACAAAATCCCTGGACGATACTCGGATCATCCGGACAGACCGGATTAGGCATTGAAAAACGCCTATCCGGAAACTTTTGGTGTTCGTGTGCTCCCACACACTTATTACGATAAAATCAACCATGATGTTGATCATTGTTTCAAGCTTCAGCCGGAGTTGAGGGCGTTGTTTTTTTAGCGATTTTTTTAAGAAGAACAACTTGCTTCAAGCTCAAATGGTTGAGTTTCAAGAGCAATTGAAGTAGCTAGTGGTTTTTTCAGCCCAAGTTGCTGGAAACCACGCTTCTTCGGGTCCGGAAGTAAATAATTATGTTTCCCTAATATCCATTTACGACCCATTTCTTTATGGAGCCTTGAGAGAATTAGTGGGAATAATAACTACCCATTGATAGATTGTGGAGATTGTTGGTGTTCCCCTAGTTAAAGTTATGGTTGGACCCCCTCAACTACATCACGCGGGGCCAACAGGCTCTATAGGCCAAACACGACTTTCTATGTCATTTGGTGTAACTAAGGCTTCTTCCTCATTGGAGAGGATTATTCCATCTTTTTCACATATCAAAAATTCCAACTCAAAGGAGTTGGTTCATACCTTAGCCTAGAAGGTATTGCAGGCGCTTATTTTTTTGGCACAGACCTAATGGCCCCAAGTTTTCAACCTGTTGGAATTTTCAATATAGCTAGGGGGTTTTAGAAGGCATAGAGATGATGCCTTTGTTCCACGTGGCTCAAGTTGTGGCTGAGGCGGTTGCTTATGAAGATTATCCTAAATTTATATCATTACAAGCACTAGAAGAATTCTAGCTATCAACGACTATGCTTATGACTCTAATACCAGTCGTAAAGGACCACAATGACTATATTTGTTTTAGTTATTATGGACAAGTTGTAACGGACACATAGTTGTCTTCAACTTCTCACACCATCCACAATTCGGGAATTACCCTCTACAATGGATAACAACAATCACGAGTACAAAAGGCATTCCTTAATTAGTTAATGAGTTCACTTTGAAGAAATAAACATACCTTGAGCAATCGCATCCCCCTGTGAGTTAGCACTCCCCTCAATCGTGACTCAATGTAACAACACCATAAACTTTGTGAAATATTAATTTAATCTAGAGCATGAAATGACAACTCCCAAAACTTTGAGACTCACCCCGAGGTGAGTGTCAAAGTTCAATGTCCTAAGGTGAATTTACCCTCTAATGTTTTAATGAGCTACTCGGTTATAGGTTCCTTTTAAGTTCTTAGCAAATCCCCAAAAAGGTTGAGGACGTACCTTCGCCGCGCTCCTTCCTCAAAAATGAATTTGCGTAATTGACAATGCAATTCATTCCAAGGAATAGTTGAAATACAATGAATTCAAATGTAACCCAAAGAGAGAATACTTACCGAGTTTCGGGTGCTCCTTCCCTTCTCTCAAGTTTGTGTCTCCAATTTTTCCTAGTTGCCTCCAAGTCTCCTAGTCGCCTCCAAGTCTTGTAACTACCTTCCGCTTCGCTCCCGGCGGACGCACTAATTATGTGAGGCCAAACCCCCCACCCTTAAGCGTCCGTAGTCCGAGTAGTGGGTTTGGGCTCACATTCCTCCGCGGTATTGGATTTGGACTTGGATGAGTCCATAGTGCAAGGTTCACCCTTCAAGTGGTCTTGGATTTAACTTTGGTCTTTGCTTCCTTTGTCTTGCCATCGCGAGAGTGTTCCACATTCTCCATTAATTTGTGCACGTGGTTTATTTTTAAAGAGAGGATGCAAGTGTTAAAAAACACTATTCTCTATAGTCAATCTCAAATACATTTACTTGTGAAAGCCACACATAACACTAACTAGCATAATGTAACTAACTACTTGTCTATGAGCTAATTAAGTAGGCTATCTACTAAGCTCCTTCATGAACCCATCTCTTTACTTTCTAATTACATAAACCTAGCTCCTTCATAAACCCAACTCCTTCATGAACCCAACTCCTTAGCTTCTAACTAAATAAACCCAGCTCCTTCGTAAACCCAGCTTCTTAGCTTCTAACTAAACAAACCCAGCTCCTTCATAAACCCAGCTCCTTCATGAACCCAGCTCCTTAGCTTCTAACTAAACAAACCCAGCTCCTTCATAAACCCAGCTCTTTACTTTCTAACTAAACAAACCCAGCTCCTTCATAAACCCAGCTCCTTCATGAACCCACAACTTTGTAGTTGTAATCCCCAACTACCTCACTAATTATTCAAGCCCTTAACTAATCTTCCTACCTAATTTTCCTAATTCTACTAACAACCCCTTTCTAATCACACAATTCTTCTCTAATCCTAAAATCCTAAAATCCTAGAGAGGAGAGGGGGAGAGAGAATTTCCTAACTTCACTAAGACTAACTAATCCACACAAGTATATTTTTGCACTCATCACAACCTCAAGTGCTCAACTCTTAAACATGGAACTTGCAACCACGTGTATTCAAAACATGAACTTTAAGTACCACAAATTGGAATCATGAATTAACTTTAAAATCCTTCACGTCAACACTAATTCTACCAAGAGGTCAAGCCCTCTTCAAGGCTAACAAGCCTTGGCTCTCAAACTAAAAACTAAGCACACACATGTGCTCCAATATGGCTTCCCACACCCACACTTATAACTCGTGGGGTGCCTTGGAGCACAAAGGAAAGAGAGGATGAGTGAGGGAAGAATGAGGGATTAAATAGTAAGCTTGAGGGGGTGAGCACCCTCAAGGCTCACGATAAGCCCTTGAGATTTCCTCCTACTTAGTAGGCGCCAATCCTATCTTCTAAGCCTTCCTCCCTCAAATGATCAACAAGGATCCTAATTCGAACATTTAACTAGCCTTGGCTTTCTACCTACCACACTTTACCAAACTTGGGATGCTTCAACCCAAACTTAGCCTCCTTCGCTTTCCGCCGCCATAACTTTCTCCCCTTACTTTCCCAAATCGTTGCTCACCACTTAATTCAAACCACGATGCTTAACTCGTGATTTGATTGGTGCTTTGAGAATTTGCTTATCCTCCACCTTGCATTCTTCCTTGGACCTTCCCCATTAAGTGGCCATGATGAGGTGGTCCACTTGTGCGCTCCATGTGATCCTCCATTCATCCCAATTCGAATGCACTTGCCTCTTGAGTCACTTTGGTTGTCTCCATCCATTTGTACTAGCCTACTCACTAACTACTCAATCCAAGTTCTCCTTACCTATCCTCATTCACTCAAATCCTTCCGAAGGTAAAAACACAATAACAACTCACATCCTAGCCTCTTACAACATGGTACTTCTAAGACTAACATTTCACTCTTTTTATATTTTTGTGAAGTAACATGCTACTTCAAAGTGCATCAACTAACGTTTCAAGGGTCTAAGACTAAATGTGGGCACCCTTTTGGGCTCACACAAGCCAACTGCTGGTGACTCGAAAAAGCAACTCACCACTCGTTCTCTCAACAATGCCGCACGCGCAAATGGCCCGGAGGAGAGGAAAAATTCTCTTAAGTATTCTCTCTCGCTCCTAACGGGTCTGGTTCCCTAACCGTTTCCCCGCAACCGTTCGGAGTCCGTTGTAACTGCTTTAACGGTCCGGATGCTCCGGACCGGACCGTTCCCAAACAGTCTTCCCAAGCTAATTTCCGGTCTGGCTAAAGTATCCGTTTTAACCGTTTTAACGCGTAAGGCGGATGCCTAGAACTTTATTTCTTAAAACAATTAACCTACCCTAGGGAACCCTATTTTAATAACAATCTCAGGGTATAATCCGGGTATTAATCCGGTTCGGAAGCCAATCCGGACTTCCGTGGATTTTTGGGCTCCCACAGAGTGCACCTCAATACGTTTCACAAGCGTAAACGCTTGTAATAACGTGGGTTTTCCTCCATATTTTGTCTGAAATTTAATGTGAGCCCAAAATTGAACCCACATGGGTTGTTAACCTTAGGATAACGTAATTTTGGTGTCTAGAATAATTTAAGCACTTATATATTACTAAAAGGTGGTGGTAACTTTAGTTGAGCTAAATATAAGGTCAATAGAGTTAAGTTGAGTTAAAATTAAGGCTAGGATGTTTAAGAGACTAAACAAACTAAAGTTACGTTAAAATTAAGGAAAGCTAAGTAGTAAGTTAAGTTAAGGAGCAAGTGGACGGAAGAAGAGAAATAGTCAAGAGGAGCTCATTTTTTCCGAGCCGCCCAAAGAGATGCCGAGCAACGAGAAAAAGGAGCAAGCCGGAAGGGGTCTCAGGAGTCCAGTGGAAGGAGCTCATTTTATGCATAGAGAGCAGAGAGGCTCTGGGGTGGCATGCGGAAGCTCTACCGCGATGGGGAATGGTTCCTTGCTGTAGCACGCTAGTGCGGTGTTTTTCTTTTCGTGCAAATCTAGAGGTAGTTGCATGTGGTGTGGATAGTCAAGGGAATTGATGGTTCAAGACTAGGTGACTGATACAAGGGTGTAGCAGAAGGGCTAGGTAGCGGAGAGAGAGTGAGGGTGTGTCACAAGCCATGCTGCGGCGGGGAATGAAGGTAGTTGCAGTGCAGATGTAGAGGAGTAGGGGAAGTTGCTTGAAGCCAGAATAGTGCTAGAGTGAGGATGAGGCAGAAAGAAAGAATGGGAGAGACATGATCTCCCTCTTTGTGAAGAAATTCGAACCTCCAGGGCTGGAAGGAAGGCTTGTGACTCAAGGAAGCGATGAGATCTAAGACTAGGATTAGGATGTCATGCTATTGAGTTCAACGCGGAAGGGCAAATAGGACGTAGCTTGAGTCTAGGGAAGGGTGTGATCGGGGCTTGGTGACATTGGTGGGCGATGAGATGCCCCTGCGGGTGACCCTGTGATTTAATGGAGGAAAGGGAAGAAATAGCCGTTCAATGATGCAAGTCAAGAAATAATTTGGGGGAGACCAGGATGGGTGAATGGAAGAGCAAATGCGGAGCTGACCACAATAAACAGTGTGCATGAGTCCTCTTGTGGAGAAGAGTGTACCAGAGAAGGCGAGCCAAGGCAAGGTGACTTCATCTATAAAGGGATTTTCTCTTGATGAGGAATGCTTTCTACTCAGCAAAAGAAACTGCAACAGAGGCCAACGGATCATGAAGCAGGCAATGGTGGTGGCACACAAGCTATTTTTGTTCAACGTCACTGCTGCTTACAAGGAAGTGCTCTCACCTTGTCCTTGTCTTTGTTGATGATAGGATACATGAGTATTATGAGGGAGTAGATCGCTCAATCCACCATCTCTCTCATTAACTGGGTGCGGATGAGCGGCCCTTCGATTGCTCTGTGATCGCGGCCCTGAATGAGGGAAGGCAGTTCCTGCATGAGCAGGCGAGCAACAGTTGGAAACTGGGCTCGATTCCTTGTTGCTCGAAAAGTGGTAGGTGTGAGATTCTCGAGCGAGAGAATGAAGGACACGAGGGCCGACTTGTGACTCTGCTTGAAGGAATTGAGGGCTTGCCGCATCGGAACCAAGCAATTGTGGAGGTTTTAGTGGTAGTGAGAGTGAGGAAGGATTTGTAAGGAACCAGATGTGGACTTCATCACTAGGATCCACACAACAACTACATTGCGAGCATTCACCATAACACACAATCCTCAACCTCTTGATGCGTCGGTTATTATGTGAATTTTTAAAGTTCTGGCTCACAGCTCATAGTTCGCTTTTGGGAATCTGAAGTGGTGGGTTATTGAGGATCTTGGATTTTTAGTAAGAAAAGAAAGGAGAACGTATGGATGGGAATCAGAAATTCTAGTGCTCAGCATCGCATTAACGTATGACAGTCGCATACATGGAGGAATTGTGATGAATTGTATTTTAGAATCTAGACATTGCTTTTGTCAGAAATTATGACCGGTGGGTTTTTGGGTATTTTGGAATTTGAGTTGGAGGGTATGGGAGAGGGATACAAGGGCTGGGCACTCCCTCATGAAAATTTTTGGTAAGACATCACTCTGATGGCAATCAGGGTTGGACCCACCAAAGGGGAGTTGAGCTGCTGCGAGAAGACTCCGAAACCGTAGCGAATAGGCTGCGCTGGTTGGAGAAGGTGAGGTCATGGATTGTAGGCAGGAAGGGGGAGAGTTAGTGACCTTAGTCATGGTAGTACCAAGGTGAGCAGTTTCTTTCTTGATTCAAAGAATGGGAGGGGGCACCCGGGTAGTGTAGGAGCAGATTGTTTTAGCTACTTGGGATATGAGGACATTCCATGTATAAGCAGTGTGGGGCAATGGGCTGTTGGGATCAACAGTGGTGATAGGGTTAGTGTTTTTTAGTCTTGTACCGCAACTTAAGCACTTATAAATGATGAATGGCCTAATAAACATGGTGTTATGTACACCACTCTACAGTGAAATAAATGGGATGCAAACACATGTATGCTTAGTTGGCTGGTAAATTTGGAGAGAGGATTCCCCACCCGGACTAAGATGCAATTAAGGGTGGGGAGGATTCTCACCAACATTTAGGATAGACCAACTTTTGTACCCTCTTCTCATGTTTGAATATGAAGAGGTAGAAGAATTTTTGTTGTGTAAATGCGTTTTTTGTCTCCCGTGCAAGCCTTGTGTACATGGTTCTCGGGATATCACATTTTTTCTTTTACAAATCTTGGATTTTCTACATCTGGTCTCGACGAATGCCCCCGTATTCCAACTCGAGGTATTGGAAGAATTCTTGTAAATGATTAAAAAGAAAAGGGACCCAATAGTATCTATTGTAGCTTCTGTGGTTTGGGCCAACCTCGATAAATATGCCATTGGTGCCTTAGGCAATGAAAGAATGCCACCCACACTTCTATCAGCTGAACTTTGATCCAGTGGTGTCTCGGGTTTAGTATGCAAACTATCATCAACTTGGATAGAAGGCATATCATTGATGACCCTTTCTTTCACTGATATGACCAATTCGATCCGACAGACCTAATAGTCTTTCACTCCAACAAGCTTGGCCACATGACTTGCAGTCCATTTCTCATAACTTTGAAGAGCTTCATACTCCAAATGTTGAGGGGGAAGTTCAAAAACATCTTAATCATTGAAACTTAAAACCTTCTGTTTTCTCTCACGGGTCCATGTCTTAAAATGGAGCTTCCACTCATTGAGTGAAAAGCCCATCACATGTCTAGAGGACTATCTCGAACTCCACTTCGGTGATTGTCCTCCATTTTTTTCTAGCAGTAGGCAGTTGAAAATTGGGTCACCCGAACGGTCTCCAATATCAAAATAGGTTAGAAAACCTTGTTGGGGTCCGCCAAAGGCTCATCGTTTTCAACCTCCTCGTTGTTGGAGTTTGCAGGTGAGGAGAAGCGATAATATCGCCTCCTAGTCCTCACCATGTATTAATTCCCTCATCTGCACGTCTATATGTAATTGTTTATTCATAAGGAAAAAAAACTATAGGACAACCTACAAACAAACAAATTCTTGTGGCTTATTGGTGATCAATCCAATTTTACCACAAGGTTTAACAAGCGCCACACAGAGTACAAATGGCTTTCGCCTTAATTATGTGTCCACACACGCACGAAAATGGCTTTGCGGATGATTAATCTGACCTCACCGTCACGAAATGTCTAAATAAATAATGTACCTACAACATTTATAAATATGGACAAACTATCCAAACAATGATGTAAGAGGCTACCTCACAAAAAATAATTTCAAATCGGATTCCTCTCCCACAAATATACTTTGTTTACCTTGATCATGATACAATAAAGTGGCAATGCCACTAATAATGCCTATATGGCAAGTATATATTGCACATGTTGCTTAAACAAACATCTCTTTTGGCTCACATCTCTCAATGAGTCTATTCAACAAGATAGGGTACTCAATTGCTACTTACTGCAATCAACTCAATGCAATCGAATTCTTGTTAGTGGTCAATTTAATTACCACCAATCGTCATCCATTCCACATGTGGACCTTGTTTGTCTCGCATACATTGCCCAAAATTATTTGTGATTTGATCAATCTACAGGTTTGCTATGGCTAAGATTGGAGTGACAATGGCCACATGTAGTTCGTCCAAAAATATGTCTTAAAATCCCCGATGCACATGGAGCTTATTGGATGAAGCGGATGAGTTTCCATTCAAAGAGGTTGCGGAAAACACTCAAAATGAGGACGACTTGAACAACATGTTAGGACCTATTCAAGCATTCAATGAATTTTGTTGGATCCGATTATCGACGAAAAAAATTGATCGTCTCTAACGTGGTTACTTGGACCCCATGTAACCATTTTCATGGCAGCACAACGCCACATGACAGTAAACCAAGAAACTAGAGCAGATATATGGGACCCACTTAGAACCATTGGCGAAGTAGAATCCCAATCCCCAAACAAATGAAACCCGAGACACCCAAGAAACAGAGTCCGAAAAATAAGGACAAGGAACCCATGCAAAAAAAATCAAAATCTAATGGTCCTAGATTGGTCATTGAGTTTATAGCAGGTCGACAAAAAATCAAGGGTCATGTTTAGGAGCAAGCTAAGAAATATGCTCCAACCACCAATAAAAGGTTCCTAATCCACTATACAAAAAGAAACCATCAAACACCTCCTACAATTGTCAATCACTTTAAAAAAAAATCAGAGATACGAGACCAAAACTGCAACCAACCTCCATGCAATTTGGAAACAATAAAGGTCAATATTCCAAGGTACATTTCATTGGGGTTGACCCAACAAACCACAAAAGACCATGATAGATGATTTTACCTTCCATAACTATTCCAGACTTTGAATCCTACTTAAAATTTTGGCACCCCATTTCCTCCTTTTGTCAAAGGATGTGGGCCAATATTTTACCTTGATAAATTGGGTGGATGTCCAAGGAAACAATTGACAACAATTCTCTGAACAACATTTATGAGCACGAAAAACACAAATAGATTTAACATTGAGGAGACGGCTAATTTTGGGGACCTTGTATGATGTCTTTAGCCTAAATTGGCATACTAATGTCGCGCACTTATGGAACCTAAAATGCGTAGCCTTCTTCATACTGGTGGAGAATTATTCTTTGCTCTCACTATAAGGATTGTCACATAGAACTTCTTCAACCTCAAAGAGTGGAGACCATTAACAATACGCATTTTTGCTAGAGGCCACAATTTCATGGACATTATCTAATCACCTTGTCTAGTTTGTGTGTTGATGACCATCACGTCAACGTGATTGGGACCTATCTTATCCATTACAAAAACCTCATCTAGTAAGCAAGCGTGGATCGACCGTCGCCAATTTGAAATTCATACCTTCAATTTCAAAGGTACAAATATCAAAATTTTGGATGTTTTTGGTTGTTTCTTGTAGTGCTTCCTTAGATTTTTCACATTGACCTTGACAAAACTAAAGAAACTTTGGAATGGTTGCTCTCATCACCAAGGGTACAAATATCAACATTATGTTAGCTTTGAATTTGGCACACAATATCATACATTTCTTTCAAGTGCTTTGAAAATGGCCTTTGCATGGGTTCCCACGGCTTTCAAAGTGACCTTTGGAAACTCTTCATAAAATTGAAATTCATATTCTCCGTTCCAATAGTACAAATATCAAAATTTTGGTATCTTTCAATTTGGCTCTTAATTTAATTTATTTTCTCAATGCTTTACAAATGGCCCTCATAATGTTGCCTAGGTCTTTCAAAATGACCTTGACAAATCTTCAATAGGTTGAAATTTGTATCTTTGGTGCCGAGGATACAAAGATGAACATTTTTGTAAATTTGAAGTTGGTTCAAATACTTTAGCAATGGTGTTGTCTGTGCTTCTTAAGGCTCTGGAAGTCACTTTGAAATATGACCAAGAATTTGAAACTTATATCCTTTGGTGCCAAAGATACAAATATGTATTTATATTTTATTACTAAGATATCTTAATAATAATGTAAATTTGCATCTTGATAATAGATTATAAGGGGTAGTTAACAAGGGTAGCAAATATAGTCCTAGTAGAGCAACCGACTTTCTTCAAATGCACTAATACATAAATGCAACTTATGAAAATAAACGTGTCATGGAGAGGTGGAGACGAAAAAGATCCAAAGTCTTTCCATTTCATTATAGAGGTCTTGACTAAACTAATATCAATTATTGGTGCTCATGCATCTACAAATAAAATGTTTTTTTTATATAATTGTGGATTTCACACAATGAATATAATCTCTATGTCTAACACATGGATTGCATGTGCATTTATTCACGTTTGTCGGTGTAATGGCAATACTTCATTGCATTCAAGGCTCGGGGAGATCACTCCATTGTAGAGTTGAACAACCACGTGCGATCATTTTAGATGTAAAAAATGTAAAAAATGTAAAAATCATCACCAAAATGAGTCACAATTTTATCAATTTTTTTTCATGAGTAGATATAAATGGTACATGTTACATAGTAAAAAATGGTGACTAAATTTGATGATTTGTTTTTTTAATAAAACATACCGTTTCTAACTAGAATGACGCAGAATTGAACTAAAAAAATTGCTACAATTAATGAATATGACTAAAAATTTCAAAAAAATATACAAAAGATACCATCAATGGTTGTGTATATGTAGAAAAAATATCGTAAAATTTAAAATTATTTATGACATGTAATATAGGGGTAGCAAACTTTGTTCGCACGTGGTGTTCAACTCTACAATGGAGTGATCTCCCCGAGATTCAAGGGAGACTATACCATATTTGATGTCATCTTTGCACTACTACACCATTCTACACCCTCACCTCATGGTGGTAGCTCAATGGCAAACATGATTTTCACTCGATGATGACGAGGAACCTATTCATGAAGTTCCTACAAAATCCCAATGGAATGCAAAACTTTGCAATTTGTTCCATGTTGTTCAATTTTGAAATCATTCAAGACATCTAGAAATTAGCTAAATTTAGACATTTAAGGAGTCTAAATATAAAAATTAATCAATTAATGATGATTTATGTTAAATTAATTAGAAAATTATTGGATGGAATCCCTAAAACATTTCAATAAAAAAATGGGATTAGGAGATTTCCATCGCCCAAATTACTCTTGTTTTCAATCAAAAGAACAAGTATTTTTAAGAAACAAGAAGTAATAAAGTATCCTACAAATTTGACAACAAAATATCGCAACAAATTAATCTTCAAGAACATTGGGAGGTCTCCCCATCCATACCATTTGAAATAAAATACCATCAACAAAATGAAGCACATTTGAAAAATATAAAGCAAAATTCAATTTTATTCGTAAAATCTCAAACAAAAATTACATCAAGCAATGTGTGAGTCCTTAAAATCTTACTACGTGTTGGAAATGTTATAAATATAAGATTGTGATGGATTTTGGAGTAATTAATAGCAAATAAAAGATAATTAGTGTTAGTTCAGTGTTTAGCAATGACAATACCAATGGAATGTTTGGTGTTATTATCTTAATCAAGTAAATTTATCATCTATTAGTTAGTTTGAGTTGTTAGTAGATAAACCTTATTAGTAGATGATATTTCAAAATCAATATCGTGTTTGTGAACACGGTGGTTGGTTGGAAAGTCAAGTGGAGGGGTATAATAAGACTAAAACCTTACCAAGTGAATATGGAGCGTGAGAAGATAATGGAGGTCATGCAAATGGTGGCGTTTGATTGGTCGGTCTATTAAGGCCTTATCAACTCCACCTTTGGTTTTTCATCTCGAACCTCTTCCTCATCCTTGGTAATTCTTTCAAGCTTTTTCTTCTTTTTTTTCCTTGGTTTTTTTTCATCTAAGTTGCTGCCTCGTTCTCTTTCTAGTGTGGTGTATTGAAACATTCATTATTAGTTTAGAAACTTTAAGAGGATGTTAGCCTGATATAAGCTTTCCAAAAAGCTAAGGCTTATCCAATTTGGAGTTGGTGTGTGGAGGTGTGAGCCCAATATGGTGCCCACATGCGTTGTTAATTGCAAAAGCTCATTAAAACCCTGCACTTTGATGTTTTTTCCAATTACTCAAAATTATAAAAAGAGTGAAGCTTTAGGTTTAGATCAAAGTTAAGTTTGAATATTGAGTGGGTGTTGTGTTGGAATGGAGGCTTGGGGGATCAGTGAGTTGTTAGTTTATCATTAAGTTAGGATTTTAGTTAAATGGGTTAGAACTTAAGGGGTTATCTAGGGTGATCGTGGTTTTGCCAAATTAATCGTTCATTTTAGGATGGGTGGAGGTCGGTTCTAGGAGGTTCCGGCCTTCCAGTAAGGATTGGGTTGCAGAATTCTCGGATCCAGGTATCCGACCCTAGACGGACGAGGAAGTAACCTTCTATCAAGATAAGAAGCGTGGTTTTTTTGGGAGGTGGCAGCCGAGAGTGGAGCTCTTGGAGGCAGGGCTCTCTTGGATTTTGATCAGAGGCTTCAAGCTTGATTCGAAGGATTGGCAGCTGGGTTCAGAGGTGAGAAGCGAACTCGGAGGCAGGTGCCCTCTTGGATTGTGATCAAAGGCTTCAAGCCTGATTCGGAGGATTGGCAGATGGGTTCAGAGGTGAGAAGCGAATTCGGAGGTAGGTGCCCTATTGAATTGTGATCAGAGGCTTCGAGCCTGGTTCCGAGGTAGCAGCTAGGTTCAAAGGTGAGAAGCGAACTCGGAGGTAGGTGCGCTATTGAATTGTGATCAGAGGCTTCGAGCCTAGTTCCGAGGTAGCAGCTAGGCTCAGAGGTGAGAAACGAACTCGGAGGCAGGGCCCCTTTTGGATTTCAAATCAGAGGCTTCAAGCCTGATTCGGAGGATTGGCAGCTGGGTTTAGAGGTGAGAAGCGAACTCGAAGGCAGGTGCCCTCTTGGATTGTGATCAGAGGCTTCGAGCCTGGTTCCAAGGTAGCAACTAGGTTCAGAGGTGAGAAACGAACTCGGAGGCAAGGCCCCTTTTGGATTTTGAATCAGAGGCTTTAAGCCTGATTCGGAGGATTGGCAACTGGGTTCAGAGGTGAGAAGCGAACTCGGAAGCAGGTGCCCTCTTGGATTGTCATCAGAGGCTTCGAGCCTAATTCGGAGGATTAACAGCTGGGTTTGGGGTGAGAAGCTGGATGTGATGTTCAACGCTGAATTTGGAGGTTCCGAGTGGACCAGAAAGTTGCAAGGCCGAGGCCCAGCAATATGGCAAGGCAAGGAGTAGGATTAGTGAGGGATACAATGGAATAGGTTTTAATGAACCTCTAAGGGTAAAGGGGGTGCTTAGGGTGCTAGGAGTAGATTAATTAGTTGAATAATACATAAATTATGTAGGAGATTAGAATGGGAAGGAAATGCTATTGTAGTTGTGGTGTAATAAACATCATAGGTGCATAAGTATTTTTCAATACTAATGCCTTGGGATTAATAAAAATAGTGTGCTTTACATTTAAATACATTGGAGCATGAGTATGGGATTTCCAAGGCCAAGAGTTGACAAAGACATGTGAGCCATGAACTTCCACCTGGACTATAGATGCAAAAGGGTGGAGGTTTATGGCTGACAGGAGGCTATACTTGTTTGAGTGAAGGGGTGTCAACTGTTGTTTAAGTTGCAAACACTATCTTTACAACACCATATCTTCTGGAATAATCAAGAAAATTATTCAAAACTTTGAGAAATTAAAGATTGTGTTTTACGCTCTCTAGACTGGTAAAACACACTCAATTTGGAGCTTGTATATAGGAGTTATACTCATTTGAGTGGGAGAGTGTCAATTTCCTTGCAAACTTAGAGCGTTGATTTCTCAAGGACATATCTCTTTGACTTCTTATGTTGTTTCTTTGAGGATTTTAGTGGTTGAAGAACTTGTTGTTAGCTTTCTAAGAAGCCAAAGGTCATTTTATTTGGAGCTTTTATGTAGGAGATATGCTCATTTGAGTGAAGGGGTGTCAGCTGCCATCCAAATTGAGAGCGCTAACTTTTGAAGGACATATGTCCTTGAATTTTTATGCAATTTCTTTGAGATTTTTAATGATTGAAAACCTTGTTGTTAATTCTCTAGGAAGCCAAACCTCATACCATTTGGAATTTTTATGAAGGAGTTATGTTCATTTGAGTGAAGGGGTGTTAGCTGCCATTAAACTTGAGGGTGCCTACTTGAAAAGACCATATTTTTTAGAGTTTTTTTGACGTTTTTGATAAAATTTGGTGTGAGTGTAATCCTTGTTGTTATCTCTTCAAAAAATTATAAAAATTTAAATTCCAATTTGGTTTGTGGTTGTGACATGTGTTTTAGTGAAGGAATATTTATGCATTGAATTGTTATACTTGTGATTAAGCAAATATCCTAGTTCATGGTTCATTAGGTGTAGGGTCTTCAATTCTTTCCGAGTTATCTCTCTTTTGCATTATATACACCCTTATCTTTATCTTAGACAAATGAATGATTATCACATGGATGCGTAATCATTAGGATGAAAGTGTACACTTTGGATGAAACTTAGGATTTGGATGGAAACTTAATAATATCTCTAATCTTAATTATTGGCCTTAAATCTAATTATCAACCCTAATCTTAATCTTAATCATTGGCTTTAAATCTTATTATCAATCATAACCCTAATCTTAATTTTTGGCCTTAAATATAATTATCACCCCTAATCCTAGATCTAATTATAAGATTGATTTTTATTTACACTTAAGTTAAAACCTAAGCTAAATTTATACCAACCTTAAATATAACTCTTTGTTAGTTGTCTATTGCTCGGAAGGCACAATAGACGCATGAATAATTTTTAGTTAGTACAATCATATTATCTCTTAATCATCTTTTCTATTTATTTATTCTCAACATACACCTCTTTTGTTAGGCCCTCACTCTAGAGCCTCTAAGTGCAACCTAAAATCTTTGCTAGCTTTGATATAGGGGGAGATTAATTGGCTGACACAATGTATAGTAAATTATAAAATAAACTACAATCCAAATATAAATATAAATCCTAGACTATATATTTCTATTATATCAACATAAAATCGGAAAGGTTCCCAATGGCTAAAGAGTCCTGAATCCGCCATCCATTTTGAAGTTGCTTGGATGATGTTGCAATAAGCAATGGATTAGGAGAGCTTCTGGAGGCGATGTACTCCTTGTACTTCCTATTGAATTTCTTGCCTTCTACATGGAATAAGTGCATGGATGGGAGAGCTTCCGGTGTCTAGGTAGTCCTTGGTGACTCCCTAGAGTTGGCTGACTTTTGTATGGACAAAACCTTGATGTCTAGGAAGTAGATGAAGAATTCAAAAGGACACAAATTGGTTGAGCCTGCGAAAGAGAAAAAACAAAAGAGTTGAGTTTGTATTAGTATATTGACGTAGCAAAGAAAATCAAAATCAAAATATTTATAAAATGATAACTCATACTACCTCCCGAAGGTTGTAGGCGTCGTCCAATGTGCAACTTCTTGCATTGTAGTGAGGGAAATTAACTACAATATTTTGCCTTAGGTGGTATGCAACATAGGGTTTACATTTTGATAGTTTTGTGGTTGCAAGTCCACACGCTTCTTTGGAGATTTATTGGGTTTCAAGGGTTAAATTAGGGTCAACCAATTCAAGCAAGAAAAGTCAAACGGCGGCGGAAAAAGATAAATTCCGGAAGCGGCCAAGAAAAGAAAAGGAGGTGACGGTTGTCTCCCCCCATTTACCACCGAGGACTTAATTGCCACCAAAGGAGGTGACGGTTGCCTCCCCCCATTTACCACCGAGGGCTTAATTGCCACCAATCAAGGGACGGGCCCCTCGGTTGAAGGAAGGGAGAAGGGGTCCAACCCTTCATTGAAAGGTGATAAAACCCCCTCTTCTCCTTTCATTCGCTCTCCCCGTATTTTCAGTTAGCACGGCGAAGCCCTTGCGATTTCTAGTTAGGAAGCTCTCTCTCTTCCTCTCTTCATTTTCTTAGGAAGATCAGCAAGCATTCATGTGGACTTAACTTAGAATTCTTAGAGTTAGAACTCTTGAGAGGAGGTGGTGTGTTTTTGAACACACCCTTAAGTAGTTGGGCCATTTCTAATCAAGTGTAGTGGACCCTGAATTTACAATTTGGCCTGCAGATTTTAGGTAAATCTAGCCTTTATTGTTAGCTTTCCAAAAAATCTAAGCTTGTTAGAATTGAAGTTGGTGAGCAAAAGTTATGAGTGGTTCAATGAAGATGTATCAGCTGCCTTCTAATTTATAAAGAGTTGACTTGAAAACCCACACCTAGAAGAGGAATTATGCAGTTATTTTGATATGTGCATGAGTCAAAGGTTTTGTTTTTAGCTTTCCAAATCACTAGCAAGTATTCCAATTGAAGCTAATGAGCGAAGGTTGTGGCCATTCACGTGAAAGGGGCTGCTGCCTAACGAAAAGGGTTCAATTCACCCAGTTGGGAGCCCCCACAGGCATTCGCCCGTGGGCTTTGGTGTGAATGTAGATCTTTAGATTAGCTTTCCAAAAAGCCTAACCTTATAAAAATCAGATTTAGTGAGCGGAAGTTGTGGCCGTTGGCGTAAAAAGGAGCTGCTACCTAACGAAAAGGGGGCAATCCACCCATTTGGGAGCCCCCACGGGCATTCGCCCGTGGGCTTTGGAGTGAGTGTAGCTCTTTAGATTAGCTCTCCACAAAGCCTAATCTTATAAAAATTAGATTTCGTGAACGGAAGTTGTGTTCGTTTACGTGAAAAAAAGGCTGCTACCTTGTGAGGAGGGGTCAGTCCACCCATTTGGGAGTCCCCCACGGGCGTTCGCCCGTGGGCTTAGTGAATGTAGCCCTTTAATTTGGCTTGTGAGAAAACCTAGGGTTGGTAAAGTCGGAGTTGGTGAGCGAAACTTCTGGCCGTTAAAGTAAAGGGTGTATGCTGCCGTGCGAGGGAGGGGCACTTCACCCAGTTGGGAGCCCCCATGGGCGTTCGCCCATGGGCTTTGGAGGGAGTGCAACTCTTCATATTAGCTTTCCAAAAAGCCTAACCGCACAAAAATCGGATTTCGTGAACGGAAGTTGCGGCCGTTTACGTGAAAAAGGACTGTTGCTGTATGAGAGAGGGGTCTTTCACCCAGTTGGGAGCCCCACGGGCGTTCGCCCGTGGGCTTTTACGCACTTGCACAGATGCACCAACCATCGCCAAGCCAAAAGGGGAGTCAACAGAGTGTGTTTTGCATCTAAATTCATTGGAGCATGAGCGGGGAGTTCTGAGGTTAAGAGTCAACAAAGACATGTAAGCCATAGACTTCCACTCGGACCACAGACGCAAAGGGTGGGGATTTATGGCTGACACCTGGAGAACTTTGAGATCCCATAGCTTGTCCCTTCCAAGATTACCATATCCATTAAAACACATAATGACCTTTTGTCTCACCCTTGGCAAAACGCGACCACAAAGTAGACCATTGATGGAGAGAATGATCAACCTCAAAGGGCTTGGGTTGGTGTTGGTACTTAGGCCGCATAGGAATGATAGAAACTTCAAAACCATGCAAAGAAGTTAGATCGGGAGAGCTCCCGATTTTTTTATCAAGAAACATATGTTTTGGGAAATTTTAGAACAAACAACAAATAAATTCATACATATTCATTTGTGGGAGCCCAAAAATCCACGGAAGTCCGGATTGGCTTCCGAACCGGATTAATACCCGGATAATACCTTGAGATTGGTATTAATGTAGGGTTCCCTAAGGTAGGTTAGTTGTTTTAGGAAATAAGGTTCTAGACATCCGCCTTACGCGTTAAAACGGTTAAAACGGATACTTGACCAGACCGGAAATTAGCCGGGGAAGACCGTTTGGAAACGGTCCGGTCCGGAGCGTCCAGACCGTTAGAACGGTTACAACGGACTCCGAACGGTTTCAGGGAAACGGTTAAGGAACCAAACCTGTTAGGGGAGAGAGGGAGAGTACTTAAGAGAATTTTTCCTCTTCTCCGGGCCATTTGCGCGAGCGGCATTGTTGAGAGAACGAGTGGTGAGTTGCTTTTTCGAGTCACCAGCAGTTGGCTTGCTGGGATTCCGTAGTGATTAGCGGGCAGAATTCCGGAGGAGAAGAATCCGGGTATTGTTGAGAGCTTTGGGCCGCGTAGCAAAATGCCGGAAGCAAGAGAGGGAGATGAGAGGGAGCAGGTCCCAATTCCAGTGAAACCCGTATCGCCGGCCATCCAACGAGAGAATCTGAGTTGAAGGGGCTCATAGAGGATCTTAGCCGGATGGGTTGTGAGGGGCTACTCGCCAAACCCTGGAATCTCCGAGTGGAGGCCACCTTGCGCGAGTTTCTATTTGAAAGAGGCAACCAGTGGTTCAGGACGATTAGGCAGGATCCGGAAAAGTGGACATCAGAAGTATGGGCTGCGGTTTACGGATTTCCGCGAGGAAAGGGTGAGGGCTGGGCTAGCCGCAGGGATAACGGAGCCTGACCCAAAAAACGGATTCCATCCCAGGAATTGCCGGAACCCCAGAGAGCGGAGAGTCATAGAATTCATCCTCCCCATCCTTAGTCCGGAAAAGCCCAAGTGTCTTAGCATTACCATGGCCAACACCCTGTTCGGAGCAATGTCCGGGGTCCGAGCCGTCAATTGGGGTAGGTTAATTCAGGAGTATGTGGAGAGATCTATCCCCCACATTGGCCGGAAACCCTCCTATCTCTCTCCCTACATCCTCCATCTCTACCAGCACCAATGTTGCGTCAATGAAGCGGAAGAGGATATGCTGATGATAGCGGAAGACGATATGCTGACGATAGCAGAAGACGAGGTGGTGTACAAGCTCGGTCCGGAAGCAGATACTGAGGAAGCCGGAACAAAAGACTCAAGTGAGACAACAGTTCCGGAACCACCTCCTGTTTCGCCCCGTCCGAAAGTCCGGAAACCGGCCTCACCACCACCACCACGACAAGAAGCCGGAACCAGCCGGGAAGTCCCCTGGAGAGACATCAACCTCTCCACATTTGAGTTTCCGGAAGCCCCCTTCAAGCGCGTCCGGGAGGAGTTGACGGAATTCCAGAACCACTATTTCCGGATGGAGCATATCACTCGAGGGGTGAACCGGGCCTTAGACAACTGTGGACCCGGAAATATCCTCCGGGAATTGGCCAAGCGGACGAACCGGAAATAGGTGGAGATCCTGGAGACGGAGAAGGCACAGCTCGCAGCACAAGTGGCTGCTATGACACGGGAGCTCATCCAGAAGAGCGAGGAGATCCGGAAGTACCAGGCGGAGCAAACTGTAGTTCTAAGCCGAGTCCGGGAACTAGTGGGTCATCCGAGAGAAGTCGTCAACAAGGGGCACCTCTATGACCAGTTGATGGAATCAACGGATCCGTCTTCTGCCCGGAAAATGCTCCAGATCCTGGTGAAGTACTCCCGCTCGATGAAGGATCTGCTCAAGGAGATCCATAAGCTTCTGCCTTTGAGTGGTACCCCCAGACGGGTGCTCTATCCGGGCCCACCCGGATCTCCAACGGGCACACTATATGAGGTTGTAGGGGAGGTGGAGTTAGTTCAGGCCTCTCCGGCGGGTGCGGGGCCCAGCCAGCCAGCAGGAACTCCCCAGCCATCGGAATCCGGAAGATTTCCGGATCAGGAGAAGACTCCTGTGCCGCAACGGACGCACTCATCCCAGGTTTGACGGAAGAGCACAAAACGGTCGGCCAGATCAGGACGAGGGCAATCACCAAATCCGGATCGGGGCAGGACATCAGAGCGGTCCAGAACACCGGAGAGGGCCAGGACTCCAGCACGGATGAGGACGTCGGATCGGACGAAGTCTCCGGATCGGGGTAAGGCGCCAATGTCGCAGGTTTTGCCAGCTCCCGCTCCGGAGTGCATGATAGTGGAGCAGTGGGCGCCCCCGCCCTCACGCGCGATGTCAGCTAGGGATCCTCAGGCGACTTCAGTGTCCACCGGCCGAAACAGGGAGCGGGCCACGGGAGGTGACCCTTCGTCCGTCCAACGCCCCAGGGAGGAGAGGAAGGCTTATGGATCGGGTGACGGATCCGAAGACGATCCGTTTGATGCAGGAGACTTCGAGGAAGAAATCGCCCCCTCCCCGAACGTGAGGAGGGCATTTACAAGGCTGCAAGAACGTCGACTCTTGACCCTCGGAGGAGGTTCCTCCGCCATCAGTGGGTCTGCGATTCACACCAAGGACGGGACGGCTTCGAAGAAGCATCGTAGTTAGATTAGATTTAGGCATGTAGTTGTAGGTAGATCAGAATTAGGAAAGACAGGAATGGGCAGATTTTGATTTTTGGCAAACTTGTAATTCAAATTTTATCAGCGCAAAAAGCGGATCGAGATCCGAAAATTCCGCGAAGGGCGAAGTTCCGGTTTTCTCGCAGTTAGGGATTTTCCAAGGGCGGCCAACTTCACCGCCACCTTCAATTAAGGATTACAGTCTCTACTTAAGGCTGAATAAGGAGCTGGAGAAGTGTTCTCTTCTCCGTTGTTGTATTTTGTCGCTCCCCACTCAATAAAACTCTAGTTCTCAATCTATTCTGATTTGTTTTGTGTACGGACTGTTAGGAGAATGTTGCAGATCTAGAGGGAATGAATGAGTAGGAAGTGCTGATAGGACAAAGGAGAGGAAACCCGGATCGGATCCGACTGCAGTACTATGGATCCTTTCTGAGTGTAGTGGGAAGGAAACCTCATTATTCCGGATGTTTGGGTAACGTCCATGTGAGATAGCCGTCGGTAGGACTGGGTAAGATCAGGGAGGTGCCGGACTTACGCCATCCGATCTTCTGAAGAGGTCTCACAGTCCCTGGGCGGGGCAATCCAGAAAGTGGTACGGATCGCCCAGTTATCTCGGATTAACAGATCTCCGGACAAATCTTGACTTTTCTGTCGTTGTAAGTCCGGGGCACCATCCGGATTCTCTGTGTGACCTGCCAGGAAAAATTAGGACTGGTTGTGAGAGAATCCGGATTCTGACCATACATGGACGTCTTCAGCGGATGAACCAAATCATCATTGGAGGTAGGATATAGGTAGGTAGATATTGGGGAAAGAGGCATGTAGGAGTAAGACTTAATTATAGAGGTTCAATCCGGAAGGTAAGTCCCGGGACAAGGACTTCCAAAGGACATCCGGATCCGGAAAGCCGATCCGACTGGTGGTCGATTTTCAAGCAGGAAAAGAGGGTCCTTGACATCCTACACTTCACAAAATCCCTGGACGATACTCGGATCATCCAGACAGACCGGATTAGGCATTAAAAAATGCCTATCCGGAAATTTTTGGTGTTCGTGTGCTCCCACATCATTCATGAAAGCTCAAAACATTGTTATTAATAAACAAAGGAGCATTTACAAAGACATGGAAGTATTTGCAAATACAACTCACGATATTTGGTTCCATGAAAATAAAAAAATAATATAAGATGTCAAAGTCATAGATCAAAAATTATCCTCCTAGATGAAAAAAACACATGAACCCAAAGAAAACTAAATAATGTATAGGGGGATGGAGAACTAACATATTTTCTTTTTAGTGAACATCTTCCCTTTGAAACCTGAAAAAATAGCATTACACCGTGAGACCATTGAGAACGCATTAGGAGATCTCCTTATGCTAATGCTTTGGCATGAATTTCTTTGCTATATCCACATTTGGAGGGTGGTGCCTCTTTGAATAATGATCCATTTGTAAAACTCAACGAGTGTCATACTTATGAACCTGGGATTTCCCATATGGAAGGGGGTTCTTAGCAACAAACTCTTGACTTCTTGTTTGACGCCACAAAACGTCTCAACCACTCATGCAATGGACCAAAGAGGTAGTTGGCGTCAAATTTTTAGCTTAGGTTTATAAGCAGGAGGATGAATTGCTTCACTCCAATGATTATGATAGTTTTTAGGTTGAGAATCATCTACGCAATAAAACATTGTTTTTTTATTAACCGGTTTGGAACACAAAAACCCATTCAAATCAAACACTAAAATTTTTTCTTACTATTGGCACTCTAATGGATTGGGGAGGCAAGTTAGTCAATGCAACAAGACAATAGAAATTTTTTTCAAAGAAATGGGTATATGAACCCCTTATACTTAATGTACTATTGTCAAGTGTTGAACATCGAGGGCTTCCCGGTCCTCGGACAAAAAAATATAACCAAGCATTCAAATTAAAAAAACATATAAATTGCACCTCTAGGAGACATCAAAATGGTTGGCGCCTCCTGTAGAATTGTTGCCTTTGCAACAACAAACTCAATAGTCTTATGTTTCTTGCCATTCGCATTGTCACGTACTAACCTTATGATAAGACCATCTAACCCATAATAAACCCCAGGAAGGGGACCCCCAACCACTTGGGATTTTGGTGCATGAGTGGTAGGCGGTCGAGGGGTGTATGCTCAAACTAAAAAGGTTGCGGCATCGGTGCAAGAACATCCATAAACTCGCTGTCCAAAGTTTCCACGTAGTGAATCTATGTGGAAATTAAGATGTTATTCTTCATCCACATCAAGTGCATGAGGTGGAGGTGGGGCCGTAGAAAATGCATGGTACGACTACAACTTCATAGGTAGGAACATAACACGAGTGAGTTGGAGAGTGATTAAGGGATTGTAACCCATCTTGGGGCATCGAGAGTCCTCCCTATGCCTCATGAATATTTGAGCCCCCCCTTCTCAACTACAATCTTTGTATCAATAAGATTGCAAATCTCCATCTCATCGTCTGATTCATCGTCACTTTAGGCTTGCATGTCTTTCTTTGCACATGTGGCGTCTCATCTTCAACCACCTCCATTGCAACACTCTTATGTTTCTTCTTAGCCCATTGTGTTGCATCAACAATTCGGTTCAACATTGCACCTTCTAGAAAGTTTATGATTATTTTTGCTATTTCTAGGCAAAGTGTGTATTGAGCTTCGATTGTGACGATGTTGGCAGTAGGAACTCGTTTGTGGAGACCCAACAATTTCAAATTCCCACCACATTGAATGTTGAAAAGAACTTTGCCAAGTTTTAGTGCTCTCCCCACAAAAACGTCAAAAGATGAAACGTTGAGCTGAGCTCCTAGGGTTGACAAGTTCCCCATAAGAACATCATCAAAGCATACAACATGACATGGGTCTCCCGTGCAAGTAACACAAATGTCTCCAACTCAATATTAGGCAAGACAACCTCGATGTGATAATCCCAAACGCTAAATTTACAAAGCCATCTGGCACATGCTACTATAGTTACATGGAGCAAAAGAAATAGTGAACCCCCATTTGGTGTAGAATTTTTCCCAACCTCATCTTCAAACATCTTTAGGAAGTCGCATTCGATTGGGTGCGGAAGAGCCGCACCGGTGCTAATAAATTTTTTTGATGTGGATATTATATTTGGATAATCACAAATATCCCACATTTTCACAACCTTTACAACATCGTTCAACATCTTTGTCTTGATGACAATGTGGTTTTTCCTCATGCCATAATCTGCGAGTTCATTAGGCTACAACCCCTGCACGTAAGATTCAACCACTACCCAAAAATATGGAAGAGTTGGTTTTTGGGAAATTTTCATTAAATATTCTTTCTTTCAGCGAAGCCTTTCATTCGTCAGTTCCCCTTACGAGCATCCACATCATTGTCCTAAAGGAGGCGTCAAATTTGTGCTTGTTGAACACATCCACTCAACCTTTGTAAGTCCACACCTTGTACCCTTTTCCCTCGTGGGATATTCCCAACCATGCTTAGTCATGATTTCTTGCTTGATAACAATCTCGTCCTTTTTATGGTCGCAGATATCAACAAGGGATACAAGAGATTCCACACCAAACTGCATAGTTTTGCAACACATTTTCTTCTCAAAAATTAACTTGGCAATCTCTTTAAGCATATAATTTGGAAGGCCCAAAATGCGGCTCACGTTAGACTTTGTGAGAAGAAGTCATTTGGATGTTCCCGTGAGTGAACCATATGTCTGTCTGGAATCGTTCCATCCACCCATTCTTGAAACACTAGCCCCCAAGTTGTAAACACCTTGTCACTGCATATAACCGAAGGAAGACACTTTTTGATGTTGCATGTGTCGTAGAAGGTTCTTGTCATTGTTAGTTTGACACTACTAGAGAAATCGATGTCCTATTTAACACTAGTTTAACAAAAAAAATCTTGGGAACAATAGTTGATTTGGACGTCGTATAACACATTATTTGTTGATTCTAGCACATGCAATTTACCACCCTAACACAATATAAAATGTCATGGAATTCATTTTGTCTTTTTTTTACTTTCACTTTTTTTAGAGATTTAGGTAGTTACATGGGTGAAAAAATTTCACTGTGGTAATTAAGTTATGGGGTGAGAAAATATAGGATGATCGCAGTCAAAATGTCGATATTTATGGATTAACTTTGTTTAACGTTTATGATTTTTTTTGCTATTTACTCTTTGATTGACTTGAAATGCAAGACATCTGAATGAGCTAATTTTATGTGGTTTTATTTTCTAGATTCCCTAAGTGGATGACATCATCACATGTACTAAATGTAGATTGACTAGATTTTGGACTAGTTGAAGGGACTTATAGATCCCCAAGTTTACTTTACAATAAAATCATGTATGCATTCCATGATTGACATGTGTCTTGTTTTCATAGCACTCCATTAGGATGACAAAAATGCAATTTATAGGTGCGATAGCCCACGCGTTTTTATTATTATTATTTCTTCCATGGAATATGAATTTTTTTCCTATTGTTCTGAAATTTTGTGGTTTATGGCATAATCCACGTTCATGATATGATATCAGTCTTCTTTTAAGGATGACATATCCGTATGATATCTACAAGGGTCAGGATCATGATTGGGGCAAAAACACAAAGCCATTCCTATAATATCCATTATGGCATGCATCATTGATTGAATAACCGTGGTATACCAATGTGCCATTTTTGCTCAGAATGTGTCCATTAGGAGCAGCTTATACAGCACAAACAAGTACAAATGTACATTGAACTTATCAAAATCCACCCTAAAATTGTTTCTGAAATAAATTGTCCTAGTTACATACTTGCATACCATTTACATATAGTCTGCAATGAAGGCAGTTCAAACTTCACAAACTTAACATTGAAACTGCAAATAACATTTACAATATTGTTGAGAGCGGTACACTCTCTAAACTGTAAGCATTTATGTTTACAGATGCTACAAGTGTCTAGCTATAGCACATAATATTCAAGACATTACCAGTTGTTGTTCAACATGCATGTCATAGAAATTGTGAAAATCTTGAAAAATGTGGTATACCTATTGCAAGTGTAGTGTTCCAATTACACAAACTTCAGTGCTTGCAGATTAGTTGCCACAAAACAGTACAAAAAATTCATGATTGTACATTAGCATCATGTCACAAATAATCACTGCAAATACCAATGACTTGTAGCTGCAACGAGCCATATAAGATAAGAATTTATTTGGTCAATGTTGATAGACAATATCAATAAGAGTGCAAGAAAATGGAAGATCCCTGAAGATCTCTGAAATCAACCACAAGTGAAGATGTTTGTAACTCGACATGTTTTCTGACATTTAGTCCTCAACCACCCCAGCACAATCCTTCAAAAGAAGCAAAGACACATACCGCAGGGTCCAGCATGAAGTCGATGGCATTGGCAAGCTTCTCCAAATAGAAATGATTGACTGGAATAGGTGTTGGTGCTATGCCTTTTTCATAGACGAGCTCTCCCCAAAATGGTTGGTCTCCAAAGAAGGGGATGGTTATTGTTGGGCACCGTAGACACAGGAATATCGATATTTTACAAACCTTCTGCTGACAATTGTTCTCTAGAAACAACAATGGCCGATACATATATCAATGCACATGCAATTTCTAATAGCTGCAGGTACTCTGATTTTAGCACGAATTTAGGAGTTTGTAGGATTCAAGGGCAAATTAAGGTAATACAATATTAGCATATGGCCAGAATGATCCATGTCACATGCTTCATGATAATGGAAGGTGAGCGTAGTACATACCTGCAGTGGACTAACATAGAGGCACCCTCAATAGCAATTCGTGAAGTGATCCACACAACACTTGTTAATATCTTATGACAGTGGGGAAGCTAGCCACTATATCCTAATCCGGACACTGCTGAAAGACATGCTAGACAAATTGCCTCCAACCCATGCCCATTAAATCTTCATCCAAATGACACAGGTATCTTAGGCCCTTTTACAATATTTAAAGAAGACATAGTTTTCCTTCTAACATTTGTAAGATCCATTTGAAAGCTGGACTATCAAAAGAGATAGGGTTCAAATATGCTGACAATATATAAGGTAGGGTGAGTCAAAGCAACTTAATACTTCATATAAATTGCTGGAACCAGAGAGTAATAAGAATGCAGATGAATTAAGGAGCTGGATTCCATGGCTCCAGGGAAATCTACACGTCTTCAGTGCCACTAGTACAGGGATATCTTCTAGGAATTTGATCCATTGAAGCATTCGACCAGAATCCCATTTGTGAATACCACAAATCCCCCAAATGTCCGGCACACACTGCTCTATTTGTAATTGGAAAGGAAATGCATACCAATATGTAAGAGGATCCATCAGAAGAAGAAGCACCATAAATGTCCAGGAATTGACACAACCAGCTCAAACTGTCGCCCATTCCAATGAATGTTATCAATGCCCAGGAACACCACCTGCTGTCATAATTCCATATCACCTATTAGCACAATGATTTCTTCCCCCAAAACTGGTTTCCCATTTCTATCACAGGAAGTCTTTCTCCCCGCGACAAACTCTAGGACCTCCATTTTACTAGTCTCAAGCCCTGTGTAGATGCGACATTGTTCTGACATTGTATAATTAGCACAATTTGCGTCTATGAAGGACTTCCTGCTCCAAAACATTTAGCATCTCATGATCTGGGAAAATCCCCCTGTAGATCCAACCGCTTTGATAGCTAGAAGCTTCAAATCAACATTAAAATCCTCCCCCCCCCTGCTTACGCCGTTGTGTAGCCTCGAAATGCTGCAAAGCCAAAGGTAAAGCAAGTAAAGCATAAGGTGAATGCTACTGTAACCTCTAATGGACAGAGAGCAGAACTGAAATCTTACCTCACACTGTAGGTAGTTGGCATAAGATTCGGAACCTCCACTTATGGCAACAATAGCTAATGCATTTTTTTCGAGGTCGAGCATCAGCTATCTAAAGCTTCCTGCAACATTTATACGAAATTCAAATACCTCCTGTCAGGACAGGCTCATCACAAATTTTCAACACAACAAGTCTCAAATTGCAAAGGCTTCTGAAGATCCTTGACCTAGTTACAAAGTTGTGCAACAGTGAAGAACGCATACCATCCACAACATTACGGACCAACAATGGACTATTCAGGGATTGAGTTTTCCAACATCCCAGGGCGCCAAAGATCTGGCATAATTTTACATCGGCTTCATGAAAGTGCAGCGTGAACACACACCATAGGATGTAATGCCAACCAGAAGTTTCTAGTCTTCAAGGCAATGTGCACAAGTTGATGACTGAAGTAGCAAGCAAGAGCAAATCATGCCTCGCCTGCCTCAACGAATGCTGCCACTAAAAAACTACCACAATGCTACCATAAAGTAGCTGGATCAGATTGCAAGCTCGACTTCACCCAACTATTTGCACAAAAATGAGCTACAACACACACAACGATCCCGCCAGAGGAGATGAATACAAACCAAAATTCCCAAGAATCGAATTTTAATTTCCTCCCCTCCCGAGACGAGCCCTGTTTCATTTAAACATCATTTTCCGGTTCCCATATCTTCTTCTCTTTCTTCCCCACTCCCCAATTGTGGCTTCTACCTTACCTGCATGTTGTCCTCGGGTAAGTCGACAGGAAGTGATGCTGCAAGTCGGACAACACGCCCAAACTCGACTACACAACTTCACTCAATGCGATCACCACACGGTGGTGACGATGAATCCCGGGCGCCCCGATTCATTGTCAAACACATGGAGAATTCCGCCCCCACCTCTACACTATCATGGCTACCACACCAAATCCCTTTAAATATTACAGGAGAGGAGAGGGGAAGCAAGTAACATACCACGGCCGTTCTTCTACATGCTGGAGAACGGTCGCCGAAACCCTCGCACGCCTCGTTGAGTAAGTAGCCGGAAAAGTTGAGGTTTGCAAGCTTGATCTAGTACTACCAAACCTTTGATTGCACGCAAGGTCCGAAGAATTTCAGTCTAAGAAAAGCAAACTCTGGAAGGAAGAGCGAGGAGCTAGCTGCAAACTTCAGGTTTCAGAGGCCAGCATTACTCTAGTCACAATTTCTCGGGAAGGTTTGAATGACGTCTTGCTGGCTCAAGGACTACAAACGATGAGGTTTGAAACCTGGAAGGAAGTGCGAGGAATTAGCAAGAGTTCGAGAGATAATGGGACGGAGAACAACACGTGGCCCTTGGACGCGATGACGTGGTTCCCCCCCCTCATATGGTGACCTTTGGGCCATTTCACTTACCATGCTTTGGCTCTTTAAGTTATACTCTTTCTTTCTCTTGAACTTCTGCCATGGCACATTTGCTTATGTACCAGGTTCTTGCAAATCATCACCAAGATGCCTGCAGACTAAAGTGTTAGGTCTTAGAATCAAATGCTCTTTGAGACTTTGGAGGTATGTGAGTTTGAAAATTCGCTTCAAAAATTGGAAGTCTCCCGCCAGCTAGAGACTACCTACATCCCCCATCATCACCCACTCGGGGTACAAGAAGCTCAACCGTGGAAAGAAATTGCAAGAGATTTACCTTTGCCATTCTGGAGAAGCCACACGTGCCTCAAGCGAGGTATTCCTCCTTAGATGGTATTTCTTTGGTGCCGAAGGTTGTCATGTATTAGATGAATGCACATGAAACTGGATCTATTGTTTTTATAAATTCCACATGCCTTCACCTGCCTTCGTGGGCACTGACCCAACCTTGAGTTTTCAACCCTAAGTTCTCGCTTGAAACATTACGACCTTCAGAGGGAAGCTCTTGTTGCACGAAAAGAGTCCCTCTACCCACATAACTCATAACCCTTGATGGTGATCTACTGGATAAACTTCACTTTTGGGCTTGTATTTTTTTTCATGGGATAGCCTATGTTATGATTCTTTTGTTGTATAAGCACCTAATGTTTTGATTTGGCTAGTACACTGATGGATGTTTCGTTGCATAATTTTCTTGGTAGCCTTCTTTCAGGAGACTTATGTATACGTTCTCAGGCCGTGAGGTTGAAAATATTGGATTTTGCAAATGTTGCTTAGCAAATTGCAATTAACCATGTGAATGCATAGGTGGTTGGGATGTTCTAAGTATGTGAATTATTTAAATCCAAGCATCGGGAGGGAGAAGCACTACATGAGGGATTGAAACTTCACTTGGCTTGATTTGGTGGAAAACCAGGTACATCATCGAACTTGTAGTTGATTGAATTTGATTCTAGCAAGAAGGGAAATGTTTGTGCTTCATTTCTTGGTTTGGATTTCTAGCATGCATCTCTCTTACTAGATCTAGTCGAGCACAAAGTTACATAGGATGCTTTTGTTGCGTGTGTTTTACAAAAGAGTGCATGTTGGTTTGGAGGATGCAAGAATTAAAACTTGGATGTGATCTACAGGTTGTATATACATAGGCCAAAACAAACAAACAAACAAAAAAGCCAAAAAACCAAACCAAACCAAACAAAATATTGTTTCCTATAAGAAGGGTTTGCTATGCTTGGATTGGCTTTTGAGTACGTTGTGGGCCATTGCTTACATGCTCTTACTGGGATTAATCCAGGAGTTAGGGTTTGTTTTTGTTGGATTGCATTATGGTAAGGTGATAAACAATATTTTACACGTCAATCTTGCAGAGGTGTGTTCCCTTAACGATTATATTTTATTTTATTTTACTTTTCCTATAAGAAGGTTTTGCTACGCTTGGGTATTTTCAGTACTTTGTGGACATCACCTATGTACATGCTCTTACTGGGTTTGGTCCAGGAGCTGGGCTTTGTTTTTGTTGGATTTCATTTTGGAAACGTGACAAAGAGGATTTCACTTTGGCCATTATAAGGCCTCTTAAAGGCTGAAGATGAAAGCAAGCTTTACACCAATGATGAAATTTAGAAACTTCAGTCCACGTAACAACAGATGTCCAGAAACATTAATAAACATGATACCAGGAATCCTTTGAAGCCATGATTGTAGAAGTACAGGGTCTGATTTATACATTGAGTTCCGGAAAAATCAGTGTCCGGGAGATTTTTGGACATGATTGGTCAATATCCTAGTGTTTCCAAGTCCAACCAGTTACGTGTTGACATCTTTCATTTTTCTTTATTAATTTGAGGTATATTCTATAGATTCCTTTAAAATGATCAATAATTTTCCGGAAGTCTTGAACTTCAACCGATTATTTCTCAATTTCAACCGCTTCATCTGTAACTAGGAACTGGTTCTCCCTGTTCACTGGGAAAAATGTAGCTCAACAAGCTTAATGTATGTGATGGTTCCATTCCCCTTACTTGAACCGGTGTGATATTCATTTGCAGCAGAGAACCAACCACACTAGTAAGTGGTGAATCGTATAACAACGATATTTCATCAGAGATACATGATCAGGTGGCACCACGGAAGTTGTTCTTGTTGTTCTGCATTGACTTGCTTCTTATAAAGTGATTTTTGAGGTGGTCCGCAGTAAAATTAGTGATTTCTGAACAGGAATTATTGGGAGATGTGCAGTGGAGAGACGGAAATTAAGATCGTCAATCGCTGGAGGAAAATGTGTAAGAATGTGTTTTGGTCATAATATTCGGAGAGAAGATGCATGTGCAGCCCCAAATGAGGATTGGGAGTTTCTTGACCGGGACTTTGGCGAGTTCGTCTCTTCCTCATATGAAGCAACATATTAAAGTCCAAGTTTGACATGTTTAAGCTTGACCCAATCAAGCAGGCAAGGAATATGTGAAGTCGGAAATGGAATGAAACCCTAGTCAGTTCTTGTGTGAAATCATAGCCCTTACTCTGATAGCTTAAGATTGCATTTGATTTACAGATTTTAATTTTGATGTTTTCCTTGTTGTTAACAAGTTATTGCAAAAATAAAAACATATTTCAACCAACAATGCTTTGTATAGTTGTGTATGCAAATCTACATGGTTATGAGAATTTGAGAGTGGTTGCTAAATGTGACATATATGGGAACTGGGTTAAAAATTATTCCCAATTACCCAAGCATCGTGACATTCTTCCATACAAAGGAAAACTCCAGACTTTGACTAATTTAGCGTACATAATATTGTTTCGATTGTTAAAGCATTGCTTAAAAAAGTCTACATTGTCACTACTAAAAATATGTTTTCACTAAACTAACTATCTAATTATAATATACATCGTATTTTTAGAATAAGTAGTTACATTTGTAAGAATTTTGGCAAAACTATACACTTATACAAACTGACATGCATGTTTGATCCACATACTCAAATCTTGTGGAAAATAGAACTGTAGTAACTTTTAATAAATAAAAATCACTTACAAATTGACCGTTTCTACATTGATTATCCCAATTAGTGTGTGTGGTACTAATTCTTGAAACACGAACTATTTTGCCAAGTCTCAAAATAAATGAGGGCTAAATTTTTTTACTGAGTGATAATAAATTCATGAATACGTGCTCATTTACCATACAATTCAAGAATTAGTGCATGCTCCAAGGTGTTTGTAGAATGATAAAAAAAAAATAACATGCAAAAGTGAATAGTGCTGCTATGAATAATAATTCCAGTGGATAAATGTTGGGATGAAAAATGTTTCCTAGATATTTTGGTGGTACCAATTTCATAGTGCAAAGAAATTTAATATCACCTGCACTAATTTTCCCACTCTTTATTAGCCCTCCCTCACTAATTAGGATTATCAATGTAGTAAAATATGAAATAGGAGAAATTTGTGTTTCACTAAAAATTGGTTAACATCCCACTAGTAATAATTGTCCACTATTTTTCATAAATCATGTATAACTTTATGCATCACAAAGGCAACATCAAAGATGGATGCAAAAAATAAGCTTCCTTGGTCACATCAAATAAAATGATGTGTATAAATATATATATCAATGAATTGGGGCCCCCTATAACAAGGTTGTAGAGAACAAAATAATATGTAGCAATGAGGTTTTTGAAACATCATTGGCTCTTTAGGTGAGAGGACACACTCTGAATGTGATGGCGAAGAAATGACCGAGCCACTAACATTATAGTTCACTGGATTGCATCCTGGAATGGTCATCCCGTAGGACTCCTAGGCAAATTCCTATCTTTCTAGACCAAAATAGCATCACAAAATTTGCAACTTAGAGGAAAATTCAGGTAATGTATTGGTGACGGTCACATCTACGCTTGCTTACTAGATAAGATTTTTGTAATGGATAAGATAGGTCCCAATCACGTCAACGTGATGATCATCAACACACAAGCTGGACAAGGTGACTAGATAATGTCCATGAAATTGTGGCCTTTAACAAAAGTGTGTTCTGTTAATGGTCTTTCACTCTTTGAGGTTGAAGAAATTCTATGTGACAATCCTTCTAGTGAGAGCAAAGAAGAATTCTCCACCGGTATGAAGAAGGCTCCGTATTGTAGGTTCCATTAATAGATTAAAAATGACATCATATAAGGTCCCCAAAATTAGCCATCTCCTCAATGTTAAATCTATTTGTGCTCTTCGTGCTCATAAATGTTGTTCAGAGAATTGTTGTCAATTGTTTCCTTGGGCATCCACCCAATTTATTAAGGTAAACTGTTGGCCTACATCCTTTGACAAAAGGAGGAAATGGGGTGCCAAAGTGTGGAATAGTTATGAAAGGTAAAATCATTTGTCTTTGTAGTTGGTGGAAAAATAATGGCATCTTTTGAGCCACTTTCATGGCCTACAAGCAAAAATACAAAAACGGCAAACATTTATCGACCCACGGCAACAAGGGAAGCCTAGGGCAAGGATGATTCATGCACATGTGACAATAAAATGAAGAATTCGCATGAATGTTGATCAAATGCCCCATCATATGAAAGGCACTAGAAATGGACGTTAGGACGTTCAGAAGGTTCTCCCAACTCATCTCACATGGGAGAAGGTGCGGGGGAAGGTTAATGTGGTTAGCAAATCTTAGTAATTTTGAGTTGTTTGGTAAACCCATTGACATCAGGAGGCCTCCCAATGCTAAATATTAGGTGGGTGTTCTTTTTGAGAATCGTAAAATACACTACAAAACATTGATAAGCTCTAATGTGAACCTAGGTAATGAAATGTTTAATGTAGTATCGAGAGGCTTCCCAATGCTACATTATTGTGTACATGAACTGCTTGTGTAACATAGGCTTTACCCCTAAATTTATAGGAGGCGTTAAATGTGTATGTTAGTTAATTCGGGTATTGTGGTTGTCAACATTGATTTAAGAAACATCGGAAATCATCTTGATGTAACGTGAAGTTGGAGACTCTATATTGAGTTTCTTATTCTCAACTTTACATGTGATTATTTATTTGGGAAATTCGAGAACTTAAAGGGAACCAACACAATGAACATTGAAAATGTGGGTGCAAGCATGGTAAAGTGGACCAAAAAAATGCTCCAGTATACTAAAACCATAATTTTTTTGGTCAAAGGCCTAAAGTAGTAGCAATGTGTTGTTTAGATTGGAATTTTTCATGATGACCTCTATTGTTTTGTTAAATACTCAAATGTAGAATATTAAGTTGAGATCTTCAAAACTTATCATTATTAGTGATGCTCAAAAGCAAATGGTTGAATCTAGTTTTGGACGTAGATTTCATGACCTTAAATATTTTGAAGTTGAATAAGAAAACAGTAGAACCGTGAGGCTCTGTCCTTTCTTATAAAAGACTACAACTGTAGTTGTCCACTTTGCTCGTGCCAATTCATGGCTATTTAATATACCTATAACCAAACCTTTCTTGGATTTTGTGCATCTTCTTCTCAAATGCTGGTCAAGGATTGAAGCTATTCATTTATCACCTGAAAATCTAAAAATAATTAATTTTATATATAATCAATGTTTTGTACACATTGAATAAAGTTTCTTTCACTCAGAGCATTTTTGTACACATTGCCAAGTGTGCTTGCTTACACTACATGGCCATCCAACTAATTCCAAGGCAATATTTGCAAGATGCCTCTACCATAAAAATTGGAATACAAGCACGGGGCATTTGGACTTAGTTGAATAAAATTACAAAAGGAATGAGAGAATAATATTTGGATTGAGTGGACGTACATGTGGGGTTTGTTGTTGTGGATTACAATTATTTCCAAAAACTTGAACATATATACAAAATGTCAAAACAATAATTTTCTATTTATTATAAATAAGATTTTCACCTTTCAAAAAAATTCTATGATTATACATGTCATATTTTAGGTTTTTATATTTTTTATAATCCACCAAGTATAAACGTATTGGTGGCCTCGACTTTTAAGGCTTGCCGAACTACATTCATTCTGATGTAACCTTTTGATTGGAGAACACAAACTTTGCATGCACAACCTTGGGTGATTTTTGTTATGTCTTGATTTAGGTGGGAATGATTGTGCACGTTACCGTTGTAATTGAACATACAATTGTTCTTGTATCTAAATCAGATCGCACAATATTATGTTTTTTTCTTCTGCATGTCATGTATATATGACACATGTAAACAAATGTGTTCATTTCACATTTGTGTCTAGTTTAATAAAGACAATATATTTTCATCATTCAAAGGTGACCTAGAATTGTTTTAAAAGGTTCAATAATTTAGTTCAATTATAGAATATATTAAAATATATTATATAAATAATATTAAAATATATTATATGAAAATATATTAGAATATATTAGATATAGAATATATGTAGAATATTATAACTAAATATATCTTATAGTTTTTGAAATTTTTAATACATTAATATATAATAAAATTCAATATAAGACAATATGATTTTAAAATACAATAAAATATAATCAATAAAATCCAATAAATAACAATAAGGTTTTGGATCCTTGATGGCACATTGGTAGTGTCGCGTACCTCTCCATGAGGAGTGCTCGAAACACCATGGGCACAAGGGGGACTCCGAAGTGACACCCGGGACTTGTGGCGCCGTTGGTGAGAGGGCCCAAGTGCACCTAGTGTGGATGAGGGCCCCAGGCGTTGGGAACGCCTCCCACCCACGGAGACTAAGAGGCACAAGGATAAGGCCATAAGCTATACGTAGCTTATAGCGTGCCAATTCTAGAATGCTCAAGAACACCTCAATCGGAGGTGTGAGCTAGGAGATATGGCAATTTGAGTGGGGTGATGTCCCGGGACAACGCCCTGGTACAGCAATGGCCTGGGAGTGGCTCCCGAGACTGCGAAGCTTTGAACTGGCATAACTTCCTCAATACTTGTCCAAATGGTGCAAGTGAGTAGTCCATCAGCATCTACGTGAAAATAGATGACGATGGAATGGTCGAATGTTAGAATCAATGACAATATGAAAAAGTTATGGGGTTCTGAAGCTACTAGGGGCTTCCAGCCCCATTGGCTAAGGGAAAATGTCTACTTGGCCCAAGTGTTGGGAGAAAGATAAAAGGTTACTTGACGGTGGGATAGGGGCCTTGCTTAGAGTCCTAGAGGCTTATATGGGTGAGGTGGTGTGGCCGAACCCACCCGAGGCCGAACGACACGGCTTCCATGGGCATTGGCCCAATGTGAGGGCATAGTTGCCTAGTATGGCTCGGGTTGTTGTAGTATTGCTCCGGTAATGGGATGATCAATATAAGATTGGACTTCCATGAATAGAAGTCCACATCTAAGAATTGGTTATCGATTAAAGGGTGAGTTCCAAATGAAAGAATAAGAGGGTTGGTCCCCCTCCTATGGACCAAGAAGGTCCGCGGTATGGGGAGCTAATCATTCGCATGGCAGAATGCAAAGGATTAGCGCTCGTAATCCTTGTTAGAGTTGGAAAAATAACCAAGATACTTAAGGGGAGCTAACAAGGGTTGCGACAAGTAGCCCCCATCTGGAGTAACATCAGCGACTACATTAAGCAAATTCTCGCAAAGAATTGTCACTCTGTCAAACCTACAATTTAAGGCAGAATCAGGTTGCAATATGTCAATATTATATTATTTTAAGCTGAAAATAAATATTTTCATTACCCTTCAGATTTACAAGCACCACGACTTATACACTTTGTTCTCCAAAAATATTGCATTTGTAATAAGCATGGGATGTTCAAACCATACATCTTTTCAAGGTCATTCCGGATTAGTCTAAATTACATTAGCACTGTCAAAAGTTAAGCAGAAAAATGTGACAACTGTGAGCATGGATGTTTACTAAAACATCCATTTTTCATTAATATTAAAGAACATACCATATACAACCATTGTCGACGCCATTCAATCCAATCTTGTGACCACAATCAACAACCCGAACGCATCCATTTTCATCCTGTATTTGACAAACAAAAGCATGAACATCATTATTTCTTCCATCGATCAAAAGTTGGGAGAAGACAATTATATGCGTAGCATGCTACATGTATAACAGAGTATTGTACGCGTCATAGCAACAAACTAATACATTGCATTACATCATCCAAGATTGAAAAATGATAGGCATCTGATGTTTTAAACAAAAAAATGAATACTCATTAGAAATTCAAAGGAAAAAACCTTCCAAGAGAATTACCAATGTTGCACCTCCAATCCAATATTTTTTAGCAGACTCACAGGGAGTGTTAATTATAAATTTTTGTGTTGACGAGTCATATGTTGCTATTGTTTCACTTCATAAGGAGAGGAATGCAAACCAAAGTACGGACTAGACAAATTATTGAAGGAATGATTTAAGAGTTACATAAGTTATAAACGAGTAACATAATATGAATGGAAACCCTTATTTGATCGCAAACTAACATGTTTATGCCATCAAAACCAGACTTGTTTAAATTCCATTTTCTGCCAAACAGAAAACAAACATGTAGTGAGAAAAATCTCCTGCTGTACAGACCAAAAAATAAAACCATTTTTTTCAAAATCATTACATATTATATGTCCAAAAACCATCCTACAAAAATATTTGCATTCACTAGAATAAAATAAACCTGATCCCTGCAAAAATACAACATGATCACACATATAACCAAAAACTATTGTAGAAGCTACCTCTAATGAGTATATTACAACAACACTACAGCATTACAATAGTTGCCATAACTGTTGGAACCTGATCTCCAGCTAACTACATACTGCCTTGAATAATGTTTTATAGTAAGCAAAAAAAATTGTCGTGTAAATAGCGATCGTGTGTCACTGCGACTCAAGTACCAACCACTACTAACAACTAAACTAAGTCATAGCAAAGGCACACATACACAACACACCTCTACATCCAATGTCGTAGGCGCCTCACGTTGGAGATAAATATAATCCCCCTAACAGAATCTCTGCAACTGAGGTCGGTAAGCACCACTGCGAATGCGTGCATAACGTAATGTGTCACGGTGCTGAGCAATGGAAAAAAATTTCATGGCCATAGGTATGAACATCTAGAAGAATTGAGCCCGCTCCTACAAACACTGGGCCCAAACATTTGGGTCATCCAAGTCCACAACAGGAGCTAGTTTTTCTCGAATGGAACTCGGGAGTACAAGCTCACGTCCATACAACAACTGATACGGGCTGTAGGACGCCAATGGGGCATGCCTACTAAATCGATAGCCCATAGCAATCCAAGGCAACGTAAGGTCCCAATCCCGATGGCTCCCCCGAAGTAATCCATACTTCCTCAAGCCACGTTGGGTTGTCTAAACAATCCGTTAAGCCAAGCCATCCGTCCTTGAATGATCCCACGAGGTGGTACGGTGATCTATGAGAGCCTTAGTGCACAACTCCTCAAAAGCACCGAGGAACTCCCTCCACTGGTCCGTCAATACCTCAGCCGGTGCTCCAAAACGTACCAACACACGGTCTAAAAAGGCTGCCGCGGCCAACTCTGCCGAGTTTTGGGATAGAGTGACAAACTCTATCCATTTGTTAAAATGCTCCACCATCACCAACACGTACTTTGCTCCACGTGGTGTGACAACCAACGGTCCTACAAAATCGAGTGACCAATGGTAGCCCAGTCCCATGAAAGGTAAAGGTTGCAGTTGAGGTGACAAGGTGTTGAAGCTAGACCTAACCCGGACACAAACTTTACACCTCCCGAAAACAACAACATGCTCATACATGCCAGTCCACCAATATTGGCTATGCAACATCCAATGTGTCTTACATATGCCAAAATGGTCAAGTTCCTCGTGCACTTGCCGCACCAAAGAGGCCCTCTGATCCGGTTTAGGAACAATATGCTTTGTCCCGTCCGACCACAATCGAAATAACAACTTGTTCTCCCAACGGAACCTTGTTATTCGATGTCCAATCATATCCCTTTTCATCGCCGAGATAGACAAGGAAAATGTCCCATGTTGAAGCTTATGCAATACATGAAGATCTGCCCATATATCCGCAATAGCTTGAGGTCGATCAGTCTCATCATCCGAGCCCTGTATCGAAACCTCAACAATATAGCCAAAAAACAAACTAAGGTAGGCAGTTGCGTGCCAACCTAGAACCGCCTCTCGATCAAAATCCCCATGCCACCTAGCTCTGGTCAAGTCCTCGTCTGAAGGACTTGGATTGTGTAAGAATCCACTTGCATCCAGGTTGGTAATACCGACACAATGTACCACCTCAAAATCATACTCTGGAGCAATAAAGTCCACCTGGCGAGCTTGTCGGTAAGCTTATCCGACTCCATGAGCCATCGTAAAGGCTAATGGTCAGTCACTAAAGTAAAGCGCTAACCATAGATTTATGGCCGGAAATGGGCAATAGCCCATACCGTTGCCAACGCTTCTCCCTCATAGGACGAATAATTGGCCTCTGCACTGTTATTATTTCGTGAAATATAAGCAACAACATACTCCCGGCCAAAGTCATCTTTTTGAGTGAGGACTGCTCCCAAATCCAATGAACTCCAGTCCGTATGCAACTGGAAAGATTTGGAGATATCAGAACGTTGAAGCACTGGAGCCGCACCCAGTCTTTGCTTCAATGTCCCGAATGCCTACTGCTACTCATGACCCCAAGTCCAAGGTTGGTATTTTCTCGTGAGAATGGTGAGAGGCTTAGCGATCAAGCTAAAGTTCTTGACAAATCGTCGGTAGTAATTCGCCAAGCCCAAGAAAGTACGAAATCTCGACACATCGACCGGTGCCGGGATCTTCTGCAAGGTGTCCACCTTAGCTTGCTGCATCCCAAGACCTCTTGGAACAATCATATGACCTAGATATGCTAGTCGGTCATGTAAAAACTTGCACTTGCCATGGTGCAAGCGCAATCCCCACCGCTGCAACCGTTCAAAAACGGCTTGCAGATGCCTCACATGCTCATGTGGTGTCCTGCTGAAGATGATCACGTCATCAATGTAACACTGAGCAAAAGAAAAGCTAGAGAGGACTTGGTCCATCACTCTCTGAAACTCAACAGGTGCATTTTTCAGCCCAAATGGAAGAAAATTCCCAATGGTACAATTGATCCTTCCCATCCTGATCAACTTCCTAGAATGTAGTTTTCAGTCGATCTCCCACAAATAATAGGAGCTGGTGATAGCCGGATCTCAAGTCCAGGATGCCAAAGACTCGAGAAAATCCAATGGCATCGAACAACTCCTCTAGGATTGGCATAGGCTACCGATCCGACTTGGTCTTCCGGTTAACTGGACGGTAATTCCCGCACATCCGCTTCTCTGTCTAATTGCCAAAGATATCTTTCTTCGATGGCATAACTGTAGCACAAGCATAATCCTCGTTGGAGAGTTCGATCAGCTTTGCTACCAAGAGCTCTTAGCAACGAGCCTGGATGCCAATCCTCTCGGGGACACTGAGCCTATAAGGTCGCCAAAAAATAAGATGGTCATCCTCCAGCTGAATGTAGATGGGTTTTCCTTTGTAGCCTTCAAAATTTTGAAGGCTAAAACCAAAACACGTACGATACGAGCGAAATAACGCTCGTATCTTCCGTGTCTCGGCACCAATGAGATGAAGGCCTAATTCCAATGGCCAACCATCAAATTTTGTGGTCTTTTCTCCACCAAAGGAGAACCACCTGGTGTTGGTACGGACTCTAACTGCTACTTAGAGGAAGGGACATTAACCATGTCCCCAATCTCAATAGTAGACTCTGATCTCTTTTCATCACCATCATGTTGGCGACCTCATGTTGACTGCAAGAAATAGTCCATTTAGACAATTCGATTGCCATGTCAATTGTTTGTTGTAATTGACTTACAAACGAATGACTACTATCCAACTACAATGAGTAATTGACTTGTATTTGACATTGTAGTTGACTGCCTTGTGGACAACAATGTTGATTCCAAACAACATCAACAAATTGATTTAGCATACAAATAGGCCATACCAGGCAAATGTGTCTAATTTGGTTATTTTTTGTAATAGAATACTTACAGGTGTGGCTCCAACAACAAACACCAAGAAGACATGTTTTAGAAAGAGGTTGGACTACAAGCTCAAAATATGACAATCATTTAGCACTAAATAGTGAACATTCATTCACCTCATTGAAATGCATTTTTAATTCAAACATAAATTTTCATGCATTGAAAGGTAGAATCCCTAAATTCATTAGATCAATCGAATCGATTGGCCTCAGGGGTGAGGCCCTAGGACAAACTCCCCTATATAGCTAGCATGGCCTTCTACGACTTGGTACAAAAATGATAAGAAACCTTGGGCTCAAATATCAGACATGGGGTAAAACTCATGCACCACCTTTGTGATGAACTCATGTGTGAGGTTTGTTAAGTAGCATTGGAGGTTCTATCTATGAGCATGATAATTGTTGTATTGCGCGGGTGGTACATAGTGGGTGTTATTGTTCTTGAAGTTCGGAAGCATTCCCCATTGCATGCCAAATTAGTTGTACAACCTGCAAAGTGGAAGGGCTTTGCATGTTGGACCACAATGTCAAATCATTGTTTGCCCCGATTCTTGTATTTCTCAAGCTCGTCCATCAATGACCCTCTCACGCATTGGGTAGAGGGGAGTGGCTATGACCACACTATGTAGTCATCATCCAATGCCCAATTCCTCCTAATTACCATGTTGTAATCAATTTGCATGGCCTCCAAATTTGTTGTCGACAATGATCTTTGGCCCCCCAATTTGCATTGCCTCCAAATTAGATGTAGGGGTTTAAAAAAAGGTGGCTAGGATGGTAGTGGTTGTTAATGCCAACCGTTAGATATAGGTATGGCTAGATCTACGGCCGGTATGGCTTTGTGATGGGAACGGATAGTCTCACAAAGGAGAGCGCGGAGGTTCATTTCTCACTCTCTCACTCTCACGGTTAGGACTATTTCTCTCTCTCTCCCCTCTCTATGTAGGTAGATGCTAAGAGTTTGTAGGATGGAAGGAATAAGAATGTTAGATAAGAATGTTTATAAATCCTATGAATGTTGAATAATAGGGTTTTTGAACCATATTATGGAATCGTGTTATTGCCTAGTTGCATTAGCTTTTGATATCCTAAGTTATGAGCGTATAAGTTGTTACTTCATTTTTGGTCCATTAATTCATACATTAATCTTTACATTATTCCTGCATTATCCCTTATATTAATCTTCTGCATTAGGTTCTACATTAATCTTTTGCATTAGACTCTACATTGGTGTCTTACATGAGTATTTTGTATTAGTATTTTATATTACTATCTTACATTAGTGTTTTATAGGAGTATTTTGCATTAGTGTGTTATATGAGTATGCTGCAGTAGTGTTTTACAAGGTTATTCTACATTAGTATTTTATAGGATTATTCTAGGATGTTGATACGTAATATGTCTAGAATATGTCGACTGCAAAATAGCAATCAACTAGAGTGTTGACTAAGATGTGCATTGCATCAATTTACCCCTAGGTAAACTATCGGATGTATTCCCTTGTAAACATGATTTTTTGGGTCCGAATTCATGTCATTGTCACTTGATGTGACCTAATGTGACGAGCGTTGATGTGAAATCCATGCGAGAGGGATACTTTAGTGATATTTTTTTCCTAGATAATTCCTATCAAAAGCCCTTTTATTTCCTAGAGAACTTTTGCTATTCTTGAATATGATCTATAAACACTTGGAAGATTCTATACAACACTTAATAGGTTGTGTATATGGTATTTTTACACCAATCAAAATATTTACACTAAAATGCTTTTTAGCATAAACTCAATTTTAATTTTAAAAAGTATTTTAGTATAAACTTTGCAAAAGGAGTAAAATACGACGTTAGTTATTTTATCAAAATCCTTGTACATAAGCGCAGACAAGTGAAACAAATGTGGTGGATAGAAAGCTTACATCAATTGATCTTGGAACATAAATAAAATTTGAAAAGAAAACATCATAATATTCCATTAAAAGAAGCTTAGATTATAAAATATTTTTTTCAATATTGAAAAAAATTCAAGTACAAGTTGAAATAGACACAACAATGGCCCATATTAGTACTTGTAGGTCTTTTATGATGTCCACTACAACCCCATGCCATCAATTCCATGAAGGATTGTCAAATGCCATTCTAATGTAATTTCATAACATTATTCAGACCCATGCAGTGTTCTGTGGAACTGACAGTATTCCGGGGAATATTCCCGGAATTCTTCACATTCAGCCTGAATGTGAAAAATTCCGGGAATATTCCCCGGAATACTGTCAGTCCCACAGAACACTGCATGGGTCTGAATAATGTTATGTTATCTATTTTTTGACAATTTGAATTTTATTAGAAGCGTACAAATGTCGATTTCCATTGATAAAGGACACGTGCATGTTTAACATGATGTTTGACACTACCATATAGGCAGCATGCCAGAAGTTTGGCTTCGTTCGAAGTCTTGTATGTTTTGAAGGCTTTCTAGACAATTTCAAACAATACTGAGTATTTGAAGAGCCAATTTTGACATTTTATATCTTTCACACCCTAATTAAAATCCACTTCAAAATTTTTGGCACTGTATAGTACATCATGTACTACAACTTTCATTTGAATGCACTTGGATCTTGCCCACTCATGCTTATGGTATGATTTTTCAAATGGAAGTGATTCAGAGTTGTACTCAGTTTTGTTTGTCACTGTACATTGCAAACATTCCATGCTTATTGCTACACAATCAAATTGAAAACTATCAACACACATATGTATTTTGGAAGATGTGACCTACTATATGTTAAAAACAATTGCTTCATAAACAATCAAGTAAAAGGAGCAGAGTATTCAAAACCAAGACCAGATACTAAAAAAATCAACAAACAACACCATATCAAAGGGAGGCAGTAAAGCGGCATCATAAGCAAAAGGAGTGAAAATGACGAGTCTGGCAGCCGAGAAGCGGAGAAAACAAGAGAGAGAAAGGGAAGCACTATGAAAGCAAGCCAAGGGCCAGGTATTAAACCCAGGGCCACAAGGGTATCATGTCAAGGAGATGCACATCGACCCAAAGTCGTGAGGGTATCGGGCCAAAACCCATGTATAACCTTAATTGTAAAGGTATTGATATAAAAATGGATAAATGAGAAGAGAAAGGGCTCAATGGGCTATGGGCCAGTTATCAAATTAATGAGTCAATTGGAGTTAATGGCCACTAAATTAGTGAGCCATTTTTCACCATTAAAAAGACACTTTCACAATTAATGAACCACTTCCACAATTAGTGAGCCACTTTCACAGTTAGTGAGCCCTTTCCATAATTAGTGAGATATCTAGGACTAGTGAAGCTCCATTTTGGATTAAGTAATATAATGCCACTTAGATAAATTATAGGCCACCTAGGTGAAGGTAATGGGAGGTGGAAGCAAATGAGGGCTACGAATGGATTTCTTGGCAATTTTCATAAAATTTCCTGTACCTAAATAATGCATACGTAGATTTTGAAACAAAATCTACCAAATTTTGAATGTAAAAGGAGATGAAGATTATATGTGCTCTCTTTTGAAGATTTTTATAAGAGCTATCTTAATCTCCTTAGGAAAATAGAAAATATAGTAATATAGGAGAGAGGCACATGTTAGGATTCACCTCTCACTACATACAGTGACTGCCAAAACTGAGTACAAACACAACATATTGAAATTCAACAAATAATGTAAGGAAATTGGATGCACCAAAAATGAAACCATAAATTGCATAGGATTACCATTGCAATCAGTCATACTTCCATGGGAATTGAGGCCTATTACACACAAGTATGCATGTACAAACAAAAAGTAAAGTGAAGTTCAATCCAAAACTCAGTTTTGCTCACACAAGCTGGAACAAAGTTAAAAATTTGTCCACCTACCCTTAGTAGCTATAACAGCTGCAATGCGCTTAGGCATGCTCCTATACAAGTTCTTACACTCATTGGGAGCAATTGAAGCCCAACAATCCTAAACACACTCCCGCAATTCTAACATTCCTTTGGGAGGTCTTTCATATTGGTTTAATCGGCGTTTTAAAGTTGCCCACAAGTGTTCGATCGGATTCAAGTCTGGAGATTGCGCCGGCCACTTCAAAACAGTAAATTCTTGCGAATTCAGCCAACGGCGCACACTCTTGGATGTATGTTTCGGGTCATTATCATGTTGAAAAATCAAATTGGCAAGATCCAAATTGTATGCATGCAGCGTATGAATCAACTCTCGCTCTAAAATTTCTCTATACATGTACTGATCCATTCTTCCCTCAATCCTACACATCATACCAGGGCCACTCGGAGTCATGAAACCCCACATCATCACTTTCCCACCTCCAAACTTGACAGTTTGTTGCACCATTCTAGCACTTCTACTTTGTCCATCACGAAACCAACACCAACTGCGACCATCAGAGAAAAATCGGTTGATTTTTGTTTCATCGGAGAATACTACACGATCCCAATCATCATCAGTCCAATGGCAATGACGTCTAACAAATTCTAATCATCCCTTAATTTGAAGAAGTGTGAGCTTTGGTTTCTTTTGCTTCACTTTACATTTCAAACCTGCTTTTCGTAACACTCTCCTCACAGTACTATCGTTCATACCAACATGAAGCTCTTCTCTCAAGTAATTTCCAACTTTGTGTATAGTTTCTAAGCCACCCACAGTGATTTCTCTCACACAAGCTCCATGATCAGCTGCACTATACACCTGTGGCCTGCCACCAAAACTGTGATTGACATCATTGAATTCACTCAAATGTTGCTTACAAATTGTGCAACCCAACTTTGGGATACTTGTAAGTCTCTAGCAACATTTCTAGTACTTTCACCCCTCCTCAACTTCTCTAAAGTAGCTTCTTCTATTTGCTTTCTACTAGCAGTAGAGAGAGACCTCAATGAAACCATTTTGCTCAATTTGCATACATGATGTGCACTGAATGGGGACACAATTATAAATGTGAAGGCCAAGAACATGCCCACCCAAAAAATCGGACCCAGAAAACCACTTGTACATGTCAGATTTGTAGCATTCATTGCGTAATCCAAGTGTGAACATAACTGAGTTTTGGAGTTAATTTACTTTGATCTAGATCTTTCTCAAATTATCTTGCATTGCTGGACTTGTAATTTGGTAGCCACATCATTTACATGCATGTATACTTGAGCCGTCAACTGATTTGGCATTAAATGCAATAAATTATAAAATATGAATGGCTAAAGGTAGACTAGGCTTTTTCGTACTCAATTTTGGCAGTCATTGTATAGAACTAGGATTAGAGTACACAAACCTTATTCACAAGAAATAGGTTACAAGAGCTAGGCCCTTTGTACCTTTACCATTTTGAATGCAATGAGCTTGAAGCTCAAACTTTCTCCATAGCTATTCAAGGTAGATGCAAAGTAATTATTAGCATAGACACCATCAAGTCGAGAGGTTATGATTGAGAGACATATTATTGCTTGAAGAGTGCCATGTATAGAAGCTCACATGAGGTGAGAATATTCATATAAGTGGAAAAGGTAAATTGTATGAGGATTGATTACAAAAACTCACATGAGGTAAGAATAGATGCATAAGTGGAAGAAAATACTTTGGGTGATAAATTGGTTATAGAATTGCTAAGCAAAAAAATGAAATATGATCCTTGAAAGGTTCTTACATAATTAATAAGCCACATGTGTGAGTGTTACCTAGGTAACCATAGAGAGAAAGAGAGTGAGAGAGAGTGAAGCATGCAATTGGCATAAGAAACATTATCGCTCTACCATGTACCTCTCACATACTATTCCATATTTTCTCTCCATTACCATAAGTCTCTTAACAAAAAGTAAGCTACTCCATGTATTGATATGTAATTAAGAACCAAAAAATTTCAATTATAAGTATGTTTTCAACTACTTGCAATATAATTGACTAATACTAAGTATAAATGATGCAATCAATTTCACAATATTTAAGAAGTCAATAATCATAACTTAATTTTTTTGAAAATAATGAGGAAAATGTGCAGAGTTTTTACAACCTTCATTGAAGGATAATTGGAAATCATCCTAATCACACATTAATTATCCACTTTGAATGTGAGAAGAAATGGGAGGACGTTAAATACCCCCCCCCACGAACTTTTCGGGGTGTCAGATCCGGGTTGGGGCAGCCGCCCGTCCAGAAAATTTGGATTTTCTAGACCCGACCGAAAACTGTTGGCCGCCCGCCCGATTTCGAAAAAACCATTGCCCTTGCATTCTTGAAGGCCACTTACTCACAAATCCCATATTGAGTGCACTTCACCTTCAAGGGCCAAAATCCAATATATATGTTCACTTCCATTGAGTAAATAAGCAATTGATTGGGGTTTCATTATCAAAGTGAAACCGTCAATAAAACATGTAATTAACTTGGAAGTCAAAAATATTACAAAACCCTCACTAGCACTGAGGTTATAATTTTTGTGACTCACAATTTGAAATTGTCTTTGTCATTCTAAAATGACAATTAAATTTAGTGTGCTGATTTAGTATGTGTATTTTATAATATTTTAGGTAATGCCGTCTACTTTCACAAGTATTCATACGCATTCAAATGAATCAAGTGTGATTAAATATAATTAAGTCTAATTAATCTAGATTAATATTAATTAATCCCAAATAAATCAGAAACTTTTCTTACCAAATTAAGTAAACCTAATTGATTATCAAATGTACTTACTGTAATTAATTAATTTCTGGAATTAATTCCAGTGAGTTAATTCTAATAATTAATATAATTAATATCTGGAATTTCATTACAGTGAATTAATTATTAGAACTAATTTCTGGAATTTAATTCCAGTGAATTAATTCTAATAATTAATTCCAGTGAATTAGTTCTAATAATTAATTCCAGTGAATCAATTTTAATAAATTGATTAATTATTGCGTATGAATACTTGTGAAAGTAGACGGCATTACCTAAAATATTATAAATACACATACTAAATCAGCACACTAAATTTAATTGTCATTTTAGAATGACAGACAATTTCAAATTGTGAGTCACAAAAATTATAACCTCAGTGCTAGTGAGGGTTTTATAATATTTTTGACTTCCAAGTTAATTACATGTTTTATTGACGGTTTCACTTTGATAATGAAACCCCAATCAATTGCTTATTTACTCAATGGAAGTGAACATATATATTGGATTTTGGCCCTTGAAGGTGAAGTGCACTCAATATGGGATTTGTGAGTAAGTGGCCTTCAAGAATGCAAGGGCAATGGTTTTTTCGAAATCGGGCGGGCGGGCAACAGTTTTCGGTCGGGTCCAGAAAATCCAAATTTTCTGGACGGGCGGCTGCCCCAACCCGGATCTAACACCCCGAAAAGTTCGTGGGGGGGTATTTAACGTCCTCCAAAGAAATGCCACTATGATATCATTGACACTCTAACCAAGAGACCAACTTAAGCTATTATTCACTATATAAAAATAATAACGGATAAAAATAAATTGAAATGATTTATAATTGCATTAAAAATATACTATAATTATTTATAATCTAAGAATTATATACAATTGTGGTTGCATTAAAAATACATTCTAATTGTTTATAGCTGAAACCTATATACAACTAAGAAGGCTGTGCTAAAAATAAATTGAAGCTCATATGATTGTGATTTTGCATTAATAATCTTGTATTGAAAGGTTATTATGAAAAAAACTATCTTACAAAAACAGATTGAGAAATTGAGAATAAATGACAAGTTTCAAGATAATGAAGCAAAGATGCATCCTCAAGATTTGATAAGGAAGTGGAAGGTTAATAAAGGCATTGTTATCCATGTGAAAAGAAAATCTTTGTTACATGGTAAGAGAGCATTCAATAACAACTTAGTAATTATTAAATTATTTGCCACCTATGTTTTATCGAAAGGAAAATCCAATAATGATATAACAAGCAAGCCTAGGTTGAGCTACTAAAAATTCTCTCTAGAAAAACCATGAAGAAGTGAAGTGTCTAATGGCATAAACCACCCCACCATAGAGTCATCAGGAAGATGGTCCCTTGCCATGCAAACCTTCTTCATGCAAAGTGCTCACCCCATGCCACTAATTAACTCCCACTAGTTGGATTGCCACCAATTCTTACAACTAAGGCTCCTTAATAACCTTGCTCACACTACTATGGTACTATGCCTCCATATTAGCTTTGTTCACACTACTAGCATGTTACATTCCTCCCTTTCTAGATTTGAGCGTCTATGCTCAACACCCAAGTAAAACCCATCAATTATTTAGGTACAACTTGTTCAAAGATCTAATGTAAAGAATTACAACCTGAGATTTGTTTTGCCTCTTCTTTTTAGGCAAAATATCGGGTAAGCTTTCATGTCCAAAACCATGACGTGATAGTCGCTCGTTGGCGCGGACTACAAAATTCCAATTTTTTGAGTATTTTAGGACTCAAATTAGATTCAAGCTTCCAATAGTTATGCTCAAGTCCATAACTAAGTCATTTGATGAGGTAATATTTAACGGGACGGGAACGACGCCCTCTAACATGTTGTAAAACACGTTCCACTTCATATGATATATCATGATTTTTAATGACTGACGATGGCGGATGCTTTACCTTGCCATTAGCCTTGTAAGGCTTTAACAAAGAGACGTGGAAAACATTATGAATTACCATGGTCTCTAGCAATTTCAAACGGTATGTTATGTGATACAATTTTTTGGATAGGCTAGATTCATTTCTGAATTTTGAGGAGGTTTAGCTTCAGAATTGGAGTTAGAACTCTGAAACAATGAAAAACTAAGTACTTAGTGACTATTCAATGGAAGTAAAGGAAAATGGATTCTATTCAATCCACTGACCATAGTCTAGAGCGTGGGAGTCAGTGGTGAAGGACAATAGACATGTGATTAATTGTTCGGGACTTAAGAATCTGGCTATGGACATGCACATCAGTTGGGAGTGTGAGTTGGTTGGCACAACAATGACCATAGGCATGCCATTAATCACTCCCTCTCGTGAGGAAAGGAGATTTTCTTTTATTTGTAAGTGAGACTATAGTCTGGTCGAACTGCAGGGTGTGAAGCCCTTGCTGATGTAAAAGTGTTTTTATATAATCTAAGTCGTAAAGCGTATTTCAATTATCTGATTGTAAACACTATTGTCTGGGAAGTAGTGATTTCAATGAAGGAAGTGAATTTAAGATTGATTTGGATGTGTACTAGGAAGGGTCCGGAAAGACTCAAGATATAGGGGAGTTACGTGTGTTCGTTTATCCTTTGAATTATCTAGTGAATGGATAGGCTTAAGAATCAATGTTTAAGATAGTAATATGAGATCCCTAGGAAAGGGTGAAGTGTAGTTTGGGTGTAATTGTGAGGTGGACTTTCTGGAAAAAATCTCCAAAGAAAAGAAATCCTTGAGCACTACCTCTCGCGAAGAAAAGAGATTTTCCACTATTAGGTGAAATTTGCCAAGACCATAGTTGAGGGAAGAGCCAGAGAAAGCCTCAAAGTGTATAAGTGTAGAATCCCTCTCGAGAAGAGAGTGGACCCTCCCTTCCAACTGTAAATTCGGCAATGCCATAGTTTAATTCATTCCTTGAGCGTGAAGCCAGATATTTTGTTGTGAAATTGCCTTGGATTGAATTATGTTGAGTCGCGGTGATTGTGAGTATTCTACGAATTAAAAAGTTGAATTATCGAGAAAGGAGTTAAATTTAGTCGTTGTTAAATCAATAATGTGCCATTTCCTAGAATAAATTATTTGTATGTATCATTTTATTGTTGCACATGAAATCTGGTATACAATCAACTCCGTAGATGGGCATTGTCTAGAAGTAATTACCGAGACTATAGTCTTCACAAAGGTTAAGCGGGTGTGAAGCCCTACTCCTAGTAAATTTGTCTCTCCATCATCTATGATCAACCGAAGTGGCTTAAGTCACATGCTAAAATCATTGTCCGACTCACTGGAGGGAGGAATGAAGGAATCAATCAGCCAATTTGATCACTGACATAGCTTGTGGGAATATTAAGGTATGAAACCTTTTGTAGCAAATTGAAGTGGTTGAGGGACATAAGAATTAACAAAATATTCAAAATTTTGAGAGAGTGGGATCCTCTCAAAATAATATTGTCCATTTGGACACCTAAAAGTCATGTTAGGTTCATAAATACTAGATTATACTTCAGACGTGTAGTTTCCATTAAAATGAGAGTATGTTGAGTTGGGGAATCGACTCATTTAGGTTGAGTCGACCTAAATATTAAGAATACTATATTTGCACCCATAATATACATGCCAATTCAAGTCGAGTTGACCTGAACTGTCATCCTAAATGGTCAATTTTAGGTAGCACATCACTTCGCAATTTACGGCAAAAAATCAAATGTTTTTTCTTATTTTAACTCTACAACTCTCCAGTAGTTTCACTTCATTATTGGATTAATAGTTTGCTTTATGTACTCCCAATTCATTGGAAAACTCTCAAAATTTTGAATATTATGTTGATTGAGCAAATTATCCTTTGAATGTGAATGATCGGATGCTTGGGTTGTTTAATTTTGTAATTTCAAAATGAATGTTATGAGTTCCTGATGTTATCAACTCCAACCTAAATATTTCACCAAGTGTTGATCAAGTGAATCGGACCCCACTCTTTACCGTCGCATGTAGCCAAGACGGTGAAGCAGTAACGGTTTCGACAAAGACCATAGCCAGGAGCCCGACAATAGTCGAAAGGAGATGGAAGGTCCGGAATGGAGGCGAACAACCTTACGGAGAAGGAAAATGGCCGTTATCCCATATCGAAGGAAAGGGAGCCCAAGAGCCAGCAGAAAAGGAAAGGTGGCCAGGTTAGTCTTTAAGAACTAGACACTTACTTGTTACTAAAGATTATGGCCTGCACCATGCTCTGAGACTTGTTACTTGGGACTTGGACTTGGTTATTAAGATTATGGATTCGCTACTAGGCTCGGGTGACTGGTATGTGTACTTGTTCACTTAGATTATTGTCCGATTAGCTTTCGGTAGACTTGTCCTCGTCACTTGTAACTAGACTTTTGTAGACTACAATAACTAATTTTAATACATTTAGTTAAATGAACTTATTAATTAATTTAGGGGAGATGAATGGAGATTGAACATTAATATTATTATTTTTAATTAACCAAGTTGAAATATTGTGATGCAATGGAAGTATGTTATAAATAATTGTTGACTGGTGGTATGGACTATAGTCATGGAGTAACCTTTTAGAGGTAGTATCAAAGAATATTCTACGAACTGGAACAAGGTGTCCTTGGCCTTGGGTTTATGAGATTATGGTCTACTCAGAAGATTATTGTTGAGCCGTGACTCCTTACATTGCAAAAGCAAATAAGAGAGATGCTACTGTTGAGTGTTGGTTGTGAGGGAGAGATTGAGCAATTGCATGAACAACATTGAGTGGTCCTTATACCCCATTCCTCAATACAATAAGTCTCATAACTCATCTAATAAGTTATTTCCTCCGTGACTATCATAATAATTTCATTTCTAATTCATTGTGATCTATCAATTCACCTAATAATGACCTTTAGAGTTCAATCTGACACTCATTAAGTTTTCCTTGTGTGGTTTTCTTAATTGGAACCCAAACCGAAAACCTATCTACATGCTACGACGCCAATTCTCTTAACAATAACAAATAGGCCAATTCATCGAGGAAGTAATTTTCTCACACCTAGGGTTTTCAACTTAATGTTGGAAGTACTAAGAAACACCTCAATTCCCCACCTCATATGACACATCACATCATTTGATATCAACATAAGATTTTTGTCTTTGTTGGGCTGCTGTCGCAACCCTTGCTAGCTCCCTTTAACATTCTTGGTTAATTTTCCAACTCTAGCAAGGATTACAAGCGCTAACCCTTTGCATTCTGCCATGCGAATGATTAGCTCCCCATACCGCGGACCTTCTTGGTCCATAGGAGGGGGACCAACCGTCCTACTTTGCTTTCCAGACTCACCCCTTAATCAGTAACCAATTCTTAGATATGGATTTTCATCCATGGAAATCTAATCTTATGTTGATCATCACGTTGCCGGAGCAACACTACAACAACCCAAGCCATACTAGGCAACCATGCCCTCACATTGGGCCAATGCCCATGGAGGCCGTGCCGTTCGGCTTCGGGTGGGTTCGGTCACACCACCTCACCTATATAAGCCTCTAGAACTCTATGCAAGGCCCCTACCCCACCATCAAGCAACATTTTCTCTCTCTCCCAACACTTGGGGCCAAGTAGACATTTTCCCTTAGCCGTTGGGGTTAGAAGCCCCCATTAACTTCAGAACCCCATAACTTCTTCATGTGATCTTTGATGCTAACAATCAACCACTTCATTGTCATCTATGTTTCACTTAGATGCCGATGGATTACTCACTTGCCCCATTTGGATAAGTATTGAGGAAGTTATGCCTGTTGTAAGGCCAAACCCCCCACCCTTAAGCGTCCGTAGTCCGAGTAGTGGGTTTGGGCTCACATTCCTCCGCGGTATTGGATTTGGACTTGGATGAGTCCATAGTGCAAGGTTCACCCTTCAAGTGGTCTTGGATTTAACTGGAATTTCACTTTTAACAACTCAATGTACGATTTCAATACGAATGTGGAGAATGCACAAGTTAACTATGTTATTTTAACCTCCTTATGCTCGGGTGCTATTTTGTCTTTGTTTGCTTCTAACGTCCATCCGGCCGCTTTAGCTACACAAGCCCTTAAGGATATCCCTCTCCTAAATGGAGTCCGTGCCGTTGACTCTATACTACCACTTGAACTATCACTTGTGTATTCCGTATCGCTACTATAAGAGGTCTCACTTGGTGTCTCCATACCGTACATAAGCCTTTAAGTATTAAGAAATACTTATGTGACTTATGTCAATCTCTCCCTCGCACCTTTGGTCTTTGCTTCCTTTGTCTTGCCATCGCGAGAGTGCTCCACATTCTCCATTAATTTGTGCACATGGTTTATTTTTAAAGAGAGGATGCAAGTGTTAAAAAACACTATTCTCTATAGTCAATCTCAAATACATTTACTTGTGAAAGCCACACATAACACTAACTAGCATAATGTAACTAACTACTTGTCTATGAGCTAATTAAGTAGGCTATCTACTAAGCTCCTTCATGAACCCATCTCTTTACTTTCTAATTACATAAACCCAGCTCCTTCATAAACCCAGCTTCTTAGCTTCTAACTAAACAAACCCAGCTCCTTCATGAACCCAGCTCCTTAGCTTCTAACTAAACAAGCCCAGGTCCTTCATAAACCCAGCTCTTTACGTTCTAACTAAACAAACCCAGCTCCTTCATAAACCCAGCTCCTTCATGAACCCAGCTCCTTAGCTTCTAACTAAACAAGCCCAGGTCTTTCATAAACCCAGCTCTTTACTTTCTAACTAAACAAACCCAGCTCCTTCATAAACCCAGCTCCTTCATGAACCCACAACTTTGTAGTTGTAATCCCCAACTACCTCACTAATTATTCAAGCCCTTAACTAATCTTCCTACCTAATTTTCCTAATTCTACTAACAACCCCTTTCTAATCACACAATTCTTCTCTAATCCTAAAATCCTAAAATCCTAGAGAGGAGAGGGGGAGAGAGAATTTCCTAACTTCACTAAGACTAACTAATCCACACAAGTATATTTTTGCACTCATCACAACATCAAGTGCTCAACTCTTAAACATGGAACTTGCAACCACGTGTATTCAAAACATGAACTTTAAGTACCACAAATTGGAATCATGAATTAATTTTAAAATCCTTCACGTCAACACTAATTCTACCAAGAGGTCAAGCCCTCTTCAAGGCTAACAAGCCTTGGCTCTCAAACTAAAAACTAAGCACACACATGTGCTCCAATATGGCTTCCCACACCCACACTTATAACTCGTGGGGTGCCTTGGAGCACAAAGGAAAGAGAGGATGAGTGAGGGAAGAATGAGGGATTATATAGTAAGCTTGAGGGGGTGAGCACCCTCAAGGCTCACGATAAGCCCTTGAGATTTCCTCCTACTTAGTAGGCGCCAATCCTATCTTCTAAGCCTTCCTCCCTCAAATGATCAACAAGGATCCTAATTCGAACATTTAACTAGCCTTGGCTTTCTACCTACCACACTTTACCAAACTTGGGATGCTTCAACCCAAACTTAGCCTCCTTCGCTTTCCGCCGCCATAACTTTCTCCCCTTACTTTCCCAAATCGTCGCTCACCACTTAATTCAAACCACGATGCTTAACTCGTGATTTGATTGGTGCTTTGAGAATTTGCTTATCCTCCACCTTGCATTCTTCCTTGGACCTTCCCCATTAAGTGGCCATGATGAGGTGGTCCACTTGTGCGCTCCATGTGATCCTCCATTCATCCCAATTCGAATGCACTTGCCTCTTGAGTCACTTTGGTTGTCTCCATCCATTTGTACTAGCCTACTCACTAACTACTCAATCCAAGTTCTCCTTACCTATCCTCATTCACTCAAATCCTTCCGAAGGTAAAAACACAATAACAACTCACATCCTAGCCTCTTACAACATGGTACTTCTAAGACTAACATTTCACTCTTTTTATATTTTTGTGAAGTAACATGCTACTTCAAAGTGCATCAACTAACGTTTCAAGGGTCTAAGACTAAATGTGGGCACCCTTTTGGGCTCACATAATTGGCGACCATCGGGGGATGAATTCAAACATCTCTTGCTCCAAGGGTAAGTTGCCTAGTCAAGCTCGGTACTCCTTACATCTACTTCCCGATGTACGGGTAGGAAAGAGCTCACCATTCAACGTTTCCAATTGAATTGAATTATTAGGAAAGACCTCATAGACAAGGTAAGGTCCTAACCATATTGCATCGAATTTCGCCGGAAATTCAAGCTTTCGTGCGTCTTGAATCATGACCATCATTCCCGGTGTTAGGGCCCTTCTCTTATGTCGTTTGTCGAAAGTAATCTTTCTCCTTCTTTGGATTGCCTCAATATGTTGAGCCGCCATTCTCCTCCCTTCGTCAAGTGCTTCCAAATCGGTTAGTCGATTTCGTAAGGATTGACTTTCGGTAAGTCTCGTACTCACGGCCACCCTAAGTGACTCGACTTCATATTCGATTGGTAGTGTCGCTTCAAGACCATAGACTAAGGAAAATGGTGTAGCACGCGTAGTTACCTTATAGGTTGTACGGTATGCCCAAAGTGCCGCCGTTAGTTTCGTATCCCAATCCCGCTTCGAGTCTATAACCGTCTTGCGTAGTATACTCACCAAAATTCCGTTAACCCTTTCCGTTTGTCCATTGGTTTGTGGGTGGTAGGGAGTAGTCTTCCGGTGATCAATTTTAAATTTCTCTGTCATCTCTCGAATCAAGTCATTCAAAAAGTGAGTACCCCTATCGCTTACTAGGATCTTCGGCACCCCGAACCGCGAAATTATGTTTTCGTACATAAATGTTGCCGCGTGTTCCGCCGTGTCGGTCTTCACCGCTTTGGCTTCCGCCCACTTGGTGAGGTACTCGGTTGCCACCACAATATATTTCATTCCTTTTGAAGATTGGGGATGGACCTCACCCACATAGTCGATGCCCCATTTTTTCGAAAGGAATTAAGGGTAATGATACATATAAAGGCATCTCCATTCTAAGGTCGTTTCGGGCATACCGTTGGCAAGCGTCGCATTTCCTTACATAGTCATGGGCGTCCTTAAATAGTGTAGGCCAAAAGTAGCCCGCTCTAAGTATTTTTTGCCCAGTGAGTTGACCCGAGAAGTGACCGCCGCAAGCGCTATCGTGGCAAGCGATTAAAATCGCTTCAACCTCCGTTTTTGACACGCATCGTCGTAAAATACCATCGGACCCCCTTCTAAACAACCTATGGCCCACTACAACAAATTGCCTACTATTTACCCTCACCTTCCTTCTCTCTTCTTTTGTCCACTCTTTGGGCAACTTGTGGGTTGTTAGAAATTCCACTATGCCCGCATACCACTCCGGTGTAGAAGTGACCACAAAGAGGCTATCATCTACTAACATATCATTTACCGGATTTTTTCCTATCTCCTCCGACAACCTAGACAAGTGGTCCGCTTGTAAATGCATACGACCCGGTTTATATTCCACCGTGTAGTCGAATTCTTCTAATAACAAAACCCACCTAGCTAACCTACCACTTAACTCCGCCTTGTTAACTAGATACTTGATAGCCATGTGGTCAACAAAAAATACAACCGGGTTGCACATGAGGTAATGCCTAAACTTTTTAACGGAAAACACCATGGCTAGGCACTCCCTCTCCGTTGTAGAGTAGTTTCTTTCTGCGGGGGTCAATTGCTTACTCGCATAAGCTATAGGTTGATCCTTCTCTTTTTCTCCCGTTGCTTGACAAAGCGCACTCCCTATTGCCACATTACTAGCATCACAATAGACGTGAAAAGGTTTACCCCAATTGGGTGGTATCAACACCGGATAGGTGCTCAACCTATCCCGCAATTCCTCAAAGGCTTTTTGACAAGCATCTGTCCACTCGAATTTGACATCCTTTTTGAGCAAATGGGTAATGGGCACCGCTATCTTTGAAAAATTAGGAATAAGTTCCCGGTACCATCCCACATGTCCTAACAACTTAGAGATCCCCTTGGAATTGGTTGGAGTTGCCAAGTCGCTTATGGCCGCAATCTTATCCGGATCGGGTTCTCTACCTTTCTCACTAACAACATAACCCAACAACACTCCCTTATTCACTCCCAAAAATGTCTTATCCGGGTTCAATGCTAACCTCATCTTCCTACACCTAACCAATGCCTCCCTAACACAATGTAGGTGATCGTCCACATTACTTTGTGTGCTAAAATCGTCCACAAAGACGGTCATGGATTTGAACAACAAGTCGGTGAAGATATACATTACTAATCGTTGGAACGTAGCCGGGGCATTACATAACCCAAATGGCATCACTACCCACACAAAAGTACCCCAAGGTGTAGTAAAAGCCGTTTTATGGATATCTTGGAGGGCTATGGAAATTTGATTATAACCCGCATACCCATCCATAAAGGTATATCGCGAATGACCTCCAACCTCCTCAAGCAACAAGGTGATAAAAGGTAAGGGGAAGTGATCCTTTTGTGTGCACGAATTCAATTTCCTATAGTCGACACAAACCCTTAATTTCCCATTTTTTTTCTTTACTAAGACCATAGGAGAAACCCAATCCGTGATTTCCACCGGCTTGATAAACCCGGCCTTCAATAACCTTTCCAATTCCGCTTTCACCAACAATTGCAATTGAGGATTCATCCTCCTCTCCTTTTGTCTAATTGGCCTCGCCCCCGGAATTAAAGGAATCCGGTGCTCTACCATTTCCCTAGGAATTCCCTTAAGCTCATCGTAGGACCATGCAAAAGTATCACTAAACTCATCCACCAAATTGCTATACTCCCTAACCTCTTTCTCCCCCAATTTGGAACCCATCTTCATTTGTCGGGTTTTTCCATTCTTTAATTTCACATCCACGTACCGCCAATCCGCTTCCGACACATGTGCTTGTTCCTCTTTGTTCCGATACCAATCGGAAGGCACATTGGGGTAATCTTTCACATCTTGACCTACAACTATCCCCGTAGACGTGGTCTTGAAATGTAAAGGCTCCTCCAATTTCGATGACTCAATAATCACATCCTCCTCTTGAGTCCCATCTACATGAATTAAACTAACCTCACCCTCTTCCACGTCATCTACCCAAGGTGTTAACCCACCGCTAACCCACTCTTCCTCGGTGAGCACCTCACATGGCTCCAACAATGAGCCCTCTCCTAAACTAACACTAGGAAATTCACTCCCTAAGCCTACTTGGTGAAATGTAACCATTACATCAACCTCGGACTCGGGGTACTCCCTTAGCCATTGGGCATAATCCCCATTATCCCCATAATTGTAAAAATTAGGACCTAGACTTCCCGAGCCCGAATCTATAACAACCCTTTGACCTTCGGGATGGACGACTCCTACCAATGCCTTGCCAATCTCATTCTCGTTTAAGTCATCAATTTCCTTCTCCAATGGCAAATACATCTCCTTCTTCATCCATCCTTCTAATGAACCAATGGACACTATGACCCTATTACCCTCCGGACCATAAGTGATGGATGGTTTAGGTCCACCCCAATTGACCATAGCATTCGCCATCCGCAACCAAGGCCTACCTAGCAAAATGGGGAAGGTGTCCTTGTTGGAGTGCATTTTAATGACATGGAAGGTGACCAAGTACTCCTCGCCTCCCGTAGTCATTCTACAATCCTTGATCATCCCCAAAGGCGTAGTCGAACTTTGATTTGCCATATTTATGACCAAAGGTGAAGGCCCCGTGAGTCCAAGTCCCAATTTTTTCATAGTATCCTCCGGTAGTATATTTAGACTACTCCCTCCGTCGACTAGCACATTAGGAACCACCTTATCTACTATAACAACTTCTATTTCTATAGCTTTCACGTCTCTTCCACCTTGTGATTGGATCCTAGCGGCTATTTTAGCTTTCACCTTCCTCATCCTCTTGTGTACCGGCATTCCCTCCTTTAATGTTTTCCTTGCCGTGGGTGAAATTTCCAATAGTTGGCCGAAAGTAATATCCGCCTTGAGTGTACTAAGGTCCGCCCACAAGTCGTACCCGGTAGATCTTTCCACCTTAGAATTACCCACTACGTCGAATTCGTCTACGGGAACCCCCGGTCCTTCCCATTCACCCACATCGCTATTATCCAAGTCATGTACCGCATTAGTCCTCTCCCTATCTTGTAAAATTATATTTTCCCTCTCCACATCCTTAGTAGCTCTTCTAGCTACCCTATCCAACTCGGAGAGATTAATCTCTTCATCCGAAGAGTAATTTCCTTGCTCTCCTATTCCTACCTCCAACGGGGCATCCCCTCTCCTAGCCCTAGTAGTTACCGCTAGTGCAGGTGCTTCTTCAACCACACCCTTACCCTTCACTAACTCATATGTAATAGCATTGGTGTGAGGAGGCCATTGACTTTGCTCCTCTCCAATTCTCGTTGGGAGAGGAAGCATGTCATCACATGTGGCCTCCAACACTCCATCCATGAACCTAACATCTTGGGAGTTAGATGGTCCCGGATCCGTTGGAGGCGCTTGTCTCCCGTTACTACCATTAGGTGGAACTCCTTGTCTATTTTGTATTGGAATGTAACCGGTTGTAGTTTGCAAGCCCGCCGGTGGATGAAAAGTTTGCCTAGCATTACTATGGTCATAGTATAAGTTAGGTGGCCTAAGTTCATTGGCCGGTACTCCTTGTGGCCTAGCACCTCGCATATTATCCCTTGCTTGTTGTTGTGGATTAGCCACCGGGTAAGGGACATTAATTATTTTGTCCGGTTGGCGACACGTATCCGAGGGATGACTTCCTCCACAATTGCTACAATTAAACTCTTGACCTTCGGACCAACATTGTCCTTGAGCGTGCCACCTTCCACAAAAGGGATGAAATTCCTTCTTCTCTAAATTTTGGCCACCTTGCCCTCTAGGTTGTGGTCCTCTATTGCTTCCATTTCCATAGTGAGGTGGCGCTTGACCTCGTTGATTTTGTTGAGGTGGGTTACCGTTTCCTCTTTGGTCACGGTTTTGTCCACTTCTACAAAATTGACGCGTGTGGCCCGGTTGGCCACATTGGACACACCATAATCCGGAAGAATGCCTACCCGACTCAACCGGGGGTGGAGGCCCCGGTTGTTGACTCCGGATCATTAATGACATTTGATCCGTGAGGCTTTGCATTTGTTTTATCATAGCCTCTTGGAATCCTAGTTGGCTAGCACCTAGTCTTCTCTCAACCTCCTCCAAGTGTGGATCCGTTCTAGGGGCCGGTAGTGCCAAAAGAGGTGCCGGTTCCCTAACCGCTAAAGGTCGGGGACCGGTGTCCACAATGGCATATGGAATTTGGTTCTCATACTTAGCGGGTTCTACCGCTACCACCCTAGGGCGTATGGGGATGAATTGTGGGATCAATTCATCCTCCCTTCTCCATAGCCTTTCGTGATCTTTATCCAAGTTTTCAATATCTCTAGCCGCACGCTTGGCATCCGCCAAGGTCAAGGGATTCCTTTCTAGAACACCCCTAATAGTTCCGGACTTAAAAAACCCTTGAATGAAAAATTGCTTTAGCGTGTCGTCGTTGAGCATGGTACCCACAAATCTAGTGCACACTAAATCAAACCTCCTAATGTAAGCCGAAATTTCTTCCTCCCTTCCTTGCTTCAATGACGACAATGCCCTTAATGCGGTACTTTGACCCACTGCCGGCCTAAATTCGTTAAGAAACTCCCTTTGTAATTGTTCCCATCCCCTAAAATGTCCCTCGGCATGATCCCGATACCATTCATAGGCTTCCCCCTCTAGAGTGGTAGGAAACCACACTAACCAATAACCCGGGTCGGTTATGAGGAAGCTAGCCAACCGTTCGATATACCGTTCCATGTGCCGAGAGGGGTCCTCATCCTTGGTCCCATAAAATTTAGGGAGATGAGATGGCATATCCATCGCCGCTAAATTTTGTGGAACCACAATTGGTAGGCCTCTTGGCCTAACCAATGGGTCTATTGGAGGTATAGGAGGTATGGGCGGAATTGGGGGTATGGGTGGTGGATCCATCCCCCGTTCCTCGGCCATGGTGACCGGTGAACTATTCAACAATCCCCTATCAACTTCTACCGGGAATTCTTCTCTAAGTGTGTAATTTTCCGAAGAAGTTTCACCACTCAATTTGGAGGGAGTGATCTCCTCTTCAAGTTGAGCTCCAAGTTCTAAGGTGTCTAGAATTGACCTAGTCCTAGGTTCGACGTTCAAACAACTCTCTATTCTAACATTATCTTGTTCTAATCTATCACTGATTTTAGAGGACCGCCTCTTTCGAGTAGATTTCTCTAGTCCTACTATCAAACTTGGTTTTTGTGAGCGAGTCCTACCTTGCATTCCATAAGAATCGATCGACCCTCACTTGACCACACATAATCCTAGCAATTCCCCTCTTAATATTTTCACTTGTCTTGGTGTGGTTATAATTTTTTTTAGGAGGTGAGGAAAAGAACCTGCAAGCCCACTTAGGTGAAAGAATCCCAATAGGGGATAGGCATGTTCATGTTAATTTTTTGGTTAAGTCGGAGCATCACCTCCGCACCTTCCCGCAAATTAACACTCACCACAATACCGATTGTGAGGGGGTGACCTTCCGAGTAGATTATGTTAAAAGTCGAGGCTTCACCCTTCAACTTCTCACACCATCCACAATTCGGGAATTACCCTCTACAACGGATAACAACAATCACGAGTACAAAAGGCATTCCTTAATTAGTTAATGAGTTCACTTTGAAGAAATAAACATACCTTGAGCAATCGCATCCCCCTGTGAGTTAGCACTCCCCTCAATCGTGACTCAATGTAACAACACCCTAAACTTTGTGAAATATTAATTTAATCTAGAGCATGAAATGACAACTCCCAAAACTTTGAGACTCACCCCGAGGTGAGTGTCAAAGTTTAATGTCCTAAGGTGAATTTACCCTCTAATGTTTTAATGAGCTACTCGGTTATAGGTTCCTTTTAAGTTCTTAGCAAATCCCCAAAAAGGTTGAGGACGTACCTTCGCCGCGCTCCTTCCTCAAAAATGAATTTGCGTAATTGACAATGCAATTCATTCCAAGGAATAGTTGAAATACAATGAATTCAAATGTAACCCAAAGAGAGAATACTTACCGAGTTTCGGGTGCTCCTTCCCTTCTCTCAAGTTTGTGTCTCCAATTTTTCCTAGTTGCCTCCAAGTCTCCTAGTCGCCTCCAAGTCTTGTAACTACCTTCCGCTTCGCTCCCGGCGGACGCACCAATTATGTGAGGCCAAACCCCCCACCCTTAAGCGTCCGTAGTCCGAGTAGTGGGTTTGGGCTCACATTCCTCCGCGGTATTGGATTTGGACTTGGATGAGTCCATAGTGCAAGGTTCACCCTTCAAGTGGTCTTGGATTTAACTTTGGTCTTTGCTTCCTTTGTCTTGCCATCGCGAGAGTGCTCCACATTCTCCATTAATTTGTGCACGTGGTTTATTTTTAAAGAGAGGATGCAAGTGTTAAAAAACACTATTCTCTATAGTCAATCTCACATACATTTACTTGTGAAAGCCACACATAACACCAACTAGCATAATGTAACTAACTACTTGTCTATGAGCTAATTAAGTAGGCTATCTACTAAGCTCCTTCATGAACCCATCTCTTTACTTTCTAATTACATAAACCTAGCTCCTTCATAAACCCAACTCCTTCATGAACCCAGCTCCTTAGCTTCTAACTAAACAAGCCCAGGTCCTTCATAAACCCAGCTCTTTACGTTCTAACTAAACAAACCCAGCTCCTTCATAAACCCAGCTCCTTCATGAACCCAGCTCCTTAGCTTCTAACTAAACAAGCCCAGGTCTTTCATAAACCCAGCTCTTTACTTTCTAACTAAACAAACCCAGCTCCTTCATAAACCCAGCTCCTTCATGAACCCACAACTTTGTAGTTGTAATCCCCAACTACCTCACTAATTATTCAAGCCCTTAACTAATCTTCCTACCTAATTTTCCTAATTCTACTAACAACCCCTTTCTAATCACACAATTCTTCTCTAATCCTAAAATCCTAAAATCCTAGAGAGGAGAGGGGGAGAGAGAATTTCCTAACTTCACTAAGACTAACTAATCCACACAAGTATATTTTTGCACTCATCACAACATCAAGTGCTCAACTCTTAAACATGGAACTTGCAACCACGTGTATTCAAAACATGAACTTTAAGTACCACAAATTGGAATCATGAATTAATTTTAAAATCCTTCACGTCAACACTAATTCTACCAAGAGGTCAAGCCCTCTTCAAGGCTAACAAGCCTTGGCTCTCAAACTAAAAACTAAGCACACACATGTGCTCCAATATGGCTTCCCACACCCACACTTATAACTCGTGGGGTGCCTTGGAGCACAAAGGAAAGAGAGGATGAGTGAGGGAAGAATGAGGGATTATATAGTAAGCTTGAGGGGGTGAGCACCCTCAAGGCTCACGATAAGCCCTTGAGATTTCCTCCTACTTAGTAGGCGCCAATCCTATCTTCTAAGCCTTCCTCCCTCAAATGATCAACAAGGATCCTAATTCGAACATTTAACTAGCCTTGGCTTTCTACCTACCACACTTTACCAAACTTGGGATGCTTCAACCCAAACTTAGCCTCCTTCGCTTTCCGCCGCCATAACTTTCTCCCCTTACTTTCCCAAATCGTCGCTCACCACTTAATTCAAACCACGATGCTTAACTCGTGATTTGATTGGTGCTTTGAGAATTTGCTTATCCTCCACCTTGCATTCTTCCTTGGACCTTCCCCATTAAGTGGCCATGATGAGGTGGTCCACTTGTGCGCTCCATGTGATCCTCCATTCATCCCAATTCGAATGCACTTGCCTCTTGAGTCACTTTGGTTGTCTCCATCCATTTGTACTAGCCTACTCACTAACTACTCAATCCAAGTTCTCCTTACCTATCCTCATTCACTCAAATCCTTCCGAAGGTAAAAACACAATAACAACTCACATCCTAGCCTCTTACAACATGGTACTTCTAAGACTAACATTTCACTCTTTTTATATTTTTGTGAAGTAACATGCTACTTCAAAGTGCATCAACTAACGTTTCAAGGGTCTAAGACTAAATGTGGGCACCCTTTTGGGCTCACACGGTACTTTGACCCACTTCCGGCCTAAATTCGTTAAGGAACTCCCTTTGTAATTGTTCCCATCCCCTAAAATGTCCCTCGGCATGATCCCGATACCATTCATAGGCTTCCCCCTCTAGAGTGGTAGGAAACCACACTAACCAATAACCCGGGTCGGTTATGAGGAAGCTAGCCAACCGTTCGATATACCGTTCCATGTGCCGAGAGGGGTCCTCATCCTTGGTCCCATAAAATTTAGGGAGATGAGATGGCATATCCATCGCCGCTAAATTTTGTGGAACCACAATTGGTAGGCCTCTTGGCCTAACCAATGGGTCTATTGGAGGTATAGGAGGTATGGGCGGAATTGGGGGTATGGGTGGTGGATCCATCCCCCGTTCCTCGGCCATGGTGACCGGTGAACTATTCAACAATCCCCTATCAACTTCTACCGGGAATTCTTCTCTAAGTGTGTAATTTTCCGAAGAAGTTTCACCACTCAATTTGGAGGGAGTGATCTCCTCTTCAAGTTGAGCTCCAAGTTCTAAGGTGTCTAGAATTGACCTAGTCCTAGGTTCGACGTTCAAACAACTCTCTATTCTAACATTATCTTGTTCTAATCTATCACTGATTTTAGAGGACCGCCTCTTTCGAGTAGATTTCTCTAGTCCTACTATCAAACTTGGTTTTTGTGAGCGAGTCCTATCTTGCATTCCATAAGAATCGATCGACCCTCACTTGACCACACATAATCCTAGCAATTCCCCTCTTAATATTTTCACTTGTCTTGGTGTGGTTATAATTTTTTTAGGAGGTGAGGAAAAGAACCTGCAAGCCCACTTAGGTGAAAGAATCCCAATAGGGGATAGGCATGTTCATGTTAATTTTTTGGTTAAGTCGGAGCATCACCTCCGCACCTTCCCGCAAATTAACACTCACCACAATACCGATTGTGAGGGGGTGACCTTCCGAGTAGATTATGTTAAAAGTCGAGGCTTCACCCTTCAACTTCTCACACCATCCACAATTCGGGAATTACCCTCTACAACGGATAACAACAATCACGAGTACAAAAGACATTCCTTAATTAGTTAATGAGTTCACTTTGAAGAAATAAACATACCTTGAGCAATCGCATCCCCCTGTGAGTTAGCACTCCCCTCAATCGTGACTCAATGTAACAACACCATAAACTTTGTGAAATATTAATTTAATCTAGAGCATGAAATGACAACTCCCAAAACTTTGAGACTCACCCCGAGGTGAGTGTCAAAGTTCAATGTCCTAAGGTGAATTTACCCTCTAATGTTTTAATGAGCTACTCGGTTATAGGTTCCTTTTAAGTTCTTAGCAAATCCCCAAAAAGGTTGAGGACGTACCTTCGCCGCGCTCCTTCCTCAAAAATGAATTTGCGTAATTGACAATGCAATTCATTCCAAGGAATAGTTGAAATACAATGAATTCAAATGTAACCCAAAGAGAGAATACTTACCGAGTTTCGGGTGCTCCTTCCCTTCTCTCAAGTTTGTGTCTCCAATTTTTCCAAGTTGCCTCCAAGTCTCCTAGTCGCCTCCAAGTCTTGTAACTACCTTCCGCTTCGCTCCCGGCGGACGCACCAATTATGTGAGGCCAAACCCCCCACCCTTAAGCGTCCGTAGTCCGAGTAGTGGGTTTGGGCTCACATTCCTCCGCGGTATTGGATTTGGACTTGGATGAGTCCATAGTGCAAGGTTCACCCTTCAAGTGGTCTTGGATTTAACTGGAATTTCACTTTTAACAACTCAATGTACGATTTCAATACGAATGTGGAGAATGCACAAGTTAACTATGTTATTTTAACCTCCTTATGCTCGGGTGCTATTTTGTCTTTGTTTGCTTCTAACGTCCATCCGGCCGCTTTAGCTACACAAGCCCTTAAGGATATCCCTCTCCTAAATGGAGTCCGTGCCGTTGACTCTATACTACCACTTGAACTATCACTTGTGTATTCCGTATCGCTACTATAAGAGGTCTCACTTGGTGTCTCCATACCGTACATAAGCCTTTAAGTATTAAGAAATACTTATGTGACTTATGTCAATCTCTCCCTCGCACCTTTGGTCTTTGCTTCCTTTGTCTTGCCATCGCGAGAGTGCTCCACATTCTCCATTAATTTGTGCACATGGTTTATTTTTAAAGAGAGGATGCAAGTGTTAAAAAACACTATTCTCTATAGTCAATCTCAAATACATTTACTTGTGAAAGCCACACATAACACTAACTAGCATAATGTAACTAACTACTTGTCTATGAGCTAATTAAGTAGGCTATCTACTAAGCTCCTTCATGAACCCATCTCTTTACTTTCTAATTACATAAACCCAGCTCCTTCATAAACCCAGCTTCTTAGCTTCTAACTAAACAAACCCAGCTCCTTCATGAACCCAGCTCCTTAGCTTCTAACTAAACAAGCCCAGGTCCTTCATAAACCCAGCTCTTTACGTTCTAACTAAACAAACCCAGCTCCTTCATAAACCCAGCTCCTTCATGAACCCAGCTCCTTAGCTTCTAACTAAACAAGCCCAGGTCTTTCATAAACCCAGCTCTTTACTTTCTAACTAAACAAACCCAGCTCCTTCATAAACCCAGCTCCTTCATGAACCCACAACTTTGTAGTTGTAATCCCCAACTACCTCACTAATTATTCAAGCCCTTAACTAATCTTCCTACCTAATTTTCCTAATTCTACTAACAACCCCTTTCTAATCACACAATTCTTCTCTAATCCTAAAATCCTAAAATCCTAGAGAGGAGAGGGGGAGAGAGAATTTCCTAACTTCACTAAGACTAACTAATCCACACAAGTATATTTTTGCACTCATCACAACATCAAGTGCTCAACTCTTAAACATGGAACTTGCAACCACGTGTATTCAAAACATGAACTTTAAGTACCACAAATTGGAATCATGAATTAATTTTAAAATCCTTCACGTCAACACTAATTCTACCAAGAGGTCAAGCCCTCTTCAAGGCTAACAAGCCTTGGCTCTCAAACTAAAAACTAAGCACACACATGTGCTCCAATATGGCTTCCCACACCCACACTTATAACTCGTGGGGTGCCTTGGAGCACAAAGGAAAGAGAGGATGAGTGAGGGAAGAATGAGGGATTATATAGTAAGCTTGAGGGGGTGAGCACCCTCAAGGCTCACGATAAGCCCTTGAGATTTCCTCCTACTTAGTAGGCGCCAATCCTATCTTCTAAGCCTTCCTCCCTCAAATGATCAACAAGGATCCTAATTCGAACATTTAACTAGCCTTGGCTTTCTACCTACCACACTTTACCAAACTTGGGATGCTTCAACCCAAACTTAGCCTCCTTCGCTTTCCGCCGCCATAACTTTCTCCCCTTACTTTCCCAAATCGTCGCTCACCACTTAATTCAAACCACGATGCTTAACTCGTGATTTGATTGGTGCTTTGAGAATTTGCTTATCCTCCACCTTGCATTCTTCCTTGGACCTTCCCCATTAAGTGGCCATGATGAGGTGGTCCACTTGTGCGCTCCATGTGATCCTCCATTCATCCCAATTCGAATGCACTTGCCTCTTGAGTCACTTTGGTTGTCTCCATCCATTTGTACTAGCCTACTCACTAACTACTCAATCCAAGTTCTCCTTACCTATCCTCATTCACTCAAATCCTTCCGAAGGTAAAAACACAATAACAACTCACATCCTAGCCTCTTACAACATGGTACTTCTAAGACTAACATTTCACTCTTTTTATATTTTTGTGAAGTAACATGCTACTTCAAAGTGCATCAACTAACGTTTCAAGGGTCTAAGACTAAATGTGGGCACCCTTTTGGGCTCACACCTGTTCAAAGCTTCGCAATCCCGAGAACCACTTCCAGGCCACTGCTGTACCAGGGCTCTGTCCTGGGATAGCACCCCACTCAAGTTGCCATAACTCCTAGCTCACACCTCCAATTGAAATAACCTTAAGCATTCTAGAATTGGCACGTCATAAGCTATGCATAGCTTATGGCCTTACCCTCGTGCCTCCTAGTCTCTGTGGGTGGAAGGCGTTCCCAACGCCTGGGGCCCTCACCCACACTAGGATCACTTGGGCCCTCTCACCAATGGCGCCACAAGTCCCGGGTGTCACTCCGGGGTCCCCGTTGTGCCCATGGTGTTTCGGGCACTCCTCATGGAGAGGTGCGCGACAACTATCAATAAAAAATATTTAGCTTTGCTAATAACATTACTTATGGCAAAAGCATAATCTTTTGTAGTCGGGACTTGAGACCCGCTGATTCTTCTATTCATAGGTGTTGAAGGATGCTATCCATAATTCAGTAGAAAAATGTAGTCTTAATGGATTATTGCCACGAGTTATTGTAGGCAAATTCAATCATCGATAAGTATTCATCCCAATCTTCTTGGGAAGGATTGACATAATGCCTAAGCATATCCTTAAGGATTTTATTTAACCTTTCTATCTGACAATTGGTTTGAGGATGAAAATATGTAGACATAGCCAATTGAGTGCCTAACAAGTAGTATAACTCTTGCCAAAATCTACCTGTAAATCTTGTAAGTCTATCATTGACTAACCTAAAGGGAATACCATGTAGCTTATAGACATAAATCCTAAGTAATTTTGTCATCTTTTAAGCAGTCACAATTGCGGTAGTCGACATAAAATGAGTTTTTTTCTCAATTTATGGACACACACAAAAATCGCATCATGTCCTTGCTTAGTGGGCGTAAGTCTGACAATAAAGTCCATGCTTACACATTTCCATTTCCTCTTAGAGATTTCTAAGGGTTGTAACAATCCACCGAACTGTGTAGTAGGGGTTTTACTACATTGTTAAACATCGCAAAAATTTACATAATTCTGAACATCTTTCCTCATTTTTGGCCACCAGAAATGAGTTTGAATCTTCTTGAGCATCTTAGAAATACCCATATGACCATTATACAATGAATCATGGTGTTCATGAAGTATATACTCTCTTAAAACCCCCGATTAAATTCACCAATTACCACATTTGGTACCACAATTGCATTATGGTGCCACCAAAGGCCACCCATGAAAATCAATTGGAAAACACTATTCAAATCAAATTCAACACCATGGATCGTGAGCATATCCTATAACAATGGATTGAAAAAATGATTGCTTCTTCACAACCAACTATTTATTGACGCACTCAGAACCACTACATATTTCATTTGCCAACTGTCAGCCTTAAACCCTCACCCTTGCGCGTCTGTAGTCCGGGTGGAAGTTTAGGGCTCACATGTTGTTGTAGACTCTTAGCCTCGGAACTCCATACTCATGCTCAGATGAATTTGAATACAAAACACACTTTTTTTATTCAACCCATGGGCATCAGCATTGAAAAATATTTATACACTTATGATGTTTATTACACACAACCACACTAATATCCTCATCCTCCTCTAATCCCTTACATAATGTATGTCCTATCCAACCAATTAATCTAATTCCCAACTCTGTAAAGGCACTTTAGGTCACATTAAAGATTTAAGGTCCAATTCAGTTGTGCCACTTATTACTCCTACCCCCTGCCTTGCCACATTACCTAGGGGCTCAGTCCTTGCAACCAAAACACATAACCAGTGTGCTGCCTAGCAATCCCCCTGCAACCTAAGCTGCCTTCGGCAAGCTGCACCAGCTTCTGCCCCTCCGAACTCTGAAATTCCTTCCTATTCAACTCTGAGCTCACACTCTGTTTCCGAGGCTCTTGCCTCTTCCGAACTTTGAATTCTTGGTCGCCTCCAAACTCTGAAATCCCTGGTTGCTCAAACTCTGAGCTCACATTCCGCCTTGAAACCTTTGGTCGCCTCCGAACTCTGAAATCTTTGGTCGCCTCCGAACTCTAAAATCTATAGTTGCCTCCGAACTCTGAACTCCCTAGTTGCTCAAACTCTGAGCTCACATTCTGCCTACTCAAACTCTGAGCCCACATTCTGCCTTGAGGCCTCTGGTCGCCTCCGAACTCTGAATTCCCTGCCTACCTAAACTTTGACAAATCCCTGCCTACCTTGTAAAAACCCAACACACACACACCCGTTCCAGGGACCTCGACCTTAGTTGGCTCCTGAGAGGAGCCAGGGGGCCCCCTCCCAGATCCTGGAAATCCAAAGCTTTTTTCCCACCCGAAGAGGCCGGCCCTTTCCTAAAATCAACCCCCACTTAGCCCAAAATGAACGATTAACTTGGCACTGAGCCACAATCCTCACCAAATCCCACCCCAAATTCTAACATGGATAATTCAAATTCAAATTACCCTTTAACTAACACCCCCACAACTTCCCCAAGCCTCAACTTCAACACAGCATGCCCTCCAATGTTCAAACTTAACTCTAATCCCAACACAAAAGCTTCACTCTTTTTATATTTTTGAGTAATTGGACAATTGTCAAAGTCAAGAGTTAATGAACTTTTGAGACAAAAACCACATGTGGGCACCATATTGGGCTCACACCAACGCTCTAGGAACACCTTTTGAGATGTCTGCAACCATCAACTTTAACCCCACCTTTGCCGACGACATGACCCAAATTATGGAGCTCGTCCTTTGCAAAGTGACATTTAGACAACTTTGCATACAATCGATGTTTACAAAGAATTTTGAGGACTTTGTTCATGTGGGCTACATGTTCCTCTTCATTATTTGAGAATACCAATATGTCATCAAAATACACCAAGACAAACTTGCCAAAGTATTTGTGAAAAATTGGTTTCATCACACCTTGAAAAGTTGCCAGTGCATTAGTCAATCCAAACCTTAAAAATTTTAATTGGTAATGATCGAACGGAGTTCTAAATGCCGTCTTAGGGGCATCCTCATCCAAAACTAAGATTTGGCGATAACCTTGTACTAAATCAAGAGACAAAAAATTTGAGCACATGCCTATTGATCAAATAAATCATCAATTTTTGGCAAAGGATTTTTATTTTTAATTGTCTGCTTATTCAATGCACAGTAATCGACCACTATTCTCAAAATTCCATCATTTTCAATACAAAAAAATGGAAGATCCATAAAGCAAGGCATTAGGTTCAATCCAACCTTTTTTTAAGTACTCTTGTATTTGCCTTTTTGCCTCTTCCAATTTTTTTGAATTTAAGCGGTAAATCAGCCTAAAAGGTAGTTTACTACCTTCTTTCAAAGGAATGGTATGAGCCATTTCTCTCTCAAGGGGTTGCCCATTTGGCAAGGGTTCAAAAACATCGTCAAACTTCTCCAAGAGTGCGGCTAAGCACCCTGTGTCAACAAGTTGGGATGAAGTAAGGCCCTTTTTGTAAACACCCTCTTGTGTTTTTCAATTAGAAAGCAAGCTCTTGTATCAAAATAATGCAAATTTTTACCTACTCTATAAGCCAATGGAAATCTTTCCATCATGAAAGAAGTCAAATCCACAAACATACATTTGCCATAGATTTTTTAGTGAAAATCCATCAAAAAATCAAGCATGCGTTTACATGGAATATGAATTGTTTCCTCTTTATTATCCAAATATGTAGAAATGAGGAAATCAAAAGAATGCTTTACCTTGGCCCTTATCGAAGAGATCAAAGAGTTGTCAACAAAATTAACACATTGTTCCTCTTCACCAACATGGAACCCACTAGCCAACTGTTGGCGATTCAAAAATCCTTATTGGTTTTGAACTTTGATTTCTTAGAAGGTGCTCCACCATCCTTCTTCTCCCCCATGCAATCCTTGGCTTAGTGCCCTTTCTGGTCGCAAAGGAAACATTTTCCTTCACAACGAAGTGCATTTGCTTTGTAGAAATCCAATGATTTCCCATTGGACAAACTCATGGCCTTGCCACGTGCCTTGTCCTTACAGATAGGACCACTAAACTTAGGTGGGCTCTTCCACATCTCTTTGGACATGATTGCTCAATGGTGGTGTCCATTGCTACCTCATAGGTGAGAAATCGCTTAAAGTCCTCCCAACGGCCACCCTCGTTGAAAGGGTCAACAACAACTCGCTCGCAGAGTTTTGGTTTTAATCCATGGTCAAAGTGATCAATTTTGTCGCCCACGCTCAATTCTAAATTTGTAATCTACACACAAAAGGGCTAGGACTTGGTGGCATAAGCCTCCACCAACCCCTTTTGTGTCAAATTCCATAACTTATTTCAGGCAACTTGCTTGGGAAAGACATTTCCATAAGCCCAAATCAATGTTTGGCGGAATTTCTTTTACAAGTGGTTATCTTGCCCGGCAACCTTAAGCTCTTTAGGAAGAGTTTGCCAATGTTGGGCCATGCGCGGCTCGAGGTAAGTTCAAGCAACTTGGAATCTTTCCTCTTCAACAACTTGACCCGCGGTCAAGTAGCGCTCCATACAGTCTAACCACTGTAAGATATTGGATCCCAACTTATCCTTAAAGCATTCAGGTTCCATCAACATAATGCGTTGGGTAGAGGCCCCTTGGACATTCCCACCTTGCGTTCTCAAGGCAAACAATTGTTCTTCCAATAAAGTCCGCTCGATAGTTTCACTACCGAGTAAATTATCAAATCGATTTGCCTCTCGTAAAATAGGAGCCAATCTATCATCTACATACCTTGCAATCCGCTCTTGAAGCTCATCGATGAATTCTACACTAGCCATTTGCACTAAATTTTGCAACTTTGTGGAGGAGGATTTGATTGAAAATTCAACCCCTACAAAGTTCAAAAGAATAAATGACTTTCAATGGAATCTCACCCACGACAAGATTCGTTAAAACTCTGATACCAATATAACAAGCTAGCCTAGTTTGAATTAGTAAAATATCTTTCTAGAAAATTTATGAAGAAGAAAAGTATCTAATAGCATGAACCACCCCACCATAGAGGCATGAGAAAGATGGCCCTTGGCCATGCAAACGTCCCTCATGCAAAGTGCTCGCCCCCATGCCACTTTTCTAAGTTAAGAGGAGTAGCCACTAGTTAACTCCCACCAATTGAATTGCCACCAATCTTTACGGCTAAGGCTCCTTGATAGCGTTGCTCACACTACTAGTGATACCATGGCTTTGCCACTAGTTAACTCCCACTAGTTGGATCACACCAATCCTTACGGCTAAGGGTCTTTAATATCCTTACTCACACTACTAGTGATATTATGGCTCCATAATAGCCTTGTTCACACTACTAGCGCGTTATACATGTAGAGCTACAAAAAAGAGGATAGAAAAAAAAGTCAAAAGATAGAGGACTGGAAAAATAATACTTTGTTACTTAGATACTTGTCTACGCGAAGGCAAATGATACTTCCTATTTGGTTGCTTGACAACGAGGAGGAAACATATACTTTGTTACTTGGACACTTGTATACATGGAGGCAAAAGATACTCGATTTTTTGGCTACTTGGTTACTTGGTTACTTATAAAAGAGTTACTCAAAAGGATTACTTGGTTGCTTATAAAGAAGCTACTTGGATTACTTGACTATTTGGCTACTTGGTTACTTATAAAGAAATTACTTGGATTACTTGGTTATTTGGCTACTTGGTTACTTGGTCACTTGGTAACTTGGCAATAAGTTAATTAGCTACTTGGAGAAGAAGAAAAAAACTTTTCACTTGGAAACTTGATACTTTCATGGACACTTGAAATTTGAGATCTATATGGATACTTGAAACTTGATACCTACGTGGATACTTGGTATTAAGTTACTAATTATTTACTTAACTCTACAATGACAAAAGACACCTAGTTTACTAAAGCTATTTGGGTCTACAATGACAAACAAGGTTACTTAAAGTTACATAGTTACTCTGTTCCAATCACAAGAGGATTGAAATGACACTTGAGCTAAAAATAAAACTCCGATACAAATTGAGAGGAGTTTAAACCATCAAGTAAGAGAAGATTCTACCACTACAAAAAAATCTGGGAGAAAAGAAAAAAGGCAATTGTGGCACATCAAGAGTCGCAACACTACGACACACAAGGAGAGGTTGTCATGATCTAGATCAATACTAAATGGTAATACTTGAGCTAAAATACAACTATGGCACATGAAAAGTTGCAACACTACAACACATGAGGAAAAATTATCATGATCCAGATCAATACTAAGAGGTAACACTTGAACTAAAAAAACAACTGCGGCACATGAAGAATCGTAAGAGTTGTCACGATCTTAAGTAGTAACACTTGAGGTAAAGAGAGAACTATGGCACATGAAGGGTTCCGACACTCAAAAGTTGTTGTTACAACCAATTCAACAAATAAGAGTGACAATTAAATTACAAGGGATTACTTGAAGAGATATCACCAAGAGAAGAGTTCATCACAACGAAGGGACTTTTAAGTTAGACTTAAGAAGTCCATTATGGTGAATACAAAGAAGAGGAGCTTCTAAAAAGGAACTAAGACACCTATCAATGTAGAAAAAATAACCATCTTTGAAGCCAAGGGAAGATCACAACAATCAACAAAGAGATTAAGTGCTTTAATCATCTTAATATGGACGACGCTCTGAATCACTACAACATGGTCAACCCTAGAAACAAGTGGAGGTACTTGAGCTCTACACCATAGTTGCTCCACAAAATTGGTCCCAAAACATTGTTCCTCATCTTCTTAAATCTCCCTCGAGTCCCAATATCTAATTTTTTTTTGTTCTTGACCATTCATTAAAATTGAGATCATTTTCTAATGGAACCTTCCATCCTATCATGATCTAACCGTATTTTTCCTAAATTTTATTAGCCTCCTTCTTGCTTTTATTGCTACTATAAGAGTATTAATCTATTGTTGACATTGCCTTATGTCAAGAAGAAACTAAAAATTTATTCATACTTGACATTGGTTATCAACATACAACATATGTATTTGTATCCAAGGGCAACCAAGATGCATATTTAAACTTGAATCTTCAATAATACCAAGGTATTGATTTGAAAAGTGTACTTGAAGAACAAGTTAATTTAAATTCGGGTCAATTTTGGCACAATTATATAAGGTTTAAAGTATGTAGCTCAAATACATAATTTTGTTCATGAAGAGGCCCCATCTAGGCCTCTCGTACGCTTAATGATTAGGGATGTTTAATATTAATACCTTCCATAAATTTACATATGGAAGAATTTTGATGACCAAATTTGGTTATTTCTATTCAAATTTATTAAGTATGTGCTTTGGTGTGACTTTAAGAAGGAATATCAAATGAAAACTACTAAAAATATATTGCACTTTGTGTTCAATATATGGATTCCCATTCTAGGTTACATGGCCAATGTAATCGTTGGGACCTATATGAGCATTCAAATCTTCTAGACCTTGGACAACTGCCAAAATAACTATAGTTAACTAGATTTTTTTAATACATTTTAGAAAACAATTATAGTTAACTAGAAAATTTTCAAACCAATTTGAAGAACAACCAAAGTTAACTAGAGAAATTTAAGACCAGATTCAAGAACAACTATAGTTAACTAGAAAAATTCCAATCATTATTATTTATTCAAAGAAGTTTGCCTCTTGATTTGCTTAAGTTGAGGGTCTTTAATATGCTTGGGCCATTGAGGACCATCAAAAAATGCATTTATATGATCACTCACAGTGTTGGGCTCCGGAACGACCTCCATGTACACCACCAACACAAATAACACACTACACTAAATAAGATATTTAGCGTTTGATTATATTTAATGTTGTTACCACCCTACCTTGCTCAGCACTAATTTTCAATTTTTTGACAATTAGTGTTAGAAGATATTTGAAGATATGTTGGAATTATTTTTTTATCATTGTTTTTTTTTCATATCCCTACTAACACTAAATTCAAACATGTAATTTCCACATATTACCATAGTTGATGTTTAGTGTTTGAGTTTACATTTAATGTTACTTACTTGCATAGGGTTATTGGTATTTAGTGTATGCGTTCATATTTAGTGTATCAAATACTAAATATCCTATTTAGTGTAGTGACACTACAACACTACAACATAATTCAGTGGACAGGTTGTGCTCAACTTTAGTTAACTAGATATTTAGTTAACTAGATATAACTATAGTTAACTAGATTTTTTGGCATACCAAATTTAAAACAACTATAGTTAACTACATTTTTTGGCAGGTCAAATCGCAAACAACTATAGTTACAAAAGGCAACTAGTTGACTAATAGTTGAACTAGTTGGTTAGTTGTCCAAGGTCTGAAATCTTTGTAATGTCTTGTACATCTCCTACTAAGGGATTTGTTTTCATGTTCTATTGATTGGACTTGCACAACAAAACATTTGTTACATTAGCAAATCTACGATGAAGCATCAATGAAAAAACGCTACCTTGATTTAGTTATGGTGATTGGAAGTACATGTTTGTGGATTCCTTAATGAAAACATAGGCCTTCCCAATTGTGTTCACTAACAACCATTGAGAATGGAGTAGTTTATTAAATTTGACGACATAGTCCAATTTCTTTACAACAAGTGTGAGGATGTGGCTTTTGTTATTTGGTCCTCACTAACCACACACCAAACAAATATAGGTGTCCATGTAAGAAAAATAACCAAATACCACCCTCATACCTCAATAGTGTGTTTCATATTCTATGAAACTTGTGGGCTAGTAGGAGAAAGTAACCATCTTAGGGCCGCGTCACACTATGGCGGAAGGTCAAGAGGCCGTCAATTTCCACCAATCAGATTGCAAGAAACCAAGAATTTGGCCTCTCGACCCTTCACATTAGAGGCCAAAGTCCAAAGGCCATCGCTCTCCAAAATGCCTACATGGCAGTACTTTTTGACCAAGGCGACGGACTCTCAAAGGAAATTTGGGTCGGACAGGAATGAAAACCCAAACTATGGTCGAGAGGCCGTCAATTTTTTTTCATAAAAAATAAAAAACTGACACGATCTTGGTCGTTAGATTGGAGGGGTTGTTTTGGGCAGGGAATAAAGTGGGATGCTCCTCCATGGGTTTGGACTTTGGACACTAGAAGGAATCCTATCCAAATCAACCCTCCTCTGCGGTGAGGGTAGGGTTTGTGTGCACTGCCATTCTGACTGTAACCCGCAGTCTGACTGCCGCCGCGACTGCAGTTTGGGTATAGGCCGGTAAACGTTGGGTGCGACCCGGTTGACATGGGTGACGGTTGCCATGTCTACCCAATCGGGTGACCGCCACCATTTGGGTAGCCCTTGGGTTGCGGTTTTTGGGCGCCGGGTTTGGGTTTTGGGTAGAGGGTTGCCAACGGGTTGGCGTTCATGGGTTGCACAATGCACTTCCAAGGGTGGCCACCGAATGTGGGTGGTTGTCACCCATCTTGGTTGGCTTGGCACCCATGTTGGGTGTCAATGGCACCCCCCGGGCCACTCTCATTTTGGTCATTCCCTCTGTTTTCCTGTGATGGGTTTGTACTCTCCCAGGGTGACTGCCACCCAACACCCACCCGAATCTCCCAGATGGACGGTTTCTGCACAGATAGGAAGCATTGTTCCATACGAAACCCTAGGGTCTGAAGGAACAACATATGCCTTAATTTACCCGCAGAAGTTTTATTTGTGGCCAGATTTTCCTCATATTTGTGGGTCTAGACCGGCCACAATGGGAGATGACGACCACAATCCTCCCGGTAACCGCAATCGCCATGAACATGCGGTGGACTCACATCTGCAATCCACCTCCTCAACATTGACAGCCAGGCTCCATGTGCGTGGCCGCGGTTTGGAGGCGTTCCCTGCAAACACAGAGGTCGCTCGCACAATTGCTTCCCTGCGCGGCATGTGCGGATTTGAGCCACCTGGGCGTGCGATTGCTGCACCTGCGGCCAATACAGGTGGGGTTTCTTGTGTTTAGGGCTATTCATTTGGGCACGCTGCAACTTCACTTCAGAATTGATCTGCGGGATTTTCTTGTTTGCCGTTCGCTCGACTAGTCGGGACGATCTTCCTCGGTTTCCGGTTTTCCGCTAGATTCACCTGAATGGCGGCCAGGGTCTCCTGGATGTTCCTCATCATCTTCCGGGAGTCATCCTCCTCAACTTTGACCTTTATTAGCTCCTTCCCCTTCCGCTCTTTGTTGTTTCCGGAATGGCGATTCCGGATTCTCGAACTGCTAGCGGTTTCCTCGGCGGAACTAGAGGATTCAGAGGTCGTAACCTCTGATTTGCTACTGGAGCTTGATTCAGAGGTGGAGATGTACTTCCGCCTTCTCCGGCGGTGTCTTCTCCCCTTCCCCTCTGCTTGTTTGAGTGACTTCCGGAGGGACTGCGCCGAATTCTCGTAGTTTTGCGCTGCTTCCATCGCCTCCCGAAGAGTGGCCGGCCGGGTCTGACGGATCTGAAAACCCATCTTTTCCGGAAAACCTGCCACATACCACTCCACTTGCACGCTCTGGGCGATCTCAGTCGTTAGTTTCTGAATCAAAGCCTTCACCCTCTGACTGTACTTCCGGACTGATTCCGCCGGCTTCATTGTCATCCGGCTCAGCCGTCCCAGAGCACGTGCCTCACCTCCCGCTTCCCGGAAGGTCTTCAGGAATAGTGGGACGAACTCCGCCCAGCTATCCCTGGTTTCGTCTGGTACATCCTGGTACCATTTCAATGCCTCGCCCTTCAGCAACCCTTGGAAGATCCGTCTTTTGGCTTCCGGATCCTCCTCGTTGGCATTGGCGATCGATTCGAACTCGCAGAACCAGTCGTCCACATCTTGACTTCCGTCTCCCCGGAATCGACTGTACTTGAGTCGGGTAGAAGGAGCCATCGGGCCGTCGGAAATTTCTTCTTCTTCGGAATCCGCTCTGGTCCCTTCTGCTCCTCCTGGTGTAAACAATCCGGCACCTCCTGCCGGATCGGATCTGGTCGGGGTTGGCTCTTCCACAGATAACACGATGATGTCCCCTTCCAACCTCAAGTTAGTGCTTGGTAGATCATGCACTATCATGTCCCCTCTTTTCTTTTCTAGCCGGGCAGATCTCCGTTGCCATGTACCATCTTGCTGGGATCCGCTCATCCCCGCTACAAGCACATTGCTGAACGGAATCCGCCTTGCGACCGTTTGCAACAGCAGGTCCAGAGTGTCACTCCCCCCTACAGCTTTAGAATCCCCGGTAGCGGCGCCAAAAACGTGTGGGAGCACACGGACACCAAAAGTTCCGGATAGGCGCTTTTCAGTGCCTAATCCGGTTTGTCCGGATGATCCGAGTATCGTCCAGGGATTCTGTGAAGTGCAGGATGTCAAGGACCCTCTTTTCCTGCTCGAAAATCGACCACCGGCCGGATCTGCTTTCCGGATCCGGATGGCTCTTTGGAAGTCTTTATCCCGGGACTTGCCTTCCGGATTGAACCTCTACACTTAAGTCTTACTCCTACATTCCTCTCTCCTCAATATCTACCTACCTACATCCTACCTCCATTGATGATTGGGTTCATCCGGCGAAGACGTCCCTGTATGGTCAGAATCCGGATTCTCTCACAACCAGTCCGGATCGGCCTAATCTTTCCTGGCAGGTCACACAGAGAACCCGGATGGTGAACCGGAACTACAACGACAAAAAGGTCAAGATTCGTCCGGAGATCTGTCAATCCGGGATAACTGGGCGATCCGTGCCACTTTCCGGATTACCCCGCCCAAGGGTAGTGAGACCTCTTCAGAAGATCGGATGGCGTAAGTCCGGCACCTCCGAATCCTACCCAGTCCTAACGACGGCTATCTCACATGGACGTTACCCAGGCATCCGGAATAATGAGGTTTCCTTCCCACTACACGCCGGAGAGATCCTCCGGACCGGAATCCTAACCGTTCCGGTTTCTCTCCTCTTTCCGACAGATCGATCCGGCTACAACGAACTTAGGCTCTACTAAATCTGAGATAACTGGGCGATCCGTACCACTTTCCGGATTGTCCCGCCCAAGGACAGTGAGACCTCTTCAGAAGATCGGATGGCGTAAGTCCGGCACCTCCCTGATCTTACCCAGTCCTAACGACGACTATCTCACATGGGCGTTACCCAGACATCCGGAATAATGAGGTTTCCTTCCCACTACACTCAGAAAGGATCCGTAGTACTGCAGTCGGATCTGATCCGGGTTTCCTCTCCTTTGCTCTATCCGTACTCCCTACTCATTCATTCCCTCTAGATCTGCAACATTCTCCTAACAGTCCGTGCACAAAACAAGTCAGAATAGATTGAGAACTAGAGCTTTATTGAGTGGGGAGCAACATAATACAACAATGGAGAGGGGAACCCTTCTCCAGCCCCTTATTCAGCCTTAAGTAGAGGCTGTAATCCCTAACTGAAGGTGGCGGCGAAGTTGGCCGCCCTCCGGAAATTCCTAACTGCGAGAAATCCGGAACTTCGCCCTTTGCGGAAATTCTGGATCTCGATCCGCTTTTTGCGCTGACAGATTTTTGAATTACAAGTTTGCCAAAAGTCAAAATCTGCCTATTCCTGCCTTTCCTAATTCTGATCTAACTACAGCTGCCTGCCTAAGCCTACTTTAGCTGGTGCGATGCTTCTTCGAAGCCGTCTCGTCCTTGGTGTGACTCGCGGGTCCGCTGATGGCGGAGGAACCTCCCCCGGGGGTCAAAAGTCGACGCTCTTGCAGCCTCGTAAATACCCTTTGCATGTTTGGGGAAGGGGCGATCTCCTCCTCGGAGTCTCCTGCAGTGGACGGATCCTCCTCCGATCCGTCACCCGATTCGGATCGCGCTGGTCTGGAAGCCTTCCTCGCCTTCCGAGGGCGCTGGACAGCTGAAGGGTCGCCTCCGGTGGTTCTCTCCCTGTTTCGGCCGGTGGAAGCTGAAGTCGCTCGGGGACCTCTGGCGGACACTGCTCGTGAGGGTGCAGGCGCCCACTGCTCCACGATCATGCACTCCGGAGCAGGCGATGGAGCGGCCGGCGACATGGGTGCCTTACCCCGATCCGGAGACTTTGTCCGATCCGGCGTCCTCATCCGTGCTGGAGTCCTGGCCCTCTCCGGTGTTCTGGACCGTGCTGATGTCCTGCCCCGATCCGGATTTGGTGATTGCCCTCGTCCTGATCTAGCCGACCGTTCTGTGCTCTTCCGTCGAACCTGGGAGGAGTGTGTCCGTTGCGGAACAGGGGTCTTCTCCCGATCCGGAAATCTTCCGGATTCCGATGGCTGGGGAGTTCCGGCTGGCTGACTGGGTCCCGCACCTGCTGGAGAGGCCTGAACTAACTCCACCTCCCCTACTACCTCATACAATGTTCCAGTTGGCGATCCGGGTGGGCCCGGATAAAGTACCCGCCTGGGGGTCCCACCTGAGGGCAGAAGCTTCTGGATTTCCTTGAGCAGGTCCTTCATCGAGCGGGAATACTTCACCAGGATTTGGAGTGTTTGACGGGCAGAAGACGGATCCGCTGACTCCATCAACTGGTCATAGAGGTGCGCCTTGTTGACGACCTCTCCCGGATGACCCACCAACTCCCGGACCCGGCTTAGGACTACTGCTTGCTCCGCCTGGTGCTTCCGGATCTCCTCGCTCTTCTGGGTGAGCTCCCGGGTCATAGCAGCCACCTGTGCTGCGAGCTGTGCCTTTTCCGTCTCCAGGGTCTCCACCTGTTTCCGGTCCGTCCGCTTGGCCAACTCCCGGAGAATATTTCCGGATCCACAGTGGTCCAAGGCCCGGTTCACCCCTCGAATGATGTGCTCCATCCGGAAGTATTGTTCCTGGAGTGCCGTCAACTCTCCCCGGACGCGCTTGAAGGGGGATTCCGGAAACTCAAACGTGGAGAGGTCGATGTCTCTCCATGGTACTTCCCGGCTGGTTCCGGCTTCCTGTCGTGGTAGGGGTGAGGCTGGCTTCCGGACTTTTGGAGGGGACGGAGCGGAAGGCGGTTCCGGAACCGCTGTGTCACTGGAATCTTCTGTTCCGGCTTTTGCAACCCCTGCTTCCGGATCGATCCTGTACGCCACCTCATCCTCTGCAATCGTCAGCATATCTTCTTCCGCTTCATTGATGCAGCCCTGATGCTGGTAGAGATGGAGGATGTAGGGAGAGAGATAGGAGGGTTTCCGGCCAATGTGGGGGATGGACTTCTCTACGTATTCCTGAATTAAGCGACCCCAATTGACAGCTCGGACCCCTGACATTGCTCCAAACAGGGTATTGGCCATGGTGATGCTAAGACGTTTAGGCTTTTCCGGACTAAGGATAGGCAGGATGAATTCTATGACTCTCCGCTCTCGGTGATTCCGGCAATTCCCAGGATGGAATCCGTCTTTTGGGTCCGGCTCCGTTCGGAATTTCCCAAAATAAAAATTGTCCTTGCGGCTAGCCCAGCCCTCACCCTTTCCTCGCGGAAATCCGTAAACTGCAGCCCATACCTCTGATGTCCACTTTTCCGGATCCTGCCGAACTGTCCTAAACCATTGGTTGCCCCTCTCGAACAAGAACTCCCGCAAAGTGGCCTCCGCCCTGAGATTCCAGGGCTTGGAGAGCAATCCCTCACAACCCATCCGGCTAAGATCCTCTACCAGCTCGTTTAACTCCGATTCTCTCGTTGGGACGGCTGGTGATACGGGTTTCACTGGAATGGGGACCTGCTCCCTCTCATCTCCCTCTCTTGCTTCCGGCATTTTACTTCGCGGCACAAAGCTCTCAACAACACCCGGATTCTTCCCTCCGGAACTCTGCCCGCTAACCACTACAGAATCCCAGCAATCCAACTGCTGGTGACTCGAAAAAACAACTCACCACTCGTTCTCTCAACAATGCCGCTCGCGCAAATGGCCCGGAGAAGGAAAAAACTCGTTTAAGTACTTTCCCTCTCTCCCAACGGGTCTGGTTCCTCAACCGTCTCCTTGTAACCGTTCGGATTCCGTTGTAACCGTTTAACGGTCCGGACGCTCCGGACCGGACCGTTCCCAAACGGTCTTCTCAGGCTAATTTCCGGTCCGGCCAAAGTATCCGTTTTAACCATTTTAACGCATAAGGCGGATGCCTAGAACCTTATTTCCTAGAACCTACCCTAGGAAACCCTACTTTAATAACAATCTCAGGGTATTATCCGGATATTAACCCGGTTCGGAAGCCAATCCGTACTTCCGTGGATTTTCAGACTCCCACATTACCCCACTTTCAAATGTGAGAGTCCCCGCGAACAACTCGCTTGAACCGTACCTGGTTTTAGGACAGACCCGGTGTAGACTCGTCGTCTGCGTGGGTATCGTCCTCTTCCTCGGTCGGAACCTCCGGTCGGTATTGTTTGACCCTGGAACCGTTCACTCTCGTCCCCAGCCAGTTCCCTTGCAGGTCCTCCAGTTGGAGTGATCCGTTCTCAAACATTTCCGTTACCCGGTACGGACCCATCCACCGGGTATGCAGTTTTCCCGGGAACTGTTCGTGCCGGTTATCATAAAGTAATACCAGTCCGCCCTGCTGAATTCCGTGGCTCTGGGGCAGTTTCGAATCAAATTTTTCCTTCCTCTTGGTCTGGACGGAAACAGTCCGCCGGAGTGCCTCGGTCCGGACTTCTTCTAAGTCCTGAAGGGCAATAATCCGGTATCCCGGATTTTCCGTACAGTACCCCTTTCGGTAGGCCATAACCTGTAAGGTTTCTACCTCCAGTTCTACCCCATGCACCGCCTCCTGCCCGAACACCAGGAAGAAAGGGCTCTGCCCGGTGGTCTTTTTCTCGGAGGTGTTGTAGGCGTGGACGGCTGAAGGCAGTTTCCGGTCCCAATCCGTCTTGTGGGCGGAGACCATTTTGTTCAAAATTTTGCCGACGATTCCGTTAGCCCTCTCCGTCAGCCCGTTGGCTTTTGGATTGTACGGCGTCGTCTTCCGGTGCTTGATCAAGTACTTGGAAGTGATGTTAAAAATAACATCATTGAGGAAGTGCTTCCCGCGGTCACTTACCAACTCGAGTGGATGTCCGAATCGCATCATAATCTCCTCGAAGAGAAATGATGCCGCCGTCAAAGCATCGTTTTTCACGGTGGCGCGGGCCTCCACCCACTTAGTAGCATAATCAGTGGCAAGGATGATGTACCTTCTCCTCCGTGCACTCATAGGATCGATGGGACCGATGAAATCGATTCCCCACTTTTCGAACGGCGCTAATGGTATGATGGGTGTTAACGGCCAGTGATTGCGGAATGATGGTGCTCCGGTACGTTGGCACTGGTCACATCTTCCAATGTACTCCTTCACATCTCGGTTGATGTACGGCCACCAGTATCCGGATGACCGGATTCGGTTGATCGTGGTGACGGCTGCAAAGTGTCCTCCTGACGGACCCGAATGCAGCGCCCTCACGATATGTTTCCTCTCTGACTTCTCGAGACAGCGCCTAAGTTGGTCATCCGGCCCCATCCGGAAAAGGACCCCTTTGATCAAGGTGAAGGGAGCTACCTTGGTCTGGAATACCATTTTCTCCTCTCGTGACAATCCGGTTGGGTACCTCTTCCCTGTAAGATATCCAATGATATCTTCGAACTCGGAAGGTTCTCTTCCGGAGAGGTGGAAGACTGGCGCTTCTTCCGGGAATTTCTCCGGAACCTCATCCGGAAACTCATCCGGAAATAGTGACACAATATCCGAGACCGCTTCCGGGCCTCTCTGACGCGACAGGTAGTCTGCATTGGAGTTGGCTTTTCCGGGTTTGACCACAACTTCATAATTGAACTCCTGGAGTAGAAGAATCCACCGTGCAATCCGTCCGGAAATATCCGGCTTATTCACCAGGTACTTCAAGGAGTTGTGATCCGTGTGAAACACGATCCGGTAACCCAATAGATAATGCCGGAACTTTTTACAGGCGTACACCACGGCCAGTGCTTCTCTCTCCGTGGTGGTGTAATTCCGCTCCGCAGGACTCATCTGCCGGCTGGCATAGTAAATGGGTTTTTCCCTCCGGTCCTCCCCACATTGCCATAGTATGGCCCCGAGGCACCATCCGGAAGCGTCGAGGGTGACGTGGAACTCTCGCTCCCAATCCGGCGGAGATAAAATCGGTGCCGTAGTCAAAGCTTTCTTTAGCTCCTCAAATGCCTGCTGCCTCCGATCCGTCCAGACGAAGTCCGTTTCCCTTTTTAGAAGTTCCGTCAGGGGCGTAGCTACCTTAGCATAGCTGATTATGAATCTCCGGTAGTATCCCACGCACCCAAGGAATCCCCGGACTTCCCGGACCGTCGTGGGGGCTAAGAGAGCTAAAATAGCCCTGACTTTGTCCGAGTCTACTTCTAATCCTTGGTTACTGACGACATGTCCTAGTAGGACCCCGGATTCCATCCCTAGAAAGCATTTTCCCGGATGTAACTTTAATCCGGTTTCTCGGCATCGTTGAAAGGTCTTCCGGAGGAACTGGTGGTGTTCCATCCGTAAGCTAAAAACTGCAAAGTCATCTATAAATACTTCTAAGAAGTGTCTTAAGAAATCCTTAAAGATATCCATCATGAGCCTTTGGAACGTACCGGGAGCGTTGCACAGTTCGAAGGGCATCCGGTTAAAGGCGAACGTTCCCCACTCGGTGGTGAAAGTCGTCTTTAGTTGGTCTCCTTTCCGGATGAAGACCTGGTTGTATCCGGAAAATCCGTCTAGGAAGCTATAGCACTCATGTCCAAAGACATGATCTAGAATGATATCCGTGAATGGTAGGGGGAAATAGTCCTTTTTCATAGCTGCGTTCAACTTTCGGAAGTCCTGGCAAACCCGGATCTTCACTTTACCATCCGCCCCGACCTTCTTTGGTACGACGACGATGGGGGAGACCCATTCGGAGTTGCTCACCGGATAGATGAAGCTAGCCTTCAAAAGGCTGTCAATTTCTTCTTTTACCATCAACGAATACTTCGGATTCAACCGGTACTGCCTTTGCCTTACCGGGGCGGATCCGTCAACGAGGTCGATGTGGTGTTGGCCGAGTTCGGGAGGGATGCCTTGTAAGTCAGTCGGCCCCCATGCGAATACGTCTAAGTATTCCTTTAGGAGTTCCATGTAGCTCGCCCTCTCCGTGGCGCTCATAGACTTCCTCACCAAGAAGATCCTCCCAGGTTCCACTTCCACCTTCTCATAGTCAGACGGGCTGACTATGTTCTTGATCCGGTCCGGCTCCTGCTCTTCTCCCTGTTTCCGGAAAGTGCTCCACTGCATGCCGGTACTTTCCGTCTCTAATCCCACTGGAGGGATTCCGCCTTCCGCTAGTTGCTTCCGGATCCAACGGATGACAGGGGCACGTTGATCTCCCCCAAGGATCGATCCTCCGCTCCGGTTTCCGGTTTCTCCTTCTTCCAGTCTTCGCCTTCTTCCGGATGGGCTAGCTCGTCAACCGGAAGTGGGAACTCGAAGTCGGCTTCCGTATTTTCCACAAAGGGATCGATGAAGTAACTCAACGCGTCCTCCTCTCCTTCCGGATCGGACCAGTCCGTCGTGTATCCGTCTGATTCGTTGGTTTCGCCTTGGTATTCGTCTAGTTTCCAGGGAATCCTTTGCCTGGTCTTTCCTAGTACGAATTCCTTGGCTCCCCAGTCCACCAGTACTCCGGCCATGTACAACCACGGCCGGCCCAACAGCATCGGAAAGGGCCTTCCGGAATTCACCCGGATGATTACGTAATTCAGCAGGTAGGTGACTTCCCCGATCAAGGTCGGAACTTGGGAAAGCCGTCCAACTGGAAGTACGCGGGACTGATCCGCCATCCGGAGCACCTGATCCGTCGCTTCGAAGGAGGTGTAGCCGAGGTCAAAGGCTGTGTCTTCCAACATCAGGTTGACTCCGGATCCGCCATCGACCGGAACGCGGGAAAGGGTGCATCCTTCAACTACCACCGTTAGCTCCGGAGCTCCGTGGTCTTCTACTTGGAGAAAGTTAGTGGCAACGGCTGGTAACTTCGTCCGTCTCTTCCGCCTGTTACTCCAAACTTCCCGGATTACCTTCTGGTAATTCACGTTATCATGGAGTAGCTGCCCAATGGTGATGTTGGCCTTCTGCGACTTGATATCCTTTATGATGTCGTACTCGTCCACCATGATGGCGGGCGGAATGATAACCGGAACGTTGTCAAACCTAACCGTTGGCCGGATCGGTGGCGATCCGGATTCTGCCATCTCTCTCCTTATTTCCTCACTAATATCTACCGGAATCCGGCGTTGGTCTACCCCACTTCCGGCTTCTGCCCTGTGGTGAGGGTTAGGATTTTCCGGAATGGGGGTAGCATCACTGGAATCCGGATCTGAAACTACCTTCTTCCTATTACTTCTACGCCTACTCCTTCTATCCCTACTGCTATCAGCTATCTCAGGGCGGTTTTTGGTGGAACTACGCAAGGTTACCCTGAAAACGGGGTCGTCGACTCCCCTGGGTAACTCCACCTTGCCCTGTCATTTTTCCGGATTCTCCGTTCCGGTTGTGTGGCCGTAGTTGAGTCCCGTCTGCTCCCGGGGTGGAACCTCCACCTGTTTGAAGACCGCTCTTGCCTGGACCGGTTTGAGACACTGGAGGGCGGAATGTCCGTACTCCTGGCAATTCTGGCACGGAAGAATCCGTGGGGCTCCCTGACCTTGTCTCGGATACGGGCAGCTGGTGGAATAGTGATCCGGACTTCCGCAGTTAAAGCAATATCCCAGAGGGCGGCCGGGATAGCCTGACTGCCGGCCCATGCTCCGATCCGATCCGGCCTGCGCCATCCGTGGTCCCGTTGAAGCCCGTCCGAATGGTGCTGGTGCTCTTCCTCGTCCATAGGTTGACTGTACCTGGTAGACCGGGGCATGTTCCTCCTCGTCCTCGTCTTCTTCCGGAAAGGTGTAGAAGACGTCCTCCTCCGGATGCACGTAATGGATTCGTTTCTGGGGAGGTCGACTGCATTCCGGCGGAAAATGTCCAGCTTCACCACACCGGGTGCTTTCGTGTTGTGCGGCAGTTTAGGTATGTGTGCTTCTGCACATGTTCCATACCCGTGTTCACTTCTGTGCAACACATCTGCCATCTTCACACCATCATAACCGGTGGTTTTCCTGGTTGTCAATCATTGTTGCACGGCACATCCGTCCATATACCCTTGTCGGATCAATAATTTCTCGTGAATTGTCTATCATCCAGCTCCTCCCATCCACGCACAACCTTGTGGTCGGTCAAATGCATCGCCCCTCGTCGTGCCCTTGGCACAAGAAGGTCCCCGCAAAAAACGGAGTTTCAATTGGGGCAATGTGTCTTCAAATCCGACATATGCGGGATGGGCAGCCAAATCCCCGCGTCACGCTCGTGCATTTGTATCAACACATAAATCCAGCGTTGGTGTTCGACACCCCATTGTAGGGGATACCATTTGCACCAAGACGAATCCACATGTCGCACATGTTGTGGATTGTGGCCCGCGACCACTGCAATGGCTTGGGCACACAATGGAGGCACACATTGGAGGCTTCCCGCCCAGCATGTCCACGGATGTGAGGTCTGGATGCTTGGAACTCCCTCGCCAAGGACGCCCATTGCTGTTGGGTGAAGGGAGCGGTTGTGCCGAAAGCGATGTGCAGCCCATCCAGGGCTCATTGGCACGTGGTAATCAGCCCGTCCCGCAAATATTGGAAGCCCCCTTGGTGCAGCCAGCTTGTGTGACAATTCTGGGTGTGCATGTCGTTGCTCAATCTCCTGTGGTGGATGTCGAAGGGGGGGGTGATGACAACAACGGAGGGGATTCCTCCGGGTCCCTACAAATCTTGGGATCGCAACTACCTGCTTGTTTCGTGAAACATCTAGATGTTGCACACGTACCGTCGCCAATATTGCATGGGAGTCGTTGCCCATCCCTCCAATTTGTTGCGCCTGATGGTTGTTGTGCACCTATGCTCAGTCATGCACTGAGGACACGCTCTTGGGGTGGCGGGAACAATGGAGCATACCAGACGTGCGGGGAGTTCTGCGAATCTATGAGCGGAGAATTAGTGACAATCAGAATATCGTCCAAGAAACTTGTGGGTGTGAACCAAACTGTGCTGGCCACATGTTCACAGACATGGGTGGTCGGGCATGTTTTGGAAAATTTCACTTGTTTGTCGTCTAAGAGAGACCTCTATGATGCGGAATTTGGGGACTCATATGGTCATCAAACCGTTCTTGTTGGTGACTGCGAATTGTTGTGCGACATCGAATAACCCCTTCTGGTCTTGGAAACACTTTTGCGGCTTCATTTTTACAAATGGCCCTGAAGATGATGGAACTGACCTTCCCAGCTTTCTGGTCTGCGAGGCATCATACACCTACACTTCTCGATGTAAATCGATTGTGCGGTGACCATCGCATTTGTATTGTACTTTCTATGATGACCATTTGAATGTGCGTCATCTTGTATATATGGATTGCCATGCCATTATCATTTGGGTTGCGAGTGGTTTCTATAACATGTTTGCGGATATCTGCACATGTACATGTATGTGTTTCACGCACGTTTGAAGTACAGGCCACTCCTTAAATGTATGATGTTCACACTGCCACATGTACAGCACTCTCTCGTTCCAAACCTTCCGCGATATTGAACAAATATGTGGAATCAAGTGTTTTTTTAATATATGTATAGAATTGCTTCATATGGTGTGAGTTGTTGGCAATCTTGCGCTAGTTCCCTTTCATCGTTCATCGGTGACGGCAAGTGACTGTGTGGAGTGCACTACCTGGAATGCGGAACATTAATTGCCATGCACACTGCAGTGAGTTCGCCTCCTTCCATAAAATTGTTATACACAGTCTCTAAGTTGTGTAAGGCGATCATAGAAGGCCAACTGCCACAAAGCGTTGCCTTCTGGTGTGCGTGGTTTTCTGCTGTACTGAGCCCCATGAGGCGAGCTCAATTGAATCTCCCACCAAGACGACAATGTTCGATATAGCTTCCAAAATGGGCATACCTCTCACCACGTTGTGGGATTTCCTTGCGACAAGGGTGAGTGCGGCCGTCAATTGTGCATACATATACCACAACATGGCAACGTCCTATGCAATATTGTCAATGTTTAGTACAAATTAAATTCAGGTGTACCAATGTTACTGTTCCCTCCCTCTACAATTTCATGTATGAAACTGAGTGTAAACTTGTCATTTTGAAGATGAATGTGTATGTGATGTGGTGGCTCGTGCCAACCTGTGGTTTTGGCCTTGGGCAATTAGTACCACAATAGAAATGGAAAATAACAAACATTTGACACACAAATGGCTCATTACACTACTATCGTTGTTAAGGTCTACGGAGTTGGTAGATAAACAATCAAATAAGCCAAAGTCTATAGATGGGAAATAGTGATGGATGGAATGATTTGTGTGGAGTTTAGGAACTTAGAGGCACTGTGGTGATATAATTTACCTGGTGTTAAGACAATCCTACATTCATCAAGAACTTCTTTCCAAAGGTGGTCTGCAGCCTCGAAAGTATGCTTCAGAAGGTTACGGAACAACGTGCATATATTAAGCATACAATTATCAACAGCCTACTCTACATCTGTGCACAAAGCAACTTACCCACTTGCTGCAGAACCAATTAATCTTTCCAAACCGGTCTATTACACATGACCATGGCAAGCCACCTCATTTAAACAGCTACCTCATTTGCATAACAAACTTTTTCTATGCACCTCGACCTTTCTCTATGCTTCCAGGGCATGGGTGACTGAATGTACCTGAAAGGGTGTGTCCGGACTCTTCCCGGTGAAAGCTTCTGTCTGTAAGATTGGAGCATTTGAGGTGCACACAAATTCTTCAGTGGAGTTGATAGACATGGATGCCGCGATTTCGAACATCTAGAGCACTGGTGTGGCCGTATGATTCGCTTTGGTGTGTCGACTGGGCATGACATTGTGGCAACCTCAGCATCGAGCACTTTGAAGGTGGATTACACTCTCTTAATGGGCTCGTCGTCTTTAGGATTTAATAGGATCGTCCATCACAGCTGAAAGGGCGCCTGCAACGATGGAGGTTCTCTGTCACTGCATTTTCGGTGCATTATGTTGATGATTTCTTAGAACAGGGATTCCAGGTAACAAGAACCCCCCCTGCATTTTTTATCTCGTTCAGCAACACCGAGTATTGAATGAAACACCTGCTGCGAAATGTGGCTCGATTCTTCACCTTGAGGATATTAACTTCCAAAAGACTCTGGATATGATACTCTTTCCTTCGTTGTTTTGTTCATCTGGGCCACACCTAATTTTCTTAGGGATCACCGGTAACTCCAAAGGGAATTGAAGTCACTCTTGTGACCCCTTTCTTTCTATCTTTTCTGGCAATCTTTTGCTTCCTGCAGCAAAACTCACAAGCACGTAACAGAGCCCACCCACATTGCCGCGATCACGATGCAACTGGCTGGGTCTGTGATTTTGGGTTTCCATATTCCTTCAATGTCTATCCTGTGAGTTCAGAAACCGACGCCTCAATTGATCCTGGATTTTTTGATACTTCGGTGTCCATAGATGCCATTTTCGTCGCTCAGTAGAGCTAACTCCATTGCTGAGTTTGAAGAATAAGCATCACTTGAGCTAGATGTTTGTATTTGTTACAGGATGCCCCTACATTTCCAAGTCATCGATGTGATATTGTGAATGTTTTGTAGAGTGCTCTTGGGGAGTGTGAATTACTCGTATGTGACATTGTACAGAAAAAAATCCTTACTCCTGGTTATGTCTCTTCCTCAAATGTCTTGCCTCTGATAGAGAGGGTTCAAATTGAGCAGAAATAGTTTCTGCTTACCGGTTTAGTCTGTACAGGTTCGCAATGAATCATGTACGATGATACTTGTGATGTTGATGACTTGGAAGTTTGTGTTACTCAGATTCGTCTTCCTTTTGGAGTTGAGGTTTTGTGCAAGATGCCAGAAGTGTGATTGTCTCAATTGACATGATTTCTGTGCAGCATCTGTGCATTAATGTTCTTCAACTTGAGTCACTACGACATTGCACAAAACGATATCCTTATTGCTGGTTATATCTCTACCTCAAATGTCTATGCTACTAAATTATGCAGAAGGTTCAGATTGAGTAGAAAGAGTTCTGCTTACCGATTTCGTCTATATACGATGAAGGTTTAGAACGAACCATGTATGATGATACATACGATGTTGATAACTTGAAATTTTGCGTTGTTCAGATTCGACTTCCTTTTGGAGTTGAGGTATTGTGCAAGATGCCAGCAGTGTGATTGTCTCAATTGACATGATTTTTTGTGCAGCATCAGTGCATAGATTCTCTTCAACTTTGGTTCTGTCTCTTTCTCAAATGTATTTGATCCTCTTTGAAAAGCTTCAACTCCAGCGGAGTGCTTCTTCTTATTGGTTTAGGCTGTAAATGAGTGGGATTTGGGTATGAAGCATTGTCAATTGGATTGTGGACTGACTATGGGTGTTGAATAGTTGTTGCAGGAACCACCGACAAGGTGATAGATTGCAGTCAGAGCGCAAAGCTCCCATTGTCGAGTGATAACTTAGTGGCAAAGAACTGGGCAAGCACGGACTATTGTCTTCTGTGTAAAATCGATTCTGTAGTGATGGCCACACCCACACCAGTCCAGGCTTTGTCCTTACCTGACATCCCTAGAAAATTACAACAGCTTATGGCGGTCAATCGTAAGAGTTTGGAGTCAATGGAACAACAACTGCTAGTGACTCTCGAAAATGAATGAAGTCATGTGATATGGCTGGTCCAGAAAGTTATAATTGAGCATTCATTTTCCCCCTATGGGTAAGAATCGTCTAGTGTCCTAACTTTCACTGGTAAAAGATTAAGGCCAATAATCCAATACACATGTGCACATGGGCATGACACTTCAATGACATTCTATGGTATAAATCGAAATGCCTACCATTAATTCAGTGTGGGCCAGATATTTGCAATTTGTGAAAGACCATAATCAGGATGAAATCTGCAACAAATTCGTATGGGGTCCCTGGTAGAGGCTATCTCCACCCTGATTTTGAATTGGCAAGTGAGAATGCTGAAAACTCACTCCCACGTGGTGATTGGTTGTGTTAACAAACTCGTTCACAAATCTAACCTTCAAACCATTGCCACACATTATGTGATAAGATCTCTTCTTTGGTAACAGACCTATGAGCAATACAACCCATTTTCCTAGTTATCATCACAGACACTCTGTTGAGAACAACTTGCATGATGGTAGCAGGTATGCCGGTTGCTGCCAGAATTATCAATCTGAGGCAACTACTTACAAATTCCTCTGGATTTTCTAACAAGTAAGTTGAATAATTAGAAGTTGCCCGTTATCACCAAGGTCAGCAGCAGCAGCTGCACGCTGTGCACGATTACCACGTGTTCACAAAAACACCAACAAATTTTCCCGCCCTAGCTTCATTACATTGGGAAACCCACTTTCCCACTCAGTCTCCACAAGTTGTAGACAACCTCTTACCTCCGTTTCTGCAATGACGCACTCAAATGATTAGGAGACTTTTTTAAAGTAAGAAATGAACAGAAGGAGGAATACCAGTGCCTTAACAAATATTACAGCAACCATCAATTCCTCATCCACACACACACACGGGGAGTATCATATTTAGCAACAACTCGCTGCTCTCAAAACCCCAAATTAAGACCCCTAACTGTTTCAACAACCAATTAATGCGAGAGGCATAGGACACATCCTTGGTGAGAGACATCTGGATTCTTGGAGACTTTTATTAAACAAAAAATGACCAAATGGAGGAATACCACCGCCTGCAAGTTAATCCAACATCCATCAACTCCACATACACACAGTGAGCATTCGACTAAGCAACAAACTGCTACTCACTATGCCCCAAATCCAGACCCCAAGTTGTTTCAACAACCAATTAAATGTAAGAAGCAGATCCTTGTCTAAAAGCAAAGACCGCCAGAGTACTGCCGCGTTCGTAGGAGGTGAAGATTTGAAGGATTTGTATACGCATATAAGGTATAATGTGGCCCTATTGATGGCACTTCCAACTCCATAGAAAATTTTGGGCGTTGGGTTCATTTGGATTCAGAATTGCATCATGCATATTATTATTTCAGGTTTCAGTAACTCCACAAGTTGCAAGAGTTATAAGAGGTCCAAGTGAAGATTCTCTTACTCTTTCACATATGGCCTCCCAATTTTGATGTTCACTATTAAAAATAAGACGGCTGTTACATTTTGAGCACATACTCCGATCTCATCGTAATGCGGTGATATTTTTTGGTGTACATTCTCTGCTACAAGCCTTGCCATATACCACTCAAATCCAGGTGTCCGATTAAAAGAGAAACACATAAGGCCCACATACCATAATACCCGAGAGCCATACATTTATGAGGAATTTGAGATATGCAGAAGGAATTGAAGAAGCAAACGGCTACCAGGGATGTTGATCGCATCTTCGAAGAGCTTGGAATCGGTGCAAACAGTGTCCGGGAATCTGATGTCGATGAGCAAATGTGGAGTTGGGTCAAGTTCCACTGGCTTTTCCACTGGGAGGGAGTGTGTGGACGTGGGGGAGTGCCATGCCCATCAAACCCATATGGTTTGGGGAGGAGCCAAAGGGCAAGTATATAATGTGGGTCTTGCCCCCATCCTTCCGAGTATACTTGGACTTTGACATCGTACTCAGACTATGGACTGCCCCTTTACGGTTACTTGGAACTGGTTACCTGGACACTTGTGACTAGTTACTCGGTTACTAAGACTATGGTACCGCTTGAGTGAGGCTCTGGTTACTGGTATGTTCGCTCGCTCGCTTAGTTAGGTTCACGTTCGCTTAGGCCGTTCGTAGTTCTCGTTACTAGTTACTAGACTTTTGTTGGAAATCTGAAATTAACACATGTATAATTATTTAAAGGATGTTTTATGCAATCCCGTATAAGAAACTAAGTGTTAACTTGTCATTTTGAAGATGAATGGATATGTGATGTGGTTGCTCATGCTAACCTGTGGTTTTGGCCTCGGTTCTGTTACTTGATACTTGGTTCACAAAAGACTATGGTCGCGCCGAAACTATTTGTGTTGTGATTTTATACTGTGCTTGCTAGAATTGCTTGTGCTGGGTTTTGAGAAGAGAGACTGCCCTGTTCCATGTGCTGCATACATAGAGTGTGATCGCATTCATCCGCTTCAAGACAATTAATTCCTGTAAACACTGAAGAAGTCATCTCATATAAGAATGTCACCTTCATTTTATTTGGTAACCATTGTGATCTATCAATGAACCTAATTGTGACTACCCACAGTTCAATTTGACACCCTTTTAGTCTTCCATGTGTGGTTTTCTTAAGTGGAACCCAAACCTAAAAACTAACTACATGACATAATTTCATACAGCCACCATGTTGTAATTTCTGGAAAATGTAATGCATCTACATTCTGCATACCCACACTAGTGTTAGCATGCCATTTCCTGTGATTGAGGATCATATGTGCAGTGGTGACTGTCCCACTCGAACAAAATCGTAATTGCTTGCTCGTATTCATCATAAATGCCTGCCTTTCATAGAACATCGCAGGGTCATAAACACAATCCGTTTTCGTACAACACAACGTCATCCTTCTCATTGTTCAATGAGAACTCATCATCTACATGGAGTGCTTCAGAGTATGAATGTACAAGACGCCTGCGAAATTGAAATGGCAACATGGTGTGTCACATACTGACTGCGCAAATGTTGATAGCAGAAATGAGTACATTGATATTGCTTTTGACAAACATCACCACATATATAGTGCCGTGTTTGGGAAGGAACTCTTGCCAAAGAGAGTATGTAAAACACACAAAGGAACTGCCAGATTGTTTCCAAACCACATATATAGGGAATCGTGTTTGTGTGGGGGGTTTCATGTTGGACTCTTGTTCTCAATATGTCCTTCCAAACATGGACTGCCACTCAACCGTATGTGAATGTTGGAAAATTTCTTCTCTTTACCCGTTGCACACGCGCATTACCTTTTCCCCCCCAATTGAGGCTCACATGTACATGCATCCATTGCATTTGATTGCCATTTTCAATATATATTGATGTAGGGAGTATACATGACTTTCAATGTGCTTGAACTCCTAAAGTTGGGTACCAAAACCTTATTTTTACCTCTTTTGACCGCTGTTTGTGCTGCATGGGCTGCATGGTTCTGCCCATATGGAGTTCACCACAATTTGCAGGTCGAAGTGTGCGTTTAATATCCTATATGTGCAAGAACCTATGTCCCGAGTTGACATATTGTTTTGTTTGATGCTGCCAGTGGGTAAAAGATCGCATGGGGGCCTCATCGCACTCAGTCTTCATCGGATATGTTGCCCATATCGCCTCTTAGCAAAGGTGCTATTGCAAGCTCTACGTCTCTCTCGCACAACATTATGGCACCCACCATGTTGGGAATGTTGGATGTGGGGCTCATCAAGGCTTCGGCCTCCAAGGATGGAACACACACCCGCGTGTTTATGAACTCGTCGTAGTCGGAGATTTGGGACCTTCTGGTCTTTGGCTCGCTGTGGAGCACGACGCGCCAAGGTCCACTGTCATTTGCGTCGGCATAGAAAACCTGTTGGACCTGAGATGGGGGAAACTCAAGTATGTGAGCGTAGAGCGGAGAGCGGAGAGCGGAGATTGGAGAGCGGAAAATTTAGATTTTGTTAGGTAATTTTAGGAGAAGCAGTACCTATTTCCGTGGAATTAGAGATATTTTCAATTACATTTTTTGGAAAGGAACCCCATTCCCGTGGACAGTATAACTTAGAATTGTTTGAGAAACCAATGGATCCTATAGGCATGGAAGATTGCATTTGTTATTAAACATCTTTTAGTATATGTTTAAAATGTAATATATTTGATTAGGGCTAACATCAACAAATCAAAATCAAAATACCATACACAAAAAATAATTTATTGGTCAACAAAATGTATCCAACATGAAGACTTACAAAAATGTGTAGTTAGTTCAAGTAGCTATATAGTCTAGTTTAGGGCCATCTACACCCTATCTGCGGGGCATGTCCAATATGGGTAAAAAGATCCAAAAAACATGCCATAAAACTCCGTTGCACCATAACAACTTTCTAATTCATCTCTAAGCCTAGCCAAATTACGCAAAGACAACTCCGCCAACTCCGACCGCAAAATCCTCTTGGAAATTGTTGAGGTGACGTGGCGGCTCTGCGAAAACAACATGAGGTTCAATTTAAAAAGTTTTACCAGGTTGTGTTCGCGTGGCAAACACAACTCTGGGAGAGCATGTGGACCCATCCTAAACTCATGCGCCGCCAAACGAAGCGCATGGTACTCCACACTGGTATCGACAATGTCCTTCCATGCTTTGCAACATAGTCGTAATTTGCCGATCACCAACAAACGGCGTTTGGTGTCAAACGCCTTCTCCCGGCTCGTATAATCCTTTGTAGCACCCACCACTAAGTTCGGAACTAATACGGACAACTGTACATCTAGGTCCAGCTCCAATACGTGGGGCACAATGACGACGAATCGGCGCGTTTTTGCGTTACCTGAGTCACATTGAAACACACAACCTGAATATAATAACATAAGAATAAACCAACAGAATTCAAATGTGGCTTGCACACAAATAATGTGGCTACATTATCCAGCAGAAATCAAATTAAAAATGTAGGCTAAGGGCCCAAGGAACTTACCCACCCACGGCATCTTGAATATGCTGAGATGGCAAATTGAAACAACCAAATTCCAAAACAAAAGCCTAACCTGAATCCAAAACATTCAACCTCTTAGATGCAAAACCTGATTGCAAATTGAAACAACCAAATTCCTAAACAAAAGATTTCAACCCAAAGCCAATACATTCAACCTCTTAGATGCAAAACCAGATTGCAAATTGAAACTACCAAACTCCTAAACAAAAGATTTCAACCCAAAGCCAATACATACAACCTCTTAGATGCAAAACCAGATTGCAAATTGAAACTACCAAATTCCTAAACAAAAGCCTAATACAATTCGAATACATGTAAACTCTTAGGTGCAAAACCAGATTGCAAATTGAAACTACCAAATTCCTAAACAAAAGCCTAATACAATTCGAATACATGTAAACTCTTAGGTGCAAAACCAGATTGCAAGTTGAAACTACCAATTTCCTAAACAAAAGCCTAATGCAATTCCAATACATTTAAACACTTAGGTGCAAAACCAGATTCCAAAAGAAAAGATTACAATCCAAATCAAATGCATTCAACATCTTAGATGCAATACTAGATCCTAAAATGCTGGCCTATCCTCTTCCCTAACAAACCAAAACAACATTCACAAGCACTTGGATTCAATACCTGAATCCAAACCAAGAATGTGGCCTACACCCTCATTCACATAACAAAAACAAACATCAGAAACACACACTTTAAATATATAAATTAGAACAGAGAGTGTGGCCTACCCTGAAATCGAGGCCTCCCTGAAATCGAGGCCAACCCTCAAATCGAGGCCTACCCTGAAATCGAGGCAAAGAAGTAAAAATTTGCAATCTATAAAGGCCTGGCATAATGAGGGGCATTTGGAAGAGGCCTCACTTTTTTTTCGAGGCATGGGCTTGAAAACTTAATATGATTTCATCATATTTGAATGCTCTCAGCAATTTTTTGTAGTATGCCTTGTATGAGGAGTAGCATTCAGTAGCATGAGACCAGGGATGGGATTGAAAATTTAAAATGTATTGTTCATTTTTGAATGTTTTATGTCTTTTTAGTATTGGGTAATGCGTTACTATGTGGTGTGGGAAGAGGCCTCGGATCCAAGGCCTCATTTTTGGGTGCAGGCATTGTGTTGAAAACTTAAAATATTTTCATCAGAATCGATTGCTCTATGCCACTTCTGTAGTATGCCTTGTATTAGGATTAGCATTCAGTAGCATGAGTCCAGGGATGGGATTGTCAACTTAATATGTTTTGTTCATTTTTGAATGTTTTATGTCCTTTTGGTATTGGGTAATGCGTATGTGGTGTGGGAAGAGGCATCGGATCCGAGTACAATTGAGTACAAGAGAAGAGATACAAACGATGATGAAAACATGAAGAATGCAATGCGGGTTGACATTAGGAATATGAAATGGCGGAGAGAAAGAATGAAACTTGCGCCAGATATCAACAATAAAACCAACACATAACTTTTATTATAGCCGGAAAACAAGAACAAACGGAGTTATAATCTCCAAAACCAAAATGAAAAACTAAGGGCTTGGAGAACATTCCCTATCACTCTCCTCACCCTCATTTGCTTCTAACAAGAAAAGATTGCGTGTTCCACGCGAGAAATGACGAACGCGAGGAGGAGGTGGGGAGTCAGCCTTCGCAAAGCAATTCGCCATTGCACTAGCATACGGGGGAAGCTCAAACGGCTTCGGAGGACTTGAAAACATGTCCCCACGAATGACTGCGACATCCGCTGGCTCTCTAAACATCCAAGCAAAAGGATTAGGAACATGATGACACTAGAAAATGAGAACTTGAAATTAAGGCAAACAAGGCAAAATCTAGAAAGCAAACTTACGCACAAAGGAATCCGAATGCTCTCTTGGTCATCTTTTGAGGAGGATCAAAGATAGATGTAGATGGAGATGCAACTGAGCGAGATATACGCGCAGGTTGGGGATCGCGCATAGGGAGTAGGAGTGCATTGAAAATGAGGGGGTCACTCTCAAGGGCCACAATATGCCGCTCAAGGGATCGACATGCTGTAATTGAACCACCTAATGCAAAGAGATGCAAAAAGTTAATATTGAAACAAGTTAAGGACAAACAACGGAAAAATCAAAGTAAGGATGAAGTTGAAAAAGAAGGCGTACCTACACCACATTGCCAGTCCATAATGACATCATTTTTGTCGGTGAGAGTAGCAAGAAGGATGGAAAAAAAAACAGGATGTTTCTCACGGGCACCTCGCCAAGGTACCCCATCACTGCGCATGGCCTGGCTCTTTTCATCGGTGAAGGTATTCAACCATCCATCTCGCTGGAGGTTGTAACCATATTCCTGCATGGCCTCCTCCCGAACTCTAAGAACGGAGTTAACACGAACAAGAACCTTGATGCTGAACTTCCGAGTCTGCAACAATCAAAAGGAAAATGAATTGAAATGAAATGGGATTGAGATTGAATTGAAATTGAAATGAAATGCAAGACGGAAGCGGAAGAGAGGGAGAGTAGCTTACCACTCCAGAGGGAACAACGGGAGATTGGAGGTCCAAATCATTCATTCCAAACCAATCTTCCGCGACGTAGAAGTCATAAGTGTGTGCCCAATCGAAAATACTCTTAGAAACTTTGGCACTCGCACAATGGGCAAGGACAAGGACACCATGGTCATAGAGGTTAGATTTCGCAAATGCAAACAGACACTCATAGTATGATTCGTGGAGCTTGTTCCAAACAGGAACATCTGTGGAGATGTTGGGCACAGGCAAGTTCTCGGGAATATCGGCAAAGAGCAAGTCGAGGCCCTTGTGAGCTGAATTCGACGTGTTAACACGGGAACGACCAGCCCCAACCTGCGAATGAAGCTTCATGAGAACAAGGATGCAAAAACAAAGAAAACCAAAAAGGAAATAAAATGGAGAATTGACAAAGGTAAGTAAACAAACCTTGGCAATGAACTCTTGGATGCGGGTATATGGGGGGAGGGGACCTCCGGCAACATCGGAATCGAGCATTAGTTGAACCATGTCAACATTTTCGATGAGAGAAAGCGTGTTAGGAGAATCCGAAGAGGTGGCAGTGGTATCCAAGAGAGCAGCTTTCCTCTTGCGAGGCAAAGAGAGCAGAGAAGTGCCACTGTGAGATGGAGTGTCAAGAGGTTGTGGACGAAATGCAGATGGAGTAAGAGAGGGAGCAAGAGAGGGAGCAACGGATGGAGCGAAAGATGGACTATGTGGGAGAGTGGGTGGCTCAACCGGGGTCTTGGAAGCTGACCGAGTGAGAACTTGGGAAGATGCTTGAGTGGCAGACTTCTTTGCTTTGCCCTTTCCTCTTGGTGCCTTAGGAGGAGGAGGGGGAAGCTCAACGATATCAGGCTCGTCCAAGCTGAGAATGTTATCATCCGGAGCACTACCCACTAGGCTAGCAAACAAAACCTTCTCTTCCCCGGGGACGAATCCTGCAGCACAATCCAAGTACCATCCACCACCCTGCAAGTGCAATTCGGAGAACTTGCTTGTTTGCGCCGACGTGTACACACAAAGGCTAGAATAAACATTCACCCAGTCCGAGAGGTACTCCGGCAAGGAAGACGAGGCCAATGCATTTTTCTCAACCAACTCTCTCATAATATACCTACATGACAAAACAAGAAAGTAAGAAAAACAAGAAAAAGAGCAAGAAATGAGAATAAGGATAGGTGCGAGAAGATGATAGATATATTACCGATACGCCACACGCTTGACAGCGAGTGACCCCTCCTCGAACTCCAAGAGGTTATCACCTTTGGCAAAGCCGATGTTAGGTTTATCGCCGAGGTAAGGCTTGAAGGCCTTGTCCCAAAGGATAATCCGCCAGTGATCAACGTATTCACGAGGGCGAAGGATAGTTTCTGATGCGTCCCAATCAATGTCCACGGAGAGGCTTTCCTCTAAGGTCTCAATTTCAACCGCGACTTCCTTCTCCAACTGCAGAGGGAGATGATTAGATACGAGATAACTCCAATAAAGGAAAATGAAATCAAAGAAGGCCGAGAAAGGGATTTACCTGAGCCCAAAAGGACGCCTTGTGTAGCCAGTCGTCCAAAGCCCTCTCCCTCAAAGGCTTGTCGACGGGGAACTTGTTATCTAACCTTTCAGGAAGAGGGGCGTTCCACCAATGAAGCCACTTAGCTTTGAACGAAGCTTCGACCGGACATGTGACAATTTTTTGTAATTTTTCAATTGTCATGTCCGTCGACGAGAACTCATTAAAATGGCGGTCAATCTGTGCACGAAGAAAAAATGATTTGAGATAAAGAGAGTCAATGCTTGAATGGGATGAGTTGGATTCTAGAGTGATTTGAGATGAAGACAGTACCTCATGAAAGAAATCATCTCCATTGTCAGGGTGTGCAACGGATATGTACTTCTCAAAAGAACGGGCCCGAATACTCTTAATTGTTCTCTCTTGGGCTTTGGTCATAACATTCCAAATCTCAGTGGCTGATCTCTCTGCAACTGGTGTCGTCTCACGGTAATGCCTCACTGCAATGTCTGCTTGAGCTGAAATGTCTCTCTGCGAGATAGAACTTGGTGAGTTTATATTAAAGGAGATTGTCTATGTTGGAAGCTATAAATGATTGAATGCACAAAACTATACCTTGTAAAGAAACTTAACGAACACATCAGCCGTCAAGGTGTACCAAGTTGGGCGACTCTCCTTTATTTTCTCGTATGCTTTGTAGTCAGCTGGCGATATGAGATCCTTGAAGGTGGACAATTCTAACCTTCCAAAAGTGCGGATTCGAAGAAGCTTGGCCGGAATATTTGCTTTGACATAATCATGCTCGGTTGACCTGAGACAAAGTATGTGAGGAAGTTGCACTGAAAATAATGCAAAAAAATTGAATAAAAAATGCAAAATGAATGAATAAGTGAGTGAGTTTACCAATTAATGTCGCTCATGGCATTGAGGAATACACCAGTGTAGCCTCTAGGGTCAACAATTATGCAGTCCACCGAGATATGCCAACTCTTTTCATCGGGGTGGTGGTTATTGACATGCCTCCACCAAGCAGTGAGACGATGATTGCCTTCCCAAACGAAGAACATCTTCCCCGCGAAATGTGCAAGATCCGGATCCAGCTTGAGCTTGGTATCAAATTCTGCGGAGGCCTCTTGCCAAAGGGGGCTCCAAGAGGCCATGATGCCAGGGGGAATGGGAAGGTCCACGGGAACATCGTTAAAAATAGAAACGTAAAGAACTCGATCACCCTCTCGGTATCCCATTACAAACTCACATTCCAAGCGCTGCACCTCAACCTCACTGATAGGACGGACAAGAGGGAGGGCTCTCAAGCGGCACAAAGGAATGGATAAACGGGACTTACCCGTTGGCTTAATCCGGAGGCGTTGGATAACACCAACGGAATCTTCCTTTTGTGATTTCCGAAGCTCAAGTTCACACACAACAGGATCGGTGTCGGAAACAGCTTGCACGGCATCGTCACTCATTGGGAGAGCCTAACAAAATCACAAACAAGAAATGAATACTAAGAATGCTTGAACACAAGAAATTTGCTAAACACATCACTCAACAACCATCCAACTTACCTCTACTTGCATTTCGCCTTCTGAATTAAAAGCATCCACCTGGACGGCTTCAACTTCAACCAACGGAGCCTCAACAACAACATCCTCTCCAAATTCGGGTTGCGATTGAGCGCCTTGTGAAGAGTCCATTTCCTAAGAACATGAAGAGAATGAGAATTTCAAAAAGCAAGGTCAATATTTTAGTGACCATAAAAAAACAAAAACCCAAACCTCCTTCCACACACCATAGACTCGAAAATATGAAATCAGTTTGTGCACTCTAGAATGAGGCCTCGGATCCGAGGCCTCTTCCCACAACTCATACAAATACCCTAGCATAACCTGAAATGGCCGAGAGGGCCTCAAAATCATCATATTAGCCCCCGTTAAGAAATCAGTTTGTGCACTCTAGAATGAGGCCTCGGATCCGAGGCCTCTTCCCACAACTCATACAAATACCCTAGCATAACCTGAAATGGCCGAGGGGGCCTCAAAATCATCATATTAGCCCCCCTTAAGAAATCAGATTGTGCACTCTAGAATGAGGCCTCGGATCCGAGGCCTCTTCCCACAAGTCATACACTTAGCCTATCAGAACCTGAAATGGCCGAGAGGGCCTCAAAATCATCATATTGGCCCCCCTTAAGAAATCAGTTTGTGCACTCTAGAATGAGGCCTCGGATCCGAGGCCTCTTCCCACAAGTCATACACTTAGCCTATCAGAACCTGAAATGGCCGAGAGGGCCTCAAAATCATCATATTGGCCCCCCTTAAGAAATCAGTTTGTGCACTCTAGAATGAGGCCTCGGATCCGAGGCCTCTTCCCACAAGTCATACACTTAGCCTATCAGAACCTGAAATGGCCGAGCGGGCCTCAAAATCATCATATTGGCCCCCCTTAAGAAATCAGTTTGTGCACTCTAGAATGAGGCCTCGGATCCGAGGCCTCTTCCCACATTCATACAAATACCCTAGCATAACCTGAAATGGCCGAGGGGGCCTCAAAATCATCATATTAGCCCCCCTTAAGAAATCAGATTGTGCACTCTAGAATGAGGCCTCGGATCCGAGGCCTCTTCCCACATTCATACAAATACCCTAGCATAACCTGAAATGGCCGAGGGGGCCTCAAAATCATCATATTAGCCCCCCTTAAGAAATCAGATTGTGCACTCTAGAATGAGGCCTCGGATCCGAGGCCTCTTCCCACAAGTCATACACTTAGCCTATCAGAACCTGAAATGGCCGAGAGGGCCTCAAAATCATCATATTGGCCCCCCTTAAGAAATCAGTTTGTGCACTCTAGAATGAGGCCTCGGATGCGAGGCCTCTTCCCACAAGTCGTACACTTAGCCTATCAGAACCTGAAATGGCCGAGAGGGCCTCAAAATCATCATATTGGCCCCCCTTAAGAAATCAGTTTGTGCACTCTAGAATGAGGCCTCGGATCCGAGGCCTCTTCCCACAAGTCATACACTTAGCCTATAAGAACCTGAAATGGCCGAGAGGGCCTCAAAATCATCATATTGGCCCCCCTTAAGAAATCAGTTTGTGCACTCTAGAATGAGGCCTCGGATCCGAGGCCTCTTCCCACAAGTCATACACTTAGCCTATCAGAACCTGAAATGGCCGAGAGGGCCTCAAAATCATCATATTGGCCCCCTTAAGAAATCAGTTTGTGCACTCTAGAATGAGGCCTCGGATCCGAGGCCTCTTCCCACAAGTCATACACTTAGCCTATCAGAACCTGAAATGGCCGAGAGGGCCTCAAAATCATCATATTGGCCCCCCTTAAGAAATCAGTTTGTGCACTCTAGAATGAGGCCTCGGATCCGAGGCCTTTTCCCACAAGTCATACACTTAGCCTATCAGAACCTGAAATGGCCGAGGGGGCCTCAAAATCATCATATTAGCCCCCCTTAAGAAATCAGACTGTGCACTCTAGAATGAGGCCTCGGATCCGAGGCCTCTTCCCACAAGTCATACACTTAGCCTATCAGAACCTGAAATGGCCGAGAGGGCCTCAAAATCATCATATTGGCCCCCCTTAAGAAATTAGTTTGTGCACTCTAGAATGAGGCCTCGGATCCGAGGCCTCTTCCCACATTCATACATATACCCTAGCATAACCTGAAATGGCCGAGGGGGCCTCAAAATCATCATATTAGCCCCCCTTAAGAAATCAGATTGTGCACTCTAGAATGAGGCCTCGGATCCGAGGCCTCTTCCCACATTCATACAAATACCCTAGCATAACCTGAAATGGCCGAGGGGGCCTCAAAATCATCATATTAGCCCCCCTTAAGAAATCAGATTGTGCACTCTAGAATGAGGCCTCGGATCCGAGGCCTCTTCCCACAAGTCATACACTTAGCCTATCAGAACCTGAAATGGCCGAGAGGGCCTCAAAATCATCATATTGGCCCCCCTTAAGAAATCAGTTTGTGCACTCTAGAATGAGGCCTCGGATCCGAGGCCTCTTCCCACATTCATACAAATACCCTAGCATAACCTGAAATGGCCGAGGGGGCCTCAAAATCATCATATTAGCCCCCCTTAAGAAATCAGATTGTGCACTCTAGAATGAGGCCTCGGATCCGAGGCCTCTTCCCACAAGTCATACACTTAGCCTATCAGAACCTGAAATGGCCGAGAGGGCCTCAAAATCATCATATTGGCCCCCCTTAAGAAATCAGTTTGTGCACTCTAGAATGAGGCCTCGGATCCGAGGCCTCTTCCCACATTCATACAAATACCCTAGCATAACCTGAAATGGCCGAGGGGGCCTCAAAATCATCATATTAGCCCCCTTAAGAAATCAGATTGTGCACTCTAGAATGAGGCCTCGGATCCGAGGCCTCTTCCCACAAGTCATACACTTAGCCTATCAGAACCTGAAATGGCCGAGAGGGCCTCAAAATCATCATATTGGCCCCCCTTAAGAAATCAGTTTGTGCACTCTAGAATGAGGCCTCGGATCCGAGGCCTCTTCCCACAAGTCATACACTTAGCCTATCAGAACCTGAAATGGCCGAGAGGGCCTCAAAATCATCATATTGGCCCCCCTTAAGAAATCAGTTTGTGCACTCTAGAATGAGGCCTCGGATCCGAGGCCTCTTCCCACAAGTCATACACTTAGCCTATCAGAACCTGAAATGGCCGAGAGGGCCTCAAAATCATCATATTGGCCCCCCTTAAGAAATCAGTTTGTGCACTCTAGAATGAGGCCTCGGATCCGAGGCCTCTTCCCACAAGTCATACACTTAGCCTATCAGAACCTGAAATGGCCGAGAGGGCCTCAAAATCATCATATTGGCCCCCCTTAAGAAATTAGTTTGTGCACTCTAGAATGAGGCCTCGGATCCGAGGCCTCTTCCCACATTCATACATATACCCTAGCATAACCTGAAATGGCCGAGGGGGCCTCAAAATCATCATATTAGCCCCCCTTAAGAAATCAGATTGTGCACTCTAGAATGAGGCCTCGGATCCGAGGCCTCTTCCCACATTCATACAAATACCCTAGCATAACCTGAAATGGCCGAGGGGGCCTCAAAATCATCATATTAGCCCCCCTTAAGAAATCAGATTGTGCACTCTAGAATGAGGCCTCGGATCCGAGGCCTCTTCCCACAAGTCATACACTTAGCCTATCAGAACCTGAAATGGCCGAGAGGGCCTCAAAATCATCATATTGGCCCCCCTTAAGAAATCAGTTTGTGCACTCTAGAATGAGGCCTCGGATCCGAGGCCTCTTCCCACATTCATACAAATACCCTAGCATAACCTGAAATGGCCGAGGGGGCCTCAAAATCATCATATTAGCCCCCCTTAAGAAATCAGATTGTGCACTCTAGAATGAGGCCTCGGATCCGAGGCCTCTTCCCACAAGTCATACACTTAGCCTATCAGAACCTGAAATGGCCGAGAGGGCCTCAAAATCATCATATTGGCCCCCCTTAAGAAATCAGTTTGTGCACTCTAGAATGAGGCCTCGGATCCGAGGCCTCTTCCCACATTCATACAAATACCCTAGCATAACCTGAAATGGCCGAGGGGGCCTCAAAATCATCATATTAGCCCCCTTAAGAAATCAGATTGTGCACTCTAGAATGAGGCCTCGGATCCGAGGCCTCTTCCCACAAGTCATACACTTAGCCTATCAGAACCTGAAATGGCCGAGAGGGCCTCAAAATCATCATATTGGCCCCCCTTAAGAAATCAGTTTGTGCACTCTAGAATGAGGCCTCGGATCCGAGGCCTCTTCCCACAAGTCATACACTTAGCCTATCAGAACCTGAAATGGCCGAGAGGGCCTCAAAATCATCATATTGGCCCCCCTTAAGAAATCAGTTTGTGCACTCTAGAATGAGGCCTCGGATCCGAGGCCTCTTCCCACAAGTCATACACTTAGCCTATCAGAACCTGAAATGGCCGAGAGGGCCTCAAAATCATCATATTGGCCCCCCTTAAGAAATCAGTTTGTGCACTCTAGAATGAGGCCTCGGATCCGAGGCCTCTTCCCACAAGTCATACACTTAGCCTATCAGAACCTGAAATGGCCGAGAGGGCCTCAAAATCATCATATTGGCCCCCCTTAAGAAATCAGTTTGTGCACTCTAGAATGAGGCCTCGGATCCGAGGCCTCTTCCCACATTCATACATATACCCTAGCATAACCTGAAATGGCCGAGGGGGCCTCAAAATCATCATATTAGCCCCCCTTAAGAAATCAGATTGTGCACTCTAGAATGAGGCCTCGGATCCGAGGCCTCTTCCCACATTCATACAAATACCCTAGCATAACCTGAAATGGCCGAGGGGGCCTCAAAATCATCATATTAGCCCCCCTTAAGAAATCAGATTGTGCACTCTAGAATGAGGCCTCGGATCCGAGGCCTCTTCCCACAAGTCATACACTTAGCCTATCAGAACCTGAAATGGCCGAGAGGGCCTCAAAATCATCATATTGGCCCCCCTTAAGAAATCAGTTTGTGCACTCTAGAATGAGGCCTCGGATGCGAGGCCTCTTCCCACATTCATACAAATACCCTAGCATAACCTGAAATGGCCGAGGGGGCCTCAAAATCATCATATTAGCCCCCCTTAAGAAATCAGATTGTGCACTCTAGAATGAGGCCTCGGATCCGAGGCCTCTTCCCACAAGTCATACACTTAGCCTATCAGAACCTGAAATGGCCGAGAGGGCCTCAAAATCATCATATTGGCCCCCCTTAAGAAATCAGTTTGTGCACTCTAGAATGAGGCCTCGGATCCGAGGCCTCTTCCCACAAGTCATACACTTAGCCTATCAGAACCTGAAATGGCCGAGAGGGCCTCAAAATCATCATATTGGCCCCCCTTAAGAAATCAGTTTGTGCACTCTAGAATGAGGCCTCGGATCCGAGGCCTCTTCCCACATTCATACAAATACCCTAGCATAACCTGAAATGGCCGAGGGGGCCTCAAAATCATCATATTAGCCCCCCTTAAGAAATCAGATTGTGCACTCTAGAATGAGGCCTCGGATCCGAGGCCTCTTCCCACATTCATACAAATACCCTTGCATAACCTGAAATGGCCGAGGGGGCCTCAAAATCATCATATTAGCCCCCCTTAAGAAATCAGATTGTGCACTCTAGAATGAGGCCTCGGATCCGAGGCCTCTTCCCACAAGTCATACACTTAGCCTATCAGAACCTGAAATGGCCGAGAGGGCCTCAAAATCATCATATTGGCCCCCCTTAAGAAATCAGTTTGTGCACTCTAGAATGAGGCCTCGGATCCGAGGCCTCTTCCCACATTCATACAAATACCCTAGCATAACCTGAAATGGCCGAGGGGGCCTCAAAATCATCATATTAGCCCCCCTTAAGAAATCAGTTTGTGCACTCTAGAATGAGGCCTCGGATCCGAGGCCTCTTCCCACAAGTCATACACTTAGCCTATAAGAACCTGAAATGGCCGAGAGGGCCTCAAAATCATCATATTGGCCCCCCTTAAGAAATCAGTTTGTGCACTAGAATGAGGCCTCGGATCCGAGGCCTCTTCCCACAAGTCATACACTTAGCCTATAAGAACCTGAAATGGCCGAGAGGGCCTCAAAATCATCATATTGGCCCCCCTTAAGAAATCTGTTTGTGCACTTTAGAATGAGGCCTCGGATCCGAGGCCTCTTCCCACAACTCATACAAATACCCTAGCATAACCTGAAATGGCCGAGAGGGCCTCAAAATCATCATATTAGCCCCCCTTAAGAAATCAGATTGTGCACTCTAGAATGAGGGCTCGGATCCGAGGCCTCTTCCCACAACTCATACAAATACCCTAGCATAACCTGAAATGGCCGAGAGGGCCTCAAAATCATCATATTAGCCCCCCTTAAGAAATCAGATTGTGCACTCTAGAATGAGGCCTCGGATCCGAGGCCTCTTCCCACAACTCATACAAATACCCTAGCATAACCTGAAATGGCCGAGGGGGCCTCAAAATCATCATATTAGCCCCCCTTAAGAAATCAGATTGTGCCCTCTAGAATGAGGCCTCGGATCCGAGGCCTCTTCCCACAAGTCATACACTTAGCCTATAAGAACCTGAAATGGCCGAGAGGGCCTCAAAATCATCATATTGGCCCCCCTTAAGAAATCAGTTTGTGCACTCTAGAATGAGGCCTCGGATCCGAGGCCTCTTCCCACAAGTCATACACTTAGCCTATCAGAACCTGAAATGGCCGAGAGGGCCTCAAAATCATCATATTGGCCCCCCTTAAGAAATCAGTTTGTGCACTCTAGAATGAGGCCTCGGATCCGAGGCCTCTTCCCACAAGTCATACACTTAGCCTATCAGAACCTGAAATGGCCGAGGGGGCCTCAAAATCATCATATTAGCCCCCCTTAAGAAATCAGATTGTGCACTCTAGAATGAGGCCTCGGATCCGAGGCCTCTTCCCACAAGTCATACACTTAGCCTATCAGAACCTGAAATGGCCGAGAGGGCCTCAAAATCATCATATTGGCCCCCCTTAAGAAATCAGTTTGTGCACTCTAGAATGAGGCCTCGGATCCGAGGCCTCTTCCCACAACTCATACAAATACCCTAGCATAACCTGAAATGGCCGAGCGGGCCTCAAAATCATCATATTAGCCCCCCTTAAGAAATCAGATTGTGCCCTCTAGAATGAGGCCTCGGATCCGAGGCCTCTTCCCACAAGTCATACACTTAGCCTATAAGAACCTGAAATGGCCGAGAGGGCCTCAAAATCATCATATTGGCCCCCCTTAAGAAATCAGTTTGTGCACTCTAGAATGAGGCCTCGGATCCGAGGCCTCTTCCCACAAGTCATACACTTAGCCTATCAGAACCTGAAATGGCCGAGAGGGCCTCAAAATCATCATATTGGCCCCCCTTAAGAAATCAGTTTGTGCACTCTAGAATGAGGCCTCGGATCCGAGGCCTCTTCCCACAAGTCATACACTTAGCCTATCAGAACCTGAAATGGCCGAGGGGGCCTCAAAATCATCATATTAGCCCCCCTTAAGAAATCAGATTGTGCACTCTAGAATGAGGCCTCGGATCCGAGGCCTCTTCCCACAAGTCATACACTTAGCCTATCAGAACCTGAAATGGCCGAGAGGGCCTCAAAATCATCATATTGGCCCCCCTTAAGAAATCAGTTTGTGCACTCTAGAATGAGGCCTCGGATCCGAGGCCTCTTCCCACAACTCATACAAATACCCTAGCATAACCTGAAATGGCCGAGCGGGCCTCAAAATCATCATATTGGCCCCCCTTAAGAAATCAGTTTGTGCACTCTAGAATGAGGCCTCGGATCCGAGGCCTCTTCCCACATTCATACAAATACCCTAGCATAACCTGAAATGGCCGAGGGGGCCTCAAAATCATCATATTGGCCCCCCTTAAGAAATCAGTTTGTGCACTCTAGAATGAGGCCTCGGATCCGAGGCCTCTTCCCACAAGTCATACAAATACCCTAGCATAACCTGAAATGGCCGAGAGGGCCTCAAAATCATCATATTAGCCCCCGTTAAGAAATCAGTTTGTGCACTCTAGAATGAGGCCTCGGATCCGAGGCCTCTTCCCACAACTCGTTCACATACCCTAGCATAATCTGAAATGGCCGAGAGTGCCTCAAATCCAAACATATATTCAATATTCTGAAATCAAATTTTGCACTCTAGAATGAGGCCTCGCCTCTTTGCACATTCATACACATATCCTAGTATAACCTGAAATGGCCGAGAGTGCCTCAAAACCTGAAATGGCTGGGAGCACCTCAAACTTGAGATGGCCGAGAGCACCTCCAACTCTCCTTCTCATCCGAATGCTCCTTATCCACTAGCCTAACCAAAGGCCGAAAGTATTCCTCCATGCACCTACCTTTTTGGTTGTTCTAACACATTCTCTCACCCAAACCCTACTTGGATTGGCCAAGACTAAGTATAGCGCAATGGCCGAAAGTAAATCTAGTGGAATGGCCGCGAATAAGTCTAGAGGAGTGGCCGCAAGTAAATAAGGTGATTGGCCTAGAGCATGCCAAACTGGATGGCCGACAGCATGCCACTGGAACATTCATTGGTGTTTGAGAACGCATAATCCCTCTCATTTGCTTGAAAACCTACATCTCAAATCCTCCTAAACCCAAAACAATACATCGCCGTCAGTATGTTAAGTGGACATTCCATGTAGCCGACGCCTTACCAGATTTTGAAGTATGCCCTCCACTGTTGCCCCGACATCGGCTCCACTGTCTTCAGATGTCCCGTCCCCTGGCGGCGTTAGTGGAGTGCTCCTCGAATCGCCGAGGTTTACCTCTGCCATTCCTCTCCCGCGTCCACGCCCTCGCCTTGATGTTGGTTGTGTTCCGCCCGCCTTGCTTCGCAGAATTCTTGGAGCATGTGTCACATTATCTTGAACGAGGGTTTCAGTTCCTAAGTCTCCTCCCTCCTCTCTTTCTCGGTCTCCCATCAAATTCGATCTGAGCTCTTTCTTGAATTGTTGGCTGTCCCGACACCGGTTCTCGCTCATCTAACCCTTTCTCAATTTCTTGTGCTACCTCCTCGTTGTTTTCTTCGTGGATATTTCCACTATCTCCACTTTCCCCATCCGCCTATATTTACCAGCGTCCCAATGGTTATAACAATGATAAGAAACCCGAATACTTAAAAAAAAGTAAATTCAGCGTTGAATTTGTACTACCATTTTCATTATGTGCTAAATCAACAGAATATTTGTAGATCCCAAGAATACGTACGACACTGCTAGAGTTCGTGTGTTCGCGTGAATCTTCTTGGATGCTGTCAATTCCCAACTCCTCCCCTTCTGCCATTGACCGCGGTTTACTTCCGTCCGCCTCTTCTACAATTGGTGATAAGTGAAAAGGCGGAATTTCACAATCTAGCCTCCACGAAGGTTTCCGCAGGTCTTTTATGCTTTCGCTCAAATCCTCAGGCGTCCCACGGCCCTCGATTGGTGCCTTCCTTGCCTGTGTCTTCTGTGTCCTCACCCTGTTTCTCTTCTTGTCGGTGTAATGTGTAGACGTTCGCCTCCTCTTCTTTTTCTTAGATGGTTCCGCTGTCGGAGGTTGTGAATTCCCTATTTCCTTCATGTGTTCAACCCTCCCGTGATTCAAACCTACTCGCTCTATTTCCTTTCCACAACCTCACCGCATCAACCTCAAACATTGGAAAGAAAGTGGGCAATCTCATTCCTCTCCGTATATAATTGCGATAACTCCCGATGTTAGGCGCGCTTCACTATCGCCCAACCGTGTTCCTAATTAGGGCTATCTTTTTTTAGTATGCCTGACAAGTTTGTCTCTCTCTGCTAATTATGCTTATTTCTTTATAACCTCATCGTTATCACCATTCTCCTTCTTTATGGATCTTCAAATTTTTGTTCCTTTACGTTTTCATTGTCTGCCTTCATGGCTTCCACCTCAATGTTTCCTCCCGTCTCTGAGATGGCCGAGCTTCGTTCCAATGGCATCGGGGTCCCTATTCTGTTCCCTATTGATGCAGCAGGTATTGCTGTTGTCTCATGCCTTCATCTTAGCATTAGGTTCTCTTTGCAGGCAAGTACAATATGGGTAGAACGTGAGATCTCCCATCCTGATACTGGATTGCTTATTCATACCTTCCATGAGACCTCCAAGGTAACTGACAATGGCAATGTAGTGTGGGAGCTTGGCCCGGGAAAGTATAGGGTTTGTGGCTGGCCAGATTCTCAGCTGGGAGAGTCAACAAAAATCCTTGCTCCTCTTCGATCGTCGACTGCTGACTTTAGCACCCCGCCGGTAATAAGTGTCAAGACAGAGCCCGGTTTAGACGACGTTATAGACTTGTCTGATTCTTCGAATGATGATGTATCATTGCAGAAGGCTGTTTTCCATGATTCCCCTTCTTTCTTTCCTTCTGCTTCCTTTGTAACGCCTTCTCTTTCTCCCTCTTTTCCTTCCACTCCTTCTGTACCGTCTGCGTCCGAACCTCCTCAACCTATTGTTCAATGTCTTCGTCGTCTTGGTTCTATGCCTGGTTGTAAGAATGTCCTCAAGAAATTGGATTACGATAAACTCAAAATCCAAGAGGTTAATCACCTCCCCCCTCGTTTCGATGGTACCCAGTTATTTGTCCTCCCTGCCGCTGAATTCTCTTCATCTCAATCGAGAGCCAAGTCGTTGGACGGCATGGACAAGCAATATGATGGCCATGTTTGGACCAAGACTCAAACCACCAACATTACCAACGACGTTGGCCTTGCTTTTCGTTCCTCTGCCTGTGTTGGCCACCTCCAATGCCAAAACCCTAGTTGTGATTACCTTCAACGCGCCCATCGTACCTCTAAGGTTAATGACACGGAATTTGAGGGTTTCACTAAAGATCCTTTCCCTCTCTCTGGCATTGTGCCATCCCGATCTACTCTTGTCTGCAGGATCTGCAAACAACCCCCCAAATGCATTGCTCTGTGCGATGCCAAAATCTTCTACGTCCATGGGAAGGAGTCTTCTCAAAGAGCCTGCATTCATATCGGTACTCATCAACACCCAGTGAAGGTTGGAGACTGCAGAGACAGTCGGAAGCGTATCAATGCACTTATCGAGGAGCATGTTGAGCGTATGCCTCAAGCCACTCACAGCAAGATCGTGCTTGAAGCCAGCAAGGACATTGTTGGTGAGTTCCTTCTTTCTGGCGATAATGTCACGCAACGTCTCCTCTCCTTGAAAGAGCTCGAACCTGTGTTCGAAAGTTGTAGAGAGTTAAATTCCCCTAACCTTCGCTCTAAGGTTACCTCCTTCAAATATTTGAGGAGGTTCGGGGTTATGGATGGCATCGCAAAGCTCCGGGGCGTTAGCAATTGGGCTTACGTCCAACGCAACCAATTCCCAGGACAAGGTGACGATACAGACAAGGTGTTCGTCTTCAAGATGTCCGAGGTTGGTCCTGGAAGTGGTGTGGATTTGGTTCGTCGGATGCAACCGGGGGGGGACCTCGAGAATGCGTGGATGATGTCCGATCACGTGAAGCGGGTCAAAGGGTGGACCACCATGGCCGCTCATGTATACGATGGGACTTATCAACGGGTCATGACCATTTCATGCTGTGATTTCCAATCGGAGGATAAGGATGCCCAAGTTCTCTTCTGGCAGAACCTCAACCACGTCATGGCCCGCCACGGTATCCCACATCCAAACTTTATAGGCTTCATGGCCGACAGTGCCCAAGCCAATTGGAACGCTGTTCGCACTGTGTATGGTTCTGGAGATCCCAAAGTTCCAATGGAGGGTCGTGAGCGCACTTGTTTTTTTCATTGGAAACAATCGCTCGAGAAACATACGAAATCGTATATAAAGCATGAGTTGCAAGACCAACATAGACACCTTTGCCTTCAATCGAAATGCCTCATCTATGCAAGAGGCGGAGACTAGGTACCTAGCTATCAAAGCTTGGTGGGCTTCATCCAATTGTACAAGTGAAGACGGTCTCAAGCATCTTCAGCTCTGGCTTGCTTTCTGGCACTTCCGCTACCTTCAATGGGGTGGTTTCATGGAATTGGTACATCTCCGTCATAATTCATTATTGGTTTTTCTTGGCTTCGTTTTCCTCTCTGTGTACATTTATATTAATACTTGATTTGTCCATTCAGGAAAAGGTTTTAACCCAAGACCAGTTGGCCGAGATGCCGTCCTGCAATCTTGCGGAGTCTGTCCACAACAAGTGGCTTCAAGCCTCCGGCAACAAGGGTGGAGATTTATACGTGGCTACGGTTGACGACTACATTCGCGCCTTCTTACAGGTTGTGGCATACTACCAATTCCTTAAAGGTGGAAGTGGCGGTGATGGTCCAAGCAAAGAAGAACTAAAGCTGAGAGGTGCTCAACGTCGAGCTCAGCGTACTGGCGACCCGACAGTGTTGCAGAAGGTCTTGCTTGAAATGCCCGGTGGGGAAGAGTTTTGCACTCGCGATCCCCACCTTGAGGGCGCCGAGGTGTTTGGATCGCAGAAGCGAAGACCCGACACTCCAATTGGTGATGATGGCGAGACCCACCGTCCCGATACAGTGAACTTCTCTCGCCCTCCCCCTGCTAAGCGAGTCACTCGCTCTCAACCTGAAACACTGCCTACTATCATTGAGGAGTCTTCCCCCTCTGTACAAGAGGTTCAAGTGCCTTCACCTGCAGGACTTGGTTTCCAGCGTGTCACCGCAGTGCAAGAAACCAAAGTAGATGTCTCTCTTTAGCATATTGCCCGCATACCCTATACCTCTGGAAAGTCTTGTTGGGCTAATCATGCGGGCACGAAAAAAAAATGCACTGCAAGAATCGTCACCAATAACAAGAGCGTCCCTGCGCCCACCTACACCGGTATGTGGCATCATTACAAACTCCAATCTATGAAGCGCACAGACTTTGTCTTTTGCCCAGACGACATCGAGCGTTGCGTCAAGGGCCCTCGTCGGAAATGGGTCATGCCGTTCTCTGCTAATGACCAGAAGCCTCCTATCCCCCCAATCTGGCCCGTGAAGATTGGTACCAACCTCACCCGCTCGGAGATCTTCGCGCTTGAGAACGCAGGTTTTCAACTCCCACCAAAGGAGCGCATCACACCGTCTCGACTCTTCACCAACTCTGCGACCCCGCTGGATATGTCTCGAATCCGTGTTCCAGAAAACCCCGACGCCATCCCTACGACAAGATTGTCCAAACTTGTTCGGCGATCCAGTAGCGCTCCTTCCGCAAAGCAGAGGCAGATGGTGGCATCTGCTGAAGCTATGCATGCTACTGTTCTCAAGTTAACTATGATCCCTCAACCGGGATTTGGTTGCATTATCACACTGCAGTCCAAGTCAGAACCGCAGCCACCCATCTACCAAGTCACAGTGAGTTCTCTTCCAGAATGCAACTGCCCATACTTCTTGGATATGATTTCCAAGTTCGGCCGCAAACGGAATTCTTATATGAATTGTAAGCATCTGTATTACATCTACGTCAAGGTTTCTAATTTGGATGCGGATGTAAATTTGTTCATACACGCCCCGACATTTAGCTTCAATGAGGTCAAACTCATCATGGAGGGAGGTCTCTTGACACATTCAACTTCCTAGAATTCCTCTCAGCCTAGCACTACATTAGGCTATGATATTTGTGTCCATTTCTGGACATCTTGTGAAGCAATAATTGATTGATATAATAAAGGTATAATCTCAATGATTATTTTTATTTACTTCAAAATTGTGTATTACAATGCTTCCTACCAGCTTAGGCAGAAAATATATATTTACAAGACTGCCTAAATTATCTGGATACACATTCAAGCATCAACAATTTAAGATACATGACGTTTCTCTTCGGCCTCCAGCGCATTGAAGTGACTCTTCATCTGTAGCTCTACTCCGCATAGAGTACACAAAATGTAGTGAACTATGAAAGGAGCATGGTTGAAAGAGGTGTGGCCAAATTCGAGTCATCGAATTTGGACACACCTCTTTCAACCATGTCCCTTTCATGGTTCACTACATTTTTGGTACTCTTATCTCTTCCAGATCCCTCCTTTCCAAGAACCGTCACCGCCGAAACCAATTGCAATAATTTATTGATATACTAAAGGTATGATTACAATGCTTCCTATGTCTATCAACTCTATTTCCGTTTTGCATACTTCTTGGATGAATCCGAGGGAGGTGGACCCGGTTGAAGCAAATCCATATAAGAAACTGTCTTATCTTTCATTCGTTCCTTTAGCGGAAGATGATGCGGCGTCATTCCCCTCATCCGTTCGCGAAATGAAAGAGACTTCGAAGATTCCCCTATAACGTTCACCTCCTCCTCCGTCTCGTTCGATTTGTCTTCATCCAAATCAGCGTCCTTCTCCGGCACATCTTCTTGCCTCTTTTCTTTTTGCTCGCGTTGTTTTTGCTCCTCCCGCGTCCTCCACCTCCATGCTTGTGTAGACTGCGAAAATGGAGTCAGGTCATAGTCATCACTACTTCGATTTCCAGCAGCAAACGAAAATTCCGGCGATAAATTAACCGGAATATGAGGATCTCCTAGACTCCTTATTTCCTTCTCCCATCCTAATCCAGCAAACATATCTCTTTCATCACCCATTGTATGCAAGTGTATATACAATGATGTTGGGTAAGAGTCCAATATATAATCTATTCGGCCACACACAATAATTGCTAAAGTCCAAGCTATAGAGTTGACTCACATATAAGACAAAGAGAAAAGTGATGAATCCAAACAAAGGAAGTTAATTATTTTGATTCCTTTGTATTTTGATTGACTCATTCTTCAATTATACCAATCTCCGAAAATCAATTTTCATTGATTTTTTCTTGTGATCATCCTTGGTTTTAATAATTCAACCACCTCACGGTTTCCAAACTTAATGAGACCATTCCAAATTCCGGGCCTTTACCCTCCACGGAAATAGGTCCTTTTTTTTACTATATCTGGCAGATTCAAGAATATTCCAGGTATATTCCAGTCTATATTTACAAATGTCTTTTTTTGGCATTTCAAGTTTGCTATTATTATATCTTCTACGCTCTCCGCTCTCCAAATCTCCGCTCTCCGCTCTCCGCTCTCCGCTCTACGCTCACATACAAGTGTCGTCCCCTGAGATGGCAACACGAAAAAATCATGTGGATGTCCTACCATGCATGAAAAGTTGGCCAGCAAAAACCCCGCTTCGTCTCTTTTGTACGCGGGTTCTCCATTGTCGTCCACGCCATGCCTCACCCAGTCGCACTCCATCAAAGCAATGCGTTTACTCACTTTCCCATAGTCCATCACCCGTATGTGCTTCAGGACGCCCACATAATGTATTTGGCCTAAAACCTCTCCACTTGTGCAACCTTGCGCACTCAGAATGGATGCGACGCCGCAATCGTAACTCACCATTCCGGCCGAGGAACCATCGTCGCACCGGTAATGATTCCCATATGCCTCCATCCTGGAATATAATTTTGTGACCAACTTCGGGGGCACTGATAATTTTTTCATATCTGCATCCCCCCAAGTTCTCCCCTTCTTCCCAGCTTCCGCACGGCCTCCCTCAACCACACAGCCAAACTTGGAAATACAACTACTGGGATTTCTGAATGCACTGCAGCCTCGAACTCTGCGCGGGCAGCAACATACTCTCTGCTCCAACACCAACATCTATTAATTCAATGAAAAGACGTGCACTCTTCTACCTTTTTGATATAGAATGTGGTTGCAAGGCAATTTGTTGTATGGGCAAGGTTTTACATAGACAATTCTGAAAGTTTGTGCGTACTGGTTGGACTGTTACCTGCATAGTGGTTGAAACGATGTACGGTTTAGAAGCATGTATTCGTGGGCAATATCTCTCATGTAGGGTGTAATAACGGCTGTGGTTGCCGCACCTTGTAGGACCTCCCCAACAATTCCGGCGGTAGCCTCTTCCGTCCATACCTTGCGATGGAGTGGCTCGTACTCTTCAGCCATGAACTCTTCTACTAGTCCGATTGCCTCTTCCAACACATGCGACTTTGCCATGCACGCCTCCGGCCTGGCCATGTTGTTCACATACCCTTTTAGAACCTTGTTCATTCTCTCCACCGTGTGTGCACGGGTCCGCACAGTTCCAGCTCTTCCACAAGGTGGAGCACCAAGTGAGACATCATGTCGAAGAAGCTGGGAGGCATGTGGATCTCGAGCATCGACATTGTCACCGCGACGTCCTCTTTCAGACTGGGCATGTCGTTGGGGTCCACGACTTTTGCACAAATTCTTCTGAATACTCGCGACAATCGCATGATTGCTGTGCGAGGTCCACGTTGTAGCAGACCCCTTATGCACAATGGCAGCAACTGCTGCATCACAACATGCCAATCGTGCGCCTTCATCCCACTCAACTTCTTGGCTGTCACGTGCTTGGCGATTGCACCACAAAATCCAGTGGGAACTTGGATGGCCGACAACCTGGACATGAATACGGGAAGTTCCGCGTCATTCAGCACGTATGGTGCCACCGGCTTTATCACCTTGGTCTTGCCCCGAGCATCGGTCGTCTTCACTAACCATAGTTCTTCGCGCACTCCTGTTGCTTCCATATCCCGTCTGGATGCTATGGTATCCTTCTCCCCAAGTATCGTCTTGACCACATTCTCGCACATGTTTTTTTCGACGTGCATAGCATCCGTGCAATGGCGCACAAGGAAATACTGCACACAATTCATTTCGCGGGACAATGTAAATTGCTTGCATTTCTTTCACAACCTCCCTACACGTGCAAGCCCCTTTATTCAAGCATACACAACGTTCTGTGCGAGGCCTGTGTTGTGCGGACCAACCTTGAAATACGGCAACTCAAAGAAGCACGATGTCCGTTTGACACCGTGCCATCTCGATGGGTCTAGTTCTCCTCCCGCCATGTTGCCGGCTTCCAGCCAAGTCTTGTACTCCATTGCTCGTTCCAATATCTCCGTTGTCGTTGGCCTTTTTGGTTGCGCTCGTGATTCCGTTTCGTTTCCAAATGCAGCGCTGTAGGCCGGTCTTCTGTAAGGGTGGTGCTTTGAGCGAAGCCAACGTCTTGAACCAGTGTACAAATATTTGTGGAGCTCCCTTGAGTATCTCGATGTCACTTCGGGCCCGCATGGTGGGCAACCAGCATAGCCAGCGTGTGCCATTCCGGATAGGAGGCCGTACCCTGGCCAATCATTGATTGTCCACATCAAGCACCCTCTGAGTCTGAACCTACGCGTGAGCTCCGCCGGTATGCTGTGGTCATCTGCCCACACCCCGGGCCACCACAACTTCTTCATTTGGTCTATGACCGGCTTCATGTACACATCGATGTTCCGCCCGTTCGGAGAGTGCTTTCCTGGAATGAGGAGGACGGGTATGACAAAGAAACGTTTTGTGGTCATCCAGGGCGGCAAGTTATATATGAACACAAATACCGGCCAGGTTGACCATTGGCACAGCAGGGATGAAAATGGATTGAACCCATCTGCAGACAACGCCATGCGGATGTTTCGGAACCCCGACGCGAATGAAGGAAACTTGGTGTCGATTGCACGCCACGAAGGCGAGTCGTGTACGCCATGCATTTTGCCATCCGTGGATTTGTTATTGTGAGCCCACCTCAACAATCCCGATATTCTAGGTGACTTGTACCACCTTACCAATCGAGGTATCAAGGGAAAGTGTCTCAAAACACTCACCGGCACTTGCGACTTTCCATAGGCTTTGTATCGATTTGCATTGCAAACTGGACACTCAGTCAAATCTTTGTGTACGTCCCCTTCAAACAACACACATCCATTCTTGCAGGCATGTATGCTCTCGTAGCTATGGCCGACTTTCTCCACGAGCACCTTCTCATGGTACATATTCGTGGGCAGGGAATTCGGTCCTGGCAATATGTATTTGTGTAGCAAGTACAACAATTCGTCCACAAATTTGTTGTTCACCCCGTGCATTGTGCAGATGGTCATGATGAGCATGGTGGCTGCCAGCTTTGTCACGGACGCACCCGCGTACAATGGGTGGCACGACAACAATACATCTGTCAAATTCAAGTCTTGGACAGCATCTAGAGGTGTGTCCTATGGACCCGCTGCCCCGTCGTACATTTGGGGTGTGCCAGGTGTATCTCCGGGTGTAGATGCAGCAGCCTCCGCCACCAATCTTTCGCGCTCTTGCATAGAGTCTGCCTCGGCTTGCACATCCTCTACAATGGTTTGAGTTTGTTGCACAACCTCCATAACTCGGTCGTCCAATTCTGCATCTCCCCAATTTGACGCCATATCTGCGAGGTTTTGTTGTTCAGCACGACCTGCAGCATGAGCTTCGCTGGCCGGAGGGACATTCGTGGGTGGGATGGCGTTCACATTTTCAAACAGCCTTTGCAGTCCCACATTCGCGTCCACTGGACATGGGGGGAAGGAGGCTCCAACGCTACGAACGTGATCGTCCCATTCACCATCAGAATCATCCCTCACACCCGGGCCTCTCCATCTTCGAAAGGAGTGGTGTCTCCCATTTTCCATGAGATGTTTTCCAACCGTGTCCATCGCCATGTGTTTCCTACTCCCTTTGCAAAGTTTGCAAGGGCAAGCCATGTGTTTTATGCGGTGTTCTGCATACATGGCCTTCTCTCGACGCCATAACTTCTCATCCCGCTGTGGGAGTCTGAAAATCCACGGAAGTACGGATTGGCTTCCGAACCGGGTTAATATCCGGATAATACCCTGAGATTGTTATTAAAGTAGGGTTTCCTAGGGTAGGTTCTAGGAAATAAGGTTCTAGGCATCCGCCTTATGCGTTAAAATGGTTAAAACGGATACTTTGGCCGGACCGGAAATTAGCCTGAGAAGACCGTTTGGGAACGGTCCGGTCCGGAGCGTCCGGACCGTTAAACGGTTACAAGGAGACGGTTGAGGAACCAGACCCGTTGGGAGAGAGGGAAAGTACTTAAACGAGTTTTTTCCTTCTCCGGGCCATTTGCGCGAGCGGCATTGTTGAGAGAACGAGTGGTGAGTTGTTTTTTCGAGTCACCAGCAGTTGGATTGCTGGGATTCTGTAGTGGTTAGCGGGCAGAGTTCCGGAGGGAAGAATCCGGGTGTTGTTGAGAGCTTTGTGCCGCGAAGTAAAATGCCGGAAGCAAGAGAGGGAGATGAGAGGGAGCAGGTCCCCATTCCAGTGAAACCCGTATCACCAGCCGTCCCAACGAGAGAATCGGAGTTAAACGAGCTGGTAGAGGATCTTAGCCGGATGGGTTGTGAGGGATTGCTCTCCAAGCCCTGGAATCTCAGGGCGGAGGCCACTTTGCGGGAGTTCTTGTTCGAGAGGGGCAACCAATGGTTTAGGACAGTTCGGCAGGATCCGGAAAAGTGGACATCAGAGGTATGGGCTGCAGTTTACGGATTTCCGCGAGGAAAGGGTGAGGGCTGGGCTAGCCGCAAGGACAATTTTTATTTTGGGAAATTCCGAACGGAGCCGGACCCAAAAGACGGATTCCATCCTGGGAATTGCCGGAATCACCGAGAGCGGAGAGTCATAGAATTCATCCTGCCTATCCTTAGTCCGGAAAAGCCTAAACGTCTTAGCATCACCATGGCCAATACCCTGTTTGGAGCAATGTCAGGGGTCCGAGCTGTCAATTGGGGTCGCTTAATTCAGGAATACGTAGAGAAGTCCATCCCCCACATTGGCCGGAAACCCTCCTATCTCTCTCCCTACATCCTCCATCTCTACCAGCATCAGGGCTGCATCAATGAAGCGGAAGAAGATATGCTGACGATTGCAGAGGATGAGGTGGCGTACAGGATCGATCCGGAAGCAGGGGTTGCAAAAGCCGGAACAGAAGATTCCAGTGACACAGCGGTTCCGGAACCGCCTTCCGCTCCGTCCCCTCCAAAAGTCCGGAAGCCAGCCTCACCCCTACCACGACAGGAAGCCGGAACCAGCCGGGAAGTACCATGGAGAGACATCGACCTCTCCACGTTTGAGTTTCCGGAATCCCCCTTCAAGCGCGTCCGGGGAGAGTTGACGGCACTCCAGGAACAATACTTCCGGATGGAGCACATCATTCGAGGGGTGAACCGGGCCTTGGACCACTGTGGATCCGGAAATATTCTCCGGGAGTTGGCCAAGCGGACGGACCGGAAACAGGTGGAGACCCTGGAGACGGAAAAGGCACAGCTCGCAGCACAGGTGGCTGCTATGACCCGGGAGCTCACCCAGAAGAGCGAGGAGATCCGGAAGCACCAGGCGGAGCAAGCAGTAGTCCTAAGCCGGGTCCGGGAGTTGGTGGGTCATCCGGGAGAGGTCGTCAACAAGGCGCACCTCTATGACCAGTTGATGGAGTCAGCGGATCCGTCTTCTGCCCGTCAAACACTCCAAATCCTGGTGAAGTATTCCCGCTCGATGAAGGACCTGCTCAAGGAAATCCAGAAGCTTCTGCCCTCAGGTGGGACCCCCAGGCGGGTACTTTATCCGGGCCCACCCGGATCGCCAACTGGAACATTGTATGAGGTAGTAGGGGAGGTGGAGTTAGTTCAGGCCTCTCCAGCAGGTGCGGGACCCAGTCAGCCAGCCGGAACTCCCCAGCCATCGGAATCCGGAAGATTTCCGGATCGGGAGAAGACCCCTGTTCCGCAACGGACACACTCCTCCCAGGTTCGACGGAAGAGCACAGAACGGTCGGCTAAATCAGGACGAGGGCAATCACCAAATCCGGATCGGGGCAGGACATCAGCACGGTCCAGAACACCGGAGAGGGCCAGGACTCCAGCACGGATGAGGACGCCGGATCGGACAAAGTCTCCGGATCGGGGTAAGGCACCCATGTCGCCGGCCGCTCCATCGCCTGCTCCGGAGTGCATGATCGTGGAGCAGTGGGCGCCTGCACCCTCACGAGCAGTGTCCGCCAGAGGTCCCCGAGCGACTTCAGCTTCCACCGGCCGAAACAGGGAGAGAACCACCGGAGGCGACCCTTCAGCTGTCCAGCGCCCTCGGAAGGCGAGGAAGGCTTCCAGACCAGCGCGATCCGAATCGGGTGACGGATCGGAGGAGGATCCGTCCACTGCAGGAGACTCCGAGGAGGAGATCGCCCCTTCCCCAAACATGCAAAGGGTATTTACGAGGCTGCAAGAGCGTCGACTTTTGACCCCCGGGGGAGGTTCCTCCGCCATCAGCGGACCCGCGAGTCACACCAAGGACGAGACGGCTTCGAAGAAGCATCGCACCAGCTAAAGTAGGCTTAGGCAGGCAGCTGTAGTTAGATCAGAATTAGGAAAGGCAGGAATAGGCAGATTTTGACTTTTGGCAAACTTGTAATTCAAAAATCTGTCAGCGCAAAAAGCGGATCGAGATCCAGAATTTCCGCAAAGGGCGAAGTTCCGGATTTCTCGCAGTTAGGGGTTTTCTGAGGGCGGCCAACTTCGCCGCCACCTTCAGTTAGGGATTACAGCCTCTACTTAAGGCTGAATAAGGGGCTGGAGAAGGGTTCCCCTCTCCATTGTTGTATTATGTTGCTCCCCACTCAATAAAGCTCTAGTTCTCAATCTATTCTGACTTGTTTTGTGCACGGACTGTTAGGAGAATGTTGCAGATCTAGAGGGAATGAATGAGTAGGGAGTACGGATAGAGCAAAGGAGAGGAAACCCGGATTAGATCCGACTGCAGTACTACGGATCCTTTCTGAGTGTAGTGGGAAGGAAACCTCATTATTCCGGATGTCTGGGTAACGCCCATGTGAGATAGCCGTCGTTAGGACTGGGTAAGATCAGGGAGGTGCCGGACTTACGCCATCCGATCTTCTGAAGAGGTCTCACTGTCCTTGGGCGGGACAATCCGGAAAGTGGTACGGATCGCCCAGTTATCTCAGATTTAGTAGAGCCTAAGTTCGCTGTAGCCGGATCGATCTGTCGGAAAGAGGAGAGAAACCGGAACGGTTAGGATTCCGGTCCGGAGGATCTCTCCGGCGTGTAGTGGGAAGGAAACCTCATTATTCCGGATGCCTGGGTAACGTCCATGTGAGATAGCCGTCGTTAGGACTGGGTAGGATTCGGAGGTGCCGGACTTACGCCATCCGATCTTCTGAAGAGGTCTCACTACCCTTGGGCGGGGTAATCCGGAAAGTGGCACGGATCGCCCAGTTATCCCGGATTGACAGATCTCCGGACGAATCTTGACCTTTTTGTCGTTGTAGTTCCGGTTCACCATCCGGGTTCTCTGTGTGACCTGCCAGGAAAGATTAGGCCGATCCGGACTGGTTGTGAGAGAATCCGGATTCTGACCATACAGGGACGTCTTCGCCGGATGAACCCAATCATCAATGGAGGTAGGATGTAGGTAGGTAGATATTGAGGAGAGAGGAATGTAGGAGTAAGACTTAAGTGTAGAGGTTCAATCCGGAAGGCAAGTCCCGGGATAAAGACTTCCAAAGGGCCATCCGGATCCGGAAAGCAGATCCGGCCGGTGGTCAATTTTCGAGCAGGAAAAGAGGGTCCTTGACATCCTGCACTTCACAGAATCCCTGGACGATACTCGGATCATCCGGACAGACCGGATTAGGCACTGAAAAGCGCCTATCCGGAACTTTTGGTATCCGTGTGCTCCCACATTGGGCACCCAATGTCGGATGTCGGGTTCAAGAAGGCGGTATCCAGGTGCATGAAAGAGGAGCGCTCCCGTTTGCACAGACTGTATGCGTCGCGACCCGACCGTGAGTGCCCCCCAAAAGAGCGACTGGATGTGTGGGAGAGGCTGAAGTCATATTGGAATTCTCCGGAGTTCGGGAAGGTGAAGAAGTTGGGGTCACAAACCGCAACAACACCGGTGGACATGCCGGTAAACACTGCACCCTGCTCTACTCTACCTGCTTATCCCAACTTCTCAAATACTTGCTTTGCTATCATACTTGTTGAAGGTGCAAGATACCTTTGTGGGTGCAAGATACTATTCTCCTGCTACATACAGAAAGTTCAGGGCACCCGCCATTGTGGCACCCTCTAGCAAATTACAGGTAAATACTAGCTATTGTTCTCCTTCCCTCTTTTTTGTTGGGGACAAGACAAAAGTAACTAAAACCCAAAACAGAAGTAATGTTGTTTGTCACCCAGATGTATGCACATCTGAGTCTGGCGGCTGTCGTCTGTAGTAGGTCTAACACATAACTAGGGGAATGTGTTACTTCAAAATCTAAAAATGTTTGATTGATGAAAAGCTATTACATATAGGGCCCGCACGAATAGGATGATAATGAAATAGCATTCGGTTGAGAGACTGGTCACATATGTCTTTGTGTTACACTTGAAGGCCCGTGACCAACCAGTTTTCAAATTCAATTTTTTTATGGTAAGGATTTCAGACGAGTTTCAAGGCCCCTTTTTTATATTTGGATTCCGAGTCGTCTTATTTGACATCATTCCTGTACTAGTAGTTCCACCTTTTTTCAACCAGATTTGGCTGCCCTCTTGAGCTCAGATAAGACAGGGTATGAAAGGTTAGGGTGCGGAGCTCCAAATTTGGGTTAGGTTGAAAGAAATTTACACGAATTGAGGAGGAAGGGACATAGATTTAAGTTGGAAAGAGAAGCATCTCTCTCCCCATCCACGATGGCCACATCCGGTGGAATTTCAACGAGATTGCTCTGCAAAGCGGAAGGCATTGCCACATCTTGTAGACCAGTTGTGTGCTTAGGTTGTCATTGCTACTCTTCCCACTTGGACCACACCCATCCAACTACTACAACTACAGCAGCTTCTCCTTGTTGCGTAGTAGCTTCTCATTTTTCCTCAGTCCAGTGAGTAATCAACACTATTGAACATTCTTCTGTAGAGATTTCTCCTCGATATTTGTCTTCGGGGTTTGGCAACCTGTAAGGGCTAGCTGGGGTCTCACATTCTTATTTCTCTAAGGGCCATTATAAGTTGGCCCTACACTGTTGAGGAATATATGTATAGGTACACATGTTGTCAATTAGCTTGGCATCAGCTAAGACTCGGTGTTTAGAACAAGACTAGTAAAATTACATCTATAGTTTAAATATATTTGTTGGAACAGCAGAGCAAACAACAATAACCTTGCGAAGGGATGATGCATTGTGCTCGAATGAATTTATCAACTCAAAGGCTCGTGGGACTTGAACCATCTCATATTAATTTAAGTTAAATTGGATCAAGGCCTTCATATGACCAGGATTACAACTTGTTTAGGGTGTATGAGAAGATCAACTGGTAGAGCACATGTGGGTCTAACTGATAATATTGGAATAGATGTTCTGAAAATATTTTCATTCAGTCCTCAATCGGTTAAATACATTCTACATTTGTAATTCATAGATTAACATTTCAATGATATTGTAGTCCTAAAAACATTCAAATAAACAGTGAGTTCATACATATCTTATGAGGTTTAGACAAACTGAACGAGATTACAGCAACACATGTTTTAGTTATGACAAATGGGCTCTCATTGCATGAAATATGTTGGCCAGCATTCTTGATAAGGCTCTCCAACATATTCTGTATAAATTCAAGTGATTATGGACCTCTTTGCTGACCTTGCTTAAACTCACTTCCAAGTCTTCCCCAGGACACTGTTAGCTTTGCAAAACAGCTTGTAATCTAGAAATGAAGATATGTAGTGTCATTATGAATAACATGATAACACACTCACCAGAACACAACAAATCAAAGTTCCTTGCAAATGCAACAGCAAGGTCTTTTTCTTGCATCTTCAGATTGGAGTTGGAAGTGGGAAGATCACTTCGTGAGCACTTGTCATCAGGACTCCCAGCTGTAGGATACAAATTTCCACCTTCATACAATAGGTAGACTTTGTTTTTTTATAATACCCTAGCTCCTGCTTCTGGATATGTAAGCTTATGCAAGGGGCTCAAATTTAGAAATAAAATAGTCCTAAAGCAATAGGAAATCAATAGGGAATATTCACAAATCAAATGGGCAAAAGGAGATACCCAAATTTACAACACATTCAAGGACATACAGAAGCTTAAAACATGGAGTCAGCGTGTTTGTGTCTTGGAGATCTTTCAGTCAATGAGAAGAAAGTTTTCGTGTTTGAGACGCATAGCTTTGAGTTAGCTAAGAATCAGTTAATCGTTATTGACACAACCAAGCATTGATCAAGCTCTGTCACGCACCATAAGACATTTCATTCATGGGTTTCACTCTATTTTTTTCCTCACAAAATATAGGCACCAAATTTATTTGTTGACAACAGAGGGTTAAGCAAAGGGTAGAGAAGGCGCCCTAACAGATGTTTGCATGATGAAATTATAGTGTCTTTGCTTGCAGACCTAGTATAGTGATTATGTGTATTGGGCTTTCCCACCTGGAGATCATTCATTCAATCAGAAGAATTTTTGTGTTAGAGAGGAATAGCTTTGGGCCAACAAAGTAGTTACTTATGCATTATTGACATAATCAGAATGCCATTGAAAATTCATTTGATCCATGAAGCTCCCAAAGATTTAGTGCCTTGCCTCTCATGAAGTGGTACTTTGAGGTTTGTTGGTCAGGGCATCAGTGTGTGCATTCCTCCAAAGTTGTTGTGATTAGTTTATGTGAACACTTGTGGTGAGTCTATGTGATTGAACAGAGGAGCTCAGAGGAGCTCCGAGGATTGCTTCAGAGTGATGTTGTGGCAGCTGCCAAAACACTTGCTACTTCTTTCAATCTTGTGGTTGGACTCACATAAAAAAAGGTGGGGTGGACTTACACAAGACATGGTGCGCTGGAATAGTGAACAACACAGTTGAGTCTGTTGCGCAAAGTGTTGACGTCATATTTGAAATAATTTTGTGGTTGCTGCCAAAAATTTGGCAGATTCTTGGGCTGTTGGACATGCTAATTCATGTCTTGGGTTCACATAATACAGGCTGAGGTGGGACACTAAACATAATACAATCGACTGGGTTGAAGTAGAGCAGAGAGATTCTTGTAGTTGTTGCGGTTTGCTTGAATCTGGCGGGTTTTTTGGGCTATGGGGATGCTAATAGGGTGTGAGACCCCAGTTTGATGCAATAGTGTGATTCAGTATATTTTTAGAAATTTGTGTAGCAATAGTTTTGCTTTAGGAATATCAATCACAGACTGATTGTAGCTCTGGAGATAGATCCAGATTGCAAAAAAGTGAAGGATGTCTACTGCATGAAGTACTTGTGGTATTTCTTAATTCTCAAGTGAACGTTCTTTTCTAATGTGTGCTACATATTAAGTCTATGGGAACATTGCTTGCAGCAGGTCAGTGCAAGCATGGCCACGCGTCTTCAAGCTCTAGAAGGAAAGATTTTGGAATGCGGCCATTCCCGGCTGGATTTTGCGGCACTTATGGCCGAAATGGCCACCCTGAACTCCAGTGTAAAAGCACTAACAGAGGTAATGATTTTGAATTTGAAACATTGGAAAGAGAACACACAACAGAATTCGAAGTTGGATGGAGACAAGGCCCCTATAGCAAACACCAGCATTGGGAAGACAGTCCCGCCTCCTCCTCCTCCTTCACTCACCGAACCCGAAGGCGCGGAGCGCACTCGCTATTACACGCGGGTGCACTCCGGAAGTCGGAGCAAGGAGGTTGCGAGAGCAACTAGCCCCCCACGATTGGTTTTGAACGCAGAGGGTCCGCAGTTGAAGAACATGCAATCGCCACCCGAAAACGTGGATGCCACACCTGCGGAAGAGGGAGCCGGGGATCCTCGTCACCTGGCTCGGATTGCGCGCTGATCTCGCCTCCGGCGAAAGCCCTGAAATCTGCGACTACGTCGAGGAAGAAAGCAACCTCGAACGCACGAGAGAAGGCGCTTGTGAAGGGAAGGGCAGTGGAGGACGGCAACGAGGACGTGGCTGCAACCGACACGACAGTAGCGGTTCCGACTTCGAAGGTAAGTAACAATAACTTTGACCTCGCCAATATGAAACGAGCAGCCCGTATGAAACGGATAGGAAGTTTTTCCCTCCCCCAATATAATATTTGCATGCGTGTAGATCACACACTCAAATGTGGTCGGCGCCGCATGCCGGCAAATCAGAGTCCCGCGAATGTCCGTGGGCGGAGTGGGGGCAGCGTTGTTTTTGAAGGTCAGGGCTGACTTAAATGCAAATACTTGTTGAATTAGCGAAACGTATTTTTTTCAATTGCAAGTAATGTATGTTGGTCTTGCAGTATGCATATACAGAATGCCGGAGGGGGGAGAGGAAAGGGCAGCACTAGGACGTCATCCCGGCCGTCAAAACCAGCGTGGGATTTAGAGCGAAACAGGACTCCGGTGCCCGCGAAGAACACGCCATATGTAAGATTCGCGACACCCACGGGATACATAAATCTGGAATTGCGTCCGGAAGCTTTAATTATGTGAAAATTGCAGTCGTGCAAACCATTGACTGCATTTTCGTTGTTTATGCGGCCAGGGAGCATGGACAAAAGGGGAGTTGGTGGATTTATTCCACCCGTCCGAGCCGGTAAAAAAAGTTGCTGAGTGTTGTAGTGTCTCCGGCTATGCCGGAGAACCATTCCATGGCATGACTATTGCGCCAGGAATGTTTAAGGTTAATGTGGGCCGCATTTTAGTTGAGGAATGTCCGTTGTTTGTGACTGTGGAGGACGACATGCCTCCACAGCTCACACTTATGAATGTCAAGCGCGGGATGACGCTGTGGCCAGGAGCCTATCTACGTCCGTACGAGGCAAGCTCGGAATAAGCAATGCGGTCATGTTAGTTTTGAAGAAGTTAGATTCTTATATGCACAAATAGGATCGTGTACAAGGCGTTCATGTTGGACACATGAACTTGGCAATGAAATTTTTTGTTATTATTTGTTTGCTTGTTGTTGGGCTGCACTTGGCTTTGGTTATGCATGCTTGCATTTCTACCAGAAGAAGAGAGTTCTCTCATTTCCCACAATTCATAATTCAGGTATTACATCTTTGAGTTTTCTGCCATTCTTTTTGAAGCATTCTACTCAAGGTTCAATTGCAACATGAATGTATATGATAAATTCCAGTAGGCCCTACTTCTGTACAGGGTGCACACACAGATCTGTGGTTTGAAAATTTGTGCAGGCACACAAGGTGACAAGTCAACCCACGCATGTGTCTTGGTGAGTGAGGACTTTCCGGCTGTGGCTTGCCTTTTGCTTTGGAGAATCAGGCTGATGCATATCTCTGACCATCTGGTAATGAGTGCCCTTCCTACATGGCCTTCTACTTAATGTGTAGGTGCAATTAGCGGCTCCTTTTATGATTGTAAACTCCTCTCAACCTCGGTCATTGGTTGAGGAATCGACAATACTCAAGTCAGTGACAATATTGACACTCAATAGCTATATCTTGCTACAATTCCTTAATATTGAAGTTCATGAGCTGATTCTGTTGGGATATGTACCAGGAATTGATGTATTTCTTCAATATTGGGGTCTTGGAACAAACTGTTGGTGCTTCACACAATCAGTAGTTGCAAATATCAATTTGTGGAACAGGGAGGTGTTGAGTGCAACTGATTGGGCTTATGCTAGAAAAAATTGAACTCCACATTGAGGAAGTTATTGCATTGGGTAACTCCAAATGGTAAGTGACACCAAACAGTGCAGCAAAGGTTGAAGAGGTTGTTTGGATAACACATAGCTCCAAAACCTGAGGTGAAATGAGATTCTCCGTGCTTGGCGCTGCTATCCTCTATGATGGTTTTCAAGGATATTTTGCCAGGGCAAGACGGTGAGGTTATCTCTTCCATCTTTCAGTACAGCTGTGAGAATTTTGAAATAATTTAGCAAGTTCTTCTCCTTTCGAACTTGCAGTTTCACTGGGAGCTCTAAAATTTGTTATTTAGAAAATCATATGCTGTCTCTAGTTCTCATACTCCTCTAGCTCACAAGGGAGCCAGTCTGGAATGTGGATTATGATGCTTTGTGACTTGTTCATCTGGATAACGACATTCAAATTTTACCCATTTTGGGAGCTACCCTTATGGAATCTGGGCATTCTCGGGTACATGACGAAATATCTTACAGACTCCATAACCTTGCCACCTCAACAATATTGATGTGAAGAGTACTTAACACACATTTTCAGGCTTTCGTTGCCTTGGAAGCCGACATGGGCCCGGTCAATATGCTACATCCTTCACATGTCATACACAAAACCTTGCATAGCATACTGGAACTCATAGATGAAGATAAGTAGGCAAAGTTTTTTTGGTACATGAGGGTTGATCGAGTGTTCCTGGATAACACAAAAGTTGAGGTCGATGTGATCATAAGACATATCACTGATGTTTGTGTTCGCAACTTGAATATTTTGTTCCTAATCATAATGGATGTTTGTTTGAGAATATCACAGGTAGAAGGTGCTTACAAAGAGGGTGGCCGGGAGCTGACTATGTGGGATACATTCTCAAGTACACCCTGGAAAATCGCAATTGAATTTTGTGTTCTGTATTTTTTTTGTTTGATTATGTTTGCAGGCGAACAGGAACACACGACTTCCTCAAAACAACTTCATTGATGGAATGGGAGAGATTTTTTGCAGTGCCAAGATGCCGCCACAAATGGTCTTGTTGTCCACAATCATGATCATGATCCAACATTTTAGTCATATGAGAATCAATGAACGTAAACCTAAACTGGATCTAGTACAAATTTCTTTTTTTATGTGTTTTGCCAGTGATCCATATTTGTATGTGAATATTTACTCACTAGTTTTTTGCATTGTTGAGCAGGTGCTGTTGGTTTGGGGAGCATCAAGCATGGTATGGGTCACAACATCATACAGGGAACAGAAGAAAGGCCTTCCTCTCCTCCATCAAGTCACTAAGTGGTCACTGGCCGTGGTGGCCATTCTACTCCCTTTAAAATCACCTCACGAAATGCTCGCACGATTAAACTCGATATTCCTCGGCTTTGCCCCACTTTTCCTCCTCCTGTCGATTGGGCACGTGATTTATCAATTTGGACTTTGAGAGGCTTTATTTAGATCATTTTTGCAGGTGTCTAAAGCATGGGTATATTTTATTGAAGTAATGTGGTCTACCCACCTACTGTTTGTGCACGTGGAGGCCACAAGGTCACAAAGAGAATAACAATTGTGTATGTGACACCACAATGGTTTGATCATCATGCATAACATTTAGCCTGACCATTTCAATTGTACTAAATACTTTCTGCATGGAATTGGCCTTGGGGTTGCATGCTAAATACTGATGCTTGTGTGCATGTTCTTACAGGTATGAGGCCCTGTTTTACACTGCTTTGGCCTCGGTACTTCTGTCAAGGATAGTTGTAGAGTCTGTAGTTAGTCACACCATTTTACCAAGCCTAACACTTTTATCTAAAAGGTCCAACTCAATGTATATGGTTTAGCCCTCTAGCATGAGACTCCCCAAGGTTGCACTTCACAGTGTTGAGCTTCAACATACAAGGGTTGGGCTTTGTTTTGTAAGTTATTTCCCTTCAGACCTTTCCTTTCTAGTGATGTTGAATGACAAATTTCCTCATGTATATGAAAAAATTGGGATCTGCAATGCTCATTGTGGTAGGTTGACATGAAGCACTGAACAATTCTATGGTTTTGGCAGCTTGTATTGATCAATGTGGCAATTTTTGGAACTGGAAACATGGCTAGTATGGCTAGCTTTGAAATCTCGTCGGTGTATCCATTCATCACTATATTCAATGTGAGTTAAATATCCACTTACATCTTTTTTTGGTTTTATCATAGTGAATGTCTAACCTTGCGAATGGAATTGATTTTATTTCTTGTGAGATGGTTTAACCGAAGTTTGTGGTATAGCATTGTGAATTGCAGCCTTACATTATGGGATCACTCTTGCTCTGCAAGCTATTTGACTATTGGAGTGGGTCGGTTGAGTGGGTTGGAGCGGGTTGGAGTGGGTTGGAGCGGGTTGGAGTGGGTTGATGCGGGTTGCAGCGGGTTGATGCGGGTTGCAGCGGGTTGCAGTGGGTTGCAGCGGGTTGCAGCCGGTTGGAGTGGGTTGGAGCGGGTTGGAGTCACGGTGTTAAAAGTTTAACAGGTGAAGTTCAAAATAGATGTAAAATGGACACACTGGAGTTTTGAAATAGTTCCTAGACCGTGCTACTGAAGTTGCCAATATGTGGGGATGGGAGGGACAGATCGGGGGACCTCTTGCCTCTTGTTGAAGACATGTTGCTGCATCTCATGCACGTGGAACTACATTGACAAGTCATATACTTCAAATGAGGAAATATATCCACTTAAGCAGGTATGAAGTAAGAGTCTTATTGAATGGCCACCTTCTCTTCTACAATTCTGCAGCACACCTCTGCAAGGATGAAAATCCTGGTGAATCTTTCAAAATGTAGCCCTCACTCGATTTCAAATGTCGTCGTTTAGATATGAATCCATATCATGATGCTATGGATAACACTTACTGATAATCCTCTAAGTGGTTGAATTAATGAGGGTAATGCACTGTTTCTATCAGCAGTTTAGAGTCTCAAATTTACCCATAATTAGTGATACACACTACTGTACCTGTTGACTTGAAAGTTGTTTGAATTGCACATATGCTGTGTGCAATGGAATTTCAGTTTGTGTCAAGGAAGTGAACTTAACTTACTCCCCCAGCATATGTTATTCATTCATGCTACTCATACCTTATCAATGCCTGCACTCACAAGAAAAGTGTGTCAACTATGTTGGCCTCTACTCGAAGCTGATGATGAATGTAATCTCTTCTGCATGAAGGTATAAAGATCACCATCATCATCATCACTGCACCCTGTTTGTTTAGAATCATTTTAGGACATGTTTAGGACATGTTAAGAACCATATTCAGGATCCATATCCCGTATTGGGAATTTTGCAGACCACATTCAGTTGATGAAGATAACGTCAAAGAGGATGTCTCTGAAGAGCTCGTCGTCAGGTATTTATGTTTTTTCTTGTACTTTGAGTTGTAGATTTGGGCTTATTGGGTCGAATGTTAGAGGAGAGGTTTACTACCAGTGTTGGCCTGTAAACTTCTAATTGGCCACTGATCCATGTTGAATACTTGTAGGTCAAAAGTGAACCATCTCATCTTAATATGGCTTCTTTATATGTTGTTTAGAAACTCAAGAACTTCACCTGCAAGTAAAAGAGAATTGATGTACTAGGTCAGAGTTATGTTGTGTCCATGACTGGATGGGAACAGGGACAATGGACAAAATGTGAGATTTTGCTTGAGAGTACTTCTGCAAATATTTGAAATATTGTCTAATTGGAGCAACCATCAGGCACAGCTGATTCCTGCAAAATTGGAAATTTGAATTTTGGAGAACAATCTGTACATGCTACCAGCTTTGAAGTTTTAAGTGAAACATCCAAGATAATATGTAGCAAACAATTCCCTAATGTTGTAGTACGATGGTTTTTTTGAGTTTCTATTATCACAAAATAGTGCATTGAATTTGATGGAAATTGGTTACTTAAGTGCATTATTGCTAACTGGGTGTAATCATTTCAGGATTGATTGAGGCCATATGTCAACAGACATGAGATTGAGTTTCAATTCTTGTCATTGCTTGTCTGTGGGATTAATATGTGCTGTAACCTCTTTTGATTGCTTGTGCATGTTGTGCAGTCTAAAGGACAAATGAACAAGGAAGTCAGGTTCATTTCTATATAGCAGACAATAATTTTTTTTTTCCTAGTGTGTATGCAGGTGTTTACCTGGTTACCCACAAAAGCCTCCAAAATTGCACGTGATTTCCCAAAAAAAGCTTTCAAATGAGCAATCACATCGGCTTCATTCTTTGCTTGTAGAGCAGGTACTTAGTCATAGTGCCCGCATTTCAACTCTACAATCCATTTTGGCAAAATTTGAGCTGCAATGTAATTACTCTCACTCTGTCATTTTTTGTGTCAAAATTTATGTCGTGCAGCTGGTAGTTGCTCAAGTATGTAATGAGATGGATGGCTTGTCATGATTGTTATTGTAGGCTGCAATACTGGCTAGAGAAGGCCGTGTTATGGTATTCAACTTGACTGAGGTTGCTCAAGAGTTTTTGTCTGAGAATCAATCCACACACTCAAACTCTGGTGTTTGTCAAGAAAACGCAAACGAGGAAAACTTGACTCAATCCATTCCTGAGATGCCCTCACAGGCAAGTTCATGCACCACCACAAATTGATGAGTGCAGATTCAGATAGTTGCTTCAGCTCTTTACTTTTATAGGGTTTGAATTTTGACAAAAACTGCAGATTGTGAGACATCAATTGTTTCATTGTTTGACCTTTTGGATCATATTAAAGTTGTAATGAGTCGAGGATATCCAATTGCCATGTCCTGACAAACAATACTTTTAAACGTCCTTTTTTGGGAGCAAGGATTGGTCACAAATGTTTCTCATGTTTTTCTCTATTTCTGATGATATGATCATAATACGGTAGGTTGTTATGGAAGATAATTCTTCTAATGGTCTCCAAGTCGTGCATCCATCTCATAAGAATTTTTGAATTACACAGGTCATACAATTGTCCCAACATGGTTGGGAGTAACAATAGTTTCTTCTCCAAGAGGCACACATGGGTTTTTGCAGGGCGTTCTTACAACATCCACAGGAGAAGACAATGACTGGCTCTCCGAGGACTTTGTGTTTTTGGACCTTTTTGTCCGCAATTGGGTTGAGAATGACAGTCACTGGGATGACGGTTTTGGTCTCAGTCATAGTAGACATAACCACGAGATTTTACAGCATGATAGGAATGAGTTGAAGCAAGGTAGGAAAAGTGTGGGTTTTGAGGCCCCTCTAGCAGATCCCCAAAGATTGAGAGAAGGCAAAGGGAATACTAAACCAGGGCCAAATAATGGCTCTGCAAGACCTGAAGGACTACATGTTCTCAAAGAAGTGGATGATGAAGAGAAGATGGCTTCCCAGGTCCTGAAAGATGCACATTCAAAGACAGTCCCGGATGTTCTTCAAGAAGTACGGAGATGCTTCTACAAGTCTGTCTTCCAGATGGTACTTGCTGTCAAGGTGAGGATATTTGCTAGACAATGATGTCCTAATTTTGGTCTATCATCCCTCATAACATTCTTAAGTAGCCTATTTGGGTTCACTGCAAATGCAATAAATCGCAGGTAGTCTGGATAAGTTAAGAATGATTCCATTGGGGTAACGCCTCGTCAATTGAACCCTCATAGATGGAAAGAGGCTTTGTGTCTGAAGATAGACAACATTGAGGTGTCGACTAATGAGAGCTTGCCACTTGACTATGCTCGGCAATCCTGCATGTACCCAAGGACCTTGATGCTTGAAAGTTTATTCTTGGACTGAGATTAGAATGAGAACGTCCTTGCACATGCTTAAGAATGCTATGTAAAACCCAAGTTGTCCTTCAGGTTCTCTCTCTTTTCTCTCAGCAAAGCTCTAGTCCTCTATGGACATGAGGTATTTTTGTGGAGATCATATTGAGATTGAGATTACTTCTTGTATTCTTGGTCTTATGTGATGCTGCACGATTACGCAGAAATCAGTTCTCCCCAACCGAGGTTCCATCGCACTGGGAGATTTTGAAAAAAAGGATGGGGAAGAAGTTGAAGAAGACAATGGTTCCAAGCCTTCCTCCGATGAGGAACTTCCTGTGACTATGATTCGTCAAGATGCTGCAACACCGGCAATTCAGAAGGACTTACTCCTGGTATTGTGTCATTCAATATCATCACTTCTGACTATATGTTTATTGGTGGCAATTAGAGTTATACTTAGTGCATATGGTTTATTAAGTCACATTGTTGTCTATTCTCTTGACAACATTAGTACTATTCGAAGTCCAGGATAATCAGGTTGGATACATCCCAATTGATGATGAACACAAGTGTGAGACCAGATTTGGTCCTTGCTGGTTCTTTCCTATTTTCAATAGATTCCCTTATTCCAAATGAGCCATTTTAGAATAGGCTAACGATTATCTTTGTGAGAGATGGAAGTATGATGGATTTGGGTTGATCCTTTACGCTTCATACTAATGTGAGTGGAATGGCCCTTGCCCAGCTGGTGGAAGTTTGGCTTTGTCTGAGAACTAGTTATTAGTAATTGCGGGTTTGAGGGTTTTGAGTGTTTGAATGTCATTTTTCTTTGGAATTTCGAATTGTTGCTGAAGACTACATCTATTATGTTCACTTCCGATGGTAGGATCACGAGGGAATTTTTAAAGCACTTAAGTCTGAAATGAGGTGGTTGTTGTAATTCCAACATAATTGGTAGGTAAATCAGTCGGTACTGGTACTGTGTGGATGTTTAATGCATTGTGAACTGGAGGAAATTGTGCTGTATATATGCAATGAATGAGATTTGTCTGCTTAAGAAACATCTTTGCAGATAGTTGCTAGTTCCATGAATTTGCAATCATGTTGTATGGACCAGCAATACAACGAAGTCCAGAAAAGAGGGAATATTACAATGCTTGTCTTTAGTGTTCCAATACTGCTCAGTTGGAGCGCATAGATTCTACACAACATACACCAACTAGGCATGCAGTGAAGAATCTCACAATCACCACAAATAGATTGCAAATTGCAAACCCACCCGACACTAACCCATCACGGGTGACGGCCACCCAACACCCACCCGACCCCAACCCATCATGGGTAACGGCCACCCAACACCCACCCGGCCCCAACCCATCACGGGTAACGGCCACCCAACACGGGTAACGGCCACCCAACACGGGTGACGGCCACCCAACACCCACTCGACACTAACCCATCACGGGTGACGGTCACCCAACACCCACCCGACCGCAACCCATCACGGGTGACGGCCACCCAACACCCACCCGACCGCAACCCATCACGGGTGACGGCCACCCAACACCCACCCGACCGCAACCCATCACGGGTGACGGTCACCCAACACCCACCCGACCGCAACCCATCACGGGTGACGGCCACCCAACACCCACCCGACCGCAACCCATCGCGGGTAACAACCACCCAACACCCACCCGACACTAACCCATCATGGGTGACGGTCACCCAACACCCACCCGACCGCAACCCATCATGGGTAATGGCCACCCAACACCCACCCGACACCCACCCACCCACACCCACCGGACACCCACCCGACCCTTTCCCAACACCACCCGACCCTTACCCAAACATCCACCCACCCCCTACCCAACACCCACCCGACCCTTTCCCAACACCACCCGACCCTTACCCAAACATCCACCCACCCCCTACCCAACACCCACCCGACCCTTACCAACACCTACCCGACCCTTTCCCAACACCACCTGACCCTTACCCAAACATCTACCCGACCCTTACCCAACATCAACCCGACCCTTACCCATCCACCGAGATGTCCAACCTCAGTCGGTTAGTTCGGTGACCGGTATGCACCACCCGTGGACGGGTGACTTGTCATACCCTCCACATACTCCAATGTGGGATGTATCATCGCATGATAGGTGAATGGCATGCGTGCACCCACAACGGTGGCCATCTAGGTATGTCCACCGATTCGGGTAGATGGTGCACACCACAAAGCACCCATTTCCGGTGTATGTCACCAAGAAGGCACCGAAACAATGTCACCCAAAACCCACCCATTGTGGTTGAATGGGCAAAGGGTATGCCTCACCCCTAGGATGGGGACCGTCACCCACAGAAGCCCCAAGGGGTTGAAAACAACATTATTGGGTGACTTTAACTAGGCCATCAAGACTGCACCGGCAGACGACTACCCACCCATACCAGTGACCGTTTCCACTGAAATTCCTACTACCCTGCAGGGTTGATTTGGACAGGATTCCTTCTAGTGGGAGGCTTCACACTATGGCCATCCAAGTCAAGAGGCCGTGAGAGTTCATGGCCAAAGGTTTGGACTTTGGGCTTGGCCTTTGAAGGCTTCACACTATGCCTAGCCAAAGGCTCCAATTCCTATATTTTATTGGCCATTTTCAGCCCATTTCTTTGGACTCTCAACAAAGTTTGGCCATTCAATCCCATGGCCTCACGACTTGGACGGCCATAGTGTGAAGCAGCCCTTAGACCCATTAAGCTTATATAGGAACCACCATGGGTGACAATTTTCAGAGTGGAGTGTTTGATTTGTGCTTAAATTAATGTACCATTTAATGGATGCATGCATCAAGGGAAAAGAGAGGTGGCAGATTTTGAGCGGCAAGTTGTGAACCGTTTGTTAAAAATGTAGGGACAGGAAAGGTATGGTCGGCCTGAACCTTTCGAATCCTTCCCACCTTATCCGATTAGAAATCAAGCCAATTAATGTGCAGTGGATGTTGCCTTAGCTATCCATTGGCCGCCCCAAGCAACAGGTATAATGTAGGCCCAAGAAATCAAGAGCTCATTTTCCCAAACATTTTTCTCTAATTCCACACTGATGGTTTGGGTGTCTCACAGACACCCCCACCCCCATAAAGTTTTACGTCGTTGTATATAATTTACATACATATAGTCCATAAATACCGGATATACCCTAAAATTCTAGATGTTTCACCTCGATCAACATAAACTCTATTCACCTCAATAAGACACTACTTGAAAAGTTATTTTGATGAAGGATATTGAGAGTCGGTGTTCAGGTTGATCTAGATGAACTATCACCTCCAAATATACATTTTCAAAACATAATCATCAATTTTCAATGGAATGTTCTTATCGATCAAGGTGAAAATAAGTAGTCAGGATGACTATAAGGTTCTTGGCGATCAAGGTGAACATGATCCACCGGCTGGCATTACATTGTCATTGGAAATAAATTTGACTTAGACTTACTACTTAAGAATTTGTCTTGAGTCGTTGCCACCTAGCCTAGAGATAGCCATGGGGGCTTTGCCTTTTGCCACATGTATTGAATGTGCAACTAGATAATTGTTGGAAGGACAATAAATCAAGATTTGTGTTGTGTTTTTGGTCTCTTGGGTGCAAGCACAGTAAAGTAGATAGCTCCTAATCCATGCCTAGTGTTAAGTGAAAGTGATTCAAAACTATACACTGACTTTGAATTTTGTGAAGAAAAAAATCATAGACATTTAAAAAAAACATATTGATCTACAAAGCCAAGCAATTTATGATGACAAAAAAATTTCCAAGAAAAGTCTACATATTTTAGAAGACAATGCAAGTGGTGCAAAGAGGTGATATTGAACAAGCAACTATCTAAATTTTGTTTAAAATATGATAAAAATTAACATTAAGTTGATGATTTTCTACAAATTTTTGGGATGGTGCTCTCAAGTGGATGATGAATTCAAGGAATCAAAAGATATACAAATTTAAAATATTTAAGGTCATGAAATCTACATCCAAAACCAGATTCAATCATTTGTTTTTGAGCATCACATGTAATGATAAATTTTGAAGACCTCAACTTGATATTCTAAATTTGAGAATTTAACACAACAATAGAGGTCATCATGAAAAAAATTCCAATTTAAACAACACTTTGCTACTACTTTTAGGCCTTTGACCAATTATATTATGGTTTTAGTATATCATAGCACTATTTTGGTCTACTTTACCATGCTTGCACCCGCTTCTTGTTGCAAAACGCATATTCAAGGAAGTACATATGTGCTTCCTTATTGTTGGTCATGCCCATGATGACATTGATGCCTCAATTGGATGACGGACTATGAAATTGCACAAGAAAGATTGTCTCACAATTCCACACTTGATGAAATCCTACATGGATTTGGAAAATAATCATGTGATTCCACATTTGATTGAGGCATCTAATTTTAAAGTATTCATTGAGCCTTACCTTCTAGGAGGGTCTGAACAACTCATGGGCTTTCTAAGGCCCAAAAATTCAAATAAGTTAGTTCTGATGACAATACATCTATTACGCAATGCAAAGTGAAATGTACAGATCAAGATTGAAAATCTAAAGGTATTTTATTGTAGAAAATGGTGGGTGGCAAAACCGCCTTACCCAATGGTGATCCACTCCCTATGAAGCAAGTACCGGTGAAAGTTCTAGATGAAATCCTCAAAGGATTGTGTGGATTTATTTGGCATTGGGATGAAATGTGTTCCTTAGACCTGGTGGCATGAAGATTGGAGTCTGCAATTACATATTGGAAGGGGGTTATCGATTGCCTTGCAAAACACTATCGAAGATTCAACAACTACTTGGAAGCACGGAATATGGCCCTGAACAAGAATCATTGATACAAATACTAACAAATACTTTGATAACGATGCAATCCATAAAGGGCATGCAGTGGACGAACCATTTGTGGGGTAGGTCTGTAATAACCCATCGCCTTCATATCAAGTTGTGATAAATTATAATGAAGGGTACTTCATCTTAATGCAATACGATGAAGAAGCTATAGGAAATCCCAAACCTGTGTGGTTGGTAAAAGCCCTATCTAAGCCTTGTTTCCTCCCATCAAGTGAATATTTCAAATACAATACTACACGCCAACATCAACAAGCAAAGATATTCAAGACAATTACACCATGTGGAATACAAAATCAACTTTCAGGTGGAAAGTTGATATCATGTACGAACCTACATGGATTCATACATATTGTATGTTGGCATCTTGGAAGCACGAAAGAAACAAAATGGCCCTGTGAAAATTCCAATAAAGCACATAGCTTATACCTGCTACGTGCAAATGAGGTTGAACAAAGGTGGCCCGATTTCTAATTCAAAGTAGTATTGAGATTAGAATGTGGTGTTTCGAAACACCTTGCACATTGTAAAGAGAAATTTTGTGGAATATTTCATAGATGTGGTTATCAAATGCAGATTTTAGAGCTTGCATATTGCACACGGTGTAAATACATGTGTGTGTCAACCTTTTATTAATTATTTACTTGTAATAAATATATTTGTATTTTGATTTCATTCTTGTTAATTTATATTCAATAAAATCTTTATTTATGTTAATGGGCCTATAATGTTAAAGTAATTTTGCATAGGATGATAACTATGCATCCAGTGATTGTTCCCAATGTTCCCCATTTAAGGCACAATATCACATTTATCTTCCAATTGCACAATATTCCCAAAGAAATGTCATGGTTCATATATTAACATAATTGATTTGAGACTCCCAAAAGTCCAATTGTACCTAATATGGTATTTTAAGTGATTAATACCATTGTGTGATTTATACTTGCTGCACGTAAAACACCAAATCCCAATCCCCTCCTGGTTATATTGGAGCGCTGCAAAAAAGTGTCAAAATAATGCAATAAAAAACAATGTCAAAATCACTAAACTGCAAAGTAAAAATGAAAAAAAATCACCATGGTTTATTACCTACATGTGTGACTGGACGATGCTACCACACTAGAATAGCAAAATTATTACTAAAGCAAGGGTAATGAAACCCATATATTTATAGACACATACAATAGGTACAGATATTGGCTAGAAAAATCAAGTCTATGGGTTGATGTTTACATTCATCACCTGGATAGAATCCTAAATGGCATTGATGCCAGAAACAGGTCCCTCAGCACAAGGTGTCAAGCTGATCTGCAATATAATATTCTAACCACAAAAATTCTGAAAATAACCTTGGACATTAGTACGTGACCTCATTTACAGAGTTTTGACCGATTGCATCAGTGGCGCCCAGTCTCTTGAACAAATGTGTTAATTCTTGCTTTAAATTACTATTGTTTAGGCCAAACAGTCCTAGTAATGTTACTCACATGTGCTACCATGTTTTTCTCTTCTAAATCCAACCTCCCAATCTAATGGCTCCCTGAATAACCAACTCTAGCCTATGGGACCAAGGAAACTTCCTTGACAAGGGAAGTGACCATCAGCTCAACGCAATAATTTTTATGGGCTACAAGCATCTCTCGTTGGGGGTTGGCCATATGCCACCCACCTTATCCAACCTCTCCCCAACCTTGTCACTATTGTCTAGGACTCCAATGTAAGAATTAAGAGTAAAGTCCCTACAAATGCTCTCTTCCATCAATGGAACTTGAGCCTAACTAATCAAGGTGTACGGCATTTGAGGATTGGTCACATCCCCCAGGCTTAGAAACTATCTTCACGATTTTTGGGTGAAACTCACCGCCAATCCTTTTTTTTTTTTTTTTTGAGACAGAAGGCCGACAGGCCAACGCCAAAGCACAGGAGGCAGTTGGCCACCTAGCAAGTTTTTCCGTCAGGTAGAGAGGAGATTTCACAGCCGGGATTCGAACCGCCAACCTCTTCCTTGAGATTTGGGTATCCCTCCACCATCATCCGGTAGTTTCGGTAGTTTAGGGTCGTCTCGGACCCTCACCGCCAATCCGTAACTGCGATGTGGTGGTCAGTAATTAACTTGAAGGCCACTGATCTGCTGATGTTGAATCCCTGCTACTTCTAATCCCCAAACGTGGTTATAAACTTTCTTCATAATTTTGGGGTGAAACTCACAGCCAATACGTTATTGAGACATGATGGTGACTAATCAACTTGAAGGCCACTCAGCTGGTCGGCCTCAACCCCCTTCCCTTGCTGCTGACGACCCAATATTGGTGCCAGAGGTGCTTGGGAGTTACTCCAAAAACTCAACCACAAGATACAACTTGATCCACAACCATCTTGTCACAGAACAAGAAGCATTTGGTTCCTAGCAATGTGTATTGGACAAATTTTACACATTAGCAATGCAATAATGCTTTCAGTATTTCCATTTTCACCCAGTGATGCAGCTTCAAAAGTTCATTACTCAAATAAAAATCGAATGATAGTGTTGTGGATAGCTCTATTGCAGAAAACAAAATTGTAATATAGCACAATTGCCTACAAAGGTGAAAAACTTGTACTTTGTTCCGAGTAAACCTAAAAAATAATAATAATAATAAAATAAAAAATCTCAATTGGCTTTCCAAATGCCCTTCAATAATCATAGACCACTGGCTCACAATTAACTCATACCAGATTGATATCACAAAGATGAGAGTCTCAAAGCAGCACATAAATTGTTTGCTACCAGATATAGAAATATATAACTTTAAGCCAACCATCATCCATATAATTTTGATTTTTGATAAATAATAAACATGTGTGAACCGTACCATTATATTTGGAGTATGTGGCGCATTGAGTATGGAGTTCAAGTGGAAATATCCTTGTGGTCATCATTTAGTTGCAAACATTAACCTCAAATATCTGACAATGACATGGTTGACATAGTATCTATGTATATTTACTTCAGTTACTTATTACAAGATGCATTTAAGAGCAGGATTCAAGGATTTTAGAAATCACAAGAAAGATTCTTAATCCAACTCTGTCCATCAAAGTAATTTGAGTTCTTTAACCTGCACTCCACATAAAACCCTTGACAAAAAAACCGTTGTTCAGAAATTAATCACATCTCCAATTAATGTTGAAACTCAATGACGTCAATCAAGCTGGTTTCAAATAATAAGAATACAAAGGGTCAGGGTATAGGTTAGATTCAGGTTAATTATTCCAGTGGTGTCTTGTGGCAGAGCCATTAACAAACTATTGAGATGAATATGACGCTTACTAGAGGTAATGCGCCATCGATACCAGGTAATTTTGCATAGCATGATGGAAATATTACATTCACCTCATTGTCCTGTAGAATCATCCCACAAAATCATAAGAAATAATTCATGAGCCAACTAGTGCTACTGGGCCTGCTTAGCTCATGTATATAAAATGGGAACAGGAAGAGGTTAAAATACCTGTTGTTCTGTAGCCCCATGGTCAATCCGAATCCAAAAGAGAACAAAGGATCGTAATGTTTGTCACCTATATTCATGGGCAACTGATTAATGTTTCGGAACCAAGTTCTTGAGAGTTTTCCAGTGAAGTCATACGACCCAAAAAGAACATCTGCAATGCCTAGGCCCGCCTCTGTACCTGGCAGCCAAGCTGCAACAAGTGCATCCATTATATGCAAATGTGGCTCGATCAACAGTGGCCTTCCTGACATGATCACCACCACACACTTCACATATCGACAGGTGTTCGTGATAGTGTGTGTTCCCTGAAGGGGTATGGTGAGGTTGGTGTTGTCACCGTAGCTTTCTGCGTATGGTGGCTCCCCAACAACCACAATTGCATATTTGAATCCTTTATCCTTGATGAGGCTCATCCTTGCTCTTCGAGAGTACACCACTTCTGTGGAGACAGATACCATTTGTCTGACAGCCTGGAGGACTGTCGTTCCTATGGAACATGTGCAGAACAAAAGTCACACTTCATGGATGTACAATGCAAAAGCCCATACTTCACATAAAGACCATTACTGCTAACAATGTTCCATGGCAAAGATATTTTCATTTGTCTTAGTTTCATAGATTGAGGTGGTTGCATACCAGGAGTTATGTCTCCAAATCCTCCTTGCCAGTGTATGGTCCATCCTCCACATTGCAAACCAATATCATCTGCATGTGAGCCGACCACAAGAATTTTCTTTGCATTCCAATCAAGAGGTAAAAGAGGAGTGTCTGGAGACTTTCCATTCTTTAGAAGGACAAGTGATTTCCGCACTGCTTCACGGCTCAATTCCCTGTGTGTCTGTATTGTTTTTCAACACAAAGACTGTCATGCACACAATCAAATCCCTCATTGAAATTTCTTTCAGAACGAATGTAGTTCATAATATATTCTACTGTTAAAGATATACATGATTTCATTTTATTTGGAGCCCCCAACTTAAGAGTCACTTGGTAGCAAACAAGCAGTGAGGAAAGGCAGACCTGTAGGTGAATAATCCTTACAGTTTGGCCAACAGAATATTGAAGCTTCATATCTGCATATGGACTCTCAAAGAGACCCATATGAAACTTGACACGCAGAATGCGGGTCACAGCATCATCGATTCGAGACATTGGAATTGCCCCACTTTTGACCATGTTGGTCAAGTTGCCAATAAACTCGGTGTAAGCAAATGGAACCATGATCTGCACATAAATCAGCAAAACAAACAACTGAAGTGTCTCATATGGCAGCACAAGACTAGTTCAAGACATAAGCCCTTACAAATCCCTAGGCAACAACAGTTCATGGACATGATAAAACACTATATTAGGTAATTTGAGATTTTTTGGACATTTTGAAACATTTACATATATAAGACTATAGAAAAAATCACAAAAATATTAGGGAATGGCATGTGAAACTCAAACATGCGCACATTTAAGAGTGGTAATTACATCAATACATGCACAAATGAAGGGCGCAACTCCAATAAGAACTCAAATTAAGATGGTTTACATAGGACAACCCAAATAGGAGACACTATGGAGGAGAAAAGAAATTATCATATTACGGGAAATAAAATATTAAGCCCTTGCTTGGTCTCACACAAAATTAGTGTCAATAATAATTATACTTCTTGATCCAATCAGGCTTTGTAAGTTATATGTGGTCCAGGCTCCAGTCAAATGCTTATAACTGGGAACTTGGCACTTTAAATGTGGTCACTTATATGACCACAATTTACAACATGATCAAGGGTCGTAGCCTTTGGAAGAGATGATGATAATGTTGTTCATTGTGATTCAGTTAACTTGGTTTTAACAATGACCTCTTCCTTGCCATGACAATGCAATATAAGTTGGTAATAGATCTCACCATATCAAGGCCAGCATGAATACCAGCATACACAGAGAAAGTGTAGTTAGAACCCGGAGGATCTGTAATCAGGTCAATACCCATGTAATCAGAGATGATGAATCCCTTGAATCCCAATTGATTCTTCAGGACATGAGTGAGGAGGAACTGATTGGCATGCATTTTCACACCATTCCAACTGCTGTAGGAAGCCATGATGGTGGTCACACCCTTCTCAATGGCATCCACATAGGCACTCATGTGGATGTTCACCAGATCATGATAGTTAACTTGAGTGTTATTCCCATTCACACCATCAGTCGTGCCTCCATCCCCAACAAAGTGCTTTGCGCATGCAGCTACCCTATCACTGCATTTCAGCATAACGACCATAAAAACCTATAATCGGGGCTATCAGAATGTCCACCAGAGTTTCGTATTTCTACCAAGAGTGAGTACATAATTGGATGACTGGAAAGGAGGGTGCCTCATATGCTTATGTAGTATGAAGTGTACTCAGGTTATACTGCAGGAGCACATTGGCAAGATTGTTGGGCATCGCTCATGCGTTCTATGAAATTAGTGACATCCACCTATACCAAATGTGGTCATTAGTGTATGTCACACTTACTCTGAAATCTAGTTGGATGGGTGTCACACAGTGCATTGCAACTGTGTACTCAAGGGCAGACGAACACATGCACATGCTCATCTTGCTAAATTTGCACAACAATCTCCCACCCATAGTAATGACCATATTTAATATACCTGTTCTCAATGTATGGTCCAGTCCAACCCACAGGCGCTTTCCCTTGTAACCCATCAATGATGGTGGTCATACTGCGAACAACTTCCGGGTCTTCACTGTAGCTCTCATAACATCGTCCCCATCGTGGATCCCGACATACCTGACATTGGATTATTAAATGTCACTTGTTAAATTATGGATGTTATAGACGACAGCTGGAATCACTTCGACATGAATAATAGCAGAGAAAACTCAACATAATTATTGTTTCTACATTTGGTTCAACCTAGACTTCAAGCTAGACTGTGTCAAGAAATTAGTGCAACTCCAAACCTATCTTTGTGTGGTGTGGAGCTAGTCAATCACTCCTCACCGAGTGCCTTCACTAGACCGTGAAGGATGTCAGAGCACATCAAAACAGACATTATTATCACAGATTGTTTGGTCACTTTCGTTAAAACAGAAGCTATCAGCTAAGAGACAGCCAAAACATCAGCTAGTGCTTGGAAGTGCATCACAAAACTAGAATCATACGCGGAACTGTCCTTCATTTGTATCAAGCTTACAGCAATACAAGGAGCAAAAACATATGATATTCCTGTAGCACGAGTCTCAAGAGCAGTGGCAGCCCCAATGCGCGCCACGAGTGCAGGGTCCCTACAACAGACAAAGATGACTTTGAGAACTGGGCAAAGGTGTATCTCCCAATTTGGTCAGCATATGGAGAGACTGAATAATTAGCTACAAACAAAGGGTATTTATGTAACCAAAATATTACGCTGATTTATTTGACCTGTTTCAAGAGGATCGGACCTTGTGCAACCTAGGCCAATATTGTGGGGGTAGATTGTAGACCCATAGACATTGTTGTTCCCATGCACTGCATCAATTCCATAAATGAGAGGAATCCCCAAACGTGTGTTGATCGCTGCTTCTTGGAAATAGTTAGTCATGTTGTCCCATTGAAGCACGGTTGCATTTACTGCAGGGGAGCTCCCTCCGCCACTCAATACACTTCCTGCACAAACATCAATTCGCAACTTTAATTAGTCTACAAGAGTTTTTCAACCCACATTGAAATCTACTCTTCACAGATGAAATCTACCAGAAATATACTGATTTCCAGCATCTTGTGCAAACTGAGTCATCACAGTACCTCAGACAGGAAGAATGACAACATCATGCCAGGAAAAAGTGAAATGTGATCCCTCCTCAGGCGTAAAATTGCCATTCGATGGTGAGTTGGATATAATCTCATATTCACGGTTGGCCATATATTCTTTCACGGGGAACTCTGATGTCTCAGAATATGATACTGTAATAACTGGACTAGATGATTTGACAATTACCAAGATATTTCAGCTGGCGCTGCTGATAGGGAATTCCTTAGCAAGCAAATTTGACACAGCAATCCCCCACAAAACATTTCACTTGATGTTGCACCTAGAAATATGAGAATAGAGAAGATATAGGACATCGGTGAATCACTCGTGAGATCAGAACACTTCGAGATAAAGGCCCAGCGTAATCCCATTTCCACCACCGGCCCTCTCCCTGCCGGGGTAATAGCGTATTAGGAAGTCTTCGACTTGACTGATACTGTTGAAAATGCTCCCCGTTAATGTCTACAGTCTTACGCATAGCTGCAAAGGAAAAACACTGCCAATCAAAGCCTAGCGTGCTGAGACAAACAGGATGTTCCGTGGGTGCCAAATTTCCTGGGGCGATTAATTTCAAGGCACTACCACTTCATCATTTGATCACGTCAAGAGGATTCCGCCTTCCAATCGGTTTATCCTAAAGCCTTCCATCTATGAAATCTCTCTTGTCGACGATTCAGGTCAAGGGCTCTTTCTCATCCGGAAGTAACTTCAGATTAACCGCCGAGATTACTGTGGACAAAGACTTCAATCGACACCAGCCACTCATATGTTCACAAGGAGTACATGCAGAGGACCGAATGTGACCCATTGCTACATTCCAAGGGTGGTGTCCCCCGAGCAGCAGTCTAGCCAGGGTGTCCACCTCCTTCAAGGAATCATGCCATTAAGAAAACCGCCACCCAATTATTGTCCGAGGCAATAAAACGTGGAACCCATACCCACCAATGCTGTAATCTTTGATGTTGGTGTAGTTCGTGATGGATCGCTCAGTCTGAGTCATCTGGCCAATCTTCTCCAGCAATGTCATACGGGACAGAAGGTCCTTCACACGTTCCTCCACAGGCTGGTGCATGTCCTGGTACAAGCGGTAGAACCTTTCCTTCGGTACCCGCTCCTTGACATCAGTAGCATCAGCCAGGAACGCCAGTGATGTGATCAGCAGCAGTAGCATTGCCGCTGTTGCAGCCATGACCTATCGCAACTGACTGCAGTTTGTAGAACCTGCAGGTGAACCGCACGTCCATAGCATCAGGAGGCCCCAGGAAACACCCAACCCCTTGCAGCCTCAATAACAGCCCCGGTGCACTATTGCAACCAACCATGGGACATGGATTCCATCAAGGCAATTGTAACATACGAAGCCAAAAATGGCGCGGATGCTCTGAGAGTTATTCCGGTTGAGGCCAGGTTAAGTGTACTTGAAAGAAGAGGGGATTGAGCCTGCTGCCTACAGCGAAGACATTGATTGCTATTAGTAGCAGAAGACTTCAGCGGCGAGCAATGATCGGGGAGAACCGGCAGTTAGTTACAAATGAACCGGTTGAGTTTGAGAAATAACCGGTTGAAGTTCAAGACTTCAGGAAAATTACCGATCATTTTAGAGGAATTTATAGAATATACCCCAATTTAATAAAGGAAAACCGGAGGATGTCAACATGTAACCGGTTGGACTTGCAAACACTAGGATCTCAACCGATTATGCCCAAAAATCTCCCCGATCACTGGCGGCGAGATCTACGGACCACCTGTCTCAACTGGAAGGACAAGGAAGAAGATGTCCAGCCAATACCTAGGCAGGCTGCCGCGTAAAGGAGATGGGCACGAGAAGCTGCAGTTCCAGCCTGCACTACATGGAGCTGTGCTCTCCCTCTACTTGACCTACATCCTTCAATTTGAACCAGCTGGAGTAGGGCGAGAAGCTGTAAGCCCCCAAGTCTCAATGACCAGTCAATGACCTCAGCGGCCACTAAGCACTTTTACCGCCAAAAAATGAAGCAGCGCAGAGTACTGTGGACAAAATTCACGAAGACTGCCCTAGTGTGAGCTGCTGCTACCGTGGATCGATGATGGAGACACAACACAAATGAAAGCGGCTTGTTACACACTAGACCCGCAAAGAAGCCTCCACTCCTTGTAACATTACCGAATTGTGGACCGGTACAGTAGCGAGTCTTCCGTGAGATTGCACAATGTCGCACTTTCTCTGACACCTCAAACTCATGGAAGCCAAAATTTCCTCGCAATCTGCTTAGGGACTGTCACCATCGCCAAATGCCACAAAATTCATAGCATATTGAGTTTTCTTGGCTAGGCACTTTTATCTACCGAAATGAGGGCAGATCGTCAGTAAGTTATGGCGACAGAATTAGTGATGTTTGGGGATGTATGCCTTTCGGAAGGCCTATTTTTTTATTTTCCATAAGATAAATGGGCCTTAAACGGACACTTTTCAGGCTGCACCCACTTCTCGTAGGATCGACACTCGCAATTGGTGCGAGATGATTACAGTAACTGCAAATGGTCCCTGAACCTGGGCACATATAAGGGCCACTTCACAAAAGAGCCAAGAGCCGTGACCATGAAATTGTGAGAGCCCAAAAGAAAGTGTCCAAAGGCCGTCCCAAGACACCTCCAAAATCATGTAGTGTGGTCACGGACCCTCTAGTGTAGTGTGAAGTCATATGTGACCGGGCCCTCAACCAAATGCCAATTCAATGAATTTCTATTCATGCGGGTCCTCACGGATGATAAATTAGAATAAATCAACGGTTGTGAGCGTTCAGAGTGCAAATGGTCTCTTGGTTTTGTGTTAGGCCTACCTCCAAGAGGTGGTTTTTTAAAATAGTCCAAGTGACCATGAAACATGATCCATTCGATGCCATGTAGGAATCCATGTAGACTTTACATCCATCTTGCATTCACATACTCCGTTGGTCCCTCACACATAGTGTGAAGCAAACTTGGACCGGCTCCACCCTTTCAAGTTTCCACCAATGAGAGTGCTTGAAGTGTAATGGTCACGGGCACTCAGTCTCGTGTGTGACGTGGCCCTAAGACAAGTAATGGAACAGCTGCCGTGAGTTATTTGAGAGCCGCATTCAGTAGGAAACCATGGCGGCGAGGAGCCAGGCCCACCAGGACACGCATCTTGCAACTGGAAGAGGCACTGTGGACCCGCTGCTGACGACTTCATCCTCTAAGGATGGTTCCTCATCCGCTAGTTTTCGTTAAACTTCATCCAGTCAAGGTTTAGGATTGTTGTGACAAGGTTGTGAGAATAAACAAGCAAGAGGATAAAAACAATACAACAATGAAAATATATTCACAACTGTGTCTCCACCTATGAGGGTGGTATATATATATATATATATATATATATATATATTGTATATTGGGTGAGCCTACCGAGGCTCTTCACATTCAGTTAAGTCTAGGTTGAACTAGCAGTAACTAGTGGTCGCTCTGGAGTTACTGAGGTGAACTGAAGTCGAGCTTTTACTCAACACTCCTCCTCGAGCACTTGGTTACTGCTATAGAAAATTTCGAATGCTAGTGATTGCACTCAGGTGCCTGGAGAGCTCACCTCCCCCCAAGGCCAAAGAGAAGGCCGGAGGGCAAGAAGCCCAAGGTGCAAACAAGAGGTAGCCGAGCCGGGGAAGTAGGAACGGGAGCAGCCACGGTGTGAATGAGAGCGGTCGCTGGGAACGTGAAGAGGCCCTTGGGAACAAGGAGGGGTCGCTGGGAACGTGAAGAGGCCCTTGGGAACAAGGAGGGGTCGTTGGGAATGTGAAACGGCCCTTGGGAACAAGGAGCGGTCCCTGGGAACGTGAGCGGCCGAGGGGAACGCAAGCGGAATCTGAGGGACCAAGAGCTGGCATCGGGGCTTAATGGGGGGAACAACCCATAGGACGATGCCACGTGGAGCAATGGGAGGCGGTCACGAAGAGCAACGGGCATCAAGCCGTTGGGAACGTGCTTAAGCCTCGGGAACGATACCTAAAGCCGGCGGGAACAAGACACACCATAGGGAACGGCCGAATTAGTAAGGAGGCTAAACTAGTGAGCGTGTAGTTACTTTTAGATAGTTACTAGTACACATGTAGTCACCTCTTGGGATGGTAAGTGAGTACATTAGTAACTAGAGGTAGTAGCCACCTAGTTTTTTAGTGACTGCTTAGTAGACACCTAGTTATTTTAGTAAACACTTAGTGGACACGTACTTACTCATTAAAGGATGTAGATGAAGGACAATGCCAAGGGATGAAAATCCCTTGGATGGACACAACCACCTCAACCATTCGGCAATGAAGATGGGAATTTTGAATGAATGGATCATGGATGGTAACCGAACACCACCTAGGCACATCTAGAAAATAAGAAGAACTATAACCAATCTACCCCACAAGGACATCTAAAATTAACACGTGGGTTTACTATAAATAGATCCGGCAGTCCTAAATTTAGACTATAGCCATATTTCAGGCTAAAATTAGCCTGTTGAGACATTTGGCATTAGGGGCCAAATGCTCAAACCGCCAATTCAACCAATCACAAGATTGCGAAGCCTATATAAAGGGGCACTAAGAGGCCCTAATTCACCTCATTAATCATTTCCAACATTCCTACGTGAGCGTCATCGAAGCCGGCCTTGATTTGAAGGTCCGCAAGATTGCACGAAGCCGGCCTTTGAATTAAAGGTCCGCAAGCTTGCTTTTCGCCGGTCTTCGAGTTGAAGGCCCACGACCTTGAAGGCCCACGAGACCGAAGGTCCAGGAAATTGATCAACCCCGGTCTTTAAATTAAGATCCGCAAGGAATGAGTTCAAGATTAGAAGATCTTTATTTCATACGAAGCCGGTCTTCGAGTTGAAGGCCCGTGAGACTAAGATTGAAGGACTAATATTTCATACGAAGCCGGTCTTCCAAACTGAAGGCCCGCGTGACTGAGGGACCGCGCGACCAAAGGAAATAAGACTTGAGGACTTCTTCAAAGTGATTGAAGACTTTTCGAGGAAACTTGAAGACATTTAAAGCTTTCTTCACGATTTGGAAACTGAGGGCCCGCGGGACCAGAGGACCGCAAGCCCGAGACCAAGGCCGCAAGTTTGAAGCCTTTTTGAAGACTAAGGTTTTAAAGGAACTTTCTAACCAAGGTCTAAGATACCTTTTGGATCTAAGGAGATGTCAAGATATCAAAAGTGAAGATACTAAGAGATTGACAAAATCCAAAGCTCATCGTGAAGACAAAGAAGATTGCGTAAGGAATCCAAGACCGAAGCACTCAAGAGAATAGGAAGATTAGAGAAGATCCTTCCTAGGAATTTAGAGATATTCAAGAATGAAGAACTAAACTCTCATGAGTAGAGAATACAAAGGAAAACCAGACAAAAAGGAACTTTAGAAGAATGAAGACATTAAGGCTTCAAGCCATCATTCGAGAAAAGGAGAGATTGAAGACCATCAAGTAGTCAACTTCCACCTTGAAGGCATTACAATGAATTGTTAAATAAAAACACTCAAAGAATTGTGATTGTGAACTTTGGTTGAAGATTTATAATGGAATGGAAGAATTTTGTTATTAATTACAAAGTGCATTCTTTCCGTACATAACACTTAACCTCGACATTAGGATTCAGGGGAACATAAGCTTGAAAGCTTAGGCCCCTTACTCCTTAAAATTCCACTAAAGGGATATAATTGCATCAACTCTTAGGACAACCAAAAGCACCTTCGAAAGTTAATTTAGGTAAGTATAGTGTCCATGTAAACCGGTCAGCAGCGGGTTACACCGTCTAAGTTGCTGAGGGTTGAAGGTGACCTCGACAGTGCCAAGGGTGCCAAATACTCCTCCTCAATCACTAGTACCTCATTAAAAACTAGCTCTGAGTAAAAAACCTTGGGTCAAGGAAAATTTTCAAAATCTAGAAAAAAATGTACTAAGGCAGCACCTCATGTAGGAGCTTCATTCCAGCTTGCTGGACAAGGCGGCTGTGGGTGTAGGCCGGGAAAGCCTTGGTGAGGAGATCGGCAATGTTGTGTGCGGATTCAGTTTTCTGTACTTCAAGTTGCCCGCTGGTGATTAGCTCCTAAATGAAGGTGAAGATCTGAGGCTTGATATGTTTGGTCCGGTCACTCTTGATAAATCCAGCTCCTACCTGCGCCACGACTGCTGCGTTATCCTCAAAGAGGATGGTCGGTTTGGGTGCTATGCTCAGGCCGCATTGATCCGTGATGAGCTTGTGAACATTCCAGAGCCAAATAGCCTCACAAGTTGCTTCGTGGAAGGCGATGAGTTCGGAGTGGTTCGTGGAAGTAGCGGTGATTGTCTACTTGACAGACTTCCACGAGATCGGGGTGTTGTTGTGGAGGAAGATGTAGCCGGTTTGAGACTTGCCGGTTAGCACATTGGATTTGTATCCTGCGTTTGCATAGCCCACAATCTCTGGTTTGCCCGTTTTGGGCATGCTCATACGGGACAACGTATGTGAGTGAGATACATGTTGCTACACAATAGTCCTCAAATTTTTGTGACCTAAACTCCTTAGCATTGTTCATACGAAGAGTTTTGACTGGGTAGTCTGGGAAATGGGTTCTAAATTTCAGCAAGAATACTAGGACCTTAGCAAAGGCTATGTTTCGGGTACTTAGCAAGGAAACTTCAAAGTGAACTCCAACAACATCAACAAGGACTAAGAAGTATATGAAGGGTCCTGATATGGGAGTGATGGGGCCACAATGTCACCTTGAAGTCGTTGGAGTGGAGGTGGAAGCTCGTTTGGCAGCTTCCAACGTGAAGGCTTCAAAATCAACTTTCCTTGGGCACAGGCATCACACGCTCCAACCTTGTTTGCATCGCTGGTACAAACCTCATGTCCTGTAAGCAAGGGCAACAACTTCCTAAACATCATGGCTTTTGGGTGACCCATGCATCCATGCCGCAAGCTGGTCTTACTTGGAGCAATCACCGAGTATGGTGAGCCTCTACTAAGTGGAATAGTTTTACATCCGCTAGGCAAACGGGAGAATACAAGCTCATATAGGCCACTTGCTCCGCATCGTGCGGTGGCAAGGCAAATCTGCTCTTGCCAAAGCTCAAGTGTCTCCTCACCGTCCTTGATCGAGGTCATGACGTGAATACCATTCATCTGGAGGTCTCGAAAGTTGATCAGGCTTCGATTAGCCACCGGCGCGTACATGGCATGGTCACAAATGAGGGTGGCGCCTCCAAGCAGTGTGACACGTGCCCGACCCTTACGGAATCTGAACGTCCGTCTTTCAGCTACTGTGCTTAGCTCACATGTCCGCCAAGCTTCAGAATCATGTCTCGAAAAGTCGAAGTACTTCGGATCATGGAGGATCGTATGAGTGGATCCACTATCCAACAGGACTATGTCCTCATCTGCCTGTGATTTGCTAGATGTGCTATAAACTGACGTGACAATGGACTAGGCCCCGGAGTACTCATCCACGATTGTCATGTAGTTATCGAGGCCAGTTCCATCTAGGGATGGAGCATCCAAGGAGTGAGACTCTCTCTGACCTTTCCTTAGTTGTTGCAGCTCCTTGTACATCTTGACTACGTACTCACCGGCCCTACAGTCTCAGGGAAATATGACCGGATCTACCACACTTTTGACATTCACTGGTTCGACAGTCTTTAGATGCATGACCAAAACGACCACACTTGCTACATTCGGTGGCCCGATAATCTTGTTGCAAGTGACCAGTGCGACCGCACTTGTGGCACTTGCGAGTATTTGACTGAGACTGGGAGCTAGAGGAATGGTCAGAAAACTTATATTTGGATTTGGATGGATATGGACAGTTCGACTGCTGCTGCTGCAACTTCTTGCTGCCCCGGGGTCTCCTCGTTGGTAGCTCTGTGGTGTTCACCTCCTTGGCCAGTTTGCGTTCCTCATTCTTCAAGAGCAAATGTTGTTTTTTTTCGGCCAGTAGCAAGTATGACATTAGTTCCGAGTGTGTTGTAAACCTCATGTTGCGATATTGTTGAGCTAACAATGCAAAAACAGAGGGAAAAGTTTGGAGAGTCTTATCAATTAGTTCCCGTTCGGTAACAATCTCCCCGCATAGGCGTAGTTGAGCAACGATTTGGTGCAACTCGGCGTTGAAAGAAACCAAGTTGGTGAAATCCAGGATTCGAAACGCCATCCAATCATTGCGTGCTTGCGGGAAAAAAATAGTTTTCTCATGTTGGAACCTGGCTGCGAGTTGCTTCCATAGTTTTGCCGGATCATCAATCTAGATGTATTGCTCCTGGAGTGCAATGTCCAAGTGTCTTCAGAGAAGAACCAACGTCCAACTCTTTGTTGCGGTCGATATGTGTTCCGGTGTTGGAGAAATCAAGGCGCCTTCCCACTCCTCAGCAGTGAGGTGCGTCTTGGCATCGATGTTCCACCTCATATAGTTGCTACCGTCAGCCTCCAATGCTCCAAATAGCAACGGTTGCAAGCGTGGAGCCTTCTTCTTGTCCGACGGAATTTTCGAGGCGGACACAACCATGGTCACTTAAGCAAAAAAACAAAAAGTAAAAACAAACTTGCTTGCGCTCAGAGAGGGAGATGGATCAGCAATCGAGCTGTTGTGACAAGGTTGTGAGAAGAAACAAGCAAGAGGATAAAAATAGTACAACAATGAAAATATATTCACAACTGTGTCTCCACCTATGAGGGTGATATATATATATTGTATACTGGGTGAGCCTACCGAGGCTCTTCACATTCAGTTAAGTCTAGGTTGAACTGGCAGTAACTAGTGGTCACTCTGGAGTTACTGAGGTGAATTGAAGTCGAGCTTTTACTCAACAAGGATAGGGAAATAAGCTACATGGTTAGACTTTCAAAGTGTTGTAGTTTTCTCTCTACACGCACTTCTCGTAGGATATGGAACACGCAATTTGTTCGTTAATCCAAAAGTTCATTGCGAACTTAAAGTCAAAGAGCAATCATTATTTGACTCCTTGTATCTTCTGCATCTCAACTCCCATTAAAACACTTCAATTGACTTTCAGTGAAGTCTTGCAATTGCTAGCTGGATGTGAAACAAATTGTGAATGAGTATGTGTATGTCGGCTTACTTAAACACATCATAAATTCTTGTGCGAACGAGCTTGGACAGAATTCATGGTCTGAAGTAATTCACAGATTGCAAATTGTTTTTCCTACGGGAACGTGAAGAAAAACCCATGTCAAGGAACCCAACATTTGCAAAGAAATATTGTAACTTTCAAAACTAACAGTTAGACTGAAACATCATGATGCACACCCTTTAAGAAGACTCCAGAATCTGCACACAATTATATGATGCATCATTGCTAAGTGGCTAAAGCCTACTTCGTACAAGACGGCTACATATGACAGAATTTTGCAGAATTTGATAGAAAGGCAGAAAGACAAGCAGTGGACGTATAATGTGTAGACAGCTAAAAAAGGAATGTACCATCTGATTCCAATTTGGGCTCTGAATTTAAGACGGCAGATTGAATGCCTGTCTCTCTCTCTCTCTAATTACTTGCTGCAAAATTCGATGTTTATTCCAATTCGAAACATGCACACCGACATTTTCATAAACACGCACACAAACATCTTCATGCAGCACTCGCTCCCTCTCCCTCTCCCTTGCTATGCGTGCGAGATGAGATTCTGATGTCATTTTGTGTGGTCCCTGCAAAATCTTGACAGGTGTTGCTCCCTGACAGCTTCCTAGAAACGGACAAAGCCTAGGGTTTATTGCAAGAGCATGGGAGATGTCGAGAGCGTGGAGGCAGGACGTTGGTTAAGGTAGAGGGTGCTAAAACCAACACCCCATCCAAAACTAACACCTATAAACACCTCCCAATTGCCAACACTCTACAACCTTGAACCGTACCCGGCGGCGTAGGAGTGTATGGGCCCATGGAGTGACAGTTTTAGGTGCCATTAGTGGTGCCACCTCATAGCGGCCTCCACTACCTCCATGTAGGGTAGGTAACGGGCTCCACTCTATCTCGGGTTGGTTCAAGGTGGGATTAGGGTGGTTTAGCAATGCCTATTCTAGCCATTCTATTCACAACACCAAGGAGGTAGGCCCACAAAGCACAAAAAGGTCATTTCCCATGATGCAAGGGGGTCGATTCCCAGGATGCAAGGTGATGATTTTGCAAGCAAACCGGGTGGGATCATGGAGGTAGCCGTGTGGCTTTGTGTACCATTACTACTTGGGCTTTGATGTAGTTTGGGTCTAGTACACAACTATGTTGTCTTGGTTCTAGGCAATGAAGGTGGGGGGTCCTCATCATATGCAAGGTTGCCATACACAGGGCCTATGGATTGGTTTAAGGAAGCTAGTAGTTTTGACTTTGAATATTCATCAAATATTCAATTGAGACTAAAAATATTTTTTCTTTCTTGATACCTATGTTTAGCCCAAAGGCTAATATGAATATATATTTTTTATATCTACCACATAGCCATATGTATGTGCAATAGTTTAAAGTGTTCATTTAAGCATCTTCTACCTTATAGGCCTTGGTAGATGAGGCCAGGGCAACTTGCTAGTTGTGCCCGCAGCCGTGGTGGGCCCCGCCTACACTTTTCATTCGGGATGGCCTCCACCCAGGCTGCAAGGCTAGCCGTCAGGCACATGAGGCAGGGTTCCAGCGCCTGGGTGAAGTTGTATACCGTAACACCATAGCAGGTTCGCCACCTGGCGAACGAATATTTAATTTTTTTGAAAAAATAAGGTTCGCCTCTCAAAAATTGAATTTCTCAATTTTCGTTTTTTAGCAAAAAATAAGTAAAAATGACCCTAAATAGCTTAGAAATAGCAAAATATTTCAAAAACTAATTTATTCTATTTTCGTTTTTTTGTCTTCAGAATTTTCTAATTTTTACGTTTTTTATTTTTAGAATTATTTTAGGACGAACCTGCTATGGTACTACGGTAGTAATTAGGAGTTAGGTTGAAATTTGAGTGGTCTCGGTTAATATTTTATTTTGATTTCTTAATTCCAACAACGGTGGTTCATTAAATGGGTTTAGGATTTAGCTTAAAATATGGTTTGGTAAAGAATATAGGGTTTAGATCTTGAGGCGGTAATTTGGGGTTTAAGGGTTTAGGTTATATGAAGACATTTTTTATAATGACGTATGAAATTAAAAACAATTGACGAGGATTAAATGATAAGCGTTGTTGACATCATACCTCTCTCATATTCGTGCTCCACTATCTTCTTGTAGTAATTGCCTAAGTTGTTCAACTGTTGGCAGATGAATTAATTGCGTGATGAGAAATTTGTGCCAATTCGGTCAATATTGTTACTTCTTAATGCCACACCAGTTATTCAATTAATTGCATCAGTTTAATTATTGTCGCTTTAGTTTATTAACTTTAGTTGTCTCCACTTTAAGAATTAGCGTTTGGTTAAGGTGTGATGAAATCTAAAATCACTATATTCGTTAATTTGAGACTTTCTCTTGTCTCAAATTAATATATGGACCACAACAACATGGTCTAATGTTTGGGTCGTCCTACCTAAACCATCTTGATATGAGTTCTTAATTGGGTTCTTGATATGAACACCCGCTTCAAAGTATTTGCATCTTACAACATTCTTCAACATTTGTGTGGTTTTATCCATGTTCTTACATTTATAACTATCTCAAAATGCCGAAAAAGTCCCAAATTAACGAATATGGTGATTAAAGGGTCTAATAGAATTTAGGGTTTAAACAAAAGGGCGACTGGGGGCCATAGCAATTTATTTTTCATGTATAAATTATGGTTTATCAAAGACACTCGCAACTTACCCTAAGAAAACATCATGGATTCTGACCAATGCACTCACTATTACATTGTCGTCAACATTCAAACACCTATATAATAGTATGGCTTGCAACATTGGGTTTGCCCGTGGAATTCCTACGGTTTTCTATAGCATAACCCTACAACAACTTTTACTTGCCACTTATTTAAAACATTGAGATATTTTGCATGGATAGAGGATATAAAATTTTTGTCTATTAACATGTAAAATTTCAATTAACTTTAGTCGTCTATGTTGACCAATTACATAAATGGATACCACCCTCTACAACCTCAGTCAACTCTAGTTTTAGAAATAACACATTTGAGACACCTACACTCGAATCACCTATACATCACAACCGGACATCTTGCAACCAATTTTTTTAAATTTTGAGACTATTTATTGTATAACATCTAAAAAATGTTATAAATTAGTAGTATGGTTATATTCTCAACCTCATAGACTTGGATTTAGGATACGTATTTTGTAGATGCATCATTTGAATAATAAATTTTAAATTTTCACTTGTCACATTGATACAATGGAGCCTATTGCTATGGCTATCATGCTAAGTTTCATGTGCATGTTTCAACAACCCGAGCCCAAACACATCCACTATTTAAAAATGTCTAAGAAGGCGATGGATGTCCCTACAGTTGAAGATTTGCCTTTGCTCACGCACACAATGCCTATTATTTTTGCAATGATGGCGCATTTGGCCAACAATCTTGGATGCAACTAGTAGAATGAACCTTGGCAATACACATATTATGATGTCGTTGAAGATGATGTTTGGCTTCATGATCCAACATTCAGAGATCAAAAATTTAGAGACGTATATAGAATGAATTATGTTTCATATCCATTTGATGTCATGTAGGAATCCATGTAGACTTTACGTCCATTTTGCATTCACTTACTCTATTGGTATGTCGAGCTTCCATTTTTTGGTGTCAAAAATATAACCATGGATTATTTCTAATGTTTTAATATTCGTGAGGGAGCCCCTCCTTGTACATAAGGTTGTAGGTTTGGTACTTTATAGGTTGACACATAGATATGTTGCAATCTTCATGACATACCAATTTTATATAGGTACTTTTACGGTTCGTAAATATATGGATATTATCGTAGATGTCTTATTTGATGAGCAAAATTATTCGCTCGATATAATTTTATACCGCAATGTGATAGGTTGCAACATATAATTGATCATTTTTAATTCACGTGTAGTTATACAAATGTTGTTGGCGCAATTGATGGGAGAAATTTTATTACCCTATGTTCCCTAGGGTTTCGGCAATCCATTGGGTAGAATCCATCCTTCGGATCTTGCTCCGCCTTGAACTTTCCTAAGAAGTAGGTGTCCTTCCGACTGGGCCACCCTTCTCCCTTCCTCGGCGCGAACCCGTAAACGTCCGCCCATACCTCCACGGTCCACTGCTCTGGAACCTATCTCATGGTTCTCTCCCACTGATTTCCTCTCTTAAACAAAAATTCCCTCAGCGTTGCCTCACTTCGTAGGTTCCAGGGTTTCGTAAGAAGGCCCTCAATGCAGGAATGAGTCAAGACTCCGGAAAGGGCCAGGACTCCAAAGCGAGCCAAGATTCCGAATCGAGGGAAGGCCTTTGTGGTGCACGTTTTGCAGCCGCTCGCACCCGACTGCATGATTGTGGAGCCATGGAGACAGCCACCTCCTCAACCTTTGATTGTACGGGAGCGACAGCTCACCCCAACCCCGTGTAGCCGGAACAGGAAAAGGACAGCGGAAAGCGGGCATTCACCATGACAAGGCTCTAGAAAGAAGAAAAAGATCCCGACCCTAGAGCGTTCCGGCTCGGACGACGGATCATGGGAGTAGTCAGGACCTTCAGCAGCTGAAGGATCCGATGAAGAGGTAACCCCTCTCCCAACATGCACAAGGTTTTCACCCGCCTCCAGGAGAGGAGGCTCCTGACCCCAGGTGGAGGGGCGTCCGGGATCAGTGGGCCAGCTGGCCAGTCCACGGCAAATACGACAACCAAGAAGCATCGCACCATTTAGTTAGGAGGCCATGAATAGGAAATTAAGCAGGGACACGGTAGTTCAAATTCTGTGTCAACTTGAAAGTAGGATCTGTGATCTTGGAATTCTGTAAAGGCGACTCCCGGACACTATTTTAGCTAGGGTTTCTTTTTGAACGGCCAATTGCGTCGCCCCTTCAGTTCGGGATTGAGGCCACTATTTAGGACAATGAGAAATTGGAGAAGGGGTCTTCTCCCCCCTTGTGGTTGTTTTGTGTTTCCTACTCAATAAAACTATGATTCTCTATAGCCTTGGTGTGTGTGTTATGCATGATCAGTCCGGAGAGTGTGTCCAAGCATCAAAAGAGTAAAAGAGTTAGGAAGCCAGGATAAAACAAGAGGGAAAGGCCTGGAAGAATTAACCCCTCTTCTACCCATTGTTGTCTGCAAGTTGTACAGCGTTTCTAAGCTCTCTCTTGATTCTAACCTTTGCCTTCTCTCAATACGCCTCTGTTTTTCAATAGTCCTCCTACACACATTCCATTGGCTAAAAGACCAAGTTGTCATGACACTATTATACTTGTTGACTTTTTTTGCGTTCGGAAAGGGTTCAACTCTATGGTCTTCCAAGATGTTTGCGACATAGACAAAAAAATTGAAACATTTGTTGTAATATGCTTGGGGGTATGGCGGACGGTGGGCCTTTTAATTTTTTCATTATATAATATATTACGTACGTGTGAAATCCTTAAAAAAACTAGTTGTTTGCGTTCAAGGCCATGAGATGCATTCTTCTTTGCTTGCCAACTCATAGCACCCTCTTCAAGAATATATGTTGAAAAATTTCAAACCCTCAGATGATGACATTGATAAAATTAGGTTTGATACTCAGATGAATGCGGGTCGTATTGTAATTGAAAATACATTTAGGTTACTTAAGTGTGGATGGCGTATTCTAAAATTAACAAGAACATTTGTGCATGAATTGTGCTTGCTTGTTGCGTTCTACACAATTTTAATCAACTTATGAGTGAAGCACCTTTAGGAGGAAAACCTAATGTAAACATCGATCTTCATGTGGGATTGAATAGACAAAAACATCTACGCAGATAATGACATGAGGTTGCTCTAGCAAAGGAGGTGTTGACAAATACATTGTTTGCGGATTTCCTGGAAATTGAAGAGTAGTTTCTTATAGTCTTCAAGTGCGGTTCTTGATAGTGCAGATTTATATGTTTTAGAATTTATTTCTCGATAAAGTGTTGTATTTTAATATGAAATAATATGTAGATTATACATATTTTTATTTATATGCATGGATATGTGCATTATTACCATCTAAAAGAAAACCAAATATGTTACTATGGTTGTCACTTATAGTCTTGATGTGCTTATTATAAATGACAAAATATTTAATTCTCATTTTAGAAATTTGTACTAATCATTTTTTATCAAAACAATAAAAAAATTTATTATAAAAAATTATGCACAATATCAAAAGACAAAAATAAAATCATATTTGTAGTTGAATGAATGTGGTATTTTGAGGTTGCTTCATAACTTTTCTTATGTATAAAGTCTCAAAAAATCCTTGCAAATGTTATTATTTGACATGTGCTCAAAAACACTTTATACTTTAAGTCATTGATTGTTATCATAGCTCTCATGCAATTATTTGGGCGTTTTTTGTCTAATAATTAATTAAAATGCGAAAGATAGTTAGGCAACCTAGACTAAAATTGGGCAGATTCAAAAAGTAATTTAAAATAAGTATGACATTCATCCAAATCATTTCTATAATTTATGGTTGGTTCCTAGTGAATGTCATTTGGATTTTTGTGATTTAAGGCACTCTTTGATTTTTTTTGAAATATTCAACATATTTAATTTCTCATAAATTTAGGCACTTTTAAAATTAATTATTTCCTATCCAAGCTATTAAAAAACTATGGCAGTGGCTACCGCTCATTCTTTCCAAAGCTATGTATATAAAATGTGTGACAAAAAATATATGTAACATATATTTATATTTTTCAATATTAATTATCAAAGTCTTTAAAAAATATTTGTTTTTTTCCAAATAACTAAAATCTCTCATCACAATGAGGACCATTTTTTGAATCATCTTACGTTAACGCAGTAATCTATGATTCATGGTCAACTGTGTGGCACATCACAATATATATTCAAAAAAAATTATTACCAGAAAAACAACATGTCCAACAATTATAGCCTAGCAATGTAAGTAGTGAATTTATGATAAAAAAATGTGGTGCATACTAAAATAAACATATAGTATAACAACTGTATTTTTAGAAAAACAATTGTGCTAAATAATCATAGTTTCTAGCAGACAAAAAACTATGAGCCACATTATTGAACTTATTTTCACACTATGCTACATTTTATTTGGAATTTTTTTGATAAAGTATTATATTTTTATTACATTTTTAGACTAAATGAAAAATATAGCCATGATTCCCATAATTCAATTTGCACATTTGAATTCTTTATGACCTAAGAAACAATATGATAAATTTTAATAATTAAAATTAAAATTTCATTAATTAGGGGCATTTTTAGTTCACTATGTTTTTTTACTACACTTAACACTAAGTGCAAAATATAGCCATGACTCCTGGGACTCAAAGAAGTCATTTTAATTCTCAAATAAATGATTTATCTTTGATAATAGTTTGTAGTTTTTATGACATTCTCATTGTCCATCATCTTTAAAGTAGATAGGGATCACGTTTGAAGTATAATACATAGGAAAACAATTAAAAATATAAAATTGCTAAAAATAATACATTTGTTTCAAAATGAAGGAAGCAGGCAACATAAAAATATAGCCTAGCTAGGGGAAATGGCATGTTGATTTACACAATCTATTCCAAAATTTGATATTACACACACACACATATATAAATACATAATTGTTGGCACAAGTCATATTTTGTTTTTTTAAATTACTATATATTTTACTATAAAAATTAAAAAATTATTCCTCATGACTATTTTGTGGATCTATATACTGCCAATATTTTTTAAATGAAATTTCAATAGGCCTATCGGTTTGGGTTGTCAATTAATGCTCTACTCTAATTTCCAATCATTTTTTGTTTGTAATAGCAAGTCCCAATGTATAATTATCTATTAGATTATCTCTTGTGTTAAAATGAAAGGTCTCATATACATATTTTTCACTTTTTACAAACAAACCAGGTCCATTATTTGTTTGAAATTTATATAGATATTGATGAAAAGTAAATTATCTTTTTAAAAGATCTCCGGATGTAAACCATGTTATTATAGAGGATTCCATATCCAAAGAATCGACATGAAATAAAAAAAATCTTAATAAAATACAATTCGCAAACATTTGTTAGACTTTCATCAATGTCAATATATATATATGACTTGTAGTATTTCCTTGTTGATGGATATCATGACCAATTTTATCACAAAATGTAGATATTGTATTTTTCCATTAAGTACTTGCAATTTCATCTCCAATGTCTTTGAATGTCAACTTTTAATATGATGTTATATTAGAATAAGCAATGTATATTTAAAATATCAATAGTAAAATTATATAATATATAAGGTAATTTCACCTCATATTGTATTATTAACCATAATAGAAATTATCTTTCTTTTCATGAATAAATTTTCCGCATCCTTCGACAAGTGCATGATAATTTGATAGAGTTTGAATTATGAAACCTTGGTAGTTTCATAAATTTAACATAAGCTTATAAAGTATTTTGTAATCCAAATCCCAATAATTTGAACATAATTTATATCTTCTTTCTTCTTTTTTAAACTTTTCAAAGAAAATACTATATATTTTATGATAATTATATATAATTGTACCTTTGGATAGGTCTATATTTTCACCGTTGAATAAATTTTTTTTAATAATTTTTTTTAATGTATATTCGCAAAAAATTACATGCATTGTTGAATGACATTGTCGCTTACGATAAGCAAAATATGAGCATCGAACATATTCAATTTCATTAAATATTAACTCATATAGATTGTCATTTTTCAAAATTTTCTTCACTTCTAATTTGGAATATTCAAGTGATTTCTCATGCGTATGACTCTTGGATTTTTTTATTTTTGTACTTTAAGGATTTGATGAGGTTGCCATTATATATAAAAACTCAAAAATACAACCGAGATAAAAAAATGTTTTCAATAATAATAAGTGTACAAATAATTTAGATATGTATTACCATTAGGGTGTTGAAGCATAATACATATTCTCGGGCCGATCACACCCCCCCCCCCTATGTTTCATAACCACGTGCGATGAAACTTTGCTATCCTAAATTATATGCCATAGATAATTTTAACTTTTTTAACATATACGTAACCATTGATAAAAAAAAATTATATTTAAAAAAATAATCATCTTTACTTTTAGTAATTATTTTAGTTCAATTATGCATCATTCTAATTAGAAATGGTATTTTTTTTAAATCATCAAATTTGGTTACCATTTTTTTATATAATAAATATTGTGTATATCTACTCATGAAAAAAAATTGATAAAATTTTGATCCATTTTGGTGATGCTTTATATAAAAAGTAGATTGTTTTATCTCATGTGGTGTTCAACTTGACAATGGAGTGCACCCACGGCCCGTACATATCAAAGTAAAAATTAAATTAAAATAAGATTTATACACATTAATCTTAAACATAAAATAAAATGAAGTCCAATATTTTACACTATGGATCAGTTGAACTTTTGGATGAATTTATAAACAACTTGAGAGTTATTTATTTGATTGTCTAAGAAAATATCAATGTGAATGTGCATTTGACAATTTTAGGATTATTTTAACTTTATTTCCTTCCCCAAAAATTTGGCTTTGTGGCGTTAAATTATCTATCTTGCCCTAAGCTCCAAAGATACCATTTTTTGGAATTTTGGGCAGTCATTTTAAAGAACATTATGAATCTATGGAATATTTAGTACGTTGTAACTAATGTTCCTAATGCCTAGCTAAAGCATTAGTCACATTAATCACAAAGCACTAAATCTTCCATAACTCTCACATAGAAAGGCTTGGTTTTCCAAAAATTTCTACATAGTTGCCAAACTATATAGGACACCTTCTTGCCAGTTTATGTGAGCATTGGATTATTTTATAGATTTTTACAAATTTTTGGGTTGATTTAACTCTAAACCCTGAAGAAAAAAGAATTTGGTCGAGTGGGGTCTAATTATCTATGGTAATATGATTATTTGATATTATTATAATTTTAGGATTTTTTTTGCATGAATTTAAAAAACAACAAGTGCATTTTATGAAATATCTAGTATGTTGTAACTAATGTTCCTAATGCATTAATCACTAGGGCATTAATCACATTAGTCATAACTTCTATAATTCTCACATTGAAAGGCCTGATTCTCCAAAAAATTCTACATAGTTGCCAAACTATATAAAACACCTTCATGCAAGTTTTTGTGAACTTTGGATTTTTTAATAAATTTTCTTAATGTTTGGGTTGTTGGAATTGCTAATTTTTTAATATGGCATGGCTCAATTACTTTGTAGGATTCATGATTGCCATTACATGGCAAGACTTATACCTATTCAAGATTTCTAGCAAGAAAAATTTGTTTAACATTGTTATGACTTGATACAATGATTGAAAAAATAAAATTAACTGGAAATCCAAAGAGGGAGATGCATAATTTTTAATATCATTTAAAAAACGATGAACCTTTCAGACTTTGTACAATTGCTAGCCCATGGGTTTTTTGGGCTAGTGGCTAACCCAATAGCTAAGAGTTATGGTTGAAAATGGTACTTGAAATAAATGGGCTACCCCAACTATAGCTAGATCGAGGCCTGAAAAATTTGGGCTAGCCCAACTAGTTAAAGATAGGTCATGTAGCTCAATAAGCTCAAGTTAAGGCCCAACCACACCTGATTTTAGGGCGTTGTGGTTTTAAATGCTAAAACCTATAATGCCTTGCTTGGCTGAAGCAACCGCCGCTCTGCTAGCATCCAAACCTGTGAGCCCAAGATTGTGCCCACATGCATAATTAATTAAAGACAACGTAATCTTGGTGTTGAAAACAATTTAAGAATTTAATTAACACTCAAAAGATAATAGGACCAAAGTTAAGATTAAGTTAAGTTGAGAGGCAACAAAAAGGAAAATAAGGAGAGAAAAATCAACTGGTAAGCTTGTTTTTTTTGGGTTGCCCCAAAGATGCCGAGTAGCACTGGAAAAAAAAAAGTTGGAGGGGTCTCAGGAGCTCGGAGAGGAGAGGCTCAGTGTGTATGTGCTAGAGGAATTAAAAAGGAGCAGGCGGAAACCCTACCGCGTTGGGAATGTTGTGTGTTTTGTTTCAGTGCCATCAACAATGGTGTGACAAAATTTGGTGAGTGGAATCGAAAAGTACAAGCATAGGAGTAGGCAAAGGGAATGTAGGAGAAAAGACAATCACTGACTTTAATGTGAAGTTTTGGTAGTATTTAGATATAAGGGAACAAGGATTCTGGTTGGGTCACCTTGAATGTGGTGACCTTAGATGATGTGTTGTTGAGAAAAAATGGCTCAGGTGTTGTAGAGAAGATGGGAAGCTAGAGTTAGTAAGTACGGTCTCCGTAAGGGGCCGAGGTGGCTATGGGAGATCGAAAATTGGGGATTCCTGGATGAATGGCTTGGAAATCAATTGAACCACCCAGTAAAACATTGGACAACACCATCACGGGGTTGTCATGACGCTATTAGTGATGGGAGAAATGGGGATAATCTCTGGTGCAAGAGCGGTGGTAGAATAATGCGATGAAGAGTCGGTTAACACACAGGGAAGAGAAAAAAAACGAAGCGGAATCGAAAGGATCGAGAGTGTTGCACATTCTCTTTACTGAACATCACTTGTTTCAAAACGGCTCATCATGCTTCTTGGCTTGGTTGTTTGCGCGGTGGATCTAGTGCCCTTTGTCCTTATTTCCTTCTTCCAAATGTCTTTAGGTCTGACAAACACTTGCATGACCTAAGGCCACCAGTTAGTTTTTTACTGCTTTGTGGTGGTTTTCTAGGAGAGAGGAGATTGTCATTTTTTTGTTAACCCTGGTATGTGAAGGATCCAGTGTGGCACGGTTATGTTGGGGTTCAATCATGTTTGTTTCACGCCTAACTTTCAATAGGCTACAAAGTTTCATTGTGTGGATATTGTTGGATGCATGCATAATTGATGGGCCTCATTGACTAAGTTAGATCGGTGGGGAATGTCGGAAAGGGAAAGGAAAAGTAAGAGACACTTCACTAAGTCTTGCAATTATGGAGGAACAATAGCTGTGGGGATTGATTCTATGATGCTCGGGTTTTCTTGTTGATGTTTGTTGTCTAAGTTAGCCTTCATAATTGTGGTTCCCTACATCTTTTGTTTTCCTCTACACCTCAATGGATGTGTAGAAGCGATCATGAGCGAAAAATAAGATTGCATATACAATCGGTACACAACTCTATACCCTTACCGGAGTCATATTGTTGTTTTTTTAGTGTTGGGCAATAGATGAAAGAACAATTAGAGTATTTAGATTTTCATTCTCAAGAATGAAACGAATTATCCATTGGTGTTGAGTTTTTCCATCGGTTGGGTCTTTCTGCATTGTCTTTTCATGCGAGTCTATTGTCTTGATGGTTGGAGTTGTTTCCTACTAAGGGATTGGTGAAAAACTGGAGTTGATTTTCTCACATTTAGAAGCGTTCAGGGGTCTTGCTCAGGATGAGTAATTCCATGAGGATTAATGGTCTTGCTACCTTTAGAGTTGCATACAAATTGATCGAGGTTGTTACACAATTACACTTGAGGTTGAGAAATTAGTCGTGCATCCAAATTTGACATTAAGTAATCTAGTCTAGCCTGTGTTACCATTTGAGGTAGCCCTTGTAACATCTTGATTGGGGCTTTCGCAATTTGTCTTGCTTGCATCCACATCGGTTGTTGTGTGATGGTTCAGTGCAACCGTAAGGCTAGGCGGGCTTGAGACAATTGTTACTGGTACAAAACAATAGGAGAGTTGTGTGTGTCGTTACTTCACTCGCCGAATCTTATGGATCAATTGTGACCCAACATCAGTCAGAATTGGTAGAATTTCAGTAGAAGTTGATGTCCTTCACTTATTTTGTGACTCACCTTGGATTTGTCTTACTGTGGGCTAAGCTACTGACGGGTGCTGCATGCTTGATTTCGTGAGCCTGTTGAGGCCAAACTGAATTGTTAACAGTCTCTACAATAGTTTGTGCTTTAGATAATTTAGGGGCAAGGGTTGTTATGAGGCTGCCGCAGACTAAATAAATTAGAAGGGTGAAAGATGGAGGGAGTTGACACTGCATTATTAGGACGTTCTTTATCGGTTGCTATCCTAATCTAAGCATGTTGTAATGGGCATCCTAAGCACAAGAGTCGATGGCATTTGCTAATGTGCAGGGATGTAAGTCGTGGAAAAAGAGCTGCAATTGAAGCATCAGTCGCCTCCATTTGAATCTCCTTAGGTTCACAGAGTTAGCAGGGATGTTCCCGGGCAGTTGAAAGGCTGCATTCCTGCATTTTGGTGGGGAAAGGGATCCCACACCTCATCCCTGCCATGTAATCTCACGGAACAATTGCAGTGGGGTTAATCCTAGAAGGTGGTTGGATGGATTTGGTGTGTGCATGTGCAGCAGGTTCCACAGAGCTGGAGCAGTGCAAAGAAGTCTAGTGGTTGCCCGCGGGCGATGAGTAGCATGAGGGACGTGGGCGCCTCCATATGCAATTGGAGGAGTTGCAACCCTGGCTGCGGGTCTAGTCAACACTGGCAGTTGTGAATTAGGGTTGTACTTGAAGTGTATATGTCGGTCGAAGTGGATAGACTTGAGGTTGAGTCGAAAGGCAAGGTGGTTCATGCTGCAAGGTTCCACTAGCAGGGTACTCGTGCCACATCAAAGAAGGGAGTTTATCAAGGAATTATGTTTGGGTTGTAAATCGGCAAGTGAAGGATCAATGTGGCATCAATGCAATTGCTGATGGTGGTGTAGGTTTAGGGCAGTGTTGTACTATTAGTAGGTGCTTGAGTGATGGTGCAAGCTAGAACTTAGGACATTCATTGAATTGTGAGGTAGTTAGGTTCGGTGTTTTAATAACAATGTGTGGAACTTGAACATTTGTAAATGCTTGTACTATTTTAATAAAAATGGTGTTATGGACACCACTCTACCCTCAATTGATTTGGATGGAAGCACATGTGGTGATTGATTAATTAACACCCGTAAGAAGATGATTTCCCACCCGGCCAAGGACGCACTCAAGGGTGGGGAGGATTCTTGCTCACAAAACCTGGATCAGGTGGGCTAGAATGTGACTTCGACAGTCTAAATGATATCATCACCCCAATGAGATCATTGCTTGGGGTAGAATTTGTAGAGCCATCGAACATCTAAAGTTGAACAAACATCTAATGCCATACGATCCTAAGAAACTGATCTTGCTGGACAATTTCGATTGGAAGATTCATATTCCAAGACACCCTATTTTCAATGAAGGGCTATAGATAGAGGATGATGACGGTTCATTGGTAGAGAATGGCGAGCAACAAGAATTAGACATTGATGACGATGAATGATTTTGACTAATATGAAATATGATTGTATTGATTAAACGACGCCTCTTTGAATTCAACATATGAGCTAGCTTTTTATGTCAGCTAATCCAACTATATGGTTGAAAATGGTACCTAAAAAAAGTGGGCTAGCCCAACTATGGCTAGATCGAAGCTTGAAAAAAATGGGCTAGCCCAGCTATGGTTAAATCAAGGCCTGAAAAATATGGGCTAGCCCAACTAGCGAATGGATTATAAAAGGTTTGGAACCTTTTTGCAAGGCAACATAATTTCAAACTTTAATTCAAAATAAAACACATAAATATGGAAGTATAATAAAGTATATGCGCTCTAATTTTCCATTAAAAATCCATGCTACAGAAAACACAATCGAAACTATAACAATGAAAATAATAAAAACACTAATACTGACAAATGATACTCATGACAAAAAACCTTAATGGCCAAAATAATCGCAAATTTGCCTAAACTTCTAGGTTTTTGGCAAGAAGTGGTACGGGATGAGTTGCCAACAAGTATTAAACCCTCCCCAACATTAGTCCTTTGGAAATTTGGAGTAGTTATCAGTGGTGGGGTTACGAACTCCGGATCACCCACATTACCGTCATCCTCGTCTGTGGGTATGAGCAGAGAACTCGGGAGGTGGTTAGACTGTGTCTTTGGTACTTGATTAGTAACACTGACATCCTCTTTCCAAATCGATCAACCTTGGTTTGTACCACCTTTTAATTTATCTCCCTTTGTAGACCCTCCCATAATACTCCGCATACGATCAAGCCACATGAAATTTGTATTCGTTTGTTTTTTAGACAAAGTCATTTGCTTTCAATATTCGGCATTTCAATTTCTCAGTTTTATTTTTGATGTGAACCTCCAACCTCTTAAGTTCATTAGACATTTGTTGTTTGTGCTCCTCGTGAATATGAGTCCAATGTTTATTTGCCAAAATTTGTTGGTTGCTGCAATGCCACTCTTTCTTGTACAAATCAATGATGTTGGCGATAGTGGCATTTGACCACCTGTTGCCCATCGATACATCTGTAGGTGTTACTGCAATTTTTTTTTTCAATTTTGGAACACCGACCAGTTTTGAATCAATTAGCGGCGGGGCTTCAAAAAAAACCATTATGATGGATGTACCACCAACAGATATTGAACTAACAACCAAAATATTATTTTTATTTTTATTTGTCCTTAAATATCCAAATTCTTTCAAACTCATTGTGATTACCATTGGTATGAATCTAATAGACTATCATATGTGCAATTTTGACTAAGTTTCACCAATACTTGATCAAAATAAAAACACCTTAAATCCTAAGAGTTGTATAGCTAAGGTCTGCAAATGTCGCGTACCTCTCCAAGAGGAGTGCCCGAAACACCATGGGCACAAGGGCGACCCCGGAGTGAAACCCGAGACTTGTGGCGCCATTGGTGAGAGGGCCCAAGTGATTCTAGTGTGGGTGAGGGTCCCGGACGTTGGGAACGCCTCCCACCCACGGAGACTAGGAGGCATGAGGATGAATCCATAAGCTATGTGTAGCTTATGGCGTGCCAATTCTAGAATGCTTAAAAACACCTCAATTGGAGGTGTGAGCTAGAAGATATGGCAATTTGATTGGGGCGTTATCCTGGGATAGCGCCCTGAAACAGTAGTGGCCTGGGAATGGCTCCCGGGACTGCGAAGCTTTAAACTGGCATAACTTTGTCAATACTTGTCCAAATGGAGCAAATGAATAGTCCATTGGCATCTACATAAAACTTAAATGACGATGGAGTGGTCGATTGTTATGATCAGAGATCATATGAAGAAGTTATGGGGTTTTGAAGCTGTTGGGGTTTCCAACCCCAACGGCTAAGGGAAAATGTCTACTTGGCCCCAAGTGTTGGGAGAGAGACGAAAGGTTACTTGACGGTGGGATAAGGGCCCATCCTAGAGTCCTAGAGGCTTATATGGGTGAAGTGGTGTGGCCAAACCCACCCGAGGCCGAACGGCAAGGCTTCCATGGGCATTGGCCCAATGTGAGGGCATAGTTGCCTAGTATGGCTCGGGTTGTTGTAGTGTTGCTCCGGCAACGCGATCATCAACTTAAGATTGGACTTCCATGAATGGAAGTCCACATCTAAAAATTGGTTACCGAATAAGGGGTGAGTCCCGAATAAAAGTGTAAGAGGGTTGGTCCCCCTCATATGAACTAAGGGGTCTGAGGTATGGGGAGTTTACCATTCGCATCGTGGTATGCGAAGGATTAGCGTTTGTAATCCTTGCTAAAATGGAAAATGACCAATTTATGCAAAGGGAGCTTGCAAGGGTTGCGACAACAGATATGTGGTGGTCATAATGTACCTTTAATATTGTATCTGAACATGGCATAAAAATATTAAACAACATATGTAAATCTATATATTTTACCTTTAAAATAAAAATCCTTTAGTTTGGCCCCTGCCTGTGAGGGGTTATTATGATTCTTTTATTAAATTAACCTAATAGTAGTGATAAATAAGAGTTAGATGATAAAATATAAGGTCAGTTGAATAAATTTAGATTTAAAAATTAGTTTTATAAATAAAAGTCTAAAAAAATAAGCAGAAATAGATTATTAAATGATTATTTTAGATTTCACTAAACTAAAATCAATAAGTGAGTAGTTGATTAGGCTAAGATTTAAGATATTTCAAAGATCCAAAATGACTACGTGCCAAAACGATCAAACAAGTGGAGCAAACGACATTGACTATCGAAGATGCCCTTTGATTCAGTCGATTCGCCTCGACAATGCAAAATCTATTTTGGAAAATATCTTTTGACACTACTAAATAAAAAATGAATGAAATTTAGATAAAAATAATATATGGCGGCTAAAAAGATCGAATGTGAGGAGGTACGTGACAAAGCAAAAATCAACAAAAGAACTCTACCCCCGCTGCGTGAGGCAACCCTATTTAAGGGGTGTCAAAATCTATTGATCTATATTTTTTACTATTTCACTTCTCGCGGTCTTTTTTTCTTCAATCCTAATCATTTTTTACTTCGATCAACCTTACCCTTGATTAAATGACTAGTTATTAATTATTTAGTAGTTTTAAGTATGAGAACTTCTTAAGATGGAGCGAGATGTTTTTATCACTTAATAAAAATATTTTCTTATAGTTTATTTAATATTTGTTCTTTGTATCAAAGTTGTATTCTAATTTTTTGTTTGTTAGTAAAACATAACTAGAATCTATAGAATATAATATTAGTCAGTGGTTTTGAATTAAAAGGGACAACATACTTCAAAAGTTTATCATATCTTCATCCAAAGTATAATTTTAATACATTTTATATGCATAAATAACCCTTAAAATTTTCTTTTCAAAAAAATTAATACTATAAAAATTGACAATTTTTTTAGAAGTTATAGGCAATTCCGTGAGATCGCTTATATTTTAGCATTATTGACTTTATAGCTTTATCCTGGCTTGCTATAGTGTCCACTTTCCATGATTTTTATATTTCTAGGTAGATATTAAAGTTATCTTTTTGATATAATTTATTTTGTTTTATTTTAAAAATTTGACTAGAAGTTATGAGGAATTCTGTAAGGCAGCTAATAAAAAAAACTCTTCTTATATTTTCTCTCAAATAGTTGGAAATCTTTATATATATTAGCTTTTAGGCCACTTTGTATTGAGTTTTAGTAGGATAATTACATTAGAAGGATTTAAATTGCCTATTCCACGGCAACAGACCTTATGTAAGACTAATTAGATGTTTAGGAGGGCTAACTAGAACCTTTTCATTTATAAGACTTTCGAATCTTAGAAAATGTTATTTGTGAACTAAGAATGAGTGCAAACCAACGTTTTGGCTTGGAAACCAAGAGAATACTCACTTCAACTCACACCGTCAAAGCAACAACTGTCATCTAAGCGGTGCTTGCTGCAATCCCGGGCCCATCGGTAGGCAGAGCCAGGGCGGCAATTATCGCCGCAGGGAGACCTAAAGTGACCGCATTTTGGCCTATGTGTCAAAGCTATATAGCGTTATTGCAAACACTCATTTTTTAGCACTCCTATGACGCTATATTCAAAGACTGTTCAAGTGATTTTTCTAAAGGCCATAGGAGATGTTCTCAATAAATCCAAATATTTTTCTTATAATTTGTAGAAATTAAATAAATATCTTATTCACTATCACAATAAGAATTTTAATAGTATATTTTCATGCTCATTAAATGGTCAAAGACGTCAATTATATTGATTATTTAGGCCTAGAATGGCAGTTGTTAATCCTTCACCTACAAGTTTTGGCGGAAGTATTTAATACAATAAAGGCCGAGGCCTGCAACCTACAGACTTCAAGAAACCCTTAAACCAAAAAATATGAACCTTTATAAAGAAAACATTGTTAGCCCCATCCAACTACAAAATGAAGTTGATTTTTGTTTTTTGAAGGCCACCTTGTATCACGAATCTCTCCATAAGGAGTGCCCGAAACACCATGGGCACAAGGGGGACCTCAAAGTGACACCCGAGACTTGTGGTGCCGTTGGTGAGAGGGCCCAAGTGGTCCTAGTGTGGATGAGGGCCCCGGGCTTTGGGAATGCCTTCCACCCACGGAGACTAGGAGGCACAAGGATGAGGCCATAAGCTATGCGTAGCTTATGGCATGCCGATCCTAGAATGCTCAAGAACACCTCAATCACAGGTGTGAGCTAGGAGTTATGGCAATTTACAACAGTGGCATGGGAGTGGCTCCCGGGATTGCGAAGCTTTGAATAGGCATAACTTCCTCAATACTTATCCAAATGGCAAGTGACTAGTACATTGGCATCTACGTAAAACGTAGATGACAATGGAATGGTCAATTGTTAGCATCAGAGATCATATGAAGAAGTTATGGGGTTTTGAAGCTATTGGGGGCTTCCAACCCCGGCGGCTAAGGGTAAATGTCTACTTGGCCCCAAGTGCTGGAAGAGAAACAAAATGTTAGTTGACGGTGGGGTAGGGGCCTTAGTTAGAGTCCTAGAGGCTTATATGGGTTCGGTGGTGTGGCTGAACCCACCCGAGCCCGAACGGCACGGCCTCCATGGGCATTGGTCCCATGTGAGGGTATAGTTTCCTAGTATGGCTCGGGTTGTTGTAGTGTTGCTCCGGCAACGCGATGATCAACATAAGAATGGATTTCCATGGATGGAAGTTCACATCTAAGAATTGGTTACCGATTAAGGGGTGAGTCCCAAATGAAAGAGTAGGAGGGTTGGTCCCCCTTCTATGGACTATGAAGGTCCGCGGTATGGGGAGCTAACCATTCGCATGGCGGAATGCAAAGGGTTAGCATTCATAATCCTTGTTAAAATGAAAAATGACCAGGTTACTTAAGGGGAGCTAGCAAGGGTTGCGACACGTGGTGTTAGAGAAGGGTTCCAGACCTTGGACAACTAACCAACTAATTCAACTATTAGTTAACTAGTTGTTTTTCATAACTATAGTTGTTTGTGATTTTGACCTGCCAAAAAATGTAGTTAATTATAGTTTTTTTAAATTTGGTCTACGAGAAAAGCTAGTTAACTATAGTTATATCTAGTTAACTAAAGTAAAGCGCAACCTACCACAAAATCATGTTGTAGTGTTGTAGTGTCACTACACTAAATGAAATATTTAGTGTTTGATTCATTAAATATGAACGCATACACTAAATACCAATAACCTTATGAAGGTAAGTAACATTAAATGTAAACTCAAACACTAAATATCAACTATGGTAATATATTGAAGTCACATGTTTGAATTTAGTGTTAGTAAGGACCCTCAACTAAAGCAAATCAAGAGGCGAACTTCTTTGAATATATAATAATGATCCGAATTTTTCTAGTTAACTATAGTTGTTTTTGAATATGGTCTTAAATTTTTCTAACTAACTTTAGTTGTTCTTCAAATTGGTTTGAAAATTTTCTAGTTAATTGTAGTTGTTCCCTAAAATGTATTGAAAAAAATCTAATTAACTATAGTTATTTTGGCAGTTGTCCAAGGTCTGCAGGGTTCCAATCTTTGAACTAGCACTTTGAGGAAGAAATGGCTATCAAACGTGTAGGTTATGATGGTGATCTTGAGGCTTCTAAAAGATTGTGACGCTCAAATTGGAACAAGGATCATGTCCAGGTGGATTTTGACCCCGCCATTGGTTCTAATGATAAATGGTGGGGATGATGGTGGATTTGGTGAGGAAATGGAGGAGGCCTTTAAAAAGCTCCCACAAACCTCGAAGAAAATCGGGGCTAGATTTCCGAATGCACCCATGAACTTGGAAAATGGTGATGTTGGATTGAATTTCCAACTCAAAATGCTTGAGTTCATGGACTCCATGAATTAAAAACTCAAGTGTGGCAAGCATATGAGGGCCCGACAAGACAAAATGATCGAGCTCCTCATGATGCAAGGTGTTAGGCCTTCTTCTTCAACAAATAAATTGGCCAAGGTAAACATGCCAAGTGCCTTATCGAGGCTTGGTAAGGCAAGTAAGGTGAAAGAATTTGTGTTGGAAATGGATGTCCAAAGGCCGAGGTGGACGGTAAGGTCTCCATAGTGCCTACCTTGTTGAAAGGCCATGTGCTTGAGTGGTGGACTAGCAAGAAAATGCAAAAGCCCGAGGCGGTGGCAAGCTTGAGTTGGGTTGGCTTCATGCAGTTGTTTGTTGAGAGGTTCACGCTGGAGTAACAAAAAATGCTTGAGGGAATGAATTTGGTGCAAATGAGGCACACCGGGTCTCTTAAGGCCTATGTGCAAGATTTGAATGCCCAAATGAGTGCTACACCTAATGTTGCAGCCCTCGCTAACTCCACTCAAGTAACTTGGTCAATTTTCCAACTTTAGCAAGGGTCACGAGTGCTAACCCTCTGCATACCGCCATACAAATGGTTAGCTCCCCATACCGCGGACCTTCTTAGTTCATAGGAAGGGGACCCAACCTTATTACTTTGTACTTTCGAGACTCAACCTTTAATTGGTAACCAATTCTTACATGTGGATTTCCATCCCTAGAAGTCCAATCTTATGTTGATTGTCGAGTTGCCGGAGCAACACTACAACAACCCAAGCCATACTAGGCAACTATGCCCCACATTGGGCCAATGCCCACGGAGGCCGTGCCGTTCTGCCTCGGGTGGGTTCGGCCACACCACCTCACCCATATAAGCCTCTAGGACTCTAGGCAGTGCCCCTACTCCACCGTCAAGTAACCTTTTGTCTCTTTCCCAAATTTGGGGCCAAGTAGACATTTTTCTTTAGTCACTAGGGCTGGAAGCCCCCAACAGCTTCAAACCCCATAACTTCTTCATATGGTCCTTGATTGTAACTATCAATCACTCCATCATCATCCACGTTTCATGTAGATGCTGATGGACTACTCACTTGGCCCATTCGGGCGAGTATTGACAAAATTATGCCAATTTAAAGCTTCGCAATCTTAAGAGTCACTCCTAGGCCACTGTTGTTCCATGGCCCTGTCCCGAGACAACGCCCCACTCAAATTTCCATATCTCCTAGCTCACACCTCCGATTGAGGTGTTTTGAGCATTCTAGAATGGGCACACCATGAGCTATGCATAACTTATGGCCTCACCATCATGCCTCCTAGTCTCCGTGGATGGGAGGCGTTCCCAATGCCCAGGGCCCTCACCCACACTAGGATCACTTGGGCCCTCTCACCAATGCCGCCACAAGTCCCGGATGTCACTCTGGGGTCCCCCCTGTGCCCATGGTGTTTCAGGCACTCCTCATGGAGAGGTACGCGACACCTAATATGGACAAATTTTCAAATAAATGTATTTTCTTAGGTGGGGTAGCAAAAGTGGGTGGTGGACACCTTGTTCAAGTTTCCAAAGCTTTTCAAGGATATGGCGGGATCATCAAGATTGCCGAGAGCATTGAAGCCGATGGACCCGAAAAAAACTTGGATGGTGCCTCACAACAAAGTGGCTGGAGTCGAAATATGTCCCAAGGCAAAGAGTGCAAGAAGTTGGGCCATCAAACTAACACAAATGGTAAGCTAAAGTTACAACTTCCAACAAGGGTGGCACCTGAGGAAGAAAGTCACCCAATGTTGAAAACAAAGAAGATAGCTTTGTGATACCAAGGCAATTCATGTTTGTGCCGCGGATGGAATGTTAGAAGGTGGCATTGTGGTACCAAGGCAATTTATGTTTGTGCCACGGACGAAATGTTAGAAGGTGACATTGTGGTACCAAGGCAATTCATGTATGTGGCGCAGACAGAATGTTAGAAGGTGGCATTGTGGTACCAAGGCAATTCATGTTTGTGCCGCAAACAAATGTTAGAAGGTGGCATTGTGGTACCAAGGCAATTCATGTTTGTGCCGCAAACAAATGTTAGAAGGTGGCATTGTGGTACCAAGGCAATTCATGTTTGTGCCGCGGACGAATGTTAGAAGGTGGCCTTGTGGTACCATGTAGACAAATCATGTTGTTGGCGCAGACTGAATGTTAGACGGTGGCTTTGTGGCCAAGTTTAGTAACCTTAAGCCAAGGTCAAGTCTTTTGTACCTTGAGGCCCAAATCAATAGGAGAAATGTCTCATGGATTCACAATGAGGCAACGCACTCCTTCATGAGCCCAAAACTCACAAGGGAGTAGGGGTTTGCCAATGTGTAGAGCGCGTAAGCCCAACAATGTGCGGTTTCCAAAGGGTGAACCGCATGAAATAAAGTAGGTGGCATTGCATGTGACCTTGAAATGTGGGACATTGGAGTTTGTGGAAAGTTGTGAGCCCAATCACGGGCCCACATTTCAAGTTAACCTTAAAAGGACTCAAACACAAGGAATTGCGTTGTTGTTTAGGTTTATGTGAATTTAAAAAGCATTAGAGTTTTAAATGATATGAGTTAGTTAAAGTTTAAGGGGTTGATTGTGTGTTATGAAAAGAAAATAGAAAAAAGAAAACAAGTAATTAGTTGGTTATAGGGTAGGGATGCTTAAGCTTAGATGGTTTGGGCCTGATTATTGGCCAAATTAAGCCCAGGCTGATGGTCTTTTTAAGGTGTGGGGTTGTTTGTTTTGGGTTACGAGGGTGTTCATGAAAAGGGCCAGGGGGGGCAGCCTCTTCGGGAGGTTAGGCCCTGGATTTTTGGGATGAGACGCAACGGGGAGGCTCCGAAGAGGGGGCAGAGAGGAGGCCCTGGGGAAGGCTGTGAAGGAGGCCAGGAGGGGGCTGGTTGAGGGAGCTTGACTCCGAAATGAGAGTGCGGCTCTGGATTTTTGAAGATTTAGGTTGAGGTTGAGCTTGACTCCAAAATGAGAGTGCGGCTCTGGATTTTGGATTCAGATTTGAGGTGGCATTCTATTCCAACAGGCAATGTTGACGCTGGATTGAGGAGCCAGATTTGGGCTTTTAGTCGACCCCGAATTGCGAAGTCGACTATGGATTGAACCCACAGATTCGGGTTTTGGGTGTGATTTTGAAATATGAGGTTCGACTCTAAGCTGTTGATTCAGGTCCGGACTGGGTTCAGAATTTGGAACAAAACTTCAAACTGAATTCGAAGACAGACTCTGGGTTGAGGCGAGTTGTATGCTGGACCGAGGTTGGGAACGAGACTAGGGGGTTTAGTTGAGTGATTTTCAATGAACCTCTAAGTGTGAAGGGGTACCTTAGAAAACTAGGGGTTAGGCTCATTAGTTGCGGGTTACTTAGATTATATGGGGAATTAAGATAGGAAGGTAATGTTAGAGCAATGATGATGTAAAAACCATCAGAAGTGCAGGAGTATTTGTCAATACTTGTGCCCTTGAGGCTAATAAAAAAAATGTGTTTTGCATTTGAATTCATCAGGTTATGAGTATGGAGTTTCCCAGGCTAAGAGTTAATAAAGACATGTGGGCCATAGACTTCCACTCGGACTTCAGACGCGAAGGGTGGAGGTTTATGGCTGACATAAATGGTGCGTCCGCTGGGAGTAAAGCGGGATTAGGAGACCAAGACTTGGAGGCACAAACTTGAGAGAGAGGAAGGAGCACATGGTGTGTGGTAAGCATCTCACCTTGTTTTGATTTTTTTTCATGTGGTTAGGGTAATTGAATTCCATCTCTTTTCCTTGGAGTGGATTGCATTTTTCATTTTTTGCATCTTGTTTTGAGGAAGGAGCGTGTGAGCACCAAAATTGCCCCCAACGGCAATTTGGCTCACAATTGAGGGTTTTTTGCAAAATCATTAGATTAGACTAGGAAAATTTGGCCAAAAAGCCATTTAGATTAAGGTAGGTTGGCTAGAAGTGTTTTATCTTTGGGGTAAAACTCTTGGACAAGTAGAAATTAGAAACCGAAGGGGTAAAAGGGAAATGCCCTTTACCCGAATCGGAAGTATGAAAGTAGTGGGCTAGTAAATAGGTAGGTTAAGTTAGGAACAACTAATTCAAGCAAGCAAAGTCAAGCGGCGGCAAAAAAAGAGTGCTTCCGGTAGCGGCCAACGAAGAAAAAAGAAGGTGACAACTACAAATGTAAAGGATTTTGCCAACTAGGGCAAGGGGGCCATGTTGCCACCCTTGCCACCAAAAATGAAATTCAAACCAAAATGGAAAAGCCTTTCTAAGGGCTTAGACAAGTGGGTGCGAGGTGGCCTTTCCCCACTTCATTCACCACCGAGGGCTTCGTTGCCACCGTTCAAGGGACGGGACCCCTCGGTTGAACGGAAGGGAGAAGGGGTCCGACCCTTCATTGAAGGGTGATAAAAACCCCCTCTTCTTCTCTTCGTTCTCTCTCCGAATTTTCATTTTAACACGGCGAAGCCCTCTAGGATTGTAGCTAGAAGGAGAGAGCATTTTCATTCATACAATATAGGCATAAGTTAGAATTCTATGGTTAGAACTCTTGAGAGAAGGTAGTGTGTTTTTGAACACACCCCTAAGTAGCTGTGCCACATTCAATCAAGTGTAGTGGACACACAAATTGCAATTTAGCTTTCAGATTTTGAGTGGATATAGCCCTTTATGTTAGCTTCCCAAAAAGCCTAAGCTTATTAGAATCAGAGTTAGGGATCAAAAGTTATGAGTGTTTGAGTAGAGGTATCTCAGCTGCCACTCAATTTACAAGCGCTGACTTTGCAAGCGCATAACTAAACGACATTTTGTTCAATTGTTTTGGTATTTAAGTATGTTATAGATGTTGTTATTAGCTTTCTAGAATGTGTAAGCTTATAGAAATCTAAGTTGATGTGTAAAAGTTATGAGTAGTTGAGTGAAGATGTCTCAAACTGCCTCTTAAATTGTAAGCGCTGACTTTGCAAGCGCATAACTAAGAGAAAATTTATTCAGTTGTTTTGGTATTTAAGTATGTTATAGATGTTGTTGTTAGCTTTCTAGAATGTGTAAGCTTATAGAAATCTAAGTTGATGTGTAAAAGTTATGAGTAGTTGAGTGAAGATGTCTCAAACTGCCTCTTAAATTGTAAGCGCTGACTTTGCAAGCGCATAACTAAGAGAAAATTTATTCAGTTGTTTTGGTATTTAAGTATGTTATAGATGTTGTTGTTAGCTTTCTAGAATGTGTAAGCTTATAGAAATCTAAGTTGATGTGTAAAAGTTATGAGTAGTTGAGTGAAGATGTCTCAAACTGCCTCTTAAATTGTAAGCGCTGACTTTGCAAGCGCATAACTAAGAGAAAATTTATTCAGTTGTTTTGGTATTTAAGTATGTTATAGATGTTGTTGTTAGCTTTCTAGAATGTATAAGCTTGCTGGAATCTAATTTGATGTGTAAAAGTTATAAGTGTTTTAATGAAGGTGTCTCAGCTACCTCCCCAACTATAAGTACTAACTTTACAAGCGCATAACTAAAAGAGAAATTATTCAGTTGCTTTGAGACTTAGATGCATTATAGTTCTTCTTGTTAGCTTTTTAGAAAGTATAAGTTTGTGACAATCGGATTTAAGGAGTGAGAGTTATGAATTTTTGAATGAAGGTATCCTAGCTGCCTCTTGAATTCTAAGAGCCGACTTTGTGAGCTCATATCTTTAAGGGGATACATGCAGTTATTTTGATAATTGGATGGGTTATAGTTATTGTTGTTAGCTTTCCAAATTACTAACAATTGTTCCAATTGAGGCTTGTGAGAGGAAGTTGTGGCCGTTCAAGCAAAGGGGTGTCTACTGCCTTACGATAAGAGGTTCGTCCATCCAAGGTTGGCGAGTTGGCGTTGTGGGCGGCCGAACGTTGGAGTAGGGGTTCCGCACCAACCATCGCCAAATCAAGATGGGAGCCAATCGGTAAGTCTTTTTTGCCCTACACCTTTCGATTTAGGAATGGAGGGAGCGCGGCAAAGGTATATTCTAAACCCAATCCAACTATCCATGTAAGGCTAGGGGGGCATCACCCACCTAGCCGCCGAGGGGGGATTCCAACTCCCATGTGTGCGGAGCCCCTCGGTTAAGTGTTGTGGTAGTAGCTTCCATTCATAGCTCGTTCGTGTGTGGTGAAGCCGGGTTAATCACCGGCATGACCACTCTGCGTGTTTGTAGGTGGTAAGGTGGGAGTAATGACCCACGAAACCACCATCATGTTGTTGGCCCCAAGGGTTGGAGGTGATGGCCCCAACCCTTGAAGATTGTGCAACAGGTCGAACACACAGGTTGCCTTATTCCCCGGTCCCATTAAGTTGAATTTTTGTGGTCAACCCGTGTTAAACTAATTAATAACCAACAAAATTCGTACAACCCCCGTGGGCAAAAAACCAACCGGGAACTTAACTCGGAAGATTGATACTACCCCTTCGGCGGCAAAGATCGGAGGGTGTAAGTATCAATCAACCTTCAAGAGACCCGCACAGGGCCTTGAAGGGTTCGGATTAAGGTGTGCACCAACCAGGTAAGCGGTGATGCCATAATTTATGAACTTTGTAACCTAGGTTTTGTTCAATCAACCATAACTAAGAATGAAGGTTGGAAAGGTGGTACTTAATCAAGGTCCCCTTTAGAGAATTTAATCCATAAGAATTAAGGAATTAGGTGTGGCCAAGGTAAGAGGTAAGGTTCTTTTATCCATTAGAGTTAGGTTGCCTTGATTTCAAGGCTGGTGCGTCTGCGCGTAGACTAGGATAGATTAGGCATTAGATAAGAGAAATTGATAATCACCTTAGATACTTATGATCTAGGCACAACCTACCGGAAGGATACGACGCGATTATCAAATCCCTCCACAACCCAAAACATTCATTAAATACTGGGTTCGGCTTAGGCACCTGCTAAGGCAGGCCACCCTCACCGAAGGGCTTATGCGGTACTTTTAGGCTCCCTCGGAGGGGGGTGCCCAAAAACACCACATAATTGGTGCGTCTGCCGGGAGGGTGGATGCCCCGGCCAACCCCGGACGACATTTTCTTAAGTACCTACACATTTAAGTTTAGAGAGGAAGAATTGAATCCTATAGAAATTAGTCATTCGCCATGGTCCACGTGTGCTATGGTTAGTACTAGGGGAGGAACGTACGATACGCCAACCACGACCACCGCGACTACTGCGACTACATCAGAGACCACACAAGGTAAGAGGCCGAAGAACAAACAACCAAAACCCGATAAAACTAAGGAAGTAACAATTAAAGGTCTAGGTCACGAGTTCGAACACGAGAGGGAGGAGTCCCCTACCCCGGAGAGTCCAGTTGGAGTGGTACAACACGAACCCATGGCGAATCCTTTAGATGCCATGATGGCTCCTAGGGGGCCTCCCATCTTAATGCCACAGGCATTAGCGCCACGGGCAATGCCGAGTCATTTTCCGAAGTTCGGTGGCCTCCCGCATGAGGACCCTTCGACCCACATCGAGCGATACATTGAGGTAATGTTGGCCAATGTGATAGCCGAAGACACGTACAAACTCGTTTGGTTTTCTACCACGCTAGAGGGAGCAGCTTACGAATGGTATCGGTCTCACGATGCGGGAACATTTGTCGATTGGGCAACGTTGCAAACAGCCTTTCTCCGACAGTTTAGACCGGAAATGGGCCAACAAAGTGCACTTGTGGCGTTAACGAACATGCGGCAAGGCCCATCCGAGAGCATTACATCTTATATTCGGCGTTTTGAGACGGTGGTAACCCGGTACGTAGGAACCCTTCTCGCAAACGAGACAATTAAATTTTATTTTATACAAGGGTTTAACAAACAAGGCACTATCCGAGAGATTCTCAATTCTAACCCTCAAGACTTAGAGGAGGCTAAAGAAGAGGCTAGGAGGATCGAGGGTGTAGACAAACAAAATGAACGAATGTGGAATTGCACGATCGCGCCAATTCCAGCTTTCCTACCGACGACCTACATTCCTTCGGAGCAGAGTAAGCCTCCACAATTGGAGCCATCCCGACCGGATGCATACGCCGTCCACCGAGCGGCCCCAGTTCCATTGGCTACAAGGCCGCCACCCGAGCTCTTAGCACTCCCGAGCCCTCCGAGCCACGCCACCATCGAGGAGCTAGAACTTAGAGTTAAGAGAGCCAACGACGAGTTGAGGAACGATGTCATGCAATCGCTCAAGACCCTCACAGAGCAACTAACAATGGCAATCACGTCTAGGCCTCTAGCTCAGCAAGTTCCGCCAGCCTCGGAGACCGGCAATTATGGCACTAACATTTGGTGCCGTAATTGCAACAAATCCGGTCACAGTGACCAGTTTTGCACGGAGCCCAAGTTTACAGGTAACCTTGTCGCCCCACCTCCTCGTCCACAGCAAGGCCACGCCCAGGGTCAAGCCCGGAACAACGGCAAAGGAGTTTGTCCCACGTGCAGTAAGGTTCACATTTTGGGGCCAGGTAAGTGTTGGATTGAGACGGGAGTGGTGTGCAACCATTGTGGGGGTAATCACCCCACTGAGAATTGTCGCAGGGTCCCCGTGAATCAGCCATCTTACAATTCCCAACTGAACCAGCAGCCTCCTGCATTCTTTTATGATAGGAATCAACAGAACCAAGGAGGAATGTTGGGTAATTATCACCAAGGTAACCCGCAAGGCAATGGCCAACAAAACTACGGTCCACCCAACCACCAAAATCAAGGTAATCGAGGGAACAATTATCAAGGTTCACAAAATTCTTACCCTCAAAACCCCCCATCCGGTGGTAGGCAAGCCAACTCGAACTTGGTAGGTGTGGTAAGCCAATTGTATGTCCCTCAAATGGGCCAGAACCAACCGAATAGGTTCAACAATGGACCCCAATTGGCACAACAAGGTAATGCCTTCAACAACCCCCCCAACGGGGGCAACCAATTCTATGGGTACCAAATGAACCAAGGTCAGGCTCAGGGTCCTAACGGTCAGTACAACTACAATCCTCCTCAACAAAATATGGGGAGTGGACATGATACTAACCAACAGTGGGCGCAAAACGGAAATGGGCCTCCAATGTCCCAAGGTCCCCTTAACCTCGGTCAAGCACAAACCCAAGACGCTAGGTTCATTGAAAACAATGAGGCGAGCACAAGTTGTTCAGCCCCAATGTTTTCTAACCCAAACACTAGTCAAAGCAACTTCATCTCTCATGAGCTAGCCGATTCTTCTTTACGGTCTATCCTGGTTCCCCCGGGGATACTCAAGCAGAGGATAGATGTGGCAGTAGTCACTAGGGCCCAAAAAAGGGCACAAACCGTGATGGGTGAAGGTTCCGAGAAGTCCAATGAGTCCGAAGAATCACCAAAGTTTGCAGAACTCCCGGAGTTCTTGCAAAATGCAGCCCTCAAGCCCAAGGTTCCCGCAACCTCCCTAGGGCCTAACCCTGATGACGAGCCGGTAGATGATCCATCACCGGAAGAAGAGGAAGACCTCTTCCGGTTCGTGGATAGAAGAGATACTTGGGGGAATGGATTGCCAGCCAATTTCCCACCAAAACCCCGGCCCAGCCGCGCCTCTAACCCGGCAGAAGAATACGATCTTTGGACGGACCTTTGTAGCCTCCGAGCGAATATTTCCTTGGCTCAACTAATTCAAGTAGCCCCTGCCCTAAGGAAGGAATTCAAAGAAGGAGCTACCCAAGTGAGGAAGCCAAAAATCCCAACGATGGCGGTTGAGGTCCGTAGAACCCCCTTAGGGGACGAAGGGCCGATAGAGGTGGAAGTCGAGATTATGGACAAGATTATTCCACATACCTTGGTTGATGGGGGTAGTGGAATTAACATCATGCCACTCTCGACATTGGAAAAACTCGGCCTCGAGCTCACTGGCCCTTCGCCCTTTGTTATAAACTTGGCGGATCAAAGGCAAGTCACCCCCCTTGGACAGGTAAAAGATTGCTTGATGAAGGTAGGGGGAGAAGTCTATACGATCACGTTCCAAGTCTTGAGGCTTCCGGTAACATCCAAAAGTTACCCAATACTCCTAGGAAGAGATTGGCTTCGTAGGGCCAATGCCATCACCGAGTGGTCTACGGGCACCTCCCAAATATCATTTGGGCCCCCTCACAACCGAACAACGACAAGAATTGCCCTCCGCAAGCCTTCGGCAGAATTCACGGAATCCGACCTACCCAAATCGAAGCCAGAGCCCCAAATCGCTTCGGTAGACTTAGCCAACCAGGTGGTAGGCTCTAAGACACATCTAGGCCCGGTAAAGGACATGGGTCCCGGCCTCTATGGTTGGGAGGACACGGGTGAGTTTACGGCATGGATGGAACTCAACCCGGAAGAAATTCCCAACCACACCCAAGTGTATGCGATCACCGCCACCAAAGACACGTCACTTGGGTACCCTGGACTCGCGCTCATAGCAGATGACCTACCATTTGAATCAGTCTATTCCCTTGAGATTGATGGCACGCAACCTATAGGCCTAGAGGACCTTCTGCTCGAAGAAGATATTCTTCCATCCTTGCATTTTAGGAACACCTCTACTGGAATTCAGGTAGGCCATGATTTCGTGTCGTATCCTTCGGTGCCAAACGATTGGTATAAAGGCCCAACCAATCCCACGAGAGTGTCGGATGCAGACTGGCAAGAAATTGATGTTAGTTTACCCGGTGAGGAACCTAAGCCCATCAAAATGGGTTCACAACTATCTCCCGGAGAAATCTCTGAATACACAAAGTTGGTCGTAGAGTTCAGAGACATTTTTGCTTGGTCCTATAAAGACCTCAAGGGTATACCTCCACATCTAGCCCAACATTCGATTCCACTAATCCCAGGGGCTAGACCAATCCGCCAAAAGGAACGGCGGATGAACCCCCGCCTCCAATTGGTGGTGAAAGCAGAGCTCGAGAAACTATTGGAGGCTGGGTTCATCCGACCAGTTGAAATCACGGATTGGGTTTCGCCAATGGTATTGGTAAAAAAGAAGAATGGTAAGCTTAGGGTGTGCATCGACTATAGGAAGTTGAACGCGGCCACCCAAAAGGACCATTTTCCCTTGCCATTCATTAATCAAATCTTAGATGAGGTAGCCGGCCACGAGTTGTACACATTCATGGACGGGTACTCAGGATACAATCAGGTATCCATCGACCCCAAGGATTACCACAAAACCGCATTCACAACACCTTGGGGCACATTCATCTACGTGGTTATGCCATTCGGGCTCTGCAATGCACCAGCAGCTTTCCAGCGCGTCGTGACAGCCGTGTTCTTTGAGCTACTCCACCACACAATGTCAGTGTTCATCGACGACTTCAGCACCCAGACTACCAAGGAGACTCACCTCAAGGCGTTGAGGGCTTGTTTCGAGAAATGTAGGGCCAATGGGATAGCCCTCAACCCATCCAAAATGTATGTGGCGGTAGTTCGGGGAGTCTTGCTAGGGTATGTGGTTTCAGGGACCGGGAAAGAGCCGGATCCCGAAAAATTAGCGGTGATCACCAACCTAGAACCCCCAACCACAGTAAAAGGCATTCAAAGTGTGCTAGGCCATTTCGGATGGTACCGAGATATCATGTCCGATTACGCCACCGCAGCGTTACCCCTTACAAATTTGACTCGTAAGGAGACTCGCTATGTATGGACCCCCGAGTGTCAAGCAGGGTTTGACGCCTTAAAGGCCAAACTGACCTCATATCCATGTCTCGTACCGCCCAATTGGGACGTACCATTCCATGTCTATTGTGATGCTTCCTCGGTCGCAGTGGGGGCCGCGCTTTGCCAGCCATATGGAGATGAAAAGAAGGATAGGCCAATCGCATTCGCAAGTCGACAACTCACAGCAGCAGAGCGGAATTACTCCACCACAGAGAGGGAATGTTTGGCCATGGTGTTCAGTGTCAAAAAATTTAGACACTACCTCCTTTTGAACCCAGTGGTGTTTTTCGTGGACCATTTAGCCCTACGGTATTTGGTCAACAAACCAGACCTTAGCGGACGTTTAGCTAGGTGGGTCCTCCTCCTTGAGGAATTTGATTACACGGTGGAATACAAGCCGGGTAGGATGCACAAGCAAGCCGATCATTTGTCTCGCATCTCGGACAAACTGGGGACCGAGGACATCGATGACGAGCTACCAGACGCAGACCTCTTCCTAGTGAGCGCCAACCCCGAATGGTATGGCCATATTGCTGAGTTCCTGAGCACGCAGAAGATGCCCCCGGAACTTGACAAAGTTGAAAGAAGAAAGGTTCGAACGAATAGCCGGCATTTTGTAATAATTGCGAATAGATTATATCGTCGAGGGGTTGATGGGGTCCTCCGAAGGTGTCTATCATATGCTGAGGTCCCAGAGGTCTTGATAGCTTGCCATGACAGTGAGTGTGGGGGCCACTTCTCGGGCCGACTTACAGCCCAAAAGGCTTTGAGGGCTGGTTACTTCTGGCCAACCATGTTCGCGGATGCACACGTCCACGCAGCTAAATGCGACGCATGTCAACGGTATTCTAGAAATGATTTGAGGCTAGAATTGCCGTTGATCCCCTCCCTTCCCCTCACACCATTCGAGATGTGGGGAATTGACTACATAGGACCAGTTCATCCAACATCGCCTCGGAAGATGGCCTACATCATTGTCGCAGTAGACTATCTCACAAAGTGGGCAGAAGCCAAAGCAGTGAAGGTAGCAAACGCCGTGACCACTGCGGCGTTCTTGCACGAGAACGTGATCGTTCGATTCGGAGTGCCAAAGGTATTGGTCAGTGACCGCGGAACCCACTTCTTGAACGAATTGATTGAAGCAATGACGGAGGGGTACGGCATTGAGCACCGCAAAACCACTCCTTACCACCCTCAGACTAACGGGCTAGCTGAGAGAGTAAATCAAACCGTAGTCAGGATCCTACGCAAGACAGTCAACGACAACAAACGGGACTGGGACGTGAAGCTTCCCTCAGCACTCTGGGCTTACAGGACAACTTTCAAGGTGACAACAAATCAAACACCCTTCGCCCTCGTGTATGGAATTGAGGCGGTACTCCCTATCGAACTTGAAATCCCATCCTTGCGAATTGCGGTGGACTCCCGACTAACGGTGGCCGAGTCGCTGTCAGATAGGCTGTTAATGTTAGAAGGCCTCAGCGAGAAACGAAGGCTAAGTGTCCAGCATCTCGAGGCGATGCAGCGAAGACGCAAGGCCGTTTTCGACAAACGACACAAGGTGCGAACCTTGCAACCAGGGACATTGGTAATGCTACAGGACGCACGGAAGTTAGAGTTCCCGGGCAAATTTGATGCCTTGTGGCTAGGTCCTTTTTGGGTTACCAATGTTTACGAAAACAACTCGGTCCAGTTGGCTACACTTGACGGTACTTATTTCCCTACACGAACTAATGGGGGTCGTTACAAGATATACAACGTGTGAACAGGCGCAACTGGCGAATTAAATGAGAATCAATCTTTTAGACCCGAAGCAAAGGCGGAGGGATTTACTTCTTGCAATTGGTGCTAGGTTAGAGGTCGGCCCTCCGTGGTCATTGTTTGAAGGAAACCAATAGGGGGACCTTCTTTCTTCAGCGCCTGGGAATTGCTCTTGTACTCCGAACTCTCTCCGAAGAGGGAGGAAGGTGGTTTTGGAATTTTTTCATCTATAGCTCCAAATTGCTCCCGCAAGGCGGAGGGGGTGTCTTAGGTAGACACAAACCCAGTCCGGTGGGGAAGTGTGGCGGCTTTGAACTGTTTTTTGGCTTAGTATTGTGTCCTCTCTTTCACCCCTCTCTCCTCAATTCTTTGCAAGTTAACCAACAAAAAATATAAGGACAAAGAAAAAGAAAAAGAAAATGTGTGTATGTGTGTGTGTGCTAGTGCAGGTTACCGTGTGCCCAGGATTGTCGTGCGAGCAAGAGAAATTTGGGTCCGTCGCGCTCGGGCGAGCGCCCCCTGATGGCCGACATATGTGAGCACCAAAATTGCCCCCAACGGCAATTTGGCTCACAATTGAGGGTTTTTTGCAAAATCATTAGATTAGACTAGGAAAATTTGGCCAAAAAGCCATTTAGATTAAGGTAGGTTGGCTAGAAGTGTTTTATCTTTGGGGTAAAACTCTTGGACAAGTAGAAATTAGAAACCGAAGGGGTAAAAGGGAAATGCCCTTTACCCGAATCGGAAGTATGAAAGTAGTGGGCTAGTAAATAGGTAGGTTAAGTTAGGAACAACTAATTCAAGCAAGCAAAGTCAAGCGGCGGCAAAAAAAGAGTGCTTCCGGTAGCGGCCAACGAAGAAAAAAGAAGGTGACAACTACAAATGTAAAGGATTTTGCCAACTAGGGCAAGGGGGCCATGTTGCCACCCTTGCCACCAAAAATGAAATTCAAACCAAAATGGAAAAGCCTTTCTAAGGGCTTAGACAAGTGGGTGCGAGGTGGCCTTTCCCCACTTCATTCACCACCGAGGGCTTCGTTGCCACCGTTCAAGGGACGGGACCCCTCGGTTGAACGGAAGGGAGAAGGGGTCCGACCCTTCATTGAAGGGTGATAAAAACCCCCTCTTCTTCTCTTCGTTCTCTCTCCGAATTTTCATTTTAACACGGCGAAGCCCTCTAGGATTGTAGCTAGAAGGAGAGAGCATTTTCATTCATACAATATAGGCATAAGTTAGAATTCTATGGTTAGAACTCTTGAGAGAAGGTAGTGTGTTTTTGAACACACCCCTAAGTAGCTGTGCCACATTCAATCAAGTGTAGTGGACACACAAATTGCAATTTAGCTTTCAGATTTTGAGTGGATATAGCCCTTTATGTTAGCTTCCCAAAAAGCCTAAGCTTATTAGAATCAGAGTTAGGGATCAAAAGTTATGAGTGTTTGAGTAGAGGTATCTCAGCTGCCACTCAATTTACAAGCGCTGACTTTGCAAGCGCATAACTAAACGACATTTTGTTCAATTGTTTTGGTATTTAAGTATGTTATAGATGTTGTTATTAGCTTTCTAGAATGTGTAAGCTTATAGAAATCTAAGTTGATGTGTAAAAGTTATGAGTAGTTGAGTGAAGATGTCTCAAACTGCCTCTTAAATTGTAAGCGCTGACTTTGCAAGCGCATAACTAAGAGAAAATTTATTCAGTTGTTTTGGTATTTAAGTATGTTATAGATGTTGTTGTTAGCTTTCTAGAATGTGTAAGCTTATAGAAATCTAAGTTGATGTGTAAAAGTTATGAGTAGTTGAGTGAAGATGTCTCAAACTGCCTCTTAAATTGTAAGCGCTGACTTTGCAAGCGCATAACTAAGAGAAAATTTATTCAGTTGTTTTGGTATTTAAGTATGTTATAGATGTTGTTGTTAGCTTTCTAGAATGTGTAAGCTTATAGAAATCTAAGTTGATGTGTAAAAGTTATGAGTAGTTGAGTGAAGATGTCTCAAACTGCCTCTTAAATTGTAAGCGCTGACTTTGCAAGCGCATAACTAAGAGAAAATTTATTCAGTTGTTTTGGTATTTAAGTATGTTATAGATGTTGTTGTTAGCTTTCTAGAATGTATAAGCTTGCTGGAATCTAATTTGATGTGTAAAAGTTATAAGTGTTTTAATGAAGGTGTCTCAGCTACCTCCCCAACTATAAGTACTAACTTTACAAGCGCATAACTAAAAGAGAAATTATTCAGTTGCTTTGAGACTTAGATGCATTATAGTTCTTCTTGTTAGCTTTTTAGAAAGTATAAGTTTGTGACAATCGGATTTAAGGAGTGAGAGTTATGAATTTTTGAATGAAGGTATCCTAGCTGCCTCTTGAATTCTAAGAGCCGACTTTGTGAGCTCATATCTTTAAGGGGATACATGCAGTTATTTTGATAATTGGATGGGTTATAGTTATTGTTGTTAGCTTTCCAAATTACTAACAATTGTTCCAATTGAGGCTTGTGAGAGGAAGTTGTGGCCGTTCAAGCAAAGGGGTGTCTACTGCCTTACGATAAGAGGTTCGTCCATCCAAGGTTGGCGAGTTGGCGTTGTGGGCGGCCGAACGTTGGAGTAGGGGTTCCGCACCAACCATCGCCAAATCAAGATGGGAGCCAATCGGTAAGTCTTTTTTGCCCTACACCTTTCGATTTAGGAATGGAGGGAGCGCGGCAAAGGTATATTCTAAACCCAATCCAACTATCCATGTAAGGCTAGGGGGGCATCACCCACCTAGCCGCCGAGGGGGGATTCCAACTCCCATGTGTGCGGAGCCCCTCGGTTAAGTGTTGTGGTAGTAGCTTCCATTCATAGCTCGTTCGTGTGTGGTGAAGCCGGGTTAATCACCGGCATGACCACTCTGCGTGTTTGTAGGTGGTAAGGTGGGAGTAATGACCCACGAAACCACCATCATGTTGTTGGCCCCAAGGGTTGGAGGTGATGGCCCCAACCCTTGAAGATTGTGCAACAGGTCGAACACACAGGTTGCCTTATTCCCCGGTCCCATTAAGTTGAATTTTTGTGGTCAACCCGTGTTAAACTAATTAATAACCAACAAAATTCGTACAACCCCCGTGGGCAAAAAACCAACCGGGAACTTAACTCGGAAGATTGATACTACCCCTTCGGCGGCAAAGATCGGAGGGTGTAAGTATCAATCAACCTTCAAGAGACCCGCACAGGGCCTTGAAGGGTTCGGATTAAGGTGTGCACCAACCAGGTAAGCGGTGATGCCATAATTTATGAACTTTGTAACCTAGGTTTTGTTCAATCAACCATAACTAAGAATGAAGGTTGGAAAGGTGGTACTTAATCAAGGTCCCCTTTAGAGAATTTAATCCATAAGAATTAAGGAATTAGGTGTGGCCAAGGTAAGAGGTAAGGTTCTTTTATCCATTAGAGTTAGGTTGCCTTGATTTCAAGGCTGGTGCGTCTGCGCGTAGACTAGGATAGATTAGGCATTAGATAAGAGAAATTGATAATCACCTTAGATACTTATGATCTAGGCACAACCTACCGGAAGGATACGACGCGATTATCAAATCCCTCCACAACCCAAAACATTCATTAAATACTGGGTTCGGCTTAGGCACCTGCTAAGGCAGGCCACCCTCACCGAAGGGCTTATGCGGTACTTTTAGGCTCCCTCGGAGGGGGGTGCCCAAAAACACCACAGAGCGCGGCTTAAGGTGATGTCCTAAACCTTTTTGGGATGGCATAAGGACATAACACTAATAGTGCGATCATTAGCTCACTAAATCTTAGATGGATAATTAATTTTAGGAAGAGTTAACTTTGACACTCACCTTGGGGTGAGTATCCAAGTTGAGGGATTGTGAATTTGACGTTCTAGACTAGAATTGTTAGTTGGAGAATTGTTGTGGTCGATGTCACATTGAATCACAGTCAAGGGTGAGTACTAACTTGTAGGGGGAAGCGGATTGCTTGAGGTAAAACATTCTTCAAAGTGAATTCATAAATTAATTAAGGAAGGATTTTAGTACTTGTGTTTGTCGTTATCCGTTGTAGAGGGTAATTCCCTACTCATGGCATTATGTTGGAGGCGAGAGGGTGATGCCTCGGTCTTCGATGTGGTACATGGCGAAGGTCAGTCCCTCACTCTCGGTATTGTGGTGAGTGTCAATTTGATAGAAGAGTTCGGAGGTGATTCTCCGGCTAGACTGAGAATTGACATGAGCATGCCTATCCCCTGTTTGGGATTTTTCACCTAAGTTGGCTTGCAGGTTCTCTTTCCTCACCTCCTCAAGTTTTAAATACACATCCAGAAAAGTGAAAACATTAAAAAGAGTGAAGGTAGCAAGGGGTATGTGTGGTCAAGTGAGGGTTGATCGAATGTGCATGAATGCAAGGTAGGACTCGATCCCACAAACCTAAATTGGAGTTAGGATTAGAAAGGATTGCACGTAGAAAAAGATTGCCTCGGATTAGTGAAGTTGTGGAAGAGGTAGAAGTTAGGAGAGAGAGTTGTTTGAATGTGGAGCCCATTGTTAGTCCAATGTTAGAAAATTTAGAGGTAGATGCTCAACTTGAGGAGGAGGCTACTCCCTCTAAGTTGAGTGGCAAGACATTGACGGATACTGATACAATTAGAGAAGAAATTCCTGTAGAAGTTGATAGTGAAATAGGAGTGGACACACCGATCACCATGGCTCAGTCGGGAGGAGGTCCACCTCCCTTTCCACCCATTGATCCATTGGTTAGGTCGAGGGGTTTACCCATTGTGGTTTCACAAAACTTGGCGGCGGTGGATATGCCAGCCCACCTCCCTAAGTTTTATGAAACTAAGGATGAGGATCCCTCTAGGCACATGGAGAGGTACATTGAGAGATTGGCTAGTTCTCTTGTCACCAACCCGGGATATTGGTTGGTGTGGTTTTCTACCACTTTTGAGGGAGAAGCCTATGAGTGGTATAGAGATCATGCAGAGGGTCATTTTGTAGGATGGGAGCAGATGCAGAGAGAGTTTTTGAATGAGTTTAGGCCCGAGGTTGGTCAGAGTACATCTCTTCGAGCGTTAGCATCCTTGAACCAAGGAAGGGAAGAGGAGATTTCGGCGTACATTAGGAGGTTTGATTTGGTGTGTACACGCTTTGTGGGTACCATGCTCAACGATGACACCCTTAAACAATTCTTCATCCAAGGATTTTTTAAGGCGGGTACCATTAGAGGTGTGTTGGAAAGGAATCCTCAGACATTGGCGGATGCCAAGGCGGCGGCTAGGGAGATGGAACGCATGGACAGAGACTATGAGAGATTGTGGCGAAGGGAGGATGAATCAATATCCCAATTCATCCCCATTCGTCCAAGAGAGGTGGAAGGACAGTTAGGTAGGCAAAGGAGTCAGGTTCAATATGCTCTCATTGACACAGGTCCACGTCCGCTAGCGGCTAGGGAGCCGGCACCGCTCTTGGCCTTGCCCGCTCCTAAAGCCAATGCACACATTGAGGAGGTGGAGAAAAAGCTAGGTGTTAGTCAGTTGGGATTTCAGGAAGCCATGATTAAACAGATGCAAAGTCTTACGGATCAGATGTCAGTGATGATTAGGAGTCAGTAGCCTGGTCCTCCTCTTCCAGTTGAGTCGGGTAAGCATGCTTCGGGATTGTGGTGTGTGCAGTGTGGCCAATCTGGACACACTAGGCAGTTTTGTCGAGTTGGGTAGAACCGTGATCAAAGGAACAACGGTGGCACCACTCAAGGAGGAAGGAAGCACTTAAGGAAATCAACCGCCCCCTTCGAGCCATTTGTGTCGTGCGGCATTGCAGAAAGAAAGAGTGGTGAGGAATTGTTTTCGAATCATCAACAGTTGGATTGCTGAGATTCTGCTGTAGGAAGGATAGGGTTCGGTGCACAATGCCGAGGCTAGAGAGGAAATTGACCCCGTTCCGATTCCGCTTAAGAATATAACGCCCGCCGTTTCAAAACGGGAGTCAAAGATGAGAGAATTGATTGAAGATCTTGCCCGGATGGGATGCGAGGGCCTTCTTACAAAACCCTAGATTTTGCAGAGTGAGGCAACGCTGAGGGAATTTTTGTTTGAGAGAGGAAATCAATGGGAGAGAACCATGAGACAGGTTCCGAAGTAGTGGACCGTGGAGGTATGGGTGGACGTTTACAGGTTCGCGCCGAGGAAGGGAGAAGGGTGGGCCAGTCGGAAGGACATCTACTTCTTAGGAAAGTTTAAGGCGGAGCAGGATCCGAAGGATGGATTCTACCCAATGGATTGCCGAAACCCTAAGGAGCGTAGGATAATAGAATTTCTCCTTCCCATTCTCTACCCGGAAAAACCCGAGAGGTTAAGCATTACGATGGCCAACACCATTTTCAGGGCATTGTCCGGGGCACGGCCGGTCAATTGGGGGCGACTCATCTAGGAATTGGTGGAGAAATCGATCCCCCACATCAGCAAGAAACCCTCTCCTCTCTCCCCGTACATCCTCCACCTCTACCAACGGAATGGGTGCATCAAACGAGGCGGAGGAGGATGCTTTCACAATTGCGGAGGACGAGGTCGCTTACAAGCTGGGATCGGAGATCGAGCCGACGGAAGCTGGGACCGAGGAATCATTGAGCGACCCTACCGTCCCCGAGCCGCCTCCGGTCGCACCTACCCCCGACTCAAGGAAAACGGCTACTCCTCAGCCTCGCAACGAAGCAGGCCCAAGTAAGGGGCCACCCTGGAGAGACATCGACCTGTCCTCCTTTGAGTATCCGGAAGCCCCCTTCAAGCGAGTCAGGAAGGAGTTGACCCACCTGTAGAATCAGTACTTCAGGTTGGAGCACATCACCCGAGGCTTGAGCAAGGCGTTGGACAACTGCGGACTCGGAAACATTCTCCGGGAACTGGCCAAGAAGACGGATCGGTCGAAAGTGGACGCACTGGAGATTGAGAAGGCCCAGGAGCTGGCACAGAAGAGCGAGGAGATCCGCCGCTATCAAGCGGAACAGAGGTGGTGCTGAATCGAATCCGGGACCTAGTAGGACATCCGGGGGAAATCGTCAACAAGGCTCATCTTTACGACCAACTCATGGAGACGGCGGATCCCTCCTCGGCCAGGCAGACCTTGCAGATCCTGAGAACTCGTCAAGGCGGCTACGTCCACGTCCACGTCCACCTACTACCTATTCAGTCCACCGTCCCAAAAGTCAAACCGGTTGCCGCCCTCGGCCAACTTGGTTAGAAAACTTGTCAAGGCGGCTACGTCCACGTCCACATCCGTCTACTACCTATTCAACCCACCATCCCAAAAGTCAAATCAGTTGCCGCCCTCGACCAACTTGGTTGGAGAACTCGTCAAGGTGGCTACGTCCACATCCACGTCCGCCTACTACCTATTCAACCCATGTCAGCCCAAATTGGTGCCCACATTTTTAGTTGAAGGAAAATGATGTTCAAGTTTTGGAAATGGTGGGTAGTTGCATTAGTATTAAGAGTGGATTGCGTTTAAATGGTTCCGATGTTGTCATGGTGTTGCTCATGTTCCATGGTCAATTCCAACATCAAAAAAAAAGAAAACAAAAGAATTAGGTGCTTTGATTTGATTTGAGTTGATATTAAGGGAAGTGAGTTGAGAGAGAGTTAAGTATTTGATTTAGGGGTGAGAGTGATCGTTTAGGGTGATGAGTGAATCTTCATGAGGGGGGGCTCTTAGATGGGTAACGTTCCGGATTTCCGGTCCCTGGGTAGAGGCTCTTAGCCGAAGCCTGGCTACAAAGTGCCGAAGCCTGATGCTACAAAGTGCCGAAGCCTGATGCTACAAAGTGCCGAAGCCTGATGCTACAAAGTGCCGAAGCCAGGCTACAGAATGCCGAAGCTTGATGCTACAGAGTGCCGAAGCCTGGCTATAGAGTGCGGAAGCCTGGCTATAGAGTGCCGAAGCCTGGCTATAGAGTGCCGAAGCCTTGCTACAGAGTGCTGAAGCCTGGCTACAAAGTGCCGAAGCCTGATGCTACAGAGTGCCGAAGCCATGCTACAGAGTGCCGAAGCCATGCTACAGAGTGCCAAAGCTTGATGCTACAGAGTGCCGAAGCCTGGCTACAGAGTGCCGAAGCCTGGCTATAGAGTGCCGAAGCCTGGCTACAGAGTGCCGAAGCATGATGCCACAAAGTGTTGAAGCCTGTCTACAGAGTGCCGAAGCCATGCTACAGAATGCCGAAGCCTGGCTATAGAGTGCCGAAGCCTGGTTACAGAGTGTCGAAGCCTGATGCTACATAGTGCCGAAGCTTGATGCTACAGAGTGCCGAAGCCTGGCTACAGAGTGCCGAAGCCTAATGCTACAGAGTGCCGAAGCCTGGCCACAGAAGGCCAAAGCCAGGGCTCCTGGGTCAAACTCAAGACTCCTAATGGACACTACACCTTAGTTAGGCTTAGAGGTTGGAGGAAATGATGGAAGTAGGAGTATCAATTTTTTAGTTGATCCTTAAGGATTGATGGTGTGGAATTGCATTAGGAGTAGATAGGCATTAGTTAAGGCCTTCAATTAGTTAATGGATGAAATAGTTAGAAGTATCTGAAGGATAACTGGTTGGAGTGTAGGCATTCTCTTCATATTGATGTGTGGATTTTCCTTTCATTATTAACAGTGTGTGCACATTATTCTCACTTAATGGTGTGTGAAGTGGAATGGAGATGACAGGCAAGTGGTTCATGCTTATGTAAGTCATTAGCTTCCACCCGGATTACGACGCATAAGGATGGAGGTTTTGAGCTGACAACCCATTGTCCCAAAAGTCAAATCAATTGCCGCCCTCGGCCAACTTGGTTGGAAAACTTGTCAAGGCGGCTACGTCCACGTCCATGTCCACCTACTACATATTCAACCCACCGTCCCAAAAGTCAAACCGATTGCCATCCTCGGCCAACTTGGTTGGAGAACTTGTTATGGCGGCTACCACATCCACCTATTACCTATTCAATCCATTGTCCCAAAAGTCAAATCAGTTGCCGCCCTCGGCCAACTTGGTTGGAGAACTCGTCAAGGCGGCTACGTCCATGTCCATGTCCACCTACTACTTATTCAACCCACCGTCCCAAAAGTCAAACCGGTTGCCGCCCTCGGCCAACTTGGTTGGAAAACTCGTCAAGGCAGCTACGTCCACGTCTACATCCGCCTACTACCTATTCAACCCACCATCCCAAAAGTCAAATCAGTTGCTGTCCTCGACCAACTTGGTTGGAGAACTCGTCAAGGCGGCTACGTCCATGTCCACGTCCACGTACTACCTATTCAACCCACTGTCCCAAAAGTCAAATCAATTGCCGCCCTTGGCCAACATGGTTGGAAAACTCGTCAAGGCGGCTACGTCCATATCCACGTCCACTTACAACCTATTCAACCCACCGTCCCAAAAATCAAATCAGTTGCCACCCTCGACCAACTTGGTTGGAGAACTCGTCAAGGCGGCTACGTCCATATCCACGTCCACTTACAACCTATTCAACCCACCGTCCCAAAAGTCAAATCATTTGCCGCCCTCGGCCAACCTGGTTGGAGAACTCGTCAAGGCGGCTACGTCCACGTCCACCTACTACCTATTTAACCCACCGTCCCAAAAGTCAAACCGGTTGCCGCCCTCGGCCAGCTTGGTTGGAGAACTTGTCAAAGTGGCTACATCCACGTCCACGTCCGCTTACTACCTATTCAACCCACCGTCCCAAAAGCCAAATCAATTGCCGCCCTCGGCCAACTTGGTTGTGGAATTCGTCAAAGCGGTTACGTCCACGTCCACGTCCACCTACCACCTATTCAACCCACCGTTCCAAAAGTCAAACCGGTTGCCGCCCTCGGCCAATTTGGTCTTGGAACCAATTCGGACCTCGTCTCATGGATATGGATGTTCCCGACTCCACTCCATTTTCGATGACCTCTCTGACCAGTGAGCCACAAAGATTTTTTTTCACATGTACCAACTTTTTTTGAAGACACCAAACCCACATTGAGACATTGTTGCGTGAGGGAAAAGGAGTGTGGAGCAGGAGTGATGGTTGGGAGTGGCTGGGCAATGTGGATGTAGAGGACGCTGTGAGGACGAGGAGAGTTCTAGGTATGGAAAGGGGCAATAGTAGCTTGGGCGAAGTTCGGGCAGGTTGTTCATCACAACTTAAGACGAACTGGTCACATGGTTCTCCTCTCAACCCCCTTCATATGTTTTTTACCTCAATCATTACTAGTAATGCATGATTTTCTATGCCAACAAGATGGGTTATCCAACCTCTACCACTCCATTATACTAATATTCATAACCATGTTTTAGCCACTACACATCAACATTCAACCTCACATGGACATGCAATTATATATGATGAGAACTGGTCTACGTGCATTTTACTAGCCACCCTAGTTTCTCCAACTCAAAAATATCACTTTGTATGGGCAGAAATATATGCATCAAATTTTCTTGCCAAAATTTTTGCCCTCATTAGAATAGGCCACTCAAAGACTGCTCTCTGCAAGCCCAGGGCCAGGAAAAGATTCACATGTTCATAATCAACTTGTGTTTATTTTAAAGGACCAAATAATTATATCTTCTTCCATCTACATACAAAATTGGTAGAATCTACAGACCCTACAAAACTGGTAGGACCTACAAAACTGGTAGAACCTACAAAACTGGTAGAACATGCAGAACTGGTAGAGCTGGTAGAACCTACAAAACTGGCAGAACAGGTCAAATATGTAGAGTTGGTGGAACATATAAAACATGGCATCGCTACATATCCAACTAAAGAGTTGGACAACAAAATCTTCCAGTTTCAAGTATGAATAACCCTCGGTATACCAAGTGTTCTGTGTAGTTTCATGCATATCACACTCCGTCCAGATCGCCTTAAAAAAGTATGGACGAATTGCAGGAACCACAAGGAGGTGCAGTAACCATCTCTAGGTTTTCAAATTTCCAAAATGGCTGGATGCAAGCACACGGATGGTGACAGGCGGCGGCAACAAGTTGGACGTAATAGTCCACCTCGAGCCCCTCCCCAAAGAAACACATGGATGGTTATTCCCACTTAGAAGTGTTTTACATCCGTGTCCAAGTGGTAGGACCTGAATGATTTGGAGTGGGCCAACAAAGTCGGACTTCAACCGGTTTTCTCCACCAACTAGACTCGTGTGGTGCCGTGGAAAAAGTTGTTGGAGGAGTTTGTTGTGGGTGTTCGAGTGATAGGCCCTGAGCGGATTGTAATGCTTATTCGCGGACGAGAGCTTACCTACACCGTCGAGAACATCGCCCAGATTCTCAGATTTCCTCACATCTCCCCTCATACTACTCATACACCTATGATAAACCTCTCGCAACAAAAATGGGACAAAGAGATTTCTGCATACTTTTCACCGGACGAGTGGAATAAGGACCAGTCAGGGACGCCCCTAGACGTTGGTCATCCAAGTTCAGAGCAATTAATGAGGCAATACGGACACGTAAAAAACACTCATACATTGATCGTCAACTCCTTGCGGAAACGTTGACATCGCATTACAATCCACCCTTCAACTGGACTGCAACCTTATTAGCATATATTGAAAAAAAATTAGATAATATTCAGAAAGGACGCATAAATGTTTTTTTTCTAGGGCAATGGATTGAACTTTTGCTCCGCGAGGTTTTTCCACCAACTGAAGAGGACGATGACGATGACGATGATGATGCAGACGTCTCTGACAAAGGACGTCCGTTTAGTGCCGCCACTTTTGATCAACCTTCAGACGAGCATGCTCAATCCAGTGCCAATACGCAACAAATGCCGACAATACAAAATAATCGGCGACATAGAGACCCTAAACGGACGCAAGAAGATGGAGAGATGCGGTCGCAGCCATCCAAATGGCAGAGGTTGGTACAACTTAGCCAACTATCCGTCCACGTCCAAATACCCCACCGGATGGTCACACGTCAAGCAGCTCATGCGGAGATCCCACAGAGGCCACTGATACACTACCTCATGTCCTCACCGTCATTGGAGCACTTCGACAAACCAGCTGTAGCGATGCCGGCAAACTTGGCACGTACCACCTTAGATATGGTCCTTCCAACCAGCCCACCAGAGGACGTAATGGCCCCATCCTCCCTTGGCCAACATAATGCGCAACATGATGATGATGGGTTTGTAGTGCAACCTAATCAAGATAGGACATGGATAGCCCCAAACCATGATATAGATCAGACAATATTGCCGTCTCACGATGTAGAAGAGGGACCCGAGATCATCCGTTTAGGGTCGGGCAGTCCCCAACCAGTTGCATCGGATGACCCAGTGGTTGGACAGAGCTCAAGGTCTAGTAGCAATCCAATGGACGAGTCGATGTTGCACAACTTTCCATTACATATATTCAACCCCTGGCCACATCCGACGTACAATTTGCAAACCCTAGTGGTTGCAATGTCACAAGTTGTTGGTGATATAGAGCAGAATCTTAAGATGACCAAGCAGTGGAAATGGCATCTTGACCTCACTCAATAAGAACTCACCTGATCACAGTCAACAATGGGACGTCTATGGCGAGAGAGAGACGCGATGCAAAAAGAAAACCAAGCCTTACATATGGCCTTAGCAAACTTCGCCAACAAAGCCAGAGAAGTTCAAGGTTGAGCACGAAATTGAGGCATTACGAGAAGCATCTGCCAAATTAGCCTTCAACCTCAAGCGGTTACGAGCAAAATTGGTTTTGAACCAAACATGGACCGCTGCAACTCAACAGGCTCAAAAAAAGTTAGCTTTGACAGAGCAAATTGCATCCTTAATCTCGGAGTTGAATGTCAAAAAAATGGACATCCAAGTTGCTCTTAATGAAGGGGATGCACGGGCTAAGGAAAGTGAGTGGATAGTGGAGAAAGCTGAACTCCAGGAGGAATTATTCAACGTCCGTCAACAACTCACAACGACAACCAACAAGGCATGTCTACCAAGTCAATCCGACGTCCACAACAAAGTCGCTAATCTCAAGACACAATTGGCGAAAGTTGTCAGGGAACGGGATGAAGCTATGGCCTTAACTGCGACTCAAGTCCAGAACAAAGCACGATTGGCTGATTATGAGGTAATGCAATGTGAAGTAATTGCCACTAAGGCCCTTTTGGATGCATTCAAGAAAAAAAACCCCTCATTGGACCCCTCCAACTTCTAGGCACTCCAGTCAAAATTGGAGGTACACATTCAGGAGACATTTAAGGCTTATCAACGTGATGAAGTGTGAGCCCAATATGGTGTCCACATTTGCTTTTAGTGTCAAAAAGTCACTAAACCTCGCATTTTGGCATTTCCTCAAATGGCTCAAAATCATAAAAAAGTGAAACATTTAGGCTTTGATTCAAATTGGGATTGGATGCAATGTGGGGGTAGCATTGGACTGTAGGCTTGAAGAACCAGTTCAATTGTTAGTTTTGAGGGTTAGTTTAGGATTTGGGCTTGCCTTGTTAGAATGTGGGTGGGAACTTTGTGATAAGCGTGGGGTTTAGGAAAAGTTAATGTTCGTTTTAGGGCTTGTGAGAGTTGGTTTAAAAGGGGGGCTGCCTTCTCGGTAGTATTGAGCCCCTGGGATCTTGGATCCAGGGATCAGGTTCAGTTAAGCTTGGAACAGGGTAACAGCAGCGAGCAAGGGGAGTGCTGAGAGGAGGCTAAGGGAGGCAGCAGCAAAGAAGGGACCCGGGACACAGCCAAAAGCGCCTCCGAATGAAGCCCAGGGTTGGGATATGAGGAAATGCAGGTCATAAGGGATTCAGGGTAGCTGATGAGGCCGGGAGCGCCTCCGAATCAAACTCAGGTTTGAGATTTAAGTGAACGCAGAGCATAAGGGATTCAGGGTAGCTGATGAGGCCAGGAGCGCCTCCGAATCAAACTCAGGTTTGAGATTTAAGTGAATGCAGAGCATAAGGGATTCAGGGTGGCTGGTTTGGCCAAGAGCGCCTTCGAATCGAATTCCGGGGGCGACCTTAAGTCAAGTTCAGAGTTTGGATTCGGCTGGGAAAACCTGGAAAAGAATTCAGAGTGAGTACCTGCACCAGGGCAGCCCCGAAGGGGAGACAGAGGCAAGAATTGGAAGCAGCAAAGGCAAGAGAACTCTGAAGTAATTCTGTGGCATGCTATGAGTTAGAGGCAGTAGGGAGTGGGACTTGTGAGGATAGGGCTACATAGGGTTTAATGAGCCTTCAAAATGTGGGAAGGTGCTTAGGGTGCTAGGGGGGTAGATTAATTAATTAAATTGATGAGGCATAGAGGATGTAGGAAATTAGAAGAGGTGAGCGTTTGGACGTGTAATGACCATCATATGAGCACGAGTATTTCTAAGTACTAATGCCCAGTGGTGTTTAAATAAAAAAGAGTGCTTTGTATTTGAATTCATTGGGGCATGGGCACGGGGTTCCTGAGGCTACGGGTTAACAAAGACATGTCAGCCATAAACTACCACTTGGACCACAGACGCACAAGAGTGGGGGTTTATGGCTGACATGAAGCAACTTACCGCCGACAATTGCAATGAGTGGACAAGGCATACCCTCATTTTATTTATTGGAACGATTTGGAAAACAGTGACGAACAAGACATCCCTCCCTTTGGGCGAGGTAATAGGACGTCCTGACCAGCTGGTAATCCGTCCTCACATCCCCACCTACCAGGTTCTCCAAACTCTTGTCTACCATCAATAGGCAACCCATCCACTAATTTTCAGCTTCCTGGTAGCCCGTCCTCACGAATGTGACCAACTGATAGCCCAACGTCACAACTACTAGTTCATGACTTGACCCCACATGATGGCCAACCCTAACGGACGTCACAGGAACTGATAATGGCAATCGTTTTATCTCCCTCTCAGACCCCCACAACAAGCGGCCAGTAAACTAGCTGGTAAAGCACATAATGTTTGTCACGAGGACGTGACAAAGAATTGAAAGGGGGATAATGTTAAGGTAGGATTTAGCACTATGTTTCACAAATTGTCATAAGGGCAAAAAATGTCATTTTTTACTAGTTGACGTCAATTATGTCCTTGATACAACTAGCTGTTAGGACGTCCATTGGTTGGTTTTTATTATTTTATTACTGAATAGTCTATTCAATAGTAGTAATTATTTGGTGTACGTAACTTAGCTAGTCTGAAAATGACTTGTAGGCCCAAAGTTATTAAAATGTCATTGCAAGTCTTTAACTAGTTGACCATTTTTATGACAGTGTGCCAACTAGTCATGAACTGGACAGAGCGCAAAAACGCGTCAGAACAGCTAATTGCAGTGTTTTGACAAGGTGGCAACCTACCAAGTTGACCCACCTAGTAGGTAGTTGTTTTGAAGTATATAAGGATGGTTTTAGAGCCTTTTGGGTCTTTTAGTACACATATGAGAAGATAATTTGGATCCTTAGAAAATGTATATATGTTTGTAAGTTTTAGATCTAGACATGTAGCATCCTGAAAATATGTGGCAATCAGGACGGACAACAGTTCTGGAAAATAAGCAATAAAGTGTTGAAAGAGGGATTTAGAGAGTCTATGATATAATACCAAGGAATGCATTAGAAAGTAGGAATGGTGGATATGCACGAACGTGACGCTCAGGGGAGGACGTCCAGAGCAAGTAGTTAGAATGACCTGAAAATTGTACCCTAGGTTGGTAGGAGGTTAGAGAGGTCAGATCCAAACCCGGTTTGCAAAAACCACCTCCAGAAGTTAGCGGATCTAACCAAAACCATGAGCTGGTCGAAAATATGAAAGTGGTCAAAAAGACCCGAAAACTCTACCATAGGTTGGTAGAAGGTTACAGAGGTAAGATCCGAACTTGATTTGCGAAAACCACCTCAAGAAGTTGGCGGATCTGACCAAAAACGTGAGCTGGTCAAAAATATGAAAATGGTTAGAATGGCTTGAAATTTCTACCATAGGTTGGTAGAAGGTCAAAGATGCCAGATCTAAGCTTATAGTGTGGAAACGACATCCAAAAGTTGGTTGATCAAGCCAAAAATACGAGCTGGTAGGTAGTGTCCAGGGCAGAGTTTCGAGCCTTAAACGGAAGTTTTAGAGGATTATACGTCAAAAAAACCTTTTGGGGATGTCAGCCATAAATCCCCACCCTTTACGTCTGTGGTCCAGGTGGAGGTCCATAGCTCACATGTCCCTGCTAACTCCTTGGCCTAGGAGACCTCTTGCTTGCATACGGATGAAACCAAATATTAAATGCACTCTTCCTAGTCCTCCTAGTCCTTCCTAGTCCTCCTAGTCACTGGCATTCCTTCCTTGAGAGTTTTACGAGCCATGGGTGATATCTCCAACAATTGACCAAAAGTAATATCCGCCTTGAGTGAGCTAAGATCGGCCCACAAATCATATCCTTCCGGCTTATCAACCTTTGTCTTTCCTACTCTCTCAAACTCATCCAAAGGAATGCTAGGTCCTTCCCATTCTCTCATCTCACTATTATGTAAATCATGAATGACATTTGGCCTCTCCCTATCCTAAACAATCTCATTTTTCTTCTTTAATTCCCTAGTGGCCCTCCTAGCTACTCTAGCTACTCTATCCAAATCCGAAAGGTTAGGACCTTCGTCCGAGAAGTACTCCTCCTGTCCCACCACATCCTTTTCTACTTCAATGTTTCCTCGCATAGCTCTAGTGGTGACCGCTAATGCTGGGGCCTCATGAGTCACCTCATCATCCAAACTCCTCAACTCGTAGGTGATGGCGTTGGTGTGTGGAGGCCATTGACCTTGCTCGTCTCCAACACCCATTTGGTAAGCAATAGACTCATCATGATGCGGCTCAGTGACACCATCCATGAACTTGACATCCTGAGAATTTGACGGACCCGGATCGGCGGGAGGAGCTTGCCTCCTATTGTCAAAATGTTGTGGACCGCTTGGCCTATTCTGAATAGGAATGTATCCATTCGCCGTCTGCAATCCCGTCGGAGGATGGAATATCTGTCTCGCATTCCCATGGTCATAATATAAATTGGGTGGCCTAAGCTCATTAGGAGGTCCGCCCTGTGGCCTAGCCCCTCTCATGTTGTCTCTAGCTTGTTGTTGTGGGTTGACCACCGGGTTGGACATGCTAATGACCTTGTCAGGCTGACGACACTCATTCGAAGAATGATTTCCCCCACAATTACTACAACCATAACCTTGTCCTTCGGACCAACACTGACCCGGTGCATGCCATCTTCCACAAAAATGATGAAACTCCCTTCTCTCCCCATTTTGACCACCTTGTCCTTTAGGGGGAGGTCCCTATAGTTGCCCTGACCTTGACCTCTCTGGTTCTGTAGAGGTGGGCCACCGTTGTTCCTTTGATCACGGTTCTGCCCAACTCGACAAAATTGCCTGGTATGTCTAGGTTGGCCACACTGAACACACCACAATCCCGAAGCATGCTTACCCGACTCAACTAGAGGAGGAGGACCCGGCTGATGACTCCTAATCATCAACGACATTTGATCTGTAAGACTCTGCATTTGTTTAATCATAGCCTCCTAAAATCCCAACTGACTAGCACCTAGCATTTTCTCCACCTCCTCAATGTGTGCATCAACTTTAGGAGCTGGCAAGGCTAAGAGTGGTGCCGGCTCCCTAACTGCTAGCGGACGTGGACCTGTGTCAATGAGAGCATACTGAACCTGACTCCTTTGCCTACCTAACTATTCCTCCACTTCTCGCGGACGAATGGGGATGAATTGGGGTATTGATTCATCCTCCCTTCGCCACAACCTCTCATAATCTTTGTCCATGCGTTCCATCTCCCAAGCAGCCGCTTTGGCATCCGCCAACGTCTGAGGATTCCTTTCCAACACGCCTCTAATGGTCCCAGCCTTAAAAAATCCTTGGATGAAGAATTGTTTAAGGGTGTCATCGTTGAGCATAGTACCCACAAAGCGTGTACACACCAAATCAAACCTCCTAATGTATGCCGAAATCTCCTCTTCCATTCCTTGCTTCAAGGATGCTAATGCTCTAAGAGTCGTGCTCTGACCAACCTCTGGCCTAAATTCATTTAAAAACTCCCTCTGCATCTGCTCCCATCCTATGAAATGACCCTCTGCATGATCTCTATACCACTCGTAGGCTTCTCCCTCTAGAGTGGTAGGAAACCACACCAACCAATATCCCGGATTGGTGACAAGAGAACTAGCCAACCTCTCAATGTACCTCTCCATGTGCCTAGAAGGGTCCTCATCTTTAGTTCCATAAAACTTAGGGAGGTGGGATGGCATATCCACCGCCACCAAGTTTTGTGGAACCACAATGGGTAAACCTCTCGGCCTAACCAATGGATCAATGGGTGGAAAGGGAGGTGAACCTCCTCCCGCCTGAGCCATAGTGACACGTGTGTCCACTCCAATTTCACTATCAACTTCTATTGGAATTTCTTTCCTAACTGCATCAGTCTCCGTCAATGTCTCGCCGCTCAACTTGGAGGGAGTATCCTCCTTCTCAAGTTGAGTATCTACTTCTAAACTATCTAACACTGGATTAACAATAGGTTCCACATTCAAGCAACTCTCTCTCCTCACTTCTACCTCTTCTACAACTTCACTAATCCTAGACAATCTTTTCCTACGTGCAATCTTCTCTAATCCTAACTCCAATTTAGGTTTCTGGGATCGAGTCTTACCTTGCATTCATGCACATTCGATCAACCCTCACTTGACCACACATACCCCTTGCTACCTTCACTCTTCTTAACGTTTTCATTTTTTTGGATGTGTATTTAAAATTCAAGAGGTGAGGAAGAGAACCTTCAGGCCAACTTAGGTGAAAAATCCCAAACAGGGGATGGACATGTTCATGTCAATTCTTTGTCAAGCCGGAGAATCACCTCCGAACTCTTCCATAGAATTGACACTCACCACAATACCGAGAGTGAGGGGCTGACCTTCGCCATGCACCACATTGAAGACCGAGGCATCACCCTCTTGCCTCTAACACAATGCGATGACTAGGGAATTACCCTTTACAACAGATAACGACAAGGACGAGTACTAAAATCCTTCCTTAATTAATTAATGGATTCACTTTTAAAAATATCATACCTCAAGCAATTCGCTTCCCCCTGCATACGGATGAAACCAAATATTAAATGCACTCTCTTTATTTTAACTCCACAAGGCATTAGTATTAAGAAATATTGATGCACCTATGGCAATCATTACATTACAACCACACTAACACACTCTTCTTTTTCTAAATTCCTATGTGATCCATGTGCCAACTAACTACCTAATCTAGTTCTTAGCACCCTAAGGTGCCCCTTCTCCCATTCGAAGTTTATTGAATTCCACTTGCCTTACTACCTAATGATTTCCCTTTCCACCTTGCCACATTGCCACATTGCTGAGAGCCTTGTCCCTTGAATTGACACATGAAACTAGCTAGCCCTCAATACCCTGGCCTTGCAATAAAAAGGTTTGTCACCACATGACCTGAGGCTTGGCCCTCGCCTCCAGCTGTGCCAGGCAGCTCGCCCTCGAAATCAAACTCTGAATCCAGCTGCGCCGAGGCAGCCTGCCCTCGAAATCAAACTTTGAATCTAGTTGCGCCGAGGCAGCCTGCCCTCGAAATCAAACTCTGAATCCAGCTGCGCCGAGGCAGCCTGCCCTCGAAATCAAATTCTGAATCCAGTTGAGCTGAGGCAGCTTGCCCTCGAAATCAAACTCTGAATCCAGCTGCGCCGAGGCAACATGCCCTCGAAATCAAACTCTGAATCAAGCTGCGCCGAGGCAGCCTGCCCTCGAAATCAAACTCTGAATCCAGCTGCGCCGAGGAAGCCTGCCCTCGAAATCAAACTCTGAATCCAGTTGCGCTGAGGCAGCCTGCCCTCAAAATCAAACTCTGAATCCAGCTGCGCCGAGGCAGCATGCCCTCGAAATCAAACTCTGAATCAAGTTGCGCCGAGGCAGCATGCCCTCGAAATCAAACTTTGAATGAAGATGCGCCGAGGCAGCCTGCCCTCGAAATCAAACTCTGAATCTAGCTGCGCCGAGGCAGCCTGCCCTCGAAATCAAATTCTGAATCCAGCTACGTCGAGGCAGCCTGCCCTCGAAATCAAACTCTGAATCCAGCTGTGCCGAGGCAGCCTGCCCTCGAAATCAAATTCGGAATCCAGCTGCGCCGAGGCAGCCTGTCCTCGAAATCAAACTCTGAATCCAGCTGCGCCGAGGCAGCCTGCCCTCGAAATCAAACTCTGAATCCAGATGCGTCGAGGCAGCTCGCCCTTGAAATCAAACTCTCAATCCAGTTGCGTTGAGGCAGCCTGGCCTCGAAATCAAACTCTCAATCCAGCTGCGCCGAGGCAGCATGCCCTCGAAATCAAACTCTGAATCCAGCTGCGGCGAGGCAACCTGCCCTCGAAATCAAACTCTGAATCCAGCTGCGCCGAGGGAGCCTGCCCTCGAAATCAAATTCTGAATCCAACTGCGCCGAGGCAGCCTGCCCTCGAAATCAAATTTTGAATCCAGTTGCGCCGAGGCAGCCTGCCCTTGAAATCAAACTCTGAATCCAGCTGCGCCGAGGCAGCCTACCCTCGAAATCAAATTCTGAATCCAGCTGCGCCGAGGCAGCCTGCCCTCGAAATCAAACTCTGAATCCAGCTGCGCCGAGGCAGCCTGCCCTCGAAATCAAACTCTGAATCCAGATGCGTCGAGGCAGCTCGCCCTCGAAATCAAACTCTCAATCCAGTTGCGTTGAGGCAGCCTGGCCTCGAAATCAAACTCTCAATCCAGCTGTGCCGAGGCAGCATGCCCTCGAAATCAAACTCTGAATCCAGCTGCGGCGAGGCAACCTGCCCTCGAAATCAAACTCTGAATCCAGCTGCGCCGAGGCAGCCTGCCCTCGAAATCAAATTCTGAATCCAACTGCGCCGAGGTAGCCTACCCTCGAAATCAAACTTTGAATCCAACTGCGTCGGGCAGCTTGCCCTTCACCCTTGTAGCTTTTCGGCAGCCCTCACCTAGTTTTTGCGAGAGACTTCCTGGTTGAACCAGGGGACCCCCTTCCACCCGATCCGAAGATCCAGCTCTTGATCCAGATGTCGGTGACCCCTTCATGTCTTAAACAAACTTACTTAAGGCCTAAAACGAACATCCCCACACCAAGGATAACACTTGAATTAAGTTCAAGCCACACCCTACCTAGCATCACCCCTTAACCAACCAACACAACTTAATTGTCTTTGTTTTTTTTTGTTTCTTTTTTCTTTTCCTTTTCCCAAACTAAATACCCAACTCCAATCACGACAACACAAGTTTTATGCTACTCAAATCTCGTCTACCCTTTAATTAACACAAATCTCTGTCAATTCTCAGTTCTTCAGGTAATTTTGTGTTAACTAGAAATGTGAACACATAATTGGGCTCACAAGGGATGAAGGTTTAGCATGGGAGATGTTTTGCAAGGCTTGGACGTGACTGGCGACGAACTAGTTAATGGAGCAATGAAGGAGTGCGAAACACCATTAACAATTACCGCCAAGGAATGGAAAGCAACTTTACTCAACGAGTTATTGAGTTCTTGAGTTATGTGGTGACAAATGAAGTTGGTATACGGACATGAAGAAGGTTGAAGAAATCCAAGAAGGAAAATGGCTTTTGATCCAAAAAGGGCTTAGGTCATTGTTTGGCCTAGCCAACTACTACCGCCGCTTTGTGAACCACCAGAGTGGTCCACCGCTCCGTGGGGTCACTTTAGTTAGGATTTTAGTATTAAAAGTTAGGATTGATAGCGAATTAAGGGAAAAATTAGTTCATTTAGCGTTTAGCTCAAAAAGGGGAAGGAAAATTAACAAGGACTTCGGACCTTCACCCGTGAAGGGAAAAATCTAGTTTTAAGTAGAGTTAGTAAAAATGAAAACTAACTAGAGATAGAAATTAGCTAAGTTAGGAAAAAATAGCTATCTAGGCAAGACCTAGTTAGCGAGGAAAAAATGTAGTTAGTGAAAGCAACTAGCTAAGAGGACTAAATTAGTAGAGCTAGCTAGACAAGGGTTAGTTTAGTACTTAGTGTGGGTCACGCAAGACAAGTGGAGGTGCTCGGCGTGAGAGGAAAATTAGCGCGAAGACTTTGAAGAAAAAATAGCAAAGGGGCCACTTGCCCCCTTGCCAACTTGCTATCAAAAAATTAGAACGAAATCGGAAGATTCCCGTCGGAGCCACCTCGGCGACGGGGTGGCAATCTCGACCGAAAAAACCCCCGAGCCAAAATTTCGGGAGGGGTCGAAAAATGAAACCGGTGGCGGAGGGGTCCAACCCTTTTGTGAAAGGGTTTAAAAACCCCCTCCTTCCACCTTGAAAACCCCCTCTAGTTGTTGATTAGTGGGCGAAGCCCTAGCTCAATGGAGTTAGACAACTTCTCTCTCTTCTTCTAATGTTTGGGCGAAGCCCTGCTTCAAGGTAGTTAGGAAAAAATCCTTTAGCATACATTCTCAATGGCCTAAGAGAAAGGCTTGAGAAACTCCTCTACTCTCTCTCCTAGTTAGAATGTGTGTTTATTAACACATAAACAAAATTCTTCCTTCCTTTTGTAGAGGTAGGTTGGATTGTAGAATTTCGAGAGAAGGCATTGTAGACCTCAGCTGCCAATGCCCTCGAGGCTTAGTTTAGAAGCTAGAACAAAATGCTTATCATTTTTCTCTTAGAGAGATTTCCTATAGCTATCTATAGCCATTTCCCATTTGTGATTTGGTCAAGATGACAATTAGTTATGGATTTCCAAAGATGGAGCAAAAAAACAGGGTGGTACTGTGAATAGCGGCTGCTGGATCAGACCTGCCAGCCCAATCAGAATTTCAATTCTAAAAAATTATATTTTTTCCAAATAGAACTTTTGTCTAGCTTTCCAAAATTGCTTAGAACGTTTGATTTGAGCATGATTTGAATTAGATATGAATTTTTGAAGACGGGATACATAGTTTGAGAATTCTTGGTTGACTGCTGCATTACAGAGGGTTTGCTGAATTCACTTTGGCTTAACTTGTTAATTTCATATTTTTATTAGATAGATCTTTTTAATATCTTTCCATGGTTATATAGAACGTTTGATTTGAGCATGATTTAAATTAGATATGAATTTTTGAAGATGGGATACATAGTGTGAGAATTCTTGGTTGACTGCTGCATTACAGAGGGTCTGCTGAATTCACTTTGGCTTAACTTGTTAATTTAATATTTTTATCACATAGATCTTTTCAATATATTTCCATGGTTATATAGAACGTTTGATTTGAGAATGATTTGAATTAGATATGAATTTTTGAAGATGGGATACATAGTGTGAGAATTCTTGGTTGACTGCTGCATTACAGAGGATCTGCTGAATTCACTTTGGCTTAACTTGTTAATCACATACTTTTATCAAATAGATCTTTCTAATTCCTCTCCATGGCTATATAGAACGTTTGATTTGAGCAAGAATTGAATTAGATAGGAATTGTTGAAGATGAGATACATAGTTTAAGACTTCCTGGTTGACTGCTATGTTACAAGGAGTCTGCTGAATTTTTATTGGCTTTGCTTGCTAATGTCATAATTGTTCTAGTTAAAACTTGTTAATAGCTTTCCAATGGTATAAGGAAAGCCTAAATCCAAGTCGTAATGAATTCACTATGAATTTTTGAAGTTAGAAATTAGATAGGTGAGTTGGAAGGATCGGTTGAATCGACCTCGCACTTCCAACCCTCATAAATTTTGCATTTCTTATCCGATTAAGGTTATTTTTAGATCGTTGGAAAGATAATTAAGTGCACTAAGTAGATATATTATGCTTAGGCCTAAATTACAATGAAAAAACAACACTTTATATTTTTATTGTTAACTAAGGTACGCTTCCTATCAAACTAGTTACAAAGAAGGAGGCAAGGTCGACGCCCGGAAAGTGGAGCAAGGAAGGAAGTAGCGGCTCGGCCTACATCGAGTCCAAATCAACCGAGGAAAATTGAGGTAAATTAACTAACCCTAGTTTTTCATTTAGGGTTGGAGGGTGCGCGGCTAAGGTACGCAGTTCTAACCCACTCACCTATCTCGTAACGTCAAGTGGTTTGATCACTTGACCGCCAAGGGGGTACCCAACTCCATTGTTTTTGGGGCCCCTTAGTATGTTTTGTGGTAGTAACTTCATTTATTAACAAGTTTCGTATGTGGTGAAGTCGGGTTAATCACCGACACGACCACTCTGAATGTTGTTGATGGAAAGGTGGAATTAATGGCCCACGAATCCATTTTATGCTGTTGGCCCCAAGGGTTGGAGGTGATGGCCCCAACCCTTGAAGATTGTGCAACATGTTGAATACACAGGTTGTCCTATTTTCCGGTCCCATCAAGTTGAGTTTTCGTGGTCAAACCGTTTTAAACTAATTAATAACCAACATAAATTGTACAACCCCCGTGGGCAAAAACCAACCGGAAACTTAACTCGAAGGATTGACACTACCCCCTCCGGCGGCAAAGATCGGAGGGTGTAAGTGTTAATCGACCTTCAAGAGACCCGCACAGGGCCTTGAAGGGTTCGGGTTAGGGCGTGCACCAAACAGGTAGGTGGTGATGCCATAATTTATGAACTTAGTAATATAGACTTTGTGTAATCAACCTTAAACTAAGAAAGAAGATTGAGAGGGTGGGACTTAATCAAGGTCCCCCCGTTTAAAGAATTTAATTCATAAGAAGTAAAGAATTAGGTGTGGCTAAGGTAAGAGGTAAGGTTATTTTATTCATTAGGGTTAGATTGCCTTGATTTGAAGGCTGGTGCATCTGCGCGTAGATTAAGATAGATTATGCATTAGGTTAGAAAAATAGACAATTCTCTGAAGCACTTATTAATCTAGGCACAACCTGCCGAAAAGACACGGCGCGATTAACAAATCCCTCCACAAATCTAAATACTTATAAAAATTATAACAACCGGGTTCGGCTTGGGCACCTGCTAAGGCAGGCCACCCTCACCGAAGGGCTTGTACGGTATTTTTAGGCTCCCTCGGAGGGGGTGGCCCAAAAGCATCACACGCTTCATTTGAGATTTTTGTAAGGTTGATAGGACCTTGTCCAACTTGTTGAAAAAATGGCTATCCCAAGAGTGGAATGAACCTTGTCACCAAGCCTTTAGGGAGCTTAAGAACAAGTTGTCTTCGCTGCCTGCGTTCAAGTTCGCGGAGTTTGACAAGCCTTATGAGGCATATACGGGGGCGAGGGACTTTGCCATTGGCGGGTGTTGATGCAAGATGGATGGCCATTGCATATGAGAGCAAAAAACACGATGATTGTCAAATGAGACGATCAACTCATGAGATAGAACTCTTCGCCGTAGTGCATGGCTTGGAGATGTGACAACACTATTTGGGGTTGCACAAGACTAAAGTCTACACGGACAATGTGTCCTTGAAGTATTTTGAGACACAAGCACAAGTGAGCACCAAGCCATTGCGGTGGCACGATACTTTGGCGCTTATGAAAGTGGATTTGATCCACAAACCGGGTCATGGCGATGTGTTGCTGGACGCACTAAGTAGATGGGAAGAGGTCCAAGCAATGAACACCATCCAAATCTTGTGGCTAATGTGTACCGGTGAAGGAAAGTTGTGATGCAAGATAAGGGAGGGGTGCATTAACTACCCCGAAGCACAAAGGCTTCTAGGTGAGCTTCGCAAGGGCAAGGTGCTCAAAGAGGTTAAGTTGGTGGACGGATTGCTCAAATATAAACAAAGTTGGGTGTATGTGCCACAAGGCAAGTTGAGGCTATCATTTTTGAAGGAAGAATACGATAGGCCCATTGCCAGCCATAGAGGAGAAAAACCACCATAGAATGGTGTCAAGGAGGTACCATTGGCCATGCATGAAATAGGACATAGCCCACTTTGTGAAGGCTTGGGTTAAATGCCAAGTGAACCAAACCTCTTACCAAAAGCAAAGCGGCCTCTTGCAACCGTTACCTATTCCAATGGGGCCATAGCATACTATGTGCATGGACTTGATCACAAGTTTGTCGGAGTCACAAGGGTATGATGCCATCAACGTGATCGTAGAGTGGTTTGCCAAGTTGGCACACATGGTGCCAATTGTGGGAACCACGACTGCGTTGGAGACCGCATAGCCTTCTCTCAAAGGATGGTGGACGCACCACGGGTTGCCAAGAGTAATTGTGTAGGATGGAAATCCAAAGTTCACAAGTGCATTTTGGAGGCACTTCTTTAGGGAGGTCGGAATGAAACTAAGGTTTAGCATGGCCTTCCATTCCCAAATGGATGGGAAAACAGAGCGTGTGAAAGGAGTCTCGAACCAATATTTTAGGAACTTGGTGGGGTCGGACCAATGAGATTGGGTCGAGCGGAGTTTAATTGCAATGTAGCCATGCACTCGGCGACCACGGGGTCATCTTTCATGGTGGCTTATGGAGTGCGCTCCAACCTACTAACCTAGCTCTCGAGGGGCACATTCAACACAAGAGTTCAACCAAGATGGTCAGGACTTGGCCAAGAAGCATGAACAAGACTTGGAGATGACCAAATTGTTGGTGGAGGAAGCCTAAAAGTGCTACAAAGAGCAAGCCAATGCCGGAAGACGCGAAGTGGAGTATGAGGTGGGCCAAAAGGTGTTGTTGAATGTGAACAATTTCACCTTGCCCGAAGTCCTCACTCCAAAGTTCATGTCCAAAATTGGAGTTTCGTTTCGAGGAACTAGTAATCAAGGACATGTATAAGTTGGAGTTACCGCCCGAGATCAGTGTGCATCCAACATTCCATGTCTCATTATTAAAGCCATTTAAGGAAGATACCTTGTGGCCCAATCACAAGCAAGTGATTAGGTGTGAGCCCAATTCTGTGTTCACATTTCTTGTTAACCCAAAAATCACTTCAGAAACTCAGAATTGCCATGTAGTTAAGTTCGTTTAGAAGGTAGAAAAGATTCTAGAGACTTCAAATTGTCTTATTGTGATTTGAGTTAGGTGTTAATTTTATGAAAAGAAAAGAAACCAAAAAGACATTTAAATTGTTTCAATAAGAGGTGAGAGCAAGTCTGTGAGAGTGTGGCTTGAGCTTGGACCAAGCTGCCACTTGGGATGTAGGGGTGTTTGTTTAAGGCCTAGGTCTGGTTCATTGAGGGAAGGGGGACCATTAACTTCGGGGGGCTAAGGCCCTGGATCCTCGGATCAGGGCCCCCTGGTTCGAAAAGAGTCTCGGTTGCTAGGAGAAGGACAGAGGGGGTACGAGGATCAGGTGAGCAGCCTCGGAGGCAGGCGAAAGGGGATTCCAGCACTGGAAAAAATGGAGCAGCCTCGAGGACAAGCTCAGAGAGGAGGTTTTTGGCAGCTTGAATGCGAGCCAGGAAGGCTGGGTAAGCAGCTGAATGCGAGCCAGGAAGGCTGGGTGAGCAGCTTGAATGCGGCCAGGAAGGTTGGGTGAGCAGCCTCGAGGGCAAGCTCAGAGAGGAGGTTTTCGGCAGCTTGAATGCGGCCAGGAAGGCTGGTTCGGCAGTTGAATGCGAGCCAGGAAGGCTGGTTCGGCAGCTGAATGCGAGCCAGGAAGGCTAGGTAAGCAGCTGAATGCGAGCCAGGAAGGCTGGGTGAATAGCTTGAATGCGGCCATGAAGGTTGGGTAAGCAACCTCGAGGGCGAGCTCAGAGAGGAGGTTTTCGGCAGCTTGAATGCGGCCAGGAAGGCTGGTTCGGCAGTTGAATGCGAGCCAGGAAGGCTGGTTCGGCAGTTGAATGCGAGCCAGGAAGGCTAGGTAAGCAGCTGAATGCGAGCCAGGAAGGCTGGGTGAATAGCTTGAATGCGGCCATGAAGGTTGGGTAAGCAACCTCGAGGGCGAGCTCAGAGAGGAGGTTTTCGGCAGCTTGAATGCGGCCAGGAAGGTTGGTTCGGCAGCTGAATGCGAGCCAAGAAGGCTGGGTGAGCAGCTTGAAGGGCAAGCTCAGAGAGGAGGTTTCGGCAGCTTGAATGCGGCCATGAAGCCTGGTTCGGCAGCTGAACTCTAGCCAACTCGATGCTACAGCTGAATTTAACTGTAGCCAGAGTGTGGGCTTCAAGCCAGTTGAGGCAAATCTAGTGTGTATGGCTAAGTGAAAAGTAGGATTAGCAAGGGGTGTAGTTAAGTGAGGCTTAAAGAACCTCTAATGTGTGGAGGGTTGTTTTAGGGCTCTAGGAGTTAGACTAGTTAGTTGAATTTCACACTTGTTATGTAGTGGATTAGAAGAGGAAAAAGGTGTTAGTGTGGTTGTGTGTGTTAATCATCATGGATGCATAAGTATTTTTCAATACTAATGTCCTGTGGGGTTTAATAAAAAGAGTGTACTTGATATTCAAATTCAGTGGAGTATGAGTATGGGATCTCCGAGACTAAGAGTTGACAAAGACATGTAAGCCATAGACTTTCACCTGGATTACGACGCTTAAAGGTGGAGGCTTATGGCTGTCATAAATGGTGCGTCCGCCGGGAGTGAAGCGGGATTAGGAGATTGAGACTTGGAGGCGCAAACTTGAGGGAGAGGAAGGAGCACATGGTGCATGGTAAGCATCTCACTTGGTTTTGATTTTTGTCATTTAGTTAGGATAGGTGAATTCCAATTCTTTTCCTTGGAATGAATTACATTTCCACTTATGCATTTTGCTTTGAGGAAGGAGCGCGGCTAAGGTGATGTCCTAAACCTTTTTGGGATGGCATAAGGACATAACATTAATAGCGCGATTACTAGCTCATTTAATCTTAGAGGGATGATTAATTTTAGGAAGAGTCAACTTTGACATTCACCTTGGGGTGAGTTTCCAAGTTAGGGTGTTGTGAATTCAATGTTGCTAGAGTTAGAATTGTTGGTTGAGAATTGTTAGGGTTGGAGTCGAATTGAGTCACGGTCGAGTGTGAGTGCTAACTTGCAGGGGGAGAACGAATTGCTTGAGGTATGATATTCTTCAAAATGAATTCATTAATTAATTAAAGAAGGATTTTAGTACTTGTTTTTGTCGTTATCCGTTGTAGAGGGTAATTCCCTAGTCATTGCATTGTGTTGGAGGCAAGAGGGTGATGCCTCGGTCTTCGATGTGGTGCATGGCGAAGGTCAGCCCTTCACTCTCGATATTGTGGTGAGTGTCAATTTGAGGGAAGAGTTCGGAGGTGATTCTCCGGCTTGACTGAGAATTGACATGAACATGCATATCCCATGTTTGGGATTTTCACCTAAGTTGGCCTGCAGGTTCTCTCTCCTCACCTCCTCAATTTTAAATACACATCCAGAAAAGTGAAAACATTAAAGGAATGAAGGTAGCAAGGGGTATATTTGGTCAAGTGAGGGTTGATCGAATATGCATGAATGCAAGGTAAAACTCAATCTATATTGGAGTTAGGATTAGAGAAGAATGCACGTAAGAAAATATTGTCTAAGATCAGTGAAGTTGTAGAAGATGTAGAAGTTAGGAACAAAAGTTGCTTGAATGTGGAGCCTATTGTTAGTCTAGTGTTAGAAAATTTAGAGGTAGATATTCAACTTGAGGAGGAAGCTACTCCCTTGAAATTGAGTGGCGAGACATTGACGGAGACTGACACAGTTAGGAAAAAACTCTTGTAGAAGTTGACAGGGGAATAGGAGCGAACACACCTGTTACCATGGTTCAGGAGGGAGGAGGTCCACCTCCCATTCCACCCATTGATCCATTGGTTAGGCCGAGAGGTTTACCCATTTTGGTTCCACAAAACTTGGCAGCGGTGGATATGCCATCCCACCTCCCTAAGTTTTATGAAACTAAAGATGAAGATTCTTTTAGGCACATGGAGAGGTACATTGAGAGGGTGGCTAGTTCTCTTGTCACCAATCCGGGATATTGGTTGGTGTGGTTTCCTACCACTCTAGAGGGTGAAGCCTATGAGTGGTATAGAGATCATGCAGAGGGACACTTTAGAGGATGGGAGCAGATGCAGAGGGAGTTTTTTAATGAGTTTAGGCCAGAGGTTGGTGAGAGTATTGCTTTGAGGGCGTTAGCGTCATTGAAGCAAGGAAGGGAAGAGGAAATTTTAGCGTACATTAGAAGGTTTGATTTGGTGTGTACACGCTTTATGGGTACAATGCTTAACGATGACACCCTGAAACAATTCTTCATCCAAGGATTTTTTAAGGCGGGTACCATTAAAGGTGTGTTGGAGTGGAATCCTTAGACATAAGCGGATGCCAAGGTGGCATCTAGGGAGATGGAGCACATAGATAGAGATTATGAGAGATTGTGGAGAAGGGAAGATGAATCAATTCCTCAATTCATCCCCATTCGTCCGAGAGAAGTGGAGGTCCAGCCAGGTAGACAAGGAAGTCACGTTCCGTATGCTCTCATTGACACAGGTCCACGTCCGCTAGCGGTTAGGGAACCTTCACCACTCTTAGCATTGCCAGCTCCTAGAGTTGATCCTAACCTTGAGGAGGTGGAGAGAAGGTTAGGTGCTAGTCAGTTGGGATTTCAGGAGGCTATGATTAAACAAATGCAGAGTCTTACGGATCAGATGTCATTGATGATTAAGAGTCAGCAGCTTGGTCCTCCTCCTCCAGTTGAGTCGGGCAAACATGCTTCGAGATTGTGGTGTGTTCAATGTGGTCAACCTGGACATACTAGGCAATTTTGTCGAGTTGGGTAGAATCGTGATCAAAGGAACAACGGTGGCCCACCTCCACAAAATCAGAGAGGCCAAGGTCAGAATCAGTATGGTCAGGGCAACTATAGGGGACCTTGTGAGCCCAATTATGCGCCCACATTTCTTGTTAACCTTAAAAATGTTCAACACAAGGATTTGCATTTTAGTTTGGGGTCGGTTAGAAGGTTGGATGCATTGGAGTTTTAGAAAAGAGTTTGATTTAGTTAAAATTGAATTGTGTGAATGTGTGTTAGTTAAATGAAGAAACAAACAAAAACAAATGGTTTTGTATGGTTAGAATTAGGGACATATGGTGCAAATGGCTTGGCCACGGGTTGTTGGGTTTGGGTTTTTAATGTGTCCATTTAAGGGTAAGGGGGGGGTCCGAATTGGGCTTGAGACTAGATGAGCAGGAGGGAGTAGTCCCTATCGCCGTGGGATCTTTGGCAGTTGGGAAGGGCCACATGAGCTGGAGAGTTTTGGGAGTTCGTAGGGGAGCAGGGGCTCTCGGGGAGAAACAAGCTGAGATTCCAGGGCAGAGTTCGGCTCTGAGCCGCGAGGCACATTCAAGATTGGTAGTTGAGATTCCAGGGCATAGTTCGGCTCTGAGCCGCGAGGCACATTCAAGATTGGTTTCTGAGATTCCAGGGCAGAGTTCGGCTCTGAGCCGCGAGGCACACTCAAGATTGGTTTTTGAGATTCCAGGGGAGAGTTCGGCTCTGAGCCGAGGCACATTCAAGAATGGTCTTTTTTATTCTAGGGGCAAAGTTCGGTTGAGAGCCGAAGGCCTAGCCTTCTGGTCAGAGCTTAGATACTGGGGCTGAGGCTTCTAATGAGGTGACAAGGAGAAGATTAGGAGTAACATATAGTGCAGCTAGGTTAGATGTAAGTGAATCATTAGTGAGAGAAAAAGGTTTTTAAGAAACCAAGGACTAGAGTAGTTAGTTGGATAATGCATCTACTAGTTAGGAGATTTGAAGAGGGAAAGTAGTTTAGTGTGATTGTGCATGACAATTATCATACATGCATAAGTATTTGTTAATACTAATGCCCTGGGTTGATCAATAAAAAGATTATGCTTTGCATTTAAGTTCATTGGGTATGAGTATGGGTCTCCAATGCTAAGAGGCAAAAAAGACATGTGAGTCATGACCTTCCACCCGGACCACAAACGCATAAGGGTGGGGGTTTATAGCTGACAGACCTCCCCCTAGAGGACAAGGTGGTCAAAATGTGGAGAGGAAGGAGTTTCATCCTTTTTGTGGGAGATGGCATGCACAAGGTCAATGTTGGTCCGAAGGACACGGTTATGGTTGTAGTAATTGTGGGAAAAATCATCCTTCAGATGAGTGTCGTCAACTTGATAAGGTCATTAGCATGCCCAACCCAATGGTCAACCCGCAACAACAAGCTAGAGACAACATGAGAGGGGCTAGGCCACAGAGTGGGCCTCCTAATGAGCTTAAACCACCCAATTTATATTATGATTATGGAAATACGAGGCAGACATTTCATCCGCCAACAGGATTGCACACGGCGAATGGATACATTCCCATTCAGAATAGGCCAGGGGGTCCACAACATTTCGACAATAGGAGGCAAGCTCCTCCTACCGATCCGAGTCCGTCTAATTCCCAAGATGTCAGGTTCATGGATGGTGTCACGGAGCCACATCATGATGACTCTATTACTTTCCAAGTGGGTGTTGGAGAAGAGCAAGGTCAATGGCCTCCACATACAAATGCCATCATCTATGAGTTGAGGAGTTTGGATAATGAGGTCGCTCATGAGGCCCCGGCATTAGCGGTTACCACTAGGGCTATGCGGGGAAACATTCAAGCAGAGAAGGATGTGGTGGGACAGGATGAATACTCTTCGGATGAAGGACCTAACCTTTCAAATTTAGATAGGGTAGCTAGAGTAGCTAGGAGAGCCACTAGGGAATTAGAGAAGGAAAATGAGATTGTTCAAGATAGGAAGAGCCCAAATGTCATTCATGATTTACATGGTAGTGAGATGGGGGAATGGGAAGGACCTAGCATTCCTTTGGATGAATTCGATGGGATTGGGAAAACCAATAGGAAGAAGTCAAAAGGATACGATTTGTGGGCCGATCTTAGCTCACTTAAGGCCGATATAACCTTTGGTCAATTGTTGGAAATATCACCTATGGCTCAAAAGACTCTCAAGGAAGGAATGCCGGTGAATAGGAGGACTAGGAAGGTGAAGCTAGGGTGGCCGCGAGAGTTCAATTATAAGGAGGAGGGCGTGATGTCAAAGCAATAGAGATAGAAGTTATGGTGGTGGACAAGGTGGTTCCCAATGTGCTAGTTGATGGAAGTAGTAGGCTAAACATCTTGCCGGAGCACACCATGAAGGGATTGGGTCTTAGTCTAACGGGTCCATCACCTTTCATCATCAATATGGCAAATCAAACCCCGGCGGTGCCTTTGGGAATGATTAAGGATTGTAGGATTAGCACCGGAGGGGAGGAGTATGTGGTCACTTTTCATGTTATCAAAATGCATTCTAACAAGGATACATTTTCCATCTTGTTGGGTAGATCTTAGTTGAGGATGTCGGACGCGGTAGTAGATTGGGGAGGAGTCAAACCATCCATTACTTATGGTCCTAAGGACAATAGGGTCAAGGTCTCCATAGGATCACTAGGAGGTTGGGTGAGAGAACAAATATCTTCCTCATCGGATGACGAAGAGGAAGGCAAGGAGGAAAATGAAGAGGGGATCAAGAAGAACAAGGCGCTAGTGGGTGTTGTCCATTCAGGCGAACAAAAGACTATTATAAATTCAGGGTCAGGTAGTTTGGGTCCTAGTTTCTATTATTTGGGTGATGATGGGGAGTATGCGCAGTGGTTGAGAGATTATCCTGAGTCAGTGTATGATATCATGATGACATCCCACCATGCATGTTTGAATGATGAAAGGCTCAGTTCAAGGGAAGAAAAATATTCCTTGTTAAATTCATGTGAGGTGCTTACTGAGGAGGAGTGGATTAGAGGAGGATTAACGCCATGGATAGATTGTGCGGAGGAGAGCGACGTGAATTTAGTACATGTAGATGGGACTCATGATGAGGAGGCCATCATTGAGGCTGCAAGGTTGGAGGAACCTTTACACTTCAAGACCACGTCAATGGATATAGTAGCGGGTCAAGATGTCAAGGATTATCCCAAGGTACCTCCGGATTGGTATAGAAACAAGGATGAGCAAACACATGTGTCGGAGGCGGATTAGAGGTATGTGGACATGAAGACGAAGAGTGGAAAGGTTAGACAATAAAGATGGGTTCTAAGTTGGGAGAGCAAGAGGTCAAGGAGTATGCCGAGTTGGTGGATGAATTTAGTGACACGTTTGCATGGTCGTATGATGAGCTTAGGGGGATCCCTAGAGAGATGGTGGAGCATCGCATTCCTTTGATTCCGGGGGCTACACCCATTAGACAAAAGGAGAGAAGGATGAACCCACAGTTGCAGTTGTTAGTGAGGGTAGAATTACAGATTGGGTTTCTCCTATGGTGTTGGTGAAGAAGAAGAATGGGACGTTGAGGGTATGTATGGACTATAGGAAGTTGAATGCCTGCACACAGAAGAACCACTTCCCACTACCATTCATCATGCTACCTTTAGAGGAGGTAGGTGGACATGTGAGATATACATTCATGGATGGATATGCAGGCTACAACCAGATTTCCATAGCGCTACATGATGTTCACAAGACGGCGTTTACCACTTCTTGGGGCACCTTTGTATGGGTGGTCATGCCATTTGGGTTATGTAACGCTCTCGCCATATTTCAGAGGTTGATCATGTACATCTTCATTGACTTGTTGTTCAAATCCATGACAGTCTTCGTGGATGATTTTAGTACTCAATCTAGTGCTAGTGAACATTTACAATGTGTGAGAGAGGCTTTGATTAGGTGTAGGAAAATGCAGTTAGCTTTGAATCCGGACAAGACCTTCTTGGGTGTTCAGAGGGAAGTTTTGCTTGGTATGTGGTCAGTGAGAAAGGAAGGGAGCCGGATCCCGATAAGATTGTAGTGATAGATGGATTGGCCATTCCAACCAATGCTAGAGGGATAGCTAAGTTGCTAGGGCATGTGGGATGGTATCAGGATTTAGTCCCGGATTACGCTGAGATTGCGGTTCCTATCACTCAGTTGCTTATCACCTATCTGGTGTTGAGGCCGCCCGACTGGAATAAGCCTTTCCATGTGTTTTGTGATGCTAGCAATGTAGCAGTGGGTAGTGCATTGTGTCAGTCGACAGGGGAGAAGGGTAAGGATCAACCCATTGCTTATGCTAGTAAGCAATTGATACCGGCCGAGAGGAACTATTCTCCCACACAGAGGGAGTATTTAGCCATGGTGTTTTCAGTTAAGAAGTTTTGCCATTACCTCATGTGCCATCCAGTTGTTTTCTTTGTGGATCACATGGCTATCAAGTATTTGGTCAACAAGGCAGAGTTGAGCGGAAGGCTAGCTAGGTGGGTCTTGTTGCTAGAGGAGTTCAACTACACTGTTGAGTACAAGCCTGGTCGCATGTATTTACAAGCCGACCACTTGTCGAGATTGTCGGAGGAGATGGGAGAGAGTCCGGTGGACGATAGGTTGATAGACGACAACCTCTTTGTGTTGACGGCTCAACCCGAGTGGTATGCGGGCATCGTGGAGTTCTTGACAACTCAGCAGTTGCCAAGGGAATGGACAAAGGAGGATAGGAGAAAGGTTAGAGGTAATAGTAGACACTTTGCAGTGATAGGCCATAGGTTGTTTAGGAGGGGAACTGATGGGTTGTTGAGAAGGTGTGTGTCAGAGGTCGAAGTGCCCTCCATCTTAGCCGCATGCCACGACAATACATGTGGAGGGCATTTCTCCGGACAACTTACTGGTCAAAAGATCCTTAGAGCAAGTTACTTTTGGCCTACTTTGTTTAAGGATTCTCATGAGTATGTTAAGCGTTGTGACGCTTGTCAGAGGTATGCGAGGAATGACCTCCGCATGGAGATGCCATTCCATGTATCCTTACCTCTAGTTCCCTTTGAGAAATGGGGAATTGATTATGTTGGCGAGGTTCATCCCCATTCCTCAAAGGGCATGGCTTACATTGTTGTTGCTACCGAATACTTGACCAAGTGGGCGAAGGCCAGAGCTGTCAAGACGGACACGGCTGCCCATGCAGCCACATTCATGTATAAGAACATCATCTCAAGGTTTGGGTGCCCCAAGATTCTGGTTAATGATAGGGAAACTCATTTTCTGAATTCTTTAATTCAAGAGATGACAGATAAGTTCCAAATAGACCATAGGAAAACCACTCCTTATCATCCACAAACTAATGGTCAGACGGAGCATGTCAACGGAATATTGGTGAGTATCCTTCGCAAGACGATTCTTGACTCTAAGAGGGATTGGGACGTCAAGTTGACCGCGACATTGTGGGTCTATCGAACAACCTTCAAGGTGAAAACTCAAGCAACTCCATTTTCATCGGTGTACGGATTAGAAGCCACCCTCCCCATCGAGTTTGAGGTGGCATCCTTGCGCGTTGCATTTGATTCTCGACTCACAGATAGCCAGTCACTGAGAAATAAGTTGACAATTCTTGAAGAGCTCGATGAGAGGAGACGAATGGGAGCTCAACACATTGAAGCTATCCAACGGCGAAGCAAAGCCACCTTCGACAACCGACACAAGAAGAAGGCACTGAGGCCGGGGATGATGGTGTTAATCCAAGATGCAAGGAAACTTGAATTTCCAGGTAAGTTTGACACCGTGTGGTTGGGCCCATACCTCATTCGGGATGCATTCCCAAACAACTCTTTGCAATTGGAGATATTGAATGGGGAAAGCTTCCCAACTCGCACTTCCGGAAGTCGATGCAAGGAGTACAAGACATGAGGTGACACTTGCCTTTGAGCAAGAGACTTTGGATCCATCCCTCGATGGTCGCCAGTTATGTGAGCCCAATTCTGTGCTCACATTTTTTGTTAACCCAAAAATCTAACTTCAGAAACTCAGAATTGCCATGTAATTATGTTCACTTAGAAGGTAGAAGAGATTCTAGAGATTTCAAATTGTTTTGTTGTGATTTGAGTTAGGTGTTTATTTTATGAAAAAAAAGACACCAAAAAGACATTTAAATTGTTTCAATGAGAGGTGAGAGCAATGCTGTGAGAGTGTGGCTTGAGCTTGGACCAAGCTGCCACTTGGGATGTAGGGGTGTTTGTTTAAGGCCTAGGTGTGGTTCATTGAGGGAAGGGGGACCATTAACTTCGGGGGGCTAAGACCCTGGATCCTCGGATCAGGGCCCCCTGGTTCGAAGAGAGTCTCGGTTGCTGGGAGAAGGACAAAAAGGGTACGAGGATCAGGTGAGCAGCCTCGGAGGCAGGCGGAAGGGGATTCCATCACTAAAAAAAATGGAGCAGCCTTGAGGGCAAGCTCAGAGAGGAGGTTTTCGGCAGCTTGAATGCGAGCCAGGAAGGCTGGGTAAGCAGCTGAATACGAGCCAAGAAGGTTGGGTGAGCAGCTTAAATGCGGCCAGGAATGCTGGGTAAGCAGCCTCGAGGGCAAGCTCAGAGAGGAGGTTTTCGGCAGCTTGAATGAGGCAAGGAAGGCTAGTTCAACAGCTGAACTTTAGCCAGGTCGATGCTACAGCTGAATTTAACGATAGCCAGAGTGTGGGCTTCAAGCCAGTTGAGGCAAATCTAGTGTGTATGGCTAAGTGAAAAGTAGGATTAGCAAGGGGTGTAGTTAAGTGAGGCTTAAGGAACCTCTAATGTGTGGAGGGTTGTCTTAGGGCTCTAGGAATTAGACTAGTTAGTTGAATTTCACATTTGTTATGTAGTGGATTAGAAGAGGAAGAAGGTGTTAGTGTGGTTGTGTGTGTTAATCATCATGGATGCATAAGTATTTTTCAATACTAATGCCATGTGGGGTTTAATAAAAAGAGTGTACTTGATATTCAAATTTAGTGGAGTATGAGTATGGGATCTCCAAGACTAAGAGTTGACAAAGACATGTAAGCCATAGACTTTCACTTGGATTATGATGCTTAAAGGTGGAGGTTTATGGCTGAGATTAGGCCACCTCCCAACCTTGTAGGAGGTCATTTGGAATATGAGGTAGAGGGCATCCTCAAGTGGAGGAACCCCAAGTGAAAAGGAAGGAAGTACTTTGTGAAATAGCGAGGACACAATGTGAAAAAAACCGTTTGGGTAGCAGCAAGAGACATGGTGAACGCCAAGTAATTATTTTGAGACATATGTGCAAGTGAGTGCCAAGCCATTGTGGTGGCACGATACTTTGGCGCTTATGAAGGTGGATTTGATCCACAACCCGGGCCATGGCGATGTGGTGTTGGATGCGCTAAGTAGATGGGAAGAGTTCTAAGCAATGAGCACCATCTAAATCTTGTGGTTAATGGTTACCGGTGAAGGAAAGTTGTGATGCAAAATGAGGGAGGGGTACATTAACTATCCCGAAGCACAAAGGCTTCTAGGTGAGCTTCGCAAGGGCAAGGTGCTCAAAGAAGTCATGTTCGTAGACGGATTGCTCAAGTATAAGCAAAGTTGAGTGTTTGTGCCACAGGGAAAGTTGAGGCTATTGGTTTTTAAGGAAGAATATAATAGTCCCATTGTTGGCCATTGAAAAAGAAAAAACCACCATAAAATGGTGTCAAGGAGGTACCATTGGCCAGTCATGAAGGATGATATAGCCCACTTTGTAAAGGCTTGGGTGGATGCCAAGTGAACCAAACCTCTCAATAAAAACAAGTCGGCCTTTTGCAACCATAGCCTATCCCGCCAGGACCATAACATAGTGTTTCCATGGCATAGTCTGTGCATGAACTTGATCACAAGTTTTCCGGAGTCACAAGGGTATGATGCCATCATGGTGATGCTAGACCGGTTTGCCAAGTTGGCACATGTGGTGCCAATTGTGGGAACCGAGACCGCGTTGGATACCGCATAGCCTTTTCTCAAAGGATGGTTGGGGCACCACGGGTTGCCAAAAGTGATTGATGCACGCCATGGGTCGTTCCTTTGCGAATAAGCTTAAGAGGACTCACGAGGCGACATCACGTAAATTTATATTCGTTCGAGAACTACCGTGCCTCATTAACATGCTCGGTCATAAATTAGTAACCTCTCTTCTCCTTATGATTTGAATATAAGTAATTGGAGTTAAACGATATCATCCTTAATTATTTTCACTTTCAATATAAGGCTCATTGATCGTGAAACAACTAAGGTAGAGAGGGTTCAAGAGGTGTATCAATGCTCTAAAGTTCCATCCATATCATTCAAAATATATATCATATGTATATATATAGTAATATCATCAATATTTGATAGCAATAGGACTCTTCAACAATTTATATAAGTCTCCAAAAGAGTTAAAGCTCATAGTTATAAGTTCCGTAGTTGAATACTTTAATCATATTCCTTAATGCTCCTTCAATAATATGTTGCTTATAATAATGATGAAGAAGATTGCATGTTCTTGAGCCTTTCTTCTTTTAGCTCAAGTGTTACGACATATAATATAATAATATTCGTATCAAGTATGCATATAATATATATATATATATGTCAATCTCACGTATACTCAATCACACGTCACCATAACATATTGCAAAACAACATATGTAGTTCGTTGTTTATAATGATATACTTTATTGCAAAGTGTTTCTTGATAACGAGAAGAAGTCCATTAACACTTCAAAATCTTTGAAAGCTTGACATCATTCTTACATTACTCTCTCTTGAGTGTTTGCTCAAGAGAGACAATTACTTTCCAATTGGTTAATCTTTCAACTTATAATGACATCCAACAACTCACAAAGCATTCTCAGAAAAAAAATTCCAATTTGAGTAACAATCATTGTAAGTAGTTTATCAGAGTCTTTATCATCAAATCACAATCGCATACATAAAGGTAGCATTCAATCTTATAATGATAAGTTCCATTTTAAGAAGTATAACATGTTTAATCTTCTCACTCCCTTTTGAGGAGTTACTTAACTCTCACTTAATCTCTCACTTGAACATAATTCCATATTTAAGAGATAGCTTGCTTTTTGGTCACTCAATTTATCCTTCAAGCGTTGAGGTTTAATCTCAACATCTCTCAAAGTTCCAATTCTCCTTCAAGTCTTTTTGAGTCTTTGTCTCTCAACCTCACACTATTCTTTGAGTTCTTGCTCAAAAGAGTTCTACTCTTCTCTCGGTTGCTCAATCACTTAAATCACAAGTACCACTTTAACAACTTGTAAGTCCAATTGTTGAGAAAGAGAGATCACACGCATTTGTGGAAAGATAAGTATATTGCAATAGTGTTCCGAGAGGAGAGGTACAAAATAGACTAAGTATTTTTACGCTCAAATTTAAGATAACTTTGTTGTATTGAAAATGAGGTGTAGTCTTCTAAAATTGCTCCTTTTATATAGTCTTTTCTCCCTAACTCAAAATCTATATTTAGAGTGGATGTTAACTCCACTTCCCTAAATACCCATCTATCTCCGACGTATGTAGATGATATCTATCACAAACGGTTATAACCTTTCTACCACTCTAATGTTCGTATCTCTAAGATTCTACTATATCCTTGCCGTGGCTACATTCCAAATCAAATCCTTCAAAATTGATTGATTTGAATCTAATTGATTTGTACTTAGCAAAATTATACTAGTAGGACATAAACTTAGTCTTGTATATTCTTTAATACTCCTATATACTCTTATATACTCCTATATATTCTTCATAATTACCTAACATCCTTCTTTTACATTAACATAATTGTCCTTAACTCAAAATCTTGTGTTCCCTTCATTAAACGTTGATGTACCTATAGCCGTGGATAAGGGACCCTATTACCGCGCGTCTTCCTTCCTTCTCTGTGGAAGAGAGTCCTAATACCGTGGCCGAGGTTGCTTCGCCTCCGAAGTGCCGTTTCTTCTCTCCCAAGCTCTCTTTCCGCTTTAATTCCTCTTTGCACCAATTTCTCTCCTCTTCCATTTGTGATCTCCCTTGTCTTCTTGATGCCAATAGCTTCATTTCTTCTTAGCTAATGTTGTACTCAACAATGATTATGTCAGATGGACATCCAAAGTTCACAAATTCATTTTGGATGCACTTCTATAGGAAAATCGGAACAAAACTAAGGTTTAGCACTACCTTCCATTCTCAAACAGATGGGAAAACGAAGTTTGTGAATGGAGTCTTGAAGCAATACTTTAGGACTTGGTGGAGGCGGACCAAAGAGATTGGGCGGACTATATGGGTTGAGCGAAGTTTAATTGCAATGCAGCCATGCACTTGGCGACCAAGGGGTCATCTTTCGTGGTGGCTTATGGAGTGCGCTCCAACCTACTAACCTAGCTCTCAAGGGGGCACATTCAACACTAGAGTTCAACCAAGATGGTGAGGACTTGGCCAAGAAACATGAACAAAACTTGGAGATGATCAAGTTGTTGGTGGAGGAAGCTCGAAAATGCTACAAAGAGCAAGTCAATGCCGGAAGACGCAAAGTGGAGTGAGAGGTGGGCCAAAAGGTATTGTTGAATGTGAACAACTTAACCTTGCCCGAAGGCATCACTCCAAAGTTCATGTCCAAAATTGGAGCTTTGTTTCCTATCGTGGAACAAGTGTTCAAAGACATGTATAAGTTGGGGGTACCACTCAAGATCAAAGTGCATCCGACGATCCATGTCTCATTATTAAAGCCATTTAAGGAAAACACCTTGTGGCATGATCACAAGCAAGTGATTAGGCCACCTGCCGACTTTGTAGGAGGTCATTTGGAATATGAGGTTGAGGGCATCTTCAAGTGTAGGAAGCCCAAGTGAGAAAACCAAGGAAATTCAAGGTGAAATGGCAGGGATACCAAGAGAAAGAAGCCATTAGGATAACGGCAAGGAATTGGTGGAGCACTGTGCAAAAATTAGGACTAAAGGTTCCAACACAAAGAAGCGTAGGCATTGATGAGGACATTAATCTCCTTTAGTGGGGGAGAGACGCTAGTAGCACACTAGGCTTGGGAGCAATGCCCTCCACAATATGTATTTGTTCTTTGGCTTAAGGCAATAAAGTTCAACTCTAGTGGTGCAAAAACAAGAATACGAGATGAGGTCCTAGACTTGTACTTGTGTTTGGTTAGTGGAAGAGGAGGAATAGATATGCCAAACTAGGTTGGGTAAGTCGAGTAATTGGGGGCCATGGCTTGGAGGGGCCTTGGATAAAACTAAGAAACCTCTTAGCCATGGGCTTGTAAGGGCGGGGGCAAGGTGATGGTGCGTGCTCATAAAAATGCTACCCGCGAGCTAACGAGAGTTGGCGCATGAGAGTCATGAACCCATGTCTCGAAAGGGCAAAGTGGGAACCGAGTCGTGCGGGACTTGGCATCACCCCCATGCGATCGAACGTGGCTTAACAATGGAAGCCATGTCGGAGTTGCAACCAAGTCAACTTAGTGGAAGCGTTGAGGTCCGGCCTAGATGTGTCAAATTAGGGTCGTGGAGCCTAAGGGGGGAACCCCAAGGAGGGACAATCCAAGTGAGTCCCAAAATCAGTGGATCTAGTGTAGGTTAGGTCCTTGGAAGAGAGATCCAAGGTCGCTAATGGACCACCTCGGAATGACACCTGTGGGACTATGCCAAATTTCAAGATGTATTGTGGGGGTTGCGCCTTAAGGTAAACACAATGCCGCACCATAGAGGATGGCAACTTGAGAATTGGTGTACCGACTACGAGTATAGTCAATGAGGGCATCGACTCCATTTTGTGAAGGTGGGTGTTGCGTACCTCTCCATGAGGAGTGCCCGAAACACCATGGGCATAGTGGGGACCCCGGAGTGACAACCGGGACTTGTGGTGCCATTGGTGAGAGGGCCCAAGTGATCCTAGTGTGGGTAAGGGCCCCGGGCGTTGGGAACGCCTCCCATCCACAAAAACTAAGAGGCATGAGGGTGAGGCCATAAGCTATGCGTAGCTTATGGTGTGCCGTATACAGAATGCACAAGAACACCTCAATCGGAGGTGTGAGCTAGAAGATATGAAATTTGAGTGGGGCGCTATCCTTGGACAACGCTCTGGAATAGTAGTGGCCTGGGAGTGGCTCTCAAGACTCCGAAGCTTTGAATAGGCATAATTTCCAAATGGGCTACTAAGTAGTCCATCAGCATCTACATGAAACATAGATGACGATGGAGTGGTCGATTGTTACGATCAAAGACCATATGATGAATTTATGGGGTTCTGAAGCTGCCGGGGGCTTCCAACCCCAACGGCTAAGAGAAAATGTCTACTTGGCCCCAAGTGTTGGGAGAGAGACAAAAGGTTACTTGACGGTGGGGTAGGGGCCCTGCTTAGAGTCCTAGATGCTTATATGGGTGAGCTGGTGTGGCCTCATCCACCCGAGGCCGAACGGCACGACCTCCATGGGGATTTGCCCAATGTGAGGGCATAGTTGCCTAGTATGGTTCGGGTTGTTGTAGTGTTACTCCGGGAACATGATAATCAACATGAGATTGGTTTAGGGTCTACATCTAAGAATTGGTTACCATTTTAAGGGGTGAGTCTCGAATGAAAGAGTATGAGGGTTAGTCCCATTCCTATGAACTAAGAAGGTCCACAATATGGGGAGCTAACCATTCGCATCGCAATATGTGAAGGGTGAGCGCTCGTAATCCTTGCAAGAATGAAAAATAGACCAAAATAGTTAAGGGGACCTAATAAGGGTTGCGACACATAGTATCAAAGCAGGGTTCTAATTTTTGAACTAGCATTTTGAGGAAGAATTGCCTATCAACTTGCGGGTTATGATGGTGAGTCGGGGCTTTTAAAAGGTTGTGACGCTCAAATTGGAACAAAGATCATGTCCAAGAGGATTTTAACCCCGCCATTGATTCTAATGACAATGGTGGGGATGATGGTGGATCTGGTAAGGAAATGTAGGAGTTCATTGGAAGGACTTCCACAAACCTCAAAGAGAATTTGGGGGCTCGATTACCGATTGCACCTAAGAGCTTGGAAAATGGTAATGTTGGATTGAAATTCCAACTTAAAATGCTTGAGTTCATGAATTCGGTGAATTAAAAACTCAAATGTGGCAAACATGAGAGGGTCCGACAAGGAAAAATGATCGAACTCCTCTTGATGCAAGGTGCTAGGCTTTCTTTTTCAAGAAAGAAGTTGGCCAAGAAAAACATGCCATTTGCATCACGGTATGCGAAGGGTTGCACTCGTTATCCTTGCTAAAATAAAAATAGACTGAGATAGTTTAAAGGACCTAGCAAGGGTTGCAACATTGGGGGCCTTGGATAAAACAAACAAATCTCTTAGCCATGGGTTTGTTCGGGCGGGGGCACTGTGATGGCACATGCTCATAAAAGTGCTACCAGTGAGCTAACGAGAGTTGCCGCATGGGAGTCATGAACCCATGTGTTGAAAGGGCAAAATGGGAACCGAGTCGGACGGGATTCAACATCATCCCCGTGCGACCTAACGTGGCTTAACAATGGAAAACCATCTCGGAGTTGCGACCGAGTCAACTTAGTGGAAGCATTGAGGTACGGCCTAGATGTGTCAAGTTAGGCTCATGGAGCCTAAGATCGGAGGGCCCCAAGGAGGGGCAACCCAAGTGAGTCCCAAAGTCGGTGGGTCTAATGTAGGTTAGATCCTTGGAAGAGAGATCCAAGGTCGCTAACGGACCACCTCGGAATGGCACCTTTAGAATTGTGCCATATTTGAAGATGCATTTTGGGGGTCCGTCCTAAGGTAAACACAATGCCGCACCATAGAGGATGGCAACTTGAGAATTGGTGTGCCAACTATGAATATAGTCGATGAGGGCATCGACACCATTTGGTGAGGGTGAGTGTTGCGTACCTCTCCATGAGGAGTGCCCGAAATACCACGGGCACAAAGGGGACCCCAAAGTGACACCCGGGACTTGTGGCGCCATTGGTGAGAGGGCCCAAGTGATCTTACTATGGGTGAGGGCCCCGAGCATTGGGAACACCTCCCACCCACGGAGACTAGGAGGCATGAGGGTAAGGCCAAGAGCTATGTGTAGCTTATGGTGTGCCAATTCTAGAATGTTCAAGAACACCTCAATTGGAGGTGTAAGCTAGTAGATATGGTAATTTGAGTGGGGCGTTGTCCACGGGACAATGCCCTGGAACAGCAATGGCCGGGGAGTGGTTCATGGGATTGCAAAGCTTTGAACATGCATAATTTCCTCAATCCTTGACAAAATCGAGCAAATCAATAGTCCATCGGTATCTACATGAAATGTGGATGACAATGTAATGGTTGATTGTTAGAATCAAAGACCATATGATGAATTTATGGGGTTTTGAAGCTGCCGGGGGTTTCCAGCCCCAACGGCTAAGGGAAAATGTCTACTTGGCCCCAAGTGTTCGGAGAGAGACAAAGGTTTACTTGACGGTGGGGTAGGGGCCTTGCTTAGAGTCCTAGACGTTTATATGGGTGAGGTGGTGTGGCCGAACCTACCTGAGGCCAAACGGCACGGCCTCCATGGGCATTGGCCCAATGTGAAGGCATAGTTGCCTAGTATGGCTTGGGTTGTTGGAGTGTTGCTCCGGCAACACGATGATCAACATGAGATTGGATTTCCATGGATGGAAGTCCACATCTAAGAATTGATTACCGATTAAGAGGTGAATCCTGAATGAAAGAATAGGATGGTTGGTCCCCCTCCTATGGACTAAGAAGGTCTGCGGTATGGGGACCTAACCATTCGCATGGCAGAATGCGAAGGGTTAGCGTTCATAACTCTTGCTAGAATTGAGAAATGGTTAAGATTCATAAGGGGCGCTAGCAAGGGTTGCAGCACCTTCATACCCAAGGCCACCCTTTAGAAATTGATGGTATACTACGACTTGAAGGATTGTTTGAATATAGTTATCCACAGGCACCATATAAAGATGGCCACCCTTGTTGCTAGACACTTGAATCCATATGTTGTGAATGGATTCAGCAAGGTTGCAATTCTACATTTCTTCAAACTCTTCGGTTGTCATAAATTTTTCCTCCTCAACAGAGAGGCGGTGTAAGCAAATGGAAAGGCTATGAACAAAAAATCTGAGAGATGCACCAATTCCATGAAACCACCCCATTGTCGATAACGAAAGTGCCAAAAGGCTACCCATAATTGAAGGTGCCTTAGACCATCCTTGGAGGTGCAATTAGACGAAGCCCAACAAACCTTGATAGTAGGGTACCTTTTCTACCTCCAGCATAGAGGAGGCATTGCGAACTCGGAAATAAAGACTCTTGTGTTGGTCTTGCAAGTTGTGTTTGATATAGAGTTTGGTGTGATTTTCCAAGGATTGGGTCCAATGGAAGGAGCAAGTTTTTTCGCGCCCTTCGATCAGAACCTTGGGATCTTCGAAGCCGTAGATGATCCTCACGGCGTTCCAATTGGCTTGTGCATTGTCCACCATGAAGCCTTTGAAGTGTGGGTTTGGGATTCCATGCCGAGCCATGACGTGGTTGAGGTTATGCCAGGAAAAACACTTGAGCATTTTTGTCCTCTGATTGCAAGTCGCAGCAACCGACACGTCTGGTCGTATATGTGGCAGGCATAGTGGTCCACTTGGCGACGCGCTTGATACGGTCGGACATGATCCAAGTATGGTCAAGATCCCCGCTTGGTTGCATGCGCCTAACCAAGTTGACCCCACTGCCGGGGCCGACCTCGAACATCTTGAAGATGAAGACTTTGTCCACCTCATCACCCTGACCCGGGAATTGATTCCGCTGAACATAGGCCCAAGTGTTGACCCCTTTAAGCTTAGCAATGCCATTTATAACTCCCAACCTACGCAAATATATGAAGGTTGTAACCTTGTTTTGGAGGTGGGGAAAATGCAACTCCTTGCAATGATCTAAAACAGGCTCAAATTCTTCCAATGAAAGTAGTTGATGAGGATTACTATCATTGCGGAGGAGGAACTCACCCATAAGGTCCTTCTTGGCTTTGAGAACGATTTTGTTGTGAGTGGCTTGGGGTGTTCTTCAACATGCTCCTCGATGAGGGCATCAATACGCTTGCGGCTATCTTTGTAGTCGCCAACCTTGATGAGGTGCTGATGGTTGCCCAGATGAATACATGCACGTTGAGTGGTGTCATTGCTGTGGACGTAGAAGATTTTGGCGGCGCATGGTACAATGCACTTGGAAGGCTCCTTGCAAATCCTGCACATTAGAGTGGAGTCAATAGGTAGGGGACAACCAATGGGAAAGGGCTCCTTGGTGAAGTCGTCAAAATCAGTATCATTGATCGGGGAGGTCCGATAAGCATGTTGGAGGTAATTGCAATGAGGATTGCGGTATTCAAGGTGGCCAATGCAAATCAAGGAGCAAAAAACAAGGCCTAGGTCATTGCTGATATTGGTGGTTTGGGTCTTGGTCCAAACATGGCCGGTGTAATGTTTGTCCATGCCGTCCATGGATTTGGCCTTCGTATGAGAGGACGAGACACCAACGGGGGGGAGGACAAACATCCGATTACCATCAAAGCGAGGTGAGAGGAAATTCACCTCCTCAATTTGCAATGTGTCATAATCTAGCTTCTTGAGGATGTTTTTCCTACCAGGCATAGAAGCTAGAGTATGAAGACATTGAAAAAATGGAAATGGAGGGTTTGGGAGGGGATGGAGCAAGAGGACACAAAGGTTCAAGGAGTACAAAAAGGGGGTCATTGAAGGAGAATGGAGGGAGGACGGGGCTGGCCTGACAATGAAAGTGGTTCAGTGGACAAATCACCATCAGAGGAATCAAAAAGATCTATGACAATGTATATAACAGGTTCAATCGTATCACGGACCACGAAAATGATGTTCCAAGTGGAAACGGACATATGGGGAGGGATACAGATCTCAATGGATATGTTTGTCCGAGATTCTGGGAGTTTGTACATCCTATATTTACCAACATCGAGTTCCCACATTCGTGATCCATTGTTGCCAAGCCTAGAATTCTCACACATGGTTAATGATAGCAAAGAGGTAGCAGGATCATAAATCATACGTTCGACCCAGATTTTACTATCTTGCAACAAGAACCTGATACTAAGATGAAGGGAAGAAACATATGCAAATCTATTTGCATCTATGAAAAAGAAGATGGAGACACCGAGGCCATTGGCACGGAGCTCAACCATTTTTGACACACAAGGCACAGTAGATGAGGAAGCCATGGAGATAGAGAAGGAAAAGAGAAAGGAAACCAAAAAGGGAACCCTACGGCTGTCAAACAGTGCTAAACCCTACACATCAAGCACTAGCAATATATAGATAGGACAACGACAATGAAGGGTCATTATGTGAGTGGAGTAGAGTGATGCCTGGAGAATAGAGAACAAGAATAAAAGAATTGCAAAGGAATCGGAAGGCACACATGAAAGAACCAAACCACAATACAGTCCCTACAATCGATCCAGGACAAAAATGGAAAAAAGGCACGAGTTTCAATAATTTGAAACAAAAGAAAATGAGAGAACTTAAGAAGAAGGAGCTAATGTGCATAGAGGGAAGAGGGAAGAGGGACCCCATCATACTTGAGCAAGGCATGTGCAGTGGATGAAACAAGGACTTGAAATCGACATTTGATCTTGCAACCTATAGAGGAAGAACGGGAGGATAGTGGTTCATGCGCACCCTCAATGGCAGAGAGCAAGCATTGCAAAGTAATTCAGACAATAGAGGATTCAATTAGCACAATAAATTTGTCTTGGAGGTTATATGCGCAGAGGTAGTTAAAGATTTAGGTTTTTGCAAATATGTCATTTGTATCAAATTCATTCAATATGAATGACACCTTGCCACACAATAGGATGAGCACCATGTGGATGAGGCTCTCGGAATCGAGAGGGTATCTTGGGTTGGTTTGTTGAATTTTAATATGGGTGGGCTTAATGGGAGGGGCTCTCGGAACCAAGAGGGTAGATATCATGGGCTACAATTAAAATTGCGAAAATGCGGTGCAACATTGTAATCCACAAAACAACATAGGTTGAGGATGCTACACCCCGGATGCCTCCAATCGTTCACTTTACCTAATAAAGCTTTACGAGCTCCAAATATTCTAAGGGAAACTTCAGAAGGAACCAACTATTAGATGGCTTGATTAGTTTTTAACCCCTATATCCAAGTGACAAAAGTTTTGCATGTCAATATAGCTATGAGCCTCCACCATTCCCACACACCTCGACTCACATCACACACCAAGACAACGCATCGTGGAGTAGCAGGGTCCAAACTCGACAGGGTTCCCACCCTATTGGACGTCCCGTTCGAGGGGACTAGTGTTCAATCCGTTTGAAGGATATATGGTTCATAAGATGGGCTCAATCCGCTTTGTTTATTCTGCTTCCGTAGGTTAGTTACTTTTCCTCCGCATAGTGATAGTTCTGAGGGAACTAGGGTTCGAACCGTTGCAAAGGATGACTTTTCAGACCAAATTTCGGGAGGGGGATTTTGTAGCTGAATTCTTCCTGCCTTGTTTGCCATTACTAAGGAAATCCTAGTCAATTTCCTCTATATTGCTAAAAGAAATCAATTAATCGTGACTCAAATGCTTTGAAACATAAAAACGGATAATGAATGAGTCTTTGACTAACTTTGTTATGACTTCATTATGATATTACTTTAACCTTGATTGGTTATATTGTGATTATGCTAAAAATATTCTGCGGTCATGTATATTTAAGTCTGTGCTAAAAATATACTATGGCCAGTTATATTATAATTGTGCTAAAAATAGCATGTTCATAATTGTAGTAGAAATTGAGATTATATCAAATCTGTGCTAAAAATATCACGTGTTAAAAATAGTATGTGCTGATTATAGGCGGGACTGAAACCAAAGTAGAACATAATTAATTAAAAAAATAGACTGTGGCTAATTACAGCAGAGACTACATGACTGATCTAAAACAGAATGTGTTAAATATAGTTGATGCTGAGTTATAATTGGACTGAGCTAAAAATAGATTGGACCTAATTATAAAGCATTAATCGACTACTCACGGAAAGATTACTTGAAGAACTTGAAGATGGTTATGTGGCTACTTGAAGATAGTCACTTAAAGAAGAATATTCAACTACTTAAAGATTTATTTGGATACGTTGAAGACGTTACTTGATCAAGTAGAAAGGATTACTTGACACTTGAAGAAGGTTACTTAGTTATATTGAAGACGGTTACTAAGTTACATTGAAGACTTGAAGTAGATTACTTAGGCACTCGTAGAAGGTTCCTTAGCTACATTGAAGACTTGAAGATGGTTACGTGGCCGATCGAAGATAATTACTTGGCCGAAAAGAGAAGATCATTTGGACACTTAAGAAGGTTATTTGGATATATGTAAAAGGTCACTTGGCTACCCTTGAAGACGGTCACTTATAAAAGGAAGTTACTTGTTACTTAGATACTTGGCTACTTGATAGAAGGTTACTTGGCTATTCAAGGAGGGTTACTTGGTTACTTGGAAAGTGTTATTTGATTGCTTGAAGAGTGCAACTAGGTGACTTTTATAGTGTTACTTGGCTACTCAAAGAGGGTTACTTGATTACTTGAAGAGTGTTACTTGGCTACTCAAAGATGGTTACTTGGACATGAGAAGACGATTACTAAACTAATTAGTGATTTGGAGGAAGATTTACTAAGATACTTAAGAAGAAGAGGAGACAACTACGGCACATGAAGAAGATACAACACTATGACATACGAAGAGAAGTGAACTAAATCTAGATTTAGAAATAATACTTGAGCTTAAAGGGACAATTACAGCACGTGAAGAAGTTTGACACAAGAAGAAAGTTACAAACAAACAAGTTGATAAAATAGAAGCAACATTTGGACGAACAAAACTACTTGAAGAGATATCATCAAGAGAAGAAATGGAGAGATGACTTTTAAGTAACTTAAAAGTCCATCATGATTAATATAAGGTAGAGGAGCTTTTAAAAGAAGAACGAAGACACCTACCAACGCAACAAAGAAGACAACCAAGATAGAAAATAACAAACGACAATGACATTAGGTAGTTTAGTCATCATAATCCGGACGATTCTTGAAGTCACTATGATACGGTCAACCCTAGGAACAAGTGGAGGTAGTTGAGTTCTACATTTTGGTGACCATGTTGGGGATCTCAACGTGATTAAGAGAGAAGAAAAGATTATGGTGATTAGAGAATGAAGTGAAATTTCAACCATGAGTGAACAAGCTAGACGCAACGTTGAAAAAGCTTACGAAGAACTTCAACGAGAGATTAAAAAAGAAGAGAAGGAAATCACATTAAATCCGTTTTGGCCGTGGGAACATCCGGCATATAGCAACGACAACAACAACAATCATCGAACATGGGCAAGTGCGAGCAAGTTCCAAACTCTAGTGAAGAATATGAATAGAGTATATAGCATAACATTAAGTAGCAAGCCCGGATTGACCTTCTCAAAAGAGCATCAAACCGGCACGTGCCGGTTTGATGCTCGTTCAAGAGCAATGGTGGCGTTAAGTTTGAGTTTTACATAGGCTATTTTTAATTTATTTGGGTAGTTACTTTTAATGCTTAGAATTAATTATGTCGGTTTCTAGGACAAAACTAATGCCAAGTAATGGTAAAGGTTCTAATCTAGGCTAAATTACAATCTAAACAAATCTAAATAGCTATAAAGCAACAAGAAAGTTGGTGAGGTCAAAAAGGTAGTTGCACTTTTTGGAAAAGTCTCCCAACACCCACATTGGCAACCTCTTTGATACCTTTTTGAAGCTTCTATATTTGATTAATTATCCATTCATTCACCCTTGCTTTACAAGTTTTTTCCTTTTTGTTGAGGTAAATGTGTGGGTACTCAAAGGGTACCCTCCTAGCATTGCTACTTAATGTTATGAGTGAACGAGCTTGGAAAGAATTTGAAGAGAAAAAAATTAGTGTTACTTATAGATCGGAGTTTGAACGGAGACTAAAAGAGCTACCAGAAGGGTTACAAACAATTATATTTGCTAAGGTGTGGAACGAAGGAAAAGACACTTTGTTGGAGTGCATGCCCGGAACGACAAAACAAACCGGATATCACTACAATCAAGAAGGGTTCCTTTACGACCTATACTACGAAAAAGTCGTGATACCTATGTACGAAGGAAGTGATGAAGATTAGTTTAGAATGACCGTGGAAAAAATACTACGAGTAACAAATAGGGAATTAATAAACGGAAAATGTTTCATAGGACCAAGGAATATATCTCGACAAGACCAAGAGATCCAATGGACGGTTGAAGAATTAAACTTGAAGGGTTTATTCGTACAAATAGATTATGAAGACGAGATTGTGATCACCGAGGAGGCAAATCATTGGCCGTGGGAATATCCTAAGTACAACAAGGAACCCACACCGAGAGGACATGGCAAAGCACCTATAGATTCTTAGAATTGATGGTGTTTATAAACAAAGTTTATGAAGAAAGAACTGTTCACCACAATCTCAACGACGAAAGGGGAGAATCACCAAAATCGCCACATAAGAAAGATTATGTAATGAGGTTTACAAGGACCAACGGACCGGTCACCAAATTAGTGAAGATAGTAAATTAGTAATTACGTGAAGTTAAATGGCCGAAATTAATAAGCCATTTAGATTAGTAGGTTATGTAGGAGGCAAGTAAACATTAGTAGGTTATGTAAGAGGAAAGTAAACATTAGTAGCATTATTAGATAAATTAGTAAGCCACATAGCAAGCCACTTAGGATTAGTGGGCTTCATGGCGAAAAACACTCGCCTAGGCCACATAGGTGAGGCAAAAGGAGGTGGAAGTAAATAAGGGCCAAGAAACTACTTCTTGGTTAGCCTTAGGAATCTTCCCATACCTAGATAATACATAGGTAGATTTTAAGCTACAATCTACCACATTTTGAATGAAAAGAAGATGAAAATTACATGTGCTCTCTTCGAGGATGTCCGAAAGAGCCATCTTCATTTTCTTAGGAAAATAGGAGATATAGAGATATAGGAGGGAGACACATGTTAGGCGCTTCCTCCTACTATATATAGAGTTAGGATTAAAGTTAGTATACCTTGCCTTATTCACGTTGATATGCTACACAAGAGCTAGGTCCTTTGTATCTTTACCATTTTGGAATACAAGAGCTTTAAGCTCACACCTTCATCTTTATTATTCAAGGTAGAGACAAAGTAAAATTTTAGCTTAGACATAGTCAAGTTGAGCGATTGCGATTGAGACTTGAGATGATCTATAGCCACTCACATGAGGTGAGATAGTTGCGAGAGATTTTATAAGGACTCACATGAAGTGAATTTAGACAATTGAATGAACGAAATCATGATGAAATGTACGACACAAAGGAGTGAGTGAACTTGAGAAATTGAGGCATGAGTGATTAACCATTGAAAGTGAGTAGTTAAAGATGTGAGGGAATTGTTGTTGACACACAAAACAAATTATAAAGAAAAGAGAGAAAATGAGAGGTAGAAGAAGGAAAAAATTGTGCGTGAAAGCAACTAAGACATAACAAATTAATCTTAAAATACTTCTCCACATTCTTTGATCACATAACTCCCTTCACAAAAAGAAAGATGATTGATTAACAACATGTTTGAAGTATTTTCATTTCCGAAGCATTTCAATTATGAGTATATTATTAACTTATGATATGAGTGTCTACTACTAAGTGCTAATGCACAAAATATATCTATATTGCTAAAAGAAGTCAATTAATCATGACTCAAATGCTTTGAAACATAAAAATGGATAATGAATGAATCTTTGACTAACTTTGTTATGACTTCATTATGATATTACTTTAACCTTGATTGGTGATATTGTGATTATGCTAAAAATGGGCTGCGGCCATCTATATTAGTCTGTGCTAAAAATATCCCAAGTTAAAAATAGTATGTGTTAATTATAGGGGAGACTAAAACTGAGGTAGAATATAACTAATCTAAAAATAGATTGTCGCTAATTATAGCAAAGACTGCATGAATGATCTCAAAATAGACGGTGCCTAATTATAGTAGAGAATGTAAAATTGATCTAGAAATAGAATGTGCCTAATTAATGACAGAGATTGTAGAACTGATCTAAAACATATTGTTTTAAATATAGCTGATATGGAGTTATAATTGGATTGAGCTAAAAATAGACTGGACCTAATTATAAAGCATTAATCGACTACTCATGGAAAGATTACTTGAAGAACTTGAAGACGGTTATGTGGCTACTTGAAGATAGTTACTTAAAGAAGAATATTCAACCACTTAAAGATTTATTTGGATATGTTGAAAACGTTACTTGATCAAGTAGAAAGGATTACTTGACACTCGAAGAAGGTTACTTAGTTATATTGAAGATGGTTACCCGACCAATTGAAGAAGGATACTTGAGCACTCGAAGACGGTTACTAAGTTACATTGAAGACTTGAAGATGGTTACGTGCTTGATCGAAGATAATTACTTGGCCGAAAAGAGAAGATCATTTGGACACTTAAGAAGGTTACTTGGATATATGTAGAAGATCACTTGGCTACCTTGAAGACGGTCACTTGTAAAAGGAAGTTATTTGGCTACTTGATAGAAGGTTACTTGGACATGAAGAGACGGATTACAAAAAGGTACTTAGTTATTCAAAGAAGGTACTTAGCCTACTGGAATTGAAAAGCCAAAAGAAGAGAGGAGACAACCACGACACATGAAGATGTTCAACACACTCAAAAAAATAGTTATGACTCAAGCAAGTGCAAGTAGTATCAATTGAGCTGAAAGAAACAACTACGGCACATGAAGACCTTTGCGACACAAAAAGGAGATTAAGAACAAGATTAAATAGAAAAGAACTACTTGATGAAATAACAAGACAAGAGGTCCCTTCGATGGCACGAAAAGATACATCATTAGAGATACAAAGTGGAGGAGTTTCTAAAAGATACCCGGTCATCAATAAGACGATACCACCAATGGGAAATTTAAAGTAGAATGTTAGTAGAACATTAATAGGGTAGGTAGTATTAATCATCTAAATCCGGACGATGCTCTAAGTCATTACGATACGGTCAACCCTAGGAACAAATGGAGGTAGTTGAGCTCTACATTTTGGCCACCAAGCTGGGGATCTCAACGTGACTAAGAGAGAAGATTAAAGAATGGTGATTAAAGAATGAAGAGAAGTTTCAACCATGAGTGAACAAGCTAGATGCAATGCCGAAAAAAACTTACGGACAACTTCAACGAGAGATTGAAAGAGAAGAGAAGGAAATTACATTAAATCCATTTTGGCCGTGGGAACATCCGGCATATAGCAACGACAACAACAACAATTATCGAACATGGACAAGTGCGAGCAAGTTCCAAACTCTAGTGAAGAATATGAATAGAATATATAGTGAACGAGCTTGGAAAGAGTTTGAAGAAAAGAAGATTAGTTTTACTTATAGGTCAGAGTTTGAACGGAGATTAAAAGAGCTACTGGAAGAGTTACAAGCAATTATATTTACTAAGGTGTGGAACGAAGGAAAAGACACTTTGTGGGAGTGCATGCCCGGAACAACAAAACAAATCGGATATCACTACAATCAAGAAGGGTTTTTTTATGACCTATACTACGAAAAAGTCGTGATACCTATGTACGAAGGAAGTGATGAAGATTAGTTTAGAATGACCGTGGAAAAAATACTACGAGTAACAAATAGGGAATTAATAAACGGAAAATGTTTCATAGGACCAAGGAATATATCTCGACAAGACCAAGAGATCCAATGGACGGTTGAAGAATTAAACTTGAAGGGTTTATTCGTACAAGTAGATTATGAAGACGAGATTGTGATCACCGAGGAGGCGGATCGTTGACCGTGGGAATATCCTAAGTATAACAAAGAAACCCACATCGAAAGGACATGGCGAAGCACCTATAGATTCCTAGAGTTGATGGTGTCTATGAACAAAGTTTATGAAGAAAGAACATGGCGACAATTCAAGGAAAAAACCGTAGGATTTAGATATAGGTCGGTATTAGAAAAGAAAATTTTAGAGTTACCGGAAGAATTACAAATCAAGATAGTTTCAAAGCTTTGGAATAGCGGACGAAATAGAATAGGAATACTAGATCAAGGAGCAATTCAACACCAAGGATTCCACTATGAACAAGAGAGCCTAATCTACAACTTGTACTTCGAAAAAGTCATGGTGCCACATATGAAGGTATAAGAGAAATGTAAGAAAGAAGACAATTATTCATCGGCCATGGTAACTACATGTTGAAGACTCAAGTTAGATTAGATTAATTATTCCAAGTATACAACGAACGAATGATGAGTAAGGTGTGTCGAGGTGACAGTGCAGGGAAGCCGGCCTAAGAACCATCTGTACTATCAAAATCTAGTAGTGTTAATGTACAAGGAAGAAGAAGACTCCGAGAAAGGAAGTAGATCACCACCTACAAAGAGGGAAGAAGAAGCCAAGAGAATGCACGTACAATGAATGCAACATGGCGTGAATTCTGAAACCGATGAAGAAAGAATTGAAAGACAAAGAAAAAAAGAGATGAGAGGTATCAAAGACGAGCTAGTCAAAGGACGACAAACCCATCACAAGGGAGAACAACGTCACCTCCAACTATAGTGGAAAGAGACCATCGTACTAGAAGTAGGAGTGAGGGAGAAAAATGCGAAGTGGAGGAAATCTTCCTTGAGAAATTAAACGAAGAACAAGAAAGATCCCGGCAAGAGAACTTAGATGGTTCGGAAGATGAATATTTAGTACAAGATACGCCGTTAGGATCTACAAGTTGAAGAAAACCAAAAGGACAATTTATACGACTGATGAAGAAATTATAACTGGAGAAACAAGTCAAGAGATTTCCACCGAAGAGAGTAACAATTGAACAAAAGAAAATGACGAGAGCATTAAAAACACTTAAGAAAACTTACAAGATGTATTTGGACTAAGTCCACCCGCAAACCCCGGAGTTATAATGATGTGGGGGGGTGGAGGAATAGGAACAATGGCTCGTAGAAGTAAAGTGCCACTTCCTAGTTACAAAGGGAAAAACGACCCTGATACTTACTTACAAGAATTCAACAATGTTTGCACGGCAAACCAAGAGGCGGCCGACCCAATCAAACTTCAATTATTTCCGGTGACACTAAAGAAAAAAACTCTAGAGTGGTACACTCAATTTCCACCCGGACATTTTGCAACATGGGATGAAATGAGAGTAGCCTTTGTTCAATGATTCCGAACCAAGAAATCAGAAAGAGAGATAATTGAAAGTTTATCACATGTAAAATAAAAGAAGGATGAAACCATGGAAGAAATCTTTGAAAAAATCATGATCGCGGCTTCGAAGATCGACCCAGATCCGGATGAACAATTCAAGAGAACTTAGTTCTTAAATGGGCTTAGAAAAGAACTAGCCAAATATGTGGCCCTACTACCCAGTGACGACCTAGCCATGGCAAAGGCATCAGCTCATAAGGTGGAGATAGGTGTACTCAAGAAAGAAAGAATGAGAGACGAAAGCGATACGGAGGAGAGTAGCGAAGAATCGAATGACGATAGAAAAAAAAAAACAAAAGGAAAAAGAATTGATGCTAAGGAGGAGATTAAGGCTCTAAGAGAAGAACTAGAAGGAATCGCCCTAAGAGATCGGCGATATCGAACGGGGGTAGTGTGTCGAAGATGCCGAAACCCCGGACACTATGTGCAAGAGTGTCAAATGAAGCAATGTACTAATTGCAATAGCCTCACCCACAACACCAATGAATGTGTGTATGAGAGGCATGAAGCTCGACGACCGAGAGAAAGAAAATATGGAGTGAACCAAATACAACCTCAGCTGAACAACAATAGAAAGAGAAAATCCCCTAAGAGGAAAAAATTGGAGGATGTGCGTCCGAGACCCCCTCCGACATTAGAGTATAGGAGGGAAGAAAGACCCCCATACCGAGAGAGCGATTACCGACGGGAGGCAGGAGGCCCCTTTCAGGGAAATGAATATCGCAGAGAAGAAAGACCCTACAACGGCCAGTACTATAGGACCAATGAAGGCTATAGAAATGATTATAGGAGGGATGCGCCATACCCCTACCGCGGCCAAGATTACTGGAGAGAAGATGGATACCTCTACCGAGGAGGACCTAAGGGACCTATTAACCACATGCAACCTGAATATCCCCGACATATGATGGATAATACTAATACCAAGGCAGTGCCGACAACCGGATATTCTGGCTTACCACGACGGGAAGGCAACACCGACAAGTGTTACTATTGTAATAAAAAAGGGCACAGGAAGCCAAAATGCCAATTTTTTATAAGACATCAACAAGAAATGGGAAGATATCCCAACAACAACACAAAGCCCATCGTAGGAGCAAATGTGGTCACCCTTGATGTGTGTGTAGTGACTAGAGCCCAAAAAGCGGCAAGAGAACAAGAAAATAAGAATGATGATAAAGATGATTCGGAGGGTGATAGCACATCCGATAGTAGTGAAAGCGATACGGATTCCAAGATCAAAGATGAAGATAGTAGTGATGTAGGTAGAGATGAAGAGCTCCCGAGTGAAGGAAGAAATGAAGAAGCAAGGAAAAAAGATAGACAACTAGGCAAGGACCTAATCAAGGAGAGTGAGTGGCAAAGGGAAAGGCAAATACACCGGGAGGTGAGCCAAGCCGTCCGAGAGACGCAAAGGGAAGAGGGCGAAGCTCTCCCAATGCCAAAGGAGTTCGTACCTTTGTACCATCAACCAACTGAGAAGAAAACTAAGGATAAAGGAGAGCCGACGAAGGCTAAAAGCAAGAGCGGCATAGAGAAGGCCGTAAGAGTAGATAAGGTTATTAGAGAAGTGTTCAAGCAAACAAAGGCCAACATCTCCGTAGGGCAAGTATTAGAGATAGCCCCCTACTGTAGAAAGAGAATTATGGCCGCATTACAAGAGGAAGAAGAGGAGAGTGCGGTGGGGCCCCCTCATTCCTATCATGTGAAAGCTTAAGACTATGATGAAGAGATGCCGATGATTACGGTGGTGACGAAGAATAGGAGAGTACCGAATGTATTAATAGATGGAGGATTGGGAGTCAATATTATGACAAATGCACTAAGGAAGAAATTGGGTTTTACTAATATAGAGGCGGCCCCGTTTACAATCAAGATGGCGGACCAACAAAAAGTGGTACCGGTAGGCTTGATTATAAACTTGAAGATAGATGTAGGGGGTGTGAAGAAGATGATGACCTTTACGGTAATAGATTTGCCACCAACGGACAACGATTATGAGATGATATTAAGAAGAACATGGTTGAAACAAACTCAAGCAAAGCATGACTGGGGCACTAGTAAAATTACCCTCCAAGACGGAAAGGAAGAAGTGGTCGTGAATGTGCAACGGACCCCGGCGGTACCAGCCTCTAAGAGGGCGTTGGCATGGGAAGACTACGATTGGGAAGCAGGACTATCCGATGAAGAAGAAGCTATGGTATACAAAGCCTTTCCGGAACTCCAACCCATAGCAAAGGTAGATCTATCTGGACTCAAGGAGTTGTACGAGGCGGGATGCCATGTCGTAACTCCAATTGAAGAGTCAAAGGAACAAATGAATACCCCTGAATGGGAAGAGAAAAACAAGATGGCCAATGGTAGACCTAGGAAGAGCCGAGAGGTGGCCGAGAATCCTAGACCTTTGAAGATAACTAAGAAAGAAGAAGCGGACATGGAAGAGAAACCAATATACCCCGCTCAATTCTACAAAGTAAAAGAAAGAGAAATTGTGATAGATAGGACTCCGGCTTCGAAAGCCGTGAAAGGAAAGCAAATTGCGGGATGGACGATTGAAGATGATGAGATGATCAAGGAGATTAACCTAGGGACCGAAGAAGAACCGAAGAAGAACCGAAGATGGTAAGGGTAGGAAAAGATATAGAGGAAAAATATGAAAAGAAGTTGATAGAGCTCCTTGAGAGCTATAAAGATACGTTCGTTTGGACATACGAAGATATGAAGGGGATACCCCCACACATTTGTGAGCATAAGATAGAGATTGAGCCCGACGCCAAGCCGGTCAAGCAAAGTAGGTACCGGATGAATCCGACCTATGCGGCTCAAGTAAAAGAAGAAATTGACAAGTTGGTGAAGACCGGATTCGTATATCCGGTGGATAGATCCGAGTGGCTACCACCAATAGTTATAGTACCGAAGAAGAACGGGGAGTTAAGAGTATGCGTGGATTCTCGCAAATTAAATGCGGTAACAAAGTCGGATCCGTTTCCGTTACCCTTCACCGAATCAATCTTGGAGACAGTAGCCGGACATGAGATCTACTCCCTCCTAGATGGATTCAGTGGCTACAACCAAATCCGGATAGTGCCGGAAGATCAACTCAAGACTTGTTTTATCACCGAATGGGGAGCGTTCGCGTACCGAGTAATGTTTTTGGACTAATGAGCGCACCAACTTCATTTCAAAGGGCGGTAATGGAGATATTCGTGGAATATTTAGACAAGTTTATGAAGGTGTTCCTTGATGACTTTAGCATCTACGGAAGCAAAGACGAACATCTTCAACACATAGAGTTATGTCTACAAAAGTGTCGGGAGAACGGACTTAGCCTAAATCCGGAGAAATGCATGATTTGGGTTACCTCGGGAAGATTATTAGGACACGTAGTATGCAAAGAAGGCCTACTTGTGGATCCGAAGAAGATTGGAATGATTGCGTTGTTGTCACCTCCAACTAATGTGAAGGGATTAAGAAGATTTCTAGGAGCGGCTACATACCATAGAAGGTTCATTTGGATGTATGCCGAGATTACACGAACATTATACTCACTACTTAAGAAGGAGAAAAAGTATGAATGGACCGAAGAGTGCCAACATACTTTTGATGAAGTTAAGAAGATTTTGACAACAACACCGATACTCGTGTGCCTAAATTCAGAAAACCACGCAAAATGCTCAGCCTCAACTAGGGACACTCAAATCTGGGCCCAAAGAAGAGTGCAACCAGTTTGTAAGTTACAGAAGAGAGGACAAGAGCGAGTTAATCCACACTGCAGTACACACACCATCTCAGAATCAGGAGGGAAATAGTGGGAAAACTAACCAGAGAACTATGACCCATGTTTTCGGGCAACTTTGTACCTCGGCAAAGAGCACCGAGAAATTGTTGACAAATTTGATAAAACATGCAAGCCCGGTATTGTGGGACAAATTAGACAGTATAACGGAAGGAATAGAGTTAGGGCAACGAGGAAAGGAAACTCAGAGTGACAGTAAGGAGACATCCAAGGAGAGACCTAAGGAAAGAAAAATGAACTTACGGATGCAAATTTCAGAATTACAGACGCAGTTGGAATCAGAAAAAAAAGAACCAAGTGTTATAGAGAGAGATGTCTGAATTAAAAACATATAAGGCAGCTTCCATACACACCCGAGAAGAGGAAGCATTAAGGAAAAAAGTGTCAGATTTAAAGAGATATTTGCACAATAAGCAACAACAATATGAGTCAACCAAGGCAGAGTTAGCAAAGGTGACAGAAGAAGGATAGGGGGCTGCCTTGGTTCACAAAAACAACATAACAACTTGGAGCAAAAAGCAGAATTGTTAAAAGCAGAATGGCAGACTATCACCAAAAATCCTCCACCCTTCGATTTCGTCCTAGCCCGAGTGGAAAAGTTTATAATGACATGTAGAGACTTCTCTCTTTGTAACCCAATATATAATTCCAATCTACCCTTGGAATATACACAACTTGATTAACACCACACTATGTAGTTTTACATTCCTTAATGTCGGGCAAGGTTATATCCTTAGCCTTTTCTAATGTCCACCCGGCCGCTTTGGCCACGCATGCCTTCAAAGATATCCCTCTTGTGAATCGAGTCCTTGCCGTCGACTCCACACTACTACATGAGTTCTCGCTTATTGATTCCGTGCTATCACATGTCATCGTGGTTGATTCCGTATTGGTACATGACACTTAGCTTGTGGATTCCATGAGCACATAGGCTTTAAATATAAGTATTTTTTAATACTTATATACTTATCCTTGCCCTTCCTTCTCTAAGTTCTTCTTGATGTAAATCTCTATCAATGTCTTCCTACTAAACTTCAGAATAGTATAACTCCCACCCAACTTATGTTCTTCAAGTGAAATTTGGTACACTTCTTAAGTACCTTATCAAAAATCTCCACACCAAATTTTGGCACAAACAGAGTTCATATGCAAAAGTTATGCATGAAATTCTAACTCTAACTACTTAGTATGAATGCTGTGATAAAACATCCGGTCATTAAAACTCTAATAACTTCCAACTCCTACGTCCAATCAATCTAAAATTTTGACACAAGATAGATATATAAGTTCAAAAGGTAGTGTCAAATTTTGATATCCATATCTATAACCCTCTAAGAGATACATATTTTCAAACCTTGCTGCTTTGTTCCTAGACACCCTCCCCTTCAACTTTTAATAACTCTTTCATCCCAATGACTGAAGTTCTCAAATTTTTACCACAACTCCCATATTTTATAATAAACAATCCCTCAAATTTTCATACCCATTGAACACTTTGATCATCTATAATTGACAAATCTCTCACTATAAAGTTCTGCTCAAGTTCATAACTAATAAAACACTACAAGTAATGCACCTAGTACAATCTAGTCACTCTAAATGCCACAAGTTTAAACAAGTTTGAACTCTCTCACTTCAATATGAATCTCAATGCAACAAGTTGAAGTTTACAATCAAACTCCAAATTCCTTAAACCCAATCTACTTCTAACAAGAGGTCAATCCCTCTTCAAGGCTAAATAGCCTTGGCTCTTCTCCTAAGAACTAAGCACACACATGTGCTCCTATCTTGCTTCCCACACACCCACACTTATAACCCGTGGGGTGTTTAAGGAGCACGAAGGAAAGAGAGGATGAGTGAGGGAAGAATGAGGGATTATATAGTGAGTTGAGAGGGAGAGAGGGCATGAGATAAGGATAGGGTGAGAGGATTAGAGCCTCCAATCACAACCCCTTAACCTTCTCCTTCTAAGTAGGGACTCATCCCATCCACAAGGCTCTCGATAAGCCTTCGAAATCTCCTCCTACTTTGTAGGCTCTCATCTTATCTCCTAAGCCTTCCTCCCTCAAATGATCAACAAAGATCCTAATTTAAACATTTAACTAACCTTGGCTTTCTACCTACCACACTTTATCAAGGTATGTCCTCATACTACTTAAATCCACTCCACACAAGCCTAATGCTTCAAACTTAGCTTTCTTCAAGCTTCACTCTTTTTATATTTTTGTGAATAATCATAAATCAACAAAACACTACTTGTAATGTTTTACAAGTGTTAACAACACATGTGGACATCAATTTGGGCTCACACAGACTAGAGAGGAATGCCAGGCAATTCATATCCAGACCCTTAAGGATCAGGTGACGGATCTCGAAAAAAAAAACATCAGATGATAATCATGTCAGCAGCTTATGAACAATGGGCTACCAGAACAAATTCCGAAGCAGTGAAACTTAAGAGGTTTCAAGAAAAAGTGTCAGCAAAAACAAAGCATATACTCCAGATCTTACATAAAGATATTGAGAAACTAACGGAAGAGAATGAAAGATTCAGGTTTCAATCTGAAGGGATACATGAATGCCTAGATCAGGAGAATAAAGAAGAATTGCCAAAGGAATGGGCAATCGAAGGGGGGGATGTATTGAAAGAAGTATTCTGCAGTTTAAATCTAGCAGTGTCTATTAAACAGATTTATCAATTCACCCGAGGAATAAATATGATGAGTTCATGATTACCACACCTCAAGGTCGGCACAAAATGACAAAGCAGCAATTTGCTGGACTATGACGAAGGTCAACTTCAATTGCAAAGGACACATTGATGTTTATGTGGGCTTTAAGGGATCGTAGATTACCCTTAGGAATTGCAGAACTGATAGCTATAAATCCTTCTTTCTTTATCACCATATTTTATTCAAGGGCAATAGGATGGATGGCGGAACACCACCAGCTATTTTACTCGAATCAAAACCTCAAAAATCCATTGTCCAACATGAAGCCATATACAGAGATTGAATTCAAAAGAGTCAAAGAGTTGATTGAAGGACACGAGGAGGAATTTGACAAAGCAATGGCAGTGTTTAGAAGTGAAGATACAAGCATTTTCCAAATGGCAACTGAGAACCACACATGACTAGTCCAGAATCACCCAACCTCATTTCCAATCCAGTTTCAAACCATTAGAGTAAAGAAGTATGCAACCGCTATGATAGGAATCTTTGGGTCTACTCTGGAACGACATGATTTCTTTACACATGGAGAGCACGTTATTTTAATGCTTCCAAGTTACAACCCCTGCATTGCACAAACATCGAACTACAGATCATAAGGGCAAGATCTCTTCAATGAGAGGTTTGAAATGCTAAACATCTTCTACAGAACATTTAGCATTAGTCATGTATGTATGCACTAATTAGATAAACAGAGCAGGTAGGAGGTTAACAGTATTGTTTAGACCAAAAGTTAACAGTGTTAGATTGTGAGTTACCTAGTGTTAAGGCAATAGTTAACTAGTAACATTAGAGTTAGTAGCAATCCAGAATTAACCAAGCTAATAGAATTCCAAAATCAAACAACTATCAAGCTTTACACAAAAACATTAGCAAACTAATGGAAGAAGATGTAGGGTTAGAATCCAGAACCAGACAGCAAATCTTGGAAAGGCAGATTAATGGAGGAAAATATGGTATTAGGGTTAGATATCAAAAACATTAGATATCAAAATGCAAATACATCACAAAAAGTTATTGGAATACATATACATCATTCATTTGTGAGGAGTGAACCCCGCCATATTGAGAGTGGAATCATGGTATGATTTTGAAGTAAAAAAAACATGGAAACTCTACCAATCTGGATGGCCACCAGTGGAGGACACAAACCTTTAAATTGATAAGAACATCAACTAGCATTTTAGAACATCCTCCACCATTCATATTTGGTGATACACAAGGCATTCAAAGTTACCCAATAGATTTGGCAGTCCTATCAATTTAAATCTTGAAAGCTTACTCAACCAATTATGCCCAAAAATCTTCCTGATCACTAGACAACAAGACAATGATGCAAACCTTGAAGAATTTTGCCGCAGTCAGTACATAATGAGAACGACATGAGAATGGAGAAGGATCCAAGAATGTGCGTGCATTATGCAAAGGCAACGACACCAAAACAATAACATTGCAAGACTTCTATTAGTGAAAAAAATTCAACCATATTGTTGGTGATCAACAGTTGTGTGAGCCCAAATTGATGTCCACATGTGTTGTTAACACTTGTAAAACATTACAAGTAGTGTTTTGTTGATTTATGATTATTCACAAAAATATAAAAAGAGTGAAGCTTGAAGAAAGCTAAGTTTGAAGCATTAGGCTTGTGTGGAGTGGATTTAAGTAGTATGAGGACATACCTTGATAAAGTGTGGTAGGTAGAAAGCCAAGGTTAGTTAAATGTTTAAATTAGGATCTTTGTTGATCATTTGAGGGAGGAAGGCTTAGGAGATAAGATGAGAGCCTACAAAGTAGGAGGAGATTTCGAAGGCTTATCGAGAGCCTTGTGGATGGGATGAGTCCCTACTTAGAAGGAGAAGGTTAAGGGGTTGTGATTGGAGGCTCTAATCCTCTCACCCTATCCTTATCTCATGCCCTCTCTCCCTCTCAACTCACTATATAATCCCTCATTCTTCCCTCACTCATCCTCTCTTTCCTTCGTGCTCCTTAAACACCCCACGGGTTATAAGTGTGGGTGTGTGGGAAGCAAGATAGGAGCACATGTGTGTGCTTAGTTCTTAGGAGAAGAGCCAAGGCTATTTAGCCTTGAAGAGGGATTGACCTCTTGTTAGAAGTAGATTGGGTTTAAGGAATTTGGAGTTTGATTGTAAACTTCAACTTGTTGCATTGAGATTCATATTGAAGTGAGAGAGTTCAAACTTGTTTAAACTTGTGGCATTTAGAGTGACTAGATTGTACTAGGTGCATTACTTGTAGTGTTTTATTAGTTATGAACTTGAGCAGAACTTTATAGTGAGAGATTTGTCAATTATAGATGATCAGAGTGTTCAATGGGTATGAAAATTTGAGGGATTTTTTATTATAAAGTATGAGAGTTGTGGTAAAAATTTGAGAGCTTCAGTCATTGGGATGAAAGAGTTATTAAAAGTTGAAGGGAAGGGTGTCTAGGAACAAAGCAGCAAAGTTTGAAAATATGTATATCTTAGAGGGTTATAGATATGGATACCAAAATTTGACACTACCTTTTGAACTTATATATCTATCTTGTGTCAAAATTTTAGATTGATTGGATGTAGGAGTTAGAAGTTATTAGAGTTTTAATGACCGGATGCTTCATCACAACATTCATACTAAGTAGTTAGAGTTAGAATTTCATGCATAACTTTTGCATATGAACTTTGTTTGTGCCAAAATTTGGTGTGGAGATTTTTGATAAGGTACTTAACAAGTGTACCAAATTTCACTTGAAGAACATAAGTTGGGTGGGAGTTATACTATTCTAAAGTTTAGTAGGAAGACATTGATAGAGATTTACATCAAGAAAAACTTAGAGAAGGAAGGGCAAGGATAAGTATATAAGTATTTTTTAATACTTGTATTTAAAGCCTATGTGCTCATGGAATCCACAAGCAAAGTGTCATGTACCAATACGGAATCAACCACGATGACATGTGATAGCACGGAATCAATAAGCGAGAACTCATGTAGTAGTGTGGAGTCGACGGCAAGGACTCGATTCACAAGAGGGATATCTTTGAAGGCATGCGTGGCCAAAGAGGCCGGGTGGACATTAGAAAAGGCTAAGGATATAACCTTACCCGACATTAAGGAATGTAAAACTACATAGTGTGGTGTTAATCAAATTGTGTATATTCCAAAGGTAGATTGGAATTATATATTGGGTTATAAAGAGAGAAGTCTTTACATGTCATTATAAACTTTTCCATTCGGACTAGGACGAAATCGAAGGGTGGAGGATTTTTGATGACATAAACATAGAAGTAAGTTTACTTTGCATCAGCTGACCAACTAATTGCATTTGTATATGAGTAAAAATTATTTATGTTTTATTTGTGATCATTGCTCTCCTTCAAACTGGTGCTCAGAATTAGGTTTGTCTTTTTTATGACCATCCTACATACTAACTGGGTTCAATCAACCTTAAAACATGCTACATGTGAAGAGTCTTCAGTACTTACAGTCTTCAGTAACAGAGTCTTCAGTCATACATGAAGATGGCAACTCAACAAACATGCAAATCATCATGGGAGAGAAAAGTAGACTTACTTCAATATTGCGAAGCTTTTGTGTTGCTTGACAATAAGGATTTGGAGTTGATTGCTCATTTTCAGCTTCAACCTGCATAACATGCCAACAAACCAGAGGAGCTGTTGATGAACCTATGGCCTAACATCTACCATTACATGAAATTGGTCGTCTTCAGTGTCTTTCCGAGCATTGATATTGGAAACTGACAAAAGAATCTCAATTTAGTAGGGCTTTAGAATATACATATGCTAAAACCCTAAACCCCAGCAATGTTCAAAACCCTGCTTTGTGGGGCAATCTGCCCAAGGAGCTATGGAACCTTGTGTTCTTACGTCTACCATTGCTTGACATTGGTCATCTTCGGTATCTTTTCAAGCATTGGAATTGGAAATTAGAGTTCAAGAGGTCTTTAGCAGATGCTCATTCCAAATTGTTTGCATTTATTTCTCATTATAGAGATGATGAAAATAATTTCGAGGTAGCAGTATATGACATTGTCTCCAGTACATGATACACCTTTTGTATATCATTTGGAGAATTTGATATTGCTCTCGAACCAATGACTTCTAACAAAGGGCTGGTGGTTTTTGTGTGCACATCAATTTACAAGAGAGAATCGTTGCGCATTGTTGTGTGCAACCCCATCACTTGCCATGCTGAAACTCTTCCTCCACCTACCAGACCACAAAGCAGCTGAAGATGGTACATCTGGATACAGATCCTGAGAAGTAAGGTAGAGGGTGCTTAAACCAACACTTTAAGCCATTGCGGGTACACGTGGCCATGTCACGGTAAAAAAAAATAGTAGATCATATTAGCATTTCGGCCCAAAATAGCCTCAAAGCAAAAAAAAATATTTTTAGTGCAAGCATAATATTCTATGAATTGTCAAAGTCAAAACTAGTAGCTTCTTAATTCCACTAGCTAGGCCGGGCAAGTAAAGTGAGTGAGGAACCCGAGGACCAACTCATTTATTATATAATCTCAACCTTTACCAAATACATACTAGGCCCATCTTATACGGGGAACCGAGCTTGATGCTCTCATTAACCCCCACCATGCAAGGCCTTAAACCAACCCATATCTAATCATGAGTCAAGCCTAGTAATAGAATGAATAGTGTCGGAATCATACTCATTTTAGAATATGAGATTAGCAACTCAACCTAGTGTGAAGGCCGTTAATAATAATGCCCAACCCTAGCACCTACTGCATGGGGTGGCGTGCCAGCTTGTTGCCAAAACTGTCACTTTGCGGGCCCGGCCATAGAATTAGCATAAAGGACGGTTCAAGGTAGGTAGATGTTGGTGGTTAGGAGGCGGGTATAGGTGTTGGTTTAGGGTGGGGTAACGGAATTAGCTGCCTCTACCTTAAGTGCTATAAATTGTTAGTTATGGGTTACATGACGGACGATCCTGAAACTCTCGTAGTGGAGCTCTTCGACTCTTCAATTTTTCACATGGACCAACGCCAACTTGCCTCCCAATCTCGTCTACGGATATATATATATACTCGTTCACAAAAAAATAATCATCTTGGTGATGTTTATGAGGCACACCAAGTGGATGTTGCTATGTATGACAATGTGGGACGGCAGCTCCTTCGTTTAAGTGAAGACAACAATCAATTGGACAGACAAAAGGTCGAAGAATATGCACTTATAGGAAACACCTTACTTACACTACACAAGGTGGTGCTGCTAGGGCAGTTGAACGGGGAGGTGGAGAAGGAATACTACATTTCGGAGTGTCGAGGGCAAAAGCACCGGCCAAATTGAGTAGAAGTACAAGACCACAACTACAACTGCAGTGGTTTGTTAAACCAAAACGCAGTGACCCTAAATCCTTCAGACAAACCCCAAACGACCTCAACATCAATCGCTCACAAGAGTTGCGCCTCCCTCAAACGCTAGTCCAATTCCTAACAAAAAAGTTGTAAGCGAGGAGGAAGGTGGGGCGACAGGAAGACAACAACCCAAATCCAAACCCCAGTGCGACCATCTCAAACCATCAAGAGTCAATTTACACATCAACAAATTGGAAGATCCAAAGCTATGCCGAAATGATGAACACAAAAATGTCAAATGACATGCCGCAACCTAAACTCTTCAACGCCAACGAGAAAAAAATACCAACTAGCTAGGGTAAATACCTATCACACAAAGAAAACAAACACAAGAAACCTTAATCTTCAGGCACCTTCAACCACCACTGCACTAATCCAAACAAGAACAAGATACAAATGTGAATTCAAAATTTCTTGCTCTCCATGTGAGGCCAAACCCCCCACCCTTAAGCGTCCGTAGTCCGAGTAGTGGGTTTGGGCTCACATTCCTCCGCGGTATTGGATTTGGACTTGGATGAGTCCATAGTGCAAGGTTCACCCTTCAAGTGGTCTTGGATTTAACTTTGGTCTTTGCTTCCTTTGTCTTGCCATCGCGAGAGTGCTCCACATTCTCCATTAATTTGTGCACGTGGTTTATTTTTAAAGAGAGGATGCAAGTGTTAAAAAACACTATTCTCTATAGTCAATCTCAAATACATTTACTTGTGAAAGCCACACATAACACTAACTAGCATAATGTAACTAACTACTTGTCTATGAGCTAATTAAGTAGGCTATCTACTAAGCTCCTTCATGAACCCATCTCTTTACTTTCTAATTACATAAACCTAGCTCCTTCATAAACCCAACTCCTTCATGAACCCAACTCCTTAGCTTCTCACTAAATAAACCCAGCTCCTTTATAAACCCAGCTCCTTCATGAACCCAGCTCCTTAGCTTCTAACTAAATAAACCCAGCTCCTTCATGAACCCACAACTTTGTAGTTGCAATCCCCAACTACCTCACTAATTATTCAAGCCCTTAACTAATCTTCCTACCTAATTTTCCTAATTCTACTAACAACCCCTTTCTAATCACACAATTCTTCTCTAATCCTAAAATCCTAAAATCCTAGAGAGGAGAGGGGGAGAGAGAATTTCCTAACTTCACTAAGACTAACTAATCCACACAAGTATATTTTTGCACTCATCACAACCTCAAGTGCTCAACTCTTAAACATGGAACTTGCAACCACGTGTATTCAAAACATGAACTTTAAGTACCACAACTTGGAATCATGAATTAACTTTAAAATCCTTCACGTCAACACTAATTCTACCAAGAGGTCAAGCCCTCTTCAAGGCTAACAAGCCTTGGCTCTCAAACTAAAAACTAAGCACACACATGTGCTCCAATATGGCTTCCCACACCCACACTTATAACTCGTGGGGTGCCTTGGAGCACAAAGGAAAGAGAGGATGAGTGAGGGAAGAATGAGGGATTATATAGTAAGCTTGAGGGGGTGAGCACCCTCAAGGCTCACGATAAGCCCTTGAGATTTCCTCCTACTTAGTAGGCGCCAATCCTATCTTCTAAGCCTTCCTCCCTCAAATGATCAACAAGGATCCTAATTCGAACATTTAACTAGCCTTGGCTTTCTACCTACCACACTTTACCAAACTTGGGATGCTTCAACCCAAACTTAGCCTCCTTCGCTTTCCGCCGCCATAACTTTCTCCCCTTACTTTCCCAAATCGTTGCTCACCACTTAATTCAAACCACGATGCTTAACTCGTGATTTGATTGGTGCTTTGAGAATTTGCTTATTCTCCACCTTGCATTCTTCCTTGGACCTTCCCCATTAAGTGGCCATGATGAGGTGGTCCACTTGTGCGCTCCATGTGATCCTCCATTCATCCCAATTCGAATGCACTTGCCTCTTGAGTCACTTTGGTTGTCTCCATCCATTTGTACTAGCCTACTCACTAACTACTCAATCCAAGTTCTCCTTACCTATCCTCATTCACTCAAATCCTTCCGAAGATAAAAACACAATAACAACTCACATCCTAGCCTCTTACAACATGGTACTTCTAAGACTAACATTTCACTCTTTTTATATTTTTGTGAAGTAACATGCTACTTCAAAGTGCATCAACTAACGTTTCAAGGGTCTAAGACTAAATGTGGGCACCCTTTTGGGCTCACACTCCAACAACAAAGATGAACTCAAGGCCAAGAGAAGCTACCGAAAGAATCGAAAGAAGCCACGTGAGAGAAGCCACCAAAAGAAGCCACAAGAGAAAAGCCACTGATAACCCTAACCCTAAACCGATTTGAAAATGGACCAATAATTCCCGCCAATGGGCAAAATTTTCCCTCCTACACCCGTGATATGCTTTTAGTGATGATTTCATCTATATATTGTACTAAAAATGTATTTATTTTCATCTATCTACTAGAAGGACTAGGGATTATACTCATCCTAATATTTAAAAAAAAATCTCCCATGATTTTATTCATACTAATTTATATCTACTACTGGAAAAAAAAATGAGGGTTTTTCCAATACCCTATTTTACATATAATGACGTTTCAAGCATTAATTGAAGGCTATGGTAGATCCAAGTCTTATATAAATTTTTCCTCCAATGAATAAAATGAACCCTATAGTTTAACTCACGTGGTTTACTACTTTTCGCAGGGTGACCTCCCCGGGAGAATAGCGAACGCCGAAGGTGAGGAACGACAGCAAGTCACTTCGAGCGAACAGGAAGTCACCGCGAAGCAAGCTGAGAGAGAGGAGCAGCAGAGCAGGCTCGGAGCGGAGCCAGAGCGGAGCCTACCAACCGAGACCAAAATCGGAGTGGAACGGAGCTTCGAGCCAGCGAAACGCCCGACGAAGTAGACAAGGTCGCGGCCACGTGTTGCTCCCTCTCTCATCGAACGAAAGAGTTGTTTACTTGAAGAGAACCGGTAGATAGTTAGGGTTGAACGGGCAGATAGTTACAGATGAACAGGTTGAGTTTGAGAGATACCTGGTGAGTTTGAGAGGTAACCGGCAGAGAGTCCCAGATGAACAGGTTGAGTTTGACAAATACCTGGTGAGTTGGAGAGGTACCCGGGAGATAGTTATAGATGAACATGTTGCATTGGCAGCTAACAGGTTGAGTTTGAGAGTTAACCAGGTGACTTTATTTTTTTACAGATGAACCGGTTTGGTTTAAGAGGTAACCGAGAGATAGTTACAGATGAACAGGTTGCATTGGCAGCTAATAGGTTGAGTTTGAGAGTTAACTGGGTGACTTTAGTTTCTTATTTTATTATTTTATTATTTTCAGAGAAACCCAGGTGAATTTAAGGGTCAACCAGTTGAAGCTCAAGACTGTAGGAAAATTTCCAACCAATTAGAGAAATTAATAGAATATACCCCAATTTATCAACATAATTTATTTAAGGAAAACCGAGGGATATCAACATATAACCTGTTAGTCTTGCAAGCACAAGGATCTCAATCGGTTATATGTATATTTAAAGGAGATATATCATGGGCCGTATTTCGATTATTCACATGGCAAGGAGTATATATCACAAGTCATTTCAACCATTTTTTATGGACGGTTTAGATGTCTCTTCCATATTATTTCCAAGATTCCCTAGAAAGTAGCTCGGAGGAGTTTTCAAGGAATATCGTGCCAATTAAGCCACATACCGATTATGTTCGAACACATGGGCTGGGGGCCAAGTAAAATCACATGAGACGGCAGAAGCGCACATATGAACTTTCTTCAATTTTCAAGTTGCGTGCAAAAAGAAGACAGATAAGATATCCTGAGGACATGATCTACTTACTAGGGAGGGTAAAATGTTCACCACAAATCTCAAACAACAAAAAGAGGAGAACCATCGGAAATGGAGAAGGAAGCTTGGACATCAATCGGCCGGGGCGGGTAACATACCACCTTAGCCATACTACGGACCGGTTATCAAATTAATAAAGACAGCTAAATTAGTAACTATGTGAGGTTAAATGGCCGCAATTAGCAAGCCATTTAGATTAATAGGTTATGTAGGAGGCAAGCAAACATTAGTAGCATTATTAGATAAATTAGTAAACCACATAGCAAGCCACTTAGGATTAGTAGGCTTCATGGTGTATAACACTCGCCTAGGCCACATAGGTGAGGCAAATGGAGGTGGAAGTAATTAAGAGCCAAGAAATGACTTCTTGGTTAGCCTTAAGAATCCTCCCTTACCTAGATATTACACATGTAGATTTTAGGCTACAATCTACCACATTTTGAATGTAAAAAAAGATAAGGATTATATGAGCTCTTTCCGAGGATGTGGGGGTCGGTTCTAGGAGGTTCCGGCCTTCCAGTAAGGATTGGGTTGCAGAATTCTCGGATCCAGATATCCGATCCTGGACGGATGAGGAAGGGGATTTCTATCAAGATAAGAAGCGTGGTTTTTTTGGGAGGTGGCAGCCGAGAGTGGAGCACTCAGAGGCAGGGCTCTCTTGGATTGTGATCAGAGGCTTCAAGCCTGATTCCAAGGTAGCAGCTAGGTTCAGAGGTGAGAAGCGAACTCGGAGGTAGGTGCCCTATTGAATTGTGATCAGAGGCTTCGAGCCTGGTTCCGAGGTAGCAGCTAGGTTCAGAGGTGAGAAGCGAACTCGGAGGCAGGTGCCCTCTTGGATTGTGATCAAAGGCTTCGAGCCTGATTCGGAGGATTAACAACTGGGCTTGGGGGTGAGAAGCTGGATGTGATGTTCAACGCTGAATTTGGAGGTTCCGAGTGGACCAAAAAGTTGCAAGGCCGAGGCCCAGCAATGTGGCAAGGCAAGGAGTAGGATTAGTGAGGGGTACAATGGAGTAGGTTTTAATGAACCTCTAAGGGTAAAAGGGGTGCTTAGGGTGCTAGGAGTTAGATTAATTAGTTGAATAACACATAAATTATCTAGGAGATTAAAATGGGAAGGAAATGTTGTTGTAGTTGTGGTGTAATAAACATCATAGGTGCATAAGTATTTTTCAATACTAATGCTTTGTGTGGTTTAATAAAAAGAATGTGCTTTATATTTAAATCCATTGGAGCATGAGTATGGGGTTTCCAAGGCCAAGAGTCGACAAAGATATGTGAGCCATAGACTTCCACATGGACTACAGACGCAAACGGGTGGAAGTTTATGGCTGACATGTAGGAAAAATCGGGAATGACCTTGAAATGAAATTTGTGCACACCCCCCATACCACTAATTTTACCAGTTGCCACCTTCCGTTTCTTGTTTTAAGATTCATCATGTGCACACATTGTCCAACATTGAACTGCACCCACACACCATCCACAAAACAATCAATCGCATACATTCCTCAAATGTTCACATCATAACACCAATGTCACACGAATCAAGCCTCCTAGTGGAAGTACATACTCTATTTTGCCTTCCAATGTGAGCTCCAATGAAGTCAAAAAGCCACACCCAATGCACATAGTTCAATTAACCTATTCTAAAATTCAAAAGACGGATTGCACTAACCTGTTGTACAGGCAAAGTTGCATTGCCTGATGTGCTATCCACTGCTTTCACAACCCTTCCCCGCAACTCCTTCCCGGGAGCCACCTACACACGCAACCACAACCCAACTTCAATTACTCACCTAGCAACTTAAAGGTGAGGGGACAATGTCCAATGTGAACTACAAGTTCACAAGTCCCCTCACCTCTTGCACTCTATAATCTTAAGCCTACAATGGGAGTGCATGGCCGATGCACTGCCATGTTCATGGGAAATTCTTTTAGATCACACACCCTTGCTTGTATTTTGGAAAGATCGAAAATGGACATGAACCTTCCAACATCTTGGTGCGCATAAAGGCCTTAAAGAGTTGGCCACAAATTTTCCTTTAAATACTCTTTGTCCTCTGATACATCCTTCATATTTGCAACATAGAAAGGGGGGATGATCACATTCGCCTATGGATTGCAGTCCACCCTAGGCTCATGGTGGTCTATGATGACGGTGTTGGTAACATCCCAACACGGCCATTTCTTCCAAACCTTAGTCAGAGGTTTCCCCCACAATCTAACCTCATCACCCTTTTGCATTAACTTACAATCCTTTCCTGACTAGGAGAAAATTGGTTTATGGCCCTCCAAATGTTCGAACACTGGTAGAATCACGCGTAGGACCTCTTCCATATACTCACTACTCTTTATATCCCAAAATGCTACTTTGAAGATTTTGAAATACCTTTCCAAGAACTCCATCATCCATGGCCTGAACACGAACCTACGAGTTGTAGTTTTTTTGGTAACACGAATGTTTCTATTTGGATTTGGTTGAGTCAATAAACTGGTATCCAGAAGAGTACCATGGATATTGAAGATCAACTATTTTGTTGGATTGTAGGGTTCCGCTATCAACGAGATATGAAAACTGTGCGGTGGGCTCACCTGACCACTAGGCACATTGTTATCACCACCAATACCACCTAACTTGCTTGGTGACATGGTTTTATTTCTTTTGTGAACAGAAAACATAAACACTCCTTTTCCCGGTGATAGTGCATGGGATACATCCTCTGCCACAACTCCTACACCCTTGCCTTCCACACGGTCACTCTCCCCTATATGAACATGCCCTTTCCCGCCGTGCACACTCCCGACTCTCCCACTGACACCCTCTTTACTTTCTCCTTCTTTCCGTGACACTCCCCTGATCCTTCCTTCCTTATTCCCACCCTCCCCCCCTATTATTTTCCACCCACTCCTGCCTACTGTAATCTTGGGAGGGCCACTTGCATCTTCTACGTCCCCTCCATGGACGGCCCCGCCTTCCTCTCTTCCACCTTCTGCAATTATTGGGTGCCCATCAACTGCCTTTGTTGTAGGTCGCTTGTTGGCACCTCCTTTGGTAGCCCTCCCTTTTTTCATAGCCTTCTCGCGTCTACGTCCCTTGATCCGAACTTGGTTATTTTTTTGCGCCCCGCTAGCCCCCTTGAACTTTACATCTTTGCTCCTAGTCAACCTAACATACTGTTTGGAGGGATTTTCATCTTCACTACAAACGTCCAAGTCATCAACCACATCTATTGGCAAGGTATTGGAGGTTCCAATGAGGGCCGGACAAGTTTGGGCTTGATTCTCGCATGCTGATTTAGGGGCACTATCGCAAATTTTGCCCTCATTATTGCATGTATGGTTGGGCTCGCTGACAATGGTCCTCGACTCTAGTTTATTCATTATTGTTGACACCATACTAACTAGGCTATTCAAGGTCATGGTGTTTGCTTTCAAAGCTTGCCCATTGTTCTGACTAATCATCAAAACCTCAAAAAGTTGATGCCTAAACTCTGTTTGGTTAGTCTCTACAATAGACATTCTTCCAGATAATGCTTGCTGTGCACATCAAACACACACACATGCAATCTTAAAATGTAAACCACTCAGCTTTTGGGCAGGAAATCATTTACATACTCTTTTATAACTACTTAATGAAACATCAACTACTCAATACATACTACGGCACTAACCATCTACAACTAATAAAGAACATAAAAATTTACTGGCAACTATTTTGTGACATCTTACAAAAATGCATGCCCTTGTTTGCTCTGATTTTTGCAAGTCCTTTGCAATTTCAGTAATCTTAGGACTCCTCTGCCTCTTCTTCCTCTGTCAAAATCAACACATGGAGGTTGAATAGCACACATTTCAATGTTAGCAACCCCAATTTAACACAAAGTTCAGGGGAATGTGGAAAATTCAATAACATTGGAACATACTAATGGGGCTTCCTTCCCAGCTTTGCCAGCCTGCCCAACAGTTGATTGGTTCTTCATTTGTTTCCTTTCATTTTCCATCCTTTGCGCCTTCTCCTCAGTTTCTGGTTCTGACCAATACTCACAAAGCTTTGCCCACTGATCGGGCTCAATGAAAATTGGGCATTCTTTCTTTCCACCAAGAAACCATCCTTTCATTTTAGACCTCTCAGTCTTCATCTGCCTCTTCACTACATTCTTGAAACCCTTTTGTATTAGGTTGTTTTCCAAATATTCGAATTCATCATCTAGGGCATTCCTTAGTTTGTCAATGCTGCTTGGGGATTGGTCCTTCCACTTCACACAATTCACATCCAGTATCTTGGGAACCAAGCTCCGAAATGCCTCGTTGAACTCATTCTTGCCTTTGCAACCTCCATCTATTCCTCCACCTGCCTTCACCCTCACCTTGTGCGGTTTTTGCCCGTATGCTCGCCTTGCATCCATTTTTTCATGTATTTCCTTCCTATTTGCTCTCTTTGCTGCCCTTGCCTCACTCTCTGGTTTCAATGTAGGGCCGTCGTTTTGTTGGGCCGCAGGAGCTTGTTGTGGCTGCATCCAAGGACCTGGAAATTGTTGTCCCATCATCCATGGGCTAGGTTGACCCATCATCCAAGGGCCGGGTTGATCCATCATCCACTGTTGTTGCTGTGTGGATGGTGGCGGCAGGCATGGCTGTTGCATCCATGGTGGATTACTAGTGGGTGTAGTTTGTGGTTGAGGATGGGTTGATGTTTTTTTTTCTAGGAGAGGAGTGCCTACATGCGCATATGGAGATCATCATCAGCGAACATGGCCATTGAATTCAAAAAACACATGATAGTAAGGGAAGAGAATTAAGTGAAACACACAATGATTAAAGGACATAAGTACATGACACCACATTAGCCTTGCGATGATTAAGACATTGCAAAACATTCAAAACCATAATGACTATGATGAAACAAACCTATGAAGTGGCATTAAAATTACCTTCTTGGGTGGGGTCTAAAATATTTGCCTGGAGCACCTCTTTGTTGCACTTGGCCGAGGCAAATCCACAGTACCTTCGTGCAGTGAGTGAACATCTTCATCCTCCTCTTCATCTGCAAGTGCAAATCCAACCAAACATATAGGCATTTTTTCACACAATGTGCAGCACCCAAACCAACATGGTATGCCTTTGCAAAGTCACCTTCTAAATGGTGCCATCCTAGGTCAGAACTAGACATCTTGCACCGGCATTCCTTTTGCAACCCTCGACCAACTTCTGTCATTTTCATTTGTTTTCTTCCACGTACATGGCTACATTGAATTAACAACAACCCATATGATTGATGAAGCCTAAACCCAAGAACTTGACAATGAGTGGGCATTTTAATCAGTGAACCACATAACCCTCTAGATCTATATAGCACGAAAGAGTACATACAATAAGCTTGAAATTGAAAACGATGCATCCACCACATTTACTGAAAATCCTAAACCCCAAGACCCTAAACCCAAAGTTCAGGCCTGGTCATGGTTGACTGTACTCATCCTCGGTCTTTGTCTCTATTGATTCCTCCTCTCCCTCCATTTCGCAATGATCCTCTAGGGCTTCCAAGTGCGTTGTCTTGCGGAGTACTATGTGGTTGTGGCGCACTGGCACAGGTGGGCCTGGTAGAACACTGCAAGGCGTTGACTTCACTGCACTCAAGCTCTCACGCCTGCAACGAAGACAAGGGATAGCATACAACCCTCACTTAAGAAATGAATGATGCAAAGCCTAGAAAAAAAGGACATGAAGGAAGTGGAGAAGATGGGTTATATAAAAGGTGGGAAAATGCGGAGGGATCACATCGACAATTGGGTAGGAGGAAAAAAAATCCACCTCGAGAGGTGGTTGGAAGAGCCAGGCATGACATTGATAGGTGGTTAGCAGGAAACAACAAACACATCGATAGGTGGTTTGTAGGGAAAAAAACACCTCGACAAGTGGTTATGAGGACACCAAATTGCATCGACAGGTGGAAACCTCGGCTGATGAGATATGAGCCCCCACGTATAAAAACAGGTTCAAAGTGGACCTTAGATGGCCACTTTATTGTTGGGCCATAGTCATAGGTCAGAAGAGCAAGAAAGATGAAGGCTAGGAGAGAAGAAGAGTACTTGGAGAGCAGTGGGAGTTTTTTGTCCCCTTAGAGAGGCGAAAATAGGAGGCAAAAAATGAGAAAACATACCAATTGGGAAAAACTTGCAAAGGATATTGCACCACACCAACACGGATAGAAGGGGGTTCATCGACCCCTCCCAAGAATGTAGGAAGAAGATGAAATCTACACCGTCCATATGTGCAGATGACATTTAGCCACGTGCCCATTTTACAACTAGACATGCACTCCACAGTGCAAACCCTAAGTGAGCGGATTAGCCCAGGCGTGGAGCATCTCCGCACATTCGTGGCGCCCACAACTCACACACATTACGACAAATGGCCTTACAAACAACATCAAAATAGGAGATTCGAAGGTAAAATACACCTACATTTCTCTTGATGCTGGTTCCAATGGCTTCATTAGTTCCTTTATTTTTGCTATGTGTTTGTCACGTTCCTCTTCGTAAGAGCACCTGTCCAAGTCCCCTTCACCATCTTTGCTAGGGCTAGTACGCGCAAGTTGCCACCCTTTGTCCGAAGTCCACAGAGGTAACACAGGTGACCGCGCCGAGTCTATGGTAGCACCCTTGTACCATCACCAATGACAAAACTATGGCTATACTCTCTACAAATACAACAACATTCTTACTCCTCCATTGTACCTCTCAGGAAGTTATGAACCTCAAATCGAAGGGATATTCAAGAATAATATTGCAAATATGCTCTCAAGACAAACACATTCTACTGCAATGCTATCTTAAAACCTCTTGCCTTGAGGCCAGACATGCAATATGCCATGACCTAAGAATGGATGGTATTTAGAGCTGGGGACTCAACGGCTACAATTTGGGGCGCATTAAAAAGTTCAGGCCACGACACCGAGGCGATAGGGTTTCATCATGCAGACTTTCCTAGATCGTGGAATGACTACTGAATGACTAATGCATGTTGAGGGTTGCTAGCGTGGGCATGAACAACTAGTATATGACTAATTTACGACCAATATATGATTAAGACATAACCAATACATGGCTATTGTGAACCCGTACATCTCCCAAGACATGACAATGACTAGAAAACAATTGTAGCCCACAATAGGCCGCAATATTACAAAGTGTTATATGGTTCATTATTAGGAATGACAAACTAGGAAAATGGGATCCATTTCACGAAATCCATACATCCACCTTTCAAAAATTCATTCATTGAAATGTGGAAATGCGCATGGTGGGCATTTTGCAGATTACATGGACGGAGGAAGACTCCTTCTTCTTGAAAGGAGATGCCAACAACTTCGTGACGACCGCCTTTGGAGCAGGGTTGTCTATCCCGACGTCATGACGGTGTCGTGCTATCATGACGTGTCGTGTCATGACGGACCCCTCCATCACGACACAATAGGGTCCACGTAGGGTCAACCTAGGGGAAGCTAGTAGGGTGGGTAAAATACTTACCTTCTTGCCAAGGTGGCATCCTATGTGGCAGAAAAGGCCGACGTGGATGTGGATATGCCTAGCGCCAGGTAAACCATTTTACCATTCTGTTAAAATCAAAGTAGTAAAATCTGACTAAGGAGGGTGTGGGGCGGACGGGGGCGGAGGGGGGGGGGACGGGGGCGGACGGGGGGGGGGGGAACGGGGGCGGACAAGGGGAAACGGGGGCGGACGGGGGGGGGGGGGAACGGGGGCGGACAAGGGGAAACGGGGGCGGACGGGGTCGAGAACGGAGCGGACGGGGTCGGGAACGGAGCGGACGGGGTCGGGAACGGAGTGGACGGGGGAGGGAACGGGGCGGATGGGGGGGAACTGGGTGGACGGTAGAGAACCGGGGCCGCACGACGGGGAACAGGGGCCGGATGCTGGGAATAAAGGGGCTGACGGGGGGGGGGGGGCGGACGAGGGCTAGTAAATTTTCCCCACTTTACCTCTACTTTGCTGACATGTCATCACACATGGACATCTTACATCCTACGTGTCCGAAATGGGGTAATGTAATTACACATAGAATTCGGTAAAATTCAAGTCCGTCAGGATAAAGACAGAACTGGTATAATGTCGTGACGGATACGTGTCGTGACGGCATGACATTATGCCAAGATTAGCCTCCGTCACGACACAATAGACAACCCTGCTTTGGAAGAGGGAGCAAGAGAGGGCTACACTGTATAAATTGAAACAAATTCATTGCCCATGTTGCAAATGTAAAGGACGAGTTTAATGCTCATTGCCAAAAGTAAAGGACCACCTAATCAGAAATGGAAGAGAACCCACATTCCAAGTGTGGAGGGGGCCTGGAGACAGGGACTGTTCTGATGACGAATGGGAACAAAAGTTTAGGAGACCTTCAAGACCACATGATGGACAATTTGATGTAGGGTTGGATATTCATGCCATGCTTGAGGAAGCATTCCAAGGAGTTGATGAGTCCCCACCCGACCCTCCTACAATGGGAGAACAAATTGAAGACATCGTCATGGATGCATTTACAATCGTCGATGACCTGGCTAATGATGGAGTTCAACATTCGGACGATCAGTTGGAGGACGAGCCTTTGGGAGATAATGGATGTAGTATTGTAGAAGAAGATAATGATGATGATCCCCATGTTTTAGAAGAAGCTATTGAGGAGCTATACCATGGAGCCAAATCTTCCATATTGGCAGCCATAATTTTGATCATGACTATGTGTACGATTCATGGCGTGAGCAACAAATTCGCGGATCAGCTCTTCATCCTATTCCACGAACACCTTCTTCCCAGTGAGAACCAATTGCCCAAAAACTACCATGTCGACAAAAACCTTGATCCAAAAATTAGGATTGAATTACAATACCATTCATGCGTGCCAAGCAAGTTGTGTTCTATTAGAGGGCAATATGAAGGTGTCACAAGTTGTGCCAAGTGTAAGAAACCACGGTATAAAGACGAGGCCAAAAAACAAAAACCTTGGAAAATGCTTAGACATTTTCCTTTGATTCCTAGGCTAAAATATATGTTTCGTACACCGGCAATATCTGAACTTATGTTGTGGCATGCAAAAAACAAAAACACATATGGATTAGTAAGACATCCATGTGATTCAAAGGCATGGAAACATGTACATGACAGTGTAGAATCTAGTTTTGGCTAGGAAGACCGTAACATTCACTTAGGATTGGCAGTTGATGGTGTGAATCCTTTCAAATTGTAACGCTCGACTTGGAGTACATGGCCGGTAATGTTGTTGAATTACAACATACCCCCATGGTTGACTACGAAGAAATTTTCATCATGCTGGCGTTACTGATTCCATGAAAATAATATGTGACGTCGCAATTTTTTGATGTGTACTTGGAGCCCTTTGTTGAAGAGTTGATCCAGTTATAGAAGGGCGTGTTTGCCTATGATGTGCTCAAAGATTTGGGATCGCGGGCTTTCAAACTAGGAGTAGTTTTGCTATGGACAATCCATGATTTTCTTGGGTATGGCACTGTTGCAAGTGTTGCACATCAAGGCTATGCAGCGTGTCCCGTATGTGGGCCGCATTTCAAAGGTGAACATTTTGTTGAACTTGGGAAACAAACCTATACAGACACGAGGAGGTGGCTACCACATGATGATATATGGAGGTCACCAAACATGAATGACCACTTTAATGGACGTATTGAAGATTGAGGGAAGCCCAATGGTGTTACTGTAGACGAGCAAGTACAATGAACCACTGAGTACCAAACTTGGTTGGATGAAGGTAACAAAGAAGGTGGCGTTGGAGATCCATCAAAAGTACATGGTGTCAAAAGGAAGAGCATTTTACACAACCTGTCTTATTGGAGGTAATGATACAACTACAGTCACTTAATTATTGCATGTATCACAACTCAATGTGGCCTATAATACTATTGATGACTTCCAATCCCAATCTTGAAATCCTGGAAATTATGTGTAATGACCTATGCTCACAATATACATATGAAATTTAAAAATGTGGATGATGTTTGCATAGGTGTACGTCTAGAACTTATTAATATGTTTTTATATTTGCAGGACCTCTTCATACAATACACTTTGGATGTTATGCATTGTGAGCAAAATTTTGCCAAGAATATTTTGAAGACCGTCACCGGACATAAGGACACGGTGAAGGTCAGGCGAGACTTGCAACGTAGAGGCATCAAGAGACATTTATGGCTCATTCCCCATCCCAAGAAAAATGGTAAAATGTTGAAACCAGCCGCCCCATATGTGTTGACCACTGAAGAGTTTGATGTCTCTGCTAGTATTATCGAGTCATTGAAATCACCATTAGGCCATGTTTCCAACATGGCTTAATACATACGTAAGAAGAAATACAGGTTTGAAATCACACAACTACCACGTGTTTATGCAGCAAATCATGCCTTTAGCCTTACGTGGTCTTTTACAACCTGGTCCAATAATGGCGGTGATGAGGATTTCAAAGGTGTTTCGAAGACTATGTGGCAAGGTGTGGAACCCATTGGAGTTTGAAGCTCTGCAAGCGGACGTCTCATGGAGCATGGCACTTCTGGAGATTCATTTCCTTCCGTCATTTTTTGATGTTATGACGCATTTATTATATCACCTTGTTGATGAATTGGACATGTGTCGACTTGTCTCCACAAGGTGGATGTATCCTATTGAAAGATACATGAAGACATTAAATCATTATGTTCGGAACATGGCCAGACCAAAGGCATCAATGGCAGAGGATTATGTGAGGGACAAATGCCTAGGTTTTATCACAAAGTATTGACAGAGGTTTGAAGTTGTTGATCGCTGAGTTTGGGATGTGGATGAAGAGTACGAAGATGCAGAGGAGGTGCTAGAAGGGGCAGGAGCAAAGTACTTGATGTCACCAACATTGAGAGACATTGCCCATCAATATGCATTGACAAATATATCCTTCATGGCACCTTGGCATAGGTGAGTCTAGGGAAACTTAGTAGTGTGAGCGTAGAACGGAGAGCGGAGAGCGGAAATTTTGAATTATGGTGGGTGATTTTCATACAAGGAGTGCCTATGACCGTAGATTTTGGAGATATTTTGAGTTCAATTTGTTGAAAAGAACGAACTTACGCACACAACAAATCAAAATTGCGCTTCGCCATCTTTCGGGGAGGAGCAAAAAACGACCCTCGTTGTGGGGCAACATGTTGAGAAGTGTGTTCTTGCTCGGGCTCACGTATGGGGAAGAGGATGGACTTGAAGATGTCGATGTCCGACTCAAGCGCCAGAATATGGCATTGAATGGAGCGGCATGCAATGACAGAACCTCCTAGAACAACGAAATGCGAGAAGGTGAGCATATGGAAATGAATGGGAAATGGAACAAATATGGAAAAAAATAAAACATTAAAAACAGAGACATGAAAAACAAGGAGATGAAAAACAAACCAATGCCACATTGCCAATCCATGATAATGTCGTCCTTGTCTGTGAGGGCGGAGAAAAGGATGGAGAAGAACTCGGGGTGTTTTTCACGAGCACCTCTCCAAGGCACCCCGTCTTTCCTCATCGACTGGTTTTGAGCATCGGCAAAGCTGTTGAGCCAACCATGTCGCAACCCTTGCTAACTCGGTCCATTTTTCGATTTTAGCAAGAGTTACGAGCGCTAACCCTTCGCATACCGCCATGCGGAAGGGTTAGCTCCCAATACCGCGGACCCAACACTTAATAGGAGGGGGACCAAACCTCCTACTTGGTTTTCGGGACTCACCACTTAATCGGTAACCAATCTTAAGATGTGGACTTCCATCCATGAAAGTCCAATCCTATGTTGCACATCGTGTTGCCGGAGCAACACTACAACAACCCGAGTCATACTAGGCAACTATGCCCCTCACAATGGGTCAATGCCCATGGAGGCCTTGCCGTTTGGCCCCGGATGGGTGAGGCCACACCACCTCACCCATATAAGCCTCTAGGACTTTAGGACTCTAGGCAGGACCCCTACCCCACCGTCAAGTATCCTTTTGTCTCTCCCCCAACTCTTGGGGCCAAGTAGACATTTTCCCTTAGCCGCTAGCTGCCTAGCAAATTCAGAACCCCATAACTTCCTCATACGTTCTTTGATTCTAACAATTGACCACTCCATCGTCATCTACGTTTCACGTAAATTATGATGGACTACTCACTTGCCCCATTCGGGTGAGTACAGAGGAAGTTATGCCAGTTCAAAGGTTCGCAGTCCCGGGAGCCACTCCCAGGCCACTGTTGTTCCAGGGCGTTGTCCCGGGACAGCGCCCCACTCAACTTGCCATATCTTCTAGCTAACACCTCCACATGAGGTGTTCTAAAGCATTCTAGAATCGGCACGCCATAAGCCATGCATAGCTTATGGCCTCACCCTCATGCCTCTTGGTCTCCGTGGGTGGGAGGTGTTCCCAACGCCCGGGGTCCTCATCCACACTAGGATCACTTGGGCCCTCTCACCAACGGCGCCACAAGTCCCGGGTGTCACTCCGGGATCCCCCTTGTGCCCAAGGTGTTTCGGGCAATCCTTATGGAAAGGTACGCGACAAACCATTTCTTTTGAGATTGTAACTCATATCTTCAAAGTCCGAGGTCCGAACATTCAAAATAGATTCATTACACATGAGCACCTTCATGAAGAACTTGCAAGTCTGCACAAGATGTGAACAGTAGAATTAGAAATACAGAAATGAAAAAAACAAAAACAAAAACAAAAACGGATGAGGACACAAAAAATTTACCCACTCAGAAGGATTGGTAGGCGATTGGAGATCCAGGTCATTCATGCCAAACCAGTCTTCGGCATCGTAGGATTCCTCAGTGTGTGCCAGGTTGTGAATTGATCTAAAGACATCAGGATCAGCGGCATGTGCGAAGACGAGGACGCCGTCGTCATGGAGGTTGGCATTTGCGAAGGCAAACAAAACCTCAAAGTATGTGGAAGATCGCTTGTTCCACTGAGGAACATCCGAGGACGAGGTCGAGATGCTCGGTACACGTAGGTTCTCGGGCAGATCTGCAAAGAATAGATCAATGCACGTGTGAACCTTAGGCTTGGTATTTGGACGAGTACGGCCCGCTCCAACCTGAAAAACAAAAATCCAAAGGAAATCAAAAAATAAAAATGATCAATTCCATGGAATGAATGGATAAAACAATAAAACGGCACACAAACCTTGGTTAGGATTTGTTGTATACGGCGGTAGGTCGGAGGGGAAAACTTGGTCTTCATGAGATCCTCAATGAGCTCACTCATGTCAACATTCTCAATCAAAGAAAGACTAGATGACCTCTCCGAGGAAGTCGCAGATGTATCCGGTGCAACAGCCTTCTTCTTGCGAGGCACCGATGAGATGGTTGCACCGCTATGAGAAGGAGTAGCAACAGGATCGGGGGCGGGGCAGAAGGAGTGGCGGTTGGATTTTCAACCACGGTGGTGGCTGGAGCAACATTCCGTTGAACCGAGGCCTTCGTAAGAGGACGAGTAAATACTTGAGAAGAGGCACGGGCAACAAGCTTCCTACCCTTGCCCTTGCCTTTGACTGGTGCAACCTCTTTATCATTGGATGGAAAAGCGGGATTATCTCTTTTCGGCTCTTCTTCTAATTCAATCACCTCAAGAGCAGAGCTTACAAGGCTGTTGTAAAGGATTTTTTTCACTTCGAGTACGAATCCACGCGAGCAATCCAAGTACCAACCACCAGCCACCAAATGCACGTGTGGAAACTTTGCAAGTTGCATGGCCGTATACACACAAAGATTGGAGTTGACATCGACCCAATCCACAAGGAAAATGGGTGAGCACCAAGAAGGAAGAACATTCTTCACAACGAGCTCACAGTGAATGTACATGGAAAATGAAGAACATCAGAGAAGAAAATGGTGGTGGAAAGAAAAGGAAACGATGATAGTATAGACTAAATGAGGACTCAAAAAATTACCTATAGGCGACGCGTTTGATTGCTATGGGGCCTTCCTCAAACTTCAAGATATCAAGGCCTTTAATAAATTTTAAATATGCCTTGTCGTCAAAATACACCCGGAAAGCCTTTTCCCACAAAATGTGCCTCCAATGCTCAACATAATTGGCGGGTTGCAAAATATCCTCCGTAAAAATCCAGTTGATATCAACGGAACACTCGTTTTCAAATGATGCGATGTCAGCCTCAACCCCCTTCTCCAACTATGTTAAGAGAGAATAAGAGTTAGGAATGTTAAAGAACAAAAAAATAAATAGGAAAAAAAACTTGAATATGTACATGTGCCCAGAAAGAAGCTTTATTGAGCTAGACGTCAAGGATTTTCTCTCGGAGAGGTAGAGCAGAGGGGAATTTGTTTCTGATTTTGACATCGGCGGGAGTGTTCCACCACCAAAGCCATTTGGCTTTGAAGGAGGCATCAACATGTGTGGTTGCTACCTTTTGGAGTTTCTCTATTGTCATATTTGTGACAAAGAAGGTGAAAAAATGACGGTCAATCTGCAACATAGAAGAGTGTAATGTAGGAAAAGTACATCAAGTAGAAATTAAAGATGAGGGTGTGAGCAAAAAAAAAGATAAGAGGTGCACCTCGTGGAAGAAATCGTCGCCATTATTGTTATGGGCGACGGAAATGAACTTCTCAAAATTTTGAGACCGAATACTTTTGATAAGTCTATCTTGGGCTTTAGTTATAGTGTCCCAAATTTCAAGAGCGGATCTGAGTGCCTCGGGTGTAGCCTCAAGGTACAACCTTGTTGTAATATCTGCTGCGTTGGATAATTCTCTCTAAAACAAACAAAAAGAAATATAAGCGAAGGAAAAAAAAATGAGAAGAAAAAAACATAAGCATAAAGAAAGGGAAAATTATTTTGTACAAGAATTTGACGAAGACGTCCAAGGTAAGGGGATACCAAGTAGGATTCGTCTCCATTTCGGACTCGCACACCTTGTAGTCGGCGACGGAAATGAGGTCCTTGAACTCCTCAAGCTTCATTTTCCCAAATGTACGAATGCGGAATAACTTGGCGGGGAGGTTGTCCTTAACATGGTCGTGCTCCGTGGACCTAAAAAAATAAGAGAGAAAAAAAGAATAATAACATCCAAAAATATAGAATTTGAAAATCTAGTGTGGAATTCCACCCCTAATTGGCTCTCGGGACCAAGAGCCTCATAATGTTATACAACAAAAAACTTCACACTTAGGTGCAACCTAGCTTAAAATATGAAAATCTGGTTCAAACATCCATCCTCTTACCCCCTCTCGGAACCAAAAGCCCAATATGTGGCACAACAAAAAAACTCAACAAGTAGGTGGAACCTAGTTCAAAATATGAAAATCTGGTTGAAACATCCACCCCCTTACCCCTTATCGGAACTGAGAGCCTCATAAGCTGATCCAACAAAAAAACTCCACATTAAGGTACAACCAAGCTCAAAATTTGAAAATCTTGTTGAAACATCCACCCCCTACCCCCTCTCGGAACCGAGAGCCTAATATGTGGCACAACAAAGCACTCAACACTTAGGTGCAACCTAGCTAAAAATTTGAAAATCTGGTTGAGACATCCACCCCCTTACCCCTTATCGGAACCGAGAGCCTTATAATGTTACACAACAAAAAACTCCACACTAAAGTGCAACCTAGCACCAAATATGAAATTCTGGTTGAAACATCCACCCCCTACCCCATCTCGGAACCGAGAGCCTCATATGTGGGACAACAACAAACCCAACACTTAGGTGCAACCTAGCTCCAAATATGAAAATGTGGTTGAAACATCCACCCCCTACCCCCTTATGCGAACCGAAAGCCTCAATATGTGCCACAACAAAAAACTCAACACATAGATTCTACGTAGCTCAAATTTTGAAAATCTGATGTGGACTTCCACCCCCTACCCCCTCTCGGAACCGAGAGCCTCATAATGTGACCAAACAAAGCACTCAACACATATATGCAACCTAGCTAAAAATCTAAATTTTTGGTTGAAACATCCACCCCCTACCCCCTTTCGGAACCGAGAGCCTCAATATGTGATACAACAAAAAACTCAACACATAGATTCCACGTAGCTAAAAATTTGAAAATCTGATGTGGACTTTCACCCCCTATCCCCTCTCGGAACCGAGAGCCTCATAATGTGACCAAACAAAGCACTCAACACATATATGCAACCTAGCTAAAAATCTAAATTTTTGGTTGAAACATCCACCCCCTACCCCCTTTCGGAACCGAGAGCCTCAATATGTGATACAACAAAAAAACTCAACACATAGATTCCACGTAGCTGAAAATTTGAAAATCTGATGTGGACTTTCACCCCCTATCCCCTCTCGGAACCGAGAGCCTCATAATGTGACCCAACAAAGCACTCAACACTTATATGCAACCTAGCTAAAAATCTAAAATTTTGGTTGAAACATCCACCCCTATCCCCTCTCGGAACCGAGAGCCTCATATGTGGCACAACAACAAACCCAACACTTAGGTGCAACCTAGCTCCAAATCTGAAAATATGGTTGAAACATCCATCCCCTACCCCCTCTCGGAACCGAGAGCCTCAATATGTGACACAACAAAAAACTCAACACATAGATTCCACATAGCTCAAAATCTGAAAATCTGATGTGGATTTCCACCCCCTACCTCTTCTCGGAACCGAGAGCCTCATAATGTGACCCAACAAAGCACTCAACACATATATGCAACCTAGCTAAAAATCTGAAATTCTTGTTGAAACATCCACCCCCTACCCCCTCTCGGACCCGAGAGCCTCATATGTGGCACAACAACAAACCCAACACTTAGGTGCAACCTATCTCCAAATCTAAAAATGTGGTTGAAACATCCACCCCCGTATTCCCTCTCGGAACCGAGAGCCTCAATATGTGACACAACAAAAAACTCAACATATAGATTCTACGTAGCTCAAAATTTGAAAATATGATGTGGACTTCCACCCTTTACCCCCTCTCAGAACCGAGAGCCTCATAATGTGACCCAACAAAACACTCAACACATATATGCAACCTAGCTAAAATCTGAAAATCTGGTTCAAACATCCACCCCCTACCCCCTCTCGGAACCGAGAGCCTAATATGTGGCACAACAAAGCACTCAACACTTAGGTGCAACCTAGCTCAAAATCTGAAAATCTGGTTGAGACATCCACCTCCCTACCCCCTCTCGGAACCGAGAGCCTCAATATATGTCAAAACAAGAAACTCAATGTTTAGGTGGGACCTAGCAAACCAAAAATGCAAACTCACCAATTGGTGTCATTCATGGCATTAAGAAAGACGGCGGTGCAATTTCTCGGATCCACGATAATACAATCAACGGAGATATGCCAATCCTTGTCCATGGAGTGATGATTGTTAATGTGCATCCACCAAGCCGTCAACCGATGGTTTCCCTTTCACATGAAAAACATCTTGCCAACAAGGTGAGCAAGGTTGGAGTCATTTTAGAGCATAGAATCAAACTCCTCATTCGCCTCCTGCCATAATGAACTCCAAGATGCCCGAATTTCGTCGGAGACATGCAGCACCTCATCAAGGTTGTTGTACGGAGAGACGTACATGGCTCGGTCACCGTCACGGTAACCCATAATGAACTCATTTTACAACCGACCGACATCAACCTTGTTGATGGGCCGAACAAGAGGAAGACATCGCAAGCGGTACAATGGAATAGAAAAACGTGACTTAACAAGAGATTTCATTCGAACCCGGTGAATGACAGCATTAAAGTCTTCTTTTTGCGATCTGCACATCAAGAACTCAGTCTCATCTGGGTTGGATTCATAAAGAGGACGCAAGGAGTCGGGTGCAACATATGCATCATTCTACAAGGGTAAACACAAATTCATTAGGTAGAGCCCAAAAGATTAGAAAACATAAAGAACCCGAGGTGATGATTGAAAACCACACGATAGGTTCTATGAAAAAAACACCTCTCCGCGTAAGACATTAACTAATGTCCCAACTCCTACCACAGGAGGCTCCAATTGATCATTACGGTCCTCTGTTGAGGGCTCTTCAGATAGAATGAGATCCATAGCTTGTGATTCCTGCACAAATTGAAAACATGTTAAACCAAAGACAACACCAACATTCATAACACCCACCAACCCAAGGGGTCCAGATTTGACAACAATAAACCCAACACTTAGGTGCAACCAAGCTAAAAATCTCAAACTCTAGTTGAGACATCTACCCCGCTACCCCCTCTCGGAACCAAGAGCCTCATAATGTGACCCAATAAAGCACTCAATATATAGATGCCACCTAGCTCAAAATTTGAAAATTTGGTTCAAACATCCACCCTCCTACCCCCTCTCGGAACCGAAAGCCTCATAATGAGACCCAACAAAGCACTCAACACATACATTCCACCTAGCTAAAAATATCAAAATCTGGGTTGAAACATCCACCCCCTATCCCCTCTCGAAACCGAGAGCCTCATATGTGGCACAACAAAGCATTCAACACTTAGGTGCAATCTAGCTCAAAATATGAAAATTTGGTTCAAACATCCACCCTTCTACCCCCTCTCGGAACCGAGAGCCTCATAATGTGACCCAACAAAGCACTCAACACATACATTCCACCTAGCTAAAAATATCAAAATCTGGGTTGAAACATCCACCCCCTATCCCCTCTCGAAACCGAGAGCCTCATATGTGGCACAACAAAGCATTCAACACTTAGGTGCAATCTAGCTCAAAATATAAAAATTTGGTTCAAACATCCACCCTTCTACCCCTTCTCGGAATCGAGAGCCTCATAATGTGACCCAACAAAGCACTCAACACATACATTCCACCTAGCCAAAAATGTCAAAATCTGTGTTGAAACATCCACCCCCTACCCCCTCTCAGAATCGAGAGCCTAATATGTGGCACAACAAAACACTCAACATTTAGGTGTAACCAAGCTAAAAATCTCAAAATCTGGTTGAGACATCCACCCCCCTACCCCCTTTCGGAACTGAGAGCCTCATAATGTGACCCAACAAAGCACTCAACACATACATTCCACCTAGCTAAAAATGTCAAAATCTGGGCTGAAACATCCACCCCCTACCCCCTCTCGGAACCGAGAGCCTCATATGTTGGACAAAAAAACACTCAACACTTAGGTGCAACCTAGTAAAATATCAAAATTTGGTTAAGACATCCACCCCCCTATCCCCTTTCGGAACCGAGAGCCTCATAATGTGACCCAACAAAGCACTCAACACATAGATGCCACCTAGCTCAAAATCTGAATATCTGGTTCAAACATCCACCCTCCTACCCCCTCTCGAAACCAAGAGCCTAATATGTGGCACAACAAAGCACTCAACATTTAGCTGCAACCTAATTCAAAATATAAAAATCTGGTTCAAACATCCACCCCCTAACCCCTTTCGGAACCGAGAGCCTCATAATCTGACCCAACAAAGCACTCAACACATACATTCCACCTAGCTAAAAATGTCAAAATCTGAGTTGAAACATCCACCCCCTACCCCCTCTCGAAACCGAGAGCCTAATATGTGGCACAACAAACCACTCAACACTTAGGTGCAATCTAGCTCAAAATCTCAAAATCTGGGTCAAACATCCAACCTCTTACCCCCTTTCGGAACCGAGAACGTCATATGTGGCACAACAACAAACCCAACACTTAGGTGCAACCAAGCTCAAAATCTCAAAATCTGGTTGACACATCCATCCCCTACCCCCTCTCGGAACCGAGAACCTCATAATGTGACCTAACAAAGCACTCAACACATAGATGCCACCTAGCTAAAAATGTCAAAATCTGGTTTGAAACATCCACCCCTTACCCCCTCTCGGAACCAAGAGCCTAATATGTGGCACAACAAAGCACTCAACACTTAGGTGCAACCAAGCTAAAAATCTCAAAATCAGGTTGAGACATCCACCCCCCTATCCCCTCTCGGAACCGAGAGCCTCATAATGTGACCCAACAAAGCACTCAACACATAGATACCACCTAGCTCAAAATCTAAAAATCTGGTTCAAACATCCACCCTCCTACCCCCTCTCGGAATCGAGAGCCTCATAATGTGACCCAACAAAGCACTCAACACATACATTCCACCTAGCTAAAAATGTCAAAATTTGGGTTGAAACATCCACCCCCTACCCCCTCTCGGAACCGAGAGCCTAATATGTGGCACAACAAAGCACTCAACATTTAGGTGCAACCTAGCTCAAAATCTCAAAATCTGGTTCAAACATCCACCCCTCTCATAATGTGACAAAACAAAGCACTCAACACATGGATTCCACCTAGCTCAAAAAGTCAAAATTTGGGTTGAAGCATCCACCCCCTACCTTTCTCGGAACAGAGAGCCTAGCTCAAAATCTGAAAATTTGGTTGAGACATCCACTCCCCTTAGCTTCTCTCGGAACCGAGCCCTCATTATGTGACCCAACAAAACACTCAACACTTAGGTGCAACCTAACTCAAAATCTGAAAATCTGGTTGAGACATCCACCCCCTTCATAATGTGACAAAACAAAGCACTCAACACATGGATTCCACCTAGCTCAAAAAGTCAAAATCTGGGTTGAAGCATCCACCCCCTACCCCTCTCGGAACAAAGATCCTCATAATGTGACACAACAAAGCACTCTACACATAGATGCTACCTAGCTCAAAATCTTATTCTTACTGTAAGGTTCAAAACCAATTCTTCTTACAGTAAGGCGGGCAGGTGGGCGTCAAACCAATCGAGGCGCAAGAAACCCACTCAAGGTTCTTTCTTGTTTTCGAAAGCCCAATCCACATGTTGATCGTCCTATTGTGTGGGAAGGTGTCTTCCATATTTAGAGAATTGAATTTCCAATGTCATATTTCCATAAACCTAAATCTCGAAGTACCCCTTGTGCATATAACCTCAATGACAAACTCACTGTAAGAATCGAATTATCTCTTGTCTCCTCGCGAGACCCGCTCTGATTAGAACTGTTGTGATGCTCACTCCCTGCCATAGATGGTGCGTGTGAATCAGAGCCCTACATTGGGTGCCCATACATGGGCCCATGCCCAAACCCACCCATGCCCATGGGTTTTGGGTGGGCATGGGTGGGCGTGGGTGGGCAAGGGTGGGCAAGGGTGGGCATGGGTGGGCCAAGATTTGGTGTAGGCGGGTAATGCACATTACACAATTTTTGAATACATTGGCGGCAATTTTAGTAGCATGGGTGGGCACGGGTCATGCTATGGGTGGGCATGGGTGGGCATAGGTCATTGTTGATGGGTATGGGTGGGTATGGGTACAAATTCGAAGGAAAATGTTGGGCTCTGGTGTGAATCACTGTCCTCCCGTTCTTCCTCTATCGGTTGCAGATTCAAATGCCGATTCAAAGACCCTCTTGTCAGCCATAAACCCCCATCCTTATGCGTCGTAATCCGGGTGGAAGCTCATGACTTACATGAGCATGAACCACTTGCTTGTCATTTCCATTCCACTTCACACACCATTAGGTGAGAATAATGTGCACACATTGTTAATAATAAAAGAAAATCCACACCTCAACATGAAGAGAATGCCTATATCCCAATCCAACATCCTTCAACACACCTCTAACTACTCCATCAATTTTCCAAATGAAAGCCTTAACTAATACCCATCTTTTCTAATGCAAGTCCTTACAACCTAGATACTTGCTACTCTTACTTCTATCATTTTATCCCACCTCTAATCCTAGCCACCGTGTAGTGTCCAGCCATGAATTGCAGCTGCCACGAGGATGAAGGTTTGAATCTCTGCCTCTCTGGGCAGAGTTACTGCCCGTCATTGCCCGTCATCGGCCGTCACTACCTTCTTCCCGCAGCTGCCCCCTTCTGTCCTCAGTTCGACAAACTGCCGCAGTTATTAGTAACTGACTCACTAACTCTGAGGCTCGCTATCATCCTCTGAGCTCCAATTTTCACTATTGCAGAGTGCCTCATTCCCTCCTTTCCACATTGCTGGCCTTTGGAGCCTCGCCGTCCAGCCATTCCGATCAAATTTCGCTCTTGGAGCCTCGCAATCCAGTCATTCAAATCAAATTCTGCTCCTGAAGCCTCACAATCCAGTCTTGAGCTCTAATTTTGCTCCTGGAGCCTCGTCGTCTAGTCATTCAGATCAAATTCTACTCCTTGAGCCTCGGTATCCAGTCTTGAGCTCCGACTTCGCTCCTGGAGCCTCGCCGTCCAGCCGAGAGAGAGAGAAAAAAAATGTGTTTTCGTTCCGAGCCTCTCAGGACCTCCCCCTGGATCCGAGAAATCTGAGGTCCTATCCACCCGAAAAGGCTGACCCAGCCTTAAACTACCCCACCCTTATCCTAAACCAAACAATTAACAAAGGCAAAAGGCCCCAATTCTCACCAAATTAACACCCAATTCTAGCATGGCTCACTCAAATTTTAACTCAACCATTAACTAACAACCCAACTAATCCCTCATGCCTCAATTCCAACACAACGCCCATTCAAGCTTTCAACCTTAACCCTAGTCTAAACATAAAAGCTTCATTTTTTTATATTTTTGAGTAATTGAATAAATGCCAAAGTCAGGATTTAATGAACTTTTGAGATTAAAACCACATGTGGGCACCATATTGGGCTCACACCTCTCTTGCCCTCTCCACACGTATTTTGCAAGTCTGATGGGGTCCATCTTCCTTCTATGCACGTTTCCTCCTTCTTCTTAAGTTCTCTCCGTCTCCTTTGTTTGGAATTGCTAAAACTCGTGCCTCCTTTTCTTTTCTCTCGCTTCTTTCCTGGATCGATTGTGGAGACTATAATGTGGTATGGTTCCTTCATGTGTGCGTTCCTGTTCCCCTATGATTTTTTTTTGTGCTCTCTACTCTCTGAGCATTGTACTTCACTCACAAAAGGACCCTTCTCCAACCCTCTCTTACATATATAGTACCAGTGTTGAAAGTTTAGGGTTTACAAATGTCTGATAGGTGTACATTGTTTATCCTTTTTGGATTTTTTTTCTTATTCTTCCCTCTCTTTGTCCATGGCTTCCTCATCCACTGTGCCATGTGTGTCAAAAATGGTTGAGCTCCGTGCCAATGGCTTTGGAATCCCTATTTTTTTCCCGGTAGATGCGAACGGTTTTGCATCTGTTTCTTCCCTTCACCTTAGTATCAAGTTTTCGTTGCAAGATAGTACAATATGGGTCGAACACGAGATTTATGATAGTGCTACGTTTTTGTTGTCATTGACCATGCATGAGAATTCTAGGGTTGCCGAAAATGGATCTTCAATGTGGGAACTCATCGCGGGTAAATACAAGGTGTACGGACTCCCATATTCTTCCACAAATGTATCCACGGAAATCCGTACCCCTCCCCATTCCTCCCCTTCCATTTTAAACACACCTCCCGTGGTCCAAGTTAAGATTGAACCCGGTATACACATTGTCATACATCTTTCTGATTCCTCCGATGGTGATGAGCCATTCTCAAGCCATCTCCATCCTCCCTCCGTTCCGCCTTTGTTACCTTACCTCTTTTGTGTCCTCTTCTTCCATCCCTTGCCAAACCATTCATTTCCATTCTTCAATGTCTACGTACTCTTGCTTCCATGCCCGGTAGGAAAAACATCCTCAAGAAGCTAGATTATGGCACTTTGCAAATTGAAGAGGTGAATTTCCTCCCGCCTCGCTTTGATGGGAATCGGATGTTTATCCTCCCCCCTGTTGGTGTCTCATCCTCTCATACGAAGGCCAAATCCATGGGCGGCATGGACAAACACTACGACGGCCATGTCTGGACCAAAACCCAAACCACCAACATTAGCAATGACTTAAGCCTTGCTTTTCGCTCGTCCACCTGTGTTGGCCACCTTGAGTGCCACAATCCTCATTGCGACTACCTCCAACGTGTTCATCGTAGCTCCTCGGTCAATGATATTGAATTCGATGGATTTACCAAGGATTCCTTTCCCGTTGGTGGTCCCGTGCCTACCTTCTCCACTCTAGTGTGCAAGATCTGCAAAGAGCCACCCAAATGTATTGCACCATGCGTTGCCAAAATCTTCTACGTCCACGGCAACGATACCACTCAGCGGGCGTGCATTCATCTTGGCAATCATCGTCACCCCGTCAAGGTCGGCAATTGCAGGGATAACCGCAAGCGCATCGACGCCCTCATTGAGGACCACGTCGAGCGAATGCCCCAAGCCACTCATAGCAAAATCGTTCTTGAGGCCAGCAAGGACCTTGTGGGTGACTTCCTCCTCCGCAATGATAGTGATCCTCATCAACTTCTTTCATTGGAAGAACTTGGCTTGTTTTTTATCGTTGCAAGGAGTTGAATTCCCCCCACCTTCGAAACAAGGTTACCACCTTCAAATACTTACGTAGGCTAGGAGTTATGGATGGCATCGCCAAGCTTAGAGGTGTCAACATCTGGGCCTATGTCCAGTGGAATCAATTCCTAGGCCAGGGTGACGAGACGGACAAAGTTTTCGTTTTCAAGATGTCGAAGGTCGGCCCTGGTAGTGGGGTCGACTTCGTTATGCGCATGCAACCTAGCGGGGATCTCGAGCATGCTTGGATCATGTTCAACCATGTCAAACGCGTCGCCAAGTGGACCACCATGGCCTACCACGTATACGACGGAACCTATTAGCACGTCGTGACCATTGCTTGCTGCGACTTCCAATCCGAGGACAAAGATGCTCAAGTGTTTTTTTGGCATAACCTCAACACGTCATGGCTCGCCATGGAATCCCCAAGCCTCACTTCAAAGGCTTCATGGCGGACAGTGCGCAAGCCAATTGGAATGCCGTCAGGATTGTCTACGGGTCCGGAGATCCAAAGGTTCCCATCGATGGGCGTGAGAGAACCTGCTACTTCCATTGGACCCTGTCTTTGGAGAAACACACCAAACTCTATATCAAGCACGACTTGTAAGACCAACACAACCGTCTCTGCCTCCAGTATCGCGACACATCCTCTATGCTGGAGGCTGAGACGAGGTACCTCGCCATCAAGGCCTAGTGGGCTTCCTCTAATTGCACCTCCAAGGATGGTTTCAAACACCTTCAACTTTAGCTAGCCTTCTGGCACTTCCGATATTGTCAATGGGGTGGCTTCATGGAATTGGTGCGTCCTTAGTGTTATTACTTCTTCTTTTTGTTTTATCTTTTTTTTTTCCAAGCTTTGCTTATTTCTTACACTGCCATTCCATTTCGCAAGAGAAAATCATGACCGTCGAGGAATTTGCACAAATGCCCAATTGCAACCTTGCCGAATCCATTCACAACAAATGGCTTCAAACGTCCGGCAACAAGGGTGGCGATCTATACGTGGCCACTGTGGATGACTATATTCGAGCATTCCTCGAAGTTGTGGTGTACCATCAATTTCTAAAGGGTGGCGTTGGGGGCGATGGCCCTAGCAAAGAAAAACTCAAGCTTCGATGTGCTCAACGTCGTGCTCAACGTATTGGTGACCCCGCTGTTCTACAGAAGGTTCTCCTCGACATGCCCGGCGGGGATGAATTTTGCACCCGTAGTCCCCACCTCGAGGGTGCCGAGGTATTCGGGTCGCAGAAACGCAAGCCCGACACTCCCATTGGAGACGACGATGAAACCCACCGCCCCGACACCATCAACTTCTTTCGCCCTCGTGTCGCTCAAAGAACCACAAGATCTCATCCTTCACCTTTGCCTACCATCGTCGAGGAGTCCTCTCCGTCAGTGTTAGATGTTCCACCACCCCCTCCCACTGGTCTTGATTTTCGCCACGTCACTGCTGTACAAGAATCCGAAGTGGATGAGAAGCTCTGGCATATTGCTCGCGTTCCTTACAATTCCTCCAAGGCATGTTGGGCCATGCACGCGGTCACCAAAAAGAAATGCAGTACCAAAATCGTCTCCAACTCCAAGAGCACCCCTTCCCCTGCATACCTTGGAGTTTGGAATTTTTACAAATTCACAACACCTAAAGTCGAGAAGTTCTTTTTTTGCCCGGACGACATTGAGCATTGTGTCAAAGGTTTACATCGCAAGTGGGTCGACAAATTCTCTGCTGACCAAGAACGACCTCCAATCCCGCTCGTGTGGCATGTCAAGCTTGGTACCAACCTCACTCTTCCGGAGATCCTGAAGCTTGAAAATGTCGGCTTCCATCTCCTGCAGAAAGAACGCATCACACCCACTCGCCTCTTTAACACATCCGCTCCTCCCCTCGACCTCTCCGGTGTGGACGTTCTAGCCAATCCAGACTTTTATCCTTCTTCCAAGCAGTCCAAGTCTACAAGACGGTCTGCCACCGTACCATCAACAAAACAAATGCAGATGGTGGCATCTGCACGAGCTATGGACGGGACCATCTTGAAGGTCACCATGATTCCACGCCCTGGATTTGGTTGCATGGTCCTGTTGCAGTCCAAACATGCACCTACACAATCAATTTACCAACTCACAGTGAGTTCTCTGCCCGAGTGTAATTGCCCGACTTTCAAGGATATGATATCAAAGTTTGGCCACAAACAAAATTCGTTCCTGCATTGTAAGCACCTCTATTTCATCTTTGTCAAGGTCTCTAATGTAGACCCCGACGTTGACTTGTTCATTCACGCCCCGACATTTAGCTTCAATGAGGTCAAATTCATCCTCAAAGGGGGCCTCTTGACACAATCTACTTCCTAGAATTCCTCCCAACCTAGCACTACATTGTGCCCTAATAGATGTAGCCATTTGTGGACCTCATGTGAACTCATAATTGTTTGCTATAATAAATATAATCTCATGGATTATTTTTATTCCCTCCAAAATGTTGTATTATAATACTCGTTTTCTGCATTTTCTGCATATCGTTGCCGCTCCTCTTCCACCCTCCACCTCCATGCTTGTGTGGACTGCGAAAATGGAGTCATCTCGTAGTCATCACCATATCGCTTTGCAACACTTCTCTCACATTCCGGCGATGGATTAAAGGGAACATGGGGATCTCCTAAACTTCTTATCTTTTTCTCCCATCCTAGGCCAGCAAACATGTCTCTCTCTTTTCCCATAGTATGTCTACGTCTCTACATTCATATTGTGTATGACTCTAAATTATGTCCTCATATATATTCAGCTGAAGATAAGTTCCTCGACTACAAATAATAATTGTTGGAATCCAAGATGTAGAGTTCATCCACACATAGGTCAAAGCCAAAAGTGATGGAATAAAAACAAAACAAATTGGTTGCCCTTTGTATTTTCATTGACTCAATCTGCAATCACACCAATCTTAAAAAACCCATTATCATTTATTTTTTCTTGAGATTATCTTGGGATTCTAACTTTATACTTGTTTGTTATTTTATAATTTGTTTATCATTTTAGCATTTCCTGCTGTGAGCCCAAATTGATGCCCACATGTGTTGTTAACACTTGTAAAACATTACAAGTAGTGTTTTGTTGATTTATGATTATTCACAAAAATATAAAAAGAGTGAAGCTTGAAGAAAACTAAGTTTGAAGCATTAGGCTTGTGTGGAGTGGATTTAAGTAGTATGAGGACATACCTTGGTAAAGTGTGGTAGGTAGAAAGCCAAGGTTAGCTAAATGTTTGAATTATGATCTTTGTTGATCATTTGAGGGAGGAAGGCTTAGGAGATTAGATGAGAGCCTACAAAGTAGGAGGAGATTTCGAAGGCTTATCGAGAGCCTTGTGGATGGGATGAGTCCCTACTTAGAAGGAAAAGATTAAGGGGTTGTGATTGGAGGCTCTAATCCTCTCACCCTATCCTTACCTCATGCCCTCTCTCCCTCTCAACTCACTATATAATCCCTCATTCTTCCCTCACTCATCCTCTCTTTCCTTCGTGCTCCTTGGCACCCCACGTGTTATAAGTGTGGGTGTATGGAAGCAAGATAGGAGCACATGTGTGTGCATGGTTTTGAAGTTAGGAGCCAAGGCTAGTTGGCCTTGAAGAGGGCTTGACCTCTTGTTAGCATTAGTTTGGGTGTGAAGGATTTTAATATAATTTATGGCTTCAAGTTGTAGTACTTGAGTTCATATTTCTTGGGTATATGAGTTTGCTAAGTGTCATCAATACTATTCCACTCGGGCTAGGACGAAATCGAAGGGTGGAATACTTTTGGTGACATAAATGGTGCGTCCGCCGGGAGACTAGAAGTGCTTTTGGTTTAGTATAATAGTTTAGTTTATAGATATCAATAGACGATGGAGATGTATCTATTATAGAGGAAGTAATAGAAGTAGAAGTTCATTGTAGTTACATAAAGAAAGAAATAGTCGTTTGGGTGAACTATGTAGAACGAGTGTACGGCCAATCTTTTGTATGTCCAATCCCGAATGCGAGGCGATTTAAACCTCAAGACCTTCGAAGGGCGAAGCACTATCGGTACGATATATGGGGGTACCGCTATCTAGTAGCGGCCGCATTTCGAGCTCATCCCGCCGTTCAACGACTTTTGGCCTACGGGAACTCGGACGATACAACATATTGGACTAGAGAGGACGGAGAAGCTTATGCGGCGTTGATGCGGCACGTCGTCGTTCACGGAGGTAAGGTTTGTGAAACTCCCATTTGTTCTTTGAATCGTGGTAGTTGATTGAATTTCATTTTTTATTTAGGGGAAGAATTATGGTGAAAATGAAATGCGTAATTCATATTCGCCGGGAGACACGCGGCGAAGGTGACTATTCAACCTTCCTTGGGATGGCATAATTTAAGATCACATTAATAGGGCACGCATTAGTTCACTAAGAGGAAGAGGCGTAATTAAAAATTAGGAATCTCAATTTTAAACACTCACTCCGGTGTGAGCGTTTAAAGTTCTTAACTAGGGGGTTATTGCTTTTCAATTGCAATTGTTGAAGTGTCGTTGTGTTTAAGCAATCACGGTCGAGAGAAGAGACTAACAAGCAGGAGGTAGCAAATTGCTTCAGGTACGCAACCTTCTTCCAATTGAAAATTTAAATAATTAAAAAATGATTTTTGTATATGTCTTTGTCGTTGACTAACGGAGAGGGTAATTCCGGACTTATAGTATAATGTGAGGAATCGAAGGGTGAAGCCTCGATTCCAAACATAGTACATAAGAATGGTCAGCCCCTCACGTGAGGTCTTGTTGCAAATGTTACGCGGAAAGGGGGTATGACGAGGTGATTCTCTCATTAAACTTGATGCTAACACGAACTTGCCATCCCCTGTTTGGGATCGTTCATTGAAATTGCATGTCTCTCTTCCTCACTTCCAAAACCCTTTATCACACAAGCTAAGTGGTAACATTAAAGAGTAAGAGTTGTGAGAATTTTGATTGGTCAAAGTAAGGGTTGATCGCTACATTATGGATGTAAGGAAATACTAGATCTCAAAAGCCTAAGTTAGCATTAGGGTTAAAAAAGAATGTTATTAAGCGTAGGTTGTCTAATATTGAGGAAGTAGTAGAGGGAATAGATGATAGTATAGAAGTTAGTTCAAATGTTGAACCATTAATTAGTTCATTAGTTGAAGTATTACCAATATCTACTCAAAGTGAGAAAGGTAATCTTCCTTCCGAATTGAGTAAGAAAATAATTAACAAGTCTAATAGAATTAGACAAGAAAACTTTGTGAGTACTAGTGGATCTAGCGAGAGAGGGTCACCTAGCACCATGGATCCTCTAGGGGGAGGTGGAATTCCACCTCCCATACCTCCCTTGCCTCCATTTCCTCCCATCGATCCATTGGTAAGGCCGAGAGGCCTACCAATAATTGTACCCCAAGGATTGGTTTCGGTAGATATACCGTCTAACCTCCCAAAATTCTATGGGACCAAGGATGAGGATCCCTCTAGGCACATGGAGAGATTCGTTGAGAGGGTAATTAGTTCATTAATTACCAACCAACAATATTGGTTAGTGTGGTTTCCTACGACCTTAGACGGGGAAGCTTACGAGTGGTATAGAGATCACGACGAGGGACACTTTCAAACTTGGGATCAATTACAACGAGAGTTTCTAAATGAATTTCGACCCGAAGTCGGTCAAAGTATGGCTTTTAGAGCCTTAATGACTATGAGGCAAAGGAGGGATGAAGAGATTTCCGCCTATATGAGGAGATTTGACTTAGTGTGCGCAAGATACGTAGGTACTTTGCTCAACGATGATACCCTAATGCAATTCTTTATGAGAGGGTTTGTCAAAGCAAATACTATTAGGGGTGTGTTAGAAAGAAACCCTCGCACCCTAGCCGAGGCTAAGGTAGCCGCTAGAGACATGGAACATATCGAGAGAGATTATGAGCGGTTATGGAGGAAAGAGGATGAGTTAATCCCTCAATTCATCCCTCTCCTACCTAAATCGGGAGTGGATCCAACTAGGCCATTTAACCGTCCTCCATATGTCTCCATTGAAGCGGTCTCGCTTCCCTTAGCGGTGAAGGCTCCCCCACCCATGTTAGCATTGCCGGCCCTTAGAACAGACCCTCAAATTGAAGAAGTAGAGCAACGGTTAGGTGCTACTCAACTAGGGTTTCAAGAGGCGATGTTGAAACAATTCCAAAATCTCACGGACCAAATGGCCTTGTTAATTAAAAATCAACAACCCGGTCCTCCACCTCAAATCGAGTCGGGTAATCACTCATCGGGATTTTGGTGTACTCAATGTCAACAACACGGTCATACGCCTCAGTTTTGTAGAAATGGGCCAAATCGCAATCAAAGAATGAACAATAACGGTCCGCAACAAAACCAAAGAGGTTCAAATCAAAATCAAAACCAAGGAAACAACCGGGGTCCGCCTCCTCGAGGTCAAAATAACCAAAATACCGAGAAGAAAGAATTTCACCATCTTTGCGGGAGGTATCATGTTGTAGGACAATGTTGGTCGGAAAACCAAGGTCAAGGGTGTAGTAATTGTGGAGGTCCACATCCGTCTAACCAATGTCGTCATCCGGATAAGGTAGGTGGAGCACCAAACCCTCCAACCAACACACAACAATCGGGTCAAGATGTCATGAGAGGTTTCCATCCACAAAGTGAAGGCACTAATAACCTTAAACCTTCCAACCTCTACTATGATGGAAATACAAACCTTCCGGGGCAAGGAGGTCAAGTCACACAATCACCTAGACAAATCTGACCATCTACGTCTCAAGATGTCCGATTTATGAATGCCTCCACCATTCCGGTAAATTTAGAGGTGCCTACTAATGGCCAGGGTCCATGTCCTCCACATGCTAACTCTATATCATATGAGTTGAGGGGTCTTAAAGAGGAAGTTGTGCATAAGGCCCCGGCATTAGCCGTTACCACTAGAGCAATGAGAGGTAATGCACCATTAGAAGTAGAGGAGGAGGAAGAAGAGGAAAATCCCTTAGGAGAAATTCCTTATTTTTCGGATTTGGAGAATGTAACTAGAGAAGCTAGGAAGGCCACTAAGGCATTAGAGAGAGAAAATGAAATTGTCCATGAGAGGGAAAGATCTAATGTCATCCATGATTTAGATGGTAGTGATGTAGGAGAGTGGGAAGGTCCGGGCATTCCCGTAGAGGAGTTTGATAGTGTTAGAAGGCCTAAGGCCGATAGAGTAGATGGATATGACCTTTGGGCCGACTTAAGCTCACTAAAGGCCGATATCACATTTGGTCAATTATTAGAAATTTCACCGGTAGCTAGGAAGACTTTGAAGGACGGAATGCCTGTGAATAGGAGGGCTAAGAGGCCAAAGACTAGAGTGTCGGCGAGGGTCCAAATGCAAGGGAGAACTCGGGAAGTCAAGGCGGTGGAGATTGAAGTAACGATAGTGGACAAGGTGGTTCCTCATGTATTGGTGGATGGTGGAAGTAGTCTCAATATTCTACCCGAGCACACTATGAGGAAATTGGGATTACGTTTGACCGGTCCGTCGCCATTCGTCATCAATATGGCTAACCAAAGTCCGGTGGTTCCGGTGGGGATTATTAAGGATTGTCGACTTAGCACGAGAGGTGAAGAATATATTGTGACCTTTCAAGTGATGAAGATGCACGACAATAAGGATGCATTTCCCATCTTGTTAGGACGACCTTGGTTAAGGATGTCTAACGCCGTAGTAGATTGGGGAGGACAAAAACCTTCTATCACTTATGGTCCCATAGATAATAGGGTCAAGGTCTCAATAGCACTTTTAAGTGGTTGGGTTAGGGAGGAGATTGATCCAATGTCAGATGAAGAGGAGAATGGCGGAAGTAATGAGAAATTTGAGGATACATTGGTGGGGGTTGTTCAAAACAAGGAGAAGGCTAAAATGTATTCCTCTAACGGGTTCTTAGGTCCTAGCTTTTACAATCAAGATGTTGATGGAGATTTTACACATTGGCTAAGACAATACCCGGAGTCCATTAGCGATGTCATGATGATGACTCATAGTTGTATCCTCCAAGATGATGTGTCTAGAGAAGATTATTTGTCCTTAGAGCCATGTGAGGTTCTCACGGAGGAGGAATGGGTGAAGGGAGGACTCACTCCATGGTTAGATGATATTGAGTTGAATGATGTGAGTTTGGTACATGTAGATGGGACTCAAGATGAGGAGGCCATGTTAGAACTCTCAAAATTAGAGCCCGCTTTGCATTTTAAAACTACTTCTACGGGCATTATAGCGGGTCATGATATCAAGGATTATCCTAATGTCCCCAACGATTGGTATAGAGATACCGAAGAGCAAACACGAGTGGTCGAAGAAGATTGGAAGTTTGTGGACGTCAACATGAAGAATGGCAAGGTTAGACCAATGAAGATGGGTTCTAAACTCGATGACGAGGAGATTAAAGAGTATAGCGATTTGATAGATGAATTTAGTGATACCTTTGCATGGTCATACCTCAAGGGGATACCTCAAGGGGATTCCTAGAGAGATGGTTGAGCATCGTATTCCGTTAGTTCCGGGCTCAAAACCGGTGAGACAAAAAGAGAGAAGGATGAATCCTAGATTGCAATTATTAGTCAAAGCAGAATTAGAGAGGTTGTTGCAGGCTGGGTTTATAAAGCCGGTAGAGATTACGGATTGGGTTTCTCCCATGGTGTTAGTGAAAAAGAAAAATGGGAAGCTTAGAGTTTGTGTAGACTATAGGAAGCTCAATGATTGTATGCAAAAGGATCACTTTCCTTTGCCATTCATTACCTTGTTGTTAGAGGAGGTAGGGGGTCATGAGCGGTATACATTCATGGATGGATACGCCGGCTACAACCAAGTAGCCATAGCATTAGCGGATTTACACAAGACGGCATTTACAACACCTTGGAGGACTTTCATATGGGTGGTGATGCCATTTGGTTTATGCAACGCACCGGCTACATTTCAACGACTAGTCATGTATATCTTCAGCGACTTGCTCTTCAAATCCATGACAGTTTATATTGATGATTTTAGTACCCAATCTAGCACTAAGGAGCATGTGCATTGTGTGAGAGAGGCCTTAGTTAGGTGTAGGCAAATGCGGTTGGCATTAAATCTGGACAAGACATTCCTAGGGGTACAAAGGGGAGTTTTGTTGGGTTATGTTGTGAGCCAAAAGGGAAGAGAACCGGATCCCGACAAGATAGCGGTCATTGACGGGTTAGAAACTCCGAAAAATGCCAAGGGAATCTCTAAGTTGTTAGGACATGTGGGGTGGTATAGAGAGTTGATTCCGGATTTTGCAAAGATAGCGGTCCCTATCACTCAATTGCTCAAGAAGGATGTCAGATTTGTTTGGACGGATGAGTGCCAAAAAGCCTTTGTAGAGTTGAGATCAAAATTGAGCACGTATCCCGTCTTAAGGCCACCGGATTGGGAAAAGCCTTTTCATGTGTATTGTGATGCTAGCAACGTAGCGGTGGGTAGTGCCTTGTGTCAATCCACGGGAGAGAAGGGGAAGGATCTACCCGTAGCTTATGCTAGTAAGCAATTGACTTCCGCGGAGAGGAATTACTCCACTACGGAGAGAGAGTGTCTAGCCATGGTATTTTCGGTCAAGAAGTTTAGGCACTATCTTATTTGTAATCCGGTAGTGTTTTTTGTGGATCACATGGCCATTAAATATTTGGTCAACAAGCCGGAGTTGAGTGGAAGGTTGGCTAGGTGGGTCTTGTTACTCGAAGAGTTTGATTACACGGTGGAATATAAACCGGGCCGCATGCATTTACAAGCCGACCACTTGTCTAGATTGTCGGAGGAGATGGGCACTACGCCAATAGATGATAGCCTCATGGATGATAGATTGTTTGTAGTCACGTCCACACCGGATTGGTATGCCGGAATTGTAGAGTTCTTGACCACTCAACAATTACCAACCGAATGGACGAAAGAGGAGAAAAGAAAGGTTAGAGTCAATAGTAGGCACTTTGCAGTGATAGGCAATAGATTGTTCAGGAGAGGAGCGGACACCATCTTGAGAAGATGTGTATCGCAAGTAGAGGTTCCGGATATTCTAGAGGCTTGTCATGATAGTGCTTGTGGAGGTCATTTTTCTGGTCAACTTACCGGCCAGAAAATCCTTAGAGCAGGTTACTTTTGGCCTATATTGTTTCAGGATTCACACGACTATGTTAGAAGGTGTGATGCTTGCCAAAGGTACGCTCGAAATGACCTTAGGATGGAGATGCCATTGCACATTTCATTACCACTAGTTCCCTTTGAGAAATGGGGAATAGATTATGTAGGGGAGGTCCATCCCCACTCTTCGAGAGGGATGGCATACATTGTTATAGCTACCGAGTACTTGACTAAATGGGCGGAAGCCAAGGCGGTAAAAACCGACATGGCCGCACATGCCGCCACATTTATGTATGAAAATATCATTACTAGGTTTGGAGTCCCAAAGATTCTAGTTAGTGATAGAGGTACACATTTTCTTAATGACCTCATTTCAGAGATGACTCAGAGGTTTAAAATCGACCATAGGAAGACTACTCCCTATCACCTTCAAACTAATGGTCAAACGGAGCGGGTGAACGGGATTCTAGTGGGCATTTTACGCAAGACGGTCATCGACTCAAAGAGAGATTGGGACGTCAAGTTAAACGCGGTTTTGTGGGCTTATCGGACGACTTACAAAGTGACAACACAAGCTACTCCGTTTTCTTTGGTTTACGGTATTGAGGCTACACTCCCTATTGAATTTGAGGTGGAGTCATTGAGGGTTGCAATAGGGACACGCCTCAACGACAATGAGTCTTTGAGAAATAGGCTCGGGGATCTAGAGGAGTTGGATGAGAAGAGGCGGAGGGCCGCTCAACACATGGAAGCAATTCAAAGGCGAAGGAAGGTTATCTTTGACAAGCGTCACAAAAAGAGGGCATTAGAACGAGGAATGTTGGTTATGCTCCAAGATGGGAAGAAAAAAGATTTTCCGGGCAAATTTGATGCGGTTTGGTTAGGTCCTTACATTGTGGCGAATATTTTTCCTAACAACTCGGTATAATTGGAGACACTCAATGGACAAAGCTTTCCGACACGAACGGCCGGAAGTAGGTGCAAGCAATTCCACACATGAAGACACTTGACTTCAAGCAAGACATTCTAGGAGCCGGTCCCAAATGGTCGCCAATAATATGAGTCCAAATTGATACCCACATGTGTTGTTAACACTTGTAAAACATTACAAGTAGTGTTTTGTTGATTTATGATTATTCACAAAAATATAAAAAGAGTGAAGCTTGAAGAAAACTAAGTTTGAAGCATTAGGCTTGTGTGGAGTGGATTTAAGTAGTATGAGGACATACCTTGGTAAAGTGTGGTAGGTAGAAAGCCAAGGTTAGCTAAATGTTTGAATTATGATCTTTGTTGATCATTTGAGGGAGGAAGGCTTAGGAGATTAGATGAGAGCCTACAAAGTAGGAGGAGATTTCGAAGGTTTATCGAGAGCCTTGTGGATGGGATGAGTCCCTACTTAGAAGGAAAAGATTAAGGGGTTGTGATTGGAGGCTCTAATCCTCTCACCCTATCCTTACCTCATGCCCTCTCTCCCTCTCAACTCACTATATAATCCCTCATTCTTCCCTCACTCATCCTCTCTTTCCTTCGTGCTCCTTGGCACCCCACGTGTTATAAGTGTGGGTGTATGGAAGCAAGATAGGAGCACATGTGTGTGCATGGTTTTGAAGTTAGGAGCCAAGGCTAGTTGGCCTTGAAGAGGGTTTGACCTCTTGTTAGCATTAGTTTGGGTGTGAAGGATTTTAATATAATTTATGGCTTCAAGTTGTAGTACTTGAGTTCATATTTCTTGGGTATATGAGTTTGCTAAGTGTCATCAATACTATTCCACTCGGGCTAGGACGAAATCGAAGGGTGGAGTACTTTTGGTGACACCCGCTTCCCAGACTAAATAATACCATTTCAAAATCAGTGCCCTTTTGTTTTTTTGGGCTCATTACTCCACGGTAATATGTCCAAAAAATTACTATTTTAAATAAAATCTCCGAATATTCTTGACATATTTGAATTTTATGCCAAAAAAATCTCAGATTGCTTAAAATAGGATACTATTTTTGCCTCCTGTCCGCTCTCCGCTCTCCAAATCTCCGCTCTTCGCTCACCGCTCACATAGCAGTGTCGTCCGGTGAGTCTAACTATGTTTCTAGGCAATACATTCATTCGTCACTATGACTTGCTATTTTGAAATACTACATGATTGCCTATGAAACCCTATAATATAACTAGTCATTCTCCAATCATTGCATGTGCAGGCAATGGAAAGAGGAACAAGAAATAAATCCCAACATCCCAACGTTTGAAAATTGGATTAGAAATGTAGTGCACAGTCACCCTATTGACCCCAACGATGCGGATGACATGGATAAGGTTTTGATGTGCAATAGACCGTCACAATTAGCTACGCGCTATACAAGGATGAAGGCCTATGGAAACCACTTTCGTGTAGAGGACCAACAATCTAGGATGCTCCAAACTTACGACAGTGGTGTTGCCTCTGTGTTTCACATGCCTTCTATGGGGTTAGAGGAAGTGACATTGAACTATGTGGGAGTACTAAAGGATATATTGAAATTGAACTATGGGCCACTTCATACACCTGTGATATTTTTTAGGTGTGAATGGATGAAACAATATGACAACCGGGGCAATGCCACTTATGTAAGAGACGATGTTGGATTCATGGTCGTTAATTTCCGCCACAAAGTACCGAAGATGTTGGAGTCGTTCATATTTTCTACCCAAGCGACACAAGTATTTTGGTCAGAAGAAGTGGGCAAACTGGGGTGGATAGTAGTTTTGGTAAAGGAGGCACGCTCAAAAAGACATGAACAAAGTACAACAGATGTATCCATTACTACCACTGAAAAAACGGATGGCATGCATTCTGCTAACCATTCCTCCCCCGCCCACCACCATTTCATTAGTGGGAGCCATAGAACTATCAGATTTTGAGAACTCGTTAGCACTAGCCCAAATTTTAGGTGTTTGTCATTACAAATGCGTCGCATATGGTCAAAGTATAACACGGTCGGTTTCCAGGGACTGGATGTGTTTGAATGTAGTGTAGGGGAGAAATGCATTAAACTACTCTCAATTATACTATGATTGAACTACAAGTTTACTATGACTTATCCCTCCACGTCATTGACTACATGCCATGTAATACGAAATGCATTGTTTGTACCCAGTGCCTGCTACTGAATTTGAAATTAAAGTCCACCAGTACCGTCACTCATATATGCACTTTGTTAATGAATATCTTCCATACATATCAATACATGTAAGTAGCTAATGTCATTGCTGTGGTGGCATGGCACCTCATTTTGTGAAATGTGTTTACTCATTATGGGTTGTGTTTGCAGTCTTTATATTGTGTCAAACATGTTTAATCATTATGGATTGTGGGCCAAGTCTTAGTTGCAATCCATTGGAGAGTCATAGTTAAGTATGGGCTAGTGAAGACCAACAAATAAATGACTGCACATTTGCCACATCGGAGGTGTCTTGGCACGTTGCAGCGAAATGGATGAAGTGGATGATAAATAATAGACGACAATGAATATTTGGGGTTTCATTGAACAAATTTCATCCATGAATCATGACACAAATTGAACAATCATTAAAATCTTATATACATCATAGGAAATGAATTGGACATGCAACTTAGTCATTAAATGAGTTCTTTAGGACACGTAATCATTGATACCATGGTTGGAATGGACAAGTTTTCTTCTAGTGTTTCTCATCTTTGCGAATCAAGACTAAAGCTCCGACACTTACGCCATGTAGTTCTAATCAGAACTCATTCAAGCTCATTTTGAATGACTTGTTCTTGAATATTTTGAATGTTAAAGAACAAACCAAGATTTGGCCTCAATCTTTTCACGACATCAATACATTTTTCACAAAGGTATTCTTCATGCCCATTTTTTCAAGCCATATATTGAATTCTTGAATTTTTTCAAAGCATATATTTAATTTGTTTTTTTAAGTCGTTCAACAATCCATTCACCTAACATGGCTTGTATTTTTGTTGTTTAGGTTGATACAAATTGCACTTTCTACTTTCAAGGAGTTGAAAAAGCAACACCGGCTGTCGATTTGGTTATTGCAGATATCCCAGAGGGGCTTCTTGTGCTTGGAATTTCCATACCTCCTTCTTCTATACCCCTTTGGAATGAAAAATCCGATAAATTTATTTTTATTCTATTTTCATTCTGCATGCAATATCTTCATGACGATGGTGTTTTATTGGTGTTTTATTCTGATGATGCGAAATGGACAAAAGAATTGTCTTCTTATTTCTTCAATTACAATTTTAAGGTTGGCCATGAACCTTGGACTTGTGTCAATCCACTTCGTTTGGCCAATCCTCGCAATTCCAACAAAACGGTTTATCTCCCAATTTTTTTTCATGTTTTCTGTCATTTTCATAAATAATTTTGATTTGTTACATTATATTATCGTTGGTTTCTCATTTTATTTTACTTTCATTGTATTTGCAGACAGTCAAATTCACAACACTCTTGCTTGACATGTTCGTTTTTTCATAATATTTCCGGATGGAAACGCCTGCCTTTGCCTTTTCAAATTAATATTGACAAAGATCTTTCAAACAATGATATGAATTTGGATGATGATGTTTTATTCAACTTCACGGATGCTACTTCTCAACTTATGAGAGATGATGGTGTTACACCTTGGAGGGGTCCACAAGAGAAACATCCATTGTTCTTTCAAGTTTTGATTGATGCTTTTTCAAAACCCGAGGGCATCGTTGCAGACCTCACTATATCGACATGTATAAATCCATTTATTTGTTCTTTGATATTGATTTCTTCATATGCTTACAATATCAACTACTATGTGTCATTGATTGTTCTCTTCATAATTGTGTTTTATTATGTCTTTGATGCGACCCTCCATACATGATTGCTACATTTTGAAGCATCACCTCTTGGCATTGGAAGGCGACAAAGATGTTTTTGATTCCATCTTGAAGCCTTTGATTATGCATTCCCCTTTATCTATCAGCAAAGACATCAATTGTGAAGACTCGGATGATTCTCCAATTGTTAATCACGAGGCCGTCAATCTATTTTGTGAGTAAGTTTGTTTTTTTCTTCTTTAAATGTTTTATATGGTTGGTTTTTTTTTTAATTTCTTGAATCGTATTGCACACATATTTCCCTAAATTCACATGAAGTAAATAATAATTATTAATATACTTATGTGGTCATGTTCTAGCAATGTGATACCACAATGTCGCCGACATTGGCGACCATTTTTTGAAGATCCAAGATTTTTTTCAAGTCCATCTCCCCCTTGAGGCCTCTCTATCTATGATGAGAATATTGCTTCCTTTCTTGCTGCTCAACCTTCCCCTTCAATGCATAGAAACACTAAACATTATGATCGGCGGGTTTTGGATTTCTTAGATTTAGAGGCCGATTCATGTTCAAGATCCATCACAACAAGTTCTAATGATGGTTAGTTCTTTGGTAGCACTTGTTCAAGTACCATAACCGAGGCTTTTATTTTTGTCATCATTTTTTTAATATACTTTCATTTATATATCGAAGTTACACATGTTTTCTATCCACTTTTATTTTACTTGCATTTTCTATGTTTGTATTGTATTATTGACTTATTGCAAAATTAAATATTTCTTGTAATATGTCATGTTTCATTTTTTTAAGTTGGTCTTACTTTAAATGTCAATGATATTGATTATTATCATGTCATAAGGGATGCAATACAATTATTAAAATTTCTATATGATACATATATATGCCCATTGTCGTTTTCACTTCTCAATGTTTATTTCTCATTACTCATAATCTAGAATTATGTTGTTTATTATCCCCACCCTTCTTATTTTTTAACCCTACAATTGTGCCAAAATACCACAGTTATAGAATACCAGTGGGCCTGTTACCAAATATTTTTCCTTCCTCACCGCTCACGTGTTACCGCTCATTGCTCGTCACTCACAAGATAGCACTCCCCTTAAAAATGGTAACCACTTTCAAAACCTTCATAAAAACTGGTCAAACTTGACATTGTTAAATCCACACTTAAATGTTTTTCTCCACTTTTATGTCAACTCCCTACTTCTAGTTTTGACCACACCTTCAATAATGATTATTCTTCCCTATTGCATTTTTTCTTATTTGATTTTCTCTCTTATCTACTTTTCTATAGCTTTCTTTCTTATCTAATAAATTTTTTGCTACTAACCCTCCATGCCTATTTACTTCTACTTTCCTAGTTATTTAAAAATGTAACTTCCATCTACCATTAACATCCTCTTAAACTAACAAAGTGTGTAATATATGTAGGCAACCAATTATATTAAGCCACCACGTATCCCTATCATAGAGTATTGTAGATCGTTATTTAATGAATGAATTTGAGCCAATGGATTATTGTACTGAATGTAAACCTTGGATTTATGAAGTTTGAACTTTAGTGATCCATAGTGGAAATTCAAGCCATATATCAAATTCTAAGGTTGTGTTTTGAAAAAAATTGCCAACATTGACACACAGTAGTACATTCAAGTAAGACACTATCTTATTTCTGCATTAGGTTGTTGATTCAGGTTGAATTAAATTTTATTGAAGTAATAATTTCAAAACTAAGATGATTTTATTTCTTTTAGCCACAGCTAAGGTGTTTTAATTTATATTTAGCATCTCTAACACATTTTAAAAGTGTGTTTAGCTTGTTTAAATTATTTCAGATTGTAAAAAAAATTTGGGATAGTTTAAATATCCAATAAAGCACATTCAACTTAATCAAGTTAATTCAGGCCCCGGTAGGTAGACTCTTCATACCATGCATGAACCAATGTGAGTACAAGAAGGGGTATTATTTGAGGCATTAGCGCACATAATATACATAATGAAGAGGTATTATTTTCTTCTAATGTGTACATTTTAATAGCCTATTAAAATGTTGAAGTAAAGATAGTTGTACAAAAAGGGCCCTAGGATTTAGGGAAAATTTGAGAATAGATCTATTAATTTCATTCAATTTATGTTTTCATTCATTGTTGTTATGTGATAATAGTCCTCAATGACTATCTTGTCCATTTTTGTTGGGTTTGCATTTAGATTTCAATTTTTTACAAATTGGAGGCTCATGGAGTGCTCATGGGTTCCCTTGAAATTATGCTCTTTGGATTGTGGCTAAGTTATTATATTATTGCCTTTGCTTCCTTGATGCAATCGTTCTACTACATGCTATCAATGAAAAGATGTGCAATGATTTTCTTATTGGAAAATGAAAATAGATTTTATGTTTAATAAATTTTATTTAGTTTGAAATTTAATGTTTTATACATGTAATGGAGGCATTTATTAAAGCACATTAAAAATTAATATAAATACATGAGTCTATTTTCTAGCATATTGTTAGTAAATATACATTTGTATTTCTCCCGGGGGGTGCACTCCATTGTCAAGTTGAACACCACGTGCGATAAAAAAGAATCTACTTTTACATAAAGCATCACCAAAATGGGTCAAAATTTTATCAACTTTTTTTCATGAGTAGATATACACGGTATCTATTACATAATAAAAAAAGATAACCAAATTTGATGATTTGTTCTTTCATAAAACATACCGTTTTTAACTAGAATGATGCAAGATTGAACTAAAAAAATCACTACAAAAAATGAAGATGACAAAAAAAATTCAAAAATTCAAAAAAGATATTATTAATGGTTATGTATATGTAGAAAAAATATCATAAATTTTAAAATTATCTATGGCATATAATATAGGGTAGCAAACTTTTATCGCACGTGGTTATGAAACACAAGGGGGTGTGATCGCCCCGAGGTTTTTCTCAATGAACTTCTTGTATTTAAGGGGTTTCATTTCATAGCGACCCACGCACGTCATGTAGGTTTTCAATAAAAAAATCCACCCCCTCAATTTCAGATAAAATTTTAATATATGTTATTTTATTTTTGGCATATATAAGATATTTTCATATAATTGATTTAAAACAAGTTAACGTAATTTAGATTTTTAGTTCTATTGGTTAAATGGCGTCACTTGAGTTAGATGTGGTAAATTAATTTAGATATCATATTATTTTCTATATTTAATGAAAATAAATTATTTTAACATTTATAATACAATATACATTATTTTTGCAACTCTTATAATTATACCTAAATGGAGAGGATAACTTCTGCACACAAATCTCAAACATTGTCTATACGACCTATTAGGAGATGTTCACGTGCCTGATGACCCGCGGTACTATCATCTTTGGTCTCTTTCACATGTGAGCTCATGGTCATTCTTGTACATGACGGGGGGTGAAGATCACTAGGCCTTCGATACATGTTTCTGATACATACTTATGTTTATTCTTACAGTAGTTGTACACATCTCATAGTGTTCCCATAGACATATTCTACATATTCGAGCCCAAACTATCATAAACCCTCATGTTGAGCCACCATTTGTTGTTTTTTCATTATTATCGAGAGATTTTACCGGTTGGGATTTACTTAGGACTGACTGAAAGATTTATCGAGTGATTTGACTTATCTCATAGTACTATAGACTCTTCATTCGAGGATTTACTTGACCTTTATGAGACAAGGTAGCATGAAATTTACATAAGGATTTATTAAGGGGCTATAATACAATTTAACCATATGATGGGCTAGCGGGTTATGATAGGGAGAAAAATTTGACATTTTACTAGGATTATAGAGGATGCTTTACAATCCAATTTAGGTATGAATTATCATGAGGAGGATGATAATTTGGCAGTAACCAATGCTTTGGAAGGTTTTGGTGAATCTTTTGATAATTACTGTACTAGTTGGATGAAAGATGTAAAGTTTTAGTTCTTAAATGGGCAAGTGAAACAACTTTGAAGGATTTATTTGGAAGAGATAGAGAACGAAAAAGAATGGAGTAGTGGTTAGGCATTTATTATTCTACTTTTGCGATTTCTGAAATATCTATATATGAAATATATGCGGATGATATTAGAACATGTTATTAGATCTGACCTTAGATACAATGAAATTTTAGGGTTTGAATAATAAATTACGTAGAGGACTTAGATTAGATCGGGCAATGGAGAACTAGACTATACATAATTTATTAGCAAATATGATTGAAAAACAAGATATAAGAAAAAAATTGATTATATTTTGAGGTTTATTCTTTAATAATGTTTGATATTGGCATCACACATAAGATGTTAAGACTATCAAGGCTATTGATGCTATTGGAATATTTAAGCATATTAAAATTAAAAATATTATTAAGCGACTCAATGTGTGTTATTTCAAATATTATATTGTTATTATAAAATTTTAATATAAATTTATTATTTATACTTCAAAATTTGAAATTATGAAATTATTGTTATTATTATTTATTTTAAATCATGCAAGTCATAATGAAGATAATAAATATTTATTCATTATAATTATAAAAAATTATCACAAAAATAACCAACGACGGTTTGAAATGACAATAGATGAATAGTCTTACATATGGTTGTCAAGTAAATAGTGTGAAGGCATTGGTTGGTTTTATGATTTATTGTTTGAACGATGTTCAAGTGATGTTTTAGACGACATGGTCTATTTTAAATTGGAGATTGACTTAGATATCACTGAAATGGTGGTGATCATGTATATTATTAGTCATAATTTTAAATTCTAAATTAACTTATATAGATAAATTATTCTATAAATCTATGATTAAAATTTCATGATTTATAGATTTTATTAATGTGAATAAATTAATATATCTAAAGTGTGAATATATTTGGAGTTTTTGTCATGTTCAAGGTTTGTTCTTTTGTATATCCATTGCTAATGTTGAATGTTAATATTTGAATAAAAAATATATAATTTATATTGCTATTCGGGATGCAATTTCTAACAATGGACATACATTGGATAAGTTTGGGACCTAAGGGAGTTGCAAATTACTAATTGAAGATAAACACTTGCAGTTACTTATAATGTTTTACATGTTGGTGACTAGAAGTGTTGCGTCAGCAATAGGTAAATTCTTTTGTCCTTTGTGTTTTTTCTACAAAATCCACTTGGACAAACGTGACCGTCCAAGTCGACATCAATTAACTTGATACTTTAGCTTTGATTGGGCTACATACTAGATGCAAAAGTCTTTGTTATGAGTAAGTTTAAATTTTATGTCATTTATTTCAAATATTGGTATTTAAATTATAAATTATAAAATAAGTTTTATTCATTAAATATTTATAATATACAATACATTATGTTTATTTGTTCAGAATATGAATCCCTTCATTCTTTTGAATGTAAGAATGCACACCTCTTTGATAGATACATTCCTATTGAGATGGGTGGCTATGTTCTCAATATTCTTATTTTGCAAGATTGGGCTATCAAAGAACCTAATGAATATAAGGTAAAATAAATTTATTAATATTTTTCTTTGAGCTAATTTTTATTGTATAAATTTTATATATGGTATTATGATTTGTAATTGATTTATATCATATAAATTTTATGTAAATAGTTTATTTTAACCTATATGAATGTTCTTAAAATAGATTATTCTCTCCCCAATAAAAGATTTTTTGTATTGCACGATACATGCTTCTATTTGCACCATCATGAAGCGTATGCAATATTTAGCACATTTTGTCCAAGTCTTAGATATTGTTAATCCAAGCCTAGGTCTCCATCATGGTTCGTGCAAGCATAGTAAAGTGGACCAAAAAAGTGCTCCGGTATATGACAGCCATGATTTTCTTGGTCAAACGCCTATAAGTAGTAGCAAAATGTTGTTTAAAATAGATTATTTTTCATGATGACCTCTATTGTTAAGTTAGGTACTCAAATATAGAATATCAATATGAGATCTTCAAAACCTATCATCAAAAGTGACGCGTAAAAGCAACTGACTAAATATAGTTTTGAACGTAACTTTCATGACCTTAAATATTTTGAACTTGGAATTTCTTTTCATATTCCTTGAATTCATTATAAACTTGAGGTCATTGTAATTTTTTTTCAAAAATTCATCAATTTAATGTAATGTATTTGTATTTTAAACAAGTTTTTGACAATTATCTTTTCAATGACACCCGCTTGCACCACCACTTGCACCGTCTTCTAGAATACATATACGTTGTTTGAAATTGTTTTTTGCGAACATAAATTGCTTGGCTTTGTAGATTCATATGTTTTCTAAATGTTTATGAATTTGTATTTCATAAAATTCAAAGTTAGTATATTGTTTTGGATCACTTTCACTTAAACCTAAGCAAGGATCAAGAGCTGTCCACTTTACCGTGTTTGTATGCATGCATATTATATGATATCTAATATTAGATGTTTAATTTCATTTTTAAATGTATAATTATTATTAAAATATATACAATGTCAAATTTAAATGATATGTTTTGTGTATTGATATAGTCTTTATTGGTTGCGCATCTTATCATGTGTGGTACGTGAATTTGATTAGTATTCCTCTAAGCATTTTATTCAAAATGGCTTATGCTTGGCAAATTGGTCGCTTGCTATTTCATACAATTTCATTAGGGCACTTAAAGGATGAGGTTTTAATTTTTTTTAAACACACACACACACATAAAAATGAAGAATTTGCATATTCCATAGGTATAGGTCATGAAGGTCCTTCAGCACATATACATGGAGTGAATTCTAAATTTATGTTACTATTGGATAAATGACTCATTTATGACTTAAGATTTATTAACAATATGTTTCCAATGACCATTGTTTTGAATTTCTTAAAGACTGTTGATTTGGACCAAATGGGTTTTGATATAGAAATGCTTGTATAGTATATTCATAATTCAATTGTGATGTCATACAATGATATGATTCCATTATGATTTTATTTATTTTTATTTTAAAAATTTAAAAATTGTATAAAAATAGGTCACATCATTGTTAAATGTATTGCAAACATTGTAGTATTACAAGAGAGCGGGATCACCAAGAGAAGATCAACATCAAGACAAGATGAGGACGATCACATGATGATGAAGGAACAACACCAAAGACATCACTGAGGGGAGCTGAGGCAGAGGAGTGTCACAAAAGCAGGAAAGCCGCGAGAGCAAGACGATTAAGTTTCCATTTGGAAATCCAAAGGGAATGGTACGGGATTGTGGGAATGAGCAACTAGGAGTTGCCACGTAAGGGGCGAAAGACCCCGGTCTTGGAGGCCATGGAAGATCCCAATCTTAAAGGTGGATTTGAAGACACTTGCTTGAAGGCCGGGGGAGACCCCAATCTTAAAGGCATATTTTAAAGACTCCGGCTTTGGAAATAACGAAGACCTTAGTCTCAAAAATTACTCAAGACCCCTAGACTTAGATTTCAAGACTAAGTATTAGATTTAGAAAATAGTTAGAAGAAACTACTTAACTGTCTTATGTCAATGGAAAATAAATATTAAAAAACTGCTATAATGAAATTTTCAAAAATAGATTTACTGAGACTAAATATGGGTTGTAGAAATATAATTATACTATGTTTAGTAAATTAGATAATTACACACAAGTATGATAGATTTAGATTTTAAATATTACATAAAGGGGGGAACTAGGAGACCTTATAGCATTTCATTTGGCCCCACAAATCTTACATGAAGTGTCTCCTTATTACCTTGGAATGTTATCTTGATACCTTGGGAATGTTAGTTGAGCATTTGAGACTTTTATTTGGATCACTTGGATAACTTGAGCATTTGAGACTTTTACTTGGATTACTTGATAATTTGTACACTTAAAACTTTACTTATTTCACGCCGATAACTTGACACTTGAGACTTTTCCTTGTAACTCGAGAACTTGAGACTTTATTCATATACTTGAGAATGTTACTTGGAATTCGAGAACTCAAGCATTTGAATACGCGTGAGAGTTGGACACTTAAAGCTTACTTGGAAATTTACCATGCTTGGACCTTGAACCTTCTTACATATTTTGAAGAAATTAGAAGAAAATTACGTGAACAAAGCAAAGCAAATGACCAAGAAAAGAATTGAAAATCAAAAGAGATAAGGTTTGAAATGTCTTACTCAAGGTTAATATTCAATTATAATTTGATGGGTAACTCATCAAATCGTACCCGAAGGATGTCATGTGAAATCAAATCAAAGTGAAGGAAGACCATTATGTGATCAAAAATTCTAAGGTGAAGGGAAGATCATGTCAATGATTCATACGAAGCCACCAAGTGGGTCAAATCAATCATCACCTCATCCTCAACTTTTCAAACTAAGATTTCACGTCATAATGATTTACATGATGTTGAGCTAAACTACAATTATTGAGCTATACAACTGAACCCTATGTAGAATCCTACCCCCTCTTTCAGATCGAATGGCTGATAAAATTTGAGAAGCTTACCAGGTTTTGTTAATATGGTCCCACTGGTTATCACTCCTTGATTGCAATAAAGAGCACGGTAGAACCGTGAGGTTTTGTCCTTTATTATGAAAGACTACAATTGTAGTTGTCCACTTTGCTCATGCCAATGCATGGCTATTTACTATACCTATAACCAAACATTTCTTGGATTTTGTGCACCTTCTTCTCAAATGCGGGTCAAGGATTGAAGCTATTCATTTATCACCCGAATTTTTTAAAATAAATAATTAAAAACTACCAAAATAACTATAGTTAACTAGATTTTTTCAATACATTTTAGGGAGCAACTATAGTTAACTAGATATATATAATTATAGTTAACATCCACATTAAATAAACTGAACCAAAAATAACAGGATCAAGTAATATCCAAGTGTGAACACAAAATGGTTAGGAAATTTACTCTTGAAACAGAGAAGTTGATGCACAGTCTCTGTCCTACAGACAGAGCCAATAAACCCAATTCTGGAGATAAACGTTGTGTAGAATCCTACCTCACTTCAACTCAAGCAGTTGCAATTTCATGCAATGTGTGAGGTCTCAAGGAGGTTTGAGTCTTCAAGAGCTGCTTTCCAAATTAGTACTTCTGCATAGCCAAGGAATCACTTGTTAGAAACATCATGTTCTACCTAACAAATTTGCAATGATAAGCAACACATACATCACTGTTCATTGAAATTTTAAAGTCCGAAAAGCCGAGAATGCTAACCAAATGTGTTGATGTGTCGAATCAATCAAACTACCAAAATGTTGAGCATCCACAACTTTATTCTTTCACCACATGTGTGCAAGCATCGGAAAGTGTGCCAATTACTCTCCAATGCTAGCCGCAACCACATCTGCCTTACAAAATTTGGCACCACCCTAGAAAACATCATCACAATTCAAAATTCTAACCCCATATGTAGCTTGGAGTGGCTCATGATAAGAGCTTAGACATAGGTTGGAGAGATTTGGAGAAGGATAATGTAACGTACCTCGTTAAACTGTTCATAAACAATCTTTTATTGACCAAAGGCTCACCCCCAACCTGGAGAGACACACAAAACATAATATGTGTTCTCCTCCCCCCGAGCCCTATCTATACATAGTATCCATGAGATACTTTTAGAAGTCTCAAGTCTTTTATACATAGACCGAAGTCTCCTAATCTATATGCGTAGATCACTTTCACTTTACTTTATATAGATTATAGTCATCCAACTTCTCATCCATCGATTTCTCATTCATCTACACTCTTTAGTCCTGAACATTCATCCCTACGATTTTTCCCCATCCTCAATAATACATTTCCTAATTAGTCCATTACACTCTTCCCCTCTCAAATTAAATCATTGTCTTCAATGACAAAATTCGGGTAAGTTTCTCTGAACTCATTTTCTAACTCCCATGATGCCTCATCCTCAAGATAGTCTTTTCGCTTAATATAAAATCTCTTGAATGACCTACTCCTGGGGTGCTACAAATCAACCTGCAAAATTCTTTCAGGTTTAGCCAACATCTCCCCCTCAAGAACTACTTGAGGTAAATTTGAAAGTACATGATTGGGATTGGGCACGTATCTACTTAACAAACTTATGTGGAACACATTATGAATTTTCTAGTCCTTGGGTAAGTCTAACGCATACGCCACTTGACCAATTCTCTTAAGAATTTGAAATGGACCGCAAAATCTAGGAGACAATTTTTTGGACCTTCCAAGTTTTAATCTTGAACGTTTAGCCGCTACTTTCAAAAATACCTTTTTGACTGACCTCAAATTCTCTTAAACTTTTTTTTTGATTAGCATAGAACTTGGATCTCTCTTGTACACCTTGCATACATTGCTTAGCACATTCCAATACACTATGCATTTTTTGAATCATTTGATTCAAACTTTCAATTATAGAGTTAGGAGTTGCTAGGGAGACCGGAGTTATGCATTCCTGACCATACAAAGCTGTGAGCACAATTACGTGCCCACATTTCAAATTGTTGCAGGAAGACCTAACCGCTCTGGTTTGCATTTTTATTGAGTTATTTTTAGAGCTTGAAAGGGTTGAAGTTTCGAGTGTTCAGGCTAATTAAGTTAAGTCATGAAACTGTGTGCAATTAAAATGAAAAGACTAAAAATAAGTAATTTAGTCCATTTAAGTTTTGGGTGACACTTAAGCTCAAGAGGGGTGGCCTTTGATTAATGTTCGTTTAGGAGTTGACTGCTGTTTTGTTAAGGGGGAAGGCCTTTAAGAAAGAGGCCAGTGGAGGCTAGGGAGAAGGAGAGCCGGGTGAGGGGGTCCTATCCCCGCTAGAAAACGGGGGCCTTAGGAGGCAGGGTACCGGATTTTGGAGAGAATGTGGGGGTGGAATGTGGATCCAGGGGGGTAGCAGCCGCATTCCCAAAGGTGAACCAGATTCAGAGATGGGCATTTGAATCCAGGCGGGTAGCAGCCGCATTCCCGAAGGCGAACCAGATTCAGACGTAGGAGTTTGAGTTTAGTAGCAGCCGCATTTCCGAAGGCGAACCAGATTCAGAGATGGGCATTTGAATCCAGGCGGGTAGCAGCCGCATTCCCGAAGGCAAACCAGATTCAGAGATGGGCATTTGAATCCAGGCGGGTAGCAACCACATTCCCGAAGGCGAACCAGATTCAGAGATGGGCATTTGAATCTAGGCGGTAGCAGCTGCATTCCCGAAGGCGAACCATATTCGGAGATCAGAGCCTGGAATTGGGGGCATCTGGCCCAAAGGCTTTGAAGCCTGGGTTCAGAGGTTAGCTGTTGGGTTCTAAGGCCGCAGTTCGACTCCGAAGGGGGAAGGTGATTCTAAGGCCTCAAAGCCTGGGGTTAAGGGTGCAGCTAAAGTTGGGAGCCGAGGCTTAATTTTGAGCTGACAAGTGGATGTGAATGTGATGCGCCCAGCAAGGTAGCTAGAGAAGAAGTGGATCTTGTGAGGGAATCAGTTAAGGGGGTTTAAGGTACCTCAATGTGTAAGGAGATACTTAGAGTGCTAGAAATTGGATTAGTTAGTGATTAGGACATGCATTAGGTAGGAGGTTAGGGTAGAAGAAGATGTGGTGTGGTTGTGTGCAATTACCATCATAGGTGCATCAATATTTTTGAATACTAATGTCCTGTGTGTTTAATAAAAAAGAGTGTGCTTTGTATTTAAATGTATTGGAGCATGAGTATGGAGTTCCGAGGCTAGGGAATGACAAAGACATGTGAACCATAAATTTCCACCTGGACCACAGACGCATAAGGGTGGGGGTTTATGGCTGACAAAAGCATAAAATGGACTCATCCCTATGCTACTATGATCTCGTTGGTTATAAACAAATTGTATCAAATACAACCACTTATCCCAAGATTGTTGTCTTTTCTCAACGTACGTTCTGAGCATGTCTTCAAGACTCATGTTGGTTCTCTCAGTATGTCCATTCATTTCCGGATGATATGCAAAAATCATGCTAATTTTGGTGCCACACATTTTGAACAAAAATTTCCAAAATTTGCTCACAAATTTTCTATTTCTGTCACAAATCATCTCTCGTGGCAACCCATAATTCACAAATATCTCTTTAAAAAACAACTTAGCTACTCCTGAGGCTGTCACAGTTATCATTGTGGGTCTAAATCGAGCCACCTTAGGTAATTTATCAACGACCACAAAAATGCTATCAAAGCCATTTCAAGTCCTAGGAAGATCCACAATGAAATCCATAGAATTAGCCTCCCACTTCCTATTAGGCATTGTCAATGGTTGCAACAACCCTGGATGTTTCACTTGCTCCACTTTGTTTGTTTGACATAACCAACATCTTTCGACATAATTTTTCACATCTCTCTTCCATTCTAGCCAAAAATAATAATTTTTTACTACCGCATATGTTTTCTGAAACCCCGGATAACTTGAGATAGGAATATTGTGACAATCATAGAGGATTTTCTTCTTATGATCTTCCACCTCTGGAACACAAATTCTAGACTTATAATATAAAATGGCCGCATCCAAAACATAGGCAAAAAATTTATCAATTTCCTCTTCAATTCTAGATTCTTTTGACACTCTCTCAAAAGGAATAGAAGAAAACACATCATCCCTATAAAATCCCTTGATATTATCAAACATAGTGTTTTTCACTAAAGACGCTGCATTTAGAATTGGTCTACATGACAAAGAGTCTGCTACAACATTTTTTTGCCCTTGACATATTGGATCTCAAAATTGAATTCTTGCATCAATTTCATCCAACGGCTTTGACTCCGATTCATATTAGCCTGACTAATCAAATACCGCAATGATTGATGATCAGTCTCAATTTTAAATTAACTACCTAATAAATAGTGGCGCTAGACTTTCAATGCATGAATTATCACTAACAATTCTTTCATGAACCGGATAATTTAACTTTACATTATTTAGCTTTCTGGATTTATAAGCAATCACCCTGCCTCCTTGCATTAGGATAGCACCTATAGCCATATCACTGGCATTTGTGCATAAGATCAACCTGCACTTCAAAGGATCCATGATCCTCAAGACTGAGATTTTGTTAGAGCTTTCTTCAAAGCCTCAAAGGTCGCATGACAATCACTAGTTCAAGTGATTCTTTCAAAAAAAATTTAACAAATCCGTCATGGGCGCTGCAATCTTGGCAAAATCTCTTACATATTTCCTCATATAAGTAGCCAATCCCCAAAAGTGTCTAACCCTAGCCTTATCTTTTGGCACGGCCATCTAACCACAGTCTTGATTTTTTTCGGATCAATTGAGACATCTTCTTCAAACAACACATATCCAAGGTATTCAACCTGGGTGCAGAAAAATTGACATTTGTTTCTCTTAGCATGCAATTTATGTCTTCTCAAAACATCGAACACCTTCTCAAGGTGTCCCTTTGTCACCAAAAATCCTCCACCCTTCGATTTCGTCCTAGTCCGAGTGGAAAAGTTTATAATGACATGTAGAGACTTCTCTCTTTGTAACCCAATATATAATTCCAATCTACCCTTGGAATATACACAACTTGATTAACACCACACTATGTAGTTTTACATTCCTTAATGTCGGGCAAGGTTATATCCTTAGCCTTTTCTAATGTCCACCCGGCCGCTTTGGCCACACATGCCTTCAAAGATATCCCTCTTGTGAATCGAGTCCTTGCCGTCGACTCCACACTACTACATGAGTTCTCGCTTATTGATTCCGTGCTATCACATGTCATCGTGGTTGATTCCGTGCTATCACATGTCATCGTGGTTGATTCCGTATTGGTACATGACACTTCGCTTGTGGATTCCATGAGCACATAGGCTTTAAATACAAGTATTAAAAAATACTTATATACTTATCCTTGCCCTTCCTTCTTTAAGTTCTTCTTGATGTAAATCTCTATCAATGTCTTCCTACTAAAGTTCAGAATAGTATAACTCCCACCCAACTTATGTTATTCAAGTGAAATTTGGTACACTTGTTAAGTACCTTATCAAAAATCTCCACACCAAATTTTGGCACAAACAGAGTTCATATGCAAAAGTTATGCATGAAATTCTAACTCTAACTACTTAGTATGAATGTTGTGATAAAGCATCCGGTCATTAAAACTCTAATAACTTCCAACTCCTACATCCAATCAATCTAAAATTTTGACACAAGATAGATATATAAGTTCAAAAGGTAGTGTCAAATTTTGGTATCCATATCTATAACCCTCTAAGAGATACATATTTTCAAACCTTGCTGCTTTGTTCCTAGACACCCTCCCCTTCAACTTTTAATAACTCTTTCATCCCAATGACTGAAGCTCTCAAATTTTTACAACAACTCCCATACTTTATAATAAACAATCCCTCAAATTTTCATACCCATTGAACACTCTGATCATCCATAATTGACAAATCTCTCACTATAAAATTCTGCTCAAGTTCATAACTAATAAAACACTACAAGTAATGCACCTAGTACAATCTAGTCACTCTAAATGCCACAAGTTTAAACAAGTTTGAACTCTCTCACTTCAATATGAATCTCAATGCAACAAGTTGAATTTTACAATCAAACTCCAAATTCCTTAAATCCAATCTACTTCTAACAAGAAGTCAATCCCTCTTCAAGGCTAAATAGCCTTGGCTCTTCTCCTAAGAACTAAGCACACACATGTGCTCCTATATTGCTTTCCACACACCCACACTTATAACCCGTGGGGTGCTTAAGGAGCACGAAGGAAAGAGAGGATGAGTGAGGGAAGAATGAGGGATTATATAGTGAGTTGAGAGGGAGAGAAGGCATGAGATAAGGATAGGGTGAGAGGATTAGAGCCTCCAATCACAACCCCTTAACCTTCTCCTTCTAAGTAGGGACTCATCCCATTCACAAGGCTCTCGATAAGCCTTCGAAATCTCCTCCTACTTTGTAGGCTCTCATCTAATCTCCTAAGCCTTCCTCCCTCAAATGATCAACAAAGATCCTAATTCAAACATTTAACTAACCTTGACTTTCTACCTACCACACTTTACCAAGGTATGTCCTCATACTACTTAAGTCCACTCCACACAAGCCTAATGCTTCAAACTTAGCTTTCTTCAAGCTTCACTCTTTTTATATTTTTGTGAATAATCATAAATCAACAAAACACTACTTGTAATGTTTTACAAGTGTTAACAACACATGTGGGCATCAATTTGGGCTCACACCCTTATGTTCAACCTCATTTTTGGAAAACACACTAATATGTCATTCATGAAAACAAAGATGGAAACTCCCAGATATTTTTTGAATATAGTATTCATAAGATTCATAAATGTGGCAGGTACATTGGTAAGTCCAAAAGACATTATCAAACATTCATAGTGACTAAAATGACTACGAAAAATCATTTTTCAATGTCACCCTGTTTTATTCTAATTTGATTATATTCAGTCCTCAAATCAAATTTTGAAAAAAATTTAGCCTTACTCAATTGATCAACTAATTCATCAAATATAGGCAATGGATAGTTGTTTTTTATGGCAGCTTTATTTAGACCTCTATATTTCACACATAATTTCAAACCACTATTTTTTTGAAAATAATATAGGAGCACCCCACGAAGAAATGCTAGGTCTAATGTCCCCCTTCTTTAACAAATTTTTTAATTGAGTTTCTAATTTAACATTTTTTTAAAAATAATGTCTATACAGTGCCTTGGCTATCGGTGCCACACCATGTATCAATTTAATAGTATAATCTACCTTTCTTTGAGGTGGCATCCTTGGCAACTCATCTGGAAAAATATCTTGATAATTCGCAAGAAAGTTCTCAACAACTATTGGTTCTTTGCAATCTGGTTCAGATTCATTTGAAATCTTATGAATATCAATTGCAAAGACTTCTTTTTTCTTTTTCAAACACCTTTTTATTTGTGTAGCAGAAAGTAAAGGTACTTTACTGATGGAAAAAAAGGAGGAGAAACCGGCGCTGGTGGAAAAATCCACCCAAACTACTATTGTTGAAGAACCGGCTCCGAAACCTACCAGGGAAGCTCAAATGACTTCACCACCTCATTCTCTATCTTCTGACGTTTGCGCAAAGCTTTGGAACTTGGAAAACAAGATTATTCCTAACTGTCAACTTCTTCAATACTATGAGATACAACGGGATTTCTTCTTGATTATGGCCGGTCTCGAGATTGAAGAGTGGCTGTCCCATGTACAATTTCAGAGTTTGTGGACTTTCAGTATGCGGCATCACGAAGAAAATCTGTTTGTTGAGATTTTGGTTCGCAAACATTTGCGATTGCTGGATCCTTTCTCTGCATTTGTCCTGATTGGGGACGTTGGTGCACGCATTTACCTTTACTATGCCGATTGTGAAGAGCAACTACATCTTCAAAGAACAGCCGCTCGCCACATCAACGTTAGGCACGTGGATTGGACCGATTATGGTACTCAACTAGCTCAACAGTTCTATGGGCAGAGCAATGAGACCATCCTCAGGTGGCGAACAAGTTTTGGAAAGTCTCCTACCCATTGTCAAGCATGAAGTGTTTTTGACTCGGATTTTGAGATACAATTTGCAACGAATTTACAACATGCCTTTGAATGGTGATTTCATTGTATCTCACTATGTCTACAATCGAGATAGAGCCTTGGACATGGTGGAAAGATATCTGGTGGCCATCGATACGAAGAGGACGCCTATGCTTGTGTTACAAGGCCAGGTCCAATTCTTGAATTCTCCCTCAGGCTATGTTCCTAAGTATCTCAGCTCACTTGACGTGCCAGTAGGCGGCTTAGTGGCCAATCAACGATACCTTGGCCAATATCAGGAGTTTTTTGATGATCAAGGTGAACAACCTATGCCCACTTGGTCTGCACTGACTTGGTTACTCGAGGGCTATGGACAGTCGCGCACTGAAACCATTGCAACAGATTTGATCTACAAGCAGGTGAGCGGACCTTGGTCCTTTGAAGCACCTCCGGCAGTACAAGTTCATCCTCAGTATTGCCCTTGTCCAAAACGACATAAGGGTGCAAGCATAGTAAAGTGGACCAAAAAAGTGCTCCGGTATATGAAAGCCATGATTTTCTTGGTCAAACACCTATAAGTAGTAGCAAAATGTTGTTTAAAATAGATTATTTTTCATGATGACCTCTATTGTTAAGTTAGGTACTCAAATATAGAATATCAATATGAGATCTTCAAAACTTATCATCAAAAGTGACGCGTAAAAGCAACTGACTAAATATAATTTTGAACGTAAATTTCATGACCTTAAATATTTTGAACTTGGAATTTCTTTTCATATTCCTTGAATTCATTATAAACTTGAGTTCATCGTCATTTTTTTTTCAAAAATTAATCAATTTAATGTAATGTAATTGTATTTTAAACAAGTTTTTGACAATTATCTTTTCAATGACACCCACTTGCACCACCACTTGCACCGTCTTCTAAAATACATATACGTTGTTTGAAATTGTTTTTTGTGAACATAAATTGCTTGGCTTTGTAGATTTATATGTTTTCTAAATGTTTATGAATTTCTATTTCATAAAATTCAAAGTTAGTATATAGTTTTGGATCACTTTCACTTAAACTTGAGCAAGGATCAAGAGCTGTCCACTTTACCGTGCTTGCACCCATAAATGGTCTCCGGACGCAACCATTGATTCAATAGGGTACAAGGTAAAACCCTCTTACATTTGATCTTGAAAGGTTTGCCGTCGGAAAGTTTATCATGAACCTCTCCATGTTTGCAAACAATCCATGCGTCCACATCATTGAGCCACGACATTTTCAGTATGACATCGTATTGACTCCTTGTCCAAATTTCAAAATTTGCAATGGTTTGTGTTCCTTGGAATATCACAGGGACGTCCAACAATCGACACTCAATTGGGTTTGACTCACCATTGGGTAAGAAAACCTTACAAGGTTCAGTCTTAGTGATAGGAAATCCTAAATTTGATGCAAACTTAGATGACATCAAGTTATGGATTGATCCTAAATCAATCAGTATAGAAATTGATTGATTACCGATGGACCCTTGAACCTGGAGCATTGTAGGTTCACTCGCTACCCACTCCTCACAAACTGCAGTAGACACACGAACCACATTTTTACCCTTGGACACTATTGATGTTTCTACTTCCACCGCCAACACTACAGACTGCTTTGGATGTTTTTTCGCTAGTCGCAAACAATCCTTAGACATATGTCCTAATTCATGACAGTTGTAGTACAACCTCTCTTTTGGTATTCTGCTTGGTCTTTGTAGCTGAATTTGTTGCTTTGTCGAGTGTTTCTTTGTTCCTCTGGACGTGGAAACCTTTGGAATTTCTTCCACTTCCCAATCTTCTTTCCACTGCTATGATCCTTATGGGAGACATAAAAAAAACTACTTCTTTTTGGCTAGCTCGACATTCTTAGTTTCAAATGTTAAGGCCATACTATATAATTTTCCGAGCGTATAAGGCTTCATAGCTTTGACATCATATTTTATTGAACTTTGAAGACCTATAACAAAGAAAATTTGTTTATCTTTGTAAGACAAATTTGAAAAGTATTCGACTAACTCGTCCAACCTATCTTTGTACTCTCGAATTGACAATGTTCCTTGTCTAAAGTCTTTCAAATGCTCTTTCATATTCTTGATATGATCACGTGGCAAAAAAATTCTAAATTTTTTTTTTGAACTTAGACCATGTTTCAACATGACCCTTGTTAGCCTCTTCCCAATCAGTCTTAACACGAGTCCACCAAAGATGGGCTCGTTCTCTCAGCACAAAAAAAACAACCCTCATTTTTTCTTTCTCTGAAAGCTCTCCTTCAAACAAGTTTTCTACCATTCCTAAAATAATAGAACTGCCTCACATTTAAGATTAACTCTACCAGAGATAGTCGGTGGTTGCACGTTCTTATGGATGTTGTGCAAGAGATTATTTTTACCTTTCTCTTTCTTCCTCTTTTTGTTTTGTTCGTGTCCTTCAATTTCTTGTCTTTCTTTGATTTTTTTTCCCTCTTTTTATCCTTATGTATTCGTTCCCCTCCTATCTAGGATGATCTCTATCTATCTCAGAAGTATGGGATGAGTGGGTAGAGGAAGAGGGAGTATGACATGAAGGAGATCTAGTTTTTCTTTTTTCTTCTCACGACTGGATATATGTTTCTTCATTGCCATGACAATGGCTTGGGAAATTGCATCAAGAATTGGTTTAGATTACGGCTTAGGGTTAGGAACCCCACAGGTCTCTTTGATTTTTTTCAAAAGAAGCACTACCGAATGAAACCACAATGCTAAAGAAAATCACAACACTATAAAAAAACCACGAGCACAACACAACACAATGCAATTCAACAAAACACAATGCTTTGATACCAAATTTGTAACGTGCCTCATTAAATTGTTCATAAACAATCTTTTATTGACCAAAGGCTCACCTCCCAACCTGGAGACACACACAAAACATAACATGTGATCTCCTTCCCCCGAGCCCTATCTATACATAGTATTCATGAGATATTTTTAGAAGTTTCAAGTCTTTCTATACATAGATTGAAGTCTCCTTATCTATATGCGTAGATCACTTTCACTTTACTTTATATAGATTATAGTCATCCAACTTCTCATCCATCGACTTCCCATTCATCCCTGCAATTTTTTCCCATCGTCAATAATACATTTCCCAATCAGTCCATTACATATAACCACAAAGGTCACACACTCACCCATTGGAAACACATCTTTGGGAACCATGGCATAAGATGAGTCTACTAAGTTATTTAATTTACCTTGGCACAAGACCTTGACACCAAAGGGTGCCATCTCAAGATTGTTACTTGATGTTATGATTGCAAAATGCTTTGGTTGGCTTCAATGAAAGTGGCAAGTATTGTCCCAATATAGGAATCCTTGTCAGTTTCATCCAAATATGCCTTAACTCTTAAATGCTCATGCAACCTGAAATGGGTAGCCACCCAATATTTTGATGGGGCTTGTGACCCATCAGGTGGCAATTTACGTGGATGGAAGGTGTCTATTGGTGTGGAGTGGTGCTCATCACCATGTGGGCCAAAATAACATATGAAAACTTCATACTCCAAGCATGCATGATGTTTTATTAGTTTGGCATTGCTTGTTTTGGGAGGCAATCCCATGGAGCTACCCAAATGTAGGAGCCAAATTTAGGAGCCAATATATTTCACATATGATGTCCAATTTGGGCTACATTTTTTCCCATAGGACAAGGTGATGATTGTGCACAACTTGACTAGATGGATTTTAAATAAATATTAATGCACATGTTGATTGCTTTATGAAAAATGGGAAATTCCCCAAAATGACCTCATGTGGCCTTCCAACTTTTGATGGTGATGGACTTTGACTAAATTTGCTCAAAAAAATCCAAATTTTTGAAAGTAGCTCATTTGTCATCCACATAACATATTATGGAAAAGTTGCCAACTATCAAAAATTTGTTGCATGACGAATATTGTCATGAAACGAAAAGTGAGAGTTTTCTCTCGATGCTCCCTGGATAAAGGAAATGTTCATATGTCATTCTGACCTAACAAATGTAGTACGAATGACTTCAAATTTTCACAACAAGAATATATGGTAATCTAGTTCACATCCGTACAATTGGATTTTAGGAAAACAAAGCTTATTTGGATATGTAACATAAGTTTTCAATGTTGGTGCTGGAAATGCCTGAAAATGGAATGTAAAAACTTCAACAGTCAGGGTTTAAGCTTATTAGTGCACATGCCATATAATATGGGAGAAAGGGGGCACCCTTTCATAACACCATTGTTAGACATGACTTCACCTTGACCTCCTAGTCCACACGGACAAAGGGAGGTGGTGAAAGGACATTGCATGTCAATGTTACACACATTGATGTTTTATTTATTCATTTATTTATTTGTGACTTCACCATGTGTGTCACCATTCATTCGATCTTTTTCACACACTATGGTATGCATAGCTTTCACAACTTGTAAATGAAGTGGATCACCTTAATGTTTCGAGGTGCTCCCAAGGTTTGTCTCATGGAACAATCTCAAAAACTTTTTCAAAATCAATAAAGCAAGAATAGAGGCATGAACCAACAATACCTAGTCAATTGAAGTACGTAATGATTGGATGTGGTCCAAAGTAGATCAACTGTCCACAAATCTTCTTGTCTTATGTTTTGACACCTTAATATTTGCCTAATGACTGACTTTTCTAATATAGAGGCATGAATGGTTTGCAGCAACGGAGGTAGTCCCAAAGCATTGATATATTCATTTAACCTTCTCGCTTTGCTATTAATTTTTTCAAGAAAGTTGGCAGAGCATGTTTATAACTAATTCATGAATGGTTTTTGTTCATAGTGTTCCCCCTCTTTATTAAGACACGTTTGGGTTCGCAAGAAAGTGCCATATTATCTTGGTGTCGACATTTGAGGCCAATATACCAATGTTCACAATGTTCTTCAAGGTTCCCTTGCATGTTCTAAAATACAAATCGCACACGTACCTTGAAATAAATATGGATCCCACTACTTGTGCACATTACTTGCTTCTATCATATGACAAATGGGCCCTAAAAAATGTCATATTATGAATCTTGTTGTCATAACATACTAGAAAGGAGATAAATTAACACTAGAAAGTTTGGTCAACAAGAATTGTGTTGTATAATCGAGTGTCTAAATATAGAGGCTAGACTGTCACATTAGTCAACACCTCTGCCCAAGGTTCAATGAGCCATGGGTCCAGCTCATTATATGTTGGGAATCAAGTGAAAAGCCAGTGTCAAGTTGAACGATTACAGTCTAACCTCACTAATACGACACTCGTTTATATGACACCCTCGATATTACAACACATTTTTGCGAGACCAAACTTTATAGTTCAAAACTCCCTCTTTTATACGACTACGACACTTGATAATGCAACATTTAGAATCTCTGTTTTGTCGTGTTAAAGAGGTAATTAATGCTAAAACTCCTTTCATCTATGTTATGTACATCTAAAATACATCCATTTTCACTTGGGAACTACTTGGGAACTTCACTTATCATTGGGAACTTAATGATAATTAGGGTTACTAGTGTAGAATAAACATGGTTAGGGTTAGAATGGCCTCCTACCTAGTATGTTGCCTTGTACTGTACACGGGTGATATAGTATCACTGGTATCTTGATGCTAAACGTCATGCATCATTGTTATTTAATTTCTTATTAGAGAACTCTTTATATTTTGGTGTTAATGAAATCATTAGTTTTCAAAAGTTAGTAGGGAATTTAGAGAAGATGACAGTTGCTAACTTGGGTAGGCAACACCAGAGATCTTTGGACTCCTATTTCAAGAGTTCTTGAAAATATTTGTACTTATGTGAAGTTATAAGTTATTATTTCATACCATCTATATTACTTAAACTCATTGTATATATTTTTAAGCTCATATTACTTATGTTTTTGTATTCCCTCAATAATATGACAACTTATGTATATTTGTCATATTTGTCATATTAATGAGAAGAAGACACCTCGATAATACGGCTTTTTTTGTGTTTCCCAAATGTGTCATACTAAAAAGGGAGAACAGTAGCTATACTCAGTGGTGACTCTAATGGGGCTGGCTTGCAGTGTGTATGTTTGACAAATTTCATTTGACGTTCAACTTCAGATCCAAAGTGTCACGTGACGTTTTCAAAAACAAAAATGAATGTCAATTGGCATCTGCGTTTTCTTCTAAAATGTCAGTTCAATGTCACATGCCTAGTAATATGTGTCATTTCAAATTTCTAAAATGTCAATTGACATGTGGTTTTTTTCTTGACAAGTCACACTACATGTCAAAATCTAAATTGTGTGTGTCAATTGACGTGCATTTTATTTTTGTGCAAGTTTTTGCGTGTCAAATGCCAAAAACTTGCAAAAACTTTGTCAAACATATACACTGCTGGCTTGCCTCAGGTGCTGGGGCCCCACCATCTGACTGCCGACAGGCAGTGGCACTGCCTGCCAAGCTACCTGCCACCACCGTGAACATGGGACCTTCGAAGCCCTGAAGACATGAAATAGTCTTCCTAATTTTTCTAGCAAGTTTCTGAACTTTCAAGCTGAGAACTACCTGAACTATAAGGTTGAGTCTGCTCCTTTCAAAAATCTATCAGTTCACAAAATGCATGCTGCAAACATTGGATATTGAGGTTTTAGTAAAAAATGTGTCTTTGGCCTGTCTCTGCAAGAAATTGTCTTCATAATTCCTTGTAATCCAAGGAGTGATTTACTTTGAGAGGCAATAAAAATAAAGTAGATGGAAGTCTCTAATATCTCCTTTTTCTGTTTTAACTTGATGCTCAGAAGAAATGAATTTATTGCAGCCACAACCTTTCTGAGAGGTTATTACCACCTCAAACAACTCTAGCTCAAAAAAACTACACTTTTCAATTCAATGGTCATGTAAACCAACCCACTAGAGACATAGATATTTATCAAAAACAGCATCAGCTCTTCACCAACTAGAAGAACCAAGAAAGCCCAGTTATGATGAAAAACTGACACTTTGAAGAGGAAGAATGTAGCTCTAAGTGGGAAGTAAAGTATTTTGTCCACAAACAAGAACACCCAAGATCATGGCACTGCTATGAACCTAAGACACAATGAACAGTAACTATGAAGGGCAGTGGGGTCCGCTGCCAGTGTGGGTACCGGCATGCACTTACCAAGTATCCCAGGGAAAACATAGCAACCAGGCTGCACACTGACTTCAGCTGCGCAGTCATGAGGTGAGTAAATGGCCGCACTATTTTGGGCCTGGAAGTGCCTTAGCTTGCTGACTAATATTATCTTGACAAGGTTTTCTTCTATGATAAAATTTTCTATATGAAAAGTTTAATGGTAGTGAATTGAATAAACAATGGACACTGCAACAGATCTCAAGAATTTTGATACATTCTATATCTACAAAAACTAGATATTTTTGGATGTCAGGATACATTGAAATCCCACAAGCAATAAAAATGAAAATCCCAAAGTAACCTCCTCCACATCACTAGGAAATACACAAAGCAAGACATCCTGCTCTTGGCTTTAGCATCATCCCTCTATCGCTACAACTGATACTGGAGGATAATGAAAATAATGTGGTACTGACCTATAGTCCCCCATGTAGATGCTCCCAGCTTCTGCATGGTCCCTACTCTATAGTTGCCTTTCAGAACACCCTGTACGCAACCAGCAAAAGGAGTCATTCATAAAACTCTAGACTATTTCATGGTTCAAAAATGGTTTGATCAGTATTGTAACAAGTATGGAATGATTTTAGGTAGTTCAAACCAAGTATTTTAAATGCTAGATGAGAAAGAGAATGGGTGGGGCCTTTCCTAACCAGAAGATATTACACAAATGAATCCAGATGCAAGAAATATGCAACTTCGCTGAAAGAAAAAAGATTGACATACATAAATTGCTCCCTAACTTCTGGTATTTTGGCACTAATTACAAAAGTACAAGTCTGTTCTGAAAGTTAGGAAGGATCACTACCTATGATATTAGTGCCTCGCTGATTCTACACTGGAGGAATCACTACCTATGATATCTGCTGATGTGAAACAGAATAAACTGAACAAATAACCATTCTTGTAAGCACTGGCTAACCAGAATTTAACCTAAAGCATACTTAACCTAACATACTTAACCTAAAGCAAAGGAAGCAACTAAGAACAAGAATGAGTCAGAAAGAATACAATTATCCAGTGATAGGCAATTGACCAGAGACCATCCACAACAATCTCCATTAAAAAGGCCGCCATTTCAAGTGTAATGTTAGTAAGATCATTGCTTAGAATTTTCCTTTAGTAATCCATCCTTGGATATGGACACAATAATGACGACTGGACAATGAACAAGTGCATCAGGGTGATGAATGCTACTCAATTTGAATGTAGACTTGCAAAGCAACTTACGAGTAGGAAATATAGGGTTCGTGATGGGTCTGATTCTCAACACCTTGACCCACTCTAAAACCCCCACATTCCCAGTGGCCAGGAACATATGCAATACTGGCTCTGTCAGTTTACCTGCTGCCAATGTTTTCTGCAGAACCCCCCCACCAGAATGAATGCAAGTTTACAACAAACGGATTTAAGCCAAACGACAAACATCCACTGCCTAAAATAATCTGTATGTGAGACCGATTTTGCAGCCTCGGGACATTTTGATCAAGATGTGACCCGTTACCATTTTAAACAATGAGTAATCAAGCTCCTCAAACTTGTGTTCAAGAAACAGTTGGAAATTTCAAGTTTCAGACCCTGGTGGGCAACATGATGTCCAATTTTACCTGTCTATACCATGGTGAACAATATTGAAAACCAGAAATGCCCTAGCCAGTTCAGTCCCACTTTTCTTGAGTAATCTCGACATAATTACCTCCTTGAAAACACAGAGGTTTCCAACGAACCTCTTTGTCCTTTCACAGTCTGAGGTACAAAGCCTCCTAAGTATCAATGTTTGGGAATACAAATGCAGCAGGACCTGCCCACATTCCACGAGATAATCTATGTAGAGATAACATCCATGTGTGCTTAACTGGCAAGCGGACAAAAAAACGTGGACTGAAATAGGTGAAAGTATCAACCGGGCTCAGATTTTTGTGGTATAATGTCACTGCAACTGCTCCTCCCACCAAAATGCGAAGATCAGACACAAATGCCAATGTAACCATGATAGCTAGATTGGGAGCCGTCAATGGGATGCAATGGTGGTGTTTTGATATTATTGTTCAAAGACCTCTACTCCAAACAGATTTACCTACAACGAAAAGCAAGTTACAAGTTGTGAAGTCACTTTCAAATTAAAATTTGCTCAAGGCCAGAATACCTTAATCCCCTTCTTTCCAACCTTGCACAAACGAGCCCAATCAAGACAACCTCCAGATAGAAGAGAACACAATAAGAGCCCCACAAATCTATATCCTACCCTAGTCACAGTTCATCAGTGTGCCGAAAGTTGGCTGGTCGCAAATCCCCAAACAAAGGTTGGATTCCCAGAGGCCAATAACCTGTCTCTATGTCCTTATATGTACGCCTGTATCCTCCGTAGAGATGCTTCAGGGCAAATTGAGTACAAAAACCCTAGCTGCGTCTATCAGGTGGCCATGGGTTCCGTTGAAACTCCTAATTTCGCATTATAAATTACTCCTCTTAAGAAACATAATATTCAGTAGTGGATCACTCGTTGCTCCGGCGTTTATTACAGAAAACTGGATAGCAAAATAGTTCATCAAATCTATACACTGATGCCTGCATCAATTGATATCTTCCTACATCTCCTAAGCGACGATCTACAACATCACTGCCAGGACAGAGAGTAGAGAAACGTACAGTCATTCAGTAATCTAGCCGAGATTGATAACAATTGAAAAACAGAAACAAATTTTGTAACTTGAGACAGAGTTCAGGGTGTACGTCTTACTTCAAACAGCTCCTCAACGATATTGTCGGGGATGGAGGAGATATTGGAGAGGCGCTGAATATTGGCAATCGCAGTCACAGTCGCCAACTGAACCAGAGATGGCGGTGGGCGAGGCGACCCACCGGTTGACATATGCCCTGATTCGCTACTGCTCCTCCTCAATTGATCTTGTCCTGCTCAGCGGCAAATAGCACGGATGAGAAATCAAAGTATAAACCACTCCCAACCCGGCTCTATGAAAGAGTGGTGGACTTTGCTAGAATTCCCTGTATTGCGGAGTTTGCTCTGGGCCTCTCATAATATCCAGGAACCAGGTGACGTCAGTGAAGTTGGGGGGACGCTAAAGTTCCCCCCACGAACTTCTAGGGGGCAGGTCAGACCAAAAAGCAGCCTGCCCGCCCCCGTCGCCGCTGACCTGCTACGCCGGTCACTAGTGGATGACATGGAAGGATGGACGGAAGGACGTGCCATGGCATGGGTCTCGTCATTCGAGGTGCGGGTCTCGTCATTCGAGGGTCTCGTCATGCAAGGGTTGGGTCTCATCATTCGAGGGTGTGGGTCGTGCCAGGGTTTAGGGTTGTGTCATTCATGGCCGTCATTCGCTTTCCAATGCAAATCTAGTTCATCATTGTGTTTGAGTGGGGATGGCCAATGACTTGAGATTGATTGGTGCATGATTGGTGAGAGGTTGGACATGTTAGCTGATGGATTATACGCTAAGAGAAAGATTGATTGAGAGATCAGATTTGGTTAGGGTTTGAGTGTTTCCGTATCCTCGCCAAGCAATGATGAAGGGGGAGGTGGGATGGGACTGCTAGTAGATGCGTCTCTGCTCTGGTCGCCAGGTACGTGCCGTCTCTACTATGGGATCTTCTCCACTGTGGGATTTGAAGTGTCAAGAATTCCAAGGCACCGAGCCCTAAGTGGTATGCTCATTCATCGCACATGGTTGTTCACAACAGTAATTGTTGGCAGAGCTTCACACTTGTCACGGTTCTGGGATTAACCCTCTTACACATGGTTTAGTCATGTTGTCTGTCCACATTCCAACCGTGGTCCTTCAATAGCCTGGATCATCACAACGGCGATTGAATACCAGGAGTTGCACGCAGTCTATTTTGTGTTTATGGATGTCCTACAAGTGCACATAGTTTAGATCACAGGTGTCACATATGCCCTTGTTCATTTCGTTCCTTCGGTCCGGTTCGTATAGATTTAGACTGCAATCTTCGATCTGGACACAAATCGTCGATGACATGGAAGGATGGGTTTGAGTGTTTCCGCTTGCCTCTCTGGGGTTTGCTGGCTCTCGGGAGGGATGGGTGGATGCCGCGTTTGCAAATAACATGTATGTTGGATACTTGCAACAGGAGTGTTCCTCTGTGTACTTTGAACTCGGTTTTGCTTTGAATTGGTCAGTTGCACATGCATACCGCACTCGCGTAGGTCTCCCAAGATTAGGGAACGCGTTTTTTAACTCTTCAGAGTGATTGTAGCAGTGTCTCCGACTCAGAACATGGGGAAGCAATGCTTCATTTAGGTTTAGGATTTTCTTTGGCTCTTTCAACACTGATTGTTGGGGGAATCAAGAGTTTTTATCAATAATAACCCTGGGGAAGCCACCCTGTTGTATCGACAGTTGGATCAGGTTATATGGATTAAAGATTGCCGGAATTGCAGAGGGAATTCACTTTGGAAGTTCGTGACGATTGCATCGCAAAGGTCGAGCAGGTCTATTTTAGGGGACATGCTTTCAATTGTGGGAAGCAATCTCACTTGCTTGCGCATAGAACTGAGAAAATTGACCACGGGCTTCAGGTTGCTGAATGGAAGATAACCCACTATAACAATCGCAAGGAAATGTCTCCTCTCTATTTACAACGGGATCCACATGTTTTTCCTTAATTCATACACAGATATCTATGATACGTGAGGCTGACAAGGGCAATTTACTTATTTTCTTAGCTAAGTTGAAGAAGCCATGTCTTGTTGTTAACACATATAGATAAGGCATTTACATGGATGACATTTACAAATAAAATCACCTACCTCACTCGTCCAATATTCTGAGAGGTGAGGCGTGTGTATTATGTCCTTGGCTCCTTTTGCGAGCAGATGGGCGACTTGAGGTTGAAGGAGTGCGAGAAATCCCTTCTTGAGGTTGTTGTATTTGGATTCTCTAGGAATCTTAAGGACAACCGGGTGCATTGCACTCCACTTATTTATATATATGTCTCTTCTGAGTAGAGTAGCTACAAATCTCGCTTAATGTTTGTAGCTTCAGCTCAAAGGCTTGTTTTGACATCCTGAGGATGTGATTGGACAATCTCTCCGTGACCAAATGCTACGACCAAATTTCTTTACTTACAGTTTTTCTGCTATGGAATTCCATTCAAATTTTTGTGCTGGCAGTTGCTCATTTTAAACAGCACACATATTGATACTTACTTATGCCAACCGTTTTTTGCAATCGTTAATTCATTGCATTCTATATGTTTGTATCTGGTTCCTTATAGAGTCATGCAAATTCAGTCTGACTAGGAAAGGACGTCAATCTTTGACAGTAATTTTATTTGAGATTCAGATGACAGAAGAGACCAATGTTCTGGACTGTGGGTAGATGTTTATTTATTTTTAAATAAAATAAATGTCTTAATTTCACCTCCGAAGGTATGTGCATGAAGTTCAAGCATGTTTTTATTAGGGTTGTGGTTCATCCTTGGTGTGGTCATTATGCTGACATGATCTACATTGTTGTTTGGCAGGGAGGGTTGAAGGTATATATTTGTCAACATGACACTGCACCCCCAAGTGAGTTGTATTCTCCCAAACCAATTTCTAGACTTGTATTTAGGCGGAGTGCTGACATAGGATATTTTGTCAAACTGAGAAACTGACAGTATCTTGTTGGGGGTGGTTAGAGGAACAGTTGATAAAGACAGATTCCACAAACATTCTCATCCGTGATTTGACTTTGGGTAAGAAGAAGGGGAAAACAGAGCAGAAGGCTAGCAAAGAAAGCAAAGGGAAGGTCTCCATAGTTGAAGAAGGCAAGGGCAAGAGGTATATTGTTTCTTTTGCTTCTTGATTTAAATCTTGTGGTTTTTTAGACTAGACTAGGGTCTTCGGTGCCCATACATCGGTTTGTGGAACCATTTGAGATTTGTGATTGGGTAATGGATGCAACAGTTGTATAAGGGTTTGAAACATCATAAGTTCCACTTTAAGTGTAACTGGTTATGTACTAGGAACTCTTTGTATACAGATGTAGATTTATGAAATTAATGGCTGTCAATTGTGCAATTAATGGACATTTAATCAATGACTTTCGCACAGTGTTGGCCCTCTGAAAGAAGAGACGTAGGCAACATTGATTGACAGGACAATGAAGCATCTGTTTGCAAGCATGCATAGTGCCAGACTCCTAAAAAACATGTTTGTGTGGGCTAGGCCTGCAGAAAAGCAAGCTTAAGAGAAGTAGGTTTCGAAGAGGGTAAGTACTGGGAGTGGCAGTACACTAGGTATGAGTTCTGACGTACTTTAGAACCTATTGAACTGTCCTTGAATTGGAAACATGAAAATCATGCAGCATAGGTGAGCTTATTGATAGTGGAAGTTACCTGTGTTGCAGGAGATGGATCAAGCCGACTTGTCGAGAAGGACTTGCAAACTCTCACTGTGCAGAAGCTTAAGACCATGCTTAAGGAGAACGGTCTCCCATTGAAAGGCATCAAGGTACATTTGCACTTAATGGGTCCTGCTAGTCAAATTTGATTTTACCTTGAAGCAATTTCAGTTGCTGTTGTGCCCAAGCTGGAGTGCAATGATGCGAGGGGTATCTGATTGTTTGACGGCTTTGTGTAAGGACTGCAGTGTTGTAGAATTTGATAACTAAATTTTCCATTACTGGGGTTAAAGGTTTCATGATTTGCAGTACCAATCTCCGTCTGCCCAATTTTGATCGAAATCTAAGTTCTTCTGACTACCTTTCTTTTGTGATGATCATCCTCAATACTTTAGAAAGTGGTAGTCATTGAAATTAAGGTAAGGGAAAGACATCCCAGCTTACTTGGTCATCAAGCTCTTGCCAAGTATTTCATGATTTTCCAGAGTTAATCTCCGTCTGCCCAACTGTTCGAAACTTGACAAATTCTTCTGGCTACCCTGTTTTTGTGATGATCATTTTCGGTACTTTAGAAAGTGTTAGTTATTGACAAGTAAGGAAATTTACAGGACACCAATCCAACCGAAATAGCTAAAAGTTGGTGTAGATGGCTACAAACACAGAATCATTGGCTTCAGAAGCAACTACATAGCGCACTTGACAATGGAAACTTATTGAGGTGACAATTGTAAACTTATTCATAAGAAGTGTCATTAGTAGGGGTTGAAGAGGAAGGAGAAAGAGCTGAATGCCAAGGAGGATGAATTAGAAAAGAAAGAGCAGGTATGTCTACTTACAAGCTATTGTTGTAAGGACAATCTTTGATCTTATTAGGGTGTTTGGTGTGAATTCTAGTATTGCAAGTTGTGCAGATGAAAAGAAAGAAGAATGTTATTCTCCACGATAAAGAATATGGAGGTGTACAATTTTTTGGCTTCCTGATTCATGAAATAGAAAATACACCCAATGAAGAGCCAGACACACCATGCAGTGCATAGGGTACTTCACTTGTCAAGGATGAGGACCACTTAGTGCACAACTTGCCTAACAATAATATATTAACAATGATTTATTCAACAAATACCTTCCAAGGGCGTTCTCATGAGGTGCCACTAGATCCAAGAAGTTGGTAGTGGATGGAGAACTAGCTAGCTGTGTGATTTCCACTCAAACTTATGAAGAATTGTGGTGCCGGAATGCAGGAACTAAAACACAGAGAAGATGCTGCTACAAAAGGTAAGGACTCTTGGTTTTAGGGTTTCCCCGTATTTGTGTGAAGTCTGTTCACTTAGATATTGAAGGCATATTGCATGATCCTGAGTATTAGTCTTTATATACTGAACATGACTTCAAATTTTTTGAAGGGAGTGCAAAACTTCTCTTGAATATGACTTCTGAGACTAAGAATATAAATTGGTAAATAGACCTGCTGAGAGTAGACTGCTTTCAGATCAAGTTGGGAAGGTGTAGACATACATGTATGTGGGCACTCATAGTTGCAGCAAGGCATTCATTTGTTCGTTTTGTGGGGGCGAACAACTGGTATTTTGATAGAGGAAAAAAACTGGCCACCCCTTGTTCCTATTCTTCATTATGACAGCGAAAGGGATATTCCAGTGCACCTCCTGAAGTTGCAATACTTTGCTTGTGGGATCTGGTTAAGGATGAGTACAGTTGAGGACTCTTGTCTGCTTTCTTTTTATCTCCTTTCTCAACAGTGATGTCATCACTGCCTCATAACTGGTAGATGATTGATAAGCTACTTGTTCCAGGAATGTTTGAGCTAATTTATTTGGTGAGTTTATATTCTGATATTGAATTGTTTTGAGACATCCATTTGAAACTTTACGAATGTTGTTGGCATTCGTTTAGGGTAGAAAGTTTTGTTCCTTTGCACAACGTGATTACTTTATGATGGCAGTGATATTATTTTTGGATATGTTTTGGATGTGAATAGAATATCTTTGCAGTCAAAATTTTCCTTGCGAAAGGGTCCTTATTTGCTAACCATCAAAACGAGGCATCCCCAAAGCCGCGGTGCTCCTGTGCGAGTACATTGAGCATCGCATGTGCTGAAAAGAGAATTCTTGAACACTGAGTAGGTATGTTTTTTCACACTTTTCATTTTCTCACATTTCTTTTAGCTGGAGGCTTATGTCATTTGTGTATTTAAGCATATCAATGCGATAACTCTTACATGTTGTCTTTCATTTTACAGGGTTGTGTGTTTAAGTACAACAGGGTTGAGGCTATCCGACAACGGAAGGTCATAAGCGATGCCATAATTGATGTCATCAAGGCTAGAATGCGAAAGGATTCAGATTGGATTGTGAAGGTTGTCACGCGTGAAGGACAAGATCATTATACGAGTGTAGGGCAATACGCTAGTCGACGCAACAATAGGTCGTTAAAATGCAGCAAGAAATGATGTAGTACAATGTAATATGTAAATCTTTTTGCAAACATATATATATCTTATGTCATTCGTTGTAGTCTGATGACTCACAAAATGTAACATTTCACATAATACAAGGCATTTCTTTCAATTGGTTGGTCCTGCTAAAACTTAATCATTATGTCATATAGTCAAGCGAAATTATTGTCATGCAATATTCATTTTTATTGTCCAATAGTCGTGATGTGATTATATCATTGTGTCATTCAGTCATAATGTCATTCAGATTTTCAATTATGTAGTCATACATTCTGGTACAAATTTGGTCATTCGCGTTTGTGGTCATGCAAATCCCTAGTCATTTACATATTTACACCGTGGTCGACTAGGTCTATAAATCAATTAGTCATGTATTATATTCAATCAATCTTGTAGTCATGTTGTGATTATAACATATTGTCATTCGGTCATGATGATATTCAAATGGTCAATTATTTAGTCGTTCGTGATTATGGTCATGCTAATCCCAGGTTCTTTATGGATTCACACCATGGTCATTATGTCATTTAATCATTTGGGCATTTAGTCATTCGGTCTTGTAATGTATAGTTATTCAACTATATAGGTGTGTAGTATATCATTCATTGAAATTTTTTGTTGTAAATTCAATAGTCTTATATAAGTCTTTGGACATAGTTGGTGTTGATGAATATTCATGTAGACGTTATGAACACATGTGATGTTGCCGTCAGGTGCAATGAAGAACTAAATGCCCTTTACTCTTAACGGAAAAAAAATGACAACAATAAAGATATTTTTTTATATGAAATACATGAATAACAACATGAAGGACATAATGGCAATTACATATACAAGGTCTGTTGATGGACTATATGCTTGAATATGAAATGTGTTGCTAACATGAATAAATATGTAGATTCATTGTAGATCTTCCCTGGAAATCACAATGTAGGAACATAGATATGAAAACGACATAAATATGAAAACATACAACTGTAAATGATATAAATGTTTAAGTTTATGTTTTCTTCTTATTAGGGTGCAAGGTCTTGAGGAAGCTTCGATGGCGCTTGAGAGAGTTGTCACTGCCTCTCTCTAGGAATGATGATGTGGTGGGTGTAGCTTGCGACATGACGACGCCACGTGCAATGAGCTCCTTCTACTTGCCTCGGATGTGCTTGAAGTCAGCGAGCAAGTATGGATGAAGTGCAGGGTAAGTTTCCGCGTTGCTTGTCAGTGATCTTCTTGGTGTGTTGTTGCATTATATGTGCAGGTGATAGCCCAAAAGCATGCATTTGGGCTATTTTGTGCTTCATGTCTTCCGAGATGCCAACACCTAACGAATACCGAAATTCACTGACCATTGATCCATGGCAGTGTTCACCACGTGAATTGAGGTGTATTGTATGCTCGTAAACCAACATGCACAATGAGGGATCAAGATAAGGTTGTTTTGCCACAAAACACCGTTGGCATCCTCTCTTAATGGAGTCACCAACATTACTTTTTCCAATGCGTTTAACCTTGGCAACGGTTGCTTTGTTTACCGGGAATGAGTCATATTTAGGTATGATTTTTTTTTATCTTGAATTTTTGTTTCCTTCGTTTTTGTGTAGATCTGAGAAGGACTTGCATGTCATCTGGCACAACATGAGACTTGTCCTCTGGTCCAAAATTACATCGATATCTGCTATTCACGCATACCAAACAATGAATGGTGGGTCTTGAACCTTAAATGACATAGATGGACATGTAATTCTTCACGAACAACGCATGAACGCCAATGAAGGACATGTGAAAATAGTTGGATCAATGAATCGTAGTAAAAAAATGGTGTAGGAGAAAGATAAGTGGAGTGAATCACTTACAGTGAAGGATTGAGGGCTGTAAATCGAACCTTATTACAAGAGCCGAATTGTGTGCACGGGGTGATCTTAGTGAGTTAGGCAGGTTTCGCCTAACAACCTCAGCATTGAATCTGCATGGGTAGAAAGGGTGATGTTGTTAACCAAAGATGAAATCATCCAACCTTTCCCATAGAATCACAACCAATTTTGAACCTTTGTGTAAACCATTCCTAGTAGTGACATGGTCTGTCCACACTAAATCCTCCATTCTGAACTCACCATTAGGAAGGTTCTGAACTCTTTCTCTCAATGCCAGAATAATGTCGACTTGTTGTGCCCGGAATGCCATTGGGTCAGTAAGTTCCAAGTCATCCACTGGTATAGGCAATCCTCCATTGGGAGAAAGTTGCGAGCTTGAAGCCATTGCTATTTCTAAATTAACTGATGTGCAACCCTAAAACCCTAAACCATACAGTTCAATAACATATGTGCATGTCCAATTTGCAATCAACCAGCTACGCCTATCACTATTGTATGTGTTGATAGATGGTGTTGCAATACTTACTACGGTGCCATTCGCCCAACAAGAGTGTGTGCACAGACCAGGAGGATCACAACACGGAACTACGGAGCCGTAGACACAAAAATGACAAATGAACATCTGGTGTAACCTAACTCCCAGATCTCAGATCCCATATCTGAAAATTGCGACATTACGCACTACATGGCCTGAATGATGTGAATGTGAATGACATGCGTGTCATGTCCATTGCAGGTGCCTATGTTACGCATTGTTCGAGTGTCGTTCGCGATGGACGGAATAGTGACAGTGACGTCAGCGGTGACGGGGGGCAGGCAAGCTGCTTTTTGGTCTGACCTGCCCCCTAAAAGTTCGTGGGGGGAACTTTAGCGTCCCCCATGAAGTTGGACCTAAAACCGTACCATGGCCCACATGGATAAAACTGCCTATAAGCCCTGGAACATGGTTGAGCCGCAACAATGAATGGGGAGAACTGGTCCGAGACGACCCTAAACTACTGGATGATGGTGGAGAGATACCCAAATCTCAAGGAAGAGGTTGGCGGTTCGATTCCCGGTTGTGAAATCTCCTTTCTACTTGACAAAAACTTGCCAGGTGGTCAACTGGCTCATGTGCTTTGGCGCTGGCATGTCGGCCTTCTGTCTCAAAATAATAATAAAAATAAATAAAAATAAAATGGGGAGAACTGACCCCTAGTTACAGATGAACCGGTTGAGTTTGAAAAATAACCGGTTCAAATTTAAGACCTGGCAGGAAAATTATCGATCCATTTAGAAGAACGTACAGAATACTCTACAAATTCATTTAAAAACTTGAAAGATGTCAAAATATAATTGGTTTGACAACACTAGGATCTCGATCGGTTATGCTCAAAAATCTCCCTAGATATTGAGCCACAATCTCATAGGGGGGCCACACCGGGGGTCCAACCGAGGCCCAGCCAACCTGCCTAGTGCGGGGCCCCCGCATCTGGGCTGCCCATCCAGGGCGGATGGGACAAGCACCCAAAGCCCCCCGGTTGGCTGGCTATAGCTGAGCTGGGGGGCCACACCGGGCAATTGGCTGGGCCTCGGTTGGACCCCGGCGTGGCTGGACTTTCAGCCATGCTGCCACCACACGTCACCGAGGTGTTGTAAATGGACCTTATGTGGTCGTGGTTGTGCGCACATGGCATTGGAGCGCTCTGCCATCTACTTGGCGGAGGTCTAGGTGGGCCCCCACAGTTGGTCAACGGGGGCGCGTTCACACAGGCAACGCCTTGGCTTCTCAGCCAAGCAAACGGGACGCGCCTTGCTGCGCCCGCCTCCGCCTCCTCACTGTCCTTTTCGCTTACCTCCTCCTAGTAATTTTTGCAAGTGAAAATTTCTCCAACAATGTAGTCGCTGCAGTTTGTGGAAGTAGTGTAGTAAGAAAATTGCATGGCGGAGGGCAGCGAACCCGTGGGCTGCGACGGAGGGTCCACTTTGCCACCCTCGCTGGCAGAGGGAGGACGTCCTGCACAAAGCGGGGATGAATTTCATTCACTCCACCATGCAGAATAGCTGATCCCCGCTCATTGTGCGTGGTACTCGTGGAGCCACAACCTCAGCTAGGATACCGCCATGCGTCACTTGACGCATTGTGAACGGGTCCTATGTGGTCGCGGGCAGGGTCAATCTGCACAGTTGATCCATTCGGGCCCATCCAGCGACCTCAGTGAGCCGAGGCGGCACGCAAAGCCATCCAGCAGGGCACGTCGTAGGGAGAGGGATTTCATAGGTGAAGGTTCATCAGGAAAGGTGTTCAAGGCAATCATATTCAACGAAATTGTGGCAATCAAAGAATATGATAAAAACCTTCATCTTTGGAATAAGATTAAGGCGCAATCTGAGGCGTCGGTCGTGGCAAAACTGAATCATCCTGGCATCATGCCGTTGGTTGGAGTTAGTTCAGATCCAGACTCAGATCCTTTTTTTGATAATGGAGTTGATGAGTGGGGATCTCAGGACTTTGATCCACACTAGATCCCGAGGGGGGGGGGTGTGTATCTCCTTTCTCATTCCATGTTTTTGTTGATATCATTCCTCAAAGGTGATCTTGACAATGAAATTTGTGTGTTCCTTAGGCGGAACAAAGACGTATAGGCAATTTGTACCATGATGCAGAGGCAGTTTGAATTTTGATCCACCTGGTAATCTGTAAACCATGACCTTATCATCTGTCCGCTAATTAAATTAAAATGTTGTCCAATAACGGTCTGGGGTGGACAGTGAAGCAGCCAATTGATGTTTTTAGGTATGACTTGCCAAGTGTTGCACTTCATGCACTTTATGAGGACAAATGATCAATGTTTTGGTCTGGCTTTATTATTGTCTGTATTTTTCTTATGAAATTCAAATTAAAACTATCCCTGCAGCCAATTGAAGTAATAACCTATTGTCACTTAGAGCAACGGTAGACTCTTTAAATGGTTTTGCGAGTTGGTATACAGATAAATGTAGCAGCACAGTGGCTTGCCAAGGTTTTGTGATGATCCCAAGTTTGAGGTCCAATGTCAAGGGAAGTTAAACAATCGCATGTGCAATCAGAGTGGTCCATTGTGGGCAAATGACAATGGACTTCATGGACTTCAATTTAGCGCAATTGTAGACTCTTTAAATGGTAGTGCAAGCAGGTACACAGATAAATGTATTAGCTCAGTGGGTTGCCAAGAGTTTGAGATAGTCCTATGTTTGAGGTCCACTTTCAAGGGAAGTTCCATTGTGGGTAAATGACAACGGGCTTCAAGCAGGGAACTTGAAGTTCTGTGAATGTCCAGAATGGGATGAATGTTTTAATATTCTACACACTTGTATACTTATATCCTTGTATTGAATCACATCATGTGCGTGTGCTTGTGCAGGTTGTAGGGGTTGATGTCTCAACCACTCCATTGAACAAATTGTTCCTGTTTCTGTTGAATGCCCGCTTTCATGTTGTAGAGCACCGAGGTCATGAGGAAAGCTGCTACGCCCTCCATCTAGATTTGCTAGCCATCTCCTGCTCATCGCATGTTTCATATTCAAGGAGAAGTAGGCTAGTTGTAACCCATCAAAACCCATCTTACCTTAACTTGTGGGAGCAGCCAGGTTGGCCACTCCCCGGCCGGCGCCCGCCCCTTTGCAGCAGTCTCCATTCACTCCTTTCCTCTCGTAGCAACCTCTCCTCCCCTCTTGAAGGTTTCAAATTTGTAGATCAGGGTTTGCGATTTTGTGAGTTAAGTCATTCATTTATCAAGGTGAAAGAAGGATTTGGATTTGTCGAATCGATTTGTGGAGCATCTTAAGAGAACCTAAGTTTCGGTTGCCAAGAGAGAAGTTGTTGAGATTTTGTCGCCCATTCTGTTGTTATTATTTTGGTGTCCATCTATAGGCTGTTGGGGTCTTCCGCATGGGTGATATTTGAAGCGCGTGAAGTTTGAGCCTCCAAAATGGCAAGGCCGAGAGCGGCGCCAACTATACCCCGAATGTTGCACCCTTTGTATTATCTGCGATGGCCTCGTCTTCTTGTCCTCTTTGATGCCTCCGATCAGACGATAAGATCTTCTTTTGAAGCCTAATATAACACATTTTGTGTTCTTTATATTTCAAGGAGAGATCTAATCTAGGACAATGTTGGAGCAAGTATTGATTGATATCCTTTGTCTTATGCAACCAAGGCATCGTTGTTGGCAATTTCGGAGGCTTGTGTGTTTGATTATTGTGGAAGAATGTAAAGGCGGCTTCTTGGGCGGAGCTGGAGATCTTTGGTGTGGAGGGGTAGGAAAAAATTGCTAATGTGGTGGAGTGAGATGAGTTGCTGAAATTATCATCTCAGATTGGTAAAAAGTTTGAGAAGAGGCAGAGTATGTTAATTTGTATCGTTGGAGAGATTTGTTGGGATTTGGACACATTTCAAGACCCATAATCACCATAGCCATCGCCATGGCTCCAGGACCGAGAGATGGAGTTTTTCTTCTGTTGGGCTACTTGATGGTCCTTGGATGCATGGATCGGATGACGGTGGCAGAAGCTCAAGCCCCATCACATGTAGCCTTCCATCCGACTCCACAATTTCGCTCCACTACTGCACATACTCCGACTATAGCAAAACATCCAACCAGAGCACGGATTGCCATGGGTACTTGACCGACGTGGAAGACTCGCCGTCCAAGTGTGTTGCACTGGTGTCAACAACATGGCATATTACAAGACAGTGTGCATCTGCATGGCCACCTTCTACCCTCCCGCCACGGTGGGAACATCACAAGGCAGCTGCAGCTCCCCAGGCTGTGTAATGTCACCACGGATATGTGTGGCCAGTGCCTTTCCTTCATTGTGGCCAAACAACCGCGGTGCCTTTCTGAGAGTGTACTTTTACCTCCGCAAACTACCCTAAACTTTCATTCTTCTTGTGGCGTGGTGTGCATTTTGACCCCATTTTTCATTTTCCCTTGGACCGACCTGTTTGAGTTGGTGTTGTAGTGAAAGATCTCGGTGATGTCAAATCTCCCTTGCCTCTTCACCATTTTGCTTTTTGAAATATGCGACAAATGTTTGTGCCCTTCCTCCATTGTGGCAAAAACGACCGCGGTGCCCATTTGTGAGTGTACCTTACATCCGCAAACCATCCACCCTAATGTTTCATTCTCATTTTGTGGTAAAAATCCAGTCACCAGTCATTTCCTCTGGATCGACCTCTTTGAGTGGGCGTTGTAGCGAAAAGATCACGGTGATATCAAACTCCCCTTCTTCACCATTTTTTTTCTTGAACCTAAAATTCGCGACCATCTTTCGCCACCATGCTCCTTGGAAAGGAGTTGTAGCGAAACTTGTAGGTGACAGAAGGAATGGTTGACTTTTAAATGGGTTGTCATTGCTCGTAGGACCTCCGGTCAATGGCGAGCCTCGAGGTCTGATTGAAAAGTGAGTTGAAGTACTGTCAAATGTTTGTATTGATTAATAGGTGTATAAGGATGTTGTATAGAAAAATGCAACATATTTGCAACTAGATTACGTAATGAGAATTATGTACAATTTAGAACATAATTGGCATCTGCATGGAGGATGATTTAATCTATCATGGTGATGCAAACATGAACGTGGTATCATGCAGTTCAACGCAATTCAATGAAGATGGATGCAGATTAACAATAGCCACACCAACTGCTGTGGCTATTTATGTCTCAGACTCTGGGAAAGTGGTTCTTCAGATACCTGTTGCAGGGGTTATCGATTGTTTTCTCACCTGGGGGCACTTATTTGCATACCTTTCAAAAACCTCAAGGGGAATGGAAGAATCTCACTCTCTAGGACACAACAGGATCAATTGCACTACAGCAAATTCAGAAGACAATAACCAAAAAGTATTGGTTAGTTATTGTGTGCAGTTTGAAGTGTGGGTTGCCATAAATCCTCAAGGGTTTAGGGACTTAGGGTTTTGGCATAAGATTTTGCCATTAGAGTTCAATCGGTGCTAAACTATGCATGTGGTGGAAAATTCCTCTTATTTGCTACTGCTGCCACTTTTGATTGGTTGCCATGCATTTTAGTACTGAATTCAAATATGTACACTATTATGCACAAGTTTTGGGTTTTGGTAGCTTCAACAACTCCACTTCCTACAATTGTGGATGATTTGCATGAAAGCTCCCACGATATGGCATTTGAAGCAAGGATCATGAGTAGATTTGGAACTTATGATAAAACACACAACTAGGGAACTCAAAATTGGAATAATGTGTATTCACACTGCAATCTTCTTGAAAGAGAAGGTTACACAACAATCATTGTTATTGACAACCATGAGCATAAATTGAAAGTTGGTAATTGTATCAGGGTCGAAAATTTTAGATGCACAACAAATCTTAGAAAGGATTTGAGAAATGAGACATGAATCGTGATGCGAGTTCATTCAACAACTTTGGTGAGCGTCATGCTTACTTGTAATCCTCAAGTCGTTTCAAAGTTTTATCATATAAATAGCATCAAGGAATTTCAAAAGATGTCACATGAGCCGCAGTCATACGTCAACCTTGCAGTTATAGTGGTGGCACTTAGAGGAGAGTTCAATACAGACCACCAATTGTAAAAAGCAGATGGTTTGATTTCAGACAATCATGATATTGTTCCATAAGCAGCACAATTCCATTCCAAATATGAAGGAGATTGTTGAAGCATATAATGCAAGCCAATGTGTGATGGTACTATTTAAGAACATTGCAACTACAAATTCAGGGATTGATATCTTTCCACAGAGCCGTATACCATCATTTCAATTGTAGTGAATGATACTATAAAAGAACAATCACAAATGATCCATTCTAGAATTAGCGGTCTTCAATATCAACATTAACAAGGGAGGTAAGTTTTAAGTCATCATTTTTTTTATTTTGAGATAAATGTTATCAATCAAATATATTTTGATCAAAACTTAAATTGACACTTGATATTGTTCTGACATGTCACTGAGTTTATTAATTGTAAGCTTTGCAGTTGCACCATTTAAGCGAAATTGTTGATCATGTTGTTTGACTGACTTGGTAATTCTTCCAAAAGGTGATAATTATTATAATGTGTGTCATTCTTCTCAAAAGGGTGTCAAAGTATCATTTGTGAGGGTCAAGATCACGTCTTGTGCACAAATCACACATATTTTCATAGAAAGTCAATGGTTACATGAAATTTTTCACATGAAAGAGAATTAGTTGCTTGGAATTTCAAGAGGTCAGAAAATTCAAATAGTTACATTCATACGTGTGCAAAGTATCTTTTACTTGACGCAAACATTATTTATAGCAAGATTTGAAGAATCTATACTTAATTGCCAATCTTTCCAAAGATACAAATATTTTCCTTGATGTTTCTCCCATTAGTGGTCAAATAGAGACAAGACAATTGATCCGACTTAAAGAAGATCAGGGTCGATCACGAGAAACAATCACTCATGTAGACCTAGATATGATGCAGTTGGAAGCTAAAGAGCAAACAAAAAGTTGGTATTAACTCTCAATCATGTGGGAGAAACATGAGGAAGTAGATTTGATTTGCTAATATCAAAGGACATAAATGAATTGGATTTAGAAGTCTAATAATTTTTTTGTCAACTGCACTATGTGAAAGATGTATGTTTTGAATGAAATCAAATACAAACTTTCTTATTCTTAGTTATGGTGAACATTTTGTCATATTTGCAGCTTGTCAGTTTTGACATACAATTGAAATTATCAAACTATCAAGTGCTCGAGTGTACAATGCTTTGGTTATCAAGTTGTCAGATTATCAAGTATTCAAGTCTATTGGTTTCTTGGTTATCAAGTTATCAAAATATAAAATAACAAAGTCTATTGGTCTGTTGGTTATCAAGCTAACAAATAACAAAGTCTATCATTTCTTTGACTACCAAGTTATCAAGTACAGTCTAACCTCATTAATACGACACCCTCAATATTACGACATATTTTTGTGAGACCAAAGTTTTTAGTTCAAAACTCCCTCTTTTATATGATTGACACTCGATAATGTGACATTTAGAATCTCCGTTTTGTCATATTGAAGAGGTAGTTAATGCTAAAATTCCTTTCATCTATGTTATGTACATCTAAAATACATCCCTCTTCACTTGGGAATTACTTGGGAACTTCACTTATCATTGGGAACTTAATGATAATTAGGGTTACTAGTGTAGAATGGACATGGTTAGGGTTAGAGTGGCCTCCTACCTAGTATGTTGTCTTTGTACATGGGTGATATAGTATCACTAGTATCTTGATGCTAAACACCATGCATCATTGTTGTCTAGTTTCTTATTAGAGAACTCTTTATATTTTGGTTTTATGAAATTATTTCATCACAAACACAAATCCTTATAAAGTTCTTTAAAGTCCAAATACAATTTTTCACGGTATGCGGCGTCGGTGACCACACCGCATCCGGAGGGATTTCACCCATTTAGATATGGATGGATGCAACCCTTGGATTTGGGAAGATGCTCCTAGGTGAGGAGTCTCCTCCTTGGCTTGGCATTCTTGTCAAGTCAAGCCTTGTAAGTGAGTGTATGGAGAGAGCTTGTATGAGGTGAAGATTGCATGTTTTTGTAATAAATCTTAAGTTTTTCTCCCCTTACTTACACTTTTGGATTCTCCCGTGGTAAAGTGAGAGATAACTTGACTTGTTGTGTGCATTTGAAGAGAGAACTAGAGCTTTTAGTAAACTTTGATTCTTTTCCTTCTCACTTGGCAATAATGCTTTATTTTCCTCTTGTCTTCTTTATTCTTGAGGTATAACACGCAAGGGAGCACGTGAGGGCACGAAGCGATAAAGTTCCGGAGTGTCGGAGCGAAGAACGCCGCAGATTGTCGAAGCAACAAGAAGAAGAATATTTTCTTGTGAATGTCACATCAAGGTGAATTGTGATGAGGATTTATTAAATTTTCTATGGAATTTCATGTCATTTTGTCGCATGCAAGCTTGAATTCACGACATTGAGCTTTGAAAGTGGATTCAAATTCCAAGTGAAGTGAATATCTGATTTTTGTTAAAAAAAACACAAAGAAAAGATAAGAAGGAAGAGGGGAGGAGCCGAAGCCCTCGTCGGCTCTGGCACCTTGCTGTGGCGGCCGTCCGGCGGCACGCGGAGGGCGTGGGATTGTGGCGAACGTGCGGTCGGCTTATTTTTCCTCCACATCGAATTGGGAGAGGTACTTGGCATAAGATGGGGTTTTCATTTTCTTTTGCTTAAAAGAAAAATAAGGGGAAGACACTTAAACAACCATATTCTTGAATTCTTGAGGAGCAAGTTGGCATGCATTGGAATTAACCATAAGTGCATAAGATTTTTGAGGGATTATCGATTGTTTGGCATATAAAATCTTGTGCGACCTAATAGGAATAATTATTTTGGTCGAATTGTGTTTATCAACACAAATTTTGGCGATTGTTATAAGGAGGGATTCTTAGGGTGTAGTGGGGAGATGAGAGATTCTTCCATTTTTCTATTATGCCCAAGCTATCCAAGCGGCATTAACCTCTTTAGGGGCTCCACCAGATTTTGATCATTTGCAGGAATTTCATTTGGAAGAGGAATACAGAGGTTTCCATCGGGATCAAATACAACGGATTCAAAATTTCAGGCGGAAAAATGACGACACACCTCGTACTATGTACACGAGATTGGTGAGGTTTGTCAGGGAATCTGGAGGTGTTTTCACAGAAAGTCAGTTGGTGAAGGTGTTTTTGTCAAAGATTGACAAACATCTCCTTGATTTAGCGCTGCCCAAGATCATCATGGATTATGGTGGTCGGACGACATTCGCAGAGGCATTCGTCATTGTGGAGCAGTGTGATTGTATTTTGTATCAACACGATGCCACTGACTTAGTATCCTTGTTAGTAGATTCTAGCAAATCCCGAAAGACTTCGATTGCGGTTGTAAGATTGGTAGAGGCGGAGGTGGACAAGACCTTGTATTATTGGTCTTGTGGGCAGTTAGGCCACCCTAAGAAGGATTGTCCTTCGAAGTCAAAGAAGGCCCAGACCGTGAATAATCCGAAGCGGAAGCTAGTTGTCCCCGCTAAGGATTCGACGAAGGAGGCTGGTAAACATTTACCGAAGCAGTTAAAGTGTTTCCATTACGAGCGGAACAATCACATGGTGAAAAATTACTTTGCTCTCCATCCAGAAAAAACACCCTTCTTCCGAACGGAAAAAGACGTTGGAGGCGAAGATTGGCACCTTGGAAGAGACGTTCAAGAGTTTGGCGTCATCTGGCCAAATCTTGGAATTACCGACTCCATTCGGAACTAAGGCTAGTTTTTTCACTCCGGATTATTATATGTTCGAAGCTTTTGGGGAGGTGGCGAGTTCGGCAGCCGTGACACGTGTTGAATTCGGGTCACGAACCACACCTTCAACCACAAGGGAGACTGTAGCAAGCTTACAAGCTCGGGACAATGATCCCACAAATCAAATTGGTCAGACACGACTGCCATTGTTTTTGGGATTGGCCGATGCCATCCAATCTGTTAGTAGTCATCATCCGAGCGATGAGGTTCCGAATCCGGCGACCAACATAGTGCACATGTTGGCATCCAAGGTATTGCACAAACCTTTGTTCACAGCAATGGAGTAGTCGTTGCCAGAGTTCCAACCTACTAAGGTTTTCCATTTAGCGGATAGGATTTTGGAAGAGAAGGCATCCTTGCTTTTTCTGACCGTGGTTCAGACCATCGCAAACATCCATACCTTTGAGGATCCCGAAGAAGTGGCCAAACGGTGAGCGAGGCTTTCCGCGGAGACCATTGCATCTTTTGACGCACACACCTCAGATGACAGGGGTCAGCCACATCCTATGACTTACCAAAATCCGTGGGAGCAACTTATCTGTCTGATGTAGTTGCTAAACCTGCTCGCGAGCGTCGTAGCATTCGACTGGGCGTCATACGTATGGTGAATGACACCGACATTCTGGTAATCAGTCGGATTGGGGCAATCCTACTCGGGTAGTTTTCCGTTGTGTGATGATGGATTCAAGGGCACAACCTGACAGATGCGACCAACTACGATATTTTAGTTGGTCAACAAGCACTCTACCCCTTTGATTTTGGTTTGGATAACTGGACTGAGGAGACTTGGATCCGACCAGGTTGGTCGGCTGGGGACGGCGCAGGAAACTTATTCCTGTGGCATTCGCGGCGACCGTGATCATAACACCATTATCCATGGTTTTTGGATGTGGTACTATTGTGGATACATTGCCCTATGGTTTCGCATTGTTGGAGGAGTCATTGGCATTTATGGGGAGTGTTGATGATCAACAAGAAATGACACCTAATGGTGCATTGGTGCACCATTCCAAAGATCCTCTTTCTCCCTGACGCGATTCCGCCGAGCTATTCCAAAAGTATGAGGACATTGTCCTCTTTCTCAGTTCTACGACACCGGTCATACCGGATGCCCCATCGGCGTTGGCACATCCCATTTTGTGGTGTTTGCCAGACGAGGGGATGACTTTGGTGGAACTGTTTGGGGGCATCGTATTGGAGGCTGGCCTCACCGTTTGACAATACGTCTATGTCGACAATAGTTATATATGCACCCGTATGATACATCACCATTTACACCAGTTGATGGTGTTGTATCCACAGCAGCTCTACCCGACTGCCATTTGTGGATGTTTTGGACGTCTTCCTCGTGATGTTATACTTATCAGTAAGGAAGACTTACGAAGGTTGGGTCCCGTGGATCTGGTGATTACAAGATGGCCATGTCAGGGCCACTCATGTGCTGGAGCAAACCGAGGTTTAAAGGATCCCAAATCTAGCCTTTTCTGAGACCTCATCCGGCTCATGCAGTGGTGGTTTGCCCACCAACCTTCCATTCCAAGGTACATATTCGAGAATGTACCCATGTTGGAAGACTCTCGGGATAAGGTGTTGGAGGACAGACATTATGTTTGTCAACACCTTGGAGATCCCATTTTTATGGATGTTGCGAGATTTGGTTCGTGTTTTCACCATCCTTGGTGGCTTTGGACCAACCTTGCATCACTATTCACGTTAACTACAACATTTTTTGCAGTTCCTCCACCTTCGGATCAGAAGGTATATGACATTTTGGATCTAAATCAGACCGCTTTGCCGGTTGTTCAAGATTATTTACCTCCATTGGCATTGGTCAACAAAATCGGGGCACCACGGAGGATCTTTCCCACCTTTAAAACTTTTCCACAGTCATTTGCATTCCGTGATCAAGGGCCTGGTATGGTGTGGGATGCTTACACTAAATCCCATACCAAACCATTTATCGACGAACGAGAGCGTACTATGGGATTCCGAACCGGACCCACAGCAACTCATGACCTTTCTGAGGGCCAATGACGGTTCGTGTTGGGCCAAACCATGGATCTTAATACCATGGTGTGGACTGTTAGTTTATGCCTTGCATTACAACGGCATCATGGTGACTAGTTGTTGTCTCTGGGGGCAGAGGACTCTGGTTAGGGGGAACAACAGTCTACATGCATGGAGGTGGGAATTGAGGCCATGGTTGGAGAAGCCGAACGAATCTCTCGATTCAAGCGGCAGGTGATGGAGGAGCTTCGAGCTTGACATGTTTATACTGCTTTGGCTTCTTTGCCTCCGGTGGTGGCTTCATCATCACATGTTGGTGGTGATGAAGAGAGGCCAAACTCTACTGCTGACATTGAGGTTGGGGGCATAGTTAATGTCCCTTCCTCTGAATAGCAGTTAGAGTCTGTGCCAATACCAGGTGGTTCTCCCACGGGGGGGTCACTCCATTGTCGAGTGAATACCACGTGCGAGACAATTTTGTTACCCTATATTATATGCCATAGACAATTTTAAAAATTATGATTTTTTTTCTACATATACATAACCATTGATAATATCTTTTGTATATTTTTTTGAAATTTTTAGTCATCTTCAGTTTTTTTAGTAATTGTTTTAGCTCAATTCTGCGTCATTCTAGTTAGAAACGGCATGTTTTATTAAAAAAACAGACCATCAACTTTGGTTACCATTTTTTACTATGTAATAGAAACCGTGTATAGCTACACATGAAAAAAAATTGATAAATTTTTGACCCATTTTGGTGATGTTTTTAGGAAAAAGTAGATTTTTTTGTCTCGCACGTGGTATTCTACTTGACAATGGAGTGACCCCCCCGTGGGTTCTCCTTTGGTGGAGAGGGAGACCACAGAGTTTGATGATTGGCTATTGGAGTTAGGCCCTCATCTCACTGGTGCTGAGACACAGAAGGTACGAACGTTCATTCGCTCATACTATAGGTGTTTTTCTTTTAGCCTTCACGATCTTGAAGGCTACATTCAGCTAGAGGACGACCATCCTATTTTTTGGAGATCTTATAGGCTCAGTATTTCCGAGAGGATTGACGTCCAAGCTCGTTGCCGAGAGCTCTTGGTAGCAAGACTAATCGAACTTTCCAACGGGGAGTATGCTTGTGCTATGGTTATGCCATTGAAAAAGGATATCTTTCGCAATTGGACGGAAAAGCGGATGTGCAGGGATTATCGTCCAGTTAACCGGAAGACCAAGTTGGATCAATATCCCATGCCAATCCCGGAGGAGTTGTTCGATGCCATCGGATTTTCTCGAGTCTTTAGTACTTTGGACTTGAGATCCGGCTATCACTAGCTCCCATTACTTGTGGGAGATCGGGAGAAAATTGCATTCTGGGGAGTTAATCAAGATGGGAAGGATCAACTTTACCATTGGAAGTTTCTTCCCTTTGGTTTGAAGAATGCACCTGGTGAATTTCAAAGAGTGATGGACCAGGTTCTCTCTGGCTTGCCTTTTGCTCGATGTTACATAGATGATGTGATCATCTTTAGCAGGACACCACATGAGGTTGAAAGGCATTTACAAGCCGTTTTTGAATGGTTGTAGCGGTAGGGATTATGCTTGCACCATGGCAAGTGCAAGTTTTTCCATGACTAACTGGCATATCTAGGTCATATGATTGTTTCCGAAGGTCTTGGGGTGTAGCAAGTTAAGGTGGACGTTTTGCAGAGGATTCCGACACCAGTCGTTGGGCCAAGACTTCGTGTTTTCGTGGGCTTGGCGAATTACTACCGATGATTCGTCAATAACTTTAGCTTGATCGCCAAGCCTCTCACCATTCTCACAAGCAAGGGCCAACTTTGAACTTGGAGTCGTGAGCAACACCAGATATTCGAGACATTGAAGCTGAGACTGAGTACAACTCCAGTGCTTCGACATCCCGATGTCTTTAAATATTTCCAATTGCATACCGACTGGAGTTCATTGGGTTTGGGAGCAATTATCACTCAGAAGGATGATTTTGGCCGGGAGCATGTTGTTATTTATGCTTCGCGAAGCAACAACAATGTGGAGGCCAATTATTCGTCCTATGAGGGGAAGCTTTGGCAGCGGTATGGGCTATTGCCCATTTCCGGCCATATCTCTATGGTCAGCACTTCATTTTAGTGACTGATCATCAGCCTTTACGGTGGCTCATGGAGTTGGATAAGCTTATTGACAAACTCGCCATGTGGGCTTTATTGCTTCAGGAGTACGACTTTGAGATGGTGCACTGTGTCGGTATTACCAACCTGGATGCCGATGGACTCTCACGCAATCCAAGTCCTTCAGACGAGGATTTGACCGAGGGCAAGTGGCATGGAGATTGTGATCGAGAAGTGGTTCCAGGTTGGCACGCAGCTGCCTACCTCATTTTTTTTCTAACTATGCTGCTGAGGTTCCGATACAGGTCCCGGATGATGAGATTGATCAACCTCAAGCTATTGCGGATATATGGGAGGATCTTCCCGTATTGCATAAGTTCCAACAGGGAACCTTTCCCTTATCCATCTCAAACGATAGAAAAGGATAGGATTGGACATCAAATAACAAGGTTCCGTTGGGAGAACGGTTTGTTATTTTGATTGTGGTCGAATGGAACAAGGCATATTGTCCCTAGACCGGATCAGAGGGCCTCTTTGGTACGACAAGTGCACGAGGGACTTGGTTATTTTGGCGTATGCAAGACACATTCGATGTTGCGTAGCCAATATTGGTGGACCGGCATGTATCAACAGGTTGCTACTTATCTCGAGAGGTGTGAAGTTTGTAACCAAGTCAGGTCTAGCTTCAACACCTTATCACCTCAACTGCAGCCCTTACCTATCATGGGACTGGGTTACCGCTGGTCACTCGACTTTGCAGGACCGTTGGTTGTCACACCACGTGGAGCAAAGTACGTGTTGGTGATGGTGGAGTATTTCAGCAAGTGGATTGAGTTTGTCGTTTTATTCCAAAACTCTGCAGAGTTGGCCGCAACAGCCTTTTTGGATCGTGTGTTAGTACATTTTGGAGCACCAGCTGAGGTATTGACGAACTAGGGGAAGAAGTTCTTCGGTGCTTTTGAGGATTTGTGCACTAAGGCTCTCATAGATCACCGTACCACCTCACGGGATCTTCCGGAGGCGGATGGCTTGGCTGAATGGGTCGTTCAGACAACCAAGCGTGGTTTGAGGAAATATGGATTACTTCAGGGGAGCCATCGGGATTGGGACCTTATGTTGCCTTGGATTACTATGGGCTATCAATTTAGTAGGCAAGTCTCATTGGCATCCTACAACCCGTATCAGTTGTTGTATGGAAGTGAGCCTATACTCCCAAGTTCTATTCAGGAAAAACTAGCTCTTATTGTGGACTTGGATGACCCAAATATTTGGGCAAAGTGTTTGCAGGAACGGGCTCAATTCTTCCAGAGGGCCATGTCTATGGCCATGGAAAATTTGTCCATTGCTCAGCACCATGACACATTGCGTTATGCACGCATTCGTAGTGGTGTTTACCGACCTCAGTTGCGGAGATTCCGACCAGGTGATTATGTTTATCTCCAATATGAGGCGCCTACGACATTGGATGTCAGGGCGGGGCGCACTATCCTTCGGGTGAAGGAAATGTTGTCGAGCGGTTTGTTGTTGTTGGAAGGCAATGATGGTAGGGAATATCGCTAACATTCCAAAAACTGTGTCCCATGTCACCTACCCATTGAGGGTACAGTTCATCCTGAACTGGCCATCGTGCCAGGTCTTCCATGTTTTGTGTGCGGGGAGAAGAAATGAATAGCTATTATGCTCTTGTGTGACCAGTGTCAACGTGGTTGGCACATGCCATGTCTGAGGCCACCCCTGACTTTTCTACCATCTAGACAGTGGAGTTGTCCTCGCTGTCAAGGATCTTCGGTACCTGGTGCTTCTACCAGTCGTATTCAATGATCATGTGTGGCTTTAACTGTGTTATGCTTGTCCAAGTAGAATATGAAGAGTTATGGCTTGGGAACGCGATCGAAAGTGAGGCGGTGGAATTAATTCTTTGGAATCTGATGGCCAAACATCAGAGGCGATTAAGGATGGGCTCACACTGCACCCAACCTATAGTTCTTTGGGATGTCATTCACCACTCTAGTTAGTAGTGGAGCCATTCTTCATTATCCATGCCCTTTGGTTTGGCATTGGTCTTAGCTGCTTGGCGGGGCTCCATAGTCAACTGAGGGGGGCATGTGAAGGTGTGTTGTTTATATGTGTCTTTGCTATATTTTAGTGTTATTTGTTAATGATGGTTGGTACTCGAGCTGCAATGACACACAATCGTTATTTATACAACAGCTATCACAATATGCGGCGTCGGTGACCACACCGCATCCGAAGGGATTTCATCCATTTAGATATGGATGGATGAAATCCTTGAATTTGGGGAGATACTCCTAGGTGAGAAGTCTCCTCCTTGGCTTGGCATTTTTGCCAAGTCAAGCCTTGTGAGTGAGTGTGTGAAGAGAGTTTGTGTAAAGTGAAGATTGTATGTTTTTACAATAAATCTTGAGTTTTTCTCCTCTTACTTACACTCTTGGATTCTTCCGTAGTGGAGTGAGAAATAACTTGACTTGTTGTGTGCATTTGAAGAGAGAACTAGAGCTCTTAGTAGTCTTTGACTCTCTTTCTTCTCTATGAAGGTATGTTGTGTATGTGTGCCTTTGTTATGTTTTAGTGTTATTTGTTAATAGTGGTTGGTACTCGAGCTGTAGTGACACACGATCGTTATTTATACGACAAATTCTTCAAAGGTTTTCATAAGTTCAAAAGGTCTCTATACATCTATAAGTTCTATAGGTTCTAACAATATTGTATCCTAATTGATAATTCTATTAATCAATATAGAAGAAAATGAAAGAAGTAGACATTGATGGTTTTTTGAGCTAAATCAATCTATAATACATATTATAGATGAAAATTATGAATTATTTAAAAAAATGCTAACAAAATACTTTTAAAACATAGTTATCTAAATTTATCATTATCACAAATTATGAATTAAATTAAATTATTGAAATCAAAGATAATTGCACAATATGATACAAATGATAATCAAACAACATATGATGAAAACCATATCGATTTAGTTCACAATTTGAACAACAAAAGAATAAAACATGATCTGACAATATGGTCACAGTTGGACAATGAAATTGAATCATTTTTATATAATCATAGGAATTTATATTATATGAAAAAGTTGGATTTCCTTACACACATCCACAACTAAATAAAACCAAAGACTAACTCATTAAACATATGAAATACATCAACAAAAAATGAACAACATTGTAATGCAAATGATCCCAAATCATTAATCACCAATAATAAAGTCACATATGATTTGGATAATGATGTAGGTATTGATGGTTCATATGATAAAAAAAATGATGAAATCATATATGATATGGATTACGATGAAGTAATATATGATGTCAATAAATAAAAATGATTTTAATACCGATCGCTTACATCATTCAAATAATGATATTTTGTTCAATTCAAATAATGACATTTCACTGAATTCAAATAATAATATTTTTCTTCAAAAAATTCATTCATTGATAATTTTAAAACACAAATTTTAGCTATTTCCATTTATCCTAATATTTTTTGCAAAAAAACTATGATTAAAAAACTTAAATAGTAGCAAAAGATGTGCTTGATGATGTACCACTTGTTTTGAATATTGAACCAGAACCAGAAAATAAAAACCTTTACATTTGCAACATTGTTTACTATCCATTAAAAAATTACATGTTTTCAAGTACCATAAAACTATACCAAAATCAAAGTATTAAAATCAATACATTATTTAACATATTTAGAAAGGAAAAAAATCTCCTAGACTTGCATTTCTTCAAATTTGACATTTGCATGGATATGGACATTATAAATTAAAAGGTAGTATTATCAGTGTTCCAAAAAATATAACCAAAACATAATTTGTTTTACCAAGAATGCCCAATGATGAAGCTACTATAGGTATATTTCTTAATTGGCGAATAGAATATAGATCACCACATTTGGCATGTAATGTTTGTGCAAATCTGATGATAATAGATGTAAATGATTTGATAAAAAAACCACTTTATAAAAAAATCAATGTCTAAATTCATCCTCGATGACTTGCTTTGTTTGCTTTACAAAATAAAAATGATCATATAGCTAAAAAAATTGATTCGACATTGAAATTCAGTATTTATGATGATGAGGAATTTGAAAAATGCAAAAAATATAAAAATGTAGCTACATATACTTTAATCCACAATTTTTTACAACTAGACCTTGTACAAGATTATTAAAGAAAATGTATTTTCTATTACCCCAAGTGAAAATAACCATCCAATAGGATTTTTTTAAAGATGACATGTTGAATAATTGAATTTGTCTATTTTATTTTTTGGTCAAAAGCATGACTCTAAGATTTACATAATTTTTTCATAGACATAGAGAGCCTAATGGGAGTTATTACACACAGACCATGATTTTGCAACAAATATATATGTGTGTGTGAACCGTTGGTGGGAGGAGGCCTTGTAGGAGAGGCGGTGTTGCAATATTGTGAGTCACTTGGCACATGGGCTCTGAACCCGGAACCTGAGGCCTCCGGCAGTTTGCTTACACGAAGTTCATCTGAAAGGCAACAAGAAAATGCGGGATTGAACTCAAGACCAAACTCAATCATAATTTTCTCAATAAAAAATGACTTAGATTGATATCCTCAAGGTATGATTACATGTTGGCTTTATGATCTTCACATTTCCTCATTCAAAAAGCACAATGTAGATTGTTCACAACAAGCTTCTATTTTAAGCTAACTTATGATTAGCTTAATCCAACTCCTTTGGGATATTCCACTTACATTTTGAGGTGGCTCCAGGGAATTTGAAGCCAATGATTTCGACTAGGTTTGTCCATGATATCTACATCCGTGTGTTCATCTCATACTTGGTTTATATTGAGCAGTTCAGAATCACTTCCAATGTCTATTTATTAAGTTAGAAATATTGTAAAAGCATGAACCTTGAGTGACCCAAAAATGATCCCTCTGTTTTGTTTTGATGTACCTCATTATGTCCTTTGAATTGAAACGCTTGACTATAATTAGCCAGATGCACATCTTTGTAGATCACAACACTTTAGATATCAGGAGTGCATCTACATCTATTTATCTATTATCTATAGTAGTAATATATTATTATCACATCATAAACAACTTAAGTAGGTGAGTGTCAATCCAGTTAATGTCCTTCCTGCAAAAATTTGCTCAGTTTGAAATTCGGATTGTCCAAATTATAGACGAATAAATACCCTTTTTGGTAAAACTCTAGCCGGTTTTCATTTGTATACTGTTAATTTTCAATCCCTTAGAAGAAAAACCTTTATCCTTAGCCAGAGTTGAATTTGGTGAAAATGCCTCCCCCCATTAGTTGGGGGTTAAGGATTCCCAACCAGTGTGTATTTTTGACAAAGTTTTTGCAAGTTTTTGACATTTGACACGCAAAAACTTGCACAAAAATAAACTATATGTCAATTGACATGCACAATTTAGATTTTGACATGTACTGTGACTTGTGAAGAAAAAAACCACAAGTCAATTGACACTTTAGAAATTGAAATGTCACGTACTACTATGCATGCGACATTGAAGTGACGTTTTAGAAGAAAATGTAGATGTTAATTGACATTCATTTTTATTTTTGAAAACATCACGTGACACTTTGGATTTGAAGTTGACTGTCAAATAAAATTTGTCAAACATACACACTGTTCCCAACCCCATAGTTTGAAATGGAGTTCATGAAAAGATGCACTCCAAGGAGCCATGGATGGAAGAATGACATGGTCAACGAAAGTTTCACATCAAATCACTCTCCATAGCCCACCAATAGACTGGGAATGCGAAGGTTTGTACAAACTCACAACAAGTATTGAAATAACTCTTTATTTAGTCTATGGTAGTGAATCCATATTTAGACAAAACCTATTAAAAGGGGGAATTGAATATAAAATCACATGTAACAACAATGATTATTAGATACACATGACATATATTTGAGTCTAGGTCATTCATATGAGCTCAAATCTTTCTATCATTCATTCTACACATATGTACGCTTCTATCGGAACCATGCATATGATAAATGGGATAATTTTAGATGGGGTCACTTTTAAAACTTTGAAATAAAAATATCAAGGAGTATTGGACTAAATAATCTCCCAGTTATAACTCAAAGCCCAATTTCCGTAATGCTTGGATATAGGAAAACTTTCAGGCATAAGCAATCATCCTCCCACGAAGTCAAAAGCCAAACTGCAACTGGCTATACACTAAATCAACCCAGATCAAGAAATACATGGGGAATGCCTCTAACATTCCTAAGATCCAGAATCTCATCACAAGTCCTGAAATTTTTACATGGTCATTTGGCATGCGGTTACTAATCCAAAAGGAATGGAGTTTCCATCTGAGAGACGACAATACTTTGAATCCTCAGTTCCTGAACTTGTAGCTGATGTGAAGGTTCTATGTGAACCCACTTCAAATTGATGGTGAGTATTGCTATGACACCATCATCTCATCTTGACAATTCCTATCAAATGCAGTCAGACATTATTTGTTTGCATCCTTAAGGAGAAGTCAATAGAAATTTCAATTCAGAAATCCTTCATGTTGACAAAAACTAATCCAAAAACCAACCTTTCAAAATTCAAAAAGCCTTTCATCACAACATGCTTGATAAGGCTAAGGCATGTAACATCCTCAAATCCTGAAGTTGCAGCTACCATGAGATTTCCAGTGAAGGTAATTCGTACTCATGTAGCTTAATGTATTGAATTCGTTATCTCGTCTTCAAGTATGGTCAGAAACTACTTGACTACACATTGTGAAAAGGAGAGAACAAGGCAAATGATATCCACTACATCCTTGTAGATTGTAAAAACCACAAGATTCACAAAAATCAAGCACTCGTTACATGAGCAGAGAAGTTGTTTCTTCTCATATAACCAAGAGCTCAACCAAATCCTTTAGCACAACAAGAGAAAATGAAAATATCAAATATTGCATATGTCAATTGCTGAGAATCTAGGGTAATTAATCAAACAGTAGAAAGCTCACTATGCAAAAAATTCCAACCCTCAAGATATTCCATGGAAATAGTTCTACTCACACTTACTAAATGGGTAGCAGGTATACAAACAATTGCAATCTCCTCCTCTTAAAATGTACTGAGTACAAAAGAAAAAGTACATTTTGGAGAGAGAGAGCGTTCTCTGGTAGTATGCGTGGGTCATACATTCACCATAAACAACGCATATATCATTGAATTTTGATGTAAGACCTCCCACTCAAGTTTGTTCCTTCAACTACACGTCGAAGCTCCTATAGATTTTCATAAGGTGAACCCAGGTTGCAAGGGCATCGACATCAATGTGGGCAAACCACCACATGAAGCTTCGAGAACCTAAAAAACTGTCATGCAATCTACATGCTCAAGTATGAGAGGAGCCGACCATTCGATGCGGATTGAGCCCCAGATGGACAGATTTCGTATCCAACAAAATCCAACAACCATAGGAAAGGGAAGGAGCACAATGCACACAGAACCAGAGGTTTACAAATCTCCAAAGATTGTCATTGCTCGAAACAAGGGTACAACAAATGCTTATTTAGAATTGAAGACAGGAACCACAAGAAAAATTCTCTAGCCAGTAAATGTATCCAATTGCATATACAGTTCCAGCAAAATCTAGTCAAATGCACTATATTGAACATGGTAGCAAATGCTCTTACAAGATTCTCAGGTTTTTGATAATTTAAGAAAATCATGTAGAAGTCCAGTTGAAATCCTTTGCAGTGGGTAGAGTACATGGAGATTATTACAGAAGATTGCAAATAAACTAGACAGGTACCTACTTAAAAAAGCATGTGATTCTTCTGAATACAATCAAGTTACATTGCATTGTGCACTATCCTCCGCTTGTACGAATTTGAGAAGTGAAACTTCCGACAGAAGATCTAGATCAATTTTACAAAGTTCAAGGAAACCCCATAAAGCCTAACACACACAATGACAACCCTAACTGGTGACGTAAACCCTAAACCCTACATGATTGCAGTAACAGGTTCCTGCACAAAGACGAGTTAACTGTAAGTTAACATTGATTGTATGTCAAATTCCTTGATGTGTAGACCGACATACATGACTTGATTCCACAAAATTGTTTCAATTGTGCAGTTTTAAAAGCACCTTAAAATCAGAAGCATTCTTGACTGAAAGTAGCAACTTAGGCTCCACTTACTGTATATATTCAAGAGAAAGGGAGAGAGAATTCTCCACATGCCATGTCACAACGACTTCATACCTCCAAGAAGACAAATATTGTAAGTCACAATAGTGAATTCCAAACAAACTCGGTGATATCAACCGGAGAGATCTTTCTTTCACATCACCCATCCAATATAATTTTTTGCATATAAATCTTTGTAATGGACTTTGAGAGATCTAGAGTAAACCTAATAGAATACAGTCAAGGACTATTCAATTTTACACTGAGGAAAGGAAAAAACTCTATAGAGAAAGATGGAAGCATTACGTTGAGGGATCAAGAAGGATAGGAATGGCCATCTTGAGAAACTAATGTCCATTCCTTCACCGCAGCCTGCCGCGGCAACTTTGCAATCGGAGCACGAATGCAAAGAAATATTGTATCCCCACGCCCTCGTCCATGTAATTGACACGATTGTTGTAACCTATGATTCGCATCGTTGATGGTCATCTCCTTGTGCTCTATCTTAGGGATTAGGGTTCATCATCGATGTACGGACATATCGACATAGATATGTAACTGCATTTTTTACTCTTGAAGTGAAACTCATCGCACTAGCACAACCAATTTGCAACCAAATCACCAGATGCACTTCATTTTGAACTCTTAGATGCTTCATAGTAAAAGAATATGATGACAAGCAAGAGTCAACTATAACCTGTTGTGCCCATCTCCACCATTTGTGAATGTGTCAGCCAATTGGAATGATGAAAATTGCCAAACCCCACGTTGTAGCGTTCCATTTCCCAGAGGAATTCGCAAGGTCGATTACTTTTCCATCCTCACCTCCATTCTGGATACTCCACCATCATCCGCTGCTACAAAGGGTTCAACCAAGCGACAATTGTTCTCAGAAATTGAAGAAGCCCTGCCCTAATGTGAGCCCCTTCAAATGCCATGAGACACAAACTCTTCGATGTAACAATATCAAGTGAGAACTTACAGCTTTAAGGTGATTACTCCATGGTAGGTTTACCAAATTCAAGTTACATAAGGATTTCCAACCTTCAGGTTGAGCTCAACCAAACTAAGCATTGACAGAGGTTCTTCAATTAAACCCCGGAAGCATCATCATGTGCACGGTGAAATGAATGGACAGACAAGAATTCACAAAATCGAGGTGGTAACACCTACCCCGAAGAAGTAGAGAAGTGCGGCCCTTAAGCTCGTACGCAGGTGATGTGTGGCCAACATCTCGAAGAAGGTGGGGCGAGTGCCCTCACCTCCCACCTGCATCTCTCTCTCTCCCCCCGCAATCCTCCAAATCCTCTTCCTCCATCAACTTATTTATTTTATTCTTCACCCGAGAACATTCCAAAAGCGACGCAAAACCTCAAAACCCTCACTCACTCATGTGTAGTTGTTTTTGTTCTCACCACATCTCCACACAACAGAGCTACATGAATTGTTTTCCGGTGCGGAGCAATTTCGATCTCCACACAACAGAGCTCCATGAATTGTCTTCCGGTGCGGAGCAATTTCGATCTCCACACAACAGAGCTCCATGAATTGTCTTCCGGTGCGGAGCAATTTCGATCTCCACACAACAGAGCTCCATGAATTGTCTTCCGGTGCGGAGCAATTTCGATCTCCACACAACAGAGCTCCATGAATTGTCTTCCGGTGCGGAGCAATTTCATCGCTCCGTCGGTCCTTTTCTAACCCTAACCCTAATAACCCTAATAATCCTAAGAGCGGCATTTCGGGAAAGGACTATAAGGGGCGCTTCACACTATGGCCGAAGGTCGAGAGGCCGTCGATTTCCACCAATCAAATTGTAGGAAAACAAGAGTTCGGCCTCTCGACCCTTCACACTGTGGCCAAAGTCCAAAGGCCGTCGCAATTTAAAATGATTACTTTTTGAGGTAGCCGACGGACTCTCGAAGGAAGTTTGGGTCGGACGGGAATAGAAACCCAAACTATGGTCGAGAGGCCGTCGGTTTGTTTGCATTAAAAAATCAATCATTGACAAGATCTTGGCCGTTAGATTGGTGGGGTTATTTTGAGCAAGGAATAAAGTGGAATGCTCCTTTGGGTTTGGACTTTGGGCTTGGCCTTTGGAGGCTTCACACTATGGCCGTCCAAGTCGAGAGGCCGTTGGAGTTCATGGCCAACGGTTTGGACTTTGGGTTTGGCCTTTGGAGGCTTCACACTATGCCCGGCCGAAGGCTCCACATACTATATTTTATTGACTATTTTCAGCCCATTTCTTTGGATTCTCGACAAAGTTTGGCCACTCAATCCCACGGCCTCTCGACTTGGACGGCCATAGTGTGAAGCGGCCCTAAGCCTCCTCCTCGAAGATAATTGATTCAAGTTAGGTCAAAACAATAAAAGAAAAATTAAGTGGTAGAACTCTCAAAGCATCTCAAGTTACACATAAACCAAACTTAGATCAATGTTTTCAATCATATATTGGATATCGAGATTTGATTAGTTTACGCACTTATCCTAATTATATGAAAATAATGCTTAAAACTTTGTTTACGATAATGCGCCAACTTGAACATCCTACATTTTTCGTTACATATACTAATGCAGAATATTTATGGACGCCTTTAATAGAAACTATTCTTAAATTAAATGAAACACGTTGAGTTTATCAAACTGTAATAATACATTTGAAAGTGCAAATATAGTTCAATTAATACATTGTGATCATGTTACATGCTCTAATTACTACAATCATCACATGTCATGTTTTACAAATTTCATAAGAAAAAATATATTATTTTCGAAGAGTTTGAAGATTACTACTTCACATCAAAAATTTAAAATTATAGAAGCAAACACGACCATGGATTATTATGGATAAAAAAAATTCAGTATATGAAATCAATACGAATGAAAATATTGAAACAATCACATATGGAAGTCAATGAGTTTGTAACAAAGTTCGTGAGCAAGCACACCAATGGTGAAAAAAATAAAATCTTGCCTTGCCTAGGTGTGTGCCATATTTGTCCCTCTTTTTGAATTTATGTTTGTTAATTCAATTTATTGTATATGTTGGACAATCCATACGACTACAAGATAGGTATCGACAACATGCCCAAAGCCCTCCTCTTCGGATGAAAGAAGATGCCAAAAAAATTTACCTTTTTTTGGAACATTTTGACATTGCAATAGTGCTCAATACGGCCAAAAAATATTTAGTGGATATGAAGGTAAAAAAACTCATTCAACAATACCAAAGCGAACCAGGTCGAAGTTATAACATAATGAAAGGATGCCCATCCTCAGGCCCTTTGTATTGGACCATACATAGGAAACGATTGAATAATAAGTGATATATTTTGTTCATCACAATTTTTTATACGGTCTATGTATGTGGCATCTTCCGATCATATTTTTTCCCTGCTCATGCCCATCAGAGTTTAGATTTGTTTAGGTCGTTTTGAGAACTTGTGGGGGACACAGCACCACATGTGTGATGCTAGAAAAGGAAAAAAAGATGCACTTGGAGCCCACCACGTTGTGTTGGCGGATTCGACAATTTCAAAGACATAGCCTATTGATTTTCTACATATAGAATGACATGGATATATGGTTTACAATGAGATGGTTGTCACTTTAGTATAGACCTGTGGTTTTATATATATATAATAATTTGTTTAATGTGTTTTGTATTTGATATGTATTTTTTCACTTGCTGTTGAAAATTTTACAATAATTGAAAACCATCACAAAGAACTCTTAAACTTTTACAAAGTAATAGAATATAGTGGCACCCCGATATTTGTTCAAACCAATATTCCTAAATAGATAAGTTGGGCAATCACATCGTCCTTAAAATACGTTATAACATGATTGCATTTGTTGATAGCATGCTAGATAACAAATATATCTATTTCTACAGAGAATCACTTGTAAATGTTCAATTCAGATACCACATATGTGCCTCGTAAAAAGGCATATCATTTGTGTGGATCTCAATATTGCCCTTCAATACTCAACTTCCCATCGATTTTGATTGCATAATATAGGGTTGACCAACTCAAAACTCCAAAATTGTTTAGGGTCATTGTGAAACACAGTAATCTTAAGTCCCCAACACCAAAATAGGAACTACAAGTGCATAGAAATACTCACTCTACAATAGCATCATTCCCTTGTATCCAGCAAGCTGATTCATCAACTTTGCTTGAAACAAAGTCCAAAGGCTAATTAAATAGCATCCACAATCCAGCCTCCTATGCTGGACAAACTGAAGGAAATACCTAGAGGGAGTTTAGATTCCGGGATGACAATGTGTGCAACTCACTGAAAGCCAACATGCTACACTTATGCCCCAAGTGAGATGATCACCTTCATACAAGGAAGAATGTTGATTTGAACGATCGAAAAGTTCCTGGCAAATGCACCTTCTAGGGGTAGACCAATGAATTCATCTGAATCTTCAACAAGGGCGTAATTCAGTTCCAAAAGCTTTCACTGAATCCTCAAGCTCTAATATCTAACAAATCCAAGATTTATACAGCAAAACTGCAGCTGCAATAAAGAACAGAAAGGACGGCACATCAGTGACACTCAGAGAAAGTTTCACATACAAATTTCCATCTTCATTCAAATAGGTTACCTACTCATTGACACTCTTTGATAGCTTATAGCTACACTATTCCAAGTTTTGAATGCAAATAATAAAGACATACACGTACATACTCTTGCAATATCCAACCCTACCTGATCTGCAATCAGCATGCGAGGTTAAGGGCGGAAGCTAGGACTAGAGAATGCCACAAGGACTCTGAACACATTCTCACCTGAATATATGGCGCGTACAATCTCCTGTTGCTTTTCTACACCCTGTCATCACACCTTAATCATGTTAATGCTTCAATTTTAATTTTGCCTCACCAAATGAAACCACCAGATTAAACGCCATGCAATTTACAAGCACAAGTCTAAAATGAAGGAAGCGAGCCAGGTTGGCGAAGACAAAACTCGGTTGGCTTTTACCGCAATTCGGTAGCTCTCTCATCATCGACCAATGCATGCAGCAGGGAGATGATAACAATCCAAAAGCTGAATTGCGAAATTGCGGCAATGTGGGAAGAAGAAAAAAAAGAAAAAAAAAAAGAGGCAATCCCAACCTCGTTTTGATAGAATTTGGTGATCCTTGGCTTCCCCTGCGTGTTCTTCCTTCCACACTCGATTGATCGATTGCTCGTTTGTTTGTCTGTCTGTCCTTATTGCAAATGACACATCAGGATCGCACCTCACGTCTCTTCTTCGTGAAACAAAACCCAACCAAAACCATGACAAGACAAAGAATGGCAGTAGTGGACACAAAAGCCACATGCAAATTCTGTGTGGAAATGCAACATCCTTTCACCAACCTCAAAATGTCTCTTCGCACTCTCTTTTGTCTCTTCAAAGGTCATCTGCCACCAAACCTACCAAACAAACTCTTTCTCACAAGTTCCAATTTCGATGCGATGCAATGAAATTGTGAAGATTCTGAAATTGATTACCATCGTCTCTTGATCGCCAATTCGGCCGACAATACAATTTGGATTGTGGGAAGTATGCAACCAATCTACACTTTTGAGGAATTGTTCAAAGATATGCAAAACGGAGTGAGGAGGATCCAGAGTGCAGAGAGCATTGGAAACCCTAATCCTAACAAGTGATGTGGCCGCCTTCTAAGGCGGCATTTCTGGAAAGCACTATAAGTCCCCTCCTCGAAAATCCTTGAACCTTGAAAATATACACACTTTATTCTTATTCAATCAATTTTTATGAATAATAAGTTTAAGGATTTTTTTTTCATTTCTAAAAAACATGGGACAAGGCCAAGAAATTCATTTGATAAAATTTTAAAATATTTCAAACATTGACATATGCACTTATATAATGGTATTAAGAAGCCAATTTATAAACCACACTATTTTCTACAATGATAACCAATTGATATTCGGACTAATATTTTTAATTAAAATGTTGCATATATATGGTATGCAAACACTAATATTCAATTTATTCTTGATCCCTATGTTACAACTGCATATTGCACATCCTATATGACCAAAATGGATAAAATATTATTTCAGAACTTAATTTCATCATTCGATCATGTGCAACAAAAAGAACCGAGGCACATTTTAGATATCAAAAATTGGATAATGCATTCTTAAACACACGACATAACAACATATTTTTTTAACAAACTCAAACTCAAACTCAACATTATTATTATTTTTAAATTATCTTTACCATTATATCATTCATCACAAACATTTAAATTCATAAATGCATCAACATGTCAAGATAAAACGTTTATATGGAAACCACAATGTCAATTGATGAAATTAGATCATGATCCTACAAATGTAATCTAATGTGCAAATCTATCAATAATAGATACATAGAAAGACTATTTATTTTGAAAATTTGATCATTAGCATAATTTATAGTCCATTGCAATGTTAAGGGTAATAAATTTACATGTATTATAAAAAAATGTTCACTCCAATAAATTCAAAGTTCTAGAGAATTGGTATAGGCAACAATTATTACTGTACTCTCCTTTTAGAAATTCAAAATCCGTACAAATAAGATACCATAATACATGGCACGAAGCTTATGAAGAAAGAAAATAATAAATGTTAAAGAATACCATCAATTTTTATTTTCAAATTTATCCAAATAGTTCTTCAAACCAAGATGATGTTTGGACCAATTTGAAAAAAAATAATGCAAATGATTCTCAAGATTTATGGACCAATACATCAATCTTTGATAATAATGACTTATCAAACCTTCCAATCACATACTGCTCAAACATTGAAAGTTATGATTCGGAATATGATATCAATATTAGACCATGTACTTCACATACATTTTCTAAAAATGATGTTTCTTTCACATTATCTCCAAATGAACAATTAATGAATGACAAATCATTAAAATTTTACTTTATAAATGAAGTAATGAACAAAGATTAACATATCATGACATTATGTACCGACAAATAATAGAGCCTAACAAACCAATTCATAATTTTTTATGATTTATTTTTATTACATTAAATGCATTCGTTCAAGGACTTCTTAAATCTGGCAATATGCCGCGAGTGAACAACAACAACGCATCCTATAAAGCTCTTTCATCGAGTGTGCGATTATGAGAAGACTTGCATAAGAAGCCCCAGCTAACTCCGTGCAAGCAGTTGCGGTAAGACGGGGAGTTATACAACAAAGAACGAGCCGCTAGGGGCCAAAGGCCCACCGCTGGTGGGAGAAGTAGGCCGCAAGGAGGACGTTGGCAAAGTCGGAAGCTGATAAATTTCAACCTTCACACTGAACGGAAAATCATACTGAAACATTGTTTCAATTCCTCAAAATCACCAAACTCTAGTTATCAAGATTTCATGACCCATGGAGAAAAAAGACAATATGTGCATGAATTGTAAACGCACATTTTGTAGGTCTTCCTCTTCAATATCGTCCAAAGGCGATGCAACAATTTGTGGCCTTGCACGATAAGCAGATCCTTTCTTCTTCTCCTAACCTGATGCCTCTTCTATGATGGGATATTTGACTGCATCATTCTCAAGTAAAGCAACCATTTCTTGCTTGATATTGGCATGAACCTGCTCTATCAAAGTGACACGTGGGGTTTTTCCATCTTCATCAAATGGAAAACTGTTCTTCAGAGCCTGTAATGCTGATGGAGGTGGTCTAGGCAGCATTCTCTGCAAAACCTTCGTCTACTTTTTCCAGAGGGCCAGCTCAGCTGCAGCTACCTCTTTTCGCTTTAATGTCAATGCATCAGCCATATCCATCTCCATCTCATCCCCCTCATCTTTTTCTTCAGTAGGAAGATCTGGTACTACAATCTCATACTCATTTGATGGTGCAGGGAGCTCCCCTAATGCTGCACGAAGATTCCTTCATAACCCCACCTATATACAATTCACTCCAAAATCAGCCAATAATGTTCTGTATTGATTTCAGCTGCTCATTGCAATTAGCAATCAGTACAATGATGGCAAAGCAGATGAAAATCTAGACTGGCACCAATACGACTTGTGTTGCAGGGACAACATAATGGAGGCCAAGATAACCCAACCTTGTGACTTTTAACAATGAATCATAGTAGTGCCTCCAAGTATACTAATAAATAGATGAGACCAATTGCAAAGTACTGACTTTACAAGATCACAGAATTCTTCACCTAGATCCCTGATGTAGAGACTAAGTAAGCCATGATTTTTCGTACAAAATACCAAAATTGAAGAGTAAAAGATACGAGTATCTCTACCTGCCTCAACATCTCTGCTTTTGCACTCTCCGAACCTGGAGTCTCTAAGCCCTCATTGATGTGAAGATCGTCACAAATTGGGGTTCCTTTTGGAATGACTGAATATGATGGATTTGACATGCCTGCCGCAAGTGTTCTTGCTGGCGTCCCAGATGGTGTACGGAGAGGAGTTGCAATAGGATTGGGTGTTTGAATTTTTTTTTGGTGTAACTCCTGTGAAATCAGAGGGGTGCAACTCTGGACTATCCCCACCAAAAAGTGGAATCTGGATTGCGCGAAGGCGTGCAAGATTCTAAGCACAAGCAACATGTGAGCACATTTCAGTACCTTAAAATGTACCCTTGTACCAAATACACATTGTGTTAAACTTGGTGGAACTCGTTCCTAATATTGACATAAGGGATTATTTTGAGTAATGCTGCATTATTATTCTTGCAGTATGGTGATGACAAAAGAGACCACTTTGCGGATCTCATCTTTAACTGGTGACAACTTCATACCAATTGTCAAGGCAAAGAATGCATTTTAATTAAGTTGCAAGAATTCACACATGGCCAGCCCAATGCTGAAGCTAGAATCAAAGCATACCCAAATTGAAAAGAAAGCTGCCAAAGTATAAGGAATGTTCTTACTGTCCTTGAATGTGAAAGAGTATTCACGTCTACCTACATCATGATTGCATCTCCTTTGCCACCAAGAGTTTGTTGAGAAGTTGGCAATCGAGTCATCCCAAGCGGAGTTCGAGAGTAATTGGAGAGCAATGCTTGGGTTACACCACTGCCCTCCTCTGGTCCAGCTTCACCAGCAATAAAATCCCTAGCGTAACCCATCTTTGCAATCTGTTCTACCAGACTTTGGAGCCATGCAAAAGAGTCTCTCCTTAAACATTAACCTTACTATGGCCTCCAAGGTTCCTTTCCAGGTGGCGAAGGATGTACATTTCTGGGCTAGAAGTAAATAGCATTTTTCCTAGATTGAAAACGTTGAAGGGCTTGATGGGGCCATTGTCTTTGATCTAGGCAACAGAGAAGGGCTACACAAATAAGTGCGCCCGGATTGAGCTTCTTCAAAGTCTTTGATTCCAAGATTTGCAACTCCCAATTATTGGTCGTCTTATTTGGAGGCAAAGATGGTGTTGATGGCAATATTAGAACACATCAGTCTACAAAATTTACAGTTCCACAATGAGGTTTTAGATTACTTTTGTACCGAAATTTGGGTGATTTTGGTGTCCAAATGGAATAGTTCTTTACATCAACTTCACATGATTACTTATTTGTGTTGGATATTTGTGGCCTTAAACCTTTACAAATAGAACTAAAACATGTTACTAGCTCTCATTGTATATTCTAACGTTGGCTCTACCCCAATCACATGATTATGGATAGAATAGAACTTGTTCATGAAGAAGTGTTGTATGGGTGTTGCCATAGGAATAACATACATGACTGCATTCACATTTTATAATGAATATGACAACATATAATGACAAAACAATGAATGATAATAATAAAACACAAGGCGCGAACTCAAAGCATAGATTCATACACAAGAATTATATAATATGCAAAGGATGATGTACCTGGAAGTGGATTTGAAGATGAGCACTCTGAGAGCGTACATGGAATAGAGTCAGATGGTAATAATCGCCCTTTTTATTTTCAAATTGGTTTGATTTGTTACTCTTGACAACATGACATATGTTAGCCCCGGTGCAAACGCATTGCGAATGTCCACAACCACATTTGTGGAGATGGTAGCGCCTTGCGACTTGTGTCCTGTCATTGCATATGCAAGCACAATGGGAAATCCACTTTTGTAGAATTTTTTCCCAAATGTGTATACATGTTCGAAGGTGCTTCGTTTGAGGATCATTTGTTTTCCAGTGTTGGTGATTTGAACAATAATGTTTGTTACATTTTGATTCATGTCAAGATTTATACTTGTCACAGTTGCGGTGGCTCCATTTACAACTCCCTTTGGAAGGCTCATGTTTTCGGTAAACATTACAAGTGCATCCACAGCTAGAATAGGTAGTTGATGAAAGTGAGCATCATCTAGCCAGTGTTGCATATTATCATCCGGAAGAACATTTGTGTCCAATTTCACAGATATCGTTTGTGATGTATTGAATTTTTTCTTGAAAACAATTTCATTGTACTTCATCACATCCTCGCGATGAGAGCACAATATGGTTGTGTTTTTATGAATATGATCTTGCAAATGTTTCTCAGTTATAAAGCATTCTGCTAAGGCTGCTTCTATCTCAAGTTCCGTAGGCACCCGTTCCCTTATAATGTTCAGAAACTGTAAGTATGTGGGGTTTTGGCGCATGTCATACCGACATTCGCAGTGTGTGATGTTTTGCAGTAGCCCAGCATGGAGCAGATGTGATGTGACAACCTCTGCACAAAATATCAGGGGATTTGGGTGAATGTATACAAATGGCAGGTAGTTGTGCTAGGTCTCCAACTAGAAAAACAAGTTTGTTGCAAAGTGCATTTGGCAATCTACTTCTGGTGGCTTGTTTGAGTCGGTGTTCTACGGTGCATAGCATATAGCTTGTCATCATAGACATTTCATCTATGACAATGACATCTGCCATTTGCAATCTGTCAAGTACAATTGATGGTTCTTGCAACGGAGACAAGTAGCCCCGAGATGGAATACGAAATAGTGTATGAGTGGTCGACGAAGTGGGAGATAGTCGCAAAGCTGCAGCTCCCGTTGTAGCGCACATCAACACATTCTTTTGTAATAGTTGAAAGTGTTGAGCCAAGTACTTTACAAAGAACGTTTTGTCGCTTCCAGGTATACTAGTTAGAACGTGCAATCCTATAGGATTCTGAAGGATGTTATCAAGTACATGTTGTTGCTCATTTGTAAGAGTCATGTCAGAAATGTGGATGTCAAAAACATGATGTTTGTGTGGTTTTCCTTGGCACAATGCATGCATAGATGTTTCTATTGATGAATTTTCACGATATGGGATGAACAATGGATCGAAAAATGGATAGTCTTGTAGCAATTGGCATGTGGTTTGAATTCTTTGGTGATGTATTTTAATGTCAAAATCCGTGATATATGGGAGGCAAAGGTGGCAATAAGGAGTGAGATTTGATTTGAGAACATCTGTTCCCTAGGGTTTCGGGATATAAGAGGAGTGACACTAAGGAGGTTGATATTACGGAGTTTAGAGTGTACCTGTAATGGAGACAGTTATTTCTTGGTGTTTCCTGGCTTCGGTGGTGGTACTGGGGGCCGTGCTATCTGCAGACCTCCTACAGGTGTCGGACCTGCAGATTCTCCAGCCATGGTAACTGTGCTGTCATGGTCGTTTGCTTTGCCATCTCAGCACCAACCTGCAGTGCTGCATGAGATTCGGATACCAGCGCAGGTGATGAATCAGTGAATCCTGATCAGGAGATGATCGCGAGAGCAGCTTTTGTGTACGTAGCTAGATCTGGTACAAATATTGATCTTTCCGGCTAGACTACTAACCTGTTTGGGCAACTGCATACAAACACATTAAAGACCAGTACCCACAACAAATTAACAGCTGATGCTTTGATCTAGCCATTCATGGAGCTCAAGGTGCAAGATCTCATGATATCAAGCATGCACGCAGCAGAGTGACATGGATCATAGCATGCATGTGGAGCAGAATTAAGAGTTACCGGAACATGGCGCCCTTGCTCCCAAAACCTGCAAAAGCCTTGGAATTCGATGTAATACTACTGGGGTTATAATAGTGTCAACAATGGAGTGATCTACAGGCTTGATCGCTTGGTCTGATCTTTAAGGATCACGAACTGCAAACGTATGGCTTTATATTGTTCCTTGAATGTGTTGGGTAAACGATTGAAAACTTATACAAACTGGGGGAGTAGTGATATAGTGCACAGACACGTTCCTAGTCGGCTGACATGCCCGGCACTCCAGTAGAAAACAGCTAAAATTATTCCCAACTTTGATTCATCCCATGTAGATCTGGCTGAACTGTTCTGAGATTTGTGATATTTGCCCTGAAGGGATCATGGGTTTTTTGTACCACTAGAATAAGATTTTTGCTTTGGTCCTTGGATATTTTGGAAGCAAAAAAACTTTGCCAACTTATCTTACTGAACAGTTTAATGCATTCGTATATACCACATTTGACAAGAACTTGAAAAGTTTCAAACTCTATGAAGTGATCTATCAAAATATGCACGTTGCCCTGATTGCATATTTCATTCTTTTTGAGTTTGGATGACAGGACCCTGGAGGGTGGACTCTTCATTGGAAACCTAAATGACATGTGTGGGTGACCATGAAATAAAACCCCCTATTTATGAGAAATTTAAGAAAATAAAATGTATACATACTAACAGTAGGCTAGAAAATGGCAAATTAATGTGATAAATGCCTCCACCACATACACAAAATATAAATAATGAAATACATAAGCCTTTATTACATATATAATTCATTGAGAAAGTCATTGAATGTCAATTTTTTGATCCATAGGATTTAGCTCATAAAATTATGACCTAAAAACACACGTCAATTGGATGAAATAAAGTAAATTGGATGAAACCAGCAAGTATGTTGTCAAAATTTTCTCTACACCTTAGCGCCCCATTTTGTACATCTACCTTTATTTTAAATTCTTAATTGCCAATTTAAATGTACACACTAAAGGAAAAAAAATGCCTCTCCATTATGTTTATTATTTACGCTAATGCGTATAATAATACCGCTATCTACACTCACGTTACTTTGTACTTGGTATGAAAAGTCCCTCCCCCCCACCCTCTCCCGAGGGGCAAGACTAACCTAAATTTGCATAGTTTCTTTGAGCCACAAAAATTGGAAATGGCATATTGGCACGCTTAAAGAAACAATGTGGTGAATTGACAACACATTGTGGATTTTTGAGTGGTCAAATTTTTGTTGACTTTAAAATATTCGGATTTATACAATGTGTATTTTTCACTTGAGATTCATTGATTTGATGATTTAAAAAATAAAATGGACAACTTGAATAAGGGTCATAATTCACAACAAAAATACTATTTAGATACTTATGGATTTTTGTTGAGTTTGGAAATAAGCAAGTAACACAATACTCAAAATTTTGAGAGAGTGGGATCCTCTCAAAATAATATTGTCCATTTGTCAACCTAAAAGTCATGTGAGGTTGATAAATACTAGATTATACTTCAGATGTGTAGTTTCCATTAAAATGAGAGTATATTGAGTTGGGGAATCGACTCATTTAGGTTGAGTCGACCTAAATGAGGACAATATGTTAGTCAATTTAAGTTGAGTCCACCTAAATGAGGACAATATGTTAATCAATTTAGGTTGAGTTGGCCTAAATGGTCAATTTTAGGCAGCACATCACTCCACAATTTACGGTGGGAAATCAAATGTTTTTTTTTCTTGAACTCTACAACTCTCCACTGGTTTTCACTTCATTCTTGGATTAATAGTTTGCTTTATGTATTCTCAATTCATTGGAAAACTCTCAAAATTTTGAATATTGTGTTAAGTGAACACTTGTGCTTCAAGTGTTGTTATTTATACTTGCCATGTAGCCATTATGTTGGTGATTATATACTATTAAAAGACCATAGACATGATGTATACACACATTTGGCACTATAGTGGAGATATTAAAACAGATGTGCAACAACATGATAGTCTGGAATTGGCCCAAAAGTTTAAAATTACCTAAATATCAATTAAGAACATGATTATGTAGGTGGAGTATAATTTGTTTTAGAAAGAAATGTACCACAAAAGCCCAATATAATGGACCTCTTTACGCATTTAAAGGTTAAAATCATCTAGAATAACCATGGGGTTCCTCATAAAACTTGGTGGAACAAAGTATTTGGTCCCAAATATATAAATTTTTGAGTCAATTGATGGTTGGAGTAAATAAGAGGCACTTGGGTGGCACTTCATTCTTGAGCATAGACAAGGCACTCGGGGAGATCACTCTTTGTACTTTAAGGTATACGCCTGAGTTAATAGGGTATTTGATATGGGGTTATTTACATTAATTCTTGCATTTTGGACGACCATTTTTTAATATAAAAATCTACAAAGGGTGTATTTAGGATACCCTATAGTTTGATATAAATCCCTTGATGGTATGAATTAATGAGGGTATTTTTACTTATAAATTTTAGGGGTGCATTTCCCCCCCCCCATTCTACACAACGATGCTAGGATGTGAGCATGCGAGCGTGAGCCTAAGAGCGGTGAGCAGGGATTGTATGAGCCCACAACCTCAAAATTTTCAAAATGATGTAATTTCTTAATTTTTTTTGTTAACAAATCAAAGATTGACATTTTTCAATTAAAAAATACTATATTTATTTTAAATACCTACTACAACATGACCCATGACCGTGGATTTTAGATTAAATAAACCTCGCAAGGTGATGCTATTGCATGTTTTAAAATTTATATCATGTTCAGGGAGGCCCCCGGGTACGCAACTCCCATATTATACGTAGGGGGCATTGAATTAAAAAAAGCTTAGAGGATGGCTTTTGTAAAAATTATATCAAATTATAAAAAATTAAAAGGACCAAAAAGTTGGGTGGAGACCAAATTAAATAAAATGATATGTAGAAAACGTTGGGTTTCATATTAATTTATTTATTAAAAACTCCACAACGTATGTAAAGAATTGAAACACCTATTTTTTAACCTATGCCTATGCATAAATTTAAAAGATCCTCGCGAGTAGTTGCCTCCAATTAAAATTAAAGTCATTGGAAATGTTTTATTTATAATAAAAAAATCTTAATTTTTTTTTTAAAAGCCCAAAAAGTTGGGTAGTTTGACCTATGGAACCTGTATTAAAAGAACTCATATAATTAGGTTTTTAATGCAATTTTATGCTTCAAGGAATATTCATTCCCTACATATAATTACATTTTTGGATTCCTTGTTAGAAGGGCTACAAGAGTTTCCTACATGAAAACAAATTATATCACTTGAGATTGGACTAAAATGCATTATAAGTGATTATAATCAAGGCCATATAATACGGGAGTTGCGTACCCGGGGGAGGCCATCCCAAAGTGGGTTGACCAAGTTAGAGTACAAATAATTTAAAGGCAATTTTGAGGATGAGAGGGAGCAAACGTTGTGAAAACACCATAGGATGTGGAACATCGTATACATAATAAAATATTATTATATTATAGCAAGGGATACATATTGGACTATAAATATAATATTTGGCTATTGGAATTTAGGTATTTGAATATAATATATCGGTATGATATATCTACTTGATAGCAGTCTCATATCTATCAACTAACTTGCTCACTCATACGTCTTGATGATTCCGGCAGCAACAAGCACTTGCTTAACTTCATCCCAACTGAGGGTAGGAGCATGGATGAACGTGTTTTGCTTGTAATCCAATTTGCATAAGTAACGGAAGATATAATAGAGATGTTTGCAGTTTATGTACATGCCACGCTTTCCAATGGATGTGCCGTTCATGCTTCCATAATGGGAACAAATACAATATGAAAAATTACAAAGTGTGATTTTATATACTTTCTCGTTAGAAGCAGTCTTGGACGAAAGCATGATAATAGCACCAAGTCCAAGGTAAGGAAGGACATTCACCCCAGTAATAATTCCAATTACATTCCTTGCACTCTCCCACTGATTGCGGTGATTTTCGGTGGGTGCCATACAATTTCGACGAACTTGTTTGCCATTCTGAAGAGAAGGGATTCTTTCAGTATGTGTTGGTCGAGGATGAATCCACAAAACATGCTGAAATACCCTAGACGAGGAGAGAAGTCGTCGAGGGAAAATGGGCACGCTGGATTGTAGGCAGAACCCAACTTCTTCAAACTCAATGACTTCAGTACGGATAAAGTTGGTACCAATAAGAACATGCCAAATTTAGGGATTTCAGGTCGTGTAAGAACATGGGAACACTTAGGTCCCATAACACAACGCGCTATTTGGTCTGGACAAAAATCAAAACTCCTCGATTTCAATTGTTGTGCCCTTATACTCACGTTTTTGCCCTTTGTAAGTAGGGGCAGCAATAGGTTTCCCATGCCTAACAACCAACAATTTGCATTTGGTTTATGTGTATTTTTGAATGGCGTGACATCGTTTCTTTGATTTGTGTGAGATTTTTGCTATGTACCATTCCGATGTATCACAATTTGTTTCCACCACAGTTTGGATATGGGGCATGACATAGTTGAACTCCTCAATAGTTCCTAGTTGCACTCTAGTAGTGGCAAATCTAGTTTGAACCTGGGGATGAGAGAAATTAATCTTGTCAGGGTGATGAGAATCATCTTCAGAACCAATTGAAAGATCCAATTTCCTTTTGGTGGAACCGAATACTTTTTCCCCTTCCAAATGTGGAATTCGACTATAGATGTCTTCTGCGTTTGGCATCTCACTAAGTGCTTCGGCAATTTTCTTTCCGTCTCCAGACACCATAGTTCTTTTCAGTTTCAAATCATGTTTAGAAGGGTCTTTACCAGAAGGCCCCCCCTCACAGAGATAAGCTCTATAGTTGGTCATTTGTATGAAGGCTCGAACCCAATCATCACCTGTGGCAACAAACAAGTCGGACCCATGTTTTCCTGAAGCCTGCATTCATTTGTTGTACACTGTTTCTATTAGGTTGCAAGTTGGAATGTCCGCAAATTTCTCTGTTGTGAGTTTCTGCAAAGATGATGAATATAGATATTATTGAAACGATTTAGAAATTAAATCTTATAGTAAAAAATAGGAGAAGGCACAAAACTGGCAAATGTCATGTCATTTCCATGAATCCATCCCACTGATAGTACCGAAAATGCCAAAATGTGAGCCAATCCTCGAGTTCACAAATTGTTGATTTTAATGCAGTTCCAAAGGATTACTGTGGCGTTTTTGGGCCACCCCTCCGAGGGAGCCTAAAAGTGTCACACAAACCCTTCTGTGCGGGTGGCCTGCACTTGCAAGCGCCCAAGCTCAATCCGGATGGTAGGTGTATAAGGTGAGTACTTAGATTTTGGAGGGGAATTAAATTTGTGTTATAATACCTCCGGAGGTTGGACCTTAGTTTTTAATATTGTGGCTCTAAACTCCACTAATCCATTTCATACTTAATTCTAACCTAGACTTACAACCTAGTCTAAGCGCAAACGCACCAACCTTGGAAAGGCCATCCTAACTTATGAAATGAAATGGCTCGGGTATATACCAACCGGATGTGACTTATGCCACATCTAGTTGAATGGACGGAATAACGACGGTTTAATTGACCATTCAACCCCTTCTTACTTTCTTACTTAGTTGTATTTAAATTTCCTAAGCGGGGGGACTTGATTTAAGTCCCACCCATTACAAAACTTCTTTCTTACTTAGTTAATTTTGTTTACACATCCTACCTTACTACATTCACACATTAGGCATCATCCCTTACCGGGTTGGTGCACCTCTTAGCTCGAAACCTTCTAGGACCTCATGCAGGTCCTTTGAAGATCGAATGATAGTTCAAACCCTTCGGACTTCAATGGTCCGAAGGATGGTGTCTTCCTACAGAGTTAAGTTCCTGATTTAGACTTTTTGCCAACAAGGGTTCATGATAGTTTTTTAAAAAATTATTGTTAAATGTGTTTACACTAAATAGACTATAAAAATATAACTTAATAGGACCAAGGTGAAGGACGACTTGTAGGTTCAATCTGTTGCATAATCTTCATAAATTAGGCCCATAACTCCCAATCTATAGGGCCAACAATATAATAGTGGATTCGTGAGTTATTAACCTCACATTTTCACCAACAACATGTAGAGTGGTCGTGTCGGTAATTAATCCGACTTTACCGCATACGAAACTTTCTAATAATCAAAACTATTACCACAAAACATATCAAAAGGCCCTGAGAATAATGAAATTGGATACCCCCCTTGGCAGTCAAATGGTCAAATCATTTGACCTTACGAAATAGGTGAATGGGTTTAGGATTGTATACGTTAAAAACATTTATTTCAATCCTAAATGAAAGGCTAGAATTATGTGCCTTACATCAATGCTCCTCGCCTTGCTCCACTTCCCTGACGTTGGCCTTGTCTCTTTTCTTATAGCTAACTTGGTTGTGAAGCTTAGGTTAGTCAATGGTTTAAACATCATTTTTATGCACTATAATTTTGGCCTCACCAGAATTAATTTACTTAATACACATCATTGGCTTTCTAGAGATCTAAAATTCACTTCAATCGGATAAGAATTGTAAAAGTTACAAAGTTTGAAAGCACAATATCTATTCAACCGATCCTCCAACTTTAAAAATCCATAGTTAATTTGTTATTACTCAGATTTGGGCTCGCCAAACACCATTGGAAAGCTATTAAAAAAATTTATAAAAAAAATATGATATCAACAAGGTAAGCTGAGATGGATCTAGCAGCCTCCCTGTAATGCAGCAGTCAACTAGAAGGGCTCAAACTATGTATTGCACCTTTAAAAATCCAAATCTAATTTATTATTCATTCAAATTATACGTTTTAAACAGTCCTAGAAAGCTTTCAAAAATATTTATAACAGAAAAATATGAAATTAGTAAGGTAAGCCAAAATGGATCCAACAGCCTTCCTGTAATGCAGCAGTCATCTAAAAAAGCTCAAAGTATGTATCGCATCTTTGAAAATTCATATCTAATTCATCACTCACACACATCATCTGTTATAAACGGCCCTGAGAAGCCAAATAAAAGCTCTAATTGAAGAAAAAAAAAATTAGATGAAAGTTTTAATAAGGCCAGCAGATCTGATCCAGCGGCCACTGCCCAAATGAATATCCTAGTTTTTGCTCGACTTTGGAAATTCATAACTAAATACTATTTCAATCAAATCGCAAACAGAAAACGGCTATGGATAGTTATAGAAAATCTTTACAAGAAAAAAAAAATTATTCCAGATGGTAAACTAATCATTCATGCCATCAATGGCCAAGGTCTGCAATGCCTCAATTTTTAATTTGCATTCTAACTTATCTTTAAGCAAAAATAGAAGGAAATTTTGTGTGTTCACAAACATACATTCTAACTAGGAGAAGGTAGGGAAGGGTTTTCCTATTTACATAGAGGTAGGGCTTCGCCTACTTGTTGGAAGAAGAAGAAAGATTTATTGCCTAACTATATAAATGTAAAATTTCGCCCAAATTCTAGAACAAAGAGGGATTTTTCCTAACTACTTGGAAATAGGCTTCGCCCAACAATCAAAATAAAAAGGGAAAGAATTTTGTAAGGTGGGAGGAGAGGGTTTTTAAACCCTTTCAAAAAAAGGTTGGATCCCTTCGCCACCGGTTTCATTCTTTCGAAACCCCCTAAAAATTTGGGCTTCGGGTTTTTTCGATTGAGGTTGTCACCCCTTTACTAAAGTGGCTCCAACAAGAGTCCTTCAAGTTTGTTCTAATTTAAGATTAAAGACAAAAGACTATATAATGCAAGAAATTTTTAGGACAAACACCTCATTTCAAAGCAACGAAGTTATCTTAAGATTGAGTGTCAAAAATACTTAAGCTTACTTTGTATCTCTCCTTTTGGAACACTATTTCAATATACTTATTTTTTTTATAAATACGTGTGATCTTTTTTCTCTTTCAATTGAACTTACAAGTTGCTAAGCGGTATTTGTGAAACTTGAATGATTAAACAACCAAAAGGAGAGTAGATTATTTCGAGCAAAAATTCAAAAGAAATAATATGAGGTTGAGAGGCAAAGACTCAAGAAGACTTGAAGGGTTAATGGAACTTTGAGAGATGTTGAGATTAAACCTCAACGCTCGAAGAACAATTTGAGTGACAAAAGAGTAAGCTATCTCTTAATATGAAAGTTACGTTCAAATAAGTGAGAGTTGTATTAACTTCTAAAAAGGAGAGCAACGCATGAGTAACATAACACGAGAGTGATTATTGAAGGAGAACCTTATTAATTGAGCGATTAAGCAAGAGTTGAGTAACTTTTCAAAAAGGAGCAATATATGAGTGATATAAAGAGATACTCCTAAAAAATAACAATATAAATTGAATATTAAATAGAGTGATATATTAAAGACTTCTAAAAAAAGAGTGAGAAGATTGAGCATGTGATATTTCTTGAAAGCGGAACTCATTATTACAAGATTGATTCCTATCTATATGCATGAGATTTTATACATCAATAACTTGATAAACTACTTACAACGATTGTTATTCAAATTGGAATTTCTTTCTCTCTCAAGATTCTTTGTGAATTGTTGGATGTCATAAAAATTGAAAGACTAACCAATCGAGAGAAGATTTGAGAGAGTAGTATAAGAGTGATATCAAACATTCAAGGTTTTGAAGTGTTAATGGAATTTGATGAGTAAAGTGACATTGTAAAGGGTCTCAAGATTATTCTTCTCGTCATCAAGAAACATTTTATATTAAAAGTAAATCATCGTAAACAAAAAACTATGAATTGTGTCTTGCTACGTATGAATTATGTTATGGTGATAAGTGATTAAGCATAAGAATATTGATATTTTAATATAATCCAAAATTATCATATCCATATTTTATATAATTATTGAGATTATAATATTATATTATAAAAAGTAACACTTGAGCTTAAAGAAGAAAGACTCAAGAACATGCAATCTTCCTCATTACTATTATAATTTATGAAAGAAACATATTTATAAGGATATCAAAAGAGTATTAATCCAAATGAATAGAAATTGAAGTTTATGAACTACAGAATTTATAATTATGAGTTTTGATTTTTTTCGGAAACTTATACAAATTGTTGAACAATCCTTTTGTTTTCAAATATTAATGATATTGTTATATATATATATATATAATATGTTTTTGAATTATATGGATGGAATTTTAGAATATTGATCCACATCTTGAACCTCCTCTACCTTAGTTGTTCTCACGATCGATGAACCTTACATTTGAACGTGATGATTGGTAGTTGGATGAGCCCTCCGAGATTTTCTTCACCACATTTTGAGCGTCCATGGTTTATGAGGAGCCCTTGTGCTCCTTTTATGCTCCCTTCATATGCAGAAGGCTTAGCTCAGGCGTATTATAGTGTTATATCTAACTCTTCGTCAGATCACTCACGTTGTCCTGGTTATGATACTCATGTAAAAGCGTACCTTGATCTGAGTACTTCAAAATTAGATACAGCTTGACTCCATTATATTTACTATTTTCTTTCATTTTGAATATGAAGTCTTCAAGTTTTTCTTATACATTATTGTTGTCTTGATGTTCCTCGTATTCGTGTTCGCCTCACTCGGAGACAATGTAGGGGAGCTCGGATATGTCCCCTTCCCAATCCCTGGTAGTGAGCGCTTCCACTTACACATGTGAATGTCAGCCCTTTCTAGGTACAGGGAATGTCATCGTCCCTAGAGCACCGACAACACTTGTTTTAGACTTTGCTGAAATAATCGTTGATGAAATCATTTGCCAAATGGTGGACCGACTTACTCAGGAGGCTGACATAGATGATGATCATTAACTTCTTCTCGACCTCTACTCACTCTATTGACAAGTTTCACCGTAATTGTAAATTAACCTCATATGAAAGATTCTTCTAATGATCACTCACCCATGGGCTGACTCGTATGTTTTTTACTTGTTTTTTACTTGTGACCCTAAACCTATGTTATTTCTCAAAGTATAGTTTTTCACATTTACTTCATTTTTTATAGTGTGACGTCATCCCTAACTTGTATGATGTCATCTTGTCTTTGTTAAATTTGTTTGTAAGTTTATATTACCACGGGTATAGGCCCTTGCCACATGGTTATTGAAATTTTGAAGAAATAAAGTCTCATTTTTGATGACTAAAAATTGAACTCGCTGCTCATTAAAGTCTGTTCACTGCTCATGAGATTCTGCTCATTGCTCCTATCATAGCACTCCTGGAGCTTGGACATGGACTCGTTTCCGAGGGCCTCCCCTAAACCCACAACCTTGCAACAAAATCAAACTCTAAGTTGAACCTAGGCCCCCACTAACCTTATGAAACCTACACCTTCATTTCTAAAATGACCTCCCCCCCTAGAATTCAAAGAGCTTGCACATGGCCTCGTTTCAGAGGGCCTTCCCTTAAAGCAAAACTTTGCAACAAAATCAAACTCTAAGTTGAACCTAGGCACCCACTACCCTTATGAAACCCACACCTTCAAATCTGAAATGACCCTCCCCCCCTAGAATTCAGAGAGCTTGAACATGGCCTCGTTTCCGAGGGCCTCCCCATAACCCACAACCTTGCAACAAAATCAAACTCTAAGTGCAACGTAGGCCCCCACTAACCTTATGAAACCCACACCTTCAAATCTGAAATGACCCTCCCCCCTAGAAATCAGAGAGCTTGCACATGGCCTCGTTTCCGAGGGCCTCCGCTTAAAGCAAAACTTTGCAACAAAATCAAACTCTAAGTTGAACCTAGGCCCCCACTAACCTTATGAAACCCACACCTTCAAATATGAAATGACACTCCCCTAGAATTCAGATAGCTTGACATGGCCTCGTTTTCGAGGGCCTCCCCTTAAAGCAATACTTTGCAACAAAATCAAACTCTAAGTTGAACCTAGGCACCCACTAACCTTATGAAACCCACACCTTCAAATCTGAAATGACCTTCCCCCCTAGAATTCAGAGAGCTTGCACATGGCCTCGTTCCGAGGGCCTCCTAAAATAGAGGATGCAAGTATTATCACTTGCATGAAGATCTTATATTTTATAATAAATACAAAACTATCTATTATTAGTATTGAATGGGAGTGTCAATTTATATGGATTTTGAATAATCTTGACATGCTTGCAAGTGATGAGTATGGAATCTAGATCCTACATCACAAGGTAGTTGCATTAGAATTTTTATGGGTTTTATCGGAGCATTTGAAGGAAATCCTACATTTTGATGCATTGAAATTTCATGTTGCTTTCATGATTGACAAGTCAACCGACTGAACTAATGTAACAACATTTGATAGTTTATTGATGTTATTTGAATTTAACAAGAAAGGGAGTTGCAACAATTTGCTTTGTAGAACCGTTAGCAATTGAGGATGATGTAAGAGAAAATATGTATCTCACAACAACAAACTTATTGAAAAGATTACAGCAGAATCATACCAATCAACTTGTGGCTTTAGCCAAAAATGGAGCAATTTTGATGATAGGTTGTCATCGTGGATTGATAACCCGTTTGAGACATGACGTTCCTGCTTTCGTTAACACTTATTGCATTGCACATTGAGAAGCTTTGTTTGTAGGTGATGGTTTCAAAACAAATATCAAAATTGTTAATTTTGGACCAATATGCCAACAAAGTTTATGAGTGGGTAGGAAGAAGTAGCAATCGACCAAAGGAACTCAAAAGTTTAATGATCGAATTTGATTTACAATCATTGGCTATCTTGCAATTCCATTCAATTTGTTGGCTTTCTTGAGGTGAAGTGTTGGAGCAGATTTTGTATTATATGCCAGCAAACTTGGATGTTTTTCAAGTGGAGGAGGCCTATTGGTACCATCAAGCTACGACCTTCCAATTTCAATTTATGCTTCATCTTGTGTTGGATGTGTTGGTGGAGCTAAATAACTTGAATAAAAAATTTCAATATGAATTGATTGATATTTCAACAATTGAATCCACTTTGGATTCATCAATTTTTATTTTGAAGAGACATTTTCTATGTGGTCACGGACCTAACTTTGGATGATCGACCAAGAACTTGGGTCCATTTTTATCTCAAACTTGGGTGGAGGCCAAATGATGATGTTGAAGGCAAATATCATCCTAGGCACCACCGACGATTTTTTAATCGGGAGGACACACTAGAAGAATGCAAGATGATGGGAGCTATGTATGTGCAAGCAATTGTGGATGGCTTGAACGAAGGCTTCTTGATTTACTTGTTTTCAACCCAACAAAACTTTTCAGTCCAAAGTATTATCCAAGTGATGAAGAAGTTTGTATAATCATGTCAGAGCAATGGTTGGAGAGATTGATCATAAATTTGGATTGATAGAGATTGAAAAGCCATGCAAGTCAAGCCGAGTTGCTTGAGTTTGTAGAAACTTTGAGGTATGACTATGAAAAGGAATTATTGTATGAGGCATGGCAATTTTTTGGGGGCATCAACAAGTGGTATACCAATTGGCCACATCTCATGAAACTTTGGCAAAAAAAAATACTTGTCATTCCCTCAAGTATTGCAATTTGTGAAAGGGGGTTTACAAAACAACTTCTATCAAGAGCTACTTGTGAGCTTCATTGAAGTTGAACACTTTGGATCCTTTGATGCGAGTATCATTATGCGGGATAAAGTTGGAGAATATGGATTAGAGGGTAACATTTGAGTTATGGGAAATATGAGAATTCTTAATTTGGACTATATATTGTAAGAAGTTCAAACTTCTCTACATTTATTTTTGAACGAGCATGATTTGATTACAATTTTGTGTGAAAGATTAAGATTGTGTCAACCCATCATTTGAAAGGTGGTTTTTGATGTTGTCCATCATATTGAAAGGCAAAAAGTAAAGTAACCGGTTACATGAATTGAAGGTGGACCCGTCAAAACAAACCATTGTTTAGCCCAACATAGGGTTGGCATCATCTATTTGGAGTTGTCTAGTCTAGTCTAAGGCATTTTTTAAGGGTGAATAGCGTGCCCCTTATACAAACAAAAGTTGCACAATCCATGGACATTGTTCGTGCTTGCAATGATATAAGATTGATTCAAAGTTCAAGAAGTCAAAGGCCTAGAAGTACATCCGGGTGCAAGCACGGTAAAGTGGACAGCTCTTGATCCTTGCTCAGGTTTAAGTGAAAGTGATCCAAAACAATATACTAACTTTGAATTTTATGAAATAAAAATTCATAAACATTTAGAAAACATATGAATCTACAAAGCCAAGCAATTTATGTTCACAAAAAACAATTTCAAACAACGTATATGTATTTTAGAAGACGGTGCAAGTGGTGGTGCAAGTGGGTATCATTGAAAAGATAATTGTCAAAAACTTGTTTAAAATACAATTACATTACATTAAATTGATGAATTTTTGAAAAAAAAAATTACGATGACCTCAAGTTTATAATGAATTCAAGGAATATGAAAAGAAATTCCAAGTTCAAAATATTTAAGGTCATGAAATTTACGTTCAAAACTAAATTTAGTTAGTTGCTTTTACGCATCACTTTTGATGATAGGTTTTGAAGATCTCATATTGATATTCTATATTTGAATACCTAACTTAACAATAGAGGTCATCATGAAAAATAATCTATTTTAAACAACATTTTGCTACTACTTATAGGCGTTTGACCAAGAAAATCATGGCTTTCATATACCGGAGCATTTTTTTGGTCCACTTTACTTTGCTTGCACCCATCCAAATTGGAGTCAAGAGACTAATTCCCTAAAGTAACAGAGTGCAGTGGCTTCTATGAAATAACCATTAATTTACCAATATCAACTTGATGATCCACGTAGTAGAAAGACTTGAGACTACCTAGCGCAATGGAAACAAGTCTATTTATTCTTGAAAATATAATTCATCAATTGCGCAAATTACCATGTGCCTTTGGAGTTTTTTCAAAGAATTACAATACCTAGGCACATTCCATGGGAGCTTCTAAATAAGAGAACGAAATCGAGAGATATTAGAGTTAGTTGTAAAGTCACAAGCAACTTCCAACCGTGTCCCATGGGAAGAACATGGGACATACCCCTTAAATCCCATGGGTCACAATGTTATAGATGGGAAGTTTGTATTTCCCATGATAGAGGAGAATCATCATGGGACAAACCAAAGTGAGATGCATCAAATATGAGAATTTGATTAATCTTACAATTGTCCCTCTCAATCAAAGGGACAATTTTAACTTTTCAATAATGGGAATACAATAATTTTATTTCAAAATATGATGGCCCCTCCACACTTGACTCTATCTCCGCCGGTTTAGGACTTTTACTTTGACAATGAATAACATATCCCCATGAGCTCCAAAAATTATTGGAAAAGTGACTACAACTTTGATTTAGATTTGTTAATCATCTCATACTAATCGCATGTTTATTATTGAATGTCCATGAATGAATGTTTTATCTTTGTTCCATTTTAGAGATCTTGTAGATCTAGTCTAGATATAGATGTGAGTCACCAAAGTGATTACCAAAGTGATTACCAAAGTGAGAGAGGGAGAGAGAGAGAGAGAGGGAATTACCGCCTACAAGTATTTTTCATTCATCCAACAAGAAGCCCGGAAATAATAAACAAGCCTTAATTTTCTATTTTTAATCATTTAGACACCGGATTTAGGTCCATAGACCCCAAATTAGTCTAGTCTAACTTATTTGAGATGAATCTGCTAAAAATCTATAAGGGACAAGTTTTTATGTTGGATGGAGGAGAGGTGTTTTAATTTCTACATTCTTACATTACAAGGTATATGCCGGCTTTATATATGAAGTGCTTAAAAGCCCTCCAATTACACATGTAATGTGTAATGAGTTGGTGGCTAAGGTGTTGGAGTAGGGTGGTGAGGTCCAAGGTTTGAATTCCTCCATCAACGCCCCTAGGTCTCATCTTGTAAGTGGGAAGGGTGTACCTATAGGTTAGACCAAGTTCATGGAATGTATATGATTATTTATTTTTGAAATTTCCCTTTAAAAAAACTCCCAAGTAGCATATTCCCATCATCCATACAAAATGTCCCATCTACACAATTTCCCATGTCCAATTGAACATTCCCATAATTAATCAAGGGACATGAGCAAAATTCCCACTCTTTCCACATTCCCTTCCAAGCCTTATGAACCACGGGACATGAAAGGGAATTTTGGAAAATTTCCCCATTGGGACACAAGTGAAAGTTCCATGTAAGTCACCAAAAATGGGAACCATGTCAAGTTTTTTGATGGAATCTCCCATATTTATCACTTCCAACACTTGTGTCAGTTACCTAAAATAAAACTAGGGAGGGAAGCCTGTCAGCCATAAACCCCCACCCTTGTGCATCAGTAATCCGGGTGGAGGTTCATCGCTCACATGTCTTTGTGACTCGTGGCTTTGGGAAAAACCATGCTCATATTCAAGTGGATTTAGCACCAATGCATGCTTTCTTTTTCATTTCAACTCACAGGGCATGAGCATTAAAAAATGCTAATGCATCGGTGGTAATTGTTACACACAACAACCTCTTACGTCAAAAATCATAAAAATCAATTCTAGCTAATCCATCATCATTCCCTTCCCCTAACCACCGGCGTTACTGAGCCTTGGCTCTAACAATCAAAATTGATCAAAATGTGCTTGGCCTTGGATAGGCTGGTCAGGCCCTTGTGCCGACTTCGATCCTGAACCTGAAGGCTGGGTGCCGAGACCCCTGTGTGGCAACCTAAATCCAGAATCTAATCTGTTTGGCCGATGCCTGTCTAGCTTGAACCCTGAATCTAAATATGTTTAGCCGAGCCCCTGTGTCAACTTCGCTCCCGAACCTGAATGATGGTGTCGAGCCCCTGTGCAGCAACCTCCTGAACCTGAATGCTGGGTGCCAAGGCCCATGTGCAGCAGCCTAAATTCAGAATCTAAATCTATTTGGCCGAAGCCTCCCTAGCCTAAAACCCTTAATCCAATTCTGTTTGGGCTAAGCCTCTCTAGCTTAAACCCTTGAATCTAAATCTGTTTGGCCTAAGCCTCTCTAGCTTAAACCCTTGACTCTAATCTGTTTGGCCTAAGCCTCTCTAGCTTAAACCCTTGAATCTAAATCTGTTTGGCCTAAGCCTCTGTGCTGACTTCGCTCCTGAACCTGGATGCTGGCTGCCGAGGCCCCTGTGCAACAGCCTAACCCCAAAATCTAAATCTGTTTGGCCGAAGCCTCCCTAGCCTAAAAACCTGAATCCAATTCTGTTTGGGCTCCAACTACTTTTCCCCTGCCCGAGCTCCACACCAGCAAGAGAAGAGAGAGTTCGGGGGAGGAGGCTTATCCCGGGAACTCCCCTAGGGATTCAAAATCCCAGCTCGATCCCCATTGGTTGCAATACCCCACCCCTTAAATGAACATCCCCCTAACCAAAACAAACAATAACAAGGCCTAAGCCGCACTTGGAATCAATAACACACAAATGGATACCTAACCCCAACTTCAACCATCCCAACCGCTTAATCCACACACCACTAATCATTCTACCCTCAACCCAAACAGTCACGCCCACGCAACCCTCAATCTTAACTTAATTCCAAACAAAAAGCCTCACTCTCTTTTATGTTTTTGAGTAGTTGAATTAATGTCAAAGTAAAGTTTTAAGGAACTTTTGAGACAAAAACGCATGTGGGCACCATATTGGGCTCACAAAGCCTTTTGCTCTAGTTTGGGGGCAAAAAACTTTGAGAAGATTTTGAGTTTTTCCTTAAGTTCGATTCTATTTGAGGAGTACACTCGGGGAGATCACTCCCTTGTAAAGTTGAACAACCACGTGCGAACACTTTACATCTAAAAAATCCTACTTTTTACATAAAGGATCACCAAAATGGGTCAAAATTTTATCAATTTTTTTTCATGAGTAGATATACACAGTATCTATTATATAGTAAAAAATGGTAACTAAATTTGATGATTTGTTTTTTTAATAAAACATACCGTTTCTAACTAGAATGACGCAGAATTGAGCTAAAAATTTACTACAAACAATGAAGATGACTAAAAATTTCAAAAAAATATACAAAAGATACTATCAATGGTTATGTATATGCAGAAAAAATATCATAAATTTTAAAATTATCTATGGCATTAATATAGGGGTAGCAAACTTTGTTCGCACGTGGTGTTCAACTTGACAATGGAGTGATCTCCCCGAGGGAGTACACCGTGGTGAGAGGAGCAAAGAGAAGCATGTGCACATAGATGCCAAAGGATATGAGAAAATTCTTAGTTATATAAAGATAAGACATGTCGGTGTCTAAAACTCAAAAGAAGCCCTTTGAGACTTTCTAGTTATACTCAAACAAAGCACCATTAAGACATTTCAACCCCAATTGATCCCCATACTTTACGATTAAGTCTAATATGTGAGCTTAAATTGTGTGCCAATTGTAAAATGAACAGCATCGTGTCAATTTTTGCAAATCTATGATCATCATAGGAAATTTGAGTGCTTTCTCTGAGCTCAAAGTAAGGTATAAATGCATCAATTCCCTATGATCACAAGTCTTTCAGACCTGGGTGATTCAACACTAAGGTATGTGGGTGTTATTCGGTTCATTTGTCACATTCTCCAACTGCCTCCGATTAGATGTACACAACAAAACTTGTGATGCATTGGCAAATCTATGATGAAGCATCAACAAAAATCAGACCTCCCCGAATTTAGTTATGGTTATTCAATGTGCACGCTTGTTTATTCCTTAATGAATACAAAGGTCCTCCCAAATGTGGTCGCTACGGAGTGTGGGGTAGATTATTTATATATAAAAAATGTGATTCAATCTCTTTTAAACATGTGTCTTTATGAAGTTTTTTCTTTGATCCTCACCTCACCACACACCAATCAAATATAGGTGTCCGATTAAGACAAATAATTGAATAACGGTTGGGGATTCTCAACATCACGTAAGCTCATCCAGTGTGTGAGATGGTCTTCTCTTTTAGAGGGTGGGTTGCAAGTTGGCGGGTAGACCCTCTTTGTCCCCTCTTTACTAATTTCAAAAATAAAGGAAAACATGTGCATATGATGAGCTTGGATTTTGATTTTCCAAAATTACTGAGCCAGAGTGGGTGGGAAGGTCTGTATGATGTGGCTTTGGCTCATTATTCTAAAATTAGACAATGAATTAATATCCATTTTAGAAAACCTTTGATAATTAATATTTCTAATCCACCTCTCTTATTGGGTTGCTCATATCTTCACAATTCTATTTTAAGAAAAAATAGATATATATATATCCTCCAAATGTTGAAGACTTGCAAACATATTTTTCTCACACAATTACCATAATCTTTATGAAACCACTCTATGTTGGCAATAAAAAAATTCATATTGCAAGCATTAAATTGTCACAATTTCAAATCATATTCCACTTTTTGGACGGACTCAAATGACTTTGTTAGAGTATTAACCAAGAGGTGTTTATTAGAAGATATCCCAACTACTAACCCTGATGCCTATACCCTAACCCATTTAATAACAACCTCCTTCATATGTATTAAACCGTGTCGTTATCAGGATATATGCTTGGACTTAAAACAATGACTCTCATTCAACAACAAAAAATTAAGTTTCTTAAATTTTGAGAGAAACTAAGCAAGAAACCGTGTGGGATATCTCTTGTGTCAAAGGTGAATGGAGATTCTACACATTAGCTTACTCCCTCCCCATGAAAAATCCTTCAAATGCAGGTTCAGAATATACTCAAACTTGGGTGAACATCCTGTCATAGAATTTATTTGGTACATGTGATATGAGGTAAGCAAGCCTAATTTGGTTACTTGTCTTAAACATATGCCTATATTTAAAGTGGTGTGTGGTTAGGGGTGGATCTAAGAGTGGACACCAAATAACATGTTTTTGAAGAGATCAAAATACAAAGTTCAAATTTTTCTAATTATTCTAGGCTCAATAGTCAACAAAATTGGGGAGACTTATGAGATATTCAAGGAGTCTAATTTCTTTAGCCCAAATGGCCGGCACATAGAAGTTCACCCGAACTTATGGCTATTTCAATCCTCTATTTGTAGGAGAGGCCACACATGTTTGAAAACGTTGGTTTTGAAATGGACAATTCTACCCAATAAAATAGGAACCAACCTTGAAACTAAGCCCCCCAAGGTTACGCACATGTAGTCAAGGTTGAAATTCTTTTACTTTGGCTTGAAGAACTTTGTTTTAAAACGTGAGTTTTCAAATGTGTGTGGCCTCCACATAAGTGGATCTTGGATTACTTCTTCACCTACGAATGTACCAGGTAGCAAGCAAGGAGGAGGGGGGGAGGGGGTCTACCATATATGCGTTGGTGCCTACAAACTAAGTAGCTTTGAGCCACGGGAAGCGATTAAGTAAGGTACCAAATATATATGGTAGACTCCCCCAAGGTTGAAAACATGCATTTATATATACCCTATAAAGAGGGACCAATCTTGAAACCAAACTCCCCAAGGTAAGATACATATCAAGGCCAACAACATTTTACCAAGGCCTACCGACTAAGGTATGTATACCAAAAACCACCACTATGTACCACATGCATACATCTAGTGTTGTCCTACCGACGTTTTCGGCCATGTGCAGCCTTCACATGTCAACCTATTTCGACAAACATAAGTTAAGCGTGAAAGATCCTCCAGGTCCTAGGATTACTTTACAGACAAGTATGGGAACTCACTATAAATACACTCCCTTTCTACTTGACAAAAAAACTTGCCAAGTGGTCAACGCCTCCTGTGCTTTGGCGCTGGCCTGTCGGCCTTCTATCTCCAAAAAAACAAAAAAAACAAAAAAACTATAAGTACACTCAGAATAATATATGTGGTGGTGCTAGACTCTCAGAGTAATATATGTGGCTGGTAAGTACTGGTATACAACAGTATCATGTGTCATTGAGACCCGGTACTGTGCCAAATTACAGACACATCACTGTGCAGAGGGAAGCTTCTACTCTGCCAGTGTTTGCAGGAATGAGGGAATTATCGGATACGAGCTTACCTCTCATCCATTCAACATCAAAGCCCCGAAGTAGTAAGCAGCTCGGAGGTTTTTTATTTTTTAATTTCAAAGTTGATTTGACACCGGAATTAGCTTCCAAGATCCCGAATTAGTCTGCTGGGGTCATTTGAGATGAACCGGCAACACACCTATAGGAGGTCAACTTTCTATGTTCGATGGATGAGAGCGAGGTACGCTCGCATATGGTAATTCCCTCTCCCTCCTTGGCCACGGCTTAAATTTTTGTCTGGTATATTTAATATTTACACCTTCTATGTCATGTGTTTTTCAACACACATGGATTGTAGGCAATTTAACAGTGTGGTTCTCACTCATGAGAAAACCACCTCTTGGGTCACCTCTGTTTATTGCTAAGACAATGGTGTTTAGTTTAAGTTCGTTTGTCAAGGACATATGCCCCCGCTTGTGGTTACAGAGTGAGACGACGTTGCTTGTGGGGTGTTGCACAGGTCAATGTATAGACTCATGTCTGCGGCGGTGTAGATGTCAGCCCTAACAAAACAGTTGAAGTATTTCATCAAGACTTCTGAAGAAGATTCAGGGTATACCAAAAATCACACCCTTAGCAGGACGACAACAAATCAACTGATCTGATCAAACATCAGGTATGAAGTTCAGAATGTCCTTTCACATGTAAGACTTCAGGTGCCATATTCTCAAACGCATATATACAAATGGAGTTTTTCCCTAGAGAATTTGTTTGATTGGTTTGAAGGAGTCGGTGCTCGGAATCCATATTTCAGAATCCTCATGTCCATGTATGAAAAATACTGAATGCTCTGCCCTCCAAACTTGATGAAATAGTGCAAGAGTACATAAACTATTAGCACTGCACACTCAGTAAGTAGAAGCAAAATGGTGTGCTTGTAAGGTGTTGGCCATTATTCTTGTTTATCAGAAAATAGAGGAACTAATTTCGAAGTGATATGCTTGACTTATATGTTTCATCACATCCAAGTTCAAGTTTACTTAATAGAATCCTTTTCAGTACTCGTGACAAATTACAAAATTGTAGACAGGTTAGTTGAGGAAATTGATCAAACAATATTGTGGGAGCTAGAGGATGTGTCTGTGTGTATGAGAAACTGGGGGTTAGTTATGCCATATTTTAGCTGCCGACAGACTCATGTTGTTGTCACAAATCAAAATAGTATTTTTGTGAATGAAAACAAGTATTATCCCCTCCTATGTAGGTATGATGCGATGAGCAGGTCCTGACGTCAGTTTGTTTGAAGATGTTGTGGCATCTCAGTCCCATGTCGGAAAGTGTACTAGATCGAGTTCATCAGTTTGATATTGAAGCTCAACAAGACTCTTCAGCTGCTGTGGAGGATACTTATAATATTCCAGAATGTGAGGTCTTTGAAGTTCCGCCAAACTTGCGAGCAAGATGGCCTGAGCATTTTCCAATAGTTAAAGGGCTCGAGCTTGGGCTGCATCATCGCACCTTGAAGAAATCTAAAACCGAGGATTTTAAAGCGGAGATAGCTCGCATCGTACACTGGAAGCTCCGAGCCACAACGAAAAATAGGTCCTGGAAATCTTTTGCAAAAGACGTTGTTGAAGATGTGAATAGAGCAAGACGGTCTTATTCAGCGACTAGTCCTCCCTGCACTTTTACGGATGAGGACGTTCAGAACCTGTTGACCTTGGATGCGCTGTTCCTGGTTGTATTCTTCATGTACATCAATGGCAGACGTTTCCTCCAAGAGGAGTTCAAAGCTTTGGCTGGATGCCTGGAGCATATTGTCAGTAAAGCCATTGATTATGGCGATTTCTTCCTGGTGGAGAATCAAGTGCCAATATATATGCTGGAATCTGTGATCAGGCAGCTCTGTATGATTAATGAGGAGAGAGTCGACTCCACTTTCGACGTAGAGTCCAAGGTGACCGATGAGCTGGATTTAATCCTGAACATTGCCATTCTTCATTTGTATCCTTTCAAATACACGCACGATATCCGGACCATCTCCTCTTCCAATGGGATGCTGCTAGGTCACTCCTGTTGTTCACAACAAGATTCCCAGTCAAGCAGAGCTAAATTGCAGGCACACTTGTTCGCAACATATCCTCTCGAACCGTTGGAGAAATCTTTGAGAAGTTGTCACCATCTTCTGCATTGTCTTTATACAGTCATTTGTGGCCACCTATTACCGTTTGAGGTCAAGGGGAACAATCAATCACATGGTCCTCTGGATATCATACCGTCTGCCACTCGGCTCCGTGCAGTTGGAATCTTTTTCTGTCTCAATAAGGTTCCTTTGTGCGTATTCCGATAGATATTTTTGCACTATTTGCACATCAGGAAGTAAGCCCCGATTGTAACACTCCAAAATGTAATTCTTGTTTGTGTTTTGGTCTGATATGAGCTCTCTTTCATCTCTAAAGCAAACATTGCGTAGAAGAATATTGAAGAAAAATCCCTCTGTATTATGCGTAGGATGAAAATCAGTGAATCTAGTGAGCTTCGATGTCTCATACAAATAAAACCCAAACATGTCAATCCCGCAGCATTTGCCATTAGGCCTTTGTATTCTCTCTGTTTCTAATCTCTCGAAATATGAAATAAATGTCATGTTCTCAAAATCAAGTGGTCTATTGCAATACACATCAATAGGATGGAATCCTAGTACTCTTGATTTTGTAACAATTTTTGTTCGTAGCAAATGGGATTTTGAATCAATGTATCTAATTGCTTTGTTTTTTTGCACTATCGGAATGTGAAGGCAAGCCAACGTAACTTCCGCAGGCCAAATTGGCTTGGCTATAATAAGTGAAGATATCAATTGTAACTGAGCATCTGATGCTCCTTGAATGCCCAATCGTTCAACGTTGGTTTTGTCTAATTGTATGGGACCGTGTGGCTCACATTTCATTGCATATTTGAGTAAGTAATAAGACCACTACGCAGTGTTGATCCTTTGTATATTCATATGTGCACCCCAAAGAAGTAAAAAGGATGCATGGTATGGAACAACGTTACGGTCCTCAATTCGGGGTCTATAGTAGTCCCATCTTCTTGATTCTGTGTTATATGTTGTTTTTGCTTCTGAATGAGTAGGAAATGGAAATCCATACTAACAAGTATCTACATTTTTTTGTGATGGCATCGTGAACAACATGAATGCAGTTGTTTTCTCATGACTTCTTTGAACAACCTATTCTGATGTGGATCTATAGGTTCAAGAAACTTTTTCAATGTTGTATCAAACACAGCGGGGACGGTAGCAGTAATCTCATTTGCAATGTGTTTAACATCTGAATTCTCTATCCACAAAATAATGTGTGCATGCAACGATCCGCGAAATTGTATTTCATATCAAAGCACGTATTCTTTAATACAGCCAAGTATACGAGGTCCTCATAGAATGTAATAATGCAGAATTTTTTGAAGTCGAGCATGGAATAGGGACGCACATTCCACAGGGCAGTCCTTCCATGTCAATGAGGCATCAATTTTTTGCACCATCTGTTCTATATGTGTAATTTCCTCCCATCGTAGAGAGTTTGCTTCATCAGCGGTTAAAGTAAGAAAAAAATCAGGCATGCCAAACTTTTCTACCATTGCAAGCAAGTCTTGTAATTGGGATTTGTGCCATCGTGGAGACCCTTCTATTGATGAAGGAAGACTGTACTTTGTTACATGTTGTAGTACCTCGGCATCATTCATGTTCGGGTGGGCTTGTTTTGTTTGTTTAATTTCTCTATCCAGACATGTTTGCGAAATTTCTTTCAAAAATTGCACAGATTGGCGTATGTCATACATGTATAATAAGTATGGTTTGTATAGAGTAAAAGGAGAGAACAATGTACTCATGCAGTATTTCAAATATTCTGATAATGTTGTTCGACCATTATAGGCTCCATTTCCATGCGGAAATAAGAATGGAAATAATGCACTTTCAAGAGTCATGCCTCCTATATTAGCGTTCAGTGTATTATTTCTAAATGCAATTGGTTCTCCTCTTTTATCAAAGCCAGTTCCATTTCAAAGATGCACATTTCTTATGGAATGAAAATCGACATGTTTCTTGGGTCCCTCTTGTGTGCGCATGTCGAACAATAGTGCCAGATCATAGATTTCTTGCGGAACGTTCATATGTGAAAATGACATCGAGTGTAATGTAGCATTTCCGATTATTTGTTGAATTACATCTGGTGTAAGAACGCACATACTTGTGCTCTTGTGAAGCTGCTCAAAAATTGTGACATGTGTTTGAAAGAATGGGTTGGTAGTTAGGTTCTGTGACAATAATGGACTTACAAAAGATGCCAAATGTTCGATCGATTGTGAAGAATCTAACCTTGTACTGCAACCAAACAAAGGGTTGCTCAAAAGACTAGTGTCCACAATTTTGCCAACGCTAAAACCCCAATCTTTCAATTGTATATGCATTCCAATGTCGAGGAAAGATAGCATTTAGACATGTAAAGGATTGGTTGTGATAATGGATCTCATATATGTTGGTGAGTTGTACACCACATGAGGGGCATTTGGAGGTTTGTTCTTGTTTGAATGACATTGAGTACAAATAATCATTTTGTCACCTAAGGCGTTGGTTGTGAAGTCTGCAAGATATGCATTTGTTGCTCCATATGGGGTAGAGCCTTGGGTGGGCATTGTAGCATCAGTGTATGAATTATGTACTAATCGATATTGTTGTTTACGATTATCCATCTTTGTCACGCCACATATTCCACAACAATATAAATGTTTGAAAAAGGAATTCATATGTTTTGACCAAGAATCATGCATATCACTTCTATTAGACCACGATCGATCCCATGGTTGAAATCGTTGCTTACGCCTTATTCGAATTCGTTCGTGTACCTCTTTTTTAAACCTCATCATATTAGTTATGTCTTACTTCAACCAAGCTATTCAATTCAACATATTAAGTTGTTTGAAGGCTTGTTTGTGTGAGGAAATCAGGGTTGTGGATTTATGACATGAGTGGAGCTTTATTTTTGTTGAGCTCTATAACTTCGTTTAATTGTTCTTATAGGATATGCACAATGACAACCTCTTATGTATGAATCTGTATAGATTGTATCACACGAGTAGGTGCAGTGCAACAATACGCGTTGCAATTGATTATTCACGCAGATGAAACATAACCGATTATACTGAAACATGTCTTTGGCCAGTGCACAAGAGTAGTTTTCTAGATGAAGTGCTTTTGGAATATGAGGATGTCATATCAGGCTCCCTTGTATACTAATAGGTCAAATTATATTGCTCTTGCAAGAGAGTTTTATATACTGTATTGAATTTTCAGCGAAGGAGAACTGGAATTGTGAGCTTGACATGGAATGGTGTGTTGAATGTATATGTTGCATTTCTTTCGTCTGAGAAGCTTTGAAGGTACATTGTAGATTGCAGGAGATATCTTCTCTATAGATGCACAAACGTAACTGTGAGTGCAGAATCTATCACAGATTGAAGTCATGATAATTTCAAATACAGAGACATCGCCAAGAACCATCAAACTGCCTCTTTGAATGTATGAGACACAAAATGCAGCAACAACAACAATTAGCATGAGCTTTTGAGAAAATTTGTACAACAAAATAACCTTGCAGAGATGAGCAACGATGGAGTCAACCCCATCTTCCTCACAAATCAACAAAACAAAATGACCACAGAACCCTTAATTCTCCACATCAACTTCAAAAAAATTTAAACTAAATTTAAACTAAATTTAAATTTACTTGAGTATTGTTCCTCACAGACATAGTCAACACAAACAACGGTCCAGCGGCGAACTCCTCCTCCTCTGTTTTCTCCTGTACAAACAAGACAAATGATGAGTTCCTAAAAACTTGTTCCCACTCCCGTAGACAACCAACAACGCCACAAAAGTCACAACAATGCTGAGTTCTAAACATTTGTTTTCTCCTATAATTTTATAGCAAGTGGGAATCATCTGTGTAAGAAATAATGATAGAATAAACAATTACATGCAAGACAGAGAATTTACCGTATCCTCTTCCATAGGCCTGGCACTGCAACATCAAGAACCCATTCCACTTATCAGTGAGTTCAAAAAAATTACTAGAGCCATCCAAGTATTAGACTACTACCACTACTAAAAAATGGGGGTATAAATGACTGGGGAGGAATGACTAGAAGTCCGGTTTCACTAGGAAATGACTGGTCCTCTGTAATAGCACCACTTCTGCTTTGTCCACGTTGTCACAGTCACGCACCAGTCGTAATTGTCACTGGGAGATGAAAAGGTGATGAACTATAGCTGCCGAAGCATGCTTTTTGTCAAGAAAAACGTTGGTTGTTTGGCGGGAATCCAATGTGGATGATTACATCACTGTGTAGTAGTAGCCTGTCATTTCTTAGTAACAGTGCGTTACTGAATGGCGACTACAATATGACTTCATCATTTTCAGGAGTAGGTTTAGGATTATTCTCGCCACTTTATGTGCTTCAAATGCATGCTGATGTGGATGGGGAGAACTAGCCCCCATATCTTGCGCCTACAATCGTCGACAGATTTGCGCCTCGGTCACTTGCAATTACAACTCAGTCGGGGATCATAGTGGGCACTACTACTAGGTCATTCCATCGTCACTCCATGCTCACCAACAAAATGAGTGTTGAGTGTCCGACACCATGTTCATATTGGTTCCTTCTGCCCGCTTGGGCATCGCTTGAAAATATTATCCTTGCTTTCACAGAAGCGACTTCAAGTGTAACCATGGGCCATACTGCCACTAAGGAAAAGAGTCTATGTAAGGAGATGCTACTAAACAGTAGATGAGGCGAAAAAACATTGATTTTAGGACAAGGCCGACCATAAATTAAGTAGGCTTCAATTTGAACTCTGGAACCGTTCACAAGCGTTTCTATCTTCATTGCACATGACTATAGCGGTGCTACATCGTCACTACCAGACGACTTTGAACTAACTATTCCTAGTCATGCTCAAGTCATGGTATCCTAGTAGTCCTCTTGTGCAAGTAAGTTCTCTTCTGCTGACAATTCAATGGCTCCCACTAGATTTGTTGTCTCCGTTGGAAGAGGCCATCTTCTGGGAGCAGTCAATCCTGTGCTCTCCGTGGTAGTGCTGATGAAGGCATTTGTTGTGTCAACTACTTCTCTTCTCGCTCTGGCCTCTTTGCATAATACAATTTTCTAGCCGGGTTTCTCTTGAACATCGGAGAAAATGACCTGTGTAGCTTGGCTTGGGAAAATGAAGGGATCCACCATGCGGGGTAGTTTGTGTCGAAAATTCACCTGAAGGAATTTGGATCTCCATCCCACACAATCACTCTTGGCAACCCGTGGTGCCTCGACCATCATTGAGAAAAGGCTATGCGGTCTCCAACGCGGTCACGGTTCCCACAATTGGCACTACATGTGCCAACTTGGCAAACCGCTCTACCATCAACATAATGGCATCATACCCTTGTGACTCCGGCAACCTTGTGATCAAGTCCATGCACACACTATGCCATGGACACATTATGCCATGCAAATACTATGCCATGGTCCCGACGGGATAGGCAATGGTTGCAAGAGGCCGGCTTGCTTTTGGTAAGAGGTTCGGTTCACTTGGCATCCACCCAAGCCTTCACAAAGTGGGCTATATCATCCTTCATGACCGGCCAATGGTACCTCTTTCACACCACTCTATGGTAGTTATTTCTTTCTTTTGCTATGGCCGGCAATAGGACTATGCTATTTTTCCTCCGAAACCATTAGCCTCACTTGCCTTGTGACATATACACCCAACTTTGCTTATACTTGAGCAATCCGTCCACCGACATGACCTCTTTGAGCACCTTGCCTTTGCGAAGCTCACCTAAAAGCCTTTGTGCTTCGGGGTAGTTAATGTACCCCTCCCTCATCTTGCATCACAAGTTTCCTTCACCGGTAACCATTAGCCACAAGGTTTAGATGGTGCTCATTGCTTGGAACTCTTCCCATCAACTTAGCACATCCGGCACCACATCACCATGGCCCGGTTTGTGGATCAAATCCACCTTCATAAGTGCCAAAATATCGTGCCACCGCAATGGCTTGGCGCTCACTTGCACTTGTGTCTCAAAATAATTCAAGGACACATTTTCCATATACACCTTGGTCTTGTGCAACCCCACATTGTGTTGCCACATCTCCAAGCAATGCTCTATGGCGAAGAGTTCATTTTCATGAGTTGGCCGTCTCTTTGACAACCATGGAGTTTCATGCTCCCATGTGCAATGGCCATCCATCTTGCATCAACAATCCGCCAATGCCAAATCACTCGCCCCCGTATGTACCTCAAAAGGTTTGTCACACTCCGCGAACTTGAGCACGGGCGGCAAAGACAACTTGCTCTTAAGCTCCCCAAAGGCATGGTGACAAGGCTCATCCCACTCTTGGACAACCCTCTCTTAAACAAATCGGACAAGGTTCTAGCAACCTTAGATATGGTTCTAGCAACCTTAGATATGGTTCTAGCAACCTTAGATATGGTTCTAGCAACCTTAGGTAAGGTTCTAACAACCTTACACAAGGTTCTAACAACCTTACACAAGGTCCTAGCAACCTTACACAAGGTTCTAGCAACCTTAGATAAGGTCCTAGCAACCTTAGATAAGGTCATAGCAACCTTAGACAAGGTCCTAGCAACCTTAGATAAGGTCCTAGCAACCTTAGATAAGGTCCTAGCAACCTTAGATAAAGTCCTCGCAACCTTATACAAGGTCCTAGCAACCTTAGCGGCGGTGGTAGTTGGCTAGGCCAAGCAATGACCTAACCCCTCTTTGGGTCAAAGGCCGCTTCCACTCTTGGATTACCTTGACCTTCCTTTTGTCCATCCACCAACTTCATTTGTCACCACATAACTCAAGAATTTAATTTCCCGTTGAGCAAAGTTGTTTTCTCACTCCTTGGCGGTAACCTTTTGAACAACCCTTTGGTGAGTACATCCTTGTACCTCACCAACACCCCACCAATGTGGTTTGGGGGAGGCCCATCTTTCCTAGCCTCCCCATGAGTTCCTTGGAGTTCCTCCAATGGAATCATGACATTATTTGTTGAATTCCCATTTGGTGCATTGAAACCAAATTCAACATGGGTACTCCTACTAGTGGAGTCTTTGTGAATTTCAAATTCACCTCTTTGCCATCACGGCACACCACAAGCACACCGGCTTGCGCCTCACATCCACCATGTGAGTTTCAAAGGAGGTGTCCTCCAAAATGAGGGCACCTCATCCATTTCACATATTGTGAAATGTCCACAAATTCCATTGTCCCACATTTCAAGGTCACATGCAACGCCACCTCCTTTGTTTCATGCGGTTTGCCCCTTGACAACCACATATTGATGGGCTTGCCCATTCTACTAATCGGCAAGCCCCAATACATTGTGGCCTTCCGGCTCACAAAGGAGTTTGTTGCTTCTTTGTGAACCCATGGGACCTTTCTTTCATTTATTTGAGCCTCAAGGTACAAAAAACTTGGCCGTGACTTAAGGCTACTAGCCTTGGCCACAAAGCCATAGTCTAACATTTGGCCCGCGGCACAAACATGAATTGCCTTGGTACCCCAATGCCACCTTCTAACATTCCGTCCGTGGCACAAACATGAATTGCCTTGGTACCGCAATGCCTAAACCCTTACATTCCGTCCGCGGCACAAACATGAATCGCCTTGGTACCACAATGTCACCTTGTAACATTTCGTCCGCGGCACAAACATGAATTGCCTTGGCGCCACAATGCTACCTTGTAACATTCCATCCGCGGCACAAACATGATTTACTTTGTTACCACAAAGCCAACTTCTCACATTCCATCCGCGGCACAAATATGGTTTGTCTTGGTGCCACAAACCAACCTTCTTCGTTTCCAACATGGCGTGGCTTCTTTGCTTGGGTGCCACCCTTGTTGGAAGTTGTACCTTTGGCTTGACCTTTGTGTTGGTATGATAGTCCAAACTTCTTGCGCTCTTTGCCTCGGGACATAGCTCGGCTCAAGCCACTTTCTTGTGAGGCGCCACCCGACTTCGTTTTGAGTCCATCGGCTTCAATGCTCTCGGCATCTTGATGGTCCCCGCCACATCCTTGAAAAGCTTCAGGAACTTGAACAAGGTGTCCACCACCCACTTTGGCAACCCACCTAAGAAACTTGAACAAGGTGTCCACCACCACTTTGCATTTCTTAGCAAACCTGTCAATCTTAGGTGTAGCATTCATTTGGGTGTTAAAATTTCACACATAGGCCTTAAGAAACCCCATGTGCTTCATTTCCACCAAGTTCATTCCCTTACTCAATTCTAGGTTTTTCGGCATGAACCTCTCAACCAACAACTTCATGAAGCCAATCCAAGTCAAGCTTGCGACCACTTCGGGCTCTTGCATATTCTTGCTAGTCCACCACTCAAGCGCAAGTCTTTCCAAAAGATAACCACTATGGCGACCTTGTCGTCCACCTCGGCCTTTGGACATCCATTTCCAACATAAATTCATTCACCTTTCTTGCCTTGCCAAGCCTCGAGAAACTACTTGGCATGTTTACTTTGGCCAACCTCTTTGTCAAAAAAATAGGCCTAGCATCTTGCATCATGAGGAGCTCGACCATCTTTGTCTTATTAACCCCTCTCATGCTTGCCACACTTGAGTTCTAAATCCATTAATTCCATGAACTCAAGTATTTTGAGTTGGAATTCCAATCCAACATCACCACTTTCCAAGCTCTCGCATGCATTCGGTAACCTAGCCCTCAAATTCCCTTTGAGGCTTGCGGGAGCCCTTTCAAGGCACTCCTCCATTCCGTCACCAAATCCACCATCATCCCCACCATTCTCATTAGAATCAATGGCGGGGTCAAAATCCGCTTGGACATGATCCTTGTTCCAATTTGAGCATCACAACCTTTTAGAAGCCTCGGGCTCACCATCATAACCCGCACGCTTGATAGCCATCACTTCCTCAAAATGCTAGCTCAAAGGTTGGAACCCTGCTCTGATACCAAGTGTCGCAACCCTTGCTAGCTTCCCATTGCTAACTCGGTCCATTTTTTTGATTCTAACAAGAGTTACGAGCGCTCACCCTTCGCATTCCGCCATGCGAAAGGTTAGCTCCCAATACCGCGGACCCCAACACTTCATAGGAGGGGGACCAAACCTCCTACTTGGTTTTCGGGACTCACCGCTTAATCGGTAACCAATTCTTAGATGTGGACTTCCATCCATGGAAGCCCAATCTTATGTTGCACATCGTGTTGCCGGAGCAACACTACAACAACCCGAGCCAAACTAGGCAACTATGCCCTCACCTTGGGCCAATGCCCATGGAGGCCTTGCCGTTTGGCCCCGGGTGGGTGAGGCCACACCACCTCACCCATATAAGCCTCTAGGACTCTAGGCAGGACCCCTACCCCACCGTCAAGTATCCTTTTGTCTCTCCCCCAACTCTTGGGGCCAAGAGACATTTTCCTTTAGCCGCTAGCTGCCTAGCAGCTTCAGAACCCCATAACTTCCTCATATCTTCTTTGATTCTAACAATCAACCACTCCATCGTGATCTCCATTTCACGTAGATCACGATGGACTACTCACTTGCCCCATTTGGGCAAATACAAAGGAAGTTATGCCCCTTTAAAGGTTTGCAGTCCCGGGAGCCACTCCCAGGACACTGCTGTTCCAGGGTGCTGTCCTGGGACAGCACCCCACTCAACTTGCCATATCTTCTAGTTAACACCTCCAAATGAGGTGTTTTAAAGCATTTTAGAATCGGCACGCCATAAGCTACGCGTAGCTTATGGCCTCACCCTCATGCCTCCTAGTCCCCATGGGTGGGAGGCGTTCCCAACGCCCGGGGCCCTCACCCACACTAGGATCACTTGGGGCCTCTCACCAACGGCGCCACAAGTCCCGGGTGTCACTCCGGGGTCCCCCTTGTGCCCAAGGTGTTTTGGGCAATCCTTATGGAGAGGTCTGCGACAATCAGGGTAGGGTTCCAAGTTTTGAGCTAGCACTTTGAGGAAGAGATGGCTATCAAACATGCGGGTTATAATGGTGAGCCCGCGGTTTCTAAAAGGTTGTGAGGTTCAAATTGAAACAAGGATGATGTCGAAGTGGATTTTGACCCCGCCATTGATTCTAATGACAATGGTGGATTTGGTGAGAAAATGGAAGAGTCCATTGAAAGGACTCCCGCAAGCCTCAAAGAGGATTTGGGGGCTAGATTACCAAATGCACCTAAGAGCTTGGAAAGTGGTGATTTTGGATTGAAATTCCAACTCATAATGCTTAAGTTCATGGAACTCCTTGAATTAAGAACTCAAGTATGGCTAGTATGTGAGGGTCCGACAAGACAAAATGATTGAGGACCTCATAATGCAAGGTGCTAGGCCTCCTTCTTGAAGAAAGAAGTTGGCCAAGGCAAACATGCCAAGTATTTTTGCCGAGCTTGGCAAGGCAAGAAAGGCGAAAGGATTGCTATTACAAATTGACAACAACGATGTGTCCAAAGGCCCGAGGGGGACATGCAGGTCTCCATGGTGGTTACTTTTTCGAAAATTCATGCGTATGATTGGTGGTGTCGCGGACCTCTCCATGAGGAGTGCCCGAAACACCATGGACACAGGGGGGACCCCGGAGTGACATCCAGGACTTGTGGCATCGTTGGTCAGAGGGCCCAAGTGATCATAGTGTGGGTGAGGGCCCCGGGCGTTGGGTTTGCCTCCCATCCACGGAGACTAGGAGGCATGAGGGTGAGGCCATAAGCTATGCGTAGCTTATGGCATGCCAAGTCTAGAATGCTCAAAAAACCTCAATCGGAGGTGTGAGCTAGGAGATATGGCAATTTGAATGGGGCGTTGTCCCGGGACAGCACCCTAGTACAACAGTGGCTTGGGAGTGGCTCCCAAGACTGCGAAGATTTAAACTGGCATAACTTCCTAAATACTTTCTTGAATCGAACAAGTGAGTACTCCATCGTCATCGTCATCTACGTGAAACGTAGATGACCATGGAGTGGTCGATTGTTACGATTAGAGACCATATGAGGAAGTTATGGGGTTCTGAAACTGCTGGGGGCTTCCAGCCCCAATGGCTAAGGGAAAATGTCTGCTTGGCCCCAAGTGTTGGGAGAGAGACAAAAGGTTACCTGAAGGTAGGGTAGGGGTCATGCCTAGAGTCCTAGAGGGTTATATGGGTGAGGTGGTGTGGCCTCACCCACCCGAGGCCGAACGGCAAGTCCTCTATGGGCATTGGCCTAATGCGAGGGCATAGTTGCCTAGTATGGCTCGGGTTGTTGTAGTGTTGCTCTGGCAACGCTATGATCAACATAAGATTGGACTTCCATGAATGGAAGTCCACATCTAAGATTTGGATACCGATTAAGGGGTGAGTTCCGAATACCAAGTAGGAGGTTTGGTCCCCCTTCTATGAACTAAGAAGGTTCGCGGTATGGGGAGTTAACCATTCGCATGGCGGAATACGAAGGGTTAGCGCACGTAATCCTTGCGGGAGTTGAAAAATGGACCGAATTAGCAATGGGGAGCTAGCAAGGGTTGGGACATATGTGTCAGCCACAAACCCCCACCCTTTTGCGTCTGTAGTCCGAGTGGGAGTCTATGGCTCACATATTTTGTAGACTCTTGGACTCAAGAACTCCATGCTCATGCTCCAATGAATTCAAACACCAAACACACTCTTTTTATTAACCCCACATAGCATTAGTATTGAGAAATACAATGCATTAATGATGGGCTTACATCAAGCCTACTCTAGAATTTACTTCCTATCCTAATCACCCATTGATCTATGTGTCATCCTCTTAATTAGCCTAACTCCTATTCCCCTAGGTGCCTCCCCAAACTCTAAGGGGGGGTTGATTAGAAATGTCTCACTAGGCCTCCGAGCCCTATCCCCACCTCGGACCCAACATTCAATCCAACTTCATACCAAGGCCATGTCCTCAAAAGTCAAGCCTGGATCCTTATTTTTGGTACCCTGGCTTAGCCTCAGTCCGCATCTCAGTGCCTGCTTCCACCCCAAATGCTCGTCTTCGTGCCCTGGCTCAAGTCTAAATCCTCCTCTTCTCCCCTGACTTCGTCTGCGGTAGCAACTAGCCTGAACCTGAATCCGCAGCATTTCGGTGACATTCAACCTGAATCCTCACCTTCTTTCTCTTCTCGGCCTGAATCTCCAACAGTTCGGTGCAGCTGGCTTCGCCTGCGACAACAGCATTTCGGTGACATTCAACCTGAATCCTCACCTTCTCTCTCCTCTCGGCCTGAATCTTTAGCAGTCCGATGCAGCTGGCTTTGCCTGCGGCAGCAGCATTTCGGTGTAGCTAGCTTGAACCTGAATCCGCACCTTCTCTCCCTTGTCGCAAGAGCCAGCTTCTCCCTCTTCAGCCTCTGCTCCAGAGTTTTGCCCTTTTTGTCTTGAGAGCCTCGAGAGCCTGATCTGTTGGCCAAAAATCGATGGGCTCAACCCCCCCCCCCCAAGAAGGTCAACCCTCCCTTAAAACTGCACCTAACCTAACCTAAACGAACACCAAACCTGGGCCAAACAATTCTTCCACATAATCCCACTCAAAAATCTAACCTAACTAACTTACGTACTAACTTAACCATTCACTAACAACCCCAATTCCAATCCGATACACACTAAACACTTCAAACTAAATTTTAAGTAAAACACAAAAGCTTCACGCTTTTTAGAATTTTGAGTAATTGAAGAAAATGCAAAAGCAACCGTCAATTGAACTTTTGAGGTTAACACCTCATGTGGGCACCATATTGGGCTCACAATATGGTATCAGAGCAGGGTTCCAAGTTTTGAGCTAGCACTTTGAAGAAGAGATGACTACCAAACATGTGGGTTATGATGGTGAGCATGCGGCTTCTAAAAGGTTGTGAGGCTCAAATTGAAACAAGGATCATGTCCAAGTGGATTTTGAACCCGCCATTGATTGTGATGAAAATGGTGGGGATGAGGGTGGATTCGGTGACGGAATGGAGGAGTGCCTTGAAAGGACTCCCGCAAACCTCAAAGAGAATATGGGGCTAGATTACCGAATGCACCCATGAGCATGGAAAATGTGATGTTGGATTGAAATTCCAACTCAAAATGCTTGAGTTCATGGACTCCATGAATTAAGAACTCAAGTGTGGCAAGCATGCAAGGGCCCGACAAAACCAAAGTAATCGAGGTCCTCATGATGTAAAGTTCTAGGCCTTCTTCTTCAAGAAAGAAGTTGGCCAAGGCAAACATGCCAAATATTTTCGTGGGACTTGGCAAGGCAAGTGTCAGCCATGAACCTCCACCCTTTTTCGTCCGTAGTCTAGGGGGAATCCATGGCTCACATGTCTTCGTTGGACCTTGGTTTTAGAAACCCCCTACTCATGCTCAATTGGATTTAAACATAAAGCACACTCTTTTTATTTCAACTCACAGTGCATGGGCATTGAAAAATACTTATACACCGATAGTATTTGTTACACACTTACATGTTGTTTTTGAGAATGTTCACCATGTGAACATCAAGCCCCCCCCGCTAACGGTTTTGGGTGCCAACATACTGGAATTTGTGGACATTTCATACTATGTGAAATGGATGAGGTGCCCTCATTTTGGAGGACACCTTCTTTGAAACTGACATGGTAGATGTGAGGCGCAAGTCGGTGTGCTTGTGGTTTGCCATGATGGCAAAGAGGTGAATTTAAAATTCACATAGACTCCTATAGTAGGAGGAGCCAAGTTGAATTTGGTCTCAACGGGCCCAATGAAAATTCAACAAATAATGGTGGTGGTTCCATTGGAGGAACTCCAAGGAACTCATGGGGAGGCTAGGAAAGATGGGCCTCCCCCAAAACCACATACGTGGGGTGTTGGTGAGGTACAAGGTGTACTCGCCAAAGGGTTGTTCAAAGTTACCACCAAGAAATGGAAAGCAACTTTGCTCAAAGAGAGACTGAGTTCTTGAGCTATGTGGTGACAAATGAAGTTGGTGGATGGACATGAGGAAGGTCAATGCAATCCAAAAGTGGAAATAATGCTTGACTCAAAGAGGGCTTAGGTCATTGCTTGGCCTCGCCAACTACCACCACTACTGAGGTTGCTAGGACCTTATCTAAGGTGGCTAGGACCTTATCTAAGGTTGTTCAGATATTGTCCGAATTGTTTAAGGAGGGTTATCCCAAAAATGGGATGAACCTTGTCACCATGCCTTTGGGGAGCTCAAGAGCAAGTTGTCTTTGCCACATGTGCTCAAGTTCGCGGAGTTTGACAAACCTTTTGAGGTGCATATGGGGGCGAGTGACTTTGCCATTGGTGGGTGTTGATGCAAGATGGATGGCCATTGCATATGAGAGCATGAAGCTCGATGGTTGTCAAAGGAGACAGTCAACTCATGAGAAATAACTCTTCACCATAGTGCATTGCTTGGAGATGTGGCAACACAAATTGAGGTTGCACAAGACCAAGGTGTATATAGACAATGTGTCCTCGAATTATTTTGAGACACAAATGCAAGTGGGCGCCAAGCCATTGCGGTGGCACGATACTTTGGCGCTTATGAAGGTGGATTTGATCCACAAACCGGGCCATGGCGATGGGAGGACGTTAAGTTCCCCCTTACGAACTTTTAGGGGGCAGTTGGAGGGAAAATCCAGCGCTGCCTGTTCGTGGGGGGGGTGACCGGTACGACTGGTCACGGACGGACGGACGGACGAACGGACGCCCCTACGCAGGACAACTTCACTAAGCAGAACAACTACATTAAGAAGGACAAGTAGACTAAGCAGGACAACTAGACTATGTAGGACATCTAGCCTATGTAGGACAACTGCGATATGCATGACAATTAGGCAATGCAAGACATCTACCCTATGCAAAACAAGAACAAGATGCAGGACAAGAACAAGATGCAGGACAAGTACAAGATGCATGTCATGTACAAGATGCATGACATGTACAAGATGCAGGACATGTACAAGATATAGGACATGTACAAGATGCAGGACAAACAAATATAGTTTGAGGGACATGCAAATATAGGGTGAGGGACACCCAAATATAGGGTGGGGGAATCCAAATAGAAGGTGGAGGACATCCCAATAAAGCTTGGAGGACATCAAAATAAAGTTTAGGGGGCATCCAAATAAAGCTTGGAGAACATCCAAATAAAGTTTGTTGGACATCCAATTAAAATTTGGAGGACATCCACATATAGCTTTGATGACCTCCAAATAAAGTTTGGGGTACATCCATATAAAGTTTGGAGGACATCAACATATAGTTTGGAGAACATCCAAATATATCTTGGAGGGCATCCACATGAAGTTTGGGGGACATCATCCCAATAAAGCTAGGAGGACATCAAATATAGGGTGAGGGACACTCATTTTGGGTGAAGGACACCCATTTTGGATGAGGGACATCCAATTTAAGGTGAGGGACACCCATTTTGGGTGAGGATTTAGGGTTTTAAAAGTGAGGGACACCCAATTTAAGGTGAGGGACACCCATTTTAAGATGAGGGACATCCATTTTGGATGAGGGACACCCATTTTGGATGAGGGACACCCACTTAAGGTGAGGGACACCCAAATTAAGGTGAGGGACACCCAAATTAAGGTGAGGGACACCCAATGTAGGGTGAGGGACACCAAATAAAGTATGAAGGACATCCAAATGAAGAGTGTAGGACATCAAAATAAATTGTTATGGACATCTACGTAAAGTGTGAGTGACATCCAAATATTGTTTGTGGGACATCGAAATAAAGTTTTGTGGACATCCACTTAAAGTTTGGAGGACATCCAAATATAGGTTGTTGGCCACCAAATAAAGAGTGACACCTAGATATGGTTTGAGGGACATTTACATAGTGTAGAAGGGACAACCACAATTAGTAGCAAAGGACATCAATAAATATTCTCTGGGAACATCCAAATATAGTGGAGAGGAACATAATCTCCTACCTGCCTGCTGTCCTGCGCAATTATTGTCCTTCTCCATTATGTCCTGCGTAGATTTTGTCCTTCTCCCCCATGTCCTGCGCACCTGCAGTCCTGCGTGCACGGTGTTCTTGGCGCATGCACAGGGGGGTCACTCTATAGGATTTTTGTGCTCCACGTGCGGCGGAGGGGTATTTGTTTAGGGGTTATTTACCTCCAAGGCATGAATTAAAAACTCCCTATAATTACTTAATTTTCTAAAATGGCCTATTTTTTGTACCCTACCATTACTTATAATGTCCATGTCATTGCAATTTTTTGTAGTCTACATTTTTTTAATTAAAAATAATAATTTAAAAGTGCATGTAATGCCAAAGTGGTGGAAAAAAACATGGCAAGAAAAAGATATAAAGAGTACTTACAAGAATCTACCTACAAGATGTTGAGATTGCACAATGAGAGAGAGCTTGGAGCGATCAAAGATGGAAGTTGGATTGAAGGCAACGTCACCATGATCTCGCAAAAAGATTGGAAAATAAAGAAAATTGAATAGTTGGGCAAATATGGCAGGGACAACATGCAAATCACAAAAGACTCCAACATTGAATAAAACATGTGTGCTATGAAGCAATGGTACTAGAAATGAACATACATGTTGGAGATGACAATGTCGGAGTAAAGAAGTCACCGAAAAATGAGAAGCCACAAGAAAAATGAAAAATAAGAGGCCACCAAGAGAAGGGAGAGAAGCCACCGAGAGATGTCGGGAAAAGAGTTAGGGTTAGAAGCCACCAAGAGGTGTCGGGAAGAGAGTTAGGGTTAGAAGCCACCAAGAGGTGTCGGGAAGAGAGTTAGGGTTAGAAGCCACCAAGAGGTGTCAAGAAGAGAGTTAGGATTAGGCTTACAATTTCATCCATTTTTGGGTAAATGGTAAGTCATTTTTCATCCATCCCTCATGAGGCATGTGTACAAAATTGATTCTACTAAACATACATCCTAGGATCCTTATTTTTAGCCCCTATATTATTTTTACAAAAAAAGAATGGTCCATATTTTATACCTATCTATCTTACTTGGAATGGATTGTCTGCTTTTAATGGACCCTTCATTATTTGGAATTATTTTATAAATTTTATGTCAAACGAATTTAATTCTCCCTATATTATGCCACACGTTGTTTTAAAATGCACTAGTGAACCCCCCATGGGCGCATGCTGTCTTGTGCGTGGACTGTACTGCGCGGTGTGCGTTTTCATGATTGCAATCAATCATGACGACGTGATTTTATTTTGTAGTATATGGTTGATGTCGACGTCGCTAGGAAAGGGACGTTTCGGTAGGATTGTGTTTGGTTAGAGGAGGGTGGTTGGGTTTCCGCATTGTCTCTGTGTGAGTGCATTCGAAGAGGTTTGAGTGCTTTCGATGAGGTTTTAGTGCATTTGAAGAGGTGCATCCGAAGAGGTTCAAGTGCTTTCGATGAGGTTTGAATGCGCACATGTGAAGGGGTGTAACTGTGTGAGATTCGAAGAGGTTTTAGTGAGAATCGAGTAGGTTTTGAGTGTGTTTAGGTGACATTCGAGTTGTATGTGCACGTGTTCGCTGCACCCAGTTGTGGGTAGTTATTGCAGCGGTTTTCTTCTTCTTTTTGCCACTTCATTGCATACATTCTCGACCTCTCAAGACCTGTTTTTATTCTCGCATGATTGTGTCATGGTAGTCCATCTTAGAGAGAGAGTGCACAAAATTATTAGGGTTTGCAGTGGATATGGTTTGCATTAAGTGCAAGCACTCCTGGCTTAGGATTTACTCATTCATTGTACAATTCTTAAGAGTAGTTTTGAATATTTTGCAGTGGGTGATAATATTGCCTGCACACATTAATGGCGTCACAAGCAATGAAACCAGCATCCAAAGCTCCAAAAAAGTTCGTTTTGGCGAAACTCCTTCCTGAGGCGCTTGCGGTGGATTTGCACGTCCTGGAGGATGAAGAGATGACAAGGTGGTTGGGCAGGGGCCGGTTTGTCCAATTGAGCATACATGGTTCGTAGGGTTGGCAAACTGGGGTAAGTGTGCCTTCACAAAAAATGTTGATTTCTTTGTTGCCCTTTCTTGTTTGCATTTTGGTTTGTTTGTGGTGATCAATTTGGCATATTTTTTGTGCGAGTGAAGTGCATATATTTTTTGTGAATGAAGTGCATATACAATTTGCGAGTGAAGTGCGAGTGAAGTGCGAGTGAAGTGCATATACAATTCGCTGAGTTTTATTGTGGTTTAGGGTTGTTGACATTTCTTGTACTACATTTTTGGGCATAGACATCCTTATACAGTTCCAAGCGTTTTATTGTTGATACATTTATTTTCTAACAACACTTGCACACACCTGCACATTAGATTAATAACCCTAAACTCCAGAAAACTCTCTTTGTGTATAGCATGCTCTTCATTTTGTTTGTATGGCAACACACACATCGCTGGACATTATTTTTTAGCCTGTGTGACTGATGTGCACACTCTCCATGCTGTTGTCATGGCTCTTAGTTTTGGATTTTCTATATGAATTCTTTTCATGGCGATGTTCTGCCAATTTTTTTATGTTCTGCATCGTTTTCAAGACCTTATCGCTTTGCTCATTTGACGCACTCCATCCCAATCTCTAAATTTCTATCTTAGGGTATGCCAAGATCTTTGTATATGCATGGCTCACATTATCGTGTTCTTTCTGCGTTGTGTTCTGCATTTTTTTTTGTGCTGAACATTATGGCAGTCAGTGTTCTTTGACATTTAATGTTCTACAATCTTCATACACACATGTCCATTGTTCTGCACATATTCCTTGCTATTATTTTGCAGGTGTTTGCTGGCAAAGATGGACGTTCTAGGATTTTCCGATGTACAATGAAGCAAAATCGGAAAAACTGTGCTGCTATATATTGCGAAGAATACGAGCAACTCGTCCTAGAGGCATATTGGCAGGCCAAGGACAAAACCAAGATGGGAAACAACAAGTACATATTTATTTGTATTCATTGCAAAGAGTCACAAAAAGACAAGAACACGGTTTCATACCACAGGATGTTCAACCTTTGCAGTAAATATACGGGACAATGGCCATTGAAGATGTATCCTACATAAGAGCCAAGCAATCACGGAGAAAAGTCGAGAATTGCAGCCAAATATGGGAAGCTGCCGTCACCAATTGCTTCAAACTCTCCATCCCCTGCTGTATTTCCACCACCTCTGTAATTAGATTCAGATATTGTTGGTGGAACACCATTGGCAAGTGTCCCTGCAGAACAATGTCCTGCATCCAGAAAATGTAAGCTGCCACCAAATCCTCCTGCTTGTCCCGTGGGTGCTTGGCCACGCAACCTTGTTGTGAAAGCACCACCCAAAATCCCAAGGTCACCATCCTCCTCCCCTAGGCGTCGACGAAAGGCAAAGAAGCCGCCTCGCAAGACCATTTTGTCCTCCAGCGAGGAAGATTTGGATTCGGACAGTTCACATAGCGGGTCACAATCAACCACAAAGACGGCTCCCATAGATTCCCATAACAGTGGTCACGGTGAGTTCCATGTTATGAAGCATGAGCATGTTCTTCATGCCCAACCTTTGCAGGAGCCTGTTGTCCTTGAAGCGCCTTTGCACGAGTCTATTCTTCGTGATGTTGGTTCTCCTTTGCATGAGACTGCTCTTCGTGCCCTGCCTTCACCAGAACATGATAACTTTGCCCAGCCAACGCACGAGCTTGTTCTACACGCAGAACCTCCACACGATGTGGTTCTTTTAGAGGTACCATTGCTTGAAACTGTCCATCCCCGGCCCCTCTCGCGTGATGAGTGCGAACATAAAGCGTATGAGGAGGCTACAACACTTTTTAGTGCTCAAACCGAGATTGCGAGCCCTTTGCAACCCGTACCCGTCGATGGTCTGTACATCTTGATCATGGAATGTGAGCCCAATATGGTGCCCACATGTGGTATTAACCTCAAAAGTTTCTTAAGACTTGATTTTGGCATTTATTCAATTATTCAAAATTATAAAAAGAGCGAAGTTTTTGTGTTTAAATTTAAGATTTAGTTTGAAATGATGAGCGGATGTTGTGTTGGGATTGGAGTTAGAGGAATTGGTGGGTTGGTTAGTGTGAGCCACTCAAACCGCTCGCGGTTTGAGTTTAGGCTCATTGCCTACAAAAACAAGGAAGTTAATTAGTTGGAATAGTCAATATATAGGTTGTTGTTAGATTTTGAGACATCCGCCTGTGGATGCGAGTGGTCTAAGAGACTGGTATTAGGTCTGGACCAACCCGGGTTCGAATCCGGGTGGTTACATTGACCGGTGTTATCCCAAAGTTGAACTAGTGGTAAAGCAGGAATAATCTATAGGTGGATACCGAGAAGAAATTACTACGAGCGTGTGTGTAGAACTGTGAGCCCAATATGGTGCCCACATTCGCTTTTGCATTAAAAACTCATTAAATCTCGCATTTTGGCATTTCCTCAAAGGGCTCAAAAATATAAAAAGAGTGAAACATTTAGGCTTTGATTAAAATTGGGATTGGATACAAGGTTAGCTAGGGGTGTTTTACCCTTGGGAAAAAAACCTTGGTAAGTAGGAAATTAGAACCGAAGGGATAAAAGGGAAATGCCCTTTACCCGAATCGGAAATGTTAAAGTAGTAGGCTAGTAAGTATGTAGGTTAAGTTAGAATCAAATAAATCAAAGCAAACAAAAATCAAGCGGGCAAAAAGGGAGTGATTCCGGAAGCGGCCAAGAAAAGATAATGAAGTGACAACTACGAAGCGTAAGGAATCTTGCCAACTAGGGCAAGGGGGCATGTTGCACCCCTTGCCAACCAAAAATGAAATTCAAACGGGAATAGAAAAAACCTTTCTAAAGGCTTAAGCAAGTGGGTGCGAGGTGGCATTCCCCACCCATTGACCACCGAGGGCTTGATTGTCACCATTCAAGAAACGGGACCCCTCGGTTGAACGGAAGGGAGAAGGGATCCAACCCTTCATTGAAGGGTGATAAAAACCCCCCTTCTCCTTTCATTCTCTCTCTCCTTTCATTTTCAAAAAGGCGAAGCCCTCTCAAATTTTAGCTAGGAGTTCTCTCTCTCTTTTCCAAAGTAGTGGGCGGAGCCCTGCATCTATGTAGTTAGAAGAACCTCTCTCATTTTTTGGTTAGTGGGCGAAGCCCTACATCTCTGTAGTTAGGAGAAAATCTTTTCTTCTATCAAGATCTATCTTTTGCATTTCTTTGGTAGAAAGATTTGAAGAAAAATTCCTCTATGCCTTATCCTAGTTAGAATGTGTGTTGTGAACACACACAAAATCTTTCTTTCTTAAAGATGAGTTAGGATCCAAATAAAAAATTAAGGCATTATGGACCTTAGCCACTGATGGCATAAATGCTTAGGTTACCATTTGGAACCAAAATGTAGTGTTTTTTTTCTCTTGCAAAGATTTTTTATCGCTATCCATAGCCAGTCTTCAATTGCAATTTGGTTGAGATAGCAATTAGTTGTGATTTTCCAAGTCGGAGCTTTTGTCCAGCCTCCCAGGGCCGTTTTCAGTACATGCGTAAAGTTTACGGACGTGCGTCCGTAAACTTTTAGGACTAATTGCGTGGAACATAAAAAATTCTCCCGTAAAGTTTACGGACGTGCGTCCGTAAACTTTTAAGACCATTTGTGTAGAGCAGAAAAAACTCTTCTGCGCAACACATGTACAAAGTTACGGACACGCGTCCGTAAACTTTAGGGCTAACTGCGTAGAACATCAAAAAAATTCCCGTAAAGGTTTACGGACGTACGTCCGTAAACTTTTAGGACCAATTGCATAGGGCAGAAAGAATTCTTTTACACAATACATGTGCAAAGTTTACGGACGTGCGTCCGTAAACTTTTAGGACCAATTGCATAGGGCAGAAAAAATTCTTTTACACAATACATGTGCAAAGTTTACGGACGTGCGTCCGTAAACTTGGCTATGCTTTCCTACAAAAAATTAAACTAAATTGTTGTCCATCTTACTAGGGGTGCTATAAGTCACACCCGATTGATGTATACCAAGTCATTTCATTTCATAGGTTAGGATTGCCTTGGTTCCAAGGCTGGTGCGTCTGAACTCAGACTAGGTTGTAGGTCTAGATTAGAATTAAGTATGAATTGGATTAGTGGAGTTTAGAGCCACAATATTAAGGACTAAGGCACAACCTCCAGTCGTACTACGACGTAGATTTAATTCCCCTACAAAATCTAAGTACTCAACTTGTACACCCACCATCCGGATTCGGTTTGGGCACCTGCAAGTGCAAGGCTAAAAGTCGACAAAGACATATGAGCCATAGACTTCCACCTGGACCACAGACGCACAAAGGTGGGGGTTTATGGCTGACAAGAACCTTCTCGATAATATTATCTTTTAGAAGCATTTTATTATTTATCCGCGTGAATTAATCAAACCACTCGCGGTTGGTTTAAGGTTCGCGGTCTAATTAGAAAGGAAGTCAGTGGGTAGGAATTATGTTAGGTCAATTGTTAGTATGAAGAAATGTAGAGAAAGGACGGCGTAGAACAGTGTAGGACATGGTCGAACGAATGCAGAACAACGTCGAACGAATGCAGAACAGCGTCAAACGAATGAAGGACAGCGTAGGACATCGTCGGATGGAGGACGGCTGCGAACGGAGACGAATGGAAGAGGACGCCAACGGATGAAGTTGGAACGGATGAAAGTCATTAGATCTAACGATTGGCGAATGAAGACCGTTGGATCTAGGGGTTGGAGAAAGGTGGCTAGGGTGGTGACGGCCGTGGATGCCAACCGTTGGATCTAGGGGTTTAGATCAAGGGTTAGGATGGTGACGGCCGTGGATGCCAACCATTAGATGTAGGTATGGCTTGATCTACGGTGGGAAATGCTTTGTGATTGGAGGGGGTAGTCCCATGGAGGAGAGCACGGAGGCTCATTCTCTCCTCTCTCACATTAAGACCTCTTCCACTAGGACCTCTCTCACTAGGATCTCTCTTACTTGTCACTTCAGATTGCTTACTCTCTCCCTCCTTTCTATGTAGTGAGAGCAAAGAGTTGTAGAAGGATAGGAAGATGAATGTAAGAGAAGGGGGTTTATGAACCCTATGAGTATTGAACAAAAGGGTTTTTGAACCCTATTGAAGAGTTATGTTACTGCCTAAGTTACATTAGCTTTGACATCATGAGTTAGTAGTTGTATAAGTTATTACTTCACCTCTTTTTCCATTAGTTTCAGCCTTAGTCTATGCATTAGTCTTTGCATTCTATTTTTCATTAATCTCTAGTATTAGGCCATAGACCAGTGTTCTGCATCAAACTCTGCATCCTATTATGCATTAATCCTCTTATTTAGGCCCTGGACCAGTGTTCTGCATCAAACTTTGCATTCTATTATACGTTAATCCTCTGATTTAGGCCCTGAACTAGTGTTCTGCATCAAACTCTGTATTAGTCCTTTGTATTAGGCTCTGTACTAGTGTTCTGCATTACACTCTGTATTATGTTTTGCATTAAACTCTGCATTAATCCTCTGCATTAGGCTCTACACTGGTGTCTTGCATTACATTCTGCATTATGTTCTGCATTAAACTCTGCATAACACTCTATATTGGTGTTCTACATGAACATTCTACATTCTACATATTAGAAGGTCATTGCTTGGAAGGCATTAGAGTAGTACACCCATTCGGCCAATCTTGTGGGATTGTTACTCGCTCGGAGTAGCAACCGTCACCACAGAGGTCCCTTGAGGAAATAGAGGTTAGATTAGTTAGTTGAGTCGGACATACATTAGGTAGGGAATTAGAGAAAAAGAAGATGGTAGTGTGGTTGTGTATAATAATCATCATAGGACACAAGCATTTTTTAATACTAATGTCATGTGGGTTTAAATAAAACGAGTGGGCTTTGTGTTTGAATTCATTGGAGCGTGAATGTGGGGTCTTCAAGGCCAAGAGTCGACAAAAACATGTGAACCATAGACCTCCACCAGGACCACAGACGCACAAGGGTGGGGGTTTATGGCTGACACGGAGACCGACGAACAATGGGTGCCGAAGGAGCTCCTAGACGATCCGGATACTTGCATGCAGTACTTGCATAAGCAACTGGAGGATGACACCATTGGCCAACGAATTGGAAGCGCATTCGGGTGGTGGTACCTGTACGGCAATGCACAAGTATTTTCATCACATGCTGTGAGCCCAAATTGATGCCCACATGTGTTGTTAACACTTGTAAAACATTACAAGTAGTATTTTGTTGATTTATGATTATTCACAAAAATATAAAAAGAGTGAAGCTTGAAGAAAGCTAAGTTCGAAGCATTAGGCTTGTGTGGAGTGGATTTAAGTAGTATGAGGACATACCTTGGTAAAGTGTGGTAGGTAGAAAGCCAAAGTTAGTTAAATGTTTGAATTAAGATCTTTGTTGATCATTTGAGGGAGGAAGGCTTAGGAGATAAGATGAGAGCCTACAAAATAGGAGGAGATTTCGAAGGCTTATCGAGAGCCTTGTGGATGGGATGAGTCCCTACTTAGAAGAAGAAGATTAACGGGTTGTGATTGGAGGCTCTAATCCTCTCACCCTATCCTTACCTCATGCCCTCTCTCCCTCTCAACTCACTATATAATCCCTCATTCTTCCTTCACTCATCCTCTCTTTCCTTCGTGCTCCTTAAGCACCCCACGGGTTATAAGTGTGGGTGTGTGAGAAGCAAGATAGGAGCACATGTGTGTGCTTAGTTCTTAGGTGAAGAGCCAAGGCTATTTAGCCTTGAAGAGGGATTGACCTCTTGTTAGAAGTAGATTGGGTTTAAGGAATTTGGAGTTTGATTGTAAACTTCAACTTGTTGCATTGAGATTCATATTGAAGTGAGAGAGTTCAAACTTGTTTAAACTTGTGGCATTTAGAGTGACTAGATTGTACTAGGTGCATTACTTGTAGTGTTTTATTAGTTATGAATTTGAGCAGAACTTTATAGTGAGAGATTTATCAATTATGGATGATCAGAATGTTCAATGAGTATGAAAATTTGAGGGATTGTTTATTATAAAGTATGGAAGTTGTGGTAAAAATTTGAGAGCTTCAGTCATTGGGATGAAAGAGTTATTAAAAGTTGAAGGGGAGGGTATCTAGGAACAAAGCAGCAAGGTTTGAAAATATGTATCTCTTAGAGGGTTATAGATATGGATACCAAAATTTGACACTACCTTCTGAACTTATATATCTATTTTGTGTCAAAATTTTAGATTGATTGGACGTAGGAGTTGGAAGTTATTAGAGTTTTAATGACCGGATGCTTTATCACAGCATTCATACTAAGTAGTTAGAGTTAGAATTTCATGCATAACTTTTGCATATGAACTTTGTTTGTGCCAAAATTTGGTGTGGAGATTTTTGATAAGGTAATTAACAAGTGTACCAAATTTCACTTGAAGAACATAAGTTGGGTGGGAGTTATACTATTCTAAAGTTTAGTAAGAAGACATTGATAGAGATTTACATCAAGAAGAACTTAGAGAAAGAAGGGCAATGATAAGTATATAAGTATTTTTTAATACTTGTATTTAAAACCTATGTGCTCATGGAATCCACAAGCGAAGTGTCATGTACCAATACAGAATCAACCACGATGACATGTGATAGCACGGAATCAATAAGCGAGAACTCATGTAGTAGTGTGGAGTCGACGGCAAGGACTCGATTCACAAGAGGGATATCTTTGAAGGCATGCGTGGCCAAAGCGGCCGGGTGGACATTAGAAAAGGCTAAGGATATAACCTTGCCCGACATTAAGGAATGTAAAACTGCATAGTGTGGTGTTAATCAAGTTGTGTATATTCCAAGGGTAGATTGGAATTATATATTGGGTTACAAAGAGAGAAGTCTCTACATGTCATTATAAACTTTTCCACTCGGGCTAGGACGAAATCGAAGGGTGGAGGATTTTTGGTGACATAAATGGTGCGTCCGCCGGGAGCTTCGAGTTTGGAGCTTGGAGCTTGGAGAGCGGGCGACGGAAGTCTTAGAAGGCGGTAGGAGAGACGAGGTGATTCTCTCATTAACCTTGATGCTAATACGAGCTTGCCATCCCCTGATTGGGATTGTTCATTGAAAATTGTATGTCTCTATTTTCTCACCTCCAAAACAATGATCACACGAACTAAGCGGAAATATTAAAGAGAGAACTTGTGAGGCTTTGATTGGTCAAAGTAAGGGTTGATCGCTACATTATGGATGCAAAGAAATACTAGATCTCAAAAGCCTAAGTTAGCATTAGGGTTAAAAAAGAATGTTATTAAGCGTAAGTTGTCTAATATTGAGGAAGTAGTAGAGGGAGTAGATGATAGTATAGAAGTTAGTTCAAATGTTGAACCATTAATTAGTCCATTAGTTGAAGTATTACCAATATCTACTCAAAGTGAGGAAGGTAATCTTCCTTCCGAATTGAGTAAGAAAATAATTAACAAGTCTAATAGAATTAGACAAGAAAACTTTGTGAGTACTAGTGGATCTAGCGAGAGAGGGTCACCTAGCACCATGGATCCTCTAGGGGGAGGTGGAATTCCACCTCCCATACCTCCCTTGCCTCCATTTCCTCCCATCGATCCATTGGTAAGGCCAAGAGGCCTACCAATAATCGTACCCCAAGGATTGGTTTCGGTAGATATACCGTCTAACCTCCCAAAATTCTATGGGACCAAGGATGAGGATCCCTCTAGGCACATGGAGAGATTCGTTGAGAGGGTAATTAGTTCATTAATTACCAACCAACAATATTGGTTAGTGTGGTTTCCTACGACCTTAGACGGGGAAGCTTACGAGTGGTATAGAGATCACGACGAGGGACACTTTCAAACTTGGGATCAATTACAACGAGAGTTTCTAAATGAATTTCGACCCGAAGTCGGTCAAAGTATGGCTTTTAGAGCCTTAATGACTATGAGGCAAGGGAGGGATGAAGAGATTTCCGCCTATATTAGGAGATTTGACTTAGTGTGCGCAAGATACGTAGGTACTTTGCTCAACGATGATACCCTAATGCAATTCTTTATGAGAGGGTTTGTCAAAGCAAATACTATTAGGGGTGTGTTAGAAAGAAACCCTCGCACCCTAGCCGAGGCTAAGGTAGCCGCTAGAGACATGGAACATATCGAGAGAGATTATGAGCGGTTATGGAGGAAAGAGGATGAGTTAATCCCTCAATTCATCCCTCTCCTACCTAAATCGGGAGTGGATCCAACTAGGCCATTTAACCGTCCTCCATATGTCTCCATTGAAGCGGTCTCGCTTCCCTTAGCGGTGAAGGCTCCCCCACCCATGTTAGCATTGCCGGCCCCTAGAATAGACCCTCAAATTGAAGAAGTAGAGCAACGGTTAGGTGCTACTCAACTAGGGTTTCAAGAGGCGATGTTGAAACAATTCCAAAATCTCACGGACCAAATGGCCTTGTTAATTAAAAATCAACAACCCGGTCCTCCACCTCAAATCGAGTCGGGTAATCACTCATCGGGATTTTGGTGTACTCAATGTCAACAACACGGTCATACGCCTCAGTTTTGTAGAAATGGGCCAAATCGCAATCAAAGAATGAACAATAACGGTCCGCAACAAAACCAAAGAGGTTCAAATCAAAATCAAAACCAAGGAAACAACCGGGGTCCGCCTCCTCGAGGTCAAAATAACCAAAATACCGAGAAGAAAGAATTTCACCATCTTTGCGGGAGGTATCATGTTGTAGGACAATGTTGGTCGGAAAACCAAGGTCAAGGGTGTAGTAATTGTGGAGGTCCACATCCGTCTAACCAATGTCGTCATCCGGATAAGGTAGGTGGACCACCAAACCCTCCAACCAACACACAACAATCGGGTCAAGATGTCATGAGAGGTTTCCATCCACAAAGTGAAGGTACTAATAACCTTAAACCTTCCAACCTCTACTATGATGGATATACAAACCTTCCGGGGCAAGGAGGTCAAGTCACACAATCACCTAGACAAATGGGACCATCCACGTCTCAAGATGTCCGATTTATGAATGCCTCCACCATTCCGGTAAATTTAGAGGTGCCTACTAATGGCCAGGGTCCATGTCCTCCACATGCTAACTCTATATCATATGAGTTGAAGGGTCTTAAAGAGGAAGTTGTGCATAAGGCCCCGGCATTAGCCGTTATCACTAGAGCAATGAGAGGTAATGCACCATTAGAAGTAGAGGAGGAGGAAGAAGAGGAAAATCCCTTAGGAGAAATTCCTTATTTTTCGGATTTGGAGAATGTAACTAGAGAAGCTAGGAAGGCCACTAAGGCATTAGAGAGAGAAAATGAAATTGTCCATGAGAGGGAAAGGTCTAATGTCATCCATGATTTAGATGGTAGTGATGTAGGAGAGTGGGAAGGTCCGGGCATTCCCGTAGAGGAGTTTGATAGTGTTAGAAGGCCTAAGGCCGATAGAGTAGATGGATACGACCTTTGGGCCGACTTAAGCTCACTAAAGGCCGACATCACATTTGGTCAATTATTAGAAATTTCACCGGTAGCTAGGAAGACTTTGAAGGACGGAATGCTTGTGAATAGGAGGGCTAAGAGGCCAAAGACTAGAGTGTCGGCGAGGGTCCAAATGCAAGGGAGAACTCGGGAAGTCAAGGCGGTGGAGATTGAAGTAACGATGGTGGACAAGGTGGTTCCTCATGTATTGGTGGATGGTGGAAGTAGTCTCAATATTCTACCCGAGCACACTATGAGGAAATTGGGATTAAGTTTGACCGGTCCGTCGCCATTCGTCATCAATATGGCTAACCAAAGTCCGGTGGTTCCGGTGGGGATTATTAAGGATTGTCGACTTAGCACGGGAGGTGAAGAATACATTGTGACCTTTCAAGTGATTAAGATGCACGACAATAAGGATGCATTTCCCATCTTGTTAGGACGACCTTGGTTAAGGATGTCTAACGCCGTAGTAGATTGGGGAGGACAAAAACCTTCTATCACTTATGGTCCCGTAGATAATAGGGTCAAGGTCTCAATAGCACCTTTAAGTGGTTGGGTTAGGGAGGAGATTGATCCAATGTCGGATGAAGAGGAGAATGGCGGAAGTAATGAGAAATTTGAGGATACATTGGTGGGGGTTGTTCAAAACAAGGAGAAGGCTAAAATGTATTCCTCTAACGGGTTCTTAGGTCCTAGCTTTTACAATCAAGATGTTGATGGAGATTTTACACATTGGCTAAGACAATACCCGGAGTCCATTAGCGATGTCATGATGATGACTCATAGTTGTATCCTCCAAAATGATGTGTCTAGAGAAGATTATTTGTCCTTAGAGCCATGTAAGGTTCTCACGGAGGAGGAATGGGTGAAGGGAGGACTCACTCCATGGTTAGATGATATTGAGTTGAATGATGTGAGTTTGGTACATGTAGATGGGACTCAAGATGAGGAGGCCATGTTAGAACTCTCAAAATTAGAGCCCGCTTTGCATTTTAAAACTACTTCTACGGGCATTATAGCGGGTCATGATATCAAGGATTATCCTAATGTCCCCAACGATTGGTATAGAGATACCGAGGCGCAAACACGAGTGGTCGAAGAAGATTGGAAGTTTGTGGATGTCAAAATGAAGAATGGCAAGGTTAGACCAATGAAGATGGGTTCTAAACTCGATGACGAGGAGATCAAAGAGTATAGCGATTTGATAGATGAGTTTAGTGATACCTTTGCATGGTCATACGATGAACTCAAGGGGATTCCTAGAGAGATGGTTGAGCATCGTATTCCGTTAGTTCCGGGCTCTAAACCGGTGAGACAAAAAAAAAAGAGGATGAATCCTAGATTGCAATTATTAGTCAAAGCAGAATTAGAGAGGTTGTTGCAGGCTGGGTTTATAAAGCCGGTAGAGATTACGGATTGGGTTTCTCCCATGGTGTTAGTGAAAAAGAAAAATGGAAAGCTTAGAGTTTGTGTAGACTATAGGACGCTCAATGATTGTACGCAAAAGGATCACTTTCCTTTGCCATTCATTACCTTGTTGTTAGAGGAGGTAGGGGGTCATGAGCGGTATACATTCATGGATGGATACGCCGGCTACAACCAAGTAGCCATAGCATTAGCGGATTTACACAAGACGGCATTTACAACACCTTGGGGGACTTTCATATGGGTGGTGATGCCATTTGGTTTATGCAACGCACCGGCTATATTTCAACGACTAGTCATGTATATCTTCAGCGACTTGCTCTTCAAATCCATGACAATTTATATTGATGATTTTAGTACCCAATCTAGCACTAAGGAGCATGTGCATTGTGTGAGGGAGGCCTTGGTTAGGTGTAGGCAAATGCGGTTGGCATTAAATCCGGACAAGACATTCCTAGGGGTACAAAGGGGAGTTTTGTTGGGTTATGTTGTGGGCCAAAAGGGAAGAGAACCGGATCCCGACAAGATAGCGGTCATTGATGGGTTAGAAACTCCGAAAAATGCCAAGGGGATCTCTAAGTTGTTAGGACATGTGGGATGGTATAGAGAGTTGATTCCGGATTTTGCAAAGATAGCGGTCCCTATCACTCAATTGCTTAAGAAGGATGTCAGATTTGCTTGGACGGATGAGTGCCAAAAAACCTTTGTAGAGTTGAGATCAAAATTGAGCACTTATCCCGTCTTAAGGCCACCGGATTGGGAAAAGCCTTTTCATGTGTATTGTGATGCTAGCAACGTAGCGGTGGGTAGTGCCTTGTGTCAATCCACGGGAGAGAAGGGGAAGGATCTACCCGTAGCTTATGCTAGTAAGCAATTGACTTCCGCGGAGAGGAATTACTCCACTACGGAGAGAGAGTGTCTAGCCATGGTATTTTCGGTCAAGAAGTTTAGGCACTATCTTATTTATAATCCGGTAGTGTTTTTTGTGGATCACATGGCCATTAAATATTTGGTCAACAAGCCGAAGTTGAGTGGAAGGTTGGCTAGGTGGGTCTTGTTACTCGAAGAGTTTGATTACACGGTGGAATATAAACCGGGCCGCATGCATTTACAAGCCGACCACTTGTCTAGATTGTCGGAGGAGATGGGCACTACGCCAATAGATGATAGCCTCATGGATGATAGATTGTTTGTAGTCACGTCCACACCGGATTGGTATGCCGGAATTGTAGAGTTCTTGACCACTCAACAATTACCAACCGAATGGACGAAAGAGGAGAAAAGAAAGGTTAGAGTCAACAGTAGGCACTTTGTAGTGATAGGCAATAGATTGTTCAGGAGAGGAGCGGACACCATCTTGAGAAGATGTGTATCGCAAGTAGAGGTTCCGGATATTCTAGAGGCTTGTCATGATAGTGCTTGTGGAGGGCATTTTTCTGGTCAACTTACCGGCCAGAAAATCCTTAGAGCAGGTTACTTTTGGCCTACATTGTTTCAAGATTCACACGACTATGTTAGAAGGTGTGATGCTTGCCAAAGGTACGCTCGAAATGACCTTAGGATGGAGATGCCATTGCACATTTCATTACCACTAGTTCCCTTTGAGAAATGGGGAATAGATTATGTAGGGGAGGTCCATCCCCACTCTTCGAGAGGGATGGCATACATTGTTGTAGCTACCGAGTACTTGACTAAATGGGCGGAAGCCAAGGTGGTAAAAATCGACACGGCCGCACATGCCGCCACATTCATGTATGAAAATATCATTACTAGGTTTGGAGTCCCAAAGATTCTAGTTAGTGATAGAGGTACACATTTTCTTAATGACCTCATTTCAGAGATGACTCAGAGGTTTAAGATCGACCATAGGAAGACTACTCCCTATCACCCTCAAACTAATGGTCAAACGGAGCGGGTGAACGGGATTCTAGTGGGCATTTTACGCAAGACGGTCATCGACTCAAAGAGAGATTGGGACGTCAAGTTAAACGCGGCTTTGTGGGCTTATCGGACGACTTACAAAGTGACAACACAAGCTACTCCATTTTCTTTGGTTTACGGTATTGAGGCTACACTCCCTATTGAATTTGAGGTGGAATCATTGAGGGTTGCAATAGGGACACGCCTCAACGACAATGAGTCTTTGAGAAATAGGCTCGGGGATCTAGAGGAGTTGGATGAGAAGAGGCGGAGGGCCGCTCAACACATGGAAGCAATTCAAAGGCGAAGGAAGGTTATCTTTGACAAGCGTCACAAGAAGGCATTAGAACGAGGAATGTTGGTTATGCTCCAAGATGGGAAGAAAAAGGATTTTCCGGGCAAATTTGATGCGGTTTGGTTAGGTCCTTACATTGTGGCGAATATCTTTCCTAACAACTCGGTACAATTGGAGACACTCAATGGACAAAGCTTCCCGACACGAACGGCCGGAAGTAGGTGCAAGCAATTCCACACATGAAGACACTTGACTTCAAGCAAGACATTCTAGGAGCCGGTCCCAGATGGTCGCCAATAATGTGAGCCCAAATTGATGCCCACATGTGTTGTTAACACTTGTAAAACATTACAAGTAGTATTTTGTTGATTTATGATTATTCACAAAAATATAAAAAGAGTGAAGCTTGAAGAAAGCTAAGTTCGAAGCATTAGGCTTGTGTGGAGTGGATTTAAGTAGTATGAGGACATACCTTGGTAAAGTGTGGTAGGTAGAAAGCCAAAGTTAGTTAAATGTTTGAATTAAGATCTTTGTTGATCATTTGAGGGAGGAAGGCTTAGGAGATAAGATGAGAGCCTACAAAATAGGAGGAGATTTCGAAGGCTTATCGAGAGCCTTGTGGATGGGATGAGTCCCTACTTAGAAGAAGAAGATTAACGGGTTGTGATTGGAGGCTCTAATCCTCTCACCCTATCAACTCACTATATAATCCCTCATTCTTCCTTCACTCATCCTCTCTTTCCTTCGTGCTCCTTAAGCACCCCACGGGTTATAAGTGTGGGTGTGTGGGAAGCAAGATAGGAGCACATGTGTGTGCTTAGTTCTTAGGTGAAGAGCCAAGGCTATTTAGCCTTGAAGAGGGATTGACCTCTTGTTAGAAGTAGATTGGGTTTAAGGAATTTGGAGTTTGATTGTAAACTTCAACTTGTTGCATTGAGATTCATATTGAAGTGAGAGAGTTCAAACTTGTTTAAACTTGTGGCATTTAGAGTGACTAGATTGTACTAGGTGCATTACTTGTAGTGTTTTATTAGTTATGAATTTGAGCAGAACTTTATAGTGAGAGATTTATCAATTATGGATGATCAGAATGTTCAATGGGTATGAAAATTTGAGGGATTGTTTATTATAAAGTATGGGAGTTGTGGTAAAAATTTGAGAGCTTCAGTCATTGGGATGAAAGAGTTATTAAAAGTTGAAGGGGAGGGTGTCTAGGAACAAAGCAGCAAGGTTTGAAAATATGTATCTCTTAGAGGGTTATAGATATGGATACCAAAATTTGATACTACCTTTTGAACTTATATATCTATTTTGTGTCAAAATTTTAGATTGATTGGACGTAGGAGTTGGAAGTTATTAGAGTTTTAATGACCGGATGCTTTATCACAGCATTCATACTAAATAGTTAGAGTTAGAATTTCATGCATAACTTTTGCATATGAACTTTGTTTGTGCCAAAATTTGGTGTGGAGATTTTTGATAAGGTACTTAACAAGTGTACCAAATTTCACTTGAATAACATAAGTTGGGTGGGAGTTATACTATTCTGAAGTTTAGTAGGAAGACATTGATAGAGATTTACATCAAGAAGAACTTAGAGAAGGAAGGGCAATGATAAGTATATAAGTATTTTTTAATACTTGTATTTAAAGCCTATGTGCTCATGGAATCCACAAGCGAAGTGTCATGTACCAATACGGAATCAACCACGATGACATGTGATAGCACGGAATCAATAAGCGAAAACTCATGTAGTAGTGTAGAGTCGACGGCAAGGACTCGATTCACAAGAGGGATATCTTTGAAGGCATGCATGGCCAAAGCGGCCGGGTGGACATGAGAAAAGGCTAAGGATATAACCTTGCCCGACATTAAGGAATGTAAAACTACATAGTGTGGTGTTAATCAAGTTGTGTATATTCCAAGGGTAGATTGGAATTATATATTGGGTTACAAAGAGAGAAGTCTCTACATGTCATTATAAACTTTTCCACTCGGGCTAGGACGAAATCGAAGGGTGGAGGATTTTTGGTGACACATGTCATGTTCTCATGTTCTACAATGATGTTTTGATCTTCTGTTCCTCTGTTCTATAATATTGTTGTGTTCTACTATTACTCTGGTGAAGACATAGATAATGATTTCTTTCACCTTCACTTGCAGAACACCAAGAATCATGGGGAACACAGCGAATTCTTGGACATAATAAAGGCCCAAGTCAGGTGTTTCAAATCCAACTCCGATGTGCAAGTGTATGAAGAGCTGAGGAACCTCAAGGACTATTTGCACTACCGCATCAAACAAAGGGAGTACAACGCCCAGGTTGCCGCTGCCAAAGTCAGCTTCGAGGATTTCCGCAGAACACATGTTGAAGCCGAGTTGCGGAAATTTGACAGCGCTGAGAAAGCGAAGGAGGAGGAAGCCAAGTGGAAATGTTCTCCATTGTACCAGATATTTAGAAAGTGGCCTCTTAGAAATTTTAGGGATGGCCCTTGGGACCACACAGAGATGGAGTGGCTGGAGATGTGTGCTATTTTGTTGGAGAACACGAAGAGCGAGCCTCTATCGCTTGAACGTGAATGCCCACATATTTTGAGGGCCTTCTTGCAGTTGGTTAGGACTCTAGAGGGGTTCATCCGTCCACTATCTCACCCAACAAGAGGCCTAGATATGCAGTACATATTGCAGCTTGCCCAAGACACGCACCACTCCGTCGCATTGATAAGAGTTGCGTAGAGTCTCACAACAACGGGTTGGAGCGTTTTTCCCGGCATCCAGAATGCCGCAGATACCTTTGACAATCTGCTGTCAGACGTTGCAGATTTGTTTGGATTGGAACCATCAAGGCAGGCAGCAGTTGTTGAGAAGATGCATGCCTTCGTCGGTAGGATGGCGCAACGAACCATCGCAGACATGGTCCGAATGCATCGTCAAAACAAGCTTGCTGACATGTGGTTCAACGGGGACATCACTTCGCAACGACAAGAGAAGTGTGAAGAGGTATGTTCTGACCCCCCAACACTCTCCTCAGGTGCCATGCATGTTCATGGCTTGTTTTTCATTCTTCGCTCTTGTGTTATGTGCGGGTTTTTTTATACATCATCACGCACATCAGATCTTGTTTGCGTGTTCTGCACTTGTTCTTCAACTGTTTTAATAACATGCACTCTACGTGAGCCAGCTTTGATGTAGGTGAATGCTATGTGACGCAGGTTTTATGTTCTTCATTAATTTTTCGCGAAGACGTGGACGTGGGAACAGCCATGTTGGGGGACCTGCACAAGAAGAGCAACTGCGTCCAGTTGCGGGTGGAAGAGATGGTATAGGGCCTGCAACATGTAAGGTCCATACAATTGCGTTTGTTCAATTGTGGACTAGAAGAGGAAGAGGCAACAGATGACATTGCACCCGACGTACACTGCACGCGGGCATTGTTGGGAGAGGAGGTGCCGATGGTGCTGGAGAAACCAAGTGGAACATCAAAAGGCTTCGTGGCTGATGTACAGGAGGCCATGAGTTTGGAGAGTCTGGATGCAATACCCATGCACTGCGATTTCGATGGCATCGACCGGATCACCACGCAAGACATCTCCCTCACACAACTGAGCCAAGACTTGCAGAACACGCCCACGAGGTTTGTGTCTTATCCCATATGCTTGTCGCCTCAGGAGTTTTTTTGCACCTTGTAGTCTAGCTTGTTCTGCAACACTACACGTCTTGCTAAAGGGGTAAGACAGGGGCCGTGGTTTTCCAGGACTCCGTCTCTTACACTTGCAATAGGGCCTCCGGGTGACAAGACAATGGTTTTGCCTGGACGGAGGATCAACGTCGACTGCAGTATACCCCCTGGTTCTGCCTGCAAGCAAAACACAGGTGATGCAGTGAATGAGTGCGAGCAGAACACAGGTGATGCAGCGGAGGAGTGCGAGCAGAACATAGGTGATGCAACGGAGGAGTTCGAGCATAACACAGGTGATGCAACGGAGGAGTGCGAGCAAAACACGCTATTCCACGACGCATATACAGTGGTGACGAACGTGGGTGCAGGGTTGACAACCACAAAGGATGGCTCACCTTCAACTCCCACCACCACCTGCTCGGTTGGATCAGAGGTCGTTGATCATGATGCAGTTGTGAAGGTCAACAAGCGTCGTGCCCCTCCTACGAAGGAGACAACAATGGATGACGTGTTGGGAAAGACTACACAGAAATCAGATGGCAGGTAAGTAATTCATTTGGATTCAGGATGCAGAACATAATATACGTGTCCTTCATTGTTTGGCATAGAGTCTGACACGTTCATGTATGTTCTGCAGACTCGAAGAACTTGTGAATACCATCGTTGGCGAAGCAGGTGGGAAGAAGGTCCGAAGTTTTGAATTTAAGTATCGGGGTGATATTTTGAGTCTGCAGTGGGAGGGGATTTGAAACCTATGATACAGAATCATGGGGAGTTGAGCAACTACATGATGGAGTGGATCAGGGCATGGTTCAATCTCCAGATAGAGAATGTAAAGTGTCATGTTTGTTGTCCTTATCTTGCTCCACTACTCCGTTCACATATGGAGGAGCAAGAAAATGATAATTTAGGGGTGTTCATAGGGTTCATACACGACAAGTACGGGGCTCTCCCTGCAAAAGACACGAACACTCTATTAATTCCTTACACGTGTGGGAAATACTGGACCCTTTACGTAGTAGGGGAACATGGTTTCTTTCATTTCGATTCACTGGTGTCATCAGGTTTGCACTCCGACACCAAGCTGAGGGTGAACCTCGTGAAGTTGTGGGCTGCATGGAAAGGCTACGAGGACGATACTGAAATGTGGTGTAGGGTACAATTTCCGGAAGTGTGGATACAAGCAAGTGTGCCCCAGCAGAATTCAAGCTGGGCTTGCAAATTCTACATGTTGAAAAACATTATGGAGTACACAAGGACAGTGAGAGATAAACCCCACACATTGTGTGAGGTAAATTGGACATAGACCTCTAAGACCCTTGAAACATAAACATAGAGCCTACGAATAGTAGTACATAGCGCTATATATGTTCTGCATGGGATGTTCTGCATGTGATGTTCTGCATGCTATGTTCTGCGATGTTCTAACGGTGGTCGTGCTATTGCAGGGATTTACATTGAACTATAATCGGATCGATGCTTTACGTACAAGGAAAATCATCAGGAATGCAGTGATTGATGTGATCGAGAAGGGACGACGTACTACAACCGAGTGGAATGTCAAAGTTGTAATGGAGACTGCAGAACAACTTGCCGCACGCCAAAGACCTACATCGAAATGGCATCGCAGAGTCAGGAAGAAGACCGCACCTGTGAGAATAGTCAACAGCTAATAGGGTGCAATTGTAACATGTATAACATGTTGTAAACTAAAGGCAAGATTTTCATTACAGTGTACACAATCAAATAGTTTGTATTCTTCTAGTTCAGGAAACACAGAACATACGCTGGTCAAAGACCACTTGTACTGCATTCATGCGCACACATTTTGATATAAAGCACCATCATTGCACATAGGAGGGAGTGATGTACGTGGTTGGGGAATCTTTCTTCTACATTACAAGTGGTTCAATTCAATATGTTGCATGTTCTATGAAAAACACTTATATTATGCTTCACATAATAAAGGTTATGGGTATGTTGACACGAAGGTCAGGAAGATTAAGTATTCACTTGGAAGGGCAGTCGGTAGTGGTGGCGAAGAACGGTGACAATGCAAGACACGCAACGGACGCGAGGAGTGGCTGCATACAGTAAGTCATATAAGACCAACCTTGCTTGTAAAACCATTGCCTGATTACTAATATACACTTATATGTAAAGCATGTAGAACCCTCATATACTGTACAATACTTAGAGTAAAATTTATCCACGTAGCAAATGTTTCATAATTCATCATATACTACAGGACAAACTTCCAAACATTGCATAACATAAAATTTGGTAATGCAGCACGACGTAGACAACGTAGAACATAGATTATGTAGACAATGCAGTAGAACATATTTTATGATAAAGTAGAACATAGTTTATGGTGCAGCAGAACATAGTTTATGGTACTGCCGAACACAGTTTATGATGCCGCAGAACATAGTATATGGTATTGCAGAACATACTTTATCAATGACCCCAATCTGTGGAGGATGGTTTTAAAACCATCACACCTTGTAGAACATAGTTGGTAAACTCTTATATCTTGCAGAATATGCTACAAGAAAAAGAAATCTATCCAATCACTGGAAATAATAAGCAAGAACTAACAACTCCAAAACAAAATTGCCTTGTAGGACAGTGACATGCAAGACAGTTTTTGACCGGAAATTAACATGTATTGGGACAATATAAACGTTGAAATGAAAATGAATTAGGGGTATCAATTGGACTTTGATAGCCTTTTTCTCGGCAATGGGAACTCCAAAAAACTTCGGCGACATTTCAAAGAGTTGTCGCATGTCCTCTTTGGGAAAGAGGTTGTCGTAGGGGTCAAAGGCATCCTTATGACACCTTGTACTATCAGCTAGTTTTGCTTGCCCCGAATCTGCCTAAGGCCAGCAATCAAGTGATCTTGAAGAACAGGATGTTGTTCTGCCTTCAGCACAAGTGAGGTATATATGTCGTGTGTGGTAGCCGCCGGAGCTGCTTGTGAAGAACTCTCCTGGGAAAGGGTTATGGGGTTGAAGGAGTCCCCCTTTGAAAACTGAGAAGAGAATTGTGAGGGGTCCTCTGAGTTAAGAATCATAGGCTGTACAAGAGTTAGAGGAGTATGTTTTTCTTCAACATCTACACCGAAAACACTATCCTGCACCAAAGGTTCAACCACGACGGGGCTGACCACGTCGGACGGAACATGGAGGTGAGTGGTTTGTTGTGACACCCGCACGTAGGAATGCGCCATTGGAGGGGCGCGTTGCGTTCCATGTTTTGTACCTGCTTCGCGAACTATGACACCATCATCAACTCCAGGGTGTAACATCTTGAACACTTTTACAGTGTGTTTGCAAATCATGCCCTCCTATGCAACAGGGTAGTTGCACTGTGCCCATTCGGAGTCCGGACATTTGATGGTCCACACCTTTGGGCAGTTGTTCACAGACCCCACATACGCAACATCTTCATCCATACAAATTAAGACGTTCGTGTCAGGTATGTCCTTCGCTCTTATAATTGCCGATGCAACAATACCCTTTTGTTTCTTATTGCGTATGAATCCATATGCTTTGCACTAGACACTGTACCAATAATACGTCAAAACGTCACCCGTTAGATGATAAATAAGCCAGTCCATACGCTTGCCCACGAGCCTTTCTTTGGCGGAGTTCAGAACACTCTTCACGTTGCAGTGGTAGGATTCAATAGTTGCGTTAATGTTCTGTCCTGCATGCGGTATCCGTCGTGCTCCAACACACCACATTGGTGTCTTGTCTCGCCAAAACTCGTTCATGTATCTCATAAATGCAGCTGCCCTCGGACGGGTGCTAGATATCTTGTCCATTTGGTGTAGGGCCCAGTCGATAGGATCATCGTCAACATTGCAACCTTTTCCGTACATTATGTCACCAAGCAGTTGAAGAACAAGAGTACGTTCTACAGCGTTGGAAATTTTTTTGACGGCATTCTCCGCCCAGGCCTTCCTCACATGCCACAAGCACAAGAAAATCCTAGCACCCGGCCACACCATGCTGCGCGTGCAGAACACAACAATATATGATGTGAGATGGAGGACAGTAACAACTAACCACATGTTATGTTGAACCATTACTGGGTAATTGAAATTGAAGGACACTGCTATGACTATGAAGGATATAAATAATGATGTGAAATTACAATTGAATAAATGAAGAAAAAAAACGCAGACGAACTTACCCCAATGTATTAATTTCAGCTTGAGCATTGTCAACAATAATAGAAGATGGATTCCATTCAGAATTGATGCTTTGAACCCTATCATGCAGAGCCAGAAGAACTGGGTGGAGGTCTTGTTTGCGTGACCGTGAAATGACAAAAAAGCCATAGATATGCCATTTCTCCAATCGTCGAACACCATAATCGTGTAGAGTGGGTACTGCAGAAAACTTGCAGCAACATTGTTAGAAAAGGAGCGAACCATGGTAGATACATAATAAATGACACAATAACAGGATGACACAGTCAAAGGTAGTACCGTGCATCATTGACATTGAATAACACAGGGACAAGGCTGAAGGACATAGATTCTCTCACCCTAGTCTGGCTGGTGCCAAATGTGGCGTCAATCGACAGAGCACTGTTGTGGCCAAACTTTGCCATCATCTCTAGTTGCCATTCTGTTTGAATGCCTAGAGTGAAAGGTGAGTCATCTTGTGTTTGAGAATTAAAGTCCATTAGCGAGTGCTTTTGGTAGTAGAACACGCTGTCGGGATTCTCAGCCACCCACATACGGATGCTGATGGGATCAGATGGATGTTTCTCCCACAGCTCTTCTGCTTTCCTACAACAAATGTTCCTAACGTCCGACGGCAACAAGAATGTATCACGCGTGACCAATCCGTTGGACACGGCCAACTCCCGAACCTCTTTGGTTTGTTGTTGCATAATTTGTGCAGGAGATAACCCATATGAATGCATTTCATCAATTTTCAATTTCATTTCCTCTGACAGCCCAGCACCGAGTGCATATCGAAATCCACCGACCATGGTTCCATGGCAGTGTTCTCCAGGGCATTCAAGTGTTCTGCATTTTCGTAAATGAACAAACACAACGAGTGGTCCAGGTAAGGTTTTTTCGCAACAAAACAACGTTGGCACCCTCGCTTGATGGAGTTGCCTGCTAGTGTTTTACCAATGCGCGTTGCCTTTGGACGGGTTGACTTGGTCGTAGTGAAAGACTCGTATTCAGGTATGACCTTCTTCCCTCGCTTTTTTTTTTGCAACATCTTCTGCTTGTTTTTTTTGAGTGGATTTCAGTAGAGCTTGCATGTCATGTGGCACTATATTGGTCTTATCTTCAGGGCCAAAGTTGCACTTGTATTTGGAATGGCCATGGACGAATAAAATTAATGTTAATATATGTGGATTGGATGTGTGGTATATGGGAACGATGGGTTGTTGTCAGCCATAAATCCCCACCCCTTTGCGTCTGTAGTCCGAGTGGAAGTCTATGGCTCACATGTCTTTGTTGACTCTTAGCCTCTGAGGCTTCGTACTCATGCTCCAATGAATTTAACAACAACACGCTCTTTTTTATTAAACCTCATAGGGCATTAGCATTGAAAAATACTTATGCACATATGATGAGTATCACACCATGACTATATTAACATCCTCTCTGCATTCTAACCTACTAGATAATCTATGTGCAATCCCGCTAATTATTCTACCTCCTAGCAACCCAAGGCATCATCCCACACATTCAAGATTCATCAACCTCACTTATCCCACTTCCTCTCATGCTACATTTGCCTGAAGCCCGAGCTTCAAAGCCCTTACACCAACTCAGCCATCTAGTCCAGAGCCTACCCAGCTTACACTCTGTGTTGGGCTTCGGCCTCGCACTCTATCTGGTCTCAGCTAGCCTCGCCACCCTGCTGGCTTCGGCCTTGCACTCTATCTGATCTCAGCTAGCCTCTCCACCCTGCTGGCTTCGGCCTCGCACTCTATATGGTCTCAGCTAGCCTCGCCACCGTGCTGGCTTCGGCCTTGCACTCTATCTGATCTCAGCTAGCCTCTCCACCCTGCTGGCTTCGGCCTCGCACTCTGTCTGATCTCAACTAGCTTTGCCACCCTGTTGGCTTTGGCCTCGCAGCTGCGTTGGCTTCGGCCTCGCACTCTGCCTGATCTCAGCTAGCCTCTCCACCCTATTGGCTTCGACTTTGCACTCTGTCTGATCTCAGCTAGCCTTGCCATTTTGCTGGCTTCGGCCTCTCTCGGCCAGCGTCTCCCTCCCCTCTCGGAGAAAAACCTCTCCTTGTTGAAACAGGGCCTCCCACTTCCCTGATCCGGGAATCGGGTACCTTATCCGCTCGGGGTAACAACCTTACCCTTTAGTGAACCCCCTCAAAGCCCAAAACGAACACCTCCACCTCCTTATTAGAATAGCAATCAAGTCCCAACTTGCCAATAAGTTGGGCACAAGCCACTTGAGCTTAAGCATCCCCAACCCTTAAACACACTAACTACTTGTTTTTAGTTTTCTTTTCATCTTCATGACACACATTCACCCCACTCAACTTTAACTAACTTAAATCGTTTTCAAACTCCAATGCTTTTAAAAACTTCTAACTAACCCAAACAAAAATGCAAATCCTTGTGCTTGGGTGGTTTTAAGGTTATCTTTGAATGTGGGCACGTAATTGGGCTCACAGTTGTACTGGTTTATGCACATTCAATTACATCTAATGGTATATGAAGAACACACAAACAACGCTATTACAGGACACATTGAAGATATATGGCTTCATGAGTATGTTCATGTAGAACAACAGACAACAGGTGAAGGACATGAAAATCATGCACCCTCATGATCCGTAAGTACAATGAACTCCCAATCCTTTAGTGTAGAATGAAATGTGTATTACTGGCACATTATGATAAGCAAAACATGAAGAACAATGGGTGTGTTTCCAATTTCAGAGTAGGCAGAAGGTCAAACCTCAGTATAAGTGCCGGACTATGTGCACAAGGTGTTCGCAAGGAGTGCGGCAAGTTAACACATACGATCTCCTTGGTGAAATTGCAGGGAAAATGAGGATGTTGTTGCTCGCCTTTAATGAAATCCTCAAGTCTATCCCACAATATGACGGCTAGCATAGAGGTTTTGTATATCCCCTTGCCCTGCGTAGCATGGCTGGTCCATACCAAGTCGTCCATGGCAAATGCATCTAGAGGGGGATTTTGAACTTTCTCTCTCAACGAAATTATCAGGTCAACCTGCTTTGCATGAAATGTTGCTGGAGAAAATTGAGCAAGTTCGTCATCAGATTCAACAATAGTTTCAAGATGAGACGTATTGCAGGGAAAATGGGCGTTTCCCATCTGATGGACATCATTTGTGGAGGCCATTTCTATGAAGACGAATGTGATGAGGGAGGAGACCTCTAAGTCCTATATCCTTGCAATGAAGGTGAAAGCATTGATGAAAAAAATAGTACTTTAAAGACCTAGCTACTTCACTTCACATGTCCTTAAAGCTGGCATTATCCATAAAACGATCCATAGAAGTGGAAAATGAATTGCAAAGAACTGAACATCAAAAAACCACAACACAAATGACGAACACAATGATGTCCCGCACAGCACACAGAATGCAGAGAACTCTGTGCTCATCGTTCGAGCAACCCTAAATCATAGATCCGCAAATCACGGAACATCCAGATCTATAGAACAAACTATGTAGAACATGGTATGCAGAACCAGGTATGTAGAACCATATATGTGAAACCCGAAAAGGTAGAACTTGATATGCAGAACGAGATCCACAGGTCAAGATCTACAGAACGAGATCCACAAGTCAAGATCTGCAGAACGGGACAAGATCTGCAGAACGGGACAAGATCTGCAGAACAGGTCAAGATCTGCAGTACAATGCAAGATCTACAATACATGACAATATCTGCAAAATAGGTCAAGATATGCAATACAATGCAAGATCTGTAGTACATGACAATATCTGCAGAACAGGTCAAGATCTACAGTACAATACAAGATCTGCAGTACATGACAATATCTGCAGAACATGTCAAGATCTGCAATACATAATATGCGTGATAAAATCTGCATTACAATATATATGCAGGACAAGATCTGCAAGAAAATATCTGCAAGACAATATTTGCAGTACTAGATTTGTAGGACATGGATCTGAAGGACGTCGGCTGTGGGACAGGCGCTGTGTGATTGGATGTCTGCCTGCAACGCGGACGTCTATGGACGTGAAAGTGGGGTGGACAGAGACGGGTTTCGTTGCTGATGTCACTTCTCGAGCAGCCCTGACGTTGTCAGAGAGAATCCCTAGAAGTTTGTAGGGGGGGAACTTAACGTCCTCCATGGCGATGTGGTGCTGTATGCGGTAAATAGATGGGAAGAATTTTAAGCAATGACCACCATATAAATCTTGTGGCTAATGGTTACCGGTGAAGGAAAGTTGTGATCCAAGATGAAGGAGGGGTACATTAACTACCCCAAAGCACAAAGGCTTCTAGATGAGCTTCGCAAGGGCAAGGTGCTCAAAGAGGTCATGTTGGTGGACGGATTGCTCAAGTATAAGCAAAGTTGGGTGTATGTGCCACAATGCAAGTTGAGGCAATTGGTTTTGAAGGAAAAATATGATAATCCCATTGCCGGCCATAGGAAAAAAAAACCACCAAAGAGTGGTCACAAGGTGGTACCATTGGCCAGTCATGAAGGATGATATAGCCCACTTTGTGAAGGCTTGGATGGATGCCAAGTAAACCGAACCTCTTACCAAAAGCAAACCGGCCTCTTGCAACCGTTGCCTATCCCGCCAAGAGCATGGCATAGTGTTTTCATGAAATAATGTGTCCATGGCATAGTGTGTGCATGGACAAGTTTGCCGGAGTCACAAGGGTATGATGCCATCATGGTGATGGTAGAGCAGTTTGCCAAGTTGGCACATGTGGTGCCAATTGTGGGAACCGCGACCGCGTTGGAGACCACATAGCCTTTTCTCAAAGGATGGTTGAGGCACCATGGGTTGCGGAGAGTGATTGTGTGGGATCGAGATCCAATGTTCACAAGTGCATTTTGGATACACTTTTCTAGGAAGGTCGGAACAAAATTAAAGTGTAACGCGGCCTTCTATTCCCAAACGGATGGGAGAATGGAGCGTGTGAATGGAATCTTGAAGCAATACTTGAGGAACTTGGTGGGGGTAGACTAAGGAGAGCGGAGTTTAGTTGCTTGTGGGTCGAGCGGAGAGCTTGTGGGTCGAGCGGAGTTTAGTTGCAATGTAGCCACGCACTTAGCGACCAAGGGGCCGTTTTGTGTGGTGGCTTATGGAGTGCGTTCCAACCTCCTAACCTAGCTCTCGAGGGGGCACATTCAACACTAGAGTTCAACCAAGATGGTGAGGACTTGGCCAAGAAATATGAACAAGCCTTGGAGATGACCAAGTTGTTGGTAGAGGAAGCCCGAAAGTGCTACAAAGAGCAAATCAATGCCGGAAGATACAAAATGGAGTATGAGGTGGGCCAAAAGGTGTTGTTGAATGTGAACAACTTCACCTTGCCTAAAGGCTTCACTCCAAAGTTCATGTCCAAAGTTGAAGTTTAGTTGCTCATCGTGGAACGAGTGTTCAAGGACATGTATAAGTTGGAGTTACTACCCGAGATCAAAGTGCATCCGACATTCCATGTCACAATATTAAAGCTATTTAAGGTAGACACCTTGTGGCCCAATCGCAAGCAAGTGATTAGGCCACCTCCCGACCTTGTAGTAGGTCATTTGGAATATGAGGTAGAGGGCATCCTCAAGTGTAGGAACCCCAAGTGAAAAAACCAAGGGAGTTCAATGTGAATTGGCGGAGATACCAAGAAAAAGAAGTCACTTGGATAGCGGCAAGAGACATGGTGAAATTTGAGGAATTGGTGGACCACTTTGAAAAAACTAGAACTAAAGGTTCCAATAAAAAGAAGCATAGGCATTGATGAGGACATCAATCTCTTTTAATGGGGGAGAGATGCTAGTAGCACATTTAGCTTGAAGGCAATGTCGTCCACAACATGTATTTGTTCTTTGGCTTGAGGCAATAAAATTCAACTTTAGTGGTGCAAAGAGAATAGTATGAGATGAGGTCCTAGTCTTGTACTTGTGTTTGGTTAGTGGAAAAAGATGAATAGATTTGCCAAACTAAATTGGATAAGCTGAGTAATTGGGGCCACGGCTTGGGGGGGCCTTGGATAAAACTAAGAAACCTCTTAGCCATGGGCTTGTCCGGGTGGGGATAAGGTGATGGCGTGTGCTCATAAAAATGCTACCCGCGAGCTAACGAAAGTTGGCGCATGGGAGTCATGAACCCATGTCTTGAAAGGGCAAAGTGGAAACCGAGTCGGGCGGGACTTGGCATCACCCCCGTGCGATCGAACGTGGCTTAACAATGCAACGCCATCTTGGAGTTGCAACCGAGTCAATTTAGTGGAAGCGTTGAGGTCCGGCCTAGATATGTCAAGTTAGGCTCGCGGAGCCTAAGGGGGGGCCAAAGGAGGGGCAACCCAAATGAGTCCCAAAGTCGGTGGGTCTAGTGAAGGTTAGGTCCTTGGAAGAAAGATCCAAGGTCGCTAATGGACCACCTTGGAACAACACCTTTGGGACTATGCCAAATTTGAAGATGCATTGTGGGGTCGCACCCTAAGGTAAACACAATAGAAGACGACAACTTGAGAATTGGTGTGCTGACTACGATTATAGTCGATGAGGGTATCGACTCCATTTGGCGGGGGTGAGTGTGTGAGGCCAAACCCCCCACCCTTAAGCGTCCGTAGTCCGAGTAGTGGGTTTGGGCTCACATTCCTCCGCGGTATTGGATTTGGACTTGGATGAGTCCATAGTGCAAGGTTCACCCTTCAAGTGGTCTTGGATTTAACTTTGGTCTTTGCTTCCTTTGTCTTGCCATCGCGAGAGTGCTCCACATTCTCCATTAATTTGTGCACGTGGTTTATTTTTAAAGAGAGGATGCAAGTGTTAAAAAACACTATTCTCTATAGTCAATCTCAAATATATTTACTTGTGAAAGCCACACATAACACTAACTAGCATAATGTAACTAACTACTTGTCTATGAGCTAATTAAGTAGGCTATCTACTAAGCTCCTTCATGAACCCATCTCTTTACTTTCTAATTACATAAACCTAGCTCCTTCATAAACCCAGCTTCTTAGCTTCTAACTAAACAAACCCAGCTCCTTTATAAACCCAGCTCCTTCATGAACCCACAACTTTGTAGTTGTAATCCCCAACTACCTCACTAATTATTCAAGCCCTTAACTAATCTTCCTACCTAATTTTCCTAATTCTACTAACAACCCCTTTCTAATCACACAATTCTTCTCTAATCCTAAAATCCTAAAATCCTAGAGAGGAGAGGGGGAGAGAGAATTTCCTAACTTCACTAAGACTAACTAATCCACACAAGTATATTTTTGCACTCATCACAACCTCAAGTGCTCAACTCTTAAACATGGAACTTGCAACCACGTGTATTCAAAACATGAACTTTAAGTACCACAAATTGGAATCATGAATTAACTTTAAAATCCTCCACGTCAACACTAATTCTACCAAGAGGTCAAGCCCTCTTCAAGGCTAACAAGCCTTGGCTCTCAAACTAAAAACTAAGTACACACATGTGCTCCAATATGGCTTCCCACACCCACACTTATAACTCGTGGGGTGCCTTGGAGCACAAAGGAAAGAGAGGATGAGTGAGGGAAGAATGAGGGATTATATAGTAAGCTTGAGGGGGTGAGCACCCTCAAGGCTCACGATAAGCCCTTGAGATTTCCTCCTACTTAGTAGGCGCCAATCCTATCTTCTAAGCCTTCCTCCCTCAAATGATCAACAAGGATCCTAATTCGAACATTTAACTAGCCTTGGCTTTCTACCTACCACACTTTACCAAACTTGGGATGCTTCAACCCAAACTTAGCCTCCTTCGCTTTCCGCCGCCATAACTTTCTCCCCTTACTTTCCCAAATCGTCGCTCACCACTTAATTCAAACCACGATGCTTAACTCGTGATTTGATTGGTGCTTTGAGAATTTGCTTATCCTCCACCTTGCATTCTTCCTTGGACCTTCCCCATTAAGTGGCCATGATGAGGTGGTCCACTTGTGCGCTCCATGTGATCCTCCATTCATCCCAATTCGAATGCACTTGCCTCTTGAGTCACTTTGGTTGTCTCCATCCATTTGTACTAGCCTACTCACTAACTACTCAATCCAAGTTCTCCTTACCTATCCTCATTCACTCAAATCCTTCCGAAGGTAAAAACACAATAACAACTCACATCCTAGCCTCTTACAACATGGTACTTCTAAGACTAACATTTCACTCTTTTTATATTTTTGTGAAGTAACATGCTACTTCAAAGTGCATCAACTAACGTTTCAAGGGTCTAAGACTAAATGTGGGCACCCTTTTGGGCTCACATAATTGGCGACCATCGGGGGATGAATCCAAACATCTCTTGCTCCAAGGGTAAGTTGCCTAGTCAAGCTCGGTACTCCTTACATCTACTTCCCGATGTACGGGTAGGAAATAGCTCACCATTCAACGTTTCCAATTGAATTGAATTATTAGGAAAGACCTCATAGACAAGGTAAGGTCCTAACCATACCGCATCGAATTTTGCCGGAAATTCAAGCTTTCGTGCGTCTTGAATCATGACCATCATTCCCGGTGTTAGGGCCCTTCTCTTATGTCGTTTGTCGAAAGTAATCTTTCTCCTTCTTTGGATTGCCTCAATATGTTGAGCCGCCATTCTCCTCCCTTCGTCAAGTGCTTCCAAATCGGTTAGTCGATTTCGTAAGGATTGACTTTCGGTAAGTCTCGTACTCACGGCCACCCTAAGTGACTCGACTTCATATTCGATTGGTAGTGTCGCTTCAAGACCATAGACTAAGGAAAATGGTGTAGCACGCGTAGTTACCTTATAGGTTGTACGGTATGCCCAAAGTGCCGCCGTTAGTTTCGTATCCCAATCCCGCTTCGAGTCTATAACCGTCTTGCGTAGTATACTCACCAAAATTCCGTTAACCCTTTCCGTTTGTCCATTGGTTTGTGGGTGGTAGGGAGTAGTCTTCCGGTGATCAATTTTAAATTTCTCTGTCATCTCTCGAATCAAGTCATTCAAAAAGTGAGTACCCCTATCGCTTACTAGGATCTTCGGCACCCCGAACCGCGAAATTATGTTTTCGTACATAAATGTTGCCGCGTGTTCCGCCGTGTCGGTCTTCACCGCTTTGGCTTCCGCCCACTTGGTGAGGTACTCGGTTGCCACCACAATATATTTCATTCCTTTTGAAGATTGGGGATGGACCTCACCCACATAGTCGATGCCCCATTTTTCGAAAGGAATTAAGGGTAATGATACATGTAAAGGCATCTCCATTCTAAGGTCGTTTCGGGCATACCGTTGGCAAGCGTCGCATTTCCTTACATAGTCATGGGCGTCTTTAAATAGTGTAGGCCAAAAGTAGCCCGCTCTAAGTATTTTTTGCCCGGTGAGTTGACCCGAGAAGTGACCGCCGCAAGCGCTATCGTGGCAAGCGATTAAAATCGCTTCAACCTCCGTTTTTGACACGCATCGTCGTAAAATACCATCGGACCCCCTTCTAAACAACCTATGGCCCACTACAACAAATTGTCTACTATTTACCCTCACCTTCCTTCTCTCTTCTTTTGTCCACTCTTTGGGCAACTTGTGGGTTGTTAGAAATTCCACTATGCCCGCATACCACTCCGGTGTAGAAGTGACCACAAAGAGGCTATCATCTACTAACATATCATTTACCGGATTTTTTCCTATCTCCTCCGACAACCTAGACAAGTGGTCCGCTTGTAAATGCATACGACCCGGTTTATATTCCACCGTGTAGTCGAATTCTTCTAATAACAAAACCCACCTAGCTAACCTACCACTTAACTCCGCCTTGTTAACTAGATACTTGATAGCCATGTGGTCAACAAAAAATACAACCGGGTTGCACATGAGGTAATGCCTAAACTTTTTAACGGAAAACACCATGGCTAGGCACTCCCTCTCCGTTGTAGAGTAGTTTCTTTCGGCGGGGGTCAATTGCTTACTCGCATAAGCTATAGGTTGATCCTTCTCTTTTTCTCCCGTTGCTTGACAAAGCGCACTCCCTATTGCCACATTACTAGCATCACAATAGACGTGAAAAGGTTTACCCCAATTGGGTGGTATCAACACCGGATAGGTGCTCAACCTATCCCGCAATTCCTCAAAGGCTTTTTGACAAGCATCTGTCCACTCGAATTTGACATGCTTTTTGAGCAAATGGGTAATGGGCACCGCTATCTTTGAAAAATTAGGAATAAGTTCCCGGTACCATCCCACATGTCCTAATAACTTAGAGATCCCCTTGGAATTGGTTGGAGTTGCCAAGTCGCTTATGGCCGCAATCTTATCCGGATCGGGTTCTCTACCTTTCTCACTAACAACATAACCCAACAACACTATGACCCTATTACCCTCCGGACCATAAGTGATGGATGGTTTAGGTCCACCCCAATTGACCATAGCATTCGCCATCCGCAACCAAGGCCTACCTAGCAAAATGGGGAAGGTGTCCTTGTTGGAGTGCATTTTAATGACATGGAAGGTGACCAAGTACTCCTCGCCTCCCGTAGTCATTCTACAATCCTTGATCATCCCCAAAGGCGTAGTCGAACTTTGATTTGCCATATTTATGACCAAAGGTGAAGGCCCCGTGAGTCCAAGTCCCAATTTTTTCATAGTATCCTCCGGTAGTATATTTAGACTACTCCCTCCGTCGACTAGCACATTAGGAACCACCTTATCTACTATAACAACTTCTATTTCTATAGCTTTCACGTCTCTTCCACCTTGTGATTGGATCCTAGCGGCTATTTTAGTTTTCACCTTCCTCATCCTCTTGTGTACCGGCATTCCCTCCTTTAATGTTTTCCTTGCCGTGGGTGAAATTTCCAATAGTTGGCCGAAAGTAATATCCGCCTTGAGTGTACTAAGGTCCGCCCACAAGTCGTACCCGGTAGATCTTTCCACCTTAGAATTACCCACTACGTCGAATTCGTCTACGGGAACCCCCGGTCCTTCCCATTCACCCACATCGCTATTATCCAAGTCATGTACCGCATTAGTCCTCTCCCTATCTTGTAAAATTATATTTTCCCTCTCCACATCCTTAGTAGCTCTTCTAGCTACCCTATCCAACTCGGAGAGATTAATCTCTTCATCCGAAAAGTAATTTCCTTGCTCTCCTATTCCTACCTCCAACGGGGCATCCCCTCTCCTAGCCCTAGTAGTTACCGCTAGTGCAGGTGCTTCTTCAACCACACCCTTACCCTTCACTAACTCATATGTAATAGCATTGGTGTGAGGAGGCCATTGACTTTGCTCCTCTCCAATTCTCGTTGGGAGAGGAAGCATGTCATCACATGTGGCCTCCAACACTCCATCCATGAACCTAACATCTTGGGAGTTAGATGGTCCCGGATCCGTTGGAGGCGCTTGTCTCCCGTTACTACCATTAGGTGGAACTCCTTGTCTATTTTGTATTGGAATGTAACCGGTTGTAGTTTGCAAGCCCGCCGGTGGATGAAAAGTTTGCCTAGCATTACTATGGTCATAGTATAAGTTAGGTGGCCTAAGTTCATTGGCCGGTACTCCTTGTGGCCTAGCACCTCGCATATTATCCCTTGCTTGTTGTTGTGGATTAGCCACCGGGTAAGGGACATTAATTATTTTGTCCGGTTGGCGACACGTATCCGAGGGATGACTTCCTCCACAATTGCTACAATTAAACTCTTGACCTTCGGACCAACATTGTCCTTGAGCGTGCCACCTTCCACAAAAGGGATGAAATTCCTTCTTCTCTAAATTTTGGCCACCTTGCCCTCTAGGTTGTGGTCCTCTATTGCTTCCATTTCCATAGTGAGGTGGCGCTTGACCTCGTTGATTTTGTTGAGGTGGGTTACCGTTTCCTCTTTGGTCACGGTTTTGTCCACTTCTACAAAATTGACGCGTGTGGCCCGGTTGGCCACATTGGACACACCATAATCCGGAAGAATGCCTACCCGACTCAACCGGGGGTGGAGGCCCCGGTTGTTGACTCCGGATCATTAATGACATTTGATCCGTGAGGCTTTGCATTTGTTTTATCATAGCCTCTTGGAATCCTAGTTGGCTAGCACCTAGTCTTCTCTCAACCTCCTCCAAGTGTGGATCCGTTCTAGGGGCCGGTAGTGCCAAAAGAGGTGCCGGTTCCCTAACCGCTAAAGGTCGGGGGCCGGTGTCCACAATGGCATATGGAATTTGGTTCTCATACTTAGCGGGTTCTACCGCTACCACCCTAGGGCGTATGGGGATGAATTGTGGGATCAATTCATCCTCCCTTCTCCATAGCCTTTCGTGATCTTTATCCAAGTTTTCAATATCTCTAGCCGCACGCTTGGCATCCGCCAAGGTCAAGGGATTCCTTTCTAGAACACCCCTAATAGTTCCGGACTTAAAAAACCCTTGAATGAAAAATTGCTTTAGCGTGTCGTCGTTGAGCATGGTACCCACAAATCTAGTGCACACTAAATCAAACCTCCTAATGTAAGCCAAAATTTCTTCCTCCCTTCCTTGCTTCAATGACGACAATGCCCTTAATGCGGTACTTTGACCCACTTCCGGCCTAAATTCGTTAAGAAACTCCCTTTGTAATTGTTCCCATCCCCTAAAATGTCCCTCGGCATGATCCCGATACCATTCATAGGCTTCCCCCTCTAGAGTGGTAGGAAACCACACTAACCAATAACCCGGGTTGGTTATGAGGAAGCTAGCCAACCGTTCGATATACCGTTCCATGTGCCGAGAGGGGTCCTCATCCTTGGTCCCATAAAATTTAGGGAGATGAGATGGCATATCCATCGCCGCTAAATTTTGTGGAACCACAATTGGTAGGCCTCTTGGCCTAACCAATGGGTCTATTGGAGGTATAGGAGGTATGGGCGGAATTGGGGGTATGGGTGGTGGATCCATCCCCCGTTCCTCGGCCATGGTGACCGGTGAACTATTCAACAATCCCCTATCAACTTCTACCGGGAATTCTTCTCTAAGTGTGTAATTTTCCGAAGAAGTTTCACCACTCAATTTGGAGGGAGTGATCTCCTCTTCAAGTTGAGCTCCAAGTTCTAAGGTGTCTAGAATTGACCTAGTCCTAGGTTCGACGTTCAAACAACTCTCTATTCTAACATTATCTTGTTCTAATCTATCACTGATTTTAGAGGACCGCCTCTTTCGAGTAGATTTCTCTAGTCCTACTATCAAACTTGGTTTTTGTGAGCGAGTCCTACCTTGCATTCCATAAGAATCGATCGACCCTCACTTGACCACACATAATCCTAGCAATTCCCCTCTTAATATTTTCACTTGTCTTGGTGTGGTTATAATTTTTTTAGGAGGTGAGGAAAAGAACCTGCAAGCCCACTTAGGTGAAAGAATCCCAATAGGGGATAGGCATGTTCATGTTAATTTTTTGGTTAAGTCGGAGCATCACCTCCGCACCTTCCCGCAAATTAACACTCACCACAATACCGATTGTGAGGGGGTGACCTTCCGAGTAGATTATGTTAAAAGTCGAGGCTTCACCCTTCAACTTCTCACACCATCCACAATTCGGGAATTACCCTCTACAACGGATAACAACAATCACGAGTACAAAAGGCATTCCTTAATTAGTTAATGAGTTCACTTTGAAGAAATAAACATACCTTGAGCAATCGCATCCCCCTGTGAGTTAGCACTCCCCTCAATCGTGACTCAATGTAACAACACCATAAACTTTGTGAAATATTAATTTAATCTAGAGCATGAAATGACAACTCCCAAAACTTTGAGACTCACCCCGAGGTGAGTGTCAAAGTTCAATGTCCTAAGGTGAATTTACCCTCTAATGTTTTAATGAGCTACTCGGTTATAGGTTCCTTTTAAGTTCTTAGCAAATCCCCAAAAAGGTTGAGGACGTACCTTCGCCGCGCTCCTTCCTCAAAAATGAATTTGCGTAATTGACAATGCAATTCATTCCAAGGAATAGTTGAAATACAATGAATTCAAATGTAACCCAAAGAGAGAATACTTACCGAGTTTCGGGTGCTCCTTCCCTTCTCTCAAGTTTGTGTCTCCAATTTTTCCTAGTTGCCTCCAAGTCTCCTAGTCGCCTCCAAGTCTTGTAACTACCTTCCGCTTCGCTCCCGGCAGACGCACCAATTATGTGAGGCCAAACCCCCCACCCTTAAACGTCCGTAGTCCGAGTAGTGGGTTTGGGCTCACATTCCTCCGCGGTATTGGATTTGGACTTGGATGAGTCCATAGTGCAAGGTTCACCCTTCAAGTGGTCTTGGATTTAACTTTGGTCTTTGCTTCCTTTGTCTTGCCATCGCGAGAGTGCTCCACATTCTCCATTAATTTGTGCACGTGGTTTATTTTTAAAGAGAGGATGCAAGTGTTAAAAAACACTATTCTCTATAGTCAATCTCAAATATATTTACTTGTGAAAGCCACACATAACACTAACTAGCATAATGTAACTAACTACTTGTCTATGAGCTAATTAAGTAGGCTATCTACTAAGCTCCTTCATGAACCCATCTCTTTACTTTCTAATTACATAAACCTAGCTCCTTCATAAACCCAGCTTCTTAGCTTCTAACTAAACAAACCCAGCTCCTTTATAAACCCAGCTCCTTCATGAACCCACAACTTTGTAGTTGTAATCCCCAACTACCTCACTAATTATTCAAGCCCTTAACTAATCTTCCTACCTAATTTTCCTAATTCTACTAACAACCCCTTTCTAATCACACAATTCTTCTCTAATCCTAAAATCCTAAAATCCTAGAGAGGAGAGGGGGAGAGAGAATTTCCTAACTTCACTAAGACTAACTAATCCACACAAGTATATTTTTGCACTCATCACAACATCAAGTGCTCAACTCTTAAACATGGAACTTGCAACCATGTGTATTCAAAACATGAACTTTAAGTACCACAAATTGGAATCATGAATTAACTTTAAAATCCTCCACGTCAACACTAATTCTACCAAGAGGTCAAGCCCTCTTCAAGGCTAACAAGCCTTGGCTCTCAAACTAAAAACTAAGCACACACATGTGCTCCAATATGGCTTCCCACACCCACACTTATAACTCGTGGGGTGCCTTGGAGCACAAAGGAAAGAGAGGATGAGTGAGGGAAGAATGAGGGATTATATAGTAAGCTTGAGGGGGTGAGCACCCTCAAGGCTCACGATAAGCCCTTGAGATTTCCTCCTACTTAGTAGGCGCCAATCCTATCTTCTAAGCCTTCCTCCCTCAAATGATCAACAAGGATCCTAATTCGAACATTTAACTAGCCTTGGCTTTCTACCTACCACACTTTACCAAACTTGGGATGCTTCAACCCAAACTTAGCCTCCTTCGCTTTCCGCCGCCATAACTTTCTCCCCTTACTTTCCCAAATCGTCGCTCACCACTTAATTCAAACCACGATGCTTAACTCGTGATTTGATTGGTGCTTTGAGAATTTGCTTATCCTCCACCTTGCATTCTTCCTTGGACCTTCCCCATTAAGTGGCCATGATGAGGTGGTCCACTTGTGCGCTCCATGTGATCCTCCATTCATCCCAATTCGAATGCACTTGCCTCTTGAGTCACTTTGGTTGTCTCCATCCATTTGTACTAGCCTACTCACTAACTACTCAATCCAAGTTCTCCTTACCTATCCTCATTCACTCAAATCCTTCCGAAGGTAAAAACACAATAACAACTCACATCCTAGCCTCTTACAACATGGTACTTCTAAGACTAACATTTCACTCTTTTTATATTTTTGTGAAGTAACATGCTACTTCAAAGTGCATCAACTAACGTTTCAAGGGTCTAAGACTAAATGTGGGCACCCTTTTGGGCTCACAGAGTGTTGCATACCTCTCCATGAGGAGTGCCCGAAACACCATGAACACAAGAGGGACCCCGGAGTGACACCTGAGACTTGTGGCGCTGTTGGTGAGAGAGTCTAAGTGATCCTAGTGTGGGTGAACGCCCCAGGCATTGGGAACGCCTCCCATCCCTGAAGACTAGGAGGCATGAGGATGAGGCCATAAGCTATGCATAGCTTATGGCATGCCGATTCTAGAATGCTCAAAAACACCTCAATTGCAGGTATAAGCTAGGAGATATGGCAATTTGAGTCGAGTGCTGTACCGGGACAACGCCCTGGTACACCAGTGGCTTGTGAGTGGCTCCCGGGACAGCAAAGCTTTAAACTAAAATAACTTCGTCAATACTTTCCCGAATGGGGCAAGTGAATAGTCCATCGTCATCTATGTGAAACCTAAATGACGATGGAGTGGTCGATTGTTATGATCAAAGACCATATGAGAAAGTTATAGGGTTCTGAAGCTGCTAGGGGTTTCCAACCCCAGCGGCTAAGGAAAAATGTCTACTTGGCCCCAAGTGTTGAAAGAGAGACAAAAGGTTATTTGATGGTGGCGTAAAGGCCTTGCTTAGAGTCCTAGAGGCTTATATGGGTGAGGTGGTGTGGCCTCACCCACCCGAGGCCGAACGGCAAGGCCTCCATGGGCATTAGCCCTATGTGAGGGCATAGTTGCCTAGTATGGTTCGGATTGTTGTACTGTTGCTCCGGCAACGCGATGATCAACATGATATTGAATTTCCATGGATGGAAGTCCACATCTAAGAGTTGGTTACAGATTAAGGGGTGAGTTTCAAAAGCCAAGTAGGAGGTTTGGTCCCCCTCCTATGAACTAACGGGAACGTGGTATGGGGAGCTAACCATTTGCATCGCCATATGCAAAGGACTAGCGCTCATAATCCTTATTAAAATGAAAAATGGACCGAGATAGTTAAAGGAAGCTAGCAAGGGTTGTGTCACCCCATGAGTTCCTTGGAGTTGGTCCAATGGAACCATGACATTATTTGTTGAATTCTCATTTGATCCATTGACACCATTTTCAACTTGGTTCCTCCTACCATATGAGTCTATATGAATTTTAAATTCACCTCTTTGCCATTATGGCACATCACAAACGCACCGGCTTTCAACTCACATCTACTGTGTGAGTTTCAAAAATGGTGTGCCTCAAAATGAGGTTCATCTCATCCATTTCACATAGTATGAGATTTCCACAAATTCCAATGTCCTACATTATAAGGTCATATGCATGGCCACTTCCTTTATTTCATGCGGTTCAGCCTTTGCAAATCGCATATTGATGGATTTGCCCACTCTACGTGTCGGCAAGTCCCAACACATTGTGAGCTTCGGATTCATGAAGGAGTGCGTTGTCTTTTTGTCAACCCATGGGACATTTTTTTCATTCATTTGAGCCTCAAGGTACAAATGACTTGGCCTTGGCTTTAGGCTACTAGCCTTGGCTACAAAGCCACCGTCTAACATTGCGACCGCAACAACAACATGAATTGCCTTGGTACCACAATGTCACCTTCTAATATTTTATCCGCAACCAAACATGATTTGCCTTGGTACCACAATGTCACCTTCTAACATTACATGTTGTGTACCTCTCTATGAGGAGTGCTCAAAACACCATGGGCACAAGAGGGACCCCAAAATGACACCCGGTACTTGTGATGCCGTTGATGAGAAGGCCCAAGTGATCCTAGTGTGGGTGAGGGCTCCGGGTGTTGGGAACGCCTCCCACCCACGGAAACTATGAGGCATGAGAGTGAGGCCATAAGCTATGCGTAGTTTATGGTGTGTTGATTCTAAAATGATGAAGAATACCTCAATGGGAGGTGTGAGCTAGGAGATATAGCAATTTGAGTGGGGCGCTGTCCCGGAACAGCGCCTTGAAACAACAATGGCCGGGGAGTGGTTCCCGAGACTGTGAAGCTTTGAGCAGGCATAATTTCTTGAATACTTGCTCAAATGGGGCAAGTGAGTAATTCATCGGCATCTATGTGAAACGTAGATGAGGATGGAGTGGTTGCTTGTTAGAATCTAGGACTATATGAAGAAGTTATGGGGTTTTGAAGTTGCCGGGGGCTTCCAGCCCCAACGGCTAAGGGAAAATATTTACTTGGCCCCAAGTGTTGGGAGAGAGACAAAAAATTACTTGACGGTGGGATAGGGGCCCTGCTTCGGCAACGCGATGATCAACATAAGATTGGACTTCCATGGATGGAAGTCCACATCTAAGAATTGGTTACCGATTAAGGGGTGAATTTCAAATGAAAGAGTAGGAGAGTTGGTCCCCTTCCTATGGACTAAAAAGGTCCACGGTATAGAGAGCTAACCATTAGCATCGCAATATACAAAAGGTTAGCACTCGTAATCCTTGTTAGAGTTGGAAAAATGACCAAGTTACTTAAGGGGAGCTAGCAAGGGTTACGACATTACGTCAGCGGCTTAAACATGAATTGCTTTGGTACCACAATGCCACCTTCTAATATTTTGTCCGCGGCACAAACATGCTTTGCCTTGGTACCACAAAGCCAACTTCTAACATTTTATCCACGACACAAACATGTTTGGTTTTGGTACCACAAAGCCAACTTCTAACATCTTGTCCGCTGCACAAACATGCTTGGCCTTGGTACCTCAATGCGAACTTCTAACATTCCGTTCGTGGCACAAACATGTTTGGCCTTTGTACCACAAAGCCAACTTCTAACATTTCATCCGTGGCACAAATATGCTTGCCCTTGGTACCACAAAGCTACCAACTTTATTTCCAACATTGGGTGGTTTTTCTCCTTAGTTGCCACCCTTGTTGGAAGTTCTATCTTCAGCTAATTTATTGTGTTGGTATAATTGCCAAATTTCTTGCGCTCTTTGCCTCGAGACATATTTTGCTTCAAGCCCTTTATTGTGAAGCACTGCCTGACTTCCTTTCGGGTCCATCGGCTTCAATGCTCTCGGCATCTCGATGGCCCCTGCCACATCCTTAAAAAACTTCGGAAACTTGACCAAGTTGTCCACCACCCACTTTGGCAACCCACCTAAGAAACTTCACCAAAGTGTCCACCACCCACTTTGCATTTCTTAGCAAACCCGTCCATCTTAGGTGTAGCATTCATTTGGGTGTTAAAATCGGGCACATAGGCCTTAAGAGACCCCGTGTGCCTCATTTGCACCAAGTTCATTTCCTTACGCAATCCTTGGTATTCCGGCGTGAACCTCTCAACCAACAACTTCATGAAGCCAACTATCGTCCACCTTTCCATGAGGAGTGCCCGCAATACCATGGGCACAAGGGGGACCCCGGAGTGACACCCAGGACTTGTGGCGCCATGAGTGGTTGTGCCCAAGTGATCTTAGTGTGGGTGAGGGCCCTGGGCGTCAAGAACGCCTCCCACCCACAAAGACTAGGAGTCACAAGATTAAGGCCATTAGCTATGAGTATCTTATGGCGTGCGGATTCTAGAATGCTAAAGAACACCTCAATTGGAGGTGTGAGCTTAAAGATATGGCAATTTGAGTGCGGCGCTGTCCCGGGACAGCGCCCTGGGACTGCAGTGACTGCAATATCTTTGAATAGCCTTAACTTCCTCAAAACTTGCCCAAATGGAGCAAGTGAGGAGTCCATCGGCATCTACGTGAAACGTAGATGACAATGAAGTGGTTGCTTGATACTATCAAAGTTGACAAGAAAACGTTATGACAGTCTGAAGCTAGGGGGGAGCTTCTAGCCCCAAGGGCTAAGGGAAAATGTCTATTTGGCCCCAACTCTAGGTAGAGAAACAAAAGGTTTCTTGACGGTGGCGTAGGGGTCCTGCCTAGAGTCCTAGAGGCTTATATGAATGAGGCGGGTTTCCCGACCGATCCCCCCGGAGCATAGTTGGCAATTATGTTTTGGGTAGTTGTAGTGTTGCTTTGGCAACACAATGATCACCTCAAGAGTGGATTTCCATGGATGGAAATCTACATCTAACTATTAAGCAAAGAGTCCTAAATGCATATATATAGGAAGGTTTGGTGACCAAGCCATGAGCTTGGTGGTCCGCGGTATGGGAAGCTAACCGTGCACGTGTGTGGGATGTGTAGGTTAGCGCTCGTGACACTTGCTAGAGTTGGAAAGCGGACAAGATAAGTGACAGAAAACTAGCAAGGGTTGCGACACCAACCCAAATCAAGCTTGCCACCACTTCGGGCTTTTGCGCTTTCATGCTAGTCCACCACTCAAGCGCATGGTCTTTCAAAAAGATTACCATTATGGTGACCTTGTCGTCCACCTCGGGCCTTTGGATATCATAGTAGTTGTCCATTTCCAACACAAATTTGTTTGCACCTTCCTTTCCTTGCCAAACCCTGTGAAAATACTTGGCATGTTTGCCTTGGCCAACTTCTTTCTTCAAGAAGAAGGCCTAGCACCTTGCATCATGAGGAGCTCAACCATTTTGTTTTGTCGGCCTTTTCATGTTTGCCACATTTGAGTTCTTAATTAATGAAGTCCATGAACTCAAACATTTTGAGTAGGAATTCAATCCAACATCACCACTTTCGAAGCTCTTGCATGTATTCGATAATCTAGCCCCAAATTAATTTTGAGGTTTGCAAGAGCCTTTTCAAGCCGCTCCTCCATTTTGTCACCGAATCCACCATCATGCCCACCATTCTTAATGGTGGGTCAAAATCCACTTTGACATGATCCTTGTTCTATTTTGAGGGTCACAACTTTTTAAAAGCCCCTGGGCTCACCATCATCACCCGCACGTTCTATAACCATCTCTTTGTCAAAGTGCTAGCTCAAATAATGGAACCCTACTCTAATACCACGTATCACAACCCTCGCTAGCTCCTCTTTATAGTTTTGGTCATTTTTTCAACTCTAGCAAGGGTCACGAATGCTAACCCTTTGCATTCCGCTATGCGAATGGTTAGCTCCCCATACCGCGGACCTTCTTCGTCCATAGGAGGGGGACCAACCCTCCCACTCTTTCATTCTGGACTCATCCCTTAATCGGTATCCAATTCTTAAATGTGGACTTCCATTCATGGAAGTCCAATCTCATGTTGATCATAGCGTTGCCGGAGCAACACTACAACAACCCGAACCATACTATGCAACTATGCCCTCACATTGGGCCAATGCCCATGGAGGCCATATCATTCGGCCTCGGGTGGGTGAGGCCACACCACCTCACCCATATAAGCCTCTAGGACTCTAGGTAGGTGTGAGCCCAATATGGTGCCCACATGTGTTTTAATCACAAAAATTCATTAGATCTTACACTTTGGCATTTCCTCAACTGCTCAAAAATATAAAAAGAGTGAAGCTGTTAGGTTTAGATTTGAATTAAGATTGAAAGATTTGAGTGAATGTTGTGTTAGAATTGGGGATGGAAGAATCAGTTGGATTGATGGTTGATAGTTGAATTAGGATTTGAATCGGTTAAGTTAGAATGTAGGTTTGAGTTAATGTGAGTTTTGGATTTTAGCCTAGGATAAATGTCTGTTTTAGGACTAGTGGGGGTCGGTTTAAGGGGAGGGCAGCCTCCTCGGAAGGATGGGCTCCGGGATTTCTAGGATCAGTGGACCCAACCCGAGAGAGCTCGTGTGTGTTGCAGACAGAAGGCTCCCCACCCTAGCTCGAGGAAGAAGGTGGATTCAGGCGAGGCAACTCAAAATGTGGACTCATGAGCGGCGACTCAAAATGTGATTTCAGGAGAGGCGACTCAGAATGTGATTTCAGATTTAGGCGACTCAGAATGTGATTTCATATTTAGGCGACTCAGAATGTGATTTCAGATTTAGACGACTCAGAATGTGATTTCAGATTTAGACAACTCAAAATGTGGACTCAGGAGCGGCGACTCAGAAGGTGATTTCAGATGTAGACAACTCAAAATGTGGATGCAGGCGAGGCAACTCAGAGAGGCAAATTTTGGGGTTCTAAGTGATGGCCAGGCCAGAAGGTGGCCTCGGAGGCTTCGAATTCAACATCAGAGCTGGGTTGCGAATGCTGAGGCTAGGCAGGGGTTAATTCACCGAAGGCAAGGCAGGGGCTGGGATTTCAGCACAACGGGCTAGGATGCTGAGGTGAATGCCTCGGAGGAGTGTAGGTGCTGATTCTTTGTGCAGGGGCAGGTGCCCCAGCCACGTGGCAAGATAGGGAGGGGGATTAGCGGGTGGTAGGCTAACTAGATTTTAATTAACCTCTAATGAGTAACGAGGTACCTTAGGGTACTAGAAGTTGGATTATTTAGTTAAGTAGGACATGCATTATGTAGGAGATTAGAGGAGGAAGAAGATGGTAGGGTGGTTGTATGTAATAATCATCACAGGTGCATAAGTATTTTTCAATACTAATGCCCTGTGGGTTGAATAAAAAGAGTGTGCTTGACATTTGATTTCATTGGAGCATGGGCATGGGGTTTCCAAGGTGAGAGTCACCAAAAACATGTGAGCTATAGACTTCCACCTGGACCACAAACGCAAACGGGTGGAGGTTTATGGCTGACAGTAGGGCCCCTTCCCCACCGTCAAGTAACCTTTTGTCTCTCTCCCAACACTTGGAGCCAAGTAGACATTTTCCCTTAGCCGTTGGGGCTGGAAGCCCCCAACAGCTTCAGAACCCCATAACTTCTTTATATGATATCTGATCGTAACAATTGACCATTCCAACGTCATTTACGTTTCACGTAGATGTTGATGAACTACCCACATGCCCCATTTGGACAAGTATTAAGGAATTTATGGTTGTTTAAAGCTTGGCAGTCTCGGAAGCCACTCCCAGGCCACTGTTGTACCAGGGCGCTGTTCCGGACAGCGCCCCACTGAAATTGCCATATCTCCTAGCTCACACCTCCGATTGAGGTATTCTTGAGCATTCTAGAATTGACACGCCATAAGCTACGTATAGATTATGGCCTCACCCTCATGCCTCCTAGTCTCCGTGGGTGGGAGGCGTTCCCAACGTTCGGGGCTCTCACCCACACTAGGATCACTTGGGCCCTGTCACCAACGGCATCACAAGTCCCGGGTGTCACTCTGGGGTCCCCCTTGTGTCCATGGTGTTTCGGGCACTCCTCATGGAGAGGTACGCAACATATGAGCATGTTTCCACTACATTGAGGTGTAAACGCATATTTAAAGTGCAAAAATTTATCTTTTACTTTGGATTGAGTATTTAAAAAAAATTCTAAGCTTACCATGGCATCATTTGAAAACAAGGCCGCTAGAGCCGTTGATAAGTTCAAAATCAAGATATTGTTGGCGCCGTCTCTTTTGACAACCATTGAGCTTCATGCTCTCCTTTGCAATGGCCATCCATCTTGCATCAACAATCCGTCAATGCCAAAATCACTCGCCCCCGTATGCACCTCAAAAGGTTTGTCAAATTCCGTGAACTTGAGCACGGGCGGCAAAGACAACTTGCTCTTAAGCTCCCCAAAGGCATGGTGACAAGGCTCATCCCATTCTTGAGATGGCCCTCCTTAAACAAATCGGACAAGGTCCTAACACCCTTAGATAAGTTCCTAGCAACCTTAAGCAAGGTCCTAGCAACCTTAGACAAGGTCCTAGCCACCTTAGATAAGGTCCTAGCAACCTTCCATAAGGTCTTAGCCACCTTAGATAAGGTCCTAGCAACCTTAGGTAAGGTTCTAGCCACCATAGATAAGGTTCTAGCAACCTTATTGGCGGTGGTAGTTGGCTAGGCCAAGCAATGACCTAAGCCCTCTTTGGGTCAAAGGCCGCCTCCACTTGTGGATTGCCTTGACCTTCCTTATGTCCATCCACCAACTTCATTTATCACTACATAGGTCAAGAACTCAATCTCTCTTTGAGCAAAGTTGTTTTCCACTCCTTGGCGGTAACTTTGAACAACCCTTTGGTGAGTACATCCTTGTACCTCACCAACATCCCACCAATGTGGTTTGGGGGAGGCCCATCTTTCCTAGCCTCCCCATGAGTTCTTTGGAGTTCCTCCAATGGAACCGTGACATTATTTGTTGAATTCCCGTTTGGTGCATTGAAACCAAATTCAACATGGCTACTCCTACTAGTGGAGTCTTTGTGAATTTCAAATTCACCTCTTTGCCATCACGGCACACCACAAGCACACCGGCTTGCGCCTCATTTCCACCATGTGAGTTTGAAAGGAGGTGTCCTCCAAAATGAGGGCACCTCATCCATTTCACATATTGTGAAATGTCCACAAATTCCATTGTCCCACATTTCAAGGTCACATGCAACGCTACCTCCTTTGTTTCATGCGGTTCGCCCTTTGGCAACCGCATATTGATGGGCTTACCCACTCTACTAATCGGCAAGCCCCAACACATTGTGAGCTTCCGGCTCACAAAGGAGTGTGTTGCCTCTTTGTGAACCCATAGGACCTTTCTTTCATTTATTTAAGCCTCAAGGTACAAAAGACTTGGCATTGGCTTAAGGCTACTAGCCTTGGCCACAAAGCCACCGTCTAACATTTGGCCCGCAGCACAACCATGAATTGCCTTGGTACCCCAATGCCACCTTCTAACATTCCGTCCGTGGCACAAACATGAATTGCCTTGGTACCGCAATGCCTAAACCCTAACATTCCGTCCGCGGCACAAACATGAATTGCCTTGGTACCACAATGTCACCTTCTAACATTCTGTCCGCGGCACAAACATGAATTGCCTTGGTGCCACAATGCCACCTTGTAACATTCCATCCGCGGCACAAACATGATTTACTTTGTTACCACAAAGCCAACTTTTCACATTCCATCCGCGGCACAAATATGGTTTGCCTTGGTGCCACAAAGCAACCTTCTTTGTTTCCAACATTGCGTGGCATCCTTCCTTGGATGCCACCCTTGTTGGAAGTTGTACCTTTGGCTTGACCTTTGTGTTGGTATGATGGTCCAAACTTCTTGCACTCCTTGCCTCGGGACATAGCTCAGCTCAAGCCACTTTGTTGTGAGGCGCCACCCGACTTCGTTTTGGGTCCATCGGCTTCAATGCTCTTGACTTCTTGATGGTCCCCGCCACATCCTTGAAAAGCTTCGGGAACTTGAATAAGGTGTCCACCACCCACTTTGGCAACCCACCTAAGAAACATCAACAAGGTGTCCACCACCCACATTGCATTTCTTAGCAAACCCGTCAACCTTAGGTCTGACATTCATTTGGGTTATAAAATCTCACACATAGGCCTTAAGAGATCCCATGTGCCTCATTTCCACCACGTTCAATCCCTTACGCAATTCTAGGTATTGCGACATGAACCTCTCAACCAACAACTTCATGAAGCCAACCCAAGTGAAGCTTGCCACCACTTCGGGCTCTTGCACGTTCTTGCTAGTCCACAACTCAAGCGCATGGTCTTTCAAAAAAAGATAACCACTATGGCGACCTTGTCGTCCACCTCGGCCTTTGGACATTCATTTCCAATACAAATTTATTCGCCTTTCTTGCCTTGCCAAGCCTTGAAAAACTACTTGGCATATTTAATTTGGCCAACCTCTTTGTTAAAGAAGAAGGCCTAGCACCTTGCATCATGAGGAGCTTGACCATCTTTGTCTTATTGGCCCCTCTCATGCTTGCCACACTTGAGTTCTAAATCCATTAATTTCATAAACTCAAGCATTTTGAATTGGAATTCCAATCCAACATCACCACTTTCCAAGCTCTCGCATGCATTCGGTAACCTAGCCCTCAAATTCCCTTTGAGGCTTGCGAAGCCCTTTCAAAGCACCATTCTGTCACCAAATCCACCATCATCCCCACCATTCTCATTAGAATCAATGGCGGGGTCAAAATCCGCTTGAACATGATCCTTGTTCCAATTTGAGCATCACAACCTTTTAGAAGCCTCGGGCTCACCATCATAACCCGCACGTTTGATAGCCATCACTTCCTTAAAATGCTAGCTCAAAGGTTGGAACCCTGCTCTGATACCAAGTGTCGCAACCCTTGCTAGGTCCCCATTGCTAACTCGGTCCATTTTTCGATTCTAGCAAGAGTTACGACCGCTAACCCTTCGCATACCGCCATGCAAAAGGTTAGCTTCCCAATACCGCGGACCCAACACTTAATAAGAGGGGGACCAAACCTCCTACTTGGTTTTCGGGACTCATCGCATAATCGGTAACCAATCTTAAGATGTGGACTTCCATCCATGGAAGTCCAATCTTATGTTGCACATCGTGTTGCCGGAGCAACACTACAACAACCCGAGCCAAACTAGGCAACTATGCCCTCACAATGGGCCAATGCCCTTGGAGGCCTTGCCGTTGGGCCTCGGGTGGGTGAGACCACACCACCTCACCCATATAAGCCTCTAGGACTCTAGGCAGGACCCCTACCCCACCGTCAAGTATCCTTTTGTCTCTCCCCCAACTCTTGGGGCCAAGTAAACATTTTCCCTTAGCCGCTAGCTGCCTAGCAGCTTCAAAACCCCATAATTTCCTCATATCTTCATCGATTCTAACAATCGACCACTCCATCGTCATCTACGTTTCACGTAGATCACGAAGGACTACTCACTTGCCCCATTCGGGCAAGTACAGAGAAAGTTGTGCCACTTTAAAGGTTCGCAGTCCCGGGAGCCACTCTCAGGCCACTGCTGGTCCAGGGCGCTGTCCCGAGACAGCGCCCCACTCAACTTGCCATATCTTCTAGCTAACACCTCCAAATGAGGTGTTCTAAAGCATTCTAGAATCGGCACGCCATAAGCTACGCATAGCTTATGGCCTCGCGCTCATGCCTCCTAGTCTCCGTGGGTGGGAGGCGTTTCCAACGCCCGGGGCCCTCACCCACACTAGGATCACTTGGGCCCTCTCACCGACGGGGCCACAAGTCCCGGGTGTCACTCCGGGGTCCCCCTTGTGCCTAAGGAGTTTCGGGCAATCTTTATGGAGAGGTCCGCGACAGCTGGAGTCTCCCACGGGTGAACACCCGTGGGGGCTCCCAACCGGGTTGTGAATCTTGTATGTGTAGATAGGTTGACTTTGTGTGGACTAGTTTTTTTGATGTGTTGAACCATAACCTCTCCGGATTCTCCCACGGGTGAACACCTGTGGGGGCTCCCAACCGGGTGCCGGGGTCTCCCACGGGTGAACATCCGTGGGGGCTCCCAACCGGGTTGTGAATCTTGTTTGTGTAGATAGATTCAATTTGTGTGGACTAGTTTTTTTGATATGTTGAACCATAACCTCTCCGGAGTCTCTTACAGGTGAACACTCGTGTGGGCTCCCAACCGGGTTGTGAATCTTGTATGTGTAGATAGGTTCAACTTGTGTGAAGTTGTTTTTTTGGTATGTTCAAATTGTTGTATATGGATTGGACTAGGACCCTCTCGGATCCGAGAGGGTCTTGGGGTAGGACATTAGGACCAGTTTTTCACCTCAGGATTGTGAATCTTGTATGTGTAGATAGGTCCAATTTGTGTATACTAATTCGGTAGATAGTGTTATGGTAGGACATTAAGACCAGATTTTCACTTGATGTTCTTAAGCTTGTATGTGTTGAATTTTTGCAGGCATCACAATCCGTGGATCCCATTCTATTAGAGGAGCCCCCAATGGAGGACCATAATGTTCAATTGGAGGTTCTTGTGGTATGAATTGGGACATTGCTCCATCTCTTTTGTCAATAGATGTTTCATTTATTGGACTTCTTGTTTTTCCTTTGTTTTCCAAACATCGTCTCGGGTTCTTTGTGTTTTCAATTGATTTGGCTACTACCTAATATTTTGTGGTTATCTTTGTAGAATGATGCACCTGTTGCAACCGACTCTTTGCGTCCTTTTGATGAGTCCAACCCAGATGAGACTGAGCTCTTGATTCGGAGATCGCAAAAAGAAGACACTAATGCTGTGATTCATCGAGTTCGAATCAAACGTCTTCCTAAGTCGCGTTTTTCTATCCCATTGTGATGCTTGCGATGTCTTCCACTTGTTCCTCTCATCAACGAGGGTTATGTCGCTCGGTTGGAAAATGTATTCGTCATGGGTTACCATAATGGTGACCGAGCCTTGTATGTCTCTCCTTACAACAATCTCAATGAGGTACTCCATGTCTTCGATGACATCCACGGCTCTTGGAGTTCATTATGGCAAGAAGCCAATGAGGAATTCGAGGCCATGCTCCAAAATGACTCTGACCTTGTTCATCTTTTTGGTAAGATGTTCTACTTGTGGGAGGATAACCATCGTTTGACGGCTTGGTGGAGGCACATTAATAAGCATCACTCGCTGGATAAAAATTGGCATATCACTATTGACTGTATTGTCGTGGATCCAAAAAATTCCACCGCGATCTTCTTCAATGCCATGAATGACATCAATTGGTACGATCAACTTTGTTTTCCTTGTTTTTTTTCTTTGTTTCATGTTTCATTATTTCTTTGATTCTCATTATTTTATTTTTTAGGTCTATGTAGCACGATCATGTTAAGGATAACCTTTCTGCCAAATTGCTTCGTATTCGGACATTTGGAAAAATGAAGCTTGAGGATTTTAAGGACCTCATTTCTGTTGACGACTACAAGATGTGCGAGTCTAAGATGGAGAAGAATCCTACTTGATATCCCCTCATATTGGACGTCTTCGTCAAGTTCTTGTACAAGATAATTTTTCTCTTCGCTCTTGTTTGTTTCTTTCCTCATGTTTTATGCATTTATCCTTACACACATTTCTGTTTGTTTTAGAGAGAGATATCGAATTCGGCGGATATTACTGCATGGTTATACCGAGAGGCCACTCTCGAGGCTTTTAGATCTGCTCCTGGGATTTGGGATGCTATGACAAAAACCCAAGATAAATTGATTAAAAGTATTCGATCTCGGACCTTTGAAAAGTTCATCTCCGTCGCCCACAAGGACAACGGCGAAGACTTCTTCCAAGAGCTACTCCATTCACCTCTTCAATTTTTATTTGCTTCCACCTTTGTGTTTTTCTACTTGTGCTTTATGTATATTTTCTTACATTACATTATTCTATTTTGCAGATTGACCATCATTTTTCCATCTTCATTACCACGGATATGACTATTGAGAAACTCCAAAAGGTGGCAACTACACATGTGGATGCTTCCTTTAAGACTAGGTGGCTTCGGTGGTGGAATTCTCCCGCCGAGGTCAAATCCAAAAACAAGTTCCCCTCTTCTCTTCCTCTTCGCGAGAAAAACCTCGATGACTGGCTTCACAAGGCTTCTTTTTGGACACATGTACTCCAATACCTTCTTTTTTTCTATTTGTTCTCTTTCAATCTTTGTCATTTCTAACTTTATGTTTGTCTCATCTTAGTTAAAGAAAGGGGTTGAGGATGAGATCCCCTCGTTTGAAATGAATGCTCCATCGACATCGACTGGGCTTCTACGAAAGATATTTTGCAACCTGCTCATTTTGTCGAGCATTGGAGGCTCATTTTGTGGGACAAGGTTTTTCGGGTGTATTTTGATGACAAGGGAGTCTTGAAGTTTACCAAAGAGTTCGATCTCATGGAGTTCGAGGAAGGCCCCATAGCTATCAAGCGCGTTGCTTACCGGTAATCATTTTTTTAAAACTTTTGTCCTTCATATCTTCGTTTGTTTTCACTTTTCCCACTCCATTTCTTTATTCTTATGTTCTTCAATTTATAGGTACATTCACCGTGAGCTTGTCGTGAAAAATGCTCTTCTTTCTTTGTCCTTGCTGTCATTCCTTGAAGATTGGATCGATGACAACTCCAATCTTTGTGTGTACACGCACATGCAACTTACAAAATTTCTACGCGTGCATTTGGCGGCTGGTGGTTGGTACTTGGATTGTTCTCGTGGATTCGTTCCCGACGTAGAAGAACCCCTCTACAACAACATCCTTTGCTCTGCCCCTGAGGTAATGGAATTGGAGGAAAAGCCGGAAGAAGATGAGAATCCAGCTCCTCCCACCAATGACAAAGAGATTGCGCCGGTCAAAGGCAATGGCAAAGGCAAGAGGGTGGCCTCCAGTCAAGTGTCCACCCTTTCTTTCACCAAGACCTCCGTTCAGCGCACTACAGCTCTAACTACCACCGTTGTCGGAAATCCAACGACAGCTCATTCTGCCCCTTCTTGGGACCATGTTCCTGCTCCTTCCCATAGCAGTGTCACCATCCCCTCCGTGCCACGCAAGAGGAAGGCCGTTGCATCGGATACATCCGCAACTTCTCATGGAATTCTTTATCCCATGGAATTTTGGACACTCCTCGTGAAGGGGTACGTGAAGAGGTTACGCGGTTCTGAAGCTGCTGTGGGCTTTCAGCCCCAATGGCTAAGGAAAAATGTCTACTTGGCCTTCAGTGTTGAGAGAGACAAAAGGTTATTTGACGGTGGGGTAGGGGCCCTGCTTAAAGTCCTAAAGGCTTATATGGGTGAGGTGGTGTGGCCGGACCCACCCGAGGCCGAACGGCACGGCCTCCATGAACGTTGGCCCAATGTGAGGGCATAGTTGCCTAGTATGGCTCGGGTTGTTGTAGTATTGCTCCCGCAACGCGATGATAAACATAAGATTGGACTTCCATGAATGGAAGTCCACATCTAAGAATTGGTTACCGATTAAGGGGTGAGTCCCGAATGAAAGAATAGGAGGGTTGGTCATGGGGAGGCAAGGAACTCATGGGGAGGCTAAGAAAGATGGGCCTCCCCAAACCACATTTGTGGGGTGTTGGCGAGGTACAAGGATGTATTCACCAATGGGTTGTTTAAAAAATTGCCGCCAAGAAGTGAAAAACAACTTTGTTCAACGAGAGATTGTGTTCTTGAGCTATGTGGTGACAAATGAAGTTGGTGGATGGACATAAGGAAGGTCAAGGCAATCCAAGAGTGGAAGCGGCCCTTGACCTAAAGAGGGCTTAGGTTATTGCTTGGCTTAGCCAACTACCACCACCGCTAAGGTTGCTAGGACCTTGTCTGACTTGTTGAAAAAATGGCTATCCCAAGAGTGGAATGAACCTTGACACCAAGCCTTTGGGGAGCTTAAGAGGAAGTTGTCTTCGCCACCCATACTCAAGTTCGTAGAGTTTGACAAACCTTTTGGGGTGCATATGGGGGCGAGTGACTTTGCCATTAGCAGAGTGTTGATGCAAGATGGATGGCCATTGCATATGGGAGCATGAAGCTCGAAGGTTGTCAAAGGAAACGGCCAACTCATGAGAAAAAACTCTTCGCCATAGTGCATTGCTTGGAGATGTGGCAACACGATTTGGGGTTGCAGAAGACCAAGGTATATGTGGACAATGTGTCCTTGAATTATTTGAGACACAAGTGCAAGTGAGCACCAAGCCATTGCGGTGGCATGATACTTTGGCGCTTATGAAGGCGGATTTGATCCACAAACCAGGCCGTGACAATGTGGTGCTGGACGTGCTAAGTAGACGGGAAGAGGTGCAAGCAATGAGAACCATCTAAATCTTATGACTAATGATTACCGATGAAGGAAACTTGTAATGCAAGATATGAGAGGGATACATTAACTACCCTGAAGCACGAAGGCTTCTAGGTGAGTTTCACAAAAGCAAGGTGCTCAAAGAGGTTAGGTTGGTGGACGGATTGCTCAAGTATAAGCAAAGTCAGTTGTTTGTGCCACAAGGCATGTTGAGGCTATTGGTGTTGAAGGAAAAATACGATAGTCCCATTGCCGGCCATAGAAGAGAAACGAAAAATGTGTCAAGGAGGTACCATTGGCCGCGCATAAAGGAGGATATAACCCACTTTGTGAAGGCTTGTGAAAGGTGTTAAGTGAACCGACGTCTTACTAAAAGCAAGTAGGCCTCTGGCAACCATTGCTTATCCCGCCGAGCAAAAGCATAGTGTTTCCATGACATAGTGTATCCATGGCATAGTGTGTGCATGGACTTGATCACAAGTTTGCCGAAGTCACAAAGGTATGATGCCATCACGGTGATGGTAGAGCGGTTTGCCAAGTTGGTACACATGGTGCCAATTATGGGAACCGCAACCGCGTTGGAGACCGCATACCCCTTTCTCAATAGATGGTGGAGGCACCAGGGGTTGCCATGAGTGATTGTGTTGGATCGAGATCCAAAGTTCACAAGTGCATTTGGGCTGCACTTTTCTAAGGAGATCGGAATGAAGCTAAGGTTTAGCACGACCTTCCATTCCCAAATGGATGGAAAAATGGAGCGTGTGAATGGAGTCTTGAAGCAATACTTGAGGAACTTGGTGGGGGCGGACCAAGGAGATTAGACGGACTATGTGGGTCAAACGGAGTTTAGTTACAACGCACTAAGGAGTTGCCTATCATGGTGGCTTATGGAGTGTGCTCCAACCTATTAACCTAGATCTCGAGGGAGCACATTCAACACTAGAGTTCAACCAAGATGGTGAGGACTTGGCCAAGAAGTATGAACAAGTCTTGGAGATGACCAAGTTGTTGGTGGAGGAAGCCGGAAAGCACTACAAAAAGCAAGTCAATGCCGGAAGACACATAGTGGAGTATGAGGTGGGCCAAAAGGTGTTGTTGAATGTAAACAACTTCACCTTGCCCGAAGGCCTCACTCCAAAATTCATGTGCAAAGTTGGAGTTTCCCATCAAGAAATGAGTATTCAAGGACATGTATAAGTTGGAGTTACCGCAAGAGATCAAAATGCATCCAACATTCTATGTCCCATTATTAAAGCCATTTAAGGAAGACACCTTGTGGCCCAGTCACAAGCAAGTGATTAGGCCACCTCCCAACCTTCTAGGAGGTCATTTGGAATATGCGGTAGAGGGCATTTTCAAGTGGAAAAACCCCAAGTGAAATGGAAGGGAGTACTTTGTGGAAAAAAACGTAGGCATTGATGAGGACATCAATTTCCTTTAGTGGGGGAGAGATGCTAGTAGCACATTTAGCTTGGTGGCAATGTCAATTACAACATGTATTTGTTCTTTGACTTCAGGCAATATAGTTCAACTTTAATGGTGCAAATAGAAAAATATGAGATGAGGTCCTAGTCTTGTACATGTGCTTGGTTAGTGGAAGAAGGGGAATAGATATGCCAAACTAAGTTGGGTGGACGACACTTGTATGTAAGCGATGAGCGAAGAGTAGAGAGCGGAGATTTGGATAGCGGAGAGCGGATAGGAGGTAAAAATAATAACTTATTTTTAGTAATTTGAAATTTTTGGGCATACGATTTGAATATACCAAAAATAGTTGAGGATTTTACTAAAAACAGTAAGATTTTTTACATATTACCATAGATTACTAAAGCCAAAAAAACAAAGGAGCACTAAATTTGAAAAGGTCTGATTCAGTTTAGAAATCGCGAAATGCTAAAATGATAGATAAATTATGAAATAATAGACAAATATATAATTGAAACCCAAGATGATCTCAAGAAAAAATAGATGATAATGGTTTTTTTAAGATTGGTGTGATTGAATATTGAATCAATGAAAATACAAAGGGCGACCATCTTGTTTTGTTTTTATTCCATTATTTTTGTCTTTGTCCTATCTATGGCTGAACTCTATATCGTGGATTCCAATAATTTTTATTTGTGGTCGAGGAACTTATCTTAAACTGAATATATATGAGGACATAATTTAGACTCATATACAATATGAATGTGGAGACGCATACATACAATGGGAGAGGAGAGAGACATGTTTGCTGGCCTAAAATAAGAGGAGATTAGAAGTTCAAGAGATCCTCATGTTGCCTTTAATCCATCGCCAGAACGTGAAAGAAGTGTTGCCAAACGATATGGTGATGACTACGAGATGAGTCCATTTTCGCAATCCACACAAACATGGAGATGGAGGGTGAAGGAGGAGTAGTAACGATATGCAAAAAATGACAAGATGTAGGTGGATGTATTGGAGAAGGACGCAACAAGGTGCGTTGATAGAGAGGCAGATGATGCAATTGATTTGAGTGCTGACAAATCGACCGACGTGGAGGAAAAGGTCAAGGTAGTAGCCGAATGTTTGCAGTTTTTGTCATTTCGCAATAAGATGAGAAGATCATCGTCGCACCGACGTCCGTTGATGGAGCGGATGAAAGACCGAACGGTTTGCTATGCTGATTTACTTCGATCAGGTTCACCTCCATAAAAAACGGACGATGAACTAAAACCACATGTGGTGCTTTTGGGCACCCCCTCCGAGGGAGCCTAAAAGTACCGCACAAATTCTTTGGTGAGGGTGGCCTACTTTAGTAGGTGTCCAAATCAAACTCGGATGTTATGATATTTTAATGAGTGTTTGGTTTTGTGGAGGGAATTGGTAATCGCGTCGTATCCTTTCGGTAGGTTGTGCCTGGATTATAAATTCTTAAGGTAATTATCAATTTCTCCAATCTAATGCCTAATCTATCATAGTCTACGTACAGACGCACCAACCTTGGAATCAAGGCAACCTAACCCTAATGAATAAAATAACCTTACATCTTACTTTGGCCACATCTAATTCCTTACTTCTTGTGAAATAAATTCTCTAAAAGGGGACCTTGATTAATTATTATCCTCTAAATCTTTATTCTTAGTTATGGTTGATTGAACATAGCCTAGGTTACTAAGTTCATAAATTATGGCATCACCACCTACATGTTTGGTGCACACCCTAACCCTTCAAGGCCCTGTGCGGGTCTCTTGAAGATTGATTGATACTTACACCCTCCGATCTTTGCTGCCGAAATGGTAGTATCAATCCTCCAAATTAAGTTCCCGGTTGATTTTTACCCACGGAGGTTGTACGAATTTTGTTGGTTATTAATTAGTTTAACACGGTTTGACCATGAAAATTCAATTTAATGGGACTGGGAAATAAAGCAATATGTGTGTTCAACCTGTTGCACAATTTTTAAGAGTTAGGGCCATCACCTCCAACCCTTGGGCCCAATAACATGACGGTGGTTTTGTGGGTCATTACTCCCACATTACCACCTACAAACACATAGAGTGGTCATACCAGTGATTAATCCGGCTTCACCACATACGAACGAGCTATGAATAGAAAGCAACTACCACAACACTTAACCGAGAGGCTCCGCATACATTGGAGTTGGAATCCCCCCTCGGCGGCTAGGTGGATAATGCCTCCCTAACCTTATATGGATAGATGGGTTGGGTTTAGAATTTACCTTTGAAGCGCTTCCTCCGTTTTTAAATTGAAGGGTGTAGGGTCTTGGCTTGGCGATGGTTGGTGCGGAACCCCTACTCCAACGTTCGGCCGCCCACAACACCAACTCATATCCGCCAATCTTGGATGGACGAACCTCTTTTCGTATGGAAACAAACAAATTTTCACTTAAATGGCTACAACTTTTGCTCATACAAGCTTCAATTAAAATAATTGTTAGTAATCTGGAAAGCTAACAAAAAGGCCTATAATCATTTAGATATCAAAACAACTGCATATTTTTTCTTTTAGACCTGAGCTTTCAAAGTCAGCTCTTATGATTTAATTGGTAGCTGGGATACCTTCATTGAAACACTTATTACTTTTATACATCAACTTAGATTTTATCAAGCTTATACATTCTAAAAACCTAGAAACAAGATCTACAACCTCCTTAAATATGAGAGCAACTGCATATTTTGTCTTGTGGATATGAGCTTACAAAATTAGCTCTTATAATTAAGGAGGCAGTTGGTATACCTTCATTCAAACATTCATAACTTTTAGTCATTAAGTTTAATTGTGACAAACTTATACTTTCTAGAAAACTAACAATAAGAACTATAAAGCATTTAAATTTCAAAGCAATTGCGTATAAAATCTTTTAGATATGCTCTTACAAAATCAATACTTGTAGTTTGAAAGGTAGCTTGAGATGCCTTCATTAAAAGACTTATAACTTAGATTTAAATCTAACTTAGATTTTAACAAATTTAAACTTTTTACAAACCTTAAAACAAGATCTACAAATGATCCAAGTATCAAAACAACTGCATATTTTATCTTTTTGATATGCGCTTGCAAAATCAGCGCTTGTACTTTTAAAGGCAGCTGAGACATCTTCACTCAAGCACTCATAACTTTTGTTTAGTAACTCCGATTCTAATAAGCTTAGATTTTTTTAAATGCTATCATAAAGGGCTAGATTTCTTTAAAATATGAAGGTTAAATTATAATTTTTGCATTAACTATACTCAATTGAAAGTGGCATAGCTACTTAGGGATGTGTTCAAAAACACACTACCTTCTCTCAAGAGTTCTAACTACAAGTATTCTAACTTATATCTATAATGAATCAATGAGATTGCTTGATCTTTTTAACTAAAATTCTAGAAGGCTTCGCTCATTAAAATAAAAAAATTGAGATATTTCTGTCTAGCTATAATTGAAGAGGGCTTCGTCCTATGAATTGAAAAGAAAAATATTCCTAACTAGAATTTGTAAGGGCTTCGCCGTACTAAATTGAAAATTTGGGAAGTGAATTGAAAGGAGAAGAGGGAGTTTTTATCACCCTTCAATGCAGGGTTGGACCCTTTCTCCTTTCCGTTTGCCGAGGGGTCCCGTCTCTTGAACGATGGCAACCAAACCCTCGGTGATGAATAGGAGGGAGGGATGCTACCTCGCACCCCACTTGCTCAAGCCTTTAGAAAAGGTTTTTCTATTTAGAAAGGCTTTTCCATTTAGAAAGGCTTTTGATTTGAACTTCAATTTTGGTTGGCAAGGGTGGCAATATGGCCCCCTTGCCCTAGTTGGCAGGATCCCTTATGCTCGTAGTTGTCACTTTTTTTTTGCCGCCGCTTGATTTTTTTGTTTGGATTGGTTGCTCCTAATTTAACCTACCTACTTACTAATCCACTACCTTAATATTTCCGATTTGGATAAAAGGCATTTTTTTTATCTCTTCGGTTTCTAATTTCCTACTTGTCCAACGTTCTTATCCCAAAGGAAAAACATCTTTAGCTAACCTTGTAGGGTCTTTTCTCCTAACCAACCTTAATCTAAATGGCTTTTTGGCCAAATTTCTCTATTACTAATCTAATGATTTTGCTAAAACACCTCAATTGTAAGCCAAATTGCCGTTGGGGGCAATTTTAAGGCTCACACCACAAGCCTCCAAGAGGTTGGCACAATAGAAGTAGAGTATATAGAAAGAGAAGGCATGCTAGATTGAACATGTAGTGTTGAACGGTGTGAGAAACACATGACATAGTCAAGTATTGTAATGCAACATTTTCAAGAGAATAAAGATCATCCGTGAAATTATATTTCTTATGGCAAATAATTGTGAGTACACATGAGGTCCATTAATGGCCACATCCATTAAGGCACAATGTAGTTCTAGGTCGAGAGGAATTCTAAGTAGATTGTGTCAAGAGGCCCTCCTCAAGGATGAGTTTGACCTCATTGAAGCCAAATGTCGGGGCGTGAATGAATAAATCAATGTCAAGATCTATATTGGAAACCTTGACAAAAAAGAAGTAGAGGTGCTTACAATGCAAAAACAAATTTTTCTTGCGGCCAAACTTTGATATCATATCTTTGAAGGCCGGGCAATTACACTCGGGCAGAGAGCTCACTATGAGTTGGTAAATTGATTGTATAGGTGCAAGTTTGAATTGCAATATGATCATGCAACCAAATCCAGGGCATGGAATCATGGTTACCTTCAAGATGGTCCTGTCCATAGCTCGTACAGATGCGACCATTTGCATTTGTCTTGTTGATGGTGCAGTGTTGGACCGTCGCGTAGGCTTGGACTGCTTAGAAGTAGGGTAAGAATCTGGGTTGGCTGGAACATCCACACCGGATAGGTGGAGGGGAGGAGCAAATGTGTTCAAGAGGCGAGTTGGAGTGATGTGTTCTTTTTTCATGGAGGTCACTTCCCCTTATATTTTGTAACCACGTGCGTTAATCGGGTATTTGTTTGAGGGCTATTTACCTAGTAATTTCGATTTTAAGAGATTTTTTTAGTAGAAAAAAAACTACTTGGTCTTAATTTCTTGCACCCTATAGGTAATTCTAAATCCAAATGTAGCCTAATTCTTGGCATGCTATAGTACTTATAAAACTTAGACATTTGCTAATATGGACATTAAAGGTTTTAGGCTAAGTGTTTGGCATGGACATATGCAATGTACATGAGCATATTTGATCCAAAATAGAAAGCAACATAAAACAAACAAGCATAGCAATTGAGTAACCATTCATATTACAAATTTTTTATAAATTATAGCAGAACAAAAATCTATTGCTTCAAAATGCATTACAACAATGGTGAGTGTTTAAAAATACTAAACATTAATTACAAATGTGGTGAGCATTCAAAAACACTAAGATATTCTCAGATGATCATTGCCCATCCTTTGTTTATTTTTTCATGCAGAAAAAAAAACTCATCTAAAGTTTTCATGAGCAAAATATGCTTTGATTTGTGTTCAAAAGAAATTGGAGCATGTAGCACCTGACATATATCAACACTATTGCTCAATATACGCCTTGTATTTTAAATATTCTAAAAACAAAAGTTTAAATGTTTAGAGAAATACTAGAGTTATCCTTCAACTCATTCAAAGTGGGGTGTTGGAGAAATAAGGTGAACTTCATGAATAGGTGTTAGCAAGCATTTTTTGGTTAGTTGGTTTAATCATGAATCTGATTCAAATTTTTCTACCAAATATTTTTCCTTGTTTAGCTAGTTGATGTAACTCACCTGGAACTCAGGCCTTGATGTTCTTCACGCTCCTAACGTGTGAGAGAAAAGTGCATAATCAATACATACCTTATAATCACATGGTCAACTTGGTGGATGCAATCCCACCTTCACATGTGTTGGTGATTAGTTTCTAGTACTAACAAAATCATTAAGAGATGGTTGGTTGTTGTCTTCAACATTTGAATTCACATTCTCAAAAATATCGACACCTTCTTGAATTACTTGACGATAATCAACCGCCGTAAGTATGACCGGCTTGCCCCTTCCAGCACACTGAGGGTGGTAACACCAATCTACACCCTTCCTTCTACACCAACTGCGGATGTGCTGCACGCTCATAATGTGCGGTTTTTTGAAATTTGAAAAAAAAAATTTCACTCTATCTTTTGAATGCAAGCCAACCTTGCTACCAAAATCCTTATCGCATTCACAACAATGCAAAATGACAATGGCTTCATTGTTTTTGTCCCATGACTTTAAGGTCCATTCGTGATCCTCCAAGGATATCAGTTGCAATTCTTTGCGGAGCTTCTCCTCCCCTTTTAGATACATTTCCATCGCCTCTTTGCAGATAAGTTTTGATTTTAGAGGATTCTCCAAATTCTCTTCATTTGCGCCCAACCCACCCATCTTGGAATATGACACTATAGTCGATGAATTTGCAGAAATTATGTTGGGCTCCTCGATTCTATTCTCCAAATCTATATCATCAAGGATGTTATCCCATCCCGAATCAAAAACATGTACATCATCCCCCACTCGATGTTGTTTGGAAGGCTCATCTCCATCATCTTCAACAGGAATGAGGTACACATCTTCTTGAACAATATTCAAACGCTCAAAGCGTTTAGGGTTTAATTGTTGTTGCACCAATCCTGCATCCTTCCTCCAAATCCCAAAAATTAAATGGCCATGCAACCACCTCGTGGGATTCCAACTGAACCCTCAAATCTCCATAGCTAGCTCCCTCATTACACATCATTGGGCTCACTTTCTTTGGCATTGCACCTTCCGTGTTGACAGACCAAATTTTAATCTTTGTAGTCATGGCGCCACACCCCACAAAACACTAAACCGCTACAACAAACAGACGGTGCAACAACAGTTAGAATGCAATATAGACTAAACCCTAAAACCTTAAGCACCACTCAAAAATGTAATACCATCTATTACATAGGTTGATTTATTAATTCCCTCAAAATCTCGACGCACACTAGAGTTTCTTAGTGTGGACAACTTTCAACTTTCCACCAAGTTAACATTCTACAGACTCATCTGGAATACTGGATTAATGTCCATCTCACACAAAAACAGTTAGCATGTACGAGTTTTAAATTGCTTGAACATTGTACATTTCCTTCATTCTATTGCCATCAGCTGCCAAATGAAGTTCCCATATTGCTCTAATGTACAAGCATTGATATTGGAAACTGATAGAAGAATCTCAATTTAACAGGGCTTTAGAATATACATATGCTCAATTAAAATCACATTTTAACAAAATGACCTAATTTTTTGGGAATTTGTAGAACAATTTTCCTCTTCTTGGTGGGTTTTAAAGGAGCAGCAAAGAGTTCTCAAGGGCTGAAATCCAAAAAAAAATATCAATATTCTAATTTTTGGCGTCTATCTTGATACACAAGCAGTTGAATTTAGGAGAACTAGAAAGCTTCCAAACTCGTTCGTTGTTGATGCGGTGGAAGAAGAGGAACCCAAGACCCCTCCCAAGAAATCCAATGGCAATAGTTTGCACACATGACCCTTTCCAAGTTTTAAACAATCCAGTGATGCAATGACATCTTGTTTGTCCCACTGTCAATATTTTGCATGTGGTACTTTGAGCTCATGTTGGTGGTATTAGTGTTTCTCTGTGTCATCTTAATAAATTTCAACTGTATGGGAGACAATTTGATCCAATATTTACTTTGAAGGTTCTTAGAAAATAAATGTCAATGGAACCTACTAAGTACATGTAATGTAGGAACATAAATAAGATATGCAACATTCAACAGTTTTATCCTGGCAGAGACATTATATCTCTGGAAGACAACATGTAAAAAGATTTGTATGGTTTATTTGACTTCATATGGTCTGTAGGTGAAAGAAATCTAATTGAAAAATGATAATTCACAGAACATTAAACATGCTATGAAGACCAGCATGTTTCTAATATTAATTGTGATCATGCATATAGGTGTACAAGAGAATGGGAATGGGAAACAATTTACTCCTGAGGATGGGGGATCATAACAAAGACCTGCACGAAAGAGGAAGCCTAAGGTGCTCTACGAGGTGTGTGGTGCTTTTGGGCACCCCCCTCCGAGGGAGCCTAAAAGTACCGCACAAGCCCTTCGGTGAGGGTGGCCTGCCTTAGCAGGTGCCCAAGCCGAACCCGGATGTTACGATTTTTTATGGGTATTTAGATTTGTGGAGGGATTTGTCAATCGCGTCGTGTCCTTTCGATAGGTTGTGCCTAGATTAATAAGTGCTTAAGTGAATTATCTATTTTTTCTAACCTAATGTCTAATCTATCCTAGTCTACGCGCAGACGCACCAGCCTTGGAATCAAGGCAACCTAACCCTAATGAATAAAATAGCCTTACCTTTTGCCTTGGCCACCTCTAATTCCTTACTTGTTATGAATTAAATTCTCTAAACGGGGGGACCTTGATTAAATCCCACCCTCTCAATCTTCCTTCTTAGTTTAAGGTTGATTACACAAAGTCTATATTACTAAGTTTATAAATTATGGCATCACCACCTACCTGTTTGGTGCACGCCCTAACCCGAACCCTTCAAGGCCCTGTGCGGGTCTCTTGAAGGTTGATTAACACTTATACCCTCCGATCTTTGCCGCCGGAGGGGGTAGTGTCAACCTTTCGAGTTAAGTTTCCGGTTGGTTTTTGCCCACGGGGGTTGTACAAATTATGTTGATTATTAATTAGTTTGAAACAGTTTGACCACGAAAACTCAACTTGATGGGACCGGGGAATAGGGCAACCTGTGTGTTCAACCTGTTGCACAATCTTCAAGGGTTGGGGCCATCACCTCCAACCCTTGGGGCCAACAACATGATAATGGATTCATAGGCCATTAACCCCACCTTTCCATCAACAACATTCAGAGTGGTCGTGTCGGTGATTAACCCGACTTCACCACATACGGAACTTGCTAATAAATGAAGCTACTACCACAAAACATACCAAGGGGCCCCAAAAACAATGGAGTTGGGTACCCCCTTGGCGGTCAAGTGGTCAAACCACTTGACCTTAAGAGATAGGTGAGTGGGTTAGAAATGCGTACCTTCGCCGCGCTCCCTCCAACCCTAAATGAAAAGCTAAGGTTAGTTAATTTACCTCAATTCTCCTCGGTTGATTTGGGCTCGATGTAGGCCGAGCCGCTACTTCTTTCCTTGCTCCACTTCGAGCGTCGACCTTGCCTCCCTTGTAACTAGTTTGATAGGAAGCGTACCCTAGTTAACAATAAAAATATAAAGTGTTTTTTAGGCCTAAGCATATAATATCTACTGAGTGCACTTAATTATCTTTCCAACGATCTAAAAATCATTTTAATCGGATAAGAAATGCAAAAGTTATGAGGGTTGGAAGTGCGAGGTCGATTCAACCGATCCTTCCAACCCACCTATCTAACTTCTAAATTCAAAAATTCATAGTAAATTCATTACGGCTTGGATCTAGGCTTTCCTTATATCATTGGAAAGCTATTAAAAAGTTTTAACTAGGAAAATTATGACATCAGCAAGTTAAGCCAATATGAATTCAGCAGACCCTCTGTAATGCAGCAGCCAACCAAAAACTCTCAAACTATGTATCCCGTCTTCAAAAATTCATATCTAATTCAAATCATGCTCAAATCAAATGTTCTATATAACCATGGAAAGATATTGGAAAGATCTATGTAATAAAAATATGCAATTAACAAGTTAAGCCAAAGTGAATTCAGCAGACCCTCTGTATTGCAGCAGTCAACAAAGAATTCTCAAACTATGTATCCCGTCTTCAAAAATTCATATCTAATTCACATTATGCTCAAATCAAACATTCTATATGGCCATGGAAAGATATTGAAAATATCTATCTGATAAAAATCTGAAATTTACAAGTTAAGCCAAAATGAATTCAGCAGACCCTCTGTATTGCAGCAGTCAACCAAGAATTCTCAAACTATGTATCCCGTCTTCAAAAATTCATATTTAATTCAAATCATGCTCAAATCAAACGTTCTAAGAAATTCTGGAAAGCTAAACAAAAGTTCTACTTGGAAAAAATATAATTTTTTAGAATTAACATTTTGATTGGGCTAGCAGGTCTGATCTAGCAGCCGCTACTCACAAGACCACCCGGTTTTTTGCTACATCTTTGAAAATCCATAACTAATTGTCATCTTGGCCAAATCACAAATGGGAAACGGCTATAGATAGCTATAGGAAATCTCTTTAAGAGAAAAATGATAAGTATTTTGTTCTAGCTTCTGAACTAAGCCTCCAGGGCATTGGCAGCTGAGGTCTATAATGCCTTCACTCGAAATTCTACAATCCAACCTACCTCTACAAAATAAAGGAAGAATTTTGTTGGTGTGTTAATAAACACACATTCTAACTAGGAGAGAGAGAGTAGAGGAGTTTCTCGAGCCTTTCTCTTAGGCCATTGAGAATGGATGCTAAAGGATTTTTTCCTAACTATTTTGAAGTAGGACTTCGCCCGCTAATCAAATTGAGAGGGAGTTTTGTCTAACTATCTTGAACTAGAGCTTCGCCCAAATTCTAAAGGGAAGAGGGGGTTTTCAAGGTGGAAGGAGGGGGTTTTTAAACCCTTTCACAAAAGGGTTGGACCCCTCCACCACCGGTTCCATTTTTCCGACCCCCTCCCGAAATTTTGGCTCGGGGGTTTTCCCGGTCGAGGTTGCCACCCCGTCGCCGAGGTGGCTCCGACGGGAATCTTCCAAATTTGTTCTAATTTTTGATAACAAGTTGGCAAGGGGGCAAGTGGCCCCTTTGCTATTTTTCTTCAAAGTCTTCGCGCTAATTTTTCCTCACGCCGAGCTCCTCCACTTGTTTTGCGTGACTCATACTAAGTACTAAACTAACCCTTGCCTAGCTAGCTCTACTAATTTAGTCCTCTTAGCTAGTTGCTTTTACTAACTACGTTTTTCCCCCGCTAACTAGGTCTTGCCTAGATAGCTATTTTTCCTAACTTAGCTAATTTCTATCTCTAGTTAGTTTTCATTTTTACTAATTCTACCTAAAACTAGATTTTTCCCTTCACGGGTGAAGGTCCGAAGTCCTCAGTAATTTTCCTTCCCTTTTTTGAACTAAACGCTAAATGAACTAATTTTTCACTTAATTCACTTTCAATCCTAACTTTTAATACTAAAATCCTAACTAAAGTGACCCCACGGAGTGGTGGACCACTCTGGTGGTTGACAAGGTGGAATTTGTCTTACTGATTTCTTCTGCTACGTCTTGGTTGATGATGGCAACTGGAACATCGGCTCCAGTTTTTGAGTGGGACTCCTTGTGACCAGACCTTTTCAGATTAAGGGTTGAAGGTGGCTTATTAACAAGGGATAGGTCTTCAGTTGGACATATCTGCTTCAACAACATTTGTACCAACCTGTTTAGAATTTTCATGAGCCATCACAATGTTTTTTTATTTCCATCTTGAATTTCAAACATTCTGTCCCAATAAGGTAAACACACCTAATTTGGTTACTTATCTTAATCCAATACCTATATTTGAGTGGTGTGTGGTTAGATGTGGATGCAAGAACCGACAACAAAAAATCGTGTGTAAAAGAGATTGGACTACTTGTTCAAAATTGGTAACCACTATAATCTCACATTTTGGGTTTGTACACTCATGTATCCAATGTTGCAATCCCCCCATCTCATGCCCCTGTAATAATGCCAAATTCTTTAGTGCTCACAAGATCAATATCATTCGTAAGGTTTATGGTGAGCTAGATCTAACGGACTCACCATGGCACCCTCTGTTATCACCTTCAATGTACAATAGTCAGGAATGTATCCCACAAGAATGGTTTTTTAACGCAGTTACTGTTTACAATAACAAGTATGTATGTGCCCTTTGCCACTTGAAAAATTTGTCACAAAAATTCATAACCTTACAACCTGAACATGAACAGTCAAGTTTATCCTCAACTTCAAACTACAAGATTATGACAAAGCTTCATGTGGACATTTGTAGGATTGCTCATATCCAATCTGGTTTTTCTCTAAAAACTTGCAACATTAATTTGAAAATGGACCACCACAAATATGGAACTCTGTAAATCTCACCTTCAGCCAGTACCATACAACAGTTAGAATCACTCCCCAAGCTAGAAACAACTCTTCTACAAATTGACGCAGCTTTTCACGGTTGCCACAATGCCACAAGAGTCCCATCTTCATGAGCAAGTTGTTTGACTGGCAATGATAACAAATGCTTGTTAGGAAGAGTGGGATACCTGGCCAGTGAAACACACTTTATCAACACCATGGAGGAAGAAATATTGCAGAGGTCACACATAAATTGGGTTTGTTGGATGAGTCTTGGACAAATACCCACAATGGGGTTGAGTAGAATAAAGCTCCTGAAATGTGCCAATCAAAGACATTGGTGTCTCTAGCTGAAGATCTAAATGCATAGGGAGCCAAGTAATAGGAAGAGAGGGCCACCAAAATTGAATGTTAACAAGATTATGAAAAGAGCTCGTAAGATGATGGTACCTATGGGATATATAATCCTACACATGAATTCAGAAATTTCACATGATATTATGGAATCGCTAGCACATTAAGCGGATCTCTCATAACATTGAACATAGAATAAAATCAAATGGCTATACATGCATACTTACAAAGCCCTCCAATGAACATTTTTATTTTCCCATGGTGGATCTATAACCATCAAGTTGAAACCCTTGTCTAAGACACCTACAAAACATATTCAAACAAACTTTATAAATCTCTATTGAAAAATTGTGGCTTGTAACATTGAAAACCTAAACCGTGCCAAATTTAAGCATAGAGTGAAATTCAGACAATAATATGAAGAAAGGTGAAAAGACAGAAAATTATACAACATTGAATCTATCTCCAACGCAAGATTTTGTTGAGAGAGCCTGAGAGCACAAATACATGAAACAAACCGATGCACCTTAGAGATATCTGACTGTCACATACAACCACACAATGAGAATGCAGACACCAGATTGATCTAGGTTTGATGAATAAGTAAGCCATGTAGTTGAGAAGATCCAAAGAGTTTTCACATTTGATTATTGAAACAATGGATTCTGAGTCCTATCATTTGCTGCAAATGTGCACTTGAGATCAAGAGAAGAGAAGGAGTAGCCGGTATTTGAAAGAACACTAGGCCCAGATAGAGGGACCCTGTCTGCATTTCTGGCAGAGAAGGACTGCATCCTCACCTGCCTCTGTGCTCTAGTCAAATAGAGTGAAAGACAAAAAATAAGATGTGGATCTGTCACTTCCAATTTTCAACAAACGCTAAGGGGAAACAAAGCACATTCCTAGATTTTTCAAATAGATCCACCTACTTATTTGATCGTGACTCTTGCAAAGGCTTCCGACTCCACATCCACTCCCTACATATTATTCCACTCCCCAAACCTTTGAGAAAATATTCTTGCACAAGAGCAGTAGGAAATGCAAAAAAAAAATGCCAGAAGACTTTAAGGTGTACGGTTTTGGGATTTAGAGTTTAGGGTTTAGGATTTCACTTGAGAAAGACAGGGTGGATCGAGGTTTAAAGTATGCGGTCTACACATGAAGGTAACTGTGTCTTTGTTGCAGAGGGCACAATTATAAGCAAACTACAAGACTAATGAAGTCTTGCCAATGCAAGCAGACCAACAAGCAAGCCACAGGTGCAACATTTTTTGTCAAATTGTACATAGTCTGAATAATTGTAAGAACTCGGCAAATGAAAACACAATGCAATGCAGATGCACGTCACATTACTTTACAAACATGGAAGATTTAGGGTCATTGCATTTTGGCAAACAGCCTCAACAATAATCGCTCACAAGAGTTGGGCCCCCTCAAACGCTAGTCCAATTCCTAACATAGAAGTTGTAAGTAAGGAAGAAGGTGGGGCGACGGAAAGACAACAACTGTGAGCCCAAATTGATGCTCACATGTGTTGTTAACACTTGTAAAACATTACAAGTGGTATTTTGTTGATTTATGATTATTCACAAAAATATAAAAAGAGTGAAGCTTGAAGAAAGCTAAGTTTGAAGCATTAGGCTTGTGTGGAGTGGATTTAAGTAGTATGAGGACATACCTTGGTAAAGTGTGGTAGGTAGAAAGCCAAGGTTAGTTAAATGTTTGAATTAGGATCTTTGTTGATCAATTGAGGGAGGAAGGCTTAGGAGATAAGATGAGAGCCTACAAAGTAGGAGGAGAGTTCGAGGGCTTATCGTGAGCCTTGTGGATGGGATGAGTCCCTACTTAGAAGGAGAAGGTTAAGGGGTTGTGATTGGAGGCTCTAATCTTCTCACCCTATCTTTACCTCATGCCCTCTCTTCCTCTCAACTCACTATATAATCCCTCATTCTTCCCTCACTCATCCTCTCTTTCCTTTGTGCTCCTTAAGCACCCCACGGGTTATAAGTGTGAGTGTGTGGGAAGCAAGATAGGAGCACATGTGTGTGCTTAGTTCTTAGGAGAAGAGCCAAGGCTATTTAGCCTTGAAGAGGGATTGACCTCTTGTTAAAAGTAGATTGGGTTTAGTATATAAGTATTTTTTAATACTTGTATTTAAAGCCTATGTGCTCATGGAATCCACAAGCGAAGTGTCATGTACCAATACGGAATCAACCACGATGACATGTGATAGCACGGAATCAATAAGCGAAAACTCATGTAGTAGTGTGGAGTCGACGGCAAGGACTTGATTCACAAGAGGGATATCTTTGAAGGCATGCGTGGCCAAAGCGGCCGGGTGGACATTAGAAAAGGCTAAGGATATAACCTTGCACGACATTAAGGAATGTAAAACTACATAGTGTGGTGTTAATCAAGTTGTGTATATTCCAAGGGTAGATTGGAATTATATATTGGGTTACAAAGAGAGAAGTCTCTACATGTCATTATAAACTTTTCCACTCGGGCTAGGACGAAATCGAAGGGTGGAGGATTTTTGGTGACATAAATGGTGCGTCCGCCGGGAGTTTCGAGTTTGGAGCTTGGAGCTTGGAGAGCGGGCGACGGAAGTCTTGGAAGGCGGTAGGAGAGGCGAAACGTGAAGATCGATTAAAGGACGGAGCGCTCGTGAGAGGTATGGTTTGAATTTAGTATTTATTTCATGCAATTTCAATTTGAGGAAGGAGCACGGCAAAGGTGCGCCTACTAAACCTTCTTGGGATGGCATAACGAAGATCACCTTAATAGGACCCGCACTAGAAAATTAAGAGGTAGAGGGATAATTAAAGAATTAGGATCTCAAACTTTAAATACTCACTCGGTTGTGAGAGTTTAAAGTTTTTAAACTAGAGGGTTTTAGTGTTTTTTTTTAAATTACAATTATTTGAGTGTTGTATGTTTAGCAATTCGATCGAGGGGAGAGAGCTAACAAAACAGGAGGAAGCGAGAGCTTGAGGTAAGCAAAATCTCTTCCAATTGAAAGAATATTAAATTAAAAAAGGATTTTCGTAATTGTCTTTGTCGTGACGAACGGAGAGGGTAATTCCAAACTTTGACGTATAGTGCAAGGAATCGAAGGATGAACCTCGATTCCAAGCACGGTACCCAAGAATGGTCAGCCCCTCACGAAGAGTCTTGTTGCAAGTGTTGAGCGTAAGGGGATGTGACGAGGTGATACTCGCACTAACCCTGAAACTAACATGAGCTTTCCATCCCCTATTAGGATTGTTCATTGAAAATTGTATGTCTCTATTTCCTCACCTCCAAAACAATGATCACACGAACTAAGCGGAAATATTAAAGAGAGAACTTGTGAGGCTTTGGTTGGTCAATGTGAGGGTTGAACGGTGAATGATGGATGCAAGGATACACGAGGTCCCAGAAACCTAAGTTAGCATTAGGACTAAAGAAAAATGTTACTAAACGAAGATCTTCTAATATAGAGGAAGTGGTAGAAAGGGTAGGCACTAGTGTAGAGGGTGGCTTTAGGGGTGAACCATTGGTAGAAGTATCTCCGGTCACTACTCGACTAGAGGAAGGAGATATTCCTTCCCTATTGAGTGAAGAATTAGTGGAAGAACCTAATAGGACTAGAGAAGAGAGTAGTGTAAGCTCTAGAGAATCTAGTGAAGGAGGACCACGAAACACCATGGATGATTTAGGGGGAGGTGGAATTCCACCTCCCATATTACCAATCCCCCCCATCGATCCATTGGTTAGGCCGCGAGGCCTACCAATAATCGTACCTCAAGGGTTACCTTCGTTAGACATACCTTCGAACCTCCCGAAGTTCTACGGGACTAAAGATGAAGACCCGTCTAGACATATGGAGAGGTTCGTTGAGAGGGTAATTAGCTCACTAATTACAAACCAACAATATTGGCTAGTTTGGTTCCCTACGACTTTAGAGGGGGAAGCCTATGAGTGGTACAGAGACCACGATGAGGGCCACTTCCAAACGTGGGACCAATTACAACGGGAGTTCCTTAATGAGTTTCGACCCAAAGTCGGTCAAAGTATGGCTTTTAGAGCCTTAATGACAATGAGGCAAGGAAGAGATGAAGAGATTTCCGCATACATTAAAAGATTTGATTGGGTATGCGCAAGGTGGGTAGGTGATTTATTCAACGATGATACTTTAATGCAATTTTTCATGAGAGGGTTTGTTAAAGCGACTACAATTAGGGGTGTATTACAAAGGAACCCTCGCACCCTAGCCAAGGCTAAGGTAGCCGCTAGGGATATGGAACATATTGAGAGGGATTATGAGCGGCTATGGAGGAAAGAGGATGAGTTGATCCCTCAATTCATCCCTCTCCTACCTAAGACGGGAATGGACCCGATTAGGCCGCATAATCGCCCTCCATATGTCGCCATTGAAGCGGCCTCAATTCCCTTAGCGGTAACGGCCCCCCCAACCATGTTAGCATTACCGGCCCCTAGGGTAGACCCTCAAATTGAAGAGATAGAGCAACGACTAGGTGCTACTCAACTAGGGTTCCAAGAGACAATGTTAAAACAATTTCAAAATCTAACGGACCAAATGGCATTGTTGATCAAAAATCAACAACCCGGTCCTCCACCTCAAATAGAGTCGGGAAACCACACATCGGGATTTTGGTGCACTAATTGTCAACAACACGGTCATACACTACAATTTTGTAGAAACGGGCCGAACCGCAATCAACGAACGAACAATAATGGGCATCAACAAAACTTAAGGGGTCCGAGTCAAAACCAAGGGAATAATCGGGGCCCTCCGCCACGTGGACAAACTAACCAAAGTACCGAAAAAAAGGATTTTCACCATCTTTGCGGTAGATACCACGTCATAGGGCAATGTTGGTCCGAAAACCAAGGTCAAGTGTGTAATAATTGTGGGGGGCCACACGCTTCTAACCAATGTCGTCATCCAGACAAGGTAAGTGGAGCACCGAACCCTCCAACTAACCCAACCCAACCGGATCAAGAGAATACGAGGGGTTCACAAAATGAAGGTAATAATACCCTTAAACCTTCTAACTTCTATTATGATGGGAATACGAATCTTTCGGGGCAAGTTACACAATCACCTAAACAAATGGGACCGTCTACATCTCAAGATGTCCGATTTATGGATTCTTCTACCGTTCCGGTAAATTTAGAAATGTCCAACAAATGGTCAAGGTTCATGTCTTCCACATGCTAACTCCATTTCATACGAGTTAAAAAGTCTTAAGGAGGAAATTGTGCATAAGGCTCCGGCATTAGCCGTTACCACTAGAGCAATGAGGGGTAATGCACCATTAGAAGTAGAGGAGGAGGAGGAAGAAGAGGAAAATCCATTGGGGGAAATTCCTTATTTTTCGGATTTGGAGAATGTAACTAGAGAGGCTAGGAAGGCCACTAAGGCATTAGAGAGAGAAAATGAAATTGCCAATGAGAGGGAGAGGTCTAATATCATCCATGATTTAGAGGGTGGTGATGTAGGAGAGTGGGAAGGTCCGGGCATTCCCGTAGAGGAGTTTGATAGTGTTAGAAGGCCTAAGGCTGATAGAGTAGATGGATACGACCTTTGGGCCGACCTTAGCTCACTAAAGGCCGATATCACCTTTGGCCAATTGTTAGAAATTTCACCGGTAGCTAGGAAAACTTTGAAGGACGGGATGCCCGTGAATAGGAGGGCCAAGAGGCCAAAGACTGGAGTGTCGGCAAGGGTCCAAATACAAGGAAGAACTCGTGAAGTCAAGGCGGTGGAGATTGAAGTAACAATAGTGGACAAGGTGGTTCCTCATGTTTTGGTGGATGGTGGAAGTAGTCTCAATATTCTACCCGAGCACACTATGCGGAAATTGGGCTTAAGTTTGACGGATCCGTCGCCATTTGTGATTAATATGGCCAATCAAAGTCCGGTGGTTCCGGTGGGGATTATCAAAGATTGTCGGCTTAACACGGGAGGTGAAGAATACATTGTGACCTTCCAAGTCATTAAAATGCACGACAATAAGGATGCATTCCCCATTTTGTTAGGGCGACCTTGGTTAAGGATGTCTAACGCCGTAGTAGATTGGGGAGGACACAAACCTTCTATCACCTATGGTCCCGTAGATAATAGAGTCAAGGTCTCTATTGCACCTTTAGGTGGTTGGGTTAGGGAGGAGATTGATCCAATGTCGGATGAAGAGGAAAATGGTGGAATTAAGGAGGATTTTGAGGATACATTGGTGGAAGTTGTTCAAGACAAAGAGAAGGCTAAAATGTATTCTTCTAGCGGGTTCTTAGGTCCTAATTTTTACAATCAAGATGTTGATGGAGATTTTATACATTGGTCAAGACAATACACGGAGTCCATTAGCGACGTCATGATGATGACTCATAGTTGTATTCTCCAAGATAGGGTGTCTAGAGAGGATTATTTGTCCTTAGAGCCGTGTGAGGTTCTCACGGAGGAAGAATGGGTGAAGGGAGGACTCACTCCATGGTTAGATGATATTGAGTTGAGTGATGTGAGTTTGGTACATGTAGATGGGACTCAAGATGAGGAGGCCATGTTAGAACTCTCAAAGTTAGAGCCCGCTTTGCATTTTAAAACTACTTCTACGGGCATTATCGTGGGTCATGATGTCAAGGACTACCCTAATGTACCCAACGATTGGTATAGAGATACCGAGGAGCAAACACGAGTGGTCGAAGAGGATTGGAAGTTTGTGGATGTCAAAATGAAGGATGGGAAAGTTAGACCAATGAAGATGGGCTCTAAACTCGATGAGAAGGACATTAAGGAGTATAGTGATTTGATAGATGAGTTTAGTGATACCTTTGCTTGGTCATACGATGAGCTCAAGGGGATTCCTAGAGAGATGGTTGAGCATCGTATTTCGTTAGTTCCGGGCTCAAAACCGGTGAGACAAAAAAAAAGGATGAACCCTAGATTGCAATTATTGGTCAAGGCGGAATTAGAGAGGTTGTTGCAGGCTGGGTTTATAAAGCCGGTAGAGATTACGGATTGGGTTTCTCCTATGGTGTTAGTGAAAAAGAAAAATGGGAAGCTTAGAGTTTGTGTAGACTATAGGAAGCTCAATGATTGTACGCAAAATGATCACTTTCCTTTGCCGTTCATTACCTTGTTGTTAGAGGAGGTAGGGGGTCATGAGAGGTACACATTTATGGATGGATACGCCGGCTACAACCAAGTAGCCATAGCGCTCGCGGATTTGCACAAGACGGCATTTACGACACCTTGGGGGACTTTCATATGGGTGGTGATGCCATTTGGTTTATGCAACGCACCGGCAACATTCCAACGACTAGTCATGTATATCTTTAGCGACTTGCTCTTCAAGTCCATGACGGTTTATATTGATGATTTTAGTACCCAATCTAGTACTAAAGAGCATGTGCATTGTGTGAGGGAGGCCTTGGTTAGGTGTAGGCAAATGCGGTTGGCATTAAACCCGGACAAGACATTTTTAGGGGTACAAAGGGGAGTTTTGTTGGGTTATGTTGTGAGTGAAAAGGGGAGAGAACCGGATCCGGACAAGATCGCGGTCATTGATGAGTTGGAAACTCCGAAAAATGCCAAGGGGATCTCTAAGTTGCTAGGACATGTGGGGTGGTATAGAGAGTTGATTCCGGATTTTGCAAAGATAGCGGTCCCTATCACTCATTTGCTCAAGAAAGATGTTAGATTTGTTTGGACGGATGAGTGCCAAAAGGCCTTTGTTGAGTTAAGGTCCAAATTGAGCACTTATCCTGTCTTAAGGCCCCCGGATTGGGAAAAGCCTTTTCATGTGTATTGTGATGCTAGCAACGTAGCGGTGGGTAGTGCCTTGTGTCAATCCACAGGAGAGAAGGGGAAAGATCTAGTAAGCAATTGACTTCCGCGGAGAGGAATTACTTCACTACGGAGAGAGAGTGTCTAGCCATGGTATTTTCGGTCAAGAAGTTTAGGCACTATCTTATTTGTAATCCGGTAGTGTTTTTTGTGGATCACATGGCCATTAAATATTTGGTCAACAAGCCGGAGTTGAGTGGAAGGTTGGCTAGGTGGGTCTTGTTACTCGAAGAGTTTGATTACACGGTGGAATATAAACCGGGCCGCATGCATTTACAAGCCGACCACTTGTCTAGATTGTCGGAGGAGATGGGCACTACGCCAATAGATGATAGCCTCATGGATGATAGATTGTTTGTAGTCACGTCCACACCGGATTGGTATGCCGGAATTGTAGAGTTCTTGACCACTCAACAATTACCAACCGAATGGACGAAAGTGGAGAAAAGAAAGGTTAGAGTCAATAGTAGGCACTTTGCAGTGATAGGCAATAGATTGTTCAGGAGAGGAGCGGACACCATCTTGAGAAGATGTGTATCGCAAGTAGAGGTTCCGGATATTCTAGAGGCTTGTCATGATAGTGCTTGTGGAGGGCATTTTTCTGGTCAACTTACCGGCCAAAAAATCCTTAGAGCAGGTTACTTTTGGCCTACATTGTTTCAGGATTCACACGACTATGTTAGAAGGTGTGATGCTTGCCAAAGGTACGCTCAAAATGACCTTAGGATGGAGATGCCATTGCACATTTCATTACCACTAGTTCCCTTTGAGAAATGGGGAATAGATTATGTAGGGGAGGTCCATCCCCACTCTTCGAGAGGGATGGCATACATTGTTGTAGCTACCGAGTACTTGACTAAATGGGCGGAAGCCAAGGCGGTAAAAACCGACACGGCCGCACATGCCGCCACATTCATGTATGAAAATATCATTACTAGGTTTGGAGTCCCAAAGATTCTAGTTAGTGATAGAGGTACACATTTTCTTAATGACCTCATTTCAGAGATGACTCAGAGGTTTAAGATCGACCATAGGAAGACTACTCCCTATCACCCTCAAACTAATGGTCAAACGGAGCGGGTGAACGGGATTCTAGTGGGCATTTTACGCAAGACGGTCATCGACTCAAAGAGAGATTGGGACGTCAAGTTAAACGCGGCTTTGTGGGCTTATCGGACGACTTACAAAGTGACAACACAAGCTACTCCGTTTTCTTTGGTTTACGGTATTGAGGCTACACTCCCTATTGAATTTGAGGTGGAGTCATTGAGGGTTGCAATAGGGACACGCCTCAACGACAATGAGTCTTTGAAAAATAGGCTCGGGGATCTAGAGGAGTTGGATGAGAAGAGGCGGAGGGCCGCTCAACACATGGAAGCAATTCAAAGGCGAAGGAAGGTTATCTTTGACAAGCGTCACAAGAAGAGGGCATTAGAACGAGGAATGTTGGTTATGCTCCAAGATGGGAAGAAAAAGGATTTTCCGGGCAAATTTGATGCGGTTTGGTTAGGTCCTCACATTGTGGCGAATACCTTTCCTAACAACTCGGTACAATTGGAGACACTCAATGGACAAAGCTTCTCGACACGAACGGCCGGAAGTGGGTGCAAGCAATTCCACACATGAAGACACTTGACTTCAAGCAAGACATTCTAGGAGCCGGTCCCAGATGGTCGCCAATAATGTGAGCCCAAATTGATGCTCACATGTGTTGTTAACACTTGTAAAACATTACAAGTGGTATTTTGTTGATTTATGATTATTCACAAAAATATAAAAAGAGTGAAGCTTGAAGAAAGCTAAGTTTGAAGCATTAGGCTTGTGTGGAGTGGATTTAAGTAGTATGAGGACATACCTTGGTAAAGTGTGGTAGGTAGAAAGCCAAGGTTAGTTAAATGTTTGAATTAGGATCTTTGTTGATCAATTGAGGGAGGAAGGCTTAGGAGATAAGATGAGAGCCTACAAAGTAGGAGGAGAGTTCGAGGGCTTATCGTGAGCCTTGTGGATGGGATGAGTCCCTACTTAGAAGGAGAAGGTTAAGGGGTTGTGATTGGAGGCTCTAATCTTCTCACCCTATCTTTACCTCATGCCCTCTCTCCCTCTCAACTCACTATATAATCCCTCATTCTTCCCTCACTCATCCTCTCTTTCCTTTGTGCTCCTTAAGCATCCCACGGGTTATAAGTGTGGGTGTATGGAAAGCAATATAGGAGCACATGTGTGTGCTTAGTTCTTAGGAGAAGAGCCAAGGCTATTTAGCCTTGAAGAGGGATTGACCTCTTGTTAGAAGTAGATTGGGTTTAAGGAATTTGATTACGGAATCAACCACGATGACATGTGATAGCACGGAATCAATAAGCGAAAACTCATGTAGTAGTGTGGAGTCGACGGCAAGGACTCGATTCACAAGAGGGATATCTTTGAAGGCATGCGTGGCCAAAGCGGCCGGGTGGACATTAGAAAAGGCTAAGGATATAACCTTGCTCGACATTAAAGAATGTAAAACTACATAGTGTGGTGTTATTCAAGTTGTGTATATTCCAAGGGTAGATTGGAATTATATATTGGGTTACAAAGAGAGAAGTCTCTACATGTCATTATATATTTTTCCACTCGGGCTAGGACGAAATCGACAGGGTGGAGGATTTTTGGTGACAACAACCCAAATTCAAACCCCCAATGCTACTATCTCAAACCATCAAGAGTCAATTTACACATCAATAGATTGGAAGATCCAAAGCTATGTCGAAATGATGAACATAGAAATGTCAAATGACATGCCGCAACCTAAATTCTTTCACGCCAACGAGAAAAAAAAACTAGCTAGCTAGGGTAAATACCTGTCACACAAACAAAACAAACACAAGAAACCTTAATCTTCAGGCACCTTTGACCACCATTGCACTAATCTAAACGAGAACAAGATACAAATGCAAATTCAAAAATTCTTGCTCTCTAGCAACAAAGATGAATTCAAGGCCAAAAATGCTAAGGAAACTAAATCCTAGCCCAAAAAATACACCCCCTCAGCTCCAAAATTTTCCAAATGATCGCTACCATGAGAAGCCACCGAAAGAACCGAAAGAGGCCACGAGAGAGAAGCCACCGAAAGAAGCCACGGGATATGCCCGTGATATGCTTTTAGTGATGATTTCATCACTATATTGTACTGAAAATGTATTATTTTTCATCTATCTACTAGAAGGACTAGGGATTATACTCATCCTAATATTAAAAAAAATTCTCCCATGATTTTATTCATATTAATTTATATCTACCACTGAAAAAATATATGGATGTATATTTTTTCATATACCCTATTTTACAATGCCTTATTTTACATATAATGATGTTTCAAACATTAATTGAAGGCTATGGTAGATCCAAGTCTTATATAAATTTTTCCTCCAATGAATAAAATGAACCCTATAGTTTAACTCACGTGATTTACTACTTTTCGCAGGGTGACCTCCCCGGGGTTCTTTTTGGGGGAGTTGAAAACCGGCATTTTCAAGTTTAAGGATCTTCAAAAGAGTGAGGTTAGTGCCAAGTTTGACAGGCCACACGGGGGGGATTAGAGGTCTTTCTTGGTCAGCAGAGAATTTGTTGACCCACTTTCAACGAGAGTTTTTAACACAACGTTCAATGTCATCCGGTCAAAAGAAAAACTTCTCAACTTTAGGTGTTGTGAATTTGTAATAGTTCCAAATTCCGAGGTATGCTAGGGCCAGGGTGCTCTTGCCGTTGGTGATGATTTTGGTAGTACATTTCTTCTTGGTGATCGCATGCATGGCCCAACATGCCTTGGAAGAATTATAAGGAACGCGAGCAATATGCCAGAGCTTCTCATCCACTTTGGACTCTTGTACAACAGTGATGTGGGGAAAATAAGGACCAGTAGGTGAGGGTGGTGGAACCTCCAACACTGACGGAGAGGACTCCTCGACGATGGTAGGTAGAGGTGAAGTATGAGATCGCATGCTTCTCTGAGCGATATGAGGGCGAGAGAAATTGACAATGTCGGGGCGGTGGATCTCTTCATCAGCTCCAATGGGGGTGTCAGGCTTGCGTTTCTGCGATCCGAACACCTCGGCACCCTCGAGGTGGGGATTACGAATGCAAAATTCCTCCCCGTCGAGCATATCGAAGAAAATCTTTTGTATCACAATTAGATCACCAGTTCGTTGAGCACATCAAAGCTTGAGTTCTTCTTTGTTTGGGCCATCATCGCCAACACCACCCTTTAGGAACTAATGGTATGCAACGACTTGAAGGAAAACTCGAATATAGTCATCCATAGTTGCCACGTATAGATCGCCACCCTTGTTGCTAGATGCTTGGAGCCATTTGTTGTGAATGGATTCGGCAATGTTGCAACCTTTGCTAGTTTTTCTTAACTTATGTTGTCCGCTTTCCAACTCTAGCAAGTGTCATGAGCGCTAACCTACACATCCCACACACGTGCACGATTAGCTCCCCATACTGCGGACCACCAAGCTCATGGCTTGGTCACCAAACCCTCCTACACATGCATTTGGGACTCTTTCATTAATAGATAACAAATGGTTAGATGTGGTTTTCCATCCATGGAAATTCACTCTTGAGTTGATCATTGTGTTGCCAAAGCAACACTACAACTATCCGAAGCATAGTTGCCAACTATGCTCCGGGGGGATCGGTCAGGAAACCCGCCTCACCCATATAAGCTTCTAGGACTCTAATCAAGACCTCTATGCCACCATCAAGAAACCTTTTGTCTCTCTACCTAGAGTTGGGGCCAAGTAGACATTTTCCTTTAGCCGCTGGAGCTAGAAGCCCCCCTGGCAGCTTCAGACTACCATAACTTCTTCTTGTCAACTCCGATGGTATCAAAAAACCACTCCATCATCATCTACATTTTATGTAGATACAAATGGACTCTTCACTTGCCCCATTTAGGAAAGTATTGAGGGAGTTGTGGCTATTCAAAGTTACTGCAGTCACTGTAGTCCCAGGGCGTTGTTCCGAGACAGCGCCCCACTCATATTGTCATATCTTTTAGCTCACACCTCCGATTGAGGTGTTCTTTAGCATTCTAAAATCCTCTTTCCATAAGCTATTTGTAGCTAATGGCCTTACCTTTGTGACTCCTAGTCTTTGTGGGTGGGAGGCATTCTCGACGCCCGGGGCCCTCATCTACACTAAGACCACTTGGGCACAACCACTCATGGCGCCACAAGTCCCGGGTGTCACTTTGGGGTCTTTTTTGTGCCCATGGTGTTGCGGGTGCTCCTCATGGAGAGGTGTGCGACACTCACCCCCACCAAATGGATTCGATGCCTTCATCAACTATACTGTAGTCGGCATACTAATTCTCAAGTTGCCATCCACTCTTGGTGTGGCATTGTGTTTCCCTTGGAATGCTACCCCACAATGCATCTTGAAATTTGGCAAAGTCCCAAAGGTGTCGATCCTAGGTGGTCCGTTTAGGGAAACCCTGGACATCTTGTCCAAAGACCTAAACTACACTAGACCCACCTACTTTGAGACTCACTTGGGTTGCACCTCTTTTTGGGCCTCCCAAGTTAGGCTCCATTAGCCTAACTCTATCATTTTGACACAACTAGGTTGGACCTCAACACTTTTACTAAGTTGTCTCGGTTGCAACTCCGAGATAGCTTCCCATTGTTAAGCTATGCCTCGATCGCACGGGGGTGATGCCAAGTCCTGCCCGACTCAGTTCCCACTTTGCTCTTTCGAGACATGGGTTCATGACTCCTATGCGCCAACTCTCGTTAGCTCGTAGGTTGCATTTTTATGAGCACGCGCCATCACCTTGCCCTCGCCCGGACAAGCCTATGGCTAAGAGGTTTTTTGGTTTTATCCAAACCCCCTCCAAACCATGGCCCCCAATTACTCGGCCTATCCAACCTAGTTTGGCATATCTATTCCCCCTCTTCCACTAAACAAACACAAGTACAAGACTAGGACCTCATCTCATACTCTTATCTTTGCACCACTAAAGTTGAATTTTATTGCCGCAATTCAAGAAAAACAAGTACATATTGTAGAAGACATTGCCTCTAAGCTAGGTGTGCTACTAGCATCTCTCCCCCACTAAAGGAGATTGATGTCCTCTTCAATGTCTATGCTTCTTTTGATTGGAACCTTTAGCCCTAGTTTTCTCAAAGCGCTCCACTACCTCCTTGGCATTCACCATGTTTTTTGCCGCTATCCAAATGACTTCTTTCTCATGGAATGCTCGCCACTTCACCAAGTACTCTTTTCCTTTTCGTTTGTGGTTCCTACACTTGAGGATGCCCTCTACCTCGTATTCTAAATGATCTCCTACAAGGTCGGGAGGTGGCCTAATCACTTGCTTGCGATTAGGCCACAAGGTGTCTTCCTTAAATGGCTTTAGTAGTGACACGTAAAATATCGGATGTACTTTGATCTCGGGCAGTAACTCCAACTTATACACGTCCTTGAACACTCATTCCACAATGGGAACAAGACCCGCATATTTAGACATGAACTTTGGGCATGGTGAAATTTTTTACATTCAACAACACCTTTTGGCCCACCTCATACTCCACTTCGCGTGTTTTGGCATTGATTTGTTTTTCGTAGTGTTTTTGGGCTTTCTCCAACAACAACTTGGCCTTCTCCAAGACTTGTTCCCGCTTCTTGGCCAAGTCCTCACCATCTTGGTTGAACTCTAGTGTTGAATGTGCCCCCTCGAGAGCTAGATCAGCAGGTTGGAGCGGATCCACTTTATAAGCCACCTTGAAAGGCGATTGCTTGGTCGCCGAGTGCGTGGCCGCATTGTAACTAAACTCCGCTAGTCCCACATAGTCCGCCCAATCTCGTTGGTCCGCATTCACAAAGTTCCTCAAGTATTGGTTCAAGACTCCATTCACACGCTCCGTTTGGCCATCCGTTTGGAGATGGAAGGCCGTGCTAAACGTTAGTTTTGTTCCGACCTTCCTAAAAAAATGCCTCCAAAATGCGCTTGTAAACTTTGGATCTCGATCCGATGCAATTACTCTCGGCAACCCATGATGCCTCCACCATGCATTGAGAAAGAGTTTCGCCGTCTCCAACGTGGTTGCGGTTCCCACGGTCGGCACCATATGTGCCAACTTGCTAAACCAATTCACCATCACCAAAATGGCATTGTAGCCTTGTGACTCCGGCAAGCTCGTGATGAAGTCCATGGACACACTATGCCATGGCCCCGGCGGGATAGGCAATAGTTGTAAAAGGCTGGCTTGCTTTTGGTTAAAGGCTCGGTTCACTTGGCATTTGACACAAGTTATCACAAAATGGGCAATTTCTTCCTTCATGCACAACCAATAATACCTCTTTGACACCGCCGCTATGGTGGTTTTTTCTCCTCTATGGCCGGCAATGGGACTATCATGTTCTTCCTTCAAAACCAGTAGCTTCAACTTGCCTTATGGCACATACACCCGATTTTGCTTATACTTGAGCAATCCGTCCACCAACTTCACCTCCTTGAGCGCCTTGCCTTTACGAAGTTCGCTTAAAAGCCTTTGTGCTTCGGGGTCGTTGATGTACCCCTCCTTTAACTTGCAATGTAAATCGCCTTTGCTTTTGTACATTAGCCACAAGGTTTGGGTCGTGCTCAATGTTTGGAACTCTTCCCGTCTACTTAGTGCATCCGGCACCACATTGTCACGGCCCGGTTTGTGGATCAAATCCACATTCATATGCGCCAAGGTATCGTGCCACCGCAATTGCTTGGCGCTCACTTGTACTTGTGTCTCGAAATACTTCAAGGACACATTGTCCATGTACACCTTGGTCTTGTACAACCCCAAATAATGTTGCCACATCTTCAAGCAATGCACTACGGCAAAAAATTCTTTTTCATGAGTTGGCCATCTTTTTTGATAACTGTCGAGTTTTTTGCTCTCATATGCAATGGGCCGTCCATCTTGCATCAACACTCCGCCAATCGCAAAGTCATTCGCATCCGTATGCACCTCAAAGGCTTGTCAAACTCTAAGAACTTAAGCATGGGCGGCGAAGACAACATGCTCTTGAGCTCTCGAAAGGCTTGGTGACAAGGTTCATCCTACTCTTGGGATACTCCCTTCTTCAACAAGTCGGACAAACGTCTAGCAACCTTAGAAAAATCTCGAATGAAATGGCGGTAATAGTTGGCTAGGTCAAGCAATGACCTCAGTTTTTTTTGAATCAAGGGCCGTTTCCACTTTTGGATTGCCTTTACCTTTTTCATGTCCGACTTCATTCCATCCTTTGTCACCACATGGCCCAAGAACTCAATCTCTTGTCGAGCAAAGTCCCTCTTCTCCCCGTTGGCATACAACTTGTTGTCCTTTAGCTTTCGAAGCACCGCCTCAAGGTGTCGAATGTGCTCTTCCACCGTTTTGGAATACACCAAGATGTCGTAGATGTAGACTATCACAAAGTCATCCATCTCCTCTCAAAAGATGTTGTTCATAAGGGTTGTGAATGTCAAAGGTGCATTGCACAACCCAAAGGGCATTACCAAGAACTCATAAGACCCATACCTTGTGCGGCATGCCATTTTGTCCACATCTTCATCCGCAATTCAAATTTGGTAGTACCCCGATATTAAGTCTATACGACTAAAATACTTGGCCCTGCCAACCGGTCGAAAAGATCATCAATCCGAGGTAGCGAATAGTTGTTTTTGATAGTCACCTTATTCAAGGCCCTATAATCGATGCACATGCGTAGCTTGCCATCCTTTTTCTCCACAAAGAGCACCAGGGCTCCATATGGTGATTTGCTCGGCTTAATGTAGCCTCTTGATAGCAAGTCATTAAGTTGCTTCTTCAATTCTAGCAATTCCTTTTGGTTCAATCGATAAGGTGCCTTGGATGGTGGCTCCGACTGTCGCAACCCTTGCTAGGTCTCCTTAACTATCACGATTTATCTTTCCATTCTAGCAAGAGTTACGTGCGCTAACCCTTCGCATACCGACATGCGAAAGGTTAGCTTCCAATACCGCGGACCCAACACATCATAGGAGGGGGACCAATCACAACCAATAATACCTCTTTAATAATGTGACATGGAATGTTGGATGCATTTTGATCTCTGGCAGTAACTCCAACTTATACATGTATTTGAACACTCATTCCACAATGGGCAACCAAACTTTAACTTTGGACATGAACTTTGGAGTGAGGCCTTCGGGCAAGGTTGAGTTGTTCACATTCAACAACACCTTTTGGCCCACCTTTCATTCTACTTTGCGTCTTCCGGCATTGACTTGGCCTTTGTAGCACTTTCGGGCTTCCTCCGCCAACAACTTGGTCATCTCCAAGACTTGTTTATGCTTCTTGGCCAAGTCCTCACCATCTTGGTTGAACTCTAGTGTTGAATGTGCCCCCTCGAGAGCTAGGTTAGTAGGTTGGAGCGCACTCCATAAGCCACCACCAAAGACGACCCCTTGGTCGCCAAGTGCATGGCTACATTGCAACTAAACTTCACTTGATCCACATAGTCTACCCAATCTCTTTGGTCCGTCCCCACCAAGTTCCTCAAGTATTACTTCAAGATTTCATTCACAAACTATGTTTTCCCATCCATTTGGAAATGGAAGGCCGTGCTAAACCTTAGTTTCATTTCGACCTTCCTAGAAAAGTGCATCCAAAATGCACTTGTGAACTTTGGATCTTGATCCCACACAATCACTCTTGGCAACCCGTGGTGCCTCAACCATCCTTTGAGAAAATGCTATGCCGTCTCCAACGCGGTCTCGGTTCCCACAATTGGCACTACGTATGCCAATTTAGCAAACCGCTCTACCATCACCATGATGGCATCATACCCTTGTGACTTCGGCAAACTTGTGATCAAGTCCATGCACACACTATGCCAGCTCTTTACTTTCTAACTAAACAAACCCAGCTCCTTCATAAACCCAGCTTCTTAGCTTCTAACTAAATAAACCCAGCTCCTTCCTGAACCCAGCTCCTTAGCTTCTAACTAAACAAGCCCAGGTCCTTCATAAACCCAGCTCTTTACTTTCTAACTAAACAAACCCAACTCCTTCATAAACCCAGCTCCTTCATGAACCCACAACTTTGTAGTTGTAATCCCCAACTACCTCACTAATTATTCAAGCCCTTAACTAATCTTCCTACCTAATTTTCCTAATTCTACTAACAACCCCTTTCTAATCACACAATTCTTCTCTAATCCTAAAATCCTAAAATCCTAGAGAGGAGAGGGGGAGAGAGAATTTCCTAACTTCACTAAGACTAACTAATCCACACAAGTATATTTTTGCACTCATCACAACATCAAGTGCTCAACTCTTAAACATGGAACTTGCAACCACGTGTATTCAAAACATGAACTTTAAGTACCACAAATTGGAATCATGAATTAACTTTAAAATCCTTCACGTCAACACTAATTCTACCAAGAGGTCAAGCCCTCTTCAAGGCTAACAAGCCTTGGCTCTCAAACTAAAAACTAAGCACACACATGTGCTCCAATATGGCTTCCCACACCCACACTTATAACTCGTGGGGTGCCTTGGAGCACAAAGGAAAGAGAGGATGAGTGAGGGAAGAATGAGGGATTATATAGTAAGCTTGAGGGGGTGAGCACCCTCAAGGCTCACGATAAGCCCTTGAGATTTCCTCCTACTTAGTAGGCGCCAATCCTATCTTCTAAGCCTTCCTCCCTCAAATGATCAACAAGGATCCTAATTCGAACATTTAACTAGCCTTGGCTTTCTACCTACCACACTTTACCAAACTTGGGATGCTTCAACCCAAACTTAGCCTCCTTCGCTTTCCGCCGCCATAACTTTCTCCCCTTACTTTCCCAAATCGTTGCTCACCACTTAATTCAAACCACGATGCTTAACTCGTGATTTGATTGGTGCTTTGAGAATTTGCTTATCCTCCACCTTGCATTCTTCCTTGGACCTTCCCCATTAAGTGGCCATGATGAGGTGGTCCACTTGTGCGCTCCATGTGATCCTCCATTCATCCCAATTCGAATGCACTTGCCTCTTGAGTCACTTTGGTTGTCTCCATCCATTTGTACTAGCCTACTCACTAACTACTCAATCCAAGTTCTCCTTACCTATCCTCATTCACTCAAATCCTTCCGAAGGTAAAAACACAATAACAACTCACATCCTAGCCTCTTACAACATGGTACTTCTAAGACTAACATTTCACTCTTTTTATATTTTTGTGAAGTAACATGCTACTTCAAAGTGCATCAACTAACGTTTCAAGGGTCTAAGACTAAATGTGGGCACCCTTTTGGGCTCACATAATTGGCGACCATCGGGGGATGAATCCAAACATCTCTTGCTCCAAGGGTAAGTTGCCTAGTCAAGCTCGGTACTCCTTACATCTACTTCCCGATGTACGGATAGGAAAGAGCTCACCATTCAACGTTTCCAATTGAATTGAATTATTAGGAAAGACCTCATAGACAAGGTAAGGTCCTAACCATATTGCATCGAATTTTGCCGGAAATTCAAGCTTTCGTGCGTCTTGAATCATGACCATCAATCCCGGTGTTAGGGCCCTTCTCTTATGTCGTTTGTCGAAAGTAATCTTTCTCCTTCTTTGGATTGCCTCAATATGTTGAGCCGCCATTCTCCTCCCTTCGTCAAGTGCTTCCAAATCGGTTAGTCGATTTCGTAAGGATTGACTTTCGGTAAGTCTCGTACTCACGGCCACCCTAAGTGACTCGACTTCATATTCGATTGGTAGTGTCGCTTCAAGACCATAGACTAAGGAAAATGGTGTAGCACGCGTAGTTACCTTATAGGTTGTACGGTATGCCCAAAGTGCCGCCGTTAGTTTCGTATCCCAATCCCGCTTCGAGTCTATAACCGTCTTGCGTAGTATACTCACCAAAATTCCGTTAACCCTTTCCGTTTGTCCATTGGTTTGTGGGTGGTAGGGAGTAGTCTTCCGGTGATCAATTTTAAATTTCTCTGTCATCTCTCGAATCAAGTCATTCAAAAAGTGAGTACCCCTATCGCTTACTAGGATCTTCGGCACCCCGAACCGCGAAATTATGTTTTCGTACATAAATGTTGCCGCGTGTTCCGCCGTGTCGGTCTTCACCGCTTTGGCTTCCGCCCACTTGGTGAGGTACTCGGTTGCCACCACAATATATTTCATTCCTTTTGAAGATTGGGGATGGACCTCACCCACATAGTCGATGCCCCATTTTTCGAAAGGAATTAAGGGTAATGATACATGTAAAGGCATCTCCATTCTAAGGTCGTTTCGGGCATACCGTTGGCAAGCGTCGCATTTCCTTACATAGTCATGGGCGTCCTTAAATAGTGTAGGCCAAAAGTAGCCCGCTCTAAGTATTTTTTGCCCGGTGAGTTGACCCGAGAAGTGACCGCCGCAAGCGCTATCGTGGCAAGCGATTAAAATCGCTTCAACCTCCGTTTTTGACACGCATCGTCGTAAAATACCATCGGACCCCCTTCTAAACAACCTATGGCCCACTACAACAAATTGCCTACTATTTACCCTCACCTTTCTTCTCTCTTCTTTTGTCCACTCTTTGGGCAACTTGTGGGTTGTTAGAAATTCCACTATGCCCGCATACCACTCCGGTGTAGAAGTGACCACAAAGAAGCTATCATCTACTAACATATCATTTACCGGATTTTTTCCTATCTCCTCCGACAACCTAGACAAGTGGTCCGCTTGTAAATGCATACGACCCGGTTTATATTCCACCGTGTAGTCGAATTCTTCTAATAACAAAACCCACCTAGCTAACCTACCACTTAACTCCGCCTTGTTAACTAGATACTTGATAGCCATGTGGTCAACAAAAAATACAACCGGGTTGCACATGAGGTAATGCCTAAACTTTTTAACGGAAAACACCATGGCTAGGCACTCCCTCTCCGTTGTAGAGTAGTTTCTTTCGGCGGGGGTCAATTGCTTACTCGCATAAGCTATAGGTTGATCCTTCTCTTTTTCTCCCGTTGCTTGACAAAGCGCACTCCCTATTGCCACATTACTAGCATCACAATAGACGTGAAAAGGTTTACCCCAATTGGGTGGTATCAACACCGGATAGGTGCTCAACCTATCCCGCAATTCCTCAAAGGCTTTTTGACAAGCATCTGTCCACTCGAATTTGACATCCTTTTTGAGCAAATGGGTAATGGGCACCGCTATCTTTGAAAAATTAGGAATAAGTTCCCGGTACCATCCCACATGTCCTAACAACTTAGATATCCCCTTGGAATTGGTTGGAGTTGCCAAGTCGCTTATGGCCGCAATCTTATCCGGATCGGGTTCTCTACCTTTCTCACTAACAACATAACCCAACAACACTCCCTTATTCACTCCCAAAAATGTCTTATCCGGGTTCAATGCTAACCTCATCTTCCTACACCTAACCAATGCCTCCCTAACACAATGTAGGTGATCGTCCACATTACTTTGTGTGCTAAAATCGTCCACAAAGACGGTCATGGATTTGAACAACAAGTCGGTGAAGATATACATTACTAATCGTTGGAAAGTAGCCGGGGCATTACATAACCCAAATGGCATCACTACCCACACAAAAGTACCCCAAGGTGTAGTAAAAGCCGTTTTATGGATATCTTGGAGGGCTATGGAAATTTGATTATAACCCGCATACCCATCCATAAAGGTATATCGCGAATGACCTCCAACCTCCTCAAGCAACAAGGTGATAAAAGGTAAGGGGAAGTGATCCTTTTGTGTGCACGAATTCAATTTCCTATAGTCGACACAAACCCTTAATTTCCTTTTTTTTTTCTTTACTAAGACCATAGGAGAAACCCAATCCGTGATTTCCACCGGCTTGATAAACCCGGCCTTCAATAACCTTTCCAATTCCGCTTTCACCAACAATTGCAATTGAGGATTCATCCTCCTCTCCTTTTGTCTAATTGGCCTCGCCCCCGGAATTAAAGGAATCCGGTGCTCTACCATTTCCCTAGGAATTCCCTTAAGCTCATCGTAGGACCATGCAAAAGTATCACTAAACTCATCCACCAAATTGCTATACTCCCTAACCTCTTTCTCCCCCAATTTGGAACCCATCTTCATTTGTCGGGTTTTTCCATTCTTTAATTTCACATCCACGTACCGCCAATCCGCTTCCGACACATGTGCTTGTTCCTCTTTGTTCCGATACCAATCGGAAGGCACATTGGGGTAATCTTTCACATCTTGACCTACAACTATCCCCGTAGACGTGGTCTTGAAATGTAAAGGCTCCTCCAATTTCGATGACTCAATAATCACATCCTCCTCTTGAGTCCCATCTACATGAATTAAACTAACCTCACCCTCTTCCACGTCATCTACCCAAGGTGTTAACCCACCGCTAACCCACTCTTCCTCGGTGAGCACCTCACATGGCTCCAACAATGAGCCCTCTCCTAAACTAACACTAGGAAATTCACTCCCTAAGCCTACTTGGTGAAATGTAACCATTACATCAACCTCGGACTCGGGGTACTCCCTTAGCCATTGGGCATAATCCCCATTATCCCCATAATTGTAAAAATTAGGACCTAGACTTCCCGAGCCCGAATCTATAACAACCCTTTGACCTTCGGGATGGACGACTCCCACCAATGCCTTGCCAATCTCATTCTCGTTTAAGTCATCAATTTCCTTCTCCAATGGCAAATACATCTCCTTCTTCATCCATCCTTCTAATGAACCAATGGACACTATGACCCTATTACCCTCCGGACCATAAGTGATGGATGGTTTAGGTCCACCCCAATTGACCATAGCATTCGCCATCCGCAACCAAGGCCTACCTAGCAAAATGGGGAAGGTGTCCTTGTTGGAGTGCATTTTAATGACATGGAAGGTGACCAAGTACTCCTCGCCTCCCGTAGTCATTCTACAATCCTTGATCATCCCCAAAGGCGTAGTCGAACTTTGATTTGCCATATTTATGACCAAAGGTGAAGGCCCCGTGAGTCCAAGTCCCAATTTTTTCATAGTATCCTCCGGCAGTATATTTAGACTACTCCCTCCGTCGACTAGCACATTAGGAACCACCTTATCTACTATAACAACTTCTATTTCTATAGCTTTCACGTCTCTTCCACCTTGTGATTGGATCCTAGCGGCTATTTTAGCTTTCACCTTCCTCATCCTCTTGTGTACCGGCATTCCCTCCTTTAATGTTTTCCTTGCCGTGGGTGAAATTTCCAATAGTTGGCCGAAAGTAATATCCGCCTTGAGTGTACTAAGGTCCGCCCACAAGTCGTACCCGGTAGATCTTTCCACCTTAGAATTACCCACTACGTCGAATTCGTCTACGGGAACCCCCGGTCCTTCCCATTCACCCACATCGCTATTATCCAAGTCATGTACCGCATTAGTCCTCTCCCTATCTTGTAAAATTATATTTTCCCTCTCCACATCCTTAGTAGCTCTTCTAGCTACCCTATCCAACTCGGAGAGATTAATCTCTTCATCCGAAGAGTAATTTCCTTGCTCTCCTATTCCTACCTCCAACGGGGCATCCCCTCTCCTAGTCCTAGTAGTTACCGCTAGTGCAGGTGCTTCTTCAACCACACCCTTACCCTTCACTAACTCATATGTAATAGCATTGGTGTGAGGAGGCCATTGACTTTGCTCCTCTCCAATTCTCGTTGGGAGAGGAAGCATGTCATCACATGTGGCCTCCAACACTCCATCCATGAACCTAACATCTTGGGAGTTAGATGGTCCCGGATCCGTTGGAGGCGCTTGTCTCCCGTTACTACCATTAGGTGGAACTCCTTGTCTATTTTGTATTGGAATGTAACCGGTTGTAGTTTGCAAGCCCGCCGGTGGATGAAAAGTTTGCCTAGCATTACTATGGTCATAGTATAAGTTAGGTGGCCTAAGTTCATTGGCCGGTACTCCTTGTGGCCTAGCACCTCGCATATTATCCCTTGCTTGTTGTTGTGGATTAGCCACCGGGTAAGGGACATTAATTATTTTGTCCGGTTGGCGACACGTATCCGAGGGATGACTTCCTCCACAATTGCTACAATTAAACTCTTGACCTTCGGACCAACATTGTCCTTGAGCGTGCCACCTTCTACAAAAGGGATGAAATTCCTTCTTCTCTAAATTTTGGCCACCTTGCCCTCTAGGTTGTGGTCCTCTATTGCTTCCATTTCCATAGTGAGGTGGCGCTTGACCTCGTTGATTTTGTTGAGGTGGGTTACCGTTTCCTCTTTGGTCACGGTTTTGTCCACTTCTACAAAATTGACGCGTGTGGCCCGGTTGGCCACATTGGACACACCATAATCCGGAAGAATGCCTACCCGACTCAACCGGGGGTGGAGGCCCCGGTTGTTGACTCCGGATCATTAATGACATTTGATCCGTGAGGCTTTGCATTTGTTTTATCATAGCCTCTTGGAATCCTAGTTGGCTAGCACCTAGTCTTCTCTCAACCTCCTCCAAGTGTGGATCCGTTCTAGGGGCCGGTAGTGCCAAAAGAGGTGCCGGTTCCCTAACCGCTAAAGGTCGGGGACCGGTGTCCACAATGGCATATGGAATTTGGTTCTCATACTTAGCGGGTTCTACCGCTACCACCCTAGGGCGTATGGGGATGAATTGTGGGATCAATTCATCCTCCCTTCTCCATAGCCTTTCGTGATCTTTATCCAAGTTTTCAATATCTCTAGCCGCACGCTTGGCATCCGCCAAGGTCAAGGGATTCCTTTCTAGAACACCCCTAATAGTTCCGGACTTAAAAAACCCTTGAATGAAAAATTGCTTTAGCGTGTCGTCGTTGAGCATGGTACCCACAAATCTAGTGCACACTAAATCAAACCTCCTAATGTAAGCCGAAATTTCTTCCTCCCTTCCTTGCTTCAATGACGACAATGCCCTTAATGCGGTACTTTGACCCACTTCCGGCCTAAATTCGTTAAGAAACTCCCTTTGTAATTGTTCCCATCCCCTAAAATGTCCCTCGGCATGATCCCGATACCATTCATAGGCTTCCCCCTCTAGAGTGGTAGGAAACCACACTAACCAATAACCCGGGTCGGTTATGAGGAAGCTAGCCAACCGTTCGATATACCGTTCCATGTGCCGAGAGGGGTCCTCATCCTTGGTCCCATAAAATTTAGGGAGATGAGATGGCATATCCATCGCCGCTAAATTTTGTGGAACCACAATTGGTAGGCCTCTTGGCCTAACCAATGGGTCTATTGGAGGTATAGGAGGTATGGGCGGAATTGGGGGTATGGGTGGTGGATCCATCCCCCGTTCCTCGGCCATGGTGACCGGTGAACTATTCAACAATCCCCTATCAACTTCTACCGGGAATTCTTCTCTAAGTGTGTAATTTTCCGAAGAAGTTTCACCACTCAATTTGGAGGGAGTGATCTCCTCTTCAAGTTGAGCTCCAAGTTCTAAGGTGTCTAGAATTGACCTAGTCCTAGGTTCGACGTTCAAACAACTCTCTATTCTAACATTATCTTGTTCTAATCTATCACTGATTTTAGAAGACCGCCTCTTTCGAGTAGATTTCTCTAGTCCTACTATCAAACTTGGTTTTTGTGATCGAGTCCTACCTTGCATTCCATAAGAATCGATCGACCCTCACTTGACCACACATAATCCTAGCAATTCCCCTCTTAATATTTTCACTTGTCTTGGTGTGGTTATAATTTTTTTTTAGGAGGTGAGGAAAAGAACCTGCAAGCCCACTTAGGTGAAAGAATCCCAATAGGGGATAGGCATGTTCATGTTAATTTTTTGGTTAAGTCGGAGCATCACCTCCGCACCTTCCCGCAAATTAACACTCACCACAATACCGATTGTGAGGGGGTGACCTTCCGAGTAGATTATGTTAAAAGTCGAGGCTTCACCCTTCAACTTCTCACACCATCCACAATTCGGGAATTACCCTCTACAACGGATAACAACAATCACGAGTACAAAAGGCATTCCTTAATTAGTTAATGAGTTCACTTTGAAGAAATAAACATACCTTGAGCAATCGCATCCCCCTGTGAGTTAGCACTCCCCTCAATCGTGACTCAATGTAACAACACCATAAACTTTGTGAAATATTAATTTAATCTAGAGTATGAAATGACAACTCCCAAAACTTTGAGACTCACCCCGAGGTGAGTGTCAAAGTTCAATGTCCTAAGGTGAATTTACCCTCTAATGTTTTAATGAGCTACTCGGTTATAGGTTCCTTTTAAGTTCTTAGCAAATCCCCAAAAAAGTTGAGGACGTACCTTCGCCGCGCTCCTTCCTCAAAAATGAATTTGCGTAATTGACAATGCAATTCATTCCAAGGAATAGTTGAAATACAATGAATTCAAATGTAACCCAAAGAGAGAATACTTACCGAGTTTCGGGTGCTCCTTCCCTTCTCTCAAGTTTGTGTCTCCAATTTTTCCTAGTTGCCTCCAAGTCTCCTAGTCGCCTCCAAGTCTTGTAACTACCTTCCGCTTCGCTCCCGGCGGACGCACCAATTATGTGAGGCCAAACCCCCCACCCTTAAGCGTCCGTAGTCCGAGTAGTGGGTTTGGGCTCACATTCCTCCGCGGTATTGGATTTGGACTTGGATGAGTCCATAGTGCAAGGTTCACCCTTCAAGTGGTCTTGGATTTAACTGGAATTTCACTTTTAACAACTCAATGTACGATTTCAATACGTATGTGGAGAATGCACAAGTTAACTATGTTATTTTAACCTCCTTATGCTCGGGTGCTATTTTGTCTTTGTTTGCTTCTAACGTCCATCCGGCCGCTTTAGCTACACAAGCCCTTAAGGATATCCCTCTCCTAAATGGAGTCCGTGCCGTTGACTCTATACTACCACTTGAACTATCACTTGTGTATTCCGTATCGCTACTATAAGAGGTCTCACTTGGTGTCTCCATACCGTACATAAGCCTTTAAGTATTAAGAAATACTTATGTGACTTATGTCAATCTCTCCCTCGCACCTTTGGTCTTTGCTTCCTTTGTCTTGCCATCGCGAGAGTGCTCCGCATTCTCCCTTAATTTGTGCACGTGGTTTATTTTTAAAGAGAGGATGCAAGTGTTAAAAAACACTATTCTCTATAGTCAATCTCAAATACATTTACTTGTGAAAGCCACACATAACACTAACTAGCATAATGTAACTAACTACTTGTCTATGAGCTAATTAAGTAGGCTATCTACTAAGCTCCTTCATGAACCCATCTCTTTACTTTCTAATTACATAAACCTAGCTCCTTTATAAACCCAGCTCCTTCGTAAACCCAGCTCCTTCATAAACCCAGCTTCTTAGCTTCTAACTAAACAAACCCAGCTCCTTTATAAACCCAGGTCCTTCATAAACCCAGCTCTTTACTTTCTAACTAAACAAACCCAGCTCCTTCATAAACCCAGCTTCTTAGCTTCTAACTAAATAAACCCAGCTCCTTCCTGAACCCAGATCCTTAGCTTCTAACTAAACAAGCCCAGGTCCTTCATAAACCCAGCTCTTTACTTTCTAACTAAACAAACCCAACTCCTTCATAAACCCAGCTCCTTCATGAACCCACAACTTTGTAGTTGTAATCCCCAACTACCTCACTAATTATTCAAGCCCTTAACTAATCTTCCTACCTAATTTTCCTAATTCTACTAACAACCCCTTTCTAATCATACAATTCTTCTCTAATCCTAAAATCCTAAAATCCTAGAGAGGAGAGGGGGAGAGAGAATTTCCTAACTTCACTAAGACTAACTAATCCACACAAGTATATTTTTGCACTCATCACAACATCAAGTGCTCAACTCTTAAACATGGAACTTGCAACCACGTGTATTCAAAACATGAACTTTAAGTACCACAAATTGGAATCATGAATTAACTTTAAAATCCTTCACGTCAACACTAATTCTACCAAGAGGTCAAGCCCTCTTCAAGGCTAACAAGCCTTGGCTCTCAAACTAAAAACTAAGCACACACATGTGCTCCAATATGGCTTCCCACACCCACACTTATAACTCGTGGGGTGCCTTGGAGCACAAAGGAAAGAGAGGATGAGTGAGGGAAGAATGAGGGATTATATAGTAAGCTTGAGGGGGTGAGCACCCTCAAGGCTCACGATAAGCCCTTGAGATTTCCTCCTACTTAGTAGGCGCCAATCCTATCTTCTAAGCCTTCCTCCCTCAAATGATCAACAAGGATCCTAATTCGAACATTTAACTAGCCTTGGCTTTCTACCTACCACACTTTACCAAACTTGGGATGCTTCAACCCAAACTTAGCCTCCTTCGCTTTCCGCCGCCATAACTTTCTCCCCTTACTTTCCCAAATCGTTGCTCACCACTTAATTCAAACCACGATGCTTAACTCGTGATTTGATTGGTGCTTTGAGAATTTGCTTATCCTCCACCTTGCATTCTTCCTTGGACCTTCCCCATTAAGTGGCCATGATGAGGTGGTCCACTTGTGCGCTCCATGTGATCCTCCATTCATCCCAATTCGAATGCACTTGCCTCTTGAGTCACTTTGGTTGTCTCCATCCATTTGTACTAGCCTACTCACTAACTACTCAATCCAAGTTCTCCTTACCTATCCTCATTCACTCAAATCCTTCCGAAGGTAAAAACACAATAACAACTCACATCCTAGCCTCTTACAACATGGTACTTCTAAGACTAACATTTCACTCTTTTTATATTTTTGTGAAGTAACATGCTACTTCAAAGTGCATCAACTAACGTTTCAAGGGTCTAAGACTAAATGTGGGCACCCTTTTGGGCTCACAGACACATTGTCCATATATACCTTGGTCTTGTGCAACCCCAAATCGTGTTGCCACATCTCCAAGCAATGCATTTCGGCAATGAATTCTTTCTCATGAGTTGGCCGTCTCCTTTGACAACCATCGAGCTTCATGTGCCCATATGCAATGGCCATCCATCTTGCATCAACACCCACCAATGGCAAGTCACTTGCCCCCATATGCACCTCAAACAGTTTGTCAAGCTCTGTGAACTTGAGCACATGTGGCGAAGACAACTTGCTCTTGAGCTCCCCAAAGACCTAGTGACAAAGCTCATCCCACTCTTGGGATAGCCCTCTTTTAAACAAGTCGAACAAAGTCCTAGCAACCTTAGATAAGATCCTAGCCACATTAGACAAGGTCCTAGCCACCTTAGACAAGGTCCTAGCAACCTTAACGGCGGTGGTAGTTGGCTAGGCCAAGCAATGACCTAAGCCCTCTTTTGGGTCAAAGGCCGCATCCACTCTTGGATTGCCTTGACCGTCCTCATGTCCATCCACCAACTTCATTTGCCACCACATAGTTCAAGAACTCAATCTCTCGTTGAGCAAAGTTGTTTTCCACTCCTTGGCGATAACTTTTTGAACAACCCATTGGTGAGTACATCCTTGTACCTCACCAACACACCATGAATGTGGTTTGGGGGAGGCCCATCTTTCTTAGCCTCCCCATGAGAACCTTGGAGTTGCTCCAATGGAACCGGACATTATTTGTTGAATTCTCATTTGGTCCATTGAAACCAAATTCAACATGGCTACTCCTAGCATAGGAGTCTATTTGAATTTCAAATTTATCTCTTTGCCATCACGGCACACCACAAGCACACCGGCTTGCACCTCACATCCACCATGTGAGTTTCAAAGGAGGTGTCTTCCAAAATGAGGGCACCTCGTCCATTTCACATAATGTGAAATCTCCACAAATTCCAATGTCCCACATTTCAAGGTCACATGCAACGCCACCTCCTTTGTTTCATGCCGGTTGCCCTTTGCAAACCGTACATTGATGGGCTTGCCCACTCTATTAATTGGCAAACCCCAACACATTGTGAGGTTCCGGCTCACAAAAGAGTGTGTTGCCTCTTTGTGAACCCATGGGACCTTTCGTTCATTCATTTGGTCCTCAAGGTACAAAAGTCTAGGCTTTGGCTTAAGGCTAGTAGCCTTGGCCATAAAGCCATTGTCTAACATTTGGCCCGTGGCACAAACCTGAATTGCCTTGGTACCTTAATGCCACCTTCTAACATTCCGTTTGTGGCACAAACATGAAATGCCTTGGTATCGCAATGCCTAAACCCTAATATTCTGTTTGTGGCACAAACATGAATTGCCTTGGTACCGCAATGCCTAAACCCTAGCATTCCGTCCGTGGCACAAACATGAATTGCCTTGGTATTGCAATGCCTAAACCCTAACATTCCATCCGTGGCACAAACATGAATTGCCTTGGTACCACAATGCCACCTTTTAACATTTCGTCCGTGGCACAAACATGAATTGCCTCGTTATGACAAAGCTATCTTCTTTGTTTCCAACATTGGGTGGCTTTCCTCCTTAGGTGCCACCCTTGTTGGAAGTTGTACCTTCGGCTTTCCCTTTGTGTTGGTTTGATGGCCCAATTTCTTGCACTCTTTGCCTTGGGACATATTTTGGCTAAAGTCATTTTGTTGTGATACGCCACCCAACTCCCCTTCGGATCCATTGGTTTCAATGCTCTCGGCACTCTTAATGGTCCCTGCCACATCCTTGAAAAACTTCGGAAACTTGAACAAGGTGTCCACCACCAACTTTTTCTAACCCACCTAAGATAATCCATTTCTTAGAAAAATCATTCATCTTAGGTGTAGGATTCATTTAGGCGTTCGAATCGTGCTGTGAGCCCAATTCTGTGTTCACATTTTGAGTTAATCCAAAATCACAGGAAAAACTTAAAATCGCCAGGGGGTTGGGTTAGCTTTGAAGGTAGGGGTGATTTAAATGGCATCAAGTGTTTTGGTTGTGATTGGGGTTAGGTGTTGGGTTTAAGAATTAAAATATTTAAATTGTTTTATTTGATTGGAGTGGGTGGGCTTGAGCTTGGGTGAAGTGGTCATTTTAGTTGTTCGGGTGTTTATTTTAGGCTTAGGGTGGGTTCTTTTAAGGAGGCAGGCTGTTAGTTGCGGTTGGGGTAAGGCCGGGATTTCCTGATCTGAGGCAGGGGTCAGCCAGCGAGTGTGGACGTTGGGCTCTCTAGGGGCTGCGAACAAAGGAGAGAGGAGAGAGAGAGATGAAGCGAGGGGGACAACTAACGATGAGCTTCGGAGAAGGCCAGAGGCTGAATGTGGGTTAGCAAGAGATTCAGGTAGGATTCAAGCATGACTGCCGAACAGGGATCTAAATGCGAGGTTGCTGATGAGCTTCGGAGAAGGCCAGAGGCCGAATGTGGGTTAGCTGAAGATTCAGGTAGGATTCAGGCATGACTGCCGAACAGGGGCTTAAATGCGAGGTTGCTGATGAGTTTCGGAGAAGGCCAGAGGCCGAATGGGTGTTCGCCGAGGATTCAGGTAGGATGCAGGCAAGACTGCCGAATAGGGGCTTAATGCAAGGTGGCTGAAGGGCTTCGAAGAAGGCCAGAGGCCGAATGGGTGTTCGCCGAGGATTCAGGTAGGATTCAGGTATGACTGCCGGACAGGGGTCGAATGCAAGACAAGAAAACAAGGCTAGCCAATACAGATTTTGACTCCAGACTAGGCAACCAGCAATGTGGTAGGGGTGGAAGGGAATTAGTGAGTGGTGTTAGGCTAATTAGATTTTTATTAACCACTAAGTGAGGGAGGAGGTGCCTTAGGGCATCACAAGTTGTATTAGTTAGCAAGTAAGGTTTGCATTATGTGAGAGATTAGAGTAGGAAGAAGGCATCAGTGTGGTGTGTGTGATGATCATCATGGAGGCATAAGCATTTTTCAATGTTAATTCTCTGTGGATTTAAATAAAAAGAGTGTGCTTGGCATTTGAGTTCATTTGGGCATGAGCACGGGTTCTCCAAGACCAAGAGTCAACAAAGACATGTGAGCCATAGACTTCCACCTGGACTACAGACGCACAAAGGTGGGGGTTTATGGCTGACATGCGCACATAGGCCTTAAGAGACCCCATGTGCCTCATTTGCACCAAATTCATTCCCTCACGCAATTTTTGGTGCTCCGGCATAAATCTCACAACAAACAACTCCATGAAGCCAACCCAAGTCAAGCTTGCCACCACTTCGGGCTCTTGCGTTTTCTTGCTAGTTCACCACTGAAGCGCATGTTCTTTCAAAAAGATAACCACTATGGCGACTTTGTCGTCCACCTCGGCCTTTGGACATCCAATTCCAACACAAATTCATTCACATTTCTTGCCTTGCCAAACCCCGCAAAAATACTTGGCATGCTTGCCTTGGCCAACTTCTTTCTTGAAGAAGTAGGCCTAGCACCTTGCATCGTGAGGAGCGTGATCAATTTCTCTTGTCGGACCCTCTCATACTTGCCACACTTGAGTCCATGAACTCAAGCATTTTGAGTTGGATTTTCAATCCAACATCACCATTTTCCAAGCTTTTGGGTGCATTCGGTAATGTAGTCCCAAATTCTCTTTGAGGTTTGAGGGAGCCTTTTCAAGGCACTCCTCCATTCTGTCACAAAATCCACCATCATCTCCACCATTCTCATTCGAATCAATGGCGGGGTCATAATCCCCTTGGACATGATCCTTGTTCCAATTTGAGCATCACAACCTTTTAGAAGCCTTGGGCTCACCATCAAAATCCTCATGTTTGATAGCCATCTCTTCCTAAAAATGTTAGCTCAAAGATTGGAACCTTACTCTGATACCAAATGTCGCAACCCTTGCTAGGTCCCCTTAACTATTACGGTCCATTTTTCCATTCTAGCAAGAATTACGAGTGCTAACCCTTCGCATACCGCCATGCGAAAGGTTAGCTCCCAATACCGCGGACCCAACACTTCAAAGGAAGGGGACACTTCAATAATGACATCCATTTTAACATCTGGATGTTCTATTGGATGTCGCCTAAAATTTCAAAAACATCATCAAAAAACGCAGTTTTCTTATAGTGTCCTCGTGAGTTCCTTGGAGCTGTTCCATTCGAACCACCACTACCATTTGCTCATTGGCCATTTGGTCTATTGAGACCAAATTCAACTTACCTCCTCCCGCCATGGGAATCCTCGTCAACTTCAAAGTCACCTCTTTGCCATCACGGCACACCACAAGCCGCACCGGTTTGTGCCTTACATCCACCGTGTGAATCTCAAAGAAGGTGTCCCCCAAAATAAAGTCCACCTCATCTATTTGCACAAATTCAAACGTCCCACACTTCAAGTTCACATTCAACGCCACCTCTTTTGTCTCATGCGGCTCTGTGGTGCTTTTGGGCACCCCCCTCTGAGGGAGCCTAAAAGTACCGCACAAGCCCTTCGGTAAGGGTGGCCTGCCTTAGCAGGTGCCCAAACCGAACTCGGATGTTATGAATTTTTATAAGTGTTTGAATTTGTGGAGGGATTTGGTAATCGTGTCGTATCTTTCTAGTAGGTTGTGCCTAGATTATATGTACTTAAGGTAATTATCAATTTCTCCAACCTAATGCCTAATCTATCCTAGTCTATGTGCAGACACACCAGCCTTGGAATCAAGGCAACCTAACCCTAATGAATAAAATAACCTTACATCTTATCTTGGCCACATCTAATTCTTTACTTCTTGTGAAATAAATTCTCTAAAGGGGGACCTTGATTAAGTCCTATCCTCTAAATCTTTATTGTTAGTTATGGTTGATTGAACACAGCCTAGATTACTAAGTTCATAAATTATGGCATCACCACCTACATGTTTGGTGCACACCCTAACCCGAACCCTTCAAGGCCCTATGCGGGTCTCTTGAAGGTTGATTGATACTTACACCCTCCGATCTTTGTCGTCGAAAGGGTAGTATCAATCCTCCAGATTAAGTTCCCGGTTGATTTTTGCCCACGGGGGTTGTACGAATTTTGTTGGTTATTAATTAATTTAACACGGTTTGACCATGAAAATTCAACTTAATGAGATCGGGGAATAAAGCAACATGTGTGTTCAACCTATTGCACAATTTTTAAGAGTTGGGGCCATCACCTCCAACCCTTGGGCCCAATAACATGATGGTGGTTTTGTGGGTCATTACTCCCACGTTACCACCTACAAACACATAGAGTGGTCATACGGGTGATTAACTCAGCTTCACCACATACGAACGAGCTATGAATGGAAAGCAACTACCACAACACTTAACCGAGAGGCTCCGCACACATGGGAGTTGGAATCCCCCCTCGGCGGCTAGGTGGGTAATGCCCCCCTAACCTTATATAAATAATTGGGTTAGGGTTAGCATTTACCTTTGAAGCGCTCCCTCCATTCCTAAATTAAAGGATGTAGGGTTAAAAGCTTACTAGTGGACTCCTTTCTCGGGTTGGCGGTGGTTGGTGCGGAGTCCTTACTTCAACACTCGGCCGCCCACAACACCAACTCGTACCCGCCAACCTTGGATGGATGAACCTCTTTTCGTAAGGCAGCAAACATCCCTTCACTTGAACGGCCACAACTTTTGTTCACAAGCTTCAATTGGAATGATTCTAAATAATCTGAAAAACTAACAACAAGATTCTAACTCATCCAAATTCAAAGCAACTGCACATTTACTCTTCTAGATATGAACTTGCAAAATCAACGCTTCCAATTTCAAAGACAATTGAGTCACCTTCACTCCAACCATCATAAATTTTGCTTAATAACTTAGATTCTAGCAAACTTAGACTTTCTAAAAACCTTAAAATCAGATCTACAACTTTTTCAAATATCAAAATAACTACATGCCTTTTACTTTATGTATGAGCTTATAAAGTTAACTCTTATATTTTAGGAGGCTGCTGAGACACCTTCTAGCATTTGGTCGGCGGCACAAACATGATTTGCCTTGACACTAATCTTGTTGTCGGGGCACGCCGCTTGAAAATGACCAAATTTGCCATATTTGTGGCACCGCTTGTCCTTCATGTCACTGCCTTTGATTCCCACATTGGGTGGCTTTCGTCCTTGGTAGCCACCCTTGTTGGGAGTTGTTGCGTTGGCTTGTCCTTTGTATTGGTTGAATGGTCCAAACTTCTTGCGTTCCTTGTCTTGGGAAATATTTCGGCTCAAGCCGCTTTGTTGTGTAGGGCCGCTTGACTTCCTTTCGGGGCCATTGGCTTCAATTCTCTCCGCAATCTTGATGATCCCCACCACGTCCTCGGGAATCTTTGGGAACTTGAACAAGGCATCCACCACCCACTTTTGCAACCCACCTAAGAAAATGCATTTCTTAGCAAACTCATCCATCCTAGGTGTAGCAATCATTTGGGCGTTAAAATTGTGCACGTAGGCTTTAAGAGACCCCGTGTGCTTCATTTGCACCAAGTTCATTTACTCCCATAATTCTTGGTACTCCAGCGTGAACCTATCAACAAGCAATTCTTTGAAGCCAAACCAAGTCAAGTTTGCCGCTACTTCGGGCTCTTGTTCTTTCTTACTAGTCCACCATTGAAGCGCATGGTCTTTCAAAAAGGTCACCGCTCTAGAGACCTTATCGTCCTCCTCGGGCCTTTGGACGTCATAGTAGTTATCCATTTCCAACAAAAATTCCTTCACCTTTCTTGCTTTGCCAAGTCCCAAGAAGGTAGTTGGCATATTTACCTTGGCCAGCTTCTTTGTAAAAGAAGAAGGCCTACCACCTTGCATCATGAGGAGCTCGATCATTTTGTCTTGTCAGGCCCTCTCCTCCTTGCCACGCTTGAGTTCTTGATTCACGGAGTCCATGATCTCAAGCATTTTGAGTTGGAATTTCAATCCAATATCATTTTTTTCCAAGCTCTTGGGTGCATTCAGAAGTCTAGCCCCCGAGTTTTCTTCGAGGTTTTCAGGACCCCTCTTGAGGGACTCTTCTACTTCCTCACCCGTTGCACCATCATCCCCACCATTGTCATTAGAATCAATGGCGGGGTCAAAATCCTCCTGGACATGATCCTTGTTATGTTTTGAGCGTCGCAACTTCTTAGAATCCTCGGGCTCACCATCATCATCCGCACGTTTCATAGCCATCTCTCCTTCAAAATACTAGCTCAAAGAATGGAACCCTGCTTTGATACCATGTTTCGCAACCCTTGCTAGCTTTTCTTAACTTATGTTGTCCACTTTTCAACTGTAGCAAGTGTCACGAGCGCTAACCTACACATCCCACACACGTGCACGGTTAGCTCCCAATACCGCGGACCACCAAGCTCATGGCTTGGTCACCAAGTCCTCCTACACATGCATTTGGGACTCTTTCGTTAATAGGTAACAAATGGTTAAATGTGGATTTCCATCCATGGAAATCCATTCTTGAGTTGATCATTGTGTTGCCAAAACAACACTACAACTACCCGAAGCATAGTTGCCAACTATGCTCCGGGGGGTTGGTCGGAAAACCCACCTCACCCATATAAGTCTCTAGGACTCTAGGCAAGACCCCCACACCACTGTCAATAAACCTTTTGTCTCTCTACCTAGAGTTGGGGCCAAGTAGACATTTTCCTTTAGCCGCTGGGGCTAGAAGTCCCCCCGGCAGATTCAGACTGCCATAACTTCTTCTTGTCAACTCCGATGGTATCAAGCAATCATCTATCCTCATCTACGTTTCACATAGATGTTGATGGACTCCTCACTTTTCCCATCTGGGCAAGTATTGAGGGAGTTATGGCTATTCGAAGTTACTACAGTCATTGTAGTCCCAGGTCGTGGTCCCGAGACATCGCCCCACTCATATTGCCATATTTTTAGCTCACACCTCCGATTGAGGTGTTCTTTAGCATTCTAGAATCTTCTCGCCATAAGCTATTCGTAGCTAATGACCTTACCCTTGAAACTCCTTGTGAACCACCAGAGTGGTCCACCACTCCGTGGGGTCATTTTAGTTAGGATTTTAATATTAAAAGTTAGGATTGATAGCGAATTAAGGGAAAAATTAGTTCATTTAGCGTTTAGCTCAAAAAAATGAAAGAAAATTACCGAGGACTTCGGACCTTCATCCATGAAGGAAAAATCTAGTTTTAGGTAGAGTTAGTAAAAATGAAAACTAACTAAAGATAGAAATTAGCTAAGTTAGGAAAAATAGCTAACTAGGTAAAAGCCTAGTTAGTGGGGGAAAAACGTAGTTAGTGAAAGCAACTAGCTAAGAGGACTAAATTGGTAGAGCTAACTAAACAAAAGTTAGTTTAGTAGTTAATGTGGGTCATACAAGACGAGTAGAGGTGCTCAGCGTAAGAAAAAATTAGTGCGAAGACTTTGAAGAAAAAATAGCAAGGGGGCCACTTGTCCTCTTGCCTTTTTGCCAACTTGCTATAAAAAATTAGAACGAATTCGGAAGATTCCCGTTGGAGCCACCTCGGCGACGGGGTAGCAACCTCGACTAAAAAAACCCCGAGCCAAAATTTTGGTGCTCACATGGGTTTTTGTCGCAAAAAGTTCATTAGACTGTTTACTTTGGCATTTCTCCAATTACTCAAAATTATAAAAAGTGTGAAACTTCTAGGTTGGAATTTAAGTTAAGATTGAAGTTGTCGGGACGTGACTTTTGGGTTGAAAGTCGAATGATTAGCAAAGTGTTGATTAGTGTAGGGGTAGTTAGGGTTGGGGTTAGGTATGAATTAGGGTGCTATGGATTTTAGTGCGGCTTAAGCCTGGTTTGATTGTTCGTTTTAGAGTTGTATTGCATTCCTTTAAGGGGGGTTTTTGAATATCTAGATTAGGCCGGAATTCTGGGATCCAGGGAAGAGCTCCCTGGATTGATGGACACACTTTGGTTCGGAAGAGAGTTCGGAGAGGGGGCGGCAGCAACCACTGGAACGAGAGGATGGCCAAGGGGCGCACTGGACTCGGAGTTGAGAGGAGGCAATTGCGAATGCGCACTGGATTCAGAGGGATGAAGGCAGGCTAGCTGCCGAGCAGCCGAGAGCCAGGAGGCTGCAGCCCAAGGAAAAACCGACTCGGAGTTGAGTGGAGGCAGGCTGCGAGGCAGTTGGCTGCTCACGGGGAACTCAAAGGCTAGACATTCTAGGTGGCTCACCGAAAGACGGCTGCATCTCAAAATTTGTGGCAGTGTGGCAAGGGAAGAAGTGAATCAGTAGGCATTAGGTTAAATGGATTTCAATGGGCCTCTAATGTGAAGGGGAGGTGCCTTAGGATGCTAGGTTAATTAGTAGGATAATACTTGATTTGATGGGAGATTAGAAGGGTGAGAGGTTGTTGTTGTAATTAATGGTGTAATAATCTCTAAGGTTGCATGAGCATTCGTCAATGCTAATGCCCTGTGGGTTTAATAAAAAAAGAGTGTTTTGTGTTTGAATTCATTGGAGTATGAGTATGGAATTTCCGAGGCTAGGAGGCAACGAGAACATGTGAGCCATGGACTCCCACTCGAATTACAGACGCAAAAAGGTGGGGTTTATGGCTGACATAAATGGTGCGTCCGCCGGGAGTGAAGCGGGATTAGGAGACGAAGACTTGGAGGCACAAACTTGAGAGAGAGGAAGGAGCACATGGTGCATGGTAAACATCTTACTTGGTTTCGATTTTTGTCATTTGGTTAGGTTAGTTGAATTCCAAGTCTTTTCATTGGAATGGATTGTATTTTCATTTATGCATTTTGTTTTTAGGAAGGAGCGCGACTTGAGGTGATGTTCTAAACCTTCTTGGGTTGGCATAAGGACATAACATTAATAGTACGATCATTAGCTCACTAAATCTTAGAGGGATAATTAATTTTAGGAAGAGTCAACTTTGACACTCACCTTGGGGTGGGTTTCCAAGTTAGGGTGTTGTGAATTCAATATTGCTAGAGTTAGAAATTGTTAGTTGAGGATTGTTAGGGTTGAAGTTGAATTGAGTCACGGTCGAGGGTGAGCGCTAATTTGCAGGGGGAGAACGAATTGTTTGAGGTATGACATTCTTCAAAGTGAATTCATTAATTAATTAAGGAAGGATTTTAGTACTTATTTTTGTCGTTATCCGTTGTAGAGGGTAATGCCCTAGTCATTGCATTGTGTTGGAGGCGAGAGGGTGATGCCTCGGTCTTTGACATGGTGCATGGCGAAGGTCAGCCCCTCACTCTCGGTATTGTGGTGAGTGTCAATTTGATGGAAGAGTTCGGAGGTCATTCTGTGGCTTGACTGAGAATTGACATGAGCATGTCTATCCCCTGTTTGGGATTTTTCACCTAAGTTGGCCTACAGGTTCTCTTTTCTCACCTCCTCAATTTTAAATACACATCCAAAAAAGTGAAAACATTAAGGAGTGAAGGTAGCAAGGGGTATGTGTGGTCAAATGAGGGTTGATCGATTTTCAGGGAATGCGAGGTAAGACTTGATCCCACAAACCTGAATTGGAATTAGGATTAGAGAAGATTGCACGTAGGAAAAGATTGTCTAGAATTAGTGAAGTTGTAGAAGAGGTAGAAGTTAAAAGAGAGAGTTGCTTGAATGTAGAGCCTATTGTTAGTCCAGTGTTAGAAAATTTAGAGGTAGATACTCAACTTGAGGAGGAGGCTACTCCCTCTAAGTTGAGTGGCGAGACATTGACGGAGACTGATACAATTAGGAAAGAAATTCCTGTAGAAGTTGATAGTGGAATAGGAGTGGACACACTGGTCACCATGGCTCAGGAGGGAGAGGGTCCGCCTCCCTTTCCACCCATTGATCCATTGGTTAGGCCGAGAGGTTTACCCATTGTGGTTCCACAAAGCTTGGCGGCGGTGGATATGCCATCTCACCTCCCTAAGTTTTATGGAACTAAGGATGAGGATCCCTCTAGGCACATAGAGAGGTACATTGAAAGATTGGCTAGTTCTCTTGTCACCAATCCGAGATATTGGTTGGTGTGGTTTCCTACCACTCTTGAGGGAGAAGCCTATGAGTGGTATAGAGATCATCCAGAGGGTCACTTTAAAGGATGAGAACAGATGTAGAGAGAGTTTTTAAATGGTTTAGGCCAGAGGTTGGTCAGAGTACTGCTTTGAGGGCACTAGCATCATTAAAGCAAGGAAGGGAGGAGGAAATTTCAGCATACATTAGAAGGTTTGATTTAGTGTGTACCCGGTTTGTGGGCACAATGCTCAATGATGACACACTAAAACAATTCTTCATTCAAGGATTTTTTAAGGCGGGTACCATCAGAGGTGTGTTGGAAAGGAATCCTCAGACATTGGCGGACGCCAAGGCGGCGGCTAGGGAGATGGACAGCATGGACATAGATTATGAGAGGTTGTGGAGAAGGGAGGATGAAACAATACCTCAATTCATCCCCATTCGACCGAGAGAAGTGGAGGGACAGCTAGGTAGGCAAGGGAGTCAAGTTTAGTATGCTCTCATTGACACAGGGCTACGTCCGCTAGCAGCTAGGGAGCCGGCACCACTCTTAGCTTTGCCCGCTCCTAAAGTCGATGCACACATTGAGGAGGTGGAGAAAAGGTTAGGTGCTAGTTAGTTAGGATTTCAGGAGGCTATGATTAAACAGATACAGAGTCTTACGGATCAGATGTCATTAATGATTAGGAGTCAGCAACCCGGTCTTCCTCCTCCAGTTGATTCGGGTAAGCATGCTTCTGGATTGTGGTGTGTTCAGTGTGGCCAACCTAGACATACTAGGCAGTTTTGTCGAGTTGGGCAGAATCGTGAGCAAAGAAACAATGGCGGCCCACCTCCACAAAATCAAAGAGGCCAAGGTCAGAATTCGTATGGTCAAAGCAATTATAGAGGACCTCCTCTAGAGGACAAGGTAGTCAAAATGGGAAGAGAAGGGAGTTTCATCTTTTTTATGGAAGATGGCACGCACCGGGTCAGTGTTGGTCCGAAGGACAAGGTTATGGTTGTAGTAATTGTGGGGGAAATCATCCTTCGGACGAATATCGTCAACCCGATAAAATCATTAGCATGCCCAACCCGGTGGTCAATCCACAACAACAAGCTAGGGACAACATGAGAGGGGCTAGGCCACAGGGTGGGCCTCCTAATGAGTTTAGGCCACCAAATTTGTACTATGACCATGGGAATGCGAGGCAGACATTCCACCCTCCGACGGGATTGTAGACGGCGAATGGTTACATTCCTATTCAGAATAGGCCAGGGGGTCCACAACATTTTGGCAATAGGAGGCAAGTTCCTCCTACCGATCCGGGTCCGTCTAATTCTCAGGATGTCAAGTTCATGGAGGGTGTCGCGGAGCCGCAACATGATGAATCTATTCCTTACCAAATGGGTGGTGGAGACGAGCAAGGTCAATGGCCTCCACACACCAATGCCATCACCTATGAGTTGAGGGGTTTGGATGATAAGGTCACTCATGAGGCCCCGGCATTAGCGGTCACCACTAGGGCTATGCGGAGAAACATTCATGCGGCGAAGGATGTAGAAGGTCAGGAGGAGTACTCCTCGGATGAGGGTCCTAACCTTCCGGATTTGGATAGGGTAGCTAGAGTAGCTAGGAGAGCCATTAGGGAATTAGAGAAGGAGAATTAAATTGTTCAGGATAGGGAGAGGCCAAATGTCATTCACGATTTACATGGTAGTGAGATGGGAGAATGGGAAGGACCTAGCATTCCTTTGGATGAATTTGATAGAGTAGGAAAGACCAAGGTTGAGAAGCCGGAAGGGTATGATTTGTGGGCCGATTTTAGCTCACTTAAGGCCGACATAACCTTTGGTCAATTGTTGGAGATATCACCCATGGCTCGGAAGACGCTCAAGGAAGGAATGCCGGTGACTAGGAGGACTAGGAAGGTGAAGACTAGGGTGGCCGCTAGAATTCAATTACAAGGAAAAGGGCGTGATTTCAAAGCAATAGAGATAGAAGTTATGGTGGTGGACAAGGTGGTTCCAAATGTGCTAATTGATGGGGGAAGTGGATTGAACATATTGCCGAAGCACACCATGAAGAGATTGGGTCTTAGTCTTACGGGTCCATCACCTTTCATCATCAACATGGCTAATCAAACTCCGGCGGTGCCTTTGGGAATGATTAAGGATTGTAGGATTAGCACTGGAGGGGAGGAGTATGTGGTCACTTTTCATGTCATCAAGATGCATTCCAACAAGGATACATTTTCCATCTTGTTGGATAGGCCTTGGTTGAGGATATCGGATGCGGTAGTAGATTGGGGGGGAGTCAAGCCATCCATTACTTATGGTCCTAAGGACAATAGAGTCAAAGTCTCCATAGGATCGTTAGGAGGTTGGATGAGAGAACAAATCTCTCAGTCTTCGGATGATGAAGAGGAAGGCAATGAGGAAGGCGAAGGTGGTGACAAGAAGAATGAGACACTAGTGGGAGTTGTCCATTCATGCGGGCAAAGGACTATGATAGATTCAGGTTCAGGTAGTTTGGGCCCCAACTTCTATTATTTGGGCGATAATGGGGAGTATGCACAGTGGTTGAGAGATTACCCCGAGTCAGAGTATGATATCATGATGACGTCCCATCATGCATGTTTGAGTGATGAGAAGCTTAGTTCAAGGGAGACGGAATATTCTTTGTTAGAGCCATGTGAGGTGCTTACCGAGGAGGAGTGGATTAGAGGAGGATTGACACCTTGGGTGGATAGTGTGGATGAGAACGACGTGAATGTTGTACATGTGGATGGGACTCAGGATGAAGAGGCCATCATTGAGGCTGCAAGGAGGAACCTTTGCACTTCAAGACCACGTCAACGGGCATAGTGGCAGGTCACGATGTCAAGGATTATTCCAAGGTACCTCCGGATTGGTATAGAAATAAAGATGAGCAAACACATGTGTCGGAGGCGGATTGGATGTATGTGGATGTAAAGATGAAGAATGAGAAGGTTAGACAAATGAAGATGGGTTCTAAGTTGGGAGAGAAGGAGGTCAAGGAATATGGCGATTTGGTGGATGAGTTTAGTGACACCTTTGCTTAGTCGTATAATGAGCTTAGGGGGATTCCTAGAGAGATGGTGGAGCATCGCATTCCTTTGATTCCGGGCGCTAGGCCAATTAGACAAAAGAAGAGGAGAATGAACCCACAATTACAATTGTTGGTTAAGGCTAAGTTGGAGAAATTGTTGAAGGCTGGGTTTATTAAGCCGGTAGAAATTACGGATTGGGTCTCTCCAATGGTTTTGGTGAAGAAAAAGAATGGGAAGTTGAGGGTGTGCATGGATTATAGGAAATTAAATGCGTGCACGCAAAATGACCACTTTCCGTTACCATTCATCACACTATTGTTGAAGGAGGTAGGTGGTCATGCGAGGTACACATTCATGGATGGATATGTGGGCTACAACCAAATTTCTATTGCCCTTCAAGACATCCACAAGACGGCTTTCACTACTCCTTGGGGGATTTTCGTTTGGATAGTTATGCCATTTGGATTATGTAATGCTCCGGCCATATTTTAAAGATTGGTCATGTACATCTTCACCGACTTATTGTTCAAGTCTATGACTGTCTTTGTGGATGATTTTAGCACTCAGAGTAATGCTAGTGACCATTTACAGTGTGTTAGGGAAACTTTGATTAGATGTAGGAAGATGCAGCTGGCTTTAAACCCTGATAAGACTTTCTTGGGGGTGAGTCGGGGAGTGTTACTTGGGTATGTGGTTAGTGAGAAAGGAAGGGAACCGGATCCGGAAAAGATTGAGGTCATAAGTGGGTTGGCAACTCCAACCAATGCCAAGGGGATTGCTAAGTTGCTAGGCCATGTGGGGTGGTACCGGGACTTGATCCCGGATTATGCTAAGATTGCAGTTCCTATCACTCAGTTGCTTAGGAAAGATTGTAGGTTTGAGTGGACTGAGACATGCCAAAGGGCATTTGAGGAGTTGAGGGATAAGTTGAGCACTTATCCGGTGTTGAGGCCACCTAATTGGGATAAGCCATTCCATGTGTTTTGTGATACTAGCAATGTAGCAGTTGGTAGTGCATTGTGTCAGTCAGCGGGTGAGAAGGACAAGGACCAACCCATTGTTTATGCTAGTAAACAATTGACACCGGCCGAGAGGAATTATTCTACTACAGAGAGGGAGTGTTTAGCCATGGTGTTTTCAGTTAAGAAGTTTCGCCATTACCTCATGTGCAATCCGGTTGTTTTCTTTGTGGATCACATGGCTATCAAATACTTGGTCAACAAAGCGGAGCTAAGTGGATGACTAGCTAGGTGGGTTTTGTTGCTAGAGGAGTTTGACTACACGGTTGAAATAGGTTAATTGATGACAATCTTTTGTTGTTACCGCACAACTCGAGTGGTATGTCTGTATTGTAGAGTTTTTGACAACTCAGCAGTTGCCAGTGGAGTGGCCCAAGGAGGATAGGAGAAAAATTAGAGTTAATAGTAGGCACTTTGCAGTGATAGGCCATAGGTTGTTTAGGAGGGGAGCTGATGGATTGTTGAGGAGATGTGTGTCAGAGGCAGAAGTGCCCTCCATCTTAGCCGCATGTCACGATAGTGCATATGGGGGGCATTTCTTTGGACAACTTACAGGTCAAAAGATTCTTAGAGCAGGTTACTTTTGACCGACCTTGTTTAAGGATGCACATGATTATGTTAAGCGTTGTGACATTTGCCACATGTATGCGAGGAATGACCTCCGCATGGAGATGCCACTCCATATATCCTTACCCTTAGTCCCCTTTGAAAAATGGGGAATTGATTATGTCGGCGAGGTTCATCTCCATTCCTCAAAGGGAATGGCTTAAATTGTTGTCGCTACTGAGTACTTGACCAAGTGGGCGGAAACCAAAGATGTCAAGACAGACATAGTTGCACACGCAGCCACATTCATGTACGAGAACATCATCTCGAGGTTCGGGTGTCCGAAGATCCTTGTGAGCGACAGGGGAACTCATTTCTTGAATTCCTTAATTCAAGAAATCATTGACAAGTTTCAAATCGACCATAGGAAGACCACTCCTTACCATCCGCAAACAAATGGTCAGACAGAGCGTGTCAACGGGATATTGGTGAGTATCCTTTGCAAGACGATTCTTGATTCAAAGAGGGATTGGGATGTCAAGTTGACTGCAGCATTGTGGGCTTATCGAACGACCTTCAAGGTAACAACTCAAACAACTCCATTTTCATTGGTGTATGGATTGGAGGCCACCTTTCCCATCGAGTTCGAGGTTGCGTCATTGCGGGTGGCAATTAACTCTCGACTCACAGACAGCCAGTCCTTAAGAAATAGATTGACAACTCTTGAGGAACTTGATGAGAGGAGACATATAGGGGCTCAGCACATTGAAGCCATTCAAAGGCGAAGGAAGATCACCTTCGACAAACATCACAAGAAGAGGGTCCTACGGCCAAGTATGATGGTGTTGATTCATGATGCTAGGAAGCTTGAGTTTCCAGGTAAGTTTGATACAGTTTGTCTGGGGCCTTACCTGGTTCGTGAGGCATTCCCAAACAACTCATTGCAATTGGAGACATTAAATGGCGAGAGCTTCCCAACTCACACATCCGGCAGTCTGTGCAAGGAGTACCGAGCTTGAGGCGATACTTGCCTTCAAGCAAGAGATTTGGAATCCATCCCCCGATGGTCGCCAATTATGTAAGCCCAATATGGTGCTCACATGGGTTTTTGTCGCAAAAAATTCATTAAACTGTTTACTTTGGCATTTCTCCAATTACTCAAAATTATAAAAAGTGTGAAACTTCTAGGTTGGAATTTAAGTTAAGATTGAAGTTGTCGGGGCGTGACTTTTGGGTTGAAGGTCGAATGATTAGCAAAGTGTTGATTAATGTAGGGGTAGTTAGGGTTGGGGTTAGGTATGAATTAGGGTACTATGGATTTTAGTGCGGCTTAAGCCTTGTTTGATTGTTCGTTTTAGAGTTGTATTGCATTCCTTTAAGGGGGGGTTTTTGAATATCTAGATTAGGCCGGAATTTTGGGATCCAGGGAAGAGATCCCTGGATCGGTGGACATACTTTGGTTCGGAAGAGAGTTCGGAGAGGGGGCGGCAGCAGCCGCTGGAACGAGAGGCTGGCCAAGGGGCGCACTGGACTCGGAGTTGAGAGGAGGCAGTTGCGAATGCGCACTGGATTCAGAGGGATGAAGGCAGGCTAGCTGCTGAGTAGCCGAGAGCCAGGAGGCTGTAGCCCAAGGAAAAACCGACCCGGAGTTGAGAGGAGGCAGCTGCGAATGCGCACTAGATTCAGAGGGATGAAGGTAGGCTAGCTGCAGAACAGCCGAGAGCCAATAGGCTGCAGCCCAAGGAAAAACCGACTCGGAGTTGAGTGGAGGCAGGCTGCGAGGCAGCGGGCTGCTCACGGGAAACTCAAAGGCTGGACATTCTAGGTGGCTCACCGAAAGATGGCTGAATCTTAGAAATTGTGGCAGTGTGGCAAGGGAAGAAGTGAATCAGTAGGCATTAGGTTAAATGGATTTCAATGGGCATCTAACGTGAAGGGGAGGTGCCTTAGGATGCTAGGTTAATTAGTAGGGTAATACTTGATTTGATGGGAGATTAGAAGGGTGAGAGGTTGTTGTTGTAATTAGTGGTGTAATAATCTCTAAGGTTGCATGAGCATTCGTCAATGCTAATGCCCTGTGGGTTTAATAAAAAGAGTGTGTTTTGTGTTTGAATTCATTGGAGTATGAGTATGGAATTTCCGAGGCTAGGAGGCAACGAGGACATGTGAGCCATGGACTCCCACTCGGATTATAGACGCAAAAGGGTAGGGGTTTATGGCTGACAGAGGGGGCCCAAGTTAAATTTTGGAAAATATGGTATGGTTGATCTAGAGATGGGTGGGGTTAAGGTGCATTTCATAATTCTAGATGGATCAAGATAGGTGGGTAGGGGAGGCCCTTGGTTCTGAGGGCATGTCATATTTTGGGTTGGGGTGATTGCAATTTGAATGTGAGGTAGGGGGCTAGGTCAAATTTGAGAAATTTATGATATGGTTGATTTAGAGTCGGGCGGGGTTAGGTGTCATTTCATAATTCTAATTGGGTCAAGATAGGTAGGTGGGAGAGGCCTCGGTTCTGAAGGCATGTCATATTTTGGTTTGGGATGATTGCAATTTGAATGTGTGGGATGGAAACTAGGTCAAATTTGAGAAATTTATGGTGTGGATGATTTAGAGTTGGGCGGGTTAAGGTGTCATTTTAGAATTCTAGTTGGATCAAAATATGTGGGTGGTGGAGGCCCTCGGTTCCGAAGGCATGTTATATTTTCGGTTGGAGTGATTGCAATCTGAATGTGAGGTGATTAGGGGGCCTAGGTCAAATCTCATAAATTTATGGTGTGGGTGATTTAGAGTTGGGCCGGGTTAGGTGTCATTTCATAATTCTAGTTGGATTAAGATAGGTGGGTGGGGAAGGCCTCGGTTCCGAAGGAATGTCATATTTTGGGTTGAGGTGATTGCAATCTTAATGTGTGGGAGGGGGGCGAGGTCAAATTTTAGAAAATATGGTATGGCTGATCTAGAGATGGGTGGGATTAGGATTCATTTCAGAATTCTAGTTGGGTGAAGATAAGTGGGTAGGGGATGCCCTTGGTTCCGAGGGCATGTCATATTTTGGGTTGGGGTGATTGCAATCTGAATGTAAGGTAGGGGGCCCAAGTGAAATTTCAGAAATTTATAGTGTGTTTGATTTCAGAGATGGGCGGGGTTAGGTGTTGTGGCACTTTTGGGCCACCCCCTCTGAGGGAGCCTAAAAGTGTCACAAAAGCCCTTTGGTGCAGGTGGCCTGCACTTGCAGGTGTCCAAGCCGAACCCGGATGGTGGTTGTATAAGTTGAATACTTAGATTTTTGGAGGGGGGTTAAATTTGCGTTGTAAAAACTCCAGAGGTTGGGCCTTAGTTTTTAATATTGTGGCTCTAAACTCCACTTATCCATTTCATGCCTAATTTAACCTAGATCAACAACCTAGTCTAAGCGCAAACGCACTTGCCTTGGAACCAAGTTGATCCTAACTTATGAAATGAAATGGCTCGGGTATACACCAACCAGGTGTGACTTATACCACCCCTAGTAAGATGGACAACAATTTAATTAAATATTTGAAGGAAAGCATGGCCAATTTTACGGATACATGTTCATAAGTTTTGGATGAATATTAGAGCAGAGAAGTTTTTGTACCTCCCTGACTAGATATATATACCAAATATAATTTACAATAATATTTTAAAGATTCTATATTATGTTGATGGATTTACCTACAGCATTTGGTGTATATGATATGTAATCCAATTCAATTGATCAATTTTGATCGAAACACAAATCGCATTTATTGAATTTTTACGACACACGTTTGTAAACTCTATACATATATTGTGCAGGAGAATTCCTTATGTCCCATGCAAATACCCCTAAATATTTACGGATGCACGTCCGTAAACTTTGTACATATATTGTGCAGGAGAATTTCTTCCGTCGGACGCAAATACCCCTAAATGTTTATGGACACACGTTCGTAAACTTTGCACATATATTGTGCATAAGAATTCCTTCTGTCCAATGCAAATATCCTTAAATGTTTACGGAAGCACGTTCGTAAACTTTGCACATATATTATGTAGAAAAATTCCTTCTGTTCGATGCAAATACCCCTAAATATTTATGGACGCACGTCCATAAACTTTGTACATATATTGTGCAGAAGAATTCCTTCTGTCCGACGCAAATACACCTAAATGTTAACGGACACACGTTCGTAAATTTTGCATATATATTAAGCAAAAGTATTCTTTTTGTCCTATACAAATATCCCTAAATATTATTGGACACATGTTCGTAAACTTTGCACATATATTGTGTAGGATATTTTCTTCTGTCGGACGCAAATACCCCTAAATATTTACGAACGCACGTTCGTAAATTTTACACATATATTGTGCAAAAGAATTCTTTTTGTTCGATGCAACTACTTCTAAATGTTTACGAACGCATGGAACATATATTGTGTAGGAGAATTCATTTTGTCCAACACAAATATCCCTAAATGTTTATGGATGCACGTCTGTAAACTTTATACATATATTATATAGGAGAATTTATTTTGTCCTACGTAGATATCCCTAAATGTTTACGGATGCACATCCGCAAACTTTACACATATATTGTGCAGGAGAATTTTTTTGTCCTACGCAAATATCCCTATAAATTTACGGACACACGCCCATAAACATATATAGGATTAAAAAATTTATTCATATCATACATTATGAACGGCCCTACGGACCCAGATAGAAACTATACTTGGAAAAATTATATTTTTTTAGATTGATGTTTTGACAAGGTCAGCATGTCTGATCCAACCGTCACTGCCTAAATAAATATCATAGTTTTTGCTACGACTTTGGAAAATCATAACTAATTGCTATCTCAACCAAATTACAAATGGAGATTGGCTATGGATATATATAGAAAATCTCTAGAAGGAAAAAAAATATTAAATTTTGGTTCTAGATGGTTGTCGCAACCCTTGATAGCTCCCCATTACTAACTCGGTCCATTTTTTGATTTTAGCAAGAGTTACGAGCGCTAACCCTTCGCATACCGCCATGCGAAAGGTTAGCTCCCAATACCGCGGACCCAACACTTAATAGGAGGGGGACCAAACCTCCTACTTGGTTTTCGGGACTCACCCCTTAATCGGTAACCAATTCTTAGATGTGGACTTCCATCCATGGAAGTCCAATCTTATGTTGCACATCGTGTTGCCGGAGCAACATTACAACAACCCGAGCCAAACTAGGCAACTATGCCCTCACCTTGGGCCAATGCCCATGGAGGCCTTGCCGTTTGGCCCTAGATGGGTGAGGCCACTACACCTCACCCATATAAGCCTCTAGGACTCTAGGTAGGACCCCTACCCCACTGTCAAGTATCCTTTTGTCTCTCCCCCAACTCTTGGGGCCAAGTAAACATTTTTCTTTAGCCGCTAGTTTCCTAGCAGCTTCAGAACCCCATAACTTCCTGATACGTTCTTTGATTCTAACAATCAACCACTCCATCGTCATCTACGTTTTACGTAAATCACGATGGACTACTCACTTGCCCCATTCGGACAAGTACAGAGGAAGTTATGCCCATTTAAAGCTTCGTAGTCCCGAGAGCCACTCCCAGGCCACTGTTGTTGCAGGGCGTTGTCCCGAGACAGCGCCCCACTCAACTTGCCATATCTTCTAGCTAACACCTCCAAATGAGGTGTTCTAAGGCATTCTACAATCGGCACTCCATAAGCTACGCGTAGGTTATGGCCTCACCCTCATGCCTCCTAGTCTCCGTGGGTGGGAGGCGTTCCCAACGCCCGGGCCACTCACCCATACTAAGATCACTTGGGCCCTCTCACCAACGGCGCCACAAGTCCTGGGTGTCACTCCGGGGTCCCCTTTGTGCCCATGGTGTTTCAAGCAATCCTTATGGAGAGGTTCGCGACACTCACCCTCACCAAATGGAGTCGATGCCCTCATCGACTATACTCGTAGTCGGCACACCAATTCTCAAGTTGCCATCCTTTATGATGCCGCATTGTATTTACCTTAGAACGCGACCCCCACAATGCATCCTTAAATTTGGCATAGTCCCCAAAGGTGTCGTTCCAAGGTGGTCCGTTAGCGACCTTGGATCTCTCATCCAAGGACCTAACCTTCACTTGACCCACCGACTTTGGGACTCACTTGGGTTGCCCCTCCTTGGGGCCCTCCCACCTTAGGCTCCACGAGCCTAACTTGACACATCTAGGCCGGACCTCAACGCTTCCACTAAGTTGACTCGGTTGCGACTCCGAGATGGTTTTCCATTGTTAAGCCACGTTCGATCGCACGGGGGTGATGCCAAATCCCGCCCGACTCGGTTCCACTTTGCTCTTTCGAGACATGGGTTCATAACTCCCATGCGCCAACTCTCGTTAGCTCGCGGGTAGCACTTTTATGAGCACGGCCATCACCTTGCCCCCGCACGGCCATCACCTTGCCCCCGCACGGCCATCACCTTGCCCCCGCACGGCCATCACCTTGCCCCCGCACGGACAAGCCCATGACTAAAAGATTTCTTGGTTTTATCCAAGGCCCCTCCAAGCCATGGCCCCCAATTACTCGGCTTACCCAACCTAGTTTGGCATATCTATTCCTCCCCTTCCACTAACCAAGCACAAGTTCAAGACTAGGACCTCATTTCATACTTTTCTCTTTACACCACTAGAGTTGAACTTTATTGCCTCAAGCCAAAGAACAAATACATGTTGTGGACGGCATTGCCTCCAAGCTAAGTGTGCTACTAGCGTCTCTCCCCCACTAAAGGATATTGATGTCCTCATCAATGCCTACGCTTTGTTTTATGGGAACCTTTAGCCGTAATTTCATCAAAGTGTTCCACCAATTCCTTGGCGTTCACCATGTCTCTTGCCGCTATCCAGGCGGTTTCTTTCACATTGTATCCTAGCCATTTCACAAAGTACTTCCTCTCTTTTCCCTGGGCTTCCTAAATTTCAAAATGCCCTCTACCCCATATTCCAAATGACCTACTACAAGGTCGGGAGGTGGCATGTTGAGGCCACCTTCAACCCTCAACCTTAGACGGTGTAACCCGCTACTGAACCGGTTGACATGGAAGTCATTCCTACCAAAATTAGACTGCACTAGGTTTCCATTTTGTTGAAGGTGGTTGCATGTAACCTAACATTGACTTCTTAGATTTGTAACATGTTTTTTTTTGTGCTCTTTTAACTCTCAAGGAGTAGTTGACCTAAGTTTGCAAGTTTATGTTCCCCTAAATCCTTTCATAGTTTGAATGATTTGTAAAACATTCTTATTCCATTCTAATTCCAAGAATGTTGTACTAAGGACTTTTGAATTTCGAGCATACTCCTTCGCTAATGCAATTTTATTAGAAAGTACTTGAGTGTGCAAATTTACATATTTCAATCAAATATATGTCATTTTCATCCAAATCTTTAATCCTTATTCCTCATTATTCATTTGTAAACTTCAATATGACAACTGTCAATGTCTCTATATTCTCCTTTATCTATAATTCTCTTGGATGAATTGAGATCTTATTTGAGTATGGTAGATCCTCTTGGTATTTCCTCCTTTGTTTTCTTGCTCCTCCTGTTACTCGGTACTTGGGACGGTCCTTAACTCCACCGGTGTTTGAGAATCCTTTTTGTAGGTGTATCCTACTTTTCTTCTTTCCAGTTTCAATATTCTACTTTTTTTCTTTCCAGTTTCAATATTCTGTTGGAGCTATATTACTATTTTTGTATTTCTTTTGGTATTTTGCACTTGATGAAATCGGGTCAAATCTTGAGTCTCAATTTGATGCCATGTGATCGATCTTTCTTAGCTCATTTGCCATTCCAAAGTTAAATCATGGTTTTCCAAATTACTTAAAATTCTCATGAACACCTTCAAGTACACAAGGGTTGTCCGTAAGTATTTTTCTCTTTCTAAATTGTTTCAAGTGTCCAACTATAGTTTCGACTTTGGATTTTGCAAGTATCTACGGCCCGAGGAATTTCTCCTCTTAGTCCAATCCGACCGGCTCTGAGATATTTACTTGTCTCCAAGTTTTCAATTTATTGTTCAAAAATCTTGAATACCTTTTTCAGGTTCAAATTCCTAAGTTCTTCAAATTCTCCATTCCTATCATTCTAATTTTTGTTACTATTTTGTTTGTTCGAGTGGTTTCCCACTTTGGTTTGACCCTTCACGTTTGATGGCCTCGTTGCAAATGAAGTGTGATAGGGCCCTTAACTTGGCCTCTTTATATAGTGTCCAATATCTACCATTAATTGGATGTGGTGGTTAGGCCTAATTTCCCCTAATGCCAAATGTAAGCTTTCGGCTATTTTTAGCCATGGATCCGGTTACAGTCTAATTTTAGCCCATTTGGATCTATTTACAGCAGTGATAATGTTTAGATGTGAAATGTACTTGTGGGGTTCATTGGGTGGTATTCTTTGTATAATCTAGATGTGCCGTGTGGTACGGTTATCCTCCATGTGCCTCATTCATCCAAGATGCACATATTCATTTAAAAGGGAATAGTTTATGTTCATCCTAAGGGATTTTCATCCTCTTAGGGTATGTCTTTCATCTACCCTTGCCTTAGGTGTTCACTAATCATCTCACTATTCTATCTCACTATTTGCCCGTCCGTTCCCGGGTGTGATGATGGCGTTCCCGAGCGTTCCCGAGCCACTCCCGCTCTCGGCCCGTTCCCGAGTCGTTGTCGAGTTTGCTCCCACGCTCGGTTTGTTCCCGAGTTGTTCCCGAGTTGTTCCCGAGGCCGCTCCCGCACTCTCGGTTTGTTCCTTCGTTCCCGGCCTCTTCGGCCGTTCCCGGTACGCTCCCGGTAACATTCCCCGTTCCCGGGCCGCTCCCGATGCGATCCTCTGCTCCCGAGCCGCTTTCGGTGATGCTCCCCCTTCCCTGTGACGCGTGGCTATCTTTTTACCGGCCCTAGGTCCCAACGTCCGCTTGGTCACTTCTCCGCCTTCCCATCATCTCTGCAACGTCCTCCTCTGGGCCCTCAGGCCTTCAACTTCCAAGCTCAGTGTTCTCCTCTCAGCGTTCCTAGCACCGCCGCCGGTGCGGTGCGGTGAAATCGCCAATGTGGCTACACATGGCCTAATCACTTGCTTGTGATTGGGCCACAAGGTGTTTTCCTTAAATGACTTTAGTAAAGTGACATGGAATGTCGGATGCACTTTGATCTCGGCCGGTAATTCCAACTTATACATGTCCTTGAATACTCGTTCCACGATGGGCAACCGAACTTCAACTTTGGACATGAACTTTGGAATGAGGCCTTCGGGCAAGGTTAAGTTGTTCACATTCAACAACACCTTTTTGCCCACCTCATACTCCACTTTGCGTCTTCCAGCATTGACTTGCTCTTTGTAGCGTTTTCGGGCTTTCTCCACCAACAACTTGGTCATCACCAAGACTTGTTCATGCTTCTTGGCCACGTCCTCACCGTCTTGGATGAACTCTCTAGTGTTGAATGTGCCCCCTCGAGAGCTAGGTTAGTAGGTTGGAGCGCACTCCATAATCCACCACGAAAGATGACCCCTTGGTCGCCAAGTGCATGGCTACATTGCAACTAAACTCCCGCTCGACCCACATAATCCATCCAATCTCCTTGGTCCGACCCCACCAAGTTTCTCAAGTATTGCTTCAAGATTCCATTCACAAGCTTCGTTTCCCATCCGTTTGGGAATGGAAGGCCATGGTAAACCTTAGTTTCATTCCGACCTTCCTAAAGAAGTGCATCCAAAATGCACTTGTGAACTTTGGATCTCCATCCCACACAATCACTCTTGGCAACCCGTGGTGCCTCAACCATCTTTGAGAAAAGGCTATGCGGTCTCCAACGTGGTCACGGTTCCCACAATTGGCACCACATGTGCCAACTTGGCAAACCGTTCTACCATCACCATGATGGCATTATACCCTTGTGACTCCGGCAACCTTGTGATCAAGTCCATGTACACACTATGCCATGGACACACTATGCCATGGACACATTATGCCATGCAAATACTATGCCATGGCCCCGGCGGGATAGGCAACGGTTGTAAGAGGCCGGCTTGCTTTTGGTAAGAGGTTCGGTTCATTTGGCATCCACCCAAGCCTTCACAAAGTGGGCTATATCATCCTTCATGACCGGCCAATGGTACCTCTTTGACACCACTCTATGGTGGTTTCTTTCTTTCACTATGGCCGGCAATAGGACTATGCTATTTTTCCTTCGAAACTAATAGCCTCAATTGCCTTGTGGCATATACACCCAACTTTGCTTATACTTGAGCAATCCGTCCACCAACATGACCTCTTTGAGCACCTTGCCTTTGTGAAGCTCACCTAGAAGCCTTTGTGCTTCGGGGTAGTTAATGTACCCCTCCTTCATCTTGCATCACAAGTTTCTTTCACCGGTAACCATTAGCCACAAGGTTTAGATGGTGCTCATTGCTTGGATTCTTCCCATCAACTTAGCACATCCGGCACCACATCACCATGGCCCGGTTTGTGGATCAAATCCACCTTCATAAGCGCCAAAGTATCATGCCACTGCAATGGCTTGACGCTCACTTGCACTTGTGTCTCAAAATAATTCAAGGACACATTTTCCATATACACCTTGGTCTTGTGCAACCCAAATCATGTTGCCACATCTCCAAACAATGCTCTACGGCGAAGAGTTCATTTTCATGAGTTGGCCGTCTCCTTTGACAGCCATGGAGCTTCATGCTCCCATGTGCAATGGCCATCCATCTTGCATCAACAATCCGCTAATGCCAAAGTCACTTGCCCTCATATGCACCTCAAAAGGCTTGTCAAACTCCGCGAACTTGAGCACGGGCGGCAAAGACAACTTGCTCTTAAGCTCCCCAAAGGCATGGTGACAAGGCTCATTCCACTCTTGGGATAGCCCTCTCTTAAACAAATCAGAGAAGGTTCTAGCAACCTTAGATATGGTTCTAGCAACCTTAGAAAAGGTCCTATCAACCTTACACAAGGTCCTAGCAACCTTAGATAAGATCCTAGCAACCTTAGAGAAGGTCTTAGCAACCTTAGAGAAGGTCTTAGCAACCTTAGATAAGGTTCTAGCAACCTTAGACAAGGTCATAGCAACCTTAGATAAAGTCCTAGCAACCTTATACAAGGTCCTAGCAACCTTAGCGGCGGTGGTAGTTGGCTAGGCCAAGCAATGACCTAAGCCCTCTTTGGGTCAAAGGCCGCTTCCACTCGTGGATTGCCTTGACCTTCCTTATGTCCATCCACCAACTGCATTTGTCACCACATAGCTCAAGAACTTAATTTCCCGTTGAGCAAAGTTGCTTTCTATCCTTGGCGGTAACTTTTTGAACACCCCATTGGTGAGTACAACCTTGTATCTCACCAACAAATCACGATTGTGGTTTTGGGGGAGGCCCATTTTTCCTAGCCTCCCCATGAGTTCCTTGGAGGTCCTCCATTGAAACCACTGCCATTATTTGTTGAAGACCAAATTCATTTGGCCCATTGAGACCAAATTCAACTTGGCTCCTCCTACAATAGGAGTCTTTGTGAATTTCAAATTCACCTCTTTGCCATTATGGCACATCACAAGCACACCGGCTTGCGCCTCACATCCACCATGTGAGTTTCAAAGGAGGTGTCCTCCAAAATGAGGGCACCTCATCCATTTCACATATTGTGAAATGTCCACAAATTCCATTGTCCCCCATTTCAAGGTCACATGCAACTCCACCTCCTTTGTCTCATGTGGTTCGCCCTTTGGCAACAACATATTGATGGGCTTGCCACTCTACTAATCGGCAAACCCCAACACATTGTGAGCTTCCGGCTCACAAAGGAGTGCGTTGCCTCTTTGTGAACCCATGGGACATTTCTTTCATTCATTTGAGCCTCAAGGTACAAAAGATTTGGCCTTGGCTTAAGGCTACTAGCCTTGGCCACAAAGCCACCGTCTAACATTTGGCCCGCGGCACAAACATGAATTGCCTTGGTACCCCAATGCCACCTTCTAACATTCCGTCCGTGACACAAACATGAGTTGCCTTGGTACCGCAATGCCTAAACCCTAACATTCCGTCTGTGGCACAAACATGAATTGCCTCACTACCACAATGATATCTTCTTTTTTTCCAACATTTGGTGGCTTTCCTCCTTAGGTGCCACCCTTGTTGAAAGTTGTACCTTCGGCTTGTCTTTTGTGTTGGTAAAATGGCGCAAAGTTCTTGCGCCATTTGGCTCGGGACAAAGCTCGGCTCAAGCCTCTTTGTTGTGAGGCGCCATCCGACTTCCTTTTGGGTCCATTGGCTTCAATGCTCTTGCAATCTTAATGGTCCCCGCCACATCCTTGAAAAGCTTCGGGAACTTGAACAAGGTGTTCACTACCCGCTTTGGCAATCCACCTAAGAGACTTCCACATGGTGTCGACCACCACTGTGTATTTCTTAGCAAACCCATCCATCTTAGGTGTAATATTCATTTGAGTGTTAAAATCGTGCACATAGGCCTTAAGAGACCCCATGTGCCTCATTTCCACCAAGTTCATTCTCTTACACAATTTTTGGTACTCCGGCGATAACCTCTCAACAAGCAACTCCATGAAGCCAACCCAAGTCAAGTTTGCCACCACTTCGGGCTCTTGCACTTTCTTGCTAGTCCACCACTCGAATGCATGGTCTTTCAAAAAGATTAACACTATGGCGACCTTGTCGCCCACCTCGGCCTTTGGACATCCATTTCCAACACAAATTCATTCACCTTTCTTGCCTTGCCAAGCCTCGAGAAACTACTTGGCATGTTTACTTTGGCCAACCTCTTTGTTAAAGAAGAAGGCCTAGCACCTTGCATCATGAGGAGCTCGACCATCTTTGTCTTATTGGCCCCTCTCATGCTTGCCACACTTGAGTTCTAAATCCATTATTTCCACAAACTCAAGTATTTTGAGTTGGAATTCCAATCCAACATCACCACTTTCCAAGCTCTCGGATGCATTCGGTAACCTAGCCCTCAAATTCCCTTTGAGGTTTGCGGGAGTCCTTTCAAGGCACTCCTCCATTCCGTCACCAAATCCACCATCATCCCCACCATTCTCATTAGATTCAATGGCGGGGTCAAAATCCGCTTGGACATGATCCTTGTTCCAATTTGAGCATCACAACCTTTTAGAAGCCTCGGGCTCACCATCATAATCCGCACGTTTGATAACCATCACTTCCTCAAAATGCTAGCTCAAAGGTTGGAACCCTGCTCTGATACCAAATGTCGCAACCTTTGCTAGCTCCCCATTACTAACTCGGTCCATTTTTCGATTTTAGCAAGAGTTACGAGCGCTAACCCTTCGCATACCGCCATGCGAAAGGTTAGCTCCCAATACCGCGGACCCAACACTTAATAGGAGGGGGACCAAACCTCCTAATTGGTTCTCGGGACTCACCGTTTAATCGGTAACCAATTCTTAGATGTGGACTTCCATCCATGGAAGTCCAATCTTATGTTGCACATCGTGTTGCCGGAGCAACACTACAACAACCCGAACCAAACTAGGCAACTATGCCCTCACCTTGGGCCAATGCCCATGGAGGCCTTGCCGTTTGGCCCCGGGTGGGTGAGGCCACACCACCTCACCCATATAAGCCTTTAGGACTCTAAACAAGACCCCTACCCCACCGTCAAGTATCCTTTTGTCTCTCCCCCAACTTTTGGGGCCAAGTAGACATTTTCCCTTAGCCGCTAACTGCCTAACAGCTTCAGAACCCCATAACTTCTTGATACGTTCTTTGATTCTAACAATCAACCACTCCATCATCATCTACGTTTCACGTAAATCACGATGGACTACTCACTTGCCTCATTCGGACAAGTACAGAGGAAGTTATACCCGTTTAAAGCTTCGCAGTCCCGGGAGCCACTCCCAGGCCACTGCTGGTGCAGGGCGTTGTCCCAGGATAGCGCCCCACTCAACTTGCCATATCTTCTAGCTAACACCTCCGAATGAGGTGTTCTAAGGCATTCTACAATTGGCACTCCATAAGTTACGCATAGCTCATGGCCTCACCCTCATGCCTCCTAGTCTCCGTGGGTGGGAGGCATTCCCAACGTTCGGGGCCCTCACCCACACTAGGATCACTTGGGCCCTCTCACCAACGGCGCCACAAGTCCCGGGTGTCACTCTGGGGTCCCCCTTGTGCCCATGGTGTTTCGGGCAATCCTTATGGAGAGGTCCGCAACAATGGTAATCTAAACATTCACACCATCAACGGCCAAGGTCTGGAATACCTCAATTTTTTACTTGCATTTTAACCTACCTTTAAAAAAAGAATTTGTGTGTCCACAACACATATTCTAACTAAAAAAAAGTAAGGAGGGATTTTTTTCAAGCCTTATTACTAGAGAAATGCAAAAGAGAGATTCTTCCTAACTACATTGAGGTAGGGCTTCGCCCAACTATCAAAGAAAGAAGGGGTTACTTTCTAACTAAATAGACGTAGGGCTTCGTCTACTAATAAAAAATAAGAGATAGAGAATGCGAAGTGGGAGGAAGAGATTTTCAAATCCTTTCAAAAAAAAATTGGACCCCTCCGCCACCAGTCCATTTTTTCGAACCCCTTCCGAAATTTTGGCTCGGGGGTTTTCTTGGTTGAAGTTACTACATTTTTGCCGAGGCGTGTCTTACAAGAATCCTTCAATTTTGTCCTAAATTTTGGCCATCAATTTGGTAAGGACAAAAAGACAAGAGGACAAGTTGTTTTTATTTTTTCCTCCAAAAGTCTTCACGCCAAGTTGATTTCTCATGCCGAGCACTTCCACTTGTCTTGCGTGACCCACACTAACTAATAAACTAACCCTCGCTTAGATAGCCTCTACTAACTTAATCATTTTATCTAGTTTTTTTTAGAAGCTAGCATTTCTTTTCGCTAAGCTAGGTTTTTTCCTAGCTAGCCAATTTTTCTAACTTACCTAATTTCTACCATTAGTTAGTTTTTTTACTAATTCTACCTAAATTAGATTTCTTTACCTTCACGAGTGAAGGCCCAAAATCCTCGGTAATTCATCTTTCTATTTTTGGACTAAATGTTAAATGAACTAAATTTTCTTTAATTTCCTATTAATTATAAATTTTAATACTAAAATCATAACTAAAAGTGATCCCGCGGAGTGGTGAACCTCTCTGGGAGTTCATATGTGTCATTTCAAAATTCTAGTTGGATCAAGATAGGTGGGTAAGGGAGGCCTCGGTTCCGAAGGCATGTCATATTTTGGGTTGAGGTGATTGCAATTTTAATTGGGATGGGGGAGGTCAAATTTCAAAAATCATGGTATGGCTGGTTTAAAGATGGGCAGGGTGTAGGTGTCATTTCAAAATTCTAATTGTGTCAAGATAAGTGGGTAGGGGAGGCCTCAGTTCTGAAGGCATGCCTTAGGAATGTGTGGTAGGCATGTCGAATCTTTGGTTGAAGGGGTTGCAATCTGAATGCAAGGGGTGGAGAAGGTTGCATTTATGAATTTGAGGTGTGGTTGAGTTAAAAGATGGGGTGGCTAGGTGGCATTTCACATTTCAATTTTGTGCAAGACAGGTGGCTAGGTTATGATTTCATGGCTTTCATTGTTTGGTTGTTTTGATATAGGATTTTTCACTTCAAGTTCCGGCGGACAACCTTTGTCCGCTTGGAGAAATAGACTCCATTCAGACCGAATACACTTTGCGCAAGTCCCAAAAAAAGGATTCGAACTTTGTGATCCAAAAGCTCCGGATCAAGCCTCTTTCTAAGTCCTGTTTTATGATCCCTCTTTGCCGATTGCATTCTCTGCCTTTTGTTCGGTCGATCAACAAGGTGGACGTGCAGAGGCTAGAAAACAAGTTTCTAAATGGCTATAGGGAAGGAGACCAGGCCATGTATGTCTCCATCTATAATGACACCGACGTTGTCCTTTATGTTTCCGAAGACATTACCTCCTCTTGGAGCGACTTGTGGAAGGATGCGAATTCGTTGTTTGAGGAGAAGCTCTTCATGGACGACGATCTTGCGCACCTTTTGGATAAGACGTTCTTTGTGTGGGAGGGCAACCACTGGTTTATTGCACGGTGGTAGCACGTCAACAAATTTCGTGCCGACGATCTTGATTGGCACACCTTTGTCGACTGCATCGTGGTTGAGCCCCATAACTCTACTGCATTATTCCTCAATACCATGGACGATATCAACTGGTATGTGTCTTGGACATGTTCCCTTTCATTGTTGCATTTGCATTTCCATATTCATCAATCACTTTTTCTTATCTCTTGTTCTTCTAGGTCCACTGAGCATGACCATGTTAAGGCCAACCTTCCTGCCAAGCTTCTCCGCATTTGCACATTTGGTAAGATGGAATTGATTGAGTTCAAGGACCTTATCTCCCCTGTGGATTACAAGATATGCAAGCAGGCCAAGAAAAAGAACCCTACATGGTATAAATTCACAATGGACATCTTCATCAAATTCCTTGCCAATTCTTGCCTTTTCAGTTATGTCTGTGATTAATGTATGTCCCTTTCCAATCCAGAGGGAGTTGTCCCAACAAGTGGATTTAGCTGCTAGGTTGTATCGCAAGTCCACGCCTGTATCACAAAGAACTGCCACCAATATCTGGAATGTCATGACCAAAGCCCAAGACAGGATGATCAAAACCATCCGTTTTTGTAATTTTGAGAAGTACATCTTCATCGCCCATAAAAACAACGACGATGACTTCTTTCACGAGGCCTGTCTCTTTTCTTTCCATTTCATTCTTAATTTGTTTCAAGCTTTTTTTGGTCTATCAATTTTACTTGCCTCATACATTGTTTTTATCAAATTAACCGTCACTTCTCAGAGAATCTACACCCAACCATGAGCATTGAAAAACTCTAGAAGGTTGCTACTACCTTTGTGAATGCTTCCGTTAAGGCCAAATGGCTTTGTTGGTGGAATTCCCCCATCCCCGATCGCATTCAAAATAACTTCCCCAGCATAGACCCTATCAAAGTGAAGACTCTAGAGGACTGGCTACACAAGGCTTCATTTTGGGCACAGGTACTACCAGTCTACATATTGTCTCCTTCGGATTTTTGTACATCATTTAATATTCTTAACATTTTTTTCTTTTGTTGTAGTTGGGAGTGGCGGTCGACATGGAGATCTCTTCGTTTCAGGAATCCTCCATCATTGACATCGATTGGGATGCTTCGTCGGGGATCCTATGCCTTGTTGAGTATGTTGAACACTAGAGGCTCATTCTTTGGGACCACGCTTTCTGGAGGTACTTTCGTGAGGAGGGAGAACTCAAGTTCTTCAAGGGAATCAACCTTCTAGATTTTGTAGAGGAGCCAAAGGTTATCAAGTGCATTGCATACCGGTTTCTTGTCCATCTATTTCTTTCCATCCCCTCCCATTTTCTACCATTCATACCCGTGGACTTCATTGTAATTTTGTATTTGAATTTCTAGATACATTCATCGAGAGCTTGTTGCAAAGAATGCTCTTCCGACATCTGCATCGTCTTCTACCCTCGAAGAGTGCGTCAATGAGAATTCCGCCCTCTGCATCTTCACCGAGTCGCAGGTCGCCAATTTCCCACTCTCCCACCTGATGGCCGAAGGTTGGTACTTGGATTGCTCTGGTGGATTTGTTCCTCTCAAAGAGCAAACCCTTTACGACATCATCATCAATGGCGCACCAGATAAGATCATCCATGTGGATTTAGACACCCAGGACTTTGAGCCCCCACCTCCTCCGCCTATTAATAAGGTGTCTCCAACGCCAAAGGGCAAGGGCATGAAGTCCGCTAAACCATCCTTCATTCACATGACCACTTGCTCTGCCACCAACGCTTTTTCCCCCAACACTAACGTCGTAGGGAGTCCTGTGGCGCTTTTGGACACCCCCCTCCGAGGGAGCCTAAAAGTGTCACACAAGCCCTTCGGTGCGGGTGGCCTGCACTTGCAGGTGCCCAAGCCGAACCCGGATAGTGGGTATATAAGTTGAGTGCTTAGATTTTGGAGGGGGATTAAACTTGCGTCGTAGTACCTCCGGAGGTTGGGCCTTAGTTTTTTTATATTATGGCTCTAAACTCCACTAATTCATTTCATACCTAACTCTAACCCAGACCTATACCCTAGTCTAAGCGCAGACGCACCAGCCTTGGAACCAAGGCAATCCTAACCTATGAAATGAAATGACTCGATATACACCCACCGGGTGTGATTTATACCATCCCTTGTAAGATGGACAACAATTCAGTTTGATAGTTGAAGGGTGCATGGCCTAGTTTATGGACGCGCGTCCGTAAACTTGCCCATATGTTGTGCAGAAAACATTCGTTCTGTCCTACCCAACTGCCCTTGAAAGTTTACGGACGTGCGTCCGTAAACTTGCCCACCTATGATGCAAGAAATTTATGTTGCCCTACACAACTTTCCCTTAAGGTTTACGGACGTGCGTCCGTAAACTTTTATCCATATAATGTGTGCAGAAAAGTTCACTCTGCCCCACGCGAATGCCCCTAAAAAGTTACGGACGCGCGGTCGTAACCTTGCGCATATACTGTACCGGAAGGAAGTTCCTTCTGCCGTACACCAACACCCCTAAGAGTTTACAGACGTGCGTCCGTAAACTTGCCCACATATTATGCGGAACAATTATTCTGCCCTATGCAAAATACCCTTAAAAGGTAGGAAAATTTTCATTTTTTTGTGTTTTTACCCACGCCAATCCGCTTAAAAGGTTACGGACGCGCGGTCGTAAACCTTGCACATATATTGTGTAGAGATAAAAAAACCAAAAAAAAAAATTTTAAAAAAAAACTTTCTGCCGACGTCGAGGTTACGGACGCGCGTCCGTAACTGGATGTCGGAGTCTTCCACGGGTGAACACCCGTGGGGGCTCCCAACTCCTAAGGCAGTAGACACCCCTTTACTTAAATGGCCACCACTTTTGCTCACAAGCTTCGATTGGAATACTTTTTAGTAATCTGGAAAGCTAACAACAAGACCTATTACTCATCCAAAGATCACAACAATTGCAAATTTTGTTTTTTTTATATGCGCTTGCAAAGTCAGCGCTTGTAACTGTAGGGGCAGCTAAGACACCTTCACTCAAACACTCATAACTTTTGCTCACTAACTCCGATTCTAACAAATTTAGGCTTTTTGGAAAGCTAACAATAAGGGCTACATTCACTCAAAATCTGAAGACTAAATTTTGATTTCCGAGTCCACTACACTTGATTGGAAACGGCCCAGCTACTTAGGTGTGTGTTCAAAAACACACTATCCTCTCTCAAAAGTTCTAGCTATAAGAATTCTAGAAGAACTTGAAAGTTTTGTTTCTAACTAGAATTGAAGAGGGCCTTGCCCTATGAATTAGAGAGAGGGAAAGAGAGAGAATTCCTAGCTAAACTTTGAGAGGGCTTCGCCCTCTTGAAAATGAAAAGAGAGAGAGAATGAAAGGAGAAGGGGGGGTTTTTATCACCCTTCAATGAAGGGTTGGACCCCTTCTCCCTTCCATTCAACCGAGGGGTCCCGTCCCTTGAATGGTGGCAATCAAGCCTTCGGTGGTGAATGGGGGGGAAAATGCCACCTCGCACCCACTTGCCTAAGCCATTATAAAGGCTTTTCTATTTTCGTTTGATTTCATTTTTGGTTGGCAAGGGTGGCAACATGCCCCCTTGCCCAAGTTGGCAAGATTCCTAACGCTCGCAATTGTCACTTTCTTTTCTTTTCTTGGCTGCTTCCGGAATTATTATTTTTTTGCCCGCTTGATTTTTTTTACTTGCTTTGATTTGGTTGATTCTAACTTACCTACCTACTTACTAGCCTACTACCTTAACATTTCCGATTCGGATAAAGGGCATTTCCCTTTTATCCCTTCGGTTTCTAATTTTCTACTTACCAAGGTTTTTATCCCAAGGTTAAAACACCCTTAGCTAACCTTGTAGGGTCTTTTTCTAACCTATCATAATCTAAATGGCTTTTTGGCGAAATATTCCTATTACTAATCTAATGATTTTACTAAAAACCCTCAATTGTGAGCCAAATTGCCGTTGGGGGCAATTTTATGGCTCACAAGTCCCTTCACTACTCCCTCAATTTTTCCTTCCGCCGCTCCCGCCGGCCCGGCCTTCGCTCCATCCCAGAGCGACGTTTCTGTTCCGTATGTGCCGCGTAAAAGGAAGGCCGTCGCCCCGGATATCTCCGCCACATCCTCGAAAAAACCATCTACTCTCTCTTTGATTGAGAATGTGGACATGGGGGAGCTCATTGAGGATCTCATGAAGACCAAGGTTCCCTTTCCGGCCTACCGTCGCATACAAGAATTCTTTACCAAGGTTTGTGTGGTGTTCTTTTGTTTTTTCCATAAATTCTTTGGAACTTAATACCTATTTTCTCATTTAATTTTCTCTGGATTTTTGCATTCCAGGTTGGAACGGCCCGTTCTCGACCGAACACCAAGCCAAAAGTTCACATGGCCATTGATCTGCTCTTTGTAGACGTGCCCGAAAACCTTCACGTGCCGAGGATCTCGACCTCATCCTCGGATGCTTTTGCATGGAACAAACGATCCTCCATGTACTTTGAAGTTTTGTTTGCCTTTGTAAACGCAAACCTCCATGACGACGGCATCATTGTCTTCGCGCACACCGTTGATCCTGATGTCTCGAGGTCAATTCACAACTGGGTGCACACTAAAGACTTCTACGTTGCCGAAGACTAGTTTGGCATGAATGATCTCGATCTCTAGTCACCCACTAATCCTTCTGAATTGGTAAATTCTTTTAGTCCTTATCTTTTTTTCTCCTGCCATTGTCTTTTACATGTTTGTATTCGTACTTTTTCGTGCACATTTCATGCACACCCGCAAGTTCTTCATTAAGGTCCTTGTGCGTAGTAAATCCATTTTGAATGTTTGTACCTCGGACTTCAAGGACATGGGTTACAATCTCAAGAGAAATGGTTGGCTCAACAACTTCACCGATGAGAAGAATTAGGCGATGACGGAAAACGGGGTGCCTTGGAAAGGTGCTCGTGAAAAATGCCACAAGTTCTTCTCCATCATTGTATTTAGCTTAGGGTGCGACCTCCACAATGCATCTTCAAATTTGGCATAGTCCCAAAGGTGTCGTTCCAAGGTGGTCCGTTAGCGACTTTGGAATTCACTTGAGTTGCCCTCCCTTTAGGACTGCCCCCTTAGGCTCCACGAGCCTAACATGACACATCTAGGCTAGACCTTAACGCTTCCACTAAGTTGACTCGGTTGCAATTCCGAGATGGCTTTCCATTGTTAAGCCACGCTCAATCGCACGAGGGTAATGCCAAGTCCCGCCCAACTCAATTCCCACTTTGCTCTTTCGAGATATGGGTTCATGACTCCCATGTGCCAACTCTTGTTAGCTCGAAGGTAGCACTTTTATGAGCACGCGCCATCACCTTGCCCCTGCCCGGACAAACCCATGGCTAAGAGGACCCTTGGTTTTATCTAAGCCCCTCCAAGCCATGGCCCCCAATTACTCAGCTTATCCAACATAGTTTGGCATATCTATTCCCCCTCTTCCACTAACCAAGCACAAGTACAAGATTAAGACATCATTTCATATTTTTTTCTTTGCACCACTGAAGTTGAACTTTATTGCCTCAAGCCAAAAAACAAATACATGTTGTGGACGGCATTGCCTCCAAGCTAAATGTGATACCTGCGTCTCTCTCCCACTAAAAGAGATTGATGTCCTCGTCAATGCCTACGTTTTTTTTATTGGAACCTTTAGACCTAGTTTCTTCAAAGTGCTCCACCAATTCCTTGGCGTTCATCATATCTCTTGCTGCTATCCAAGCGGTGTTTTTCACATTGTATCCTCGCCATTTCACAAAATACTTCTTCTTTTTCGCTTGGGGTTCGTCAACTTGAGGATGCCCTCTACGTTATATTCCAAATGACCTCCTACAAAGTCGGGAGGTGGCCTAATCACTTGCATGTGATTGGGCCACAAGGTGTTTTTTCCTTAAATGGCTTTAGTAATGGGACATAAAATGTCGGATGCACTTTGATCTCAAGCAGTAATTCCAACTTATATATGTTCTTGAACACTCATTCCACGATGGGAAACAAAACTTCAATTTTGGACATGAACTTTGGAGTGAGGCCTTTGGGCAAGGTGAAGTTGTTCACATTCAACAACACCTTTTGATCCACCTCATACTCCACTTTGCGTCTTCCAGAATCGACTTGCTCTTTGTAGCATTTTTGGGCTTCCTCCACCAACAACTTCGTCATCTCCAAAACTTGTTCACGCTTCTTGGCCAAGTCTTCACCATCTTGGTTGAACTTTAGTGTTGAATGTGCCCCTCAAGAGCTAGGTTAGTAAGTTGGAGCGCACTCCATAAGCCACCACGAAAACCTACCCTTTGGTCGCCAAAGTGCATGGCTACATTGCAACTAAACTCCGCTCGACCCACATAGTCTGTCCAATCCCCTTGGTCTACACCCACCAAGTTCCTCAAGTATTGCTTGAAGACTTCATTCACACGCTTCATTTTCCCATCTGTTTGGGAATGGAAGGCCGTGCTAAACCTTAGTTTCATTCCGACCTTCCTAGAGAAGTGCATCCAAAATGCACTTGTGAACTTTGGATCTCAATCCGACACAATCACTCTTGGCAACCCGTGGTGCCTCCACCATCATTTGAAAAAGGACTATGCGATCTCCAACGCGGTTGCGGTTCCCACAATTGGCACCATGTGTGCCAACTTGGCAAACCGCTCTACCATCACGATGATGGCATCATACCCTTGCGACTCCGGCAAACTTGTGATCAAGTCCATGCACACACTATGCCATTGCCCCGGCGGGATAGGCAACGGTTGAAAAAAGCCAGCTTGCTTTTGGTAAGAGGCTCGATTCACTTGGCACTTCATCCAAACAATCACAAAGTGGGCTATATTCTTCTATATGCACGGCCAATGGTACCTCCTTGACACCATTCTATGGTGGTTTATTTCTCCTCCATGGCCGGCAATGGGACTATCATGTTCTTCCTTCAAAACCAATAGCCTCAATTTGCATGGTGGCACAAACACCCGACTTTGCTTATACTTGAGCAATCCCTCCACCAATTTGACCTCTTCAAGCGCCTTGCCCTTGCAAAGCTCACCTATAAGCCTTTGTGCTTCGGGGTAGTTAATGTATCCTCTGTCATCTTGCATCACAAGTTTCTTTCACCGGTTATCACCAGTCACAAGATTTAGATTGTGCTCATTGATTGGAACTCTTCCCATCTACTTAGCGCATTGTGAGCCCAAATTCGTGTTCACAATTTGTTTAACATTTTTAAAACATTAAAAACATAAAAATTAGTGATGACTGAGTTAGTTGAATGCTTTGTTGGGGTGGATTTCGTATTTTGATTTAAGTGGAGTTAAGGGATTGAATCGAGGTTTATAGAAGGAAATTAGAAATTGAGTTATTATTGTTTTGGAATTAGGTTATTCCGGGTTGCAAAAGCTAGGGGTGTGTTATCCTTGGGGTAAAAACCTTGGACAAGTAGGAAATTAGAGCCGAAGGGGTAAAAAGCAAATGCCCCTTACCCGAATCGGAAATGTTAAAGTTATAGGTTAATAAGTAGGTGGGTTAAGTTAGGGTCAACGAATTCAAGCAAGAAAAGTCAAAAGGCGGCGAAAAAAGATAAATTCCGGAAGCGGCCAAGAAAAGAAAAGGAGGTGACAACCACGAGCGTAAGGAATCTTGCCAATAAGGGCTTGAGGCAAGTGGGTACGAGGTGACGGTTGCCTCCTTCCATTCACCATCGAGGGCTTAATTGTCACCAATCAAGGGACGGGCCCCTCGGTTGAAGGAAGGGAGAAGGGGTCCAACCTTTCATTGCAAGGTGATAAAAGCCCCCTCTCTCTTTTCATTCCGCCCCCCGTATTTTCAGTTAGCACGGCGAAGCCCTTGCGAATTCTAGTTAGGAAGCTCTCTCTCTTCTTCTCTTCATTTTGTTAGGAAGATCAGCAAGCATTCATGTAGACATACCTTAGAATTCTTAGAGTTAGAACTCTTGAGAGAAGGTAGTGTGTTTTTGAACACACCCCTAAGTGTTGGGCCACGTTCAATCAAGCGTAGTGGGCTCTGAAAGCACAATTTAGACTTCAGATTTTGAGATAATGTAGCCTTATTTGTTAGCTTTCTAAAAAGCCTAAGCTTGTTAGAATCGGAGTTAGTAAGCAAAAGTTATGAGAGTTTGAATGAAAGTGTCTCAAACTGCCCTTAAAATGTCAAACGTTGATTTTGCAAGAGCGTATTAAAATTGCAATACATGAAATTATTTTGAAATTTGAATGATTCATAGGTCTTGTGGCCAACTTTCCAAATTACTAGAAATTATTCCAATCGGAACTTGTGGGAGAGAGTTGTGGTAGTTTAAGTGGGGGAGTGTCTGCTGCCTTGGAAGAACCCTCACGGTTGTTCACCCGTCGAAGAAGATTTAGAGTGAGTATAGCCCTCATTATTAGCTTTCCAAAAAGCCTAAGTTTGTTGGAATCGGAGTTGGTAAAAAAAAGTTATAAGTGTTTGAAGGAAGGTAACCTAGCTGCCCCCTAAATCATGAAGAGATGACTTTGAAAGCTCATATTTAGAAGAGGGATTTTGTAGTTGTTTTGATAATTGGATGTCATAGGTCTTGTTGTTAGCTTTCTAGATTACCAAAAATTATCTCAATCGGACATCGTGAATGAAAGTTGTGGCCGTTTAGGTGACGGGGTGTCTGCTGCATTGGAAGACCCCATGGGTGTTCACCTGTGGGCAACCCCAAAACGCAGTTGGGAGACCCCACAGATGTTCACCCGTGGGCAACTCCAAAACGCAGTTGGGAGACCCCACGGGTGTTCACCCGTGGGCAACCCCAAAACGCAGTTGGGAGACCCCACGGGTGTTCACCTATGGGCAACCCCAAAATGCAGTTGGAAGACCCCATGGATGTTCACCCGTGGGCAACCCCAAAACGTAGTTGGGAGTATTTTGTCAATACTAACTGTGAGTCCAAATTGATGTCCACATGTGTTGTTAACACTTGTAAAACATTACAAGTAGTGTTTTGTTGATTTATGATTATTCACAAAAATATAAAAAGAGTGAAGCTTGAAGAAAGCTAAGTTTGAAGCATTAGGCTTGTGTGGAGTGGATTTAAGTAGTATGAGGACATACCTTGGTAAAGTGTGGTAGGTAGAAAGCCAAGATTAGTTAAATGTTTGAATTAGGATCTTTGTTGATCATTTGAGGGAGGAAGGCTTAGGATATTAGATGAGAGCCTACAAAGTAGGAGGAGATTTCGAAGGCTTATCGAGAGCCTTGTGGATGGGATGAGTCCCTACTTAGAAGGAGAAGGTTAAGGGGTTGTGATTGGAGGCTCTAATCCTCTCACCCTACCCTTATCTCATGCCCTCTCAACTCACTATATAATCCCTCATTCTTTCCTCATTCATCATCTCTTTCCTTCGTGCTCCTTAAGCACCCCACGGGTTATAAGTGTGGGTGTGTGGGAAGCAAGATAGGAGCACATGTGTGTGCTTAGTTCTTAGGTGAAGAGCCAAGGCTATTTAGCCTTGAAGTGGGATTGACCTCTTGTTAGAAGTAGATTGGGTTTAAGAAATTTGGAGTTTGATTGTAAACTTCAACTTGTTGCATTGAGATTCATATTGAAGTGAGAGAGTTCAAACTTGTTTAAACTTGTGGCATTTAGAGTGACTAGATTGTACTAGGTGCATTACTTGTAGTGTTTTATTAGTTATGAACTTGAGCAAAACTTTATAGTGAGAGATTTGTCAATTATGGATGATCAGAGTATTCAATGGGTATGAAAATTTGAGGAATTGTTTATTATAAAGTATGGGAGTTGTGGTAAAAATTTGAGAGCTTCAGTCATTGGGATGAAAGAGTTATTAAAAGTTGAAGGGGAGGGTGTCTAGGAACAAAGCAGCAAGGTTTGAAAATATGTATCTCTTAGAGGGTTATAGATATGGATACCAAAATTTGACACTACCTTTTGAACTTATATATATATCTTGTGTCAAAATTTTAGATTGATTGGACGTAGGAGTTGGAAGTTATTAGAGTTTTAATGACCGGATGCTTTATCACAGCATTCATACTAAATAGTTAGAGTTAGAATTTCATGCATAACTTTTGCATATGAACTTTGTTTGTGCCAAAATTTGGTGTGGAGATTTTTGATAAGGTACTTAACAAGTGTACCAAATTTCACTTGAAGAACATAAGTTGGGTGGGAGTTATACTATTCTGAAGTTTAGTAGGAAGACATTGATAGAGATTTACATCAAGAAGAACTTAGAGAAGGAAGGGCAAGGATAAGTATATAAGTATTTTTTAATACTTGTATTTAAAGCCTATGTGCTCATGGAATCCACAAGCGAAGTGTCATGTACCAATACGGAATCAACCACGATGACATGTGATAGCACGGAATCAATAAGCGAGAACTCATGTAGTAGTGTGGAGTCGACGGCAAGGACTCGATTCACAAGAGGGATATCTTTGAAGGCATGCGTGGCCAAAGCGGCTGGGTGGACATTAGAAAAGGCTAAGGATATAACCTTGCCCGACATTAAGGAATGTAAAACTACATAGTGTGGTGTTAATCAAGTTGTGTATATTCCAAGGGTAGATTGGAATTATATATTGGGTTACAAAGAGAGAAGTCTCTACATGTCATTATAAACTTTTCCACTCGGGCTAGGATGAAATCGAAGGGTAGAGGATTTTTGGTAACATAAATGGTGCGTCCGCCGGGAGTTTCGAGTTTGGAGCTTGGAGCTTGGAGAGCGGGCGACGGAAGTCTTGGAAGGCGGTAGGAGAGGCGAAACGTGAAGATCGATTAAAGGACGGAGCGCTCGTGAGAGGTATGGTTTGAATTTAGTATTTATTTCATGCAATTTCAATTTGAAGAAGGAGCACGGCAAAGGTACGCCTACTAAACCTTTTTGGGATGGCATAACGAAGATCACCTTAATAAGACCCGCACTAGAAAATTAAGAGGTGGAGGGATAATTAAAGAATTAGGATCTCAAACTTTAAATACTCACTCGGTTGTGAGAGTTTAAAGTTTTTAAACTAGAGGGTTTTAGTGTTTTTTTAAATTACAATTATTTGAGTGTTGTATGTTTAGCAATTCGATCGAGGGAAGAGAGCTAACAAAACAGGAGGAAGCGAGAGCTTGAGGTAAGCAAAATCTCTTCCAATTGAAAAAAATATTAAATTAAAAAAGGATTTTCGTAATTGTCTTTGTCGTGACGAACGGAGAGGGTAATTCCAAACTTTGACGTATAGTGCAAGGAATCGAAGGGTGAACCTCGATTCCAAGCACGGTACCCAAGAATGGTCAGCCCCTCACGAAGAGTCTTGTTGCAAGTGTTGAGCGTAAGGGGGTGTGACGAGGTGATACTCGCACTAACCCTGAAACTAACATGAGCTTTCCATCCCCTATTGGGATTGTTCATTGAAAATTGTATGTCTCTATTTCCTCACCTCCAAAACAATGATCACACGAACTAAGCGGAAATATTAAAGAGAGAACTTGTGAGGCTTTGGTTGGTCAATGTGAGGGTTGAACGGTGAATGATGGATGCAAGGATACACGAGGTCCCAGAAACCTAAGTTAGCATTAGGACTAAAGAAAAATGTTACTAAACGAAGATCTTCTAATATAGAGGAAGTGGTAGAAAGGGTAGGCACTAGTGTAGAGGGTGGCTTTAGGGGTGAACCATTGGTAGAAGTATCTCCGGTCACTACTCGACTAGAGGAAGGAGATATTCCTTCCCTATTGAGTGAAGAATTAGTGGAAGAACCTAATAGGACTAGAGAAGAGAGTAGTGTAAGCTCTAGAGAATCTAGTGAAGGAGGACCACGAAACACCATGGATGATTTAGGGGGAGGTGGAATTCCACCTCCCATATTACCAATCCCCCCCATCGATCCATTGGTTAGGCCGCAAGGCCTACCAATAATCGTACCTCAAGGGTTACCTTCGTTAGACATACCTTCGAACCTCCCGAAGTTCTACGGGACTAAAGATGAAGACCCATCTAGACATATGGAGAGGTTCGTTGAGAGGGTAATTAGCTCACTAATTACAAACCAACAATATTGGCTAGTTTGGTTCCCTACGACTTTAGAGGGGGAAGCCTATGAGTGGTATAGAGACCACGATGAGGGCCACTTCCAAACGTGGGACCAATTACAACGGGAGTTCCTTAATGAGTTTCGACCCGAAGTCGGTCAAAGTATGGCTTTTCGAGCCTTAATGACAATGAGGCAAGGAAGAGATGAAGAGATTTCCGCATACATTAAAAGATTTGATTGGGTATGCGCAAGGTGGGTAGGTGATTTATTCAACGATGATACTTTAATGCAATTTTTCATGAGAGGGTTTGTTAAAGCGACTACAATTAGGGGTGTATTACAAAGGAACCCTCGCACCCTAGCCGAGGCTAAGGTAGCCGCTAGGGATATGGAACATATTGAGAGGGATTATGAGCGGCTATGGAAGAAAGAGGATGAGTTGATCCCTCAATTCATCCCTCTCCTACCTAAGACGGGAATGGACCCGATTAGGCCGCATAATCGCCCTCCATATGTCGCCATTGAAGCGGCCTCAATTCCCTTAGCGGTAACGGCCCCCCCAACCATGTTAGCATTACCGGCCCCTAAGGTAGACCCTCAAATTGAAGAGATAGAGCAACGACTAGGTGCTACTCAACTAGGGTTCCAAGAGACAATGTTAAAACAATTTCAAAATCTAACGGACCAAATGGCATTGTTGATCAAAAATCAACAACCCGGTCCTCCACCTCAAATAGAGTCGGGAAACCACACATCGGGATTTTGGTGCACTAATTGTCAACAACACGGTCATACACTACAATTTTGTAGAAACGGGCCGAACCGCAATCAACGAACGAACAATAATGGGCATCAACAAAACTTAAGGGGTCCGAGTCAAAACCAAGGGAATAATCGGGGCCCTCAGCCACGTGGACAAACTAACCAAAGTACCGAAAAAAAGGATTTTCACCATCTTTGCGGTAGATACCACGTCATAGGGCAATGTTGGTCCAAAAACCAAGGTCAAGTGTGTAATAATTGTGGGGGGCCACACGCTTCTAACCAATGTCGTCATCTGGACAAGGTAACTGGAGCACCGAACCCTCCAACTAACCCAACCCAACCGGATCAAGAGAATACGAGGGGTTCACAAAATGAAGGTAATAATACCCTTAAACCTTCTAACTTCTATTATGATGGGAATACGAATCTTTCGGGGTAAGTTACACAATCACCTAAACAAATGGGACCGTCTACATCTCAAGATGTCCGATTTATGGATTCTTCTACCGTTCCGGTAAATTTAGAAATGTCCACAAATGGTCAAGGCTCATGTCTTCCACATGCTAACTCCATTTCATACGAGTTAAAAAGTCTTAAGGAGGAAATTGTGCATAAGGCTCCGGCATTAGCCGTTACCACTAGAGCAATGAGGGGTAATGCACCATTAGAAGTAGAGGAGGAGGAGGAAGAAGAGGAAAATCCATTGGGGGAAATTCCTTATTTTTCGGATTTGGAGAATGTAACTAGAAAGGCTAGGAAGGCCACTAAGGCATTAGAGAGAGAAAATGAAATTGCCAATGAGAGGGAGAGGTCTAATGTCATCCATGATTTAGAGGGTGGTGATGTAGGAGAGTGGGAAGGTCCGGGCATTCCCGTAGAGGAGTTTGATAGTGTTAGAAGGCCTAAGGCCGATAGAGTAGATGGATACGACCTTTGGGCCGACCTTAGCTCACTAAAGGCCGATATCACCTTTGGCCAATTGTTAGAAATTTCACCGGTAGCTAGGAAAACTTTGAAGGACGGGATGCCCGTGAATAGGAGGGCCAAGAGGCCAAAGACTGGAGTGTCGGCAAGGGTCCAAATGCAAGGAAGAACTCGGGAAGTCAAGGCGGTGGAGATTGAAGTAACAATAGTGGACAAGGTGGTTCCTCATGTTTTGGTGGATGGTAGAAGTAGTCTCAATATTCTACCCGAGCACACTATGCGGAAATTGGGCTTAAGTTTGACGGGTCCGTCGCCATTTGTGATTAATATGGCCAATCAAAGTCCGGTGGTTCCGGTGGGGATTATCAAAGATTGTCGGCTTAACACGGGAGGTGAAGAATACATTGTGACCTTCCAAGTCATTAAAATGCACGACAATAAGGATGCATTCCCCATTTTGTTAGGGCGACCTTGGTTAAGGATGTCTAACGCCGTAGTAGATTGGGGAGGACACAAACCTTCTATCACCTATGGTCCCGTAGATAATAGAGTCAAGGTCTCTATTGCACCTTTAGGTGGTTGGGTTAGGGAGGAGATTGATCCAATGTCGGATGAAGAGGAAAATGGTGGAATTAAGGAGGATTTTGAGGATACATTGGTGGAAGTTGTTCAAGACAAGGAGAAGGCTAAAATGTATTCTTCTAGCGGGTTCTTAGGTCCTAATTTTTACAATCAAGATGTTGATGGAGATTTTATACATTGGTCAAGACAATACACGGAGTCCATTAGCGACGTCATGATGATGACTCATAGTTGTATTCTCCAAGATAGGATGTCTAGAGAGGATTATTTGTCCTTAGAGCCGTGTGAGGTTCTCACGGAGGAAGAATGGATGAAGGAAGGACTCACTCCATGGTTAGATGATATTGAGTTGAGTGATGTGAGTTTGGTACATGTAGATGGGACTCAAGATGAGGAGGCCATGTTAGAACTCTCAAAGTTAGAGCCCGCTTTGCATTTTAAAACTACTTCTACGGGCATTATCGTGGGTCATGATGTCAAGGACTACCCTAATGTACCCAACGATTGGTATAGAGATACCGAGGAGCAAACACGAGTGGTCGAAGAGGATTGGAAGTTTGTGGATGTCAAAATGAAAGATGGGCTCTAAACTCGATGAGAAGGAGATTAAGGAGTATAGTGATTTGATAGATGAGTTTAGTGATACTTTTGCTTGGTCATACGATGAGCTCAAGGGGATTCCTAGAGAGATGGTTGAGCATCGTATTCCGTTAGTTCCGGGCTCAAAACCAGTGAGACAAAAAAAAGGATGAACCCTAGATTGCAATTATTGGTCAAGGCGGAATTAGAGAGGTTGTTGCAGGCTGGGTTTATAAAGCCGGTAGAAATTACGGATTGGGTTTTTCCTATGGTGTTAGTGAAAAAGAAAAATGGGAAGCTTAAAGTTTGTGTAGACTATAGGAAGCTCAATGATTGTACGCAAAATGATCATTTTCCTTTGCCGTTCATTACCTTGTTGTTAGAGGAGGTAGGGGGTCATGAGAGGTACACATTTATGGATGGATACGCCGGCTACAACCAAGTAGCCATAGCGCTCGCGGATTTGTACAAGACGGCATTTACGACACCTTGGGGGACTTTCATATGGGTGGTGATGCCATTTGGTTTATGCAACGCACCGGCAACATTCCAACGACTAGTCATGTATATCTTTAGCGACTTGCTCTTCAAGTCCATGACGGTTTATATTGATGATTTTAGTACCCAATCTAGTACTAAAGAGCATGTGCATTGTGTGAGGGAGGCCTTGGTTAGGTGTAGGCAAATGCGGTTGGCATTAAACCCGGACAAGACATTTTTAGGGGTACAAAGGGGAGTTTTGTTGGGTTATGTTGTGAGTGAAAAGGGGAGAGAACCGGATCCGGACAAGATCGCGGTCATTGATGAGTTGGAAACTCCGAAAAATGCCAAGGGGATCTCTAAGTTGCTAGGACATGTGAGATGGTATAGAGAGTTGATTCCGGATTTTGCAAAGATAGCGGTCCCTATCACTCAATTGCTCAAGAAGGATGTTAGATTTGTTTGGACGGATGAGTGCCAAAAGGCCTTTGTTGAGTTAAGGTCCAAATTGAGCACTTATCCTGTCTTAAAGCCCCCGGATTGGGAAAAGCCTTTTCATGTGTATTGTGATGCTAGCAACGTAGCGGTGGGTAGTGCCTTGTGTCAATGCACGGGAGAGAAGGGGAAGGATCTACCCGTAGCTTATGCTAGTAAGCAATTGACTTCCGCGGAGAGGAATTACTCCACTACGGAGAGAGAGTGTCTAGCCATGGTATTTTCGGTTAAGAAGTTTAGGCACTATCTTATTTGTAATCCGGTAGTGTTTTGTGTGGATCACATGGCCATTAAATATTTGGTCAACAAGCCGGAGTTGAGTGGAAGGTTGGCTAGGTGGGTCTTGTTACTCGAAGAGTTTGATTACACGGTGGAATATAAACCGGGCCGCATGCATTTATAAGCCGACCACTTGTCTAGATTGTCGGAGGAGATGGGCATTACGCCAATAGATGATAGCCTCATGGATGATAGATTGTTTGTAGTCACATCCACACCGGATTGGTATGCCGGAATTGTAGAGTTCTTGACCACTCAACAATTACCAACTGAATGGACGAAAGAGGAGAAAAGAAAAGTTAGAGTCAATAATAGGCACTTTGCAATGATAGGCAATAGATTGTTCAGGAGAGGAGCGAACACCATCTTGAGAAGATGTGTATCGCAAGTAGAGGTTCCGGATATTCTAGAGGCTTGTCATGATAGTGCTTGTGGAGGGCATTTTTCTGGTCAACTTACCGGCCAGAAAATCCTTAGAGCAGGTTACTTTTGGCCTACATTGTTTCAAGATTCACACGACTATGTTAGAAGGTGTGATGCTTGCCAAAGGTACGCTCGAAATGACCTTAGGATGGAGATGCCATTGCACATTTCATTACCACTAGTTCCCTTTGAGAAATGGGGAATAGATTATGTAGGGGAGGTCCATCCCCACTCTTCGAGAGGGATGGCATACATTGTTGTAGCTACCGAGTACTTGACTAAATGGGCGGAAGCCAAGGCGGTAAAAACCGACACGGCCGCACATGCCGCCACATTCATGTATGAAAATATCATTACTAGGTTTGGAGTCCCAAAGATTCTAATTAGTGATAGAGGTACACATTTTCTTAATGACCTCATTTCAGAGATGACTCAGAGGTTTAAGATCGACCATAGGAAGACTACTCCCTATCACCCTCAAACTAATGGTCAAACGGAGCGGGTGAACGGGATTCTAGTGGGCATTTTACGCAAGACGGTCATCGACTCAAAGAGAGATTGGGACGTCAAGTTAAACGCGGCTTTGTGGGCTTATCGGACGACTTACAAAGTGACAACACAAGCTACTCCGTTTTCTTTGGTTTACGGTATTGAGGCTACACTCCCTATTGAATTTGAGGTGGAGTCATTGAGGGTTGCAATAGGGACACGCCTCAACGACAATGAGTCTTTGAGAAATAGGCTCGGGGATCTAGAGGAGTTGGATGAGAAGAGGCGGAGGGCCGCTCAACACATGGAAGCAATTCAAAGGCGAAAGAAGGTTATCTTTGACAAGCGTCACAAGAAGAGGGCATTAGAACGAGGAATGTTGGTTATGCTCCAAGATGGGAAGAAAAAGGATTTTCCGGGCAAATTTGATGCGGTTTGGTTAGGTCCTTACATTGTGGCGAATACCTTTCCTAACAACTCGGTACAATTGGAGACACTCAATGGACAAAGCTTCTCGACACGAACGGCCGGAAGTAGGTGCAAGCAATTCCACACATGAAGACACTTGACTTCAAGCAAGACATTCTAGGAGCCGGTCCCAGATGGTCGCCAATAATGTGAGCCCAAATTGATGCTCACATGTGTTGTTAACACTTGTAAAACATTACAAGTGGTATTTTGTTGATTTATGATTATTCACAAAAATATAAAAAGAGTGAAGCTTGAAGAAAGCTAAGTTTGAAGCATTAGGCTTGTGTGGAGTGGATTTAAGTAGTATGAGGACATACCTTGGTAAAGTGTGGTAGGTAGAAAGCCAAGGTTAGTTAAATGTTTGAATTAGGATCTTTGTTGATCAATTGAGGGAGGAAGGCTTAGGAGATTAGATGAGAGCCTACAAAGTAGGAGGAGAGTTCGAGGGCTTATCGTGAGCCTTGTGGATGGGATGGGTCCCTACTTAGAAGGAGAAGGTTAAGGGGTTGTGATTGGAGGCTCTAATCTTCTCACCCTATCCTTACCTCATGCCCTCTCTCCTTCTCAACTCACTATATAATCCCTCATTCTTCCCTCACTCATCCTCTCTTTCCTTCGTGCTCCTTAAGCATCCCACGGGTTATAAGTGTGGGTGTATGGAAAGCAATATAGGAGCACATGTGTGTGCTTAGTTCTTAGGAGAAGAGCCAAGGCTATTTAGCCTTGAAGAGGGATTGACCTCTTGTTAGAAGTAGATTGGGTTTAAGGAATTTGATTACGGAATCAACCACGATGACATGTGATAGCACGGAATCAATAAGCGAAAACTCATGTAGTAGTGTGGAGTCGACGGCAAGGACTCGATTCACAAGAGGGATATCTTTGAAGGCATGCGTGGCCAAAGCGGCCGGGTGGACATTAGAAAAGGCTAAGGATATAACCTTGCTCGACATTAAAGAATGTAAAACTACATAGTGTGGTGTTATTCAAGTTGTGTATATTCCAAGGGTAGATTGGAATTATATATTGGGTTACAAAGAGAGAAGTCTCTACATGTCATTATATATTTTTCCACTCGGGCTAGGACGAAATCGACAGGGTGGAGGATTTTTGGTGACAACAACCCAAATTCAAACCCCCAATGCTACTATCTCAAACCATCAAGAGTCAATTTACACATCAATAGATTGGAAGATCCAAAGCTATGTCGAAATGATGAACATAGAAATGTCAAATGACATGCCGCAACCTAAACTCTTTCACGCCAACGAGAAAAAAAAACTAGCTAGCTAGGGTAAATACCTGTCACACAAACAAAACAAACACAAGAAACCTTAATCTTCAGGCACCTTTGACCACCATTGCACTAATCTAAACGAGAACAAGATACAAATGCAAATTCAAAAATTCTTGCTCTCTAGCAACAAAGATGAATTCAAGGCCAAAAATGCTAAGGAAACTAAATCCTAGCCCAAAAAATACACCCCCTCAGCTCCAAAATTTTCCAAATGATCGCTACCATGAGAAGCCACCGAAAGAACCGAAAGAGGCCACGAGAGAGAAGCCACCGAAAGAAGCCACGGGATATGCCCGTGATATGCTTTTAGTGATGATTTCATCACTATATTGTACTGAAAATGTATTATTTTTCATCTATCTACTAGAAGGACTAGGGATTATACTCATCCTAATATTAAAAAAAATTCTCCCATGATTTTATTCATATTAATTTATATCTACCACTGAAAAAATATATGGATGTATATTTTTTCATATACCCTATTTTACAATGCCTTATTTTACATATAATGATGTTTCAAACATTAATTGAAGGCTATGGTAGATCCAAGTCTTATATAAATTTTTCCTCCAATGAATAAAATGAACCCTATAGTTTAACTCACGTGATTTACTACTTTTCGCAGGGTGACCTCCCCGGGGTTCTTTTTGGGGGAGTTGAAAACCGGCATTTTCAAGTTTAAGGATCTTCAAAAGAGTGAGGTTAGTGCCAAGTTTGACAGGCCACACGGGGGGGATTAGAGGTCTTTCTTGGTCAGCAGAGAATTTGTTGACCCACTTTCAACGAGAGTTTTTAACACAACGTTCAATGTCATCCGGTCAAAAGAAAAACTTCTCAACTTTAGGTGTTGTGAATTTGTAATAGTTCCAAATTCCGAGGTATGCTAGGGCCAGGGTGCTCTTGCCGTTGGTGATGATTTTGGTAGTACATTTCTTCTTGGTGATCGCATGCATGGCCCAACATGCCTTGGAAGAATTATAAGGAACGCGAGCAATATGCCAGAGCTTCTCATCCACTTTGGACTCTTGTACAACAGTGATGTGGGGAAAATAAGGACCAGTAGGTGAGGGTGGTGGAACCTCCAACACTGACGGAGAGGACTCCTCGACGATGGTAGGTAGAGGTGAAGTATGAGATCGCATGCTTCTCTGAGCGATATGAGGGCGAGAGAAATTGACAATGTCGGGGCGGTGGATCTCTTCATCAGCTCCAATGGGGGTGTCAGGCTTGCGTTTCTGCGATCCGAACACCTCGGCATCCTCGAGGTGGGGATTACGAATGCAAAATTCTTCCCCGTTGAGCATATCGAAGAAAATCTTTTGTATCACAATTAGATCACCAGTTCGTTGAGCACATCAAAGCTTGAGTTCTTCTTTGTTTGGGCCATCATCGCCAACACCACCCTTTAGGAACTAATGGTATGCAACGACTTGAAGGAAAACTCAAATATAGTCATCCATAGTTGCCACATATAGATCGCCACCCTTGTTGCTAGATGCTTGGAGCCATTTGTTGTGAATGGATTCGGCAATGTTGCAACCCTTGCTAGTTTTTCTTAACTTATGTTGTCCGCTTTCCAACTCTAGCAAGTGTCATGAGCGCTAACCTACACATCCCACACACGTGCACGATTAACTCCCCATACTGCGGACCACCAAGCTCATGGCTTGGTCACCAAACCCTCCTACACATGTATTTGGGACTCTTTCATTTAATAGATAACAAATGGTTAGATGTGGTTTTCCATCCATGGAAATTCACTCTTGAGTTGATCATTGGAGGAGATTTCGAAGGCTTATCGAGAGCCTTGTGGATGGAATGAGTCCCTACTTAGAAGGAGAAGGTTAAGGGGTTGTGATTGGAGGCTCTAATCCTCTCACCCTACCCTTATCTCATGCCCTCTCTCCCTCTCAACTCACTATATAATCCCTTATTCTTCCCTCATTCATCCTCTCTTTCCTTCGTGCTCCTTAAGCACCCCACGGGTTATAAGTGTGGGTGTGTGGGAAGCAAGATAGGAGCACATGTGTGTGCTTAGTTCTTAGGTGAAGAGCCAAGGCTATTTAGCCTTGAAGTGGGATTGACCTCTTGTTAGAAGTAGATTGGGTTTAAGAAATTTGGAGTTTGATTGTAAACTTCAACTTGTTGCATTGAGATTCATATTGAAGTGAGAGAGTTCAAACTTGTTTAAACTTGTGGCATTTAGAGTGACTAGATTGTACTAGGTGCATTACTTGTAGTGTTTTATTAGTTATGAACTTGAGCAGAACTTTATAGTGAGAGATTTGTCAATTATGGATGATCAGAGTATTCAATGGGTATGAAAATTTGAGGGATTGTTTATTATAAAGTATGGGAGTTGTGGTAAAAATTTGAGAGCTTCAGTCATTGGGATGAAAGAGTTATTAAAAGTTGAAGGGGAGGGTGTCTAGGAACAAAGCAGCAAGGTTTGAAAATATGTATCTCTTAGAGGGTTATAGATATGGATACCAAAATTTGACACTACCTTTTGAACTTATATATATATCTTGTGTCAAAATTTTAGATTGATTGGACGTAGGAATTGGAAGTTATTAGAGTTTTAATGACCGGATGCTTTATCACAGCATTCATACTAAGTAGTTAGAGTTAGAATTTCATGCATAACTTTTGCATATGAACTTTGTTTGTGCCAAAATTTGGTGTGGAGATTTTTGATAAGGTACTTAACAAGTGTACCAAATTTCACTTGAAGAACATAAGTTGGGTGGGAGTTATACTATTCTGAAGTTTAGTAGGAAGACATTGATAGAGATTTACATCAAGAAGAACTTAGAGAAGGAAGGGCAAGGATAAGTATATAAGTATTTTTTAATACTTGTATTTAAAGCCTATGTGCTCATGGAATCCACAAGCGAAGTGTCATGTACCAATACGGAATCAACCACGATGACATGTGATAGCACAGAATCAATAAGCGAGAACTCATGTAGTAGTGTGGAGTCGACGGCAAGGACTCGATTCACAAGAGGGATATCTTTGAAGGCATGCGTGGCCAAAGCGGCTGGGTGGACATTAGAAAAGGCTAAGGATATAATCTTGCCCGACATTAAGGAATGTAAAACTACATAGTGTGGTGTTAATCAAGTTGTGTATATTCCAAGGGTAGATTGGAATTATATATTGGGTTACAAAGAGAGAAATCTCTACATGTCATTATAAACTTTTCCACTCGGGCTAGGACGAAATCGAAGGGTGGAGGATTTTTTGTCACAATTTAATTCTTGATTCATGGAGCCCATGAACTCAAGCATTTTGAGTTGGAATTTCAATCCAACATCATCATTTTCCAAACTCTTAGGTGCATTTGGTAGTCTAGCCTCCAAATTCTCTTTGAGGTTTGCGAAAGTCCTTTCAATGGATTCCTCCATTTCTTCATTAAATCCACCATCATCTCCACCTTTGTCATTAAAATCAATGGTATGGTTAAAACCCATTTTAATATGATTCTTATTCCATTTTGAGCGTCGCAATTTTTTAGAATACCCGGGCTCACCATAATCACCCGTAATTTCGACAGCCATCTCTTCCTTAGAGTGCTAGCTCAATGAATGGAACCCTGCTTTGATACCACAATCCTTGCTAGCTCCCCTTAATTTGCTGGGTCATTTTTCATTTTAGCAAAGATCACGAGCGTTAACCCTTTGTATTTTGCCATGTGAATGGTTAGCTCCCAATACCACGGATTTTATAGTTCATAGGAGGGGGGCCAACCCTCTTACACTTGCATTCGAGACTCTCCCCTTAATTGGTAATCAAAGGTTACATGTCGACTTCCATACATGGAAGTCCAATCTTATGTTGATCATCGCATTGCCGAAGCAAGACTACAACAACCCGGACCAAACTAGGCAACTATGCCCCCACGTTGGGCCAATGCCCGTGGAGGCCATGCCGTTCGGCCTCAGGTGGATTTGGCCGACCACACCGCCTCACTCATATAAGCCTCGAGGACTCTAGGCAAGGCCCCTACCTTGCCGTCAAGAAACCTTTTGTTTCTCTACCAAGAGTTGGGGCCAAGTAGACATTTTCCCTTAGCCGTTGGGGTTGGAAGCCCCCAGCAGCTTCAGAACGCCATAACTTCTTCATATGATTTTTGATGTTAACAAGAAACCCCTCCATCATCATGTATGTTTCATGTAGATGCTGATGGACTACTCACTTGTTCCATTTGGGAAAGTATTGAGGAAGTTATGCCTGTTCAAACCTTAATAGTCTTGGGAGGCATTCCCATGACACTTTTGTATCAAGGCGTTGTCCCGGGACATCGCCCCACTCAATTTTGCCATATCTCCTAGCTTACACCTCCGATTGAGGTATTCTTGAGCATTCTAGAATTGGCATGTCATAAACTATGCATAAATTATGGCCTACCCTCATGATGCCTAGTCTCCGTGGATGGGAGGCGTTTACAACGCCCGGGGCCCGCATCCACACTAGGATCATTTGGGCCCTCTCACCAATGGCGCCACAAATCCTAGGTGTCACTCCGGGGTCCCCTTTGTGCCTATGGTGTTTTGGGCAATCTTCATCGAAAAGTATGCAACAATTTATCCACTGATATATCTTAAAATTTATATTTATTGCAATAGCCCACCCTGACTACACTTGAGGTTACTGCAAGTTCGGCTGTTCTAATTATCAAGGATGTTTTTATGCAATTGAGGCATAATTACGTCCCATGACAACCATCGATCGTCAATACATTCCCAAACCCACAATCATGCTACATCTTAGCTACAATGAATTGCATGTTGTGTGGGCAATCTTAGGAAACACCTACATTTATATTTGGATCAATGCTCAATGGGTTGGCACATTGAATGTTTGGACTTGCCTTGGCCAACACATTGATGAACATTTGGTGACGCCCATAATGCATTTCCAAAATTTTTTGACCCCGCTTCTTTATGTATGTGTATGTGTCTTTTACCTAGAATGATGGAAAAATCATATGGGTCAAAAGGGATGTTTAAGGGATTATTTATTAAATCTACAAATCCTTTCATGTGTGATTCTATAATTTATTTTCTTTGTGTGTTTGGATTAACCATGGCTATCACAATTTGGGGCGACATACTAATGCGTGAGACAAAGGTTGGATACAACATGAAGAGGTTTATGTCACATACAAAGAAAACATAGTCTATCAATTGTATGTTCATGCAAAATTAACCGATATAATTGTTAGAGGTGATGTGAAGGTTTCTTATGTCACATATTTATAATATTTTGTTCATGAGGGTTATGAGCCGAATTGTAATTTCATGCATGGATAGCTTAAACAAAAGTTGGAGGTAACATTAAATAATTTTTGTCATAAAAAAATTATAGACTTTAGTGTAAAAATATTCCACAATGCCAATCTTAATCTACCTGTATAAATAAAATTAGAGATGAACAATGGAAAACAATAAATGGAAAAACTTGTGTGAGATGAGGCAAAGAAAATGAGGTTGGGCATGAAACCATTCAATAAAACCTTCTGATACACAATGGAATTCAAAGAAATCTCTAGAAGCGGGAGAAGTTTTTAACAAGACAATGAAATTCAATGTTTTCATAAGGTGTGGGAGCTATATTGGATGGTGTTGCAATGTAACTCCCCCACCATGCCACTCAACACTTGAAAATTAAAATTGCTATTGCCAAATGGAGAAAAATGAAGCTTGGGCAAACCTCACCTGAAGGGAAGATGGTGGAGATGTTGTTGGAGTACCAACCTGACACATAATACTTGGCATTCAAATTAGAGTTCACACGTTGATTGAAAGGACATATGTATTTATGTCATACATTCATGGCGTGGTTATGTTTCAGACAAAAGACCCTTTAGAATCTCTAGGTAATGTTGGGTGTAAATATGGTGATTGGCCTCATTGCGGTGTGGACATTTCATTAATTGAGGATGAGGTGGGGCCATGCATAAAGTATTTAAAGCTTATATGAGTGGATAATGATAGTGTAGGCATGGGGTGGTGTCCCGACACTCCCCCCGTTCCCAAGGCAAGTGTAGCTAAATCCCGATGGAGTTGTTTGGGCTCTTTAACTATTGACACTAGTAAGGGCATATCCTAAACTCTTGAATGCGAGTCACAAGGTTGATGAGGGGAAATGATAGCTCACATGGAGTTGGGGGCATGTCCCTAGGATTGAGGGTCGTGTGTTATTTGACCCTAAACCATGTTGGGCAAAGCTTTAGAGTGTCTCATAGTGGGGCATATGCCATGCGTTCCACATTTAGGTTAATTAATGGAGGTTGGAATAACTCGTGTATGGTATTGCGATTCCATTGCGTCCCCTTTGGTAGTTGCCATCGCTACACATCAACTGCCTTTGAAATAAATGTGGGTTTGGTCGCGACAAATGGCATGAACTGGAAGCATCGTGATTGCGTTGGTGATGAAATTGTGCAAGGATGGGCAGTGGCAAGAGTGGTGATAGGTGGCGATAAAATTGACTACAGTAACATAGGTGATAGTTTGATAATTCCATCATAAATGTCATATGCACATAATTGGATGGCATTATATTAAGCGACACATGCTTTACTCTCAACACATATAAGAGAGATAATGCCAACTTCTAGAGTTGACATGAATAAAAAACACTTCACCTTGATCATAGTTGCAAGCTCATATTGAACCCGAGACATGAATACTAAGATCAACACATACAAGTGCCTTGCAATAAGAAAACCTTTTTTTGTCACTCACATCATGGACCAAGCCGTATATGCATCCCCTATGTATTGGCAATAACGCACTCTTGAGATTTGTTACCATTGCTCATGAAGTTGGATAAATTGTTGTCGTCATTGTTGTTGTTTTTTTCTTTGTTAATTATTAATTGGCTCCTCCCACATGATTCAATTGCGACTCGTGCACTGAATTGTTTTAAAATTTTATTACCCCACATTAGTCGCCCAAAATCGCAAAAAAATTGGTATCTTCGTAGGGTTTTAGCTGTTTTTAAGGTTGTAAGTAGGGGTTCTCGGTGGATGGAGCCAGTGTTCAAGTTTGAAGTGTGTACATGCATTTCAATGTGAAGGGCTTCAAAATAATCACACTTCACTCAAACTTTCAAACTTTTTGCAGCACTTCACCAAAAAAACTAACTTGATATTGGCCGTTTTGCATTGAATATGAAAATAAATTGATGTCTCACTATATTGAAGAATTACATGCAAAAAAATGATGCACTAAAATTATTTAGATTCCCTACACAATGCACTTAACCATCATCCAACTCCAAAGGCAAAGTCCTCCGGTTTTTGGTTGATGTCCAAGTGTCAAAAGTTCTAGCCCAATTTATATTTTCCATCGGAAGACCACATAATGACACTCGCATCAATGCATCCAATATTTCAAGTTTCAATTGACTTCTGCGATCACTCTTCACCCAATTCTATTTGAAAAATCCACGTTCACATGTAAATGTGCTTGCCAAGCTGAAGTTGCAGTCAATGCCGAATCGAAGTTGCATAGTGGAAATTGCAGGAGTTATTGAGATTTGGAAGTGTCTGCTAGGTGCCAAGATTGGAGTCCAGCTATGTTTCTATTTGCAAATTGCAGCCATTGTATTTTGTGATAGGCAATTTTTGGAGAGGTCTTCACTGTGAAGGGTGGACACTTTGCAGAGCACATTTTTGTGAAGTGCCCACCCAAAAAAAAACTTTTTTGACGGCCAAAATGGCATTTGACAGGTGTTGAAGACTTCAATATTGAACACTGGATGGAGCTGAGCTTTGCGGAGTAAGTACGGAGGTTTGATCGGTCTTACCGTAAGTTACTAGGTTGACGTGACAAAGTAGACGAGAAGGATGTGAGATGGGGATAGGCATCTCTCGACACCGGTATTTAAGATTGAAATGATAAGCATGTGTTAGTGAGGCCGGTCTCGGATTTTGAAGCATTTTGAGCTGAGGATATGGAATTCAGCGACACGTACAAGCATTCGGGGCCTTGCGTCTTCTCCCCGGATGCGAGGTTCCTCGCAGTGGCTGTCGATTATCGTCTCGTGATCAGAGATGTGGTTTCACTTAAGGTTTGAGCTCTCTCCAACCATTCCTTTATTAGGAATCGCCAGGTGTGATCACTTGCAGTTCACCTGTAGATTCTTACGTTTTGTATTTCTGAGCAAAGAATCAGCTGAGGTTGCAAGTTTTTTTTTGCAGCAGAGCTAATTGTCTAGAAACTGCAGGTGGTGCAGCTCTACTCCTGTCTAGACAAAATCAGCTATGTGGAGTGGGCACCCGATTCTGAGTATGTCCTATGCGGCGTCTACAAGAGAGCCATAGTCCAGGCATGGTCCGTCTCACAGCCAGAGTGGACGTGTAAGATCGATGATGGATCTGCTGGGATAAGTCATGCAAGGTAGGTGTTGTCCACTCTACAATGTTTGCTTGTCTCTAACAATGTGCTGGGCATCACATTCTTGTGCAGACATCAACGTCGTCGTTATTGCTCCGTCGCTTGGGTGGCAGTAAATGACACTTCCAGAGTAGAATATTTAGTCTAGTGCAATTGCCAGAAATATAAGACCCATAAACATTATGATGTATTTGTCGTACAACAGATGGAGCCCTGATAGTCGCCACATTCTAACCACTTCCGACTTCCAACTCCGCCTGACCGTCTGGTCATTGGTCAGCACGGCATGTGTGCATGTGCCTTGGCCCAAGCATGCTTCACGTGCTGTCGCCTTTACAAAAGATGGCAAGTTCGCAGCGATTGCAACTAGACGAGACTGCAAGGACTACATCAATATGTTGGCATGCAGAGGGTGGGAGCCTATGGGAACCTTTGGTGCTGATACTGTAGACCTGGCAGATTTGGAGTGGTCTCCCAGCGATAGCAATATCGCTGTTTGGGATTCCCCTCTTGAGTACAAGGTATCCCTTTTGCAACATTCGCACAACTGATTTCCTCCCCTTGTCCTGTGATTGTTATGAAATTGACATCGATAAGTAGGTATAGATGGAATTGTTTCTTGTCCTCCAACTTGACTCTGATATTTCGAGAGGTCTCCTATCATCGTTTCATTTCCAGCCATTTGGGACATAATTTTAAATGTTAGGAATGTTTTGGAATATATCTGCTTTTTTTCCTGCTTTATCGGGGAAGGATACCGTTGTCTTTGTTAAGTGCATGTTGATGATCTGACTGGGAATCTGGCTGGTGCCGTGAACAGATTCTTGTGTACTCACCAGACGGTCGTTGTCTTTACAAATACTCAGCCTATGATAACGCACTGGGGTTGAAGACAGTGGCTTGGTCTCCATGTGGCCAATTTTTAGGCTGTGGTAGTTATGACCAAGTTGTACGTGCACTGAATTACCTCACATTCAAGCCAGTTGCAGAATTCAGCCATCCTTTTGCTGTCAAAGGTCCGTCCAATGCCGTTGTTTTTAAGGTGGGTCATCAATGTATAACATGATATTCATTAGAGTGGTAGTGGTTTCTAGCATATATAGGGATTTTGTAGATGGTTGATGCAGAGTGTTGACAGCATATACCATGTTGTGTGTAAGTCCAAGACTGAGGTCCCTAGATTGGTTGATAGAATCTTACTTAATGCACAAAGGCCTAGAGCCTTCAAGTTCAAAACCTCTAATTTTGGAGCCAAACCATTGTTTATTCTCGTAACATCTTTATAACTGTGGGGATGTGAAGAAATGACACAGGGGCCCTCAGAACTTTTTTCTGTGATCATTTTGTGAAGATGTATTACTTACATTTTAGAGTAAAACATGGAATTGCAATCTGAGCTGCCCCTCTCCTTACACAATTTTGTAGGTAATGAATGTCAAAATTCAAAAAAAATATTGAGTGGAAACCAAGGTTATTCATGTAGCTTAAAAGCAGATATGAGATTTCTGTTTCTTGTAAGGGTACCATCTTATTATAGTGTTAATGGTCTAATAAGTTCGACATACTCAATCCCAACACTTGATGTCATTATACACAAATGGAGAGGTCTATTCATGTGAGATCTATTGAATTATGACTAGGTGCACATTTTTCAAGGGATAAGGTGCTTTCATTCGTTGTCGTCATTTCTAATTAGCTTGTTGGGTGTGTGTTTTGAAGACACATGATGAGTGTTGGATATTTAGTGGTGGGATATTGTATTCTGGATGACCACAAATGAACAACCGTAAACCTCAACGATAGGGAACTGTGATAGTCTTATTGACATCTCTCAGATTTTATTATATGTCGTCCTAGCAGATCTTGAATTTTTTAGCTAGTCTATAAAATTCCAATGATTGATTTTCTTTTCTTTTCAGCTGAAAAACCCATGAAAATTTCTAGTATTAGCAGTTGAAATGATCTTATATGTATCTATTGGAAATGACGAAGGCCATTAAATTTCAAATGAAAACTACAAAACAAAGATACCATTTCTGTGCCAAGCTTTCACTTAAATTGATCATGTTTCACATTCACATCGAGGCCTCTCACTCAAGGGATGAACCTGAAATTGGTCCTCAGGGAGTTAAGGGTTAATAAGTTTTTGGAAGCATTGTCATTGGGCAGGTCCATGTTGCAGTCAAAGCAGTTGGGCGTTATCAGCTGGGATTGAGCATTCTCATCCCAACTTAATCAGCAAGTAGTCAGGGGCTTGAATGTCTGAGTCAAAATTGTTCTGGGATGCTAATTGTGTGAAGTATATGGTTACAGGAAATTGAGGAAGCCTGGCATGTGGATATGCAAGCTATGTTTATGAATGGGAGTTCAGAGCCTGGTGATATGGCTAGAATGACTGGTATTACTCTCTTCTTTGCTTTACTTCATGGCCATCATAACTTTTAGTTTTATGCTCTGTTCTTTGTCTGACACCATGGCTATAGCTTCAAGGTTATGTTTGTCCTTTGCCATCTGGCTGTCTTAGAAGGACCTTAAAAGTGATGGAGAGTGTTAAGTGACTACTATGAAGCTTTTTTTATTGGTATTCAGTTGAAAGTCGAGTGAATGCTCAGGGATTTTGGTTTTTGCATTGTGTTCAGATTCACCAAATGATAATCGGACAAGGGTGCGATACAAAGTGGCGGAAGTGCCAGTGTCTGTTCCATCACAGAAGCCTCTGCCGGACAAACCCAATCCTAAGCAAGGCATAGGTATACCTCCCACTTTTAATGTGAAAGCCCCTTTCTCACCTTCAATCTACTGATGTGTATATTCAGGCTCATTGTTAATTTAAGCCAGATGAGCTCATATCTTTTAATATCATATATTGTTTCCTGTCTGATTTTTGGGGCTATACTACTAAAAGCATGTAGATGGAGATCCAGTGGTATCTTCAATTGCTTTAAGTTTATGTACAGTCAGACTATCACATGTGCTAGAGCTGATAATGTTAAATTATGCTTCACCAGGATTGATGGCATGGAGTGCAGACAGCCACTATCTTTTCACACGCAATGACAACATGCCCACTGCTCTCTGGATTTGGGACATATCGCGACTGGAGCTGACAGCCCTTCTCATACACAAAGAGCCCATTCGAGCTGCAGCCTGGGACCCTGTCTATCCTCGCATTGCTATCTGCACAGGAACCCCGCATTTATATATGTGGACACCAAATGGTGCTGCATGTGTCTATATTCCCTTAACACATTTTGTAGTCTGTGATCTAAAGTGGAATCCGGATGGGACATCATTGGTCTTGAAAGACCGTGAAGCTTTCTGCTGCACATTTGTTCCCATGCTTTCTGAGTTGGAGGTTGAAGATGTGGACGGTAATGAAGAAGTATCATAATTTCCCTATCGGTCATAGATGCTGTTTATGTTCTGTAATCTATGAGGTGACACAGGATGTTTTAATTTCATATGAAGTACAGGATGACATCCAGGATTGTCACAAGTCTTAGAATGGTTGGTCCTTGATTTTAACCAACTTCATAAATGCCTTAATGGGAAATGGGGACCTGCTAGGCAAATTGCATATTCACCCCACACGATCATCCAAGATGAAAATGCATGCAATTCTGTCATTGCTTTTTTGAACAATTTGATGCCTACATTACCCATAGAGACCGTGAATTAGTCTAGAGGGACCCACTTGAGATGAAACAACCACAAACCTATGGGGTTATGTTTGTACTAAACCCCTTTTATCTTGGTAAGGGCCTGGCTCAAAGAGATGGGCGTCTAACCCTGGCCACAAGCAACCCATCTGGGTTTCTTTAGATCTCATTCACAACAAACATGGTTGTGTATTCTGATATTAAAGTCTAGGAAGTCAAAAGGCTAATGGGACTAAAACGTCATTAGGATGGTTTCAAATGGACTAATTCCCCATAGTGATGGAGTGTGGTAGCCTCCAATAATACATTCTCTAACAATGATAAAGGCTAATGTCAACTTGATGATCCAATTGAAAGAAAGACTTGAGGCTCCCTAATACTGCATTCTCAAATAGTGATGAAAACTTATCTCTAATGGGATTATATAGGGGACACTCCAACACAAAATGTGCCTCATAAGAGAACAGTGGCATAATCTATTATCTTTAGAGATAGGGATAGTCGGTCGTTGTCCAATTTCAATGGCAAGTCTATAATTTGAGGTGTGGAAAGCAACAATGATCTTGCATTGTGGTGGTGTCAACAGTTGCTTCAAGTACAAGTCACATTTGTATTTGAGAAAATCCTTGAGGTGGAAGTAATGTAGTTTCTTCCCTGAGATATGGAAAGAGTTCCACTCTTTAGCGAGAAAAACCTCCTTGATATCAATGAACTCAAAGCCTAATTTGAACTCATATCTACTGAAGCCTTTAAGTATGTAGGACCCATAATATGGAATACTTATCTCTAAAGAAGTGAAATATATGGAGGACATCTTAAACTCCTTTGTATCATAATGGGCATGTCAATCTTGAAGGGTTAACAACATTGTTTTCTTTTACTTATTCTCTATCTTCTAATATGATGTCATTCATAAATTTTTGCCATCCTTTCCTTTCAATTTTTATCATTTTCCTTCCCTCCCCTCTCCGCTCTCCCCCCTCCTTTTCCCATCGAATTACTCACTCTATGAGTGGGGAAAGGCAAGGAAAACTATCTTGACAACCTTTCCATTCCTTGGTTTCACGATGTCGTTCTTGGAAATGTCGATATGTGAAATGAGTAGTTGTAAGCTTGATAGGTTGTCCACAATAATTGCACCCGTTGAACTGCACTGTTTATGGTATTTAATGTCACATGCATAATGGTGTCATTTACCCTATGTTGAGGCGTATGCTAGGTTGCACTAATGATCAATAGCAACTTGAGAAAAACTTTTTTGAACCTGACCAGAAAATGTCTCTTGTCTCCCCCAACTTTAAAAAAATGTTGCTCGTGCATTCTTGAAGGCTGCCTTGTCCACAAAATCCATATTGAGTGCACCTCAACTTCAAGGCCCAAAATCCAATATATACGTTCACAACCACTTGGTAAATAAGCAATTGATTGGGATTTCATTCTCAAAGTGAAATTGTTGGTAAAGCAATTGATTAACTTGGAAGTTAAAATTGTGCAAATATCCTCATTTGCAATGAGGTGATAATTTTTGTGACTTACCATTTGAAAGGGCCTTTGTTATCTAAAATTTAAATTAAAAAATAATGTGTTGATTCATTCTATAATATTTTTATTCATGCCTTCTCTCTCACAAATAAATTAAATTTCCGAAAGTTCTTCAACCCTTATCTTATCAAATATCCTTCCCCAAAAAAACTTGTTTGGGAAGATCTAGCATCTCCCTAGGGGGGTGCTACCACGAAGGAAACAAATATGACCAATACTTAGGGCCACTCCACACACGAGCCAAGGGTTGTGACCATGAAATTGTGAAAGCCCAAAAGAAGTGTCCAAAGGCCGTTGCAAGACACTTTCAAAATCATGTAGTGTGGTCACGGGTCCTCAAGTGTATTGTGAAATCATATGTGATTGGACCCTCAACCAAATGCTATTTCAATGACTTTGGTTGTGAGATTTTGGAGTGAAATGGTCTCCTGATTTTATGATAGCAAAGAGTGCAAGAAGTTTGGGCCATTGTACCAACACAAAGGACAAGCCGAAGGTACAACCCCAACAAGGGTAGCAACCAAAGAAGAAAACCACCCAATGTTGGAAACAAAAAAGATAGCTTTGTGGTAATGAGATAATTCATGTTTGTGCCGCGGACGAAATGTTAGAAGGTGGCATTGAGGTACCAAGAAAATTCATGTTTGTGCCGTGGACGGAATGTTAGGGTTTAGGCATTGCGGTATCAAGGCAATTCATGTTTGTGCCACGGATGGAATGTTAGAAGGTGGCATTGGGGTACCAAGGCAATTCATGTTTGTGCCGCGGGCCAAATGTTAGACGGTGGCTTTGTGGCCAAGGCTAGTAGCCTTAAGCCAAGGCCAAGTCTTTTGTACCTTGAGGCTCAAATGAATGAAAGAAAGGTCCCATGGGTTCACAAAGAGGCAACGCACTCCTTTGTGAGCTGGAAACTCACAATGTGTTGGGGCTTGTCGATTAGTAGAGTGGGCAAGCCCATCAATGTGCAGTTTGGAAAGGGCGAGCCGCATGAGACAAAGGAGGTGGCGTTGCATGTGACCTTGAAATGTGGGACATTGGAAACTATGGAGATTTCACATTATGTGAAATAGATGAGGTGCACCTCATTTTGGAGGACACCTTCTTTGAAACTCACATGGTAGATGTGAGTTGCAAGCCGGTGAGCTTGTGGTGTGCCATGATGGCAAAGAGGTGAATTGGAAATTCATATAGACTCCTATGGTAGGAGGAACCAAGTTGAATTTGGTCTCAATGGATCAAATGAGAATTCAACAAATAATGTCATGGTTCCATTGGAGCAACTCCAAGGAACTCATGGGGAGACTAGGATAGATGGGCCTCCCCCAAACCACATTCGTGGTGTGTTGGTGAGGTACAAGGATGTACTCACCAATGGGTTATTCAAAGTTACCGCCAAGGAGTGGAAATCAACTTTGCTCAAAGAGAGATTGAGTTCTTGAGCTATGTGGTGACAAATGAAGTTGTTGGACGGACATGCGGAAGGTCAAGGCAATCCAAGAGTGGAAGCGACCTTTGACCCAAAGAGGGTTTAGGCTATTGCTTGGCCTAGCCAACTACCACCACTGCAAAGGTTGCTAGGACCTTATCTAAGGTTGCTAGGACCTTGTTTAAGGTTACTAGGACCTTATCTAAGGTTGCTAGGACCTTATCTAAGGTTGATAGGACCTTATCTAAGGTTGCTAGGACCTTATCGAAGGTTGTTAGGACATTATCTAAGGTTGCTAAGACCTTGTCTGAATTGTTTAAGAGAGGGCTATCCCAAGAATGGGATGAGCTTTGTCACCATGCCTTTGGGGAGCTCAAGAGCAAGTTGTCTTTGCCACATGTGCTTAAGTTTGTGGAGTTTGACAAACCTTTTGAGGTGCATAAGGGGACGAGTGACTTTGTCATTGGCGGGTGTTGATGCAAGACGGATGACCATTGCATATGAAAGCATGAAGCTTGATGGTTGTCAAAGGAGACAGCCAACTCATGAGAAAAAAAACTCTTTGCCATAGTGAATTGCTTGGAGTTGTGGTAGCATGAGTTGGGGTTGCACAAGACCAAGGTGTATATGGACAATGTGTCCTTGAATTATTTTGAGACACAAGTGCAAGTGAGTGCCAAGCCATTGCGGTGGCATGATACTTTGGCGCTCATGAAGGTAGATTTGATCCACAAACCGGGCCGTGGCAATGGGTGCCGGATGCACTAAGTAGATGGGAAGAGTTCCAAGCAATGGAAACCATCCAAACCTTGTGGCTAATGTTTACCGGTGAAGAAAACTTGTGATGCAAGATAAGGGAGGGGTACATTAACTACCCCAAGCACAAAGGCTTCTAGGTGAGCTTCGCAAGGGCAAGACGCTCAAAGAGGTTAAGTTGGTGGACGGATTGCTCAAGTATAAGCAAAGTCGGGTGTATGTGCCACAAGGCAAGTTGAGGCTATTGGGTTCGAAGGAAAAATATCATAGTCCCATTGTTGGCCATAGAAAAGAAAGAAAAAACCACCATAGAGTGGTGTCAAGGAGGTACCATTGGCCTTGGATGAAAGAGGATATAGCCCACTTTGTGAAGGCTTGGGTTCAATGCCAAGTGAATCAAATTTCTTACTAAGAGAAAACTGGCCGCTAGCAACCATTGCCTATCCCGCCGGGCCATGGCATAGTGTGTCCATGGCATAGTGTGTGCATGGACTTGATCACAAGTTCGCGGGAGTCACAAGGGTATGATGCCATCATGGTGATGGTAGAGCGGTTTGCCAAGTTGGCACACGTGGTGCCAATTGTGGGAACCGGGACCGCATTGGAGACTGCATAGCCTTTTCTCAAAGGATGGTTGAGGCACCACGGGTTGCCAAGAGTGATTGTGTCGGATGGAGATCCAAAGTTCACAAGTGCATTTTGGATGCACTTTTCTAGGAAGGTTCGAATGAAACTAAGGTTTAGCACGGCCTTCCATTTCCAAACGCATGGGAAAACGGAGCTTGTGAATGAAGTCTTGAAGCAATACTTGAGGAACTTGGTGGGGGGCGTACCAAGGAGATTGGGCGGACTATGTGGGTTGAGCGGAGTTTAGTTGTAATGTAGCCATGCACTTGGCGACCAAGGGGTCGTCTTTCGTGGTGGCTTATGGAGTGCGCTCCAACCTACTAACCTAGCTCTCGAGGGGGTACATTCAACACTAGAGTTCAACCAAAATGATGAAGACTTGGGCAAGAAACATGAACAAGTCTTGAAGATAACCAAGTTGTTGGTGGAGGAAGCCCGAAAGCGCTACAAAGAGCAAATCAATGCCGGAAGGCGCAAAGTGGAGTATGAGGTTGTGAACCCCTAGAGTGGTCCACCACTCCGTGGGGTCACTTTTAGTTAGAATTTTAGCATTAGAAGTTAGAATAAATAGTGAATTGGGGAAAAATTAATTCAATTAGCATTTTGGCCCAAAAAAAGAAGGTGAATTACCGAAGACCTCGGGCCTTCACCCGTGAAAGGGAAAAAATCTAGTTTAGGTAGAGTTAGTTAAAATGAAAACTAACTAGGGGTAGAAACTAGCTAAGTTAGGAGAAATAGCTAACTAGGTAAGAACCTAGTTAGCAAGAAAAAATATAGCTAGTGAAAGCAACTAGCTAAGGAGATTAAATTAGTAGAGGCTAGCTAAGCAAGGGTTAGTTTATTAGTTAGTGTGAATCACGTAAGACAAGTGGAGGTGCTCAGCGTGAGAAGACAAATTAGCGTGAAGACTTTGAAGAAAAATAGCAAGGGGGCCACTTGCCCACTTGATGGCGAAAATTAGAACAAATTCGAAAGATTCCCGTCGGAGCCACCTCAGCAAGGGGTTGGCAACCTCAACTGAGAAAACTCCCGAGAGAAAATTTCGGGAGGGGTTCGAAAGATGAAATCGGTGGCGGAGGGGTCCAACCCATTTTTGAAAAGGTTTAAAAACCCCCCTCCTTCCACCTTGAAAATTCTCTCTATTCTTCGATTAGTGGACGAAGCCCTATCTCTAAGTAATTAGAAGGAAAACTCTCTTAATTTTCTAGAATTTGGACGAAACCCTATTTTAATGTAGTTAGGAAGAATCTTTCTTTTGCATGTCTCTAGTAGTAAGGCGTGACAAAAACTTTGTCCTACCTTCTCTTAGCTATATTGTGTGTTTTTGAACACACAAAAAATTGCCTTCTTCCGTAAGGTAGGTTAGAAACAAAGTCCAATATGGAGGTAGTGCAGACCCTGGCTATTGATGGCCTCAATGCTTAGGTTAATACCTAAAACCAAGATTTTATATCTTTTTTCTCTTGTAGAAATTTTCTATAGCTATCCATAGCCGGTTTCCAATTGCAATTTGGTTAAGATAGCAATTAGTTATGATTTTCCAAAGTTAAGGCAAAAACTAGAATGTTTACTTAGGCAACGGCTGCTAGATCAGACATGTTGACCTTATTAGGAAGTCAATCTAAAAAAAAAAAATTTCCAAGTAAAACTTTTGTTTTGCATTCCAAAGCTATTTAGAATATGTGATTTGAGAGTGAATTAGTTATGAATTTGAGTGAATTAGTTATGAATTTCCAAACATGAGGTACATAGTTTGAGCATTTCTAGTTGACTGCTACATTACAGGGAGACTGCTGGATCCATCTTGGCTCACCTTACCAATCTCATATTTTTCTCTGATAGATCATTTTAATAGCTTTCCAAGACTGTTTAAAACTCTTCATTTGAGTGAGTTATAATTTAGTTATGAATTTTCAAAGGTGAAGTACATAGTTTGAACAAGTCTAGTGGACTGCTGCATTACAAAGAGGCTGCTGGATCTATCTTGGTTTATTTTGAAAATCTCATATTTTTTTCTTATAGCTCTTTCTGATAGATTTCCAAAGATGTTTAGGACTCTTGATTTGAATGAGTAATGAATTAAATATGGATTTTTGAAGTTCAAGGATAGATTGAAAAACACCGTACTTTCAAACCTTGTAACTTTTGTAAATCTTATCCGATTAAAGTGAATTTTAGGTCCCTAGAAAACTAATAATATGAACTAAATGAATTAATTATAATAATGCTAAGATTATAGTGCACTAAATTGAAGTTTAACCACAATCAAGCTAACTTCAAGAACAGAGACAAGCTCAACGTTCGGAAGGTGGAGCAAGGCGAAGAGGTGGCGGCTCAGCCGACATCGAGCCCAATCGAACGAGGAGTATTGAGGGAAGCTACTAACCCTAGCCTTCCATTTAGGATTGGAGGGAACGCGACTAAGGTACGTATTTCTACACCTACTCATCTATCTCGTAAGGTCAAGTGGTTTGACCACTTGACGGCCAAGGGGATACCCAACTCCATTATTTTTGGAGCCCCTTGGTATGTTTGTGATAGTAGCTTTGATTATTAGAAAATTTCGTGTGTGGTGAAGTCGGGTTAATCACCGATACAACCACTTTGAATGTTGTTGATAGAAAGGTGGGATTAATTGCCCACGAATCCATTATCATGTTGTTGGCCCCAAGGGTTGGAGGTGATAGCCCCAACTCTTTAAGATTGTGCAACAGGTTGAACACACAGGTTGTCTTACTCTTCGGTCCCATCAAGTTGAATTTTTGTGGTCAAACCGTGTTAAACTAATTAATAACCAATATAATTTGTACAACCCCCGTGGGCAAGAACCAACTGGAAACTTAACTCGAAGGATTGATATTAACCCCTCCAGCGGCAAGATCGGAGGATTAAGGTATCAATCAACCTTCAAGAGATCCGCACATGGCCTTGAAGGGTTCGGGTTAGGATGTGCACCAAACAGGTAGGTGGTGATGCCATAATTTATGAACTTAGTAATATAGGCTTTGTTTAATCAACCATCAACTAAGAAGGAAGGTTGAGAGGGTGGGACTTAATTAAGGCCCCCGTTTAAAGAATTTAATATATAAGAGATAAGGAATTAGATGTGGTCCAAGGTAAAAGGTAAGTTGATTTCATTTATTATGATTAGGTTGCTTTGATTCCAAGGTTGGTGCGTTTGCGCGTAGACTGGGATAGATTAGGCATTAGGTTAGAAAAATAAATAATTACCTTAAGCACTTATAATCTAGGCACAACCTACCGAAGGACCACGAAGCGATTAACAAATCCCTCCACAAATCTAAACACTCATAAAAAATTACAACATCCGGGTTCGGCTTGGGCACCTGCTAAGGCAGACCACCCTCACCGAAGGTCTTGTGCGGTACTTTTAGGCTCCTTCGGAGGGGGGGGTGCCCAAAAGCACCATAGAGGTGAACCAAAAGGTGTTGTTGAATGTGAACAACTTCACCTTGTCCAAAGGCCTTACTCCCAAGTTCATGCCTAAAGTTGGAGTTTTCCATCGTGGAACAAGTGTTCAAGGACATGTATAAGTTGGAATTACCGCGCGAAATCAAAGTGCATCCGACAATCCATGTCTCATTATTAAAGTCATTTAAGGAAAACACCTTGTGGGCCGATCACAAGCAAATGATTAGGCCACCTCTCGATCTTATAGGAGATCATCTGGAATATGAAAAAATGGGCATCTTCAAGTGTAGGATCTCCAAGCAAAAAGAAAAGGAGTACTTGGTGAAATGGCGAGGATACAATGAGAAAGAAGCCACTTGGATAACGACAAAAAACATGGTGAACGCCAAAGAAATGGTGGAGCACTTTGAAGAGACGAGACAAGTAAGTGATTGGGCCACCTCCCGACCTAGTAGGATGTTATTTGGATTATGAGGTTGAAAGCATCCTCAAATGTAGGAAGCCCAAGCAAAAAGGGAAATGAAGTACTTTGTGAAATGACTAGGATACAATGTCGAAGAAGTCGTGTGGGAAACGACAAAAGACATGGTGAACGCCAAGGAATTGGTGGAGCACTTTGATGAAACTAGGGCTAAAGGTTCCCATAAAAAAACCGTAGGAATTGATGAGGACATCAATCTCCTTTAGTGGGGGAGACTCTAGTAGCACACTTAGCTTGGAGGCAATGTCGTCCACAACATGTATTTGTTCTTTGGCTTGAGGCAATAAAGTTCAACTCTAGTGGTGCAAAGAGGAAAGTATGAGATGAGGTCCTAATCTTGTACTTGTGTTTGGTTAGTGGAAGAGGAGGAATAAATATGCCAAATTAAGTTGGGTAAGCCGAGTAATTGGGGGCCATGGCTTGGAGGGGCCTTGAATAAAACCAAAAAACCTCTTAGACATGGGCTTGTCCGGATGGGGGCAAGGTGATGGCGCGTGCTCATAAAAGTGATGCCCGAGAGCTAACAAGAGTTGGCGAATGGGAGTCATGAACCCATGTCTTGAAAGGACAAAATGGGAACCGAGTCGGGCGGGACTTGGCATCACCCCCGTGCGATCGAACGTGGCTTAACAATGGAAAGTCATCTCATAGTTGCAACCGAATCAACTTCGTGGAAGCGTTGACGTCCGGCCTAGATGTGTCAAGTTAGGTTCGTAAAGCCTAAGTTGGGAGGGTCCCAAGGAGGGCCAACCCAAGTGAATCCCAAAGTCGGTGGATCTCGTGTAGGTTAGGTCTTTGGAAGAGAGATCCAAGATCGCTAATGAACCACCTTGGAACGACACCTTTCGGACTATGCCAAATTTGAAGATGTATTGTGGGGGTCGCGCCCTAAGGTAAACACAATGCGGCACCATAGAGGATGGCAACTTGAGAATTGGTGTGCCGACTACAAGTATAGTCGATGAGGGCATTGATTTCATTTGGTGAGGGTGAGTGTCGCATACCTCTCCATAAGGATTGCTTGAAACACCATGGATACAAGGGGGACCCCGGAGTGACACCCGAGATTTGTAGCGCCGTTGGTGAGAAGGCCCAAGTGATCCTAGTGTGGGTGAGGGCCCCGGGCGTTGAGAACGCCTCCCACCCACGGAGACTAGGAGGCATGAGGGTGAGGCCATAAGCTATGCATAGCTTATGGCGTGCCAATTCTAGAATGCTTAAGAACACCTCAATTGGAAGTGTGAGCTTGAAGATATGGCAATTTTAGTGGGGCGCTGTGCCGGAACAACGCCCTGGAACAGCAGTGGCCTGGGAGTGGCTCTCGGGACTGCGAAGCTTTAAACTAGCATAACTTCATCAATACTTGTCCAAATGGGGCAAGTGAGTAGTCCATCAGCATCTACGTGAAATTTAGATGACGATGGATGGTCTATTGTTAGAATTAAAGACCATATGAGGAAGTTATGGGGTTTTGAAGCTGCTAGAGGCTTCCAACCCCAGCGGCTAAGGGAAAATGTCTACTTGGCCCCAAGTGTTGGGAGAGAGACAAAAGGTTACTTTACGGTGGGATAGGGGTCGTGCCTAGAATCCTAGAGGCTTATATGGATGAGGTGGTATGGTCTCACCCACCTGAGGCCGAACGGCAAGGCCTTCATGGGCATTGGCCCAATGTGAGGACATAGTTGCTTAGTATGGCTTGGGTTGTTGTAGTGTTGCTCCGGCACACGATGATGAACATGCGATTGGACTTTCATGGATGGAAGTCTACATTTAAGAATTGGTTACCGATTAAAAAGGTGAGTCCCGAAAACCAAGTAGGAGGTTTGGTCCCCCTCCTATGAATTAAGAAGGTCCGCGGTATTGGGAGCTAACCATTCGCATCGAGGTATGTAAAGGGTTAGCACTTGTAATCCTTGCTAGAAATGAAAGATGGACCGAGATAGTTAAGAGGACCTTGCAAGGGTTGCGACATGTACTAAGTGAATTAATTATAATGAGGCTAAAATTACAATGCACTAAGATGATTTTTTAACTACAACCAAGTTAGCTTCAAAGAGAAAGACAAAATCAACGTTTGGAAAGTGGAGCAAGACGAGGAGGTGGCGGCTCGGCCTACATTGAGTCCAATCGAACGAGAAGCATTGAAATAAGCCACCTAAGTCTAGCCTTCCATTTAGGATTGGGGCGATCGAGGCCAAGGTACGTATTCCTAAACCTACTTATGTATCTCGTAAGGTCCAATGGTTTGACCAACGACGCTAGCGTGCGAGCTTGGAGCGGCGAGCTTATGAGCTGCGAGCATAAAACTTGTGAGCGTGGAGCCTTAAGTTCAAATAATTGTGATTTTATTTGTTAAATTACTATTTTTAGTAAATATTAGTACCTATGACCGTTGATCCTATTACCGTGGATTTAGAGAATTTTCGTTGTATGAATCATGAAATATCATTAGCTAATATACTATAACTTAGAGGATTGACCACTATTTTGAAGAAATATATATCAATGATAAAAAAATCCCTCCAGAGGCAAATAAATAGTAAATAAATGGTCCAATAAACTTTTAAAAATTTATTAATACGGAAAAATGAAAAAAAAAACTACACAAATGGAGATAATAATTAAAGGTTTTTCATGTGAAATTTGAAGACAGTTAAAAAAATACAACCAAAAAAAAAATAGAACGAGTGGAAAAAAAAGAATTAAAAATGGAAATTCGGATTATACTTGACAAAAATTAGAGACAAAGAAAAAATCATCTAAACTTTAAAAAAATACATGCACATTCATATATCTACTCTCTAAATTTCATTTAGCGTTCTTGGACTTAGCCATTCATAACTTCATGTTTTAAAACATTTAACACTAAAGATGTCCTCCCATATTTATAAAAAAACATAATTTTTTTTCAATCCACACAATTTAAATCACTATGATTGTGCCAAATGTAGTTTTATACAATATGGAGGAAATATATAAAACAATATTGCAATGGCTACTTTGGAATTGTAATGATCCCTTCAACCTAATCTTTGCTCGCACTTCTTCCTGGAGAGAGCTTTTCCGTGGTACATATATCAAAGAGAGAGGAAATTGCACTGAGCAGTAGATTGTAAGAATAGGAGAACTTGAGCAAGAAAAAATTTTAGCTCACTCTTGCCACGATCCATATATGAAGACTTGCATACATCATAGTTCTAGAGAGAACTGTTGTGCTGGTGGATGGGGAGTGTTCACCCTTTAATTTTCTACCTCCAAACTTCGGAGTGGAGAGAACATGCGTGTGACTCATAGCACATAGCCCGCAAAGGGAAACTTTTGGTGTTTCCTCAAAAGTGCACTAGTTTTGTAGCACACACTATATTGTTATCGTTGTTGCAAACCACCGACACAAGAATCATGATGCAGTTGTGGATTGCTTTCATTTCTCTATTGGTGAGACTTGCGGTTTGGTTGAAGTCGCACTTCCATTCAATTTTATGGAACCCCCAACTTGAGGAGATCAGGTGTGTGCGTGGACAGGTGGGCGGCTCAGCACCGCATCATGGTGAGTACCGGCTTGTCCATGGCACGGTGGTTGTGGATACTTTGGATTCGACATCATGGAGGTCACATGATGCACCGGATTTTGGTCTGGAGCCAATTCTCTCTGCGATCTCCCGGGATAAGATACTGTATTTCCGGGCTTCTTAAAAATCTTCCGACGAATGTATGGAAGACCATTATGAAAAGTGTTTCCAAAGATCGGAATTTATGCATCTAAATTTTCCGACATTCCCAAGCCTCTCAATCCGTAGTCCTCCTCAGCTTGTGGACAAGTTCCGTTGTGGAGGAAGAAATTTCAATTATGTTCATGGAAGAGTTTGCGAATGCCATACGCTCCAACCAAAGGATTGAAGCGGTACATATTAATATTGGTGTCATCAGAGATGGGACACTTGTAGTAAACATGTTGCAAGTGATGCTGGAGAGCCCGAGCTTGCAAGATGTTTCTCTGGCTAGTATTGAAGAGAAACTTGACCGAGCTGCAATCGAAAGCTTAGTATCCGCTCTCCACAGGAATTTGATCCTTACCCATTTTCGTATTGACAACAAAGGGAAGTATTCTTTTTTTGACACGGAGGGGCTCAAATTGTTCCTTGAACCCTCATGATAGGTGGGGAAGGGTCTTACCAAGGTTTAAAAACTCTGTATCTGGATAGCATAGGAATCGACGATGGTGCAGTTGCAGAATTTTGCAATACCTCTTAATGAGATCTCAAATTGTTCTATCAATATATGAATTTCTGCCGCTTCCGCAATTCATAGTTCACGTTTGTCTTGTAATTGGGAAAGCAAGATGCATTTGAAGTCCTGGAGGGAGTTTTTGTTGCAAGGGTGAAAACTATGGTGTCGTTCTCATCATCCATGGTTGGATTGCAGGCCGGCCACAAGCTGAGAGAAGGAACAGGGGACGCGTACAAGTCCGCAGCTGATACTCTGGAGCCCGCAAAGGCCAAGTCGTATGAGAAGTTTGGTGAAACGCGAGCTACCACCTTCGAAACGGCCGAGAATTTGAAGAACAAGGCAGCTGATTTAGTCGGGGATTTCGAAGAGGGAGCATACAACCTTGGACATAAAGGGGCCGAGAAAGTGACTTCTGCAATAGGCTTAGCAAAGAAAACCCCCCGATCGAGCTTGTCCAAAAATCAATGAAAGATCATATGAGTCATCTAATCCAATTCCCAACCGGCTGATTTATTGACTGGATTTTAGGATAAGACGTATGTATTTGTGTGCGTTGTGGACGTTACTCTTCTTGATCGGACACCTATTTTTGAGTGGTATACAACAAGTGTTGTAGTTTAGGACAAACACTACAAAGACACGTGTTATGACGAGATTGGACTGGGTGCTTAAAGTACGACTATTGCTCTAAAGAATTCGAGAGTTAACACAAATGGGAAATCTTATGTGGTCGACTGAAGAGAAAAGAGAATCTTCACTTCGACCTCTCATGGCTTTTGCATCTCAGCTCCGATGTGAAATTCAAAATAATGAAACTATGTGTGATTTGCAATTGTTGTTCGAGAGAGAGAAATTTTTGGTTTGTGTTTGTTGTGGACCTTATGTAATCACTCTTCTAAACTGGACACTTATATATGAGTGGTATACGGGAATGCTTTTAGTTCATAAGAACAACACCAGGGAGTTTAGATACTGCATCACAAGTTATCCTCATGCTCATTGGAGTGTGGCCAAAGATAGTAAAGTAAAATTAGACTACCTTGCTCTACGGCTGTCCACTTAATCGAGCTTTTGTCAAAATCTTCCACCTCTTCGACTATCACACTGGGTCCATTCTCTTTGAGAGCCGATGAGCATAGCAACTGAGACAGGGCCGAATGACGAGAAGCATGAGGAGCCGAGCGAAGGAGGACCAGCTAGTTCCACCTATTCGTGCAGGGCGAGGCCGAAGATTGAAGCAGGTACATTTCCAATCTCATGGAATTCATTGATCCCTGGAAATGTGTGCTGGTTGGGATTGGGGTATAGAAGCATAATTCTATGGCAGTGATGCTGATTCGACAGCAAAGTGGAGAGCGGTTGGTTTAGGGTTTAAATAATTACATTCTGGATTCACAATCTAGAATTCGCATCGGACATTGTTGCCCCTCAATTTTCCAGATTTCTTCGTCTCATAGGTGCAAAACGCGGTCTCCCTTTTCATTTCCATTTGGAATTTGTGTCTCGGGGTCCACCCGAAATCCCACACCAAACCGTCGGATCCGACTACCGAGTGGAGAGGGCCAGGTTGACCCCAAGTGTATGCAATTCAATTTTATGGTGGAAATTAGATTTTTGAGATTTTTGGGAAATCTGGTTCACCCTCTCGGTTCTGAAAGAGTGTAGGGGGGTGTGGTATTGGGCGGTTTTTGATGGTTACATGTGCATGTATGCAATTCAAATTGATGGTGGAAATTAGATTTTTGAAGTTTAAGGGAATCTGGTTCACCTTCTTTGTTCTGAAAGAATGTAGGGTAGTGTGTTATTGGGCAGTTTCGAATGATTACATGTGCATGTATGCAATTCAAATTTATGCTGGAAATTAGATATCTAAAGTTTTTGGGAAATTTGGTTCACCGTCTCTGTTCTAAAAGAATGTAGGGGAGTATGGTATTGGGCAGTTTCGAATGGTTCCATGTGCATGTATGCAATTCAAATTTATGCTGGAAATTAGATTTCTGAAGTTTTTGGGAACTCCGGTTCACCCTCTCGGTTCTGAAAGAGTGTAGGGGGGTGTGGTATTGGGCGGTTTTGGATGGTTACATGTGCATGTATGCAATTCAAATTGATGGTGGAAATTAGATTTTTGAAGTTTAAGGGAATCTGGTTCACCCTCTTTGTTCTGAAAGAATGTAGGGGGGTGTGGTATTGGGCGGTTTTGAATGGTTACATGTGCATGTATGCAATTCGAATTTATGGTGGAAATTATATTCTTGAAGTTTTTGGGAAATTTGGTTCACCCTCTCTGTTCTAAAAGAATGTAGGGGAGTGTGGTATTGGGCAGTTTTGAATGGTTACATGTGCATGTATGCAATTCAAATTTATGCTGGAAATTAGATTTCTGAAGTTTTTGGAAAATCTGGGTCACCTTCTCGGTTCTGAAAGAGTGTAGGGTGGTGTGGTAGTGGGCGGTTTTGAATAGTTACATGTGTACGTATGCAATTCAATTTTATGGTGGGAATTAGATTTTTGAAGTTTTTGGGAAATCCGGTTCACCCTCTCAATTATGAAAGAGTGTAGGGGGTGTGGTATTGGGCGGTTTTGAATGGTTACATGTGCATGTATGCAATTCAAATTTATGGTGGAAATTATATTTTTGAAGTTTTTGGGAACTTTGGTTCACCCTCTCGGTTCTAAAAGAATGTAGGGGGATGTGGTATTGGTCAGTTTTGGGTATGATTCTTGCTTGGAGCTCCGATAAACCCGGATGACATCCGGTTTTTTAGGATGATCGCAAGAATGCCAGTGTTCTAGCAAGAGAAACTGTATCACCGATTGAAGTAATTACAATGGCATCACTGAAGAAATGCGCTTCCAATGAGCTAACTAACTACCCTGTGGTGCTTTTGGGCACCCCCCTCCGAGGGAGCCTAAAAGTACCGCACAAGCCTTCGGTAAGGGTGGCCTGCCTTAGCAGGTGCCCGAGCCGAACCCGGATGTTATGATTTTTTCTAAGTAGTTAGATTTGTGGAGGGATTTGTCAATCGCGTCGTGTCCTTTCGGTAGGTTGTGCCTAGATTAATAAGTGCTTAAGTGAATTATCTATTTTTTTCTAACCTAATGCCTAGTCTATCCTAGTCTACGCGCAGACGCACCAGCCTTGGAATCAAGGCAATCTAACCCTAATGAATGAAATAACCTTACCTCTTACCTTGGCCACACCTAATTCCTTACTTCTTATGAATTAAATTCTTTAAACGGGGGGACCTTGATTAAGTCCCACCCTCTCAATCTTTCTTCTTAGTTTAAGGTTGATTACACAAAGTCTATATTACTAAGTTTATAAATTATGGCATCACCACCTACCTGTTTGGTGCACGCCCTAACCCGAACCCTTCAAGGCCCTATGCGGGTCTCTTGAAGGTTGATTGATACCCTAACCCTCCGATCTTTGCCGCCGGAGGGGTTGGGATCAATCCTCCGAGTTAAGTTCCCGGTTGGTTTTTGCCCACGGGGATTGTACAAATTATATTGGTTATTAATTAGTTTAAAACGGTTTGACCACGAAAACTCAACTTGATGGGACCGGGGAATAGGGCAACCTGTGTGTTCAACCTGTTGTACAATCTTCAAGGGTTGGGGCCATCACCTCCAACCCTTGGGGCCAACAACATGATAATGGATTCGTGGGCCATTAACCCCACCTTTCCATCAACAACATTCAGAGTGGTCGTGTCGGTGATTAACCCGATTTCACCACATACGAAACTTGCTAATAAATGAAGCTACTACCACAAAACATACCAAGGGGCCCCAAAAACAATGGAGTTGGGTACCCCCTTGGCGGTCAAGTGGTCAAATCACTTGACCTTACGAGATAGGTGAGTGGGTTAGAAATGCGTACCTTCGCCGCGCTCCCTCCAACCCTAAATGGAAAGCTAAGGTTAATTAATTTACCTCAATTCTCCTCGGTTGATTTGGGCTCGATGTAGGCCGAGCCGCTACTTCTTTCCTCGTTCCATTTTCCGAGCGTTGACCTTGCCTCCTTCCTTGTAACTAGTTGATAGGAAGTGTACCTTAGTTAACAATAAAAATATAAAGTATTTTTTTAGGCCTAAGCATAATATATCTACTTAGTGCACTGAATTATCTTTCCAACGATCTAAAAATCACCTTAAACGGATAAGAAATGCAAAAGTTATAAGGGTTGGAAGTGCGAGGTCGATTCAACCGATCCTTCCAACCCACCTATCTAACTTCTAACTTCAAAAATTCATAGTGAATTCATTACGACTTGGATTTAGGCTTTCCTTATACCATTGGAAAGCTATTAAAAAGTTCTAACTAGAAAAATTATGACATCAGTAGGTTAGGCCAATACAAATTCAGCAGACCCTCTGTAATGTAGCAGTCAACCAAGAATTCTCAAACTATGTATCCCGTCTTCAGAAATTCATATCTAATTCAAATCATGCTCAAATCAAACATTCTATATGGCCATGGAAAGATATTAAAAAGATCTATCTGATAAAAATCTGCAATTAACAAGTTAAGCCAAAGTGAATTCAGTAGACCCTCTGTAATGCAGCAGTCAACCAAGAATTCTCAAACTATGTATCCCGTCTTCAAAAATTCATATCTAATTCAAATCATGCTTAAATCAAACGTTCTAAGCAATTCTGGAAAGGTAAACAAAAGTTCTAGTTGGGAAAAATATAACTTTTTAGAATTTAAATTCTGATTGGGCTGGCAGGTCTGATCCAGCAGCCACTACCCACATGACCACCCAGTTTTCTACTCCATCTTTGAAAATCCATAACTAATTGTTATCTTGATCAAATCACGAATGGGAAACGGCTATAAATAGCTATAGGAAATCTCTCTAAGAGAAAAATGATAAGTATTTTGTTCTAGCTTTTGAACTAAGCCTTGAGGGCATTGGCAGCTGAGGTCTCCAATGTCTTGACTCAAAATTCTACAATCCAACCTACCTCTACAAAAGAAAGAAAGAATTTTGTTGGTGTGTTAATACACACACATTCTAACTAGGAAAGAGAGTAGAGGAGTTTGTCAAGCCTTCTCTTAGGCCATTGAGAATGTATGCTAAAGGATTTTTTCCTAACTATCTTGAAGTAGGGCTTCGCCCGCTAATCAAATTGAGAGAGTAGTTCTTTCTAACTACATTGATGTAGAGTTTCGCCCACTAATCGAAAAAAAATGAGGGAGTTTTGTCTAACTATCTTGAACTAGAGCTTTGCCCAAATTCTAAGGGAAGAGGGGGTTTTCAAGGTGGAAGGAGGGAGTTTTTAAACCCTTTCACAAAAGGGTTGGACCCCTCTGCCACCGGTTCCATTTTTTGACCCCCTCCCGGAATTTTGGCTCGGGGGTTTTCCCGGTCAAGGTTGCCACCCGTCGCCGAGGTAGCTCCGACGGGAATCTTCCACATTCGTTCTAATTTTTGGTAGCAAGTTGGCAAGGGGGCAAGTGGCCCCCTTGCTATTTTCCTTAAAGTCTTCGCGCTAATTTTTCCTCACGCCGAGCTCCTCCACTTGTCTTGCGTGACCCACACTAAATACTAAACTAACCCTTGCCTAGCTAGCTCTACTAATTTAGTCATCTTAGCTAGTTGCTTTCACTAACTACGTTTCTTCCCGCTAACTAGGTCTTGCCTAGATAGCTAATTTTCCTAACTTAGCTAATTTCTATCTCTAGTTAGTTTTCATTTTTACTAACTCTACCTAAAACTAGATTTTTTCCCTTCACGGGTGAAGGTCCGAAGTCCTCGGTAATTTTCCTTCCCCTTTTTGAACTAAACGCTAAATGAACTAATTTATCTCTTAATTCACTTTCAATCCTAACTTTTAATACTAAAATCCAAACTAAAATAACCCCACGGAGTGGTGGACCACTCTGGTGGTTCACATACCCAGTCGGAGCACCCCGGCTATGGCAAAGGGAGGGAACGAGCTTGAAGAAGAAAGAAAACATGGACAACGCAACCATAGCCTGATGCAGATCCTCGGTGTCCGGCGTAGAAGATCATTCACGCAGGTAAGAGAAGCTTCACCTCCACAGCCAGCAGCCAGATCGCCAGACTCGCTATCGGATACATACTCTTTCGAAGACACCAACCAGCACACCGCAAACACTCGGTATGGACAATAGACCAGACCACGTACAACCTACAACACCTCACACAGAGGACAACCGCAAGTTAGTCATCACAATCCCAGATGCTCTACTCACAGCGTTACGATCCACATGTGCGGCCAAAGCAGGCGTCTCTCTCCTCGGGAGAATCCAAGATAAGCATCCCGGGCTCAAAGCTCTCACAGCTTGGGCCCGGAAAACCTTACACCCCTCTCTTGCTCTTCTTTCCCTAAAAGCTAACAACTTGTTTGAAGTTACCTTCACAAGTCCGCAAGGCAGGATACACGCGCTCACCCAAACCGAGCTCACCTGCGAGACGGCGACAATCTCTTTCTCTAGCTGGCGCCCACACTATGACTCGAAGACACCACAGGCAGAAGATCGCCTAGATTACCCAATCTGGATCCAAATAGTGGACCTATGTCAGATACTCAGGGATGAAGCTTTCCTCCGAACCATAGGAAGACAGATAGGTCAGGTCATTACTATAGATAATTCGGAGGCATATAAGGCTAAGCTCTTTGGTCCAAGAATTCGCATTCTAGTACGGGATTTGAATGAACTGCCCCACACAGTGGTTCTTCCAAGACTAGATGGGGAGGGTGTAGTAGAATATAACCTGGAATACAGTGGCCTCTTCAATCAATGTGGATGATGTCGGTCGAAGGAGCATCAAATGCGACACTGCCTAAAAAATAAAGAGATTAAAGGGAAGAAGCGGGCACAACCAACCAATGTTACACCCCACAGTGAGAATGTTATAGATGCAGTCCCAGCCAACCCGACTCTCATACCTCCAACAAAAGAAATAGATAAGAATCCTACAGAGGTCATCTCACACACAATAGGGCAACAATCGCCACCACCCAAACCACAACCAGTATAGGATACCCTCATTCCAGATTGCTTCGAGCTCCCCTGCTTGGCCAACCTCCTCCCGAATTGAGTTCAGAGTTGTACCTGCATTCGTAACCTTGCTCCAGGAGCCCATCTGAGCTAGCAACCTGATTTCAGAGCGGCATCTAAGCTCGCAACCTGATTTTAGTAACCAACTACCTCATTTTTGATCTCCTTCGCCACCTTCTGCCGGAGCCCAGCTCCCTCGCCCCTCTCTTCCTCGTCTGGGCCCTTTGCCCCTGCTCCATTCCTCGAACGACCTTCCGAGACCCCTCCAGCCTCCTCTGTCCGAGTATCCAGCACAGATAACCGTTTTCCCCTTCGGCCAATCCTGGATTAGGCTGCCCTTCCTCGGCCTTCAAACCAAGGCCTCACCCAAAACCAACAGCACTCACTCCTAAAACGGTTACAAGCCCTTACTCTAATCCTTACAATCAACATTGACCAACCACTTCAAAGCCACTTGAACTCACATGCCCTAACCCCAAACATACTAATACTTGTCTTTGGTTTTCCCCTTATTAAAATGACTCAAGTCACAGAACTCACTTCTAACTGAATTAAATTCTCTTTGAAACTCCAATGCATGCCCACTTCGCTAACCCCAACCAAAAATGCAAACCCGTGTCTTGAACATTCTTAAGGTTAACTTGAAATGTGAGCACATAATTAGGCTCACATCGACCTGCCACTGGAAAAAGGCAAGGAGAAAATCAGGCAACAAGCTCCCAAGATCAGCGAGTCAACACCCATCACGAGACAGGGGTACCGCACTGGACGATTAGCAAAAGATTTTTGGTCTGCCATTGGTATGCCTCATACACCACCTTCTCCCAGGAAAAAGCTTAGAGTTATCCCCTTTCTTATCAAGAGTCCGGAACATGGGGAATACCTAGTCGACACGAAGCGTCAATCCTACGCCCCAATCACCCTAATTCCTGTAGTGGAGTTATTAGCAGGGATCCCATGGACAACAAGCCGTGCCAGACAACATGTCGCAAATGAGGTCTCTCAAGCACTGCATAAAGTCCTAATCTTTAGCAACAATCACTCCAGTCCATTCCAGAAATGGTCCCAAGGCAGATGGTACTCCAAATGGACCTCAACAGATGACGGGGAACACACCTGCATACTCTACGCCTGCATCGCAACACCAAAACAAAAAGCCAAAATCAGAAAAGGTCGAAACTTTGGTTGGAGGAGTGTGCCGGCAGTAACCAGTGAACTACTCAAGGTAACACACACAAAAAACATACAAGCTATCGAAGATGATAGACTACAGTGGCAAAAGATGATAGGCGACTAGTGCAACATTCACGCCCTCCCTCAGACCTCCCCGGCTGTGTCCAACAACCCTTTTGTAGTCCAAAACGAAGAGGATGCTTATTCCTTTTGAATACACACTGCTCATGAAAGGAGACACGCTCACAATAGCAACCCAGAACACTCGGTGTTTGGGACAAAGCTTTGCAGGCAGAAGAAAATGCAAAAAAATAAAGCAATTCTTCAACCACTCCACCCCAAAACCAGATATTATTCTACTACAAAAAACAAAACTCCCAGAAGTAGCATGTCTTAAGCAAGGACGCTTCATAGAAAATAAAGGGGGCTCCAATCTATGGAATGAAGGGTCTTTCTCCGCACGATCGGGCATATTCAAAGGAGGTACATGTATTGTGTTGACGGAGAAAATGGCAACCGCCATCACGCATCACGAAGTCCTATATCCAGGAAGAACACAATATGTTACACTCCAACTCAGTCCACAACTTCATCTTGGCATCATTAATGTATATGGATATAGTCATACAGGTCCTAGAGCAATGTTATGGAATCACCTTGCTCAGGTCGATCTACCGGAGGCAGAATGGCTCCTAGCAAGCGATTTCAATAACATAGAACATCTGAGAGACAAACAAGGGGGGTCCTCAAAAACTAGCATAAACCAGAGGGAGCTAGAAGCATGGAATAGGTTACTCATGCGTCTAGGTGTCCGGGACGCCTTCAACCTAGGAGCCTTCTACAGACAATCTGATAAAGCGTTCACCTGGACAAATGCTCACAATTCCGACACCATGATACAATCAAGAATAGACAGGATCTATATCCCTGTTAGAATAGAAAATATAAGGGGCACCACCAAAATATTTCCTACGCTCCCAGATATCTCCGACCACGCATGCATGGTATTACACTTCAACAATGAGGGTAAGAGGACACCGCGCCCCCCCTTCTTCAACAAAGGCCTGCTCAAAAAATTGGAAAGCAGAACCCTTCTACTAGAAACATGGAGAGGAGTAATGGAGGACATCACACTGGACACTTGGAACCAGAAAATGATGGCCGCCAATCAAGCTGTTCAATTGAGGTCAAACGAACTAACCAAACAACAAAGGAAAAAATGGAATGAGACTTATCTTGCGCAATTCGAGGACATCATCTTAGCAGAAGCAGAGCTGCAAAACAATTGGGGATCGAGGGCTGCAAGAGAACGTCTCAGTGATGCCCAGGTAGTACTCCATGAGGTCAGACAACAAAAATTTCAATATCAGGAAAGTGCCATCCTTTCAAAATGGGCAAGGGTAGGGGATAAATGTATGAAAGAATTTTTTGATCATCACGTAGGAACAAAATGACCCACACCCATCACACAAATGCTAGATGGTCAAACATTCATATCCTCCCAAAAAGAGTTAGAAGTGCATATCCTCTCCTTCTACGAAGCGTTATACACAAGGGATGAACAGGTGGAAAATAATAATGAAGCAAGAGAAGACTGCTTTCGTTACTTGAAACAAACTGTCACAGAGGAGCATAACAATGAACTCACACATCTCGTCACGGTAGGGGAAGTCTCCAACACAGTTAAACAGCTCCCAACTGGCAAAGCTCCAGGAGTCGACTCAATCCCGGCCGAATTCTATCAAGAGCTCTGGGCAGATATCGAATTCGACATTTTCAACTTTGTGGCAGAATCCATGAGTCAAGCGTTCATTACTGATGAGCTCAATATCAGCAAAATCGCCTTATTACCCAAATCAGAGGATAGACTCAGGGTACAAAACTTCAGACCCATTTCTTTTTTGAACACGCTCTACAAAGTCGTAGCCAAAGTTTACGCCAATAGGATGAAGCCCCTCCTCCACCTTTGAATTCTCCCCTCCCAAACGGGATTTGTACCAAACAGATGCATCCTAGACAATATATTTCTGGCATTTGAGGTGATAGAATGGTCCCTAGAAAACAAACAAGAACTTAGTATGTTGTTACTAGACTTTGAAAAAACATATGATAGGGTCAACTGGACCTTCCTAAAATAGGTCATGGAGAAGATGGGGTTCAGTAGCATCTGGATAAAACAAGTCATGTCTTTAAACGAGAATGCTTCAGCATCCATCATAGTTAACGGAGAACAATCTAGAACATTCAAATTACAACGCTCGGTGAGACAGGTGTCAGCCATAAACCCCCACTTTTTTGCGTCTGTGGTCCGAGTGGAAGTCTATGGCTCACATGTCTTTGTTGACTCTTAACCTCATGAACTCCCCGCTCATGCTCCAATGAACTTAGATATAAAACTCACTTTGTTGACTCCCCTCTTGGCTTGGCGATGGTTGGTGTATCCGTGCAAGTGCATAAAAGTCCACAGGCGAATGCCCGTGGGGCTCCCAATTGGGTGAATGACCCTTTTCTCGTACGGCAGCATACACCCTTTACCTTAACGGCCATAAGTTTCGCTCACCAACTCCGACTTTTACAAACCCTAGGCTTTTTGAAAAACTAACTTAAAGGGCTACATTCACTAAGTCCACGGGCGAACGCCCGTGGGGGCTCCCAGCTGGGTGGACAGACCCCTCCTCGTAAGGCAGCAGCCCCTTTTCACGTAAACGGCCACAACTTCTGCTCACTACATCCGATTTTTACAAGGTTAGGCTTTTTGGAAAGCTAATCCAAAGAGCTACACTCACTCAAACCCCACTGGCGATCGCCCGTGGGGGCTCCCAACTGGGTGGATTGACCCCTCCTCGTAAGGCAGTAGCCCTTTTCCACGAAACGGCCACAACTTCCGCTCACTAAGTCCGATTTTTATAAGGTTTGGCTTTTTGGAAAGCTAATCTAAAGAGCTACACTCACTCAAAGCCCACGGGCGAACGCCCGTGGGGGCTCTCAACTGGGTGGATTGACCCCTCCTCATAAGACAGCAACCCCTTTCACGTAAATGGCCACAACTTTCGCTCACTAGCTTCAATTGGAATACTTGTTAGTAATTTGGAAAGCTAAAAACAAAAACATTTGACTCATGCACATATCAAAACAACTGCATATTTCCTCTTCTAGATGTGAATTTTCAAGTCAGCTCTTTACAAATTAGGTGGCAGTTGATACATCTTCATTGAACCACTCATAACTTTTGCTCACCAACTTCAATTCTAACAAGCGTAGACTTTTTGGAAAGCTAACAATAAGGGCTAGATTCACCCAAAATCTGGAGGCTAAATTATAAATTTAGGGTCCACTACACTTGATTGGAAGTGGCCCAGCTACTTAGGGGTGCGTTCAAGAACACACTACCTTCTCTCAAGGGTTCTAATTGTAAGAATTCTAAGTTATACCTATATGATTGATTGCTTGATTTTCCTACAAATTGAAAAGAAAGAAAGAAAGCTTCCTAACTAGAATTTGCGAGGGTTTCGCCGTGCTAAATTAAAAAAAACGGAAAGAAAATGAAAGGAGAAGAGGGGGCTTTTATCACCCTTCAATGAAGGGTTGGACCCCTTCTCCCTTCCGTTAAATCGAGGGGCCCGTCCCTTGATTGGTGGCAATTGAGCCCTCGGTGGTGAATGGGGGAGGCAACTGCCACCTCGCAACCACTTGCCTCAAGCCCTTAGAAAGGCTTTTCTATTTAGGTTTAAATTTCATTTTGGATGGCAAGGATGGCAACATGGCCCCCTTGCCCTAGTTGGCAAGGTTCCTTACGCTCGTAGTTGTCACTTCCTTTTCCTTTCTTGGCCTCTTCCGGAATCACTCATTTTTTGCCCGCTTGATTTTTGCTTGCTTGATTGATTGATCCCAACTTAATCCACCTACTTACTAACCTACAACCTTAATATTTCCGATTCGGTTAAAGGGCATTTCCATTTTACCCCTTCGGTTCTAATTTCCTATTTGCCCAAGGTTCTTGCCCCAAGGGTAACACACCCCTAGCTTTTGCCACCCGGAACAACCTAATTCCAAAATAACACTAAATCTAATTTCTAATTTCCTTCTGTAAAATTCAATTCAACCCCTTAACTCCACTTAAATCTAAACTCGAAATCCACCCCCAACCAAGCATTCAACTAACTCAGTCATCACTAATTTTTATGTTTTTAATGTTTTTAAAATGTTACTCGAATCGTGAGCACGAATTTGGGCTCACAACAGGGCTGCCCACTCGCTCCTTATCTCTTCTTGCTAATAGTTGACGTCCTAGGTCAAATGTTCCAACATCCAGATTGCAGGGTCCAAGGCCTCTGGTTACCTGATAACACCTCAATCACCAATCAGATGTTTGCAGACGACACCATGTTCTTTCTAGATGGCAACCCAGAGAATATGGACAGGGCACTAGCAATCATCAACCGGGTCGGGGCAGCATCAGGAGCAAAACTTAACCTGCACAAATCTGTAGGCCTCTGGATAGTACATACTGAACGACCATGGCAATGGGGAGAGGATACAGGACTCAAATGGCTAGCACCAAGAGAAGTTACCCGTTACTTAGGGTACCCCTTCGGCTTACACATCCCGCAACAAGACAAAGATAGTAGAATGTTAGGTCAGCTAAGAAAACATTTAGCCAGATGGTCCAAGAACAAACTCTCCCTTGCATGTAAAATAATGATATCCAATCAGGTCATCCTCTCCTCCATCTGGTACCTCGCCTCCTGCACGGACCTATCAGGTCAAGCCCTTAAAATTACCAGGGCCACAGTTAAGAACTTCATGTGGTCCGGTAAAAAAGAATCGTACATGAGGGCACGAGTGAAGTGGGCCACAGCAGTCCACCCGATCGTCCGAGGCGGCATCAAAATCCTTGACCCCCAATGGCAAACCTCAGCACTACTGGTAAAACTACTTATCCGAGGAATGTCAATGGGATACGAACCTTGGAAGGCCTTTGTTCGATACCGGGTGTCGCAAACTAAACAATCAAGGAGAGGCAGGTGGCCAGCTCATGCGAACTGGATCATGAACTCCACCAACTTGGTCAAACAAGGATCCACGATGTGGCAGGTAGTGATGAAGGCTTGGAGCACCATTCAATCAGGATTAGAACAACAAAACCCAAACAGATGGTCCGAAATAACAAGACAACCACTTTATGGCAATCGCTTCCTCACGAGTGAAGTGGGCATCCAATGGGGCACTGAAGGACGATCCAATATGCTTCGATGGTCGGACAAAGGGTATAGAGCACTGAAGGACATAGCTAGACCAAAGGGGCAAGGATGGAAAACATACGCTGAACTTTGGCGACTACGTTACACTCGCAATGCACCAGCACTATACAACAGAGTGATTCACAACATTCCATGGGATTGCAGACCAATGCCTCCTCCAACACCCGGACAGTGGTTAGGCATACAAGAAAAAGACGAATCCATTCGCACAGTATACCAGCTCCAGAACAATGATACCCTAGAAGCCATAGTATACCACAAAGACGACTCGGAGTAGCTACAACTCCTGAATCACACACAACGACTTCCAGAGGAGGCAAGGGAGGTCAAGATTGTAAAAACAGGGGGCCCCAAACGAACCGTGATAGATTATAACCCACCTAGAGAGGAACTGGACCCCGAACAACCCTTATGGCTCTAGGGCAATACATGGGTAAGCAATCTAGAATGGGACCCAAAGGAATGGAATTGGAGAAGAATAGGAATTTTTGCTGACACTACGGTTCTGAACTATACAACCAAAAGAGGATACAGGGTTGCAATGAGGCAGGATAATCACCAGATGAATGTGGATGCGGAGCTGGAAGCAGCAGGCTTCACTAGTAAGGCCAGAGCCAAATTCTTCAACAGAATTTGGCACCCGCACCTGCCCCGCAAAGTCTCGGCAATGCAATGGCTGATTCTTACCGAAGGATTACCAGTCGGTGCGTGGAGGGAACGTATAGGCCTGCCCAATGCCTGCCAGCTATGCCCAAATCAAAACAAGGAGACACTCCAACACGCCTTCCGCGATTATCCAAAAATTAGCAAATCATGGGAACTCCTCCGCAACACCCGAGGCGCAGCGGGTCTGCCTCCATCCTACATCTCATGGCTGGACATCAGCCGTGGCCTAATGACAGACCCCGTGAGTCCAAGTGTAGAAGAAGACCTGCAATGGGATACGGCAACAGCTTTCTCCATCAACACTGAAACCCCATGGGACATTCTCCGCGCACAACTCCTATGGTCCATCTGGTGCCAGAGAGTTGCACAGGCTTTAGCTATGAAACCTTCCACCTAGGTGTAGTCCTATGTCAAGCATGGCGCAATACAATCTACTGCGCTATGGAAGCATACCAAGAACTCTTCAGACACAAACGCAATGAAGAGAAACGTCAGGAATTGATTACATGTTTCCAAAAGATATGGACTGCAGCCAATATCTTTGGACGGATGCAAGGGGCGGAAATCAAGTGGAATATTACTCTCCATCCATAATTCCTCCCAAAGGAATTAGGAGCATGGTCCACCCCACTGATACGCATCCACCGCCTCTCCCCCTCTCCAGATGTCGAAGCGGAATTCACAGCACGATAGGACTTCCCTAACCTCGTCCAGGACTTCCTTAGAGAAGCCGGATTCAACTGGCGACCCCCCGCAAGGAGTGCTAGCGACCAACAAACCAAGACTGAGCAAAGTGAAGCCCACCCTTTGTCGCCCCAATTCCCACCCCTGCAGGAAACAGCGACAGCAAACGTCACCAGCGACCAAACAACTATGACCCAGCAGCAGAACAACACTGAAAATGGGGGGAGGGCCATTGAGAGTGCTAACCAAACAACCAATGCGCACCCCAGAACACACGCGAATTCAACACAACTGCAAAGCCTCCCAGCACCCTCCTGGCGACCACCCACAAGGAACAGGAGTGAGGAAACTCAGATACCGGCAGAACCCTCTCACTTTGCAATGCACCATCCAACCTTTCCAGCAGTCACACAGATCCCGCAAGACAACATTCACTTACAAAAGGAGAACCAACCTCCAGAGCGAAAAGGAACCTGCGCTGACAAATCGCCCAAAGAAACGCTGCTCTTGCTAGCTACTCCACCCATCGAACAAGAACTTTAAACGAACAACCCCTGCCCCGTAGGAACTGAAGAGATGGACAATGGTACATCCCAAAGGCGGTAGAGCGGGACCACACAATTCACCTAATCACCGACGCCCACACCCAACTGAAGGAAGAAGACCACTTATAGAGACAACCACACTTGACGAAACACCCCCATTCCGCACTGAAAGCGAATCGGAAGAGGATGGTAACCATTCACAACAAAGCCTGCACAATTCTCAAATCAAGCGGAGAATTAATCAACCAAGGCTGGCGCGGCACGATACGCTCCAGGGAGATGGTCGGCAAAAGGGCAAGATCAGGCTGTGGGAACACCCAAAGAGCCGCCCCAAGATCAAGTGCAGATTCGGACCAACTTACCAAAGAGGAATGCGACAACAAGAAAATCCTACTACTGTCCAACAAGTTCCGAACCTGCCAACACCTTCGCGAGTCTCGATCCCCTTCCCTTCAACCTCCCGAGAGGAGACACTTTCGAATGGGGCAAAGATTGAAAATCTGCTGAAGGAAATTGACAATGTACGGCGACAGGCAATACCTACGAACCGAGTTATCCTCAAAGATTGGAACACAACTGTGATACGATAGCGGAATGATGATAAGGATGAGCACCACAGCCAGCCTACTGCTAGATGTCGCATCAGTTCTCCCACACGGGGCAGTGAAGCGCAATCACCCCCTCCCTCTCAAGGTAATGATGCCCCCCATCCCTCGTCGGGTGAAAGTACACACGATCACATCCGACGTGAACCGAAAGCGCCGGCGCGAAGCGATGCCTTCTCGCCGCCCAATCATGCACACCACTCAGTGGGAGATCCACGTGGCGATCCACTCAACAACGTACGATGCCCCCGAGCGTGTCACATTGATGCCACCAGCCCCGTCCAGGAGGTCTCCATTGGATCGCTTTAAAGCTACTGTCGAAAACGCACCTCAACCAAACCCTGACAAGTTCAAGTTAAAACGCCTCGACCTCTCTCAAGAGGTTTTCGACGCGAGAGTGGCGCAGAAAGTGGACGAAATGGTGAGGCAGGTGACCGCGGAGAGGAAACTTGCACTCCTCTCCCTACCAGAGGCTTCGCACGTTCTGACTAAGGAAGATTGTTTGTAGTTCTTCCGTGCCACTGGTGTTCCGCCCCCCGGACCCCTGTGGGGGTGTGGTATTTTTGGACACCCCCCTCCGAGGGAGCCTAAAAGTACCGCACAAGCCCTTCGGTGAGGGTGGCATGCCTTAGCAGGTGCCCAAGCCGAACCCGGATGTTATGATTTTTTATAAGTATTTAGATTTGTGGAGGGATTTGTTAATCGCGTCATGTCCTTCAGTACGTTGTGCCTAGATTAATAAGTGCTTAAGAGAATTATCCATTTTTTTCTAACCTAATGTCTAATCTATCCTAGTTTACGCGCAGACGCACCAGCCTTGGAATCAAAGCAACCTAACCCTAATGAATGAAATAACCTTACATTTTACCTTGGCCACATTTATTTCCTTACCTCTTATATATTAAATTCTCTAAACGGGGGGACCTTGATTAAATCCCACCCTATCAACCTTCATTCTTAGTTTATTAATTGATTAAACAAAACCTATCTTACTAAGTTTATGTATTATGGCATCACCACCTATCTGGTTGGTGCACACCCTAACTTGAACCCTTCAAGGCCCTGTGCGGGTCTCTTGAAGGTTGATTGATACCCTAACCCTCCGATCTTTGCCGCCGGAGGGGTTGGGATCAATCCTCCGAGTTAAGTTTCCGGTTGGTTTTTGGCCACGGGGGTTGTACAAATTATGTTGGTTATTAATTAATTTAAAACGGTTTGACCACGAAACTCAATTTGATGGGACTAGGAAATAGGGCAACCTGTGTGTTCAACCTGTTGCACAATCTTCAAAGGTTGGGGCCATCACCTCCAACCCTTGGGGCCAACAACATGATAATGGATTCATGGGCCATTAACCCCACCTTTCCATCAACAATATTCAGAGTGGTCGTGTCGGTGATTAACCCGACTTCACCACATACGAAACTTTCTAATAAATGAAGTTACTACCACAAAACATACCAAAGGGCCCGAAGACAATGGAATTGGGTACTCCCTTGGCGGTCAAGTGGTCAAGCCACTTGACCTTACGAGATAGGTGAGTGGGTTTAGAGATGCATACCTTAGCCGTGCTCCCTCCAACCCTAAATGGAAAGCTAGGGTTAGTTAATTTACCTCAATTCTCCTCGGTTGATTTGGGCTCGATGTAGGCCGAGCCACTACTTCCTTTCTTGCTCCACTTTCAGGGCGTCGACCTTGCCTCCTTCTTTGTAACTAGTTTGATAGTAAAGCGTACCTTAGTTAACAATTAAAATATAAAGTGTTATTTTTCACTATAATTTAGGCCTAATCAAAATATATTTACTTAGTGCACTTAATTATCTTTCCAACGATCTAAAAATCACCTTAATCGGATAAGAAATGCAAAAGTTATGAGGGTTGGAAGTGCGAGGTCGATTCAACCGATCCTTCCAACCCACCTATCTAACTTCTAACTTCAAAAATTCATAGTGAATTCATTACGACTTGGATTTAGGCTTTCATTATACCATTGGGAAGCTATTAACAAGTTCTAACTAGGAAAATTATGACATCAGCAGGTTAAGCCAATACAAATTCAGCAGACTCCTTGTAACATAGCAGTCAACCAGGAAGTCTTAAACTATGTATCTCGTCTTCAACAATTCCTATCTAATTCAATTCTTATTCAAATCAAACGTTCTATATAGCCATGGAGAGGTATTAAAAAGATTTATTTGATAAAAGTATGTGATTAACAAGTTAAGCCAAAGTGAATTCAACAGACCCTCTGTAATGCAACAGTCAACCAAGAATTCTCACACTATGTATCCCGTCTTCAAAAATTCATATCTAATTCAAATCATGCTCAAATCAAACGTTCTATATAACCATGAAAAAATATTGAAAAGATCCATGTGATAAAAATATGAAATTAACAAGTTAAGCCAAAGTGAATTCAGCAGACCCTCTGTAATGCAGCAGTCAACCAAGAATTTTCAAACTATGTATCCCGTCTTCAAAAATTCATATCTAATTTAAATCATGCTCAAATCAAACGTTCTAAGAAATTTTGGAAAGCTAGACAAAATTTCTACTTGGAAAAAATATGACTTTTTAGAATTAAAATTTTGATTGGGCTGGCAGATCTGATCCAGCAACCGTTACCCACAGGACCACCCAGTTTTTCTACTCCATCTTGACCAAATTACAAATGGGAAATGGCTATAGATAGCTATAGGAAATCTCTCTAAGAGAAAAATGATAAGTATTTTTTTCTAGCTTTTGAACTAAGCCTTCAGGGCATTGGCAGTTGAGGTCTACAATGCCTTCACTCGAAATTCTACAATCCAACCTACCTCTACAAAAAAAATGAAGAATTTTGTTGGTGTGTTAATAAACACACATTCTAACTAGTAGAGAGAGTAGAGGAGTTTCTCAAGTCTTTTTCTTAGGCCATTGGAAATGTATGCTAAAGGATTTTTTTTCCTAACTATCTTGAAGCAGGGCTTCGCCCAAACATTAGAAGAAGAGAGAGGGATTTGTCTAACTATATTGATGTAGAGCTTCACCCGCTAATCAAATTGAGAGGGAGTTTTCAAGGTGGAAGGAGGGGGCTTTTAAACCCTTTCACAAAAGGGTTGGACCCCTCCGCCACCGGTCCCAATTTTCGACCCCCTCCCGAAATTTTGGCTCGGGGGTTTTCCCGGTCGAGGTTGCCATCCCGTCGCCGAGGTGGCTCCGACGGGAATCTTCCAAATTCATTCTAATTTTTTGATAGCAAGTTGGCAAGGGGGCAAGTGCCCCCCTTGCTATTTTCTTCAAGGTCTTCGCGCTAAATTTCCTCTCCTGCCGAGCACCTCCACTTGTCTTGCGTGACCCACACTAAGTACTAAACTAACCCTTGCCTAGCTAGCTCTACTAATTTAGTCCTCTTAGCTAGTTGCTTTCACTAACTACGTTTTTTCCCCGCTAACTAGGTTCTTACCTAGTTAGCTATTTTTCCTAACTTAGCTAATTTCTATCCCTAGTTAGTTTTTATTTTTACTAACTCTACCTAAAACTAGATTTTTCCCTTCACTTGAGCTAAACGCTAAATGAACTTATTTTTTCCTTAATTCGCTATCAATCCTAACTTTTAATACTAAAATCCAAACTAAAGTGACCCCACGGAGTGGTGGACCACTCTGGTGGTTTACAGGGGGGTCTTTCGATGGGCGGCCATCAGGGGGGCTGCTCGTTCGAGCGCCACGAACTCCAGTTTTTGCTCGCCAATCCTGGTACACAGTCACCTGCACATACACATACACACCTACATATATTTTTCTTTATTTTTTTTCTTACATTTTTTCCATTGGTTAACTTCTAAAAAGTTGAGGAGAAAGGGGTGAAAGAGATGACACAATACTAAAGCCAAAAAACAGTTCAAAGCCACCACACTCTCCCACCGGACTGGGTTCGTGTCTACCTAAGACACCCCCTCCGCCTTGCGGGAGCAACTTGGAGCTATAGACAAAAAAAATTTCAAAACCACCTTCCTCCCTCTTCAGAGAGAGTTCGGACTACGAGAGCAATTCCCAGGCGCTGAAGAAAGAAGGTCCCCCAGTGGTTTCCCTCAAACAATGACCACGGAGGGCCGACCTCTAACCTAGCACCAATGGCAAGAATTAAAGCCCTCCGCCTCTGCTTCGAGTCTAAAAGATTGATTCTCATTTAATTCGCCAGTTGCGCCTGTTCACACGTTGTATATCTTGCACCGACCCCTGTTAGTTCGCGTAGGAAAGTTCGTGCCATCTAGTGTAGCCAACTGGACCGAGTTGTTTTCGTAAACATTGGTGACCCGAAAAGGACCCAACCACAAAGCATCAAATTTGCCCCGGAATTCCATTTCCCGCGTATCTTGGAGCATTACCAACATTCCTGGCTGCAAGGTTCGCACTTTGTGTCGTTTGTTGAGGACGGTCTTGCGCCTCCGTTGCATCGCCTCGAGATGTTCCACCCTAGCCTGTCGTCGCTCGCTACGTGACGTGTCCCCGGTGGCGGTAATCGCATACACTTGGATGTGGTTGGGAATTTCTTCTGGGTTGAGTTCCATCCATGCCGCGAACTCACCCGTGTCCTCCCAGCTATAGAGGCCGGGACCCATGTCCTTTACTAGGCCTAGATGGGTCTTAGTGCCTAACACTTGGTTGGCTAAATCTACCGAAGTGATTTTGGGCTCCGGCTTCGACTTGGGTAGGTCGGATTCCGTGAATTCCATCGAAGGCTTGCGGAGGGCGATTTTTGTTGTTGTTCGGTTGTGAGGGGGCTCAAATGATATTTGGGAGGTGCCCGTAGACCACTCGGTGATGGCATTGGCCCTATGAAGCCAGTCTCTTCCTAGGAGTATCGGGTAACTTTTGGACGTTACTGGGAGCCTCAAAACTTGGAATGTGATCGTATAGACTTCTCCCCCTACCTTCATCAAGCAATCTTTTACTTGTCCAAGGGGGTGATTTGCCTTTGATCCGCCAAGTTTATAACAAAGGGTGAAGGGCCAGTGAGCTCGAGGCCAAGTTTTTCCAAAGTCGAGAGTGGCATGATATTAATTCCACTACCCCCATCAACCAAGGTATGTGGAATAATCTTGTCCATAATCTCGACCTCCACCTCTATCGGCCCTTCGTCCCCTAAGGGGGTTCTCCGGACCTCAACCGCCATCGTTGGGATTTTTGGCTTCCTAACCTGGGTAGCTCCCTCTTTGAATTCCTTCCTTAGGATAGGGGCTACTTGAATTAGTTGAGCCAAGGAAATATTTGCTCGGAGGCTACAAAGGTCTATCCAAAGGTCGTATTCTTCTGCCGCGTTAAAGGCGCGGTTGGGCCGGGGTTTCGGTGGGAAATTGGTTAGCAATCCATTCCCCCAAGTACCTCTTTTGTCCACGAACCGGAAGAGGTCCTCCTCTTCTTCCGGTAATGGATCCTCTACCGGCTCGTCATCAGGGTTAGGCCCTAGGGAGGTTGCGGGCACCTTGGCCTTGAAGGCTGCGTTTTTCAAAAACTCCGGGAGTTCTGCAAACTTTGGTGATTCTTCGGACTCATTGGACTTCTTGGAACCTTCACCCATCACGGTTTGTGCCCTTTTTTGGGCCCTAGTGACTACAGCCACGTCTATCCTCTGCTTGAGTTTCCCCGGGGGAACCAAGATAGACCGTAAAGAAGAATCGGCTAGCTCATGAGAGATGAAGTTGCTCTGATCAGTGTTTGGATTAGAAAACATTGGGGCCGGGCAACTTGTGCTCGCCTCATTGTTATCAATGAACCTAACGTCTTGGGTTTGTGCTTGACCGAGGTTAAGGAGACCTTAGGACATTGGAGGCCCATTTCCGTTTTGCGCCCACTGTTGGTTAGTATCATGTCCACTCCCCATACTTTGTTGAGGAGGGTTGTAGTTGTACTGACCGTTAGGACCCTGAGCCTGACCTTGGTTCATTTGGTACCCATAGAATTGGTTGCCCCCATTGGGTGGGTCGTCGAAGGTATTACCTTGTTGTGCCATTTGGGATCCATTGTTGAACCTATTCGGTTGGTTCCGGCCCATTTGAAGGGCATACAATTGGCTTACCACACCTACCAAGTTCGAGTTGGCTTGCCTACCACCGGATGGGGGGTTTTGAGGGTAAAAATTTTGTGGACCTTGATAATTGTTCCCTCGATTACCTTGGTTTTGGTGGTTGGGTGGACCGTAGTTTTGTTGGCCATTGCCTTGCGGGTTACCTTGGTGATAATTACCCGACATTCTTCCTTGGTTCTGTTGATTCCTATCATAAAAGAATGTAGGAGGTTGTTGGTTCAGTTGGGAGTTGTAGGATGGCTGCTTCATGGGGACCCTGCGACAATTCTCAGTGGGATGATTACCCCCACAGTGGTGGCACACCACTCCCATCTCAATCCAACACTTACCTGGCCCTAAAATGTGGACCTTACCGCACGTGGGACAAACTGCTTTGCCGTTGTTCCGGGCTTGACCCTGGGCATGGCCTTGCTGTGGATGGGGAGGTGGGGCTACAAGGTTACCTGTAAACCTGGGCTCTATGCAAAACTGGTCACTGTGACCGGACTTGTTGCAATTACGGCACCAAATGTTGGTGCCGTAATTGCCTGTCTCTGAGGTTGGCGGAACTTGCGGTGCTAGAGGTCTAGATGTAATTGCCATGGTTAACTGCTCTGTGAGGGTTTTAAGTGACTGCATCACATCATCCCTCAACTCATCATTGGCCTTCTTGATTCTAAGCTCTAGCTCCTCGATGGTGGGGTGGCTCGGAGGGCTAGGAAGTGCTAAGAGCTCGGGCGGTGGCCTTGTAGCCAATGGAACTGGGGCCACTCGGTGGTCGGCGTATGCATCCGGTCGGGATACCTCCAACTGAGGAGGCTTACTCTGCTCGGGAGTAGTGTAGGTTGTGGGTAGGAAGGCTGGAACTGGCGCGATCGTGCAGTTCCACATTCGTTCATTTTGTTTGTCTACACCCTCGATCCTCCTAGCCTCTTCTTTAGCCTCCTCTAAGTTTTGAGGGTTAGAATTGAGAATCTCCCGGATAGTGTTTTGTTTGTTAAACCCTTGTATAAAGTAGAATTTGATCGTATCATTTGTGAGAAGGGTTCCTACATAACGAGTTACCACCGTCTCGAACCGTCGGATGTATGACGTAATACCCTCGGATGGGCTTTGCCGCATGTTCGTTAATGCCACGAGCGCGCTTTGTTGGCCCATTTCCGGTCTAAACTGTCTGAGAAATGCCATCTGCAATGTTTGCCAATCTAAGAACGTCCCCGCATCGTGGGATCGGTACCACTCATAAGCTGCACCCTCTAGCGTAGTAGAAAACCAAACGAGTTTGTACGTGTCTTCGGCTACCACGTTGGCCAACATTATCTCAATGTATCGCTCGATGTGGGTCGAAGGGTCCTCATACGGGAGGCCACTGAATTTCGGAAAATAACTCGGCATTGCCCTCGGTGCTAATGCTTGTGGCATTATGATGGGAGGCCCCCTAGGAGCCATCATGGCATCTAAAGGATTCGCCATGCGTTCGGGTTGTACCACTTTAATCGGACTTTGCGGGGTAGGGGACTTCTTCCTCTCGTGCTCGACCTCTAGACCTAGACCTTTGCTTTTTGCTTCCTTAATTTGTTCGGCTTTCGGTTGTTTGTTCTTCGGCCTCTTACCTTGTGTGGTCTCTGATGTAGTCACAGTAGTCGCGGTGGTTGCGGTTGGCGTATCGTACGTTCCTCCCCTAGTACTAACCATAGCACACGTGGACCATGGCGAATGACTAATTTCTATAGGATTCAATTCTTCCTCTCTAAACTTAAATGTGTAGGTACTTAAGAAAATGTCGTCCGGGGTTGGCCGGGGCATCCACCCTCCCGGCGGACACACCAATTATGTGGTGTTTTTGGGCACCCCCCTCCGAGGGAGCCTAAAAATATCGCACAAACCCTTCGGTGAGGGTGGCCTGCCTTAGCAAGTGCCCAAGCCGAACCCGGATGTTATGATTTTTTATAAGTATTTAGATTTGTGGAGGGATTTGTTAATCGCGTCATGTCCTTCAGTAGGTTGTGCCTAGATTAATAAATGCTTAAGAGAATTATCCATTTTTTTCTAACCTAATGTCTAATCTATCCTAGTTTATGTGCAGACGCACCAGCCTTGGAATCAAGGCAACCTAATGTATGTACGATGCCCCCGTGCGTGTCACATTGATGCCACCAGCCCCATCCAGGAGGTCTCCATTGGATCGCTTTAAAGCTACTGTCGAAAACGCACCTCAACCAAACCCTGACAAGTTCAAGTTAAAACGCCTCGACCTCTCTCAAGAGGTTTTCGACGCGAGAGTGGCGCAGAAAGTGGACGAAATGGTGAGGCAGGTGACCGCGGAGAGGAAACTTGCACTCCTCTCCCTACCAGAGGCTTCGCACGTTCTGACTAAGGAAGATTGTTTGTAGTTCTTCCGTGCCACTGGTGTTCCGCCCCCCGGACCCCTGTGGGGGTGTGGTATTTTTGGACACCCCCCTCTGAGGGAGCCTAAAAGTACCGCACAAGCCCTTCGGTGAGGGTGGCATGCCTTAGCAGGTGCCCAAGCCGAACCCGGATGTTATGATTTTTTATAAGTATTTAGATTTGTGGAGGGATTTGTTAATCGCATCATGTCCTTCAGTACGTTGTGCCTAGATTAATAAGTGCTTAAGAGAATTATCCATCTTTTTCTAACCTAATGTCTAATCTATCCTAGTCTACGCGCAGACGCACCAGCCTTGGAATCAAAGCAACCTAACCCTAATGAATGAAATAACCTTACATTTTACCTTGGCCACATTTATTTCCTTACCTCTTATATATTAAATTCTCTAAACGGGGGGACCTTGATTAAATCCCACCCTATCAACCTTCATTCTTAGTTTATTAATTGATTAAACAAAACCTATCTTACTAAGTTTATGTATTATGGCATCACCACCTACCTAGTTGGTGCCCGGGGGCGAGGATTTTTTCTCGATATGGGAGAACGACTTCTCCACCAATTCCTGAATGAGCCTTCCCCAATTGATAGGCCTTGCTCCGGAAAGAGCTCGAAAGATTGTGTTGGCCATGGTGATGCTCAACCGCTTGGGTTTTTCCGGATAGAGGATGGGGAGGAAGAACTCGATCACTCTGCGCTCCCTAGGGTTTCTACAATCTACTGGATAGAATTCGTCATTTGGGTCATTTTCTGCTTTGAACTTCCCGAGGAAGTATGTATCCTTCCGGCTTGCCCATCTTTCCCCCTTTCTCAGCGCAAAGTCGTAGACATCCACCCAAACTTTTGCGGTCCACTACTTCGGATCTCTCCTCATCGTTCTCTCCCACTGATTCCCTTGTTTGAACAGAAACTCTCTCAGCATGGCTTTGTTTCGCAGATTCCAGGGCTTAGAGAGGAGACCTTCACACCCCATCTGCCAAGTCCAGCATCTCCGACTCACGCTTGGGGATTGTTGGAATTACATTCCTAAGCGGGATTGGGATGAGACCTTCTTCCTCCTTAATCTTTGGCATTGTAAGTGACACTGCTACTGCACCCCTTGTCCCCTCCGACTCAGCGCTCTAAGTACAGAATCTCAAAATCTTGACACTCAAAAATATCAGCAGCCCAACAAGCGGAATCTCAGCAATCCAACTGCTGATGATTCAAAAACCAAAAACACCTCACTATTTTTTTCTGGATCATGCCGTCCGGGTAAAAATGGCTCCCGAGGGTTTTGGTTCATTCAAATACCCTCCCCCTTTTTCTATCCAACCCGACGGCCGTTGGCGGTAACCATTTCTATTTCGTATAACTGCCATCATCCATGTCGTAGATTGTACTACCATTCCGGGAGTCTAGCGGGTACTATAACGGTTTCTATAATGACGGTTATTTAATGGTTATTCCAATCCGGTTCCGACTCTCAACAAGGACCCAGACTAACTATTTTATTGTCCTAGGCGGATGCTCAAAGGTCTCTTCTCTAAATTCGTTAAACTACATCTAATTTTCCATTTTTAATATAAAAAACAAGTTTTAATCTACCCTAGTTCCGGTTTAGTCTTTAATTTGGATTTATTCAAATTTAGATGCTCCCACAAATACCGCCCAATACTACACCACTTTACACCCTATCCATTCCTTGAGGGTGCCCTAGAGCTCTCCAAAATTTCAAAAAATCTAAATTCCACCTTATAATTGAAGTGCACACATACACATGTAACCATTCAAAACTGCCCATCACCACACCACTCTACACGCTCTCGGAACCGAGACGGTGGAGGAAATTTTTCCAAAACTTCAAAAATCTAATTTCAATCTTAAATTTGAAGTGCACATATACATATGTAACCATTCAACACCGCCCACTACCACACCACCCTACACCCTCTCGGAACCGAGAGGGTGGACTAGATTTCTCCAAAATTTCAAAAATATAATTTCCACTTTAAATCTAAAGTGCACACATACACATGTAACCATTTGTGGTGCTTTTGGGCACCCCCCTCTAAGGGAGCCTAAAAGTACCGTACAAGCCTTTTGGTGAAGGTGGCCTGCCTTGGTAAGTGCCCAAGCTGAACTCGGATGTTATGATTTATGATAATCGTGTCGTATCTTTTTGGTAGGTTTTACCTAGATTATAAGTGCCTGAGATAATTATTTAAGCTATATCAACTTTTCTAACCTAATGCCGAATCTATCCTAGTCTAAGCGCAAACGCATCAACCTTGGGATCAAGGCAACTTAACCCTAGTGAATGAAATAACATTACCTCTTACTTTGGGCCACATCTATTCTTTATTTCTTATGGATTAAATTCTCTAAACGGGGGGACCTTGATTGAGTTCCACCCTCTCAACCTTCATTCTTAGTTTATGGTTGATTGAGTAAGGCTATGTTACTAAATTCATAAATTATGACATCACCACCTACATGTTTGGTACACGTCCTAACCCAAATCCTTCAAGGTCCTGTGCGGGTCTTTTGAAGCTTGATTAACACTTACACCCTCTAATCTTTGCCGCCGGAGGGGGTAATATCAATCCTCCGAATTAAGTTCCCGGTTGGTTTTTTTCCCACGGGGGTTGTACGAATTTTGTTGGTTGTAAATTAGTTTGACCACGAAATTTCAACTTAATAGCACCCGAGAATAAGGCAACCTGTGTGTCCAAATTGTTGCACAATCTTCAAGGGTTGGGGCCATCACCTCCAACCCTTGGGGCCAACAACATGATGGTGGTTTTATGGGTCTTTACTCCCACCTTATCACCTACAATATACAGAGTGGTCATATCGGTGATTAATCCAGCTTCACCACACACAAATGAGCTATGGATAGAAAACTACTACCACAACACTTAACCGAGAGGCTCCGCACATATGGGAGTTGGAATCCCCCCTCGGCGCCTAGGTGGGTAATGTCCCCCGAGTCGTACATGGATAGTTGGATTTGGGTTAGGATTTTACCTTCACCATGCTACCTTTATTTTTAAATTAAAGAGTATAAGGTTAAAGAGCTTACTGGTTGACTCCCATCTTGGCTAGCGATGGTCGGTGCGGAATCCCTACTCCAACTCTCGGCCGCCCATAACACCAACTCGTACCCTCCAACCTTGGATGGACGAACCTCTTCTCGTAAGGCTGTCGCGTACTTCTCCATGAGGAGTGCCCAAAACACATGGGCACAAGGGGGACCTTGGAATGAAACCCGGGACTTGTAGCACCGTTGGTGAGAGGGCCCAAATGATCCTAGTATGGGTGAGGGCCCCAGGCGTTGGAAACGCCTCCCACCCACAGAGACTAGGAGGCATGAGGGTGAGGCCATAAGCTATGTGTAGCTTATGACATGCCCAATTAAGAATGCTAAAAAATACCTCAATTGGAGGTGTGTGCTAGGAGATATGGCAATTTGAGTGGGGCACCGTCCCAGGACAGCAGTGGCCTGGGAGTGGTTCCTGGGACTGCGAAGCTTTGAACTGGCATAACTTCCTCAATACTTATCCAAATGGTTCAAATGAGTACTCCATCAGCATCTATGTAAAACGTATATGATGATGGAGTGGTCAGATATGAACATCAGAGAAGATTTGAGGAAATTATGGGGTTTTGAAGCTGCTAAGAGATTCCAGCCCCAACGGCTAAGGGAAGATATCTATTTGGCCCCAAGTGTTGGGAGAGAGACAAAAGGATACTTGATGGTGGGGTAGGGGCCCTGCCTAGAGTCCTAGAGGTTTGTATGGGTGAGGTGGTGTAGCCGAACCCACCTGAGGCCGAACAATACGGCCTCCATGGGCATTGGCCCAATGTAAGGGCAAGTTGCCTAGTATGGCTCGGGTTATTGTAGTGTTGCTCCGACAACACGATGATCAACATAAGATTGGACTTTCAAAGATGGAAGTTCACATCTAAGAATTGGTTACTGATTAAGGATTGACTCCCGAAAGAGCAATAGGGTTGGGTACCCCTTTATGAACCAAGAAGGTCCGCAGTATGAGGAACTAACCATTCGTATGGCGGAATGCAAAGGGTTAACGCTCGTAATCCTTGCTAGAATGTAAAAGTGACCAAGATACTTAAAGGGAGCTAGCAAGGGTTGCGACACATAGTATCAAAGCAGGGTTCCAATCTTGAGCTAACACTTTGAGGAAGAGATGGCTATCAAACATGGGGGTTATGATGGTGAACCCGAGGCTTCTAAAAGGTTGTGATGCTCAAATTGGAACAAAGATCATGTCCAAGTGGATTTTGACCTCACCATTGATTCTAATGAGAATGGTGGGGATGATAGTGGATTTGGTGAGAAAATGAAGGAGCCCCTTGAAAGGGCTTCCAGAAACCTCGAAGAGAATTTGGGGGCTAGATTATTGAATGCATACAAGAGCTTGGAAAGTGGTGATGTGGGATTGAAATTCCAACTCAAAATGCTTGAGTTCATGGACTCAAGTGTGGCAAGTATGAGAGGGTCCGACAAGAGAAAATGGTCGAGCTCCTTATGATGCAAGGTGCTAAGCCTTCTTCTTCAAGAAAAAAATTGGCCAAGGCAAACATGCCAAGTAGTTTCTTGAGGCTTGTCGAGGCAAGAAAGGTGAAAACATGTTTGTGTTGGAAATGGACAACTACTATGATGTCCAAAGGCCAGATATGGATGGCAAGGTTGCCATAGTGGTAATCTTTTTGAAAGACCATGCGCTTGAATGGTGGACTAGCAAGAAAATACAAGAGCCCCAAGTGGTGGCAAGCTTGACTTGGGTTGGCTTCATGAAGTTGATAGTTGAGGGGTTCACGTCGGAGTACCAAGAATTGCGTGAGGGAATGAACTTCGTGATAATGAGGCACACGGGGTTTCTTAAGGCCTATGTGCACAATTTGAACGCCCAAATGAATGCTACACGTAAGATGGACGATTCTTCTAAGAAATGCATTTTTTTAGGTGGGTAGCAAAAGTGGGTGGTGGACACCTTGTTCAAGTTTCCAAAGCTTCTCAAGGATGTGGCGGGGACCATCAAGATTGCCGAGAGCATTGAACCTGATGGACCCAAAAGGAAGTCGGGTGGTGCCTCACAACAAAATGGCTTAAACCGAAACATGTCCCAAGGAAAAGAGGGCAAAAAATTGGGCCATCAACCAACACAAAAGGTGGGCCGAATGTACAATTTCCAACAATGGTGGCACCTAAGGAGGAAAACCACCCAATGTTGGAAACAAAAAAGGTTGCATTGTGGTAGCAAGGCAATTCATGTTTGTGCTGCGGACGGAATGTTAGAAGGTAGCATTGTAATACCAAGGCAATTCATGTTTGTGCCACGGAGGGAATGTTAAAAAGTGGCATTGTGGTACTATAAACTCCATTTTTGGGCCATCGCCTAGCTTTCGAGTCAAAACCTTTAAGTTAGCAAGAATTAACGGTAATAGGCATTGAGTAGCTAGTTGGCAGTGTGAACAAACGGCTATAGCCGTTCCAAGGCGGTTGCAACCACCTTTTCCTTCCTCAATTGATAAAAAGGAGGCAGGCTATTGTCCAAGCAGGCTATTTACCATTGTGAAATCAGGCATAGTCTCAGCTATAGAGCAATAGGCTGGTAGTGGCGTCAACACTTAGTGATTAAGGTTGAGTGCAATAGACATTCTCCGAGTGTGATACTCGAGAGGGTTAACAATAGAAAGATGAAAATTAAAGGATTTAGTCTCTTGTGATTTTTAATTAGAACATAAGCAAAATATCAATTTGATGAGCAATGGTCTTGATGTGTGTGTAATGTAATTCTGATAGTAATAGTAGCCATTTGATTGAGGGCAAGTTGTCTCGAGTGGAACGATGTCTTGAATAAGGTTGGAAAAGTGGCATGAGCGAGTTTTAGTTTGGAGTCAGTGTCGAGAAGATAAGATGAGCATGGAAATATTATGGCAATAGCCGCGAACATTGAAATTGACGTATCAACCACCAAAAAGGCGATAGAGTCTGAGAGTTATATCGGAATATTAGCAATAGTTAAAGTTGGAATATGGCTATAAGCATGAGCGATGTTTCTCTCTGTTTGGGATAGCAAGTGAGGGTTAATTGCCAAGAGTGAAAGAAATGGCAATGGCCAGAAGAATGATGGAGAGTGCAAACTAGTAGGCAAGATTGCACAGTAAAGTCTTGAGAGATGGCAATGCCAAAGACGATAAATCTGAGGCAATAAACCGGAGTCCAAAGAAGTCAAGTAGCCTTGAGGGAAGTTGACCAGGGCCATTAGTTTGAAAAAAACAATCACATGTGGAAGAGGGTAAGGAGCCGAAGCATCAAGAAAGGGCTATCGCCTGGGTTGTAAGGCTTATTGCCTGGGTCGTAAGGCTTATCGCCAGTAGGTGGCAAGAGAGAAGAAATCCGAGAGGGACAATTAAAGAAGGAAGCGTCTAAGGGAGATGTGAGGCCAAACCCCCCACCCTTAAGCGTCCGTAGTCCGAGTAGTGGGTTTGGGCTCACATTCCTCCGCGGTATTGGATTTGGACTTGGATGAGTCCATAGTGCAAGGTTCACCCTTCAAGTGGTCTTGGATTTAACTTTGGTCTTTGCTTCCTTTGTCTTGCCATCGCGAGAGTGCTCCACATTCTCCATTAATTTGTGCACGTGGTTTATTTTTAAAGAGAGGATGCAAGTGTTAAAAAACACTATTCTCTATAGTCAATCTCAAATACATTTACTTGTGAAAGCCACACATAACACTAACTAGCATAATGTAACTAACTACTTGTCTATGAGCTAATTAAGTAGGCTATCTACTAAGCTCCTTCATGAACCCATCTCTTTACTTTCTAATTACATAAACCTAGCTCCTTCATAAACCCAACTCCTTCATGAACCCAACTCCTTAGCTTCTAACTAAACAAACCCAGCTCCTTTATAAACCCAGCTCCTTCATAAACCCAGCTCCTTCATAAACCCAGCTTCTTAGCTTCTAACTAAACAAACCCAGCTCCTTCATAAACCCAGGTCCTTCATAAACCCAGCTCTTTACTTTCTAACTAAACAAACCCAGCTCTTTCATAAACCCAGCTCCTTCATGAACCCACAACTTTGTAGTTGTAATCCCCAACTACCTCACTAATTATTCAAGCCCTTAACTAATCTTCCTACCTAATTTTCCTAATTCTACTAACAACCCCTTTCTAATCACACAATTCTTCTCTAATCCTAAAATCCTAAAATCCTAGAGAGGAGAGGGGGAGAGAGAATTTCCTAACTTCACTAAGACTAACTAATCCACACAAGTATATTTTTGCACTCATCACAACCTCAAGTGCTCAACTCTTAAACATGGAACTTGCAACCACGTGTATTCAAAACATGAACTTTAAGTACCACAAATTGGAATCATGAATTAACTTTAAAATCCTTCACGTCAACACTAATTCTACCAAGAGGTCAAGCCCTCTTCAAGGCTAACAAGCCTTGGCTCTCAAACTAAAAACTAAGCACACACATGTGCTCCAATATGGCTTCCCACACCCACACTTATAACTCGTGGGGTGCCTTGGAGCACAAAGGAAAGAGAGGATGAGTGAGGGAAGAATGAGGGATTATATAGTAAGCTTGAGGGGGTGAGCACCCTCAAGGCTCACGATAAGCCCTTGAGATTTCCTCCTACTTAGTAGGCGCCAATCCTATCTTCTAAGCCTTCCTCCCTCAAATGATCAACAAGGATCCTAATTCGAACATTTAACTAGCCTTGGCTTTCTACCTACCACACTTTACCAAACTTGGGATGCTTCAACCCAAACTTAGCCTCCTTCGCTTTCCGCCGCCATAACTTTCTCCCCTTACTTTCCCAAATCGTCGCTCACCACTTAATTCAAACCACGATGCTTAACTCGTGATTTGATTGGTGCTTTGAGAATTTGCTTATCCTCCACCTTGCATTCTTCCTTGGACCTTCCCCATTAAGTGGCCATGATGAGGTGGTCCACTTGTGCGCTCCATGTGATCCTCCATTCATCCCAATTCGAATGCACTTGCCTCTTGAGTCACTTTGGTTGTCTCCATCCATTTGTACTAGCCTACTCACTAACTACTCAATCCAAGTTCTCCTTACCTATCCTCATTCACTCAAATCCTTCCGAAGGTAAAAACACAATAACAACTCACATCCTAGCCTCTTACAACATGGTACTTCTAAGACTAACATTTCACTCTTTTTATATTTTTGTGAAGTAACATGCTACTTCAAAGTGCATCAACTAACGTTTCAAGGGTCTAAGACTAAATGTGGGCACCCTTTTGGGCTCACATAATTGGCGACCATCGGGGAATGAATCCAAACATCTCTTGCTCCAAGGGTAAGTTGCCTAGTCAAGCTCGGTACTCCTTACATCTACTTCCCGATGTACGGATAGGAAAGAGCTCACCATTCAACGTTTCCAATTGAATTGAATTATTAGGAAAGACCTCATAGACAAGGTAAGGTCCTAACCATATTGCATCGAATTTCGCCGGAAATTCAAGCTTTCGTGCGTCTTGAATCATGACCATCATTCCCGGTGTTAGGGCCCTTCTCTTATGTCGTTTGTCGAAAGTAATCTTTCTCCTTCTTTGGATTGCCTCAATATGTTGAGCCGCCATTCTCCTCCCTTCGTCAAGTGCTTCCAAATCGGTTAGTCGATTTCGTAAGGATTGACTTTCGGTAAGTCTCGTACTCACGGCCACCCTAAGTGACTCGACTTCATATTCGATTGGTAGTGTCGCTTCAAGACCATAGACTAAGGAAAATGGTGTAGCACGCGTAGTTACCTTATAGGTTGTACGGTATGCCCAAAGTGCCGCCGTTAGTTTCGTATCCCAATCCCGCTTCGAGTCTATAACCGTCTTGCGTAGTATACTCACCAAAATTCCGTTAACCCTTTCCGTTTGTCCATTGGTTTGTGGGTGGTAGGGAGTAGTCTTCCGGTGATCAATTTTAAATTTCTCTGTCATCTCTCGAATCAAGTCATTCAAAAAGTGAGTACCCCTATCGCTTACTAGGATCTTCGGCACCCCGAACCGCGAAATTATGTTTTCGTACATAAATGTTGCCGCGTGTTCCGCCGTGTCGGTCTTTACCGCTTTGGCTTCCGCCCACTTGGTGAGGTACTCGGTTGCCACCACAATATATTTCATTCCTTTTGAAGATTGGGGATGGACCTCACCCACATAGTCGATGCCCCATTTTTCGAAAGGAATTAAGGGTAATGATACATGTAAAGGCATCTCCATTCTAAGGTCGTTTCGGGCATACCGTTGGCAAGCGTCGCATTTCCTTACATAGTCATGGGCGTCCTTAAATAGTGTAGGCCAAAAGTAGCCCGCTCTAAGTATTTTTTTGCCCGGTGAGTTGACCCGAGAAGTGACCGCCGCAAGCGCTATCGTGGCAAGCGATTAAAATCGCTTCAACCTCCGTTTTTGACACGCATCGTCGTAAAATACCATCGGACCCCCTTCTAAACAACCTATGGCCCACTACAACAAATTGCCTACTATTTACCCTCACCTTCCTTCTCTCTTCTTTTGTCCACTCTTTGGGCAACTTGTGGGTTGTTAGAAATTCCACTATGCCCGCATACCACTCCGGTGTAGAAGTGACCACAAAGAGGCTATCATCTACTAACATATCATTTACCGGATTTTTTCCTATCTCCTCCGACAACCTAGACAAGTGGTCCGCTTGTAAATGCATACGACCCGGTTTATATTCCACCGTGTAGTCGAATTCTTCTAATAACAAAACCCACCTAGCTAACCTACCACTTAACTCCGCCTTGTTAACTAGATACTTGATAGCCATGTGGTCAACAAAAAATACAACCGGGTTGCACATGAGGTAATGCCTAAACTTTTTAACGGAAAACACCATGGCTAGGCACTCCCTCTCCGTTGTAGAGTAGTTTCTTTCGGCGGGGGTCAATTGCTTACTCGCATAAGCTATAGGTTGATCCTTCTCTTTTTCTCCCGTTGCTTGACAAAGCGCACTCCCTATTGCCACATTACTAGCATCACAATAGACGTGAAAAGGTTTACCCCAATTGGGTGGTATCAACACCGGATAGGTGCTCAACCTATCCCGCAATTCCTCAAAGGCTTTTTGACAAGCATCCGTCCACTCGAATTTGACATCCTTTTTGAGCAAATGGGTAATGGGCACCGCTATCTTTGAAAAATTAGGAATAAGTTCCCGGTACCATCCCACATGTCCTAACAACTTAGAGATCCCCTTGGAATTGGTTGGAGTTGCCAAGTCGCTTATGGCCGCAATCTTATCCGGATCGGGTTCTCTACCTTTCTCACTAACAACATAACCCAACAACACTCCCTTATTCACTCCCAAAAATGTCTTATCCGGGTTCAATGCTAACCTCATCTTCCTACACCTAACCAATGCCTCCCTAACACAATGTAGGTGATCGTCCACATTACTTTGTGTGCTAAAATCGTCCACAAAGACGGTCATGGATTTGAACAACAAGCCGGTGAAGATATACATTACTAATCGTTGGAAAGTAGCCGGGGCATTACATAACCCAAATGGCATCACTACCCACACAAAAGTACCCCAAGGTGTAGTAAAAGCCGTTTTATGGATATCTTGGAGGGCTATGGAAATTTGATTATAACCCGCATACCCATCCATAAAGGTATATCGCGAATGACCTCCAACCTCCTCAAGCAACAAGGTGATAAAAGGTAAGGGGAAGTGATCCTTTTGTGTGCACGAATTCAATTTCCTATAGTCGACACAAACCCTTAATTTCCCATTTTTTTTCTTTACTAAGACCATAGGAGAAACCCAATCCGTGATTTCCACCGGCTTGATAAACCCGGCCTTCAATAACCTTTCCAATTCCGCTTTCACCAACAATTGCAATTGAGGATTCATCCTCCTCTCCTTTTGTCTAATTGGCCTCGCCCCCGGAATTAAAGGAATCCGGTGCTCTACCATTTCCCTAGGAATTCCCTTAAGCTCATCGTAGGACCATGCAAAAGTATCACTAAACTCATCCATCAAATTGCTATACTCCCTAACCTCTTTCTCCCCCAATTTGGAACCCATCTTCATTTGTCGGGTTTTTCCATTCTTTAATTTCACATCCACGTACCGCCAATCCGCTTCCGACACATGTGCTTGTTCCTCTTTGTTCCGATACCAATCGGAAGGCACATTGGAGTAATCTTTCACATCTTGACCTACAACTATCCCCGTAGACGTGGTCTTGAAATGTAAAGGCTCCTCCAATTTCGATGACTCAATAATCACATCCTCCTCTTGAGTCCCATCTACATGAATTAAACTAACCTCACCCTCTTCCACGTCATCTACCCAAGGTGTTAACCCACCGCTAACCCACTCTTCCTCGGTGAGCACCTCACATGGCTCCAACAATGAGCCCTCTCCTAAACTAACACTAGGAAATTCACTCCCTAAGCCTACTTGGTGAAATGTAACCATTACATCAACCTCGGACTCGGGGTACTCCCTTAGCCATTGGGCATAATCCCCATTATCCCCATAATTGTAAAAATTAGGACCTAGACTTCCCGAGCCCGAATCTATAACAACCCTTTGACCTTCGGGATGGACGACTCCCACCAATGCCTTGCCAATCTCATTCTCGTTTAAGTCATCAATTTCCTTCTCCAATGGCAAATACATCTCCTTCTTCATCCATCCTTCTAATGAACCAATGGACACTATGACCCTATTACCCTCCGGACCATAAGTGATGGATGGTTTAGGTCCACCCCAATTGACCATAGCATTCGCCATCCGCAACCAAGGCCTACCTAGCAAAATGGGGAAGGTGTCCTTGTTGGAGTGCATTTTAATGACATGGAAGGTGACCAAGTACTCCTCGCCTCCCGTAGTCATTCTACAATCCTTGATCATCCCCAAAGGCGTAGTCGAACTTTGATTTGCCATATTTATGACCAAAGGTGAAGGCCCCGTGAGTCCAAGTCCCAATTTTTTCATAGTATCCTCCGGTAGTATATTTAGACTACTCCCTCCGTCGACTAGCACATTAGGAACCACCTTATCTACTATAACAACTTCTATTTCTATAGCTTTCACGTCTCTTCCACCTTGTGATTGGATCCTAGCGGCTATTTTAGCTTTCACCTTCCTCATCCTCTTGTGTACCGGCATTCCCTCCTTTAATGTTTTCCTTGCCGTGGGTGAAATTTCCAATAGTTGGCCGAAAGTAATATCCGCCTTGAGTGTACTAAGGTCCGCCCACAAGTCGTACCCGGTAGATCTTTCCACCTTAGAATTACCCACTACGTCGAATTCGTCTACGGGAACCCCCGGTCCTTCCCATTCACCCACATCGCTATTATCCAAGTCATGTACCGCATTAGTCCTCTCCCTATTTTGTAAAATTATATTTTCCCTCTCCACATCCTTAGTAGCTCTTCTAGCTACCCTATCCAACTCGGAGAGATTAATCTCTTCATCCGAAGAGTAATTTCCTTGCTCTCCTATTCCTACCTCCAACGGGGCATCCCCTCTCCTAGCCCTAGTAGTTACCGCTAGTGCAGGTGCTTCTTCAACCACACCCTTACCCTTCACTAACTCATATGTAATAGCATTGGTGTGAGGAGGCCATTGACTTTGCTCCTCTCCAATTCTCGTTGGGAGAGGAAGCATGTCATCACATGTGGCCTCCAACACTCCATCCATGAACCTAACATCTTGGGAGTTAGATGGTCCCGGATCCGTTGGAGGCGCTTGTCTCCCGTTACTACCATTAGGTGGAACTCCTTGTCTATTTTGTATTGGAATGTAACCGGTTGTAGTTTGCAAGCCCGCCGGTGGATGAAAAGTTTGCCTAGCATTACTATGGTCATAGTATAAGTTAGGTGGCCTAAGTTCATTGGCCGGTACTCCTTGTGGCCTAGCACCTCGCATATTATCCCTTGCTTGTTGTTGTGGATTAGCCACCGGGTAAGGGACATTAATTATTTTGTCCGGTTGGCGACACGTATCCGAGGGATGACTTCCTCCACAATTGCTACAATTAAACTCTTGACCTTCGGACCAACATTGTCCTTGAGCGTGCCACCTTCCACAAAAGGGATGAAATTCCTTCTTCTCTAAATTTTGGCCACCTTGCCCTCTAGGTTGTGGTCCTCTATTGCTTCCATTTCCATAGTGAGGTGGCGCTTGACCTCGTTGATTTTGTTGAGGTGGGTTACCGTTTCCTCTTTGGTCACGGTTTTGTCCACTTCTACAAAATTGACGCGTGTGGCCCGGTTGGCCACATTGGACACACCATAATCCGGAAGAATGCCTACCCGACTCAACCGGGGGTGGAGGCCCCGGTTGTTGACTCCGGATCATTAATGACATTTGATCCGTGAGGCTTTGCATTTGTTTTATCATAGCCTCTTGGAATCCTAGTTGGCTAGCACCTAGTCTTCTCTCAACCTCCTCCAAGTGTGGATCCGTTCTAGGGGCCGGTAGTGCCAAAAGAGGTGCCGGTTCCCTAACCGCTAAAGGTCGGGGGCCGGTGTCCACAATGGCATATGGAATTTGGTTCTCATACTTAGCGGGTTCTACCGCTACCACCCTAGGGCGTATGGGGATGAATTGTGGGATCAATTCATCCTCCCTTCTCCATAGCCTTTCGTGATCTTTATCCAAGTTTTCAATATCTCTAGCCGCACGCTTGGCATCCGCCAAGGTCAAGGGATTCCTTTCTAGAACACCCCTAATAGTTCCGGACTTAAAAAACCCTTGAATGAAAAATTGCTTTAGCGTGTCGTCGTTGAGCATGGTACCCACAAATCTAGTGCACACTAAATCAAACCTCCTAATGTAAGCCGAAATTTCTTCCTCCCTTCCTTGCTTCAATGACGACAATGCCCTTAATGCGGTACTTTGACCCACTTCCGGCCTAAATTCGTTAAGAAACTCCCTTTGTAATTGTTCCCATCCCCTAAAATGTCCCTCGGCATGATCCCGATACCATTCATAGGCTTCCCCCTCTAGAGTGGTAGGAAACCACACTAACCAATAACCCGGGTCGGTTATGAGGAAGCTAGCCAACCGTTCGATATACCGTTCCATGTGCCGAGAGGGGTCCTCATCCTTGGTCCCATAAAATTTAGGGAGATGAGATGGCATATCCATCGCCGCTAAATTTTGTGGAACCACAATTGGTAGGCCTCTTGGCCTAACCAATGGGTCTATTGGAGGTATAGGAGGTATGGGCGGAATTGGGGGTATGGGTGGTGGATCCATCCCCCGTTCCTCGGCCATGGTGACCGGTGAACTATTCAACAATCCCCTATCAACTTCTACCGGGAATTCTTCTCTAAGTGTGTAATTTTCCGAAGAAGTTTCACCACTCAATTTGGAGGGAGTGATCTCCTCTTCAAGTTGAGCTCCAAGTTCTAAGGTGTCTAGAATTGACCTAGTCCTAGGTTCGACGTTCAAACAACTCTCTATTCTAACATTATCTTGTTCTAATCTATCACTGATTTTAGAGGACCGCCTCTTTCGAGTAGATTTCTCTAGTCCTACTATCAAACTTGGTTTTTGTGAGCGAGTCCTACCTTGCATTCCATAAGAATCGATCGACCCTCACTTGACCACACATAATCCTAGCAATTCCCCTCTTAATATTTTCACTTGTCTTGGTGTGGTTATAATTTTTTTAGGAGGTGAGGAAAAGAACCTGCAAGCCCACTTAGGTGAAAGAATCCCAATAGGGGATAGGCATGTTCATGTTAATTTTTTGGTTAAGTCGGAGCATCACCTCCGCACCTTCCCGCAAATTAACACTCACCACAATACCGATTGTGAGGGGGTGACCTTCCGAGTAGATTATGTTAAAAGTCGAGGCTTCACCCTTCAACTTCTCACACCATCCACAATTCGGGAATTACCCTCTACAACGGATAACAACAATCACGAGTACAAAAGGCATTCCTTAATTAGTTAATGAGTTCACTTTGAAGAAATAAACATACCTTGAGCAATCGCATCCCCCTGTGAGTTAGCACTCCCCTCAATCGTGACTCAATGTAACAACACCATAAACTTTGTGAAATATTAATTTAATCTAGAGCATGAAATGACAACTCCCAAAACTTTGAGACTCACCCCGAGGTGAGTGTCAAAGTTCAATGTCCTAAGGTGAATTTACCCTCTAATGTTTTAATGAGCTACTCGGTTATAGGTTCCTTTTAAGTTCTTAGCAAATCCCCAAAAAGGTTGAGGACGTACCTTCGCCGCGCTCCTTCCTCAAAAATGAATTTGCGTAATTGACAATGCAATTCATTCCAAGGAATAGTTGAAATACAATGAATTCAAATGTAACCCAAAGAGAGAATACTTACCGAGTTTCGGGTGCTCCTTCCCTTCTCTCAAGTTTGTGTCTCCAATTTTTCCTAGTTGCCTCCAAGTCTCCTAGTCGCCTCCAAGTCTTGTAACTACCTTCCGCTTCGCTCCCGGCGGACGCACCAATTATGTGAGGCCAAACCCCCCACCCTTAAGCGTCCGTAGTCCGAGTAGTGGGTTTGGGCTCACATTCCTCCGCGGTATTGGATTTGGACTTGGATGAGTCCATAGTGCAAGGTTCACCCTTCAAGTGGTCTTGGATTTAACTTTGGTCTTTGCTTCCTTTGTCTTGCCATCGCGAGAGTGCTCCACATTCTCCATTAATTTGTGCACGTGGTTTATTTTTAAAGAGAGGATGCAAGTGTTAAAAAACACTATTCTCTATAGTCAATCTCAAATACATTTACTTGTGAAAGCCACACATAACACTAACTAGCATAATGTAACTAACTACTTGTCTATGAGCTAATTAAGTAGGCTATCTACTAAGCTCCTTCATGAACCCATCTCTTTACTTTCTAATTACATAAACCTAGCTCCTTCATAAACCCAACTCCTTCATGAACCCAACTCCTTAGCTTCTAACTAAACAAACCCAGCTCCTTTATAAACCCAGCTCCTTCATAAACCCAGCTCCTTCATAAACCCAGCTTCTTAGCTTCTAACTAAACAAACCCAGCTCCTTCATAAACCCAGGTCCTTCATAAACCCAGCTCTTTACTTTCTAACTAAACAAACCCAGCTCTTTCATAAACCCAGCTCCTTCATGAACCCACAACTTTGTAGTTGTAATCCCCAACTACCTCACTAATTATTCAAGCCCTTAACTAATCTTCCTACCTAATTTTCCTAATTCTACTAACAACCCCTTTCTAATCACACAATTCTTCTCTAATCCTAAAATCCTAAAATCCTAGAGAGGAGAGGGGGAGAGAGAATTTCCTAACTTCACTAAGACTAACTAATCCACACAAGTATATTTTTGCACTCATCACAACCTCAAGTGCTCAACTCTTAAACATGGAACTTGCAACCACGTGTATTCAAAACATGAACTTTAAGTACCACAAATTGGAATCATGAATTAACTTTAAAATCCTTCACGTCAACACTAATTCTACCAAGAGGTCAAGCCCTCTTCAAGGCTAACAAGCCTTGGCTCTCAAACTAAAAACTAAGCACACACATGTGCTCCAATATGGCTTCCCACACCCACACTTATAACTCGTGGGGTGCCTTGGAGCACAAAGGAAAGAGAGGATGAGTGAGGGAAGAATGAGGGATTATATAGTAAGCTTGAGGGGGTGAGCACCCTCAAGGCTCACGATAAGCCCTTGAGATTTCCTCCTACTTAGTAGGCGCCAATCCTATCTTCTAAGCCTTCCTCCCTCAAATGATCAACAAGGATCCTAATTCGAACATTTAACTAGCCTTGGCTTTCTACCTACCACACTTTACCAAACTTGGGATGCTTCAACCCAAACTTAGCCTCCTTCGCTTTCCGCCGCCATAACTTTCTCCCCTTACTTTCCCAAATCGTCGCTCACCACTTAATTCAAACCACGATGCTTAACTCGTGATTTGATTGGTGCTTTGAGAATTTGCTTATCCTCCACCTTGCATTCTTCCTTGGACCTTCCCCATTAAGTGGCCATGATGAGGTGGTCCACTTGTGCGCTCCATGTGATCCTCCATTCATCCCAATTCGAATGCACTTGCCTCTTGAGTCACTTTGGTTGTCTCCATCCATTTGTACTAGCCTACTCACTAACTACTCAATCCAAGTTCTCCTTACCTATCCTCATTCACTCAAATCCTTCCGAAGGTAAAAACACAATAACAACTCACATCCTAGCCTCTTACAACATGGTACTTCTAAGACTAACATTTCACTCTTTTTATATTTTTGTGAAGTAACATGCTACTTCAAAGTGCATCAACTAACGTTTCAAGGGTCTAAGACTAAATGTGGGCACCCTTTTGGGCTCACAGGAGACGATTAGCCTTAATAAATAAATAAAGTTGTAGAGATAAACGACCGAGGTAGAGATGAAAGAAGATAGGCTATAGGCTTTACAGGTGTCGTTCCCAAAAGAGATAGTGAGGGCCGAAAAGCTACGTTGATAGGGCTCAGTCTAAGAGCAATTAGGAGACTTTACCTAGCATAAAACTAATGCAGTGATTGCAGACAGAGAAGATATTTAGTAGCAGGCTATAAGCTGCAAAAAACTTTACCATTTTGAGGAAGAAAAATTATCTAAACAGGTGTAAGACATTACCCAAGACAATTCGCCTTGAGATTAAAATGGATTAAGGCTTTAATCAAGGAATATCGCCTAGTTGTTGATGCATTGATTATACATGATCTTGTGGATATTTGTTGTGATAAGTTGCCAGATAAGTGGAAGATGACGATGGTGATTACAGCTCTTGGAAGAATGGCCGAATGACTGTAAGTCAAACTAAGAGGAATTAATTTGAGATTATTACAAAGCATAACTCATGACATTTAAAGACGATGTGGCATTCAAAAGACATTACCCCGGACTATGTCATGACAAATTGCCAATGACTACTTGCCAAGCTTTTGAGCTTCACGACTGATTAGAGGATGAAATTAGAGTGATAGGAATTCACACAACACATAGGAAAGAATCACTCACGATTGGAAAAGCACAAATGAACCATAAGAGTGGAGAATGAGCAGAGTAATGAAGGAACAAAGGAATAAAAGACTTAGATTGTTATTATAACCCTTAATCCAATGTGACATTAACCCTTATAGACACTATCTCAGTCTTCCTAGAGACCTAGCTCCCTGGGTTGTTGTTTTTAAGTGATAGCAAAAAACTAACTACAAGTACCAAAACAATTCATATTTGTGCCCCGGATGGAATGTTAGAAGGTGACATTGTGGTGCCAAGGCAATTCATGTTTGTGCCATGGACAAATGTTAGAAGGTGGCATTTTGGTACCAAGACAAATCATGTTGTTGCCATGGACCAAATGTTAGACGGTGGCTTTGTGGCCAAGGCTAGTAGCCTTAACCCGAGGCCAAGTCTTTTGTACCTTGAGGCCCAAATCAATGGGAGAAATGTCTCATGGGTTCACAAAGAGGCAATGCACTCCTTCATGAGCCCGAAGCTCACAAGGGACTTGGAGCTTGCCAACATGTAGAGAGGGCAAGCCCATCAATGTGCAGTTTGCAAAAGGCAAGCCGCATGAGACAAAGGAGGTGGCGTTGGATGTGACCTTATAATGTGGGACATTGGAGTTTGTGAAGATTTCACATGATGTGAAATAGATGAGGTGCACCTCATTTTGGAGGACACCTTCTTTGAAACTCACATGGTAGATGTGAGGCGCAAGCCGGTGAGCTTGTGGTGTGCCATGGTGGCAAAGAGGTGAGTTTGAAATTGACATGGACTCCTATGGTAGGAGTAGCCAAGTTGAAGTTGGTCTCAATGGACCAAATGAGAATTCAACAAATAAAGTTGTGGTTCCATTGGAGCAACTCCAAGGAACTCATGGGGAGGCTAGGAAAGATGGGCCTTCCCCTAAACCACATTCGTTGTGTGTTGGTTAGGTACTTGTACTCACCAATGGGTTGTTCAAAAATTACCGCCAAGGAATGGAAAATAACTTTGCTCAGTGAGAGATTGAGTTTTTGAGCTATGTGGTGACAAATGAAGTTGGTGGACGGACATGAATAAGATCAAAGCAATCCAAGAGTGGAAATGATGCTTGATCCAACGAGGGCTTAGGTCATTGCTTGACTTAGCCAACTACCACTGCCGCTAAGGTTGCTAGGACCTTATCTAAGGTGGCTAGGACCTTATTTAAGGTTGCAAGGACCTTATTTAAGGTTGCTAGGACCTTATCTAAGGTGGCAAAGACCTTATTTAAGATTGCTAGGACCTTATCTAAGGTTACTAGGACCTTGTCCAAATTGTTTAAGGAGGGTTATCCCAAGAATGGGATGAGTCTATGATGCGCGCTGTGGATTGTTCCTTCGCAAATTAGCTAAGAGGACTCTCGGTGCGACATCATGTAAATTTATATTTGCTTGAGAACTACCGTGCCTCATTAATATGCTCGGTTTTAAATTTAGTAACCTTTCTTCTCCTTATGATTTGAATATAATTAATTGGAGTTAAATGATCTCATCCTCAATTATTTTCACTCTCAATGTAAAGCTCATTGATCGTGAGAACAACTAAGGTAGAGAGGGTTCAAGAGGTGTATCAATATTCTAAAGTTCCATCCATATCATTCAAAACATATTCATATATATAACAATATCATTAATATTTGATAGCAATAGGATTCTTCAACAATTTGTATAAGTTTCCGAAAAGAGTTAAAACTTGTAGTTCTGTAGTTTATAAACTTTAATTGCATTCATTAATACTATTTTAATATCATTATAAGTATGTTGATTTTATAACTTATAATAGTAATGAGGAAGATTTCATGTTCTTGAGTATTTTCTCTTTTAGCTCAAGTATTATTACGTATAATATAATATTACAATAATAATTGTATCAAGTATGCATATGGTAATTTACGTCAATCGTACTTATACTTAATCACATATCACCATAACATATAGCAAAATACCATATATAATTTTTTATTTATAATGATTCACTTTTAATACAAAGTATTTTTTGATGACGAGAAAAATTCCATTAACATTTCAAAATCTTGAATGCTTGATAACATATTTATATTATTGTCTCAATCTTCTTCCGATTGGTTAATCTTTCAATTTTATAACATCCAACAACTCACAAAGAATCTTTGAGAGAGAAAGAAATCCCAATTTAAATAACAATCGTTGTAAGTAGTTTATCAAAGTTCCAATTGTGAAGTTAAAATCTCATACATATAGGTAGTAATCAATCTTATAATAATGAGTTCCGCTTTCAAGAAATATCACATGCTCAATCTTCTCGCTCATTTTTGAGGAGTTACTCAACTCTCATTTAATCGCTCACTTGAACATAATTTCATATTAAGAGATAGCTTGCTCTTTGGTCACTCAAATTGTCCTTCAAGCGTTGAGGTTTAATCTCAACATCTCTCAAAGTTCCATTAATCCTTCAAGTCTTCTTGAGTCTTTGTCTCTCAACCTCACACTATTTTTTTGAGTTCTTGTTTGAAAGAGTCTACTCTCCTCTCGGTTGTTCAATCACTTAAGTCACACAAGTACCGTTTAGCAACTTGTAAGTTCAATTGAGAGAGAAAAGTGATCACACGTATTTGTGGAAAATATAAGTATATTGCAATAGTGCTCCGAGAAGAGAGATACAAAATAAGCTCAAGTGTTTTTGATACTCAATCTTAAGATAACTTCATTGCTATGGAATAAGGTAAAGTCTCCTAAAAATGTCTCCCTTTATATAGTCTTTTCTACCTAACCAAAATCTATAATTGGAGTGGTTGTTATCTCCACTTCTCTAGATAACTACCTATCTATGGTGTTTGTAGATAGTACTTATCACAAACGGTTATAACCGTCAAACCACTCTAATGTTCGTATCTTTAAGATTTCACTATATCCTTGCCGTGGTTACATTACAAATCATTCTTTGAGAATCAATCAATTTTTACATAATTGATTGATCCAAATCAAAATGATTTGTACTAGTATAATTATACTAATGGAATGTAAAACATAGTCCTATGTACTCTATAATCTTTCATAATATATTCTTATATCTTTTATCTACTCATCCTTGTATAAAATTTGAAGGTATTCCTTTATTAGCCATTGGTTACCCTATAACTGTGGATAAGGGACCCTATCACCGCACGACTTCCTTTTAATTCCGTGTCCGGGTACCTATTACCGTGGATGAGTACTCTCCGAGTCCCACTCCTCTCCGGCATTCTCTTCTCCTTTCGGTGACGTTTTTTAAGTCCGGTTTGCTTGGTTAATGCCATTGGGTACTCCATTGTGCATTTTTTCTCTTTGATAATGTAGTTATTCAACATTTACCCCCCCTCCCAGGTTCAGATCTTGCCCTCATGATCGTTTAGATATTTTCATGCTCCCTGGATCATATTGTGGAAGGTAAAGTAATGTTCTTGCATGTGGTGTGGAAATCTGCTTCTGCTCCAATGTGTGTTTCCTATCCTCTAATGCTCTGGTAATATATCCATGTAACTATATTTTGTGGAAAGTGGGTGGAAATGAATCTGAATATCTCCGAATAAGATTTTCGTGGTGTTGAGCGACTTTATGTAACTGAGTAGTATCCTCCTATGCTAACACATCTAGTGCCGATAAGAATTCGGGAAAGTTCTCGGTCGCCATATCCTGTATCTCCTTTGTTGTTTCTAGGTCACATGGTTCGATCTGGGGTAAAGAGTTCCTATGCAGATTCTGGTTAGGTAGAAGGACAGATTGGTTGTGGTAATTTCTACGACCCCCTTTGTAGTGATTAGGTTTTTTAAAACCCACATGAAAACTAATAGGTCTTTGGCTGCCGCATTGGCATTTGTCCATATTGCCTTGAACTGCTCCTTAGACAATTGGCTCTTTAGCCGAATATCAGGTATGTTACTCCCTCTTAAAATCAATGGTTTGTAGGCTTGATAGTATTGAAAAATGCTTATGGATGGTGCCAGATTCTTCATTGTATCTGTGATAGTAATCCCCGATTCATCAAGTATGTTGTTACCTAATACTTGCTCCCATTTCCGAAGATCGGATCTCTCTTCCTCTTGCTGTTCCAGTTTGTATTGTAGTTCATCTCTTTCTGTAGTAACCTGGTTCAGTGCCGCTTTGAGACCCCAAAAAATATGTCCCAATTTTGATGTTACTCGTTCTAGGAGCAATGTGGTTGTCATCTTCTCTTTTGTTTCAAATTTCCCATCTATCCAGAAATCAAAAGCTTCAATTTTGACCAGTTCCATTGCTCGTTCTGTTTTCGCAGCATCAAATCCTTTAAGTAAAATGACTTCTACCTTCTGGCTCTCGATTTGTTTTGAAAATTCTTTGATCTGGTTGACGGCATCGTTCATGATATCTGAGATACTGCTCTGAAGTTGTCTTAAACCCTCAACTGTTTTAACCAACAGTTTTTGGTGTGTGTGCCATCTTTTTGTCATTTTTTTGCTTTTAATTTCTGCAGCTAAGTTCAACTATTCCCTCTATTTTGTGACTGTTTTGAGTTGTCTTTGTAGTTATTATACCTGGGTTTCCAGTGCTACATTCTGATTTTGGACTAGGGTTGTCTGGTGTTGAAGTTTTGATGTAACATCCTCTCCCCTAAAATTAGTTTCTTTTGCCTCAGTTTGTGTAACCCAAGCCCTATGCTTCTGAGTGGCTTAGGTGTAATAATCTAAAATCTCGGTGAGTTCCTTTGTACCTAGATTGCTTCCTAAGCCTGTATAGGTATTGGCTACTGGTTCGGCCACGGCTACCAAAATCTGCGGAGCCTTCATTGGTTTGGATGACTCTCCCATGGCAAGTTCCATTTCTGGTCCCAATTTTCTCTTCTTGGAAATATGTTTTTCTATCAACTCAGCGGGCATAAGTATATTTGCCTCTATCTCTTGTTGGACTGTGAGCAATCTTTCATTGATTAGCAACATGGTGAGTGGGGGTCCCACTAATGTTCTCATTCCTGTAGTTTTTCCTTGCATAATCCCTCTTTGAGAGAAATGAGTTCCATGTTTATGTATTCATAGAATAGTGTAGGCCAATCAATATTTTTTCTATTCAAAGCATCTTGAATATGCACTACTGCAGTGCATGATATTGTAATGGCACTAGTTCGGAGCAAGAATAAAGAATTAGAAAATTTGAAGGGCTTTCTTGCCTCAAGAATGGTGCAGTCAATGATTTTGCAGGTACCCAATTTGTTCTTCATTTTGTTGTTGATATTTGGAAATAGATCAGTAGCCTTCACCCTTGGTGTGCATGGTTCATGCTTTGCTAAAAATATGTTTAAATAAAACACTGCTTTTATCTTTTATCTCCACCCCTTTTCGAACACTGGTACCATATGCCCATTGAGTTTTGTCTCCATAGTCTCTATATTTAGATTTGCAATGACCTCTCTAACCACTTGCTCATTCAAATCTTCCATGTGACTGTGGTCAGAAACCTATCCAACCCTATTAATTGCAAAAAAATCTCTTCCTCACGACTTGATTCAAAATCCAAGGCTGCCACTTCAGTGCTGAAAGTAATATCGTCAATTGACCTAGTCATCACTGACTTCCCTTTCTTTTGGAGGTAAAATCCATTGAAATACTACTTAACCCTTCTCCCACTAAGAACTCATTTCTTATGACAGCTAAATAACCTGGTTGTATGAACTTAAACCTTCCCTGGACTCTACAATTTTTGGAAACTAATGTGTGTGACTTGAAAACCTTCTGCAAATCAATGTAGTTTCTAGTTTGAAACATTTTTTGCTCACTCTTGAACCATTCTACAAAGTTCTTGAAATCTGAATGGAGCAACCTCTTACTGAATCCCTCATCATGCAACTTTGGAAATGAATTATGGTTTGTTGGGTTCTCTAAGAGTAGCCTGGGTAACCCTGTTGGTGTCCCTTGCACACCCCTATTAATGATGGAGTTTGGTAATTCTGTTGGCTTTCTTGATGTTTGCTGGCCGTTCTAGCTAGACTTCTTGACCCTGAAATCGGTGACTTGGATTCCTGGTGCTGTTTCCGTGTATTTACTGGCCTTACAACAGGTAGTGTTCTTTTTACCCCCTTGTGTTGTAATTTTTTTTGTAATAAATTTTGCTGACTTGTGGTTTCTTCCCCGTGTATACGTGTGTTTTCTCTGCAGGTTGTAGAAGAGTTGACGAAGAGATTGCTATCTTGCGTAGTGGTCTCTTCTATTTTTTGGGGGTTTGCTTTGTACGGACCCTTCCAATAAAATTTAAAACTGGATTTAACTTTTGGTTTGGAAACCAAAATTGTTGTGAAAATTGGTTCCTGGGCTTTTTGAATCTCTTCAAGCATAAGCAACTCCATATTTCCAAATTATGGTTGAAATTTCGTTTTTGATGTTTGTTGAACTGTGTAATAATTCTCCTTAAATCGTGTATTCTTAAACTTAGCATCTCCTCTTGTATGGATGTTACTGGATGAATGGATGGATGAAATCCATGGTTGTAAGTACCAATTTTGAATTATGAGCATTTTATAGATTAGGCTCTAAATCTTATACATGTATTTTAACCATTTTGTGGTTAACATATTTGCCATCTTATGATTTGAAAATCCTTTGTTCACTTTGTACTTGACATGTGTGTTGTCCTTAATTGTCATGGTTGTATCATAATCGCATAATGTGTTTGCATATGAATTCTCCCATGGGTATGTGTATGATTCATTCCTCTCGCAATAGTTCCTTGTTGTCAATAATTGAATAATTATACTTTCAATTTTCCTTGTTTGTACATCATTGGTTGATTTTTCATCCAAAGTCCCTTTTGATAGTGGCTGCATAAAGTAACATTGTAGCATGGTTTCGTGTATCCCTTTTTTATCTGAAAAGAATGTAAATTTTTCTATTTTTCGTTGGTTAGAAGTGATGACTTGGTGAGGTGAATTTTTCCTTCTCAAGGTTCGTTTTTCATGAATCTTATGTCGTTCCCTACTATTGTGTGAGGATGTTGACCCTTGATCTTGGTAGTCGGTGTTATGATGCGATGGTTCTCCAATGTGATTAAGATCAATTGTTTTCATTCTCGGTCAATCTTTAGTGTTACTAACTTCCAAAACATATGTTCTTGCTTCTAAGGGTTCATGATAAGGTTTAATCTTACTCATGTTTACCCTCCCTAGAGGTTCCCCTTGTAAGGTGATCACATCCACAGTGTTGTTGTCGTAAATCTCCTTAATTTTGTAAGGTCCACTCCATCGAATTCTAAATTTGCCTGGACCATGTTTGTTCATCCGTTGATGCCATAGAATCTTTGCGTTTTGTAAAATTTGGAAATTTTGTTTCCCTTTAATTTCTCCTTTGCTTGATTAGTTTTCTCACCCTTTTTCTTAGTATCATAAGAGGGTTCTTTGCAATATTTGCACCTCTTGCTTTCCAGTAAAATTTTATTTTGTCTTATCTTTCTCATGGTTTGGATATGTTCCATATTCTCCTCCGCTTCGATACGGGTCAAGTCTAATGTCCTTAATTGTTCCATTTTCCGTTTTAGAATAGGATGCCATTCTTGATTTCGTTGTAGATTCTCCTCATTGTAGATAAATGTTAAAAAAAGTAATGCTTCTGTCCCAAATACCAATGAAAATGGTGTATGTTTGGTAGTGATTTTATACACCGTTATATATGCCCATAATTTTGCGTGTAGTTTAGTGTTCCAATCTGTGCGATTCGCGTTTACCATCTTGGTAAGTGTTGTTTTGATGACTTTGTTGGTGTTTTCGGCTTAGCTATTAGCTTGAGGGTAATAAGTTGTCGATTTCCGATGTAAAACCATAAATATCTTAGTTAATATTTGGATTGTTTCATTTAGAAAGTGACTCCCTTGGTCACTAACTAGTTCGATTGGACATCCGAATTTGGTGATGATCTCCTGTGAACCACCACAGTGGTCCACCACTCCGTGGGGTCACTTTAGTTAGAATTTTGGTATTAAAAGTTAGGATTGATAGCGAATTAAGGGAAAAATTAGTTCATTTAGCGTTTAGCTCAAAAAGGAGAAGGAAAATTACCGAGGACTTCGGACCTTCACCCGTGAAGGGAAAAATTTAGTTTTAGGTAGAGTTAGTAAAAATAAAAACTAACTAGAGATAGAAATTAGCTAAGTTAGAAAAAATAGCTATCTAGGCAAGACCTAGTTAGCGGGGAAAAACGTAGTTAGTGAAAGCAACTAGCTAAGAGGACTAAATTAGTAGAGCTAGCTAGGCAAGGATTAGTTTAGTACTTAGTGTGGGTCACGCAAGACAAGTGGAGGTGCTCGGCGTGAGAGGAAAATTAGCGCGAAGACTTTGAAGAAAAAATAGCAAGGAGGCCACTTGACCCTTGCCCTCTTGCCAACTTGCTATCAAAAAATTAGAACAAATTCGGAAGATTCCCGTCGGAGCCACCTCGGCGACGGGGTGGCAACCTCGACCAGGAAAACCCCCAAGCCAAAATTTCGGGAAAGGATTCAAAAAATGGAGCCGGTGGCGGAGGGGTCCAACCCTTTGTGAAAGGGTTTAAAAACCCCCTCCTTCCACCTTGAAAACCCCCTCTTAATTTGATTAGCGGGCGAAGCTCTACATCAATATAGTTAGATAAACCTTCTCTTCTTCTAATGTTTGGGCGAAGCCCTGCTTCAAGGTAGTTAGGAAAAAATCCTTTAGCATCCATTCTCAATGGCCTAAGAAAAAGGCTTGAGAAAATCCTCTACTCTCTCTCCTAGTTAGAATGTGTGTTTATTAACACACCAACAAAATTCTTCCTTTCTTTTGTAGAGGTAGGTTGGATTGTAGAATTTCGAGTGAAGGCATTGTAGACCTCAGCTGCCAATGCCTTGAAGGCTTAGTTCAAAAGCTAGAACAAAATACTTATTATTTTTCTCTTAGAAAGATTTCCTATCTATAACCGTTTCCCATTTGTGATTTGGTCAAGATAACAATTAGTTATGGATTTTCAAAGATGGAGTAGAAAAACTGGGTGGTCCTGTGGGTAGTGGCTGCTGGATCAGACCTGCTAGCCCAATCAAAATGTTAATTCTAAAAAGTTATATTTTTCCCAAGTAGAACTTTTGTCTAGCTTTCCAAAATTGCTTAGAATGTTTTATTTGAGCATGATTTGAATTAGATATGAATTTTTGAAGACGGGATACATAGTTTGAGAATTCTTGGTTGACTGCTGCATTACAAAGGGTCTGCTGAATTCACTTTGGCTTAGCTTGTTAATCACATACTTTTATCAAATAGATCTTTTTAATACCTCTCCATAGCTATACAGAACGTTTGATTTGAGCATGATTTGAATTAGATATGAATTTTTGAATACGAAATACATAGTTTAAGACTTCTTGGTTGACTGCTGCATTATAGAGGGTCTGCTGAATTCACTTTGGCTTAACTTATTGATCACATGTTTTTATCAAATAGATATTTTAATACCTCTCGATGACTATATAGAACGTTTGATTTGAGTAAGATTTGAATTAGATATGAATTGTTGATGGCGAGGGACATAGTTTAAGCCTTCCTGGTTGACTGCTGTGTTACAAGGAGTCTGCTGAATTTGTATTGGCTTAACCTGCTGATGTCATAATTTTCCTAGTTAGAACTTGTTAATAGCTTTTCAATGGTATAAGGAAAGCCTAGATCCAAGTCGTAACGAATTCATTAATAATTTTTGAAGTTAGAGGTTAGATAGGTGGGTTGGAAAAATCGGTTGAATCGACCTCGCACTTCCAACCCTCATAACTTTTGCATTTCTTATCCGATTAAGGTGATTTTTAGATCATTAAAAAGGTAATTACGTGCACTAAGTAAATATATTATGCTTAGGCCTATATTATAGTGCAAAAAATATATATTTTAATTGTTAACTAAGGTACGCTTTACTATCAAACTAGTTACAAAGAAGGAGGCAAGGTCGACGCCCGGGAAGTGGAGCAAGGAAGGAGGTAGCGGCTCGGCCTACATCGAGCCCAAATCAACTGAATAGAATGGAGGTAAATTAACTAACCCTAGCCTTCCATTTAGGGTTGGAAGGAGCGCGGCTAAGGTATGCATCTCTAACCCCACTCACCTATCTCGTAAGGTCAAGTGGCTTGACCACTTGACCGCCAAGGGAGTACCCAACTCCATTGTCTTCGGGCCCCTTGGTATGTTTTGTGGTAGTAGCTACATTTATTAGAAAGTTTCGTATGTGGTGAAGTCGGGTTAATCACCGATACGACCACTCTGAATGTTATTGATGGAAAGGTGGGGTTAATGGCCCATAAATCCATTATCATGTTGTTGGCCCCAAGGGTTGGAGGTGATGGCCCCAACCCTTGAAGATTGTGCCACAGGTTGCCCTATTCTCCGGTCCCATCAAGTTGAGTTTCGTGGTCAAACCGTTTTAAACTAATTAATAACCAACATAATTTGTACAACCCCCGTGGGCAAAAACCAACCGGAAACTTAACTCAAAAGGTTGATACTACCCCCTCCGGTGGCAAAGATCGGAGGGTATAAGTGTCAATCAACCTTCAAGAGACCCGCACAGGGCCTTGAAGGGTTCGGGTTAGGGCGTGCACCAAACAGGTAGGTGGTGATGCCATAATATATGAACTTAGTGATATAGGCTTTGTTTAATCAACCCTAAACTAAGAAGGAAGGTTGAGAGGGTGGGATTTAATCAAGGTCCCCCCGTTTAGAGAATTTAATTTATAACAAGTAAGGAATTAGAGGTGGCCAAGATAAAATGTAAGGTTATTTTATTCATTAGGGTTCGGTTGCCTTGATTCCAAGGCTGGTGCGTCTGCACGTAGACTAGGATAGATTAGGCATTAGGTTAGAAAAATAGATAATTCTTTTAAGCACTTATTAATCTAGACACAACCTACCAAAAGGACACGATGCGATTAACAAATCCCTTCACAAATCTAAATACTTATAAAAAATCATAACATCCGGGTTTGGCTTGGGCACCTGCTAAGGCAGGCCACCCTCACCAAAGGGCTTGTGCGGTACTTTTAGGGTCCCTCGGAGGGGGGTGTCCAAAAGCACCACATCTCCTCAAATATGAATTTTACGGTAGATGTTGCGGTATTATCCTTAAGTGCTCTTGCTTCTATCCATTTGGTAGTGTAGTCTATGGCGGTAATTATATGTTTGTTTTTAGTACTTTTGGCTGGGGGATTGATTGGTCCTATAAAATCCAATCCCCATCTTTGGAATATTTTTGTAGGCATAATTGGATGTAGTGGTTGTGATGACTTGGATATTTTTGGTCCCACTCTTTGACATATGTCGCATTGTTTGCAATACATATATACGTCCCTTTTCATAGTAGGCCACCAATAAAGACCTTTCAATGTCTTATGTAATGTGATATTTGTTGTGAAATGTCCTCTTGCAACACCTTCGTGTGCTTTGGCGATGATCGCCTCGGTTATTGGTCCAGAAATACATCTCCTTTTTATCCCATCGGCTCTTTATTTGATTAATTGATTTCCGTTGGTTAGTTGAAAAGGTCTACTCCTTATGGCTATTTGTTGTCTTTAAGAGATTGTCTCCAGTGTTGTCAATCTCCCATGTGAGAGGTAGTCAATAAATGGAGTTCTCCAATTTTTTTGTGGATCGGTAGTAATTGCCCCGCATTGTATTTTAATTGTTGTTTTTTCTTACACTTTGGGCATTCTCCATTGATATAGTCATTCGTAATATGGTAGGCCACCAATAAGGCCCGTTGAGTATTTGTTGCATTGTATTGTTCGGGTTGATGTGACAATCATTGTGGTTATGTACCCTTTTGATTAGCTGCTTGATTTGTCCTTCCGCGATACATATTTTACTTTCTCCATGGTTTACTTCCTTCCGCAATTCTCTTTCTTCCATAAAGTAAGCTTCATTTTCTTGTTCAAAAAGTTGTTGATCTCCGGTTCTTCCATGGGTCAAATATTCCACTATTGGTACCTTCCAATCTATTTTGGTTGAATCATCTTTCCGTTGCGTTGGAATAGTACCATTTGTTTGATTACAAGTAGAACAATGTTTGATAAAATTTCGAATGTCGCGAATCACGGTGGGCCACCAAAATGGTCTTTGTGTCGCCTTTTCTAGCATTTCTTCATTTGTTTGATGTTTTTCATGAAGTTCCTTTAAAAACTCTAGTTCCTCACCCACCCGAGGCCAAACGGCAAGGCCTCCATGGGCATTGGCCCAATGTGAGGGCATAGTTGCCTAGTATAGCTTGGATTGTTGTAGTGTTGCTCCGGCAACACTATGATCAACATGAGATTGGACTTCCATGGATGGAAGTCCACATCTAATGATTGGTTACCAATTAAGGGGTGAGTCCCAAATCAAAGAGTAGGAGGGTTGATCCCCTGCTACGAACTAATGGGTCCGCGATATTGGGAGCTAACCATTCGCATCGCGGTATGCGAAGGGTTAGCACTCGTAATCCTTGCTAAATTGAAAAATGACCAAGTTATTTAAGGGGAGCTAGCAAGGGTTGCGACACGTGGTATCAGAGCAGGGTTCCAATCTTTGAGCTAGGACTTTGAGCAAGAGATGGCTATTAAACATGCAGGTTATGATGGTGAGCCCGAGGCTTCTAAAAGGTTGTGATGCTCAAATTGGAACAATGATCATGTCCAAGTGGATTTTGACCCCGCCATGGATTCTAATGAGAATGATGGGGATGATGGTGGATTTGGTGATGGAATGGAGGAGTGCTTTGAAAAGGCTCCTGCAAACCTCAAAGAGAATTTGGGGGCTAGATTACCAAATGCATCCAAGAGCTTGGAAAATGGTGATGTTGGATTGAAATTCCAACTCAAAATGCTTGAGTTCATGGACTTAATGGATTTAGAATTCAAGTGTGGGAAACATCAGAGGGGCCAATAAGACAAAGATGGTCGAGCTCCTCATGATCCAAGGTGCTAGGTTTTTTCTTCAAGAAAGAAGTTGGCCAAGGCAAACATACCAAGTATTTTCATGGGGGTTGGCAAGGCAAATAAGGTGAAAGAATTTGTGTTGGAAAGAGTCAACTACAATGTGTCCAAAGGCCCGAGGGGGACAATAGTGTCCATGGAGGTTACCTTTTTGGAATATCATGCGCTTGAATGGTGGACTAGCAAAAAAGTGCAAGAGCCCGCAGTGGTGGCTAACTTGACTTGGGTTGGTTTCAAGGAGTTGTCTGTTGTGAGGTTCATGCCGGAGCACCAAGAATTGCATGAGGGAATGAACTTGGTGGAAATGAGGTACACGGGGTTTCTTAAGGCCTATGTGCGCAATTTTAACACCCAAATAAATGCTACACCTAAGTTGGATGATTTTTCTACAAAATGCATTTTCTTAGGTGGATAGCAAAAGTGGGTGGTGGACACCTTGTTTAAGGATGTGGCGGGGACCATCAATATTGCCGAGAGAATTGAAGCCGATGGACTCGAAAAAAAGTCGGGTGGTGCCTCACAACAAAGTGGCTTGAGCCGAAATATGTCCCGAGGTAAAGAGTGCAAGAAGTTGGGCCATCCAACCAACACAAAGGGGTAGCCAAAGGTACAATTTCCAACAAAGGCGGCACCTAAGAAGGAAAACCACCCAATGTTAGGAACAAAGAAGGCAACCTTGTGGTACCATGGCAATTCATGTTTTGCCAAGGACGGAATGTTAGAAGGTGGCAATGTGGTACCAAAGCGATTCATGTTTGTGCCGCGGATGGATTGTTAGAATGTGGCATTGTGGTACCAAAGCAATTCATGTTTTTGCCACGGACAGAATGTTAGAAGGTGGCATTGTGGTACCAAGGCAAATCATGTTTGTGCCACGGACGGAATGTTAGAAGGTGGCATTGTGGTGCCAAGGCAAATCATGTTGTTGCCGTGGACCGAATGGTAGACGGTGATTTTGTGGCCAAGGCTAGTAGCCTTAAGCCAAGGCCAAGTCTTTTGTACCTTGAGGCCCAAAAGAATGAAAGAAATGTCCCATAGGTTGACTAAGAGGCAACGCACTCTTTCATGAGCCCGAAGCTCATAGTGTGTTGGGGCTTGCCAACACATAGAGCAGGCAAGCCCATGAATGTGCGGTTTGCAAAGGGTGAACCGCATGAAATAAAGAAAGTGGTGTTACATGTAACCTTGAAATGTGGGACATTGGAGTTTGTGGAAAATTATACACTTTCTATAATGGATGAGATGGACATCATGAGGTGGACACTTTCTTTGAAACTCACATGGTAGATGTGAGGCGCAAGCCGGTGAGCTCGTGGTATGCCATGATGGCAAAGAGGTGAATTTGAAATTCACAAGGACTCCTATGCTATTGTCAGCCATAGACCCCCACCTTTTTGTGTCTGTGGTCCAGGTGAAGGTCCATGGCTCACATGTCTTTACTGACTCCTTGGCTTCAAAGACCCCTTGCTTGTACTAAAATGAAACTAAATGTTAAGCACACTCTTTTTATTTAGCTCCACAGGGCATTAGTATTAAGAAATACTTATGCACCTATGTCAATCATTACACCACAACCACATTCACATACTCTCCCCCTTCTAATCTCCTACATAATCTAGTGCCATCCAACTACCTAATCTAATTCTTAGCACCCTAGGATACCTCCTCTTCTTTTAGAGGTTTATTGATATCCCCTTAGCCCTACCGCCTACTAATTCCCTTTCCTACATTGCCATATTGCCGGGGCCCTTGGCCTTGAAGTGAAAATCTATACTAAACTTCTACTAGGCTCAGCCCTCGGCCTTCAAACTCTATAATCACATTTTTTAGAGCCCCTGGCCTCAGCCTTAGAATCTATGACTACATTTCCCGAGGCCTCATACCTCGGCCTTCGAACCTACAACCCAGAATGCTTCGAGGCCAGCCCTCGGCCTTGAATCAGTAGGTAAAATCTTCAAGGCTCAGCCCTTGCCTTTAAATTTGCAATCCAGAATGCTTTGAGGCCTGCCCTCAACCTTGAATCAGTAGTCAAAATCTTCCGAGGCCTCAGCCCTTGGCCTTGAATCTGCAACCCATAATGCTTTGAGGCCTGCCCTCGGCCTTCGAACCAATAGGTAAAATCTTCGAGGCTCAGCCCTCGACCTTGAATCAGTAGTCAAAATCTTCCGAGGCCTCAGCCCTCGGCCTTGAATCTGCAACCCAGAATGCTTCGAGGCCTGCCCTCAACCTTGAATCAGTAGTCAAATTCTCCCAAGGCCTCAGCCCTCGGCCTTGAATCTGCAACCCAGAATACTTCGAGGCCTGCCCTCGACCTTGAATCAATAGTCAAATTCTCCCTCGGCCTCAGCCCTCGGCCTCCGTTATCTTCTTCAGAGAGCAAAACCGAAGTGCCAAAAACCGATCCAGGGAGCTCTCCCCTGGATCCAGAAATCCCGGCCTAATCCGGATGTTCGAAAGACCCTCCCCCCTTAAAGGAACACCATATTACTCTAAAATGAACAATTAAACACGGCCTAAGCCGCACTAAAAATCAATTACACCCTAATTTATACCTAACCCCAACTCTAACTACCCCTAACACTAATCAACACTCCACTAATCATTCAATCCTCACCCCAAAAGTCACACCCACACAAGCCTTCAATCTTAACTTTAATCTAAACCTAAAAGTTTCACTCTGTTTATATTTTTGAGCAATTGAGGAAATGCCAAAGTGTAAGATCTAATGAACTTTTGACATTAAAAACATATGTGGCACCATATCGGGCTCACATAACTGGCGACCATAAGGGGATGGATCCAAAATCTCTTGCTTGAAGGCAAGTGTCACCTCATGCCTTGTACTCCTTGCATCGATTGCCTGATGTTCGAGTTGGGAAGCTCTCCCCATTTCATGTTTCCAATTGCATTGAATTGTTTGGAAATGCCTCGCGAATGAGGTATGGCCTCAACCACACAACATCAAATTTACCTGGAAATTCAAGTTTTCTAGCATCTTGAATTAAGACCATCATACCTAGCCTAAGTGTCATTGTCTTGTGCCGCTTGTCGAAGGTGATTTTTCTTCGTCTCTGAATGGCTTCAATGTGTTGTGTTTCCATCTGTCTTCTCTCATCAAGTTCCTCCAATGTTGTTAGCCTATTCCTTAACGACTGATTCTCCGTAAGACATGAATCGATAGCAACTCTCAATGATTCCACCTCGAACTCAATAGGGAGTGTGGCCTCCAACCCATACACCAAGGAAAAAAGGGTGGTTTGGGTTGTCACCTTGAAGGTCATTTGATACGCCCACAATGCTACTGTCAACTTAACATCCCAATCCCTCTTAGAGTCAAGAATCGTCTTGCAAAGGATACTCACCAATATTCTGTTGACTTGCTTCGTCTGACCATTAGTCTGCGGATGATAAGGAGTGGTTTTCCTATGGTCTATTTGAAATTTTTCGGTCATCTCTTGAATTAAGGAATTCAAGAAATGAGTTCTCCTGTCACTCGCTAGAATCTTCGGGCACCCAAACCTCAAGATGATGTTTTTGTACATAAATGTGGTTGCGTGTGCAGCTGTATCCGTCTTGACAGCTTTAGCCTCCATCCACTTGGTCAAGTATTTGGTAGCAACAACAATGTAGGCCATGCCCTTTGAGGAATGGGGATGAACCTCGCCAACATAATCAATTCCCCATTTCTCAAAGGGAACTAAAGGTAAGGTTTCATGGAGTGGCATCTACATGCGGAGGTCATTCCTCGCATGCCTCTGACAAGCGTCACAACGCTTAACATACTCATGAGCATCCTTAAACAAGGTAGGCCAAAAGTAACCTGCTCTAAGAATCTTTTGACCTGTAAGTTGTCCGAAGAAATGTCCCCCACACTCACTGTCATGACATGCGGCCAAGATGGAGGGCATTTCTACCTCTGACATACATCTTCTCAACAACCCATCGGCTCCCCTTCTAAACAACCTATGGCCTATCACTGCAAAGTGTCTGCTATTGACTCTAATTTTTTTCCTATCTTCTCTTGTCCATTCTCCAAGCAGCTGCTGAGTTGTCAAAAAATCCACAATGCCCACATACCACTCGGGTTGGGCGGTAACTATAAAGAGGTTGTCGTCTATCAACCTATCATCCACCGGACTATTACCCATCTCCTCTGACATTTTTGACAAGTGATCAGCTTGTAAATGCATGCGACCAGGCTTGTATTCAACAGTATAATCAACATCCTCCAGCAATAAGACCCACCTAGCGAGCCTTCCACTCAACTCCGCCTTGTTGACTAAATACTTGATAGCCATGCGATCCACAAAGAAAACAACTGGATTGCACATGAGGTAATGGCGAAATTTCTTAACTGAAAACACCATGGCTAAACACTCCCTCTCCGTGGTGAAATAGTTCCTCTCTGCCGGCGTCAATTGCTTATTAGCATAAGCTATGGGTTGGTCTTTGCCCTTCTCCCCCGTCGACTGACACAGTGCATTACCAACTGCCACATTGCTAACATCACAAAACACATGGAAAGGCTTATCCTAATCGGGTGGCCTCAACACTGGGTAGGTGTTCAACTTAGACCTCAACTCCTCAAATGCCCTTTGGCAAGCCTCTGTCCACTCAAACCTACAATCCTTCTTAAGCAACTAAGTGATGGGAACCGCAATCTTAGCGTAATCCGGGATCAAATATCTATACCACCCCACATGTCCTAACAACTTGGCTATCCCCCTAGCATTGGTTGGGGTAGCCAATCCATTTATCACTGCTATTTTCTCAGGATCAAGTTCTCTTCCTTTCTCACTCACTACATATCCAAGTAGAACTCCCCTCTGAACACCCAAGAAGGTTTTGTCCGGATTCAGGGCCAACTGCATTTTTCTACACCTAATCAAAGCCTCTCACACATTGTAAATGTTCACTAGTACTAGACTGAGTACTAAAATCATCCACAAAACTGTCATGGATTTGAACAATAAGTCAGTGAAGATGTACATGACCAACCTTTGGAACGTGGCAGAAGCATTACACAACCCAAATGGCATGACCACCCACACAAAAGTGCCCCAAGGAGTGGTAAATGTCGTCTTGTGAATATCTTATAGCGCTATGGAAATCTGGTTATATCCCGCATAACCGTCCATGAATGTATATCTAGCATATCAACCTACCTCCTCTAAAAGTAACGTGATGAATGGTAATGGAAAGTGGTCCTTCTGTGTGCAAACATTCAACTTCTTATAGTCTACACATACCCTCAACTTCCCATTCTTCTTCTTCACCAACACCATAGAAAAAATCCAATCTGTAATTTCTATTGGCTTTATAAACCCAGCCTTCAACAACCTGTCTAATTCTGCCCTCACTAATAATTGCAACTGTGGGTTCATCCTTCTCTCTTTTTGTCTAATTGGTTTAGCACCTGGAATCAAAGGAATGCGGTGTTCCACCATCTCCCGAAGGATTCCTCTAAGCTCATCATATGACCATGCGAATATATCACTAAATTCATCCACCAACTCGGTATATTCTTTGATCTCTTCCTCTCCCAACTTAGAACCCATTTTCATTTGCCTAACCTTCCCATTTTTGGTCTTCACATCCACATACCTCCAATCCGTCTCCGATACATGCGATTGCTCATCTTTGGTTCGATACCAATCCGGAGGCACCTTAGGATAATCCTTCACATCTTGCCCCACCACTATTCTTGTTGACGTGGTTTTGAAATGCAAAGGTTCTTCCAATCTTGCAGCTTCAATAATAGCCTCCTCATCCTGAGTCCCATCGACATGCACTAACCTCACGTCACTCTCCTTCATACTATCTACCCATGGAGTCAATCCCCCTCGAAGCCACTCCTCCTCAGTAAGTACCTCACATGGTTCTAGTAAAGAATGTTCCTCCCTCTTTGAACTATGCATCTCATCACTCAAACTTGCATGGTGGAAGGTCACCATGATATCATACACTAACTCCGGATAGTCTCTCAACCACTGTGCATACTCTCCATCATCACCCCAATAATAGAAACTAAAGCCCAAACTACCTGACCATGAATCCATGGTAGCCCTTTTACCACCTGAATGGACGACTCCCACTAGTGTCTCCTTCTTCTTGTCTCCCTCTTTACCTTCTTCCTTGCCTTCCTCTTCATCATCCGATGATGAAGAGATTTGTTCTCTCACCCAACCTCCTAATGATCCTATGGAGACCTTGACTCTATTATCCCTATGACCATAGGTAATGGAAGGCTTAACTCCTCTCCAATCTACTACCACATCAGACATCCTCAATCAAGGCTTACCCAACAAGATGGAAAATGTGTCTTTGTTAGAATGCATTTTGATGACATGGAAAGTGACAACATACTCCTCCCCTCTTGTGCTAATCCTACAATCCTTAATCATTTCCAAAGGCACTGCCGGAGTTTGATTCGCCATGTTGATGATGAAAGGTGATGGACCCGTAAGACTAAGGCCCAATCTCTTCATGGTGTACTCTAGCAAGATGTTTAGTCCACTACCTCCATCAACCAACACATTGGGAACCATCTTGTCCACAACCATCACTTCTATTTCTATTGCCTTGACATCGCAACCTCCACCTTGTAACTGGACTCTCGCCACCACTCGAGTCTTTGCCTTCCTAGTCCTCCTAGTCACTGGCATTCCTTCCTTGAGAGTTTTACGAGCCATGGGTGATATTTCCAACAATTGCCCAAAGGTAATATCTGCCTTGAGTGAGCTAAGGTCGGCCCACAAATCATAGCCTTCCGGCTTCTCCACCTTGGTCTTTCCAACCCCATCGAATTCGTCCAAAGGAATGCCCGGTCCTTCCTATTCTTCCATCTCACTACCCTCTAAATCATGAATGACATTCGGTCTCTCTCTATTCGGAAGGATCACATTCTCTTTCTCTAATTCTCTAGTGGCTCTCCTAGCTACTCTAGCTACCCTATCTAAATCTGAAAGGTTAGGACCCTCATCCGAAGAATATTCCTCCTGACCCTCTACATCCTTCTCCACTTGAATGTTTCCTCGCATAGCCCTAGTGGTGACCGCTAATGCCGGGGCCTCATGAGTGACTTCATCATCCAAACTCCTCAACTCATAGGTGATGGCGTTGGTGTGTGGAGGCCATTGACCCTGTTCGTCTCCAACACCCATTTGAAAAGGAATAGACTCATCATGATGCGGCTCCGTGACACCATCCATGAACCTGACATCCTGCAAATTAGACGGATCCGGATCGGTAGGAGGAACTTGCCTCCTATTGTCAAAGTGTTGTGGACCCCCTAGCCTAATCTAAATGGGAATGTATCCATTTGCTGTCTGCAATCCAGTAGGAGGGTGGAATGTCTGCCTCGCATTCCCATGGTCATAGTACAAATTAGGTGGTCTAAGCTCATTATGAGGCACACCCTGTGGCCTAGCCCCTCTCATGTTGTCTCTAGCTTGCAGTTGTGGGTTGGCTACAGGATTGGGCATGCTAATGACCTTGTCAGGCTAACGACATTCGTCCAAAGGATTTCCCCCACAATTACTACAACCATTGCCTTGTCCTTCGGACCAACACTGACCCGGTGCGCGCCATCTCCCACAAAAAGGGTGAAACTCTTTTCTTTCCACATTCTGACCACCCTGTCCTCTAGGGGGAGGTCCCCTATAATTGCCCTGACCATACTGATTCTGACCTTGGCCTCTCTAGTTTTGTGGAGGTGGGCCATCGTTGTTCCTTTGATCACGATTCTGCCCAACTCGACAAAACTGCCTAGTATGTTCAGGTTGGCCACACTGAACACACCACAATCCCGAAGCATGTTTACCCGACTCAACTAGAGGAGGAGGACCAAGCTGCTGACTCCTAATCATCAATGACATCTGATCCGTAAGACTCTGCATTTGCTTAATCATAGCCTCCTGAAATCCCAACTGACTAGCACCTAACCTTCTCTCCACCTCCTCAATGTGTGTATCGACTCCAGGGGCTGGCAATGCTAAGAGTGGTGCAGGTTCTCTCACTGCTAGAGGCCGTGGACCTGTGTCAATGAAAGCATACGGAGCTTGACTCCCCAGTTTACCTGGCTCTCCTTCCACCACTCTCGGGCGAATGGGGATGAATTGAGGAACTGATTCATCCTCCCTTCTCCACAACCTTTCATAATCTCTATCTATGTGCTCCATCTCCCTAGCCGCCACCTTAGCGTCCGCCAAGGTCTGAGGATTCCTCTCAAGCACACCTCTAATAGTTCCCGCCTTAAAGAATCCCTGAATGAAGAATTGTTTTAGTGTGTCATCATTGAGCATTGTGCCCACGAACCGTGTACACACTAAATCAAACCTTCTAATGTATGCCGAAATCTCTTCTTCCCTTCCTTGCTTCAGCGATGCCAACGCCCTCAAAGCAGTGCTCTGACCAACCTCTGGCCTAAACTCATTCAAAAACTCCCTGTAGTTAGTTTTTTGCTATCACTTAAAAACAACAACCCAGGGAACTAGGTCATAGGGAAGACTGAGCTAGTGTCTATAAGGGTTAATGTCACATTGGATTAAGGATTACAATAACAATCTACGTCTTTTACTCTCTAGTTCCTTCATTACTCGGCTTACTCTCCCCTCTTATGGTTCATTTGTGATATTTCCATAGTGAGTGATTTCCGTCCTATCTTAGGGAATTCTTTATCACTCTATGTCTTTGACCTATTCAGTCGTGAGCTCAATAGCTTGGCAAGTTGTCATTGGCAATTTGTCAAGACCGAAGTCCGGGGTAATGTCTTTTTGTAACCGCATAGTCTTGAAAATGCCATGTACATAATTGGAAGTGTTCTTTAATTACTTCCTTATTTAACAACTTACAATTATCATGCATGTCTTCAAAATGCCAAAGTCACCACCTTCATCTTCAATCATCTGGTGACTCATCTCAAGCAATCATCCACAAGTTAATATGAAATCAATACATCAACAGCTAGGCGATATTCTTTACTTAAGGCTTTAGTCTATTTCAACTAATAATAGCATGTAAATGGTAAAGTCTTACTCCAATATGGTAATTACTCCTTCTCGGGAAGGTAGCATCTTGACAGCCTATAGCCTGGACCTACTCCTTCCATACCCTGCGCACAAGCGATTGTCCTATTTTTTCCTCTCTGAACCTCTCTCTCTCTCTTTCTACTCTTTACTCTCGGCTAATGGCCGGTGGTATGTTGGCACTCGCCTAGGCTATAGCCTCTCAATGTCTCTCAGGCTCCTCTATCTCTCTGTAAAGGCTATCGCCTTCTCTAACGGCTACTAGTCATTGCCCTGGGTTTTCGCAACCCTCTCTCATGACTATGGCTCTCAGCCCTCTTGGCTTGGCTAATCGCATGCACTCACTGCCCTCGGCTATGGCCTAACCCTAAGCCTATTGCTTTCTTAACGGGCCATCGACGACTGCTTCTTATCCTCTTGACCACTCACTCAAGACTATGGCCTTTCTCACTCCTCACTTCTCTGATTGTTTCTTGTTAAGATTATGGCCTCTCATACATCTCACTCGATTTACTCAGTATTTGCCTTCTTTCCGACAGGCTTTTTAGCATCCGTCATCTTCCTTCCTCGGACTAGTTGTTTGGCCACTCTCTGGCTTCACTTATCAGATTATTGCCTCACACATTTCTCTGTCATTGCACAATCTTCTTGGTTCTGTCACACTTCAGACATCTACTTGTTCACGTGACTTCCAAGACATTCGACTCTCAGCCACTGGCCTAAGTATATTTCTCTATTCGCTCAATATTACTCGCTCAAATTTTACTGATTCACTCGCTGACACAACACATGACTACTCGCCCTGATTCACATCAACACAGACAAGTTCCAGATCACAACTCACACACACAGCCAAGTAACAATCATAATTTGATTTCTCTTCCAAAGTAACTCAAACAATTGCTCATACAATCTATGTCTTTACTCATCAAAGTTTTTAAGACATCTCAGAGTTCGAATCACTCGACTCTAAGTCTGTAGCTAATCCCGGCAAGCCTCACGCTCTGGGATACGACTATGGCCTGACTCAATCACTGGGTCTCAGACCTCCTAGACTATTGCTAAAGCTAACTTTGAGACTATGTAAGATCTGCACAATATGAAAATATCCTAATTCTACCCTCTGCAACCTCCTCCTTATCGAGTTGGAGGAGAAGACGAGCGGTTAGCGCCTGTAACCACTTCTGAACGGCAATTGCCTCAGCTTCTTGCTCTGGATGGCCTCCAACTGCCCATTGCCGGATGAAAGTCATCAAATTTTGAAAATAGCCCAATTCGGACAGGCGATGGCCAAAAAAATGGTTTTACACTCCCTCTGCATCTGCTCCCATCCTCTAAGGTGACCCTCTGCATGATCTCTATACCACTCATAGGCTTCGCCCTCTAGAGTGGTAGGAAACCGCACCAACCAATATCCCGGATTGGTGACGAGAGAACTAGCCAACCTCTCAATGTACCTCTCCATGTGCCTAGAGGGTCCTCATCTTTAGTTCCATAAAACTTAGGGAGGTGGGATGGCATATCCACCGCCGCCAAGTTTTGTGGAACCAAAATGGGTAACCCTCTTGGCCTAACCAATGGATCAATGGGTGGCATGGGAGGTGGACCTCCTCCCTCTTCATCCTGAGCCATGGTGATAGGTGTGTCTACTCCTATGCTCCTATCGATTTCTATAGGGATTTCTTTCCTAACTGTATCAGTCTCTGATGATGTCTCGCCTCTCAGCTTGGCGGGAGTTGCCTCCTCCTCAAGTTGAGTCTCCTCCTCTAATGTTCTTACTACTGGACTAACAATAGGTTCCACATTCAAACAACTCTTTATTCTAACTTCTACCTCTTCCACAACTTCGCTAATCCTTGTCAACTTCTTCCTACGTGTAACTTTATCCAATCCTAACTCCAATTATGGCTTGTGAGCTCGAGTCTTACCTCGCATTCCCTGAAAAATCGATCAACCCTCACCTGACCAAACATACTCCTTGCTACCTTCACTCCTTTAATGTTTTCACTTTTCTGGATGTGTATTTAAAATTGAGGAGGTGAGGAAAGAGAACCTTCAGGCCAACTTAGGTGAAAAATCCCAAACAGGGGATAGGCATGTTCATGTCAATTCTTAGTCAAGCCGGAGAATCACCTCCGAACTTTTCCTTCGAATTGACACTCACCACAATACCGAGAGTGAGGGGCTGACCTTTGCCATGCACCACATTGAAGACTGAGGCATCACCCTCTCATTTCCAACACGATGCGATGACTAGGGAATTACCCTCTACAACGGATAACGACAAAAACAAATAATCAAAATCCTTCTTTAATTAATTAATGAATTCGTTTTGAAGAATGTCATACTTCAAGCAATTTGTTCTCCCCCTGGAAGTTAGCACTCACACTCGACCGTGACTCAACTTGACTTCAACCCTAACAATCCTCAACTAACAATTTCTAACTCTAGCAACATTGAATTCACAACACCCTAACTTTGAAACTCACCCCAAGGTGAGTGTCAGAGTTGACTCTTCCTAAAATTAATTATCCCTCTAAGATTTAGTGAGTTAATGATCGCACTATTAATGTTATGTCCTTATGCCATCCTAAGAAGATTTAGGACATCACCTCAAGCCGCGCTCCTTCCTCAAATAAAATGCATAAGTGAAAATAAAATCCATTCCAAGGAAAGAAATGGAATTCAATTAACCTAACCAAATAACAAAAATCAAAACCAAAGTGAGATACTTACCATGCACCATGTGCTCCTTCCTCTCCCTCAAGTTTGTGCCTCCAAGTCTCAGTCTTCTAATCCCGCTTCGCTCCCGGCGGACACACCATTCATGTCAGCCATAAACCCCCACCCTTTTGCGTCTATGGTCCAGGTGGAGGTCCATGGCTCACATGTCTTTACTGACTCCTTGGCTTCAGAGACCCCTTGCTTGTACTAAAATGAAACTAAATGTTAAGCACACTCTTTTTATTTAGCTCCACATGGCATTAGTATTAAGAAATACTTATGCATCTATGTCAATCATTACACTACAACCACATTCACATACTCTCCCCCTTCTAATCTCCTACATAATCTATGTGCCATCCAACTACCTAATCTAATTCTTAGCACCCTAGGATACCTCCTCTTCTTTTAGAGGTTTATTGAAATCCCCTTAGCCCTACCGCCTACTAATTCCCTTTCCTACATTGCCATATTGCCGGGGCCCTTGGCCTTGAAGTGAAAATCTATACTAAACTTCTCCTAGGCTCAGCCCTCGGCCTTCAAACTCTGTAATCACATTTCTTAGAGCCCATGGCCTCAGCCTTAGAATCTATGACTACATTTCCCGAGGCCTCAGACCTCGGCCTTCGAACCTGCAACCCAAAATGCTTCGAGGCCAACCCTCGGCCTTGAATCAGTAGGTAAAATCTTCGAGGCTCAGCCCTTGCCTTTAAATCTGCAACCCAGAATGCTTTGGGGCCTGCCCTCAACCTTGAATCAGTAGTCAAAATCTTCCGAGGCCTCAGCCCTTGGCCTTGAATCTGCAACCCAGAATGCTTTGAGGCCTGTCCTCAACCTTGAATCAGTAGTCAAAATCTTCCGAGGCCTCAGCCCTTGGCCTTGAATCTGCAACCCAGAATGCTTTGAGGCCTGCCCTCGGCCTTCGAACCAATAGGTAAAATCTTCGAGGCTCAGCCCTCGACCTTGAATCAGTAGTCAAAATCTTCCGAGGCCTCAGCCCTTGGCCTTGAATCTGCAACCCAGAATGCTTCGAGGCCTGCCCTCGACCTTGAATCAGTAGTCAAATTCTCCCGAGGCCTCTACCCTCGGCCTTGAATCTGCAACCCAGAATGCTTCGAAGCCTGCCCTCGACCTTGAATCAATAGTCAAATTCTCCCTCGGCCTCAGCCCTCGGCCTCCGTTATCTTCTTCAGAGAGCAAAACCGAAGTGCCAAAAACCGATCCAGGGAGCTCTCCCCTGGATCCAGAAATCCCGGCCTAATCCGGATGTTCGAAAGACCCTCCCCCCTTAAAGGAACACCATATTACTCTAAAATGAACAATTAAACACGGCCTAAGCCGCACTAAAAATCAATTACACCCTAATTTATACCTAACCCCAACTCTAACTACCCCTAACACTAATAACCTCTCCACTAATCATTCAATCCTCATCCCAAAAGTCACACCCACACAAGCCTTCAATCTTAACTTTAATCTAAACCTAAAAGTTTCACTCTGTTTATATTTTTGAGCAATTGAGGAAATGCCAAAGTGTAAGGTCTAATGAACTTTTGACATTAAAAACATATGTGGGCACCATATTGGGGGCTGAATAATTGGGGGCCATGGCTTAGAGGGGCCTTGGACAAAACTAAGAAACCTCTTAGCCATGGGCTTGTCCGGGCGGGGGCAAGGTAATGGTGTGTGCTCATAAAAGTGCTACCCGTGCCCCAACGAGAGTTGGCGCATGGGAGTCATGAACCTTTTTTTCGAAAAGACAAAGTGGGAACCGAGTCGGGTGGGACTTTGCATCACCCCCGTGCAATCGAACGTGGCTTAGCAATGAAAAACCATCTCGAAGTTGCAACCGAGTCAACTTAATAAAAACATTGAGGTCCGGCCTAGATATGTCAAGTTAGGCTTGTGGAGCCTAAGGTAAGAGCCCAAAAGAGGGACAACCCAAGTGAGTCCCAAAGTCGATGGGTCTAGTGTAGGTTAGGTCTTTGGAGAAGAAATCCAAGGTCGCTAACGGACCACCTTGGAACGACACCTTTGGAACTATGCCAAATTTGGAGATGCATTGTAGGGGTCGCGCCCTAAGCTAAACACAATGCCGCACCATAGAGGATGGCAACTTGAGTATTGGTGTACCGACTACAAGTATAGTCGATGAAGGCATTGATTCCATTTGGTTAGGGTGAGTGTCGCGTACCTCTCTACAAGGAGTGCCCGAAACACCATAGGCACAAGGGGGAGCCCGGAGTGACACCTGGATCTTATGGCACCGTTTGTCAGAGGGCCTAAGTCATCCTAGTGTGGGTGAGGGCTCCGGGCATCGGGAACGCCTCCCACACACGGAGACTAACATGCATGAGGGTGAGGCCATAAGCTATGCGTAGCTTATGGTGTGCCAATTCTAGAATGCTCAAGAAAACCTCAATTGGAGGTGTGAGCTAGGAGATATGGCAACTTGAGTGGGGTGCTGTCCCGGGACAGCGCCCTGAAACATCAGTGGCCTAGGAGTGGCTCCCAGGACCGCGAAGCTTTGGACAGGCATAACTTCTTTAATATTTGGCCAAATGGGGCAAATGAGTAATCCATCGGCATCTACATGAAACGTAAATGACGATGGAGTGGTCAATTATTAGAATTAGAGAACATTTGAAGAACTTATGGGGTTCTGAAGCTGCTGGGGGCTTTCAGTTCCAACGACTAAGTAAAAGGATAGAGACAAAAGATTACTTGACGGTGGGATAGGAGCCCTGCCTAGACTCCTATAAGCTTTTATAGGCTAGGTGGTGTGGCCTCACCCACTTATGGTGCTTTTGGATAACCCCCCTCCGAGAGAGCCTAAAAGTACCGCACAAGCCCTTCGGTGAGGGTGGCCTGCCTTGGCAGGTTCCCAAGCCAAACCTAGATGTTATGATATTTAATGAGTGTTTCAGTTTGTGGAAGGAGTTGATAATCACGTCGTGTCTTTTTGGTAGGTTGTGCCTAGATGTTAAATGTTTAAGGTAATTATTTGAGCTACATTAATTTTTCTAACCTAATGCCGAATCTATCATAATCTAAGCGCAGATGTACCAGCCTTGGCACCAATCTAACTCTATTAATTGAAATAACCTTACCTTTTGCTTTGGGCCACACCTAATTCCTTACATCTTATAAATTAAATTTTATAAACGAGGAGACCTTCATCAAATTCCACCTTCTCAACCTTCCTTCTTTATTTATGGTTGATTAAACAAAATCTATCTTACTAAGTTTATATATTATGAGATCACCACCTACCTGTTTGGTGCACACCCTAACCTGAACCTTTTAAGGCCCTGTGTGGATCTCTTGATGATTGATTGACACTTACATCCTCCGATCTTTGCCGCCGGAGGGGGTAATATTAATCCTCCGAGTTAAGTTCCCGGTTGGTTTTTGCCTACGGGGGCTTTACAAAATTTTGTTGGTTGTTAGTTAATTTAACATGGTTTGACCACAAAATTTCAACTTAATAGGACCGGAAAATAAGGCAACCTGTGTGTTCAACATGTTGCACAATCTTCAAAGGTGGGGCCATTACCTCCAACCCTTGGAGCCAACAATATGATAATGAATTCGTGGGCCATAAACCCCATCTTTCTATCAACAACATTCAGAATGGTCATGTCGGTGATTAATCCGACTTCACCACATATGAAACATTCTAATAATCAAAGCTATTATCACAAACATACCAAGGAGCCCCAAAAACAATGGAGTTGGGTACCCCGTTTGTGGTACTTTTAGGCACTCCCCTCCGAGAGGGCCTAAAAGTACTACACAAGCCCTTCGATGAGGGTGGCCTGCCTTGGCAAGTGTCCAAGCCGAACCCGGATATTATGGTATTTAATGAGTGTTTTGGCTTGTGGAGGGATTTGATAATCGCGTTGTATCCTTCCGATAGGTTATGCCTAGATTATGAATACCTAAGATAATTATCAATTTCTCTAACCTAATGCTTAATCTATTCTAATCTACGCGCAGACGCACCAACCTTAGAATCAAGGCAGCCTAACCCTAATGAATAAAATAACCTTACCTCTTACTTTGGCCACATCTAATTCCTTACTTTTTATGAATTAAATTCTCTAAAAGGGAACCTTGATTAAGTCCCACCCTCTCAACCTTCTTTCTTAGCTTATTAGTTCATTGAACAGAGCCTATGTTATCAAGTTCATAAATTATGGCATCACCACCTACCTGTTTGATGCACGCCTTAACCCAATCCCTTCAAGGCCCTATGCGAGTTTCTTGAAGGTTGATTGATACTTATACCCTCCGATCTTTGCCGCCGGAGGGGTAGTATCAATCCTCCGAGATAAATTTCCGGTTGGTTTTTGTCCACAGGCGTTGTACAAATTTTATTGGTTATTAATTAGTTTAACACGGTTTGACCACAAAAATTCAACTTAATGGGACTGGGGAATAAGACAACCTGTGTGTTCAACCTGTTGCACAATCTTTAAAGGTTGGGACCATCACCTCCAACCTTTGGGACCAACAACATGATGGTGGTTTCGTAGGTCATTAGTCCCACCTTACCACCTATAAACATGCAGAGTGGTCATGCTAGTGATTAACTCGGCTTTACTACACACGAACAAGCTATGTTGAACTACCACAACACTTAACCGAGAGGCTCCGCACTCATGGGAGTTGGAATTTTTCCCTCGGTGGGTAGGTGGGTGATGTCCCCTAGCCTTACATGGATAGTTGGATTGGGTTCAGAATTTATCTTTGTCGCGCTCCCTCCATTCCTAAATTGAAGGATATAGGGTAAAAAAACCAACGGTTGACTCCCATCTTGGCTTGGCGATGGTTGGTGCGGACCCCTACTCCAACACTCGGCCGCCCACAATACCAACTCGTACCCGCTAACTTTAGATGGACGAACCTCTTCTCGTAAGGCAGTAGACAATTCTTCACTTAAATGGCCACAACTTTTGTTCACAAGCTTCAATTGGAATAATTGTTAGTAATCTGGAAAGCTAATAATAAGACCTATAATCATTCAAATATTAAATCAATTTCATATTTCCTCTTCTAGATATGAGTTCACAAAATCAGCGCTTCTAATTTGAAAGGCATCTGAGATACCTTCACTCCAACAATCATAACTTTTGTTTATTAATTTAGATTCTAGCAAGCTTAGACTTTCTAAAAACCTTAAAATCAGATCTACAATCATCCTCAATATCAAAACAATTGCATGTATCCTCTTGTAGGCATGAGCTTACAAAATCAACTTTTAATATGCGCTTGCAAAGTCAACGCTTGTAATTTTAGAGGCAGCTGAGACACCTTCATTCAACCACTCATAATTTCTATTCACTAACATTGATTTCAATGAAACTAGGCTTTTTGGAAAGCTAACTTTAAGGCCAACATTCACTCAAAATCAAAAGGCTAAATTGTAACTTTTGCATCCATTACACTCGATTGAAAATGACACAGCTACTTAGGGGTGTGTTCAAAAACACACTACCTCACTCTTAAGAATTCTAACTATAAGAATTCTAACTTACAATAAAAGAATGAGATTGCTTGATCTTTCTAACTAAAATTCTAAAAGGTTTCGTCCTTTGAAATGAAGAATTTGAGAGATTTTTTTTCTTAGCTAGAATTCTAGAAGGCTTCGCCGTGCCAAAATGAAATTTCGGAGAGAGGAATTAAAAGGGAAAGAGGGGGTTTTTATCCTCCTTCAATGAAGGGTTGGGCCCCTTTTTTCTCCCATTCATCAAGGGTCCCTTTCCTTAAATGATGCAAACCGAGCCTTGGTGGTGAATGGGGGGGGGGGTGAACGCCACCTCGCACCCCACGTACCCAAGCCTTTAGAAAGGTTGTTCCATTTTAATTTGAACTTCAATTTTGGTTGGCAAGGGTGGCAAGATGGTCCCCTTGTCCTAGTTGGCAAGATCTCTGATGCTCGTAGTTGTCATTTTTTCTTTTTCTTTGGCCGCTTCCGGAATTACTCATTTTTTGCCACCGCTTGGCTTTTGTTTGCTTGAATTGGTTGCTCTTAACTTAACCTAACTACTTACTAGTCCACTACTTTCACACTTCCGATTCGGATAAGGGACATTTCCATTTTATCCCTTCGGTTTCTAATTTCCACTTGCTCAAGAGTCTTACCTCAAGGATAAAAAATCCTAGCCAACCTCGTGGGGTTTTTTTTTCTAAGTCCCTTAATCTAAATGGCTTTTGGTTTTCCTATTATTAATTTAATGATTTTGCTAAAAATCCTCATTGTGAGCTAAATTGCCAGTGGGGGCAATTTTGAGGCTCACACCCTTTGGCGGTCAAGTAGTCAAACCACTTCACCTTACGAGATAGGTGAGTAGGTAAAGAAATGCGTATCTTAGCCGCACTCCCTCCAATCCTAAATGGAAGGCTAGAGCTAGGTGATTTACCTCAATGTTCCTCGTTCAATTGGACTCGATGTCGGCCAAGCCACCACCTCCTCGCCTTGCTCCATTTCCCGGACGTTGATCTTATCTCCGTCCTTGAGCTAACTTGGTTGTGATTAGAAACCTCATTTTAATACGCTATAATTTTAGCCTCATCTCAATTAATTTACCTACTACACATCATTAGCTTTCTAAAGACCTAAAATTCACTTTAATCGGATAAGATTTGCATAAGTTACAAGGTTTGGAAGCACGGTGTCTATTCAATCAGTCTTCCAACTTCAAAAATCCATATTTAATTCATTATTCATTCAAATCAAGAGTTCTAAACATGTTTGGAAATCTATTAGAATGAGCTATAAGAAAAAAATATGAGACCTGCAGAGTAAAACTGAGATGGATCCAACAGTTTCTCTGCAATGTAACAGTCACCTAGAATTGCACAAACTATGTGTTGCACCTTTGAAACTCCATATCTAATTCATAACTCACTCAAATCACATATTCTAAACAACCTTGGGAAGCTATCAAAATGATCTATAAAAAAAATATTAATAAAATAAGCTAAAATGGATCCAGCAGTCAACTAGAAGTGCTCAAACTAGGTATCCCACTTTTGAAAATCCATATCTAATTTATTACTCATTCAAATCAAGATATCTAAACATCTTTAGAAATCTATCAGAAAAAGCTATAAGAAAAAAATATAAGATTTGCAGAATAAGCCAAGATAGATCCAGCAGTCTCTTTATAATGCAGCAGTCAACTAGAAGTGCTCAAACTATGTATCCCACCTTTGAGAATTCATTACTAATTCATTATTCATTCAAATCACATGTTCTGAATAGCCCTAGAAAGCCAAACAAAAGTTCTACTTACAAAAATTATATGTTATTAGATTGACGTCTTGGTAAGGTCAGCAGGTCTGATCCAGCAGCCGCTGCCTAAATGAACATCCTAGTTTTTTTACCTCAAGTTTGGAAAATCATAACTAATTGCTATCTCAATCTAATTTAAAATAGAAACCAACTATGAATAGCTATAAAAAATATCTAAAATAAACAAAATACTAAATTTTGGTTCCAAATCTTAACCTAAGCATTCAGACCAATAGCGGCCAAGTTCTACAATGCCTCAATATTTGACTTGCATTCTAACCTACCTTTACGGAAGAAGGAAATTTTATGTGTTTACAAACAAACATTCTAACTAGGAGAGGGTAGGGAGGAGTTTTTTTCAAGCCTTACTACTAGAGACATGCAAAAGAAAGATTCTTCTTAACTACATTGAAGTAGGGTTTTGCCCAAATTCTAGAAAATTAAAGGAATTTATTTCTAACTACTTGGAGGTAGGGCTTCGTCCACATTTTAGAAAAAATGAGGGGATTTTTTTCTAACTATATTGAAGTAGGGCTTCGCCAAAATTGTAGAAAAAAAAAGAAATTGCGTAACTACATTGAAGTAGGGCTTCGCCCACCAGTTGAAGAGAAGAGGGGTTTTCAAGGTGGAAGGAGGGGATTTTTAAATCCTTTCAAAAAAGGGTTGGACCCCTCCACCACCGGTCCATCCTTTCGAATCCTTTCCGAAATTTTGGCTTAGGGGTTTTTCCGGTTGAGGTTGCCACCCCTTCGCCGAGGTGGCCCCGATGGGAATCCTTCTAATTTGTTCTAATTTCCGCCATCAAATTGGCAAGGGGATAAGGGACAAATGGTCCAATTGCTATTTTTTTCTTCCAATTTTTCATATTAATTTGTCTTTTCATGCCGAGCACCTCCACTTGTCTTGCGTGACCACATTAACTACTAAACTAATCCTTGCTTAGCTAGCCTCTATTAATTTAATCCTCTTAGCTAGTTATTTTTACTAGTTATATTTCTTCCTACTAACGAATTCTTGCCTAGTTAGCTATTTTTCCTAACTTAGCTAATTTCTACCACTAATTAATTTCCAATTTGACTAATTTTACCTAAATTAGATTTTTTTCTTCCTTCACGGACGAAGGCTGAGGTCCTCGGTAATTCACCTTCTTTTTTTGGGCCAAATGCCAAATAAACTAATTTTCCTCAATTTATTATTAATTTTAATTGCTAAAACTAAAATCCTAATTAAAAGTAACCCCGCGGAGTGGTGGACCACTTTGGGAGTTCACACCACCCGAGGCCGAACGGCAAGGTCTCAATGGGCAGTGGCCCAATGTGAAGGCATAGTTGCCTAATACAACTCAGGTTATTATAATATTGCTCTGACAACACTATATTCAACATGAGATTGGACTTCTATGGGTGGAAGTCCACATCTTAGCAATGGTTACCGATTAAGGGGTGAGTCCGAATAAAAGAATAGGAGGGTTGGTCCCCGTCCTATGAACTAATGGATCCGTGGTATTGGGACCTAATCATTCGTATCGCGGTATGCGAAGGATTAGCGCTATAATCCTTGTTAGAGTTGGAAAAATAGGCCGTAAAAGTTAAGGGGAGCTAGCAAGAATTGCGACACGTGGTATTAAAACAAGTAGGAAATTAAGAACCGAAGGGATAAAAGAGAAATGCATTTTATCTAAATCAGAAATATAAAAGGGGTGGGCTAGTAAGTAGGTAGGTTAAATTAGAAGTAACTTACTCAAGCAAACATTTTATTGATAAAAATCAAACGGCAACAAAAATGAGTAATTTCAAAAGCGGCCAAGGAAGAAAATAAAGGTGACAACTATGTGCATAAGGAATTTTGCCAACTAGGACAAGGGGGACCATGTGATCACCCTTGCCAACTAATATGAAAATTCAAATTTAAATGGTAAAGTCTTTCTTAGGTCTTTGGCAAATGAATTATGAAGTGGCGTTTTTCCTTCTTCATTCAGCACCAAGGACTTGATTGCTACCATTCAAAAAAAAAGACCCCTTGGTGAACGGGAGGAAGAAGGGGCCTAACCTTTCAATGAAGGGAAATAAAAATCCTTTTTTTCTCTCTAAAAAATGGTTTTATCTCTTCACTTAGCACGGCGAAGCCCTCAAAAATTCTAGTTAGGAAAATTATCTCTTCAATTCTTCATTTTGTAGGGCAAAGACCTCTAAATTTCTAGTTTAGAAGATAAAATCTTCTACCTTCAACAAAAAAAATCTCTCTCTATCTTTCATTATGGACTTAAGTTAAAAAATTTGTATTTAATATTATTGTGAATGAGGTAGTGTATTTTTGAATATATTCCTAAGTAGCTGCATCACTTTTATTTGAATATAATAGATACAAAATTTATAATTTAGTTTATAGATTTTGAATGAACCTTGCTCTTGAAGTTAACTTTCCAACAAGCCTAGACTCATCAAAATCAAAGTTAGTGGGTGAAAGTTATGAGTGTTTGACTGAAGATATCTCAGCTGCCTCCAAAATTATAAGCGCTGACTTTGTAAGCTCATATCTATAAGAAGAAACATGCATTTGCTTCAATATTTGGACGGATTATAATTTTTTTTAAGGTTTCTAGATTATATAAATTTATTAAAATCAAAGTAAATGAATTAAAATTATTAATATTTGAATGAAGATATCTCAACTGCCTCCCAAATTATAAGCATTAACTTAGTAATCTTATATCTATAAGAAAATATATATAATTATTTCAGTATTTGGATGAGTTATAGATCTTGATTTGAGGATTCTAGAAAGTATAAGCTTGCTAGAATATAAGTTAATAAGTACAAGTTATGAGTGTTGGAGTGAAGGTATTTCAATTGCCTCCGAAATTATAAGCACTGACTTTGTATGCCCATATTTAAAAGATAAAAGATAATATTTAGAGAAATTATTGGTCTTGTTGTTAGTTTTTCAAAAAACCAAAAATTATTTTATTTGAAGCTTGTAAGCAAAAGTTGTAGGCGTTTAAGTGAAGAGTGTCTGCTGCCTTAGAAAAAGAGGTTTGTCCATTCAAGGTTAGAAGAGACGAGTTGGTGTCGTGGGCGGCCGAGAGTTGAATTGAAGGTCGACGCTCGTGATTTGGAGTAGGGGTTCCGCACCAACCATCGCCAAGCCAAGATGGTAGTAAATCGGTAAACTCTTTAATCCTACACACTTTAATTTAGGAATAGAGGAAACGCAGCAAAGGTAAAATCCTAACCCAACCCAACTATCCATGTAAAGCTAGGGGGACATCATCCACGTAGCCGCCAAGGGGGATTCCAACTTCCATATGTGCGAAGTTTGTCGGTTAAGTGTTGTGATAGTAGGTTTTTCATTCATAGCTTATTTGTGTGTGCTGAAGTCGAGTTAATGACCCACGGAACCACCATCATGTTGTTGGCCCTAAAGGTTAGAGATGATTGCTCCAAACCTTGAAGATTGTACAACATGTTGAACACACATGTTGTCTTATTTCCCAGTTCCATTAAGTTGAAATTTCGTGGTCAAACTATGTTAAACTAATTAACAACCAACAAAATTTGTACAACCTCGTGGAAAAAAACCAACCAGGAACTTAACTCAGAGGATTGACACTACCCCTCCGGCACCAAAGATCGGAGGGTGTAAATGTCAATCAACCTTTAAAAGACCCGTATAGGTCCTTGAAGTGTTCGAATTAGGGTGTGCACCAAATAAGTAGGTAGTAATGCCATACTATATGAACTTAGTAATATAGTCTCTGTTTAATCAACCATAATTAGAAGAAAAAAAATTAAGAGAGTGGGACTCAATTAAGGTCCCCCCCATTTAGAGAATTTAATCCATAAGAGGTAAGGAACTAGATGTAGCCAAACTGATTAAGCAAGTTCACTAATTATCCCGTCAAATCAAGCAAAAAATAACTAAAAGTCACACACAAAAGGTGTAAGCTAGGTTATTTTATTCATTAGAGTTAGATTGCCTTGATCCCAAGGCTGGTGCGTCTGCGCTTAGACTAGGATAGATTAGGCATTAGGTTTAAGAAATTGATGTGGCCTAGATAATTACCTTAGATACTTATAATCTAGGCACAACCTACCGAAAGAATACGACGCGATTACCATATCCTTCCACAAACCAAAATATTCATAAAATATCATAACATCCGTGTTTGAATTTGACACCCGCCAAGGCTTGCCACCCTCACCGAAGGGCTTGTGCAATACTTTTAGGCTCCTTCAGAGGGGGTATCCAAAAGCACCACAACCTCTTTGCACCAGTCTCCAAAATCTGATGGCTCACCTTCTTCCATAATCTTATTTGGACATTTGAACAATGTTTTTCATAGGAACAAACAACCTCATAAGATGTGTCCACTTCAAATACCTCTGAATGGTTCTATATATCCACCTACCCCTCCCATCCCGTCATCTAGGATTAATGAGATTGTTGGTATCTTGTGCCACCTCCAAATTTAGGGGTTGTGGTCTACCCCTTGGTGCATTAAGCCTTATTCTTACAAGTGTACCTCTTGGTGTTGACCTCGGAGTCCGTACTAAAATCAACCCCAAACCAGACTCCCCGTGGATTGCCACACGGAGGTTTTGGTGGTGGGTTTCATTCATCACCATTATTGCAAGTAAACCAATTTTTTTCCTAATATTTATTTTTCTACTTTGATAGCGCTTAAAAAACACCAATATCCAATGAGATTATTTAAAATAAACCTTACATTTATATAGTTTAAACGATATCCTATTATGTAAAATACTTTTAAAATAAGTGTTTACATTTTACCAGTTCCGGTGTTGTTTCAAAATTCTATCCCATATTTTTCATAAACAAAAAAACCACAATGGATTATGGTATTACGTGTGGATTAGAGGATGTATGTATGTATGACATGTGTACGATGATATGATGCGATAACATATAACTCCCGAACACAAACCCACAATGTGGCCTTCCAACTCACCTCGGTCTCAGAGTGACAATGGTTGTTGAACAACCAAAAACTCAGCTCAACGAGGGGAAATGAGGGTGGAAATGCGGTCTATATATCCATAGAAAGGCCGTTGATTGCATGTGATTATGAGCAATTCACCCCGCAAGGTGAAGCTAGTTTACTATAATTAGTTGTTGATCCTAACTCTAAGGTTTCAGATCCCAACCAATCCTACCTCCATACAATTGTTTTGGGCTTGTGTTTGGAACTACCCCATTTGCTAAATTTTTAAAGATCGTAGTTTGGTGATAAAAGAATGTAGGTCCACATGTGGCAAAATCTAAAATTCAAGGTTTCATATCCTTACTATTGCTCTCAAACGAAAGTTTAAATTCTACCCATTCTAGTGGTTTCCCAAGTAGGTTGATTCTCATGTCATTACTAAAGCTCACTTGAATGATAGTTGGACATTTTGGAAATCAAGTCATCCAAACTCCAAGGATACCTAAGCAAATCGTCAATAATAATTTCAAATACTTCAAAGACTTGCAAGGCAAAGAAGGTTGTGAACATAACAATTGAGGTCCGGGGAATTGAACATGATTGTGTAAAATTGTAACAAAAATTCTCTACCCCAAGAAAATTCTCATTTATCTGCATTTCAAAATGAGGAAGGAAACAATAGCTTTGTCCCATACTCGGCCGTTTATCGAATTCCTCCGAGTTAATGCTAATTCACTACCATAGCGTGGAAAGGCTAGTGTCTCGTACCTCTCCATGAGGAGTGCCCAAAACACCATGGGCACAAAAGGACCTCGGAATGACACCCATGATTTGTGCCGCCGTTGGTGAGAGGGCCCAAGTGATCCTAGTGTGGGTGAGGGCCTCGGGCGTTGGAAACGCCTCCCATCCACGGAGATTAGGAGGCATGAGGGTGAGGCATCAAAGATCATACAAACAAGTTATGCAGTTTTGAAGCTGCCGAGGGCCTCTAGTTCCAACGGCTGAGGCAAAATATCTACTTGGCCCCAAGTGTTCAGTGAGAGACAAAAGGTTACTTGACGGTGGGGTAAGGCCCTCCCAAAAGTCCTAAAGGCTTATATGGACAGGACGATATCATGTACCTTTCCATGGGGAGTGCCCGAAACGCCATGGGCACAAGGGGGAGCCCGGAGTGACACCCGGGTCTTGTGGCGCTGTTGGTGAGAGGGCCCAAGTGATCCTAGCGTGGGTGAGGGCCACGGGCGTTGGAAATGCTTCCCATCCACGGAAACTAAGAGGCATGAGGGTGAAGCCATAAGCTATGCGTAGCTTATGTCGTGCCAATTCAAGAATGTTCAAGAACACCTCAATTGGAGGTGTGAGCTAGGAGATATGGCCATTTGAATAAGGCGTTGTCCCGGGACAATGCCCTGGTACAGTAGTGGCCTGGGAGTGGCTCTTGGGACTACGAAGTTTTGAACAGGCATAACTTCATCAATATTTGCTAAAATGGGGCAAATGAATACTCCATCGGCATCTACGTAAAACGTAGATGACGATGGAGTGGTTGATTGTTAGGATTAGAGAATGTATAAAGAAGTCATGGGGTTTTGAAGCTGCTGGGGCTTCCAGCCCTAACAACTAAGGAAAATGTCTACTTGGCCCCAAGTGTTGGAGGAGAGACAAAAGGATACTTGATGGTGGAGTAGGGGTCCTGCCTAGAGTCCTAAAGGCTTATATGGGTGAGGTGGTGTGGCCGAACCCACCCGAGGCCGAACGGCACAGCCTCCATGGGCATTTGTCGCAACCCTTGCTAGCGCCCCTTAACTTTCTCGGTCCATTTTTCCAACTCTAGCAAGGATTACGAGCGCTAACCCTTTGCATACCTCAATGCGAATGGTTAGCTCCCCATACCGCGGACCTTCTTAGTTCATAAGGGGGATCCAACCCTACTACTATGTGAGAGCAACTATGCCCTCACATTGGGCCAATGCCCATGGAGGCTTTGTTGTTCGACCTCGGGTGGAGGAGGCCACATCAGCTCACCCATATAAGCCTCTAGGACTCTAGACAAGGCCCCTACCCCACCGTCAAGTAACCTTTTGTCAATCTCCCAACACCAGGGGCCAAGTAGTCATTTCCCCTTAGCCGTTAGGATTGGAAGCCCCAAATAGCTTCAAAACCCCATAACTTCTTTATAGCTTCTTTGATGCTTACATCCAACCACTCCATCGTCATCTACATTTCACGTACATGCCGATGGATTGCTCATTTGTTCCATTGGGACAAGTATTGAGGAAGTTATGGCAGTTCAAAGCTTCACAGTCCCGGGAGCCACTCCCAGGTCACTACTTTACCAGGGCGTTGTCCCGGGACAACGTTCCACTCAAATTGTCATATCTTCTAGCTCACATCTCATGTTGAGGTGTTCTTGAGCATTCTAGAATTAGCATGCCATATGCTACGTATAGCTTATGGCCTCACCCTCATGGCTCCTAGTCTTCGTGGGTGGGAGGTGTTCCCAACGCTCGGGGCCCTCACCCACACTAGGATCACTTGGGCCCTCTCACCAACAGTGCCACAAATCATGGGTGTTACTCCGGGGTACCCCTTGTGCCCATGGTGTTTCGGGCAATCCTTATGGAGAGGTACGCGACAACATTGGCCCAATGTGAGGGCATAATTGCCTAGTATGGTTTGGGTTGTTGTAGTGTTGCTCCGGCAACACGATGATCAACATAGGATTGGACTTCCATGGGTGGAAGTCCATATCTTAGCAATGGTTACTGATTAAAGGGTGATTCCCGAATGAAAAAGTAGGAAGGTTGGTCCCCCTCCTATGGACTAAGAAGGTCCGCAGTATTGGGAGCTAACCATTTGCATGGCAGAATGCGAAATGTTAGCGCTCGTAATCTTTGCTAGAGTTGGAAAAATAACCAAGATAGTTAAAGGGAATTAGTAAGGGTTGCGACACGTGGAATCAGAGCAGGGTTCCAATCTTTGAGCTTGCACTTTGAGGAAGAGATGGCTATCAAACGTGCGGGTTATGATGGTAAGCCCGAGGCTTCTAAAAGGTTGTGATGCTCAAATTGGAACAAGGATCATGTCCAAGTGGATGTTGACCCGCCATTGATTCTAATGGCAATGGTGTGGATGATGGTGGATTTTGTGAGGAAATGGAGGAGTCCATTGAAAGGACTACCGCAAACCGCAAAGAGGATTCGGGGGCTAGATTACCACCTAAGAGCTTGGAAAGTGGTGATGTTGGATTGAAATTCTAACTCAAAATGTTTGAGTTCATGAAACTCCATGAATTAAGAACTCAAATGTGGCTAGCATGTAAGGGTCCGACAAGACAAAATGATTGAGGTCCTCATGATGCAAGGTGTTAGGCCTCTGTCTTCAAGAAAGAAGTTGGCCAAGGCAAACATGCCAAGTATTTTCGCGGGGCTTGGCAAGGCAAGAAAGGCGAAAAGATTTGTGTTGAAAATGGACAACTACGATGTGTCCAAAGGCCCGAGGGGGACAAGAAGGTCTCCATGGCGGTTACCTTTTTGAAAATTTATGCGCTTGGGTGGTGGACTAGCAAGAAAGCATAAAAGCCGAAGTGGTGGCAAGCTTGACTTGGATTGGCTTCATAGAGTTGTTTGTTGTGAGGTTCATGCCGGAGCACCAAGAAATGCGTGAGGGAATGAATTTGGTGGAAATGAGGCACACGGGTTTTTTGTGTGGCCTATGTGCACGATTTTAACACCTAAATGAATGCTACACCTAAGATGGACGATTTTTCTAAGAAATGGATTTTCTTAGGTGGGGTTGCAAAAGTGGGTGGTGGACACCTTGTTCAAGTTTCCAAAGTTTTTCAAGGATGTGGCGGGGACCATTAAGATTTCTAAGAGCATTGAAGCCGATGGACCCAAAGGGGAGTCGGGCGGTGCCTCACAACAAAGTGGTTTGAGCCGAAATATGTCCCAAGGCAAAGATTGCAAGAAGTTGGGCCATCAAACCAACACAAAAGGCAAGCCGAAGGTACAACTTCCAACAATGGTGGCACCTAAGGAGGAGAGCCACACAATGTTGGAAATAAAGTTGGTGGCTTTGTGGTACCAAGGCAAATTATGTTTGTGCCGTGGATGGAATGTTTGAAGGTAGCCTTGTGGTACCAAAGCAATTCATGTTTGTACCGCGACCCGAATGCAAGCATGTGGCTTTTTGGTATCTAAGCAACCATATTGGTGCCGTGGATGGAATGTTAGAAGCTAACCTTATGGTACAAAGGCAAATCATGTTTGTGCCATGGACCGAATGTTAGACGGTGGCTTTGTGGGCAAGGCTAGTAGCCTTAAGCCAAGTTTTTTGTACCTTGAGGCTCAAATGAATGAAAGAAATGTCCCATGGGTTGACAAAAAAACAACGCACTCCTTCATAAGCTCGAAGCTCACAATGTGTTGGGGCTTGCCGACACGTAGAGTGGGCAAGCCCATCAATGTGCGGTTTGCAAAGGGTGAACCGCATCAATAAAAGAAGTGGCGATGCATGTGACCTTATAATGTGGGACATTGGAATTTGTGAAGATTTCACATTATGTGAAATGGATGAGGTGAACCTCATCATTGAAACTCACACGATAGATGTGAGTTGCAAGCCGGGAAACTTAGTAATGTGAGCGGAGAGCGCAGAGCAAAGATTGGAGAGCAGAAAATTTTGAGTTTGCAAGGTAATTTTAGGACAAGGTGTGCCTATTTCCGTGGGATTTATAGATAGTGGCCGGGAAATTTGTTGGAAAGGTACCCCATTCCCGTGGAGATTATAACGCATCCTAGTTCGAGAAACAAGTAGAACCTAAAGGCGTGGAAGAATGTATTTGTTATCAAAGATCTTATAGTGCAGGTTTGAAATGGTTTCATATTAAATTAGGGCTAACTTCATCAATTGAAATCAAACATCCACAAAACATATAGGAGTTGAATGGAAATTTGCAAAATGCACAAGGAAATACAACAAATGAACTTAGAAAATGTATAAAAAAAACAATACATATGAGATAGAGTTTCCAAATGCACGAGGCCTAGTGAAGTACTTGCACTACCATGACTAACACGATAGTCTATCACTATCCTCGCCCTCCTCGGCCTCTATGTCTAGGAAATCCAATACTAGGTTGTTGAAAGGACGGATACGACTAGGAGGTGGAGACGGAGCTTCCGCTAAAAGATTGGCAAGCTCAGCAGCATAGGAAGGGAGCTCGAACGTCTTCGAAGGACTCGAACACATGCCTCGATGAAAGACGGCATTCTCCTCTGGCACTCTGAACCCCCAAGACAAAAGATTAGAAACAAAATGACACAGGAAGATGGGAAAATGACATGAAGGTAAATATGGAAAAACATATAAAACAAACTTACGCACAAAGAAAACCGAATGCGCGTTTGGTCATCTTCTGAGGCGGATCAAAAATAGAGGTAGACGGTGGGGCAACTAAGTGAGATGTACGAGGAGGCTGGGGATCGCGCATGGGAAGCAGGAGTGCATTGAAAATGATGGGGTCACTCTCAAGGGCCACAATATGTCGCTCAAGGGAGCGACATGCTGTAATCGAACCACCTAAAGCAAAGAGAGGTAAAAGGTTAGTACGGAAACTAATGGGGAAAAAATAAAATAAAATTCAAAGTAAGGAAAGTAAAGAGAATGCGTACCTACACCACACTGCCAGTCCATAATAACATCATTCTTGTCGGTGAGAGTAACGAGAAGGATAGAGAAGAAAACATGATGTTTTTCACGAGCACCTCTCCAAGGTATCCCATCAGAGCGCATCGCCTGGCTTTTCTCATCGGTGAAGGCATTCAACCAGCCATCTCGTTGGAGGTTGTAACCATACTCTTGCATGGCCTCCTTACGCACTCTGAGAACGGAGTCAACACGAACAAGAACCTTGATGCTGAATTTCCGAGTCTGAAAAAATCAAAACGAGTACATAAGAATCGGAATAAGTGAAATAAAACACAAAACATAAGCGTAGTAAGAGAGAGAGAGGTGCTTACCACTCCATAGGGGACCACAGGGGATTGGAGGTCCAAATCATTCATACCAAACCAATCTTTAGCGACGTAGAAATCGTAAGTGTGAGCCCAATCAAAAATAGTCTTGGAAATAGAGGCACTTGCACAATGGACAAGGACAAAGACACCATGATCATAGAGGTTAGATTTTGCAAATACAAAAAGACACTCATAGTATGATTCATGGAGCTTGTTCCAAGAAGGAACATCGGTGGAGATGTTGGGCACTGGCAAATTCTCGGGAATGTCTGCGAAGAGCAGATCAAGGCCCTTGTGAGTTGTAGTGGAGGTGTTCACACGAGAACAACCTGCCCCAACCTGCAAATAAAACTTCATGAGAAAACAAGAGCAAGGAAAAAAAGAAGCAAACAAAAAAGAAAGAAGCCTGAAAAATGACAAAGGGAAAGAAACAAACTTTGGCAATGAACTCTTGGATGCGGGTATATTCGGGGAGGGGACCTCCTGCAAGCTCAGAATCCAGCATGAGTTGCACCATGTCCACATTTTCGATGAGGGCAAGCGTTGTAGGCGAGTCGGAAGAGGTGGCACTCGTATCCAAGAGGGCGGCCTTCCTCTTGCGAGGCAAGGAGAGAAGAGAACTGCCACTGTGAGAAAGAGTAGCAATAGAGTGTGGACGAAAGGCCAGCATCACATTATCACGGCCCGGTTTGTGGATCAAATCCACCTTCATAAGCGCCAAAGTATCGTGCCACCACAATGGTTTGGCGCTCACTTGCACTTGTGTCTCAAAATAATTCAAGGACACATTGTCCATATACACCTTGGTCTTGTGCAACCCCAAATCATGTTGCCACATCTCCAAGCAATGCACTACGGCGAAGAGTTCTTTCTCATGAGTTGGCCATCTCCTTTGACAACCATCGAAATTCAAGCTCTCATATGTAATGGCCATCCATCTTGCATCAACATTCCGCCAACAATCAAGACTCAAGAACACCTTAATTGGAGGTGTGAGCTAGAAGATATGGCAATTTGAGTGGAGCGCTGTCCCGGGACGGCGCCCTGGAACATCAGTGGCTTGGGAGTGGCTCCCCGGATTGCGAAGCTTTAAACTGGCATAACTTCCTAAATACTTGGCCAAATGGGGCAAGTGAGTAGTCTATCGACATCTACGTAAAATTTAGATGATAATGGGGTGGTCAATTGTTACGATCAGATATCATATAAAGAAGTTATGGGGTTCTGAAGCTGCTGGGGCTTCCAGCCCCAGCAGCTAAAGAAAAATATCTACTTGGCCCCAAGTGTTAGAAGAGAGACAAAAGGTTACTTGACGGTGGAGGTAGAGGCCTTGCCTAGAGTCCTACAACTTATATGGGTGAGGTGGTGTGGCCTCACCCACCCGAGGCCGAACGGCAAGGCCTCCATGGGCATTGGTCCAATGTGAGGGCATAGTTGCCTTGTATGGCTCGGGTTGTTGTAGTGTTGCTCCAGCAACACAATGATCAACATGAGACTGGACTTCCATGGATGGAAGTCCATATCTAAAAAATGGTTACCGATTAAGAGGTGAATCCCGAAAAGCATGTAGGAGGTTTTATCCCCCTCTTATGGACTAAGAAGGTCTGCGGTATAGGGAGCTAGCCATTCGCATGGCAAAATGCGAAGGATTAATACTCGTAATCCTTGCTAGAAATGAAAAATGGACCAAGTTATTGAAGGGAACCTAGCAAGAGTTGTGACAGAAGCACTCTCATTCAAAACTACTAAATAACTAAGAACGGGTCGTTCGATGAAGCATAAGGTTGATCGAAGTCGGAAGTAGTTGGGGTTGGAGGAAAAAAAACTAGGCTTGAAGGAGTTCGGACCTCCAAAGGTCCGAAACCAAAAAAATAAAAAAATAAAAGAGATAAATCTATGAACTTCAACATCTCTTAAATAGAATTGCTTCATGCGGTGGGGTCGAGTTCTCTGGTTTACTTTTGTTTCGTCACGTACCCCTTGCATTGGATCCTCTTAGCCATTGTTGATTATTTTCATCTAAATTTCATCAATTTTTTGACTTAGTAGTGTCAAAAAATACTTGTTAAAATAGATCTCATATCATTGAGGTAAATCAACTAAATCAAAGGGCATCTTTGATAATAAACATTGTTTGCTTCACTTGTTTGTTTGTTTTGGCGCGTTGTCATTTCAAGTCTTTAAAATATCCTACACCTTAGTCTTATCAATTACTCACTTATCGACTTTAGCTTAGTCAATCTTAAAATATTCATCTAATAATCCATTTGCGCTTGTATTTTTAGGATTTTACTTATTAAATTAATTTCTAAATCAGAACTTATCCAACCGACCTTATATTTTACCATCTGACATTTATTTACCACTATTACTAGGTTAATTTCATAAAAAAATCAAAATAACCTCTCACATCCTTACTTGCCCCATTTGAACATGTATTGAGGAAGTTATGGTTTTCTAGCCTCGGCAGTCCCGGGCACCACTCCCAGGGCACTGGTGTCCCAGGGCGGTGTACCTAGACAGCGCCCCACTCGAGTTGTCATATCTCCTAGCTCACACCTCCGATTGGAGTGATTTTGAGCATACTAGAATCCGGACGCCATAAGGTACTAGATGCTCATAGCTTTACCCTCGTGACTCCTAATCTCCATGGGTGGAAGGCGTTCTCAATCTGGGGCCCTCACCCACACTAGGATCACTTGGGCCCTCTCACCAATGGCGCCACAAGTCCCGGCGTCACTCCGGGGTCCCCTTTGTGCCCATGGTGTTTTGGGCACTCCTCATGGAGAGGTGCGCAATAAATGACTTTCAAAATTCTCAAATATGCCCGATTCCACTCAACCTCTCAATGTAGGTCCTCTTCAACCCAAACGATGTTCATTCCTTCAAATGTGCATAGTTGCATTCAACAAAATTAAATTTGATTTGTTTCAATCCAAATGACCTTAATACCTTCAAATATATACTCAATTTGAACTCAAGACCTTTAAATCAAGTCCTCTTCAACTCCAATGTCCTTAATACCCTCAAATATGCTCAACTTGAACTCAACGCCCTCAAATGAGGTTTTTTTCAATTGCAATGTCCTTAATACCCTCAAATGTGCATAACTTGTACTCAACACCCTCAAATCGTGTCTTTTTCAACTCAAATGACCTTAATACCCTCAAATGTACATGGTTGCATTTAACACCCTCAATCATGTCGTCTTCAACTCAAATCACCTTAATATTCTCAAATGTGATCAACTTGTACTCAACACCCTCAAATCAAGTCATTTTCAACTCAAATGACCTCAATACCTTCAATACCTTCAAATCATGTCCTTTTACCTTCAAATGACCTTAATACCTTCAAATGTGCATTTTTACACCTCCAATGCTCCAATTTCCAAAACTCCGAGCCTCCAAGCACCAACCGATGCCCAAACATGCTCCAATGCTCCAATGCTCCAATGCACCTCCAACATGAAGCACCCCAAAGGCTCTTCCAAACATTAAAACCTCTCAAGATCCATTCGCTAACCAACAAGCCATCAAATCTGTAGTTTTAGAATTTGCGTGAGTGGGCCCATAACCTATTGAAGCATAGTAGAACTTGAGATCAGATTGCACAAACAAATATACATACATAATGGCATATGAACAATGTTTGGATTGACATGGTCACCCTCATTCCTTGCCTTGCTCTTTATTGCATTTTTTTTCCTTAGTTCATACAATGCATATGGGTTATCTCAACTCCCACTTCCCACAAACCATATGATTTTATTCCAACCTTAGTCACTCTTAAACTACTAACAAACACTATCCTATGATTACGAGCAACCTAATGCTCTACATTCAACAATTTATTGATATTATTGGTATAATACAACCATTCTCATGTTGATAACATAGTACATGGAGGAAACATCCAACAAGATTGCACCAATGTTGGTCATGCATTGTTTGTTTTATACCATTCGGGTATCTATAATGAGGTTTTTTTTAATACTTGTCGAGACATTTGACAAAAATTTGTTATCCGATACCATTCAAGTCTATATACCAAGCAAAAACCTTCATACCTAGGTATAAATTCCCTTTATATCAGTATGGTTTGAAATGATAATGACCCAAATAATAATTCAAATATACAAAGATCAATATTTCTCACCTTGACACTCCTACCAAATATCAATATTTGACTAGAATTACAATTTTAATATCCATGGGTAGGTTTTTTGATGCCATTATTAATGTTAAATATTGATACCTTGCATTTACCTATAAACTAGACCAACAATGATTTGCACCTTGAACCATCCCACCCACATGCTAAGATCATGCCTATGGCAACAAAGTGACATGATTTTATACCATTCAAGTATCTATAATGAGGTTTGGTTGCCATAGGCATGGTCAAAGTGACATTATGTATTGTTAACATGGATGCGTAAAATGAGAATCAGTGTAGCATGTGACATTATGGAATAACACAAAGTGTAACATTGCAAGGCTAAAATTGATCATTTCATACATTGGACACAAATAATTGCCCAAAGTTGCACACATACACAAAGCTCAAACTTCCCAAGATATATTTGTTCAAGATTTTACAATAATATGTACAAAATGGTGTGAATAAGTACAATTACAAAAACATACTTGTACGTGCATAACATGTACAAAAATTGTTCACTATCAACCATGCAAGTTCATGCTGCCATGTTTCAATATCTCGTTAGCGAGGTGTGCGTCACATGAAGGTCATCGCAGTGTCGCATGACAACAAAGGAGGAGCCATGCGTGATCTCCGAAGGAGCCCTAAAATTTCAATTCAGGGTTAACAACATCAGTTTGGGTTGGACTACAAGCATTTGTGATTAATGTGTGTCATATGTGAGAAGGTGTGTGTCACATGAAGGCCATTGCAATGTTGCATGATAACAAGGGAGGAACAATGGGTGACATCCTTAGGAACCATTTGAATTCAAGTCGTGATTACATTCACCGATTTGGGTTGGATTGCAAGTGCTATGGATTTTGGTGCAAAATCATTTGCTTGGGGTGGGAGAAATAGCCACAAATCTCTTGCTACACATTCATTATCCTCACACCTCCAACATGCCAGAGCTCCCGACCTACATGCAATTTCATCTCTGAAGGTAATTTTCTTTTACAATGTGCAATGACCTTTGGTGATCTTCTCTACACATCAACTCAGCTTCAGTTTTCTAAATCCTTCAAGCCTTCTCAAAGTCTTTGCTCTGCTTCCTAAACGTCCCCTAAACCCTAACCATGACCCTTAACACCCCTTCAACCATGAGGATAAATTATCGAGAGAAAGGAGTAACATGTAATAAAAGTAAATGGGCAAAGATAATTCTACTACACTGATTTATCCCAATTAGTGTATGTTACTATTCAACATTACACAATGCTATAACTATTTAATGAGAATGGAACATTTTACCAAGCAAAGTCTATTTATAATGTCCGAACAACCCATTGAACTTTTGTTGTTAAAAGTTGAACTCCTAAGGCGTTGTTGCACTGTGTAATTCCAAATAGTAACAAGCACAATCTAGCCAAATCTCAAAGCTACTCAAGGCTAAAGTTGCTGCTAAGTGACGAAATTCATGAAGATGGTAAATTCTATCCTCATTTACCATAAATGTCATGAAAAATAATGCGTGCTTGTGGTTGGTGCATGCCACATGCTTGTCGGTGAATATTGCCTAGTGTCGATACTTTTAGTGATTAGTGCCAAGTGCCAATACTTTCATGCCAAGTCCAATACTTTCATGCCAAGTGCCGGTACTTTAAGTGAATAGTGCCAAGCGTGGAGATGAACAATGTTTCCTAGATCTTTTGGTGGCACTAATGCAGAGTGTAAAAAAATTAGTATCACCTTCACTAATTTCCCACCCTCACTATTAGCCCACACTCACTAATTGGTATATTGAGTGTAGTTACAGATGAACCAGTTGAAGTCTAAAGGAATCTATGGTATATACTTCAAATTAGTTATAAAAAAAGGGGAAGATCACAACATGTGACCAGTTGGACTGGGAAACATTAGGATTTTGACCAATTATGCTCAAAATTCTCCCGACACTGAAACACATGTCATCAATCCTGCACCATGGTAGCACATGCCCTCTTACTAGCAGCCATGCACCCAGCAACCATCAGGATTTATTGTGGGAGCTGGGATGGTTTTAGGCCTGCCAACCTGATACCAGTTATTTTTGCATGCTAGTATTGAACTTGTCATTACATCACTCATTTAAGGTTTGATATCTTTTTAGTGCTAACTCAACATTTGAAGAATTATTCATTCAACACTAATTCAACTTGCATGACATCCTTTAGATCCTGCTACTAAAATATGTAGAAACAAAAGGGTTACTATTGGAACCCTTTGTTGGATGGGCATTGATTCAATGTCGTATTTTGATGTGATTAAATTGATTTGAAATCAGTATTGGATCTCAAGGTATGTGATGTGCCCCTTACCATGTCAAAAACAAGTGGTCATAAGCAAGTTACACCCTGTAAACCACCTCTTCCACACCACAATAAACCTCAAGTGGTCTGAAGGTTGGACTTAATGACATGCACTCAATATCACACGCAATAATGTAGATACTAAGAGCATCTGATTTCACTTCGTAACTCTAAAAGATGAGACAGCCCTAAACCACAGATTCTCTTATCCTATCAAATGAATGACAAACATGCTGACTTTCTCCACTACACATTTCACACTACACACTCCACTATCAATATGTACCTACTTGAAGTTTTCAAATGATCCCATGAGGGCTAGGTTAGAATACCCCTTGGGTCCATTACCTAAAATGCATGTCTAGAACATTGCAGAGAATGCTCTACTCTACACAAAATTTAATTGCTGTCTTCTGTGGTACATCACTTAAAGAGTACTTTTTTGTCTCAACACAACTCTAACCTGTGCATATCCCACATCGCGACTCAATCTGAGATTCTAACGCTGGTGGATATAACAAAAAGGGCTAAACGTTCAAGACAAGGGCCTGAACCTACTGGCAGATGCCCTATCTTGGGACTATTTGCTCATACTCTAAAAGAAAGAATATCAGTCATGCTCCCAATGTAGAACCATTATGTCACCAAGAATGACCATGCAATTATGAGCAATTATATAAGAAACAACATGACTTCATCTTGTTGTCAATGATGTCGAAATCCTGATGATACAACAAAAAGCATCTCAGCTATTCCACAGGAAACAACCACTTCAAATTATACCTCTGCATAGATGACAAATATCTTCAAAGCACAAGCTTGCTTCCATGTAGAAACTACTTAGCTTCAGAACCAGAATCATGCTCAATCTGATTAAAAGGACTAACTGCTGGTGTCATCTCCCCTTCTTCCTCTTCAGAATCTGATACAGCATGCTTTCGTCTTCGTTTCTTTCCTTGTGGTTTCAAACTCATGTCTTCAGTGTATTTCATAACAGCCATATCCTCATCAGAATACTCCAGTTGATTGTCTTCTCTCTCTTCTCCATCTGAATCTGCTCCTGCTTGTTTCTTTTCCTTTTCCTTTTTCCTTTTCCGCTTGTCCTTCCTCTCTGCTTTCTCAGGAAGTGCCCTCTCTCCATCCATTGAATCTGGATCGATTCGTTTCCTGTTCCAAGTAGCTTTTGTTTGCTGCAGTCTGTCTTCCTGCTGCAGCACCAAGAGGTGCTCCTCATCACGCTGCCTCTTCTCCAGCTGTAGCCTTCGTTCCTCCTCAGCTTTACGGCGTGCATCCTCAGCCACAGCTAGCTGGCGAGCCACCTCCTGCTTCTGCCGTACTTGTTGTTCTTCACGTTCAGCTGCCTCAAGGTGCACCTTTGCAGCATCAAGCAGGTGCTTACAATATTCACTGTGCATTTCTAACTTTTTGAGATCAAATCCATACATGTATTGATCTACAACCCCTGCTAGCTGACTGAAAAGCCTCAATGCATTCTTCAGTTCAAGAACTGATTGTCGCACCTCATCTGCAGTTCTCTTAAATTTTTGAAGGGTGGCCGTTGAGAACTTCTGCATTGCAATTGCTACATTAAATCTTAGCATGTAATTTGAGGGAGAAAGGTGAATGGCTCTTAGCAGCACACGCTTGCAATCTTGCCATTGCTCTGCCTCATAATGTGTACGTGCTAGATACAGAAGGATCTGAGAATCTGTATTGTTGTAAAATCTTCTGAGGCAATTATGATACATTTTCACAGCAAGAGCAAACTGGCCTTGAGCAAGGTAGATGTGCCCCAAGTTGATCCAAACGTCAGGCATGTCCACAGCAAGATTGCCTGTAGCAGCCTCCTGCACCTGTGTGAAGATATCTTTTGAAACATCAAACAACCCTCTCTCTGCCAGGACAATTCCAATACCATTAGCTGCGTACATGTTGTTCGGTTGTTGCACTAACGCCTTCTGATAAAATTCTCGTGCTTTTTCTAAATGGATAGCCTCCAACTTGGGTGCTTTCTTTTCCCCTCGTACTGCTGCAAAATAATTCCAATTTCCAAGTGCCAGCATTGCATAAGCATCATTGCCCTCTTTAAGCTCCAGGATGCCCTTGAAAGTGTCTTTTGCTTTTAGCCAATCATCTGCTTTCAGCTCCAAGATGCCCCGAACAGACATACCATCCACATTTCGTTTATCAACATTCAGAGCCTTGCATACTAAGTCTAGGCTGGTGTTAATATTTTTTCGTCCCAGTGCCAAAGCTCCAAGACGGAGATATGCATCCTCGTAGTCAGGATGCTTATAAAGGATGAGCCGGTACAAGATGCATGCTTTGCCAGTTTCATGGAGCTGCTCGTGCAATCTTGCAACATTGAACAAGACAGTCACTTTCTCTGCTGGAACATCTATGGAGAACCCCTCCTCTAGACTGCGAAAAAGCTCGAAGTCCTCATTTGGAAGCACATCACCATTACAGTGGCCCTCGCTAAATTCATTCCAGATGCCTCCCCCAAGCGCCTGTTTATACGCTTGCTTTGCAGACTCCAGTTCCCCCTTTTCAAAGTGGAGAACCCCAATATTGTTCAAAAGTGCTAGTGGAACTTGCTCTTGGCTTTTCATAAGAAGGGAAAGAGCAGTCTGAAAGGAATCTAGTGCACCTTCAAAGTCAGAAGACACAAGGAGCTCCCCCATCTCCAACCAGGCATCAACATCCCTGGCGTTCAACCTTGTCGCCTTCTTGAAGTGCTCCAGGGCTTTATCTTTACGACCTTGCTGTCTCAAGATGTGCCCGATGGCCTTCAAGGTTTCACAATTATCTGGATGTATTTCAACTACTTTCTCAAAGTTTGCTAACGCAGATTTCCAGTCACCAAGCTTCAAATGCACCTGTCCTAATCCATAATAGGATAGTATGAATTCTCTGGGGTTTTTAAGCTCTGCAGTAGATGCCCTGTAATATCGAGCCGCCATCTCATAATCTTCCTTAATATGACATGATCGAGCAAGATTGTAGTAGGCTTGAGCTTTCATAAGAATGTGATCGGTCCCAGCCAATGCTGCGTCCGTGAGCTGTTCAACCATGTAATGTTGGTCTGTGAAGAAATAGTGGCCGGCCAGGTGATTCAGAGCCATAGTACAATAGGGATACATCTCATATGCTGTTCGCATCTTCTCCAAACCTAAATGAACACGCCCCTCTTCACCTGCATTCAGGTCCACCAAACCTGATGCAACCAAAGCCTCCACATTGTGCCTGTCGAGCTCCAATACCCGATCAAAAGCCTGCTGGGCTTTTTTGAACTCCCCAAGCCGCAAACGACAAAGTCCCAAACCAACCCTCACAGAAGCTGGACAACGAGGATGAACCTGCAACGCTCTTTTGTACAATTGGAGAGCTTCTTGAAACCGACCAAAATTAAACTGCACGCATGCCTGACCCAATAGAGCGGCAACATTATCTCTCTGCCCATCGAGAACAATCTTAAAAACCTCCTGTGCTTGCTCAAGCTCACCTTTTGCAACCAGCAACTGACCTTTGCCCACCCAAGTCGACGCTTCGTCTTGGTCAATCCTTGAGGCCTTATTGTAGTATTGGGTCGCTCGAATAAAATGCTCATCTTTCTCCCGCTGCTTCGCTTCCACTCTTCCCAAATTGGTGTAGTACGCTCCCAAAGCATTGAGGACAGCAATTCGGTCATATTTCACATCACTGTAGTACTCATCAATTTCAGGGCTTGATCCTTCCTCAAGAATCTGCAGAAACTCGCCTACTTTTCCTTGTTTGAAATACTCTCTAGCAAATGTGAGCCAGAGGTTTAGAGGAGCTTGTTCTGCCTTAAGAATATCCAAGATGTCGGTGGCATCGGCCGGCAACTGTTCTAGCACTACCCGCACCTCCTCAGAGGTGTTCTGCACGGGGATGTACACACAAGCCATCTTTCTCCGTCCCCTGCTCCAACCCCCTCACCTTCTTGGCGTTCTTTTCTCAACTCTAACAGGAAAAACACCAAAGTGTAATCAGGTAAATGAGAATGTCCTCCACATGGACATCATGTTTCGCAAGACCACATGCTGCTCGAATGAATAGTTGTAGTTACGTGTTTGCGGCCCTTGAGTTTCCATCTTGTTGCCGCAGTCATCCTCCGAAATCAGCCAGGGCCCGCTGGTCTTCGGAACTAGTGGCAGCCTCAAATTCGCTGTTGCCGGGCAAGGCTCACTTTTGCACCCGTCACAAGCAAATAACTTCAGCGTGTTACCACCGCGTTTGGCCGGATCTGAAATCGTGGAATTAAACGTGTGATTGGCCGGCAAGGGGCACGGGGCAGGGCATGGTTTCGGAGAGTGATTTGGTTGGTGCCGACAAATGGCATATATAGTTGGGAGCCAGTGGGGGAGGAGGTGTCAGTGCCGAAGTTCGGTGTATTTTGTTGCCCCTGGGGTTGGCCAGCGGGGAGGCTAATAATACGCCAGGCAACACAAAGCGCCTTGATGCGTCCGCCTCCGCCTTCCTCCGCCTTCCACTTACCTTATCTCGGTGTCGTGGGTAATCTCGGTGTCGTGAGAGAGAAAGGAGAAAGAGAAAATTTGAGTTCCGCAGTAAGAAACTTGCAAAGAATTACTTGGCGGAGGACGGCGAATCCGTGGGTTCCGGGTTGGGGCGGAGGGTCCGCTTCGCCACCCTCGTCGGCGGAGCTGGATGAGAATCATCGTCTCCGCTAGGCAGAGCGGCTGATGGTTGCTCATGTGCGCGGCACTAATGTTGTTGTAATTTAGGAAGGCGGTGCAACATAAGTATAAATAAGTAGTTCATTATGTTTGGCGAATTTTTCTTTCTTTTTGTTTTGTTGTGAGATCAGAGGATGAGAGCTACAACAAACTCACCTAGAATTGAGCATGCCAACCAGGTTGGCACCGTACCTATTTTCAGTGGAGCTTCCAAGGAGAGTGGGGGCTTCTTTTAGGCATCCTCCTTGTTTTTTCTTTCCATAACTATGGACAAACAATGTTGAGTCCTCTAATATACAAAGCCAAGCTTCAATTTCACAATGACTTGGGAAATACTCAGTTTCTACACTTGTTATCATTACCTGATTTGAATTTATTTTGAGTTTTCAATCATAACGTAATACTGATGTTCATTTTCTCACAATAAAGGTCACCATCCCCACAAGATTGAGGTGCGATTTGATGTTTTGTATGTAGAAGCTTATGGGATTTTATTACAATGAATGGGGGAACCAACCTCTACTTACAAATGAACCAGTCGAGTTTGAAAAATTCAAGAGTTCATGAAAATTATTGATCATTCTAGAGGAATTTGACTGTTACTTCAAAATAATAAAGAACATATGAAAGATGTCAACATGTAATCGGTTGGTATTAGAAACACTATGATCTCAACCAATTATGCCCAAAAATCTCCCAACTAAACCCAACTTGAGTTTGTTTTGAATTTTCAATTAGAACATACAATTAATGTTCATTTCCTCGCAATAAAGGTCACCATCCCCACAAATTGAGATGCATTCTAATGTTATGTACTTAGTAGCTTATGGGATTTACTACAATGAACAACGAAAACCAACCGCACCTTAATTCTATAGTAGCAACATCTTACACCAAGAGTGAAGGTATTTCACATAAATGTGGTAGCCATATGAACCAAAAAAAATATTCCATTGTAGAAGAAAAAGACCATGTTGTATTGCAAGTTTTTATCCTCCAAGTTTTGAAATAAATGCGATTTTTTTTAGATGGAAATTGAGTTGTCAACCAAATCCATGAGGAAGACTTGGTATATTGTTGATAGTGGACATTCTCATGATCAATATGTATTTATAATGCAAGCTTTTAGGGAATTGGTTTTGGGTGGGATGTTGGTTTTAGCAACCTTTAGCCTTGAAATCGATATCATTTTAAAATATTGACTTCAATATGTACCTACTAGGTGCAAGATGATGTTCATAAACTTGCGACAAGGCTGCTTAATTGTTTATTGAAGTAGATAATCAATCAACCTCAAAATGGCATTGGGAAGTAATTCACGGTTGGGAAACCAAGGAAAGATCCTCACCAACTTTCCATAATATATTTTCTCGCATACCTCTCCATAAGGATTGCCCAAAACACCATGGGCACAAGGGGACCCCGGAATGACACCCAGGATTTGTGGCGCCGATGGTGAGAGGGCCCAAGTGATCCTAGTGTGGGTGAGGGCCCCGAACATTGGGAACGCCTCCTACCCATGCAGACTAGGAGGCATGAGGATGACGCCATAAGCTATACCTAGCTTATGGCGTGCCAATTCTAGAATGCTCAAGAACACCTCAATCGGAGGTGTGAGCTAGGAGATATGGCAATTTGAGTGAGTCGCTGTCCCAGGACAGCGCCCTGGAACAGCAGTGGCCTGGGAGTGGCTCCCGGGATTGCGAAGCTTTAAACTGGCATAACTTCATCAATATTTTCCCAAATGGGGCAAGTGAGTAGTCCATAAGCATTTACGTGAAACATAGATGACGATGAAGTGGTCGATTGCTACAATCAAATACCATATGAAGAAGTTATGGGGTTTTGAAGTTGCTGGGGCTTCCAGCCCCAACGGCTAATGGGAAAATGTCTACTTGGGCCCAAGTGTTGGGAAAGAGACAAAATGTTACTTGATGGTGGGGTAGGGGCCCTGCCTAGAGGCTTACATCGGTGAGGTGGTGTGGCCTCATCCACCCGAGGCCGAACGGCAAGGCCTCCATGAGCATTGGCCCAATGGGAGGACATAGTTGCCTAGTATGGCTCGGGTTGTTATAGTGTTGCTCCGGCAACACTATGATCAACATAAGATTGGACTTCCATGGATGGAAGTCCACATCTAAGAATTGGTTACCGATTAAGGGGTGAGTCCCGAATCAAAGAGTAGGAGGGTTGGTCCCCCTTCTATGAACTAATGGATCAACGGTATTGGGAGCTAACCATTCGAATGGTGGTATGCGAAGGGTTAGCGCTCGTAATCCTTGCTAAAAATGAAAAATGGACCGACATAGTTAAGGGGACCTAACAAGGGTTGCGACATATGGTATCAGAGCAAGGTTCCAATCTTTGAGCTAGCACATTGAGGAAGAGATGGCTATCAAACGTGAGGGTTATGACGATGAGCCCGAGGCTTCTAAAAGGTTGTGAGGCTCAAATTGGAACAGGGATCATGTCCAAGTGGATTTTGACCCGCCATTGATTCTAATGACAATGGTGGGGATGATGGTGGATTTGGTGAGGAAATGAAAGAATCTATTGGAATGACTCCCGCAAACATCGAAGAGAATTTGGGGGCTAGATTACCAATTGCACCTAAGAGCTTGGAAAGTGGTGATGTTGGATTAAAATTCCAACTCAAAATGCTTGAGTTCATGGACTCCATGAATTAAGAATTCAAGTGTGACAACCATGTGAGGGCCCGACAAGAAAAAATGATCGAGGTCCTCACAATGCAATGTGCTAGGCCTTCTTTTTCTAGAAAAAAGTTGGCCAAGGCAAACATGCCAAATATTTTTGTGGGGTTTGGCAAGGCAAGAAAAACAAAAGAATTTGTGTTGAAAATGGATGTCCAAAGGCCGAGGTGGACGACAAGGTTGCCATAGTGGTAATCTTTTTGAAAGACCATGCGCTTGAGTGGTGGATTAGCAAGAAAGCTCAAGAGCCCGAAGTGGTGGCAAGTTTGACTTGGGTTGGCTTCATGAAGTTGTTGGTGGAGAGGTTCATGCCATAATACCTATAATTGCGTAAAGGAATGAACTTGGTGGAAATGAAGCACATGGGGTCTCTTAAGGCCTATGTGTGAGATTTTAACACCCAAATGAATGCTACACCTAAGATTGACATGTTTGCTAAGAAATGCAAAGTGGGTGGTGGACACCTTGTTGATGTTTCTTAGGTGGGTTGCCAAAGTAAGTGGTGGACAATTTGTTCAAGTTTCCAAAGTTTTTCAAGGATGTGGCGGGGACCATCAAGATGCCGAGAGCATTGAAGCCGATGGACCCAAAAGGAAGTCAGGTGGCACCTCACACCAAAGTGGCTTGAGCCGAGCTATGTCCCGAGACAAAGAGCGCAAGAAGTTTGGGCCATCATACCGACACGAGACCACATAGCATTTTCTCAAAGGATGGTTGAGGCACCACGGGTTGCCAAGAGTGATTGTGTTGGATGGAGATCCAAAGTTCACAAGTGCATTTTGGATGCATTTTTCTAGGAAGGTCGGAATGAAATTAAGGTTTAGCATGGCCTTCCATTCCCAAACGGATGGGAAATCGGAGTTTGTGAATGGAATCTTGAAGCTATATTTGAAGAAATTGGTGGGGGCGGACCAAAGAAATTGGGCGGATTATGTGGGTCGAGTGGAGTTTAGTTGCTATGTAGCCATGCATTTGGGGACCAAGGGGTCATCTTTCGTGGTGGCTTATGGAGTGCGCTCCAACCTACTAACCTAACTCTTGAGGGGGCACATTCAACACTAAAGTTCAATCAAGATGGTGAGGACTTGGCCAAGAAGCATGAACAAGTCTTGGAGATGACCAAGTTGTTGGTGGAAGAAACTTGAAAGCGCTACAAAGAGCAAGTCAATGCCGGAAGACGCAAAGTGGAGTATGAGGTGGCCCAAAAGGTGTTGTTGAATGTGAACAACTTAACCTTGTCCAAAGGCCTTATTCCAAAGTTCATCTCCCAAGTTGAAATTCGGTTGCCCATTGTGGAACGAGTGTTCAAAGACATGTATAAGTTGGAGTTACCGCCCGAGATCAAAGTGCATCCGATATTTCATGTTTCATTACTAAAGTCATTTAAGCTAGACATCTTGTGGTCCAATCGCAAGCAACTAATTAGGCCACCTCCCAACCTTGTAGTAGGTCATTTGGAATATGAGGTAGAGGGCATCCTCAAGTGGAGGAACCCCAAGCAAAAAGGAAGGGAGTACTTTGTGGAATGGCGAGGATAAAATGTGAAAGAAGCCACTTGGGTAGTGGCAAGAGACATGGTGAACGCCAAGGAATTGGTGGAGCACTTTGAAAAAAAAACTAAGGCTAAAGGTTCCAATAAAAAGAAACGTAGGCATTGATGAGGAGATCAATCTTTTTTAGTACGAGAGAGACGCTAGTAGCACACTTAGGTTGGAGGCAATGCCATCTACAACATGTATTTGTTCTTTGGCTTGAGACAATAAAGTTCCACTTCAGTGGTGCAAAGAGAAAAATATGAGATGAGGTCCTAATCTTGTATTTGTGTTTGGTTAATGGAAGAGGAGGAATAGATATGCCAAACTAGGTTGGATAAGCCGAGTAATTGGGGGCCATGGTTTGGAGGGGCCTTGGATAAAACCAATAAACCTCTTAGCCATGGGCTTGTCCGGGCAAGGGCAAGGTGATGGCGCGTGCTCATAAAAGTGCTACCCGCGAGCTGACGAAAGTTGGCGCATGGAAGTCATGAACCCATGTTTTGAAAGGGCAAAGTGGGAACCAAGTCGGGCGGGATTTGGCATCACCCCCGTGCGATCGAACGTGGCTTAACAATGGAAAGCCATCTCGGAGTTGCAACCGGGTCAACTTAGTGGAAGCGTTGTGGTCTGGCCTAGATGTGTCAAGTTAGGCTCGCGGAGCCTAAGGGGAGGAGCCCAAAAGGATGGGCAACCCAAGGGAGTCTCAAAGTCGGTGGATCTAGTGTAGGTTAGGTCCTTGGAAAAAAAATCCAAGATTGCTAATGGACCACCTTGGAATGACACCTTTAGGATTATGCCAAATTTAAACATGCATTGTGGGGGTCACACATTAAGGTAAATACAATGCCGCACCATAGAGGATGGTAACTTGAGAATTGGTGTGCCGACTCAGAGTATAATCGATGAGGGCATCGACTCCATTTGGTGAGGGTGAATGTCGCGTACCTCTCCATGAGGAGTGCCCGAAATACCATGGGCACAAGGGGGGCCCCGGAGAGACACCCAGGACTTGTGGCGCCGTTGGTGAGAGGGCCCAAGTGATCCTAGTGTGGGTGAGGGCCCCGAACATTGGGAACGCCTCCTACCCATGCAGACTAGGAGGCATGAGGATGACGCCATAAGCTCTGCCTAGCTTATGGCGTGCCTATTCTAGAATGTTCAAGAACACTTCAATCGAAGGTGTGAGCTAGGAGATATGGCAATTTGAGTGGGGCGTTATCTCAGGACAACACCTTGGAACAACAGTGGCTTGGGAGTGGCTCCCGAGACTGCGAAACTTTAAACTGGCACAACTTCGTCAATACTTGTTCAAATGGGGTAAATGAGTAATCCATTGGCATTTACGTGAAACATACATGACGATGAAGTGGTCGATTGTTACAATCAGATACAATATGAAGAAGTTATGGGGTTTTGAAGTTGTTGGGGCTTCCAGCCCCAACGGCTAAGGGAAAATGTCTATTTGGCCCCAAGTGTTGGAAAAGAGACAAAAGGTTACTTGATGGTGGGGTAAGGGCCATGCCTAGAGTCCTAGAGGCTTATACGGATGAGGTGTGTGGCCACACCCACCGGAGGCCGAACACCAAGGCTTCCATGGGCATTGGCCCAATGGGAGGGCATAGTTGCCTAATATGGCTCCGGTTGTTGTAATGTTGCTCCGGCAACACTATGATCAACATAAGATTGGACTTCCATGGATGGAAGTCCACATCTAAAAATTGGTTACCGATTAAGGGGTGAGTCCCAAATCAAAGAGTAGGAGGGTTGGTCCCCCTCCTATGAACTAATGGGTCAACGGTATTGGGAGCTAACCATTCGCATGGCGGTATGCGAAGGGTTAGCGCTCGTAATCCTTGCTAGAAATGAAAAATGGACCGACATAATTAAAGGGACCTAGCAAGGGTTGCGTCATCTTTATTTGGTTCTCCATGTTCACATAAACATGAACATGCTTAAGATGTACATATTTTAAATCATTTCCCGTACGCTATGTAAGTTTTGAAGTTATTGATTTAATATATTTGGATGATTGAACTATGAATAATAGGCAAACAAATAATTGTATTTTGTATTATCTTTTCTTATAAAATAATATCCTATATTTTCTATAATTGTGCTTTCATTTTGTGTTATTTCCTATAATATACTTATGTTTGTCTTATCTTTAGAAAGTTATAGAATTATTTTGTCATTATTTTTATACACTTTAGTCAATCAAAAATGAATTTGTATGGATTGAGTGAGCAATGAATGGTGAGATAGATATTTCCATGGTTAGATTATATCCACACAATTTGAATAATTTAGCTATAAATAGAATGAAAAATGACATTTTATTTTATTTTTAAGCAAAACCCTATTAATATGGAATTCATGCTTTACACCTTGTCAAAGGATCTATTACCATGTAATCAACCTAATATTTGTAGATCTAGAAATAAACAATCAAAATATTATTGTAGTTTGAATGTTATTAAATGGAATTCAAAAATAGCTACAATGACCTATATATATTGAGATGTATATATCAACAATGTATTAACATCACACATTGATTGTATATTATTGATTATTAATGTTCAACAATAGTTGCAATCCTATATGATTCAAGTATAATGTGCATGACCTTGTTTGTTGCGCACTTGTCCATGAGGAGTGCCCACAACACCATTGGCACAAGGGGGGCCTTGGAATGACACCCTAGACTTGTAGCACCATTGGTGAGAGGGCCCAAACAATCCTAGTGTGGGTGAGGGCCTCGGGCATTGGGAACGCCTCCCACCCACGGAGACTAAGAGTCACGAGGATAAGGCCATGAGCTATGAATAGCTTATGGCATCCGGATTCTAGAATGCTCAAGAAAACCTCAATTGGAGGTGTAAATTAGAAGATATCACAATTTGAGTGGGACGCTGCCTAGGGACATCAATGACCTGGGAGTGGCGCCCAAGACTGCCAAGGTTAGAACATGCATAACTTCCTCTATACTTGCCTAAATGGGGCAAGTGAGGAGTCCATCGGCATCTATGTGAAGCGTAGATGGCTATGGAGTGGTTATTTGTTAGATTCAAATACCAACTATGGAAGTTATGGAGGTCTGAAACTGCTAGGGGACTGCACCTCCAACGACTAGGGGAAAATGTCTACCTGGCCCCAATTCTTAGGAGAAGGACAAAAAGTTACTTGACGGTGGGGTACGGGCTTGCCCAAAGTTCTAAAGGCTTATACGGGTGAGGTGATGTGGCTGGCCGAACCCACTCACGGCCGACCGGCACAGCCTTCATGGACGTTGGCCCAATATGGGGGCATAGTTGCTTAGTATGGTTCGGGTTGTTGTAGTGTTGTTCTTGCAGTGCGATGATCAACTAAAAATTAGACTTCCATGAATGGAAGTCCACATCTAACCATTCGTTACCCACTAAGGGGAAAGTCCCAAATGCAAGTGTAAGAGGGTTGGTCAACCACCTATGAGTTTGAAGGTCCAAGGTATTGGAAGCTAACCATTCACATGGGTGGAATGTAAAGGGTTAGCATTCGTAACCTTTGCTAGGATGGATAAATGGTTAGGATAGTTCAGGGGCACTAACAAGGGTTGCGACACTGTTGTATTTCAAATTTATAATAGCATACATGAATACATGATATACACGTGTTTATTATTTAACCCATTGATATTTTTTTCCCGTCATGGCATATGTTGTAGTGTTCCAATCTCCCATTTGTTCCTATGTTTTGGAACATGTGCACTTAAATTGTGCCAAGTTTTTGGAGTTGAAAACCAACATCTTCTAGATTAAATATCTCATCCCAAGGTTCGCTTACAAATTAAAAATGTCATCCTTAATTCACTTTCGCTTTCAAATTTGAGAGTGGTTTTAAAGCTTTTTCCATCCATATGATGTAATTCATGAGAATTTGACCATACATCATGCATAATCAAAGCTAAGGAAATGATAGAATCTATATTTACCAACAAACAATCATTTAAATTATAAGGTCACGCAAATACTATCAATTTTATAAAACTTTAGAATTGTGATTTATATAACTACCTCTATTTTCAATTTCTCAATGGCCTTTGAGAGCAAACATAGTTAAATATATGGAAAATATGCTCTAGTCGACTAAAAATATAATTATTTGATCAAACGCCTCAAAATATTAGCAAAATGTTGTTTAAACTTGGTTTTTTTCCATGGCACTTTTTATTGTTGTGTTAGGTGATCAAATATAGAATATCAAGATGAGATCTTCAAAACTTATCATTAAAAATATTGCTCAATAGGTAATGGCAAAATTTGGTTTTAGACATAGATTTCATGACCTTAAATATTTTGGAGTTGGATTTTTTCATATTCCTTAGGTTCTCTATAAACTTGAAGGCACCATTTCAAAAAATGTAGAAAATATCAATTTGATGATATTTTATTATATTTTAAACAAAATTTAGGCAATTATGTATTCAATATACCTACTTGAAAAACCACTTGCATTGTCTTTTGGAATTTGTAGATTTTTCTTGAAAAAACATTTTCAACATCAATTATTTGGTTTTGTGGATCAATATGTTATATATAAGTACTCTTTACATAATTCAAAGTTAATATATAGTTGAGTTGATTTCACTTAAACCTATGCATTGTAGTGGAGTTGTATATTTGTCTGTATTTGCACTCCAATTTATATGTAAACAATAATTCCCCCTTACATATAGTATAAACATCAATGCATCTAAAAATCATATTTTATATACTCATATCATACAATTTGTGGTATCCAAAGAATATACCTACCCTTCCAAAAAAATCATAGCACCCTATTGATTTGTACATAATTAGGTGGAACAATATCCTTCCCATATGTATATTTTGTAAGCTAACTTCTCAATATGAGCCTTAGCTACTAGATCATAAATTTGTATTGTATGTACTTTGTATATTTTATGTTGGATTATTAATTGCAAACACATTTGTTCTGGAACAACAATATTTTTAATAAAAATTAAAAGTTGCAACAACTAAAGTGTGCTAAAAAAATTACGTCTCCTACATCATTTAAATAATGATAGGATCAATGAAATTGAAAAAATCGTGTTATGCATACCAATTGGATGCAGTCAAATCAAGATCATGCACTTTATGCCCCTCAAATAAATATCTTCTTAGTGCATATATAAACCACAACACATATTGGTTGTCCTCTTTAAAAACCTACCAAAATCATGTGACCAGGGATTACACGTCACGTCGCGTCACGTCGCGTCACGTCCTGTGACAGCGACGTGACGGCAGACCTGAAAACGTCACGTCCGCGGGGGGGTAAATCCGGCAGTTACCCCAGGGGTAAACTGACGCGGTCAACCCCCTGGTCAACCCCTTGGTCGACTGCTAAGTCGACTGCAGAAAAAATTCCAAAAAAAATTCTGGACCGTCAGATCTTCTTGGCAAGAAGATCTGACGGTCCAGAATTTTTTTTGGAATTTTTTAATTTTTTCTGGCAGTCGATTGCTAATTCGACTGCTATTTGCAGTCGACTTAGCAGTCGACTGCAAAAAAATTAAAAAAAATTAAAAAAAATTCTGGACCGTCAGATCTTCTTGCCAAGAAGATCTGACGGTCCAGAATTTTTTTTGGAATTTTTTAATTTAATGTTTTTTTGCAGTCGACTGCTAGGTCGACTGTTGTTTGCAGTCGTTTGCTAAGTCGACTGCTAATAGCAGTCGACTGCAAAAAATTACTTTTGCAGTCGACCAAGACCAGTCGACTGCTATTAGCAGTCGACTAGCTGGTCGACTACTAAAAGCAGTCGATTTCAAGGAAAACCTAAAAATAAATAAAATCAAAAAATTCTAAAAAAAATCTTGGACCATTAGATCTTCAATCCAAGAAGATCTAACGGTTCAGATTTTTTAATAGATTTTTTTAATTTTTGTTTTCTGAAGTCGACTGCTCGTAGCAATCGACTAGAGCAGTCGTCCAAAAAAGTAAAGAAAAAGTTACAAAAAATTGGTACAGTAACTTTTTTTTACCACGTCAGTGCGCGTCACGCCCCGACGTGACGTGACGTGACGGCGTCACATCATTTGTGACGCGACGTGACGCAAAAAGGCCGCGTCACGTCCATTTGCACATCCCTGCATGTGACTAGTTCATTGTTTGTAATAAAATGTGACAATCTCAATTATTTTGTGGAAACATTCCTTTGTAAATAACCACTATTGTATTATGTACCTCTAATTTTTGCAAGTTTTTTGTATTGAAATTAAAGCAACAACTACATGTGTCGCGTACCTCTCCATTAGGAGTACCCAAAACACCATGGGCACAAGGGGGACCCTAGAGTGACACCCGGGACTTGTGGCGCCGTTGGTGAGAGGGCCCAAGTGATCCTAGTGTGGGTGAGGGCCCCGGGCGTTGGGAACGCCTCCCACCCATTGTCGCAACCCTTGCTAGGTTTCCTTAACTTATGTTGTCCGCTTTCCAACTCTAGCAAGTGTCACGAACACTAACCTACACATCCCACACACGTGCACGGTTAGCTTTCCATATCGCGGACCCCAAGCTCATGGCTTGGTCACCAAACCCTCCTACACATGCATTCGGAACTCTTTGCTTAATAGGTAACCAAGGTTAGATGTGGATTTCCATCTGTGGAAATCCACTCTTGAGTTGATCATTGTGTTGCCAAAGCAACATGACAACTACCCGAAGCATAGTTGCCCACTATGCTCCAGGGGGGTCGGTCGGGAAACCCGCCTCACCCATATAAGCCTCTAAAACTCTACACGGAACCCCTACGCCACCGTCAAGAAACCTTTTGTCTCTCTACCTAGAGTTGGGGCCAAGTAGACATTTTCCCTTAGCCGTTGGGGCTAGAAACCCCCCCGCAGCTTCAGACTGCCATAACTTCTTCTAGTGAACTCTGATGGTATCAAACAACCACTCCATTATCATCTACATTTTGCGTAGATGCCGATGGACTACTCACTTGCCCATTCGGACAAATATTGAGAAAGTTATGGCCATTTGAAGTTACTGCAGTCAATGCAGTCAGTGCAGTCCCAGGGCGCTGTCCCGGGACACCGCCCCACTCAAATGGCCATATCTTTTAGCTCACACCTCCGATTGAGGTGTTCCTTAGCATTCTAGAATCCTCTCGCCATAAGTTACTTGTAGCTAATGGCCTTACCCTTATGACTCCTAGTCTTTGTGGGTGGGAGGCATTCTCAACGCCCGGGGCCCTCACCCACACTAGGATCACTTGGGCTCACCCACCCATGGCGCCACAAGTCCTGGGTGTCACTCCGGGGTCCCCCTTGTGACCATGGTGGTGCGGGTATTCCTCATGGAGAGGTGCGCGACACCCATGGAGACTAGCAGACACAAAGGTAGATCCATAAGCTATGCATAACTTATGACGTGCCAATTCTAGAATGCTCAAGAACATTTCAAGTGGAGGTGTGAGCTAGGAGATATGGCAATTTGAGTGGGGTGTTGTCCCGGGACAACGCCCTGGTACAACAGTGGCCTGGGAGTGGCTTTCGGGACTACGAAGCTTAGAACATGCATAACTTCCTCCATACTTTCCCAAATGGGGCAAGTGAATAGGCCATTGACATCTACGTGAAACGTAGATGAAATTGAGTGGTTGATTGTTAGCATCAGAGATAATATGAAGAAGTTATTGGGTTTTGAATCTGCTGGGGGCTTCTAGCTCCAACGGCTAAGGAAAATTATTTACGTGGCCCCAAGTGTTGGGAGAGAGACAAAAGGCTCTTTGACGGTGGGGTAGGGGCCCTGCCTAGAGTCTTAGAGGCTTATATGGATGAGGTAGTGTGGCCGAACCCACCCGAGGCCGAACGACACGGCCTCCATGGGCATTGGCCCAATGTGAGGGCATAGTTGCCTAGTATGGCTTGGGTTGTTGTAGTGTTGCTCCGACAACGCGATGATCAACATAAGATTGGACTTCCATGAATGGAATTCCACATCTAAGAATTGGTTACCGATTAAAGGGTGAATCTCGAATGAAAGAGTAGGAGGGTTGGTCCGCCTCCTATGGACTAAGAAGGTCTACGATATAAGGAGCTAACCATTTGCATGGCGGAATGCGAAGGGTTAGCACTTGTAATCCTTTTTAGAGTTGGAAAAATAACCAAAGTACTTAAAGGGAACTAGCAAGGGTTGCGACATGTGGTATCAAAGCAAGATTCCATTCTTTAAGCTAGCACTTTGAGGAAAAAATGGTTATGGAATGTGCGGGTGATGATGATGAGCCCGAGGCTTCCAAAAGGTTGTGAGGCTCAAATTAAAACAAGGATCATGTCTAACACGCGTCGCGGGTCGTTTCTTCATAAATTAGCTAAGAAGACTCACGGTGTGACGTCACGTAAATTTATATTTGCTTGAGAACTACCGTGCCTCATTAATATACTCGGTCTAAATTTTAGTAACTTCTCTTCTCCGTATGATTTGAATATAATTAATTGGAGTTAAACGATCTCATCCTCAATTCTTTTCACTCTCAATGTAAGGCTCATTGATCATGAAAACAACTAAGGTAGAGAGGGTTCAAGAGGTGTATCAATATTTTAAAGTTCCATCCATATCATTCAAAACATATCTCTTATAATATATATATATAACAATAATAATATTTGATAGCAATAGTATTCTTCAACAATTTGTATAAATTTCCGATAAGAGTTATTAAAACTTGTAGTTATAAGATCCGTAGTTCATAAACTTCAATTGCATTCATAAATACTCTTTTAATATTATTGTAAGTATGTTTATTTTATAACTTATAATAGTAATGAGAAAGATTGCATGTTCTTGAACCTTTCTTCTATAGCTCAAATGTTACTACTTATAATATAATATTATGATTTTAATAATTGTATCAAGTATGCATGTAGTAATATACGTCAATCTCACTTAATCTTAATCACATATCATCATAACACAAAGCCAAACACCATCTACATAGTTATTTGTTTATAATGATATACTTTTAATGCAAAGTGTTTCTTGATGACGAGAATAATTCCATTAATACTTCAAAATCCTTGAACGTTTGATATCACTCTTACATTACTCTCTTGAGTGTTTGCTCAAGAAAGATAAATCTTCTCCAATTGGTTAATCTTTCAATTTATAATGACATCCAACAATTCACAAAGAATCTTTAAAGAAAGAAGTTCCAATTTGAATAACAATCGTTGTAAGTAGTTTATCAAAGCTTCAATCGCCAAGTCAAAATCTCATACATATAGATATTAATCAATCTTATAATAATAAGTTCCATTTTTAAGAAGTCTCACATGCTCAATCCTCTCACTCCTTTTTGAGGAGTTATTCAACTCTCACTTAATTACTCGTTTGAACAAAATTTCATATTTAAGAGATAGTTTGCTCTTCGATCATTCAATTTGTTCTTCAAGCGTTGAGGTTTATCTCAACATCTCTCAAAGTTCCATTAATCCTTCAAGTCTTTTTGAGTCTTTATCCCTTAACCTCACACTATTCTAATGGTTCTTGTTCAAAAGAGTCTACTCTCCTCTCGGTTATTTAATCACTTAAGTCACAAATACCATTTAACAACTTGTAAGTCCAATTGTTGAGAGAGAGAAAGATCACACATATTTGTGGAAAAGATAAGTATATTGCAAAAAGTGCTCCGAGAGGAGAGGTACAAAATAAGCTAAATGTTTTTGACACTCAATCTTAAGATAACTTCATTGTATTGGAATGAGGTGTAGTCTCCTAAAAGTGTTCCTTTTATATAGCCTTTTTTATCTAACTTAAAATCTAACTTTGGAATGGTTGTTATCTCTGCTTCTCTAAATAGCTACCTATCTCCAACATATGTAGATGATACTTATCACAAACGGTTATAACCGTTCTTCCACTCTAATGATCATATCTTTAAGATTTATGCTATATCCTTGCCGTGGCTACATTATTAATCATTCTTTGAGAATCAATCAATTCTTATATAATTGATTGATCAAAATGACTTTGTATTAATAGAATTATATTAATGGAATGTAAAACTTAGTCCTATACACCTTATAAGTCCTTCATAATATGCCCTTTTGTATTAATGTAATTGTCTTTAACAAAATCCTAATATCATTTTTACTACGTTGGGACCCTAAAGCCGTGGGTAAAGATATCCATAGTCATGCGTCTTCCTTCCAAATCCGTGGAAATTCTTGTGCCCTTGTCTACACCCGGGTTGGTGCTAAATTGGCTTTGCTACCTTCGTTTTTCGCAGCCTCCCCAGTTTTCTGCCATCTGCCCTCTCCTTGTTGGCTTGGGCCTTGCTGGCCTTTGTCTTGTCTTAGCTTGCCCTTGTTCCGTCTTTGCTGGCCCTCGTCCCGTCTTGCTGGCCCTCGTTTGTCTGGTTGGCTCTCGTCCCGTTTTGCTGGCTCTCGTTTCGTCTTGATGGTCCTCGTCCGTCTTGCTGCAGTCTGCTCCTCAGTAGGTTTGCTCCAGTTTGCACTAATGTGCACTCAATCCCCCCTTTTGCTAGCCCTTGCCTCACTCTGTTGGCCAGGCTTCCCCCATCTTCCTCTCAACTCATCTGCTAACCTTTAATCTAATTTCTAATCTAACAATGTCCAAGTGGATTTTGACCACACCATTGATTGTATCGACAATGGTGGCGATGGTGGTGGATTCGGTGAGGAAATAGAGGAGTCCATTGAAAGGATTCCCACAAACTTTAAAGAGAATTTTGGGGGCTAGATTACCAATTGCGCCTAAGAGCTTGGAAAATGGTGATGTTGGATTGGATTTCCAATTCAAAATGCTTGAATTCATGAACTCCATGAATCAAGAACTCAAGTGTGGCATGGATGAAAGGGCCCAACAAGACAAAATGGTCAAGCTCCTCATAATGCTAGGTGCTAGGCCTTCTTCTTCAACAAAGAAGTTGGCCAAGGTAAACATGCCAAGTACCTTCTCTAGGCTTGGAAAAGCAAGAAAGGTAAATGAATTTGTGTTGGAAAGGGACACCTACTATGAAGTTCAAAGGCCCGAGGTGGACAACAAGGTCGCCATAGCGGTTACCTTTTTGAAAACTCATGACGTTTGAGTGGTGGACAAGCAAGAAAGTGCAAGAGCCCGGAGTGGTGGCTAACTTGACTTGGGTTGGCTTCAAGGAGTTGCTTGTTGTGAGGTTCATGCCGGAGCACCAAGAATACCGTGAGGGAATGAACTTGGTGGAAATGAGGCATACGGGGGTTTCTTAAGGCCTACGTGCACAATTTTAACGCCTAAATGAATGATACACCTAAGATGGACGATTTTTATAAGAAATGGATTTTTTTAGGTGGGGTAGCAAAAGTGGATGGTGGACACCTTGTTCAAGTTTCCGAAGTTTTTCAAGGATGTGGTGGGGACCATTAAGATTGCCAAGAGCATTGAAGTCGATGGACCCAAAAGGGAGTCGGGTGTCGACACAACAAAGTGACTTGAGCCGAAATATGTCCCGAGGCAAAGAGTGCAAGAAGTTGGGCCATCAAACCAACACAAAAGGCAAGCCAAAGATACAACTTCCAACAAAGGTGGCACCAAAAAAAAAAGACTCACAATGTTGGAAACAAAGAAGGTTGCTTTGTGGTACCAAGGCAAACCATATTTGTGCCGCGGATGGAATGTAAGAAGTTGGCTATGTGGTAACAAAGTAAATAATGTTTGTTCCGTGGATGGAATGTTAGAAGGGGGCATTGTGGTACCAAGGCAAGTCATGTTTGTGCCGCGGATGGAATGTTAGAAGGTGGCATTGTGGTACCAAGGCAAGTCATGTTTGTGCCACGGATGGAATGTTAGAAGGTGGCATTGTGGTACCAAGACAAATCATGTTGTTGCCGAGGACCAAATGTTAGACGGTGGCTTTATGGCCAAGGCTAGTAGCCTTAAGCCAAGGCCAAGTCTTTTGTACCTTGAGGCCCAAATGAATGAAAAAATTGTCTCATGGGTTGACAAAGAGGCAACACACTTCTTTATGAGCCCGAAGCTCACAAAAGAACTGGGGTTTGCCAACGCGTAGAATAGGCAAACCCATGAATGTACGGTTTGCAAAGGCAAGCCGCAAGAGACAAAGGAGGTGGCGTTGCATGTGACCTTGAAATGTGGGACATTGGAATTTGTGAAGATTTCACACTATGTGAAATAGATGAGGTGCACCTCATTTGGGAAGATATTTTCTTTGAAACTCACATGGTAAATGTGAGGCACAAGTTGGTGAGTTTGTGGCATGCTATGATGGCAAAGAGGTGAATTTGAAATTGACAAGGATTCTTATGATAGGAGAAACCAAGTTGAATTTGGTCTCAATGAACCAAATGAGAATTCAATAAATAATGTTGTGGTTCCATTGGAAGAACTCCAAGGAACTCATGGGGAAGCTAAAAAAAATGGGCCTCCACGAAACCACATTCATTGTGTATTGGTGAGGTACAAGGATGTACTCACCAATGGGTTGCTCAAAAAATTATTGCCAAGGAATAGAAATCAACTTTGTTGAACGAAAGATTAAGTTCATGAGCTATATGGTGACAAATGAAGTTGGTTGTGAGCCCAATATGGTGCTCACATGTGGTGTTAACCTTAAAGTTCCTTAAAACTTGATTTTGGCATTTCTTCAATTACTCAAAATTATAAAAAGAGTGAAGCTTTTGTGTTTAAATATAAGATTTAGTTTGAAGTGATGAGCGGGTGTTGTGTTGGGATTGGAGTTAGAGGAATTGATGGGTTGGTTAGTGTGAGCCACTCAAACCGCTCACGGTTTGAGTTTAGGCTCACGGCCTACAAAAACAAGGAAGTTAGTGGGTAGGATTTATGTTTGGTCAATTAGTTAGTATGAAGGAAGTCAGCGTATGACAGTGGAAGACAGTGGAGGATAGCGAAATGACTGCGAATGACTACGAATGATTGCAAATGACAGAGAATGATAGTGAATGACATCGAATGACAGCGGAGGACAATGCACTACAGCGAATGACAGCAGACGGACGAAGACGAACGAAGGATGGCGATGAACGAAGGATGACATCAAGCGGATGAGATCAGGGCGGATGAAGGCCGTTGGATCTAGGTTGGCGAATGAAAGCCGTTGGATCTAGGGGTTGGAGAAAGGTGGCTAGGGTTGTGACGGCCGTGGATGCCAACCGTTGGATCTAGGAGTTTAGGTCAAGGGTTAGGGTAGTGGCGGCCGTGGATGCCAATTATTAGATGTAGGTATGGCTTGATCTATGGTTAGGAATGCTTTGTGGTTGGAGGGGGTAGTCCCATGGAGGAGAGTACGGAGGCTCATTGTCTCTCTCTCACATTAGGATCGCTTGCACTAGGACCTCTTCCACTAGGATCTCTCCCACTAGGTCATGGCTCTCATTGGATTACTTGTTACTCTTTTTTTCTTGTGGTTAGGACAATCTATATCTCTTTCCATCTTTTTTTACGTAGGTAAATGTAAGGAGTGTGTAGGAGTATAGCAAGAGGAAGTTAGATAAAAGGGTTTATGAACCCTATTAAGGAGTTGCGTTGATTGTCTAGTGTTATTAACCTTTGAGATCCTAAGTTCATGAACATACAAATTGTTGCTTCATCTTTCACTACATCAGTTCTTGCATTGGTCTTTGCATTAGTCCTTGCATTATATCTTGCATTAGTCCTTGCATTATATCTTGCATTAGTCCTCATCTTAATCTTCTGCATTATGTCATGTAGCAGTCCTCTGTATTAGGTTTGTATCAGACTTTGCAGTGGTGTTTTACATGAATACTTTGCATAAGTGCGTCATGAGAGTATTCTGCATCAGTGTATCATAGGAGTATTTTGCAGCAGTGCATCACATGAGGTTTCTGCATCACTGCATTACATGAGTATTCTGCAGCAGTGTATTATATGAGGTTTCTGTATCACTGCATTACATGAGGTTTCTGCATCACTGCATTACATGAGTATTCTGCATCAGTGCATTACATGAGGTTCCCAAAGCTAAGGGGTTAGCTAGGACATGTGAGCCATGGACCTCCACCTGGACCACAGGCGCAAAGAGGTGGGGGTTTATGGCTGACATTGGTGGATGGACATGAAGGTGGTTAAGGCAATCAAAGAGTGGAAATGGCCTTTGACCCAAAAAAAACTTAGGTCATTTTTTGGCCTAGCTAACTACTACCGCCGCTTCATTCGAGATTTTTCTAAGATTGCTAGGACCTTGTCCGACTTGTTGAAAAAATGGCTATCCCAAGAGTGGGATGAGCTTTGTCACCAAGCCTTTGGAAAGCTTAAGAACAAGTTGTCTTCGTCGCCCGTGCTCAAGTTCACGGAGTTTGACAAACCTTTTGAGGTGCATATGGGGGCGAGTGATTTTGCCATTGGCGGATTGTTGATGCAAGATGGATGGCCATTGCACATGGAAACATGATGCTCGATGGTTGTCAAAGGAGACAGCCAACTCATGAGAAATTTTTTTTTGTCGTAATGCATTGCTTGGAGATGTGGCAACACGATTTGGGGTTGCACAAGACCAATGTGCATATGGACAATGTGTCCTTGAGTTTATTTTGAAACACAAGTGCAAGTGAGTGCCAAGCCATTGTGGTGGCACGATACTTTGGCACTTATGAAGGTGGATTTGATCAACAAACCAGGCCGTGGCAATGTGGTGCCGGACGCACTAAGTAGACGGGAAGATGTGCAAGCAATGAACACCATCCAAAACTTGTGGCTAATGTTTACCAGTGAAGAAAAGTTGTGATGCAAGATAAAGGGAGGGTACATTAACTACCTCAAAGCACAAAGGCTTCTAGGTGAGCTTGACAAGAGCAAGATGCTCAAAGAGGTTAAGTTGGTGGATGGATTGCTCAAGTATAAGCAAAGTCGGGTGTATGTGCCACAAGACAAGTTGAGGCTATCGGTTTGGAAGGAAGAATATGATAGTCCTTTTGCCGGCCATAGAAGAAAAAATAAAAACTACCATAGAGTGGTGTCAAAGAGGTACCATTGGCTGCGCATAAAGGAGGATATAACCCACTTTGTGAAGGCTTATGTAAGGTGCCAAGTGAACCAAACCTCTTACCAAAAGCAAGCCGGCCTCTTGCAACCGTTGCATATCCTACCGGGGCCATGGCATAGTGTTTCTATGGCATAGTGTATCCATAGCATAGTATGTGCATGGACTTGATCACAAGTTTGCCGGAGTCACAAGGTATGATGCCATCATGGTGATGGTAGAGCAGTTTGCCAAGTTCGCACACATGGTACCAATTGTGGGAATCGCAACCTCGTTGGAGACCGCATAGCCCTTTCTCAAAGGCTGGTGGAGGCACCACGGGTTGCCAAAAGTGATTGTGTTGGATCGAGATCCAAAGTTCACAAGTGCATTTTGAATGCACTTCTCTAGGAAGGTTGAAACAAAACTAAGGTTAAGTATGGCCTGCCATTTCCAAATGGATGGAAAAACGGAACATGTGAATGGAGTCTTGAAGCAATACTTGAGGAACTTGGTGGGGGCGGACCAAAGAGATTGGGCGGACTATGTGGGTCGAGCGGAGTTTAGTTGCAATGTAACCACGCACTCGACGACCAAGAGGTCAGTGGTGGGTTATGGAATGCGCTCCAACCTACTAACCTAGCTCTTGAGGGGGCACATTCAACCCTAAAGTTCAACGAAGATGGTTAGGACTTCGCCAAGAAGCATGAACAAGTCTTGGAGATGACCAAGTTGTTGGTGGAGGAAGCCCAAAAACATTACAAAGAGCGAGTCAATGCTGGAAGATGCGATGTGGAGTATGAGGTGGGCCAAAAAATGTTCTTGAATGTGAACAATTTCACCTTGCCCGAAGTCCTCACTCCAAAGTTCATGTCCAAAGTGGGACATGTATAAAATGGAATTACCACCCGAGATCAAAGTGCATCTGATATTCCATGTCTCATTACTAAAGCCATTAAAAAAACACCTTGTGGCCCGATCACAAGCAAGTGATTAGCCCACCTCCCGACCTTGTAAGAGGTCATTTGGAATATGAGGTAGAGGGCATCCTCAAGTGTAGGAACCCCAAGCAAAAAGAAAAGGAATATTTTGTGAAATGGCAAGGATACAATGTGAAAAAAAAACCGTTTGGGTAGTGGCAAGACACATGGTGAACGCCAAAAAATTGGTGGAGCACTTTGAAGAAACTAGGACTAAAGGCTCTGATAAAAAAAGCGTAGGCATTGATGAGGACATCAATCTCCTTTTGTGGGGGAGAGATGCTAGTAGCACATTTAGCTTGGAGGCAATGCCGTCGACAACATGTATTTGTTCTTTGGATTGAGGCAATAAAATTCCACTTTAGTTGTGCAAAGAGAAAAGTATGAGATGAGGTCCTAGTCTTGTACTTGTATTTGGTTAGTGGCAGAAGAGGAATAGATATGCCAAACTAGGTTGGATAAGCCGAGTTATTGGGGGCCATGGCTTGAGAGGGCCTTGGATAAAACTAAGAAACCTCTTAGCCATGGGCTTATCCGAGCGGGGGTAAGGTGATGGCGCGTGCTCATAAAAGTGCTACCCGCGAGCTAACGAGAGTTGGCGCATGGGAGTCATGGAACCATGTCTCGAAAAGACAAAGTGGGAACCGAGTCGGGCAAGACTTAGCATCATCCCCGCGCGATCGAATGTGAAAAGCCATCTCGAAGTTGCAACCGAATCAACTTAGTGGAAGCGTTGAGGTCCGGCCTAAATATGTCAAGTTAGGCTCATAGAAACTAAGGTGGGAGCCCCAAAGGAAGGGCAACCCAAACGAGTCCCAAAGTCGGTGGATCTAGTATAGATTAGGTCGTTGGAAGAAAGATCCAAGGTCGCTAACGGACCACCTTGGAATGACACCTTTGGGACTATGCCAAATTTGAAAATGCATCATGGGGGTTGCACCCTAAGGTAAACACAATGTTGCACCTTAAATGATGACAATTTGAGAATTAGCGTGCCGACTACGAGTATAGTCGATGAGGGCATCGACTCCATTTGGTGAGGGTGAGTGTCGCATACCTCTCCATGAGAAGTACCGAAAATACAATGGGCACAAAGGGGACCCTGGAGTGACATCCATGACTTGTGGCACTGTTGGTGAGAGGGCCCAAGTGATCCTAGTGTGGGTGAGGGCCCCGGGCGTTGGGAACGCCTCCCACCCATGGAAACTAGCAGACACAAAGGTAAGGCCATAAGCTATGAATAGCTTATGACATGCCAATTTTAGAATTCTCAAAAACACCTCAAGTGGAGGTGTGAGCTAGGAGATATGGCAATTTTAGTGGGGTGTTGTTCTAGGACAGCGCTCCGATACAACAGTGGCCTGGGAGTGGCTCTCGGGACTACGAAGCTTAAAACAAGCATAACTTCTTCAATACTTTCCCAAATGGAATAAGTGAATAATCCATTGGCATTTACGTGAAATGTAGATGATGATGGAATGGTCGATTGTTAGCATCAAAGACCATATGAAGAAGTTATGGGGTTCTGAAGCTGCTAAGGACTTCCAACCCCAACAACTAAAGAAAAATGTTTACTTGGCTCCAAGTGTTGGGAGAGAGACAAAAGATTATTTGACGGTGGGGTAGGGGCCTTGCATAGAATCCTAGAGGCTTATATGGATGAGGTAGTGTGGCCAAACCCACCCGAGGCCGAACGACACGGTCTTCATGGGCATTGGTCCAATGTGAGGGCATAGGTGTTTGGTATGGTTCGGGTTGTTGTAGTGTTGCTCCGGCAACTCGATGATCAACATAAGATTGGACTTTTATTGATGGAAATCCACATCTTACCAATTGGTTACTGATTAAGGGGTGAGTCCCGAATGAAAGAGTAGGAGGGTTGGTCCCCCTCCTACGAACTAAGAAGGTTTGCGGTATTGGGAACTAACCATTCGCATGGCGGCATGCGAAGGGTTAGTGCTCATGACCCATACTAAAATGGAAAAATGACCAAGATGCTTAAGGAGAGCTAGCAAGGGTTGCGACAACATGTGTTGTTGGATGATTTTGTTCATAGATGGTGATCCACATCATAGAAAGGTTGCAACCTCTTGAAGGTTGGTCATAGTCACCTCTTCCAAATGCTCAAATTTCAAACTAGGTATAAGATCTGAGAAATATCTTGGAATGAAACAAAATAAAAATTAATTTTGATCACAAATTCTATTATTTTTGTTAATTGATTTTCAAATGGCCTTCATACTATTTCCTAGGGCTTTTAAAATGATTTTGAAAATATTCAAAATATTGAAACTAATCACCTCAATGCCAAGGTTAATAATATCAACATATGCATATTTTCAATTTTCTTCTACAATTTTATTTTTATTTTTCTCAAATGGTTAACAAATGGACATTACATCATTTCTTAAGGCTTTCAAAGTGGTTGTAAAAACACTTTAATTTTTTTGAAATTAATCATCTCAATGCCAAGATAACTAATATCATCATTTGGCATTTTTATTATTTTTTTAAATGGTTTACAAATGGCCCTTGCAATGTTTCTTAGTTTTTTTACACCGATTTAAAAAAAATCTCCAAGAATTTGAAATTAGTCATCTCGGTGCCAAAATGACTAATATCAAAATCTAGGTACCTTTAAGTTTCTCTCTCAAACTAGTTTATTTTTCTAGAAATATTTATAAATGGTTTTTAAATTGACCTTGAAAATTCTCAAAAAAATTAAAGTTTGTGTGCTTGGTGCCAATGATATAAATATCAACACTTGGGTAAGCTTAAAGATAGTTCAAAGAGTCTTTTATTTTTCTCAAACACTTTGTAAAATGGTGTTGTCAAAACTACCTTATGGGTTCCTTTGGCAAGCAATACTTTTGGATCAATATCATTCTAAACCATATTGATATTAGTACAATTTTACCAAGATTTTAAGGTTTTTGCATGATATATATGGCCAAATGGTATCGAAAACAAAAATACCATCAAATATCCATACCATGTTGTTATCCAATAATAGGAATCCTCATTATAGACATTTGAATGGTATCTAATGAAAATGAAAGCATTCCAACATTGGTTATAATACTGCCAATATAAAAAAGAATAAATCATAAAATATATCATATACTTAGCACAAAGTAATATCGTTATAAATAGGTCAAAGTAAAGGTAATACATCTATGAGTTCATCCAATATCATGAGGTTGCAATACTAGTACAACCTTCAATAATAACTTTATGTAGGGCCCTTACCCCACCGCAAAGTAATATTTTGTCTCTCTATAAGGGTTGGGGCCAAGTAGACATTTTCCCTTAGTCATTGGAGGTGCTGTCAAGTTCCAAAAACTAATGAATTCATGGACTTCAACTTCAAATGCATGGACCATGGTTTATTGCCACAAAAACCATTCCAAATCAAAGGATGACTTGGGATATGGAACAAATCTTAGACATTTAAAAATTTGAATGTGATAAAAAAAGCAATAAAACGTCACCAAAGAGGTGTCATTCAATGACTATGATGTTTGGGTTCGACAAAAAAAAATAATGACGTTCATCAATGCATGACAAAGAGCAAGAAAAAATAGATTCGCGGTTGGTCAAATTTACTATTGGTCTAGTTGATGAAGGTTGGCACAAACCTCATGCAAGATGAGGTGTTTGTATTGGGGAAAAAACTCATGAGAATCAAAATTATGTACTCAAGTTTTCTTGACCATTCTAGACACCGTAATCCACATAATCAAGTTAGAAAATACATGATCATTGAATGAGAAAAAAAAATCTTTGCTTTGATAATGAATAAGATATTCATATGAGCTTCATATACTAAGAAAAAAATGATTGTGGGCACAATCTAATTTTTTTAATTATTTAAAAATACTTATGCATTTTATATCCTACTAGAATTGGTTGTAATATGAAAGTGTCATTGAAACCCACTTACCATAAATCTTGATGTTTATTAAAAGGGTACATGCATTGGGATTTAAGTTAACTGGGGCCCAAAATAAACTTGCCAATTATAGGTATGTGGTTCATTCCTTCTTGCAATTGAATTTTATTAAAATAAAAAATTCAAGGTTTTGATATTATTTGAAAATAAAATAAATTCAAACAACAAACGTTCAAATATATGAATGGTTTGTGTTGTTTTCGCATTCATTTTGAATGCATGTTGAGAAGCCATGTTGAATGATATCAAAGGACACCAATGTCAATGATGTGGTGTTGGCAAACACTTCTAATTATTTCCTATTTGAATACCCTTCAATGTAATGAAAAATCAACCATACATAAAAAAAATAATGATAAGATGCCATTTAGCCTTTTATTGCTTATGGTTGAGCTTATTCCATATGATCAATGATATCTTGCACCCACAATTGTAATTCTCATCTATGATAATTTTTTTCTTCTATGACTTTTTATTGGAAACTAAGATTATCATCCATTAATTCTCAAATATTTTAATGATGAATGTAATATTAAATATTTATTATTTAAATAATATTTAAATATGTAAAAATGAAAATCTTAAATTTCTCCAACTCTGAGTCAATTGTGGTTGGATTTTTGAAGCCTTGAGTAGGCATACCTCACTTTGAGGTTGAGGGCATTAGTTACAAATTTGTTTGGATTACAATGTCAAAGTTGATAGTATCAACAATACATATAGTCGTTCGGATTGGTTGAAAATGAGTGAAAATGCCAACACTTATTAAAGGAATGAATGGCTATTATACATAAGGAAAATAAAGACAAGGAAAATAAAGTTGTATAGGACATGATTTGTGGTGGTAATCACATACAAATTTTAAGAGATTGGTAGACAATGATTGAACCTTTTAGGACTTTCTAACCACTTCCCTTAAGCCTACACCATATGTAATATATGTCTTGACAAAATTTTATGATATAAGGTTGCACTTCACCAAATACCATGTACCAAGAGGGTCCAATGTATCAAATGGCTAAGGGCAAGGTTGATCGACATCCATCTCCACTTGGGCTTCATGTTTGGCAACATTATCCATTTTGAACTAAAATTTAGGAAAAATGACAATGAATGTGCAAATCCCATTGGAAAGGTTTCTTGATGTGTGTCCTACATGACAACCCAAAATGTTAATTGTCTTCAAAGGAACCACCTTGGTAGGCACAAGTGGTGGCCTTGAGGATGACACACATGAATTCAATGAAAAAATAGCAAATGAAAATATAATGAAGTGTAAATTTTTTTTAAAGAGTAAACACGTACATATGACATATCTTTAATGGTAGCTACATTTGAAAACTTCACTTAAGGAGGGTGGCTCGCAAAAAATATTCTTAATATAGGAGAACTTTATTGTAGGTCTAACATGAGAAAGAAATATACATGATTAACCTTTTTTAATAGCAACATTAGTCATTTTTGACATGCACTACATCGCCAAACATTGTGATGACGACATTGTCAATGATGTTGTTCTTAAAAACCACCTCTTTGGCAGGATTGCATGGGGATTTTTTCTTTTCTTATGATGTTTGATATGTGACAAAGAGGGGTCATCACAATCATCAGGAATAACAAAAAACATTATTGTTTCCTTGTATTTTTTGTTATCCATAAGCATATCCTATAGATAACACAACATATTCCTATGGTTTGGTTCGCCAATTTTGTATGTTTTTTGGTGGAAATTACAATCATTTGCTGCATCAACAAGCCAAAATGACAATTACTTTAACATAGGGTTTTTTAAACAAAGAGGACACCAATTGTGTTTGTTAGATTATGATAGATTGGAAGCTCAATTTTGTTTCCATACTAGACAACAAAATCCAATGGGCAACTGTTTACCATACATTGAGAACCACATATCTTATTCCTCCAATTATCATTGCAAAACCTACAATAAAACTTGTCATTTTTTATTTTGTTTTTGTTCCTATATGATGGACAAATTTATCTCCAATTCAATGCACAATCTATGATATATGATTTGTTTCATAAGCCTTTAGTTTTCATTTGCATCTAGAATGTGATAAAATCATTTCTATAATCCTATATGTACATATGGAAAAATACTCTCCAACCCCAATGAAAACTCGAAGTTAATTTTGAGACTCCTATTTTTAGTTTTCCATGACCTTTCAATTGAAGTTGGTTTTCACGTTGCTTAAAAATGGACCTCATTAGGACATTGAAAAACACTCAATTGAGTGTCACCAAAAACCATCATGTTTAGAACACGACATGAGCCAATATAAAAAAAATTGTTTGTCATTGTCTGAAGCTCAAACCCTAAACCTTTGTATGAAGCAAAAATAAAGACTCTCACCAAAAACACCGTGTGGACAATGGGGTTCAAATAATTTGTAGGAAACAATATAGAGGCACCAAACACTATGCAAAGTTTGCCCTAACACACATCATAGATAGTACAATTGACTCATTGAGAACATCAAAGATTCAAACATCGATTAAGCAAATGTAATGGTTATTTTTAATGAATTTTCTCAAAGGTTGTGATAGTCCTTTATAGCATACATGTATTGAGCATCTACAGTCCACCCCCAATATATGTTACTCCACTAGGTGTTAGAATCGCATATATGCTTAGGAGGATTATGCTCCCCCCAAAAAATCCAAAAATACACTAGTAAGTGTTAATTGTTGGTTGATAAGAAAATTTATAATTATATACCCCTTTGTTTAGTGAAATGAAATTGAATTAAAAAAATAAAAAACATAAAAATACTACATTGAGATGGTTTCAAACCAATCAATTTCTTAGAGTGGCGGAGTGCGGTAGTTTCTATGATATACATGCTATTGTCAACTTTGATGGTCCACTTAAAGGAAAGATTTGAATCTCCTTAGAACTACATTCTCAAATAATGATGGAAATTTATCTCTAATGAAGTTATATAATGGAGATTCTTAATGAATTCATCTCATTGAGTGTTAAATTGGATGAAAGAGAGGCTATGGAATTTTATAACATGGTGAAATTGAATTAAATCCATCATGTGTAGATCATGTTCTGGTTGGCATTTATAGTTTGCATATGGCTCATAGTATCATAATATATCATCCATTCCACATCATAAACTCCATCAATATCTATGGGATTTCAAATTTGTAATCTCTTGCATTAGCCTCTTTGTATTTTGACGTTGTGCCATTTGAGGTTTTATATACCTCTACTGGAAGTCAATAAGACTAGAGATGAGATTGCACAAGCATATACACATACACAATGGCATATGATGTTTGGAGTGAGATGGTCACATGCTCTTCTTGCTTTGCCTATTACAAAAAAAAAATTGGTTCATACAAACAATATGGGATAACTTTTATCCCATATGGGACTAACATTATGGCCTTATTCTAACCTTATTGTTTTTCATGCCTCTTCCATTCCATTTCTATTGACTACAAACTATCTAATGCTCTACCTTCTAAACTCCCACTTTGAGAGTAGTCAAATGCCATTAAATCCATTGCCTTTGTAAATGCTTGATGCCCTTATTTTGCAAGTGGTTTGGTTAGCACATCCATTATCATATCTTCCATTGGACAATATTGCAAGTATATTTCTTGGTTTTTTAGTTTCTTTATAATTACATGATATTGTATATCAATATGCTTGGTGCAAAAATGGTGTGTGGGATTTTTTGCAAACATTATACATCCTTGATTATTGCACATGATGGATGTCGGTCCTTCTTGCATGTATTCCATATCTGCCATAAGTTGCTTAAGCCAAACCATTTCATTGGTGTAATGGCTAGTGGCCATGTAGACAATGCAATGGTTAGTTGGTAGTCTTTTGCATTTCCATGAAATGATTCCAACGCTGATAAAAATGATCTGCCCCATGGTGGATTGTCGGTCGTTTACATCTCCTGTCCAATTTGCATCGCAAAATTCTCTCAAAACAATATCCTTGTCTTCAAGGCATAATTTGAAGTCCCAATTGTCCTTCAAATACCTCATGATGCGTTTCACGACCATCCAATGCGATGGACCGGCCTTTGATATGAATTGGCTCACTATATTCACCGCAAATGCAATATCGGCCTTGTAGCGACCATTGCATGCATAAAAGATCTTACCCTAGCTTTATATAGAACACCTTCCATTTCCTTTTTCACATTTTAAATTCCTCATTCAAAGGTCTAACAATTTTGAATCACATCAAACAGAGTTCCAAATGATTTCTATATTTCCATGTTGAAATGCTTAAAGACTTCCTCGATGTAGTTCCTTTGGTTCATGGTGATGGTATGGGCTTTTCTATTATTTTTAAATTCCACTCCTAGGCAATAGTGCAACTTTTTGAGATCGCTCATATCAAATTTCTTCTCGAGCTCCGATTTAAGCCACTTCAATTGGCTTCAAAGTGCCGCTCCATGTTATAATATCTTCCATTTTTGCCAAATCTTTTGACACAATTGTTATTCCCCGCGGGTAAATTGATCGCTTTTTCATTTGTACCATTGTGTAAGCAACGAATCTAAACTCACGCATGTGTGCAATACAAAGCCTCTTCCCATTCCATGTTTTCTCGAACATGATAGAATTCAACGTCCTCGTCGGACATCGGTTTTGAGTGTAAACCAGATTGGCCACTACTTCCGTCCAAAATAATTTATCAAGGTTTTGAGCATTAAGCATGTTCCTTGCCATCTCCATGATGTTGCAATTTGCACGCTTTGCCATTCCGTTCTGTTGAGGTGTATACATGGTGGACGTTTGCTTCTCGATGCCATGATCTTTCAAAAATTGGTTGAATGCCTTGAAAACTAATTCCCTGCCGTTGTCCAACCAAAATGCTTTGATTTTGTGTTCCAATTGTGTTGCTACAAGTGCCTTGAACCGTTAAAAACACTTTCGTTTGGTCTTTAACGCATAAAACTACAATTTTATAAAATATTCATCAGTGAAGTTCATAAAATACCATGCACCGCCTATAAATGTGGTTTTCATGGGGCCACACACGACGGAATGCACAATCTCCAAAGGTTTGGTTGCATGCTTCTTCCTTCGTTTGGAAACGCAACCCTATGTTGTTTATTTTCAATGCACATTTTACAAAACAATGAGAATGTGGGGTTTGAAAGTTTGTCAAGGTTCATGCCACTCTGTCGCGTAATTCTCCATGAGGAATACCTCTCCATGAGGAGTACCAAAAACACCATGGGCATAGAGGGGACCCCGGAGTGACACCCATGACTTGTGGCGCTGTTGGTGAGAGGGTCCAGGTGATCCTAGTGTGGATGAGGGCCTTAAGGGTTGGGAACACGTTCCACCCACGGAGACTAGGAGTCACAAGGGTAAGGCCATAAACTATGCGTAGCTAAAGGCGTACTCATTCTAGAATGCTCGAGGACACCTCAATTGGAGGTGTCAACTAAGACATATGGCAATTTGAGTGGGGCGTTGTCCCGAGACAATGTCTTGGTACAACAGTGGCATGGGAGTGGCTTCCGGGACTGCCGAGGTTTGAATAGGCATAATTTCCTTAATACAAGCCCGAATGGGGCAAGTGAAGAGTCCATTGGCATCTACGTGAAATATAAATGACAATGGAGTGTTGATTGATAGCATAAGAGATCATACAAAGAGGTTATGGCATTTTGAAGCTATTAAGGGCTTCCAACCCCAATGGCTAAGGCAAAATGTTTACTTGTCCCCAACTCTTGGTAGAGAAACAAAAGTTTATTTGACGATGGGATAGGGGCCCTGCCTAGAATCCTAGAGGCTTATATGGATGAGGTGGTGTGGCCAGTCGAACCCACTCGAGGCTGAACGGCACGACCTCCACGGGCGTTGGGCCAACGTGGGGCATGGTTGCCTAGTATGGTTCGGATTGATGTAGTGTTGCTCCGGCAATGCGATGATCAACTTAAGATTGGACTTCCATGAATGGAAGTCCACATCCTACCATTGGTTACCAATTAAGCGGTGTACGTGTTTTGAATGCAAATGTAAGTGGGTTGGTCCCCTTCCTATGAATTAAGAGGTCCGTGGTATGGGGAGCTAACCATTTGCATGGCGGAATACAAAGGGTTAGCGCTCGTGACCCTTTCTATGATTGAAAAATGACCAAATTAATTAAGGGGAGCTAGCAAGGGTGCGACATGTGGTATCAGAGTAGGGTTCCAATCTTTGAGCTAGCATTTTGAAGAAGGGATGGCTATCGAACGTGAAGGTTATAATGGTGAGCCCGAGGCTTCTAAAAGGTTGTGACGTTCAAAATGGAACAATGATCATGTCCAAATGGATTTTGACCACATCATTGATTCTAATGACAATGGTGTAGATGATTGTGGATTCGGTGAGGAAATGGAGGAGTCCTTTGGAAGGGCTCCCGCAAACCTCAAAGAGAATTTAAGGGCTAGATTACCGAATGCACCCATGAACTTGGAAAGTGGTAATGTTGGATTGAAATTCCAACTTAAAATTCTTGAATTCATGGATTTCATGAATTAAAAACTCAAGTGTGGCAAGGAAAAGAGGGTTCATCAAAGCAAAATATTCGAGTTTATCATGATACAAGGTGCTAGGCCTTCTTCTTCAAGAAAATAATTAACCAAAGTAAATATGCCAAGTACTTTATCGGGATTTGGCAAGGCAAGTAAGGTGAAAATATTTGTGTTGGAAATGGACAACTACTATGATGTCCAAAGGACTGAGGTAGACAAGAAGGTTTCCATGGCGGTTACCTTTTTTGAAAGACCATGCGCCTGAATAATGGACTAGTAAGAAAATGCAAAGATCTGAGGTGGTGGCAAACTTGACTTAGGTTGGTTTCAAGGAATTGCTTGTTGAGAGGTTCACGCCAAAATACCAATAATTGCTTGAGGGAATAAACTTGGTGCAAATGAGGTGCACATGGTCTCTTAAGGCTTATGTGCACGATTTTAACACCCAAATGAATGCTACACCTAAGATGAATTAATTTGCTAGGAAATGCATTATTGTAGGTGGGGTTGCAAATGTGGGTGGTAGACGCCTTGTTCAAGTTCCCAAAGTTGTTTGAGGACGTGGCGGTGATCATCAACATTGCCAAGAGCATTAAAGTTGATGGCCTCGAGAGGAAGTTGGGCGGCGCCTCACAACAAAATGGCTTGAGCGAAAATATGTCCCGAGGCAAAGAGTGCAAGAAGTTTGGGCCATTATACCAACACCAAAAACAAGCCGAAGGTACAAATTCCAACAAGGGTAGCACCTAAGGAGGAGAGCCATCCAATATCGGAAACAAAGAAGGTAGCTTTGTGGTACCAAGGCAAACCATGTTTGTGCCGCGGACGGAATGTTAGAAGGTAGTCTTGTGGTACCAAGGCAAACCATGTTTGTGCCATGCACGAAATGTTAGAAGGTAGCTTTGTGGTACAAGGCAAATCATGTTGTTGCCGTGGACCGAATGTTAGACGGTGGTTTTGTGGTGAAGGTTAATAGCCTTAAGCCAAGGTCGAATCTTTTGTACATTGAGGCTCAAATGAAATGTCTCATGGGTTGGCAAAGAGACAACACACTCCTTCATGAGCCCGACGCTCATGATGGAGTTGGGGCTTGCTGATGCATAAAGCGGGCAAGCCCATCAATGTGCGATTCGGAAAGGGTGAGCTGCATGAAATAATGGAGATGGTGTTGCACGTGACCTTATAATGTGGGACATTGGAATTTGTGAAGATTTCACATTATGTAAAATGGATGAGGCGACCTCATTTTGGAGGACATCTTCTTTGAAATGCACATGGTAGATGTGAAATACAAGTTGGTCTGCTTGTGGTGTGCCATGATGGCAAAGAGGTGAATTTGAAATTGACGAGGACTCTTATGGTAGAAGGAGCCAAATTGAATTTGGTCTCAATGGACCAAATAAGAATTCAACAAAGAATGTTGCGGTTCGATTGGAGAAACTCCAAAAAACTCATGGGGAAGCTGGGAAAGATGGGCTTCCCCCAAACCACATTCGTGGGATGTTGGCGAACTACAAAAATGTATTCACCAATGGGTTGCTCAAAAAGTTACTGTCAAATAGCAGAAAGCAATTTTGCTAAATGAAATATTGAGTTCTTGAGCTATGTGGTGACAAATGAAGTTGGTGGATGGACATGAAGAAGGTCAAGGCAATCCAAGAGTGGAAATGGCTCTTGATCCAAAAAGGGACTTAGGTCATTGCTTGGCCTAACCAATTACTACCGCCGCTTCATTGTAAGGTTGGTAAGACCTTGTTTGACTTGTTCAAGAAAGGGGTATCCCAAAAGTGGGATAAACCTTGTCACAAAGCTTTTGGGGAGCTCAAAAACAAGTTGTCTTCGCCACTTGTGCTCAAGTTCGTAGAGTTTGACAAATCTTTTGAGGTGCATACAGGGGCGAGTGATTTTGCTATTGGGTAGTGTCGATGCAAGATGGATGGCCATTGCGTATGAGAGCATGAAGCTCGATGGTTGGAAAAAGAGACGGCCAACTCATGAGAAAGAATTTTTCGCCGTAATACATTCCTTGGAGACATGGAAACATTCTTTGGGGTTGCACGAGGCCAAAGGCTACATGGACAATGTGTCCTTGAAGTATTTTGGGACACAATTGCAAGTGGGCGCCAAGCCATTGCGGTGGCATGACACATTGGCGCTTATGAAGATAGATTTGATCCACAAACCGGGCCATGACAATGTGGTGCCGAATGTGCTAAGTGGATGGGAAGAGTTCCAAGCAATGAGCACAACCCAAACCTTGTGGCTAATATTTAATGGTGAAAGAAACTTGTGATGCAAGATAAAGGAGGGGTACATTAACTCCCCGAAGCACAAAGGCTTCTAGGTGAGCTTCGCAAGGGCAAGGTGCTAAAAAAACTTAAGTTGATGGACGAATTTCTCAAGTATAAGCAAAGTCGGGTGTATGTGCTACAAAGCAAGTTGAGACTATTGGTTTTGAAGGAAGAATATGATAATCCTTTTGCTGGCCATAGAGTAGGAAAAACCACCATAGAGTGGTGTCAAGGAGGTACAATTAGCCATGCATAAAGGAGGATATAGCCCATTTTGTGAAGGTTTGGATGAAGTGCCAAATGAACCGAGCCTCTTACCAAAAGTAAGGCGGCCCCTTGCAGCCGTTGCCTATCCCGCCAAGACCATGGCATAGTATGTGCATGGACTTGATCACAAGTTTGCCGGAGTCACAAGGGTATGATGCCATGTAGGTGATTGTCAAACGGTTTGCCAAGTTGGCACACATGGTGCCGATTGTGGAAACCGTGACCGCGTTGGAGACTGCATAGCCCTTTCTCAATGGATGGTGGAGGCACCATGGGTTGCCAAAAGTGATTGTGTCGGATCGAGATCCAAAGTTCACAAATGCATTAAGAGGCATTTTTTTAAGAAAGTTGGAATAAAACTAAAATTTAACATGGCCTTCCATTCCCAAATCAATGGGAGAACGGAGCATGTGAATGGAGTCTCGAACCAATACTTGAGGAACTTGGTGAGTGCGGACCAACGAGATTGGGCGGACTATGTGGGTCGAGCGGAGTTTAGTTACAATGTAGTCACGTACTCGGCGACAAAGGAGTCGTCTTTTGTGGTGGCTTATGGAGTGCGCTCCAACCTACTAACCTAGCTCTCAAAAGGGCACATTCAACACTAGAGTTCAACCAAGATGGTTAGGACTTGGCCAAGAAGTGTGAACAACTCTTGGTGAAGACCAAGTTGTTGGTGGAGAAAACCCTAAAATGCTACGAAGAGCAAGTCAATGCCAGAAGACACGAAACAAAGTATGAGGTGGGCAAAAAAATGTTGTTGAATGTGAACAACTTCACCTTGCTCGAAGGCCTCACTCCAAAGTTCATGTCCAAAGTTGGAGCTTTAGTTCCCATCGTGGAACGAATATTCAAAACATGGATAGAATGGAATTATTGCTTGAGATCAAAGTGCATCCGACATTCCATGTCTCATTACTAAAGCCACTTAAAGAAAATACTTTGTGGAATTTGCAAGCAAGTGATTAGGCCACCTCCCGACCTTGTAGGGGGTCATTTGGAATATGAGGTAGAGGGCATCCGCAAGTGTAAGAACCCCAAGGAAAAAAAATACTTGGTGAAATGGTGAGAGTACAATTAGAAAAAAACCACTTGGGTAGCAGCAAGAGACATGGTGAACGCCAAGGAATTGGTGGAGCGTTTTGAAGAACCTAGGGCTAGAGGTTCCAATAAAAAGAAGCATAGGCATTGAAGAGGACATCAATCTTTTTTTAATGGGGAAGAAACGCTAGTAGCACACTGAGCTTAGAGGCAATGCCCTCCACAACATGTAATTATTCTTTGGTTTGAAGGAATAAAATTTGACTTTAGTGGTGCAAAGGGAAGAGTATGAATTGAAGTCCTAGTCTTGTATTTGTGTTTGGTTAATGGAAGAGGGGGAATAAATATGCCAAACTAGGTTGGGTAAGCCGAGTAATTGGGGGCCATGGTTTGGAGGGGCTTTGGATAAAACCAAGAAACTTCTTAGCCATGGGCTTGCCTGGACAGGGGTTGTAGAGCTCGCAACCATCGAAGCCACAGAAGGTCGAGTGCAAGAAGTTGAAACGAGCTAGAGACAGGGGAAAAAAAACAACCAAGGTAGTGATTCAGACCCCCGGCCTAGTGGGAACGTGAACCAACATGGGAACGTGCATGGCCGAAGGGAACACGAGCCAGTTTGGGAACTCGGGAAGGGTTTGGCCAGTGGAAACGCGGACCGATGGCCGAGAACTGAAGAGGTAGGCCGCCCCTATTTATAGGGCATGTGGCTGAATTCAAGGGATGAATGTATTTCCAATGAATAAGTAACCAATAGGATACCAAGGGGTATGTAGGTAGGCAAGACATTTCAATTAAGGTAGATTCATAGAAATAGAATTAAGATTCTAAATTCACACTATATTTAGATACTTTGCTAATTTTAACCGTACCTAACATTTACAAAAATCTACAAATACCTAGATGTGAAAACTATTTAAAGATGCCAAATTGAGGGCCATAATACACTTCATTTGCCCCGAAGACTCCACATGAGTGTCCAAGACTACCTAGCCTTGCAAAGCTTTATAATAGGCACCCGCGGTGCATTAGCAAACCTAATAGGCACCCACGGTGCATTAGCAAATATTAGGGTTAGGCACCCGTGGTGCACTCGAACCCCTTATTGAAAATTAGGCACCCACGATGCAAATCAAATTCGTACAAAAGTGATAGGCACCCGTGGTGCATTAGGTCCAAATCAACACCTGCAGAAAACTTATATGATATTGGAAAGAAAGGATTTACGACATTCAAGCAAAGCGGAAAAACAAAGGATTTAGCAAAAAAAAATATAAAATTCGAAGACTCTTAGGAACCAAAAAAAACAAAGGATTCTTCGAGTTCAAAGACCTATGTGACTTAAGGAAAAGTTATTGGATTCACATAAGAGCACTAATGATTGAAAATGTGATACACTCAAGTAACACTTTGGAATTGAAGTCTTAAGTTGGTACCGAAATAAGGTATGAAATCTAATCGACGGGAATGAAGCCATCAAGTGTTAGGATATCATGGAAGAGATGGACTAAGGAGTGGCTGCCAAGTTGCCACCATAAATCGCCACCTTGCCATCGGATCGCATATCATAGCACGCCTCACATTGACCTAAGAAAACTTGAAATGATTAAGGGGAATACTTAGGAATATATGAGCACTGACCAAGTATTGGAATATCTCTTTGGGAATATAGAAAACTATTAATCAAGCACCCTTAGAGTTTGGAATTACATATAATTGGGTTATTACGCACTTGTGAATAATGGAATGAATAAGGAGTCCTTGTCATCAAGTGTTTCCCATCAACCTAAGTAAGTTTGAAGTAGTGAGGGAATATGTTTGTCTCTTAATTGGTGTTTATGACAAGATCTCAACACTTTGAAATTGGAGTAAGTGAATATGGTTTAAGTCATTCAAACCATGATAGATAGAAGAATGATCATACACATTATCGGATATTGGACATAGGAACGAATTTTCCTGCATATACTCTTAACCTTGACATTAAGATTTAGGGAAACATAAATTTACAAACCTAGGACACATGACCCTTTAAGGATTCTTGAGAGCTTATAAAAGGAACTAAGTACCAATATTAATATGCATAGGACCACCTTCAAGAAAATGGAAACTTAAAGCAATCTAATTTTGGTGGGAGTAATGTTCATGTAAACCGATCAGCAGCGGGTTAAACCTATTAAGGCCGAGGGATTGAAGGTGGCGCCCCCGATAGGGGCAAGGTGATGGTGCGTGCTAATAAATGTGCTACCCGTGAGTTAACGAAAGTTGGTGCATGGGAGTCATGAACCCATGTTTCAAAAAAACAAAGTGGGAACCGAGTTGGGCGGGACTTGGCATCATCCCTCTGCGATTGGACATGGCTTAACAATGGAAAACCATTTTGAAGTTGCAAATGAGTCAACTTAGTGGAAATCATTGAGGTCCGGCTTAGATGTGTCAAGTTAGGCTAGTGGAGCCTAACGTGGGAGGCCCCAAAGGAGGGGCAACCCAAGTGAGTTCCAAAATTGGTGGGTCTAGTGTTGGTTAGGTCCTTGGAAGAGAGATTCAAGGTCATTAATGGACCACCTTGGAATGACACTTTTGGGACTGTACCAAATTTGAAGATGCATTGGGAAGGTTGCGCCCCAAGATAAACACAGTGCCACACCATAGAGGATGGCAACTTGAAAATTAATGTACAAACATAGTCGATGAAGGTATCGATTCCATTTGGTGGGGATGTGTGAGCCCAATTCTGTGTTCACATTTCTTGTTAATCCAAAATCACTTGAAGAGCTGAGAATTGACAGAGATTGTGTTAGTTAACAAGTGGACGGGAGTTAAGAAGCATCAAACTTGTGTAGTTGTGATTGGAGTTGGGTAATTTGTTTAGGAGAAAGAAAAGAAAAGAAAAACAAAAACAAAGACAATTAAGTTGTGTTAGTTGGTTAAGGAATAATGCTAGGTAGGGTGTGGCTTGAACTTAATTCAAGTGCTACGTTAGGTGTGGGTGTGTTCGTTTTAGGCCTTGGATGGGTTCATGAAGGGCGTGGGTCTGTCACACACAATTGGGTAAGGGACTGGATTTTCGGGCCCGGGAAATAGAGAGCTCGGGGTTGCGGTCGAGGAAGAGAATTCCAGCTCTGGCCCTCTCGGAAGGGGGTTCAGGGTTTCTATCAGGTAGGGCATCGACCAACAAGGTAGGTTCAGATTTAGCGGTGGCCCAGATTCGAGCTTCAGAATTTGAACTTCGACCAAAAAAATTTAGTGGTGGCCCAGATTCGAGCTTCAGAGTTTGAACTTCGACCAAAAGGGTGGATTCAAATTTAGTTTTGACCAGCATTTGAGTTCAGTTGAGCTTCGACCAGCAAGGTGGGTTCAAATTTAGTTTTGACCAGCATTTGAGTTCAGTTGAGCTTCGACCAGCAAGGTGGGTTCAAATTTGGTTGCAACCCTGATTTGAGCTCCAGATTTGAGCTGCAAGCTCGAAGGAGGGCTCTGGAATCCAGGTGTAAGTTGGAGCTAGGCTTTTGGGTGCATTGAAGTGGTTGGCATTAGGCTTCCCGAATGTGGTAAGGGAGAGGGGGAGTTAGGAGTTAATAGACTAAGGGGACTTAATAAAAACCCCAATGTGAATGGGGGTGTCCTAGGGTGCTAGGTTAATTAATAGGACAACACATAGAATGTATGGGAGATTAGAATGGGGAATGAATGTTATTGTAATTGTGGTGTTATAATCTCCATGGGTGCATGAGTGTTTCTCAACGTTAATGCCCTTTGGGATTTAATAAAAAGAGTGTGTTTCATATTTAAATTCATTGGAGCATGAGTATGGAGTTCCCGAGGCTAAGAGTTAACAAAGACATGTGAGCCATAGACTCCACTCGGACCACAGACGTAAAAGGATGGGGGGTTTATGGTTGACATAAATGGTGCGTCCGCCGGGAGCGAAGCGGGATTAGGAGATTAAAACTTGGAGGTGCGAACTTGAGGGAGAGGAAGGAGCACATGGTCCATCGTAAGCATCACACTTGGTTTTGATTTCGTCATTTGGTTAGGTAGTTGAATCTCATTTCTTTTCAGTGGAATGGATTGCATTTTTATTTATGCATTTTGTGTTGAGGAAGGAGCGTGGCTCGAGGTGATGTCCTAAACCTTCTTGGGAATGGCATAAGGATATAACATTAATAGTGCGATCATTAGCTCACTAAATCTTAGAGGAATAATTAATTTTAGGAAGAATCAACTTTGACACTCACCTTGGGGTGAGTTTCCAAGTTAGGGTGTTGTGAATTCAATGTTGCTAGAGTTAGAAATTGTTAAGTAAAAAATGTTAGGATTGAAGTCAAATTAAGTCACGGTCGAGTGTGAGTGCTAACTTGGAGGGGGAGGACAAATTGCTTGAGGTATGGCATTCTTCAAAGTGAATTAATTAATTAATTAAGGAAGGATTTTAGTATTTGTTTTTGTCGTTATCCGTTGTAGAGGATAATTCCCTAGTCATTGCATTGTGTTGGAGGCGAGAGGGTGATGCCTCGGTTTTCAATGTGGTGCATGACAAAGGTCAGCCCCTCACTCTCGGTATTGTGGTGAGTGTTAATTTGATGGAAGAGTTCAGAGGTGATTCTCCGACTTGACTGAGAATTGACATGAGCATGCCTATCCCCTGTTTGGGATTTTTCATTTAAGTTGGTCTGCAGGTTCTCTTTTCTCACCTCCTCAATTTTAAATACACATCCAAAAAAATGAAAACATTAAAGGAGTGAAGGTAGCAAGGGATATGTTTGGTCAAGTGAGGGTTGATCCATTCTTGGGAGAATGCGAGGTAAGACCCGATCTCAAAAACTTGAATTGGAGTTAGGATTAGAAAAGAGTACACGTAGGAAAAGATTGTCTAAGAATAGTGAAATTGTAGAAGAGGTGGAAGTTAGGACAGAAAGTTGCTTAAATGTGGAGCCTATTGTTAGTCCAGTGTTAGAAAATTTAGAGGTAGATACTCAACTTGAGGAGGAGGCTACTCCCTCCAAGTTGAGTGGCGAGACATCGAAAGAGACTGATACAGTAAGGGAAGAAATTCTTGTAGAAGCTGATAGGGGAATAGGAGTGGATTAAGAGCCCATGATGGTGGCTCATATTTGTTTTATGTTTAGAATTTATTTAGAATTGCAATTGGAGTGTTATTGAAACAATCAAAAGTATAAAAAGAGTGAGGCTTGGTATGGATTTATGTTTAGGCCTTAAGCCTATTTTGTGTGGTGAAGAAGAAGCTTAGTGACATTAGGGAGTGTTTTGGTTAAGTGAGTAGTGTTTGATGAAGCAAGAGGAAGGGCCTTGGATTTAAATGTTTGAATTAGAACATGCTCTTGTTGGTTTAGAGGGTGAGGGTTTAGTGGATAGGATAAGGTCCTACTAAATAGGAGAAGGTTGAGGGGTTTGTGGTTTGGGTGCCTTCTCTCCTCCTCCTCCACTCTCTTCTTTTTTCTCTTCTTCTTCCCCCCTCCTCTCTCTCTCTCTCTCTTCTCAAGGAGGTTGAGCTCTTAGAACGTGGAAAAATGTGCATTAGGGAAAGACTTATTAGGATTAGTGGAATTAGGTAGGTGCATTAGTGGAAGACTTATTAGGATTAGTGGAATTAGTAGGTGCATTAGGGGGAGACTTGTTAGACTTAGTGGACTTAAGTAGGGAACTGTTGGTTGCTGGAGTTGGACTGCTGGGCAGAGGCCTGGTGGTTAGAATTTGGACTGCTGGCCGAGCCTGGTTGCTGGAATTGGACTGTTGGCCAAGCCTGGTTGCTAGAGTTGGACTGCTGGGCCGAAGCCTGGTGGTTAGAGTTGGGACTGCTGGCCGAGCTTGGTTGCTGGAATTGGACTGCTGGCCAAGCCTGGTTGCTGGAGTTGGACTGTTGGGCCGAAGCCTGGTGGTTAGAGTTGGGACTGCTGGCCGAGCCTGGTTGCTAGAATTGGACTGTTGGGCGAAGCCTGGTGGTTAGAGTTGGGACTGCGGGCCGAAGCCTGGTGGTTAGAGTTGGGACTGTGGGCCGAAGCCCGGTGGTTAGAGCTGGGACTGCTGGCCGAGCCTGGTTGTTGGAGTTGGACTGCTGGGCCGAAGCCTGGTGGTTAGAGTTGGGACTGCTAGCCGAGCCTGGTTGCTGGAGTTGGACTACTGGGCCGAAGCCTGGTGGTTAGAGTTGGGACTACTGGCCGAGCTTGGTTGCTGGAGTTGGACTGCTGGGCCGAAGCCTGGTGGTTAGAGATGGGACTGCTGGTCGAGCCTGGTTGCTGGAGTTGGACTGCTGGGCCGAAGCGTGGTGGTTAGAGTTGGGACTGCTGGCCGAGCCTGGTTGTTGGAGTTGGACTGCTGGGCCGAAGCCTGGTTGCTGGAGTTGGACTGCGGGCCGAAGCCTGGTGGCTAGAGTTGGGACTGATGGCCGAGCCTGGTTGCTGGAGTTGGACTGTTGGGTTATGAGAAGAGACTAAGGTTATTTGTTATGGAGGCTATTTAATTAAAACAAAGGGGGGGGGGAAAGACTTAATTAGGAGCTCAACTCATTAGAGAATTAACGAAGTTAGATTCATGTGAATTAGATGGGGGCATAAGGGAATAAGTTTTAGTAGGGATTGTAGTGTGGGGTTGTGAATTAGTGTAGGAGGAAGGGAAGGAATAGAGAAGAGCATTTTTCAATGCTTGTACTCGTGGTATGAAATAAATTGGTGTGCAAGAGTTAATGGGACATGAAACGGATTTGTACGAAGTTGGTAAGATGGAGTTATGGAAACATGAATGTATACCCATTCCCTCACCCGGACTAGGACGCTTAAGGGTGGGTGGTTTGGCCTCACATGGACACACCTGTCATCATGGCTCAAGAAGGAGAAGGTCCGCCTCCCATTCCACCCATTGATCCATTGGTTAGGCCGAGAGGTTTACCCATTTTGGTTCCACAAAACTTGGCGGCGGTGGATATGCCATCCCACCTCCCTAAATTTTATGGAACTAAAGATGAGGATCCTTCTAGGCACATGGAGAGGTACATTGAGAGGTTTTGCTAGTTCTTTTGTCACCAATCCGGAATATTGGTTGGTATGGTTTCCTACCACTCTAGAGGGTGAAGCCTATGAGTGATATAGAGATCATGCAGAGGGAGTTTTTGAATGAGTTTAGGACAGAGGTCGGTCAGAGCACCGCTTTGAGGGCGTTGGCATCCTTGAAGCAAGGAAGGAAAGAGGAAATTTTGGCATACATTAGAAGGTTTGATTTAGTGTGTACACGGTTTGTGGGCACAATGCTCAATGATGACACACTAAAACAATTCTTCATTTAGGGATTCTTTAAGGCGGGTACCATTAGAGGTGTGTTGGAGAGGAATCCTCAGACCTTAGCGGATGCTAAGGCTACAGCTAGAGAGATGGAGCACATAGATAGAGATTATGAAAGATTGTGGAGAAGGGAGGATGAGTCAATTCCTCAATTCATCCCCATTCGTTCGAGAGAAGTGGAAGGACAGCCAGGTAGACATGGGAGTCAAGTTCCTTATGCTCTCATTGACACGGGCCCACGGCCTCTAGCAGTGAGAGAACCTGCACCACTCTTAGCATTGCCAGCTCCTAGAGTTGATCCTAACCTCGAAGAGGTGGAGAGAAGATTGGGTGCCAACCAGTTGGGATTTCAGGAGGCCATGATTAAACAAATGCAGAGTCTTACGGATCAGATGTCATTGATGATTAGGAGTCAACAACCTGGTCCTTCCCCTCCAGTTGAGTCGGGTAAACATGCTTCAGGATTGTGGTGTGTTTAGTGTGGCCAACCTGGACATACTAGGCAATTTTGTCGAGTTGGGCAGAATCGTGATCAAAAGAACAATGGTGGCCCACCTCCACAAAACTAGAGAGACCAAGGTCAAAATCAATATGGTCAAGGCAATTATAGGGGACCTTCCCCTAGAGGACAAGGTGGTCAGAATGTGGAGAGAAAGGAGTTTCATCCTTTTTGTGGGAGATGGTATGCACCGGGTCAGTGTTCGTCCGAGGGACAAGGTTATGGTTGCAATAATTGTGGGGGAAATCATCCTTCGGACGAGTGTTGTCAGCTTGATAAGGTCATTAGCATGCCCAATCCTGTAGTCAACCCACAACAACAAGCTAAGGATAACATGAGAGGGGCTAGGCCACAGGGTGGACCTCCTAATGAGCTTAGGCCACCCAATTTGTACTATGACCATGGGAATGCGAGGCAAACATTCCACCCTCCGACGGGGTTGCAGACGGCGAATGGGTACATTCCTATTCAGAATAGGCCAGGTGGTCTACAACATTTTGACAATAGGAGGCAAGCTCCTCCTACCGATCTGGGTCCGTCTAATTCTCAAGATGTCAGGTTCATGGATGGTGTCACGGAGCCGCATCATGATGAATCTATTCCTTTCCAGATGGATGTTGGAGACGAGCAAGGTCAATGGCCTCCACATACCAATGCCATCACCTATGAGTTGAGGAGTTTGGATGATGAGGTCACTCATGAGGCCCCAGCATTAGCGGTCACCACTAGGGCGATGTAGGGAAACATTCAAGTAGACAAAGATGTGGTGGGACAGGAGGAATACTCCTCGGACGAAGATCCTAACCTTTCAGATTTGAATAGAGTAGCTAGAGTGGCTAGGAGAGCCACTAGGGAATTAGAGAAGGTAAATGAGATTGTTCAGGATAGAGAGAGGCCAAATGTCATTCATGATTTACAAGGTAGTGAGATGGGAGAATGGGAAGGACCTAGCATTCTTTTGGATGAGTTTGATAGAGTTGGAAAAACAAAGGTTGAGAAGCCGGAAGGATATGATTTGTGAGCCGATCTTAGCTCACTCAAGGCCGACATAACCTTTGGTCAATTGTTGGAGATATCACCCATGGCTCCTAAGACTTTCAAGGAAGAAATGCCGGTGACTAGGAAGGTGAAAACTAGAGTGGCCGCAAGAGTCCAATTATAAGAAAAAGGGCATGATGTCAAGGCAATTGAGATAGAAGTTATGATGGTGGACAAGGTGGTTCCCAATGTGCCAGTTGATGGAGGTAGTGGATTAAATATTTTGCCGGAGCACATCATGAAGAGATTGGGTCTTAATCTTACGGGTCCATCACCTTTCATCATCAACATAGCTAATCAAACTCCGGTGGTGCCTTTGGGAATGATTAAGGATTGTAGGATTTGCACCGGAGGGGAGGAGTATGTGGTCACTTTTCATGTCATCAAAATGCATTCTAATAAGGATACATTCTCCATCTTGTTGGGTAGGCCTTGGTTGAGAATGTCGGATGCGGTAGTAGATTGGAGAGGAGTCAAGCCATCCATTACTTATGGTCCCAAGGACAATAGAGCCAAAGTCTTCATAGGATCGTTGGAGGTTGGATGAGAGAACAAATCTCTTCATCGTCAGATGATGAAGAGGAAGGTAAGGAGGAAAGAGAAGAGGAAAACGAGAAGAATGAGACACTAGTGGGAGTAGTCCATTCGGGTGGACAAGGGACTATTATAGATTCAGGGTCAAGTAGTTTGGGCCCCAGTTTCTATTATTTGGGTGACGATGGGGAGTATGCACAGTGGTTGAGAGACTATCCCGAGTCAGTGTATGATATCATGATGACGTCCCACCATGCATGATTAAGTGATGAGATGCTTAGTTCAAGGGGGGGATATTCTTTGTTAGAGCCATGTGAGGTGTTTACCGAAGAGGAGTGGATTAGAGGAGGACTGATGCCTTGGGTAGATATTGTAGAGGAGAGCTACGTGAATTTAGTACATGTGGATGGAACTCATGATGAGGGGGCCATCATTGAGGCTACAAGGTTGGAGGAACCTTTACACTTCAAGACCACGTCAACGGGCATTGTGGCGGGTCAAGATGTCAAGGATTATCTTAAGGTACCTCCGGATTGGTATAGAAACAAGGATGAGCAAACACATGTGTCAGAGGCGGATTGGAGGTATGTGAATGTGAGAACAAAGAATGGGAAGGTTAGACAAATGAAAATGGGGTCTAAATTGGGAGAAAAAGAGATAAAAGAGTATGGTAATTTGGTGGATGAGTTTAACGACACCTTCGTATGGTCGTATGATGAGCTTAGGGGGATACCTAGGAAAATGGTGGAGCATCGCATTTTTTTGATTCCGGGTGCCACATCCATTAGACAAAAAGAGAGAAGGATGAATTCACAATTACAGTTGTTGGTAAGGGTAGAATTAGAGAGGTTGTTGACGGCTGGGTTTATAAAGCCAATAGAGATTACAGATTGGGTTTTCCCTATGATGTTGGTGAAGAAAAAGAATTGGAAGTTGAGGGTCTGTGTAGACTATAGGAAGTTGAATGCTTGCACATAGAAGGATCACTTCCCATTACCATTCATCACGCTACTCTTAGAGGAGGTGGGTGGACATGCAAGAGATACATTCATGGATGGGTATGTTGGCTACAACCAGATTTCCATAGCGTTACAAGACATTCATAAGACGACCTTCACCACTCCTTGGGGCACCTTTGTATGGGTGGTCATGCCATTTGGGTTATGTAACGCACCCGCCAGATTTTAGAGGTTGGTCATGTACATCTTCACCGACTTGTTGTTCAAATCCATGACAGTCTTCGTGGAAGATTTTAGTACTCAGTCTAATGCTAGCGAATACTTACAATGTGTGAGAGAGGCTTTGATTAGGTGTAGGAAAATACAGTTGATCTTGAACCCAGACAAGACCTTCTTAGATGTTCAAAGGGGAGTTTTGCTTGGATATGTGGTCAGTGAGAAGGGAAAGGAGTCGGATCCCGATAAGATTGCAGTGATAGATGGGTTGGCCACTCACCCAATGCTAGAGGGATAGCTAAGTTGCTAGGGCATGTGGGATGGTACCGGGACTTAATCCTGGATTACGCTAAGATAGCGGTTCCTATCACTCAGTTGCTTAGGAAAGATTGTAAGTTTAAGTGGACAGAGGCATGCCAAAGGGCATTTGAGGAGTCGAGGTCTAAGTTGAGCACCTATCCGGTGTTGAGGCCACCCGATTGGGATAAGCCTTTTCACGTGTTTTGTGATGCTAGCAATGTAGCAGTTGGTAGTGCATTGAGTCAGTCGACAGGGGAGAAGGGTAAGGACCAACCCATTGCTTATGCTAGTAAGCAATTGACACCGGCATAGAGGAACTATTCTACCACAGAAAGGGAGTATTTAGCCATGGTGTTTTCAGTTAAGAAGTTTCTCCATTTCCTCATGTGCAATCCAGTTGTTTTCTTTGTGGATCATATGGCCATCAAGTATTCGATCAACAAGGCAGAGTTGAGCAGAAAGCTGGCTAGGTGGGTCTTGTTGTTAGAGGAGTTCGACTACACTGTTGAGTACAAGCCTGGTCGCATGCATTTACAAGCCGATCACTTGTCGAGATTGTCGGAGATGGGAGAGAGTCCGGTGGGTGATAGGTTGATAGACGATAACCTCTTTGTGGTGACGGCTCAATCCGAATGGTAGGCGGACATCTCAGCAGTTGCCAGGGGAATGGACAAAGGAGGATAGGAGTTAGGTTAGAGTTAATAACAGACATTTTGCAGTGATAGGCCATAGATTGTTTAGGAAGGGAGCTAATGGGTTGTTGAGATGGTGTGTGTCAGAGGTCGAAGTGCCCTCCATCTTAGCCGCATGCCATGACAGTGCATATGGGGGGCATTTTTCTGGACAACTTACAGGTCAAAAGATCCTTAGAGCATGTTACTTTTGGCCTACCTTATTTAAGGATTCTCATGAGCATGTTAAGTGTTGTGACGCCTGTCAAAGGTATGCGAGGAATGACCTCCGCATGGAGATGCCACTCCATGTATCCTTACCTTTAGTTCCTTTTGAGAAATGGGGAATTGATATGTTCGCTAGGTTCATCCCCATTCCTCAAAGGACATGGCTTACATTGTTGTTGCTACCGAATACTTGACCAAGTGGACGGAGGCCAGAGCTGTCAAGACGGACACGGCTGCCCATGCAGCCACATTCATGTACGAGAACATCATCTCAAGGTTTGGGTGCCCCAAGATTCTGGTTAGTGATAGGGGAACTCATTTCTTGAATTCTTTAATTCAAGAGATGACAGATAAGTTCCAAATAGACCATAGGAAAACCACTCCTTATCATTCGCAAACGGAATATTGGTGAGTATCCTTCGCAAGACGATTCTTGACTCTAAGAGGGATTGGGACGTCGAGTTGACCGCGGCATTGTGGGCTTATTGAACGACCTTCAAGGTGACAACTCAAGCAACTCCATTTTCATTGGTGTACGGATTGGAGGCCACCCTCCCCATTGAGTTTGAGGTGGCATCATTGCGCGTTGTAGTTGATTCTCGACTCACAAATAGCCAGTCACTGAGAAATAAGTTGACAACTCTTGAAGAGCTCGACGAGGGGAGACGAATGGGAGCTCAACACATTGAAGTTATCCAACGGCGAAGGAAAATCACCTTCGACAAGCGACACAAAAAGAGGGCACCGAGGCCGGGAATGATGGTGTTAATCCAAAATGCAAGGAAACTTGAATTTCCAGGTAAGTTCGACGCCGTGTGGTTGGACCCATACCTCATTCGAGATGCATTCCCAAACAACTCTTTGCAATTGGAGACATTGAATTGGGAAAGTTTCCCAACTCGCACTTCCGGAAGTCGATGCAAGAAGTACAAGACATGAGGTGACCCTTGCCTTCGAGCAAGAGATTTTGGATCCATCCCCCGATGGTTGCCAGTTATGTGAGCCGAATTTTGTGTTCACATTTCTTGATAACCCAAAATCACTTGAAGAGCTGAGAATTGACAGAGATTGTGTTAGTTAACAGGTGGACGGGAGTTAAGAAGCATCAAACTTGTGTAGTTGTGATTGGAGTTGGGTATTTTGTTTAGGAGAAAGAAAAGAAAAGAAAAACAAAAACAAAGACAATTAAGTTGTGTTAGTTGTTAAGGAATAATGCTAGGTAGGGTGTGGCTTGAACTTAATTCAAGTGCTATTTTAGGTGTGGGTGTGTTCGTTTTAGGCCTTGGATGGGTTCATGAAGGGCGTGGGTCTGTCACACACAACTGGGTAAGGGACTGGATTTTTGGGCCCGGGAAAAAAAAGCTCGGGGTTGCGGCCGAGGAATAGAATTCCAGCTTTGGCCCTCTCGGAAGGGGGTTCAGGGTTTTTATCTGGTAGGGCTTCGACCAGCAAGGTGGGTTCAGATTTATCGGTGGCCCAGATTCGAGCTTCAGAGTTTGAACTTCGACCAAAAAGATTTAGTGGTGGCCCAGATTCGAGCTTCAGAGCTTGAACTTCGACCAAAAGGGTGGATTCAGATTTAGTTTTGACTAGCATTTGAGTTCAGTTGAGCTTCGACCAACAAGGTAGGTTCAGATTTGGCTGCCACCCTGGTTTGAGCTCCAGGTTTGAGCTGCAACCTAAAAGGTGTGGAATGAGGGTGCAAGCTCGAAGGAGGGCTCTGGAATCTAGGTGTAAGTTGGAGCTAGGCTCCTGGGTACATTGAAGTGGTTGGCATTAGGCTTCCCGAATGTGGTAAGGGAGAGGGGGAGTTAGGAGTTAATAGACTAAGGGGACTTAATAAAAACCCCAATGTGAATGGGGGTGTCCTTGGGTGCTAGGTTAATTAATAGGACAACACATAGAGTGTATGGAAGATTAGAATGGGGAATGAATGTTATTGTAATCGTGGTGTTATAATCTCCATGGGTGCATGAGTGTTTCTCAACGTTAATGCCCTGTGGGATTTAATAAAAAGAATGTGTTTCGTATTAAAATTCATTGGAGCATGAGTATGGAGTTCCCGAGGCTAAGAGTTAACAAAGACATGTGAGCCATAGACTCCACTCGGACCACAGACGCAAAATGGTGGGGATTTATGGCTGACAGGATGAGTGTCGCGTAGCTCTCCATGAGGAGTGCCCAAAATACCATGGGCACAAAGGGGACCCAGGAGTGACACTCGGGACTTGTGGTGCCATTGGTGAGAGGGCCCAAGTGACCCTAGTGTGGGTGAGGGCCCTGGACGTTGGGAACGCCTCCCACCCACGAAGACTAGGAGGCACGAGGGTAAGGCCACAAACTATGTGTGGCTTATGGCATGCCAATTCTAGAATGATGAAGAACATCTCAATCGGAGGTGTGAGTTAGGAGATATGACAATTTGAGTGGGGCACTATCACGGGACAACGCCCTGGTACAACATAGGCATGGGAGTGGCTTCTGTGACTGCTAAGATTTGAACAAATATAATTTCCTCAATACTTGTCTAAATGGGACAATGAGTAGTCCATCGGCATCTATGTGAAACATATATGTCAATGGAGTGGTCGATTGTTAGCATCAAAGATCATATGAAGAAATTATGGTGTCCTGAAGCTGCTGGGGGCTTCCAACCCTAATGGCTAAGGAAAAATATCTATTTGGGACCAAGTGTTGGGAGAGAGACAAAAATTTACTTGGCGGTTGGATAAGGGCCCTATTTGTAGTCCTAGAGGCTTATATGGGTGAGGTGGTGTGGCCGGCCAAACCCACCCGAGGCCGAGTGGCATGGTTGCCTAGTATGGTTCGGGTTATTATAGTGTTGCTCCAGCAACACGATAATCAACTTAAGATTGGACTTCCATGAATGGAAGTTCACATCTAAAGATTGCTTACCGATTAAACGGTGAGTTTCAAATGCAAGTGTAGGAAGGTTGGTCATCTTCATATCAAATAAGGGGTCCGCGGTATGGGGAGCTAACCATTCGCATGGTAGAATGCAAAGGATTAGCGTTTGTGACCTTTGTTAGGATTGAAAAATGATCAAGTTAGTTAAGGGGATTTAGCAAGGGTTGCGACACCCTTACCATGTTTTAAAACGTTCAAACATCTTTTATGTTCAAATGGCCGAGGCAGCAATGCCAAAATACAAATGCACCATCTTACGTTGGAGATTTTATTAAGTTGGTCACATCGACTCCATGCACATTCATAAATTTTATTTTGTACAAGTTGTTTTTGCGTGGCGTAGTAACAATGGCTTTGTTGTTGCAAGATTATGTAATGCATTTGTTTAGGTTAAATTTGACCTTCAAATCGTTCGACACAAGTTTTTTCACCAAAAGCATATTGGCTTGGAACTTAGGCATGTGGAACGCATCTTTCATACAAATTTGGTTGATTTTACCTCTCACAAATGTTTATACAAAGATAGGTTCCATTTTGATGGTTTTGACAACTTTATCATCATCCAAATGCACGTTGCATGGAGTGATTACCTCATATGTGTCAAATGCGGCCCTATGCGAAGTCATATGCTTGGTGGCCATCAATCCATGATCCATTTGTACACACTTTTGTAATGTGTCTCAATCCGCATTACAAATGCATAGTCATCGTTGTCCTTTATATTCTTTGCATTTTTGTGCTCCTTGTTTTTTTTCTTTGTACCAAAAACGTGCTATGTGGCCCGCTTTGTAGCTATAGAAGTACAACCTTGCGTCTTGGCGCGGCAATGAGTCCATCGTAAGCTCCTTCATGGGCATCATTATCAAGGTGATGATCAAGTACTTGTACGACCCTAACAAACTCTCCAACAAAGTCATAACTATGTTTTTGTCTCTCACGAATAATTCAAAATAACGAGTTGATCCGCAAACGCCTTGACCTTATTGACGTGGTCCAACAAATCGTTGCCCTCTTACATGTTGCATGTGACAAACTTGGGACGCACGAAGATGATGTTGGACAAACTCTTTGTCTCGTAGATGTTGCAAAGGATTTTCTACGCCTCCGATGGTCTTTTGCAATTCTTAATGGTAGAAGTTGGTTGTCCGCCAAATTGAGGCCAATGATGGACATGGATTTTTTGACATATTTTTGGTACTCATTTTGTGGGGACCCGTAACTACATGGAAGTTCGGATTCACAACTGAACCGGACCTTAGAGGGAAAAATTGCCGGTTTTCTTTGATTAGGTTAGGAGAATTTAGGGAAGCTTAGCTGTTTTAGGAAACAAGTTTCTGTATGGCCGTCCAGCACAATAAAATAAGTTAAAATGGACCCGTTGAACCAGTCGGCATCGAGCCTAGAATACCGTTAGATAACTGTCAAATCCGGATGAGCCGGAATGATGGCAGTTGTACGGGAATGGAACGGTTGCCGCAAAACGATTATGAGGCCGAACTCAAGGGAAAAAAAGGCATTTAAGGAGACCAGCTACCCCTCCAAGCCATTTGTGTAGTGCAGCATTGCAGAGAGAAAGAGTGGTGAGAAATTGTTTTCGAATCATCAGCAGTTGGATTGTTGAGATTCTGCTTTAGGAAGGGTAGGGTTGAGAGAACAATGCTGGAGGTTAGAGACGAAGTTGACCCCGTTCCAATTCTGTTTAAGAATGTAACTCCCGCCGTTCCGAAACGAGAATAAAAAATGAGGGAATTGATCGAGGATCTCACCCGGATGGGATGCGAGGGCCTTCTCACGAAACCCTGGAACTTGTGGAGTGAGGCCACATTGAGAGAATTCTTGTTCGAGAGGGGACATCAGTGGGAGAGAACGTTGAGGCAAGTGGACTACGGAGGTATGGGCGGATGTGTATGGGTTTGCACCGAGGAAGGGAGAGGGGTGGGCTAGTCGGAAGGATTCTTACTTCTTAGGGAAGTTTAAGGTGGAGCAGGATCCGAAGGATGGATTCTACCCAATGGATTGCCGAAACCCTAGGGAGCGTAGAGTGATAGAATTTCTCCTCCCCACTTTCTACCCGAAAAAACCTAAACGGCTAAGCATCATGATGGCCAACACCATCTTCGGGGCACTGTCCGGTGCGCGGCCGGTCAATTGGGGGCGACTCATCCAGGAGTTGGTGGAGAAATCAATCGCCCACATCGGCAAGAAACCCTCTCCCCTCTCCCCGTACATTCTCCACCTCTACCAGCGAAATGATTGCATCAACGAAGCAGAGGAGGATGCATTCACCATTGTAGAGGACGAGGTCGCTTATAAGCTGGGACCGGAAGTCGAGCCCACAAAAGTCGGAACGGAGGAGTCGCTGAGCGAACCAACCATCCCTGAACCACCTCCGGTCGCACCTGCCCCCAACTCAAGGAATACGGCTGCTACTCAGCCCCGCGACGAGGTCAGCCCAAGTAAGGAGCCACCCTGGAGGGACATCGACCTATCCTCCTTCGAGTATCCAGAAGCCCCCTTCAAGCGGGTTAGGGAGGAGTTGACCCACCTACAGAATCAGTACTTTAGGTTGGAGCACATCACCCGGGGCGTGAGCAGGGCATTGGACAACTGCGGACCCGGAAACATCCTCTGGAAACTGGCGGTCGAAGGTGGACGCACTGGAGACTGAGAAGGCCCAGTTGGCCGCGTAGGTGATAACAATGACCTAGGAACTTGCACAAAAAAACGAAGAGATCCGTCAATATCAGGCGGAATAAACGGTGGTGCTAAACCGAGTTCGGGAACTGGTGGGTCATCCCAGGGAGATCATCAACAAGGCTCACCTTTACGACCAACTCATGGAGATGACGGATCCCTCTTCGGCCAGGCAGACCTTATAGATATTGGTCAAATACTCAAGGTCGATGAAGGACCTGCTGAAGGAGATTCAGAGGCTCCTACCCTCGCACAGAACCCCAAGATGGATGTTGGACCCAAGTCTGCCCGGATCACCCACGGCCACACTTTACGAGGTGATCGGCGAGGTGGAATTTGTGCCAACCTCCCAGGCTGTCGTAGGGCCCAATCAAGCCGTAGGAACCTCGAAGCAGTAGGAATCCGGCCGAGTTCCCGATCATGAGAAGACCCCAGAGCCGGAAAGAGTCCGATCCCCTCCCATTCAAAGGAAGAGCACGGAGCGATCGGCAAGATCCGGAAGGGTCCAATCCCCGATGCAGAAACGAATTAGGACTCCGGAAAGGGCTAGGACTCCAGAGCGAGCCAAGACGTTGGATCGAGGGAAGGCCCTTGTGGTGCGCGTCCTACAGCCACACGCACCCGACTGCATGATTATGGAGCCCTGGGGACAACCACCTCCCCAACCTTTGATGGCGAGGGAGAGAAGAACCCCAAGTGGCCGGAACAAGGAAAAAACAGCGGAGAGCGAGCCTTCACCACGGCAGGGCTCTAGGAAGAAGAAGAAAATCTCGACCCCAGAGCGTTCCGACTCGGACGACGTATCGTGGGAGCAGTCAGGACCTTCGGTAGTTGAAAGGTCCGACGACGAGGTAACCCCCTTTTCCAACCTGCGCAAGGTCTTCACCCGATTGCAAGAGAGGAGGCTCCTGACCCCAGGTGGAGGAGCGTCCGGCATCATTGGGCTAGTTAACCAGTCCGCGGCGAAGACGGCCACCAAAAAACATCGCACCACTTAGTTAGGAGGCCAAGAATAGGAAGTAGGCAGGACACGACAATTCAAACTCGATGTCACCAGGGAAGTAGGATCTGTGATCCGGGAAGTTCGCAAAGGCGACTTCCGGAACATTATTTTAGCTAGGGCTTTTGGAAAACGGCCAACGGCGCCGCCCCTTCAGTTAGGGATAGAGGGCACTATGGAAAGATGGAGAATGGGTTTCCTCCTTCCTTGTGTTTGTTTTAAACTTCCTTCTCAATAAAACTATACATTCTCTCCAACTCTGATACACGGTGTGCATGATCAGTCCGTAGAAAGTCAAGGCATCAGAGGGATAGAAAGATTAGGCAGCGAGGGCAGAACAAGAGGGAAAGACCCGGATCGAGTCCGACTTCCGGATTGGGTAGATCACTTTTGTGGTGTAGTGGGAGTGAAGCCTCGCTGTTTTGTTTTCCTGTACAACTTTTATGTGGGAAAACCACTGTTAGAACTGGGTAAGGTTGCGAGAGGTACTCGAACTTATGCCATCCGACCTTCCGATGAGGTCCCACAGTACCTAGGAGGGGTAGTACGGAAAGTGGTACGGGTCACCCAATTATCCTAGATTTACTAGACCCCAATCACCTGTAGCCGGAACGGTCTGTCGGAAGAGGGAGAAAAGCCGGATAGGTTGGGATGCCAGATCGGGTTGATCGCTTCTGAGGAGTAGTGGGAGTGAAGCCTTGTTGGTTCATTTACCTGTATAACTTCCATGTGGAAAAACCGTTGTTAGGACTGGGTAAGGTTGCGAGGGGTACTCGAACTTACGCCATCCGACCTTTTGATGAGGTCCCATAGTATCTAGGAGGGATAGTTCGAGGTGCGGTACGGGTCGCCCAGTTATCTTGGATTTATAGACCCCGAACAGATCCAGACCAATATGTTGTTGTAGCTCTGGGCTTAAGTTACGGATCCCTTGTGTGACCGGCCAAATCGGATTACCCTGATCCGGACTGGTTGTGAGGGGATATCGGAACATGAGCCACAGGGGGACAACTTTTTTGGATGAGTCCAATCACCGTTGGAGGTAGGAATCGAGGAGGTAGGAGTAGGAGTAAGTCTTAGCTTCAATGGTTCATCCAGGAAGTAAGTCCCGGAAGTAAGAATTTCTAAGTAACCATCCGGAAACGGAACGGCCATTCCGCCCGGGGGTTGATTTTCAAGCAAGGAGAAAGAGGAGCTACCATCTTACACCCCCTAGAGTCCCTGGAACGACACTCGGATCATTCGGACAACCGGATTAAGCCCTAAAAATGCTTAACCGGATCTTTTTGTCAAACCCGTGTTCTGACACCTTCAACACTTTTGGCGCCGCTGCCGGGGACTCTAACACTGTAAGAGGAAGCGACACTCTTTGAACTGGTGCTGCATATTGTCGCAAGGTGGATTCCATCCAGCAATGTACTTCTAGTTGGGATGAACGGATCCCAATGGGTGGGTACATTGTTAAGGAGATCCGCCCGATTAGAAAAGAAAAGAGGAGACGTGATAGTACAGGATTTACCAAACGCTAACCTGGAACCAAGGTTGCAGGCTACCTCGAGGCTGGAAGGGGATATCATAGTGTTATCATTGGAAGAGCCAGCCCCGACCAGTCCAGATTCGGCAAGGCTGTTGGATTTTTGATTCCGGGGAGACGGAAGCCAAGACGTGGACGACTGGTATTGCGAGTTCGAATCAATCGCAACCGCCAACCAAGAGGATCCGGAAGCAAAGAGACGGATCTTCCAAGGGTTGTTGAAAGGAGAGACGTTGAAATGGTACCAAGACGTACCAGAAGTAACCAAGGATAGCTAGGCGGACTTCATCATGCTATTCTTGAAGACCTTCCGCAAAGCCAGGGGTGAAACGCAAGCACTGGGATGGCTGAGTCGAATGACCATGAGACCGACATAGTCAGTTCGGAAGTATAGCCAGAGGGTGAAGGCCTTAATACAGAAATTTACGATCGAGATTGCCCAAGCATGCAAGTAGAGTTGTATGTGGCAAGATTTCCGGAGGAGATGGGGTTCCAAATCCGTCAGACTTGGCCAAACACTCTTCGGGAGGCGATGGAAGCAGCGCAAAATTATGAAAATTTAGCACAGTCCCTCCGGAAGTCCCTTAAGCGGTCGGAAGAAAGGAGGAGAAAGGGTCGCCAAGGGAGAAGGCGTAAGAGCAACTCCACCTCTGACTCAGGTTCTAGCAGCCAATTAGAGGGCACGACCTCCGATTCTTCTAGTTCTGCCGAGGAGGTTGCTAGCAGTTCAAAAAATAGGAACCGCCACTCCGGACACGACAAAGAGAGAAGGGAAAGGAGTTAATCAAAGTCAAAATTGAGGAAGATGATTATCGGAAGATGATGAAAAACATTCAGGAAACCCTGGCCGCCATCCAGGTCAATCTGGCAGAAAACCGAAAACCCAGGAAGGTCGTTTCGACCAGTCAAGCGAATGTGTGGTGCGCTCGGTGTGGGGAAGCCGGACATTTTCCCCTCGAATGCAACTGGCCTCCTCATAAAAGGATCCATTACGTACAGCCGGAGGAGGAAGTCTACTACACCTTTTTGGAAGAGGAAGATGAGGAGGAACTAACCTCGGTTTACCAGGTACAGTCTACCTACGGACGGGGAAAAACACCGCCACCGTTCGGGAGAACCCCAATGGGATCGCGAACCGCACAAACCGGATCAAGTCACGGCATGGGGGTACAGTCAAGTTATCCTAGCCGGCCTCTCGGATATTGCTTCAACTATGGAAGTTCGGACCACTACCTCAATAACCGCCCGTTTCCAAGACAAGGACAGGGAGCCCCGCGGATTCTCCCGTGCCAGAATTGCCAGGGGTACGGGCATTTTGCTCCTCAATGTCTCAAATCGGCGCAGGCAAGGGCGGTCTTCAAACAAGTGGAGGTTCCACCTCGGGAACAGACTGGACTCAACTATGGCCATACTCCTGGAATTGAAAATCCGGAAAAATAACGGGCCGAGGTGGAGCTACCAAGAGAAGGAGAAAGATCAGTGTTCCGAGTGACCTTGCGTAGTTCCACCAAAAACCGCCCCGCCGCAATTGATAACAGTAGAAATAAAAAGATTAGGCGTAGAAGTAGTAAGAGGAAGGTAGTTTCATATTCGGATTCCAGGGAGGAGACCACCATTAAAGGAGTTCTCGACCCTACGCCCATGGTAGAAGCTAAAAATGGGGTAGATCAACATCGTATACCGGAAGACCTTTATGAAGAAATAAGGAGGGAGATAGCAGCAACCGGATCCCCACCGATCCGGCCGAGGGTTTGGCTTGACGACGTTCCGGTCATCATCCCCCCAACCACCATGGTCGACAAATACGATATCATAGAAGATATCAAGTCACAAAAAGCTAACGTCACCATTGGACAATTACTCCATGAAAACGTGAACTACCGGAAGGTGATCCGGGAAGCCTGGAGACAAGAGGCGGAAAAGGAGGATGAAGTTACCCTTTGTCGCCACTAATTTCCTCTAGGTAGAAAATCAGGGGGCGCACGAAATTGACTGTGGTAGTCGAAGGGTGCACCATCCCCCGAGTTCCTATGGATGGTGGTTCCGGAGTCAACCTAACGTTGGAAGATACAGCCTTTGACCTTGGCTACACCTCCTTTGAAGCTACTGACACTAGTACAGAGCAGCGTCCAAAGTGATGCGGTTTAACGCGGTTTTTAACACGGTTTAACGTGTATTTTTTGGACGCTGAAAAGTGACGTTTGTGTCACAAAGGCTTTTTTATTTTAACGCGTCGCGTTAAAATACGTTAAACGATATAACGCACGCGTCAAACCACGTTAAAAGTGACGGAAGCAAGTTACCTGGGGTTAGTAAATTGGGGGAGTAATTTACTTGCCACGTGAGCATTTCCCGCTGTTTTTAATTCCACGTAAGCACTTACGTGGATATTTCCCATTCCACGTCAGATAATACGTGGACAAGTCTCCGTCCTACGGATGGATGAAAAATTTGCTTATGTGGCATGTGATTTTGACGTGGCATTTGGGTTTTCAATGGTTGAGATGGTGACACGTGGCGTGCTCATAGATCGATCATGCATTGTCGGATCGGACGTTTAAGTAAACGCAGTGTGACGTGTTCTTGAAGTGTGTTAGGACGTTTATTTTAATGTGTTTGGACGTTTATTTAAACGATTTTGGATGTTTATTTTAACGTGTTTGGATGTTTATTTTAACGTGTACCGTATTTGAGTGGGTTTTTCAAAACGCTTGTAGACTCAAGAAGACGTAGCACGTTTAATGCGTATAACGTGCACGCGTTATCTGAAACGTGTTATAGCGTCATGTGAAACGCGAATGAAGCGTCACTTGAAACACGATTAAACGCGGTTTAACGTTATGCAATGTTCAATTTAACGTTATGCAACGTTCAATTTAACGTATTATATCGTCATCAAAATGCGAATGAAGCGTCAATGTTGACACAATTAAACGTTGTTTAACATTGTCCTATGTTCAATTAAACGCATTGTAACATACAATTTAACGTGTTATAACGTCATCCAAAACGCGACGGAAGCGTCAAATGAAACGCAATTATTAGACGTTTGACGCATTGAAACATTCAATTTAATGTGTTATTATAACGCGTTATTACGTATAATTTAACATGTTATAACGTGTGTTAATGTTAATGTTTTAACGCGTAGTAACATACAATTAAACGTCTCATAACGCGCATGTTAAATGTGCACGTTACGTTCAGAAAAATGCCCATGAACATCAGTAAAATATGCATGACTGCAGGACTCAACATTTCACTTTCCGCACGAAGAGGTATGCTAGAACAACTCCAAAATTCTAGATTGCAATGGAAATAATGCCGATACAATGTTCTTTTTCAAGAAACGGAATATATAAAGTCTACCTGTACATTATTATAGCGTACAAATTTCTAGTGAAATGAGCTTGTCCACCCGCTGGAGATGAATTTGTTGTGTAGAGGAGGCAAACGGTGCATACATCCCGTCCGGATCAGGCAGGATTCTTTTTAACCTGCGTGGCCCACGTGATCAAGGCAACGGTGAGGTAATAGCAACAAATCAGCAAAAATCGAATGCTCTATACTACATAAATGTGCATTTGAAATGATTGAAGACACACCTTCAATATAACCGATATGAAAATTCTACACTTTGATGCTCACTTGCTTGCTATCAAATAGAGTCCCATCTGCCATTAATTGCAAGTTTAAGATCAACGAGCACTTACCCGTTTAAAGGTCTTCGCTGGAAGCATCGCTTTCTGTCCAGGCAACCTCTCCGAACCCCCAACTTCTTCCTGTATGCACAGTATAGTCATCATCAAGGTAGAGGAAAGCAATGGCTTGGGTCAACGCCTTCAAATGGTTTTTACTTTTCTGCTCAGTTCGTGTTTCGGGTTTCCGAAGCCGTGGACGAATACAGCACTCTTGCGTATTGGAAAACACGGCCCCTATACATGCATCAAAACCCAAACTGCACTACAAGAAAACGGTGTCTAAAGTAACGCGGTTCAACGCTGTTTAACGTTAATTCTTGGGTTCTTGAATAATGTCACTTGTGACATACAAGTTAAACGACGTCAATGTTGACATACACGTTAAACCACATCAATGTTGACATACACGTTAAACCGCGTCAATGTTGATGTCAATGCACATTAATCGTGGGTCGGAAATGGAATGAGATAACTGACCTCTCGTGTATCGTCGAATGCAACTTTCCTAGGCAACTTTTCTGAATCCTCCTTCGTCTTCTGCTTCCTCAGGAGATTTGGGCTTTGACTTCACTGGGGATTTGGCCTTTGCCTTCGAAGCAGCTCGTGTTATTGTCCGACCCTGTGCAGGAACGTTGGAGCCGGGAGGGGCAGTGGATGCTTCACCGACGGCCTCCGTTGCTTCTTGGACTGGAGACTCCAAGAGTCGCATGTCTGTCGCGGGCCACCGAACGAACCATCCTACGGCCTAGTTCATTGAGAACACGTTCTCATCCTCCAGCGGACACACCAGTTCAAAGTCATCTTTAAGGCTTGACTGCACCTGAACGGAGAACTCGTCCTCTTCTATGGTGGTGCAGTGGATTGACTCCCCAGGCATTCCATGCAGCACTCCTGCTCCAACAACTTCGGTGGAGGGGTCGTCATGGGGTAGGCTGAGCAATTGGACCGAAGCTCCTTTGGCAAATCCACCCTACGATACAAACACTGACAAGATGTGAAATACCCAAAACTGAAACACGCAAACATATGCAAGCACGTAAACGACAACGTCATTCAAAATCAATTAATGAAAACAGGTTTATTTAAACTTACTGAAACACGAAATCACGTCATGGTAAACGTAAAAACGTTCACGTACGTTTCTTGTGACATAGAAACATGTTTATTTAAACGTGGAGAAACACGAAATCACGTCATGGTAAACGTCCAATCGTTCACATACGTTGCTTGTGACATAAAATCATACGTTTTTTCTGACATAAAAACATATATTTCTTGCGACTTAGGAAATTCAAACGCATTTGAACATCACGCAACCAACATCAAACGCATATCAACTTCAGTAAACTCGTTATCTTTGTAAGAATAGGAGGCCATCTACCTCGTCAACTGAAGCTGCTTTGTCCGTGGCCAGCTCTGCCATTGTTTGGACAACATCGAACTCGTTCGTTGTTTCGGAAGGGACCTTATCCTCCTCACGTGCGTCCGGTCTAGCACTGCCGTCGGGAGAGCCTTTCGGATTCAATTCGACGCCAGCAGTTGCGGCGGCGTCCTCCATGGGTACGTCTGGATCCCCGCCCTCCTCCGTCTCGATGTCCTCATGCGTGGCCTCCTCCGTCTCGATGGTTGCATCCGCGGCCTTCTTCCCTGCCATGGCTGCTTCCGCCTCATCCGTCGGTTCCAGACCTGCTTCTTCTGCAGTGGAGTCTGTCTCCGTAGATGCATCTGGAGCCTCCTCCATCTTCGCGGCTGCGTTGAGGGCCTGGTGAACCGGGACAGCTACATCCGTGGCCTCGTCCTTCTCATTCTCCCCCGCGTTGACGTTTTGTCGGCCTTTCCAGCCTCCTCGCGCGGGCTGGATTCTCCCTGCAGACTTCTTCGTGCCCTTCTGTTTGGGAGCCGGTGGCACGAAAGATGAGGAGGGCACAACCGTGGCGTGAAGCTCGGTGAGCATTTCCTCCACCTTCTTCAACCTCTTGTCCTGGGCCGCATAGAGCTCTTCAAGCCTGTCCATCCTCTCACTTGCGCCAAGATCACCACCTTCTGCTGAGCGATGCTGCTTTGTAGCCATGCGTTCTTCTCTGTCCCGTCTCCTCATGGCTTTAACCTCAGCAACAATTTCGGCGTCTGTTGGCTCTCATCCAAGTTGTATACTCTGCGCATGAATCCCACATTCCATCCATTTGTCCCACATTGTCATTTGGTTAGAAATTACATGTGTCCGAGCGTTGATTCAAGCGCGTCGCTAGTAACATCTATACGTCCAGTTGCGTTTCTTGTGACATAAAATCATGTTTATGTAAACGTGCTGAAACACGAAATCACGTCATAAGTGACGGAGAAACATTCACATACGTTTCTTGTGACATGAAAACATGTTTATTATAACGTTAGGTCGACATGTTGTTCTTACTCTTATTGGATCTTATTGAGCTGCTGAATCTCATCGGCTACAACACTTTCATTTTTAAATGAGGAAACTTTGAATCAATTCAAATCCCAGTCTATTCACTTGCACAAGCGTTTCATCAACCATGTTTCAAATCCGATCAAATCCAAATCTACACTTACCAGCGCTGAGACTGCCGCTAAGGATTGCTTCCATGTGTTGCCGGACTTCGACGGCCTCCCAAGCGAAATACTCGACATCATTGCCGATTTCTCGATCACTGCTGGATCTTCGCGCATTTCTACCAACTTGTCCCAATGCCTCGTGGCTATGTCGGCTGGCTTGGCACCTCCCTCCTTTATCAGCTTGTTGATCTGGAACTTCACCCGCGTCACGGCCCTCGACATCCTTTGGTTGAACCAGCTCTCGCTGAGTTCGGTTGTGTCGCCATAGAACTCGAATTCAGCACGCACTCGTTGAAGCAACGCCCTCTTTGCTTCTCGTGTTTGTCCATGCCAACAGGGGGTTGCACTTGGATCTAGGCGCCTTGCAAACTTCTAGAGCTCCCTCCCCAGTATTGGCTCGTGGGAGCCCACCGGCATGCCGCAGCGGTCCAGCTTTATGCGCAACCGCTCGTGGGGCTTGCCGTCCTCTTCGTCCTCATATGAGGTCATGTCTTCATCCTCCTCCGCGTCTTCATCCTCAAGATCTTCTTCATCTACGTCGTCGGAAGAAAGAGGCAGTGGTGTACCTGTCTGTGACGCAGACCCCGAGCTGTGCCTCGCCCTCTCAGTCGCAATCCGTACTGGTCCTTTTCCCTTCTTCGATTGGATGCCCCTCCCTGATGAGGTATCCGTGTCAGTGGCACGCCATGTGGAGTGAGGTCATCACTGTTGTCCATCGAACGTCTGCCGGGTGGAGTCGGCATCCTCTTCATGTACCTTGCAGGTTTACTTAGCATAATAGATCGTTAACACCTCCACCGCAGCACTATAGCCACAGCAAACAGAGGGAGAGTTCCTCAAGATATGATCAAGAAAGTTTTTTGTCTAATAACAAATTGGTAGCAAAAGAAAGATCAAGTTCTGGTGTGGAGGCTCACATACATTTATTGATGTTTATGTGCGTTTAATTGAACATGTTTTAGACGTTTTTGATGACGTTACATCACGTTACATATGACGTTACATCGCGTTTCAAGTGACGTAACATCGCGTTTCAAATGACGGTCTACTGTGTTTAACATGACGTTGCATAGCGTTTTCAGATGACATTACAGCACGTTATAGCACGTATAGTTATTCAGACCATATCAATCCCTTATCAAAGTCGTACTACCGGTAACTAACACACAGATTCAATCTAGTATTAGCTACTAATATTTCAACAGTTCCAAAATTTCACTTGGCAATATCTAAGCATGATGCCCATGGAAATTAACATTTCTAGCATCACTTCTGTGAACTGACCTGCGAGTTTACGAGGTTGAGGCTGTGGTGAACCCCTACCACCTTTGCTGTGGATGTGTTTGGGAGGGCGAAAGCTTTCTGATCCAGTCTCTCGCTCCATCCAATTTGTCTTCATGCGGCGCTCAGACCTGCTCTTCTTTTGACCTCTCCTATCGTCCTCCCAATCCTCCATCTCAAATGGATTGAAACGTTCTCTTGGCAGTGCTGCTCGGACCGCTTTCAGAGAAGGCGAATTTCTTCTAAACGGGAACTTCGAAGCTCGTAGCCGCCACTCCTCAAATACTTCCTTGCTCTGCTTGAATTTTTGTGACCACCAAACAACAAATGCGTCATCATGAACCTCATTGGACGTTAAACCTTGATATGTTACTATTCTATGTCAATTAGGGTTTCTAAGCTCCAGCAGCCCGACAATGCTTTAAGAAATCCACGACATGTCGGTACTCTATGTGCCAATTAGGGTTAATGTGAGCTGGGTTTAGACCGTCTGTCTGCAATGTGAGCTGGGGTTAGATGAACAAAAAACAGCAATGCAAAAAGAGCAAGCGAAAGGCTGAACCCTAAACCTAGGAGCCTAACAGCTCCGACCGCTTTCACAGAAGCCGGAGGTAGGTAAACCAGAGTTCTAAAATCCCTAGAATCCCTAGAAACCCTAGAATCCCCAGAAAGGTGTGTGTAATAAACAATATATGGAAATGGCGGTTGTGAGGGTATCAGTTTAGCCTTACACTCCGTGCCAGAACACCTGGATGTCAAAACAAAAGAAGAAACGATTACAATTGCGAGCGCGACTTACCGTAAGTTTGGCATGGAATGTAGGTTGCAGTCCTTCGCGAGGCTCGTAATACGAACGACTTTGTCGCTGCCGCGTGCTTCGCCTGGGGACAAAGTCCACCTCTTGCGACTCCGACCGCTTTCTCCTCCGATCTCTCTTGCCTGTTGGAGCAGCGGATGACTTGATGGAAGAACCCGCACGCAAAGTCGGAAACAAGGAATTCGTGAAGTCCTCCTGAAATCCTGCCTCCTTCAATCGCAATGCCACCTCACTCTTGTTCCTCGCGACTATCTCATCACGCAGCTGCTCGTATTGAGGTGTGACACCTACGGCGTCCTCCATATCTACAGGGATCCTCACAATCAATGGGAAATCCAGCAGCCGTAAGTGCCGTCGAGTAGCTGACCCTATATCCGTGACCCTTGGAACGTCAACCTTGCATGACCAGGTACTTGACCCCTATTTTCGTGCTGGAACGTGATGTAATGTTTTCATAAACATGATTTAACGTTATGTAACGTCATTCAAAACGTGATGTAATGTTTTCAGAAACGTGATTTAACGTTATGTAACGTCATTCAAAACGTGATGTAATGTTTTTTGAAACGTGATTTAATGTTATGTAACGTCATTCAAAACGTGATGTAACATCATTAAAAACGCGATAGAACGTCAACTGAAACGCGATATAACGTAATTTGGAACGCGATTATTATAGGAGTACCATAATTGGTGTTGTACAGTATTATTGTTCCAACGAGTATTATTAATATAATTCCGTGCCATTCACTCAGTTGGTTTGATTGTCGAATGCAGTGTGTAGGTCTAAATAAGTGTCAAATGTTGTAGGTCTAGTACGTGTATGGAATGCAATGTATTGTTGCAAAGTTCATCGTATGCTCATTGTGATCGGTTGAACGTGCATTTAACCTTACTATGTAACAGTGACCATAATATGAATACAATGGAGTGTTTGTACTCTCCAATATCCACAAACGTTAGAGATGTAGCGTCATCTCTAACGTGATGTAAATTTCAAGATTTTCTCAAATACTTTCGATACTTACATAATATACTTGATCTGAAGCGATCCTGCGGTTAAAAACTTGGTGTTGAATGCGGAATTTAGAATTCCATTTGGACTCAGTTTCTTTTTCGATTCTTAAGACACCATTAAAAAAATTAGCAGCTATATATCATTGACAATCGGTTGAATCCGTTAAATACACGACAACAAGTGTTTCTGCCTTGCCTTAGAAGATGAGTATCTAGTACTTAACCATATGCCAAAGTGAACCCGGTATGTAACGTTGCAAGTGAGAATGAGATGAAGCTGATTCGGAGTTCCATTAGTAATAAAGCATGAAATCCAATACAACGCTGGAGTTTTGTAATTCTTTAAAAATTGTACTTGAAGTAGGTCAAAGTGATATTTGTCTAACTTCCTTGATGTTTTTGTCTAACTTCCTTGACGACTTCAACAGTGTTGTGAACATGGAATTGAAATCCAATACAATGTTGGACCATCGTTCGTCTTTAAGAAATTGTACTTGAAGTAGGTCAAAGTGATATGTGTCTAAGAAACGTGTTGTAACGTGCTATGACGATATGTAGCGTCATCTATAACGCAATTTCACCTCATTTAAAACGCGGCGTAACGTGATGTACCGTCATTTGGAACGTCATGCCGCATCATCTGAAACGTGATGTGGCGTCATCTGAAACACTATGTAACGTCATAAAAAACGCATATGTTAAACCCTAAACCCATGAACGCAAATTGCTAACCTCAGTCTCCCTTGCGTGCAGCAATGGAATCAAAACGGAAATGGAGATCGACTGAGGAAATAATCCATCGACATGAACTTCAATTTGCTGCAAGTAGGGATGTCCCTATAACAAGGTGGTCATGCCCATGCACGTACTGTCATGGAGGCCGACGTTTGCCTGTGCGCGCTATAACAAGGCATCTCAAATCTTATGGACGCGACCAATTTCTAAACCGCTCCATGATTGGAGGGGATCCTCCAGGGGGGTACCCGGAGTATGGAGCATGGTACTACAACGACGAGGAATGGACGGTAGACATCGAAGGCATTTTGGAAGAAGAGTTTGTGGAATTTCCCCCCGAAGACACGGACTGTGAACCACAAGGCCACCACGACGTCCAAAAACAGTTTGAGGATGCACTTCGAACCGCAGAAGAGTTACAAGAGATGACACGTGATTCTGAGAATATGCCGGATGACGATGTACATGCCCCAGAGTTACCAGATTGTACAATTCCGGCTTTGGAGTTACTGTATGCGCAGGCCTCACACCCAGTCTATCCAGGTAGTTCTGTGAGCTTGATTTCAGCAGTGGTTGTTTTGATGACATTATGCACCACGCATGGAGTGAGCAACGAATCTGTAACTGAGCTACTTCACTATCTATCGATGGAGCTGCTTGTGAACCACCAAAGTGGTCCACCACTCCGTGGGGTCACTTTAGTTAGGATTTTAGTATTAAAAGTTAGGATTGATAGCGAATTAAGAGAAAAATTAGTTCATTTAGTGTTTAGTTCAAAAAGGGGAAGGAAAATTACCGAGGACTTCGGACCTTCACCCGTGAAGGGAAAAATCTAGTTTTAGGTAGAGTTAGTAAAAATGAAAACTAACTAGAGATAGAAATTAGCTAAGTTAGGAAAATAGCTATCTAGGCAAGACCTAGTTAGCGGGGAAAAAACGTAGTTAGTGAAAGCAACTAGCTAAGAGGACTAAATTAGTAGAGCTAGCTAGGCAAGGGTTAGTTTAATACTTAGTATGAGTCACGCAAGACAAGTGGAGGAGCTCGGCGTGAGGAAAAAATTAGCGCGAAGACTTTGAGGAAAATAGCAAGGGGGCCATTTGCCCCTTTGCCAACTTGCTATCAAAAATTAGAACGAATGTGGAAGATTCCCGTCGGAGCCACCTCGGCGACGGGGTGGCAACCTTGACCGGGAAAACCCCCGAGCCAAAATTTCGGGAGGGGGTCGAAAAAATGGAACCGGTGGTGGAGGGGTCCAACCCTTTTGTGAAAGGGTTTAAAAACCCCCTCCTTCCACCTTGAAAACTCCTTCTTCCCTTTAGAATTTGGGCGAAGCTCTAGTTCAAGATAGTTAGATAAAACTCCCTCTCAATTTGATTAGCGGGCGAAGCCCTACCTCAAAATAGTTAGGAAAAAATCTTTTACCATCCATTCTCAATGGCCTAAGAGAAAGGCTTGAGAAACTCCTCTATTCTCTCTCTCCTAGTTAGAATGTGTGTTTATTAACACACCAACAAAATTCTTCCTTTCTTTTGTAGAGGTAGGTTGGATTGTAGAATTTCGAGTGAAGGCATTATAGACCTCAGCTGCCAATGCCCTGGAGGCTTAGTTCAAAAGCTAGAACAAAATACTTATCATTTTTCTGTTAGAGTGATTTCCTATAGCTATCTATAGCCATTTCCCATTTGTGATTTGGCCAAGATGACAATTAGTTATGGATTTTCAAAGATGTAGCAAAAAACCGGGTGGTCCTGTGAATAGCGGCTGCTAGATCAGACCTGCCAGCCCAATCAAAATGTTAATTCTAAAAAATTATATTTTACCTAAGTAGAACTTTTATTTAGCTTTCCAAAATTGCTTAGAACGTTTGATTTGAGCATGATTTGAATTAGATATGAATTTTTGAAGACGGGATACATAGTTTGAGAGTTTTTGGTTGACTGCTGCATTACAGAGGGTCTGCTGAATTCACTTTTACTTAATTTGTTAATTGCATATTTTTATCACATAGATCTTTCCAATATCTTTCCATGATTATATAGAACATTTGATTTGAGCATGATTTGAATTAGATATGAATTTTTGAAGACGGGATACATAGTTTGAGAGTTCTTGGTTGACTGCTGCATTATAGAGGGTCTGCTGAATTCATATTGGCTTAACCTGCTGATGTCATAATTTCTCTAGTTAGAACTTGTTAATAGCTTTCCAATGGTATAAGGAAAGCCTAAATCCAAGCCGTAATGAATTCACTATGAATTTTTGAAGTCAGAAGTTAGATAGGTGGGTTTGAAGGATCGGTTGAATCGACCTCGCACTTCCAACCCTCATAACTTTTGCATTTCTTATCCAATTAAGGTGATTTTTAGATCGTTGGAAAGATAATTAAGTGCACTAAGTAGATATATTATGCTTAGGTCTAAATTACAGTAAAAAACAACACTTTGTATTTTTATTGTTAACTAAGGTACGCTTATTATCAAACTAGTTACAAAGGAGGCAAGGTCGACGCCCGGAAAGTGGAGCGAGGAAGGAAGTAGCGGCTCGGCCTACATCGAGTCCAAATCAACCGAGGAGAATTGAGGTAAATCAATTAACCTTAGCTTTCCATTTAGGGTTGGAGGAAGCGCGGCGAAGGTACGCATTTCTAACCCACTCACCTATCTCGTAAGGTCAAGTGGTTTGACCACTTGACCGCCAAGGGGGTACCCAACTCCATTGTTTTTGGGGCCCCTTGGTATGTTTTGTGGTAGTAGCTTCATTTATTAGCAAGTTTCGTATGTGGTGAAATCGGGTTAATCACCGACACGACCACTCTGAATGTTGTTGATGGAAAGGTGGGGTTAATGGCCCACGAATCCATTATCATGTTGTTGGCCCCAAGGGTTGGAGGTGATGGCCCCAACCCTTGAAGATTGTGCAACAGGTTGAACACACAGGTTGCCCTATTCCCCGGTCCCATCAAGTTGAGTTTTCATGGTCAAACCGTTTTAAACTAATTAATAACCAATATAATTTGTACAACCCCCGTGGGCAAAAACCAACCGGGAACTTAACTCGGAGGATTGATCCCAACCCCTCCGGCGGCAAAGATCGGAGGGTTAGGGTATCAATCAACCTTCAAGAGACCCGCACATGGCCTTGAAGGGTTCGGGTTAGGGCGTGCACCAAACAGGTAGGTGGTGATGCCATAATTTATGAACTTAGTAATATAGACTTTGTGTAATCAACCTTAAACTAAGAAGAAAGATTGAGAGGGTGGGACTTAATCAAGGTCCCCCCGTTTAAAGAATTTAATTCATAAGAAGTAAGGAATTAGGTGTGGCCAAGGTAAGAGGTAAGGTTATTTCATTCATTAGGGTTAGATTGCCTTGATTCCAAGGCTGGTGCGTCTGCGCGTAGACTAGGATAGATTAGGCATTAGGTTAGGAAAAATAGATAATTCACTTAAGCACTTATTAATCTAGGCACAACCTACCGAAAGGACACGACGCGATTGACAAATCCCTCTACAAATCTAAATACTTAGAAAAAATCATAACATCCGGGTTCGGCTTGGGCACCTGCTAAGGCAGGCCACCCTCACCGAAGGGCTTGTGCGGTACTTTTAGGCTCCCTCGGAGGGGGGTGCCCAAAAGCACCACACTGCTACCAAAAGGTAATGTGTTGCCTACAACGCATTACAGAGCAAAGAGGATGCTGCAGGCACTTGGACTAGCATACAATATAATACATGCGTGTCCATCAGGATGTGTCCTATTTCGAGGAGATCACGCGGATCTAGAATCGTGTCCCATCTGCGGAAAAAGAAGATACCGAGTAGGTACCAAAATAGCGTCGATGAAGGTTGTAAGACACTTTCCTCTCATTCCAAGGTTGAGGCGCATGCACAGCTCTCCTACAATTGCAAAGCTTTTGAAATGGCATTCAGAGCGGGAGGTGGACATGAACGAAGATGGGGAAACCAGAATGGAGACCGTCATCGACAGTCCCGCTTGGAAACACATCAGAGTCATAGACCCCACGTTCGAGGTGGATAACAGGAACGTGCGCTTGACATTGTCTCTTGATGGCATGAACCCTTTCTCGGTTCGGAGTACCTCACATTCAACGTGGTCTGTCCTATTGATTATTTACAACCTCCCACCATGGTTGGTCACAAAACGGTTTTTCATTGTGATGGGCATTTTAATTTTTGGCAAATAGTCGCCAACAGATAAAAACATAGATGTTTTCATTGCTCCTTTGGTGGAAGAATTACAGGAGCTATGGGTTGGCGTAGAAGCGATAGACGCTTCAGTTGAAGGTGCGGAAAGAAGATTTACTCTTCGTGGAATCCTGTTGTGGACTATTTCAGATTTTCCCGCTTATGGTTTGATTTCTAGACAACAAACTAAGGGATACAAAGCTTGCCCCATATGCGGTCCAAACATTATTTCTAGAAGCGCCAGAGGCCCCAAGAAGGACAAGGTAGTATACGTAGGTGCACGCCAGCGTCTTCCAGAGAACCATGCGTTCCGTCAAGACCTGCGGTTCAACGGGCTTCCAGAGTTACGGGTTTCCAATTCCAGGATGAGTGGCGAAGATGTTCTGCGGTTTGCACAAGAAAGGGACTCATACCTTGCCTCGGGAGGAAGGGCAGAGGGTCCAAGCGATCCTGTGAGGATGCACGGAGTGAAGAGGCTTTCAGTACTTTTCTGTCTTCCGTATTGGAAGGTGAGTGCCCTCAATTACTGTAATTCACCTTTGCTTCACGTCTTATTATGCTATTCTTCATCCCAGTGAACATCTACGATATACCGCTAAACAAGATTGTACTTGAAGTAGGTCAAAGTGATATTTGTCTTAGAAACATGATGGATCGTGCTGTAACGCAATGTAGCGTCATCTAAAACGCTAGGTAACGTGCTGTAACGTCTTAAGTAACGCGATTTAGCGTCATCTAAAACGTCATGTAGCGTCATGAAAAACTTGATATAACGTGATGCAGCGTCATGAAAAACGTGATATTACGTCATATTGTGTTACACAGTGTCCCAGTATCTGAATGACCATTGTACGATAATTCACGTTTATGGACGTTAATTCACGTTTCGGAACGTTAATTCATGTTTATGAACGTTACTTTTCACACTACCTGGGATTTATCCAAATGAGGACTTCCGACCGTGGTCTTCAATGTGGTGCAGGACTTGCTTATCAGACACACACTGGACGTCATGCACTGCGAGAAAAACCTTTGTGAAAATATAATAAAGACTTTGTTTGGGGAGACAGATTTTCCACGAGGACGGTTGGACTACAAAGATATGGGAGTGAGGTCTGACCTATGGCTGAGACAGACACAAGGAACAGACGGGTGGCTTTTCATGCCGCATGCGCCTTATGTCCTCCTTCCTCACACGAAGACGGACATGCTTGCCGTAATAGGGTCAACAAAGGTTCCAAAAAATTATGCTGGCACAATTTACAAACGGGTTTCTGAAGGAAAACTAAGATTTCTGAAATCCCATGACTTTCACGTCCTCATGCAGCAGGTATTTTCAATTCACATTAAACTTGTGGGAACTTCACTATCACAACTGTTTAAAATGTCAATGCGGCCTCACCGTGTGCCCCTCACTTTCTGTGAAGACGTGTATTGTAATGAGTATTGTACATGAACAAAATATGATTTCGATCTGAACTGCTGGAAAATAATCCTTAACGCTCTTGAATATGCAGATGCTACCCTTGTCACTGCGGAATGTCAAAATGAATGTAGATGTCCGAATGTGTATTATGAGGGTCAACAGAGTATTCAGACGCTTGTGCAACCGCACAGTGAATGTGTCTAAAGAGAAAGAGTATGTCGAAGACGCTTCAGTGACACTTTGCATGATTGAGCGAGAGTTCCCTCTAGGATCCATGGTCATCATGACGCACCTACTTGTGCATCTCATGGAGGAGTTCTTTCTATGCGGCCCAGTTCAGAGCCGATGGATGTACCCAATGGAGCGATATATGAAGACCATTAAGGACTACGTGCGTTCATATGCTAAGCCAGAAGGTTGCATGGCAGAGGCATATTCTATGGAAGAAACACTTGGATTCTGTTCAAAGTATATGGAACGCTATGGCGCTACGTCCCGAAGAGTGTGGGATGCAAACGAAGACCAGGCAATGCACGATGAAATGGTGGGGGCAAGGGAATAAGGCGCCCCATGTCCCGCACTCTTCGTGATTGGATTCACAAATTCGTGGTCAGAAACACTGCCACACTTGAGCACTATAGAAGGTGCGAACATTTCTACGGCCATGATAAACGCGTTGTGTGCAGTTTTTTAGTTATAGGTTAACGTGTCTAAAAGTGGATTAACGTGTCTAAACAATATGTACCGTCATCTGAAACGTGATGTAATGTCATGAAAAACGTAATATAATGTTATGGAACGTCATGAAAAACGCGACGTAACGTCATCAAAAACGCGATAGAACGTCAATTAAAATGCGACATAACGTAATATGAAACGCGATTATTAGAGGTGTACCAGAATTGGACTACTACAGTACTACTTGCACACACTACTAATGCTAATTGCACACAACAGGGTGTACGAAATGGAGCAGAATTCCAGGAGCACAGAACGCCGCCAGAGTAATCATGCAAGACGTGGGCATCGGAGGCGGAAGTCCTCAGACATTCTTGAGAGATTGCAGGTTTTGCAACCATTTCCGGGTTGGTTGACAACAGCCGTTGAAGCCGATCGGAGGACAGGCTCGCGGCGCGTCGATCAAACCACATATGATTTGTCCAGACCTCCATCGCTGATTGCAACTGCTTATCGATCAATGAAGGCTTATGGTATGCACTTCCGTTGCCGCTCAATTGAAGCTTCGAGCACCACTATGGACAGTGGAGTGCATGCAACCTTCACCGATGATGTAGGGGGAGAGACGGATGAGTACGCGGGCTGGATTGAAGAGATATTAGAATTAGACTATAGGCGCACGTGCGTTGTTGTCCTTCTCTGTTCATGGGTTAGAGGAATTCTGGGAGGTGCTTCACCAACAATGAAGCGGGATGAACATGGGTTTCTCTCCATGAATTTTGCAGATCACTGCATATTACCTTTGGGTCCCCAGTCTTTCGCGTTCCCCATTCACACACACCAAGTGTTTTTTGTGGCCGACGAGGGGCCGTGGAAAGTGGTCTGCAAGGCAGATGTTCGAGGCAGCCGTGGAGGTCGTGCCTTTGCTGAAGAACATGACGATGTAGAAGCACAATCAACCAGCCCGGTTTCACCATCAGCCAATAACACAGAGACGCGCACAAGACAACCCTCAGATTCAGACTTCACAACGAACGGGTTTTTCATGGAAGAGCAGGAAGACGAGCCAATAGCAGCGAAGGCAGGTGATGAGGATGAGGATCGGATCCTCGGCGAATCCTCTGATAATGAGACATCATCAGGAGATTAGGCTTCGTACAGGGTGGACATGAATTCCACCCTATGTTTGTTCATGAACGTTCACATGTTTTTTGTAACGCTTGTTAACGCCACAATTGTTACTAGTAACGCGCTTTCGATTACAAGAAACGTACGCATCACTGTTGACAGCCACCTATAGTCCCAAATAAAGTATTACAGGTCTTAACACATTTTAACGCACTCCGTGTTATAAGAAACGCGCGCGTCAATGTTGACACCCCCCAGGCTCTGAAATAGCATTTGACCAATCAAATCCTAAATTCCACGTCAGCCAATCAATGTACGATGCATTCGACGTCAACGCACATATTCCACGTCAAATATGTTCTTACGTTTTTTTAAACGCATCTAAACACACTCCTTGTCAGAAGAAACGCGTGCGTCAATGTGGACAGCCCCCCCAGGCTCCCAAATAGCATATAACCGGTCAAATCCTAAATTCCACGTCAGCAAAGCAATATACAATGCATTCCACGTCAGCGCACATATTCCACGTCATCAATGTTCTTACATTTTTGTAACACCTCTAAACGCACTCCTTGTCACAAGAAACGCGTGCGTCAATGTTGACACCTCCCCTAGGCTCTCAAATATGGTTTGACCGGTCAAATCCTAGGCTCCACGTCAGCCAACCAATCTACAATGCATTCCACGTCTGCGCACATTTTCCACGTCATCAATGTTCTTACGTTTTTTGTAACATAATTAAACGTGGTACACGTTACAAGAAACGCCCTCCACGTTAAAAGAAACGCGCTGACGTGGAGCCTTTCTATTTTTAGCCATAATTTTTCTACCTTTCCGTAAAAAAAAAGCAAAAATAATTACTGTCCAACAAGGGCGCTGACGTTTAATTTAACGTGATGATGTTATTTTTAACGTAGTCACGTTATGCCGCGTTTCACCAATATCCTCTTTGACGCGGTCAGATTTCACAGCATTATTAGTGACGTATTCGCGTTAAAAAATTTAACGCTACGTTACGTTTAATTGGATATGATTACTACACTAATTCGGTATAGTAAGGGTATACGTTTCAAATAACGCGTGAAAACGCGGGACAAAACACTGATTTCTACTAGTGGGACCAGGTGTTACGGATGGCAGACAAATCTTGCGTACTTCCAATAGGACGACTCTCCCAAGTTTCGACTCTGATTGGAGAGGTCACTTACTTGTTGAACTACGTTATCATCCGGGTGGATTCGGGAAGGCCCTTCCCAATGTTATTAGGACGGCCATGGTTGTACATGGCAGAAGTACTGGTAGATTGGGGAGCAAAAGAGTTCGTACTCGGAAAAACTAAGCAGAGGATCCCGTGGAAACTAGACGAGTACCAGGGAGAGACCAAGGATTCGGACGGATACACGACAGACTGGTCCGATCCGGAAGGAGAAAGTGACGTCTGGAGCTATTTCGTTGAACCATTATGGGAGACTACGGAAGCAGATTTCGACTTCCCGCTCCCCGTTAAGGATCTGTCACGCCTAGCAGAAAAAAAAAAGGCGAGAAAGGAGAGAAATTGGAGATCGGAAAAGAGGAACGCTCTTTAGGGGAAGTAAATGTACCGCTATCAACTGAGTGGATTTGGAAGCAAATGGCGGAAGACAAATTTTCGCCCGTAGGATTAAAGACGGGGAGGTCTGACTTACAATGGAGCATTTTCCGGCAACAGGGGGAGGAACAAGAGCCGGAACAGATCAAGAATGTAGTTAGCTCGTCCGATTATGAGAAGGTGGAAGTAAAATCCGGAAGAGTATTTTTAATAAGGAAATCCATGAGCGACCAGGAGAGGGTAAGCTACATGGAGCTCCTAAAAGAATACTCAGACGTATTCGCATGGGGCCCTACTGACTTACAAGGTATCCCTCCCAAACTAGGGCAACATCATATCGACCTTGTCGACGGATCTGCCCCGATGAGGCAGAGGCAATACCGGCTAAATCCGAAGTATTCACTGATGGTAAAAGAAGAAATTGATGCCCTTCTAAAAGCTGGCTTTATATATCCAGTGAGTAACTCAGAATGGGTCTTCCCCATCGTGGTCGTACCGAAGAAGGTCGGGGCGGATGGGAAAGTAAAAATCCGGGTTTGCCAGGATTTCCGAAAACTGAACGCGACCACAAAGAAAGACCACTTCCCTCTGCCCTTCACGGACATCATCCTAGATCACGTATCCGGACATGAATGCTACAGCTTCCTTAAATGTCGCTCATCTCTTCATGAGGAGTTTCCGAAGCACCATGGACACAAGGGGGACCTCAAAGTAACACCCAAGACTTGTGGCGCCATTGGTGAGAGGGCCCAAGTGATCCTAATGTGGATGAAAACCCCATGAATTGGGAACACCTCCCATCCATAGAAATTAGGAGTCACGAGGGTAAGGCCAAAAGCTATGCATAGCTTATGACGTCCGGATTCTAAAATGCTCAAGAACATCTCAATTGGAGGTGTGAGCTAAGAGTTATGGCAATTTGAATGGGGTACTATCTTGGTACAACAATGGCCTGGGAATGGCTCCCGAGACTACCGAGGTTTGAACAGGCATAATTTCCTTAATATTTGCCTGAATGGGGCAATTGAGGAGTCCATCGGCATTTACATGAAGCGTAGATGACGATAGAGTGGTTGCATAATAACATCAGAGATCATACAAAGAAGTTATGGAGGATTGAAGCTACTGGGGGTTTCTAGGCCCAACGACTGAGGGAAAATGTCTATTTGGCCCCAAATCTTGGGAGAAAGACAAAAGGTTACTTGACAGTGGGGTGGGGGCCCTGCCTAAAGTCCTAAAGGCTTATGTGGGTGAGGTGGCGTGGCTGGCCAAACCCACTCAAGGCCGAACGGTACGGCCTCAACTGGCATTGGTCCAACATGGGGGCATAGTTGTCTAGTATGGTTCGGGTTGTTGTAGTGCTGTTCCGGCAACGCGATAATCAACTTAAGATTGGATTTTCATGGATGGAAGTTTATATCTAACCATTGGTTACCGATTAAGGGGAGATTCCCGAGCTAAAGAGGCACTTCTAGTTAGATCTTCTATACCTCAAGAGAGTTCTTAAAACAATCAAATCATTCAAATAAAAATCTTCTTTACTTCAAATATGCCTTACAAACGGTCATCGAAGATGTTACCATGGTGTAATACCACACATCATTGTAATGCCTCTAGCGCAATGATATTGTACATGTGTCGAAATAACGTCCAACCCCAATGAAAGTTTTTTGTGCTTGCGTTTGAATATTCCAAAAAGCCTACCAATGTTTCACCACTGTGAATGATTCAAACCCATTCGTAACCTCCTTGTACATACTAACAACATCGAGAAGATGTTTAAGAAAAACCACAGTGAATGCATTGATAAGATAATGATAGGTATGAATGATAATACCTTCCATTATAGGAATTTGAGGTTGGTATGATACATTACATCCATGTATGATCATGGTATGCATATGTCCCATATGTGATGTTCCAATTAATCTCATGGTTTTGTTGGTTATGTCTTGTGGTACATATCATGTACTAATGATACATGACAAGTGACGATTTATTGCTCTAGATACATATGCAGCTGAGTTGCATGTCAAGGTCGTGGAGGTTGGATTTTGGATGTTTGATTTGCATTGTCAGAGGGACACTCTATTCTCAGTGGAAACTCGGGCTAGGCCTGTCCGTTGTCATAATTGGTGGCTGCCCGATTACTCTTCAACTTTTACAAACCTTGGCTCATATAATGTGTGGGTGGCCGATGCTGAGGGGTTAAGAAAAAAAAGTCTCGGGGGTCCCTGTAAGGCCCACTTATTACCTTGTGGTCTTGGATTCCGGTCTTTGACATCCACCACGCATGCCATAGACGAGCTGGGGTTGTCCTGCTCCGAGTGCCGATGGCGCGTCCGAGTAAGTACACCGCACGCGTGGTGCCGAGGCTCACCCCGCAGGGTTTGGCGTCAGTCTGGGTTGAGTTAGGGTGGGGAAGATGCATGGTGGTGGCGGGTGCAGTGTGGTGCGGGTGAACGGTTGTAAGTGAGTGTTACAGCCAGGAGGGGAAGGATTTGGAGAGTGGAAGTCGGGCAGGCCTAAGTATGGATAGGAATAGAGTTTCGTTTTTGTCGTCTCCGGCGGACGTGACGACGCCCTTGATTCAAAATGGGAACGGCAGCACGGGTAGCGGCAGCGGCAGCGGCAGCGAAGGGGGTATGCAGAGGGGTAGGAGTCGGGTGCAAGGGGCGGCGCGGTTTCTCCGTAGGGCTGGGAGCCGGCGATTGATGAGGGAGCCGTCTATGCTGGTGCGAGAGTCTGCGGCAGAGCAGCTGGAGGAGCGTCAGAGCGATTGGGCCTACTCTCGACCAGTTGTAGTTCTCGACCTGATCTGGAACCTAGCTTTCGTGCAGGTGTCTCTTGCAGTTTTGGCTTTGAGCCAGAAGGAGAAGAGCTGCACTGCGTTGCGGATTTGGATTGTAGGTTACGCATTGCAGTGTGTTGTGCATATGCTCTGTGTGTGCTGTGAATATCGGCGACGACAGCAGCATCAGCAGCAATTGACAAGTGGCAATTTGTCAGCATCCCCTACGATGTCATCATCTACTGCAACTGATACCGATCAAGAAGGGGAAGCAGGGTCCGATGACGATGTGGGCTCCACGGAGTTTGCCAGCTGGGCCAAGCGACTAGAGTCCGCCAACACAATGTTTTCATTTATATGGTGGATAGTTGGATTTTATTGGATTACTGCTGGGGGACAGTCCCTCGCGGTCGATGCCCCACACGTCTATTGGCTGTGTGTAGTATTTCTGGCATTCGATGTGTTCTTTGTCGTCTTCTGTGTTGCACTGGCATGTGTTATTGGCATTGCCGTCTGCTGTTGTCTTCCTTGCATCATTGCAATTCTGTATGCAGTGGCGGACCAGGAAGGTGCTTCAGAAGAGGATATTAACCAACTAGCTACAGCTAGATTCTGGAAAGTTGGTACAATCGACAAACCAACAAGGGACAAAGCAAGATCATCTGCAGGTGTAATGACTTTCATTGGAGCTTCAGACAACATACCTGAACGCCCCTTATATGAAGAAGATGCAGAATGTTGCATTTGCCTATCGCCTTATGAGGATGGAGCGGAGTTGCGCGAGATTCCTTGCTCACATCATTTCCACAGTGTATGTATTAACAAGTGGTTGCGTATTAATGCAACATGCCCTTTGTGCAAATACAACATTATCCATGGTAATAGGAGGCGGGAAGAGGTGTAGCAGGAGCTGGCCATTAGATGGTTCCGGGGTTGATTATAGTGTCCACTGCAGTTGTCTGGCCAGAGGTGTTGTGCAATTGGCTCACTGTATGCAATATTTGTAAATACAAGTGTAGGATAGGAAATTATGCACATCGCTTAATGGTGATGAATTAAATGAAAATCACGGAAGTTCAGCGGGGTTGAGGACTCTACATGTAGAGCTTGCCTCCTGTAGGAGCCCTCTTTGTATGGCCTCCAGAGACTTGAGGGCTCAGGCTCCTCACATTCACTTGATCTGCAACTCGTATTTTTTGTTTCAGTTAAGATATACTTTGCATTTGACTTTGATCCACTTAACCTTTGAATTCTTTTGCTAAGCATGTAGATGATACATGTAGTAACTCAATATAGACCAGTCTCACTTGAATTAGAGGTTTGATTTCAGAGTTCTGGACTCCAAGGGTGGCGCTCTCTTGTGGTACAAGCCCAGGTTTGGTGCCACAAAGTCCCGGGGGTTCAAATCAGTTCGAGTAGCCGTGAATGTCCACGATGCTGTTTTAAGGCGTGACTTGAAAGTTATCTTCCTAACACAAATACTTCAGGTCAAAATATGGTGTACCAAAAATTGAAAAGATTGGATTTGACAAATCATGTGACATATCATGTTATGTATTGGATTTGACAAATCATGTGACATCATGTTGTGTATTGGATTTGACAACCTTCTGCTTTTCTTGACTGGCTGCCTTGTATATTCCTTACGTGAGACTTAGTAATGAACAAAATGCCCCACAATTAATAGGCGTAAATTCAAATTGACAGTGCATGAATTGTTACATGATTGGAGAATATAGTATGTGGCGTTTCTCTTATAAATTGAAATTTCCAATTTCGGGGAAGGAAACTTCTGAACTTCATGCTTTCCCACAAATTAAAAAATGGGAAAATTAACTATAATCTTGCATAAAGATTCTCGAATGAGTCCACAAAATCCCATCTTGCATACAAATCCCTACTTCACCAATATTAAATGTAATCTTTCATTGAACCTTGCCCATCAAGAATGTAAATTGTTTGAGTAAATTGAGAAATCAGTGGGAGAACTATATGTGAGGAGATAAATTAACCTCAGTAAATATTGAGAAAGCATTTGGAATTGAAATTACAATTCTCATTCTAAGTGCTAAGCACACTAATGGCCGCTTCACACCATGGCTGAAGGTCAAGAGGCTGTTCATTTCCATCAATCAGATTGCAAGAAACCAAGAATTCGGTCTCTCAACCCTTCACACTAGACCCCCAAAGTCCAAAGGCCGTCGCTCTCCAAAATGCCTACATGGCAATACTTTTTGACCAAGGTATTGGTCTCTCGAAGGAAGTTTGGGTCAGAAAGGAATGGAAACCCAAACTATGGTTAAGGGGTTGTCGATTTTTTTCATTAAAAAATAAAAAACTGACAAGATCTTGGCCTTTAGATTGGAAGGGTTGTTTTGGGCAAGGAATAAAGTGAGATGCTCCTCCATGGGCTTGAATTTTGGGCTTGGCCTTTGGAGGCTTTACACTATGGCCATCCAAGTCAAGAGGCCGTGGGTGTTCATGGCCAAAGGTTTGGACTTTGGGCTTGGCCTTTGGAGGCTTCACACTATGCCTGGCCGAAGGCTCCAATTCTTATATTTTATTGGCTATTTTAAGCCTATTTTTTTAAGACTCTCAACAAAGTTTGACCATTCAATCCCACGGCCTTTCAACTTGGACGGCCATAATGTGAAGCGACCCTAAACATTTAATTTTCTTGCAAGCATCAGGTGGCAACTAAGGTAGAAGGCCTAGCACATGGCCTAGACTTCCATAGCCTCGGGTGTGCTTGGACCTCGTAGGCCCCACCTCCCCGCATATTTGTAGGCATGCCTGGCTTGGCACATGGATGCACTGGCACAGCTTGGGCCTCCACTTGGCCAATAAGGACATAACACCACCGGTGACTCATTGAGCTTTAAAATTTTGGAATTCAAAAAAATAAAAACTTTCGGCATGCTTGAAGTTCTAAGGAGTAATGGAGTTTGGAGGCTTGGATTGGTACTCATCACAAGCAAGCACGTGAAAAATACGGTGCAATTTATGGCTCAAATAAATACTTAAAATTGGAAAAAATGACAAGCAAAAACTTGGCATGTGCAAACCACAATATGATTTAAGACCAACAAAAAACCCTTTTGAATACCCCTGTTTTTGTCATACATACCGTTGAATCTAAACACAATAAGAAAAAATAAGAATAAAAATCACATTAAAAATCACATTGTTTACTGTGTTGGGGTAAAACATAGGCAATGTTCTGACTGCACTTTGCAACATGTGCAATGGGCTCGCTTGGGCGGCATCATAGAGTTAGCTACACAATACCGCCATGCAGTTGGTTGCTCGGTCTCCCAGGCGGCTGCTTGCAGTTAGAGTGGCCCATTTTTGAGCATCTACTTGTGCCAAGAGGGCACTTAAGCTGTAGTGTGCTAAATCTCATTCATGGGTAAAGCTAGCCCCTCAATTAGTCTCTCATTCCTATGACCATATCGTAGTTATTGGGAGATTCATTCAGATTAAGATGATCAAACTACCTAACCTTCTCCTTGATCACTATCATTCACCTTTTAGTTTTCGTTGACAACTTTCTCTTGTTGGTGATCTAGAAATCTTTCAGGATCTCCTCTACCTTGTAATTTTAATGTTCTCTTCTTTCGGATTTTAATTGTAGTGATAGAAGTTTTCTTTACTTGGTTCTTTGGATTCTTCTTAATTTGTATTGGATTTTTTTAGCTCAAGTGTTACTTCAATCTCCTTGTAGTAAAAACCAAATAACCAAGTAATTTTAAGCAACCTTGGATGTCGTTGTAATCCCAAGTAACTTTAGTAGACTAGGTATCTTTTGTCATTGTGGTTCCAACTAAATATCTCCATGGGTAGTTCACTTAGTGCATTTCAAAAATGATGTGTGGCATAATATAGGGAGGATTAAATTCTTTTGACATAAAATTTATAAAATAATTCCAAATAATGAAGGGTCCATCAAAAATAGACAATCCCATTACAAGTAAGGTAGATAGGTATAAAATGTGGGCCATTCTTTTTTCATTAAAATAATATAGGGGTTGAAAATAAGGATCCTAGGGCAGGCCTCATAAAATTAGGCATTCTCATAAATTAAATATATTAGCTTAATTTATGCGCGCCGTGCATCCGAGGCGCATAAAATAAACGTTTTTCAAGAAATGATCGGAAAATGCTAGGATTTGGACAACTGGAGCGTTGTGTGTGGCATGCTTTATTGTGTTGACACGCTCCCATCTATATGGCGGGACAGAAGGTTATGATCAACGTAGATGACCAACCCTAAACCCTAAATTGCATGTCGGATTGCACAACCTTTGGGCATTTTTGAATTTTTTTTCTTAATTTATGCGCACCGCTCAAATTATTTTATGCGATTTAGGCGTCAATTTATAGAACACTTAATTTAATGAGGCATGTCCTAGGGTGTATGTTTAGTAGGATCAATTTTGTATGCATGCCTCACAAGGGATGGATGAAAATGGCTCATCGTTTGCCCAAAAATGGATGAAATTGTAAGCCTAACCCTGACTCTTTTCCCGACTTCTCTCGGTGGCTTCTCTCCCATGGCTTCTCTCAGTGGTTTTTCTCCCTAACTTCTCTTAGAGACTTCTTTCAGTGGCCTCTCATTTTTCAATGGTTTCTCATTTTTTGGTGACTTCTCTACTTTGACATCGTCATCTCCAACAGGTATGTCCACTTCCACCACCGCTTCTTCATTGCACCTTCGCAATTTTGCCAACGTCCATGCACTTTCGCAGTTTTTTGTGAGATTGAAATGTTTGTTGACCTTAAGACCTGAAATAAGACACAGAGTGGAGGCCACCGAGAGAAATGAGAGGCCACCTCCCAGATCTTAAGGTTTCAGAGTAGAGACAACAAAACCCCCAACATAAATTCTCCTTAAGTAAAAAAATAACTTTATTGTCTGTTAGTTGTTTGTAGTACATAAATCCAATCGAACCCTTCATTTTTGAATTTTGCGGCCCACAATTACACCTAGAAGTTGCTAATTATAGAGCATCTCCTTGTTTCTCCATCCAAAAAAAAGAATTGGCCATAGACAACCTCAATGAACTACATGACATGTTGATAAGAGTTGATAAAGCTTGAGGAGGTGATTTACTTGGGTGCAAGGTTAGCGGCCACCATCTGCATGATCATATCAAAGGCAAGATCACCATCACCACTTGCCACTCCCAAAATTGGAAATGCTACTAACATATTAAACGAAGTAGATGCCGGTTCATGGTAGGTGGGTAGGGTGCAAGCTATGTGGTGGCGCAATGGGAAACAATTTGGGATACTAAGGCAGGCGGTTGACCTCCTTGTGCGAATAAAGGAAGGAGAAATCCTAAAAATCGCCACATCGAAGTAACGTTACAATATTATAGAAAACATCCTGGTTATAATAAATTTAAGTAAGATCACACGGATAGCAAATATATTGATGTAGATTGCGTTATATCTATTGTAACCATGAGCTACAATTTTACAAATGAAGTGTACACTCTAGATAAAAATGATTCAGAGCAGTTGTCCAAGTTTGTGACGGAACGTACTATATAGGGTTCGTGTCCAAGCCCGGCTCATCTTTGAGTGTTTCACACTACGTTTTTGGTCTTCACTAGTATGTATATTGAATTTAAATCAAGGATTTTCACAAAGCGGGTGTTGTGTTTGCAAACACACACTCATTCTTGTTGTATTTCCATCCTAAGCCTTTGTCACCAAAAATCCTCCACCCTTTGATTTCGTCCTAGCCCGAGTGGAAAAGTTTATAATGACATGTAGAGACTTCTCTCTTTGTAACCCAATATATAATTCCAATCTACCCTTGGAATATACACAACTTGATTAACACCACACTATGTAGTTTTACATTCCTTAATGTCGGGCAATGTTATATCCTTAGCCTTTTCTAATGTCCACCCGGCCGCTTTGGCCACGCATGCCTTCAAAGATATCCCTCTTGTGAATCGAGTCCTTGCCGTCGACTCCACACTACTACATGAGTTCTCGCTTATTGATTCCGTGCTATCACATGTCATCGTGGTTGATTCCGTATTGGTACATGACACTTCGCTTGTGGATTCCATGAGCACATAGGCTTTAAATACAAGTATTAAAAAATACTTATATACTTATCCTTGCCCTTCCTTCTCTAAGTTCTTCTTGATGTAAATCTCTATCAATGTCTTCCTACTAAACTTCAGAATAGTATAACTCCCACCCAACTTATGTTCTTCAAGTGAAATTTGGTACACTTGTTAAGTACCTTATCAAAAATCTCCACACCAAATTTTGGCACAAGCAGAGTTCATATGCAAAAGTTATGCATGAAATTCTAACTCTAACTACTTAGTATGAATGCTGTGATAAAGCATCCGGTCATTAAAACTCTAATAACTTCCAACTCCTACGTCCAATCAATCTAAAATTTTGACACAAGATAGATATATAAGTTCAGAAGGTAGTGTCAAATTTTGGTATCCATATCTATAACCCTCTAAGAGATACATATTTTCAAACCTTGCTGCTTTGTTCCTAGACACCCTCCCCTTCAACTTTTAATAACTCTTTCATCCCAATGACTGAAGCTCTCAAATTTTTACCACAACTCCCATACTTTATAATAAACAATCCCTCAAATTTTCATACCCATTGAACACTCTGATCATCCATAATTGACAAATCTCTCACTATAAAGTTCTGCTCAAGTTCATAACTAATAAAACACTACAAGTAATGCACCTAGTACAATCTAGTCACTCTAAATGCCACAAGTTTAAACAAGTTTGAACTCTCTCACTTCAATATGAATCTCAATGCAACAAGTTGAAGTTTACAATCAAACTCCAAATTCCTTAAACCCAATCTACTTCTAACAAGAGGTCAATCCCTCTTCAAGGCTAAATAGTCTTGGCTCTTCTCCTAAGAACTAAGCACACACATGTGCTCCTATTTTGCTTCCCACACACCCACACTTATAACCCGTGGGGTGCTTAAGGAGCACGAAGAAAAGAGAGGATGAGTGAGGGAAGAATGAGGGATTATATAGTGAGTTGACAGGAAGAGAGGGCATGAGGTAAGGATAGGGTGAGAGGATTAGAGCCTCCAATCACAACCCCTTAACCTTCTCCTTCTAAGTAGGGACTCATCCCATTCACAAGGCTCTCGATAAGCCTTCGAAATCTCCTCCTACTTTGTAGGCTCTCATCTTATCTCCTAAACCTTCCTCCCTCAAATGATCAACAAAGATCCTAATTCAAATATTTAACTAACCTTGGCTTTCTACCTACCACACTTTATCAAGGTATGTCCTCATACTACTTAAGTCCACTCCACACAAGCCTAATGCTTCAAACTTAGCTTTCTTCAAGCTTCACTCTTTTTATATTTTTGTGAATAATCATAAATCAACAAAACACTACTTGTAATGTTTTACAATTGTTAACAACACATGTGGGCATCAATTTGGGCTCACATTATTGGCGACCATCTGGGACCGGCTCCTAGAATGTCTTGCTTGAAATCAAGTGTCTTCATGTGTGGAATTGCTTGCACCTACTACCGGCCGTTCGTGTCGGGAAGCTTTGTCCATTGAGTGTCTCCAATTGTACCGAGTTGTTAGGAAAGGTATTCGCCACAATGTAAGGACCTAACCAAACCGCATCAAATTTGCCCGGAAAATCCTTTTTCTTCCCATCTTGGAGCATAACCAACATTCCTCGTTCTAATGCCCTCTTCTTGTGACGCTTGTCAAAGATAACTTTCCTTCGCCTTTGAATTGCTTCCATGTGTTGAGCGGCCCTCCGCCTCTTCTCATCCAACTCCTCTAGATCCCCGAGCCTATTTCTCAAAGACTCATTGTCGTTGAGGCGTGTCCCTATTGCAACCCTCAATGACTCCACCTCAAATTCAATAGGGAGTGTAGCCTCAATACCGTAAACCAAAGAAAACGGAGTAGCTTGTGTTGTCACTTTGTAAGTCGTCCGATAAGCCCACAAAGCCGCGTTTAACTTGACATCCCAATCTCTCTTTGAGTCGATGACCGTCTTGCGTAAAATGCCCACTAGAATCCCGTTCACCCGCTCCGTTTGACCATTAGTTTGAGGGTGATAGGGAGTAGTCTTCCTATGGTCGATCTTAAACCTCTGAGTCATCTCTGAAATGAGGTCATTAAGAAAATGTGTACCTCTATCACTAACTAGAATCTTTGGGACTCCAAACCTAGTAATGATATTTTCATACATAAATGTGGCGGCATGTGCGGCCGTGTCGGTTTTTACCGCCTTGGCTTCCGCCCATTTAGTCAAGTACTCGGTAGCTACAACAATGTATGCCATCCCTCTCGAAGAGTGGGGATGGACCTCCCCTACATAATCTATTCCCCATTTCTCAAAGGGAACTAGTGGTAATGAAATGTGCAATGGCATCTCCATCCTAAGGTCATTTCGAGCGTACCTTTGGCAAGCATCACACCTTCTAACATAGTCGTGTGAATCCTGAAACAATGTAGGCCAAAAGTAACCTGCTCTAAGGATTTTCTGGCCGGTAAGTTGACCAGAAAAATGCCCTCCACAAGCACTATCATGACAAGCCTCTAGAATATCCGGAACCTCTACTTGCGATACACATCTTCTCAAGATGGTGTCCGCTCCTCTCCTGAACAATCTATTGCCTATCACTGCAAAGTGCCTACTATTGACTCTAACCTTTCTTTTCTCCTCTTTCGTCCATTCGGTTGGTAATTGTTGAGTGGTCAAGAACTCTACAATTCCGGCATACCAATCCGGTGTGGACGTGACTACAAACAATCTATCATCCATGAGGCTATCATCTATTGGCGTAGTGCCCATCTCCTCCGACAATCTAGACAAGTGGTCGGCTTGTAAATGCATGCGGCCCGGTTTATATTCCACCGTGTAATCAAACTCTTCGAGTAACAAGACCCACCTAGCCAACCTTCCACTCAACTCCGGCTTGTTGACCAAATATTTAATGGCCATGTGATCCACAAAAAACACTACCGGATTACAAATAAGATAGTGCCTAAACTTCTTGACCGAAAATACCATGGCTAGACACTCTCTCTCCGTAGTGGAGTAATTCCTCTCCGCGGAAGTCAATTGCTTACTAGCATAAGCTACGGGTAGATCCTTCCCCTTCTCTCCTGTGGATTGACACAAGGCACTACCCACCGCTACGTTGTTAGCATCACAATACACATGAAAAGGCTTTTCCCAATCCGGGGGCCTTAAGACAGGATAAGTGTTCAATTTGGACCTTAACTCAACAAAGGCCTTTTGGCACTCATCCGTCCAAACAAATCTAACATCCTTCTTGAGCAAATGAGTGATAGGGACCGCTATCTTTGCAAAATCCGGAATCAACTCTCTATACCACCCCACATGTCCTAGCAACTTAGAGATCCCCTTGGCATTTTTCGGAGTTTCCAACTCATCAATGACCGCGATCTTGTCCGGATCCGGTTCTCTCCCCTTTTCACTCACAACATAACCCAACAAAACTCCCCTTTGTACCCCTAAAAATGTCTTGTCCGGGTTTAATGCCAACCGCATTTGCCTACACCTAACCAAGGCCTCCCTCACACAATGCACATGTTCTTTAGTACTAGATTGGGTACTAAAATCATCAATATAAACCGTCATGGACTTGAAGAGCAAGTCGCTAAAGATATACATGACTAGTCGTTGGAATGTTGCCGGTGCGTTGCATAAACCAAATGGCATCACCACCCATATGAAAGTCCCCCAAGGTGTCGTAAATGCCGTCTTGTGCAAATCCGCGAGTGCTATGGCTACTTGATTGTAGCCGGCGTATCCATCCATAAATATGTACCTCTCATGACCCCCTACCTCCTCTAACAACAAGGTAATGAACGGCAAAGGAAAGTGATCCTTTTGCGTACAATCATTGAGCTTCCTATAGTCTACACAAACTCTAAGCTTCCCATTTTTCTTTTTCACTAACACTATAGGAGAAACCCAATCCGTAATCTCTACCGGCTTTATAAACCCAGCCTGCAACAACCTCTCTAATTCCGCCTTGACCAATAATTGCAATCTAGGGTTCATCCTTTTTTTTTTGTCTCACCGGTTTTGAGCCCGGAACTAACGGAATACGATGCTCAACCATCTCTCTAGGAATCCCCTTGAGCTCATCGTATGACCAAGCAAAAATATCACTAAATTCATCTATCAAATCACTATACTCCTTAATCTCCTTCTCATCGAGTTTAGAGCCCATCTTCATTGGTCTAACTTTCCCATCCTTCATTTTGACATCCACAAACTTCCAATCCTCTTCGACCACTCGTGTTTGCTCCTCGGTATCTCTATACCAATCGTTGGGTACATTAGGGTAGTCCTTGACATCATGACCCACGATAATGCCCGTAGAAGTAGTTTTAAAATGCAAAGCGGGCTTTAACTTTGAGAGTTCTAACATGGCCTCCTCATCTTGAGTCCCATCTACATGTACCAAACTCACATCACTCAACTCAATATCATCTAACCATGGAGTGAGTCCTCCCTTCACCCATTCTTCCTCTGTGAGAACCTCACACGGCTCTAAGGACAAATAATCCTCTCTAGACACCCTATCTTGGAGAATACAACTATGAGTCATCATCATGGCGTCGCTAATGGACTCCGTGTATTGTCTTGACCAATGTATAAAATCTCCATCAACATCTTGATTGTAAAAATTAGGACCTAAGAACCCGCTAGAAGAATACATTTTAGCCTTCTCCTTGTCTTGAACAACTTCCACCAATGTATCCTCAAAATCCTCCTTAATTCCACCATTTTCCTCTTCATCCGACATTGGATCAATCTCCTCCCTAACCCAACCACCTAAAGGTGCAATAGAGACCTTGACTCTATTATCTACGGGACCATAGGTGATAGAAGGTTTGTGTCCTCCCCAATCTACTACGGCGTTAGACATCCTTAACCAAGGTCGCCCTAACAAAATGGGGAATGCATCCTTATTGTCGTGCATTTTAATGACTTGGAAGGTCACAATGTATTCTTCACCTCCCGTGTTAAGCCGACAATCTTTGTAACTTTTTTTGTAACTTTTTTGGACGACTGCTCTAGTCGACTGCTACGAGCAGTCGACTTCAGAAAACAAAAATTAAAAAAAATAAAAAAAATCTATTAAAAAATCTGAACCGTTAGATCTTCTTGGATTGAAGATCTAACGGTCCATGATTTTTTTTAGAATTTTTTGATTTTTTTTAAGGTTTTCCTTGAAGTCGACTGCTTTTAGCAATCGACCAGCTAGTCGACTGCTAATAGCAGTCGACTGGTCTTGGTCGACTGCAAAAGTGATTTTTTGCAGTCGACTTAGCAAACGACTGCAAATAGCAGTCGACTTAGCAAACGACTGCAAATAGCAGTCGACCTAGCAGTCGACTGCAAAAATAAATAAACTTAAAAAATTCCAAAAAAAATTCTGGACCGTCAGATCTTCTTGGCAAGAAGATCTGACGGTCCAAATTTTTTTTATTATTTATTTAATTTTTTGCAGTCGACTGCTAAGTCGACTGCAAATAGTAGTCGAATTAGCAATCGACTGCCAAAAAAAATTAAAAAATTCCAAAAAAAATTATGGACCGTCAGATCTTCTTGCCAAGAAGATCTGACGGTCCAGAATTGTTTTTGGAAATAGCAGTCGACCAGGGGGTTGACCAGGGGGTTGACCGCGTCAGTTTACCCCTGGGGTAACTGCCGGATTTACCCCCCGCGGACGTGACGTTTTTTGGTCAGCCGTCACGTTGCTGTCACAAAATGTGACGTGACGTGACGTGCAATCCCTGTGTGCAAGACATGGATAACATATTTAGTTGTGGTAGCTGGAATTTGAGGTGGTTCTTTTTATGGTTATTTTGTCGCCATTTTCATTTCCTTTAATTTTGACGTGGGATCACAATTTGAAGACTTGTTTGTGGTGAGAGTTAAATGAAAATTGCACAAAGACTATATTTAGGCCCAACGAATGCACTCTTTTCAAATTACTCAAAGCTCATTTGTTTACCCTAAGTATACACGTCATATTTCAAAAGTTACTAGGAGGAATTTAAGCCCTCGGGATGATTTTCTCGGATCAATAACCTCCTTGGTTGAATGTGCCTGATATGGTACATAAATATGTAGGTGGTTTCATTGGAGTGTGACAGGGATGTTGCTTTGTGTTTGGCCATAAGTTCCACTCTCATGATATATTGATATTTACACTGATATGTGCAATTAGGTCGACTTCACAAATAGGTTTGCCTCTTTACCCATACAAATTACCTTGGGTCAAAATTAAAGAACAAAAATTAACAACTTTGTGAATTTGCCTATAGAGCAATCATAGCAAATTATATTTAGTGTAGTTTGTTACTTTGGAAGTAATTACAAAACTAGTGGGGAATGTCGATATAATAGTGTGGAGCAACGTCATTGCGGTTGGGGCTAGAGCTCATGCCATTTGGGTGGGCCCCAACCAACCAAGTCATGACCCCATCATGGGGGGGAAGGGGGCTCAAGGCCGGGGCCCGCAATCCGACACCCTCAGACAACCCCACTGAACTTTTTAAATAATTTTTTATCTCGAGCGACAACTGTTGTCCGCCCCACCTGATTTCAATTTGCATTCTTGAAGTTTGTTTGTCCACAAATCCCATATTGAGTGCACTTCACCTTCAATGCCCAAATTTCAACATATGTTCACTTCCCCTTAGTACATAAGCAATTAATTGGGAATTCATTCCCGAAATGAAACCAAAAACATATAAATGAATGTCAATAAAGCATGTAATGGACTTGGTAGTAAAAAATAGCACAAAATCCTCATTAGCATTGAGGTTATAATGTATGTGACTTACCAATTGAAAGGGTTTTTTGTCATTCTAAAATGAAACTTATATTTAGTTTGTTCGATTTATAATATTTTAATTGATGCCTTCTACTTTCACAAGTATTCATACATATTTGAACTAATTAAGCTGAATAAATGTAATTAAGTGTATCAAGCCTTTTTAAATATAATTAAATAAAAATATGCTTACCAAGGTAATTAAACCTTGTTATATCTAAAATGCGCATACTATAATTAATCATAATTTATTACATCCAATCATGTTTAATTGATTCAAATATGTATGAATTCTTGTGAAAGTAGAAAGCATTAACTAAACTATTATAAATTAAATAAAGTAAATATAGAATTCATTAAGACCTTTTCAAATGATAAATCACATACATTATAACCTCAATGCTAATGAGGATTTTGTAATATTTTTCACTTTCAAATTCATTACATGTTTTATTGACGTTCATTTACATGTTTTCGATTTCACTATGGGAATGAAATCCCAATCAATTGCTTATTTACTAGAGTGAAGTGAGCATATATATTGAATTTTGGGCTTTCAAGGTGAAGTGCACTCAATATGGGATTTGTGGACAAACAACCTTCAAAACTGCAAAGGTGATTTTTTTTAAATCAAGTGGGGTGGGCAACAATTGTCGGTCAAGATCAAAAAATATGTAATAAAAAATTAAAAAAATTGATGGGTTTGCCCGGAGGTGCCGGATCGCAAGGCCCGACCTTGAGACCCCTTCCCCCCACGATGGGGTCATGACTCAACCAGTTGGGGCCCGCCCAAATGGCATCACTAGAAGAATTTTGGCAATCAAAAACTATGTTTATAACTCTAAAACTTGTCGTAAAGGACCAGAATGACTATATATATTTTAGTTATTATGGACAAGTTGTAACGGACACATAGTTGTTGTGGACATGACATGGATACCACGTCAACTTCATCCAAATAGGACAATCGTGATGATCCTTTGCCATGTGGCTTCGACGTGGTAGCCACCTGCCACGTAGGCATACCTGAGGGCATCCTTGTCACTATCCATGTGGCAGGCATTCGACGATGTGGCATCCACGTCACTATCCATGTGGCAGGGCGTTCGACGATGCGGCATCCACGTCACTATCCATGTGGCAGGGCGTTCGACGATGCGGCATCCACGTCACTATCCATGTGGCAGGGCATTCGACGATGTGGCATCCATGTCATACCCCTTGTTCATATTACGTGGACACAAATAGTATGCCACATCACCCATGAAATTACTATAATTAGTTATTTGAAATGTGAATTTGTGCCACATGTCATAATTCCATACGTACATGTGGCCAACCCATTCCATGCAAATAATGCCACGTGTGAAAATGCATAGTCATTCTTTAGATGAAGGTATGTGTTCGTTTGCCACGTAGCATACGCGTGGCAGTCATGCCGTGAACTATGATGCCACATCATCTTTGGTGATTTGTCCACGTGCCAGTTAGTATTGTTGCCACGTATCATCAAGTGGTCCGATAAGTGCCATGTGGACTTCATTAGAGTCATAGAGTAGTCATTGATTGCATTGGTTACATGTCAAATGTCAAATACTTATTGGAAAACTTGAGTTCAGCTACAACACACGTCACTGAAAGTATGACTACATGTAAACGTCAATAGTCATTTATTAGTCACATATATGGTGTTCTACTTGACACGTGTACACATGGTCCTATGACGCATCAATTCAACGACTCAAAACATTTTATTTATGACTACATTGATTCATAGTTTGAGTCATATAGAGTCATTAATCCGGTTTGGAAGTCATATATGACTATATCTGTAGTAGCTATTGGACAACCATCCTGAAAGTCATATTGATGTCGTTTGTGGATTTTTTTAAAGGGTACATGCAAGTTTTAGGAAAGCGTGGTTCAATACATATAATAAATGCCACCTAACTCATCAAAAATGCCTTGGGAATGTGCACTTATACATTGCAACATTCCATTGCGTATCATCTGGCAATCCTAACCCCTTTAGTGTAGTATGTTCTAGGCCTGATCAATATGCTCAATTATATTTATGCCTTCAAATGCTTTTGGCTCCATAACACACTGCCACCTATCACATCAGCTACCTTAAATTGATCCCCTCCTGGATGTGGATGCATGAGAGGGGCATCACCTACTTGAGCATGTGTAACATCAACTTTGTAGAAAAATTGGGGAATTGGTTTGAAATGGAATTTATCTACCCCCCACACACCACTAATCGATCCTGATGGCACTACCTGCCGCGGACTCTTGAAATTCATCAAGTGCACAACTTGGCCAATAATAAACTGCCCCAACCCAACATCCACAACATGCGACAACTTCAACATATATTAAGCACATAGCGTAAACCCATGGCACCACCACCCAACATGCTACATGTCTACCAATTTGGAAATTATACAACAAAAACTAATAAGTACTTCACAACCTATCAATCAATCAAATTGTAGTAAAGTATTCACCCGGTGCACATTGGGCCCTTCATTCAATGTGTTGTCCACTGCTTTCACCGTCCTTGTTCAAAGCTCTTTCCTTTGACTTATCTGCACACAAACCCAAAATCAATGCCCATTAGTCAATTTAATGTTAACATAGGTGAGGGGACATTGCACAATGTGAACCAGTAGCTCACAAGTCCCCTCACCTGACAACTTAGGTTGTCCTGACAACTTAGGTTGTCCTGACAAGTTAGTGTTTGAAAGTTTCATCTTTGAGCTCCGGGTTGTCCTCCCAACCGCATGTAGATTTCAAAAATGATCCCCAACTGCCTGTTTGGTATTGGGCAACACACTACGAAATGTCTGAACATCAAGACTACCAGCTAGGCCTTTGAGAAGAGGCCACAAATGTTTTCTCAGGTAATTGTTATCATCTGCAAGCTTTGTCATGTCCTCCACATAGAATGCGGGCGGGATAATGATGTTCGCAATTGGATTGCAGTCCACCATAGCTTCCATGTGATCGATGATCATTGTGTTCCCCTCATTCCATTCTGGCCAAATCCCCCACACTTTGCACAATGGTTTTTTCCACTTTGACGCCCCAATGTTCTCACTAATTTCCTCACATTCCTTTGCTGACCAACAAAACACAGGTTTGTGGTTATCCAAGCCATCAAACTTCCGCATCATCCCAGCCACAACATCTTCCATGTTTGATGTACTCTTGATACCCCAAAATGCAACTCTAAAATTCTTAAAGCACTTGTCTATAAACAATGCAAGCCATGGCCTAAACACAATCCTACGTGTCAAGGACTGCGTAGTCCTACGGATAGAGGTGTTAGGATTTGGCTTAGACAATAGATTGCAATCTAGAAGCGTGCTATGGACATTGAAAATCAATAATTTAATTGGAAAGTGTGGACCAATTCTCTCGATGTCACTGCTCACCTGGTCACTTGCATGAGCATCTTGACTGGCACTAGCATCTACTCTGGTAGGAGAATTGTGCTTATTTTTCCTCCTTGGTTTAGTAGGAGTAACTCTCTTCCCTGGTGACAATGGCTGAGGCTTGTCAACATTCCCACTTGGATGGATTCTACCATCTCCATTCCCAGCCCCTCCACTCCCACCATCACCACTTCCCTCTATCTTACTCCCACTTCTTGCACCCTTTGCACAAAAATCCCCCCCACCCTTCCCATTCCCAGCTTGTTCAGGAGTGGGCTCTCCAACCGCGGCATCTGCATTGCCCCCACCTTCCATAACTCCACCTCTTGGACTCTCATTTGCCTTTGTCCCACCTACCTTACTAGCACCTACCTTGCTATCACCCTCTGGACTCCTACCACCCCCCATCACAACCTTCCCATTCAACTTATCCACATCAGTGGCATCTTCAGTCAGGTTCACCTTAGAGCCTTTCTTGCGGGGGGTGTCACCTGCACTACCTATCCATGAATTCAACATAGGTTCTGAACTAGGCATATGAGAGTTTGTATTTTGAGCTGGTGGTGACTTGGGCTCACATACAGACCCTAGGTTACCTATTTTCTCCATCATAATGGAGAACATTGATGAAAGGTTATTGAGAACCAGGGTGTTCTATTGTAAAGACTGCTGGTTGGTTTGGGAAGTGTGCAAAACTTCGGATAATTGTTGCTTAAATTCATTTTGCGTGCTTTCTAATGCATTGATCCGTGCTGACATCCTTCCAGAAACACCTTGCTGTTCACATATTAACCATAGATAATTGTTAATAAGGCATAAAATATAGCAGTGTATGAACAAATTAAACTTCATCAAAATCTACACAACCTCGCCACAACCAGCTTCATACAAATGCATTTGAATCCAACATAAAACCCAGCAAGTAATTCAATGCAAGAACATGCAAGTAATTCAATGCAATATGACAGTGAAATTATTACTTAAACCCAGCAAGTAATTCAATGCAAGAACATGCAAGTGATTTAGTGCAATATGACTCAAAAATTACTACATAAACCCAGCAAATAACCCAGCATAAACCCACCAAGTAATTCAATGCAATATGACTGTAAAATTACTACATAAAGCCTCAAAACTTACGGATGTACAAGCTCCAGTCTGCTCAGACTCTTGGAAATCCTCTGCGATTTCCGTAATCCCTGGGCTCCTTTGCCTTTTTTTCCGCTATCAAAGCAATGCACATTAGCTTATTATTGCAAATATGATATAATAAACATGTAGGGCACATATAAGCTATGGAGTTTTTTTAATATTTACCAATAAAGCTTATTTTCCAACCTTTCCAGCCCTCCCAACATTAGACTGGTTCTTCACTTGTTTCCTTGCTTTCGCCATCATCTGCGCCTTTTGCTTTGTCTCAGGCTTCGACCAATATTCACATAACCGTGCCCATTGATCAGGTTCAATGAAAACAGGGCACTGTTTTTCCCCGGATGTGAACCAACCTTTCATTTTAAACCTCTCTGTTTTCATTTGTCTCTTCACTGCATTTTTGAAGCCGAGGTCTGATAGATTATGTTCCAAGTTCTCAAATTCATTGTCTATGGTGGACTTCAGCTTCTCTACAGGGCTAGGATGCTGCAACTTCCACTTCAATGTGCTTACATCCAATATCCTAGGAACCAAGGTGCGGAGCGCCTCATCAAAGGCATTTTTACCTTCACAACCGCCATCTATGCCACCACCGGCTTTCACTCTCAATGTGTGAGGTTTTTGCCCTCCAGAACGCCTCAAATCCACTTTTGTTTCTACCTCCTTCCTAGCAGCTCTCCTTGTCGCTCTTGCTTCACTCTCTGGCCTTACCTTAGTGAGGTTTTCAATGACTTGTGATGTAGGTGCTGGTGGAGGAATCCATTCGCCAGGGAATGGTTGGCCCATCATCCATGGCATTCCTTGTCCCATCATCCAAGGGCCTTGTTGTCCCATCAATCTAGGAGGTGGCTGCATGGCTTGCCCCATTGCTCCAGATGGTTGTTGCAGCTGCTGCCCCATCACTCCAGGTTGCATCCACGGAGGTTGCATCCATTGCCATTGAGGTTGTGGTAATGTTGTCGTTAGGGTTGTCTATTGTGTCGTGACAGAGGCCAATCTCGGCATAATGTCGTGCCGTCACGACACGTATCCGTCACGACATTATGCCGGATGTTGTTTTTATCCTGACGGACTTGAATTTTACCGAATTCTATGTGTAATTACATTACCCCATTTCGGACACGTAGGATGTAAGATGTCCACGTGTGATGATATGCCAACAAAATAGAGGTAAAGTGGGGAAAAAATTACTAGCCCTCGTCCGCCCCCCCCGTCCACCCCTTTGTTCCTAGCGTCCGCCCCCGTCCGCCCCCCGTTCCCAACCAACGGGAATGTGTTCCCCATCGTCCGCCCCCGTTCCCCCCCGTTCCCCCCCGTTCCCCCCCATTCCCCCCCGTCCGCCCCCCGTTCCCAACCATCGGGAACGTGTTCCCCGTCGTCCGCCCCAATTTGACCCCTTCACCTTTGAAGGGCCCTAGAAGCCTCATTTTTCATCCGTTTGTTGCGTTTGAGGACATTTTCGGCATCTTCATTTCATGAAGATGTCGAAAATGTTGTCAAAATCAACATTTGGATAAAAAATGAGGTTGCTAGAGCCTCCCAAACCTCCCGTCCGCCCCCGCATCCGCCCCCATCCTCCTCCAAGTTTGGGAGGCTCTAGCAGCCTCATTTTTCATCTGTTTATTGCGTTTGAGGACATTTTCGGCATCTACATTTCATGAGGATGTCAAAAATGTTCTCAAAATGAACATTTGGATCCAAAATGAGGCTGCTAGAGCCTCCCAAACCTCCCATCCGCCCCTCGTCCGCCTCCAAGTTTGGGAGGCTCTAGCAGTCTCATTTTGGATCCAAATGTTGATTTTGAGGAGACTTTCGACATTCTCATGAAATTTAAATGCCGAAAATTTCCTCAAACAAAACAAACGGATGAAAAATGAGGCTGCCAGAGCCTCCCAAACTTGGAGGCGGACGGGGGCGGATGGGAGGTTTGGGAGGCTCTAGCAGCCTCATTTTGGATCCAAATGTTGATTTTGAGGACATTTTCGACATCCTCATGAAATGTAGATGCCGAAAATGTCCTCAAATGCAACAAACAGATGAAAAATGAGGCTGCTAGGGCCTTTCAAAGGTGAAGGGGTCAAATTGGGGCGGACGACGGGGAACACGTTCCCAATGGTTGGGAACGGGGGGCGGACGACGGGGAACACGTTCCCGATTGTTGGGAACAGGGGGCAAACGGGGGGGAACGGGGGCGGATGGGGGGGGGGAAACGGGGACTGATGGTGGGAACAAAGGGGCGGATGGGGTGGGCGGACGAGGGCTAGTAATTGTTTCCCCACATTCCCCGTCCGCCCCACCCTCGTCCCCCGTCTGCCCCACATCCTCCTTACTCAGATTTTACTACTTTTATTTTAACAAAATGATAGACATAATGGTAAAATGGTTTACCTGGTGCTAGGCATATCCACATCCACGTCGGCCTTTTCTGCCACATAGGATGCCACCTTGGCAAGAAGATAAGTATTTTACCCACCCTACTAGCTTCCCCCTAGGTTGACCTTACGTGGACCCTATTGTGTCGTGACGGAGGGGTTCGTCACGACACGATACCGTCATGACGTCCGGATAGACAACCCTGGTTATCGTGGGGTTGTTCACTTGGTGCGCTTCAACCTAACCCTCATCACAACAAAATGCGAGTTAACTCTCAATTTTGGAATATAATGGTTCACAATTGCATCTGCATTGCACTTATCCTTCACACCCCTAAATAACAACCCTCCCAATATGGAGAGGGCCAGGTGACAAAGACTCGTCACATATCACATTACACTTTGGAACGGCGCCAAGTCATGGAGAAGGAAGTGGTGCAATTAAATGTCTGCAATTAAGTGACTCCAAAAAGATTAAAACATACATTTTTCTCTGGCATCTTCAAAATTTGTCTTGCTCGTTTTCTCTTTGTTGTAGTGGAGCCAGCCAAATCATCCATGCCTTCATGTACAAACTTAAGGTCCTCATCACAATCTGCATTAGGAAAAAAAATGCAATGATAAGCTATACTAGGGTAGGAGAATGGCACAACGCCCATACCAAGGTTTTTGGAAACCAAAATGCTAAATCAAAGCACTATGTCTAGGAAGAGAGATGATTATACAAACCCAGCCCATATTATTGACCAACGCATCCCCTACCAATGGTTCTTACAAATTCACAGCCACAAACTAAGTGTTCTGATGGAGCTCGGTCCCAATATAATCCAACTGAGAAGACCCAACCTAAATAAGTTATAGCTGCATGTCCTAAATGTGGGCTCTTGTGAACATATTAGGATTCTAGTTGACAACTGGAAGAATTTCCCTCTTTCAGCAAAGAGGAAGTAGTTAACAAAGGCTGGGATCTAGTATTGAGCTTAAAATACATGCAATTTAATAGATTTTTGACTCAAGGTTTAGCTTAAAAATTGTTGATCTATCATATAGCAGTGTATGTATGAGTACTAAATGGATCTTAAAGGTTGGCAAGAGGTTTAGTGCCAAGGTTCTGAGGTTTTTTGAGATTAGTTTAACCTCTTGTGGCCTTGGTTCAAGACACCAAATGATGAACAACTCCAACAACATGTTGGCCCTGCTTTAAATCAATCAAGATCCTAGGGATTCTAAAACCAGCTGTTTACATGTTGACGTCTTCCGGATGTGATTTCATTTATTTGGGGTATGATCTATAGATTCCTCTAGACTGATTAGTAATTCTCCTGAAATCTGCAAACTCAACGTGTTATTTCTCAAACTCAACCGGTTATTTCATTCTGTAACTAATGGAAAGTTTCCCCGGACAATGGTTTGAACCATATAACTTGCCATCCAGAACCCTAACTCATTCTATGCAAGGTAGCTTGGCTAACTACCCAACAAGAATGGAAAGGTTGGATTTAGTAAAACCCTAGCAAGTGCTCACATCTTACTTGCATTAATCCCTCAACAAAGTTTGCCCTCAACACACATTCAATAACCCTAAACACGCCACCCAACTCATCACACAATACATCCATGTACTACATACCCCCAAACCCCGCCCACATTAGAAACCCCCACATCCCTTACCAAAGGTTCTAACAAGTTGCAACCACAAACTAGGGTTACATAAATTCAAGGACCAACAAGTGGTTGCATCATACTTGAATATACCCCTTAACATGAAACCTCAACACACATTTACCAACCATAAACACACCATCGAACACCCAACACCCTACATCTAACACAAAAGTTTTGCATACAAGCCCCCACCCAAAAGTTGATGATTAGCGTCCCCAACAAAACTAGATTGGAGGTAGAGACAAGGTTTAGGGACTTACCTGGAATGTAGTCGTCCTATGTCTTGGTCTCATCCGATTCCTCCTCTGGCGCCATGTTGCTATAGGCACACATTAGAGATTTTTGCAGAACACACTTTCTATTGCTCCGACGACTGGAAAAGGCGGGGTTTGGTGCGGAGGAAGGGCGTTCTCTAGGGTTTCTTGCACTACAGATCTCACGCCTGTGAAGAAAATCGGCATCCTTCAGTGGACAAAGAACAACTCTACACAAGGTGCGGCAGTATGCACACACTACGCCTTTCCACCAAGCAAGTGTGTAGAGAAAACACTGATAGGGTTAGAGAGGATGGTGGGTTATGGGCGCTCCTGGGAGTGAAGGAGAGAGACAAAATCTCCACCGTCCACGTTTGATCTTTGTGTACGTCACTTGCCAGCATGGCAAGCCATGTCATCATACTTAGGTGGCACCCTATTGACGTGGCTCATCTAAATGACTAAGTTATGTCTTAATTGCCCCCCTGCCTGTCCATGTGCATAAACAATGACTCCCACAAAGTCATATGGAAGCAAGGGTTTTAATAACTAGAGTGCAACTATGACCCTAACTAAGGTGATGCCAAAAAGTTTGAATACCTCATTTAGTTACGGTACCATGTTCGGAATGATCCAGCGGATGGTAACTCAACGTACCAGTTGAGCTTGAGGTTTAGCTAGGTCAAGTCCAAGACAACAAAGGGGTTACGGATTGTTTGGAAGGAATACACAATATATAGCTCAAATGATTAAACCAATAGCGGAAGATGTGAACATGTAACCAGATAGATTCAAAATCACTAGGGTTTTGACCGACTATGCTCAAAAAGTTACCAAGCAAAGTGTTGGATATTCAACCTTCTTGTTTCACTATTGTACTTGCTCACCAACAAAAATAAGAAAAAAAAAGAAAAAATTATTGGAGGACTTACAATGTTGTTGCTACTTCCTGCACTGGCCTCAACATCTCCTGTATTTCGGCGACACGTTTATCGCGGGCCAGCTCATACGATCCCTTCAGTGGGCCATCACCGACATCTACGCCAAAGGTATGTACACTCTCACTATTTTTTGCAGCACTATTGAGGGGTGTTTTAAAAGGCGATTGTATAGAGTCCATGCTGTAGTCACACAAATCAAGAGTACCTGCCATTTCCCCCACCTCTCAAACTCCCTAGTAAACTACAAAGCTCTCAATTCCTCGGAACTTACTCAATCTATACCCTGGAGCTCTCTAGATCTAACATTTTGACACTTACGGCTCTGACATCTCATATGGAAAACCCAATAGACAGTAAAAACTAGTAAAAAAACTCATGCCTCATTATTGGCACCTCGTTATCACCCTAGCTCTCTTCATCCAATGTACTATCCTATGTGATCGCCGGATGGTCCAGGGTTCAGAGTCCACTCGCATCCATTGTTCTTTATGCTGTGTACTGCAATGTTGTAGTTTTAGGGTTTAGGGTAAACAACGGCACTAAAAACCCTAGCACTAACCCCAACGACTATGAAATCACTATATTCTTGTCCACGTGGTCCACAAAATGACTAAACTTCAACTACAACTAAAGATAATAAGGAGTATGTTGCAACTGCATTATTACTCTGGAAGTTAATTAGGGTGCGACAACATACCCATTTGAAATGACTAAACTACAACTATGTATTGAACCAAGATAAATGAGTACTCATTTGGCAAACAACACACCGTAGACACTTTTGCAAGCCTCTGTATTTACATAGAAACCCATATACACTCAACTTATGTAGGTAGTAATATGGATCAGTACTATTTTGGTCAATTGCATACCCCTTACACTATGCCAACACTTTTGTGTTGATGGCTGTTAATTGAAATAATGTATATGCTTGCAGGCTAAAATGGAGGAAAGGAGACTCCCCATTAGCGATAAGAGAAGGCAACAATTTTGAGATGATAGGCTATGGAAAAGGGAGCAACAAAGGGCTGTATTCTACAATTTGAAACGCATTCGTTGTCCATGCTCTAAGTGTAAGGGATGTGTTTAGTGCTCATTGGGGAAAGTGAAGGACCACCTCATCCAATATGGCAGAGAACCCACGTATAGAGTATGGAGAAGGCCAAGCGACAGAGACTCCTCCGATGATGAATGGGAACAAGAGTTCACCACGTACAACACATGAAGATGGGAAAATTGATGCAGGCTTGGAAGTGCAGTCAATGGTGCAAGATGCATTTCAAGAAATAGACAAGCAGCAACACCCATTGGAAGAAACAATGCAAGAAATCGTCATGGATGCATTTACTATAGTGGATGCCTAGAAGATGGTGGTAATGATGACTCTGGCGATGAAGATGATGTAGAACCCCTGGGGGATCTAGGCATTGAATATGACAAAGACGATGCCGTACATGATTTAGAAGATGCAATTCAGGAATTGTATGATGGTGCAAAATCATCCGTATTAGCTGCAACAATTTTGATAATGACTCTCTGCACAATTCACGGAGTGAGCAACAAGTTTTCCGATCAATTATTTTCTCTTTTCCGTCTACACCTTCTTCCTGGTGAGAATCGACTACCCAAGAATTACCATGCCGCAAAATCAATAATTAGGAAGTTGGGGTTAAATTACAGCACCATCCACGCATGTGAAGGAAGGTGTGTGTTGTTTAGAAGGCCTCATGAAAATGCTATCCGTTGTCCTAAGTGCAACAAACCACGGTATAAAGCCAAGGCCCAACAGAAAAGACTTTGGAAAGTCCTTAGACATTTTCCATTGATTCCCAGACTAAAACGTATGTTTTGAACACCTGCAATATCCGAGCTTATGGTATGGCATTCAAAAAATAGGAGCACAAACGGTATGGTTAGACATCCTTGTGACTCCAAGGCATGGCACCATGTGCATGATAATTGTAGATCCTACATTTGGCCAAGACTCCCGAAATGTACACATGGGACTTGCTATGGATGGTGTGAATCTTTTCAAGCTTCAACGCTCTACTTGGTCTACTTGGCCAGTGATGTTACTTAACTACAACATACCTCCGTGGTTGACAACCAAGAAATTTTTTATCATGCTAGTTTTGCTTATTCCCGGAAAACAATCAGTTACTAGAACATGTTTTGACGTGTATTTGGCACCATTAGTTGAAGAATTGCAACAGTTATGGGAAGGGGTGTTAGCATATGACATCTTAAAAAGGTTGGGTTTCGGACTTTCAACTTGAGAGCAATCTTATTATGGACAATCCACGATTTTCCAAGGTACGGGACAGTAGCAAGGGTTGCACACCAAGGCTATGTTGCGTGCCCAGTGTGTGGGCCGGATTTTAGGGGTGAACATTCCATTGAGCTTGGGAAACAAACATACACAGACACACGAAGATGGCTTCCACATGATGACCCATGGAGATCTTGTAGAATGAAGGATCACTTTAACGGCCGCGTGGAGGAACGAAGACCTCCCACAGTTGTCACTGCAGAGGAGCAAACAGAACAGGGAGTTGATGCACCCCGTGGGTCGTTCCTTTGCAATTTAGCTCAAGAAGACTCACGGTGAGACATCATGTAAATTTATATTTGCTTGAGAACTACCGTGCCTCATTAATATGTTTGGTCCTTAAATTAACATTCCCTCTCTTCTCCTTATGATATGAATATATTATTGGAGTGAACACAATCTCATTATCTTAATTCTCACTCTCAATGTAAGGCATCATTGATAATAAGAACCATTAGATTAGAGAAGATTTCAAGAGGTGTAACAATATCCTCGATAATAATATACTTTTCAATAAGTTATATGAATCTTTAAGGTTCGTAGTTCATAAACATCAATCACACAAATGATAGTAATCTTATAGTGATGAAGAAGATATAATATTCTTGAGTCTTCCTTTTTAAACTCAAGTGTTACTACTTATAATATTGTAACTTGACATGTATGCATATAGTAGTTATAATTTCATACACACATCATTGATTGTTTTGCAATGTCACGTTTAACTTCCAAGTATTTCTTGATGACGATAGTAATTATAACTCTCTTGAGTTTTACTCAAGAGAGAGAACTCTTCTCTTTGATAGTTGATCCTTCACTTGTAATGACATCCAACAACTCACAAAGAATCTTAAGAGAAGAAGCACTTTTACTACAAAGTGTTTCTTGATGACGAGAAGTAAACCTATCTCTCTTGAGTTTTGCTCGAGAGAGAGAGAGATCTTCTCTTGAATAGATAATCCTTCAAATTGTAATGACATCCAACAACTCACAAAGAAACTTAAAGAAAGAAGTTCCAATAACAATTGTAGTAAGTAGTTTATTTCATATCAATATTACTTCATTCATATAGATTCAAACTTTGATGTAGATTTATGTCTTCATCATTATTGTTAATCATAAAATAAGTTTGATACTCCAACATATGTTATATAATATAATATGCATAATACTTGTAAGTCAATTATGTAGTTTATGATAATAAGTTCCTCCTCTTTTGAAGAAGTTAAGTAGTTTCACTTTAATCATCCATAACATGCATATAATTCTTCAAACATACAATCACATGTATGTTTATAATTCCCTTTTAAGGAGTTCAATGATAAGTTCCACTTTTGAGAGACAATCTTATTTCCTTCAATCAATTTGCTTTCTCGTAATAACTTCTCTCAAAATTCCATTGATACTCCAACTATTCTTGAGCGCTTTGTTCTCACCCTCGCACTAATGCTTTGAGTTCTTTCTCAAAACACCTACTCTCCTCTCGTTTATCAATCACTTAAGTCACAAGTACCATTTGACAACTCGTAATTCAATTTGTGAAAGAGAGAGAGAAAGGTCACACACACATTTGTGGAAAAGATAGTGTATTGCAAAGGTGCTCCAAGAGGAGAGATACAAAAGAAACTCAAGTGTTTTTGACACTCAAATTTAAGATAACTTCGTTGTGTAGAAAATGAGGTGATAGTCTCCTAATTTGCTTCCCTTATATAGTCTTTTCCATCTATCCAAAATCTATACTAAGAGTGGTTGTTAACTTCCACTTTCCTAGATACTAACTATCTTTGAAATATGTAGATGATTCCTATCCTAAACGGTTACAACCGTTTCATCACCTTAATGTTCATAATTCCAAGATTTCCCTAACTCCTTGTTGTGGCTATATTCTAAATTCATTTTGGAGATCAATCAAATCTTCATGTTTGATTGATTAATGATCATGATAGTAGAATGTACCATATTCATATATTTCCCTTAATGTCTTCATAATGTCACCTTGAGTTAATATCTAAAATTCCCATAAATTCCATAATCATGTTTCCTCAAAATCCTTCATGCTATATATTTCCCATAATCATGTCTCTTCAAAATCCTACATAATATATTCCCTAATCATATTCTACTACTTTCCTATATACTCCATTAGTATGCCTTATCACATAGGCATTGGTTCTCAAAATCTTCTATCCTATATGTCTTCATATATTCTTCCTATAAGTCCTAGTATACTTATCTAATAGTCCTTTATATAATCATATATATTTCCCTTATAAGTCCTTACATACTTATTTTCATGCTTCTCTAAGTCCTAAGTCCCCTTATATGAGCTGGGTACCCAATGCCGCGGGTACTGGAGCCTATAGCCGTGCGTCGAGTACTCAAAGCCGTGAGAAAGGGGCCCTAAAGCCGTGGGCGCTACCCTAGTCCCGAGGCCGAGAGTTTCTCTCCAGTGTTCGGCCTCTCTTCCAGTGTTCGGCTTCTCTTTCAGTGTTCAAGCTTTCTTCATTTCGGTGTTGGTTGAAGATCTGTTTTCGCTTCTTAGTTCCATTTGTTCCTCTCTTGTGATTCATAATGTTGTTCTCAACAGGAGTTCAATACCAAGATTGGCTAGGAAAGGGGAACAAGGATGGCAGTGATGGAGATCCATCAAAAATACATGGAGTGAAAAGGAGGATCATTCTTCATGATTTGCCATACTGGAAGGTACTTACATTTACATTTCCATTTTGAAATATGTATTCCCTAAACCAGCAAGTAATTCAATGCAAGAACATAGACGCATTTGATGTCATAGTGTCACATATCGTAGTAGATGTGCAAATTAGTTTTGTCACTATTTTTCTTGGTATAGGGTTCTTAATGTTTGCTATATTGTTTTGAATTAGGACCTTTTTATTCGATACACATTGGATGTTATGCATTGTGAACAAAATCTCTCGAAGAACATATTGAAGACCATCTGTGAGCAAGGTTCCCCCACCCTTGATTGCGTCCTAGTCCGGGTGGGTTCCGCTTCTCACACTTACCACTCACACTTACCACTCACTCAATTACCAATGACACAGCTCATTCACCCCATGTGACTAGCAAAGTAATAATAGCATCACGCTGTGCGATAATTAATCATACAAGTATTCATAAATACTTAATTCTCGTTACAATTTATAGTGATAGTACTTCATTTCCCATTAGATGCCCCCTTTATCCAACTTATCTAAATCTTTATTGCTCCCAACTATCCCATCCCTCTTCTAACGTCTACCTTTATGAGGCACCTACCCCCTTTTCATACCAATCATGTGTCACCTACTCCTGACTCACTACCTTGCCGCCACGTTTTTCACCATCACTTGCAGCACCAGTGCTTACACCTGCAGTGAGTACAAGGAAGTGCTCCAGCTCTCAACCACGTTCACCCAAAGTCCCTGCCCGAGGAAAGTAGCCTCGGCCCTTCAACAAAAGACCAAAAAGACACCCAGCCCATACAACAGTTCCACCTCGGCCGAACTCCAGTGGACTCCGGCACGATGCGCAGATGAAGAGCCCACCTCAGCCTGTTGTTAAACCTTCACTCACCCCTCCCTACAAGATGTGCACTCACCGCCGAACCGCAGCCTCCTCTCAACCTGCAAAAATCCCCCCCGGAGCCCTTGATTGGCCTGCAGGGGATCCTTTTACAACAATGTAACCTGATCTTGTCCAGTTCATCATGACTTCATTCTTCCTGCGATCAGACTAATACCACACTGTCTAATCTTCACATCTCAACACCACACCCGCTGCCATGTAGCGGCAGTAAACTTGCTCCCTTCGGATGACCTCATACCCCTACTACCAGAGGGTCCCAACTATCTCGAGTTGACACCTCCACTTCTGAGTGAGGAATGGTGACCTCGGTGGTGGAAGATCGGGAACTGCAAAGTGTGGGATTGTGGCTGATGTGAGTCCACCACTTCCGACTTATTCTTCGTGCACTACGCCTTCGGTTGTGCAGAGCAGCCCTTTCCCAAGATGGTCACTTCTTCGGTCCCCAGCTCAATTCACTCCTTCCACCCCAGCACGCCTCGCTCAAACCCTGGCACATCGAAGGAGGGTGGTGATTCGTGAACTCCGAGCTTGTGTTGGAAAAGAGAATGAGCACCCACTCCTCCGAGTTCCTTCCTCCTCTCAGTTGTCCCACCGCCGTGCGTTCGTTGCAACCCGGAGACACACCCACCTCAACGTCGAACTCCCCCGCTCCTAATCTCATGGACGGCAATCTGTGACCACACTTCTCCTTCCTTCGGCTAGTATCAGTGGTTCACAGTGTTGAAGGGATCGTCTTCCGCTCCTGCCCTCTTGCTCTGAGAGCCCACCGGACGAGCCCTCTCCAATTGCAGCTTCCTCTTTCTCCTCACTTTAACCCGCCACATTATCCGGCTCACCTGGCCACCTACAAGCAATTCAACCACCACTCCAATCCCCTGCCTATCCCACCACCTTGTGCCACAACTTCATCCTCTCACAATTCCCTAATCAACCTGAGACTTCACCTGCGATTGTCCTAATTCATGTCCTAGCAGTCATAAGGTGTGAAAGGTGAGAACAAACAACAACCACACGACTGCCTGCATCCCCGGACTGCCAGCTTCGATTCTGCAGCCTCAAGTTGTGATCCAGAACCTCCTACCCATCTAACCAGGAAGAAAACCGGAGAGTCGACGTAGAGCCTCTACTCTGCTCTTTCTAGTCCTCGTAACAGGACCATGTTATAAGTCCTGGGATAACTTGGCCAGTCTCGGCGATCATCACGTCTATTGGGTTGTGTTCTTTTTCTTTTTCATTTTCTTCTTCTTACTCAACCAAGACCTTGATCATAGCTTTGATGTATCTCTATCAGCATAGCAAGGTACAACTCCCATGAGAACTGAACAACGGCAACCGCAAGAACTTGAGGACCAGTTTGACCTCCACCCTTGTTCTCATCACGGCGATATCGGCCATCATTCGCATAGAATTATAGTCATTACCTATACTAACTTAGTGAAATCCAATATTAAATCCCTACAGCTATCGGTGCACTGCGGTAGTCGCATCCTTGATCTAAGTTCTTAACGAAGCATGCGCATCTGTTGTTGGTTGAAAGGCTGAGGCAAGGCCAGCCAATCCTTACTGTGAGGTCGAGTCAACTGGCGGCACGAGAAAAGTGATTCTCTTGTTTTTTGTACCACCAGTCCCTAACATAGGCCCATTCCCATGATTTCAAGGGAGAACATGCATACACAGCCCCCAAAGCCATTGTCCTTCATGGCTCCGTGAAGCACTTGCCCTTGCCTTGCATGTGCTAGCGAGAAAGAATTGGCAAGGGCATCACACGGCAAGATCAAATTCTTTCTTTCTTTTTCTACGGTCCCATTCACCACATCCACCAAACCCACTCATCCAGAGAGGCCCCCCCGCAGATTCCCATTCTCTCCCCACAAAACAAGTGCAAACACATCACTTTGAAGTCCACATTCACAACCTGCTTAGACCGAGGACAAGGGGTTGAGTGCATTCTTATCTTTCAGAGTTGCATCCTCCTTAGCTGGTCGAAGAGACACGGCAATTGTTGCTAGCTTTGCTCTTGCCATCCATCCGAACAGGAATGGCTGCCCTTGTAGCGTGGGAAAGCAGAGCTCCTTCCACACACACTGCACATCCGCTCTCCCACCTTCAAGATTCACTGGAATGGAGCCGCTTCATCACCTAGCACCGCGGTGGCTTTCAACCCCCGTCATATGAAGTTGTCTTCTCCCGATCTCCACAACAGTTTGAGTCTGAACCTTACAATCTCTCTCCCTCGTCATACCAATCTATCTACACTCGCCACTCTCTAACATTCCGCTCCTTCATCGCATACCATATTCCTACCACGTCCCTCCTGGTCTCTACATCAGTGCTCCTAGCATCCCTGTTCCACCCGGCAACAGAGCTTCCGCGCTCTCTCCGAGCCTTCCCACTTCTCTATGCATCTTGAGCCCACTTCGACCAGACTCCTGAGACCCCTCCTCCTCACTCCGTTTTCTCCGTTGCTCGGCATCTCTTCGGGTGGCCCAAAAAAATGCTTTCCTCTTGACCGTTTCTCTACTCCCGTCCGCTACACTTTTAACTTGACTTACCAATTGGTTTTCCTTAGTTCAACATAACCTTAGTGAGGTTCGCCTCTTCAATATCCTAATTTAAATTTTTACTTGACTCGACGCAATTAATCTAATTCTTGTTTTTCCCTTAAATCCCTTCCACCCTTAGTGTTAGTCAAGTTCTTTAAATGGTGTCAGGCATCAAAATCGCATAACAAAAAGGTTAATAACAAGTGTGGGCTCACTTTTGAGCTCACACCATTACTGGGCATAAGGATACTGTGAAAGTTAGACGTGATCTCCAACGTAGGGGAATCAGGAAACACCTTTGGCTAACTAATAATCCAAAAAAACCCGGAAAAATGTTAAAACCTGCAGCCCCATATGTATTGACTAGCGAGGAGTTTGACATATTTGCTAGCACTATGGAATCTTTGAAAGCACCTTTCGGACACATATCCAACATAGGTCAATACATACGGAAAAAGAATTTCGGGGGACTAAAGTCACATGATTACCATGTACTTATGCAACAAATATTGCAGTTAGGGTTAAGGGGTTTGTTACAACCAGGCCCAAGAATGGTAGTGATGAGGATCTCCAAGGTATTTCGGAGAATATGCAACAAAGTGTGGAATCCAATTGAGCTTCAGGGTCTTCGTGATGACGTTGCTCGGAGTATGGCACTCTTAGAGATGCATTTCCCTCTGTCGTTTTTTGATATTATGACTCACTTGGTGTATCACCTTGTGGAGGAATTGGATTTGTGTGGACTTGTTTCTACAAGATGGATGTACCCTATTGAAAGGTACATGAAAACATTGAAACACTATGTTCGTAATATGGCAAGACCAAAGGCCTCCATGGCAGAGGAGTATGTGAAGGATGAATGCCTTGGTTTCATCACAGAGTACTTGCAGAGGTTTGAGGTTGTCGACCGACGAGTGTGGGACGCCGATGAAAAATACGGAGATACAGAGGAGGTCCTTGAGGGGGCAGGGTCAAATTATCTCATGACTCTTCCTTTGAGAGAATTTGCTCATCAATATGTTTTAACAAACATATCCCTTTTGGAACCTTGGCATCGGTGAGTATGGTGCAATACAATCACTGTGTAGTTATTTGTCAGTGGACCATGATTGTAGTATGACTACATCATCATGGTAGCTCAATATTGGATGTTCAATGACTATAATATGATTAGGTTATGACACCTCAATGATTGCCATGTGAGTCATATACTAATGTAACCATGTTGTGTTCAGGCAATGGAGGGATGCACATGATGCAAATTGCAACATTGAACCATTTGATGTTTGGGTTAGAAAAACAACGCACAACCATCCACATGATCCCAACAATATTGACGACATGGACAGGATGTTGTTGTGTAGTAAGCCATCCCAAAAAGCAACACGCTATACGAGGATGCGTGCATTTGGGAACCACTTTTGAGTGGAAGATTCGCAATCCGCATTGTTGCAAACATACGACAGTGGAATTGCTTCTATATTTGAAGTGCCAACTGTTGATTCTCTCTTTGAGGTATCATTGAACTATGTGGGAGTGCTCCAAGATATATTGAAGTTGGATTATGGTCCATTGCGAACTCCGGTAATTCTATTTCGGTGCAAATGGTTGAAAATAGATGATAATCGTGGAAATCCAACTTACGTGCGGGATGATGCGGGGTTTATGGTGGTGAATTCTCGGCACAAAGTACCCAAAATGTTGGAGCCGTTTATTTTCCCAAGTCAAGCTACACATTGGAAGGTAGTATTGCGAAAGAAGCACGGTAAAAAAAAAACAAAACACAGCAGATGTTTTCATTACAATTACTTTAGAAGTTCAAGGCATGAGTGCTCCAGAGCGTGTGCCTCCCCCTCCAAATATTGTCTCTCTAGTAGGGGCCATTGAATTATCAGACAAAGATAATTTGTTGGCAATCGCAAAGTTTTAAGTTGACATCATATTCTGTATTACATCCTGCAGTTTCTATATTTTAATTCTCAACAATGACTTACAATTTCCAGTAGCCATGTATGACTACACTATGAGTCAAGTATGTCCAAACTATGACTTTATTGCGACAACATTATTCCTAATGCTAACCTTGCTTACGTGGCAGGGCATATAAGAATGTACAAGCACTGAGTAACGACTTAATCTTAAATTCATTTGGGATAGGAAATTGTAATGTAGATGTAATTTTTATGCACAATGCTGACGTGTGAAGGTTCTTGTTGTTCTACACAATAGTCATGTATGCATGAATGATTAAAACATACAAATTCTCAAATGCTACAAATTTTCAAATATTAGGGTACACTATGAAAGAGAAGAATGAATATACTTTTAGCTAACAAAAGGACATATCTTGACATTTGTTGGAAGGACATTTATAAATGAAAGCACAATTGCACAATACATTATATGAAAACATCTTCACTTCCGAATCTAGTTAACTTTTGTTTGTGCCATTATAGTCCCACACATTCAAATGTGATATTCACACCGTCCCTATATCCAAAATAAACCCTAATTAATATGATCGGGAATCCTAATTGATGACTAGCCCAATTAATTAGGGATTTTAAATGTGATTTTCTTATAGCACATTCATATTATTGCTAGTAGTATGCTCAAGAAGTTTCATGTCATTTGGAGGTCGTTAGCATAGTAGCAAGACCCTAAACCACAAAATAAAAGTATTTTGCAATAAGGTAGCATGTTAAATAATGACTTGTCATAGTATGTACAAAATTTGATGCCACATATACAAGAATAACATGAAAATGAGACGGAAACAACTAGCATTGGGTATAGGGTGTAGGGGGTCTATGCCACCTCAACTCCCTAAACCCCGAAAAATCATTGAGGTTGTCAAACCAGTCATTATTATGACACGTCATTATTACTGTCAATGTTGCTCATATAAAATTTCCCTATTTTCCACATCATTCAATAGCCCTAAATGCCACGTTAGAAAATAATGCTAATACAAAGTTATAGTGTAGACATCGTCGTTAAATGACAACAAAAGAATGACTTATGAACAACCAAGTCATGATCTTCTATCCACGTCATACAGGAGTGGATGGATTGGATGATATACGGTAGATAGAAAATGAGTCTGTTGTGAGGTCCTCAATAGAGTTCATCGTCGAGTCATTTAAATGACTTAAAAATGACAACCATGTTGGACACGTCATGACATGTGAACCAGGTAGGTGCAGTAGTCGTTTAATGAGTTGTTTAGGACAATGAGTCATTGATACCATGGTTGGAATGGACAAGGATTCTTCTAGTGCATGAGCCCTAGCCCCAACCCTTCATTGCACATATCAATGTAGGTAGGCAATCACACAAAGGTTATTTCTCGATCTGTAGAAAAATTTCATATAATGCCATGATGGCTTATTATGTTTCAATTGTTAAACCATCAATTAAGATGCATTGTGAGGGGAATTTAAAGGCGGGGAGGGGGTTGTATTATTTCCAACTTTGTGATGAAAGGTTTTTGCAAGAATATTTGAAAGATCGGGAGATGCAATCTATTGCACTCATATGACAAGGAAGTATGAAAAATGCATGGAGGGGGGGATGTTGTGTTATATGCCCAAAGGATGCACTATTTGTAGGTCATTTACCACATCTATGTTCACATGGTAGTAAAAAAATCCCATAGTTTACATATGTTCACATAGTTTACAAATGTCAAATTTAAGTTATAAATTCATTTATACATGCAATATAAGCTTTCAAAAGATGCCCTTGTGTCACTTGACATTATAACATGGGTCATAATATGTCTTTGCAAAGAGTTTTCATGGGTTAAGTTGACATCCTCTTAGTTTCTTGGGCTATATAGGATGTTGGTTTGTGCCTTGGATGGTCATCCAAGGCCGTGTTAATTGTTGAGAAACATTCATCTTTTTGAGATATATTGGTGCAAGGATTTTGTTAATTCCTAGGAGGACCTCGTTAAATCTTAGGACATTAATGTCCTCTAGTGGGCCTCATTGATTCATGGAAGGGGATTCCAAAGGACCACAATTCATATTTTTAGGTAGTGTTAGACAACATTCGCAAGCCACATGCATTCAATCATCTAAAAAAATTCTTCTCATACTTGGAACCTAAATATGGTGGCATTTGGTGTGACCAATTTCAATTGATCTAAGATTTCCATTGGGAAGAAAAGATGATATTCCACAAACAAGCACCTCACCAAAAACAACCACACACTCTTGTATCTTCACATACAACCTCAACTCTCTCTACTTTATTGACAACCATCTCCATTGCCCTTCATTCACACACAACAACCCTGATAAACTCTTCATACAAGCCATAATTATGCACTTCTCCCAACAAACTCAACATATCACCCTACAAAAAATTTGAGCATTCTCACGCATCCTTAGCAATGATATTGTCAATAAACTTGCCAAATTTGGCATCAGCAAACCTCACAACGAGTGATCCCCACAATGCACACAACCCACACCACCCCTTTCTAGCACACAAGAATCTTCATGGAACACCCTCACACCAACCCCATCAAATACTCAAACCTTATATACATGAAGAATAAATATGACAATATATTACCACAATACCCCTAGGTGGAAAAACAATTCAATAACATGATTGTGCACTCACCCGTCTCCAATTACTTATGGCCATTTTCCAAATGCTCAATGCCCAAATTACACAAATTTCCAAACTACACTACTTTCAATACATGAGCAATCAAAGGAAATATATCATTTGGCCCACTCAATTTTCCATCCCCCTTTCCACCCTTTGCCCACTCCAAACCTCTGACACATGCATTCACTTGCTATATATGTACACAAACCCCACCATCAATAGTATCCAAAAAAACTAAACACAATAAAAAAATATGGCAACTTCACAAACCCTTCCTATTCCACTCCAAAATAACAACAATGTCATGATGATCACCAACACCCATTTAGGAAACCCATAGGATAACACAATTTTCACATGGTTTTGTCCTTACATTTGCCCAACACACCCATGCCAATGCCTTGTGTGACTCAAACCGGACATATTAATAATTAATATTGATTCTTTCCATAATACCACCCACTTCATAGGATTTATATTTTGTCACAACCATGACTACACCGCAACATCTCAATGCAAAAAACTCAAATACCAATTGTTGATTGATACACTAGAATATGATGGTTGGTACATTACCCTAACCACCCTCACAATGGCATTTGGGGAGACATACAATACAATTACTAAAGTATCTTAACAATGCTACATTCCCTCATATCTATCCACGCATATATGCAACACATCCACCTAATTGCGATCAAATATCCCATCACAGTCATGCTTAACAAACAAAGCCTAGAAACTATCAACTCTTCATATTACCCACCTAAAAACACACACCAAACACACAAACTTAAATATCAAAGCCCTTGTAGAGCTCAACTACCTTTACTTGTTCATAGGGTTGACCGTATCGTAGTGATTTAGAGTGTCATCCGGATTAAGATGGCTAAACTACCTAATCTCCTTAGCGTTTGTTGTCTTCTTTTGGTTCTGAAGATGGCTTCCTTCGCTATAGTATCTTGGTTCTTTTAAAAACTCCTCTTCCTTGTGTTCACATGATGGTCTTTTAAGTTTAATTTAAAAGTCCCTTTTGTTGTAATGAATTCTTCTCTTGATGATATCTCTTCTAGTAGTTGCGTCCAACTAAATATTGCTCCTAATCTATTAACTTGATTGTCTGTAATTTTTTTCTTGTGTTGATCTCTTTCATGTGCCATAGGTGTTTTTTAAGCTTAAATGTTACTTCTTAAGTATTGATTTAAATCATGTTAACTTCTCTTTGTGTGTCTTAGTGTTGTAACTTCTTCATGTGCCGCAATTGTCTCTTTAAGCTCAAATATTACTTCTAAACATTGATCTAGATCTTATTAACTTACACTCGTGTGTTGTAATGTTGTAACTTCTTCATGTGCCACAGTTGTTTTTTTCTCCTTTAAATAGCTAATTATCTTCCACCAAGTAGTTTAGTAGCCAAGTAACAAGTCATTTTCTTCTCAAGTAGCTAGTTAACTTTCCTTCAAGTAGCTAAGTAGCCACAAAATAGGTTTTTTTTTCTAAGTATTTTAAATAACCAAGTCACCAAATCACAAGTTCCTTCTTCTCTTCCAAGTAGCTAAGTATCTCAAGTAACCAAATTGCCAAGTAACAAGTTCTCTCTTCTCTTCCAAGTAGCTATATATCTTAAGTAACCAAATCGCCAAGTAACAAGTTCCCTCTTCTCTTACAAATAGCTAAATGTCTCTTTTATAAGTAACCAAGTAACAAGTGATTTTATCCTTCGTATAAAGTAATTAAGTGTCCAAGTAACTAAGTATTTTTTTTCAAGTATCAAGTTAACCAAGTGACTAAATAACCTTTCTATTTGGTGGCAAATAGCTAAATGTCCAAGTAACCAAGTAACTTTTCGTTCCAAATTTTATTTTCTTTCTTGACTCTTCTTTGTGGTCTCCTAATTGTTAATCTTCATTATCGGAACTTCTTTCCAGTGAAACATATATGGAAATTAATTTAATAATAATAAAGTTGTTTTTGGTCACTCTCTTACCATGTAGAGGGGATTTTCTCTCTACCTGTGTGATAATGCCTTTGCTAACCTCCCATACTCTTATCAACTATTGAAGAGGCATCTTTGAGTCATTTTCTTGAACTTAGTAATTTCTCTAAATTCTCAATCCCTTTTATAAGATAGTTTCTCTCTCATACAATTGACATATAGTATTTTCGAAATCATAGTTATATGTGTTGTAGTCTATTTTAAGCACATTCATAATAATTATATTATTATTTCAGCTATAAATGGAATATAATATATTTTGTGCATCCTATTAATTTATGATAGTTTAGCTATAAATAACCATATGTTGTAGTTTTTATATCTCAATTTCAACTATAATTATATTGTATTATATTTTTTATCACATCTATGAATTATGTGAGGATTCACTTATAATTGCCCATAGTCTATTTTTAAAACAAAATAATACAATAAACCAAAATTTCAATATATTTATATATTCAAATTTACCATATCAAAGATTGCATCATAACACCTTTAATATTCATACCACTCGTTGTATTCATTTTCTTAGGCAATCAATCATAATTTTGGATCTTAGACAACGTAGGTTCAAGAATCATTAGAATATAAAGAATGATAATGAAATGAAATGGATACGCAAGGAATTAATTATGATTTTGGATCTTAGACAACGTAGGTTCAAGAATCATTATAATATAAAGAATGATAACAAAATGAAATGGATACGCAAGGAATTATTTATGATTTGGTTCATGTTAAGCAGTTGATAACTTTAGACTCATAGAAACATTGATTTAGGAAGATACATGTGTTCAATTATCAAACATCCTTGTCGTGTAAATAACGATCGTGTGTCATTACAACTCGAGTACCAACCACCACTAACAAATAACACTAAAACATAGCAAAGACACACATACACAATACACCTTTACAGTGGTGGAAGAATCCAATAGTGTCAGTAAGGGGAGAAGAACTCAAGATTTATTGCAACAACAAGCAATTTTCACCTCACACAAGATCTCTCCACACATTCATTCACAAGGCTTGACTTGGCGAGAATGCCAAGCCAAGGAGGAGATTCCTCACCTAGGAACATCTCCACAAATCTGAGGATTTCATCCATCCATATCTAAATGGAAGAAATCCTTCCGAATGCGGTGTGGTCACCGACGCTGCATACCGTGACACCTATCGTGTAAATAACGATCGTGTGTCACTACAGCTCGAGTATCAACCACCACTAATGAATAACACTAAAATATAGCAAAAACACACATACACAACACACCTTCACATACCCCCCCATCAGCTCACTATGGTGCCCCGCCAAGCAGCGAGGACCAATGCCAATCCAAAGGGCATGGATAATGAAGGATGGCTCCGCTACTAATTAAAGTGGTGATCGTCATTCCAAGGAACTGTAGGTTGGATGTAATATGAGCCCCATTCTTAATCGCCTCTGATGTTTGGCCATCAGATTCCAAAGAATTAATTCCACTGCCTCATGTTCGATCGTGTCCCTAAGCCATAGCTCCTCATATTCCACTTGGGCAAGCATAACACGGTTAAAGCCACACATGATCATTGAGTACGATTGGTGGAAATACCAGGTACCGAAGATCCTCGACAGCGAAGACAACTCCATGTCGAGGCCACCTTCAACCCTCAGCAAACTTAGACGGTGTAACCCGCTGCTGAACCGGTTTACATGAAAGTTACTCCCACCAAAATTAGTCCTTCTTTAAATTCCAATTTCCGCTGAAGGTGTTCGCGCTCATATAACCTTATAACACTTTAATGCTCCTATGAATCCTCAAGGATTAATTGATCCAATTTCTCAAGTTTATGTTTCCCTGAAATGTTAAGGTTAGGTGTTCCTAAACCTTTAAATAGATTTATTAGCATAATACTTTTCCTTGTGGTGTTAAGATCTTTTATAATTCTCCAGGGATAAGATGCCCAAGTTGTCAAGTTTATGTTCCCCTGAACCTTAATGTCAAGGTTAAGTGTTTAGGGGAAGACATAACTTCTGCATACAATATCTTTCATGGTTTACAACCTTCGAGCCTTCATTATCTTCTAAGGACAATTCCAAGGATGTTACCACAAAGAGTTTCTAGTTCAAAGCCTATACTTTGACGATATAGAAATCTTTGAGAATTATCTTATATTCATTCGGTAGCCTATTGAGTAAGTTAATGGATTTTAACATTCCAAAGTTACTTGAGAACCTTCGAGTATTAGAATTCTAGTGGTTCTAATTGCATATGATAAAAATCAATCTTTACTCAAGATATTCGATCGTTATTACCCTCATTTATGAGGTATTGAACATCATTACCTAAGGATCCCCAAGTATGCCCCTTAGTTGCTTCGGAATTCTCTTAGGCCAATTCCCTTGGATTTAGTCTTAAAATTACGTGATTACTTAGTATCTATATATGCCCGGTATGATAAGACCGGTTGCCGGCAAGCCCCTAACTTGCCTTCCCTCACCCATGATTTCCTTAAGTTCACTGTAATGATTACTACTTACGCGGCCGGCTTGAGGTCGGAAAGTTACTTGAGTGTACCGCCGAGGTAGGATTTACCTCCCCTCTGTAATCTCCTTTAACCGGGTCCTCGAACTCCTCTTTTCACCTTGTTAGATTTGAACCTTTGGCGCTTGGTAAATTCCCTCGTGATGAAGTCTTTAGTTGCGGGTGGTAAGCCAAGTCAAGAGTCCTCCTCCTATTTTGCCTTGGCGTACTTAAATTTCTTAAATCCCCCGAGTTAGGATAAGTTAATACCTCGGCTACTTGTCTTATATTAATATGCCCTCCGAGTTAGGGCCTTGCACAAACCTCGGCTATTCGCATTTACTTTAGATTGCCTTCCGAGTTAGGGCCTTGCACAAACCTCGGCTACTCGCCTTTACTTTAGATTGCCCTCCGAGTTAGGGCACGAGTAAACCTCGGCTAATCGCAAAACTAACTCCGATACCCCCCGAGTTAGGGCACGTGAACCTCGGCTAAATATATTAACTTGAGAGAGAGAGCTTAGAGGTTGACACTCATGTAGAGTTTATGCGTTCGAATGAAGTGTATTATGTGCCTCAAGTTGGCTTCTTATATAGTGTTCAAAATCTACCTTAAATTGGATGTGGCGGTTGGGCCTAACTTCCCCTAATGCCACATGTTCATTTTCGGCTATTTTTAGCCCGGTATCCGGTTACAGTCTAATTTTAGCATGCCCGGATCTATTTACAGCAGTTACCATGTATGAATGTGAAATGTACTCGTAAAGTTCATTTGTTGGAATTCTTGTTTTAACCTAGATGTGCCACCCGGTGCGGTTACCATCCATAAGCCTCATCCATCCGGAATGTAACTTATTCATTCATAGGGAATTGTTTATGGTCATCTAAGGACTTTCATCCTATTAGGCATGTCTTTCATCTACCCTTGTTTTACTAAACTACTAACTATCCTATCTTACTAACTTGTCCGTCCTCGATTATGGTGACGGCGTTCCCAACCCGTCTTGGCACGTTCCCGAGCCACCTTGATGTGTTCCCCTTCGTTCTCGGGCGTTCCCGAGCCTCCTTGGTACGTTCCCATGCGTTCTCTTCTTCTCGAGTCCCCTTGGTGTGTTCCCGGAGCGCTCCCCGCGTTCCCAAGCCGACTCGTCGCGTTCCCGGCCGCTACATAACCGGCAGCCGGTCCTCGTCCGGTCCTCAATCCTCGCTGGGCTGCTCCTTTGGCCGCCAGCTGTCCCTTCTCTCCGCCTGTCGAGGCTCGCCTAGCCTGCCGTTCCTTTGCCGATCTACTTCCTCGGCTTCCTCGGTGCTCTGGTCCTGGTGCTCCGGTCCTCGGTCGCTCGGCTCCTCTGGCACCCTGCTTCTTTTGTTGCACCGATCTCACACACTCTACTCCTGTCTTGTACTGCGATCCCTTGTGGCTACACACTCCACTATCCAGATGGTAGAGATATCAAGGGTGGTCTCAAGTATGCCATATGCCAACCACGTTGACAATGATCACACAAGAGCATAATAGCCGCTCCTTTTTTTTCCCCACACACGAAACATGGAAGGCCCTCTGGCACGACGGCCAGTTCAGGATGAACTGTACCCTCAATAGGTAGGTGACATGGGGCACAGTTTTTGGAATGATTGCGACATTCCTTACCATCCTTGCCTTCCAACAATAACAAACCACTCGGCAACACCTCCTTCATCCGAAGGATAGTACGTCCCGCCTTAACATCCAATGTCGTAGGCGCCTCACATTGGAGATAAACATAATCCCCCTATCGGAATCTCTGCAACTAAGGTCGGTAAGCACCACTGCGAATGCGTGCATAACACAATGTATCATGGTGCTGAGCAATGGACAAATTCTCCATGGCCATAGGCATGGCCTTTTGGAAGAATTGAGCCCGCTCCTGCAAACACTCTGCCCAAATGTGTGGGTCATCCAAATCCACAACAGGAGCTAACTTTTTTCGAATAGAATTCGGGAGTATGGGCTCACGTCCATACAACAATTGATATGAGTTGTAGGACGCCAAAAAGGCATGCCTACTAAATCGATAGCCCATAGCAATCCAAGGCAACATAAGGTTCCAATTCCGATGGTATCTCCGAAGTAATCCATATTTCCTCAAGCCCCGCTTGGTTGTTTGAACAACCCGTTCAGCCAAGATATCCGCCTCCGGATGATCCCGCGAGGTGGTGCGGTGATCTATAAGGGCTTTGGTGCACAACTCCTCAAAAGCACCGAGGAACTCCCTCCCTTGGTCCGTCAATACCTCAGCCGGTGCTCCGAAATGTGCCAATAAACGATCCAAAAAGGTTGCCGCAGCCAACTCTGCCGAGTTTTGAGGTAGAGCGACAAGCTCAATCCATTTGCTAAAATGCTTCACCATCACTAATACGTACTTTGCTCCACGTGGTATAACAACCAATGGTCCTAATGCAAAGTCGAGTGACCAATGATAGCCTAGTCCCATGATAGGTAAGGGCTGTAATTGGGATGACAAGGTGTTGAAGCTAGACCTAACCCGGTCGTAAACTTCACACCTCCCGACATAAGTAGCAACCTGTTGATACATGCTGGTCCACCAATATTGGCTACGCAACATCGAATGTGTCCTGCGTACACCAAAATGGCCAAGTTCCTCGTGCACTTATCGCACTAAGGAGGCCTTTTGATCCGGTCTAGGAACAATACGTCTTGTCCCATCCGACCGTAATCGAAATAACAAACCATTCTCCCAATAAAATCTTGTTATTTGATGTCCAATCCTATCCCTTTCTATCGTTGAGATGGATAAGGGAAAGGTTCCTTGTTGGAGCTTATGCAATACAAGAAGATCCTCCCATATATCCGCAATAGCTTGAGGTCAATCAATCTCATCATCCGGAACTTGTATCGGAACCTCAATAGTAGAGTTAGAAAAAAAATGAGGTAGGCAGCTGCATACCAACCTGGAATCGCTTCTCGATCACAATCTCCATGCCACTTACCCCCAATCAAATCTTCGTTCGAAGGACTTGGATTGCGTGAGAGTCCATCCGCATCTAGGTTGGTAATACGGGCACGGTGCACCACCTCAAAGTCGTATTCTTGGAGCAATAAAACCCACATGGTGAGCTTGCCAGTAAGCTTATCCGACTCCATGAGCCATCGTAAAGGCTGATGATTAGTCACCAAAGTAAAGCGCTGACCATAGAGATATGGCCAGAAATGGGCAATAGCCCATACCGCTGCCAACGCCTCCTTCCTTATAGGATGAATAATTCGCCTCCGCATTGTTGTTGCTTTGCGAAGCATAAACAAAAACATACTCCCGGCCAAAATCATCCCTTTGAATGAGAATTGCTCGCAAACCCAATGAATTCTAGTCCGTATGAAATTGGAAAATTTTGGAAACATGAGGACGTCGAAACACTGGAGCTGTACCCAGTCTCTACTTCAATGTCTCAAATGCATGTTGTTGCTCACGACCCTAAGTCCAAGGTTGGTCCTTGCTCGTGACAATGGTGAACGGCTTGGCAATCAAGCTAAAGTTCTTGACGAATCGCCGGTAGTAATTCGCCAAACCCAAGAAAGCACGAAGTCTCGGCACATCGACCGGTGCCGGAATCTTCTGCAAGGTGTCCACCTTAGCTTGCTGTATCCCAAGACCTCCTGAAACAATCATATGACCCAGATATGCCAGTCGGTCATGGAAAAACTTGCACTTGCCATGGTGCAAACGCAATTCCTATTGTTGCAATTGTTCAAAAACGGCTTGTAGATGCCTCATATGCTCCTGTGATGTCCTGCTGAAGATGATCACATCATCTATGTAACACCGAACAAAGGACAAGCCAGAGAGGACCTGGTCCATCACTCTCTGAAACTCAGCAGGTGCATTATTCAGGCCAAATGGAAGAAACTTCCAATGATAAAGTTGATCCTTCCCATCTTGATCAACTCTCCAGAATGCAGTTTTCACCAGATCTCCCACAAGTAATGGGAGCTGGTGATAGCCGGATCTCAAGTCCAAGGTGCTAAAGACTTGAGAAAATCCAATGGCATCGAACAATTCCTCCGGGATTGGCATGGGATATCGATCCGACTTGATTTTTCGGTTAACTGGACGGTAATCCCCGCACATCCGTTTATTTGTCCAATTGGCAAAGATATCCTTCTTCGATGGCATAACCGTAGTACAAGCATACTCCTCGTTGGAAAGTTCGATTTGTCTTACTGCCAAGAGCTGTTGGCAATGAGCTTGGATACCAATCCTCTCGGAAACATTGAGCATATAAGGCCTTCAAAAAATAGGATGGTCGTCCTCCAGCTGAATGTGGATGGGTTTTCCTTTGTAGCCTTCAAGATCTTGAAGGCTACAAACAAAACATCTACGGTACGAGCGAATAAACGCTCGTATCTTTTGTGTCTCAACACTAGTGAGATGAGGATCTAACTCCAATGGCCAATCATCAAACTCTGTGGTCTCCCTCTCCACCAAAGGGAAACCACCTGGTGCTGGTACGGACTCTAACTGCTACTCAGAGGAGGGGACATTAATCATGCTCCCAACCTCAATGTCAATAGTAGAGTCTGGCCCCCCTTTATCACCACCAATATGTGATGATGAAGCCACCACCGGAGACGAAAAAACCAAAATAGTATAAACCCGTTGAGCTTGAAGTTCCTCCATCACCTGCCCGGGGAGTGCACTTAATGCTAAGACTAGGAATACACGTGAGTGCGTTTTAATAGCATACCCCCCTATGTACTTGACCTTGAAATAGTTTTTAAATTAAGATTTTTTAGGTGCTAAATCATTACGTATATATCTATCATTTGGTGTAAATTTCAGGACCAAAAGTTTTTAAAATCTTATTAAAAAAAATTATAGAAGTTTGAACTGAAATGTGTTGTTTTTCGCTTCAAAAATCAATTTAAAAATATTTACAAGTGAGTATTTTTTTGAAATTTATACAACAAGAACTTTAGATTGTGTTTAACAACTTCATATTATTTTAACAAATTTTAAATGATTTCTTAGTACATACATAGGGGGGTCGAAAGTACGCACTCACGTGATTCCTAGTCTTAGCATTAAGTGCACTCCCCGGGATCACCTGCTGCTCGAATCGAAAGATTCGTTCGATTTCTCCAACCATTGTCTCAATTCCCTCCTCCATAGATATGGACCGTTGTGTCCCCTGATCAGAGTCCTCTGTCCCCAGAGACAACAATTGGTCACCATGATGCCATTGCAATGCAAGGCATAAACCAACAGTCCACACCATGGTGTGAAGATCCATGGCTTGGCCCAACACAAACTGCCGTTGGCCCTCAGAAAGGCCAAGAGCTTTTGTGGTACCGGTCCGGAATTCCATAGCACGCTCCCATTCGTCGGCAAATGGTTTGGTATGGATTTTAGTGTGAGCATCCCACACCATACCAGGCCCCTGATCGCGGAATGCGAATGACTGTGGAAAAATCATAAGGGTGGAAAAGGCTCGCCGTGGTGCCCCCACTTTGTTGATCAATGCCAACGGAGATAAATCATCTTGAACAACCAAAAAAGAGGTCCAACATGGATCCAAGATGTCATGCACCTTTTGATCAAAAGGTGGAGGCACTGTAGAAAATGCTGCAACTAACGTGAATAGCGGTGCGAGGTTGGTGCAAATCCATTGAGGCCGGTGGGAATAAGAACCGAGGCTTGCGGCATCCACAAAAATGAGGTCTCCAAGGTGTTGAAAAACATAATGTCGGCCTTCCAACACCTTGTCTCGAAAGTCTCCCATTAGAGGTACATTCTCAAATATGTATCCTGGAGTGAAAGGTTGGTGGGCAAACCACCACTGCATAAGCCGGATGAGGTCCCAAAAAAAGGCTAGACCTGGGATCCTCTAAACCTCGGCCTGCTCTAGCACGTGAGTGGCCTTGGCAGGGCCATCCCGTAATCACCAGATCTACGGGACCCAACCTTCGTAAATTTTCCTCATTGATAAGTGTAACATCACGAAGAAGGTGTCCGAAGCACCCACGGATGGCAGTTGGGTGTAGCTGCTGTGGGTACAACACCATCAATTGGTGTAAATGGTGATGCACCACACGGGTAGATACAAGGTTGTTGTCGACATAGACGTACTGTCGAACGGTGAGGTTAGTTTCCAACACGGCCGCCAATCCTGTCCCGATGCCCCCAAACAGTTCTACCAAAGTGATCCCCTTGTCTGGCGGACACCACAAAATGGGTTGTGCCAACGCCGATGGGGCATCCGGTATGACCAGTGTCGTAGAACCAAGAGAGAGGACAATATCCTCACACCTCCGGAATAACTCGATAAAATCGCGCCAGGGAGGAGGAGGATCCTTGGGATGGCACACCAATGCACCCTTAGGTGTCATATGCCTTTGATCGTCCATACTCCCCATGAATGCTAATGACTCCACCAACAATGCGAAAACATAAAGTAATGTATCTACCATGGATATCGTGTCCAGCACCCTAAAGGCATTGGGTTTTTTTGTGGATCTTTTTTTTTTATCTTTTTTCCGAGGTGACTCCTCGGAGTCTGAATGCGGTGCATGTGCCCTTAAGGTGCTGGAAATGGGCGTCGGGTCCGACGCCCATTTTCAGCACCCTAAGGGCATTGGGTTTTTTTGTGGATCCTTTTTTTTTATCTTTTTAGGAGGTGAGGCCTCGGAGTCTGAATGCGGTGCAAGTGCCTTTAGGGTGCTGGACATGGGCGTCGGGTCTGACGCCCATTTCCAATACCCTAAGCCCATTGGGTTTTTTTGTAGATCCTCTTTTTCTTTGATTTTTTTTCCGAGGTGAGGCCTCGGAGTCTGAATGCGGTGCAAGTGCACTTAGGGTGTTGGAAATGGGTATCGTGTCCAGCACCCTATTGGCATTGGGTTTTTTTGTGGATTTTTTTTTTATCTTTTTTCCGAGGTGACGCCTCGGAGTCTGAATGCGGTGCAAGTGCCTTTAGGGTGGTGGAAATGGGCGTCAGCTCCAACGCCCATTTCCAGCACCCTAAAGGCATTGGGTTTTTTGTGCATTTTTTTTTTTGATATTTTTTCCGAGGTGAGGCCTCGGTGTCTGAATGCGGTGCAAGTGCCCTTAACGTGTTGGAAATGGACATCGTGTCCAGCACCCTAAGGGCATTGGGTTTTTTTGTGGATTTTTTTTTTAATCTTTTTTCCGAGGAGATGCCTCGGAGTATGAATGCGGTGCAAGTGCCCTTAGGGTGCTGGAAATGGGTGTGGGGTCCGACGCCCATTTCCAGCACCCTAAGGGCATTGGGTTATTTTGTGGATCATTTTTTTTTATCTTTTTTCCGAGGTGAGGCCTCGGAGTTTGAATGCGGTGCAAGTGGGCTTAGGTTGCTGGAAATGGGCGTCGGGTCCGACGCCCATTTCCAGCACCCTAAGGGGCACTAGGTTTTTTTGTGGATTTTTTTTTTTTATCTTTTCTCTGAGGTGAGGCTCGGAGTCTGAATGCAGTGCAAGTGGCCTTAGGGTACTGGAAATGGGCGTTGACTCCTACGCCCATTTCCAGCACCCTAAGGGCATTGGGTTTTTTTGTGAATCCTTTTTTATAATCGGTTTTCTGAGGTGAGGCCTCGGAGTCTGTATGCGGTGCAAATGGCCTTAGGGTGCTAGAAATGGGGGTCGGGTCCGACGCCCATGTCCAGCACCCTAAGGGCATTGGGTTTCTTTGTGGATCCTCTTTTTTTTATCTTTTTTCCGAGGTGGGGCCCATGAGTCCGAATGCGGTGCAACTACCCTTAGGGTGCTGGAAATGGGCGTCGGGTCCAACGCCCATTTCCAGCACCCTAAGGGCATTGGGTTTTTTTGTGGATCCTCTATTTTTTTGATCTTTTTTCCGAGGTGAGGCCTAGGAGTCTGAATGCAGTGCATGTGCCCTTAGGGTGCTGGAAATGGGCGTCGGGTCCGACGCCCATTTCCAGCACCCTAAGGGCAATGGGTTTTTTTGTGGATCCTCTTTTTTTTGATCTTTTTTCCGAGGTTAGGCCTCGGAGTCTGAATGCGGTGCATGTGCCCTTAGGGTGCTGGAAATGGGCGTCCGGTCCGACGCCCATTTCCAGCACCCTAAGGGCAATGGGTTTTTTTGTGGATCCTCTTTTGTTTGATCTTTTTTCCGAGGTGAGGCCTCGGAGTCTGAATGCGGTGCATGTGCCCTTAGAGTGCTGGAAATGGGCGTCGGGTCCGACGCCCATTTCCAACACCCTAAGGTCATTGGGTTTTTTTGTGGATCTTTTTTTTATTTATCTTTTTTTTCCGAGGTGAGGCCTCGGAGTTTGAATGCATTGCAAGTGGCTTTAGTATGCTGGAAATGGGCATCGGGTCCAACGCCCATTTCCAGCACCCTAAGGGCAATGGGTTTTTTTGAGGATCCTCTTTTCTTTTGATCTATTTCCTGAGGTGATGCCTCGGAGTTTGAATGCGGTGCAAGTGCCCTTAGGGTGTTGGAAATGGGTGTCGGGTCCGAAGCCTATTTCCAGCACCCTAAGGGCATTGGGTTTTTGTGGATCCTCTTTGTTTTTGTTTTTTTTCCGAGGTGAGGCCTCGGAGTCTGAATGCGGTGCAAGTGGCCTTATAGTGCTGGAAATGGGCATCGGGTCCGACGCCCATTTCCAGCACCCTATGGGCATTGGGTTTTTTTGTGGACCCTCATTTTTGTGGATTTTTTTTCCGAGGTGAGGCGTCGGAGTCTGAATGCGGTGCAAGTGCCGTTAGGGTGTTGGAAATGGGTGTCGGGTCCGGCGCCCATTTCCAGCACCCTAAGGGCATTGGGTTTTTTGTGGATCCTCTTTGTTTCTATTTTTTTCCGAGGTGAGGCCTCGGGGTCTGAATGCGGTGCAAGTGCCCTTAGGGTGCTGGAAATGGGCGTCGGGTCCGACGCCCATTTCCAACACCCTAAGGGCATTGGGTTGTTTTGTGGATCCTCTTTCTCTTTTATTTTTTTTCCGAGGCGAGGCCTCAGAGGCTGAATGCGGTGCAAGTGCCCTTAGGGTGCTGGAAATGGGCGTGGGGTCCAGCACCTTAAGGGCATTGGGTTTTTTCGTGGATCCTTTTTTTTTTGATCTTTTCTCCAAGTTGAGGCCTCGGAGTCTGAATGCGGTGCATATATCCTTAGGGTGTTGGAAATTTGCGTCGTGTCGAGCACCCTAAGGTCATTGGGTTTTTTTGTGGATCTTCTTTTTATGTTTCTTTTTTCCGAGGTGAGGCCTCGGAATTTGAATGCACTGCAAGTGGCCTTAGTATGCTGGAAATGGGCGTCGGGTTCAACGCCCATTTCCAGCACCCTAAGGGCAATGGGTTTTTTTGCGCATCGTTTTTTTTTTTTATCTATTTTCCGATGTGAGGCCTCGGAGTTTGAATGCCGTGCAAGTGCCCTTAGGGTGTTGGAAATGGGTGTCGGATCCGAAGCCCATTTCCAGCACCCTAAGGGCATTGGTTTTTGTGTGGATCCTCTTTGTTTTTATCTTTTTTTTTGAGGTGAGGCCTCGGAGTCTGAATGCGGTGCAAGTTCCCTAAGGGTGCTAGAAATGGGCGTCGGGTCCGACGCCCATTTCCAGCACCCTAAGCGCATTGGGTTCTTTTGTGGATCCTGGTTTTTTTGATCTTTTTTCCAAGGTGAGGCCTCGGAGTCTGAATGCGGTGCAAGTTCCCTTAGGGTGTTGGAAATGGGTGTCGGGTCCGACGCCCATTTCCCGCACCCTAAGGGCATTCGGTTTTTTGTGGATCCTCTTTGTTTTTATCTTTTTCCCGAGGTGAGGCCTTGGAGTCTAAATGCGGTGCAGGTTCCCTTATGGTGCTGGAAATGGGCGTCGGGTCCGACGCCCATTTCCAGCACCCTAAGCGCATTGGGTTCTTTTGTGGATCCTGGTTTTTTTGATCTTTTTTCCAAGGTGAGGCCTCGGAGTCTGAATGCGGTGCAAGTTCCCTTAGGGTGCTGGAAATGGGCGACGGGTTCGACGCCCAATTCCAGCACCCTAATGGCATTGGATTTTTTTGTGGATCCTTTTTTCTTATCTTTTCTTTGAGGTGAGGCCTCGGAGTCTGAATGCGGTGCAAGTGCCCTTAGGGTGCTGGAAATGTGCGTCGGGTCCGCCGCCCATTTCCAGATCCCTAAGGGCATTGGGTTTTTTTATTGATATTTTTTTTTAATCTTTTTTCCGAGGTGAGGCCTTGGAGTCTGAATGCGGTGCAAGTGCCCTTAGGGTGCTGGAAATGGGCGTCGGGTCCAGCACCCTAAGGGCATTGGGTTTTTTTGTGGATTTTTTTTTTGATCTTTTCTCCAAGGTGAGGCCTCAGAGTCTGAATGCGGTGCAAGTGCCCTTAGGGTGCTGGAAAGTTGCGTCGTGTCAAGCACCCTAAGGTCATTGGGTTTTTTTGTGGATCCTCTTTTTATTTATCTTTTTCCCGAGGTGAGGCCTCGGAGTTTGAATGCGCTGCAAGGGGCCTTAGTTTGAATGCACATCGGAAAATAGATAAAAAAAAAAAGGATCCGCAAAACAACCCATTGGCCTTAGTATGCTGGAAATGGGCATCGGGTCCAACACCCATTTCCAGCACCCTAAGGGCAATGGGTTTTTTTGCGGATCCTTTTTTTTTTATCTATTTTCCGATGTGAGGCCTCGGAGTTTGAATGCGGTGCAAGTGCCCTTAGGGTGTTGGAAATGGGTGTCGGGTCTGACGCCCATTTCCAGCACCCTAAGGGCATTGGGTTTTTTGTGGATCCTCTTTGTTTTTATCTCTTTTCGAATGTGAGGCCTCGGAGTCTGAATGCGGTGCAAGTTCCCTTAGGGTGCTGGAAATGGGCGTCGTGTCCGACACCTTAAGGGCATTGGGTTTTTTTGTGGATCCTTTTTTTTTGATCTTTTCTCCAAGTTGAGGCCTCGGAGTCTGAATGCGGTGCAAGTATCCTTAGGGTGTTGGAAATTTGCGTCGTGTTGAGCACCCTAAGGTCATTGGGTTTTTTTGTGGATCTTCTTTTTATGTTTCTTTTTTCCGAGGTGAGGCCTCGAAGTTTGAATGCACTGCAAGTGGCCTTAGTATGCTGGAAATGGGCGTCGGGTTCAACGCCCATTTCCAGCACCCTAAGGGCAATGGGTTTTTTTGCGCATCGTTTTTTTTTTTTATCTATTTTCCGATGTGAGGCCTCGGAGTTTGAATGCCGTTCAAGTGCCCTTAGGGTGTTGGAAATGGGTGTCGGGTCCGAAGTCCATTTCCAGCACCCTAAGGGCATTGGGTTTTTTGTGGATCCTCTTTGTTTTTATCTTTTTTCTGAGGTGAGGCCTCGGAGTCTAAATGCGGTTTAAGTTCCCTTAGGGTGCTGGAAATGGGCGTCGGGTCCGACGCCCATTTCCAGCACCCTAATCGGATTAGGTTCTTTTGTGGATCCTTTTTTTTTTGATCTATTTTCCGATGTGAGGCTTGGAGTTCGAATGCCGTGCAAGTGCCCTTAGGGTGTTGGAAATGGGTGTCGGGTCCGACGCCCATTTCCCGCACCCTAAGGGCATTCAGTTTTTTGTGGATCCTCTTTGTTTTTATCTTTTTCCCGAGGTGAGGCCTTGGAGTCTAAATGCGGTGCAAGTTCCCTTATGGTGCTGGAAATGGGCGTCGGGTCCGACGCCCATTTCCAGCACCCTAAGCGCATTGGGTTCTTTTGTGGATCCTGGTTTTTTTGATCTTTTTTCCAAGGTGAGGCCTCGGAGTCTGAATGCGGTGCAAGTTCCCTTAGGGTGCTAGAAATGGGCGACGGGTCCGACGCCCAATTCCAGCACCCTAATGGCATTGGGTTTTTTTGTGGATCTTTTTTTTTTATCTTTTCTTTGAAGTGATGCCTCGGAGTCTGAATGCGGTGCAAGTGCCCTTAGGGTGCTGGAAATGTGCGTCGGGTCCGACGCCCATTTCCAGCTCCCTAAGGGCATTGGGTTTTTTTATGGATTTTTTTTTTTTTTTTTTTTTTCCGAGGTGAAGCCTCGGAGTCTGAATGCGGTGCAAGTGCCCTTAGGGTGCTGGAAATGGGCGTCGGGTCCGACGCCCATTACCAGCACCGTAAGGGCATTGGGTTTTTTTGTGGATCCTCTTTTTTGTGGATTTTTTTTCCCCGGCGAGGCCTCAAAGGCTGAATGCGGTGCAAGTGCCCTTAGGGTGCTGGAAATGGGCGTCGGGTCTAGCACCCTAAAGGCATTGGGTTTTTTTGTGGATATTTTTTTTTTGATATTTTCTCCAAGGTGAGGGCTCGGAGTCTAAATGCGGTACAAGTGCCCTTAGGGTGCTGGAAATTTGCGTCGTGTCAAGCACCCTAAGGTCATTGGGTTTTTTTGTGGATCTTCTTTTTATTTATCTTTTTTCCGAGGTGAGGCCTCGGAGTTTGAATGCGCTGCAAGTGGCCTTAGTATGCTGGAAATGGGCGTCGGGTCCAACGCCCATTTCCAGCACCTTAAGGGCAATGGGTTTTTTTGCGGATCCTTTTTTTTTGATCTATTTTCCGATGTGAGGCCTCGGAGTTTGAATGCGGTGCAAGTGCCCTTAGGGTGTTGGAAATGGATGTCGGGTCTGACGCCCATTTCCAGCACCCTAAGGGCATTGGGTTTTTTGTGGATCCTCTTTGTTTTTATCTCTTTTTGAATGTGAGGCCTCGGAGTCTGAATGCGGTGCAAGTTCCCTTAGGGTGCTGGAAATGGGCGTCGTGTCCGACGCCCAATTCCAGCACCCTAATGGCATTGGGTTTTTTTGTGGATTTTTTTTTTTTATCTTTTCTTTGAGGTGAGGCCTCGGAGTCTGAATGCGGTGCAAGTGCCCTTAGGGTGCTGGAAATGGGCGTCGGTTCTGACGCCCATTTCCAGCACCCTAAGGGCATTGGGTTTTTTGTGGATCCTCTTTTTTTGATCTTTTTTCCGAGGTGAGGCCTCGGAGTCTGAATGCGGTGCATTTTCCCTTAGGGTGCTGGAAATGGGCGTCGGGTACGACGCCCAATTCCAGCACCCTAATGGCATTGGGTTTTTTTGTGGATCCATTTTTTTTGATCTTTTTTTTGAGGTGAGGCCTCGGAGTCTGAATGCGGTGCAATTGGCCTTAGGGTGCTGGAAATGTACGTCGGGTCCATCACCCATTTCCAGCACCCTAAGGGCATTCGGTTTTTTGTGGATCCTCTTTGTTTTTATCTTTTTTCCGAGGTGAGGCCTCGGAGTCTGAATGCGGTGCAAGTTCCCTTAGGGTGCTGGAAATGGGCGTCGTGTCCGACGCCCAATTCTAGCACCCTAATGGCATTGGGTTTTTTTGTGGATCTTTTTTTTTTATCTTTTCTTTGAGGTGAGGCCTCGGAGTCTGAATGCGGTGCAAGTTCCCTTAGGGTGCTGGAAATGGGCGTCGTGTCCGACGCCCATTTCCAGCACCCTAAGCCCATTTGGTTGTTTTGTGGATCCTTTTTTTTTTGATCTTTTTTTCGAGGTGAGGCCTCGGAGTCTAAATGCGGTGCAAGTTCCCTTAGGGTGCTGGAAATGGGCGTCTGGTCCGACGCCGATTTCTAGCACTCTAAGCGCATTGGGTTCTTTTGTGGATACTCTTTTTTTTTATTTTTTTTCCGAGGTGAGGCCTCGGAGTCTGAATGCGGTGCAAGTTCCCTTAGGGTGCTGGAAATTTGCGTCGGGTCCGACGCCTAATTCCAACACCCTAATGACATTGGGTTTTTCCGTGGATCTTTTTTTTTGATCTTTTCTTTCAGGTGAGGCCTCGGAGTCTGAATGCGGTGCAATTGGCCTTAGGGTGCTGGAAATGTGCGTCGGGTCCAACGCCTATTTCCAGCACCCTAAGGGCATTCGGTTTTTTGTAGATCCTCTTTGTTTTTATTTTTTTTCCGATGTGAGGCCTCGGGGTCTAAATGCGGTGCAAGTTCCCTTAGGGTGCTGGAAATGGGCGTCGGGTCCGACGCCCATTTCCAGCACCCTAAGCCCATTTGGTTGTTTTGTGGATCCTTTTTTTTTTGATCTTTTTTTCGAGGTGAGGCCTCGGAGTCTAAATGCGGTGCAAGTTCCCTTAGGGTGCTGGAAATGGGCGTCTGGTCCGACGCCGATTTCTAGCACTCTAAGCGCATTGGGTTCTTTTGTGGATACTCTTTTTTTTTATTTTTTTTCCGAGGTGAGGCCTCGGAGTCTGAATGCGGTGCAAGTTCCCTTAGGGTGCTGGAAATTTGCGTCGGGTCCGACGCCTAATTCCAACACCCTAATGACATTGGGTTTTTCCGTGGATCTTTTTTTTTTGATCTTTTCTTTCAGGTGAGGCCTCGGAGTCTGAATGCGGTGCAATTGGCCTTAGGGTGCTGGAAATGTGCGTCGGGTCCAACGCCCATTTCCAGCACCCTAAGGGCATTCGGTTTTTTGTGGATCCTCTTTGTTTTTATTTTTTTTCCGATGTGAGGCCTCGGGGTCTAAATGCGGTGCAAGTTCCCTTAGGGTGCTGGAAATGGGCGTCGGGTCCGACGCCCATTTCCAGCACCCTAAGCCCATTTGGTTGTTTTGTGGATCCTTTTTTTTTTAATCTTTTTTTCGAGGTGAGGCCTCGGAGTCTAAATGCGGTGCAAGTTCCTTAGGGTGCTGGAAATGGGCGTCGGGTCCGACGCCCATTTCCAGCACCCTTAGCGCATTGGGTTCTTTTGTGGATCCTTTTTTTTTTTTTTTCCGAGGTGATGCCTCGGAGTCTAAATGCGGTGCAAGTTCCCTTAGGGTGCTGGAAATGGGCGTCGGGTCCGACGCCCATTTCCAGCACCCCAAGGGCATTGGGTTTTTTTGTGGATCCTTTTTTTTTTGATTTTTTTTCCGAGGTGAGGCCTCGGAGTCTAAATGCGGTGCAAGTTCGCTTAGGGTGCTGGAAATGGGTGTCGGGTCCGACGCCCAATTCCAGCACCCTAAGCGCATTGGGTTCTTTTGTGGATCCTTTTTTTATTTATTTATTTTCCGAGGTGAGGCCTCGGAGTCTAAATGCGGTGCAAGTTCCCTTGGGGTGCTGGAAATGGGCGTCTGGTAAGCTCACATTCTTCCCCCCCCAAGCTGGAAGGAAGGCCGGGAAGCAAGAGGCCAAGGTGCGCGGGAGAAGAAGCCAAGGAGCACATGCCAGGGTACGAGGAAGCGAAGGCCGATGGTGAAGGAGCGGCCGGCGATGTGAACAGGGCCCCGGGAACTTAGGAGAACGCCCCGGGAACAGAGGAGGATGCACGGGAACATAGGAGGATGCACGGGAACGGGAACTGAGAGCCGAGGCACCGGGAACGCATGGGAGCGGGAACCGGGAACGAAAGGAGAACAGTGGAACTCGAGCGGCTAAAGGAGGCACGAAAATAGCCAGTGGAAATAGGGTTAGCACTGAGATTAGAAGAGGCACAAATGCCCCACTTTAGGAGCACGTGCTCAATTAATAGGCTTGGGATATGAAAAGATATGTACGCATGAATTACATATTAGACTATTTAGATTTAAACTCTATGAATTAAAGACTTTAAATCAGGCTATTATTAGATAGAGTGCTATATTTAGCCGAGCTAACATTTACAAAAATCCTAGGAAAACATAGATTTGTGAGACTATATAAAGAGGCCAACTTGAGGGCCATAATACACTTCATTCTATCCCGAATATTTCACATGAGTGTCCGGACCTCGGACTTTGTTGAGACGTGAGGAAATCCAAAGGCACCCACGGTGCATTGGAATTACCTATAGGCACCCGAGGTGCTTTGGTAATTCCAATTGGACTTTTAGGCACCCAAGGTGCGTTAGGAAATTGATAGGCGCCCGAGGCGCATTAGGAAATTCCATAGGCACCCACGGTGTATTGGAATTACATATAGGCACCCGCAGTGCCTTAGTAATTCCAATTGGATTGGCGGAGCGATCTCGGAGTGTTAGAAGATTATTAAAGCACCCACGGCGCTGACGAAACTTAAGAGCCTACGCGGAAAGCAAGACATTCACTCACGGCTAGCGGAGCGAGCCTGCCAAGTATTATCATGCACCGGCACCCTCGGTGCGGTAAGGTATAAGACAAGAAATTGGCACCCTCGGTGCGGTAAGAAATAATGCGGCAAAAACAAAGTGGAAGTTTTCACGTCAGCCTAGGCAATTGTTGAAGACGCGCAACGAGCGAGAGCTTTATGGAAAGGAGTCAAAATTAAGGGACTTACTTGCGGCTTATTGGCAAGCACCACACAAGAGAAATTTCCATAGATGCTCGTGATTTCACAATAGGATGACTACTGGAGGAGCAATCGCATCATGTCGAGCTTGAGGTTATCACATATACAAACTCGGAGTACACATGGCATCCGGTAAGGACACCCGAACTTAGCAAATGTTTTAGGTAAGTAAATAAAACTAAGTAAACTCAAATCACTTACGTGGTGTTCATGGGAAGAGAGGGGCATGAGGCCTCAAGCCGAAGTTGACACCTAAGCAAATCCACTCATTACTACCTCACACACTATCGGTCATGAGTTACCTTGATTAGCTTGTGTGATAGGACTTGGCAAATCTAATCGGATAGGTCGGCAAACAAAGGAATTGAGCTAGGGAAGGTTAAGTGTTGGCCTCGTCATCAAACCCCTTATCATAGCACCTAAGGTAATTGTGGCCTAAGAGAATATTCTGGGATACAAGCCGGCTCTTGCCCAAGATTGGGAATGTTCTAAGGAATTAACAATTATGCGTTAAACCTTAGAGATTCGGCTCGAGAGCATACACTGATGACTAAGGGAATGTAAAGAGATTTTGATTACGTCAAAATATCTTCCGTGAGCTAGGTCGTCTTAACTTAGCGAGGGAGTATGCTTGCCTTGTGAAAGTATTTAGGCAATGGGGTGAGGACTTGAACGGAATAGAAGATATTGCATTAGGACTTGAGCGAATGTATGAGGATTCTATTTAGGATTACAAATCAATATGTTATAAGTTCCAACCATGAAAGATATTGTAGGTAGGAGATTTTAGATGGTTACAAATCATGAGAGTTATGAACTTGAAATATGTTTTAGAGGGTTTCAACCGTGAAAGATATTGTAGAAGAATGTTTACCCTCTTGAAACACTTAACCTTGACATTAGAGTTTCAGGGGAACATAAACTTGCAAACTTAGGTCAACGACACCTTGGGAATTCGTAAGAACATTGAAATTATATGTTACAAGATTAAGATAAAAAGAGAGTACAAACACCTTCATGAGGATGAGAATTTAAGATGATCTAATTTTGGTGGGAGTAACTTCCATGTAAACCGGTTCAGCAGCGGGTTACACCGTCTGAGGCTGGAAGGTTGAAGGTGGCCCTCCAACATTTTGGCGACCATGCTGGGGATTACGCCACATGGACGTTACACTTACCTAGGTTAGAGATGACATATTGTTTTGGGAGAAAGAGATGGATGGCAGGCACCAATGGAGAACTTGTACTACCTGTATAATGGGAGACGCCAACAGGAGGCAAATGAGCAACGCAAGTGGGCATAAACATTTGAACGTGGAAACAAGACCGGATAGAAAGAGCTGTGCAGCGGAGACTCGAACAGTTCAATCTACGAGGATTCATTTTGCAAGGACGTGAAGAAGAAATAGAAGAAGAGAACTCGGAACAACAAGGGACTCTGGCCGTAGGAAAATGGCCGTGGGATTACCCAAAGTATGGCGCAAGTAAAATCGCTTTGAGGAAATGGGAAGGAACCAGGAAGTTTCACGATCTTATGTGGGATATGCAAAAGATCTACGAAGATAAAGTATGGCAACTATTTAGAGAGAAGGAGATAGGTTTTACGTATCGGTCACAATTGGAGAGAGATATTGATGAGTTACCAGAAGAGCTGCAAGCAGTGATCTTCTCCAAGGTTTGGAACGACGGAAAGGAAGGTATCAGCGCCTATATTCTAGGAGCAACCAGACATCGAGGTTATCATTACAAGCAAGAAGGATTGTTGTATGATTTGTATGTTAAGAAGATATTTTTACCTCTGTATGGTGGTTTGAATGGTAAGGTGGGAAACCAGGATTCAGAATAGAAGCATAACCAAAAAGAAACAAGGCAAGGAGAACTTAACACCAAGTGAATCATCCATAGGCAAACAGGTGGAGTACGGGTGCATTGAGGTGACAGAGCTGGGAGAGCCGGCCAAGATATGATCCCGAAACACTCTCAGTAGCGTACATGGTTGACCATGAGGACACATATAGCACGAGAAGCACATCACCAACCCCAAGGGAACAAGAAGTAGAACGGAGGCATGTGGAGCGCATGCACTTCGGAGACAATTCCGTGAAACGGAACGAACAGCAGAAAAGAGAAAGAGAAGAGAGGTACGTGAGGCGTACGCGTCAAAGAACTACAGGAAAAGAAGAAAATAGAAATGCTTCTGAGCCACCGGCAGTAGGTTCCCACACCACCAAACCTATCCATCAAAGGAGTCAAAGTGAAGGAGGAGGTAACGATAAAACATACAAAGAAAATGACACAACGGAGAACAACCCAACTCAGGAAGAAAGCGAGGACGAAGATGACTTGATAATAGGTACCCTTCTTGGGACCTATGTTTTGAGAAGTAAAGGTACAAGCGGAAGCACCGGGACGAATACCCCAGGAAGAGAAGTGCAAGATAAGGGTAAAACCCCTCAAGGTAACACGACCAAGGAAGACCTTTTCACCCAAAGGAATTGGGAGGAATTGAAGAGGAATTTTGAGAACCAATTTAGTTACAAAGACTCTGGCTTCTCCGGAGGAAGCACACAGAACAACACGGACCAAGAAGTAAAGAGACCTATCAGTCAAGAGGAGTTTGACGAACTAAGGAAAAAATTTGAAGAAAAACTCAGGCAATTCCAAAACCTTGGAATTAACCCCGGAGTCAGCCCACCACCAGCCAACAACAACAACCCACCTAGTGTTGGGAATAACCCACCCAATTCGGCCAACATGGTTGCACAACAACGGAGAACAAAGGTTCCCTTACCGACCTATAAGGGTAAGACTGATCCCGATACTTACATGCAAGAATTTAACAATGTTTGTCTTGCCAACCAGGAAGACACCGACGCAATCAAGCTACAATTATTTCCAGTTACCTTGAAGAAGCGAGTACTAGAATGGTATTCTCAATTCGGCCCACACCATTTTCCGGATTGGCCCTCCTTGGGAGCTGCCTTTCTTATGAGATTTAGATCTAAGAAATCGGAGGGAGAAGTGATTGAGAGTCTAGGATCCCTCAAGCAGAAGAAAGATGAAACAGTTGAAGAATTTTACGAAAGGGTTATGGTGGAATCGTCGAAGATAAATCCCTAGCCCAGCAATCAATTCAAGAAAGCATGGTTTCTTAACGGCCTTAAAAAGGAGTACGCCAAACATATTGATCTCATGCCAACTGATGACTTAGAAGAAGCAAAGGCCTCAGCTCGGAAATTGGAGCTAGGTCAAATGAGGAAAGGAAGATTCCTCGATGAAAGTGACAGCGACGACTCGAGCGATGACTCGGAAGAAGAGCGTAATAAGAAGAAGAGAAAGTCAAAGGGTAAGAGAAACGACTCTACCAAAGATGACATAAAGACCCTCAGGGAAGAAATTGAAGGACTAGCTCTAGGGAGCAGGAAATTTCAAACATGCATCATCTGCCGGAGATGCCGAAATGAACGACACTACGTGCAGGAGTGTCAAATGAAGCAGTGTACCAACTGCAACAGCCTAACACACAACACGAGTGAGTGTGTTTATGAAAGGCACGAATCTCGGAGACCCCGGGATAGGAGATATGGGGTGAACCAAGTGCAACCCCAAACCAATCGGAAGCCAGGAGCGATAACTCCTAGGCGAGAAATGAATGAAAGGAGAGTTCGGTTTGAACCGAGAATGGAATACAGAAGAGAAGAAAGATCCCCTTATAGGGAAGGCGATTACCGGCGGGAGGCGGGAGGCCCCTACTGGGGAAATGAATATCGCAGAGATGATCGGCCTTATTACAGGCCCAATGACAGCTACAAGGATGATTTCAGAAGGGAAGGCTATTCCCCTTACAAGACCCAAGATTTCCGGAGGGAAGATGGATACCCCTACCGAGGAGGCCCAAGAGGACCTATCAACCATGACAGGTATGAGTATACCAGAAGCCTGATGGATAATAACAACACCAAGGCAGCGCCGAGAACTGGGTTCACTAGCAGACCACAGCGAGAGGGCAACCCCGACGAGTGTTTTTATTGTCATCAGAAGGGGCACCGGAAGCCGGATTGTCCGCACTTTATTAAACACCAATAGGAGTTGAGTGGATTTAGAAACACGAAGCCGGCAGTAGGAGCCAATGTGGTGTCCCTTGCGGTTTGTGTGATGACAAGAGCCCAACGGGCTGCAGCCGAGGAAGGCAAGGAAGATAGTGAGAGTGACGACAATGATGATGATGATGATGATTCGAGCAGTGGCAGCTCTGAGGAGCAGGAAGACCACCAACAAAGAGATGATAACTCTGATGAAAAAAGAGGTGTGGTGCGCGAGCAGGACGCACACCTTGATGAAGATAAGGATGATGAAGAAAGGCCAATAGGAGCCAATAGCGATGAATGGAAAGCTGATAGGAGAGTCCACCGTGAGGTGAGTAAAACTATCAAGGAGACACAGGAGGAAGAGGGCGAAGCTCTACCCACGCCAGAGGAGTTCGCACCTTGGTACCCGGAAAAGGAAGAGGCAGAGAAGCCCACCGAACGAAGCCCGAGAAAGGAGGCGTCCCAGTAGCTACCCAGGCAAGGGTAGATAAGATCTTGGAGAGTGTGATGAATCACACAAAAGCAAACATATCAATCGGACAGTTACTAGAAATAACCCCTTACTGCAAGAAGCGGATAATGGCGGCGTTAACACATGAGGAGAAGTCGAAAGAACCGACTCAAACATATCAAGTTACGGCAAAGGCATTTGATGAAGAAATGCCCATGATATCCGTAATTGTGAAGAATAGGCAAGTACCAAACGCCTTGATCGATGGTGGTTCAGGAGTGAACATCATCACGGACACGTTAAGAAGGAAATTGGGACTCAAGAAGATAGAGCCCGCACCATTTACCATAAAAATGGCAGACCAAAGAAAGGTCATGCCCAAAGGAATTATCCGAGACGTACGCCTTGATGTTGGCGGGATTGTGATCCGGACAACACTCACAGTTATAGACATGGTGAGTACTGAAGACAGTTACTCCCTGTTATTGGGAAGACCGTGGTTGAAGGAGGCTCAAGCCCAACATGACTGGCCCCTCAACAGACTAACCTTGATCCAAGGAGGGAACAAGGTGGAAGTAAGTACCCGGAGAACTCCAGCGCTATCACCTGCAAAGAGACCTTTGCATTGGGAAGATTACGACTGGGAAATGGGACTATCGGATGAGGAAGAAGCAATAGTCTATGAGGCCTTCCCTGAACTACTCCCTATGGGAGATTTCGATTTAAAGAGCTTGAGGAAGCTTAAAGGACCAAGTTGCAATACAATGGAGATTATTACTATCGGAACACCTACACCACAGGGAGGTAAATCCGAGAAACCTCGGTCGAGGAAAGCGACCAAGAAGGAGCAAGAGGCTATGGAGGAGAAACCTGTATACCCCTTCCAGTTTTACAAAGCAAAAGAAGGGGACATAATAGTGGACCGTACCCCTGCCTCAGAGGCTGTCAAAGGGAAAAATATAGCCGGATGGACGGTTGAAGATGAGGACTTGGTCAAGAACTTGAACTTAGGTACTCCGGAGGATCCTAAGTTAGTCAAGATAGCCAAAGATTTGGGTGACTATGAAGCACAAGTTAAAGGACTCTTATTGAGATTTAAGGACGTATTCGCATTCACATACAAAGATATGAAAGGGATACCTCTGCACATATGCGAGCACAGGATCGAGTTGCAGCCTGAGGCCAAGCCTGTAAGGCAAATGCGCTATAGAATGAATCCCAATTATGCCGCCAAAGTCAAAGAAGAAATCGACAAATACTTGGAGGTAGGATTCATATACCCCGTTGACAAAACAGAATGGTTATCACCAATTGTGATTGTGCCCAGAAAGAATGGGAAACTCCGAGTATGCGTGGACTACCGGAAGTTGAACGCATTCACCAAAATAGATCTTTTTCCTCTACCTTTCACGGAATCAATTTTAAAAGCTGTCGCAGGACACGAGATGTACACGTTAATGGACGGGTACAGCGGATACAATTAGATAATGATTGCATTGGAGGATCGTTAAAGACATCCTTCATCACGGAATATGGAGCATTCGCGTACCGTGTGATGCCTTTTGGATTAATGTGTGTACCAGCCACCTTCCAAAGAGGCATGATGAAGATCTTTGCCGATTACCTCGACAAATTTATGAAGGTTTTTCTGGATGACTTCACCGTATATGACACCAAAGAAGACCATACCTTGACAGCATGGGTGGCAAGCAAATTGTTACATGAACTGCGAAAAGATCTCGCCAAGACTCAGAAGGAGAAGGCGGATCTCGTAGAGAAACTCCTCAAACAGCAAGAACAATGTGGGAGAGACATCCTCCCCCGGACACTCACCCATTCCAGCACCGAAGTGTACCAACAAATCATGTCATACACAAAGCCTTCTGATTCAATAATGCGGTATCACAGAATATACAGTGGGCTGAATCTGGTACTCAGTAATATCCCTTTACTCAAAATAGGTTGCCATCTGGAGTTCAACCAGATACAGGAGCTCTGGAGCCAAGCCAATGCTGCTGCCAGGGATACATTAGTATTCATGTGGTGTTTGGGTGACTTCAAAACACCCTTATGGGCAATGGAGATACTCACAGGCTCTCCACCCTTTTACATAAAGAGGTACATCCTTAGATGTATCACACTACTGGGCCAACATCACAATATGGCCAACCCACCAAGAGAGCCACTGCCTATTCTAAAATCCTACTCCCATGGCAAATACCACATGATCAAGAAACTCCAGCAAAGCAAAATTGATTGCTTCAGCAAGGCCATGACAACCTTAGCAGCCGAAGACACCAACATATGTTTCGAAGCTGTCCAGCAATACCAAACCCTCCACAACCAGCATCCCAGCCCTCCCCTGCAGCTCACTTTGAGCGAATTGAAGGATTTCGTCAATAGCACACTCGAAGTTCAGCAATCAACCCTGGCCAGAAAGAAATTCGGACCCATCAACAGTGGCACTCTGCTGTTCCGGCCCCGATCTGCAGCTCTCAAGTGTGCACAGCAACCAGAACCAGATTTACAAAGCATGAGGACATGCTTTCTCTGAGGGGAGGGAGTAAATGGTAAGCTCACATTCTTCCCCCCCCCAAGCTGGAAGGAAGGCCGGGAAGCAAGAGGCCGAGGTGCGCGGGAGAAGAAGCCAAGGAGCACATGCCAGGGTACGAGGAAGCGAAGGCCGATGGTGAAGGAGCGGCCGGCGGTGTGAACAGGGCCCCGGGAACTTAGGGGAACACCCCGGGAACAAAGGAGGATGCACGGGAACATAGGAGGATGCACGGGAACGGGAACCAGGAACGTAGGTGAACGGGAACTGAGAGCCGAGGCACCGGGAACGCACGGGAGCAGGAACCGGGAACGAAAGGAGAACAGTGGAACGCGAGCGGCTAAAGGAGGCACGAAAATAGCCAGTGGAAATAGGGCTAGCACTGAGATTAAAAGAGGCACAAATGCCCCACTTTAGGAGCACGTGCTCAATTAATAGGCTTGGGATATGAAAAGATATGTACGCATGAATTACATATTAGACTATTTAAATTTAAACTCTATGAATTAAAGACTTTAAATCAGGCTATTATTAGATACAGTGCTATATTTAGCCGAGCTAACATTTACAAGGCCATTTGGTCCGTGAGATTTTAGAATTGTTTCAACATCGCCTCTTGAAACCCTAATTGAGTAGCACCTAACCGTTGCTCTACTTCTTCAATTTGAGGGTCTGTTCTAGGGGCCGACAATGCTAACATGGGTGGGGGAGCCTTCACCGCTAAGGGAAGCGAGACCGCTTCAATGGAGACATATGAAGGACGGTTAAATGGCCTAGTTGGATCCACTCCTGATTTAGGTAGGAGAGGGATGAATTGAGGGATTAACTCATCCTCTTTCCTCCATAACCGCTCATAATCTCTCTCGATATGTTCCATGTCTCTAGCGGCTACTTTAACCTCGGCTAGGGTGCGAGGGTTTTTTTCTAACACACCCCTAATAGTATTTGCTTTGACAAACCCTCTCATAAAGAATTGCATTAGGGTATCATCGTTGAGCAAAGTACCTACGTATCTTGCGCACACTAAGTCAAATCTCCTAATATAGGCGGAAATCTCTTCATCCCTTCCTTGCCTCATAGTCATTAAGGCTCTAAAAGCCATACTTTGACCGACTTCGGGTCGAAATTCATTTAGAAACTCTCGTTGTAATTGATCCCAAGTTTAAAAGTGTCCCTCGTCGTGATCTCTATACCACTCGTAAGTTTCCCCGTCTAAGGTCGTAGGAAACCACACTAACCAATATTGTTGGTTGGTAATTAATGAACTAATTACCCTCTCAACGAATCTCTCCATGTGCCTAGACGGATCCTCATCCTTGGTCCCATAGAATTTTGGAAGGTTAGACGGTATATCTACCGAAACCAATCCTTGGGGTACGATTATTGGTAGGCCTCTCGGCCTTACCAATGGATCGATGGGAGGAAATGGAGGCAAGGGAGGTATGGGAGGTGGAATTCCACCTCCCCCTAGAGGATCCATGGTGCTAGGTGACCCTCTCTCGCTAGATCCACTAGTACTCACAAAGTTTTCTTGTCTAATTCTATTAGACTTGTTAATTATTTTCTTACTCAATTCGGGAGGAAGATTGCCTTCCTCAATTTGAATAGATATTGGTAATACTTCAACTAGTGGACTAATTAATGGTTCAACATTTGAACTAACTTCTATACTAACATCTACTCCCTCTACTACTTCCTCAATATTAGACAACCTACGCTTAATAACATTCTTTTTTAACCCTAATGCTAACTTAGGCTTTTGAGATCTAGTATTTCCTTGCATCCATAATGTAGCGATCAACCCTTACTTTGACCAATCAAAATTCTCACAACTCTCACTCTTTAATGTTACCACTTAGCTTGTGTGATAAAGAGTTTTGGAAGTGAGGAAGAGAGACATGCAATTTCAATGAACGATCCCAAACAGGGGATGGCAAACTCGTGTTAGCATCAAGTTTAATGAGAGAATCACCTCGTTATACCCCCTTTCCGCGTAACATTTGCAACAAGACCTCACGTGAGGGGCTGACCATTCTTATGTACCATGTTTGGAATCGAGGCTTCACCCTTCGATTCCTCACATTATACTATAAGTCCGGAATTACCCTCTCCGTTAGTCAACGACAAAGACGTATACAAAAATCATTTTTTAATTATTTAAATTTTCAATTGGAAGAAGGTTGCGTACCTGAAGCAATTTGCTACCTCCTGCTTGTTAGTCTCTTCTCTCGACCGTGATTGCTTAAACACAACGACACTTCAACAATTGCAATTGAAAAGCAATAACCCCCTAGTTGAGAACTTTAAACGCTCACACCGGAGTGAGTGTTTAAAATTGAGATTCCTAATTTTTAATTATGCCTCTTCCTCTTAGTGAACTAATGCGTGCCCTATTAATGTGATCTTAAATTATGTCATCCCAAGCAAGGTTGAATAGTCACCTTCGCCGCGCTCCCTCTTTAATTGAAATTGCATAACTTTAAAATAATTTAAAATGAAAAACTAACCTTTCACGAGCGCTCCTTCCATACTTGTCTCCCACTCCTAGTTCTCCTACCGCCTTCCAAGTCTTTCTCCTCCGCCGCTTGTCTCCCGGCAGACGCACCATTTATGTCACCAAAAGTACTCCACCCTTCGATTTCGTCCTAGCCCGAGTGGAATAGTATTGATGACACTTAGCAAACTCCTTCCTTAGTAATTCAATGTATCATTCCAATATGCCTTTGGAATATACACAACGTTAATGACTTATGATTTAACCCCCAAGGCTATATCCAGAACAAATTTCAGAATAGTGTAACTTCCCCATTATTTCTCGGAATGTCCTGAAATTTTATCTGTAACTAGAGAGACAAAGCAAAAAACATCTCACCAATTTGTGAGCCTATCCCATTTTCTGTCCGACAGTTATGACCATTTTAGTGTGTCAGTCTACCCAGATTTCAGAATGTCATAATTTCCTCCCACGGGCTCCAAAGAACTTCAAATTTTGGGAGCAATCACAAAAACTAATTGTTTATGACCCCCTGAAATTTCAAATTATTTTCATTTTCTGCCAAAACGTTATGGCCTTTTTAGTCTGCAACTCTTGAAAACACTTCAGAATGATATATCTCCTTCTCATCTACTCGGAATGACTTGAAATTTGTACCACAACTAGGAAACCTAAGAACAAAGCATCTCTCAAAATTTCATGCGTTTCCAACCCTCTATCCAGGAGTTATGCCCATTTCAGCTCAAAAATGTAGGCAAAGTTCAGAATGTCATAACTGCTGCTCCAATACTCCAAACATCCTCAGATTTTGACCATGTTCATATAAACAAGTTGTTTACTAACCCTCTAAATTTCAACGAAGTATCTTTTTCTGCTCGGAAGTTATGCCCCTTACAACCTAGACTACTCAAAGGACCCTCTCATTTACGAACTCGTGTTCCGGCAACGTGTCACCAAAAGTACTCCACCCTTCGATTTCGTCCTAGCCCGAGTGGAATAGTATTGATGACACTTAGCAAACTCCTTCCTTAGTAATTCAATGTATCATTCCAATATGCCTTTGGAATATACACAACGTTAATGACTTATGATTTAACCCCCAAGGCTATATCCAGAACAAATTTCAGAATAGTGTAACTTCCCCATTATTTCTCGGAATGTCCTGAAATTTTATCTGTAACTAGAGAGACAAAGCAAAAAACATCTCACCAATTTGTGAGCCTATCCCATTTTCTGTCCGACAGTTATGACCATTTTAGTGTGTCAGTCTACCCAGATTTCAGAATGTCATAATTTCCTCCCACGGGCTCCAAAGAACTTCAAATTTTGGGAGCAATCACAAAAACTAATTGTTTATGACCCCCTGAAATTTCAAATTATTTTCATTTTCTGCCAAAACGTTATGGCCTTTTTAGTCTGCAACTCTTGAAAACACTTCAGAATGATATATCTCCTTCTCATCTACTCGGAATGACTTGAAATTTGTACCACAACTAGGAAACCTAAGAACAAAGCATCTCTCAAAATTTCATGCGTTTCCAACCCTCTGTCCAGGAGTTATGCCCATTTCAGCTCAAAAATGTAGGCAAAGTTCAGAATGTCATAACTGCTGCTCCAATACTCCAAACATCCTCAGATTTTGACCATGTTCATATAAACAAGTTGTTTACTAACCCTCTAAATTTCAACGAAGTATCTTTTTCTGCTCGGAAGTTATGCCCCTTACAACCTAGACTACTCAAAGGACCCTCTCATTTACGAACTCGTGTTCCGGCAACGTGTCACCAAAAGTACTCCACCCTTCGATTTCGTCCTAGCCCGAGTGGAATAGTATTGATGACACTTAGCAAACACATATACCCAAGAAATATGAACTCAAGTACTACAACTTGAAGCCATAAATTATATTAAAATCATTCACACCCAAACTAATGCTAACAAGAGGTCAAGCCCTCTTCAAGGCCAAGTTGCCTTGGCTCCTAACTTCAAAACCATGCACACACATGTGCTTCTATATCGCTTCCATACACCCACACTTATAACACGTGGGGTGCCAAGGAGCACGAAGGAAAGAGAGGATGAGTGAGGGAAGAATGAGGGATTATATAGTGAGTTTGAGGGGGTGAGCACCCTCAAGGCTCACGATAAGCCTTCGAAATCTCCTCCTACTTTGTAAGCTCTCATCTTATCTCCTAAGCCTTCCTCCCTCAAATGATCAACAAAGATCCTAATTCAAACATTTAACTAACCTTGGCTTTCTACCTACCACACTTTACCAAGGTATGTCCTCATACTATTTAAATCCATTCCACACAAGCCTAATGCTTCAAACTTAGCTTTCTTCAAGCTTCACTCTTTTTATATTTTTGTGAATAATCATAAATCAACAAAACACTACTTGTAATATTTTACAAGTGTTAACAACACATGTGGGCATCAATTTGGGCTCACATTATTGGCGACCATCTGGGACCGGCTCCTAGAATGTCTTGCTTGAAGTCAAGTGTCTTCATGTGTGGAATTGCTTGCACCTACTTCCGGCCATTCGTGTCGGGAAACTTTGTCCATTGAGTGTCTCCAATTGTACCGAGTTGTTAGGAAAGGTATTCGCCACAATGTAAGGACCTAACCAAACCGCATCAAATTTGCCCGGAAATTTTTTTTTCTTCCCATCTTGGAGCATAACCAACATTCCTCGTTCTAATGCCCTCTTCTTGTGACGCTTGTCAAAGATAACTTTCCTTCGCCTTTGAATTGCTTCCATGTGTTGAGCGGCCCTCCGCCTCTTCTCATCCAACTCCTCTAGATTCCCGAGCCTATTTCTCAAAGACTCATTGTTGTTGAGGCGTGTTCCTATTGCAACCCTCAATGACTCCACCTCAAATTCAATAGGGAGTGTAGCCTCAATACCGTAAACCAAAGAAAACGGAGTAGCTTGTGTTGTCACTTTGTAAGTCGTCCGATAAGCCCACAAAGCCGCGTTTAACTTGACGTCCCAATCTCTCTTTGAGTCGATGACCGTCTTGCGTAAAATGTCCACTAGAATCTCGTTCACCCGCTCCGTTTGACCATTAGTTTGAGGGTGATAGGGAGTAGTCTTCCTATGGTCGATCTTAAACCTCTGAGTCATCTCTGAAATGAGGTCATTAAGAAAATGTGTACCTCTATCACTAACTAGAATCTTTGGGACTCAAAACCTAGTAATGATATTTTCATACATGAATGTGGCGGCATGTGCGGCCGTGTCGGTTTTTATCGCCTTGGCTTCCGTCCATTTAGTCAAGTACTCGGTAGCTACAACAATGTATGCCATCCCTCTCGAAGAGTGGGGATGGACCTCCCCTACATAATCTATTCCCCATTTCTCAAAGGGAACTAGTGGTAATGAAATGTGCAATGGCATCTCCATCCTAAGGTCATTTCGAGCGTACCTTTGGCAAGCATCACACCTTCTAACATAGTCGTGTGAATCCTGAAACAATGTAGGCCAAAAGTAACCTGCTCTAAGGATTTTCTGGCCGGTAAGTTGACCAGAAAAATGCCCTCCACAAGCACTATCATGACAAACCTCTAGAATATCCGGAACCTCTACTTGCGATACACATCTTCTCAAGATGGTGTCCGCTCCTCTCCTGAACAATCTATTGCCTATCACTGTAAAGTGCCTACTATTGACTCTAACCTTTCTTTTTTCCTCTTTCGTCCATTCGGTTGGTAATTGTTGAGTGGTCAAGAACTCTACAATTCCGGCATACCAATCCGGTGTGGACGTGACTACAAACAATCTATCATCCATGAGGCTATCATCTATTGGCGTAGTGCCCATCTCCTCCGATAATCTAGACAAGTGGTCGGCTTGTAAATGCATGCGGCCCGGTTTATATTCCACCGTGTAATCAAACTCTTCGAGTAACAAGACCCACCTAGCCAACCTTCCACTCAACTCCGGCTTGTTGACCAAATATTTAATGGCCATGTGATCCACAAAAAACACTACCGGATTACAAATAAGATAGTGCCTAAACTTCTTGACCGAAAATACCATGGCTAGACACTCTCTCTCCGTAGTGGAGTAATTCCTCTCCGCGGAAGTCAATTGCTTACTAGCATAAGCTACGGGTAGATCCTTCCCCTTCTCTCCCGTGGATTGACACAAGGCACTACCCACCGCTACGTTGCTAGCATCACAATACACATGAAAAGGCTTTTCCCAATCCGGTGGCCTTAAGACGGGATAAGTGCTCAATTTTGATCTCAACTCTACAAAGGCTTTTTGGCACTCATCCGTCCAAACAAATCTGACATCCTTCTTGAGCAATTGAGTGATAGGGACCGCTATCTTTGCAAAATCCGGAATCAACTCTCTATACCACCCCACATGTCCTAACAACTTAGAGATTCCCTTGGCATTTTTCGGAGTTTCTAACCCGTCAATGACCGCTATCTTGTCGGGATCCGGTTCTCTTCCCTTTTGGCTCACAACATAACCCAACAAAACTCCCCTTTGTACCCCTAGGAATGTCTTGTCCAGATTTAATGCCAACCGCATTTGCCTACACCTAACTAAGGCCTCTCTCACACAATGCACATGCTCCTTGGTGCTAGATTGGGTACTAAAATCATCAATATAAATTGTCATGGATTTGAAGAGCAAGTCGCTGAAGATATACATGACTAGTCGTTGAAATGTAGTCGGTGCGTTGCATAAACCAAATGGCATCACCACCCATATGAAAGTCCCCCAAGGTGTTGTAAATGCCGTCTTGTGTAAATCTGCTAATGCTATGGCTACTTGGTTGTAGCCGGCGTATCCATCCATGAATGTATACCGTTCATGACCCCCTACCTCCTCTAACAACAAGGTAATGAATGGCAAAGGAAAGTGATCCTTTTGCGTACAATCATTGAGCTTCCTATAGTCTACACAAACTCTAAGCTTCCCATTTTTCTTTTTCACTAACACCATGGGAGAAACCCAATCCGTAATCTCTACCGGCTTTATAAACCCAGCCTGCAACAACCTCTCTAATTCTGCTTTGACTAATAATTGCAATGTAGGATTCATCCTTCTCTCTTTTTGTCTCACCGGTTTAGAGCCCGAAACTAACGGAATACGATGCTCAACCATCTCTCTAGGAATTCCCTTGAGTTCATCGTATGACCATGCAAAGGTATCACTAAACTCATCTATCAAATCGCTATACTCTTTGATCTCCTCGTCATCGAGTTTAGAACCCATCTTCATTGGTCTAACCTTGTCATTCTTCATTTTGACATCCACAAACTTCCAATCTTCTTCGACCACTCGTGTTTGCTCCTCGGTATCTCTATACCAATCGTTGGGGACATTAGGATAATCCTTGATATCATGACCCGCTATAATGCCCGTAGAAGTAGTTTTAAAATGCAAAGCGGGCTCTAATTTTGAGAGTTCTAACATGGCCTCCTCATCTTGAGTCCCATCTACATGTACCAAACTCACATCATTCAACTCAATATCATCTAACCATGGAGTGAGTCCTCCCTTCACCCATTCCTCCTCCGTGAGAACCTCACATGGCTCTAAGGACAAATAATCTTCTCTAGACACATCATCTTGGAGGATACAACTATGAGTCATCATCATGACATCGCTAATGGACTCCGGGTATTGTCTTAGCCAATGTGTAAAATCTCCATCAACATCTTGATTGTAAAAGCTAGGACCTAAGAACCCGTTAGAGGAATACATTTTAGCCTTCTCCTTGTTTTGAACAACCCCCACCAATGTATCCTCAAATTTCTCATTACTTCCGCCATTCTCCTCTTCATCCGACATTGGATCAATCTCCTCCCTAACCCAACCACCTAAAGGTGCAATAGAGACCTTGACTCTATTATCTACGGGACCATAGGTGATAGAAGGTTTGTGTCCTCCCCAATCTACTACGGCGTTAGACATCCTTAACCAAGATCGTCCTAACAAGATGGGAAATGCATCCTTATTGTCGTGCATCTTAATCACTTGAAAGGTCACAATGTATTCTTCACCTCCCGTGCTAAGTCGACAATCCTTAATAATCCCCACCGGAACCACCGGACTTTGGTTAGCCATATTGATGACGAATGGCGACGGACCGGTCAAACGTAATCCCAATTTCCTCATAGTGTGCTCGGGTAGAATATTGAGACTACTTCCACCATCCACCAATACATGAGGAACCACCTTGTCCACTATCGTTACTTCAATCTCCACCGCCTTGACTTCCCGAGTTCTCCCTTGCATTTGGACCCTCGCCGACACTCTAATCTTTGGCCTCTTAGCCCTCCTATTCACAGGCATTCCGTCCTTCAAAGTCTTCCTAGCTACCGGTGAAATTTCTAATAATTGACCAAATGTGATATCGGCCTTTAGTGAACTTAAGTCGGCCCAAAGGTCGTATCCATCTACTCTATCGGCCTTAGGCCTTCTAACACTATCAAACTCCTCTACGGGAATGCCCGGACCTTCCCACTCTCCTACATCACTACCATCTAAATCATGGATGACATTAGACCTTTCCCTCTCATGGACAATTTCATTTTCTCTCTCTAATGCCTTAGTGGCCTTCCTAGCTTCTCTAGTTACATTCTCCAAATCCGAAAAATAAGGAATTTCTCCTAAGGGATTTTCCTCTTCTTCCTCCTCCTCTACTTCTAATGGTGCATTACCGCTCATTGCTCTAGTGGTAACGGCTAATGTTAGGGCCTTATGCACAACTTCCTCTTTAAGACCCCTCAATTCATATGATATAGAGTTAGCATGTGGAGGACATGGACCCTGGCCATTAGTAGGCACCTCTAAATTTACCGGAATGGTGGAGGCATTCATAAATCGGACATCTTGAGACGTAGATGGTCCCATTTGTCTAGGTGATTGTGTGACTTGACCTCCTTGCCCCGGAAGGTTTGTATTTCCATCACAGTAGAGGTTGGAAGGTTTAAGGTTATTAGTACCTTCACTTTGTGGATGGAAACCTCTCATGACATCTTGACCCGATTGTTGTGTGTTGGTTGGAGGGTTTGGTGCTCCACCTACCATATCCGGATGACGACATTGGTTAGACGGATGTGGACCTCCATAATTACTACACCCTTGACCTTGGTTTTCCGACCAACATTGTCCTACAACATGATACCTCCCGCAAAGATGGTGAAATTCTTTCTTCTCGGTATTTTGGTTATTTTGACCTCGAGGAGGCGGACCCCGGTTGTTTCCTTGGTTTTGATTTTGATTTGAACCCCTTTGGTTTTGTTGCGGACCGTTATTGTTCATTCTTTGATTGAGATTTGGCCCATTTCTACAAAACTGAGGCGTATGACCGTGTTGTTGACATTGAGTACACCAAAATCCCGATGAGTGATTGCCCGACTCGATTTGAGGTGGAAGACCGGGTTGTGGATTTTGCGTGGAATGCCCTTAGGGTGCTGGAAATGTGCATCGTGTCGAGCACCCTAAGGGCATTGGGTTTTTTTGTGGATCCTCTTTTTATTTATCTTTTTTCCGAGGTGAGGCCTCGGAGTCTGAATGCGGTGCATGTTCCCTTTGGGTGCTGGAAATGGGCGTCGGGTCCGACACCCATTTCCAGCACCCTAAGGGCATTGGGTTCTTTTGAGGATCCTCTTTTTTTTTATCTTTTTTCCGAGGTGAGGCCTCCGAGTCTGCATGCGGTGCAAGTGCACTTAGGGTGTTGGAAATGGGCGTCAGGTCCGACGCCCATTGTCAGCAACCTAAGGGCATTGGGTTTTTTTGTGGATCCTTTTTTTTTTGATTTTTTTTCCGAGGTGAGGCCTCGGAGTCTGAATGCGGTGCAAGTGCCCTTAAGGTGTTGGAAATGGGCGTCGGGTCCAGCACCCTAAGGGTATTGGGTTTTTTGTGGATCCTCTTTTATTTTTATTTTTTTCGAGGTGAGGCCTCCGAGTCTGCATGCGGTGCAAGTGCCCTTAGGGTGCTGGAAATGGGCGTCGGTCCGACGCCCATTTCCAGCACCCTAAGGGCATTGGGTGTTTTTGTGGGTCCTTTTTTTCTTGATCTTTTTTCCGAGGTGAGGCCTAGGAGTTTGAATGCGGTACAAGTGCCCTTAGGGTGCTGTAAATGGGCGTCGGGTCCGATTCCCATTTTGAGCACCCTAAGGGCATTGAGTTTTTTTGTGGATTCTTTTTTTTGGTCTTTTCTCCGAAGTAAGGCCTCGGAGTCTGAATGCGGTGCAAGTGCCCTTATTATGCTGGAAATGGGCGTCGGGTGTGACACCCATTTCCAGCACCCTAAGGGCATTGGGTTTTTTTGTAGATTTTTTTTTTAATCTTTTTTCCGAGGTGAGGCCTTGGAGTCTGAATGCGGTGCAAGTGCCGTTAGGGTGCTGGAAATGGGCGTCGTGTCCAGCACCCCTCAGGGATTGGGTTTTTTTGTGGATACTCTTTTTATTTATCTTCTTTCCGAGGTGAGGCCTCGGAGTCTGAATGCGGTGCAAGTGGTCGTAGGGTGCTGGAAATGCGCGTCGGGTCCGACGCCCATTTCCAGCACCCTAAGGGCATTGGGTGTTTTTGTGGATCTTTTGTTTTTTAATTTTTTTTCTGAGGTGAGGCCTCGGAGTCTGAATGTGGTGCAAGTGGCCTTAGGGTGCTGGATATGGGCGTCGGGTCCGACGCCCATGTCCAGCACCCTAAGGGCATTGGGTTTTTTTGTGGATTTTTTTTTTAATTTTTTTTCCGAAGTGAGGCCTCGGAGTCTGAATGCGGTGCAAGTGGCCTTAGGGTTCTGGAAATGGGCGTCGGGTCCGACGCCCATTTCCAGCACCTTAAGGGCATTGGGTTTTTTTGTGGATCCTCTTTTTTTTATCTTTTTTCCGAGGTGAGGCCTCGGAGTCTGAATGCGGTGCAAGTGCCCTTAGGGTGCTGGAAATGGGCGTCGGGTCCAAGGCCCATTTCCAGCACCCTAAGGGCATTGGGGTTTTTTGTGGATCTTTTTTTTTTAATCTTTTTTCGGAGGTGACTCCTCGGAGTGTGAATGCGGTGCAAGTGCCCTTAGGGTGCTGGAAATGGGCGTCGGGTCCAATGCCCATTTCCAGCACGCTAAGGGCATTGGGTTTTTTTGTGGATCCTCTTTTTTGTATTTTTTTTCTGAGGTGAGGCCTCGGAGTTTGAATCCGTTTCAATTGCCCAAAGGCGCTGGAAATGGGTGGTTGCATCCTAAACCCTAAACCATAAACCCAAAAAGAAAGAGGATCCACAAAAAAAAAGGGTAGTGAATTTTACTTGGATTTTAAAGCCGAGATCTAGCAGTATTGATATTGTACACGGATGTCTCACGTGAAGCCACTTTCATTGGAAGTAGTACGTCTCTGCAAAGAAGTTATGTTTACTTGACAATTTCAAAACCTGGAGAAGCAAGTTTTAATAAGTTATAAGTAGATTGATATTATCACTGACCAAGGAGATGAGCAGACTATGTCAATCATATATCTAGACTGCAAACATATATTTTTTCTCGATGGATTGATTTGTCTGATCATGTCGGCAAACAATGTCAAGTATCAGCATGAGAATGTTGTAAACGAACTTCCAGAAGACTTGACTCCATCGATAGTCCTGCTCAAGAGAGAATAAATATTGTACCAGGTTCCACATGTGGTCATAAGCTTCACTTTAAATTGGCTCGAATATCAGAGAACTAACTTACATACACTTGTTGCTTACCGAACCTCAAATCATAGACTTGTGGCCATTGCAACTTGTCAGTGGTCAACGATCCCAATATCTAGGAATAAAAAGATTACGGCATTTATGAAAGTGTAGGTGAAAATGTGGCACACTTTGTGTTGGAGTGTCCTTTCTCCAACACTATTAGAAATAGGTTTTCTTCCCTATTTCAAATTGTATCATAGAAGGCTCTCTATTCTAACCAAAAATCTGTACTTTCCCCTCAAATTTTGCCATTGGTCATGCTCACATTCGATGAGACCCACTTGTATCCAACGTGGAAACTACATTCCGCCAGTGGTAAAGATGAACTAAAGAGCCCTCTACGATTGTCTCAAGTCTTTCTTTCAATTAAACCATCAAGTTGATATTAGCCTCTATCTTATTGAGACCGCGGCACCAGACCGTTACTCTAGGGAGTTAACCTTTTTGACACCATCTTCATGTACTTCTAATCTCATAAGGTCATTGGCTTCCTGGACTTTAAAATACATTTCATTTTATTTCAGTTTACTTAAGGCTCGATTTCTTGGAAGTAGGATGCATGGTGGAGGACAGTAAGTTACAATTGCTGAAAGCTTCCAAAACGTTAAGTTCCATGCAATTCACCCAATGATATTGCCCTATTCCTAATTCATGCATGCATGCATGTGGAATTGTTCTCTCACCTTAGGTTGCCTTCAAGTCACACTTTTACAATATTACCATATAAATGATTCAAGGTGTTAGTCAAAGAAATTAAAAGAAAACCCTAAATCCACCATCACAAAAACGTCCTTTTCAAGAACATGCTGAAGATGAACTCTGCATGATTTCTTTCTAACCAAAATATACAGAAATTGACGAGGGTGCACATATGTAGGTTTTGACATGAGGTCACAGCATAGCACATTACTACCAGCATAGGAGACCTAGGCAACTCGTCTCACAATTGCAAATTTTCTTCCAAATCTACGATAGTGGTGGATTTTAGAATTTTAAGTGATGCAAGACAATTGTCACTGACACAAGAAGAGTTGTTTAAGAGTCACATGCTTGTAGTGACAATTAAAAATTGGAGATTTATCGTCTATGTTTGAGAAATGTGGCCAATTGCAGCCGGAAAATCAACAAGCCATGTAGAATTTTGACTCACTTCTGCCCAGTGTACATTTGCAAACAGTGCATTAACTTATCGAACTCCTTGAGACATGTTGTGAATTGATTTTCATGTGGATGTCCCACCTCTTATTTGCTCCTTAATTGAGACAGTAGCATGCAGGCTGAGAGACTCTAAAACTTATGCTATTGCTGGCCAAACACAGGTGTTGTCTTTCTCACTCTCGTTTCTCTTTATTTTCAATTTTCCATGTGCATTCCGTGAGATCACAAAAGTGAGCAATCTCTTGATCATCATGACACGACTTTGCTCCCTTGAAGGACTTTCAACTTAATTATTTTGTGTCAGTTGAGATGCCTGGTCTGTTAATTCACCAGGTTTAAGGGTACATATAACTCCACTTTGATGTTCATGGCAATTGACTTGACTCCCTACACTACAAGAACACACAGGTCTAAATGACACATTCCAAAATGATCAAAATGAGATTATGTCATCAAGACCGGCTTGCAGGGGACAAATTTTGATCATTTTGACACGAATGTGTTTCTTTTGACAAAAGTCTGTACGACTCCAACTCGTCTTTGTCCTTTCAGACGCATGTGTTATTGTGGCGGCCACCACGACATTTTTGGGGACTGTCCCAATTTTAGGATTGCATCTTCGAGAGCCTCAATATCAATGACATTGCTTACCCTTAATTGATAACCAATTCTTAGATGTGGACTTCCATCCATGGAAGTCCAATCTTATGTTGATCATCGCATTGCCGAAGCAATACTATAACAACCTGAGCCATACTAGGCAACTATGCCCTCACATTGGGCCAATGCCCATGGAGGCCGTGCCGTTCGGCCTCGGGTGGGTTCGGCCACACCACCTCATCCATATAAGCCTCTAGAACTCTAAACAGGGGGCCTACCCCACCATCAAATAAACATTTGTCTTTCTCCCAAGAGTTGGGGCCAAATAGACATTTTCCCTTAGTCGTTGGGGCTGGAAACCCCCAACAGATTTAGATCCCCATAACATCTCCATATTTTCCTTGATGCTAACAATCAACCATTTCATCGTCATCTACGTTTCACATAGATGCCGATAGACTACTCACTTGCCCCATTCGGGCAAGTATTGAGGAAGTTATGCCTGTTCAAACCTTCGCAGTCCCGGGAGCCACTCCTAGGCCACTGCTGTCCCGGGATAGCGTCCCATTCAAATTGCCATATCTCCTAGCTCACACCTCCAATTGTGGTGTTCTTGAGCATTCTAGAATTGGAACGCCATAAGCTACATATATCTTATGGCCTTAGCCTCATGACTACTAGTCTCCATGGGTGGAAGGCATTCCCAACGCCCAGGGCCCTCATCCACCCTAGGATCACTTGGGCCCTCTCACCAATGGCGCCACAAGTCCCGGGTATCACTCCGAGGTCCCCCTTGTGCCCATGGTATTTTGGGCACTCCTCATGGAGAGGTACGCGACATGACTTGTGTTGAGAGTTTCTTTGAGTTTTTTGCTTGACCCAAATTTTGCTGACAAGTCCAGGCATCATCTTCAGATAGTGTTGCCATGTAGGCCTCCATGTCGTATTTGGGACCCCGTGTGAAGTGGTAAAGTCCCAACTTCCATGTTCTCAATGGGTGAAATTGCACAGATGGCCTCAAGTGACTTGGGACTCCATGTGAAATGGCCCTAACATACAAATGTATATTGATGGACACCAAAGCTCATGTACCGATTAAAATTGGCATGAACCTTGCGCTTGAGCTTAGTCTTTCGCTTGCCAATATTGAACCATGCGCATTTAACATCCTAACATCTATAAGTGAGACGAAGTAAACTATTGGTGAAACCAAACAACTTTTTTGATTGATGTTCCATGTGGGAATAAGACCTATTTATGCACACACTTTGCAATAAATATTGACACGCTCAATTTATTGGAGGATTATATATTGGATGGTGGGGATCATGCAAAAAAACAACACCAACCATCACCATTGTACAAACATTGGTAATCCTCAATATGTTAGCTAAGCAATCCAATAGAGACCACCGTTCAAGGGCATTTTGTTCATGGTGGTCTTTTGGGAAGTCGGATTTGGCTTAGCTACAATATTGGAAACAACGCTCAAAGTTTGTTGAAGCACCTATGTGGATATGGGTGTTGTATCACAATGGGTGGTTCAATATCATATTCGACAATTGATGGTGTCTTAATCCGAGAATTCAATGGACAATTCATGGATGTTTTGCACTATTTTATTAAGATATTTCTTCATTGCCCATAAATGAGGAAGGTTTTTGGAGTTTGGATCATGTCAACCTTTTGATTACAAGTTGACCTTGCTAACATTATTTGGCCGCGGGCTGAAGTTGGCCAAGGTTTAGACAACCCTCATTTCACATTGTTTGGAAGCTAATGTGGATATTGGGTTGGTGCATCCAACATCAAACAAATTTGTATAGGTATAATTTAAAGAATGTTCCATCTTTATGTGGCACTAGAGACAAGTTTGTTTCAAATACATTTCATTAAAACCATCTACTTGTTGCACCCATGTTTTTAGATGGCGCATCTATAGGCTTTCATAATCTTAGACTGCACTGGGTGGGGACCACATACCATTATTGGTGTTGCATTGACATATTAGTATACCTTCCGAGCATCAAGTTGATGAAGTTCTTGTTTCCAATTGATTTTCTATGATAGTGAAGAAAGATGATGTTGCACCATTTGCCATTGTGAACAACGTGGCTTCGACTCATTGTGCATTATTGACCTTTATGAACTATCCAATGGCTTTTGCTTTTCAAGGTGAGGGGATAGGCATGGTGCGGTATATCATGACCATATCCTACAAAGAGCCTAATGTGGATAAGCACAAACATGATATGGTTTTTCTTACAGGGAATATTGCCATCAAAAATGTTACAAAAGGTGAATAACATTATTTGTAAGGATAAGACATGGTGTTGAGTGACAACATTACTAAGGGAAACAATTGATTCGAGAAAGAGTTATAGATCAGTTGGTACAAGAGGGAAGCAATCCCAGAAAGAGCTTTGAGGAATTGGTACAAAGAAGGAAGAAATCTCAGAAGAGAGTTGCAGCCTGTAAGCTGAGGAGGGTAGCCGCAAGAGATAGAATTGTAGTCTGCCGAGGAAGGCGAGGAGAAGGAACCCCAGTATTGAGACCTAGAACCTTGGACCCCTCGGCCACGGGATTAGGTCCTAGCCACGTAAATACGAAACCTTACGCGTTGTATTAGGACCCCATACCCATGGTAATAGGGCCTCCAGAGGCTTAATAGGGGAATACAAGGAATTTTGGGTTAAGATTATTATGTTAGGACATAACAAATAGTATTAAGCAATTATGTAGGATATAGGACTAGGTATACATTCCGCTTGTGGAAGTATACAAGATTTTGTCAAAAACAATTATGCTAATAAAATTTAGCAATTATGAGGGGAATAGAAATCCATATACATTCCTTAGTAAACGATTACAAAAATCGAGCATTATAAGATTTTATCAATCAAGTATGTAAGCATTGATTAAATTCTTATGAATGATATATAATGTAGCCACGGCAAAGATATAGCGGAATCTTGAAGTTACGAACATTAGAATGACTTGACGGTTATAAATGTTTTGGATAAATACAATCCACGAACGTCATAGATATGTAATTATCTAGGATAGCAAAGATTACAACCACTCGGACATAGATTTTGAATTAAGTAAGAAAGACTATATAAAGGGAACAATTTTAGGAGACTATACCTCATTTTCTACACAACGAAGTTATCTTAAATTTGAGTGTCAAAAACACTTGAGTTTCTTTTGTATCTCTCCTCTTGGAGCACTTTTGCAATACACTATCTTTTCCACAAATGTGTGTGTGACCTTTCTCTCTCTCTCTCTCAATTGGACTTGCAAGTTGTAAATGGTACTTGGAACTTAAGTGATTGAGCAACCGAGAGAAGAGTAGACTCTTTTGAGCAAGACTTCAAAAGATTAGTGCGAGGGTGAGAACAAAGCGCTCAAGGATATTCGGAGAATCAATGGAACTTTGAGAGACAACACAATGTTGAAATTGAACTTCAAACTTGAATAGATTAAACAAGTTGTCCTTCAAAGCGGAAGTTATCGTTGAACTCCTCAAAAGGGAAATATAAATATACGTGTGATTGAGAAATTATATGCATGATATGAATGATTTAAGATTGAGAATTATATGCATGTTATGAATGATTATAAGAGAGATTTCTTAACGATTACGATTCTTAAAGAAGAGAAACTTATTACTATATACTATATATATATTGACTCATATATGAGATAAGTATTATGCATATTATATTATATACCATATGATTGAGCATTGAAAGTATTCTATGATTAACACTTTAAAGAATGATGAAGACATTAAATCACATCAAAGTTTGATTCTATATGAATGAAGTAATATTGATATGTATTGATCTACTCACCATAATTGTTATTCAAATTGAAACTTCTTTCTCTTAAAGATACTTTGTGAGTTGTTGGATGTCATTACAAATTAAGAGATTAAACAATCAAAGAGACTTTTCTTATGTATGTGATATGTGATTCCTATATGATTGTTATTTCATAACATTATATTATAAGAAGTAACACTTGAGCTTAAAAAGAAGAAAGACTCAAAGACATGAGATCTTCTTCATTATTAATATAAATAACATATTAAAGAGTATGATTGATGTTTATGAACTAAGAACTTCACACTCTTATTGAATACTAAGTTGCTATCCAATATTTATGATATTATATATATATATATATATTTTGAAGGGATTTGATACACCTCTTGAACCCTCTCTACCTTAGTTGTTTTCACAATCGGCGAGCCTTACGTTGATAGTGGAAATAAGTGAGGATGAGATCGTTTAACTCCAATTAACTATATTCAAATCATAAGGAGAAGAGAGGCTACTAAATTAAGACCGAGCATATTAATGAGACACGGTAGTTCTCAAGCGAATATAAATTTACGTGATGTCACATCGTGAGTCCTCTTAAGCTAATTTGCAAAGGAACGACCCACAGCGTCCATCACATGGATCTTACCTCTTTGGACTTATTTTTTGGAGTGTGTTGGGCCATAGATAGATACAAACATGCAAGGACATTTAATTATGAGGATGAAGTCAAATTTCAAGAACATTGTCACTTAAAGTGGCAAGTTGAGGAAATCATCATTCTCAAAGTGTGTTGGCAACATCATCCCAAGAGGTTGGGATTAAAAAGAAGCCAATGAGGATTTTGGACATATTTTCATTTAAAAAAATACATATTTCATTTTGAAGTTCAAAGGGTGCTTGTGTGACAACATCACAAAATCTTGAGGACAATACTTCATGTAACAATGTTGGGGCAACATAATTGAAAAAAATACAAAAAAGCTTTGATGTTTCCACCTACATGAATTATGGTGTTGCTTCAACTTCAATTTTCTCAAAAATACTTGTTGTCCTATTTTCTAGTTGAAATTCACCATCCATGCATGCACCATATATGGTTCCTTTGCTACAAAAGGACAAAGGAGTTTGATGACTGGCCGTTGGATCTAGGACTCATTGGTGCCAAAATATGAAGGGTACATGCATTTATGTACTCATAGTGAAGAACTTATTTATCTCAATGACATGGATATACAATCCCGAGAATCGAACCCAACACATGTTGAAACCAATAAAAACACCTTGCCACCATAAAACCCATCCCCATGGTACCTACATAAACACACACTACATCAATATACAACCCTTGGCCAATAGAGGGTCCTCCCAAACCCTTTCCTTAGCAAGATACCCAAAATAACCACCTCCAATAATAGGAAATACCACTTGTCCCATAACCATAAATCCTTTTCGAGGTGATCTATGATCAAGGTGAAACGTCCTTCATTCATGCCAATACAAGTGGTTGGTGTTGTTTCTTGCTCTCTTTTCTCATATCAAAGTTGTTTTTTTAGCCTTGAAGACCTTGGGGGGATATAAAAACAAGCATGTATGTGTACAATTTGAAGATGATCATCCCATTTTAGGGAGACCGTAAAACTTGAGTCAAAACCCATTGTTTTGAATTGAAGGAAATGGGGTTAATTGAGGTATCCAATGGGACACATGCTTGTGCAATGATCATGCCATCTAAGAAAAATGTTTTGGTAATTGGACAAAATAAAATTGCTTGGCGATCATCACCGATCAACCAATGAACAAATTTAGATCACTATTTGATGCAACCCTGGAGGAATTATTTTAATGTGATGGATTATGTTTGAATCTTCAACATTTTGGACTTAACATTGGGCTACCATCAATTACCTTTATAAATCATGGATAGAATCAAAGCAACATTATGGGGGAGTTGATTGCAATGAGAAAAAATCAAACAATATGTTTTAGAATGTTTGTCTTTTGGTCTTCAACATATAACCACCAAATATCAATGGGTGAAGGACTAAATATGGGCAAGATTGTTTTAATTTCTTGATGTTATGTTAATGATGCAATCACTTCTAGCAACACTCCACAAGAGCATGTGACAATCTTTGATTGGTTGCAATAACATGCTTCTATGATACACCATTGAATATGCAAAAAAATTCCATGACCATTTGTTATATTTGGGCACGTGATGGGTGGCCTTGGTGTCCAATAGGTGAAGGTGGATGCTCTTCAAAACATCCCATAGCCTATAAACATGTATTTTTGGGCTTAACAAGTATCAAAAGTGGACTTGGAGACTTGAGCAAACCCATGCATTTGAAACCTTCCAATATAAATCAGACTCCACACCAATTCTTTGGCATCCTGATGTCAACCAACTCCAACTAGAAGATTTGGATCAAGGCTAGATAATTCCTAGCGGATTGATGGCATCCACTAGACTAAGACAATTTCCAATGGATGGATGAATTAAGTTAAAATTAGACAACCCAAATAATGCGGTTAAGAGAAAAGACATGCGGTTAAGATGGAAACATGTCCTAGAAAGACCAAAAATAAAATATTTAAAACAAAAATAGAACCATGAATATTGGATATAGAAAATTAAAAAATGCCTTTGGTTCAAGGAAAAAATTGAGGGAGAAGAGGGGATTTTTTAAGTGGGTTCATGAAGCTTACTAAATGGCATCTTGATGATGTAGCATGTCTTTGACAAACATTTGGTTTTTTTGACAAGCCTTCAATCCAAATCCCAAGCTACACCGTGGAAATTGTTAAATATCATGTTGAGTGTTTGAGCTCTCGTCTTGTGGGCTTTCAAACATTTTTTGGTTGTCATGGAATCATTTTCATGTTGTTTTCCCATGATATTTGATTTTGAAAATGATCACTTTACAATAGCTCTCCCTATAAAGTTTGACCAATAGTTTGAGCTTTGGATGATGAATCATCAAATCCAAGTATCACGCTCTCAACTTGAGCTCTGACACACAAAAAATGGGTTTTTTCACTTAGACATCAAAAGCAAACAAATAATCAATACTTCTCATTGGTGGGGTTTATCAATTACATTGTTTTCACTCAATTCCATGTGTGTTGAAGTTTTTAAGCTAAGAGCTTAAACTTCTTACTACAGACCACGAGTAGTGTACATGACCATCCACAAGGAGAAATCTTGAGGAACATTATCCTCTTCGGATGTTTTGACTCATTTCAACTTTAAAGTGGATTCGAGCAGAGATTTTGATTTCAAGTTTTCAAAATAAGAACATTGTTGTAGTTAAGATTTCACAACATAAGAAGTACTTGGTAACCTAGAGCACAAAAACTAGATCCAATACCAAGGTAGCAACCAGTGTTGGACCGGTATATATATTAGGGTTTGGTATAAGCACTAGTATCAAGTAGGGTATCGCAAACCATACCCAACTGGTATCAAAGGGGACAGTACACTAGCTCATACATGTGCACCATGCATGGGCAGGAGATATTTATGAACATACCAATACCAAGGAGGGCTTTAGAATGCAATACTAAGTCATTTTTCCACAGTACCGTTCCTCACTTTCTTAGGGTTGTATTCGAAGGTTAAAGTTAAGCAGATAGGAATGGAAGATATTGGCGGCCCACCTTGGTTTTCATACAGAATGGAAAAAGATTTGCTGTATTAGTTGTTGAAGATTCAAGCAATCACTGCCTTCATGGTGGTTGTTGAGGTTTGGCCCTAAACCTGTATCACCTAGTTTAATTCAAAATTTCATGTTATTTTTCCTTGGTTGATGGGTGTCATTTTTGTTTTTTAGTTGTGACCAACACATGTTAACAAGATCCTTGTGTTTATGGCTTGGAAGGTCGCATGAATAAGATGTGATATGTTTGCAAAGATTAGCTCTCAAAGACTAGGGTTCCCCTTTTAGGGTTTCATAGTTAGATTTTAGCAAATATGACAACAACTTTGGTTCAATATGAATGGGGAGGACATGATTTACTAGGAAGAAAGCCTTCCAACACAAAGCCAAGAACAACAAAAGAGACACACACAACACCATTGTGGATGCTAGAGTTACAATAAAAGAGTTGCATGTTGCAAAGGAATTGGCAGTTTGGTGTGTGCGACTCACTCATCTACAAAACAATCGCAGGTTTTGGATACCTTATCATAAAACCTCTTTAGTGTGAGCATTTTTCTTGTTGGATTTGCAAGGAATAAAGGTTGATGTAAAGGTACCACAAACAATGAAGTGTGTTTTGTGCCATCCAACATCATCCACTCCAACTGTGTCTGAAGGGTAGATCTCCACTGTCTCGCAACCTACTACTCGTTCCAGGAAAGGTATCCTTAACTACAACCCTGTATATGGATCTACCTCTATGATGAAACATGTGATGAATGACCGCGTTGCTAATATGGAGAGATATAAGGAAGTTGTGGTAGCCACTAATGTAGAGGGAAAAAACAAAAATGCAAGAAAAAGAAACAGGTGAACCCTCGTACCATAACTGAATACTATGGTAGTACTAGCCCTTATGGGAAGAATGAAGTAGCACAACAAAGGTTTTTGGAGGATCTTATTTTTTATATTGCAAAATAATACATTGCATTGTTTGTAGTGGAGAATCCATGGTTGCAGCATTTGGTGCTACGACGTGATCCGAAGGTCAGGTTTTTCACATTAAAACAATTGGCGAAGGAAACCATCCCGTCTATGTTGCAAAAAACTATGGAACGTTTTGTGTTGCCAGCATTGGCAAGTTGTGCAACAGTTGAGTGACTTTGATCTGTGGATGTCGCGTACGGGAATGGACACATTCTGTTTGGTTGTGAACTTCATAGATAGCGATTGGAAACCCCGATATATCACTGTAGGTATTTTTGAAGCATCAAATATTGAAGGAGCAACTTTAACAGTTATTGTGAGAAGGTTGTTTTTCAATTTCTACCTCACAGATGAAGGTAGTAATTTGAGAAAATTGGCATTAATTTTAACATCGGTTGTCTTTTGCAAGCCTTTGGCTTTGTTGCAGCCCTACCCGGGAGTGTGTTTTGGACATATTATATCAAAGGCATGCCAATATTCTACAAACGATACAAAAGTTTGTATTGGAATAAAGAAGGTGTCCATTAAAAAACCTCAAATTAACTTGCAAAAAAAAATTACGTGGACTAAAAAATCCGGAAAAGGAAGTGCAGGATGGGATAAAGCGTGCGTTGAAGCGGGATTTGCCTCTCGAAAGTTAAAGACACTTGTGAAAATAAGATTTGCAAGTAAAGTTGTATTTTTCAAGTAAGAACCTAAACCTAAACTTGAACCTGTGTCTTCGCCTTCGCCTTCACCTTCTTCTTCTCCGTTTTTTTTCTTCTAAAAAAACACCTAAAAAGGGAATGTACAATGGTTATGGGAAGTGCTTGGTCTTGTATGTAATTTGATATGGTTTAATTCATATGTAATATGATGTGCTTCTGTGAACCCTTAAAGTGGTCCACCACTCCGTGGGGTCACTTTTAATTAGGATTTTAGCATTAGAAGTCAGAATTAATAGTGAATTAGGAAAAAATTAGTCAATTAGCATTTTGGCCCAAAAAGGGGAAGGTGAATTATCGAGGATTTCGGGCATTCACTCGTGAAGGTAAAACATCTAGTTTAGGTAGAATTAGTAAAAAAGAAAACTAAGTAGTGGTAGAAATTAGTTATGTTAGAAAAAATGGCTAGCTAGGAAAAAACTTAGCTTGGCGGGAAAAAAATTTAGCTAGTAACAACAACTAGCTAAGAGAATTAAATTAGTAGATGCTAGCTAAGCAAGGGTTAGTTTATTTAGTTAGGGTGGGCCGCGCAAGACAAGTGGAGGTGTTCGACATGAGAAAACAACTTGGCGTGAAGCTTTTAGAGAAAAAAAATAATAAGGGGCCACTTGCCCTCTTGCCTTCTTACCCCTTGCCAACTAGGTGGCAAAAATTTAGAAATATTTTGAAGGATTCTTGTAGAGCCACCTCAGAAAAAAATGATGGCAACTTCAACCGAGAATCCTTCGAGCCTAAATTTCGGGAGGGGGTCGGAAGAATGGACCGGTGGCGGAGGGGTCCAATCTTTTTTTGAAAGGGTTTAAAAACCCCCTCCTCCCACCTTGTTTTCTCTCTCATTTCTCTAGAATTTGGACGAATCCCTACTTCAATGTAGTTAGAAAAAAAACTTCCCTCTTTGATAGTTGGATGAATCCCTACCTTAATATAGTGATGAAGAATCTCTCTTTGCATGTCTCTAGTAGTGAGGCTTGAAGAAACCCCTCCTTATCTTCTTCCAGTTAGAGATGTGTTGTGAACACATAAAAATTCTTCTTTTCTTGAAAGATACGTTAGAATACAAATCAGAAATTGAGGCATGGTAGACCTTGGTCGTTGATGGTATGAATGCTTAGGCTACCACCTACAACCAAAATTTAGTATTTTTTCCTCTTGTAGAATTTTCCTATAGCTATCTGTAGCTAGTCCCCAATTGTACTTTGGTCAAGATAACTATTAGTTATGATTTTCCAAAGTTGGAGCTTCTGTCTGGCCCATGGCTACTTACAATGTGTGATTTGACTGAAGAATAAAGTAGATGTGGATTTTCAAAGTTCGTCGCAGAGAAGTCAAATTGTACTCCAGGGTAAGACCAACATTGTAGGATTGGTCCATAGTACCAAAGAACCCAAGTCAAAATTTGCATAAAAATCTCCAAAATTTGCAAAGCTCACTAAATGGACTTAAGTTTACGGACGCGCGTCCGTAATCTGTGAGGGCATTGACGTCGGGCAAATTATTTATTTATTTTATTTTTCTGCACAATATATGTGCAAGGTTTACGACCGCGCGTCAGTAACCTTCTAGGCGGGTTGGCGTAGGTCAAAAGGAATTTTTTCCCTGCACAATATATGTGCAAAGTTTACGACCGCGCGTCCGTAACCTTTTAGGGGTATTCGCGTAGGGCAAAATAAATGTTCTGCATAATGTATGTGTGTGAGCCAAAAAGGTTGCTCACATGAATTATTAACCTAAGGATTATGTCAATTGAAGGTGGAAAATTAATTAAGAGCTTGAGAACCACTAAAAAAGCCAAAGAAACTTCAGATTGAATTGAGGTGAGTTTAGTGGAGTTAAGTCGGGTTAGAGTAAGGCTAAAAGGTGTAAAGGTGAGTTATAAAGGAAATGAGAGTGAAAAAGAAGTCAAATGAGGTTAGCTCGTTTTTTTTCCGGGCCGCTCGGTAAGATGCCGAGCAGCGGAAAAAAAGGAGCAAGCCGGAGGGGGTCTCCGGAGCCTGGCCCTTGAAGCTCATTCGAGACATGCTGTAGAGAGACTCCTGAGAATGGGCGGAAACCTTGCCAAAATGAGGAAGGAGGGACATCTGTGGGCCGTTGGAGATCGGAGTTAGAATGATGTACGAGCTTAGGTAGTGGGTAAGGTAGTGGTAGGACTCGGGAGGAGGAGCTTCATGCGCTGTTGTAGAGACATAAGGTTGCTTTGGTGATCGCAGTACGATTTTTGTGGTGATGGCAGTAGAACATCAGGCATCTTGGAGTGGGGCAGAGGTAAGGTATCGGATAGACAGATGCAATGGAGCAAGAGTGGCAGGCATGATGAACAAGAATTGCCGTGGGAGGTGACAGTGTTGAAGCAATGTAGAACCTGTTGTTTTTTTTCGTTTGCGGGATGCTGCACTCCAGGGTGGAGTAGGTAGCAGCCATTTGTAGCGAGTAATGTCTCTAGTGTGTCAGCGCTTGCAAGGTTGAGACTTAGTACATCAATACTTGTAATGGATCGGTGTTTCCGATAGAAGGTGCTTTTAGAAATGTTGGAACGGAACCCACCCCCAGAGGAGCGGAGAACAGCCGCCACCTAAGAGGCAGATCCCGACGATATTACACACGAGGCAAGGAAGGTTGGGCATGCATCGAGTTCGGTGGCAGTGAAGGGGGAGGGCTTGGAATGAGCTCCACAGGGAGATCTTGCGTAGTGGGTCAGGGGAAAACTTCAGGTACAACTTGTCACCAATACTTGGGCCATCAGATGTGTGGTTTCCATACTGCTAGCAGATCGGAGGCGGGGTTTAGCAACAAGGACTCGAGGGGGAGATCGATGAGCTGCCGGGAGGTGAGGCCAAGCTCCACTGTTGTCTCCATCAGGTGCCCAGGTCCTGCACAGAGCAGGGAGTTGGCCAACATGCGGCTAGCAGGAAGATGAGTACCGCCATCCTTAACTTATGTCAAAGTGGTGTGTGATTGAAAGCACTATAATGAATAACTCCACTGAATTGCTTCAATTAACACGTTGATAAGTGCACTCACAATTGAGTCTGCGAGGCTCGGTGCTGCCAACTGGAATCCCTTACTATTGGCATGCGCGGTAAGGCTCCTTCTGCTTAACAAATTGGTAAGTGTTGTGTGAGTTTGTTTTCTGCATGCCTTCCTCAAAATGATGGCAGCTTGAAGTTTGGACGATGAGTGGCGAAAGAGAAGTAGTACGCTGACTAGATGTCATGAGGATCAAGCTTCCCCAAGCAGTCATGAGAGTCCCAACTTGGAGTCGAGGTGTGTAAACGTCAAGGCTCGGTCGACGCGTTGAACCTCCGATGACAGTAGGCATCGAATTGAACTGTGCCGGATCACAGGGTCTCGTTGAAAACCGGTTAGCTTCATAGTAGTTGGGACAGGTTCAAATTCCCTCCCCCTCTGTCAGGGATCTCTCTAGTGGGAATCGAACAACTCGGTTAGGCAATCGATCTCAGATATAGTGATGAAATGACTACGTGAGACAAAATGATGCATGCATACACATACATATATGTACCTACATGCAGATGCCAGGGTTCGACTCAACTGCAACCCACATCCTACGAGCAATTGGTAGAGTGTGAATCGTAGCTATGAGTTTCAATCGTGGGCAATACTAACCTGAGATCTCTGTATCTAACTCCGAGGATCACTGTTGTACACTCAGCCTTAGCATTGCGGAAGAGCCAGTGGCCATTCCCTCAACCAGGTGAGTCCCTCCCTTTTCAGTGACCATGTATGGCATCTAAGAAGCTGGGTGAGTCGGCCAGGTTCGGCTAAGAATTCGAAGCTCACACTGGGATCCCCGATGCACTAGGCTAGTAAAGTACAGGGCGCTACCAACCATTGTGTGAGGCGGTGAGCCATTTGCCGAGCTGCAAGACATTGTGAGCGGGATTTTGAACCAACCTGTCGAACCATTCACAGTTCAAACTATTGTAAGTGAGTGGTGCTAAGGGATAAGAGGAAAAGAAAAGAAAAAGAAAAGAAACAAGGGAATTATGGGGTTAGTTGCTGTTGTTTTGTGAGTTTCCGGTCTGCAAGGTGCCTGTCCAGTGAGACTTTCCTGCAGAGCAGGAGTAACTTGGGTGTGGTTGTAGTGGTTGGAATGTGGGAATGTGGTGGTTGTGTGATTACAAACAGAAAAATCAAAGCGAAGAGGTAACCAGGGCTGCAAATTGGCACAAGTCGCCTAGGAGCCGTCTGTTCTCTCGAAGGAGGAAGGTGCGATGACTGTGTGGGCATGAATCGAGGACCAGGAGAGCTGCACCTGGCATCTGCTATAACAAGGACTGTTACATTGGCAGGGTTGTGGACCCAGGTCTAAAGGAGAAGTGTCGTTGTCAAGGGGGGAGTGTGGTATTAAGGGGCCGGAGGAACTGTTTAGGGAAGTAACGAGGCACTATTGACGATGCTAACAAGGCCTATACCGGGGACGCAACTGTGCAGGCTGAGTGGGTGGTTTGAGTAAGGGCAGGTCGGGTGAATTTCAGTGGAAGTGTTTGGAGTAGCTTTTATCTTAGTTAATTTTATCAGATTAAGTTCATAGTGGTGTTGTGCAGCAATTGCAAGGGCGGAAGACTGCACGGGAAGGTGGTACGAGAGCACATGTGAGGGGTAGGTTCTGAGAGCTATTGAAACACCTTAGTGGTAGATTAGCATCCTAAGCAGTGGTCAGCTGGACTTCGAAGGTCACAGGTGAGAAGGATAGTGGCTTCATGAATGTAGGTGTGGGGTCTACAGGTCTCTTCCTTATGATTCCCTTGCCCTTGTGACCTCACAAACACTCAAGCATGTTGTAGGCACTCTAAGTATTTATGAATGCTTAGAGGATTATTAATAAAGGAAAGAAATAACGGTGTTTTACACACCATTCTACATTCAATTGGGTTGAGGGCAAGCATGTGTCATGGTGACTAGTTAGAATTGTGAGAAGAAACTCCTCACCCGGACTAGGACGCACATAAGGGTGGAGAGGTTTCCTCTCACAATGTGCAAAGTTTACGGCCGCGCGTCCGTAACCTTTTAGGGGTATTTGCGTAGGGCAAAATAAATGTCGTGCATAATATGTGGGCAAATTTATGGACGCACGTCCATAACCTTTGAGGGGCTGGTGTCGAGCAGATTTATTATTTTATATATATATATATATATTGTAAAATATATGTGCAAGATTTACGACCGCGCGTCCGTAACCTTTTAGGGATATTCGCGTAGGGCATAATGAACTTTTCTGCACATATTATATGGACAAAGTTTACGGACGCGCGTCCGTAAACTAGGCTATGTGTCCTTCGAATATCAGATTAAATTGTTGTCCATCCTATGGGGGATGGTATCAATCAGACCCGGTGGGTGTATACCCGAGCCATTTCATTTCGGAAGTTAGGATTGGCTTGGTTCCAAGGTTGGTGCGTTTGCGCTTAGACTAGGGTGTAGGTCTAGGTTAGAATTAGGTATGAAATGAATTAGGAGAGTTTAGAGCTACAATAATAAAAACTAAGGCCCAACCTCCGGAGGTACTACAACGCAAGTTTATTTTCCTCCAAAATCTAAGTACTCCACTTATACACCCACCATCCAGGTTCGGCTTGGACACCTGCAAATGCAGGCCACCCGCACCGAAGTGCTTGTGTGACATTTTTAGGCTCCCTCGGAGGGGGGGTGGCCCAAAAACACCATATAATTGGTGCGTCTGCCGGGAGGGTGGATGCTCCGGCCAACCCCGGACGACATAATTTTAAGTACTTACACATTTAGGTTTAGAGAGGAAGAATTTAGCCCTGTGAAAATTAGTCATTCGTCATGGTCCACATGTGCTATGGTAAGTACTAGGGGAGGAACGTACGATACGCCAACCGCGACAACATCAGAGGCCACACTAGGTAAAGGGCCTAAGAATGAAGTGCCACGACTAGATACTATAAGAAAACAATGATTTTTGTGACGTTCAGCAAAACACGCTGTCACGTGCTTTTGAATAGGTAGTACGTCGCAGAGGATATGATCCAAAATCTGTTTTTTTCGTGACGTGTGGAACATGTCAGAATTGTTTTGAACGTCACGGAGAACATGACCAATTTCGCATGACGTCACGTGTAATCAGGGTGTTTTGAAGTCCCCAAAGTGGGACACGTGGAGGGGTCAATAGTGCCAACTCAACTTTTTTCAGGGCAGAAGAAGCATTTTTTTAAATTTCGGACTGCCCAAGGAAGTGACGTGAACATGCGTGAATTCTGACGTGGCTGAGAGAAAAAGTGATGTGGCATTTCCACGTCAGCTGCCACGTCAGTCAGTTTAAGAAAATTGTGTGCGTGTGGGTATATTTTCAGTGGCGTCACCGATAACGGAGCCTTGTTTTCAGTGACATCAAAGAGAACGTCCTCTTCTCATGCAAAATTGGTTTTTTTATAGCACATGATTACAGGGTGTATGTTATTAGTGATGTCACTTATAATGGAGAGTTGTCGTCCGTGACATCAAAGCGAACATCGTTATATGATGCGAAATTGGGTTTGGGTTGTTTTTGATGACAAGGTGTCCTTTTTTTGGCAACTTCCAAACGTTTTCATATACATCCTTACTGACATCTAGTTGAACGCGTTATTTGGTTTAGGCATTTCGTAAAACATTGTCCGTGACATTGAATTTGGCAAAAAAGATAATGCAAACTAAGAAATAGATTGTTGGAGCTCCCGTGATGGCTGACATGGGTTTCCAGCCTGTAGGAACATAAGCGTGCCATTGGCAGAGACGTCATATATTCACGTATTCATGGTTCAAATCGTACCTTCCACCTATGTATGCGATAATAAAATGAATGCACATACATGTAGCTACTGCATCTATAGGAAGAGACAAATCAGTAATCATTGACTAAATGCAAACATACACTTGAATTTCATACAATAACGGTTGGGAAGAATGTGCACAGTGAACTCATAATCAAAACGATTATGGCTAAGAAAGCAAAAATCTTGCAATGGAATTGACTTGGGAAAAGCTAGTATGTGAGCGGAGACCAGGGAGCGGGGAGCAGGGATTTTATCTTCAAATTTATGAAAATTTAAACAAACATGGCGAGGCAAACCTCCTACCGTGGGAAATGGGTTTAGGGTTTTTTCTAAAATACTGAAGGTAGCATATATTACCGTTGTAATAAAAGAAGGTACTCAAAGAGAGTAGTAGGAAAATGAACCTACTACCGTGGATGACAAAAGACGCTCTTCAACAGCAAAGCGGTAGAAAATACCAATTTTTATGGAGTACGTCCACATAAATTGTGATCAAAATAGGAAATTTTTTTGCCCACAACATCTCTTGGTGATATAAAAAATGCATGCTATACCACAATTTCTACCCAACAAGTCGTTTAGAAAAATGCAGCATAAAACAATGAAATGAAGTAGAAGAATTCCAGCTCAATAATTGCTTACACCACATGACAGTGACACGGTCATAGAAATAAAAGGTAGTGGCCCTTTTAGTCTCACTACAAAACATGAACGGAATTCCAAAAAATAGCAATCCCGTAGAAACTGCAAATGCAACAAATCTAAGAAGACATACTACCATCACTGTAGTGTTCATAAATATCACCAGATTTAGAACTACATCCGAAATCTGAGGCATTTAAAGGGAATGAAGTATCAACATCAGCATCTATGTCAAAATAGTGTAGGACCCTAGGATCTACTCCATGGCCAGGTCGAGGTGCACAAGTAGGTTCACTTTTGAGAGAAGCACGTGCCATTGCTTCAGCATAGATAGGGAGGAAAAATGACTTCTCAGGGCTCTGAAGTATACCTGCTTGCAAGGCAAAACCCGGAGTTGTGCTCCTCAAGCTCAAGCTGAGTTCACAACAAGTCAATGAATGGATTAATATATAAAAGGATCAAAATAAAGGCATTGAGGCTGAATTAAAAGCCTAAAGCTTTATATTCAAAAGAAGATAAAAACTTACTTACTGAATCTGTGGCGTGCAACAATGGAGGAGTCTGGAAATTCTTTATCCACTAAGATCTCAAAGGTATCTTCAGCATCGAGCCGTTGCTTCTTGAAGACCTCAAGGAAAGAGATCACTATGAGAGGCTCTAGAATATCCTTGAAAATCATTTGATCCGCCTCCAAGACCACAAAATGACGACCAGCCTTTCGACAAGCGTGGACAGAAGCTCCTGTACTTAATCCAAGAAGAAGTAAGAAAAAATGAATGAAAAAGAAATGAAAACAAGGTAATGAAATTTTTTGGAAGGAAATCCTTACTAGTGGACGCAGTGCAATCAAGCACTATGTCACCAAACTGTGTCGTAGACTCAATTAGCATCTGGAGAAGTATAGGATCCTTCTCCCTACCTCCTCTCCAAGGAGTACTACCTCTCATGAGTTGTGTGTCCTTAGTGACCAAGTTGAAGAGGACGTCATCATCAGCGACGTTGATTCCAATGGAATCGAGCTCTGGCACAGCCGTAATGGAGAAGGTAGAGGGCGGTACCCCTGGAATGCTCCTCACAAAAAGCTGAATGCAGAATTTCAGGGTCTACAAATGAATGAAATGATATGAAATTATTAAAAAAAAGATCAACGAAGGAAGTACGAATAACAAATGTAACTTCAAAATGCCTGATGTACTCACAGTTTTGGAAGCGTTCCTGGCACTAGTCAGGGGCAAGCGATTCACTCCCATGAATTCCTTGAAGAGTGAGAAATGGTAAGCCTTCAAACAACCTCGAATATCCGCCCTCATCTAAAGATCATCTGCATGAAACAGGAGGAGCACCCCGTTGTCATGAACCAATCCACTAGCAATCTCGAAAACCGTCTCCACAAACCTATCTGGAGGTTCGTTCCACTCAAGAACAGATGAGGTAGGAGAGGCGACCATTGGAACAGGTAGACCTTCAGGAATGTCCATGATCATAAGATCAACCCCAGCTTTGGCGTCTCGAACACCTCTGAAGGCACGGGCCTTGTCAGATTTGTGCTGAACATAACATTGGACAATTAGAATGATAGTCATTTAAATACTACAATAATGACACAATGAAGTAATAAAAAATAAGAAACGGAGAATGTCTTCTCAAAAAAAGGTTTTCATTTCCAACCATTCCTTCGGGAAAGCATGATGCTCCTCAAAATAAGATATAACGGTATCCAGAGATGTACATAGGAAATGCTCATCAAGGTGCAAAGTCCCTCCTCTGCAATCCTGGAAGGCTGGTGATGTACACTGCTGCAATCTAGAAGCTGAGAGCTGTACAAAAGAGGAATCCCGCTTGCGAGGATTCTGTGACATAGATCCAGTGGAAGCCTCTGGCAACACAAGCGTTAGAGAGGAAGCATCACCTGCGTGGGAATTTTTTGATCGCCCAACTTTCTTGAGTTGTCTTTCTACATGCTTCACTGCTTTGTCCTTGGCCTTCTGGGCTTCTCTATCAGCCTTAGCCTTGGCCCTTACCTCATCCTTTTCTCTCTGGTTCAGAATCTTGATCTTCTTTTTGTCGGGAAGCAAAGAGATGTCCACATGTACCTCATCCTCTTGCACCTCACCTTGGTGTGGAACAATGCCGTCAGCTTCATCACAAGCTTTCTTTGCATCCTCATCTTCAACTGGGCAAAAGCTCTTCCCACATTCAATGTACCAACATGCCCTAAGATGTGCAATTGACCAAAAGCGTACCAGCCAAGCATTGTACATGCACTGAACAGAGTTCTTGTCTACGCAAGAGCTCAAATACTGAGGAAGGTGGGGCTCCTCTATGGCACCCAATGGAAAGAGCTCCCTCTTGAAGTATCTGATGAAGAAAAAACCATGGAAAAAAAGTTAGGCATATATTACAGATCAATTGAATATAAGAAACACATCCCAATTATGTATTGAATTAATACCTATACACGACTCGCTTCACAGCAAGGTTTGCTTGCTTTTGGTCCTCAAATGCCTTTGTCTTAATGTAGGATTCTTTGCCCCTAAAGAAGCCAACGAATCCATGCTCCTAAACTTGATTATGCCAGGCTTCAATATACTGTGAGATGGACCTGGGCTTTTGAATAACATTCATGTCAATTACCAGGCCATCCTCATTCACGCTCTTCGAGAACATATCCACAACACCCTCCTCAAGCTGTAGTAGAGGAGAGAAATGCCACATGGTTAAAATTTTTAATGTCAACAAAGCTTAATCTCTGGATATGAAATGAGGTGAGTGAAAAAAAATCAGTACGAAGCTTGAATCCTTACCCCAGCCCAAAATGATGTTTTGTTTAGCCAACCCTCGAAGTCCTTTTTGGTGAATCCTTTACGAGGGAAGTGGACTGCCTGACGGGAGTGAATACTGGAATTCCAATGCTGAAGCCACCTGACTTTAAACTAAGGAGCTACACAAGCCGTTGCAATGAGCTGTAGCTTCTCCAGAGACATCTCAGGCTTCTCATTGTTGCTCCAGTGCTTCGTGATCTACAATAAGGCCGGAGAAGTCCATATAAGATAGTCTTTGAACATAAATAACTTCCAAAAGAGTCATGAGAGGAAAACCAACCTCTTCAAAGAACTTATCACCAAACTTTGGGTTGGCAATCGAAAAATACTTAAAGAATTGGCCCTTAAATGATTGATGCTTGAGCCTGGCTGCAGCCCTCATTGCAGTAGTTACACCGGCATCGCTCCTGTCTTCCTTAGGTGTCTCATCATAATATTTTCTTGCAGCATCATCAGAGGCCTCCCCAATCTCTTGCTGGAATTGGCATTGAGTGACTAACATTAGTTTGCATGATCAAGAAATCAAAAGTCATGATGCATATAATTAGGATAAAAAATCAATATCATGAGTCAATAAGAATATTACCCTGAAGAGAAGTGCAACGAAGACATCCATTATAAGAGAATACCAAGTCTTATCGATGTGGGGGCTATTTAAATACCTCCTATATTCCTCCTCAGTGAGCCAAATCTTGAGGCTCACAAGTGGCATGCATCCGACAGACTTCACATGGTATAGTGTGTGGACCATGCCGGTCTTCACATGAGAGTGCTCATTGGACCTATACGTGCACAACGATAATAAGAAACAAGCAGTTTTAAAATATTAGAACTTCCACAATTGTAGTATAGGAAATTACTTGTTGATGTTGTGCATGGCATTCATTAAGAGGGCCACCTTGCCCTTGGTGTCGAGGCAAATGCTGTCCACGGAGTAATGCCACTCTCGATCATGACTATGAAGCCGGTCAATGTATTCTGTCCATGCCTTGAAACGGTGGTTCCCATCACAAATGAAGAACATACGACCCCATAGGAACTTCAGATGAGGGTCTGAGGCCAACTTGGCCTCAAACTCATCATTAACTAAGGTCCAGTGAGGGCCCCAGATACTAATGTCCACGTTCTTCACAAGCTTCTCTTCCCCGTTCTCATTGGTGGTAGACACATAGAACACGGATACTCCAGGCCTATATCCATGGATGAACTCAACCTCCATCCTTTTGATGTCTTGGGCAAAAGTTGGACGGACCAATGGCATATAAATCATTCGACATAGGGGTATGTCAAACCTGGAGGCCTCTTTTGGTGATAATCTCATGGCTTCGACACACTGTATGGAGTTTGTCTTTTGCTGGTTGCACAACTCCTCTTCATTGAGCTTGAGTAAGGCATCCTCTGCCTCATCTTCACTAATATTCATTGCCTGTACCTGTAATAAGAAAAATGAAGCACTGAATTAATAACATTGCAGAGGATTAGTAACTCATCTCCAGACTACGTCAACCAAGAAAACTACAAAGTCGATGCCAGAATAATCAAAACAACATCAATTGCAATTGGTAGCCTCTGTGCAACAAAAAATGAACAAAAGTTAAGACACATTATCTCTGCTTTAGTGTGTTATAGATCTCAAATTCTGAAAAACAAAGGCTCATCTGAAAAACAAAGGCTCAAAATTTGTTAATACCCTCTTAAGGGGTCTTGGAATCTCATCTACTATATAGTGTCACTGCCATGAAAACAACAAAGTCAAAAGATATAAACGCATTTATTGTTTCCATGTGGAGTTTCAGGAAATGTTTTTGAGGGATTTCGACGCTGGTCGATATCCACAAGCGTAGCTTGCACTTGTATTATTCACTTTTGAACTACAACGGCGATGGCAAAGTATGTGATGATGATTCTCTGCAACAATCAGAAAACCAGATGATATCAGATGATATTCTAAATGACTGGACTTGACAAAGCATTCCCAACACAATTGCACAAGTAATCTGTACCATAAGTAGCAGCCTAAAATGTCATCATAATAGTTCTCTTGCAACAACATAATAACATGACATAAGTCACAAATTTACAAAGATATCTACTGTAATACGGAAAAGTTGGGCATATATGGACAACAAAATCTGGCATACAAAATGAGTAGTATATGAAAGAGGATGTACCACCTCCAGTATATACAATTAGTGATACAAGCTACTTTCTGCATTTCTTCTTGTACAAACTTCTAGCTGGCTTATGCATCACCACCACTACCACCAACATTGATAACATCATTGTACCTCAAACCTCTGCTTGTGTGCCACTTGATTTATGACAATCGTTACAGATGACTGAACTAACAGAGTGTCGATTGGTCTTAAAATAGACTAATATTAACAATTCAGACTCGGTACCTACCAGCTATTCCCTGCAAAATGGGTACCCAAGGCTCTCCTCTCAGTGCATTAGAAGGGCCAATGTACATCAGATGCTCCACGTATCTGCTAGTGTTTAAAACAGGGAAAGCAATTACAATAATGTACAACTGGATAAGCTTGGAGGCTCCTAACTATTATATCTGTAGCAACCTCATTGCACCCAGGTTATCTCACAACTCTAATCATCCAAGCATAGAAGGATTATTTGCTAATTGAGAAAATTCACATGCCAGTATGAAACATCCATTAACAGCTTATGATATTCACAAGCTTGAAACTCTCAAATTTGGGTCTAAACCAATCAATTTTCCTGCCCCTATCACCTAGTCTGCATTGACTAATTAATAATCAACTGAACCTCACATTGCAGGTGTAGCAGCTCATGCACAACAGAAACAGGAATCTGCAAGAAACGAAAATGGGAATCTGCAAGAATCCACAAGATGCATTCCTATTTCGTTGCATGAAACATCAACATCTTGTAATTGTGGGAGTTCTCTCAATGGTGCAAGAGCAGCCACACTGCCAATATGGTTGTCACTGAGGTTCAAGCACACCAATAGCTGCAATACATCCAAACCTGTTCCAAGAGATTCACAAGTAAATAAGTGTGAGTGAATATATGTAAACATAATGAGAATACCCACTTGTTTTACCTGCTCATAGGGGGTTAGGTTCTAACATTCCACCACCAAGAGAACACCAGCAAAGGTGAGTCTTACAACATACAATATTTTAACACTACTCAACTCTACCACTACATGTCTAAACATCAAAACAGGGCAAAATCTGAATATGTACGCGGGTCCTACATATATGTCATTCCTACAGACTCCTCACAATTGTGAAAAGCGCATACCATGGACAGATCGCAAATGATTATTGCTAAGATCCAAATGTTGAACCCATAAAAACCGTTCAGTATATGCTATAGAAGACAGTGAACAATCCTTGAACTGCAGGTTTCCATCCTCGTATCTTCTCTTGAGACTACTGCTATCCTTCGTCAACTGCAAGTAATGCCCACATAGTTATATGATTTTGTGCAAAGCACTTTATGAATCACCAAAAAATTATTAAATATCAATACCTACAAATAGACTTTTTAAAACAATCTGAAATAAAAGGAAGGGGACATGCCAAGTTTGAAGGTTGGTACAAAGAAAAACAGAAAACTCTCAGCTCTCTTGGGCACCAGGAAATAAAAAAGAACCACCTAGATAGCCTTCATGGAGTGTAGTTCCATGATTGTTAAAAAATCTTATCAATCTTCATTGATACAGGAGAACAGAGAAAAATAGGAGACTGCGCTAAACAACACTCCTAAGCACTTGGATGTAATAAAAATGATGTGGATTTGAAAACATTTCCAGAAAATGTGTATTAAAAGAATGCAGTCTAGCAAAACATGCGCATTTTACTCCAAGTGGTAATCTGGCACACTTTTTGGTGAAGTTTAGGACAGTTTATGAGTAATTAAAACCAAAGGTGACTGAACTGGGGAGCTCATATATGTTGAACAATTTTCAAGCGGTGCTTATTTCTAGACCAAGCTATTTTATTGGCATGGACAAGTTTTTCCATTCATGTGAAGCTTCTTGTAACCACTCTAAATTGAGAACTAAGACGTTTCACAAGAGCAATGAAATGCTTGTTGTTGTTGAGAACTTCCAATGTCATGCTTAAGATATCCTCAACAACAGCCCTAGAAAGCTTCCACTACTTAAAGGCCAAATTCACCTGCTAAAATTATGCAGAGAATCATGAACGGACACATCAGAAATTGAAAAGTTGCAGAATGAATTGAAAGGTTAGTGTGGAAACTCTGAGTCTTGAAAACGCTTAATAATCCCTAATCTATCAAACCCAAGTCACAAAGCTTAAGCATCCCAAGTCACCCCAAATTGGAACAAGAAATGTGAATTACTGCACCAAAGGGTTGTTGATCAAGTACAAAAGAATGTTTTTTTTCACCACCATCTCCACACCGAAGCATACACAACCCAAAAATGTTGAACTCCCAGTGAGTCAGATTATGAACTTGAATGATGCTACTTTAATGTTGAACTGCATCAAATCCAAAGACCAACATAATAAACCCCCACCAACTCAAACATTTGCAATGTGACATAGAGCAATGAACTTATGCCAAAGGACCAGAGAAAAAATGACAACTTCTGATTATTGGAGGAATTATTATTCACTCACTTTTGAGTATGAAAATAACTCCACAAGGTGCAACCAAAGATAATAACCTTGACAAGTCAAGTTTTAGTGCATGAAATTTGAAATTAAAGATTGCTATGCACAAGATTTTGGACATTTAATAGGCAAGCCCCATCATGGCTCATTATCAAACGAAGTTGCATCAAAAAAACCGCAAAAAAAATCTTTACAGTACCCAGAAAAAAGGTAATGTGAGAGAGCGTATCGCCACAAACCTAATACGACGAGGTATGTGAACAGAGCACATCAATCTCTTCAATTTTATGAGAAAGCAAAACAGTAGTTTAGAAATAAACACAAAACAAGTGGATAATATGCATGCTTACAAGCCCACATATAAAATGTACAGAACATAGCCATCAATTAATAACTCTGAATTTGAATTTATGCCTTCTTACATAACACAACATATGTTCGACTCCATCACCTTACTCTTCGACCAATTGAAAAGATATGAGTTTGCTGACTAGAAGATTAAGCAACCATTATTACAAAACAATAACAGAAGCTTCAATAAGGCAGTTTGCTGGTGCTCGCATGGGACTCCCAAATTTTTCCTTAAACCCAAATTCATTGTTTTAGCAACTTAGTTTAAGCCTTGAGAAGACTTGAATGTTTTTACTCACATTCTCTCGACTCGCCATTTTAGCCAACTCACTTGGAGTTTCAAGCGGAGACTCAACAAGGTTACTACTCTATTGTTCTGAAGAGTGACATCAACAAATGAAATTGGGTCAGTGCTTACAGTTTTGTCAAGTGTAGCAAATTTGTAAGCGAGTCTGGTAGCACGCCACTCAGATTATTGTTCTGCAAGCGCCTGAAAATCCAATCAACATTACACAGGGATGAGTCTGACTCAAAGTTCATGGTCCTCTTTCCAAACATTATATGTCAAGAGACAACAGGGAAGCTGTAAGAAATGCCAAGTGGAAATAAAATGGTTGCCTGTGGGTCAATATACAATATGAATCTGCCGCTCATTCAGGTTCAGGTTCGCCCACTGATACATGAGCAGTCTTATAAGTAGCTTAACTCACAGAAAACAAGTTAGCCTTTATAGAAGGAGGCCTTGGAACCGGCAATCGAGGAGGACGAGTTGTGGTGAAGATGCTTGCGCACTACTCCCAATTTTTTTTTTGTCGGATGCGATAACCAAGACGGCTAGTACTGACCTCCATGGGGCCCGGCCGCCAACTGTTGAACCGGCAATCGAGGAGGACCACTTTTGATGAAGATGCTTGCGCACTACTCCCAATTTATTGTTTGTCCAGTTGCATAATTTAATATCCCCCTGCAGCCACGATGAGTCTAAACCACTATGACTATGCATGTGTAACTTCAAATAGCAAGTGACACTAAACATCATAAACAATGCAGTACATCTCTCGAAGATGCGCTTGATCTTACCTTCCCCAGCCAAAACAAACCGTCGAAGTATGACGTCCTGCACCTGAAACAATTGCGCGAGAATGGACCAGAGAATGGTTATATGGACTGTACTGTATGACATCCAAGTGATTATCTGCAAGCAATGGCAACACAAACATAAGCAAAACGAAATGCATGTTTGGACTTCGTGAGGTACATACAAAACCCCAACATTGTATACACGTGTTGGTTTTAGGTATGAGCATGTTCGATAAGTGTAACCATGTGTAAGCCTTCTAGTAAGATATGCAAGGGTTATTTGGTAAAGTTCCTTGATCAGACACCTATATTTATTTGGTGTGAGGCCAGGTGAGGACACCATAAAGACGCATAAAGTTGCATCAGACTGGATGAGATTGGGATTTCTCTCAAACACAAGGCGACGCAAAAAACTTCAGCTTTGAGGGCGACACATCACTTCCTTCACCGTTTCCAATTTCAAGTACCACGTCTTCAACCTTAATTGTGCTTGTGATTGGTGAGTTTACCTGCACAAAGATGAAGAAATTATGACCGACACATGCACGGAGAGCAATATCAGTAAATTTCCGAAATACACCTTTTTCCAGATTGTTAAAGTAAATTGGCTTCATTAAAAGTACAGTACAATACAATGAAGATTTGTCATATGCAGGTCATACTCACCTCTTCCAAAACTGTTCTTTGACGGACACCATCATTTGTAGTCATGTATCTGCAGCCAAAAACCACCACACTCTTGACCAATCAAGCTTGCTGTTCAAGGGACAACCATGTAGCCACTTTATTTTGACAAATAAAAAGAATTGCAATATCCTACATAGTGAAGTGGAGCCACATCCTCTATGTGATCAAGGTAACAAGACATCCTCACACTGATACACTTCATGATACACAATAATCAAAAACCTTACAATTCATTCTAGGTCCTGCAAAAATTGACAATCTTTAATTAGGATTGAGTTAAAAGCTTACGGAATGTCTGAGGAATCTCTGCAACCTAATGCTTCAGCACATGAGACAATTCATCCTGCCATGGGCCAGTGCAAGTTACACACAGCTAACTGAGAAAATAGGGAACCACCAACACATGAACCACAGGCTAGATTACAAACATCTATTCCGTAGGATTACTATGCTAATCAATGGGACCAGCAAGTTGCGAGTCCAAGCTATGTGGGTCTTATGAGGTCACTCCTCTTAATCGGGACACCTACGTTCGAGTGGTATATGGCAAGGCTCGGACACCAACAAGACACATGTGAGGATGTAGTTGGCCTCCATGCTCAAAATATATACAAATTCTAGGTTCAGCAGTTCAGCCAATTGGGAGGCCTATGTAATCTCTTAAAGAGGAAGAGAATCTGCACTTGACCTCTTGAAACTTTTGTTTCACAATGCCAGTTCTGATGAAACTTGAAACGGCAATCATAGTGATTCGCAATTGCTAACTGAATGAGATAATTCCTGACCCGATCCAACGGCCATAAACGTCTGCGGAGTTGAGAGTGCCCACAATAGCACCACATACCTAAATACATATTTGCGGAGGGATTGGTATGGTTATTTAGAAAGAAAGAAAAATTATGGACTGATGCACATGCATTGAAAAATATGAAGGTATGTACCTGAACAGCAGACATGCTTCTTGGGTATTGTTGCATATCGGGCATCACCTGCATGTGCACAGAGCATTAGTACAGGCAGAGTGCTCAAACTCAGATAGCAACAACAAATCAATTTCCTCAGAAGTCTCCTCCACTGCCTCATCACTAAAATTCCCACTAGCAAATTGCAGATTGAGTGCGCAATTTGTTCTCCTCTTCAATTACACGTATCACACATCCCATCTGCAAATGGAATGTCTCAGTGAGCTGATAAAAGAAAGGCTCATCATCATTCCGGCCAGTTCAAACAGCAGGACATATGTATCAGCTCAGTGAAACAAACTTAGCTCACATCTAATTAAAGTTGCTAGTTCAAGAAAAAATTTCAAACATCTTTGCAGGAATGAGAAAACAATCCAATGAGTAGATACCTCTAATCAGGTAGGAAAACAATGAGCGGCACCCTAACATCAAATTATTGCACTCGTGTAGAACCTCATCATCTATAAAACTAAATTCGACCTACCAAGTGTATTTATGGTGGATAAACATTATAGATTTCCATTATAGATTAATCAACAACATCAACTCTCAACCCCAATTCTGCAGGGGCAACAGTTCAACATCCAGAAATTCCTCTTATCACTGACTTGTCCAAGGTTAATTCACAGTTGCAATTAGTTTCCATCATTTATCTACGAGCTAAAAATCAACATCATATTCAATGTATACAACTAGCAAGAAAGTTTGCAACCGATGCATATCACCTCAAGGCAACCGAAACACCCACCTGATCAATCCCAGAGAATCATCAGTTGATGTAGAATTGTTCGGAGAAACTTTAGGATCCCTTTAAAATTTCATCACCTCCAGCATACTAGGCCACTTGACAGGATCATCAGCAATGCACATGTTGACAATGTGGAACACTTGAGCATGTTACGGTACTCTTCCAAGGGGAATTCACAACAACATGATCCAAAGCATCACCAGGTTTTCCAGCTTTGATGAGCTGCCGAACCCACTGCACCAAGTTTCCCCCTTCAACACAATCTTTGAAATCAGACCCAGTTGGCTCCTTCCCTGTGAGAAGCTCAAGCAGAATTGCACCGAAACTGTGAACATCGCCACTTAAACTGGCAACACATACACGCTCGTGTTTCAGACTACAGAACTAGAGTTCAAAAACCCTAATTGTTGATCGTAATTGTCCTCTCCAATCTTATTACTGAACCCTAAAATTATATTTCTTTAGGCCACGGTTATAAGATACTAGTGGTCCTATTACCAAAGATTTTTCTTTCTTCACCGCTCACAAGATAGCACTCCCCCCTTTGATGATACTCTTGAGCTTTGTGGCTCTCTTCATAAAACAATCTTCTTGAAAGATGATAAGAAATTATAGACCAAGCACTTTCCACAAGATGTATCCTTTGTGGCATTATAAACAAGTAAGCATGTCCAAAATGATTATTTCCTGGTCACAAAAAAGTAAGGATTTATGTTCATTAACTTATTGTCTACATTTGGTACATGCAATTTAGGTTGCTTCTTTATGATGAACATTATGATGGGTCGAAACCAAGTCACAAAAACTTATAACATTGTCCCAATTACATTTGAATCTCACCTTTGAAAAAAAAAACCTTATACTTAAGTTACTCATCTAGACATCCGTTATATTGAATACTATTATTATTCTTGAAATATAGAGTCCCCTCCATACCTACTACACTAGAAATTGTATTTAGTCTCATTTATTGTTTGGAGTTACAAAATGCTATATCTTTTTACTATTGATGTAATTTAATTTTTGACAATGAGATATACAATAAATAATTATAGTATTCCATAATTCTAAATATTAAGCGATACTACATACAATAATTAGTGTAGTAATTGAAAGCCCACTTACCTTCATATTACAACAACTCAAAAAAAAATCTCACACTTGAGTTACTCAACCTCACATCCTATAATTTCAATACTTTTACGCTTCCTAAAATAATGCAAAAGTTACCTCCAAGCTTACCCTAAACTGAAGTTCTCTTTATCTTTTTTAACCCTAAATCCTATGTCTTGGACCTTGCATGTGGACGTGGTGAAAGTTCAGAGGCTTCAGAACATTGTGTGTGTGTTGGCATGGATAGGTTGGACTTGCTATGTGGAGTTTAGGGTTTAGGGGAGCTTTTGATCACGAGGGAAGCAAAGACCAAAACTTTGCGAGCGGAGCGAAACGATTGCGGAGTGAATCGATGCTGATACTCATCATGTGAGTGTGTAGATAGGGATTCTGGTGTGATTTTAGGCGCCAAATTTCAACAGGGTAAAGCAAATAGTTGGGGTTAGCCAAACTCCGAGATTCATTACATGTGTGAGGGTTTGTATGTAAATGTCTTTGTTTTGGTTGGACGTAGGGACTAGGAGATGTGTGAGCTCTTGTGGGTTTACGAAATTATGAACTACCTATGTGATTTTAGGCGTCAAACAACTGATCTGAGCAATTGGAGTTAAGAAAACATGTGTAACCCTGGAGGCTTTCTCTTACTACTTGTAATACGACTTTTTGGATAAGTTAGGACACTTTTAAATTTTGAGTGCTAGTTTGATGTGAAATTGCCCTCATAACTCTGAATATAGTGATAAATTAGGCACTTAGTGATTCAAGGATCGAAACAAGCAAGTTCAAATACTTTGTACATGTTGACCATAGTCTAGGGTGAAAGTTACCAGGGGTCAGGAATTAGTCACATGGATAATTGTGGAAACACTTTCATATCCTGGCCATAGTCAGACACAACTGTTCATAAGGAAGTTAGTGAACTAGGGAAAGGGATAAGAAGGAAAGCAGAGGGTTGTGGAGGGGGAGAAAAAAAAGAATATACATTGTCCTCTCAGGAAGAGAGAGAATTTTTTGTCTGAATTAAAAAGCTTAAGTTTTTGATTCTGGAAGTGATCGGGTGTGAAGCCCGTGGATACTTTTGTGAACTCAATTTTCATATATATGCTTTTGTTCCCAATTAAGTCATCATCTATATGTTTGTTGTGTTTAGTAGTATGAAAATGTAAATGGAGTGAAACATATGGTGCAAACCATAACGCTTTATTATCAATACTCCATTCCCAGAGTGTGAAATTCTAGGACATCAATTTGTGAGTTGCGCGTGTATAAACCACCCCCTCAGATGTCAAAGTATCACCTGCATTCTGCACGGGTAAAATCTACAAATAACAGAAAGTAAATAATATTGAAATGTTTGCCATAAGAATATGTTATTTTAGAACCATGTGTTGCAGTGATTATCGAGCAGATTGATCCGTCTCTCCCAATTCATGTCAGCCATCATCATGAGAGTAAGTCCAGTTAGCGACCTCACGTTATATAGGAAACCGTCCTTTAAATATAAACCAGGTTCGCTCCTCAAAAAGAGTTAAAAGTGTGAACCTTCCGTCTCCTGTGTAATGGAGCACCATGACCAGTTGTGACGATTTGAATGTGTGATTGCACCCCAGGAATTGCAACGAGAAATTGTAACGCCTTCAATAGAAATTTGAGATTGTGAGTTGAAAAAGTTCCTAAAGGATTTTATCCCAGGAGAGGAATGCTCGAGATCGGGAATGTGCATCCATAAAGTGAGGGATCGGATGATGTGAAATCACCGATTTCAAAATTTCATTTCCATAACCAAGTCTGGTTGATGATTAACTTCCTATGGTTTATATTTGTGATAAGATTCCCGTAAAGTCTTGTTCGAATCGGACATGTTTGGTGAAAAGTTGTGTTTAAGGAAATCTTTAACCCGGAGGTTCGATAATCGGGCGAAGCAGACTATAAAACTTATCAGAACCAGGTTGGCAATCGGAGGAAAAGGAATGGCGAGGACTAAGGGACCAGCAGAAGGAGAAAGAGGGAGTGCTTTGTCCCATATCAATTGGGAAAGCTGCCAAGAGTCAGTATAAAGGGAAACTCACCAGGTACACCTTTGACACTAGACGCTTCTCTGTTACTCAAGACTATGGCATGCCCTACTTCACAAGACTCGTTGCTTGGAACTGGTGATTAGTTATTTAGACTATGGCCTCACTTTTAGACTCAAGTTATTGTCCTGGTCGCTCGCTTAAGACTCCGTTCGCTTAGTTTCCAATACGCGGTACTTGTCACTTGTAACTAGATTTTTGTAAAAATTAAAAACTTGGAACTCTAATTTATTTTATCACATAAATAAAGGGATGGAGAAAGTATGGATCTTAATGTGAATTTAAGATTACCAAAATTACAAGTCTAGTTTCCCATAATTAACCCTGTGAGAGACAATTGTGGGATAAGAGTCTATAACTGAGTAATCACATACATATCCTTGAGAATAATCCTCATGTCTTAGCTCGTGATAAATAAAATCTCCAAGCCTCTCTGAAAATCGATTCCTTCAGATAATGTTGCGGTTAATAACATTTTTTTATTGATCTAACCTATCAATTAACCTCATTGTGACAAACTAAAGTACACTCTGACACTCATTTAGCCTTTCTTGGGTGTTTTTCTGAATTGGAACCCCGGTTTAAAAACTAACTACACTACTGCACAGAGTTTTAGATTCGCGAGTTTTTGCTGAATTTGTCAGCGACAAAAAGCGAGAGTCTAAGAACACATGGACTCCTCGCCCTCACGGGTGCCTTGGAGTGGAACGTTATTAATTATAATTGAGCATGAGTTGGTGTTCTGTGCATGTTGTTGGATGGGCCAGAAATTCAAGTGAATTTTCCCGACTTCAATCCATGCCTGGCTTCAGTAGATTAATGACTCGTCTTTCTTTGTTGTCATGCAGTTTAGTGAAACCTGAAAGGCAAGAAAGATGAGAGCTCTCCAAGAACTTCATTTGTATCATATTGATTGCTCTATTACTGATTATGACCTACTTATGTCTAATCACTCAGATTGGTGTTTGTACAGACAAAGTTTATGGTGGACATGAAATGCGAGGGATGTGTCAAATCCGTGCGCACTAAACTAGAGCTCCTTCATGGTACAATACACATTCCTTATACACACCCAGCCTGGTTTCACAAAATTTGAATCAATGAAAAGCTTTGGTGGCATTGGAACATCCACACATGATTTGTTGCTTTTGATCCAGTAGGCTTGAGATATGGAGCTCTTTATGTTTCAGAATCTATACGTCTTTAAACAATTTCTGATTGATAAAGCAGAAACTCATTCTTCACGGGGCAAAAATAAATAAGGTTATTAGAGAAATGTTCAAGCAAACAAAGGCCAACTGTCAACCATAAACCCCCACCCTTATGCGTCGGTAGTCCGAGTGGGAGGCTATGGCTCACACATTCTTGTTAACCCTCAGCTGTGGAGACTTTGTGCTCATGCTCCAATAAATGTGAAAATAAAATGCACTTTTTTTATTAAACCCCTTAAGGCATTAGTGTTGAAAAACACTAATGCACTTATGAGGGTCATTACACATAGCCACACAACATCCTTTTCTTCTCTTAATCTTCCACACATTGCATGCATTATCGGAACAATTAATCTAGCCACTAATCCCTAATGCCCTCCCCCACATTTTAGGGTACATCTAAATCCACCTAACTACTTCTTTTAACATGCCCACCCCCTGCTCTACTCCATTGCTGGATGTTGAGACTGTGCAGCCCTAAATCAAACTTAGACCTCCTTCCGCTGGCCAACCTCGGACTCAGAGCTGCTGGACTCCCTCTTGCTGCCCTAGCCTGAAATCAGAGTCGCCGAACTTCTCTTTGCTGCCTAGCCTGAAATTAGAATTGCCGAATTCCTCTTGCTGCCTAGCCTGAAATTAGAATTGCCGAATTCCTCTTGCTGCCTAGCCTGAAATCAGAGTCACCTAACTTCTCCTTGCTGCCCTAGCCTGAAATCAGAGTCGCCGAACTTCTCCTTGCTGCCCTACCCTGAAATCAAAGTCGCCGAACTCCTCCTTGTTGCCCTAGCCTGAAATCAGAGTTGCCGAACTCCTCTTGCTGCCCTCCCGGCGCACCGTAGTTTTGGGAGAGAGAGAATTTTCTCGGGTGGGCGGCTTATCCAAGGAGCTCCCCCCCTGGATTCAAAAATCCCAGCCAGTTCCATTCGGGGTTTAACACCCTCAACCCTTTCATGGACCCCCTCACAACCCAAAATGAACACCCACACAACTTTAAAAGACAAGCAACCAAGGCTTAATTGGCCAATAACAAAGCACAAGCCATTTAAGCTTAAGCATCCCTAACCCATAACCAACTAATTACTTTTTTTGATTTTATTTTCATAACACACAATCACCCCCTTCAACTTTAACTAACTCACATCATTTTAGACTTTAATGCTTTCAATATTCACGTTAACCTAAACAAAAATGCAAATCCCTGTGCTTGAGTACTTTTAAGGTTAACTTGAAATGTGGGCCCGTGATTGGGCTCACATAATTGGCGACCATCGGGGAAAGGACCCAAAATCACTTGCTCGAAGGTAAGTGTCACCTCAAGCCCTGTACTCCTTGCACCGACTGCCAGATGTGCGCATTGGGAAGCTTTCTCCATTCAGTGTCTCCAATTGCAGTGAGTTGTTTGGGAATGCCTCCCGAATGAGGTATGGGCCCAACCACACAGCATCAAACTTGCCCGGAAATTCGAGCTTCCTAGCATCTTGAATAAGCACCATCATACCTAGCCGCAGGACCCTCTTCTTATGATGTTTGTCGAAGGTGATCTTTCTTCACCTTTGAATGGCTTCAATGTGCTGAGCTCCCACCCGTCTCCTCTCATCAAGTTCCTCAAGAGTTGTCAGTCTATTTCTTAAGGACAGGCTATCCGTGAGTCAAGAATTAACTGCCACCCGCAACGAAGCAACCTCGAACTCGATGGGAAGGGTGGCCTCCAATCCATACACCAATGAAAATGGGGTCGCCTGAGTTGTCACCTTGAAAGTCATTCGGTAAGCCCACAATGCCGCGGTCAACTTGACATCCCAATCCCTCTTTGAGTCAAGAATTGTCTTGCGAAGGATACTCACCAATATTCCGTTGACCCGTTCCGTCTAACCATTAGTCTGCGGATGGTAAGGGGTGGTCTTCCGATGGTCAATTTGGAATTTGTCAGTAATTTCTCGAATTAAGGAATTCAAGAAATGAGTTCCCCTATCGCTCACTAGAATCTTTGGGCACCCGAACCTCGAAATGATGTTCTCGAACATAAATGTGGCTGCATGCGCAGCTGTATCAGTCTTGACAGCCTTGGCCTCCGCCCACTTGGTCAAGTATTCGGTGGCGACCACAATGTAAGCCATGCCCTTCAAGGAATGGGGGTGCACTTCTCCCACGTAATCAATTCCCCATTTCTCGAAAGGCACTAAGGGCAATGACACATGAAGGGGCATCCCCATTCGGAGGTCCAAAGACCAATCATGAAAGTTATGGAGGTTTGAAGCTACTGGAGGACTGCACCTCCAACAACTAAGGGAAAATTTTGCCCCAACCCTTATAGAGAGACAAAAGGTTACTTGTTGGTGGGGTGGGGGCCCTATCCAAAGTCCTAGAAGTTTATATGGGTGAAGTAGCATGGCCGGCCGAACCCACCGAGGCCAAACGGCATACCCTCCACGGGCGTTGACCCATCATAGGGGCATAGTTGCCTAGTATGGTTTGAGTTGTTGTAGTGTTGCTCCGGCAACATGATGATCAACTAAAGATCAGACTTCCATGAATGGAAAGCGACATCTAACCATTGGCTACCTATTAAGGGGAGAATCTCGAATGCAAGTGTAGGAGGGTTGGTCACCCACCTATGAGCTTGGAGGTCCAAGGTATGGGGAGCTAACCATTCATACATGTGGAATGTGAAGGGTTAGCGCTCTTCACCTTTGCTAGAATTTAGAAATGGTCAAGATAGTTAAGGGATGCTAACAAGGGTTGCGACACCCAATGATTCTAATTGGCTTGTTAATTTGATAACTGGCCATAGCCCCATAAGTATAATATCCTTGGACTGATGCATGGGATTAATAACCGGCCTCTTTTTGGCTTGATAGCCATGTGTAGAGCCACGCTCACATTCCCGGCTGCAAGGGTAGAAAATTCGGCAGCAGGAGCGCCCAAGGGCGCCGTGAAGTCGGAGACCAAGAGCGGCCAAGAGCGCCGCGGATTCGGAGACCAGGGGCGGCCAAGAGCGCCGCAAGTTCGGGATCAAAAGCGGCCAGGGAGCCGCGAGCTCAAGGACCAAGAGCAGCCAGGGCTTGAAGGCTGCGACCTAGGGACCGACGGCCACGGGCACGGGGACCTAACCCTAGTAGGAGAGCCGAAGGCCCAACTGGCGAACTAGTGAACAGGAAAGCCCGAAGGCCAAACTAGTAAACCAGTAAATAGGAGAGCCGAGGGTCAAACTGGTAAATAGGAAAGCCGAGAGGCCAATTAGTAACCAGGGGAGAACCCAAGGGGTAACCAGTAACAACGGGAGAACAACTAGTAACGAAGGGAGAACCCAAAGGGTAACCGGTAACAACACGAGAACCCAAGGGGTAACTAGTAAAGGAAGGTCCCGTAGTAAGTAGTAAATAGTGAGCCTAGGTGGAACACTTAGTAAGGAAAAGTTACCACGAATGGGGTAACCAAAGACCTATCCCGGGTGTCCATTCTAGGGGTGACCCTAGTTTTATTTAAAAGAGATTTCAAAAGACACAATGGCACATCTACACATAGGGATAGAAGGACCGCATGTCTACCACACGCACATACCCAATTAAACACGTGGAAAATACTAAAAATAGATCATCCGGCTAAATTTAGACTGTGGATACATTTTGGACCCGAATTAAGCCCCTAAAGACATTTAGCCCCACAAGAGATACGAGGGGATTAGGGGAAGATAGAGGGGAGATGGAAGGAGACCGCATCTAGGAAAATCCAAGATTCAAAATACTATATAAAGAGGGCACTTAGGGCCCCTAAGGCACCTCATTCTCTCTCGAGCATTATACGTGAGCGTCGCGAAGACTTATTGGGAGCGTTTTCGAAGACTTATCGGGAGCGTTTTCGAAGACCTATCGGGAGCATTTTTGAAGACTTATCGGAGCTACTTTGTCCCGTGTGAACGCGTTGAAGACTTATCGGGAGCATTTTCCGAAGACTTACCGGGAGCTATTTATGCCCCGTGTGAACGTGTTGAAGACTTATTGGGAGCGTTTCTCAAGACCTATCGGGAGCATTTCTCAAGATTTATCGGGAGCATTAAACAAGGCTTCTCGGAAGCAACTATCGTGAAGGCCCTTGAAGATTGAAGGCCCACGAGACTAAAGGACCGCGAGCCGAAGAAAGATCAAAAAGGCTTTAGCGGCAAAACATTATAAAAAGGTCACCGAACATTAATTCCAAATAGAATCACGAGAAACACTTAGTTCCAACAAGGTTTGAGATTGGTAATTCGAAAGGACATAACAGATACCAAAACTCAAGATTTGATATTATACCAAAGACAAATTAATCACTATCTTTGTTTTCTTTCAATCAAGCAATGGAATGTTAGGTGACATTGAAATCATATGTAAATCCAATCAACGTGCATACCAATAGCATCATTGACAAGATTCACCACGAATATCATGAGCATCATAAAGAGCCGTCAAGTGTGCATAACCTTGACATTACAAACTGCTAGTCCAACATTCAAACAATAAGTGGAAAGTAGGAATTAAGGGTCAAGGTGTAATGTCCATGCACCGGTCACGTAGCGGGTTACACCGTCTAAGAAACTAAGTGTTGGGCAAGCCCCCTTTTGACCCGAAGGATCTGGCAACGGCCGGACGTTGGCTGAAATGACCCCGTCACCATGGCCTTGGTCTGATAACAAACTGTTGGCTCGATAATCTTGGGATACCCGGCCGTGCTTGGTACCGAAACTTGGTTGATACTTGGCTCATTTTTTCTTTAGAATTTCCTTCAACCCTTGGTCCCTGACATCCCCTAGTCCCTCAATATTTTCCACCCAGCTGCTAATCTTCTCATAGCCTGCAGCTTCGTAGCTGGTTTGGTCTGCAAATTTTCATTCCTCGGCATCCAGCCTCCTCTGGTTCCCTAGTTACTTTGCCCAACCGCTAATCTTCTTCACGGCCCACAACTTTTAGCTTATTCTTAGACTCCATACGTTTTTTATTATTACTTCAATTTCAGTTTTGATTACAGTTGGATCTTTTTATCGTATTGATGATACCTTTCTTTAAAGCTGGTCTTTGTTGTGTTGACACTAATCCTCATTGATGTTGTCCTTACTGTGTTGACACTACTATGTATCTAATAGGGATCCCGGATTGACACCCGGGACTTGTGGCGCCATTGGTGATAGGGCCCCGGGTGTTGGAAACACTTTCCACCCACGGAGATTAGGAGTCACAAGGATAAGGCCATGAGCTATGAATAGCTTATGGTATCCGGATTTTAGAATGCTTAAAAATACCTCAATTGGAGGTGTGAGCTAGGATATATGGTAATTTGAATGGTGCACTACATAGGGACAACGCCCAACACTCTTAGGGGCATTGTGGTGGGACAATAGAGACTTGGGAGTGGCTCCCAAAACTATCGAGATTTGAATAGCCATAACTTTTGCAATACTTGCCCAAATGGGGCAAGTGAGGAGTTTATTGATATTTACGCAAAGAATAGATGTTGATGAAATGGTCATTTGTTGGATACAAAAACCGGATGAGGAAGTTATGGAGGTCTGAAGCTGCTGGGAGACTACACTGCAACAACTAAGGGAAAATATCTACCTGGCCCCAACTCTTAGGAGAGCGACAAAAGGTTTCTTGATGGCCTTGCCCATAGTCCTAGAAGTTTATATGGATGAGGTGGCGTGGTCGATCAAACCCACCCGTGGCCGAACGGCATGGCTTCCTGTGAGGCCAAACCCCCCACCTTTAAGCGTCCGTAGTCCGAGTAGTGGGTTTGGGCTCACATTCCTCCGCGGTATTGGATTTGGACTTGGATGAGTCCATAGTGCAAGGTTCACCCTTCAAGTGGTCTTGGATTTAACTGGAATTTCACTTTTAACAACTCAATGTACGATTTCAATACGTATGTGGAGAATGCACAAGTTAACTATGTTATTTTAACCTCCTTATGCTCGGGTGCTATTTTGTCTTTGTTTGCTTCTAACGTCCATCCGGCCGCTTTAGCTACACAAGCCCTTAAGGATATCCCTCTCCTAAATGGAGTCCGTGCCGTTGACTCTATACTACCACTTGAACTATCACTTGTGTATTCCGTATCGCTACTATAAGAGGTCTCACTTGGTGTCTCCATACCGTACATAAGCCTTTAAGTATTAAGAAATACTTATGTGACTTATGTCAATCTCTCCCTCGCACCTTTGGTCTTTGCTTCCTTTGTCTTGCCATCGCGAGAGTGCTCCACATTCTCCATTAATTTGTGCATGTGGTTTATTTTTAAAGAGAGGATGCAAGTGTTAAAAAACACTATTCTCTATAAGCAATCTCAAATACATTTACTTGTGAAAGCCACACACAACACTAACTAGCATAATGTAACTAACTACTTGTCTATGAGCTAATTAAGTAGGCTATCTACTAAGCTCCTTCATGAATCCATCTCTTTACTTTCTAATTACATAAACCCAGCTCCTTCATAAACCCAGCTCCTTCATGAACCCAGCTCCTTAGCTTCTAACTAAACAAACCCAGCTCCTTCATAAACCCAGCTTCTTAGCTTCTAACTAAACAAACCCAGCTCCTTTATAAACCCAGCTCCTTCATAAACCCAGCTTCTTAGCTTCTAACTAAACAAACCCAGGTCCTTCATAAACCCAGCTCTTTACTTTCTAACTAAACAAACCCAGCTCCTTCATAAACCCAGCTCCTTCATGAACCCACAACTTTGTAGTTGTAATCCCCAACTACCTCACTAATTATTCAAGCCCTTAACTAATCTTCCTACCTAATTTTCCTAATTCTACTAACAACCCCTTTCTAATCACACAATTCTTCTCTAATCCTAAAATCCTAAAATCCTAGAGAGGAGAGGGGGAGAGAGAATTTCCTAACTTCACTAAGACTAACTAATCCACACAAGTATATTTTTGCACTCATCACAACATCAAGTGCTCAACTCTTAAACATGGAACTTGCAACCACGTGTATTCAAAACATGAACTTTAAGTACCACAAATTGGAATCATGAATTAACTTTAAAATCCTTCACGTCAACACTAATTCTACCAAGAGGTCAAGCCCTCTTCAAGGCTAACAAGCCTTGGCTCTCAAACTAAAAACTAAGCACACACATGTGCTCCAATATGGCTTCCCACACCCACACTTATAACTCGTGGGGTGCCTTGGAGCACAAAGGAAAGAGAGGATGAGTGAGGGAAGAATGAGGGATTATATAGTAAGCTTGAGGGGGTGAGCACCCTCAAGGCTCACGATAAGCCCTTGAGATTTCCTCCTACTTAGTAGGCGCCAATCCTATCTTCTAAGCCTTCCTCCCTCAAATGATCAACAAGGATCCTAATTCGAACATTTAACTAGCCTTGGCTTTCTACCTACCACACTTTACCAAACTTGGGATGCTTCAATCCAAACTTAGCCTCCTTCGCTTTCCGCCGCCATAACTTTCTCCCCTTACTTTCCCAAATCGTCGCTCACCACTTAATTCAAACCACGATGCTTAACTCGTGATTTGATTGGTGCTTTGAGAATTTGCTTATCCTCCACCTTGCATTTTTCCTTGGACCTTCCCCATTAAGTGGCCATGATGAGGTGGTCCACTTGTGCGCTCCATGTGATCCTCCATTCATCCCAATTCGAATGCACTTGCCTCTTGAGTCACTTTGGTTGTCTCCATCCATTTGTACTAGCCTACTCACTAACTACTCAATCCAAGTTCTCCTTACCTATCCTCATTCACTCAAATCCTTCCGAAGGTAAAAACACAATAACAACTCACATCCTAGCCTCTTACAACATGGTACTTCTAAGACTAACATTTCACTCTTTTTATATTTTTGTGAAGTAACATGCTACTTCAAAGTGCATCAACTAACGTTTCAAGGGTCTAAGACTAAATGTGGGCACCCTTTTGGGCTCACATAATTGGCGACCATCGGGGGATGAATCCAAACATCTCTTGCTCCAAGGGTAAGTTGCCTAGTCAAGCTCGGTACTCCTTACATCTACTTCCCGATGTACGGGTAGGAAAGAGCTCACCATTCAACGTTTCCAATTGAATTGAATTATTAGGAAAGACCTCATAGACAAGGTAAGGTCCTAACCATACCGCATCGAATTTCGCCGGAAATTCAAGCTTTCGTGCGTCTTGAATCATGACCATCATTCCCGGTGTTAGGGCCTTTCTCTTATGTCGTTTGTCGAAAGTAATCTTTCTCCTTCTTTGGATTGCCTCAATATGTTGAGCCGCCATTCTCCTCCCTTCGTCAAGTGCTTCCAAATCGGTTAGTCGATTTCGTAAGGATTGACTTTCGGTAAGTCTCGTACTCACGGCCACCCTAAGTGACTCGACTTCATATTCGATTGGTAGTGTCGCTTCAAGACCATAGACTAAGGAAAATGGTGTAGCACGCGTAGTTACCTTATAGGTTGTACGGTATGCCCAAAGTGCCGCCGTTAGTTTCGTATCCCAATCCCGCTTCGAGTCTATAACCGTCTTGCGTAGTATACTCACCAAAATTCCGTTAACCCTTTCCGTTTGTCCATTGGTTTGTGGGTGGTAGGGAGTAGTCTTCCGGTGATCAATTTTAAATTTCTCTGTCATCTCTCGAATCAAGTCATTCAAAAAGTGAGTACCCCTATCGCTTACTAGGATCTTCGGCACCCCGAACCGCGAAATTATGTTTTCGTACATAAATGTTGCCGCGTGTTCCGCCGTGTCGGTCTTCACCGCTTTGGCTTCCGCCCACTTGGTGAGGTACTCGGTTGCCACCACAATATATTTCATTCCTTTTGAAGATTGGGGATGGACCTCACCCACATAGTCGATGTCCCATTTTTCGAAAGGAATTAAGGGTAATGATACATGTAAAGGCATCTCCATTCTAAGGTCGTTTCGGGCATACCGTTGGCAAGCGTCGCATTTCCTTACATAGTCATGGGCGTCCTTAAATAGTGTAGGCCAAAAGTAGCCCGCTCTAAGTATTTTTTGCCCGGTGAGTTGACCCGAGAAGTGACCGCCGCAAGCGCTATCGTGGCAAGCGATTAAAATCGCTTCAACCTCCGTTTTTGACACGCATCGTCGTAAAATACCATCGGACCCCCTTCTAAACAACCTATGGCCCACTACAACAAATTGCCTACTATTTACCCTCACCTTCCTTCTCTCTTCTTTTGTCCACTCTTTGGGCAACTTGTGGGTTGTTAGAAATTCCACTATGCCCGCATACCACTCCGGTGTAGAAGTGACCACAAAGAGGCTATCATCTACTAACATATCATTTACCGGATTTTTTCCTATCTCCTCCGACAACCTAGACAAGTGGTCCGCTTGTAAATGCATACGACCCGGTTTATATTCCACCGTGTAGTCGAATTCTTCTAATAACAAAACCCACCTAGCTAACCTACCACTTAACTCCGCCTTGTTAACTAGATACTTGATAGCCATGTGGTCAACAAAAAATACAACCGGGTTGCACATGAGGTAATGCCTAAACTTTTTAACGGAAAACACCATGGCTAGGCACTCCCTCTCCGTTGTAGAGTAGTTTCTTTCGGCGGGGGTCAATTGCTTACTCGCATAAGCTATAGGTTGATCCTTCTCTTTTTCTCCCGTTGCTTGACAAAGCGCACTCCCTATTGCCACATTACTAGCATCACAATAGACGTGAAAAGGTTTACCCCAATTGGGTGGTATCAACACCGGATAGGTGCTCAACCTATCCCGCAATTCCTCAAAGGCTTTTTGACAAGCATCCGTCCACTCGAATTTGACATCCTTTTTGAGCAAATGGGTAATGGGCACCGCTATCTTTGAAAAATTAGGAATAAGTTCCCGGTACCATCCCACATGTCCTAACAACTTAGAGATCCCCTTGGAATTGGTTGGAGTTGCCAAGTCGCTTATGGCCGCAATCTTATCCGGATCGGGTTCTCTACCTTTCTCACTAACAACATAACCCAACAACACTCCCTTATTCACTCCCAAAAATGTCTTATCCGGGTTCAATGCTAACCTCATCTTCCTACATCTAACCAATGCCTCCCTAACACAATGTAGGTGATCGTCCACATTACTTTGTGTGCTAAAATCGTCCACAAAGACGGTCATGGATTTGAACAACAAGTCGGTGAAGATATACATTACTAATCGTTGGAAAGTAGCCGGGGCATTACATAACCCAAATGGCATCACTACCTACACAAAAGTACCCCAAGGTGTAGTAAAAGCCGTTTTATGGATATCTTGGAGGGCTATGGAAATTTGATTATAACCCGCATACCCATCCATAAAGGTATATCGCGAATGACCTCCAACCTCCTCAAGCAACAAGGTGATAAAAGGTAAGGGGAAGTGATCCTTTTGTGTGCACGAATTCAATTTCCTATAGTCGACACAAACCCTTAATTTCCCATTTTTTTTCTTTACTAAGACCATAGGAGAAACCCAATCCGTGATTTCCACCGGCTTGATAAACCCGGCCTTCAATAACCTTTCCAATTCCGCTTTCACCAACAATTGCAATTGAGGATTCATCCTCCTCTCCTTTTGTCTAATTGGCCTTGCCCCCGGAATTAAGGGAATCCGGTGCTCTACCATTTCCCTAGGAATTCCCTTAAGCTCATCGTAGGACCATGCAAAAGTATCACTAAACTCATCCACCAAATTGCTATACTCCCTAACCTCTTTCTCCCCCAATTTGGAACCCATCTTCATTTGTCGGGTTTTTCCATTCTTTAATTTCACATCCACGTACCGCCAATCCGCTTCCGACACATGTGCTTGTTCCTCTTTGTTCCGATACCAATCGGAAGGCACATTGGGGTAATCTTTCACATCTTGACCTACAACTATCCCCGTAGACGTGGTCTTAAAATGTAAAGGCTCCTCCAATTTCGATGACTCAATAATCACATCCTCCTCTTGAGTCCCATCTACATGAATTAAACTAACCTCACCCTCTTTCACGTCATCTACCCAAGGTGTTAACCCACCGCTAACCCACTCTTCCTCGGTGAGCACCTCACATGGCTCCAACAATGAGCCCTCTCCTAAACTAACACTAGGAAATTCACTCCCTAAGCCTACTTGGTGAAATGTAACCATTACATCAACCTCGGACTCGGGGTACTCCCTTAGCCATTGGGCATAATCCCCATTATCCCCATAATTGTAAAAATTAGGACCTAGACTTCCCGAGCCCGAATCTATAACAACCCTTTGACCTTCGGGATGGACGACTCCCACCAATGCCTTGCCAATCTCATTCTCGTTTAAATCATCAATTTCCTTCTCCAATGGCAAATACATCTCCTTCTTCATCCATCCTTCTAATGAACCAATGGACACTATGACCCTATTACCCTCCGGACCATAAGTGATGGATGGTTTAGGTCCACCCCAATTGACCATAGCATTCGCCATCCGCAACCAAGGCCTACCTAGCAAAATGGGGAAGGTGTCCTTGTTGGAGTGCATTTTAATGACATGGAAGGTGACCAAGTACTCCTCACCTCCCGTAGTCATTCTACAATCCTTGATCATCCCCAAAGGCGTAGTCGAACTTTGATTTGCCATATTTATGACCAAAGGTGAAGGCCCCGTGAGTCCAAGTCCCAATTTTTTCATAGTATCCTCCGGTAGTATATTTAGACTACTCCCTCCGTCGACTAGCACATTAGGAACCACCTTATCTACTATAACAACTTCTATTTCTATAGCTTTCACGTCTCTTCCACCTTGTGATTGGATCCTAGCGGCTATTTTAGCTTTCACCTTCCTCATCCTCTTGTGTACCGGCATTCCCTCCTTTAATGTTTTCCTTGCCGTGGGTGAAATTTCCAATAGTTGGCCGAAAGTAATATCCGCCTTGAGTGTACTAAGGTCCGCCCACAAGTCGTACCCGGTAGATCTTTCCACCTTAGAATTACCCACTACGTCGAATTCGTCTACGGGAACCCCCGGTCCTTCCCATTCACCCACATCGCTATTATCCAAGTCATGTACCGCATTAGTCCTCTCCCTATTTTGTAAAATTATATTTTCCCTCTCCACATCCTTAGTAGCTCTTCTAGCTACCCTATCCAACTCGGAGAGATTAATCTCTTCATCCGAAGAGTAATTTCCTTGCTCTCCTATTCCTACCTCCAACGGGGCATCCCCTCTCCTAGCCCTAGTAGTTACCGCTAGTGCAGGTGCTTCTTCAACCACACCCTTACCCTTCACTAACTCATATGTAATAGCATTGGTGTGAGGAGGCATTTGACTTTGCTCCTCTCCAATTCTCGTTGGGAGAGGAAGCATGTCATCACATGTGGCCTCCAACACTCCATCCATGAACCTAACATCTTGGGAGTTAGATGGTCCCGGATCCGTTGGAGGCGCTTGTCTCCCGTTACTACCATTAGGTGGAACTCCTTGTCTATTTTGTATTGGAATGTAACCGGTTGTAGTTTGCAAGCCCGCCGGTGGATGAAAAGTTTGCCTAGCATTACTATGGTCATAGTATAAGTTAGGTGGCCTAAGTTCATTGGCCGGTACTCCTTGTGGCCTAGCACCTCGCATATTATCCCTTGCTTGTTGTTGTGGATTAGCCACCGGGTAAGGGACATTAATTATTTTGTCCGGTTGGCGACACGTATCCGAGGGATGACTTCCTCCACAATTGCTACAATTAAACTCTTGACCTTCGGACCAACATTGTCCTTGAGCGTGCCACCTTCCACAAAAGGGATGAAATTCCTTCTTCTCTAAATTTTGGCCACCTTGCCCTCTAGGTTGTGGTCCTCTATTGCTTCCATTTCCATAGTGAGGTGGCGCTTGACCTCGTTGATTTTGTTGAGGTGGGTTACCGTTTCCTCTTTGGTCACGGTTTTGTCCACTTCTACAAAATTGACGCGTGTGGCCCGGTTGGCCACATTGGACACACCATAATCCGGAAGAATGCCTACCCGACTCAACCGGGGGTGGAGGCCCCGGTTGTTGACTCCGGATCATTAATGACATTTGATCCGTGAGGCTTTGCATTTGTTTTATCATAGCCTCTTGGAATCCTAGTTGGCTAGCACCTAGTCTTCTCTCAACCTCCTCCAAGTGTGGATCCGTTCTAGGGGCCGGTAGTGCCAAAAGAGGTGCCGGTTCCCTAACCGCTAAAGGTCGGGGACCGGTGTCCACAATGGCATATGGAATTTGGTTCTCATACTTAGCGGGTTCTACCGCTACCACCCTAGGGCGTATGGGGATGAATTGTGGGATCAATTCATCCTCCCTTCTCCATAGCCTTTCGTGATCTTTATCCAAGTTTTCAATATCTCTAGCCGCACGCTTGGCATCCGCCAAGGTCAAGGGATTCCTTTCTAGAACACCCCTAATAGTTCCGGACTTAAAAAACCCTTGAATGAAAAATTGCTTTAGCGTGTCGTCGTTGAGCATGGTACCCACAAATCTAGTGCACACTAAATCAAACCTCCTAATGTAAGCCGAAATTTCTTCCTCCCTTCCTTGCTTCAATGACGACAATGCCCTTAATGCGGTACTTTGACCCACTTCCGGCCTAAATTCGTTAAGAAACTCCCTTTGTAATTGTTCCCATCCCCTAAAATGTCCCTCGGCATGATCCCGATACCATTCATAGGCTTCCCCCTCTAGAGTGGTAGGAAACCACACTAACCAATAACCCGGGTCGGTTATGAGGAAGCTAGCCAACCGTTCGATATACCGTTCCATGTGCCGAGAGGGGTCCTCATCCTTGGTCCCATAAAATTTAGGGAGATGAGATGGCATATCCATCGCCGCTAAATTTTGTGGAACCACAATTGGTAGGCCTCTTGGCCTAACCAATGGGTCTATTGGAGGTATAGGAGGTATGGGCGGAATTGGGGGTATGGGTGGTGGATCCATCCCCCGTTCCTCGGCCATGGTGACCGGTGAACTATTCAACAATCCCCTATCAACTTCTACCGGGAATTCTTCTCTAAGTGTGTAATTTTCCGAAGAAGTTTCACCACTCAATTTGGAGGGAGTGATCTCCTCTTCAAGTTGAGCTCCAAGTTCTAAGGTGTCTAGAATTGACCTAGTCCTAGGTTCGACGTTCAAACAACTCTCTATTCTAACATTATCTTGTTCTAATCTATCACTGATTTTAGAGGACCGCCTCTTTCGAGTAGATTTCTCTAGTCCTACTATCAAACTTGGTTTTTGTGAGCGAGTCCTACCTTGCATTCCATAAGAATCGATCGACCCTCACTTGACCACACATAATCCTAGCAATTCCCCTCTTAATATTTTCACTTGTCTTGGTGTGGTTATAAATTTTTTTAGGAGGTGAGGAAAAGAACCTGCAAGCCCACTTAGGTGAAAGAATCCCAATAGGGGATAGGCATGTTCATGTTAATTTTTTGGTTAAGTCGGAGCATCACCTCCGCACCTTCCCGCAAATTAACACTCACCACAATACCGATTGTGAGGGGGTGACCTTCCGAGTAGATTATGTTAAAAGTCGAGGCTTCACCCTTCAACTTCTCACACCATCCACAATTCGGGAATTACCCTCTACAACGGATAACAACAATCACGAGTACAAAAGGCATTCCTTAATTAGTTAATGAGTTCACTTTGAAGAAATAAATATACCTTGAGCAATCGCATCCCCCTGTGAGTTAGCACTCCCCTCAATCGTGACTCAATGTAACAACACCATAAACTTTGTGAAATATTAATTTAATCTAGAGCATGAAATGACAACTCCCAAAATTTTGAGACTCACCCCGAGGTGAGTGTCAAAGTTCAATGTCCTAAGGTGAATTTACCCTCTAATGTTTTAATGAGCTACTCGGTTATAGGTTCCTTTTAAGTTCTTAGCAAATCCCCAAAAAGGTTGAGGACGTACCTTCGCCGCGCTCCTTCCTCAAAAATGAATTTGCGTAATTGACAATGCAATTCATTCCAAGGAATAGTTGAAATACAATGAATTCAAATGTAACCCAAAGAGAGAATACTTACCGAGTTTCGGGTGCTCCTTCCCTTCTCTCAAGTTTGTGTCTCCAATTTTTCCTAGTTGCCTCCAAGTCTCCTAGTCGCCTCCAAGTCTTGTAACTACCTTCCGCTTCGCTCCCGGCGGACGCACCAATTATGTGAGGCCAAACCCCCCACCCTTAAGCGTCCGTAGTCCGAGTAGTGGGTTTGGGCTCACATTCCTCCGCGGTATTGGATTTGGACTTGGATGAGTCCATAGTGCAAGGTTCACCCTTCAAGTGGTCTTGGATTTAACTGGAATTTCACTTTTAACAACTCAATGTACGATTTCAATACGTATGTGGAGAATGCACAAGTTAACTATGTTATTTTAACCTCCTTATGCTCGGGTGCTATTTTGTCTTTGTTTGCTTCTAACGTCCATCCGGCCGCTTTAGCTACACAAGCCCTTAAGGATATCCCTCTCCTAAATGGAGTCCGTGCCGTTGACTCTATACTACCACTTGAACTATCACTTGTGTATTCCGTATCGCTACTATAAGAGGTCTCACTTGGTGTCTCCATACCGTACATAAGCCTTTAAGTATTAAGAAATACTTATGTGACTTATGTCAATCTCTCCCTCGCACCTTTGGTCTTTGCTTCCTTTGTCTTGCCATCGCGAGAGTGCTCCACATTCTCCATTAATTTGTGCACGTGGTTTATTTTTAAAGAGAGGATGCAAGTGTTAAAAAACACTATTCTCTATAGTCAATCTCAAATACATTTACTTGTGAAAGCCACACATAACACTAACTAGCATAATGTAACTAACTACTTGTCTATGAGCTAATTAAGTAGGCTATCTACTAAGCTCCTTCATGAACCCATCTCTTTACTTTCTAATTACATAAACCCAGCTCCTTCATAAACCCAGCTTCTTAGCTTCTAACTAAACAAACCCAGGTCCTTCATAAACCCAGCTCTTTACTTTCTAACTAAACAAACCCAGCTCCTTCATAAACCCAGCTCCTTCATGAACCCACAACTTTGTAGTTGTAATCCCCAACTACCTCACTAATTATTCAAGCCCTTAACTAATCTTCCTACCTAATTTTCCTAATTCTACTAACAACCCCTTTCTAATCACACAATTCTTCTCTAATCCTAAAATCCTAAAATCCTAGAGAGGAGAGGGGGAGAGAGAATTTCCTAACTTCACTAAGACTAACTAATCCACACAAGTATATTTTTGCACTCATCACAACATCAAGTGCTCAACTCTTAAACATGAACTTTAAGTACCACAAATTGGAATCATGAATTAACTTTAAAATCCTTCACGTCAACACTAATTCTACCAAGAGGTCAAGCCCTCTTCAAGGCTAACAAGCCTTGGCTCTCAAACTAAAAACTAAGCACACACATGTGCTCCAATATGGCTTCCCACACCCACACTTATAACTCGTGGGGTGCCTTGGAGCACAAAGGAAAGAGAGGATGAGTGAGGGAAGAATGAGGGATTATATAGTAAGCTTGAGGGGGTGAGCACCCTCAAGGCTCACGATAAGCCCTTGAGATTTCCTCCTACTTAGTAGGCGCCAATCCTATCTTCTAAGCCTTCCTCCCTCAAATGATCAACAAGGATCCTAATTCGAACATTTAACTAGCCTTGGCTTTCTACCTACCACACTTTACCAAACTTGGGATGCTTCAATCCAAACTTAGCCTCCTTCGCTTTCCGCCGCCATAACTTTCTCCCCTTACTTTCCCAAATCGTCGCTCACCACTTAATTCAAACCACGATGCTTAACTCGTGATTTGATTGGTGCTTTGAGAATTTGCTTATCCTCCACCTTGCATTTTTCCTTGGACCTTCCCCATTAAGTGGCCATGATGAGGTGGTCCACTTGTGCGCTCCATGTGATCCTCCATTCATCCCAATTCGAATGCACTTGCCTCTTGAGTCACTTTGGTTGTCTCCATCCATTTGTACTAGCCTACTCACTAACTACTCAATCCAAGTTCTCCTTACCTATCCTCATTCACTCAAATCCTTCCGAAGGTAAAAACACAATAACAACTCACATCCTAGCCTCTTACAACATGGTACTTCTAAGACTAACATTTCACTCTTTTTATATTTTTGTGAAGTAACATGCTACTTCAAAGTGCATCAACTAACGTTTCAAGGGTCTAAGACTAAATGTGGGCACCCTTTTGGGCTCACACTTCCACGGGCATTGGGCCAACGTGGGGGCATATTTGCCTAGTATGGTTCGGGTGGTTATAGTGTTGTTCTGGCAACGCAATGATCAACTAAAAATTGGACTTTCATGGATGGAAGTGCACATCTAACTATTGGCTACCTATTAAAATGAGAGTTTTGAATGCATGTATAGGAAGGTTGGTCACCCACCTATGAGTTTGAAGGTCCAAGGTATTGGGAGCTAACCATTTGCATGGGTGGAATGCGAAGGGTATACGCTCGTGACCCTTGCTAGAATTGAGAAATGGTTAAAATAGTTAAGGGGCGTTAGTAAGGGTTGTGACACTTGTGATTGTTGGCATATGCAATGTTGTTTGGTTTGCTATAATGATAGCACATTTTGATGTTTTTTACGCTAAAAGGGATTGCACATTTGCCTTTAGGCAACACCACTACAAATTCAATACCTTGGAATTTTTTTCCCTTCCTCTTCAACATCTCGTGCATCAACATTGCAACGCCATATTCCATAGTCAACTTCTTCATAGACATTGCTTTCAAGGTGGCAATCATACGTTTATACAAACGTGGCAAGCTTTTGAGCAAAACCATGATAATATTTTTTGTTTCTTGGTGTTCCTCCAAGCAAGTGAGTTGATCCACAAGTATCTTGATCTTGTTGACATGGTCCAACAAGTCATCACATTTTTCCATTTTGCACATGACAAATCGTTGATGAGCGAAGAAAATATTGAATGAGTTCCTCATCTCATGGATATTACAAAAGATCTTCCATGCTTCCAATAATTCTTTGCAACTTTTGATATATGCAAGTTGATTATCCGTTAGTTTAATCGCAATGATGAACATTGTTCTTTTAATAGGCCTTTGATATATTTTTCACTTTAGGATCAACATTGGAAAGTGAAATTGCCTTGTATTTGTTTACAATGCCCAAATTCCACAAAAACCAACCCCATCTTTAATTTGAACTTCCAAAGATTGAAGTTTTTCCATTAAATTTTCCAATCATATTACTATATTCGTTAATATGGAACTTTTTTGGCATTTTAAGACAGTTACAAATATAAGAACATGGATAAAATCACACAAATATTGGAGAATGTTGTAAGATGCAAATACTTTGAAGCAGGTGTTCATATCAAGAACCCAATCAAGAACTCATATCAAGATGGTTTAGGTAGGACGACCCCCCGGGGAGTGCACTTAATGCTAAGACTAGGAATACACGTGAGTGCGTTTTAATAGCATACCCCCCTATGTACTTGACCTTGAAATAGTTTTTAAATTAAGATTTTTTAGGTGCTAAATCATTACGTATATATCTATCATTTGGTGTAAATTTCAGGACCAAAAGTTTTAAAAATCTTATTAAAAAAATTATAGAAGTTTGAACTGAAATGTGTTGTTTTTCGCTTCAAAAATCAATTTAAAAATATTTACAAGTGAGTATTTTTTTGAAATTTATACAACAAGAACTTTAGATTGTGTTTAACAACTTCATATTATTTTAACAAATTTTAAATGATTTTTTAGTACATACATAGGGGGGTCGAAAGTACGCACTCACGTGATTCCTAGTCTTAGCATTAAGTGCACTCCCCGGGGACGACCCAAACATTAGACCATGTTGTTGTGGTCCATATATTAATTTGAGACAAGAGAAAGTCTCAAATTAACGAATATAGTGATTCATTCTAACACCCTCATTTTCAAGTGATGGCATATTACGCTCAAAGCTTGGAAATATATGTTACAATTACTCAAATTATATTAATAAGTAATTATATGCACTCAAAAACTTTAAGACCCTCAATCAACCCTTTTAAGCTACAAAAATCCCTTGCACCTCAATCTACTTAAATATAATGTTTTTGCTTTCAATCCACTCAAGTTGGATCCATTTGACCTCAAATGAGCCTTGCAACATTCAATGCACTCTAGCCAAGTTTTTTTGCTCTCAAATGTGGCCTTGCATATTCAGTCCATTTGAATGAAATGTTTTTGACCTATAATGAACCCTTTTTCTTTCAACAATGCCTTTGCACCCTAGATCCATTCAATTCATATCCTTTTGAACTCAAATAATTATTTTGGTTTCAATTATGCATTTGCATTTCTAATCAACTAAACTAAGCCCATTTGGTCTCAAATGTGCCAATGCACCCTCAAATCAAGTCCTATTCAACCCAAATATGTCTATATATCCTTAATCACTCAAATCAAATCCTCATCAAATCTAAAGTGTTTTAGCATTTTCAAAATAGTCAAATAAAATAATCATCTCAAATGTGGTTTTGCACATTCAAATCACTCAAATCATGCCTTCTTCAATTCTTATGTGGCCTTACACCTTCAAAACATTCAAATCATGTTTATTTCAATTCTAATGTGTTTTTCAACTCCAATTAAGCCTTCAACTCAAATATGCTTGTGTTTCACCAAATCACTTGAATAAGACGTTTTTTAATTCTATAGTATATTCATACCTTCAAATCAAGCTTTTTAAAATTCAAATGTTTTTTCGTACCATCAAAGCACTCAAATGAAACCCCATTCAACCCAAATCTATTTTTCCAACCCCAAACCACTCAAATTAAGTTTTTTTCAATTCAAATGTGTTTTTGCACTAGAATCAACTCATTTCCAATTCAAATACCCTTAATAACCTCATTTTTACACAATTTCACTAAACAACCTCAAATTATGTATTTTAAAATTCAAATGACCTTAATACCCTCAAATGTGCACAATTTTTACTCAACAACCTCAAATTAGGTTTCTTTCAACTTAAACGACTTTCAATACACTTAAATATCCACAAATGTACCCAACCAAATCAACCCCCACTCAATTGCATCAAATATGCATTAAAATATTATGAGCATTCAAATCAACATTTACAACCTCCAAATGTGCACTAATACATCTTCAATGCTCCAATCTCCAAACCTCAAAGCACCAACTAATCCTCCAAATGTGCACCTCCAATACGAAGCACCCCAAAGGCTCTTCCAAACATTACAATGTTTCAAGATCCACTACTTTACCAACGAGCAATGAAATCTCTAACTCTAGAATTTGCGTGAATGGGCCCATAAACCTATTGAAGCATAATAGAATTAGAGATCAAATTTCACAAAAAAATACACATGCAAAAATGCACATAAGAAATATCTAGAATGAGATGGTTGCCTTCACATTTTTTCATGTCTTTATTGTATTTTTATTCCTTGGTTCATATAATATATATGGTATATCTCAATGCCCATTTTTTACAAACCATATGGAGTGAAGAAAATGCGGCTACAAAAAGGGCAAAATGCAAAGCACAAAGACTCCAACATTGAATAAAACGTGTGCTATGAAAAAACGGTGGTGGAAGTGAATATACTTGTTGGAGATGACGATGTCGGAGTAGAGAAGTCATCAAAAAATGAGAAGCCACAGGAAAAATGAAAAATGAGAGGCCACCAAGAGAAAAGAGAAAAATGAAAGAAATCACCGAGAGGTGTCGGGAAGAAAATTAGGGTTAGGCTTATAATTTCATCGATTTTTGGATAATGATGTCGCGCACCTCTCCATGTGGAGTGCTCGCAACACCATGGGCACAAAGGGGACCCCGGAGTGACACTTGAGACTTGTGGTGCCATGGGTGGGTGAGCTCAAGTGATCCTAGTGTGGGTGAGGGCCTCGGGCGCTCAGAATGCCTCCCACCCACGAAGACTAGGAGTCACAAGGGGTAAGGCCATTAGCTACGAGTAGCTTATGGCGTGCAGATTTTAGAATGTTCAAAAACACCTCAACCGGAGGTGTGAGCTAGGAGATATGGCACTGCCTAACTTTGAACAGCCATAACTTCCTCAATACTTGGCCGAATGATGCAAGTGAGGAGTCCATCGGCATCTACGTGAAACATAGATGACGATGGAGTGGTTGCTTGATAGCATCAGAGATCACAAGAAGAAGTTATGGCAGTCTGAAGCTGCAGGGGGCTTCTAGCCCCAGCGGCTAAGGGAAAATGTCTACTTGGCCCAACTCTGGGTAGAGAGACAAAAGGTTTCTTGACGGTGGGATAAGGATCCTGCCTAGAGTCCTAGAGGCTTATATGGGTAAGGCGGCTTCGTCGACCGACCCCCCCGGAGCATAGGTTGCAGCTATGTTGTGGGTTGTTGTAGTGTTGCTTTGGCAACACAATGATCAACTAAAGAATGGATTTCCATGGATGGAAATCCACATCTAACCATTGGTTACCTATTAAGCAAAGAGTCCCGAATGCATGTGTAGGAGGGTTTGGTGACCAAGCCATGAGCTTGGTGGTCCGCGATATGGAGAGCTAACCGTGCACGTGTGTGGGATGTGTAGGGTAGGGCTCGTGACACTTGCTAGAGTTGGAAAGCGGACAAGATAAGTTAAGGAAAGCTAGCAAGGGTTACGACAAACGATGAGTCATTTTTCATCCATCCCTCGTGAGGCATGCATACAAAATTGATTATGCTAAACATACATCTTAGGATCCATATTTTTAGTCCTTATATTATTTTTACAAAAAAAATGGCCCATATTTTATACCTATGTACCTTACTTGTAATGGCATTGTCTATTTTTATTGGACCATGCATTATTTGAAATTCTTTTATAAATTTTATTTCAAACGAATTTAATCCTCCATATATTATGCCGCATGTCGTTTTTAAAATGCACTAAGTGACCCCCTGAACTGAGCCTGTGAGTTAAGACTTAGGATTGCCTACAGCGGCATGTACTTGCCCTTTCTCTCATGCCCATCATTTCATTGCAAGGTTATCACGAATCCTCAATCATCGAAACTGATCTCTTCTACTGAGAGGATCTTATGCAGCTGAGATCTGATTTCATATATACAAAGGCTCGTATTGCGTGTCCGAAACTGGGGTGAGCTTCTCATTTTGGAGAATTGGTGCGCTGGTCAATTATTAAGGTCAGGTGAAGAAGGCTCGTTCCAAAGATCTTGCAAGTAGGCCAGGTTGTAAGGTTCAGGTTCATCCTTGGGCAATGCAAAGTGCAGTTGTGGTAGTCATTTTTGGGATCCAATGCGATGGAAATCTCTGCTCGTTATGGTTGCATAGTACAAGCTCGGATTGCTTAGGTCCATGAAACTAGTGAAATGGACTTTGAGCTTATTCTGGCACATTTGTATTAGGGTTCAACTCGCATGAATTGATCAGTTCAATACAAATAGTAGAAAACACATTATAAGCTCCTATTCAAATGCCCACAGCAATTTAAGCTCCTATTAGGTCTTGAAGTTGTGCGTTGTTGATCAGGTGAGCGCGGTATTTAGCCGATCTATTTGTGAGATAGCTACTTTCTATGAAAGTGATTAGGGGAGTGAAGATTTTGGTTTTGGCTGCGCAGATACCCAGAGCTATTCATTTCTACTCTTCTGCACAAATTCTTTCGATTTCGATCAAACCCTTGGGATGTGTTATGCCACAATCGCATGGTTTTGATGTTCCTCATCCTCCCTGCAATCTTCTTTGCGGATTTCCGTTAGGTATAACCTCGTCCTAGATGTAATTTAGAATTTCTGGGTTTTCTTCGGGGTAGTGATTTGCTCTAGCAACTTTGCTTTGGGTGTTTCCCTGCACAGGGAAGATCTTACCCATAGAATGACATACGACACAACGGATCATCAACCATAATAAAAGAGCTGGGATGACGAACGCAAAACAATGCACACCAATGGTCGTGGACCTTTAGAATTACTGCCAAAAAACAATTCTTTTATGTAGAACTAGACAATACTCTACGATATTCTCCGGCAATAATGCAGGATTGCATGCCTGGGGTTTGGCTCTCTTAGGAGTGTAGAAAGTTTGTGTCATGAAGTCTCAACAAACTTGTCCTTGTGTTAGGTATAATTGAGCAGAATGAGTCGTGCAGAAAGAAAATTGAAAAGGTTGAGAGTGAAAGTTTCAGTAGAATAACAACTTTAGTATTCTTTCCTTCAAGAGCCATGAGATGCTGGCAAGTTATGATTAAATTCTTAAACTGCATGCCCCAACTATCCTACTCTCAATCAACAGGTAGACCGGATTAGCTGTGCAACTGTTTCAAATAGGCAATGTCCACAATCCCAATCCAGAAGGTGATGCAGAAGCCTACTTTCTCAAATTTCAGACAGTGAAACATCTTCTTGCCAACGGCCAAGGTGTATCGATGATCATTGAACGAAAGGCTAGAGTAGCAAACAAAATCTGTAAACTGCAGGCCTTCTAAAGTCGTCTACCACTCCTTGTATGGTTGCCAATCTTGTATAACGTATGCATATATTCTACACAAGACACAGAAACTAGAGTTTGTCAAGTTTAGGATGTCCCAAGTTATTGGAAGGGAAATCCAAGATTGACATGGTTTTTCACAGATATCAAACACCAAAGCAGTGGTCCACTTGCACTTCAAGGTTAGGTCTTCATTCTCTAGAACTTGAGAGTCCATTCTCTCAGAGTTTGTGACTCTACACTTACAGTATCACTTTAGTTTTGCAAAGGTATAATGAAGACCATTATGAAGCCAACAGCTGCACACAGCAAGTACCACATGCCAAGAACCTCTCGCTACTAGTAATGCCATGTGTACAAATTTGTACAATGTGCGACATTATCAGCTATTCACTTTGTCTCCATACACTAAAATCCACTACACCCTTCACTACAAACCTGGATAAGTGCAATCAAGTCATTTTGTTTTCTATGATCAACTATGCCCCTTAATCAGAAGAACAGATGAAACTGCAAAACGTTGGACCTTAATTCAACACGACACTTAGGCTGGCATCAGGCATGACTCCCTGATGCATCTCCATATGGCTACAAGGAAGCGTCAATCTTAACCCCTAAATGCTTTTAGCGTGTCCATACTCGTTGTGTGTTCTCTCATTATACTGGATAATATGAAATCTTCATCAAATTCTTTTTTAATTACTTTGTGTGGGTGTTGAGAAGAACGACCTTGCAAAACAACAAGCTACCAATATCTACCAAAATGTCACATCACAATCTGTATTGGAGAAGTCCAACCGAGATTGTCATGTTCGATTAAGAAGATAGTTGGCCAAGTTGATAAGAGCTAGAGGCATGCGGTAAAGCTTGAATGTCATGGAAGGTTATCCATAATCGTGCATTTAGTAGACAAACGAAGTGGGGGAGTAATTGACTTTGCTAATGGGTATATAACGATAATTATCCTCAATGATCACCATTTTGTCTCCATGCCACAAGCACGGTGATAAATGAAACTCTAAATTTGTGGAAAAAGTGTAGCACAAGTAAGGATGCATCCCCTTACTGAGTATCCGAACCTGTATTATTCTGCATGACTCATTCCGCTGAACTATACCTAACACAAGAAGAGGTTTGTAATGACTTCATGATACAAACTTTCTACACTCCTGAGAGAGCTCAAACCCCATGTAACCCAATTCTGCATTGTTGTTCAAGATCCTGATTATTGTTTATTCCTACACCGAAACAAATAAAAACCAAGTTAGGTGCAATTAGGAAGGTTGCATCTGGAAGTGTTGATCCAAGTTATGTAGCAAGTGAGTTACTGATCTGTGCATTTGGAGTCAACATTGCCAGGATAATACGAAAGAACGTGATGAAGGCGGAGTAATCAAAAGAAAATGGACCAAAACTCAACACTTATGTCTTGAATTTGTAGCCACTCCGCCCATTGTGAAACAGACAACAAAAAAGGAGGGTCGAAACGCGAAAGTAAGGAATCTGCCATCCACCTTGCCAATTATAATAGTATCCCACCTCTTCTCTTCAACTAGGCTACAATAACCACCTGAGCAATAAGAGCTTGTACTATGCAACCATAACGAGCAGAGATTTCCGATTGCATCGGATGCTCAAAAATGACTAACATATTTGCACCTTGCATTGCCCCCCTTTGCGTTGTATTTTGTGTCTAACAGACTTCCTAAGTAGTCTGATTCTAAAAAAATCAGCTGAACGAGAAGAAATCACACTCGGTGACTACGAAGGCAAAATTGGTGAAGGGAATCATCTTGCATTTTGGACTTCACAAAACTTCACAAACTCTTGCAATCCTACCGTCCCCTCCCCTTTTCTCTTCGTTGCATGCACACTGAATTTGAACAACCCAACACAAACTCAACCCATCCTCCACTTTAGTTCAACTCTAGTCCATATAGTTGTACGTGTAGAGAACATGTAAAATTTGAAATGTATGTATGTAGAACATCTAAAAATTGAAATATACGTGCATAGAACATGACCAAAAATGATGGTGGAAACTTTAATGGTTGAGCACTTCGGAGTTCACCACATAGGCCATAAACCATCTCCAACTTTAGGTCAATGAAATTATGTCCTAGTGTGTGATTTATTCTAAGTATATGTACTAAGTCATATTTTAATCTAAGTGTGTGTGAATCTATTAAATTTCAAATAGTTTGGAATCTTGTGCCTCTAGAAGTTGATTTGATTATGCTTTATATTGGTCTCAATCACTCAAAATCTATCTTTGAAAGTGCCAACCAACTATAGGTCAACTTGGTTCTTCAATCTTGACAAACACCTTCTTTAGTCAATAATTTTACATGTGCTCTTTGTATGTTCTTGTTTGTTTGACATTGTTTTTTCATGTTGATCACAAACCACTTCTATATGTCCTACGTTCCTTCATGGAGATAAAATATTTAATTTTACATTTTTGTTTATTTCTTACACATCTATCAATGTCTATCAATCTCAACTTATCTGTCAGGCAAACATTCCCACGAGCCTAATCAATTTTCAACAATCTCAATTCTTTCCAGATTCAAACAAACTTACTCACAATGTCAACTTAATCAATTGCGTTAGGATTTTGGATTCAGTTCAGTACAATCACGACAAAGGACAATATTTAACAATTTCACATCATTCAAGCACAACAAGAAAATCATTTCATTGGGTTTTGGCAGTTCATGTGTGATTCATATTCAGAGATAACAATGAGCTTTATAAAAAAAAGCAATTTCGCAATCAATGTGGCAATTTCTATCTATTCAAACAATATATTTAATCTATAATCTTGCAAAATCTTTGTGCCTAGAAAAACAAGACCACTATGTTCAACAATGCACTCAAAATTATCTAAAGGAATGTGTACGTACCTATCTCCTTATGGCGGGGTGAGGAAGACGACAATTTTAACTAATTCAAGGTTTCTAAAGTTGTGATAATGATTCTAACCGCATATATCCATCCGTAGTTCACAATTTTCATCCAACCCAACTGCAAATTTCATCAAAATATCACTAAGATGTTTGTAATGAAACTATTAACCTAAAATTTTGGATCACAATGTCCAATTGTTGGAGATTGATTTGTCCAATAGCTATAGGGAAAGAGATCATGTGTTGTATATGTCCATTCCTAAAATTAATGGTATTTGTCTAGATGAAACAATTGCCTTAACTAGGTTGAGCAATTAGTTGTTTTAAGAAAAAGTTGGATAAGGACAAAGACTTGTTTATAATTTAGGCCAACATGTTTATGTACAGGAAGGTGATCACTATCATGCACTAACATATCATTTTGGATTTTATCTTAAAACATCATGATTAACACTTACATGAAGGAAAAATAAAGAAATTTACATACAAAAAAACCATTAAAGGAAATTAATAGTTTTCTTTATTGAAGTCCTTGCAATCATGCTCAGAAAACATTTCTATAATGAATTGAAATGTTGTCACACAAAGATGTGTGAATCCACACCTACAAACTAACAAGTTTTAATCTAAATTTCACAAACTTTGTTGAAACTGTCAATTTAGAAAAATTAAGCTCTCAACCCTACTTGGAAATGTCATTTGATCTTGAGGTCTTTTAAAAAAGGTTACTGTGAATCCCCTGAGTGGTCCACCACTCTGCGGGGTTATATTTAATTAGGAATTAAAAGTTAGGATTTTTTAATTAAAAGTTAAAATTGATAGGAAATTGGAAAAAATCAATTCATTTAAGTATTTAGTCCCAAAAAGGGGAAGGTGAATCACCAAGGACTTCGAGCCTTTCACCCATGAAGCAGAAAAAACTAGTTAAAGTAGGGTTAGTAAAAAAAAAACTAATTAGTGGTAGAAACTAGCTAAGTTAGAAAAAAATGCTAACTAGGAAAGAAACTAGTTTAGAAGGAAAAAATACTAGCTAGTAAAAAAACTTGCTAAGATGTTAAATTAGTAGAGGCTAGCTAAGCAAGGTTTAGTTTATTAATTGGTGTGGGCCACACAAGACAAATGGAGGTGTTCGGCATAAGAGGGCGAAATTGGCGTGAAGACTTTTGAAACAAAACAACAAGGGAATCACTTGCCCCCCTCGCCAACTAGGTGCCGAAAGATTAGCAAAAATTTAAAGGACTCACCTCAACCGAGGAAACACCCACGCCCAAAATTTTGGATGGTTTCGAAAAAATAAAACCGGTGGCAGAAGGATCCAACCATTTTGTGAAAGGATTTAAAAATTCCATCCCCTCATATTGCAATCTCTCTTTTCTCCTCAACATTTGGGCGAAACTGTACCTCCGGGAAGTTAGGTAGAAAACACTCTCTTTGTCAATTCATTTTCCTTGTAGTGAGGCTTGAGGAGCCCTACTTTCTCCTAGTTAGTGTGTCTATTTTTTAACATACAAAATCTTTCTCTCTTCTCTATAGAAATAAGTTAGAGTTCATGTTTTAAGAGTTGAGATATTGTAGACCTTAGTGGCTAATGACATAAATGCTCATTTTACTATCTTGAATAAGATATTTATCATTTATTCTTTTAGAGTTCTTTTGTAACTATTCATAGTTTTTTTTTGTAATTGGGTTGAAGGAGCAAAAAATTATGAAATTCTAAAGTTGAAGTACAAGTAGGGTGTTCATTCGGGCAACGTTTGCTAGATCAGATATCGCGTACTTCTCCATGAGGAGTGCCCGAAATACCATGGGCACAAAGGGGGCCCCGAAATGACACCCTGGACTTGTGACACCATTGGTGAAAGGGCCCAAGTAATCCTAGTGTGGGTGAGGGCCCCGGGCGTTGGGAACGCTTCCTACCCACGGAGACTACAAGGCACAAAGGTAAGGCCATAAGCTATGTGTAGCTTATGACGTGCCAATTTTAAAATGCTCAAGAACACCTCAATCGGAGGTGTGAGCTAGGAGATATGATGATTTCAGTGGGGTGTTGTCTCGGGACAACGTTGTCGTCCATCAGGGAGCGCTCGCCCAAGCGCGATGGACCCATAAATCTCTTGCTAGCACGCCAATCTTAGGCACATGGTACACATACACATTTTTTTCTTTTTTCTTACATTTTTCGTTGGTTAACTTCTAGAGAGTTGAAGAGAGAAGGGTAAAAGAGAGGACACAATGCTAAAGCCAAAAAACAATTCAAATCTGCCACATTCCCCCGTCGGATTGGGTTCGTATCTACCTAAGACACCCCCTCCGCCTTGCGGGAGCAACTTGGAGCTACATACAACAAAATTTTAAAACCACCTTCCTCCCTCTTCGGAGAGAGTTCGGACCACGAAAGCAATTTCTAGGCGTTGAAGAAAGAGGGTCCCCTAGTGGTTTCCCCTGAAACAATGACCACGGAGGGCTGACCTTTGATCCTAGCACCTATTGCAAGAATTAAAGCCCTCCGCCTCTACTTTGGGTTTAAAAAGATTGATTCTCATTTAATTCGCCAGTTGCACCTGGTCACACGTTGTATATTTTGCACCGACCCCCATTAGTTCGCGTAGGGAAGTACGTGCCATCTAGTGTAACCAACTGGATTGAGTTGTTTTCGTAAACATTGGTGATCCAAAAGGACCTAGCCACAAAACATCAAATTTGCCTGGGAACTCCAACTTTTGTGCATCATGTAGCATTACCAACGTCCCTGGCTGCAAGGTCTGCACCTTGTGTCATTTGTCAAAAACGGCCTTACGCCTTCGCTGCATCGCCTTGAGATGCTGGACACTCAGCCTTCGCTTCTCGTTGAGACCTTCTAACATTAACAACTTATTTGACAACGACTCGGCCACCGTTAATCGAGAGTCCACCGCAATTCGCAAGGATGGAATTTCAAGTTTGATTGGGAGTACCGCCTTAATTCCATATACGAGGGCGAAGGGTGTTTGATCCGTTGTCACCTTGAAAGTCGTCTTGTAAGCCCAGGCAGCTTCGTGTCCCAATCCCGCTTGTTGTCGTTGACTGTCTTGTGTAGGATCCTGACTACGGTTTGATTTCCTCTCTCAGCTAGCCCGTTAGTCTGAGGGTGGTAAGGAGTGGTTTTGCGATGCTCAATGCCGTACCCCTTCGTCATTGCTTCGATCAATTCGTTCAAGAAGTGGGTTCCGCGGTCACTGACCAATACCTTTGGCACTCCGAATCGAACGATCACGTTCTTGTGCAAGAACGCCGTAGTGGTCACGGCATTTGCTACCTTCACAGCTTTGGCTTTTGCCTACTTTATGAGATAATCTACTGCGACAATGATGTAGGCCATCTTCCGAGGCGATGTTGGATGGACTGGTCCTATGTAATAGATTCCCCACATCTCGAATAATGTGAGGGGAAGGGAGGGGATCAACGGCAATTCTAGCCTCAAATCGTTTCTAGAGTACCGTTGGCATGCGTCACACTTAGCTGTGTGGACGTGTGCATCCGCGAACATGGTTGGCCAAAAGTAACCAGCCCTCAAAGCCTCTTGGGCTGTAAGTCGGCCCGAGAAGTGGCCCCCACACTCACTATCATGGCAAGCTATCAAAACCTCTGGGACCTCAACGTATGATAAACACCTTCGAAGGACCCCATCAACCCCTCGACGATACAACCTATTCGCGATTATTGCAAAATGTCGGTTGTTCATTTGAACCTTTTTTCTTTCAACTTTGCCAAGTCCTGGGGGCATTTTCTGCGTGCTCAGGAACTCAGCAATATGGCCATACCATTTGGTGGTGATGCTCACTAGGAAGAGGTCTGCGTCTGGTAGCTCGTCATCGATGTCCTCGGTCTTTAGTTTGTCCGAGATGCGGGACAAATGATCAGCTTGTTTGTGCATCCTACCCAGCTTGTATTCCACCGTATAATCAAATTCCTCAAGGAATAGGACACACCTAGCTAAATGTCTGCTAAAGTCTGGTTTGTTGACCAAATACCGGAGGGCTAAATGGTCCACGAAGAACACCATTGGGTTCAAAAGGAGGTAGTGTCTAAATTTTTGACATTGAACACCATGGCCAAACACTCCCTCTCGATGGTGGAGTAATTCTGCTTTGCTACTGTGAGTTGTCAGCTTGTGAATGCGATTGGCTTATTCTTTTTTTCATCTCCATATGGCTGGCAAAGCGTGGCCCCCACTACGACCGAGGAAACATCACAATAGACATGGAATGGTACGTCCCAATTGGACGATACGAGACAAGGATATGAGGTCAGTTTGGCCTTCAAGGAGTCAAACCCTGCCTGACACTCAGGGGTGCACACATAGCGAGTCTCCTTAGGGGTCAAATTTGTAAGGGGTAAATGTTGCGGTGGCATAATCGGTCATGATGTCTCGGTACCATCCGAAAGGGCCTTGCACACTTTGAATGCTTTTTACCGTGGTCGGGGTTTCAAAGCCTTGAGGTGAGTCTCCTTGGTAGTTTGGATGTTGAAGTCGTCGATGAACACTGACATTGTGTGGTGGAGTAGCTCAAAAACACGGCTGTCACGACGCACTGGAAAACTGCTGGTGCGTTGCAAAGCCCAAATGGCATAAGCACATAGATGAACGTGCCCCAAGGTGTTGTGAAAGCAATTTTGTGGTAATCCTTGGGGTTGATGGATACCTGATTGTATCCCGAGTACCCGTCCATGAATGTATACAACTCGTGGCCGGTTACCTCATCTAAGATTTGATTAATGAACGGCAAGGGAGAATGGTCCTTTTGGGTGGCCGCGTTCAATTTTCTATAGTCGATGCATACCCTGAGCTTTCCATTCTTCTTCTTCACCAATACCATTGGTGACACCCAATCCATAATTCCAATTGGTCGGATGAACCCAACCTCCAATAGCTTCTTGAGTTCTGCCTTTACCACAAGCTGAAGGCGGGGTTCATTCATAGGGTGCAACATCTCAGGGCGATGCAACGGAGGCGCAAAGCCATCTTCGACAAACGACACAAGGTGCGAACCTTGCAGCCAAGGATGTTGGTAATGCTACAGGACGCATGGAAGTTGGAGTTCCCGGGCAAGTTTGATGCCTTGTGGTTGGGCCCTTTTTGGGTCACAAATGTGTATGACAACAATTCGGTTCAATTGGCTACACTTGATGGCACGTATTTTCCAACATGAACTAACGGGGGTCGGTGCAAGTTGTATAACGTGTGACAGGTGCGACTGGTGAATTGAATGCGACTTGATACCTTTAGACCCAAGGCAGAGGCAGAGGGTTTTCAATTCCTGCAATTGGTGTTAGGTTAGAGGTCGGCCCTCCGTGATCATTGTTTGAGGGAAACCAATAGGGGGACCTTCTTTTTTTAGCGCCTAGGAATTACTTCTGTAGTCCGAACTCTCTCCGAAGAGGGAGGAAGGTGGTTTTGAAATTATTTGTATGTAGCTCCAAGTTGCTCCCGCAAGGCGGAGGGGATGTCTTAGGTAGACACGAGCCCAGTCCGGTGGGAGAGTGTAGCAGCTTTGAATTGTTTTTTGGTTTTAGTATTGTGTCCTCTCTTTTACCCTTCCCTCTTCAACTCTGTGGAAGTTAACCAACGAAAAAATGTAAGAAAAAAAGAAAAGAAAAAAATATGTATGAATGTGTGTGTTAGTGTAGGTGACTGTGTGCCCAGGATTGGCGAGCAAGAGCTGGAGTTCGCGGCGCTCGAACGAGCAGCCCCCCTGATGGCCGACATATGTGAACCCCCAGAGTGGTCCACCACTCCGCGGGGTCACTTTTAGTTAGGATTTTAGCATTAGAAATTAGAATTGATAGTAAATTGAAGAAAAATTAGTTCATTTAACATTTAGCCCGAAAAGGGAAAGATGAGTTATCGAGGATTTCGGGCCTTCACCGTGAAGGTAAAAAAATCTAATTTAGGTAGAATTAGTAAAAAAAACTAAGTAGTGGTAGAAACTAGGTAAGTTAGAAAAAATGGCTAGCTAGGAAAAAACCTAGCTTAGCGGGAAAAAATGCTAGCTAGTAAAAACAACTAGCTAAGATGATTAAATTAGTAGAGGCTAGCTAGGCAAGGGTTATTTTATTGAGTTACCGGAATTTGCGTTAGGTCCACCTCCAATTTTGGAATAGGGGTTTCGGTACCGAAACCCTTATTCCAAAATTTTATTTCAAAGACAGCAAAGGTGTAGAAGACAAGTGGAGGCGCTCGGCATGAGAAAACAACTTGGCGTGAAGACTTTGAAGAAAAAATAGCAAGGGGTCACTTGCCCTCTTGCCCCTTGCCAACTTGATGGCAAAAATTAGAAAGAAATTGAAGGATTTTTGTAGAGCCACCTCGGCAAAAGGGTGGCAACCTCAACCGGAAAAATCCCCGAGCCAAAATTTCGAAAGGGGCTCGGAAGAATGGACCGGTGGCGAAGGGGTCCAACCTTTTTTTGAAAAGGTTTAAAAACCCCTTCCTCTCACCTTGTCTCTCTCTCATTTTTTCTCTAGAATTTGGGCAAAGCGCTACTTCAATGTAGTTAGGCAAACCCTCATTTTTTCGACTAGTGGACGAAGCCTTAGATCTATGTAGTTAGAATGAAACTCTCTTTTCTTCTTGACATTAGGACGAAGCCCTGCCTCTAAGTAGTTAGGCAAATCAACTCTCTCATATTTTTTGGTTAGTGGGCAAAGCCTTACATCTCTGTAGTTAGGAAAAAATCTTTTCCTCTTGATAGTTGGATGAAACCCTACCTCAATATAATCATAAAAAATCTCTCTTTTGCATTTCTCTAGCAATAAGATTTGAGGAAAACCCCTCCCTACCTTGTCCTAGTTAGAATATGTGTTTATAAACACACAAAATTTCTTTCTTTCTTAAAGGTGGCTAGAATCCAAGTAAAAAATTGAGGCATTGTAGACTTTGGCCACTGATGGCATGAATGTGTAGGTTACCATCTGGAACCAAAATGTAGCATTTTTTTCTTGCAAAAATTTCCTATCGATATTCATCGTCAATCTTCAATTGCGATTTGGTTGGGATAGCAATTAGTTGTGATTTTCTAAAATTGGAGTTTTTGTCTGGCCCAGGGCCATTTACAATATATGTGCAGAATTTACGAACGTGCGTCCGTAAACATTTAGGGGCATTTGCATAGTACAGAAGGAATTCTTCTACACGATCTATATATGCAAAGTTTACGGACGTGTGCCCGTAAACATTCAATGAACGCGATTTGTGTTTGGATCAAAATTTATCAATTAAATTAAATTACATATAGTATACACCAAATGCTATAGATAAATCCATCAACATAACAAAGTCCTTAAATTATTGTTCTAAATTACATTTGGTATATATACCCAGTCGAGTAGGTACAAGAAATTATTTGCTTTAATGTTCATCTAAAGTTTACGACCGCGCGTCTGTAAACTTTTAGGGATATTTGCGTAGTAGGACAAAAAAAATTCTCTTACACTATATATGTGCATAGTTTACGACCGCGCATCCGTAAACATTTAAGGATATTTACGTAGGGCAGAATGAATTTCCCTGCACTATATATGTGCAAAGTTTACGACCGCGCATCCATAAATTTTTAGGGGTATTTGCATAGGATAGAAAAAATTCTCTTTCACAATATATGTGTAGAGTTTACGGACGTGCGTCCATAAACATTTAGGGATATTTACGTAGGACAAAAATAATTCTCCTACATAATATATGTACAAAGTTTACGGATATGCGTCCGTAAACATTTAATGAACGTGATTGTGTTTTGATCAAAATTTGATTAATTAAATCGGATTACGTATAGTATACACCAAATGTTGTAGGTAAATCCATCAACATAACATAGATTCCTTAAAATATTATTCTAAATGACATTTGGTATATATCCCCAGTCGGGTAGGTACAAGAAATTCTTTGCTTTAATGTTCACCCAAAATTTACGACCGCGCGTCCGTAAATTTTTAGGGATATTTGCATAGGGCAGAATGAATTTCCCTGCACTATATATGTGCAAAGTTTACGACCGCGCATCCGTAAACTTTTAGGGTTATTTGCATAGGACAGAAGGAAATTTTTTTGTACTATATATATGCAAAGTTTACGACCACGCGTCCGTAAATTTGACGATGTTTTTCTTCAAATATTAAACTAAATTATGGTCGACCTTAGTAGGATTGGTATAAGTCACACCTGGTTGGTGTATGCCAAATCATTTCATTTCATAAATTAGGATTGCCTTAGTTCCAAGGTTGGTGCGTTTGGGCTTAGACTAGGTTGTAGATTTAGGTTAGAATTAGATATGAACTTGATTAGCGTTAAAATAAGGCTGTTGGATCCATTTCAGTTTATCTTTCTGAATTTATTTTTTTCTAATAGATCTTTATATTAGCTTTACAGAAGTGTAGACAAATTTCAATCCGAGTAATAATGAATTAGTAATGGATTCTTAAAGTTAGAGGTTAAATAAGTGGAGGTGGAATGATTGGTTGAATGGATATTATATTTTCAAGCCTCGTAATTTTTGTAATTTTTATTCAGTTTGAATGGATTTTAGATCTCTAAAAAACTAGTGAAATGTATTAGTGGATTAATTATGGTGAAGCCAAAATTATAGTGTATAAAAATGATGTTTTGATCATTGAGTAATCTAAAGTTTCACAACTAAGTTACCTATAAAGAACAAAATAAGGTCAACTCTCTGGAAGTGAAGCAAGAACTAGGAACGTCTATTGAAGGGTCAAAGAAAGTGCTCGAAACACATTTTGAGGATTGGGAGCAAAACAAGAATGTAGCGACTCAACCTACATCAAGCCCAAACCGAACAAGGAGCACTCATGTAAGCCAACTAACTATAGTCTTCAATTTAGGATTGGAAGGAGCGCAACTAAGGTATGCATTTCTAAAACCATTCACCTATCTCATAAGGTCAAGTGGTTCAAATACTTGACCATTAAGGGGTATTTCCAACTCTGTTGTTTTCAAAGCCCCTTGGCATATTTTATAGTAATAGCTTTGATTATTAAAGCTATTAAAATTTGTATGTGGTGAAGTTAGATTAATCACCAGCACGACCACTCTGCATATTGTTGGTGAAAAGATGGAATTAATGATCCATAAATCTACTATTATATTGTTGACCCCATAGATTGGGAGTTATAATTCCAATCCTTGAAGATTATATAACAGGCTGAACTTACAGATCGTTTGTCATCCTAGTTCCATTTAGTTGCATTTTGTGGTCCATCTAGTGTAACATACTTAACGATAAAAATTACCAAACATATCGTGAACCTTTATTGGTAGGAAAGCTTGAATTGAGAATTTAATTCGGTAGAGTGACATTACCCTTTGGACCATTGAAGTCTGAAGGATTTGAGTTGTCACTCGACCTTCAAGGGACTTGCACGAGGCCCTAGAAGGTTCCGAACTAAAGGACGCACGAACCAGATAAAGGATGATGTTTAATTCATGAATGTAATAAAATAAGATATATGAACAAAATTAACTAAGTAAGAAGGAAGTTGTGTAAAATGTGGGACTTAAGCAAAATCTCCCCGCTTAGGAATCTAAACACAACTAAATAAAGAAATAAAAAGAGATTGAATGGTCGATCAAACCGTCGCTACTCCGTTCACTGAGCTAGGGATGGTTAAGTCACACCCGATTGGTGTGTACCAGAGCCATCTCAATCCATAAGCTAGGATTGCCTTGGTTCCAAGGCTGGTGCATCTGCACTTAGATTAGGTCATAGATCTAGGTTAGAACTAGGTATGAAAATGATTAGTGGGTTTTAAAACCACAATAATCAAAACTAAGGCTCAACCTTTGGAGATGCTACAATGCAAATTCAATCCCCCTCCAAAATCTAGGCACTCATCTATACACCTACCATCCGGGTTCGGCTTGGGCACCTGCAAGTGCAGGCCACCTTCACCAAAGGGCTTGTGTGGTACTTTTAGGCTCTTTTAGAGGGGGGTGGCCAAAAAGTGCCACAATTATTACATATTATCTAGGCCTAGCTCTAGCCATAGCCATTGCCTTAATATCAGGGCATTAGGTTAAATCATTAATTGTGCCTCAATCTAAACTGCATATATGATTCAATTTATGGATTAGATTTGCTTTGACGTGTTTGTTCTTGTCCAACCTCTTAATGATATTCAATGAATAGTTGACACCTATAGGGTAGCACCATAACAATAACAAATGAAAAAGATGGTTTCAAATGAATGTGAAATATGAAATTGTTTATTAACATTGTGCATTGCATCGACATCACAACAACAAAGCCAAAAGGACTGAAGTATGTACAATCAATGGATAAATGCCATTCTAATTTGTTTGCATGAAAATGACAACTCCATGCGGTGAGATGATGATTGTTTTCCCATACAAGAAATATTTTCCCTTACAAAAGACCATAGTCATCATCACAACAAAACATAGTGTGGGAACCTATAAATACACCGAATTCCGGATTAAACAGCCGAACCGGACTTTAAAGGAAAAACTACTTGTTTGTTGTGATTAAATTAGGGGAATTTAGGGTAGCTTAGTTGTTTTAGGAAATAAGTTTTTTCACATCCGTCCAGCACAATAAAAGGGTTAAAACAAGACTCTTTGACCGGGCCGGAACCGAGCCCGAAATACCGTTAGATAACTGTCAAATCCGGAGAGGCCGGAATGATGACAGTTGTACGGGAATAGAACGGTTACCACAAAACGGTTATGAGGCCGAACTCAAGGAGGAAGGAAACACTTAAGGAAATTAGCTGCCCCTTTGAGCCATTTGCATCGTGCGGCATTGCAGAGAGAAAGAGTGGTGAGGAATTATTTTTGAATCATCAGCAGTTGGATTGCTGAGATTCTGCTGTAGGAAGGATAGGGTTCGGTGCACAATGTTGGAGGCTAGAGAGGAAATTGACCCCGTTCCGATTCCACTTAAGAATGTAACATCCGCCGTTCCAAAACGGGAGTCAGAGATGAGAGAATTGATTGAAGATCTCACCCGTTGGACCCTTCCTGACCTTGCCGAGCGCTCCGTGCTCTTCCTTCGAATGGGAGGTGACCGAATCCTTTCTGGCTCTGGAGTCTTCTCACGATCCGGAACTCTGTCGGATTCCTGCTGCTTCGATGCTCCTGCGGCGTGACTGGGCCCTGCGACGGCCTGGGAGGTTGGGACGAGCTCTACCTAACCTATCACTTTGTAAAGTGTGGCCGTGGGTGATCCGGGCAGGCCTGGATTTGGCATCCGCCTTGGGTTTCCGCGCGATGGTAGGAGCCTCTGTATCTCCTTCAGTAGGTCCTTCATCGACCTCGAGTAATTGACCAGGATCTGCAAAGGTCTGCCTGGCGGAGGAGGGATCCACTGTCTCCATGAGCTGGTCATAAAGATGAGCCTTGTTGACGATTTCCCCGAGATGTCAGGGGTAGGGACGATTTCCCCGAGATGTCTGGGGTAGGTGCGACCGGAGGCGGCTCGGGGACGGTAGGGTCGCTCAATGATTCCTTGGTTCCAGCTTCCGTCAGCTCGATCTCCGGTCCCAGTTTGTAAGCGACCTTGTCCTCCGCAATTGTGAAAGCATCTTCCTCCGCCTCGTTGATGCACCCATTCCACTGGTAGAGGTGGAGGATGTACAGGGAGAGAGGAGAGGGTTTGTTGCCGATGTGGGGGATCGATTTTTCCACCAATTCCTGGATGAGTCGCCCCCAATTGACCGGCCATGCCCCGGACAGTGCCCCGAAGATGGTGTTGACCATCATAATGCTTAACCTCTTGGGTTTTTTCGGGTAGAGAATGGGAAGACTATCGGATTGGGTAGATCACTTCTGTGGTGTAGTGGGAATGAAGCCTCGCTATTCCGTTTGCCTGTACAACTCTTATGTGGAAAAGCAGCTGTTAGGAATGGGTAAGGTTGCGAGAGGTACTCGAACTTACGTCATCCGACCTTCTGATGAGGTCCCACAGTACCTAGGAGGGGTAGTACAGAAAGCAGTACGGTCGCCCAGTTATCCCAAATTTACTAAACCCCAGTGATTTGTAGCCGGAATGGTCTGTCGAAAGAGGGAAAGAAACCGGATAGGTTAGGATGCCGGATCGGGTTGATCACTTCTGAGGTGTAGTGGGAGTGAAACCTCGCTGGTTTGTTTATCTGTATAACTTCCATGTGGGAAAGCCGCTATTAAGACTGGGTAAGGTTGCGAGGAGTGCTCAAACTTACGCCATCTGACCTTCTGATGAGGTCCCATAGTACCTGGGAGGGGTAGTTCGAGAAGCAGTACGGGTCGCCCAGTTATCTCGGATTTATAGACCCTGGGTGGATCTAGTTCAACATGTCGTTGTAGTTCCTGGCGTACGTTACGGGTCCTTTGTGTGACCGGTTGGGCCGGATTAAGCTGATCCGGACTGGTTGTGAAGGGATACCGGAACGTGACCACAGCGGAACCTCTTTCTCGGATGAGCCAAATCACCATTGGAGGTAGGAAAAGAGGAGGTAGGAGTAGGAGTAAGCCTTAGCTCTAGTGGCTCGTCCGGAATGCAAGTTCCAGAAGTGAGGTTTCCCCAAGTAACTATCCAGAAACGGAAAGACCATTCCGTCCGGTGGGTGATTTTCAAACAGGGAAGGAGAGGAGCTACCCTCTTACACTCCATAGGGTCCCTAGAATGACACTCAGATCATCCGGACAACCGGATTGAGCACTAAAAACACTTAACCGGATCCTTTTGTCAATCCCGTGTTTCGACACATAGTTCCAAATATATCACTAGCACATTGTCCATGCATATTTTAGGTGGTTTTCAATTCATCAATAAGATAAAATAATTATCTTTATTGTTTGTTTTTAAAACACATAGTAATCTACCCCCCTCCATGTACTCATTGATTCATTCCATAATAGTTAAGCATACACCTCCAATGTCGTACACCTCTCCATGAGGAGTGCCCGCAACATCATGGGCATAAGGGGGAGCCTAGAGTGACACCCAGGACTTGTGGCGCCACAAGTGAGAGGGCCTAACACCCGAGGCATTCACCCAACCTAGGGACAACGCCCTAGGATAGTAGTGACCTGAGAGTGGCGTCCAAAATTGCCAAGGTTAGAATAGCCATAACTTCCTCAATACTTGTCCGAATGGGGCAAACAAGGAGTTTATCGGCATCTACGCAAAAAACAAATGTCAATGGAATGGGTTTTTGATAGAATCAAAGATCACACAATAAAGTTATGGAGGTTTGAAGCTGCTAGGGGATTCTAATCCCAGCGGCTAAAAGAAAACGTCTATTTGGCCCCAACTCTTAGGAGATAAACAAAAGATTATTTGACGATGGGTTAAAGGCCCTGCCCAAAGTCCTAAAAACTTATATGGATGAGGCGATGTTGCCAACCGACCCCACCTGATGCAGAACGACACGGCCTCCACGTGCGTTGGCCCAATGTGGGGGCATAGTTGCCAAATATGCTTTTGAGTTGTTATAGTGTTGCTCCGGCAACACAATGACCAACTCAAGATTGGACTTTCATGAATGAAAATCCACATCTTACCATTGGCTACCTACTAAGGGGAGAGTTCCAAATGCATGTGTAAGAGGGTTGGTCACCAAGCTATGAACATGGAGGTCCGCGTTATGGGGAATTAACCATGCGCATGTGTGGGATGCATAGGGTCAACGCTCGTGACACCTGCTAGAGTTGAAAACCGGTGAAGGTAAGTCAAGGAAAGTTAGCAAGGGTCACGACGTGACGACGTCCAACAATGCATATACTATTGGGAATTCTTAAAGCAACAAATAAAGAATAACATCCTAGATATATTACTAGATTTCAAATGTAAGTTTCCAATCAATTAATTAGAATTTTTTTTGGGTTTGGTCCTGAGCAAAGAGACCCCTATGTAATGACCTCCACAATCATCACGAACATTACTCGGATATGCACCACCAAAGATCCAATACAAGATTACCCGAACACATACTAAAACATGGAGTGCATGACTTTCATAAGGACCCAAATATGCAAGCCATGGCCTACATTAAAATGCAACCTAAATCATAATTCAACCCACAATAAATTGCAACCCACTTAAGAGATCAAAGATTAAACCAAGGATTCAAGCATATTTGGTAAGGCCCCTACTTATGACAACTTTGTCATGCAACCCTAGATGCATAGTAGACACAACATACATGCAAAAGAAACAAAAAAAACAATATAAGGGGGTTCAAACAAGTTCTGTCCTCCAAAGAATTCTAATTCATGTTCTACAAATTTGTGGGCTTCCAATTATGGGAGGAGGCAACCCACAAAGCGTCTTGAGGATCCCCTCAAATCAAACCAAGGACTCAAGAATAAAAATTGGAAGCTTGCACTTACAGGTGGGGTCCACAGGGGGGGTCATTCCATTGTCAAATAAAACACCACGTGCGAGACAAAAAAATCTATTTTTTCTAAAAACATCACCAAAATGGGTCAAAATTTTATCATTACATGGTATCTATTACATATTAAAAAATGGTAACCAAATTTGATGATCTATTTTTTTAATGAAACATACCGTTTCTAACTAGAATGATGCCGAATTGAACTAAAACAATTATTATAAAGATGAAGATGACTAAAAATTTCAAAAAAATATACAAAAGATATTATCAATGGTTATGTATATGTAGAAAAAATCATAATTTTCATAATTATCTATGGCATATAATATAGGGTAGCAAAATTGTCTCACACGTGGTGTTCAACTTGACAATGGAGTGACCCCCCTGTGGTGGGGCCAACCCTCTCATGCAACCTTGGATCACCTTTCCATCTGGCACACATCCTATTGGTGCATCAACTCCCAGCTCCTAGCCTCCAGTTCAAGATGCCCTTGTTCCCTTTTCTCCACGTTTGCATCAATTCCCAAGGTTGGACTATTGTTGTGCCCTCTAGCCTTGACGTTGCCTACCCGTTTGGATCTCTAGGATGATCTCTTACATTTTTTGAACAATGAAAGAACGAAGAGGTCATGATGCTTTCACTCAAATCCATTACAAAATTCCTATTAGGTTGGCTCCTCCGAATGGAAGCTCCCATGAAGGTGTGTTTGGGCATGCATGGGTCTTGCATTTTATTAGACATTTAATATGTTTTGATTTGTATTTAGGGAATTTGGGTCCTTTGAATATGATATTGAATTCCTTAATTTAATGGAACTACTTATGCATTGAATATAGCTACAATACATCAATGAACATGCATCAATAGAATATTGAATTAAAAACTAGATATTTACAATTATAGTTTGTGTGGAATCCCCTTTTCTTATGGGTTTGCCAAATTGTGCATTTTGTCACTTACTCAATCATCATCGTGTTTGATGGCAAAATTGTATGTAGTTCTTTATAATGTGTCTCGGTTCCAATGCATTCATTCTCCTCACTCACATGAAACTTGAGTGTTCGCGTAGTATTCATTGTGTCACATTGTGCAATATTGCTCATTCAACATTTCATTTTTCTTATTCAATTTCTTTGGTACTATAGACTTTTAGACCTTTATTCTTATTTTTCACTTCACTGAAGTCGTATACCCTTATTTTTGCATTAATTTGTTGTAATTTAATATGCTTAAATTATTACATTACAACTGGTTCCCTACCAACTTTAATCCCTTTCATGTTAGTTTTATTGAGGTGCCTACATTTGTTCATTTGTTCATTTGTTCCCAAAACAAAAATATTATTTAGGGTTTAAGCATGGACCATGTTAGCGGTGGAAGTTGCTCAACTTTACAATGGTAAAACTTGGTTAAAGCAAGTGTACAAGGATTAGAAAGAAGATTAAATTCCTTCTTCTCATCATCATCCTCTTTATCATCATCAGCATGTTTTGTCTTTCTTCTCCTCCTTTTTGTCCTTCTTTCTTTTCTTATCCTTCTTCTCCTCATCCTCATCATCTTCATCATCATCAGCATGCTTATCTTTCTTCTCCTTCTTCTCCTTCTTTTCCTTCTTCTCCTTCTTCTCACCCTCGTCCTCATCAACCTCCTTCTTGTCCTTCTTGTCCTTTACGTCATGCTCCTCCACATCCTTCTCCTTCTTCTCTTTCTTCTCCTTCTTCTTGCCATCACCCTTCTCCTCATGCTTCTCATTTTTCTCCTTCTTTTCCTTCTTTTCATAAGATAGAAGGTTCCATATAAAAACCAATTTTCATGGATTGGTTAGGATAGGAAATAGGATAGGGCTAAAACATGTGAGGATTTAAGGAAAATCAATAATGTTTTTGGGTGACCAATTTTGTATGGAGAATCCATGTTAGATTACCTATTGAAAGGAATGCGTGTTGAAGTTACATTCCAAGTATGTGTACAAAAAAACATGTATGGTGGTGATGGATCATCTCAATTTGATTGTATATGTTGAATGGTAATGTTGAACTATTGCTTGAAATCAGTGGTTAATAGCTCAAAAAATAATCAACCAATGTGAGCCCAAATTGATGTTCACATGTGTTGTTAACACTTGTAAAACATTACAAGTAGTGTTTTGTTGATTTATGATTATTCACAAAAATATAAAAAGAGTGAAGCTTGAAGAAAGCTAAGTTTGAAGCATTAGGCTTGTGTGGAGTGGACTTAAGTAGTATGAGGACATATCTTGGTAAAGTGTGGTAGGTAGAAAGCCAAGGTTAGTTAAATGTTTGAATTAGGATCTTTGTTGATCATTTGAGGGAGGAAGGCTTAGGATATTAGATGAGAGCCTACAAAGTAGGAGGAGATTTCGAAGGCTTATCGAGAGCCTTGTGGATGGGATGAGTCCCTACTTAGAAGGAGAAGGTTAAGAGGTTGTGATTGGAGGCTCTTATCCTCTCACCCTATCCTTACCTCATGCCCTCTCTCCCTCTCAACTCACTATATAATCCTTCATTCTTCCCTCACTCATCCTCTCTTTCCTTCGTGCTCCTTAAGCACCCCACGAGTTATAAGTGTGGATGTGTGGGAAGCAAGATAGGAGCACATGTGTGTGCTTGGTTCTTAGGAGAAGAGCCAAGGCTATTTAGCCTTGAAGAGGGATTGACCTCTTGTTAGAAGTAGATTGGGTTTAAGGAATTTGGAGTTTGATTGTAAACTTCAACTTGTTGCATTGAGATTCATATTGAAGTGAGAGAGTTCAAACTTGTTTAAACTTGTGGCATTTAGAGTGACTAGATTGTACTAGGTGCATTACTTGTAGTGTTTTATTAGTTATGAACTTGAGCAAAACTTTATAGTGAGAGATTTGTCAATTATGGATGATCAGAGTGTTCAATGGGTATGAGAATTTGAGGGATTGTTTATTATAAAGTATGGAAGTTGTGGTAAAAATTTGAGAGCTTCAGTCATTGGGATGAAAGAGTTATTAAAAGTTGAAGGGGAGGGTGTCTAGGAACAAAACAGCAAGGTTTGAAAATATGTATCTCTTAGAGGGTTATAGATATGGATACCAAAATTTGACACTACCTTCTGAACTTATATATCTATCTTGTGTCAAACTTTTAGATTGATTGGACGAGGAGTCGGAAGTTATTAGAGTTTTAATGACCGGATGTTTTATCACAGCATTCATACTAAGTAGTTAGAGTTAGAATTTCATGCATAACTTTTGCATATGAACTCTGTTTGTGCCAAAATTTGATGTGGAGATTTTTTATAAGGTACTTAACAAGTGTACCAAATTTCACTTGAAGAACATAAGTTGGGTGGGAGTTATACTATTCTAAAGTTTAGTAGGAAGACATTGATAGAGATTTACATCAAGAAGAACTTAGAGAAGGAAGGACAATGATAAGTATATAAGTATTTTTTAATACTTGTATTTAAAGCCTATGTGCTCATGGAATCCACAAGCGAAGTGTCATGTACCAATACGGAATCAACCACGATGACATGTGATAGCACGGAATTAATAAGCGAGAACTCATGTAATAGTGTGGAGTCGACGGCAAGGACTCGATTCACAAGAGGGATATCTTTGAAGGCATGCGTGGCCAAAGCGGCCGGGTGGACATTAGAAAAGGCTAAGGATATAACCTTGTCCGACATTAAGGAATGTAAAACTACATAGTGTGGTGTTAATCAAGTTGTGTATATTCCAAGGGTAGATTGGAATTATATATTGGGTTACAAAGAGAGAAGTCTCTACATGTCATTATAAATTTTTCCACTCGAGCTAGGACGAAATCGAAGGGTGGAGGATTTTTGGTGACATAAATGGTGCGTCCGCCGGGAGTTTCGAGTTTGGAGCTTGGAGCTTGGAGAGCGGGCGACGGAAGTCTTGGAAGGCGGTAGGAGATGCGAAACGTGAAGATTGATTAAAGGACGGAGCGCTCGTGAGAGGTATGGTTTGAATTTAGTATTTATTTCATGCAATTTCAATTTGAGGAATGAGCACGGCAAATGTGCGCCTACTAAACCTTCTTGGGATGGCATAACGAAGATCACCTTAATAGGACCCGCACTAGAAAATTAAGAGGTAGAGGGATAATTAAAGAATTAGGATCTCAAACTTTAAATACTCACTCGGTTGTGAGAGTTTAAAGTTTTTAAACTAGAGGGTTTTAGTGTTTTTTTAAATTACAATTATTTGAGTGTTGTATGTTTAGCAATTCGATCGAGGGGAGAGAGCTAACAAAATAGGAGGAAGCGAGAGCTTGAGGTAAGCAAAATCTCTTCCAATTGAAAAAATATTAAATTAAAAAAGGATTTTCGTAATTGTCTTTGTCGTGACGAACGGAAAGGGTAATTCCAAACTTGGACGTATAGTGCAAGGAATCGAAGGGTGAACCTCGATTCCAAGCACGGTACCCAAGAATGGTCAGCCCCTCACGAAGAGTCTTGTTGCAAGTGTTGAGCGTAAGGGGGTGTGACGAGGTGATACTCGCACTAACCCTGAAACTAACCAGGTTTCAGGTCCCTGAAAAATGTTACTAAACGAAGATCTTCTAATATAGAGGAAGTGGTAGAAAGGGTAGGCACTAGTGTAGAGGGTGGCTTTAGGGATGAACCATTGGTAGAAGTATCTCCGGTCACTACTCGACTAGAGGAAGGAGATATTCCTTCCCTATTGAGTGAAGAATTAGTGGAAGAACCTAATAGGACTAGAGAAGAGAGTAGTGTAAGCTCTAGAGAATCTAGTGAAAGAAGACCACGAAACACCATGGATGATTTAGGGGGAGGTGGAATTCCACCTCCCATATTACCAATCCCCCCCATCGATCCATTGGTTAGGCCGCGAGGCCTACCAATAATCGTACCTCAAGGGTTACCTTCGTTAGACATACCTTCGAACCTCCCGAAGTTCTACGGGACTAAAGATGAAGACCCGTCTAGACATATGGAGAGGTTCGTTGAGAGGGTAATTAGCTCACTAATTACAAACCAACAATATTGGCTAGTTTGGTTCCCTACGACTTTAGAGGGGGAAGCCTATGAGTGGTATAGAGACCACGATGAGGGCCACTTCCAAACGTGGGACCAATTACAACGGGAGTTCCTTAATGAGTTTCGACCCGAAGTCGGTCAAAGTATGGCTTTTAGAGCCTTAATGACAATGAGGCAAGGAAGAGATGAAGAGATTTCCGCATACATTAGAAGATTTGATTGGGTATGCGCAAGGTGGGTAGGTGATTTATTCAACGATGATACTTTAATACAATTTTTCATGAGAGGGTTTGTTAAAGCGACTACAATTAGGGGTGTATTACAAAGGAACCCTCGCACCCTAGCCGAGGCTAAGGTAGCCGCTAGGGATATGGAACATATTGAGAGGGATTATGAGCGGCTATGGAGGAAAGAGGATGAGTTGATCCCTCAATTCATCCCTCTCCTACCTAAGACGGGAATGGACCCGATTAGGCCGCATAATCGCCCTCCATATGTCGCCATTGAAGCGTCCTCAATTCCCTTAGCGGTAACGCCCCCCCCAACCATGTTAGCATTACCGGCCCCTAGGGTAGACCCTCAAATTGAAGAGATAGAGCAACGACTAGGTGCTACTCAACTAGGGTTCCAAGAGACAATGTTAAAACAATTTCAAAATCTAACGGACCAAATGGCATTGTTGATCAAAAATCAACAACCCGGTCCTCCACCTCAAATAGAGTCGGGAAACCACACATCGGGATTTTGGTGCACTAATTGTCAACAACACGGTCATACACTACAATTTTGTAGAAACGGGCCGAACCGCAATCAACGAACGAACGAACAATAATGGGCATCAACAAAACTTAAGGGGTCCGAGTCAAAACCAAGGGAATAATCGGGGCCCTCCGCCACGTGGACAAACTAACCAAAGTACCGAAAAAAAAGATTTTCACCATCTTTGCGGTAGATACCACGTCATAGGGCAATGTTGGTCCGAAAACCAAGGTCAAGTGTGTAATAATTGTGGGGGGCCACACGCTTCTAACCAATGTCGTCATCCGGACAAGGTAAATGGAGCACCGAACCTTCCAACTAACCCAACCCAACCGGATCAAGAGAATACGAGGGGTTCATAAAATGAAGGTAATAATACCCTTAAACCTTCTAACTTCTATTATGATGGGAATACGAATATTTCGGGGCAAGTTACACAATCACCTAAACAAATGGGACCGTCTACATCTCAAGATGTCCGATTTATGGATTCTTCTACCGTTCCGGTAAATTTAGAAATGTCCACAAATGGTCAAGGTTCATGTCTTCCACATGCTAACTCCATTTCATACGAGTTAAAAAGTCTTAAGGAGGAAATTGTGCATAAGGCTCCGGCATTAGCCGTTACCACTAGAGCAATGAGGGGTAATGCACCATTAGAAGTAGAGGAGGAGGAGGAAGAAGAGGAAAATCCATTGGGGGAAATTCCTTATTTTTCGGATTTGGAGAATGTAACTAGAGAGGCTAGGAAGGCCACTAAGGCATTAGAGAGAGAAAATGAAATTGCCAATGAGAGGGAGAGGTCTAATGTCATCCATGATTTAGAGGGTGGTGATGTAGGAGAGTGGGAAGGTCCGGGCATTCCCGTAGAGGAGTTTGATAGTGTTAGAAGGCCTAAGACCGATAGAGTAGATGGATACGACCTTTGGGCCGACCTTAGCTCACTAAAGGCCGATATCACCTTTGGCCAATTGTTAGAAATTTCACCGGTAGCTAGGAAAACTTTGAAGGACGGGATGCCCGTGAATAGGAGGGCCAAGAGGCCAAAGACTGGAGTGTCGGCAAGGGTCCAAATGCAAGGAAGAACTCGGGAAGTCAAGGCGGTGGAGATTGAAGTAACAATAGTGGACAAGGTGGTTCCTCATGTTTTGGTGGATGGTGGAAGTAGTCTCAATATTCTACCCGAGCACACTATGCGGAAATTGGGCTTAAGTTTGACGGGTCCGTCGCCATTTGTGATTAATATGGCCAATCAAAGTCCGGTGGTTCCGGTGGGGATTATCAAAGATTGTCGGCTTAACACGGGAGGTGAAGAATACATTGTGACCTTCCAAGTCATTAAAATGCACAACAATAAGGATGCATTCCCCATTTTGTTAGGGCGACCTTGGTTAAGGATGTCTAACGCCGTAGTAGATTGGGAAGGACACAAACCTTCTATCACCTATGGTCCCGTAGATAATAGAGTCAAGGTCTCTATTGCACCTTTAGGTGGTTGGGTTAGGGAGGAGATTGATCCAATGTCGGATGAAGAGGAAAATGGTGGAATTAAGGAGGATTTTGAGGATACATTGGTGGAAGTTGTTCAAGACAAGGAGAAGGCTAAAATGTATTCTTCTAGCGGGTTCTTAGGTCCTAATTTTTTCAATCAAGATGTTGATGGAGATTTTATACATTGGTCAAGACAATACACGGAGTCCATTAGCGACGTCATGATGATGACTCATAGTTGTATTCTCCAAGATAGGGTGTCTAGAGAGGATTATTTGTCCTTAGAGCCGTGTGAGGTTCTCACGGAGGAAGAATGGGTGAAGGGAGGACTCACTCCATGGTTAGATGATATTGAGTTGAGTGATGTGAGTTTGGTACATGTAGATGGGACTCAAGATGAGGAGGCCATGTTAGAACTCTCAAAGTTAGAGCCCGCTTTGCATTTTAAAACTACTTCTACGGGCATTATCGTGGGTCATGATGTCAAGGACTACCCTAATGTACCCAACGATTGGTATAGAGATACCGAGGAGCAAACACGAGTGGTCGAAGAAGATTGGAAGTTTGTGGATGTCAAAATGAAGGATGGGAAAGTTAGACCAATGAAGATGGGCTCTAAACTCGATGAGAAGGAGATTAAGGAGTATAGTGATTTGATAGATGAGTTTAGTGATACTTTTGCTTGGTCATACGATGAGCTCAAGGGGATTCCTAGAGAGATGGTTGAGCATCGTATTCCGTTAGTTCCGGGCTCAAAACCGGTGAGACAAAAAAAAGGATGAACCCTAGATTGCAATTATTGGTCAAGGCGGAATTAGAGAGGTTGTTGCAGGCTGGGTTTATAAAGCCGGTAGAGATTACGGATTGGGTTTCTCCTATGGTGTTAGTGAAAAAAAAAAATGGGAAGCTTAGAGTTTGTGTAGACTATAGGAAGCTCAATGATTGTACGCAAAATGATCACTTTCCTTTGCCGTTCATTACCTTGTTGTTAGAGGAGGTAGGGGGTCATGAGAGGTACACATTTATGGATGGATACGCCGGCTACAACCAAGTAGCCATAGCGCTCGCAGATTTGCACAAGACGGCATTTACGACACCTTGGGGGACTTTCATATGGATGGTGATGCCATTTGGTTTATGCAACGCACCGGCAACATTCCAACGACTAGTCATGTATATCTTTAGCGACTTGCTCTTCAAGTCCATGACGGTTTATATTGATGATTTTAGTACCCAATCTAGTACTAAAGAGCATGTGCATTGTGTGAAGGAGGCCTTGGTTAGGTGTAGGCAAATGCGGTTGGCATTAAACCCGGACAAGACATTTTTAGGGGTACAAAGGGGAGTTTTGTTGGGTTATGTTGTGAGTGAAAAGGGGAGAGAACCGGATCCGGACAAGATTGTGGTGCTTTTGGGCACCCCCCTCCGAGGGAGCCTAAAAGTACCGCACAAGCCCTTCGGTGAGGGTGGCCTGCCTTAGCAGGTGCCCAAGCCGAACCCGGATGTTTTGATTTTTTTTTATGGGTATTTAGATTTGTGGAGGGATTTGTTAATCGCGTCGTGTCTTTCCGGTAGGTTGTGCCTAGATTAATAAGTGCTTAAGAGAATTATCTATTTTTTCTAACCTAATGCCTAGTCTATCCTAGTCTACGCGCAGACGCACCAACCTTGGAATCAAGGCAACCTAACCCTAATGAATAAAATAACCTTACCTTTTACCTTGGCCACCTCTAATTCCTTACTTGTTATGAATTAAATTCTCTAAACGGGGGGACCTTGATTAAATCCCACCCTCTCAATCTTCCTTCTTAGTTTAAGGTTGATTACACAAAGTCTATATTACTAAGTTCATAAATTATGGCATCACCACCTACCTGTTTGGTGCACGCCCTAACCCGAACCCTTCAAGGCCCTGTGCGGGTCTCTTGAAGGTTGATTAACACTTATACCCTTCGATCTTTGCCGCCGGAGGGGGTAGTATCAACCTTTCGAGTTAAGTTTCCGGTTGGTTTTTTGCCCACGGGGGTTGTACAAATTATGTTGGTTATTAATTAGTTTAAAACGGTTTGACCACGAAACTCAATTTGATGGGACCGGGGAATAGGGCAACCTGTGTGTTCAACCTGTTGCACAATCTTCAAGGGTTGGGGCCATCACCTCCAACCCTTGGGGCCAACAACATGATAATGGATTCGTGGGCCATTAACCCACCTTTCCATCAACAACATTCAGAGTGGTCGTGTCGGTGATTACCCCGACTTCACCACATACGAAACTTTCTAATAAATGAAGCTACTACTACAAAACATACCAAGGGGCCCCAAAAACAATGGAGTTGGGTACCCCCTTGGCGGTCAAGTGGTCAAACCACTTGACCTTACGAGATAGGTGAGTGGGTTAGAAATGCGTACCTTAGCTGCGCTCCCTCCAACCCTAAATGGAAAGCTAGGGTTAGTTAATTTACCTCAATTCTCCTCGGTTGATTCGGGCTCGATGTAGGCCGAGCCGCTACTTCTTTCCTTGCTCCACTTTCGAGCGTCGACCTTGCCTCCCTTGTAACTAGTTTGATAGGAAGCGTACCTTAGTTAACAATTAAAATATAAAGTGTTATTTTTTCACTATAATTTAGGCCTAAGCATAATATATTTACTTAGTGCACCTAATTATCTTTCTAACGATCTAAAAATCACCTTAATCGGATAAAAAATGCAAAAGTTATGAGGGTTGGAAGTACGAGGTCGATTCAACCGATCCTTCCAATCCACCTATCTAACTTCTAACTTCAAAAATTCATAGTGAATTCATTACAACTTGGATTTAGGCTTTTCTTATACCATTGGAAAGCTATTAGCAAGTTCTAACTAGGAAAATTATGACATCAGCAGGTTAAGCTAACACAAATTCAGCAGATTCTTTGTAACATAGCAGTCAACCAGGAAGTCTTAACTATGTATCTCATCTTCAACAATTTCTATCTAATTCAATTCTTATTCAAATCAAACGTTCTATATAGCCATGGAGAGGTATTAAAAAGATCTATTTGGTAAAATTATGTGTTTAACAAGTTAAGCCAAAGTGAATTCAGCAGATCCTCTGCAATGCAGCAGTCAACCTAGAATTCTCAAACTATGTATCCCGTCTTTAAAAATTCATATCTAAATCAAATCATGCTCAAATCAAACGTTCTATATAACCATGGAAAGATATTAAAAAGATCTATGTGATAAAAATATGAAATTAACAAATTAAACCAAAGTGAATTCAGCAGACCCTCTGTAATGCAGCAGTCAACCAAGAATTCTCAAACTATGTATCCCGTCTTCAAAAATTCATATCTAATTCAAATCATGCTGAAATCAAACGTTCTAAGCAATTCTGGAAAGCTAAACAAAAGTTCTACTTGGGAAAAATATAACTTTTTAGAATTAAAATTTTGATTGGGCTGGCAGGTCTGATCCAGCAGCCGCTACCCACAGGACCACCCAATTTTTCTACTCCATCTTTGAAAATTCATAACTAATTGTCATCTTGACCAAATCACAAATGGAAAACGGCTATAGATAGCTTTAGGAAATCTCTCTAAGAGAAAAATGATAAGTATTTTTTTCTAGCTTTTGAACTAAGCCTTCAAGGCATTGGCAGCTGAGGTCTACAATGCCTTCACTCGAAATTCTACAATCCAACCTACCTCTATAAAAGAAAGGAGGAATTTTGTTGGTGTGTTAATAAACACACATTCTAACTAGGAGAGAGAGTAGAGGAGTTTGTCAAGCCTTTTTCTTAGGCCATTGAGAATGCATGCTAAAGGATTTTCTCCTAACTATCTTGAAGTAGGGCTTCGCCCGCTAATCAAATTGAAAAAGGAGTTTTGCCTAACTATCTTGAAGTAGGGCTTCGCCCAAATTCTAAGGAAAAGAGAGAGTAGTTCTTTCTAACTACATTGATGTAGAGCTTCGCCCACTAATCGGAAAATAGAGGAGGTTTTCAAGGTGGAAGGAGGGGGTTTTTAAACCCTTTCACAAAAGGGTTGGACCTCTCCGCCACCGGTTCCATTTTTCAACCCCCTTCCGAAATTTTGGCTCGGGGGTTTTTCCGGTCGAGGTTGCCACCCCGTCGTCGAGGTGGCTCCGACGGGAATCTTTCAAATTCGTTCTAATTTTTGATAGCAAGTTGGCAAGGGGGCAAGTGGCCCCCTTGCTATATTTCTTCAAAGTCTTCGCGCTAATTTTCCTCTCATGCCGAGCACCTCCACTTGTCTTGCGTGACCCACACTAAGTGCTAAACTAACCCTTGCCTAGCTAGCTCTACTAATTTAGTCCTCTTAGCTAGTTGCTTTCACTAACTACGTTTTTCCCCGCCAACTAGGTCTTGCCTAGATAGCTAATTTTCCTAACTTAGCTAATTTCTATCTCTAGTTAATTTTTAAATTTACTAACTCTACCTAAAACTAGATTTTTCCCTTCACGGGTGAAGGTCCGAAGACTTCGGTAATTTCCTTCCCCTTTTTGAACTAAATACTAATTGAACTAATTTTTCCTTAATTCGCTATCAATCCTAACTTTTAATACTAAAATCCTAACTAAAGTGACCCCACGGAGTGGTGGACCACTTTGGTGGTTCACAAAGATCGCGGTCATTGATGAGTTGGAAACTCCGAAAAATGCCAAGGGGATCTCTAAGTTGCTAGGACATGTGGGGTGGTATAGAGAGTTGATTCCGGATTTTGCAAAGATAGCGGTCCCTATCACTCATTTGCTCAAGAAGGATGTTAGATTTGTTTGGACGGATGAGTGCCAAAAGGCCTTTGTTGAGTTAAGGTCCAAATTGAGCACTTATCCTGTCTTAAGGCCCCCGGATTGGGAAAAGCCTTTTCATGTGTATTGTGATGCTAGCAACGTAGCGGTGGGTAGTGCCTTGTGTCAATCCACGGGAGAGAAGGGGAAGGATCTACCCGTAGCTTATGCTAGTAAGCAATTGACGTCCGCGGAGAGGAATTACTCCACTACGGAGAGAGAGTGTCTAGCCATGGTATTTTCGGTCAAGAAGTTTAGGCACTATCTTATTTGTAATCCGGTAGTGTTTTTTGTGGATCACATGGCCATTAAATATTTGGTCAACAAGCCGGAGTTGAGTGGAAGGTTGGCTAGGTGGGTCTTGTTACTCGAAGAGTTTGATTACACGGTGGAATATAAACCGGGCCGCATGCATTTACAAGCCGACCACTTGTCTAGATTGTCGGAGGAGATGGGCACTACGCCAATAGATGATAGCCTCATGGATGATAGATTGTTTGTAGTCACGTCCACACCGGATTGGTATGCCGGAATTGTAGAGTTCTTGACCACTCAACAATTACCAACCGAATGGACGAAAGAGGAGAAAAGAAAGGTTAGAGTCAATAATAGGCACTTTGCAATGATAGGCAATAGATTGTTCAGGAGAGGAGCGGACACCATCTTGAGAAGATGTGTATCGCAAGTAGAGGTTCCGGATATTCTAGAGGCTTGTCATGATAGTGCTTGTGGAGGGCATTTTTCTGGTCAACTTACCGGCCAGAAAATCCTTAGAGCAGGTTACTTTTGGCCTACATTGTTTCAAGATTCACACGACTATGTTAGAAGGTGTGATGCTTGCCAAAGGTACGCTCGAAATGACATTAGGATGGAGATGTCATTGCACATTTCATTACCACTAGTTCCCTTTGAGAAATGGGGAATAGATTATGTAGGGGAGGTCCATCCCCACTCTTCGAGAGGGATGGCATACATTGTTGTAGCTACCGAGTACTTGACTAAATGGGCGGAAGCCAAGGCGGTAAAAACCGACACGGCCGCACATGCCGCCACATTTATGTATGAAAATATCATTACTAGGTTTGGAGTCCCAAAGATTCTAGTTAGTGATAGAGGTACACATTTTCTTAATGACCTCATTTCAGAGATGACTCAGAGGTTTAAAATCGACCATAGGAAGACTATTCCCTATCACCCTCAAACTAATGGTCAAACGGAGCGGGTGAACGGGATTCTAGTGGGCATTTTACGCAAGACGGTCATCGACTCAAAGAGAGATTGGGACGTCAAGTTAAACGCGGCTTTGTGGGCTTATCGGACGACTTACAAAGTGACAACACAAGCTACTCCGTTTTCTTTGGTTTACGGTATTGAGGCTACACTCCCTATTGAATTTGAGGTGGAGTCATTGAGGGTTGCAATAGGGACACGCCTCAACGACAATGAGTCTATGAGAAATAGGCTCGGGGATCTAGAGGAGTTGGATGAGAAGAGGCGGAGGGCCGCTCAACACATGGAAGCAATTCAAAGGCGAAGAAAGGTTATCTTTGACAAGCGTCACAAAAAGAAGGCATTAGAACGAGGAATGTTGGTTATGCTCCAAGATGGGAAGAAAAAAGATTTTCCGGGCAAATTTGATGCGGTTTGGTTAGGTCCTTACATTGTGGCGAATACCTTTCCTAACAACTCGGTACAATTGGAGACACTCAATGGACAAAGCTTCCCGACACGAACGGCCGGAAGTAGGTGCAAGCAATTCCACACATGAAGACACTTGACTTCAAGCAAGACATTCTAGGAGCCGGTCCCAGATGGTCGCCAATAATGTGAGCCCAAATTGATGCCCACATGTGTTGTTAACACTTGTAAAACATTACAAGTAGTGTTTTGTTGATTTATGATTATTCACAAAAATATAAAAAGAGTGAAGCTTGAAGAAAGCTAAGTTTGAAGCATTAGGCTTGTGTGGAGTGGACTTAAGTAGTATGAGGACATATCTTGGTAAAGTGTGGTAGGTAGAAAGCCAAGGTTAGTTAAATGTTTGAATTAGGATCTTTGTTGATCATTTGAGGGAGGAAGGCTTAGGATATTAGATGAGAGCCTACAAAGTAGGAGGAGATTTTGAAGGCTTATCGAGAGCCTTGTGGATGGGATGAGTCCCTACTTAGAAGGAGAAGGTTAAGGGGTTGTGATTGGAGGCTCTTATCCTCTCACCCTATCCTTACCTCATGCCCTCTCTCCCTCTCAACTCACTATATAATCCTTCATTCTTCCCTCACTCATCCTCTCTTTCCTTCGTGCTCCTTAAGCACCCCACGAGTTATAAGTGTGGATGTGTGGGAAGCAAGATAGGAGCACATGTGTGTGCTTAGTTCTTAGGAGAAGAGCCAAGGCTATTTAGCCTTGAAGAGGGATTGACCTCTTGTTAGAAGTAGATTGGGTTTAAGGAATTTGGAGTTTGATTGTAAACTTCAACTTGTTGCATTGAGATTCATATTGAAGTGAGAGAGTTCAAACTTGTTTAAACTTGTGGCATTTAGAGTGACTAGATTGTACTAGGTGCATTACTTGTAGTGTTTTATTAGTTATGAACTTGAGCAAAACTTTATAGTGAGAGATTTGTCAATTATGGATGATCAGAGTGTTCAATGGGTATGAGAATTTGAGGGATTGTTTATTATAAAGTATGGGAGTTGTGGTAAAAATTTGAGAGCTTCAGTCATTGGGATGAAAGAGTTATTAAAAGTTGAAGGGGAGGTTGTCTAGGAACAAAACAGCAAGGTTTGAAAATATGTATCTCTTAGAGGGTTATAGATATGGATACCAAAATTTGACACTACCTTCTGAACTTATATATCTATCTTGTGTCAAAATTTTAGATTGATTGGACGTAGGAGTCGGAAGTTATTAGAGTTTTAATGACCGGATGTTTTATCACAGCATTCATACTAAGTAGTTAGAGTTAGAATTTCATGCATAACTTTTGCATATGAACTCTGTTTGTGCCAAAATTTGATGTGGAGATGTTTTATAAGGTACTTAACAAGTGTACCAAATTTCACTTGAAGAACATAAGTTGGGTGGGAGTTATACTATTCTAAAGTTTAGTAGGAAGACATTGATAGAGATTTACATCAAGAAGAACTTAGAGAAGGAAGGACAATGATAAGTATATAAGTATTTTTTAATACTTGTATTTAAAGCCTATGTGCTCATGGAATCCACAAGCGAAGTGTCATGTACCAATACGGAATCAACCACGATGACATGTGATAGCACGGAATCAATAAGCGAGAACTCATGTAGTAGTGTGGAGTCGACGGCAAGGACTCGATTCACAAGAGGGATATCTTTGAAGGCATGCGTGGCCAAAGCGGCCGGGTGGACATTAGAAAAGGCTAAGGATATAACCTTGCCCGACATTAAGGAATGTAAAACTACATAGTGTGGTGTTAATCAAGTTGTGTATATTCCAAGGGTAGATTGGAATTATATATTGGGTTACAAAGAGAGAAGTCTCTACATGTCATTATAAAATTTTCCACTCGGGCTAGGACGAAATCGAAGGGTGGAGGATTTTTGGTGACAACCAATTAGATAAATGTTTGTTTAGTAGGAATAAGGCGGTAGTAACATATGAAAAATTGTGATAAAATTGGAAAATATCAATTCAAACAAGAGGATTATATTTGTATAGTGTACCAAGAAGATATGAGGATTGGATGTAGTAGTTGTATAACAAAGTTTGACTTAAAGGAAAATGGGCTGGATATTATTATATTGGAATAAAGATAGTGGATAATAATAATAAATTATATTAAGGTCCTATGACTATCGAAATAGTGGCATTAAGATGGTAGTGTGTGTCATTGAGCAATATAAACCATTTATAAAGGAAACGAAGGCGACAACATCGGTAATAAGAGTTACTACATAATATTGATAATACTACCATGAAGGTTAGGAATAGGGTAGCCATTTGAAAATAACCCAAAGGGGGGATACTCATGGATGTTGTTAGCCTACAAGCCATGGTAAGGTAGATGATGTCATTTACTGGATAGAAAGGTGACCAAGGAAGACTGACGGGGACAAAATAGTTTCAACAATAACAAAAACCAAATAGAAAGCCATGATCGCAAACATATACGGTTGCGGTAGTAATATGCAATGATATGCTAAAATTGGAAGTTGGGTAGGACCTCAATAGAATAGTAAGGTAATGCCTAGTAGAATGAAGCAGTACATTAGAACCAATAATGTAATATGATAATAACCGAAAAAAATGTTTCCATTTGGGGTGCATGGGGAAGGGTGTAGTAGATGAGTGCACCCGATATGAAAAAGTGAAAACAAAATATCAAATAAAATGCTTAGAAAATTCACACAATCAATGATGAATATCACCAAATAATTGGACAAAAATATGTTTTTATAAGAGATTTTGTATGCCTATTACCATGAAATAAATATTATAATTTTGCAAAATACATATATATGACATATATATCAGTAAATGTATTTTGCAAAATACATATATATGACCCAATATCATATATATATGAATATACATATATTTCATATATATATATATATATATATGAAATTATCATCACACATGTGAAATATATCACAATTATACAAACTTGACATCTTATTTGCTAGAAAATTATGAACTTTATTTTGAACCAACTATAATCAATTACAAACAACTGCAATCAATTCCATTTATTATAAAACATATATCAATCTATAGATAATATAGGTAGACCATTACTGCTCGTGATGATCATTCTTTATAAAGTGCAAAGGGATCTCTTGTCAATATGTCAATAACTTCATTGTATGAAAGTGTAGGTTGATAAATCTCGTAACACTTGTTGCATTCAAGGTGATAGTTGTATGTGCATGAGCATGTTGCCCCTATACATATGTTGTAGACAACACTTTTCACAGTAGATCCCTCTGTTCGGAGTTGGTAACCTCTACTAAATCATGGTTTGGCGATATCTACAAATCCTCAAATTTCAGCGCCCATGTTGTTTGTAGCAATCTCACAGTTGAATTATTTTTTCCATGGTCACGCCTATGAATTTGCTTTCCAAAGCGTTCGGTAGGAAATTTCCCACGAGGAATCACCTTCCTTCTATTGGGTGGAGGGGGAGGTACACCAATTGGAAACCTTTGGCATGGAACATCCATTCGATGTATAAGATGAAATCCAACATAGGTAAAAACATTTATTTCTTATTGGATCAAGTTTCTACCTTTCCACATAGGCCATACATCCATATAAATTTTTGTAAACAATATGGTGAATTTTTCCTTGATACACATCATTCTTGATCTGTACCATACCAAAAGATATGATGTTTGAATCTTCTAAGATTGTTTGGTTTCATTTGTCCATGAAAACAAGGTGTTGGTTGTCCACGTTTTGATACCTTTCTAACCATTGTTAAACATTGTGTTTTGGTGCCCTTTTGTCAAGTAAAGCACTTGACATCAAAAATGATATTTATACGCCTAATACAAAACTGAGTGTTAAAAACACTAAATGTTTTATACACAAGACATCCAAACTAAAGAGCTATCGTTGGAGATTTCCTTGATGCATGTGGTGAAACAAATGTCTTCAAACAGTCAATATCGGGCCTTGTCAATTCTAAAACATCATCTTCAATGGGATCAAAGACATGTTGCATAGTAGTTGCAAAATCATGAAGAACAGTAGGATTACATCATGTAGGAACATGGGTAATCACAACATCCTTGTTGGGCCTCCAAGAAATTCCATTTTACTTGATAGCATTGGAGTGTACATCTTCGTCAAGTCCAATATTTTTCCCATGTAAAGGTGTTCTCGCAATACATGTTTTTATTGCAGATGACATTTTTTTTGGATCTCTCGATTGATGTGTAGTACGAAGATGCAATTGAACCTCATGGGGCCCCATTTCATAAATTTTTCCTTCAATAAAATACCTAAATTTGGATTGTTGGACAATGGCGCGAGCCATCTCATGGTTGGTAGCAGCAAACAAATTTGTTTTTATTTTTTTCCATTACTTGCTAAAATCCACCAATTTGAATAGACGACCTCGTAAAGATTGGTGGTAGGTATGGTAGCATCTTTAACAATTGTCATCTCTTCTCACATCCATTGATCCCACTTTTAAAATATATATATATATATATATATATAGTATAAATATTGTATCTTATTTTATGGTATATATACTTTTGGAGCAAACACAATTAAATATGATTATGTAGGTATCTAATGTTTTCGTTCATATACGTCAACTAACTTTTATTTATTTATGTGCTTCATCTTAATTCCCTTCTAGATCAAGTGTGTCATCGCATTTTTTTGCTTATATATATATCATCGCACCAAAATACTAATATATTTGGTTTTTTTGGACAAAATTCTATTAATTTTAGATTTAAAAAAAATACATTGTCCTAGGTATGTATATATTTGCTTTTATTAAACTCTATTAATTTTAATTTTATACTTTAAATTTAATTTTGAACAACCTTAGTAGGCGTTGATAGATACTTCATGAATTCTCATATTCTAGGTGTTATGAAATGTATTTATATGTGCATATACTAATTTTTATTTTTCATATTGTAAATTGTGCAATGCACTTTTCATGGCTCTAGAAAACATAGATGGATGTTTCATGCATTCTTACGTCTTAGGTGTTATAATATATATTTATATAATACCAATCATTGCTAGTTGGTATGGTCCACATGATTGATATATCTTAGATTTGATTATTTATATATTCTACTATCCATGTAATTTGTGCAATGTAAATTATATAAGACAAACATCTAAATTTTAATTAACATTAGTACGCATAGATGGAAATCTTATACACGCTCATGTTTTAGGCATTATGACATTTAACCTTGTATTATCGATGACTTCTAAGATGTGTGTCCATATCCCATATTTCATTCTATCAATGTTAATTATGCCACCTACAATATATAATAATTTCAAGTGATTTTATTGACTATTCTATATAAATATTTATTGTTCGTTCATGCTATTTTTTTAAAATTGTTCAAGATAAATATTATTTACAACTATGGAACCTCTTCTCAATAAATATAATCAAATGGTTATCTTGAATGTCCAAAATTTTCTTGTGGAATGGTGGGGAAATATGTTATGAGGTTCAATTCATTCAAATTATGTGTCAATGGATATGTTTGGCCCTGTTATTTTACGTGAGCGTGTAAAAATCATAATTGATGATTGTAGTTCAAAACGATTTACAACATGCAAATAAATGTCAAATCATAATAATTAAAAAAAAACTTCTCCAATTTTATTGGACAAATGCCAGATGTAGTTTCAAAGGTGCATAAAAAAACCACTCATAATTAGACATTGAAGAAGTTAAAAACGCAAAAATTCAACTTTGATTGGTGGCGAGCGAAGATTTTAAAACTTTCAAGACAACGCAAAATTTATTTGAAAAATTTAAACCGTGTCAATCGACACTTGATTTTTAGAAATGGTATTATTTTTTTGCTTGGAATGATGTTGTTATCAATAAGTATGAACGATTAAGGCGTGATTCATTTGGAGTGGCGTAGAAATATTTCATTAAGGACAATTATAATGTTGATTCATTCATATTTTATATCATCAAATATTTTTTAGATCACAATGAAAGTCCTTATTAGGCGAGCATGAAGAAGTTCTATTCAATGGCTTTAATAGATCATGGTGGTGTTATCAAATCATTTGTTTTTCAAATTATAATTGCACCTGCCATTTTTTTGCTTTATTGAAATGAAAGAACATTGAAAGATATGTTTAAAAATATAAAAGAGTATGGAAATGATGAGTATGATATTTTTTAATGTTTGACTCATCTATAATAAATCTCTAAAATTCAAGAATTAGAATGGTTATAATTTTTTTTGTCAAATTACTGCATCATTGCCAGGGATTACACGTCACGTCGCGTCACGTCGCGTCACATCGCGTCACGTCGCGTCACATCGCGTCACGTCCTGTGACAGCGACGTGACGGCAGACCTGAAAACGTCACGTCCGCGGGGGGGTAAATCCGGCAGTTACCCCAGGGGTAAACTGACGCGGTCAACCCCCTGGTCAACCCCTTGGTCGACTGCTAAGTCGACTGCAGATAACAGTCGACCTAGCAGTCGACTGCAAAAAAAATAAAAAAATTCCAAAGAAAATTCTGGACCGTCAGATCTTCTTGGCAAGAAGATCTGACGGTCCAGAATTTTTTTGGAATTTTTTAATTTTTTCTGGCAGTCGATTGCTAATTCGACTGCAAAAAAATTAAAAAAAATTAAAAAAAATTCTGGACCGTCAGATCTTCTTGCCAAAAAGATCTGACAGTCCAGAATTTTTTTTGGAATTTTTTAATTTAATGTTTTTTTGCAGTCGACTGCTAGGTCGACTGCTGTTTGTAGTCGTTTGCTAAGTCGACTGCAAAAAATTACTTTTGCAGTCGACCAAGACCAGTCGACTGCTATTAGCAGTCGACTAGCTGGTCAACTGCTAAAAGCAGTCGACTTCAAGGAAAACCTAAAAAAAAAATCAAAAAATTCTAAAAAAAATCATGGACCGTTAGATCTTCAATCCAAGAAGATCTAACGGTTCATATTTTTTAATAGATTTTTTTAATTTTTTTTCTGAAGTCGACTGCTCGTAGCAGTCGACTAGAGCAGTCGTCCAAAAAAGTAAAAAAAAAAATTACAAAAAATTGGTACAGTAACTTTTTTTTACCACGTCAGTGCGCGTCACGCCCCGACGTGACGTGACGTGACGCAAAAAGGCCGCGTCACGTCCATTTGCACATCCCTGATCATTGCAATCATCTTCATGTAGATCATCTAGGCTACAAAAACGTTGGTGGGTAGATCCTGAGTTGTTCTTCACCAAAGACCATAATGTGCATCATTTTTACACCGAACATATAGAGTCATATTCAATATCGAAGATTGTAGAGGCTATTTGGGATTTATATATCGATTCAATATATCTCAAAATCATTCTTTCTCGTTCTTATAAATTTTTGTTACTTTGTAGCCGTCAAATGTCATCCGCCTCAATAACAAATTTTTGCATGACATTTGCTGATGTCATGAATCGATTGTCTCGAGAGCCAAATTTTTAACAGTTTTCTTTCAACAAACACATTCATCAACGTTATCTTACTCTACTAGAACGGAATAAAATTCATTGTCGTGAAACTAATTACTACAAGGATATCCCTTTCAAACGTTGGAAATAAATTGTATATTTTTATATCAATAAAATATTTGATTTAAAAAATCCATTGTATTTTATTTTAAGATATGTATGTTGAAATTTTGTATTATTTATTGTATATATATTAAATTATATTTTTTATTTGCAAAAAATATGATTTTTGATAGAAAACAAAAAGACAAGTCCTCGAATGTGTTACAACCTCTATCACCAAGAATATAAATTGTCAATCAACAAGGCGTGAAATCAACAACAAAAATAAGACAAAGTCAAAACTCCACCCCTATGCAAAGATTTCATCGCATTAAGGGACTTCTACCTCACATTGTTTTGAAATGGTAGAAGAAGAATGTGCATTTTCTATGAATTCACATGATCAACCAATCTTAATACAAGATCAAGGGATCATTAAAAATATTGGAAAAAATTGTGGATAGTAGTGTGGATTCAATTGCAGAACGAGTCGTTGCGGAATTTCCTCAAGAAAAATCACATCAAAAAAATCAAGACAATCAATAATATCAATGTATACAAGATTATAAAAAATAATTAATATTTTCAAAAGACACAAGATTTTTTTTAAATCAACATTTTCAAGAGACACACAATTTTCATGATAATCAATATTTTCAAAAAATACCATCTTCTCAACAAAATGAATAATTGCAAGAACAACAACATTATCATATGAATCAACAATCACAAAAAAATCATTTTTTAACATTGTCTCAAGGGACGATATCTACATCTGAATTTATTGGTAGATCTTTTGAAGGTGTAACTAAACGACATAAAACCTAAAATGTATTCTGATTTATATTAAAGGATTTATTTTTTATAAATTTTAAATGATTTTTTAATCAAATACATACATGAATATTATGCATAGTAAAAAAATCGATATTCATAAAGAACTATGGACACCACCGCCTACATTGGAGAACCCAACTGAACATGAAGGAAAAACCATCAAGCACATGAGAATGAAATTCGACATTGAGTGATATATGTGTCGTGAGATATCCTATGCATATCCTTTTGTGTCGAATGATTGATATGGAGGTGGTGAGGCCCGTTTTAGATGTGGCAATCTTATTGCTATCTTTTCATAATGGTTATATTCCAAGATCGGCCTCATTTTATGTCTCAGTAGAACATGGAAAGGAATACACGATTGATGTCAATGATGATATTGTGAATAAATAGGATGAAATATAAAAACATAAAAATGAAGAATTTTAATTGTATTTGATAGATCATGATTTGCATGTATTCAAAAATAAAATGTTTCATAATTGGAATAAAAATCATCGCTTTGAAATGTGGTACAATACCAAAGAGATAAAAATAAGTGGTGATAAATATCATATAAGCCCTACATTGATAATCTTGATGGAAAAAAAATCCCTCCATTTACATGTCTCTACGATGATATCAATGAGTAAGTATTATTTTATTTAATATATTTATATATTTATATTTTAAAATGATTAAGAGAAAAATATTGTTAAATCCTGATTCATTCACACACTCTTCAAAGTGACAAAATATGAAAGTCAACCACTTAAATGGTGGGAAGGAAGGTTTGTCTGGAGCAAATGGCTTTGTGCAAATAGAGCAAATCGACAACTAAAAAGTGGTATAATATCATACAAAAGGTCTTGGTTGAACATGTTTACAAGGTAATTTTGTATTTTTTTGTTTATTTAACTATGTTAGTTCAAAGTTCTAGATTAATTTTCTATATTTTATTTTTCTATACTCATCAATCATTTGTATTGTACAAAGAAAATTTGAGGACAAGGTTGCAAAAACAACTGAAAATTATATCAATTTGGAGGTTGTAGATCACATTGGATTGCAACCACCTCAATCCTCGTTATGGCAATGTCTCTTGTTTCCGGGATTCAGTTCATTCTCGTATTTCGTCAAGTTTCTGACATTGACGCTGGCCATAGTCTGGTGCATCCTTGTGTTTCACATTGGAATGCTATGGACATATTACATAGCATTGCAATGTGAAACAACTCTGAGCCGCAAACTTCAGAATCTGATTGATACACAATCCACATTTTGCATTTGCTCTAGGAATCAGAAAGTGGTGTGCATCACCTGAGATAAAATAGTCGATGCTCTACCCCTTCACCCGTTCCTTGTCTCCTTGGCGCCCCCAACTAAAGCCTCCCCAACCATCCAAGAACAATTTAAACTCCTCCCGTGAGCTTGATAAATAAACCTCAGGTCCTCGCTTCGTCTTCTCGCACACTGAACCCCTCTTCTACCCACAATCGGGCGGCTCGCACCGACGGTATGGTCTCGCTCCAATCGGATTGCCTATAGTCTGATCACTTTCGCATGAGGGCCCACTGATTGACCGCTTCACATGACTATAGCCGCCGTTGTCACATGACACCCTGACAAGCTACCCGTCACTCGAAGCTGAAGCGTTTGTTACAAGGCTTAGGGTTTTGCCTTGTCCAATAGTTACTCTCCTTTAGTTAGTGTAGCCAATTATGATTGTTTGGCAGTTAGACAGTAGTTATGATTATGATCAATTGTTTTTGGGATCCCTGTTATAGTGTCGTGAACACTAAATGTGCATCCTAACAGTATTTGTTAATCCTGTAAACCTTCCTTTATTCAATATTTCCATCGCCCCTGTTAATATGTCATCGTCCTATTCGTGGGAACATACTAATCAAACAACACCATCCATGAGGACATCCACTGGGCATAAATGTACGTGTATATGGAATTGACCATCATAGGCTCAAGTTATTTGAACCGGACATGGGGCTCATGTTAATAGGGACCCTGAAAAATACCATCATTAGTTACTCACTCTTTTCACCCGGTTTCATTATGATTTATTCTTCACAAATATTTTATTTCATTTTGGTGAGATGGATGACAAAGGTGAAATTTACATAGGTATCGGTGATTGGGAATTAATAACAATTTCTTCGGATAAATGAAACTCAAATCATTTTTTGCACTCTGAAACTTCGAGAAAGTCTAGGCTCCAAGAACGTTGGTGGGTAGATCTTGAGTTGTTCTTTACTAAAACCACAATGTGCGTCATTTCCATACCGAGCATACAAAATCATATTATGTATCAAAGATTGCAGAGGCTATTTGGGGTTTATATGTTGATCTAATATACCTCAAAGTCATTCACTTTTGTTCTTATAATTTTTTGTTACATTGTATTCATCGAATGTCATCCACTTCAATCACTAAACCTCGCATGACCCTTGCTGATGTCGTGAATCGATTGTCTCGCGAGCCAGATTTTCAACAATTTCCCTTCAACAAACGTATTCGTCAACATTATCTAACTTTACCAGAACGGAATAAGATTCATTGTCGTGAAACTAGTTGCGACGAGGAGATCCCTTCCAAACGTCGGAAATAGATTGTATTTTTTTTATTAATAAAGTATTGGATTTATAAAATCAATTGTGTATTATTCTAAGAGAGAGATATATATATATATATATATATATGTGTGTGTGACAAAGTTTTTCCTATCATTTATTGTATATATGTTGAATTGTGTTTGTGGTTTACAAAAAATATGATTCCAAAAGGAAAACAAAAAGACAAGTCCTCGAATGTGTTGCAACGTCTCTCACCAAAAATATAAACTGTCAGTCAACAAGGTGTGAAATCAACAACAAAAAAAAAACAAGGTGAACATTCCACCCCTACGCGAAGATCTCATCGCAACAAAAAACTTCTACTTCATGTTATTTTTGAAACAGTGGAAGAAGATTCCGCATCATCTATGGATTCACACAATCAGCCAATCCTTGTACATGATCAAGAGATCATTGAAAATGTTGCAACAAAAATTGTGGATAATATTGTGAATTCAATTGCAGAACAAGTCATTGCAGAATCCATTCAAAAGAAATCGCATCAAGAAAATCAAGATCATCAACCTTATCAAGATACACAAACCTCTCCAGGAAATCAACACTTTCAAGAGACACAAGATTCTCAAGAAGATCAACACTTTCATGAGACACCACCTTCTCAACAAAAAGAACAATCGCAAGAACAACATCATTCTCATATGAATCGACAATCGTAAGAGTGAGATCATTTTTTGATATTGTCTCAAGGGACAATATCTACATCGAACTTCACTAGTGGACCTTCTGAAGGTGTGACCAAACGACGCAAAAAAGTAAAGTGTGTTTTCATTTATATTAAACATGTTAAATGATATTTATATTTCTATATATTACTTTTTATTTTTGGTTTTTTAATACATACATGAATATTATGCAGAGCAGAAAAGATGATATTCATGAAGGACTATGGACACCATCGCCTACATTGGAGAATCCAACTGAAAATGAAGGAAAATCCATCAAATATACGATAATAAAAATTTTGGAGCGAAAACAAAAAATCAATTTGACATTGAGTGATATATGTGTCATAAAATATCATGTGCCTATTCTTTTGTGTCGAATGATTGGCATGGAGGTGGTGAGGCCCATTTTGGACGATGATGTAGCAATCTTATTGCGTTCTTTTTTCAATGGTTATATTCCAAGATCAACCTCATTTTATGTCTCAATAGAGCATGAAGAGGGATACACGATTGATGTCAATGATGACATTGTGAATGAATGGGATGAAATATAGAAGCAAAAAAATGAAGAATTTGAATCGTATTTGACAGATCATGATTTGCATGCCTTTAAAAATAAAATATTCCATATTTGGGATGGAAATCATCGCTTTAAAGCGTGGTAAAATACCAAAGAGATAAAAATGGGTGGTGTTGAATATCATATAAGCCCTGCATCGATTATCCTTGATGGAAAAAAAAACAAATCACTCTATTATCACATATCTCTGCGATGATATCAACATGTAAGTATTTCATATATTTTTATCTCTATATTTTTATATTTTTTATATTTATATTTTTAAATGATTTATATTTATATTTATATTTATATATTTTAAAATGATTCAAATCCACAGAGAAAAATATTGCTAAACCCCGATTCATTCACACACTCTTCAAAGTGGCAAAATATGGAAATCAACCACTTGAATGGTGGGAAAGAAGGATTAATCCGGAGCAAATGGCTTTGTGCAAAAAGAGTAATTCAACAACCAAAAAGTGGTATAATATCACACAAGAGGTCTTGGTCAAACATATTTACAAGGTATTTTTTGTGATTTTTTGTTTCTCTGATTATGTGTGTTCATATTTTTAGATTCATTTTATTTTTCTATATTCATCAATAATTTGTATTGTACAGAGTGAAATTGAGGATGAGGTTGCAAAAGCAACAGAAAACTATATCAATTTGGAGGTTGCAGATCACATCGGATTGCAACAAATAATTGCAACAACATCACAATCGATCAAAACCAAAAAACGATCAACATTGGTTAAGATTTTAGCCATCGCTGACCCTGAAAATGGTATAGAGTTTTTTAATGGAATTAAAAAGCACTATGACAAAAATAGAGACAATGTGCAAATGACCCTTGATCGCCTTCATCATCTTTGTCAATCTCAAGTTGACTCCAGTTAGAAAACAAAATGGCTAAAACTATGGAATGCTGATGATGACACAAAACATGCTGCCTCTTTTCCTTCAAAACTTGGCGGAAATGACGCATTGGATCCATGGCTGACGAGAAGAACATTTTGGTGGCATGTATTTATATTTGAAATTTATTATTTGATACGTGATATATTCATGTACTATAATTATTTTTATATTTTATATTAATTGTTTTTTCTTTATGTTGTACAGCTCAAACAAGAAGTACAAAAAAATTAACTACTACATCAATCATGATGATGCAACACAACAACTGGTGATGGATAATATGACTTCAGATGTTCCAGATGTTGTCTCATATATTACAACATGAGAGGAAAAAATTGGAGACATGGTTTTTTTAGTGGAAATACCCACTAAGGTGAATGCAAAGACTGTGTGGAGGAACAACATGTGGAAAAATCAACCAGGTTTTACTGCAATCATGTGTCGTATAATTTATCGCTACATTAAATTCATTTTGATTGCAACTGAAAAACTTCGAGGTCGTCCATCATGGTGGTCTTCTTGGACGCTTGTAGAAGGAATGTTTTGGAACGCTAAACAAAGAAAATGGCCATCTACACATCGCGGAGGGGGGGGCTGGTATTTGGACCTTCCCAGCGGTTCTATACTAGAAGAAAAAAAACAATTGTTTGAAGATTGCAATGCAAGAGTTGAGGAACAGAGAAGTGTTGGTATTAATGTGGGTGAAATGCCAATACTTGAATTCGAACAACCATCGGAATCCTCCAATCCACGTATTCAATTGAGGAATACAAGAAAAATAATCCAAAAAGATAATGATGAACAAGATATTCTTGCAGATCCAAAGCCACCATCTGGCCGAATGTCATTAAGATCTCAAATTGCAACTGTGCCAAAACCGGGAAAAAATCTTAATTTTATTCCTAAGGTAGGCCTTGTCAAAGGTGATTGGTACGATTGTCATGTTTTTTATGAAAAACACAATAAAACATCTCCTGATTTCAAAAAATTGATGTCATGGATGAAAGATGTTTCTTTGGAAAAAGTAGACAACGTCAACGGAATTGTTACTAAAGCATGTGTGGACCTAATTATCGTTGATATTCTAGAAGGAATGCCAGTCCACGGTATTAACGAAGGCCGTAGTATTCCTTCTTGGATGCAATTGAAAATAAATGAATGGTGAAAGACGTTGTTTGATTTTTTGGAATCAATACTCTCGGACAATGGTTGCACGTTTATCATGTGCAATGCAAAGATGGCAAGACTCCAAGAAAAAATTATGAGTTATGTTCTAGGGAACAGAGATCGTCAAACAAAATTTTGTTTAAGGGAGCATGTCAAAACATTCACGATCGTGAACTCTTTACCACAGAATGCTCCTAATGGTGTGCAAGCTGTTTTATCCAACATTCTTCTCTTGAAGAAACCATCTTGTTCATTTGCCCTCTCTGATGTTGCTAGCTACATTGATCCATTTGTGGACATCAAACAATTGGATGTTTTGTTCAATCAAATAACAAACACAAACATGTGTTTGAAACAATGCGGGCAACCTTGGAGGGGAGCTAAAGAGAAAAACCCTTAGTCATGCAACAACTCATTGAAACATGCTCTCCATTACATGGTCGTGTATTGGATTTGTTAGTGGGTACAAGTGCAAGTTTTCATGCTACAAAAGAAAGTGAAAGACATATTTTTGGTTTTGAAACAGATGAAGAAATACACATGGGGTTATTGGAAGCTTTATTCCAAAGTTTGAATGTTGAAGCAGCCAATGTATCTCAAGCACCCTCAGAACCTTCCTCAAGTATTGGTCCAAATTTTGAGGATGTAGCTCCAAAGCAAGGGCGCAAATTTTTGGCCATCGATTTATCCGATTTTGAATAGTGAGTAAGTCTTCAAGCTCATTACAAATCTCATATAATAAATTTGTATATATTAATTTGTTTTTTAATATATTACTTCATCTTGTATTAACATTGTTTTTTTTTCTGTGCATGATTAGTATTGGATTGAAAGATTGGTTTGCAAAAGTACCAACAATTCCAAATTTTGGTGCTAACCTACCAACATATGCAAAGTCAATGGCACAACATATGGCCCAACAACAAGAAGCTTCACTAGAGACATCAAGCCAATCATCGGATCTTCATCCTAGACGATTAGTAGAAATGTTCATGGATATAGAGGCCCATGAAGAATGAAACTTCACCTATATATTGGAAATTCTAGTTTATTGTAAAAATGATACATGCGGATCCCATATTAATCAACCTTTGATTTGTCAGACCATGGGTGGCCATGTAGTTGTCAACCTTTGTGCTACCAATCGAGGCATATTACCTGCCTGAAAAATTTGCATGATGCTCATTAGAGTCGAAACATTCTTCCATCCATCCAAACAAATAGTGCATCCATACTTGTGGAAAATTGATTTTGTCATTAAATCCAATTTTTTTGGATATTAAATTATGTGATGTCAATCATTTTTTTCACATTGCATAGTAGGTTAGAGGGTTGTATACAATTTTTTCCCCACTTTTTTTTCTCAAAGCCTTGATGATAATATAGGATGAACAATAATACTAATGGGGATATTATCCTCATGAAAGCCATGCAACCATCGTGGTATCCAATTTTCATTTTTTTGACATTTTCCATGCATTTTCTTAGGCCCATTTGACATTTGAAACAAAGGTTGGGTTCAAGAGTTTGTTCAAACATTGTTTTCCTTGCCATTTAAAAGGGGGACAATGCAATAATTATTGGAAATCAGTAGGACCCATAATATATTGCAAGTCAATAGGACTATAGATGAGATTGCACATGCATATACACATACACAAAGTCATATGAACAATGCTTGAAATGAGATAGTCTCGTGTCAACCATAAACCCCCACCCTTATGCGTCGGTAGTCCGAGTGGGAGGCTATGGCTCACACATTCTTGTTAACCCTCAGCTGTGGAGACTTTGTGCTCATGCTCCAATGAATGTGAAAATAAAATGCACTCTTTTTATTAAACCCCATAAGGCATTAGTGTTGAAAAACACTAATGCACTTATGAGGGTCATTACACATAGCCACACAACATCCTTTTCTTCTCTTAATCTTCCACACATTGCATGCATTATCGGAACAATTAATCTAGCCACTAATCCCTAATGCCCTCCCCCACATTTTAGGGTACATCTAAATCCACCTAACTACTTCCTTTAACATGCCCACCCCCTGCTCTACTCCATTGCTGGATGTTGAGACTGTGCAGCCCTAAATCAAACTTAGACCTCCTTCCGCTGGCCAACCTCGGACTCAGAGCTGCTGGACTCCCTCTTGCTGCCCTAGCCTGAAATCAGAGTCGCCGAACTCCTCTTGCTGCCTTAGCCTGAAATCAGAGTCGCCGAATTCCTCTTGCTGCGTAGCCTGAAATCAGAGTCGCCGAACTTCTCCTTGCTGCCTAGCCTGAAATCAGAGTCACCGAACTCTTCTTTGCTGCCTAGCCTGAAATCAGAGTCGCCGAACTTCTCCTTGCTGCCTAGCCTGAAATCAGAGTCGTTGAACTCCTCTTGCTGCCTAGCCTGAAATCAGAGTCGCCGAACTCCTCTTGCTGCCTAGCCTGAAATCAGAGTCGCCGAATTCCTCTTGCTGCCTAGCCTGAAATCAGAGTCGCCGAACTCCTCTTGCTGCCTAGCCTGAAATCAGAGTCGCCAAATTCCTCTTGCTGCCTAGCCTAAAATCAGAGTCGCCGAACTCCTCTTGCTGCCTAGCTTGAAATCAGAGTCGCCGAATTCCTCTTGCTGCCTAGCCTGAAATCAGAGTCGCCGAACTCCTCTTGCTACCTAGCCTGAAATCAGAGTCGCCGAATTCCTCTTGCTGCCCTCCCGGCGCACCGTAGTTTTGGGAGAAAGAGAATTCTCTCGGGTGGACGGCTTATCCAGGGAGCTCTCCCCCTGGATTCAAAAAATCCCAGCCAGTTCCATTCGGGGCTTAACACCCTCAACCCTTTCATGGACCCCCTCACAACCCAAAATGAACACCCACACAACTTTAAAAGACAAGCAACCCAAGCTTAATTGGCCAATAACAAAGCACAAGCCATTTAAGCTTAAGCATCCCTAACCCATAACCAACTAATTACTTGTTTTGATTTTCTTTTCATAACACACAATCACCCCCTTCAACTTTAACTAACTCACATCATTTTAGACTCTAATGCTTTCAATATTCACGTTAACCTAAACAAAAGCGCAAATCCCTGTGCTTGAGTACTTTTAAGGTTAACTTGAAATGTGGGCCCGTGATTGGGCTCACATCTCGTGGTCTCATTGCTTTGCTTTTTGTTATTTATTTTTGGTTCATACAAACATAACTCTTATCCCTCTCGGACCAACGTTGTTTTTTTATTTTAATCTTATTGTTTTTCATGCCTTTCCAGTATAATTTTATTGATTACGAGCAATCTAATGGTCTACCATCTACAATTATTTTTAGTGTTACATTTCTATTGACTACAAATAATCTAATGCTCCACCTTCAGCACTCCCACATTGTGAGTAGTCAAAGACTTGTAATACTACTGAATTTCTTAATTTTTCAATCTTATATAGTGGAGATTGAACATTGCCCATAAGTTTCCACATATATGTCTAATTGCTCCACTCCAACTCAAAGGAGCTTCAAATATTGCCACATTGGCATGCTCCTCATCATGTTGAGGCAAAATGTGGTTCTTCCACCAATCTTTGAACGGTCGTTGCTCTCTGGTGGATTAATGATGGTCCTCACCAAATCCCTCAACAACAATGTCGTGGTTTATCTGTCTTTCACATGCCTCTTCAATTGCAACTCCATTACCTCCCACTTGCTCACTGCCATCCACAAATCATCCACCACCATCAAACAAAAGCATTCTGGAAGATTCCATGAGGGGTGCTCCTACATTTGATTTATGTATACATGTGCAAAAATCCTTTATTTAATTGGGGTATTTACCTTCTTTTGTTGAATATTTTCCACTTTATAAGGAGCCAAATTTCTATTGGATGGTATTTTCTAACACTTTATCATTATATATAAATTTTAAAATTATATAATTATAATCACCCTATTTTATTTATAAGTAATAGAAATTTCTTGTGAAAAATCTGCACATACATTACGCATATTGTACACTATTGTAGAGCTCAACTACCTTCACTTGTTCTTAGGGTTGACCGTATTGTAGTGACTTAAAGTATCGTCTGGATTATGATGACCAAACTACCTAATCTCCTTGTCATGTGTTGTCACAGTTGTCTTTTCTACACATTTTCCCTTAGCCGTTGGGGCTGGAAGCCCCCAGCAGCTTCAAAACACCATAACTTCTTTCTATGATCTTTGATGCTTATCAAGCAACCACTCCATCATCATCTACGCCTCACGCATATGTTGATGCACTTGTTACTTGCCCCATTTGGGCAAGTAATGAGGAAGTCATGCATGTTCAAACCTTGGCAGTCCTAAGAGCCACTCCCAGGTCATTATTGTACCAAGATGCTCTCCCGTGACAATGCCCCACTCAAATTGCCATATCTCCTAGCTCACACCTCTTATTGAGCATTCTAAAATCCGCATGCCATAAACTATGCATAGCTTATGGCCTTATCCTTGTGACTCTTAGTCTCCGTGGGTGGGCGGCGTTCCCAATGCCTGGGGCTCTCATCCACATTAGGGTCATTTGGGCCTTGTCACCAATGGTGCCACAAGTCCCAGGTGTCACCTTGGGGTCCCCCTTATGCCCATGGTGTTTCGGGCACTCCTCATGGAGAGGTACGCGACAAATATCTTACCAAGGTTATGTATTACATTAATTTTGCTCTAAATATAGATTGTGGATGTTATAACTAATGTTTTGATAGATTTGAGATATTATTAAAACATATGTTGTCTTCTATTTATAATTGGGGGTGTAACTTGTTACTTGGCAATTTGGTTATTCAAAATACTTGGAAGAGAAGGAGGAACTTGTTATTGAGCTATATGGCAATTTTGGAAGAAAAATTAAATTGTGACTTGGCATCTTATAGAACAGATACTTAGCTATTGTAAAAAAAATTAACTAGTTACTTGATAAAAAGAAGAGACAACCGTGGTACATGAAGAATATACAACACTACAAAACATGAAGAGAAGAAAACAAGATCTAGATCAGAGATAGGAAATAACACTTGAGCTTCAAAAGACAACTGCAGCACATGAAGAAGTTCGACACAAGAAGATTATTACAAAAAAAATTTGATAAATTAAAAGCAATAAGATTACTTGAAGATATATCACTAAGAAAGAGGTTTTTTACTTCAAAAATTTATTTTTAAGTTATTTAAAAGTCCATCTTGTTTAATACAAGATAGACAAGTTTTTAAAGAAGACACCTACCAATATGAGGCTTGGAGGGCCGTTGGATAAAACTAAGAAACCTCTTAGCCATGGGCTTGTCCGGGCGGGGGCAAGGTGATGGCGTGTGCTCATAAAAGTGCTACCTGCGAGTTAATGAGAGTTGGCGCATGGGAGTCATGAACCCATGTCTCGAAAGGGCAAAGTGGGAACCGAGTCGGGCGGGACTTGGCATCACCCCTGTGCGATTGAATATGGCTTAACAATGAAAAACCATCTTGAAGTTGCAACCGAGTCAACTTAGTGGAAGCGTTGAGGTCCGGCCTAGATGCATCAAGTTAGGCTCGTCGAGCCTAAAGTGGGAGGCCGGAAGAAGGGGCAACCCAAGTGAGTCTTAGAGTCGGTGGATCTAGTGTAGGTTAGGTCCTTGGAAGAGAGATCGAAGGTCACTAACGGACCACCTCGGAACGACACCTTTGGGATTGTGCCAAACTTGAATTGTGGGGGTCACGTCCTAAGGTAAACACAATGCCGCATCATAAATGATGGCAACTTGAGAATTGGTGTGCCGACTACGAGTATAGTCGATCAGGGCATCAACTCCATTTGGTGAGGGCGAGTGTTGCGTACCTCTCCATGAAGAATGTCCAAAACACCATGGACACAAAGGGGACCCCGGAATGACGCCCGGGATTTGTAGCACCGTTGGTGAAAGGGCCCAAGTGATCCGAGTGTAGGTGAAGGCCCCAGGCGTTGGGAATGCCTCCCACCCATGGAAACTAGGAGGCATGAGGGTAAAGGCATAAGCTATGCGTAGCTTATAGCGTGCCAATTCTAGAATGCTCAAGAACACCTCAATCGGAGGTGTGAGCTAGGAGATATGGCAATTTGAGTGGGGCGTTGTCCCGGGACAACACCCTGGTACAGTAATGGCGTGGGAGTGGCTTCTAGGATTGCCAAGGTAGATATAGAGTTGAAAGTAAAATTCTCAAATTAAAATTTATCCAAAGTTATAGATGTTAATATTGTGAACATCTTTATAATGAAATTAAATATTAAATAAAAATTACATTCATTTTTAAGGCTCAAAAATTGTTTTAGACATTTCATACAAGGATATTTTACATTGGTTGCTCTTCCTATTCATTTAGGTAAGAATAATGTAATAACATTACATTTGTGAATTGAAAATTTTGAAAGTAAAATTTATCAAAATAGATATAAAATATATTTCCATTTTCCAATTGCTCAAATAAATCATGTATACAAGGTCAAAGATTGAAATACTTTACTGTTTGTTTATTCAATGTTTGATAATTCACCACCATCCATAAGGGTCCATTTTTTGATGACAAACAATATAGGTGCTATTGGAAATGAATAGGACTAGAGATAAGATTGAACAAACATATAGACAAACTCAAAGGCATATCAGCAATGTTTGGAATGAGATTGTTTGATGCTCTCTTTGCTTTGTTTTTTATTGTTTTTTTCAAATCCTTGGTTCAAAAAAACAATATGGGATAATTTTTTATTTTTCTCGGACCAACGTTGTTGCTTTATTCTAACCTTATTATTTGTCATGGATTTTCCATTATATATTTATTGACCACAAGTAATCTAATGCTCCACCCTTTATAATTCTTCATAGTATTACATTTCTATGACTACGAGCAATTTAATGCTCCACCTTTGACACTCATATTTTGCGAATAGTCAAAAACTTCTAAAATTATTGAATTTCTTAGTTTCTCAACCTTATATAGTGAGTTTTTATTATTGCCATATTGGTCCAATCTTCACCATGTTGATGCAAAATATGGTTTTTCCACCATTTTCCAAGTGGTTGTTGTTCTTCTCTAAATTCTCCAACAATAACGTTGTTGTTTGTCGGTCCTTCGCGTGTCTTTTCAATTGCAACTCCATTTCCTCCCATTTGTTCATTGTCATCTACAGATTGTCCATCGCCATCAAATAAATATGATTTAGAAAATTTGTCCACCACCACTGTAGGGCTTTCATTTCTCCCACTTGGACTTATTTTCAAAAAAAATTCAATGTTCACATAAATACAAAATCTCTATTTTTATTTTTATTTTTTTGTCTCCAAACACATCAACCTACAAGCCTTTATACCTTCGCAGTATTCAAGTAAAGGTACGCATTTGATTCCTTTTGCATTAAGTTTGTGTGGTGACAATTGCTACTCCAAGCAAAGTAACAACCCATAAGATTGGCCAGATGGGTGGACTACTTTAATGCCTCCAAACAATGATATTCTAATTATTATTATCGTTTAATTGCATTTTATTCATCCATGCGTGACATTCTTCCATACGTCCCATTCGTCTATACAACGCGTTCATCTGTACACTACATTCATCTGCAATAACACTATGGTATGAGCGGTGAGCAAAAATCCATGAGCAGTGAGCTGAAATCCATGAGAGGTGAAGTAAAAATCTGTAAATTTTTGTGACCTAAAACCGTGGATTTCAGTGAAATGAATGAATTTTTGGACCTATTACCATCGTTTTGAGATGATGTGGTGACCATAACTACTCTAAGAAAAGTAATTAAGATTGGTTGGATGGGTGTATCTAAAATGAGAAGGCAAAAATAAATGAGAAGGATCTGCGCACATTTGCGTAGTAAAATCTTCTTTATATCCGCCTACAGATTATTTCCTGCTTTACCACTAGCTCATTTTAGGATAGCACCAGTCAATACAACCAACCGGATTCGAACCCGGGTTGTTGCAGACCTAATATTAGTCTCTTACACTACTCGCATCCACAGGCGGATGTTTTAAACTTTTGTTGCCACCTATATATTGACTGCTTAAGGTTGTTCTCCTCCGCTTGATGTCGTGATGTGTAATTGTCCAATTAGCTTAACAATGTTAATTAACTAACTTTCATTTTTAATAGACTATGAACTTTAAGTCAATTCGCGAGCGGTTTGGATGGCTTACAGATGACAAGTGTGAATAATTGGTTTTGAAATATGTGTCTTTTTTATTTGGAGTATATTAAATTAAGGCATATTGTGCCAGCAATAGACAAAACATGTAAAGAAAATAAATCAGTTCAACAAAGTTTATAATTGTAAATGTTCAAAATGATAATGATATAATTTCAAAATTCCAGGATATAAATGGAATGGATAATATGTTTATAACATAATACCATCCACGTATACATGATTCTCACAACATTTTATTTTTGAGTGGGATGTTGGTTAAACCACTAGATAACTATCTTCGAGATAAAACGATCAACTCCAAGGTCCCCAATAAAATGTACTACGGAATTAAAATGCGGTTAACAATTCCATTGAAAAGAAGACGTTTTATCTCGTTGAAGCTAAGAGATGTAGCATGAATGAAACGGTCTTCTTCATATTGCATGCCACAAACAATACGGTAAACATAGTACAAATGCTTACAGTTATAGTATTGTCCGCACTTCTTGAACTTGATTATCATCTGTTGAAAATCGATGCAAGAGCACTCTGGAAAAGGACCTATACTCATTTTGTACTCCTTGGCCTCATTCACGTGCTTAGAGACCAAGTCAATGACTCCTCCAATTCCAGGGCTAGGAACAAGAATGACATTAGAGATTTTGGCATCAACAATAGTAGAAGACTCCCACCTACTCAATTGCGCAACGGAAATATCTCGGTGTAAGTTGCGACGAGTGGTTCTGCCATTCCTATAAAAGAGGTACTTTTGAGGATCAATTGGTTCGGAAATGTTTCGAATTTGTGCAGCAACGACCTCATTATTACCAAACAGACGTTCGTGTGCCATATGTTGCCTTTGCTGGAACTGGAAGCCAGCTTCTTCAAGCGTCATAATCTCACGAACGGTAAGGTTGGTTCCTCTTTGAATTGGCCAGACATTAGGAACATCGGGACGAGATTTGACCCACTTGCGTCGAGTACCTTTGACGCACTTTGCAATATTGTCAAGGCAGAAGTAAATAAATTGCTCGAAATCCTGGTTTTTGCTTCGCACATGTAAAACTCCAAAGTATGTAGGGGCCGGAATTAACAACAGTAGCTTTTGAGTGCAGTTTTGCCCATTCCTAGCTTGCACTGCAAAGCAAGTCTTCTTTCCCATAGATGGCATTCGACGAATATACCATTGGTGAACATCGCAGTCACTTTCTTGAACTACAGTGACATGATGGACCGGCTCTGCAACATTGGATGCTCGGTTCCCAGCAGATAATGGAAGAATATCAACTTCAATATCGTGTTCCGCAGGTGCTGGAAGAGAATCATGCAAATTTGTCCTCAAAGCTTTTGTATGAGCTTTTGGGTGAGAAAAGTTGATCTTGTCGAAACGATGCGAATTGTCATCCGTGCCTGGTTCCACATGGAGCCGTCGCTTGGCCGAGCCAAAGACTTATTCACCAGCATATTGTGGGACGTCAACCAGAAAATCATTTGAGCCCAGAAGTTTTTCCATAGCCTTGAAAATGGAAGATAGATTTCCAGATCTGTTGGCGGTTCACAGACGAAGCTCTTTCTTTGTGGGACCAATGCCAGACGCTCTGCTGGTGAGAAATACATTATATTGGGTGCATTGAATGAATGCACGTGCAAAATCATCAACAGTTGCTTCATAAATATTGTCCCTTTGTTTTTCTGATTGTCTGGTCCAAGAGGCGTGAACTATTTCAGACAAATTACATAATGGCATCTCTGCCCTCTCTTCATCTAAGAATTCCTGTTCAAAGTAGTTGTACAGTTAGGCAGTATTAATATTGAGGGAAGAGCATGAGCATGAATACCAATATAACCAAGTTCACGAGTATGAACACTAGCGAGACAACGTGCAAAGAGAATATAAATACTTACAAGATGCATATAGCCTTGCCATTGACGATAGTGAAAATACCACCACCCTAGCCATGCGTCCAAAGCTGGAACATCAATGTCAGAGGCTGCTCTGCTAGAGAACCACCATGAGCGGATTGCCAAGTACCGGGTGTTTGCCTCGTCCATTGTTTTAACGTCTTTGTATTGAGTGCAGATACGTTTGTGCTCATCCCTAATACTGAATGCACATACATTTGTGCAGATATGACTTGATGAATTGATTGGTAGCCCGTTGCATGCATTTGGTCTAGTGCAAGAGACAAGAACGTTTTTTCCCTGCATTGGCACTGTTTTGTCACTGGTACCATAAATCTCACGAACAACATTCCAATTCGCTTGGGCACTGTCAGCCATGAATCCTTTGAAGTTAACGTTGTGCACCCCGTGCTCTGCCATAATACCGTTAAGTCCATGCCATAAGTAGGCTTGAGCATCATGAGTTTCCGACATCATATCACAAAGAGCTATAATCATCACTTTGCAATAACGAGAGTCATATACATGGCATGCGAAGGTCGTGTAACGTTTGACACATTTTATGTGGTTGAACATGACCCAAGCATCTTATAAATCACCACCTGGCTGCATTCTTCGAACCAAGTCAACCCCTGAGCCAGGGCCAACCTCCGACATTTTGAAAACAAACACCTTGTCTCATTTCTTTCCTTGGCCTGGAAATCTGTTCTCCTGCACAAATGGCCAACGTGTTGTTGCTCGCAATTCGCATACCCCGTCAATAATACCACTCCTACCCATTCGTTTGAATTTGCAAACATTATGGCGTAGTGTAGGACTTGTGAAACTCTCAAACTTGTACATCACTTCTTGTATCTCAGTGTCAGATACAAGCAATGGTTTCTCTCCATCTTTGCCAATGAGTTGGTCCCCTAAGAACTCAATACTTGCTGACATAGCAATTGATGACAGCGACGCTTTGGGTGTTCTCCCAACAACATCTTGCAAAAATTGATCTCGCAACACGCGTGACTCTTTACAATCACCGCGGGCCACAGGGTGATTATGAGTCCCAATATGTATACAAGCTCGCGATGTGTAAGCAAAGCCTGTCACCCAATACATCATAGCAGAACAAATTGCAAGACAAGTAGGAAGAATTTTGCAGATCTTGCAAACAAGAGTGGAATCAAGTGAAGGGGCCCGTCCAAGAAAAGGTTTCTTAGCGTGACAATCCCAGGGCTTTTCATTCATTGAATCGTGACGTCCCTCTTGAGTAAGGTCTTTGAGTCATCCAAATGAAAAAGTCAAGGTCCAACAACTTGAACATCATCTACAATGCGAACCAATGAGCCAGATTTTCAACCTACGACACTTGTGAACTCAAGAGGGGCAAAGATGACTCCGAATGCACAATAATTGGAAGGATGTAATAACCACTTTTTTTCCTCTCCATCTATGGAAGGTGGAACTGCAATTGTATAAGACAACTCTCCGGAATCATCAAAAACTTCTTCCTCCAAAAAAATAGAGTCCTTTGTAAAACCGAATTTCAAGGACAAAATATGGACGCTAACAAGAATTCGACCGTCATTTTAAGAAGAAACTTTCATAGGGACATGGCGACCTTCTGTATGAATTGAAGCCATGACAATGACAGTGCACAACAACAACAACAAACACACACACGATTAAGCTCTTGAAGATTTGTTAGATAGATATAAAAAAACTTACTTGAGACCTATGAATACTGTACATAGCACTGTCAAATAATTTAAGAACTATAGTAGGCATTGAAGGCCTATAGCTACAACTATCTGACATAATTCTAGTTTTAGAAAAGAACAGATGGATTTTATAATTTCATCAAAAAGGACAGAAAGTGGAGACACCATTAATATAGTGACAGCTGAAAAAATTAAAAATTTAACAATGTATTCATAGTATTATGTAAATATTTATAGAGGAAAATCAAATCGTGGCATGTAATAGTCAATATAATATATATAAAAACGGCTTCATAGTATAGTATTAAAGAATGTTATGATTTAAGGTCTTGACAACTTATGTAATTAATAGATATAAATGCGTTATACATAAAAACTGACCATGAAGATTTTATGATTTTTTTACTATTTGTGTGATGTTGTAGAAGTGAAGGATATGATGTCTAGAACCATTTTAGAATGTAACTAAATCATGTAAAAAAAATCATTTTGAAATTTCCCGAAATCCAACATATAGGTAGATTTTAGAAAAATCTACGATGTCATCACTTTTAGGAGTTTTAGAAATTCATCATAAAATAGTCATTGAATGAAAAAATCTGATTTTTTTATACAAACACATATGGTCAGGGATGTGCAAATGGACGTGACGCGGCCTTTTTGCGTCACGTCGCGTCACAAATGACGTGACGCCGTCACGTCACGTCACGTCTGGGCGTGACGCGCACTGACGTGGTAAAAAAAAGTTACTGTACCAAATTTTTGTAACTTTTTTTTTACTTTTTTGGACGACTGCTCTTAGGGATTACACGTCACGTCGCGTCACGTCGCGTCACGTCCTGTGACAGCGACGTGACGGCAGACCTGAAAACGTCACGTCCGTTTGGGGGGGGTAAAACAGTTTACCCTGTCGTCACACAGGGTAAACTGTCATCAACAGTGTCGACTGCTAGTGGGCAGTCGACGAGTTACAGCGACTGCTACTAGGCAGTCGACACACTGAATCGACTGCTAAAGGGCAGTCGTATAGGTGTGTCGACTGCTGACGGTAGTCGAATTTCTATGTCGACTGCTCAAGAGCAGTCGACTACCATAACTAGTCGACTGCTAATAGCAGTCGACTTGGCTTGTCGACGGCTCTTGGGCAGTCGACATGGAAATTCGACTGCTATTAGCAGTCGACGACAGGCGGGCGACTGCTTGTGAGCAGTCGTCTGCCCTTCAAGTCGACTGCTATTAGCAGTCGCCTTGGACTGTCGACTGCCCAACTGCAGTCGACAACCCAAGTCGACTGCTAATAGCAGTCGACAAAGTCCGAACGACTGCTGGTGGGCAGTCGCACCCCTTCGTCGACTGCTAATAGCAGTCGACGAAGAAGAGCAGACGACTGCTGGTGGGCAGTCGCACCCCTTCGTCGACTGCTAATAGTAGTCGACGAAGGGGTGCGACTGCCCACCGGCAGTCGTCTGCCCTTCTTCGTCGACTGCTATTAGCAGTCGACTTGGACAGTCGACTGCCCAACTGCAGTCGACAACCCTCGTCGACTGCTAATAGCAGTCGACAAAGTGCGGACGACTGCTGGTGGGCAGTCGCACCCCTTCGTCGACTGCTATTAGCAGTCGACTTGGACAGTCGACTGCCCAACTGCAGTCGACAATCCAAGTCGACTGCTAATAGCAGTCGACAAAGTGCGGACGACTGCCGGTGGGCAGTCGCACCCCTTCGTCGACTGCTATTAGCAGTTGACGAAGAAGGGCAGACGACTGCTGGTGGGCAGTCGCACCCCTTCGTCGACTGCTAATAGCAGTCGACGAAGGGATGCGACTGCTTACAAGCAGTCGTCTGCCCTTCAAGTCGACTGCTATTAGCAGTCGACGAAGACAGTCGACTGCCCAACTGCAGTCGACAACCCAAGTCGACTGCTAATAGCAGTCGACAAAGTGCGGACGACTGCTGGTGAGCAGTCGCACCCTATGGTCGACTGCTATCAGCAGTCGACTTGAATGGGTTGCGACTGCTCATGAGCAGTCGCACCACATGGTCGACTGCTAATAGCAGTCGACGAAGGGGTGCGACTGCTCACGAGCAGTCGCGTAGAGACACCCATGGGCACGTGGCGTCCATGGGTTGGTCCAGGGGGCGTCTAATCGAAAGGACGCCTCCTTGGGGTATATATGGACCCCACTTCCCTCATTCCCTCACTCCCACCTCCCTCCATTTGGGCCTAGGTTGTTAATCAGCCCTTGCCATTTGGAGATAGAGGTGAGCTGGAGGGCTACAGGTGGACATACGTACTGAAATACGTATACGGTGCATACGATATACTGTTATTGCCTAACGTGTGTATTGCAACCCACCTACATACGGTCTACATTGTACCCCATTGCGGTTAGTTTGAACCATACCGGAAATTGTTATATGTGAACACTTATTTTGAAAGTGGTTTAAATCTAATTATGTAGTTTGAACTTTGAACGGCCTTAATTTGGTTTTAGTGGATTGGGAAAAAAATTGTGGGTGGTGGCGCTTATTTTGGAAGTGCTACCATATTAGGTTTAATTTATAGTAGGCATACAAAGCTAGGGGTTAGGGGCAACGATGGCAGACGAAGATAACTTGCCGCCGGAACCTCCACGTGGCGGGGATTTGGATCCGGGGGGGACTCCGCAATCGAGACCGGGGTCGGCAGGCGCTAGAAGACGCGGCAATGCGCCGAGGGGCAGGCCGCAACCAATCAATTTGGAGGTGGCGCGGGACCCGAACATTCTCGCCAATCCCGGTTGGCAAAATGAGAGGGGCATGTGGTTGTATAGCACGGTCCGAAGGTACGTAGAGTGGACCCATTTGACGAGGATGTTCGTTCCTAGCGCGAATGCTGAACGGATGTCTAGACAACGCTATGGCATATGGAGGGAGGTGAGCCATCAAATATTTGGAGAACGGTGCAAGGAGGTGTGGGATTTCTTGTGGGGTGCACCGAGGGAATTTGATCGCGGGCATATGCTAATGTGGTTATGCCAAATGGTCTACGCGGAGGTAATTTTGGGAGTGGATATCGACTGGTCCACCATACCCCGCACGAGCCCGGACTTGAGGCAGGCACGCCGGGTCACGGTCATACCAAGTGCCGTGCTAGGACGGAACGCTGGCCGTCCGATTCCATTGGCATGGCAAACTCCAATGAATCCTTTGAGGGTCCGATCTTATTTTGATTTCCTTGCGGGACCAGATCATCAAATTGTGGGGACTCCACCGGCCGCCGAGTCAAACATGGACGAGCACAACATTGCCATAGGGTTGCCGGTTGAACCACCTAACCGGCGACAAAGGGTCCACGTGACACCGCCACATGGTTCCCGGTTGGTTTGTCCTCCATCTTCGCCCGTTGATGTGGAGATGGCATCGGCGGTGCCATCCCCACCACTGGTAGTTGCCGACAACGACGTTGTGGAGGCGTTGAGGGCGGAGTTGGCAAAATGCAAATTTGACCACGAACGGGAATTGGAGATGGTCCGACGTGCACACGCCGAGGAGGTCCAAGGGTTGAAGGCCGAGATTGCACGTTTGACCGACCTTGAACTTGCGAGGGCTGATGCGCCACAACTGCCGCAAGCAATGTCTGGTAGTGATGGACAAGGGCGGGAGCCGTCGCCCACAACAAACTTGGAGGCAATGAGGGTTGATTACGACCGGGTCATTAGGAGGAACCGGTTGTTGGAGGACGACTACATGGGCATGGTCACAGCCACTATCATGTTCGCCACGCGTGAGAGGGCATTGATGGACGAGCTGACACACTATAGGGACCACGGCGAACAGTGGCCCGAACGACGGCTTCTTTTTACCTCGTGGCCGCCATTGGATTTCATGTATCCTGAGAACCTCCCGGTCGATGACGACCATTACCCCAGTATTGCGTGGACCAAGAGGCCCGAGGATGAATTCCAATGGGATACCGCAGTATCATCCCGCATCGTGATACCCCCGGCCAGACCAGCCTTGTTGTGGCCATGCGTCCCCGATTGGATCAAGGACGGGAGCATGTGCCCCATTTGTTCCAATCCTTGGGGACCCGAAGGCGCATGGATCGTTGGGTCGTGCGGTCACATGGTCCACCCGAATTGTTTGTTGCCACACATGTTGCAAACACGCCGTTGTCCTACGTGCCAAGCCCCTCTGCATCGAAGGTTGTACGAGCAATTCGGAGTGCAATGGGGAATGCCTCCCGATTTTGAATACACAATAATCCATGGTGTGCCGCCCGCAGAATACGGCGATCCTCCTGCTTATAGCTGGCGTGCACGGAGGTATTTGAAGGACCTGCGAGGCTACCCGACAAACTTCACGCCTGAAATGTACACAAGGGTTGCTCATGAGTTTTACCCTGGCTCCTCTCCTCAGGCCGTAGGTTTGAGGGCATTTTTGTACCGTGTTGTGGGTGGGCATGCCGGAGAGACGGGTGAATACGTCCCAGGTCCTCACCCCCACGGATACGTGTATGACTCCAACGGCAATGTGACAGTGGGGGTATTACCACGGGAACCGGTCCCGGGCGAGGAAACAACTTGGGATGTGGAACACGTGTTGGACACAACAAGTTTTGAGGCCGATCTGGAGAGGCAGGAGGCCGTTACACAAGAGGGTAGCTTCAATGAGGTGGACGTCCAAATCCGGATGAATGAGTGGAAATACGTCAACGGCCTTTTGGACATCCGTGACGGGGCCTCTAGCCCCACCATGCAAGACGTCCTGCGCCATCCGAATGCCGCGAGGGGGTTGCACATTGGAGACCGCGCGCGTGCTCGTGCACAAGCTGACCGGGACACTGCGGCGCAAGAACTATGGGCCATCACCGAGAGCAGGCGTGAGGCGAGGCGCCGGACACTACGGCCACCAAATCTGAACGGTGCAAGCTCAAGCCGCGGACCCCCCATTGCATTGGATAGTGATTCGGAGCCGGATTAGGAATGTTGGCTAGTGTTTGTGAGATAGGCGTTGGACTAGGAGGCATTATTTGATACTCAATTGTACACAATGCGGGAAAAACCATGATTTTGGAAATGTTTATAAGTGAATTATTGTTCACTATCAATTTTGGGAGTAATGTACAAGTGTCGCACAATGATCATTTCTTATGTTTGCCCACACAATCGGTTGCCACAAACATCCAATTAAACCATGGACTTTGCATCTACATGCATTTGCACTTGAATCAAACACGTATCGATGCAAATAACTGTGACAATGATTCCATGTGGCATGATTATAAGTTCACACCAAGCGGAAAACATCACCGCAATATTGCTGGGAATTCATATATTGCGCATTTCCAACTTACCAACATACGTAAGTATACGTGCAAGTACAAACTTGATACTACGCTCTCACCATATTCGTGGGCAAATCTTACATTGACGACCTAAGTGTGTACTCTCTATACACCCGGTATTCCTTTTGGTGCGCGGTGCACCGGTTGAACCCCCAATGAATTGCGTCATGCACCGAGTGTTTTATGGTTTGGTAGAACCTCCACAAGGTCCCATAGTTTTTTCGAAAATACAATTGATTTTTCCCCTTCGTGAGAACGTCGCTAAGGTCCTGAAACAAGTGCCATGGGAAAAGTTTTTCCTTGTAACCGATGCGGCATGCGGGCCTTTCTTGGGCGTCCAAGTATCCGCGGTGGTGACGATCAACTTGTCTCCTAGGCAGTCGAATCCAATAGAATTCAGTGAACCCTTGAATCGGACGTAAAACACTACGCAAATCGTCCTCATTTCGAGTGTTCTCTGCAACCACCTCGGGTGTAAATTCGTCCGGTTCGTCCGGCAAGCCCCATGCGTGTCGGGGATTGTAATACATACTTCTTGACGAACCACCCGCATCCCGTATCTTGCCACTCCCAGCCATCGCAATCCTATGGATTGCCCACACCGTAGTTGATCTTGGGCAATGTACGCGACGCATACAAGGTCCTCAAAATCACTACGAGGCAAGGTGGCCTCATGGTGGGTAGCACACTTGATTTTATAGGGATATCGCAGTGTGGGCCCTCGGGTGGCATCCAATGATTTGGCAGGTTGGGTTACGGGTGTGTCTAATTAGTTGTCTAAATTAAGCTGCAAGGCAGTCGACTGCTGTGTAGCAGTCGACCATCCACAGTCGACTGCTGTGTAGCAGTCGATTTGCATAGTCGACTGCTGCACAGCAGTCGACTGTGGATGGTCGACTGCTACACAGCAGTCGACTGTGGATGGTCGACTGCTACACAGCAGTCGACTGTGGATGGTCGACTGCTACACAACAGTCGACTATGCAAATCGACTGCTTCATAGCAGTCGACCATCCACAGTCGACTGCCTTGTAGCAGTCGATTTGCATAGTCGACTGCTGCACAGCAGTCGACTGTGGATGGTCGACTGCTACACAGCAGTCGACTATGCAAATCGACTGCTTCATAGCAGTCGACTATGTAAATCGACTCCTGGGCAGCAGTCGATTGATAAATGCCCAGCAGTCGACTGTGGCTGGTCGACTGCTACACAGCAGTCGACTGATAAAATCGACTGCTTCCTAGCAGTCGACTAAGATGGTCGACTGCTGGAAGGCAGTCATTCATCCACAGTCGACTGCCTTCCAGCAGTCGATTTTATCAGTCGACTGCTGTGTAGCAGTCGACCATCCACAGTCGACTGCTGCCCAGCAGTCGAATATGGCAATCGACTGCTGCCCAGCAGTCGAAATTAGGCGTTAGGGTTTGGGAAGAGCGTTAGCTTAGTCAAATCATGCATTAAATGCATACAATCATGACAAAGGATGCATATATATAGCAATCCAACCTCCCATTTCCCTCATTCCCAAGTTCTCCATTGGCCATAGCCTGTTTTAGCAAGCTTTGCAAACGGAGAACAAAGGGAGAAGGAGCGGAGAAGCTGCTATTTCAGGGTTGTGCCAAACATGGCACCGTCGACCATTTTACCCGGATTGACCGCGGAAATTGTGGGGGAGCACATATTGCCGAAGGTCCTAGAGCCTATTTTGGAGCCATATCACCGAGGAGAGTATGGGCGGGGGTGTGAAGTGAGGGCGAATTTTTTAACTCTCATATGTATTTTTAAATACATGGGAGTTAACAAAGCTTGGCGGGAACATTTTGGTATGGGAGAAGTCTACAATGCGTTGCGTATGTCGATTTGGGACGTAGACATACCAATGGGGCATCGATTTAGGGGCGTGAGAGGGACTTCGGAGCTCGCCGAATTGTTGCGAGCGTTCCGACTGAACCTCTTCATGTTCAGCCATACGCAACGCATTGCCATCCCAATTCGATGGCAAGTTCAGCATGCTCGGCTCAACGATATTTTCATAATGGAACTTGAATACTTGCGGGATATGCTTGTGGAGAATGGAGAATATTGGCTTCAAGTCGACAAACGTTCTGCCGAATATCGTCGATGCACCAACTTTTGGATTTGTCCTTCGGAGCGACTATTGACATTATAATTTTTCTATGTAGATGTAGCGGTTCATGTTCTATATAGTTCGCCGATTTAATCCTAGCAAACACATTGTATATGTGTTTAGGCCTAGTGGATATAATCGCACTATGTAAAAGATATGATCCGTAATGTGAAATAAAAGTGGATCGCTATTTAAACAAATGATAACTTCCTTATTAGCTACACCCGTGTGCAATATGTATGTCTAACATGTATGGGTGTACGTGCAAATTGCAATATGTATGTGTATGTGCAATATATATGTGGGTTCCCGGTATACCGTATGTTCTATATGTATGCGCTATATATATGGATGTATGTGCAATATATATATATATTTGGGGGTATTTGCAATATATATATATATGTGTGTGTGTGTGGACATTAATTCCATCCTCGCCCATGACATAGGGCCTATTGGCATTACAAATCAATTCCATATGTCCTACTCCTAACCTTAGTGCACATTGGACATTCATTTCATCCTCCCACATGACATAGGGCTAGAGGTGCATTTATTTTTATTTTATCTTAAAATACACATTTAAAATGCATTTTAAAATCCTCGACAAATTTCTACGGCATTTTTAAATTTTTTTTATTATAAGTTCACGACTATAGCCAATCCATGGCAATAGGGCAAATATAGACAAGCTCAACTTTGACAATTGTTCCATATTACCATATAGCATTAGTACATTCAAACTCAATGGCAATGTTTGAGCCTTGAGCATTGCCAATTTGCCACACAAATTGGCAAATATTGGAATACATAACGCCCCACATGGCACATCGGACAAATCGTGAATGGTGGTCTGCATTTACAATGTCATCATTCTTGGATCAATATTTGGGCGGAGAAGAGCTCGATGACCTAATCCTAGAAGAGGGGAATGTTTTCGACAATGATTTGCCATAAAGGACCTCACGGATTGATGTCTTCGATGATTTTCAATAATAAAAACATAAAAGTAGTCTTAAATATTCTTAAAATTATTTTATAATGCCGCCTCCGACCTATAGAATAAAAAATGCAACACTACATAGGGCCTATTGGCATTACAAATCATTTCCATGTGTCCTACTCCTGAGTCCTAACCTTAGTGCACATTGGACATTCATTTCCTAAACCCTACATCATACATGTAGGCTCAATTTCTAGTCAAAATCCAACATACAAATTTGAAATTCACATTATTTTTTCAACAAACATACCCAAAAATAGTTATTACAAAAATTGATCACCAATACAACTAAACCCATTGAACACCATAGGACATTTGACATTACTATAAATATTCATTCATGAAGGGGCATTATCGTTGTCTTGAGGAATAGAATTCCTTGTCCTGCGTGGCCCTCCCACAGCTACCCTTGGGGGCGGTGCTTGGTAATCACTATCATCGGGAGCTTCGCCTACGCCGGATTCATCGTCCGTGCTGGCATTGTCATCTGTTCGGGCGTCGGACTCGTGGCCATCAATTGCCGGGCCGGGAATTCGACTAAGCCGTGTGCCAGCCCTTGGCATTCTAATCGATACCATTGGTCTTGAACCCGTTGCATCCATAACGCCGTCAGTTTGTGGACGTGCAAGTGGGGTGGCCCCGGTAGTCCTCCATTCTCGCACATCCCTTTGTCGTTTTTTTTTTTGACCTCTCGTGGTCCGACCAAAGTTTGTCAATGCAATATTAGGGGGAGGCCTAGCCGGTGTGGGGCATGGGGCGCGCATGCCGATGGTGGCACCAACCAACCGGGAGCCCATGCGTGGTATTGTTGGGGCCCGACGCGCAATGTGTTGCGCCAATGTGTCATCCGAGTCGGATTCCGGTGCTCGCGCAACGGCCGGGCATTGCCCAATACCTCGCAATGGACTAGTGTTAAGGACAACATTGGACGTGCCCTCTCCGTGGGGCTCGGGAAAGGGTGGTGTAGTTTGCATGGGTTGTGCATATGTTGTCGGCACAATAGGAGTCGGCACAACATCCGTCGGTGGATGAATGGGGGAAGCATGTGGTGGGACTTCGTCCATGTCCATCCGGTTCGGAGCCGCTTCAAGAGCTTCATCCACATGTGGTTCGGCCACTACATCTTCATCCACTACGGGTTGAATGTCTACCGGTACATCGGGTATTGTAGTTGTCGGCGTAGCGGGACGCACATGCGTAGTGGAGAGAAACTCCCGACCGGCTATGTTGGCCCACATGTGAAGATCACCATCGTCCTCGGCGTCAAGTCCATCGTATGCAAACGGATCATTGTGGTTGTCAAGGCCCAAATTCCCTCCACCATGTCCCCCATCGCTCTCGTTGTCCGAAGGCCCCGAGGAATCCCCGCCGGGTCCCGCGGGGGGGTCACCATTTATATCCTCGTCGGCCGAATAGTCGGAGTCTTCGGACATCATGTTCACTAGATACCATGCGGCCGAGTCCCGATCAACCCTCTCCCGTGCCAACCGTGAATTGGTATAAATGTACACCAAATTTTCGGCCCTCGCCGAACTCAACCGGTTTCTAGTCTTGTTGTGCACAAACGAATAACTACTCCAATTCCTTTCGCAAGACGAAGAGGAGCACACTTGGGCCAATATTCGCTTTGCCAAAGGGGCCAAGTGGGTGCCACCTTCGCCCACGAGGTCCCACCACTCGTGGGGTGGGATGTTGGCTTCCATGGCTAGGGGCATATTGGCGAACGCGCCCCTACGCTCTTTGAATGCTTGAAATTCGGCCACAACCCGACCGTAATGACCGTCCTTGCCCGTGGTCAACCTCCTCATGGCGTCCAAGAATCCGGATTTAACGGCCGCGTCTTCGTGGACGACGTTATCGTCCAATAAATAAGGATTCAAGATTGCACCGGCATGGTGTAGGTCCGTGGTCATCATACGCCACCGGCTGTAGAAATCTTCTTCGGCCAAGGTAGCGAGGTTGTATGCTAGGTTGAAAGGAGGATTCCTTAGGCTAAGCACATGTTTCTCCAAGTTCTTCATGGTCAACCAAGCCTTGCCCATTGCCGGTTCAACGCCATCAAACACTCTCAATGCTTTCAACACCTCCTCCGACATGTGGCGGTAATTATCGCAACTTGTCCAAAAATTGTCGTCATTAACCGTTGTCTTGATTTGACGTGCCTCCATTGCACTTCTCCTTCGATCATCGCCTCCTCTATTTAATTTGTTCACGTAGGCGGTCCAATCGGGATGAATAACCGTTTGTTCCAAAGCATGTCTCACCTTTAGAAGCCGGTCAATCATGAGGAAGTTGGTGGCGAATCGTGTGGACCCGGGCATCTTCAAGCCCAAATTGGGCGAGTAGGTGAGGAAGACCGCCGTCGGACATTGGTGGGCCCGGATGTATTTGACAATGTCCTTCGCCTTGTCTACGACGTCCTTCGCCCATCGTTGTTTACCCCAATCCTTCAACAACAAGTTCAAACAATGCGCCGCACACCCTTGCCAATATATGTGTGGCCATTCCCGGCTAATATTGCTCGCCGCGGTTTTTATGGCCGCCGCATTATCGAAGCAAACTTGAACAACCTTTGTGGGGTCCACTCCAACGATGTAGCGTTTGACCTCGGTAGCCACGTAGGCGGCATCCTTTGTGCTACCGGTGGTGTCGATGGAACCAAGGAACACGTCGCCCGCCGGACAAATTTGCATGACGTTCATCAAAGGGCGGTGGACAACATTCTCCCATCCGTCCGAACAAATAGTGCACCCATATTTGTGGATGGATGATGTTGTCTTCAACTCCACGATTTTTTGTGTATTGAACCGTGCATCGTCAAGTAAACTCTGGCGCATTGTATGGTATGTTGGAGGTTTGTACATAATTCTAGCCTCGGCGGTTGCCTTAACGGCCTGGATGAACGCGGGATGGCGGACAATACTAATGGGGATATTAGCCTCATAAAAGGCTTGCGACCATTTTGTATCCAAGTCTCGTTTTGTCGAATTTTGCATCCCTTCTTTTAGTCCCATTTGCCGTTGGGAACGTCGGTGGGGTTCGGGAGTCGTCCCGGACACCAACTCCCTTGCCACTGACGGTGCGGGCGATGGTGGAGCGGTTTGGCTTCCGTTCGCGTTCGACAATGCACCGCATGACGCTTGTTGTTGGGACCCGACCACAGCTTCTCCCCCGTCCTCAACGCACTCGTCCACAAAGTCATCCGGAATTGGCGGCCACGATCCGCCGCACCTCGAAAATAAAGACTTTACAATCGGCCCTTGACGTTGACACAATGCCACCCCCCGAATCTTGCCGTCATTTTTTTGGTATCCCAAATGGGCAACCATGCGGTCCTTCCTATAAACTAATTCCAACGCGCAAAATTTGCACTCGACCTTCTTGGACGTTGGAGTCCACTCCTTGGGCACAAACCAAGGCTTCCATTCGTTTCGCGTGCCCATCCCAATATAACCTACTACCTCTCTCCACTTGCAACGAATGCCAGAAGGCAATCAAGGCCAACTAGAGCGAGGGGGAATGATGAATGCTAATGAGCGGTGAACCCTTTATAGTCCCGACGCTTGAACGTGCACTAAATATAAAAGATGCTATGATATTAAAAGTGTTTAGAGTAATCTGCTATAGGATCCATTGCAAAAGCAATTTGTTTATGTTTGGAGGGGGGAGGTCCAATGTCTGCCATTCGCAACGGACTTCGGGGGTCGACTGCTGCTTGGCAGTCGACGTGGCAGTCGAATTCCAGGGTCGACTGCAAACTAGCAGTCGACATGGCGGTCGACTGCCACGTCGACTGCCATTCGCAGTCGACATAGGGGGTCGACTGCTGCTTGGCAGTCGACGTGGCAGTCGACTTCCAGGGTCGACTGCAAACTAGCAGTCGACATGGCAGTCGACCGCCACGTCGACTACCATTCGCAGTCGACATCGGGGGTCGACTGCTGCTTGGAAGTCGACGTGGCAGTCGACTTCCGGGGTCGACTGCAAACTAGCAGTCGAAATGGCGGTCGACTGCCCGTCGACTGCCATTCGAAGTCGACATAGGGGGTCGACTGCTGCTTGGCAGTCGACGTGGCAGTCGACTTCCAGGGTCGACTGCAAACTAGCAGTCGACATGGCAGTCGACCGCCACGTCGACTGCCATTCGCAGTCGACATCGGGGGTCGACTGCTGCTTGGCAGTCGACGTGGCAGTCGACTTCCGGGGTCGACTGCAAACTAGCAGTCGACATGGCGGTCGACTGCCCGTCGACTGCCATTCGCAGTCGACATGGCGGTCGACTGCCACGTCGACTGCCATTCGCAGTCGACATCGGGGGTCGACTGCTGCTTGGCAGTCGACGTGGCAGTCGACTTCCGGGGTCGACTGCAAACTAGCAGTCGACATGGCGGTCGACTGCCACGTCGACTGCCATTCGCAGTCGACATCGGGGGTCGACTGCTGCTTGGCAGTCGACGTGGCAGTCGACTTCCAGGGTCGACTGCAAACTAGCAGTCGACATGGCAGTCGACCCCCGCAGTCGACTGCTAAATGCAGTCGGCCCACACGTCGACTGCCACATAGCAGTCGACGCCGCGGTCGACTGCTAATTGTCGACTGCCTTATCCAGAGTCGACTGCTATCTGGCAGTCGACTGGATGGTCGACTGCCGTATAGCAGTCGACCAATCGTCGCATCCATCCTGGCCGTTGGATGATGCACGGTCCAACGGTCAGGATCCAGGGGCGCGGCGTCCGGTCGTACCGTCGGTGTGAGGCCCACCCAACCTATATATATAAGTGGGGAGGCCTCATTGACATCATTTTTCAACCACCCCTCCTCAAGCGGGACATTGGGACTAAGCATGCCTAGCATCCTTTGCCTAATGTTTTGAGAGGGCCTAGGGGGCGGTTGGAAGATTGGTTTAGGGTGCAAACTCTTGCCAATTTTGGATCCGATTTTTTGCGGTGGAGCGGTGTGAATACGGCCGTGTTTGTGAACACATTTGAGTTGTGTTTGTGAACACAATAATAGCGTGTTTTTAAACACGATGGAGGATCGAAGTTGGAGGATGCCGGAGGACGAGCCGGATGCACCCGGCAGGGTGCACAAACGGCCCCCTAAGCGGCAACGACATTCCGATGTGGGATCAGGAAGTGCTTCGGGAACGGGAGCCAATATTACCCCCCGTTCAGATAATACCGTTCCCGTCCGCCCAAATGCCGGTGCCCCTACGAGCAGCCAAGGAGGGGCTTCCGCGGCCTCAGGGTCGTCGAGCAGGAGCGGGAAACCAAGGGTAAAATTCTCGGATGCGATAACGGCAAAGGTCCACCAAGCCATAGTTGACTGGTATTTGAGGAATGGGGAGGCCGGCATCAAATTCCGTTTTTTGGAGCAGCCGAAACACAAAAGGGTTGAGATAATTAAAAGGGACATGGAGGTTGCTATTCGACAGGAAGTGGATGGCCCCGAGTTTAGCGGTGATAGGAATCTTGCGGGGTTCGATTCATGGGTGAAGAATAAGGCCCAAAATGGTATTTTCAACCTCAAGCAATTGGTTGAGAACATGTTCCCGGAGGGCGAAACAGGCGAGGTGTTGAGCCCTCGAGCTGTAAGAATCCGGGAAATATTTTTGTGGTGGGATCCCGTGGCCAAAGGATTGTCCAAGACGGCCTCCAAAATAATTCCTTGGAAGGCGGAGAAATTGGAGAAGTGGCTAAGGGTGTCGGGCCCATGCCAACTATTGTGGATTCCCGATACGGCAAATGTCGTGAGTTTGAAGAGCATAAAGAAGGTGGGGGGTTACGGGGAGGTGAGGAAGGTGAGGATCGAGGGCGACGATCGTCTCCCACCGGAGATTACGTGGGCTGAAAAGACCCCAAAGACGTCGGATAGGCAAAAAGCTCGTATCCAAGTAAGTGCGGAGGCATGCGTTTTAAAGAGCACGCATCCAGGTTTCATCAAGTTTTGGTTAATCAACAGTGTGTCCAATGCGGGCTATACACTATGGTGGAACGGGGGCACTCTACGAGAGATGTTCATTCGGGATAGAGCCCACCGCCCAAATGCCAACATTTTGACAATGGACGCAACCGAATGGCAACTCTATGACCAAGTCCAAAAGTTCCGGGCGAAGAGGGTAAAGTTGGCTTGGGCATTGTTATGGATCATGGAGGCTTTGCACGCTGCAAATGTGCAACACAACGATCTATCCATTGACAACATTATGTTGCATTGGGAATCGGACGGGAGCCTCAAGATTGGGGTGTGCGATTGGGGATGTGCAACGCATTCGGGTGAGGATGTCCTATCGCTATGGCATGCGGAAACCGTAGAAGCGAAGGAAAAATTGAGGAAGGAGAAGTTTTGGGTGGCGCCGGAACTGTTTTACATCCAAAACAGGAGACACCATGATCCCGATGTATATTACACCGCGGAGGCTGAGTGTTATGCGGTCGGCATGATTGCTCGACAACTTTGCAACGATGGTGATGACCGAATTCTCTTTGCCAATGAAGGAAGGAAAATTTGGGATGTCACTTTGAGTGCATTGACATGCGAGAACGTGTCGAACCGCATTTCATTGACCATCGCCAAACTACGGATGCAGATGCCGTTTGTGGGGTGGGATGAGCCGATAGACTGCTGGAGAACTGAGGTTAAGGATAGTGTTTAGTCTGTTTAGTTCTTTAGGCAACATCGTAGGGGTTAAGGTAGTATGCGTGTATCATTGATAAACCCTAAACCTTGTATATTTTTTATATCTTTACGATATACTTGTTTTAATACAACGCGGTTTTTTTTCCTTCTACATATCATTGTTGGCTTTAATCACATTTTTCCTAAACTACTTCCATCCATCCATATTCCACTATACCCAAACCATTAAAATTTAACCCAACAAACATATGATGTTGACTGCATTTGTCTGTTAATAGTATCAGTCGACGGCAATGGTCGACTGCTACAACTGCAGTCGATTATCTTCGTCGACGGCAACATAGCAGTCGACTATCAACCATGGTCGACTGCCAATGTAGCAGTCGACTACCATGGTCGACTGCTACATTGGCAGTCGACTACCATGGTCGACTGCTACATTTGCAGTCGACCATTGTAGTCGACTGCTACATTTGCAGTCGACCATTGTAGTCGACTGCTAAGTTAGCAGTCGATTAAGTGGTCGACTGCCTATATAGCAGTCGACCACTTAGTCGACTGCTACATTAGCAGTCGACCATTGTAGTCGACTGCTAAGTTAGCAGTCGATTAAGTGGTCGACTGCCTATATAGTAGTCGACCACTTAGTCGACTGCTACATTAGCAGTCGACCATTGTAGTCGACTGCTAAGTTAGCAGTCGATTAAGTGGTCGACTGCCTATATAGTAGTCGACCACTTAGTCGACTGCTACATTAGCAGTCGACCATTGTAGTCGACTGCTAAGTTAGCAGTCGATTAAGTGGTCGACTGCCTATATAGCAGTCGACCACTTAGTCGACTGCTACATTAGCAATCGACCATTGTAGTCGACTGCTAAGTTAGCAGTCGATTAAGTGGTCGACTGCCTATATAGCAGTCGACCACTTAGTCGACTGCTACATTAGCAGTCGACCATTGTAGTCGACTGCTACATTAGCAGTCGACCACTTAATCGACTGCTAAGTTAGCAGTCGACTACAATGGTCGACTGCTAAGTTAGCAGTCGATTAAGTGGTCGACTGCCTATATAGCAGTCGACCACTTAGTCGACTGCTAAGTTAGCAGTCGACTACAATGGTTAACTGCCTATATAGCAGTCGACCATGGTAGACGACTGCCTGTATTGATGTCGAAATAATTACTTATCCGAAAAAAAAATCCCATTAGTAAATTTTTTTTACTACAGTAACGTCCGTTTGGCGTCACACCCTGGACGTGACGCGACGTGACGCCGTCACGTCATTCGTGACGCGACGTGACGCGTTTAGGCCGCGTCACGTCCATTTGTACATCCCTGACTGCTCTAGTCGACTGCTACGAGCAGTCGACTTCAGAAAACAAAAATTAAAAAAATCTATTAAAAAATCTGAACTGTTAGATCTTCTTGGATTGAAGATCTAACGGTCCATGATTTTTTTTAGAATTTTTTGATTTTTTTTTTAGGATTTCCTTGAAGTCGACTGCTTTTAGCAGTCGACTGGTCTTGGTCGCTTGCAAAAGTAATTTTTTGCAGTCGACTGCTAAGTCGACTGCAGTCGACTTAGCAAACGACTGCAAACAGCAGTCGACCTAGCAGTCGACTGCAAAAAAACATTAAATTAAAAAATTCCAAAAAAAATTCTGGACCGTCAGATCTTCTTGGCAAGAAGATCTGACGGTCCAGAATTTTTTTTGGAATTTTTTAATTTTTTTGCAGTCGATTGCAAATAGTAGTCGAATTAGCAATCGATTGCCAGAAAAAATTAAAAAATTCCAAAAAAAATTCTTGACCGTCAGATCTTCTTGCCAAGAAGATCTGACGGTCCAGAATTTTTTTTGGAATTTAAAAAAAAAAAAAAATTTGCAGTCGACTGCTAGGTCGACTGCTATCTGCAGTCGACCAAGGGGTTGACCAGGGGGTTGACCGCGTCATTTTACCCCTGGGGTAACTGCCAGATTTACCCCCCCGCGGACGTGACGTTTTCAGGTCTGTCGTCACGTCACTGTCACAGGACGTGACGCGACGTGACGTGTAATCCCTGCATATGGTAGCCATTTGTATGCAAAAAAATTCAATCAATTTGAACTTAATATGCATGAAATATGGATTAGCAAAGTTTTGTGAAATCTATGGTTTTTTTTTTTTTTTTTTTTTTACTTCTACTATTGTTCTTCTTTCTTTTTACTTTACAACCATTTTTGGTGAGTACAAGTTTACAGTTTAGGGTTAGTCTTGAGTGACAACATTATCAATCACAAGTAAGTGCCAACGGTACTAACAAACAGAGACAAACCTAGAAAGTATCACCGGAATGAAGAAATGGAACGCCGAAGAGAAGAGGGACTCAGGACTTCTCGGCCACGGCCTTAGGCCCCCTTTCCGCGGCTTTACAAGGAAGACACGCGGCTTTAGGTACCACTACCCACGGCTATGGGGTTTCCAACGTTAGAACTAGGAATTTTGGAGTAATCTTAAAAGGGTAATTAGATAGTATCAAAAGGGCATAATATAAGGAGCATATAGGACTATGTTTACATTCTATTAGCATAATGCTATTAAATGCAAATCATTTTGATTCAAATCAATCAATTATGTAAAGATTTGATTGATTCCAAAAAGAGATTTGTAATGTAGCCACGGCAAGGATAGAATGAAATCTTAGAGATACGAACATTAGAGTGGTAGAACGGTTGTAACCAATTATGATAGATATCATCTACATATGTCGGAGATAAATGGTTATCTAGGGAAGTGGAGTTAACAACCACTCTAAATATAGATTTTGAGTTAGGAAGAAAAGACTATATAAAAGGAGCAATTTTAGGAGACTACACCTCATTTCACCATAACAAAGTTATCTTAAATTTGAGTGTCAAAAACACTTGAGTTATTTTGTACCTCTCCTCCCGGAGCACTTTTGCAATATACTTATCTTTCCCACAACTACATGTGATCTCTCTCTCTCTCAACAATTGGACTTACAAGTTGTTAAGTGGTACTTGTGACTTAAGTGATTGGAGAACCGAGAGGAGAGTAGACTCTTTTGAGCAAGAACTCAAAAGAATAGTGTGAGGTTGAGAGACAAAGACTCAAGAAGACTTGAAGGAGAAATGGAAGTTTGAGAGATGTTGAGAATTAAATCTCAATGCTTAAATTGAGTGACCGAAAAGCAAGCTATCTCTTAAATATGAAATTGTGTTCAAGTGAGTGACTAAGTAAGAGTTAAGTAACTCCTCAAAAAGGAGAGAGAAGATTAAGCATGTTATACTTCTTAAAAACGGAACTTATCATTATAAGATTGAATGCTATCTATATGTATGAGATTTTGATTTGATGATAGAGACTTTGATAAACTACTTACAACGATTGTTACTCAAATTGGAACTTCTTTCTCTTAAAGATTCTTTGTGAGTTGTTGGATGTCATTATAAGTTGAAAGATTAACCAATCGGAGAGGAATTGTCTCTCTTGAGCAAACACTCAAGAGAGTATTGTAAGAGTGATGTCAAGCATTCAAAGATTTTGAAGTGTTAATGGACTTCTTCTCGTCATCAAGAAACACTTTGCAATAAAGTATATCATTATAAACAACGGACTACATATGTTGTTTTGCTATATGTTATGGTGACGTGTGATTGAGTATACATGAGATTGATATATATACATATATTATTATTACATGCATACTTGATACAAATTATATTATATTATTATATTATAAGTATTAACACTTGAGCTAAAAGAAGAAAGGCTCAAGAACATGCAATCTTCTCCATCATTATTATAAGCAACATATTTGTAATGTTATTAAAAGAATATTAAAGAATGTGATTAAGGTTATTCAACTACGGAACTTAAAACTATGAACTTTAACTCTTTCGGAGACTTATATAAATTGTTGAAGAGTTCTATTGCTATCAAATATTGATGATATTACTATATATATATATACATATGAGATATGTTTTGAATGATATGGATGGAACTTTAGAGTATTGATACACCTCTTGAACCCTCTCTACCTTAGTTGTTTCACGATCAATGAGCCTTACATTGAGAGTGAAAATAATTAAGGATGAGATCGTTTAACTTCAATTAATTATATTCAAATCATAAGGAGAAGAGAGGTTACTAATTTTAAGACCGAGCATGTTAATGAGGCACGGTAGTTCTCAAGCGAATATAAATTCACGTGATGTTGCCTCGTGAGTCCTCTTAAGCTTATTTGCCAAGGAACGACCCATGATGCGTATCATTTTTGGCGACCATGCTGGGGATTGATTGCCATTAACGTGTCTCGGAGATTTCAATGTGAAAGGGTGATTTAATGTGTTTCAATGATTCTTGCCATTAATATGTTTTGGTGAGTTAAGTGAGGAAAGGAACAAAGTGGATCTTCTTGACGTTAACGTGTCTCGGTGACTTAAGTGTAAAAAGGGCGAAAGCGGAGGTTCTTGGCGAATGAGTTAACTAAGCACGTGGAGAACCACGCCAAGAAAATCGGATAACCGCAACGTCATATCTACCAAATGGAACTTAGCGCGTTCGGAGATAATACGCCTTACTAGCGAGAATGTCAAGCGAGAGGAGATATACGGAAGACAACCGGGAGATACGTGATACGTTGGATGAATTAAACTTCATCACTTTTTGCGAAACGATACTCAAGGAGATTGAAACTCAAGAAATAATCTATCAAGCGGACATTGAGGAGTCACGACTTTATAAATTGTGGCAAACAACGGGAGAAAATTCCAATGAACAACAAGCAAAATTGGAACATTAAAACAAAGGAAATTATAGCAAACGACCAAAAGGAACTAATATCGAGTTGGCCATGGGAATATCCCGACTACATCAAAGAATCTAACAAAGCGGGAGAATGGATTATCACCAACCGATTTCTTGACTTAATGGTATGTATGAACCGAGTGTACAACGATCAAGCGTGGAGATCTTTTGAAGAAAGGCGAATTAGTTTCACGTACCGATCGAAGTTTGAGAAAAGAATCAAAGACTTACCCGAAGAATTACAAGCCATCATCTTTTCTAAAGTGTGGAACAAAGGCAAAGATACATTGTGGGAATGCATGCCGGGAACAACAAATCAAAGTGGGTACCATTATAATCTAGAAGGATTCCTTTACGACTTATATTACACACGAGTAATGGTACCGGCTACGATTAATGAGTCCTTGGTTTGAGAACATCCATTGCCACGATAACTTACGAGAAAGGTTACAAGAAGGGTCCCAAGAAAAACAACTAATCAGACCACTTGAAGCCTCACATATCGAAAGGAGAATTTTTCGAAGAATTGAGAAAACAAATGTGAAGGGATCATACGTGATTGATGATCTTGTGAAGGACGTAGACACTAAAGGACTTGCGAGTTATTGGCTTTGGGAGTACCCGAAGTTTAGTTGGGACGAAAAGGTACTAACTCAATGGGAAGGAGTAAGGAGGTTCCACGACTTAATGTGGAACATGAACAAAGTACATAAGAAAAAAGCGACCAAGAACTTCATCAAGAAGCAAATCGGATTTACTTATCATTCGGAGTTTGAGAGGAGAATCTACGAACTACCGGAAGAACTACAAGCAAAGATATTTTCAAAAGTGTGGAATCACGGGAGAATTGGAATTGGGAAGTGGGCGAAAGACGCCACAAGTCATAGAGGGTACCACTACCCAAAAGAGGGATTATTATACAACTTGTACTTTGAAAGGGTAATGATCAAACTTTACAACGGACTAGGGAGATTGAAGAATAGTGAGCGAGGGATGATCAAGTTAAAAGATTGAAAAAATGTATCAAGGGAGAATCCATTGGGGAGAAAAGAGGAAACTAGATCGAGTCAAGAAGAGAGAGTATTTCCTAAGAGCCGTACTAGCGAAAGGATGAATATAGAATGCACATAGTTGAAGCCGGGAGGGCCAACTAGGGTGGTCTAAGATCATGCTAAGTAGCGTTAATGTACGACGAAGAGGAAGACACTAGGGAGCATAGTTGTTCGCCGCCATCTAGGAAAGAGGCCGAGGCCGAACGTAAGCACATTAACCGTATGCAACATGGAGTAAACCCCAATAGCGAGGAAGGAAGAACCGAGAGACAAAGAAAAGAGAGAGCGGAATGATACGAGAGACGGGCTAGACAAAGAGCCGAAGGTCTTGATGTATCTAGATCACCATCCCCACCACTAACAAGTGATAACCTAGACCGACCATCACCCTACGAGTACGAAAGTAACGAGATAAATAGAAAAGAACAAAACGAGCAAAGGGACACAGTCATTCCATTAGGGACATTCGAAACATACACTAGAGAGGGGACACCTCGGAATATTAATTTTGATCAAGACACACAAGAAAGCTTAGTAGAAGACGAAAATTCAACAAATACTCAAAGTGGAGAACCAACATCAAGACAAGTCAACCAAAATTTTGAAGAATTTTTACAACAAGTAAGAGATAGTGGACAAAGATTTGACTATAGGGTACCAATTGTTACTAGCACAACAAGATCCGGAACAACGTCATTAGGAGCGAATCTCGGAGGAGATCATCTTGGTAGTTCCGGAGGAGGAAGAGGAAAGAGAAACATAGCAATGTCGGGAGGAGTGCCACCCGCGCCTAGAAGAGGGAAGATACCTCTTCCTACATACAAAGGAAAAGAAGATCCAGAACCGCTAAAATTCAACCTGCGCCGGGAGAACAAATTAAACAAACTTGGTTCATAAACGGACTAAGGAAAGAATACGAAAAATATGTGAACATTTTAGCAAGTGATACTTTGGAGGAAGCACTAGCTTTGGCACAAAATATTGAAATGAGCAAAACGAAAAATGAAAGAATGAGAGACGACGAATCAAGTGGAGAATCAAGTAGCGATTCCGACGACGACGTACGGAGAAAGAAGAAAAAGGGAAAGGCTAAGAAAACCAATATCACTAAGGATGACCTAAAAGCTCTTAAACAAGAAATAGAGGAACTAGCCATCGGTACTCGGAAGTTTAGGGCGGGAGTCACCTGCCAGAAATGCCGTAACGAAGGCCATTATTCAAATGAGTGCCAATTAAAGACTTGCTCGAATTGCAATAGTACTACCCACAATACAAATGAATGCGTTTATGATGGAAGAAGGCGAGAAAGGAGATATGGAGTGAATCAAGTACAATCATAATTGAACAACAACCGGAGAAGGGCGGAGGCCGTACCTCGGAGGTTTAGAGATGAAGAGCGACCACGGTTCGGGAAGAATTGGTGAGATATGAGATACCCCTATCAAGGAAATGATAAGCAAAGGGATGAAGGATACCCCTATTATGGGCAGGAATACCGCAGAGGAGATCGGTACCCGTACGACTATTACCGGAGGGAAGTGACATACCCCTACCGAAGCCAATACTACCCAAGGGAAGAAGCATACCCCTATTCGGGCGGCCCTAGAGGACCCATTAATCACGGGAGATTGGAATACCCTAGGGAGGTGATGGACAATATGAGCCAAAAGGCCGCGCCGAGAATCAGGTACATTGGCCTACCGCGACGGGAAGGCAACGCTGACGAGTGCTATTATTGTCATCAACCGGGTCATAGAAAACCAGAATGCTCATTGTTTAGAAAACATCAAGAAGAAGCAAATGATTATGCGAAGAAGCCCACAGTGGTGGCGAATGTAGTGACACCAAGTGTATGTGTAATGACGAGAGCCCAAAGAGTGGCGGCAAAAGAAAACTCTAAGAAAGAGAGTGAATCGGAAGATGAAGATGAAGGACATAAGAGAAAGAGTGGAAACTCGGAGAATAGCAATAGTGATGATGAAGATGATAAGGATACCGTGGAGATTATGGATGATGAAAGTGAAGATGAGCAAAAGTCACAGGATGTGTGGGATGCACCGGAGACCTTAGAACAGAAGACAAATCGGGAGATTCACCATGAAGGAAGTGAAGAGCATAGTGAAAATGAAAATGAGCCAAGGAGAAGGCGAAAGGAACTTAAGTCACAAAAGGTGCGGGATGCACCAGTTGACTCTGAATGGGAGAAAAAGCGGGAGATACACCGCCAAGTAACGAATACAATCAAGGAAATACAACGGGAAGCAGGCGAAAATCTGTTAGAGCCAGAAGATCTTGCACCGGAGTACCGAACGTCAGCTAGGAGAAAAGCGACAAAAAGAGAACCACGATCGAGGGTAGAACAAATTATTCAGAAAGTACTAGATTCGACGCAAGCAAACATAACGATTGGGCAACTTTTGGAGATAGCCCCTTATTGTAAAAGAAAAATAATGGAAGCAATTCACACGAACGGGCGAGATGAGAGGAAAGTCCCTCAAACATATCTCGTAGCCACAAAAGATTTTGATGAAGAGACGCCGATGATCGCGGTATGGGCGAAGAATTGGCGAATATCTAACGTATTACTAGATGGAGGATCGGGAGTCAACATAATTACGGACACTTTGATGGAGAAATTGGGAATAGAGAAACAACTTGAAGTGGCACCATTTACAATTAAAATGGCGGATCAAAGGAAAGTAATGTCACTTGGAATCATTAAGAACTTGAAAATCAATATTGGAGGATTGACCTTTAAGATTACCGTAACAATGATTAAGATGGAGAATCAAAATAATAATTACTCAATGCTACTTGGGCGACCGTGGCTAAAACAAGCACGTGCCAAACATGATTGGGGAAAAAACCATTTAACATTATATCAAAATGGAATGGATGTATTTATTGGTACTAATTGGAGACCGAGACTTCCGGATTCATCAAGACCAATCAATATTGAGGGTTTTGATTGGGAATCCGGATTGACCGATGAAGAGGAACAAGTAGTCTATCAAGCTTTTCCAAGCTTACACCATATAGCCGATGTGGAACTTGATGGATTGAAACAATTATATGAAACTGACTGCAATATGGTCATAACAAACGTCGAAGGAGAAAACGTGGAGAATATCGACACTACGACAAAAGACCGAGCATGTTAATGAGACACGGTAGTTCTCAAGCGAATATAAATTTACGTGATGTCGCCTCGTGAGTCCCCTTAAGCTTATTTGCCAAGGAACGACCCACGGTGCATATCATTTTTGGCGGCCGCCGCTAACCATGAACCCTAACCGAATGTTGACTAGGATGAACGCATTGATAGTAATGAACGGAATAGTGTTTTACAACCATATAAATTATTGGTGTTGTTAGCTTGTGAGACAGATTATTTTGTAAGCTTGAGGTGGTGGCGAGTTCGAGAGTTAGTCTTGCTGGTTTTGGATTTTTTGTGCGCCAGCGCACAAGCGCTAGCATTGTTGTGAGAGGGAGTTTTTTCTAATATGCTATTGAGAACTACTGATGTAGACATTATTTTTTTTATTTTTTGTTCGAATCTGTTGAAGCTGCTAGGGGCTTCCAGCCCCAGCGGCTAAGAAAAAATATCTACTTGGCTCCAAGTGTTGGGAGAAAGACAGAAGGTTATTTGACAATGGGGTAGGGGCCTGCCTAGAGCCCTAGAGACTTATATGGATGAGGTGGTGTGGCCTCATCCACCCGAGGCCGAACGGCAAGGCCTCCATGGGCATTGGTCCAATGTGAGGGCATAGTTGCTCAGTATGGCTCGGGTTGTTGTAGTGTCGCTCCGGCAACGCGATGATCAACATAATATTAGACTTTCATGGATGGAAATCCACATCTAAGAATTGGTAACTGATTAAGGGTTGAGTCCTGAAAGAGCAAAGTAGTAGGGTTGGATCACCCCTTATGAACTAAGAAGGTCCGTAATATGGGGAGCTAAGTGTCACCAAAAATCCTCCACCCTTCGATTTCGTCCTAGCTCGAGTGGAAAAATTTATAATGACATGTAGAGACTTCTCTCTTTGTAACCCAATATATAATTCCAATCTACCCTTGGAATATACACAACTTGATTAACACCACACTATGTAGTTTTACATTCCTTAATGTCGGGCAAGGTTATATCCTTAGCCTTTTCTAATGTCCACCCGGCCGCTTTGGCCACGCATGCCTTCAAAGATATCCCTCTTGTGAATCGAGTCCTTGTCGTCGACTCCACACTAGTACATGAGTTCTCGCTTATTGATTCCGTGCTATCACATGTCATCGTGGTTGATTCCGTATTGGTACATGACACTTCGCTTGTGGATTCCATGAGGACATAGGCTTTAAATACAAGTATTAAAAAATACTTATATACTTATCATTGCCCTTCCTTCTCTAAGTTCTTCTTGATGTAAATCTCTATCAATGTCTTCCTACTAAACTTCAGAATAGTATAACTCCCACCCAACTTATGTTCTTCAAGTGAAATTTGGTACACTTGTTAAGTACCTTATCAAAAATCTCCACACCAAATTTTGGCACAAACAGAGTTCATATGCAAAAGTTATGCATGAAATTCTAACTCTAACTACTTAGTATGAATGATGTGATAAAGCATCCGGTCATTAAAACTCTAATAACTTCCAACTCCTACGTCCAATCAATCTAAAATTTTGACACAAGATAGATATATAAGTTCAAAAGGTAGTGTCAAATTTTGGTATCCATATCTATAACCTTCTAAGAGATACATATTTTCAAATCTTGCTGCTTTGTTCCTAGACACCCTCCCTTTCAACTTTTAATAACTCTTTCATCCCAATGACTGAAGCTCTCAAATTTTTACCACAACTCCCATACTTTATAATAAACAATCCCTCAAATTTTTATACCCATTGAACACTCTGATCATCCATAATTGACAAATCTCTCACTATAAAATTCTGCTCAAGTTCATAACTAATAAAACACTACAAGTAATGCACCTAGTACAATCTAGTCACTCTAAATGCCACAAGTTTAAACAAGTTTGAACTCTCTCACTTCAATATGAATCTCAATGCAACAAGTTGAAGTTTACAATCAAACTCCAAATTCCTTAAACCCAATCTACTTCTAACAAGAGGTCAATCCCTCTTCAAGGCTAAATAGCCTTGGCTCTTCTCCTAAGAACTAAGCACACACATGTGCTCCTATCTTGCTTCCCACACACCCACACTTATAACCCGTGGGGTGCTTAAGGAGCACGAAGGAAAGAGAGGATGAGTGAGGGAAGAATGAGGGATTATATATTGAGTTGAGAGGGAGAGAGGGCATGAGGTAAGGATAGGGTGAGAGGATTAGAGCCTCCAATCACAACCCCTTAACCTTCTCCTTCTAAGTAGGAACTCATCCCATTCACAAGGCTCTCGATAAGCCTTCGAAATCTCCTCCTACTTTGTAGGATCTCATCTTATCTCCTAAGCCTTCCTTCCTCAAATGATCAACAAAGATCCTAATTCAAACATTTAACTAATCTTGGCTTTCTACCTACCACACTTTACCAAGGTTGTCCTCATACTACTTAAGTCCACTCCACACAAGCCTAATGCTTCAAACTTAGCTTTCTTCAAGCTTCACTCTTTTTATATTTTTGTGAATAATCATAAATCAACAAAACACTACTTGTAATATTTTACAAGTGTTAACAACACATGTGGGCATCAATTTGGGCTCACACTAAGCATTCACATTGCAGTATGAGAAGCGTTAACGTTCGTAATTTTTGCTAGAGTTAAAAAATTGCCAAAAAAATTAAAAGGAGCTAGCAAGGGTTATGACATCTACCATCCAGATGGTAAAGAAATCAAGGATGGCCTCAGGCATGCCATGTGCCAACCACGTTGATACTGGTCACATAAAAACATAGTAGCCACTCTTTTTTTCTCCCCATATACAAAACATGGAAGATTTTTAGCACGACGGCCAGTTCACGATGAACTGTATCTTCAATGGGTAGATGACATAGGCACAATTTTTGGAATGCTTGCGACATTCCTTGCCATCCTTGCCTTCCAACAACACCATACCATTCGAGAACACCTCTTTCACCCGAAGGATAGTGCGCCCACCTTGACATCCAATGTCGTAGGCGCCTCATGTTGGAGATAAACATAATCCCCTTTATAGAATCTCCGCAATTGAGGTTGGTAAATACCATTGCAAATGCATGCATATTGCTATCTGTCATGGTATTGAGCAATAGACATATTTTCCATGGCTATAGGCATGACATGTGGTACTTTTGGGCACCCCCCTCCGAGGGGGCCTAGAAGTACGGCACAAGCCTTTCGGTAAGGGTGGCCTGCTTTGGTAGGTGCCCAAGCCGAACCCGGATGTTATAGTATTTAATGAGTGTTTGGGTTGTGAAGGGGTTTTATAATCGCGTCGTGTCCTTTTGGTATGTTGTACCTAGATTTTAAATGCCTAAGACAATTATCTAAGCTACATTAATTTCCCTAATCTAATGCCTAATCTATCCTAGTCTAAGCGCAGATGCACCAGCCTTGGGGTCAAGGCAACCTAACCCGAATGAATGAAATAACCTTATCTCTTATCTTGGGCCACACCTAATTTCTTACCTTTTATAGATTAACTTTTCTAAACGGGGGGACCTTAATTAAGTCCCACCCTCTCAACCTTTCTTCTTAGTTTATGGTTGATTAAACAAAACCTATCTTACTAAGTTTATTATGGCATCACCACCTATCATTTATTATGGCATCACCACCTATCATTTATTATGGCATCACCACCTATATGTTTGGTGTACACCATAACCCGAACCCTTCAAGGTGTTGTGTGGGTCTCTTGAAGGTTGATTGACACTTACACCCTCTGATCTTTACTGCCGGAGGGGGTAGTATCAATCCTCCGAGTTAAGTTCCCGGTTGGTTTTCATCCACGGGGGTTGTACGAATTATGTTGGTTGTCAATTAGTTTAACACAGTTTGGCTACAAAATTTCAACTTGATGGGACCGGAGAATAAAATAATCTGTGTGTTCAACCTGTTGCACAATCTTCAAGGGTTGGGGCCATCACGTCCAACCCTTGGGGCCAACAATATGATGGTGGTTTCGTAGGTCATTACTCCCACCTTACCACCTATAACACACAGAGTGGTCATGCCTGTGATTAATTCGGCTTCACCACACACAAACGAGCTATGAATGAAAAAAACTACTGCCACAACATTTAACTGAGAGGCTCCGTACACATGGGAGTTGGAATTCTCTCAGGGTGGTTAGGTGGGTGATGCACCCCTAGCCTTATATAGTTAGTTGGATTGAGGTTAGGATTTACCTTTGTCACGTTCCCTCCATTCTTAAATTGAAGGGTTTAGGGTTTACTCCCTCCTTGGCTTGGCGATTGTTGGTACGGAACATCTACTCCAAGCCACAAGCGTCCACGGCACAAACTCATACCCTCCAACTTTGGATGGACGAACCTTTTTTGGAAAGCAACAGATATTCTTTCAGTTGAATGGCCACAATTTTTGCTCACAAGCTTCAATTGGAATAATTTTTAATAATCTGGAAAGCTAACAACAAGACCTATAATCATCCAAAACAACTGCATATTTCCTCTTCTAAATACGAGCTTACAAAATCAACTCTTATAATTTAAGAGGCAACTGGGATACCTTCATTCAAACCTTTATAACTTTTACACATTAAGTTTGTTTACAACAAGCTTATATTTTCTAAAAAGCTACCAACAAGAACTATAATGCAAACAAATATCTAAGTAATTTCATATTCTGTTTTTTAGATATACGTTTGTAAAATCAGTACTTATAATTTAGGAGGCAGCTGAGATATTTTCATTCAACCACTCTTAACTTCTACCCACTAACTCCGGTTTTAACAAGCTTAGATTTTAAAAAAACCTCAATACAAGATCCACAACCTGTAGATAGTTTTTTTTATTTGGGTTCCAATTAAGAAAAACCCACATGAAAGATTAAATGAGTGTCAGAGGTAACTCTAGATGTCACTATTAGGTGAATTGATAGATCACAATGGATCGGGAATGAATTTAGGACAATAAACACATAAAAATTCCATTTTAAGATAGTAATGGAGCTCTTTAAGGGGTAAATTTGGAGATAAGGGTCACTCAATGTTGTACATGCAATTGCTCAGTCTCTCCCTCACAACCAACCCTCTACAATATTGGTTTTTTTATTATAATAATTTAATGAAGAGAGTCATAGCTCAACAATAGTCTTTTGAGTGGGCAATAGTCTTATATACCCAAGGCCAAGACACCTTGATTTGGACCATAGTCTCTTCGTTCAAGTGCCCAGTGACTATAGGCCATACCACAAGTTAATAGATATCTGCCACATTTTACACTCCTACCCCTCAAGCTTTTAGATGATTTCATTTAAATTAATATTATGACAGTCAATCATTTTTTATCCTTTTGGACTTAACACAATCTTATTGAAATTAATGCATTAAAATCAATTATTATAACTTACAAAAGTCTAGTTACGAGTAACGGGAACCAAGTATCCGACCCTAAACGAAACGAACCGGACCGGAACTAAGCGAACGAGTCTAATTCACGAGTCCAGAGTCTAACGGGGTTGGCCATAGTCTAAGTACCCAGTAACCAGTTCCAAGTTCCAAGTAACGAGTCTCAAAGGGAGGGCCATAGTCTTAGTAACAAGTCACCAGTCACAAGTTCCAAGTCAACGTCTTGTTCTCGAACCTGGAGTTGGTTTTTTCTACCTTTATATTGACCCTTGAGCCTTTCCCCCAGCGATATGGGATAAAGGTGTTGTCCTTCCTCTCGACAGTTCATTACCTGTGATTCGGCTCTTCGACTCTGAGTGTTAAAGATGATTCCTGCATACACATTCTTCTTGCAATCATTGCACCTCTCCGCATCAAAACAAATTGTGAACCTTTCTCAGTAAAAAGAGTTGCCTTACAAACTCCCTGATGATCCTATTTCCCGATCACGAGGAAATCAACAGAACCAGCACCCGGTAGACACAATTTGTTCCCATCTTCTCGAGGGGGCACGGGATTAGCTAAGCGATTATCTTTACTCGTCGATTTTATTACACTTTAAAATGATTCAGACTACCCTTTTTCTTCCCCTATCGTCTATATTGTAGTCATAACGACTAGACCCAATTGGGAGTCACACAAACATCCAATTCTCTCACATGTTGGATATTTTTATCAATACCTAGGGCGGACTTGTCGGAAAGAGATTTATAATCATCAGATTATTTTATCAAAATCCATTTACATACCCTCCAAAGGTGGGGAACTATACTTATCATTAAGTCTTGATCGGAAAAAGATATAAGCATTACAAAGCTTCCCATTTCTTTCTGACAATTACCATCAAGAGAAATGAATGAGCTTTTACTCTTCTTGAGCAAACTGGGTTGCCAAATTCTCCTTATGAGCAAGATATTGTCCAATATCCATGCGACATTTCCTGAATTAAATTGAGTGGCATAACCTCCTTTGAAATCTTATCATCCAGAAAATTAGGATACTCACGAATAATCCGATCTCTTATGTCCTTTCACAAAGATAACACATTCTTCGGGATTGCTCATGCAAGAATTCACGCACCTAATATTCCACAAACAATAAACTTGCACGATGATGGGCCATCCACATCACTCAAGACCATGATAGAACCTCATATGACAACAATGTGATATGTCCATTATTCCACACAGTAATACTGAGACAAGGGTCATAACCACGTGAGGATTGCATCCATTAACTTTAACAGAAATAATGAGTTTCACACCCGAATACTGCTCTATCTTTATTCCCTGAAGCTATTCTTGAAGAAAGTCGAGGATCCACTCTCTTCTCGAGAGGTGACTCTAAATTTGCACACACTACGTTTGTCTATATCTTGAATCTTCCTGGATTACACATCAGATTCCCTCCATTCCAAACAACTACGAAGATGATCTTTCTTCTCTAGAAATATCCCGATTCTCTCAGACACACCCATACACTCCATCACACTAAATGAGACATTCACACAAAGGACTTCACGAATGATACAATCAAACCAACATTGTAACTCGAGGGTAATGATTTGTAATACTCTTTATGTATAAAGGGAAAATCTGATACAAATAAAAAAGGCTTCATACTCGGACAAACAGCCACGCTATGGACATTCAGAACTATGGAAGCGAGGTGTGAACCCCCAAAGTGGTCCACCACTCCATGGGGTCACTTTTAGTTAGAATTTTAGCATTAGAAATTAGATTTAATAGTGATTTAGGAAGAAAATTAGTTCAATTAGCATTTTGGCCCAAAAAGGGGAAAGTAAATTACCGAGGGCCTCGAGCCTTCACCCGTGAAGGGGAAAAAATCTAGTTTAGGTAGAGTTAGTCAAAATGAAAACTAACTAGTGGTAAAAAAATTAGGTAAGTTAGGAAAAATAGCTAACTAGGTAAGAGCCTAGTTAGCGGGAAAAAAAATGTAGCTAGTGAAAGCAACTAGCTAAGAGGATTAAATTAGTAGAAGCAAGCTAAGCAAGGGTTAGTTTAATAGTTGGTGTGTGTCACGCAAGACGAGTGGAGGTGTTCGGCGTGAGAAAGAAAAATTAGCGTGAAGACTTTGAAGAAAAAATAGCAAGGAGGCCACTTGCCCCCTTGCCCCTTTGCCAACTTGATGGCGAGAATTAGAACGAATTCGAAAGATTGCCGGCGGAGCCACCTTGGCAAAAGGTTGGCAACCTCGACCATGAAAACCCCCGAGCCAAAATTTCGGGAAGGGTTCGAAAAGATGCACCGGTGGCGGAGGTGTCCAATCTTTTTTTGAAAGGGTTTCAAAACCCCCTCCTTCCACCTTGAAAATTCTCTCTTCTTTTCCAATAGATGGACGAAGCCCTACCTCTAAGTAATTAGAGAGAAACCCCTCAAGTTCTAGAATTGGGCGAAACCCTACTTCAACATAGTTAGGAAAAAACTTTATTTTGCATGTCTTTAGTAGTAAGGCCTGAAGAAAACTCCTCCCTACCCTCTCCTAGTTAGAATGTGTATTTTTGAACACACAAAAATTTCCTTCTTCCGTAAGGTAGGTTAGAATGCAAGTCAAATATGGAGGCAGTATAGACCTATGGCCTGAATGCTTAACACATGAAACCAAAATTTTGTATTTTTTTCCTTGTAGAGATTTTCTATAGCTATTCATAGCCGGTTCCCATTTGCAAATTGGTTAAGGTAGCAATTAGTTATGATTTTCCAAAATTAAGGCAATAAACTAGGATGTTCACTTAGGTAGCAGCTACTGGATCAAATTTGCTGACCTTATCAAAAAGTCAATCAAACAACATATATTTTTTCCAAGTAGAACTTTTGTTTTCCATTCCAGGGCTATTTAAAATATGTGATTTGAATGAGTTATGAATTAGTTATGAATTTTCAAAGGTGAGGTACATAGTTTGAGCGTTTCTAATTGACTGCTTCATTTCAGAGAGACTGTTGGACCCATCTTGGCTTACTTTACTAATCTCATATTGTTTTTTGGTAAACCATTCTAATAGCTTTTCAGGGCTATTTAGAACATGTGATTTGAGTGAGTTATGAATTAGTTATGAATTTTCAAAGGTGCAGTACATAGTTCCTAGAAAGCTAATAAGGTGAACTAAATGAATTAATTATAATAGGGCTAAAATTACAGTATACTAAATTGAAGTTTAACCGCAACCAAGTTAGCTTCAAGGACGGAGACAAGATTAACGTTCGGAAGGTGGAGCAAGGCGAGGAGGTGGTGGCTCGGCCGACATCGAGCCCAATCGAACGAGGAGCATTGAGATAAGCCACTAATTCTAGCCTTTCATTTAGGATTGGAGGGAGCGCGGCTAAGGTATGCAATTTGTCAGCCATAAACCCCACCCTTTTACGTTTGTGGTCCAAATGGAGTCTATGACTCACATATCTTTGTTAACTCTTAGCATCGGAAACTCCATACTCATGCTCTAATGAATTTAAATATGAAACACATTTTTTTTATTAAATTCCACAGGGCATTAGCGTTGAGAAACACTCATGCATCCATGGAGATTATAACACCACGATTACAATAACATTCATTCCCCATTCTAATCTCCCATACACTCTATGTGTTGTCCTATTAATTAACCCAGCACCCTAGGACACCCCCATTCACATTGGGGTTTTTATTAAGTCCCTTTAGTCTACTAACTTCTAACTCCCCCTCTCCCTTACCACATTCGGGAAGCTTAATGCCAACCACTTCAATGCACCCATGAGCCTAGCTCCAACTTACACCTGGATTCCAGAGCCCTCCTTCGAGCTTTCACCCTCATTCCACACCTTTCTGGTTGCAGCTCAAACATGGAGCTCAAATCAGGGTCGCAGCCAAATCTGAACCCACCTTGCTGATCGAAGCTCAATTGAACTCAAATGCTGGTCAAAACTAAATATGTATCCACACTTCTGGTCGAAGTTCAAACTCTGAATCCCCTCTCAAGGTTGCAGCTTAAACATGAATCCACACTTCTGGTCGTAGCTCAACTGAAACTCAAATGCTGGTCAAAACTAAATCTGAATCCACCTTTTTGGTCAAAGCTCAAACTCTGAAGCTCGAATCTGGGCCACCGCTAAATCTTTTTGGTCGAAGTTCAAACTATGAAGCTCGAATCTGGGCCATCGCTAAATCTGAACCCACCTTGCTGGTTAAAACCCTACTTGATAGAAACCTTGACCCCCTTCCGAGAGGGCCGGAGCTGGAATTCTCTTCCTCGGCCGCAACCCTGAGCTCTTTTTTTCCCGGGCCCGGAAATCCAGTCTCTTACCCAGTTGTGTGTGACAGACCCACGCCCTTCATGAACCCATCCAAGGCCTAAAACGAACACACCCACACCTAAAGTAGCACTTGAATTAAGTTCAAGCCACACCCTACCTAGCATTATCCCTTAACCAACTAACACAACTTAATTGTCTTTGTTTTTGTTTTTGTTTTCTTTTCTTTCTCCTAAACAAAATACCCAACTCCAATCACAACTACACAAGTTTGATGCAACTTAACTCCCGTCCACCTGTTAACTAACACAATCTTTGTCAATTCTCAACTCTTCAAGTGATTTTGGGTTAACAAGAAATATGAACACAGAATTGGGCTCACACAATTCTACACCTACTCACCTATCTCGTAAGGTCAGTGGTTTGACCACTTGACCGCCAAGGGGGTACCCAACTCCATTGTTTTTGGGGCCCCTTGGTATGTTTGTGATAGTAGCTTTGATTATTAGAAAGTTTCGTATGTGGTGAAGTCAGGTTAATCACCGATACGACCACTCTGAATGTTATTGATGAGAAGATGGGGTTAATGGCCCACGAATCTATTATCATGTTGTTGGCCGTAAGGGTTGGATGTGATGGCCCCAACCCTTGAAGATTGTGCAACAGGTTAAACACAAAGGTTGCCTTATTCCCTGGTCCCATTAAGTCGAGTTTTCATGTTCAAACCGTTTTAAACTAATAAATAACCAACATAATTTGCACAACCCCCATGGGCAAAAACCAACCGGAAACATAACTCGGAGGATTGATACTACTCCCTCCGGCGGCAAAGATCGAAGGGTATAAGTGTCGATCAACCTTCAAGAGACCCGCACATGGCCTTGAAGGGTTCGATTTAGGGCGTACACCAAACAGGTAGGTGGTGATGCCATAATATATGAACTTAGTAAAATAGACTTTGTATAAACAACCATAAACTAAGAAGGAATGTGAGAGAGTGGGACTTAATCAAGGTCCCCCCGTTTAAAGAATTTAATTCATAAGAAGTAAGGAATTAGGTGTGGCCAAGGTAAGAGGTAAAGTTATTTTATTCATTAGGGTTAGGTTGCCTTGATTCCAAGGCTGGTGCGTCTGCACGTAGACTAGGATAGATTATGCATTAGGTTATGAAAATTAATGTAGCTTAGATAATTACCTTAGATATTTAAAATCTAGGCACAACCTGCCGAAATGACACGACGCAATTATCAAATTCCTCCACAAATCCAAACACTCTTAAAAAATCATAACATCCGGGTTCGGCTTGGGCACCTGCTAAGGCAGGCCACCCTCACCGAAGGGCTTGTGCGGTACTTTTAGGCTCCCTCGGAGGGGGTGCCCAAAAGCACCACACGAGGGAGACTCTCTTCTCGAGAGGAACTCCACTGTCTTTCCCTCTCTTCTTGGTCTATATTCTGGGAACTAACTTTCCCAACTGCCACATCTCTCCGTAGCTAGATTTCATGAGTCTCTTTAAAATCATCACATAACTATAGTCTTGTCCAAACGACTCTTCCTCTCCTGAGATTTGATTTGAGATGAGCAAAGTAAAGTTACTTCTTGTTCATTTTCACTAACTAATCACTAATCACCAATTTCAGCTGTTCATTCTACCTTCTAACTTAAATTTTGAATTCTTATTTCACCAAAATTTAAAAATGTCTATTTCTAGACCAAAAATCCGTACCACACAACCCATGCAAATATCAACGCAATTGTATGTTTCTTCCTTTTGATATGAACTTACAAAGTTAGCGCTTATATTTTAGGAGGCAGCTAAGACATCTTCACTTAAACACTCATAACTTTTGTTCATTAATTCAGATTGCAATGAGCTTAAATTTGTTGAAAAACTAATTTTAAACGCTAAATTTTCTTAAAATCTAAAAGCTAAATAATAATTTTTGCATTTATTATACTCGATTGAAAGTGGCACAGCTACTTAGGGGTGTGTTAAAAAATACACTACCTCACTCATAAAAATTCTAACTACAAAATTCTAACTTATATGTATTATGAAAGAATGAGATTATTTGATCTTTCTAACTAAAATTCTAGAGGGCTTCGCCTTTGAAATGAAGAATTTGAGAGATTTTTTCCTAGCTACAAATCTAGAGGGTTTTACCGTGCTAAAATGAAAATTCGGAAAGGGAGTTGAAAGGGAAAGAGGGGGCTTTTATCCCCCTTCAATGAAGAATTGGGCCCCTTTTTCCTCCCGCTCATCAAAGATCCCTTTCCTTGAACGGTGGCAACCAAGCCCTCGGTGATGAATTGGGGGAAAAAATGCCACCTCGCACCCCACTTGCCCAAACCTTTAGAAAAAAAATTTCATTTTAATTTCAATTTCAATTTTGGTTGGCAAGGGTGGCAACATGGACCCCTTGCCCTAGTTGGAAAGATCCCTTATATTTGTAGTTGTCACCATTTTTTTTGTCCTTGGCCGCTTCCGGAATTATTCTTTGTTTGCCGTTGTTTGACTTTTGCTTACTTGAATTGGTTGCTCGTAACTTAACCTACCTACTTACAAGCCAACTATTTTAACATTTCTGATTCAGATAAAGGGCATTTTTCTTTTATCCCTTTGGTTTTTAATTTCCTATTTGCTCAAGATTCTAACCCAAAGGGTAAACCACCCTAGCCAACTTCGTACGATCTTTCTTTCGAATCCACCTTAATCTAAATGGTTTTTGGCTAAATTTTCCTATTACTAATCTAATATTTTTCTTTAAACACCTCAATTGTGAGTCTCTTTTGCCATTGGGAGCAATTTTGAGGCTCACATGGCCCTCTAGAAGAATTGAGCCCGCTCTTGCAAACACTGGGCCCAAACATTTGAGTCATCCAAATCCACAACAGGAGCTAGTTTTTCCCGAATAGATTTCGGGAGTACAAGCTCACGCCCATACAACAACTCGTATCTGTTGTATGATACCAAAGAGACTTGCCTACTAAATCAATGGCCCATAGCAATCCAATGCAACATAAGGTCCTAATCCCGATGGCTCCCCCGAAATAATCCATACTTCCTCAAGCCACACTCGGTTGTTTGAACAACCCATTCAACCAAGCCATCCGCCTTTGGATGATCTTGCGAGTTGGTACAGTGATCTATGAAAGCCTTAGTGCACAACTCCTCAAAAACACCGAGGAACACCCTCCTCTGGTCTATCAATACCTCAGCCGGTACTCTCAAACATACCAACACACGATCCAAAAAGGCTACCGAGGCCAACTTTGCAGAGTTTTCGGGTAGAGCGACAAACTCAATCCACTTGCTAAAATGCTCCACCATCACCAACACGTACTTTGCTCCACATGGTGTGACAACCAACGGTCTTACAAAGTCGAGTGACTAGCAGTAGCCCAATCTCATGATAGATAAGGGCTACAATTGAGGTGACAAGGTGGTAAAGCTAGACCTGATGTGAGCCCAATTAAATGCCCACATTTCAAGTTAACTTCAAAAATGCTCAAACACTTGGATCTGCATTTTTGATGACTTATTTAAAAGTTAAGAAGTGTTGAGGTTTCAAATGTTTAGGCAATTAAAATTAAGTTGTGAGACTGTGTTCAATTAAAGTGAAAAGACAAAAACAAGTAATTAGTTCAATTAGGTTTTAGGTGATACTTGAGTTCAAGTGTTTTGGTCCAATTTTAATGGTTGCTTAGGATTAGACTACTATCCTATTAAAGGAGGGTCCCTAGGTGGGAAGTTAGTGGAATTTGAGGCCAGGAGGGCCTGGAGCGGGGACTCCCTATCCAGGCTAGATTTCCGGGAATCAAAAGGGGAAGGGAGAATGGAGGGGTGTGCGAGTGCGAGGGCACGAGAAGAGCTGCTGGAAAGAGGATCAGGATGGGATGAAGGGGGTTGGAAGAGGAAGCAGTTGACAACTCCTCTGCTGCCCTGGGTGGCAGTGGATCCAGCAAGTGAACTTCGCCTGGGTGGCCGCATGACAGTGTGTGTAGCGGAGGTTGAGAGCTGCCCTGGGTGTTGTTAGCTACTTCAGTGGAAGTGGGAAATGTAGGGCATTATGATCCAAAAAGAGAATTCAAGCTACATTGCATGAGGAGAACTGCACGCTCGAAGAACAGTGCGGGATCCCACTTTGGTCGAGAATGAGTCCTCGCAGGACCTGGAAAATCTCTGTGAGGACAATTAGTACATTCTGTTGGCATTTTTGAGCCAAGTGCTAGGTTCTGGGCATTGATCGGGAAGCCGAGAGGTGGAACAGCGCTGGTTGCAACCTGTGTAAGGAATCCCTGGCCATTTTTGATCGATGCACAAAACAAATTAACCATAGCTAGGCAGGGAAACTGAGTGCCTGGTGGATTGCGAAGGGGTGCTGAGTGTCGGATCAGCTGCATTCGGAAATTTACAGAGTGCAGGTACCACAAGGGGGCAGGGAACAGAATCAGGCTTTCAAGTTTGGGATACAGTGAAGGCTAGACGGAGGCAGGGCAGGAGATTTGTAAACCTTTGATTGCGCCCAGCTGCTAGTGACCCCTTACAGCTGCTGGGGTCTGAATCTGAAGTGCAAAGAAGAACCGGAGTGACTGGGTGCCAGGCCACTCACCGAGGCTGAAGTGCTTACTGGACTATAGGGACTTGTAATTAGGGTGCTGCAGATGCACACACGTCATCAGTTGCATTGTGGGTATTAATGGGCCAGAGGATTAAGGCTGGGTTGGATTCTAGGGGAGTTGTTAGTAAGGACACATTACTTGTTGAGTTGGGCACACTATCTAGGTAGTTAGAGTTACAGTTGAGTGAAGGTTGAAGTGATCAGTAGGAGGATAGATTAGGTGCTTGTTAACTTTGTAATTGAAACCAGTATTTTTGAACACTTGGTTGTTTGAATAAATGATGGTGGCATGCACACCATCCACTTATCCTGAATGGAGTAAAAGTTCAGGTGTAATGGGCTAATTAGTAATTGTGGAAGGGGGATCCCTCACCCGAACCACGACGTAACTAAGGGTGGGGGTGATCCTAGCTCACACCTGACCTAGTCATAAATTTCACACCTCCCGATATAAGCAACAACCTGCGGATACATGCCAGTCCATCAATATTGGCTACCCAACATCGAATGTGTCTTGCGTATGCTAAAATGGCCAAGTTCCTCGTGCATTTGCCGCACCAAAGAAGCCCTCTGATCCGGTCTAGGAGCAATATGTGTGAGCCCAATATGGTGCCCACATGCGTTGTTAATTGCAAAAGCTCATTAAAACCCTGCACTTTGATGTTTTCCCAATTACTCAAAATTATAAAAAGAGTGAAGCTTTAGGTTTAGATCAAAATTAAGTTTGAATGTTGAGTGGATGTTGTGTTGGAATGGAGGCTTGGGGGATCAGTGAGTTGTTAGTTTATCATTAAGTTAGGATTTTAGTTAAATGGGTTAGAACTTAAGGGGTTATCTAGGGTGATCGTGGTTTTACCAAGTTAATCGTACATTTTAGGATGGGTGGGGGTCGGTTCTAGGAGGTTCCGGCCTTCCAGTAAGGATTGGGTTGCAGAATTCTCGGATCCAGGTATCTGACCCTGGACGGACGAGGAAGGGGACTTCTATCAAGATAAGAAGCGTGGTTTTTTTGGGAGGTGGCAGCTGAGAGTGGAGCTCTCGGAGGCAGGGCTCTCTTGGATTTTGATCAGAGGCTTCAAGCCTGATTCGGAGGATTGGCAGCTGGGTTCAGAGGTGAGAAACGAACTCGGAGGTAGGTGCCCTATTGAATTGTGATCAGAGGCTTCGAGCCTGGTTCCGAGGTAGCAGCTAGGTTCAGAGGTGAGAAGCGAACTCGGAGGCAGGGCCCCTTTTGGATTTTGAATCAAAGGCTTCAAGCCTGATTCGGAGGATTGGCAGTTGGGTTCAAAGGTGAGAAACAAACTCGGAGGCAGGTGCCCTCTTGGATTGTGATCAGAGGCTTCGAGCCTGATTCGGAGGATTAACAGTTGGGCTTGGAGGTGAGAAGCTGGATGTGATGTTCAACGCTGAATTTGGAGGTTCCGAGTGGACCAAAAAGTTGCAAGGCCGAGGCCTAGCAATGTGGCAAGGCAAAGAATAGGATTAGTGAGGGATACAATGGAGTAGGTTTTAATGAACCTCTAAGGGTAAAGGGGGTGCTTAGGGTGCTAAGAGTTAGATCAATTAGTTGAATAACACATAAATTATGTAGGAGATTAGAATGGGAAGGAAATGTTGTTGTAGTTGTGGTGTAATAAACATCATAGGTGCATAAGTATTTTTCAATACTAATGCCCTGTGGGGTTTAATAAAAAGAGTGTGCTTTATATTTAAATCCATTGGAGCATGAGTATGGGGTTTCCAAGGCTAAGAGTCGACAAAGACATGTGAGCCATAGACTTCCACCTGGACTACAGATGCAAAAGGGTGGAGGTTTATGGCTAACAATATGCCTTGTCCCATCCGACCACAATCAAAATAACAACCCGTTCTCCCAACGAAACCTTGTTATTTGATGTCTAATTCTATCCCTTTCCATCGCCAAAATAGACAAAAAAAAAGTCCCCTACTAAAATTTATGCAATACAGAAAGATCCTCCCATATATCCGCAATAGCTTGAGGTTGATCAGTCTCATCGTCTGTGCCATGTATTGAAACCTCAACAACAAAGCCAGAAAACAAAGTGAGGTAGGCAGTTCCATGCCAACTTGGAACTGCCTCTCAATCACAATCTCCATGCCACATGGCTTCGGTCAAGTCCTTGTCCAAAGGACTTAGATTGCATGAGAGTCCAATTGTATCTAGGTTTGTAATATCGGCACAATATACCACTTCAAAGTCATACTCCTGGAGCAATACAGCCCATATGACGAGCTTGCTAGTAAGCTTATCCGACTCCATGAACCACCGTAAAGATTGATGGTCAGTCACTAAAATAAAGCGCTAACCATAGAGATATGGCCAGAAATGGACAATAGCCCGCACTGTTGCCAACGTTTTTCCCTTATAGGACGAATAATTGGCCTCCGCACTGGTGTTGCTTTGTGAAGCATAAGCAACAACATACTTCCGGCCATAGTCATTCTTCTGAATGAAGTGTGAACCCCCAAAGTGGTCCACCACTCTGTGGGGTCACTTTTAGTTAGAATTTTAGCATTAGAAGTTAGAATTAATAAAAAATTAAAGAAAAAATTAGTTCAATTAGTATTTTGGCCCAAAAAAAGAAGGTGAATTACCGAGGACCTCGGGCCTTCACCCATGAAGGGAAAAAATCTAATTTAGATAGGATTAGTTAAAATAAAAACTAACTAGTAGTAAAAATTAGGTAAGTTAGGAAAAATAGCTAACTAGGCAAGAACTAGTTAGCGGGAAAAAATATAGCTAGTGAAAGCAACTAGCTAAGATGATTAAATTAATAGAGGTTAGTTAAGCAATGGTTAGTTTATTAGTTAGTGTGTGTCACGCAAGATAAGTGGAGGTACTCGGCGTGAGGAGACAAATTAGCGTGAAGATTTTGAAAAAAATAGCAAGGGGATCACTTGCCCCTTGCCCCCTTGCCAATTTGATGGCGGAAATTAAAACAAATTAAAAGGATTCCCATCGGAGCCACCTCGGCGACGGGATGGCAACCTCGACCGGGAAAACTCCTGAGCCAAAATTTCGGGAGGGGTTCAGAGAATGGAACCGGTGGCGGAGGGGTCCAACCCTTTTTTTAAAGGATTTAAAACCCCCTCCTCCCACCTTAAAAATCCCCTCTCTTGATTTTGATTAGTGGGCTAAGCCCTACATCGATGAAGTTAGAAAGAAATTTTCTCGTTTCTTCCGAATAGTGGGCGATGCCCTATCTCTATGTAGTTAGGAAGAATCTTTCTTTTGCATATCTCTAGTAGTAAGGCTTGAGGAAAATTCCCCCCTATTCTCTCCTAGTTAGAATGTGTGTTCATAAATACACAAAAAAATTTCTTTCGTAAAGGTAGGTTAGAATGCAAGTCAAATATTGAGGCATTGCAGACCTTGGCCGCTAATGGCCTGAATGCTTGAGTTGATACATAAAATCAAAATTTAGTATTTTTTTTGTAGAGATTTTTTATACCTATCCATAGCCGATCTCCATTTGTAATTTGGTTGAGATAGCAATTAATTATGATTTTCCAAAGTTAGAACATAAACTAGGATGTTCACTTAGGCAGTGGTTGCTGGATCAGACCTGCTAACCTTATCAAAATGTCAATCTAAAAACATATATATTTTCCAAGTAGAGCTTCTGTTTTTCATTCCAGAGCTATTTAGAACATATGATTTGAATGATGTATAAATTAGTTATGAATTTTCAAATGTGAGGTACATAGTTTGAGCATTTTCTAATTGACTGTTGCATTATAGGGAGACTGCTGGATCCATGTGGGCTCACATTATCAATCTCATTTTTTTTATAGATTATTTTGATAGCTTTCCAGGGTTATTTAAAACATGTGATTTGAGTGAGTTATGAATTAGATATGGATTTTTAAAGGTACAGTACATAGTTTGAACAATTTTAGTTGATTGCTGCATTACATGGAGATTGCTAGATCTATCTTGGCTTACTCTGCAAATTTCATTTTTTTTTCTTATAGCTCTTTTTGATAGCTTTCCAAAGATGTTTAAAACTCTTTATTTGAATGAATAATGAATTAAATATGGGTTTTTTAAGTTGAAGGATAGATTACGTAGACACCATGTTTCCAAACCTTGTAACTTTTGCAAATCTTATCCGATTAAAGTGAATTTTAGGTCTCTAGAAAGCTAATGATGTGAACCAAATGAATTAATTATGATGAGGCTAAGATTACAATGCACTAAAATGAAGAAAAGAGTGGAAGAATTAAACTCGATATACTCGCGGATGCGGGAGTAAAAATCTTCTCCTTAGGTTCACTAGGGAAAGCTCCCTCCACATTCACTACAAATATTTCCTTCGGTGTCTCTGATTTAACCATATGAGCGGCCAACGAACGGGAAGTCGTGTCTTCCTTCAATGTGGAAATCAACTCTACTCGAATCTCCCAATACTGCTCCAACTTGCACGGTTCCATCCAATGAACATCTCTCCACTACTCATAGGTCTGAAGTGCATCGTACTCCAAATGTTGAAGTAAAAGTTTGAACGCATACCAGTTATTAAAACTGGTATTGTGGTGCCGCTTTTCCCTTATCCATGTCTTAAACCAAATTTTCTAATCTTACAGAAAAATGGTCTCTGCTCAACCGAAAAACCAATAATGTATTCCTTATTGCATCTCCTCTTCCATATCGTCAAAAGATCTCACCCAGAGAATGTAAGACCAAGAGGTAGTTCTCCATGCCGAAGTAAGCTGAAAGACCTCGTCGGGTACTACCACTGGCTTAACGTCTAAGAGATTAGAAGATCGACCTTCCGATGCGTCTGAAGATGAAGAACGATAATGTTGGCTCCGAATCGTAACCATAAACCCACAGTGCGCCCGATCAATGAAGCTAACAACCTACACTAATTTGATGTCAAGATAAAAGAAAAAATGTGAAAGGCAATATGCACCTACAACCACCACCAACTTTATGATCTGCTAATCATTGATCCAGCTTCACCATTAAGACACCTCCCACTTGGTACACATACAAAGATTCCGTCAGTCATCACTCTAACCTCACCCCCATGATATCATATTACAAACTAGTACAATATAAAATGGGGTAATGCTAGCAATTTCCAACAACACAACCCGCCACGGGAGAAGGTACCACAACAAAATACGAAAAACAATATAATTATAGTATTGGATCCTCTTCCATAAACAACACTTAAGAAAAAAATTGAAATTGACCACGTACAACCGGCATTCGCATGCGGTTGATGGTCAAGCGTAAAAGATCCTTGTTGCTATGAATTTTATTTTGCAAATAAATACATTTTTCATCTCTCCACTACAATCTAAAAACTTCCTCATTACAGAAATCCTTGGAATTTGTGTTGCTAAACATAATTCGACCTTAATAATTATTATTTTTAGATCAAATGGCGATTCCACATGCTCAATGGCAATCTTCAATTCTCAATGGCAATCCCTCGACAATCTCATGCACCACAATCCCTAAATGAATCCCAAATACCTTAATTTTCCATAAGGTTTTTGAGCTCCCCACTTGTTGTTGATTAATGAAAACATCCTTGACAAATGCTTGCGTAAAAGTTCGTCCTTGGTAAATCCAAGAATTTCACCTCCGAGAGAAAAATATATATATAAGTGTCTCCCAACCCAAGGTGGGGGGGACTGCTACAGCTAGTAGCCTGCAGCTGACAGCTTGTATTGGCCAGCCACTGGGTGACGCCGGCTACCGCCGGCAGAGAGGCAGGCAGAAGCTGGCCAGGGGCTTCGGCTCCCGAAGACAGCTCTTTGTTTTCTTTTTTTTTAATCAGATTTTTCTTTCATTTAGAATTACGAATTCGCTTTCAAAACTCAATGGCATGAATTCCTACTTGCAAGCAACCAAATAATAAAAAATTATGTGGAAAATTCAATGATTCCTCACCACAATTTACCTTTATATATCATTCACAAGCAAATATTCTTCTTCTTCTTGCTTCGACAATCCGCGGTGTTCTTTGCTTCGACACTCCGCAACTTTGATGCTCCTTGCCTTCACGCTCTTCCTTGCGTGTTATATCTCAAGAATGAAGAAAAAAATGAAGCATTCTTACCAAGTGAGAAGGAAGAAAGTCAAACCCTAGCAAGAGTTCTAATTCTCTCTTCAAATGTACACAATGAATCAAGTTATCTCTCACTCCACCACGGGAGAATCCAAGAGTGTAAGTAAGGGGAGAAGAACTCAAGATTTTATTGCAAAAACATGCAATCTTCACCTCACACAAGCTTTTTCCACACACTCACTCACAGGGCTTGATTTGGCAAGAATGCCAAGCCAAGGGGGAGGCTCCTCACTTAGGAGCATCTCTCCAACTCCTAGGGTTTCATCCATCCAACTCTAAATGGATGAAATTCCCCCGAATGCGGTGTGGACGCCGACGTCGCATATCATGACAATGTGTTAAAGAGCGTGGATGAAGAGAAATGGATAAGTGAGAAGTTGAATAATATGAATTCATTATATACAACAGTCGGAGTATGACTATAGTGATCATGAAGTTATGTAACGATGCTTTAATCAACGTAGATGACAAAAAAATGATAAGTGAGAAGTTGGATAATATGATTTCGTTATATACAACATCCAAAATATAACCAAGGTGATTGTAAAGTTATGTAATAATGTGTTAAAGAACATGGATGAAGAAAAGTGGATAAGTGTGAAGTTTGATAGTTACTTTATTGTTTTTCCTTTTAGTCTACACCGAGCATGACTTGAGTTGTACCATATGTTGATTACTTTTATTTTTATATCATTTTTCTTTTATTTTTTGATAAGTTACATTAAAAATCCTAGAGAAAATGATAATTGACACAGATTGCAAAGAATTTTGAAAAGTGGGAAGAACACAAGATACCATAACCTTGCAGAATATTATAACATATCAAAGAGCAAAACTTCCCGGGATTATTTACACTTACATTATTCTGTTCAAAATTACTAACTTGCAGCTTGATGTTTAATTTGAATATAGATTTGTATAGCAACCTTGAAGCCTTATTGTAATGTCATCCTAGATATTAGAAAATATATAACGTTTAACAACTCAAGGAGTATGGTAAAGTTTAAGTATATCCAGAACACATCGTAATATCTTGCCAGAAAGGTCATCACCAAAGTACTTAAGAATATTTCATAACTCTTTCTGGAACAAAATTTACAGTCATAAGTGAAGTTTCTAACCAAATGCCATAAGCATTTTTAAAGTATTTATTAAATTGGAAAATACATGACATTGAATCTCTGCTGCTATATGTATTTATGGAATCAATCTAGACTTCACGTAACCACACAAAACAGTTGCTTAACATCATTGGATAATTAATTAGTGCGGCTTGTTGGGGTGACCCAAACGTGGACCATGTTCAACCAATCTACTCCCTTTGCAACATTTTCTTGAATGTACCATCCTCTTGTCAAAATTTGACATAACTTGTGGAGCTCAACTCTTGACAAAACTTGTGAAGGTTGTGTCTTCAGACATTCAGACATGGGATTTTGTAGCTTCCATGATTTAGAGAACACCTCCATAGATTTATCAAACTAGTCAACAACATATTCATCTGCCATAAGTATCGGTGGTGGGGTTCCTCTAGGACTTAAAATTGTATTGCACTAATCAGAGTGCAGCATGCTCCATCCAAAGGTATTCAATCATGCCATTTTTGGCATATGGTGCATGCTCTTGGGATAGCTTGCAGTTTAGAAGCACGTTTAAGAACCCTTACCATTAAATTATCCCATGCAATTGGAGGTTTGCATGTATATTTAATTTATACAATGATGTCATGAATGTTTGGAAAAAACTCCACCAGATCTTCCCAAGCCATCCTTAATCTATTGGATTGAGATGCTATTATTTGCTTCAAAAACCCGCTCAAATGGCATTTCTACAGTGTCTCTAAGGTAGAGGCAGCTAATTCCGTTACCCCACCCTAAACCAACACCTATACCCGCCTCCTAATCACCAACATCTACCTACCTTGAACCGTCCTTCATGTTAATTCTATGGCCGGGCCCGCAAAGTGACGGTTTTGGCAACAAACTGGCACGCCACCCCATGCAGTAGGTGCTAGGGTTGGGCATTATTAACGGCCTTCACACTAGGTTGAGTTGCTAATCTCGGATTCTAAAAATGAGTATGATCCCGACACTATTCATTCTATTACTAGGCTTGGCTCATGATTAGACATGGGTTGGTTTAAGGCCTTGCATGGTGGGGCTTAATGAGAGCATCAAGCTCGGTTCCCCGTATAAGATGGGCCTAGTATGTATTTGGTAAAGGTTGAGATTATATAATAAATGAGCTGGTCCTCGGGTTCCTCATTCACTTTACTTGCCCGGCCTAGCTAGTGGAATTAAGAAGCTACTAGTTTTGACTTTGACAATTCATAGAATATTATACTTTCACTAAAAATATTTTTTTTGCTTTGAGGCTATTTTGGGTCGAAATGCTAATATGAGCTACTATTTTTTTTTACCGTGACATGGCCACATGTACCTGCAATGGCTTAAAGTGTTGGTTTAAGCACCCTCTACCATATATGAAGCTTGAGATGGAGCTAACAAACCAAGAGCTTTGCTTTAGAATAAAAAAGTGACAGGTATGAAGGGCTTTACCCATCGGATGAATTGATCTAATGGAAGAATTTTGATTTCTTTATCGTTTGTACATTCAGTCTATGCCTAATTTTAATGTTGGAGTTAATTTACAATATAAATTGATCTATCTAGTTTCTTACATTAATTTCTAGTTATCTAGAGGTAACTCAGTTTCAATGTCTTTCATTTTATATTTATATCAAAAAAAAATTTGGAGAGTTATGATTATGAATTTGGATTTTGGTTTTAGAATTATTCATGAATTTGTGAATATCGGTATAAGATATTAGCAGCAATCTACAGATTTTATTGAGTTCTTAGTTGATGTTTTAAATTCACCAAGGTAGAAAAGTGTTGAATATTAGTGAATGTCAATAATTTATCACTTAGTGACTTTGAGATCTGGTGATAAGGGAAGCATAATTAATGGGATTTAATATTTTAATATTTAAATGCATAAGCAATGTTTTGCTTTCATGCTTTAGAATAAACTATTGTTTGATCAAATTCAAAAATAAGCAAGTGAGAATATATTATTGTGACCACATCCATTTGTTTATACTGGTCAAAGTTTTGCACAACTTTTGTAAAGTAAATATATAAGAATTTGATTTCAAAATGTATGGACTTGGTATAATGAGCTATAATCACTATATTCGTTAATTTGAGACTTTCTCTTGTCTCAAATTAATATATGGACCACAACAACATGGTCTAATGTTTGGATCGTCCTACCTAAACCATCTTGATATGAGTTCTTATTTGGGTTCTTGATATGAACACCGGCTTCAAAGTATTTGCATCTTACAACATTCTCCAATATCTGTGTGATTTATCCATGTTCTTATATTTGTAATTGTCTCAAAATGCCGAAAAAGTCCCAAATTAACGAATATAGTGATTATAGTGGGTGATGCAGGATACAGATATCTTCATGCTTAGAAGAAGAAAAACATTATTGAAGTAATTTGACTTATCCTCGTCTATAGATTAACCCATTTTTTCTCTTGAGAGTGGATGTTAACTTAGGTTCTAGATGGATTCATCTAGTTTGTTGGATGAACTTGTAGTTATCTACAGTTAATCTAGTCTCATCCACATTAGTCATATGGTTTTCACATTCATCCACATACATTCATTGAGGGAAATCTTATGGGTGATATAGAACATACTTTTTATTTCAATGATATTTTTGGTATGTACCTACTACTGTATGTTCATCATTAAGCAACATTGTAAAGAGCAAATAGTCTTAAGTGCTAAATTTTGGATCTTTGAAGAATAGAAATCAAAATAGTGTATGAATGTAGTTTCAATGAGGTTTAAGAGAGATGTTCTTCAAATTGTCCATAAATGCTGGTTGGAGAGATTTCCAACCATATGATAGAGCATGAAATGCACAAAATGAGATGCATGAAATGAAACAAAATAATGATGACATTAGAGTCTTGGTCTGCAAAAACAAAAGCATTTCTTAAAAGGTTTTTGTGTTGTGCATATTGTGGTGTATCAAAGTTAACGAATCACAACAGAAACTACCGGGCTTTAAAAATACATATGTGGATGCTTCACGTGCAAGTACCAAATGCACACCATATGGCATTGCAAATACAACAATGGCTGAATTTTACCACAACAAAGGATGGGCTACACATGCATGTATGTTTAAAATGCCAAACCGGTTTACGTAGTCTGCTGAATGCAATGCATGTTTTATACCATCCACCAACATGATACCTACAAGTTCATCCAAGTTATCATTGGCTCACACCCTTTTCACATCCAATTGTTGTTGTTTTTGGATATAGGTTTGCATATACAATCTAGGAAATGGGAATTTTTTCAGGTGAAATTCTTGATACTAGCTTGTTGAATAGTCCCCTGCTCTCTTGGGATGGCTTTTTGGATAGAGGAACAGTAGTTGATGATGTGGGTGATTGTTTGGGTCATATTTTAAAGCAATATATGGAGAGTAATCCAAAATTTCAAAAATATTTGACTGTGTTTGAGCAACCTTAAAGAAATAAGAGTGCATGTGTCTTGACACCCAAAATTGTTCCACATATACTTGAAAAACAAATATCACAACCTTCATATCCTAGTATGAGCGATTTTGAAAGTGTACACAACTTGACATTGTTGTTTGACATGCGAACAACTGATATAAATAAAAGGCACATTGATTTGTATTCAATAAGCAAGGTGTTTCATCATGATGGGTCATCAAAAAATAACATTGAGCACACTGCATTTCGAAATGATGCCTTGAATATCTTGAATCCTGAGTAATCTTTAGAGTGTGCATGGTTTCCGTTTCTTTTTCCTCATTGGCATGGGGCTTACATTGGAAGAGGCATTTTTTATTATTAGTTGAAGTGTCGGATGGGGAACATGTTCTCACCGTTTACTTTATACAAGCCATATCTTTTATACATGTACGATATTTGTCAATCAATTCAACTTTTAAAGGAAACGTCTAAAACTTGCCTTGAAAAGGATATCAAAAACACCCAAAAAAACATCCAAACATGTCTAAAAATGAGGTATTACAACACATTACAAAGTACAAGCTTCAAAATTCTATTCAAGGGACACCTCGTTGGCACAAGTCATAATTAAATGATTTATTGGCAATGGTTGAGAAATTTGGAATGCCTCACATATCTCTCACACTTACTGCAAATGAAACTAACAACCTAAGATGGGAAGAAATTGATGACATTGAAGAAATAGTATAAAAATTTGATGCATCGCTAATGTGGAAAGATTGTCTAGTTGAGTGTGCATCATTATTTCATGCATGCATTGAGAAATTCATACAAAAATATATTATTTTAGGATTCAAAGTTTGGGGCTCCATAATGTTATTTGTTATGAATTGCAACATTGTAGATTTGTGCATGCTCAGGTCATTTTATGGATAGAGAATGCAGATCTTGAATGTGTAACAAATGAGATCACCGCAATTGTACTTGCTATATATGATAATGTAGTTGAAAATTTTGTGGAACCAATGGAATCTTTGCAACATAACATTTTTAAATTGTTATGCGCAAACAACTTCATATATGTACGACAAGGTGCCAACACAAGAAGAAAGACATAGGATGCAAATATAAGTTTTCATTTCAAACACATGTGCAAATCAACTTGAGTTACAATCATGTAACCAAAAGATGGGAATATTACAAACCACATTACAAGGACCGCAATGTCGTACCCTATCATGGAACTTTACTATTGCTTTGGGGAGTGCATTTGAATGTGCAACACATTAATATGTAATTTTGGTCATATTATTTGTTGATGTATGCAATGAAATGTGTGCCACGAGGTGCTACACATCTAGACACAAAGAATGCAAAATGGCTTAGAATTTGCGGAGCCTTAGATACACAATTGCAACTCATTGCATCATTGCAAAACTTGTTTCACCTTCAAAAGCAGCACTTGCAAGTCTGCAAATACCAATCATACAAACAAGCATTGTAGTGAAGCACATTGATTCAAAACCTCTTACTATGCGAACCAAATTGATAACAGGGTCTAGAGTGTGTGGTTTTCATCCCATTGATGTATATTGCATTAGACCTAAACTATTTGAGGAATATACATTCATCCAATACTTCAAAAAAATTGAAGCTAATAGGATGAAACGACCAAATGCAATTTGCCATGGCAAAAATATGCTTGGAAACTACATATATGAGTCAAATAGTAATATAGTTTCACATATGTCCATCCAACCCATAACACAAGAGGCTTATTTTTCGATGTGTTCCTACGGAATGTCAAATTCAAAGATAAAAACAAACTACGCAATGATTCCAATGCCAGATGTTCATACATCCGTTATTATCATTTACGCGGACTTGTGATTGATATCTAGATGATTAAAATGTTTTTGATAGAGTATGCATACCAAAATTTCATGGAAAGTGAAAACCAATCACAACTCATTGAACAACTTCTGGAAGACCATCCATATTTGGATTTACATTGCAATGAAGAATATAGTTCAATGCAAATGTGTGAAGAAGTTACTACAAGTTCACAATCTTTACCATCACAAAATTACAAACCACATGAATTTGACTTTGATATTTCAAATATAGTGCTCCCAGATGAACAAAAGAAAATATTTCACACAATGATGGATAATCCAATTGGCCTATGTGGCGCTTTTGGACCACCCCCCTCCGAGTGAGCCTAAAAGTGTCACACAAGCCCTTCGGTGAAGGTGGCTTGCACTTGTAGGTGCCCAAGCCGAACTCGGATGGTAGGTGTATAAGGTAAGTGCTTAGATTTTGGAGGGGAATTAAATTTGCATTCTAATGCCTCCAAAGGTTGGGCCTTAGTTTTTACTATCGTGGCTCTAAAATCCATTAACACTTTTCAAACCTAGTTCTAACTTAGAACTATGACCTAGTCTAAGTGTAGACACACCGGCCTTGGAACCAAGGCAATCCTAACTTATGAATTGAAATGGCTCTGGTACACACCAACCGGGCGTAACTCATACCATCCTTAGCTTAATGAACGGAAGAACGACAGTTTGATCGACCGTTCAATGCATTTTTATTTCTTTATTTAGTTGTGTTTAGATTTCCTAAGCGGATGGACTTGGCTTAAGTCCCACTGTCACAACCCTTGCTAGCTTCCCTTAAATTAACTTGAATATTTTTCAATTCTAGCAAGGGTCACAAACGCATAGCTTATAGCCTTACCCTCGTAACTTCTAGTCTCTATAGGTGGGAGGCGTTCCCAATGCCCGGGGCCCTCACCTACACTAAGATCACTTGGGCCCTCTCACCAATGGCGCCACAAGTCCCGGGTGTCACTCGGAGGTTCTCTTTGTGCCCATGGTATTTTGGACACTCCTCATGAAAACGTATGCGACACCCATCATTTATACAACTTCATTCTCAATTAGTTAATTTTGTTCACACATCTTATATTATTATATTCATGCATTAGGCATCATCATTTATCTAGTTCGTACACCTCTTAGCTCGGAACCTTCTAGGACCACGTGCAAATCCTTTAAATGTCGAATGACAGCTTAAACCCTTCGGATGTCAATGGTCTGAAGGATGGTGTCACCCTATCGAGTTAAATTCCCGATTCGGGTTTTTCTGCCAATAAGGATTTACAATATATATAGTAGGGTTTATCGTTAAGTGGGTTATACTAGATAGACCACAAAATATAACTTAATCGGACTAGAATGACGGGCGACATGTAGGTTCAATATGTTACACAATTTTCATGGATTGGGGCCATAACTCCCAATCCATGGGGCCACCAATATAATAGTAAATTCATAAGTCATTAATCCATTTTTTCACCAACAACATGCAAAGTGGTCGTGCCAGTGATTAATCCGACTTTATCACATACAGATATTTTCTAATAATAAAAGATGCTATCACAAAACATACCAAGGGCCCCGAGAATAATAGAATTGGATACCCCCTTTAGAGGTCAAACCAATTAATCTTACAAGATAGGTGAGTGGATTTAAGAATGCATACATTGGCTGCGCTCCCTCCAATCATTAATAGAAGGCTAGGGTTAGTTGGCTTATCTCAATGTTCTTTAGTTCGGTTGGGCTTGATACATGCTGAGCTTCTACTTCCTTGTCTTGCTCCACTGTCCGGAAGTTGATTTTATCTCCTTCCTTGTAGCTAACTTAGTTGTGGAGCTTAAGTTGTTCAATGGTTAAAATATCATTTTAATGTACTATAATTTTGGCCCCACCAGAATAAATTCACTTAGTACATATCATTAGTTTTCTAGAAACCTAAAATCCACTTCAATCGGATAAAAATTACAAAAATTAAGAGGCTTGGAAGTACAATGTTTATTCAACTGATTCTTCCACCTCCACCTATCCACCCTCCAACTTCAAGAATTCATAATTAATTTGTTATTATTTGGATTGGAACTTATCATACACCATTAGAAAGTTATCAATGAAATCTATTAGAGAAAAATAGAAAATTACCAAGATAAACCAAGATGGATCCACTAGCCTCCATGTAATACAATAGTCAACTAGAAGCGTAGACCACATTCACCTTGAGAAAAATAACCTCCCAAATTCATATATCATTCAAATTTATTATGTATACAAATGTAAAATAAACATGAAGTTTTTTATATGGAAAAATTTATCAAATAGATCTGCCCTTTTAACTCGATACGACAGCATCAATTTTTCACACCTAAACAACAATAATGTCCAAACTATGTATTCATACTTTAGAAATTCATATCTAATTCATTATGCAACTAAATCACTATTCTAAATGGCCTTGAAAAGTTAAATAAAACTCTACTTAGAAATATATATATAATTTTTTAAATTAAATTTTTTCACAGACCAGCAAATTTGATCCAGCAATTGCTACTCGAATAAACATCCTAGTTTGTACTTTAACTTTGAAAATTCATAACTTCTTGCTCCATCAACCAAATCACTAATAGAAAATGAATGTGGATAGCTACAAAAGAGCTCTAATATAGGGGGGGAATTTGATAAGTTTTTTATTCAAGATAGTCAACTAATCATTTATGTCATCAACTGCCAAAATCTACAATGCTTCAACTTTTAAAATATGCACTCTAGCCTACTTCTAAGAGAATAGAGAGATATTTTTGTATGTTAACAAACACACCTACTAACTAAGAGAAAGTAGGGAAAAAACTTATTCAAGCCTTACTACAAAGAAATAGAAGGACAAGAGAGATTTTTTTCTAACTATACGGAGTCAAGGCTTCGCCCAAGTATTATAAAAAAAAAGTTTGCAATGTAGAGGAAGGAATATTTTTAAACCATCTCAAAAAAAGATTGGATCCCTTCGCCACCGGTCCCATTGTTCCAAACTCCCTCCCCCCAAAAAAACATTTGGATTTGGAAATTTTTCTAGTTGAAGTTGTCATCCTCTCGCCGAGGTGGCTCCAACGGGAGTCCTTCAAATTTGTTCTAATTTTTCGCCACCTAGTTGGCAAGGAGCAAGTAGCCCCCTTGTTATTTTTTCAAAAGTCTTCACGCCAAATTCGCTTTCTTATGCCAAACACCTTCACTTGTCTTGCGTGACCCACACTAATTAACAAACTAATCTTTGCTTAGCTAGTCTTTACTAACTTAACTTCTTAGCTAGTTGTTTTTACTAGCTAGCATTTCTTCCCACTAAGCTAGGTTCTTTTTTAGTTAGCAATTTTCCTAATTTAGCTAGTTTCTACCAGTATTTAGTTTTATTTTTTACTAACCCTACCTAAACTATACGGATGAAGGCCCGAAATCCTCGGTGATTCACCTTTCTCTTTTTGGACTAAATACTAAATGAATTAATTTTTTTCCAATTTCCTATCAATTCTAACTTTTAATGCTAAAATTCTAACTAAAAATGACCCCGTGAAGTGGTGGACCACTCTGGGGGTTTACAGCCTACATGTTTTAACATGAACACCTAAGAGTGGGAAAATATTTTTTATAAAAATACATAATACAATACTTTCAGACCCAAAAAAACACGTATTATTGTGTACAACAAATGAGGCGGCAACATTGAGGATATCTTGTAATGCTTCACAGTACACATAGTGTTCTGCGTTCATGTATGGGGCTATGTTGCTCCACTTCAAAACCCACATGAAATCATAGAATAACTAACCCATGTAAATGTCATAATAATTGATGTGATGTCTATGATGACAAATACATTACTATGTGCAGTGCAGAAACGTATTGCGCAATCTAATTGGAATACTAGATTATCTCCTTTTAGAATGAAATCGGTAATTTTAGTTGGTGATCTTGCCCAATTGCCTACGATTTGCAAACACACTCCAAAGGCCCTAGATATTGTATGTAGGAGTTGTCATATAACTTTTGCTCCACGTTGGAGTTCTTCAATACAACATACACTTCTCTTATCAGTTCAGCATGCCTCGAATCCTGAATATTTGTAGTTTTTGAATATCATAAGACATCAAGCACCAACAGATTGTGAACTACAATCCACATTGTCAAAATGTTTTATAGATGCAAATGTAGAAGACAATCATATCCATGAAAACACAACGATTTTGTGTTCACATAGAGAGGATGTTGTAGCTTATAACAAGAAAACTTTAGTGCTTCTAAGATGAGCCATGTTAACCTTCATACAAATGCTAGTGGAGACCAAGAGGTGACAACATGGTTAAATGATAGATATTATGACCATATTGAAGTGATCGTAATTGGTGCACTCGTTATGTTTACAGAGAATGTAAGCATTCCTAAAGGTGCAATTAATGGTGCAATTGCAACAATAATTGCTATCAATCATGGTAATGATGGTCAAGTATCAAGCATAAAGGTTGCATTGACTGATTGTTTGAGAGAAATGGTGTTGAGAAGGCATATGTTCCAACACAAATACAAATATGATAGATACTATTACAAGGCAACTTTTCCTATAGTCCTTGCATATGCTTTGACAAGGCACAAGTGCCGAGGTGCCACAATAGCAACTAATGTGATGGTGGACATTCGAAATGCATTTGCTCTTGGTGTATGTCATCCTCTCTCGGGTTACAAATCGTTCAAATTTAAAGATCAAAGGGAGGTTGGCTTCAACAGATTTTATTCATGTGTTGTCTTCAAGCCATATGACTGTTTGTCGGTAAGTTTACAAGCATTGCATATATTCAGTATTTTTTTGGTCACGATTAATTTTGTCATCTCATGTCCCACCTGCTTCCAACCTCTATTCTAACTTGCTAAATTGTTCCAGGTCCTGGTTGCAAATGTGTTGTAGAACATCAGAACTGAAGTCTGTTCCTCACATTGGACTCAATTCAGTGGCTCATGCCTAGTATATTGCTATTGGTGATGGTGGTACATCGAAGGCCTGGCTGGAAAGTAAGTCCTCTTGAATTTCATCTCTAAGCACCATGTCATTTAAATAAACCTGTGTATAATTGCACGGACATGTGCAATTTCTTAGAATTTGGCTGAGAAATTCCATGTGCTCTATGATTACACAGCTTGACAGAGCCACAACCAAACTAATCTGTGTTGCAGGGGGCTAGGTTTGGCCATGGACTTGTGGATATTGAGAACCGCAACACGGCATTCTCAACCTGCCACCAGAATGAGGATGGAGAAGTTATCTCAATTGACTCTACAGTCATTCAGAACAAAATGTGCTCCAAGTAGAGAATTACTGTACCATGATTGGTTGATTTGTTCAGCAACAAGAGGAAAATCAATTTAAAAATTCAGATCAAGCCTCATTGTTAAGGCCACTGCAAATTTGTATACACGAGATTGTTTATAATTTGGGATTGTACATCACCAATTCAGCTTTATACTAGGTATCTATTTGCCTCAAGCATAAATTGATGTAGACAGCATTTGCCATGCCAACTGATGAAATAAACCTAGCATTTCTTGCTATCCTCATCACATGCTCAACTGCAACCAAATCAAATCAATCAAATCCTAGTCTTTTTGTACACAACAAACTAAAGAAACAGAGTAAATCACATACTCCAATTGTGTTAAAATGCATGTCAAAAGAACACTCTTCATACTCAAGCCCTCCTCACACTCAGTGGGCAACTGTATTTTGACTTGTCAGTAACAATCACACAATTTTGCAAGGATGCATGTACCTGCTCGGTCAAGCCTATCAATGGATTACTATTATGGAGCTTGTTCATTACAAGCATCAAATCAGCACATATTTTTTTCAGAACCAATCCAAGTGATGGCTCCCATGATTCCATCAATTTAAAACCCATGAAAACATTTCTGCTTCTCTAAAGCTCACAAATCCTGAAGCCTTTCAAGGCCTTGGACATGTATGTAGGTTACCCTTAGTTCCACCAGATGTCCTCTAGATAAGCCTCATCTGTGCTGCAAAGCACATAAGCAATTTCACACTTCAAGGGTGGAAAAATGCTTAATGCCTCAAACAATCCTAAGACAGGTGAATCAACAGGTTAACATGCTTAAGGTGCTCGACCATTGTTGCTGAAAGTAAATTACATACGACAAAAAGTTACTATTCCTGTGAACTACATTGAATTTTTGACAAAAGGATAAGATGGGTACTGTTTAACTGACATCAAAAGCTTCCACCAGAATTTTGTCCTTCCAAACCTTACAGCCATAAAATCCCAACAAATTAAAAATCCAAGCAACTCCCTTCAGCAACACTATCTTGCATTTATGTTGAAGAACTTGAAGTGAGAACATTTGGCACCTAATGGTGTGGAGAGCATTCTAGTAATTGCCAACAAACTAACTCTACTGAGAAGATACTACATATTGCATCATTGGGTGAGGAGAAAGAACTTCAAAATGGATGTTTGGACAACCTTGAGAGCAAGGAGATAGAGAAATAAGCCTTCTCATGGTTAACAGTCAGATTGCTCGCTAAATTGCACCTTCAAATTCTCTACCTCCACTTATTCAGCCATCCCCTACACTCACATCTCTGCACCCAAAACACCTCCAAATCATCACAGGTTAGGGGCAAAGAGAGACAGCATCACATCCGGGTCAATAATCTCTACACCATCTATTACATGTTCTAAACATCCAAAATCTTTGAACCTAAAACCAAAGCTCAAATTGTCCCTTGGATATACAACTACTGTAGCCATCATGGTCATCTCCATATCACCAGAATATTTATTTATCCTAAGCTGCCAGAAACGATAAGTTTTTGCAATTTAGCATGGAATCCGTTCCTTTCCGACACATATCAACCTATTCCATAGTAGTAAGACCCTGTACCAAAGCATACTCTAAGAAATTTGAGCGTTAGCCACAACCTTCATACCAAATACCTACTGATGGACTTGGTTCTCTGGCACACTAAAACTATATTCACCAAACAACTTGTAAATCGAATTACTCTTCCTTCCCCTACAAACAGTCTTGCCCTTGCAATTGGATAGCTGCTGTTCATTCCTTCAAAATTAAATATCTGGGAGAAATGAGCCCTTACTTCATTAACATGTAACAACAAACCCTACCACTTCAAATGACCTAAAGCAGAATTTCAGAAATTGGACCTGGTCAGACTGGTTCATCCCATAGTAGGATGTTTCCAGCAACACTCTGAAAATGGGTTTCACAATTGAGAAGAAACCAACTACCCTATTCTACAAGTCCACTTCGAAAACCTTTGAGTGCAATCCCTCAACACCCAGAGAACATCCTACGCATTCCACACGATGTAAATTATGCATGGCTGAGTGAAAGCCTGAAAGAGGAATGAATAAATGCATAAGTTACCGCAGATTTACACCCCCGGCGATTGACTAGGTTTCACAAAAGACCCAGTGACAAACACCCTGATGTTAAAAGGCGTCCCGTAATAATGCCTTGGTAACCTCACAATACACAATCCCAGCACCGTTTGAGTTGGGAAACCCTAAACTGAACAAAACAGTTTTTAGGTTAACCATCATCGCATTCAATCTATTCCGTAACGTAGCCTCGAGTGGAGTTCACTCGTTCAGGTTGGAGAAGGCCACAATAATGTAAGTACTCAGTCTTGCTCAAGATCGTGCACTAGAAAATTTGTGGAAATAAAACCCTTGTATTTACTGAAATTCCAACATCCGTCATGTCTTACTGCACCCCTTCACTCCGATAATAAGGTGATGGTTTTCAAGGTCGTAACCATACTGTTACATAACTTGGTAGTGCCAACTCATCTACACTAAGAGGAGGCTGTGAGGTCGATCAAACATACCAACTCTTTCACACATTTGACAACTCGAACCTCTATGACGTGAGGTCGGCAAATACACTCAACTCTCGTGCGCCGACTTAGTGCGAGGTCGCTCTATATCTTGAGTAACTGCAACTTCTACCAACGTGCCTGGGCTAACAGCATCTGGCCACTCCGTAGCATGCATCCCCAACCAACATCGCTTGTGAGCTTCGACTGCCCAAGTGACTCAAACCCTGCAACCAAAAATTCACCCATAACAGATGCGAAGCTTCCATGGTGCCCTAACCCGAGATAACATCTGTTGCATCATCAAAGAGGTACACAGGACATGTGAAAACATGCGATCTACAAAACCACATAACCCAAGACCTAAAAAACAGAACAAATCAACTTTCAAATCAACATTCACGGCGAATCAACACAGAGCATCATCAACATCATCATCATCTACACATCTTCCTAGAGGGAGGAGAAGAGAGGAGAGAGAGCACACCTTTCTGGTATGTGTACCACAGCCGGGAACTAAAATCGTGCAGGAAGGCATTGTACGCTTCCTTAGCCGAAGCAGTAGCCCCCCAAGCTTCGGTGTCCGAAGCCACCGAGGTTGCAGACACTTGAGAACACACCCCAACCACCCAGATCGCACTTTCCCCCGACGCAAACGGACGGTCTTCCGACATCACCAACTCAAACATACAGTCCGAGAATGTGGACGGATGACATGACTTTTGTAATTGAGAGCTGGAAACAAAAAAAATTGTGCGTCACATATGCCAAATGTGTACAAGAGCTACGAGTTCCTCCGAAGAGAGACTACGAACAGAGGCTTAAGAATGCAAAGGTTTAGAACCGGTTCACACGGGTCCCAAGTCCCACTCATGTTAGCAAGTCCCAGCATGGAGGCAAAAACTTGTGAGCCTCAAGTAATCACTAAAATATGGTTTGATATCATTAAAGTCGGATCTCGATTATTTTATGCAAAAATATTCGCTGGACTTGGGTTAAGGCCGCTTCACACTATGGCCGTCCAAGTCGAGAGGCCGTGGGATTGAGTGGCCAAACTTTGTTGAGAGTCCAAAGGAATGGGCTGAAAATAGCCAATAAAATATAGTAAGTGGAGCCTTCGGCCGGGCATAGTGTGAAGCCTCCAAAGGCCAAGCCCAAAGTCCAAACCTTTGGCCATGAACTCCCATGGCCTCTCGACTTGGACGGCCATAGTGTCAAGCCTCCAAAGGCCAAGCCCAAAGTCCAAACCCAAAGGACCATTCCACTTTATTCCTTGCTCAAAATAACCCCTCCAATCTAACCGCCAAGATCTTGTCAATGATTGATTTTTTAATGAAAAGAAACCGACGGCCTCTCGACCATAGTTTGGGTTTCTATTCCCATCCGACCCAAACTTCCTTCGAGAGTCCGTCGCCTTCTTCAAAAAGTAATCATTTAAAATTGTGACGGCCTTTGGACTTTGGCCTCAGTGTGAAGGGTCGAGAGGCCGAACTCTTGGTTTCTTGCGATTTGATTGGTGGAAATCGACGGCCTCTTGACCTTCGGCCATAGTGTGAAGCGCCCCTAAGAGTTGGGTCTAGCTTTTTGCTTGACCCAACTCGCAACACAAGTCCCAAGCCTTGTAGGCATCCATGTCATAGTTGGGACTTAGGACTTGGAACCCATGTGAAGTGGTAAGTCCCAACTTCCATGCTCTCAACGGTTGAGATAGCATGGATTGACCTCATGTGACTTGGGACTTAGGACTTGGGACCCATGTGAATTGGCCCTTAGTATGTTCCAACTTCTTAAGACATCTTGCAACCCCAAAAACTACCCAAAAGAGGAAAAGTAGAGAACATTTGAGAAAGTGAATTTTCTTCTTAGTCAAAGGACGTCAGCATCCGCAACAAATCAATGGGATTTGGCTCCATGCATCCTCCCATGTTGCTCGATGACTCCATAATTGGGGTTATGCAATGTCGACAAAGGCATGTGGTGAGAACGTAGGCGACGTGACCAGCTAAGAGGGCGTTATTCTTGTAGCGCTATGAGAGCCTCGATCACTTAAATATGCAACATGATTGCATTGTATCAACTATGAACCTACAACATATCAGAAACCTACATGTTTGTAGAAAATTCATTTAAACTCAAGGTATGTAATATTGGCCCATGAGAAATGTCTTAAAAAATGCTCACATGATTTTCCTATGAGCTCCAAATGTGTTTGAAGATAATCACTATTGCCTACACATGGATTTGCGAATGTTCTCATAAGAACCATATGGTTAATTAGATTGGATCGTGATTATCATAAATAAAATCAGCTTGTCAAACTTTAACCCATAGATGTCTTAATTTAAATTATTTTCTCACTACTACTATCATTTATAAAGAGTCATTCAAAATTCTTATTTCTTGGTAAATCATGAGCTTACAATCTTTGTAATAAGTACTTTAATTTAAAGTATGCAACCTTGAGTTATGAGAAAGTTATTACTTCATATGTCAAAAGAATGCTTACATGATTTTCACACGAGCTCCAATTTGTTTTTGAGGAAATGGCTGTAGCCTAAATTTGGATAGGCTAATCTTCTTCTATGGATTGTGGGTTTCATATTCTAGAAGTAGGCTAATTGGAAAAATTGACCATTTAAGACCTGTCTACACACACGTGTGAAAGTGACATCCATGCATTATAGCAAGAAAATTGTTGAAGGATTCGTTGCTTCTGATGGCTGATTCAAAGTCATTAGGACTTTGGACAACAACGTAGATGACAGAGCTTTGTCCGAAAGTACGCCATTGGGTGTGCAGTATAATGGCACAAGGCATGCTTGTGACTTAGGGTTGGTTTACACTATGGACCAGGAAGTTGTCCCAAGGCATTGTAAGAGCGTTGATTGGCTGTTGAACTCGTCTTGGGACCACTTCGGTTTACACCAAGGAAAAAATGGCAGAGTGACCATGAAGGTTGAGGTCCCCAAAAGACATATTTTAAGGCCTATTTAATACACTGACGTGGTCCAATGGGTTTTGCAGTGAGAGAGGCAAAAGAGGTGGTCTAGTAGGAAAAGGCAAGGGCCCATGGCAAAGAAATGCCGTTATAATACTTTTTTAATGAAATTTTTTTGGGGGGGCTTTATATACGACTCTTCCCACTAGGGCAGGCTCACAAGGCACACTTTTCAACATCTATATGATGTAATGAATCTTGAGAAGCAAGTCCGCCCTCTATGTGCCTAGATCATATCATAGCCCATGAGACATACCATTTCTTCCATGTCCTACCCCTTAAACTTGCTCCCACATGTTTCATCAAACAATGTGGGACATCTAGAACTCAAGAATTTGAGTGCACATGGTGAAGCAAGTTGCAATTAATGCTCAATGTACATCACAAGGTACATGTCACATGTAAATTACATTGAACATGTGCAAATTAAATCGCTCATTTTTTTTTGTAAAAATTGTTGTGAGAAGATTTGCAAGCCACATCTTTGGCACATTTAACAAGAAGTGAAGACAAGTAAAGCCCAAGAGAAGACAAGAGAATGAGCAAACTTGATTTTTTTTTCAAAAATGCCCTTTTTGGACATATATTAAAAAAATCAGCACATTCACTTTTTGGTGCATGGTTATTCTTCTTGGTCTACATTCGGTTTACACCTAGTCAGGGGCCCAAGACTTTCAAACTTATTTTTTAAGAAGTCGGACCATGGAAGTTGGATCATGAAGTCGGACCATTGAAAAAGGCCCTCTTCCATGGTCCAACTTCATGGTCCATAGTGTAAACCAGCCCTTAGTGACAGGTCGTGTACAAGTTGAACATGATCGTAGTTGTCATGTGATGATGGGGCTGGGGATATAACTTAAGCTAAGTAGGAGAGCGAGAAGGGGGTGGTGGGGTGTTCTCTAGAAAAAAGTGAACACATGATTAGTTGGGACAAGGGTGTGGGATTCTGAAAAGTAGGTCTTCCAATGTCGCAAAGCCATGCACCGGGCATTGCCTTGCCCTTGCCCAATGTTCAAGATTGAAGTCCTCATATGAGTTTCATTTGAAGGGCTCTCAAAATTCAGCCCTTTAGTTGAAGGGTTGGTTCAAATCCAAGACATCAATCCAAGAATATAGAAATGAAATACAAAACTCATATTAAACTTGTGCATGAATTATATGGTACATGTTTCTAGTACAATGTGAAGAATTAAGAATCATTCATCTAACTCCACTTCTTATAATGACAATGTCCTACACTTGTTGGTTTTGTGGCGGGCAAATTATATTGAGGAATTCAAGTGACGTCTTCATTTTCAGTTTGGGGTTGTGTTCTGAAAGGCTGTTTTGAGAGAGGTATATTCTGAAGGGCCAAATCGCGTTTGAAGGCCATTGAAGACTTCAATCTTGAACACTGCCCTTTGCCCCTCCTCTACATGTACCTAGGCACTATCTACAACATCCTTTTCCTCCAGGGCAAGGAGCGAGCAAAGCAGTTTGGGGCAGGCGGGCAAATTTGTTCCCTTAAAAAATCGGGCATGTAGATCCCTCTCTTGCACGCCTTTCCCCTTGCCCCTTCTCTTCCTCAGTCTCGATATCTAAACCTACAAAAATCCCTAATTCAAACAAAAATCTCCACTAAGCTGAGTCATATAGCTTCTTCCTACATCACTTGAGGCATGTAAATTCATATTATAGAGAAAAATTTAGGTAGAAGAGCTCTTGAATAGCATTCAAAAGCCTATAGGAATGAAAATGTAGGGAAATAATGAAACAACTTTAATTCAAAACACATGTTGAATTGTCATCAAAGTTTTACTAAACATACTTGGGCATCTCAACAATCCATTGCATGATGGAATTGCACACTAGAGTAGCAACTTGCAGCTTCAAACTTGGCACTTCCAATTTAGTAAGTCTTTGAATTTAAAACAAAATTTGGAACTTTTTGTTGTGTTTCAAGCCCTTTAGTTCAACGCTCATCTTCAAATTGAGATACCCTGCCGTGACCTCAACCATTCCTCATGTTCTAGTCTCACATGTATTGATCACAATGCAATGTTGACTTCCCGAATTCTGAAGCAACTTGCAGGTTCTAAGCTTTCCCATCCCATGATTGTGGTCATTGTTTAACTTCACTTTTGTTTTTGGAATTTGAATAAGTAGTGTGAGAAGCTTCTAACCTCAAGGATGATGCCATTTGGACAAAGTCTTTTCTAGGCGGAAGTCGACGGTGAGGCATTAGAGTTTTTCTTTTTCTTTCTTTAAAAACATTTGGAGTCTTTTGAATCTAAGAACATGGTTTGTGGAATCCTCAATTCAAAAACCTTCGAGTATTTACTTGTACCATATTATGTTCACCATTCTGCTAAGTAGCTAGATTTGGTTTGCCAAAGAATCTCATGTTGTGTTGTACATGTTAGCCCAAGTCAAGCAAAATTTCAAAACTCAAAGATTGTTCATTCAATAGAACCATGCTTGCTCTTAGACTTGCAAATGTCCAAAAGGGTTTGATGAATTGACCTGATGATGAGATCATTTTTGTTGAGACTTTGGAGAGTAACCTTTGCTTCATATTTCACGTGCCTCGAGTGGTATAAAAAGAGGCAATGTGAGTGAGTTATTAAAGTTATCCTTAAAATCCCAACCTTGGGAGACCTGACTTCAGACATGTACCTTGAGTTTAGGTGGATCAACGTAAACTTAAGGAGCTTGCGTGCCCCATTTTGCCGGAGCTTTAATTAGCCCGGTGCAGCCTGCCAGCGCGGCTGCCTGGCAGAGTTGGCTGCCTGCCTACATTTGGCTCAAAAGGGGGTAGGGTGCCTCTAGAAACAAAGGAGTCAAGATCGAAAGCTCCCGAGGGTCCCAACTCAAGGTTCCCAAAGATTGACCTTGTCATTATTTTTAGTCTACTGACACAAGAAAACAAACCCTATAAATATAGAATAGATCTCTCAACTCGGGACTGCAACCTGACTTTCACCCGGCATCCTGAGACTTTAAGAATAACTTTATTGAAGATTTTTAATTGGATCAGGTTTGCAACAGGTTTGGACTTGGAGGACGAGGAAGAGAAGTGACAAGGATGGGAGGAGGTGGGCGAGAGAGGGATGCACTGGCCGGGTTTTTTTAATTCACCGCCCGCCCGACGCTGCCCGGACTGCCCCTTGCCAGGGAGCAAGGAAAAGGGTGCTGTGGATAGTGCTGAGGCCGCCCGCGGGTAAACGGTTGAGGGCCTGAAAGGGTTGCGGACCTCAATCCTGTTCTTTACGCTTTTTGCCTTTCCTCGTTCCCCTCTTGTATACTAGGTTAGCCTCCAAAGTTCCTTTGCATCTCGCCTGTTTCTTTACCTCTGCACCTCCATCGCCTGGATCTCTCCAACATCACCTGTACTCTCACACGTCCTAGCAGCATGCCCTCAACAACGGCCAACACCGTCGGATGCGACTGAAGAAATTAGGGCTCTTTTTAGCCAGGATTTGAGCATTCAAGGGATTCAGGGTTACAGTTCATCTCAGGGTTGGGTGCATCTGGAGTTCCTGGAAGTTGTAACGGCGAGGAGTTTGCGGAGGGTGGTGAATGACGGGGTTGGGAAATGTCTAAACTAAGGAAGTGGATGATGAAGGAGGAGAAGGAGGCGTCTAGCGGCAGTGCGGACGCGGGTTTTAAGTTGTTCGGACGGACCATTGATGTGAGGAGCGGCGTGGATTCGGGGACCGTCGATGTCGCGGTGGCGTCTGTGGATGCGGCCCCCTGCACTAGTCAGGTGTGTTATAATTCGGAGTAGCTTGTGTGTGATTCGAGGGTCGTCTGTTTGTCCGATTCTTACACTCGTAAATTGAAATATCATTGGCGGACATCGTGATTAGTGCTCCCTGTTCCCATCTTGTCTAGATCACGGTGTGTTGGGAAGTTTCGTACCTTCGGTTCTGTCATGCCACATGCGGGTGGCCCTTGCATTCTAAAACGTGTTAAGAGGGGAGTAGGAAGCGTTTGAAGAGTGGATGGAATGGCCTCTCGAAGGTTTTGACGAAGTCGAGCATGGTGTTTGTACAGGGAGGGAGCGAAGTGGTTGACGGAGCAGCTGCGCGTCTTGAAGAGGAAGAGGTACTTGATGACCACGGCACTTCGGATGGACCCAAATCCGATGAAGCAGAGGTGAAGGTTGACAGTGAATTTCCTGTAGCAGCTGGTAGCGAGACCACTCAACAGGTCTCGGAATTTCATCCTGCAAGTGAGATGGGAATACTCAACGAAGAGAAAGTAGCCGTACAGGTTCAAACAGAGAACGAGCTTTCTCAGGAGCAGCAACAAATTGGAAGCAAAGATCAACCCTTGCGCAAACCTGACAAATTGGTCGCATGCCCACGTTGCGACAGCCTGGACACCAAGTTCTGCTACTATAACAACTATAACATCAATCAGCCGCGCCATTTCTGCAAGAGTTGCCAGAGGTATTGGACTGCGGGCGGGACTCTTAGGAACGTTCTAGTCGGAGCAGGGAGGAGGAAGAACAAGTATGGAGGCTTGCAACCAAGGCAGGTCATTTCTGAAAACTCTGCGCTCACTACTGTCCGAGGACATTATTACGATAGTGCTCAGCAACCGCTGCCCTGCCCTTCCAGTTCTTCAGGATCCCCGGTTGCCGTTCACACTTCCAATGTGAAGGCTGGCCAATTGACGAGGCCTTCGATTTCAAGCCAGTGTCCTCCTCTTTCTGTGCTGGAGTTACCTGGAGTGAGGTCGGCGTCATCTCCGTCGCCGTGCAAGGAAGGGGCTGCCAGAAATATTGTTTCGTCCAGCTTCAGTGTTCACAGAGCGGTGCCAGCCGCACAAAAAGTCTATACTTCGGGCAGTGCTTTTAAAGTAGCAGGTGCCTGCTCTTTTTTCCTTGTGATGCTTTCTCTATTCCCCACACTTTTGCCTGCTCACTGTTTACTTGATTGCTAAGACTATACAGTCGATTCCAAAGTCTTTAATTTGAATGGAAACTGGTGTGGTGAATGGTGGTAAGGTTATTTGGTTCTTAAAAGTACCCGACTTTGGTTTATTTTCTCCGTGCAGGTACTGATCTGACGTTGGAGACTATAAGTAAAGTGCGTACTAGAAGTAAGACAGATACAACAGAAACTAGAGATGATTGCGCCAGCTCCACAGTAAATGCCTCTGGCGAGAGCGCCCTGGCAGGGAATGTTAAATTACCTCAACAGCCTGATGCCAGTGTGTGGACGCATCCTGCTGCAGCACTTGGTTTTTTCAATGGTGCCTGGCCTTATGGTTACAACGTTGGATGGAGTGGGATGGGCTTAATGCCGTCAGCAGCTTCCTTCTGCCCTCCACAAGCGCCGGCTATGGGGTCCGGCACTCCGTTGAGTACTCAGATTTGGAGTGGACCTCCTGGGGGTGTCTGGACTGGCATCTGGGCGCCCGGTATGGCTCAGCCAGGGCTGGCCATGTCTGCGATGCCTTTTGGCTGGAACATGCAACAAAGCGGCTGGACTATGCCATGGAGACCTGTCGCTCACATGGCCGTCCAAGCCTCTGCACAAGAAAGTGGAGATCCCGGTAGGAAGAGGGATAGTTCAGAGTCAACTGATGAAACTTGCGCTGTACGGGAGGTTAAAATTCCGAGGGTGGAGACAGCGGAAGAAGTGGCCGCTTAGTGAAGTTTATGTAGAGCACCCTGTGATATCTTAGAGGTGTGGGTAGCATGCCCTTCTATCTTGCATACTTGAGAGTGATCCAAGTAGATTTGGGTGCCTATGATGATCCATCAACAACCTGTAGGTTCCACAGATGCCAAACAGCATCTGGAGTGTACAATTGTTTTTTTAATTTTTTTTAAAATTTTAGGTGATACCTCAAGAATATGGTACTTTTTGAAGTTTGAGGGGTTAGTGTTAGTCCTGTTGCTCTCTGCGACATACCCTTCTGCCTCTTAGTTCGCGTAGGGAGGGGTATACACTTCTATACACACCACTGTAACATTCTATCAATTAATTATTCCAATCTAATATGGAGATTTTTGGGGACCTCAATCTGTGTGCGATTTGGCACCATATTAAAGTCCAGCTTTAGGGTTATGTTTTCTAACAGTTTCTGTGTCTTACACTTAGTTTCAATACTTGTCCTGAATCATGTAGGCCTGCACTTGTCCATAGTCCCTGTTGTGAAGCCAGAGTTTGTTTTTTAGCATACTAGTTATTCAGATTCTGATTTATGAATTGTGCTTGTGCCTTTGAGTTACAAGTGTGTACGATCCCTGTATATTCGAGATGTTTTTGTGGCTACAGTCCATGGATCTTTCATGAAAAGATGGATCGACTGTGACGATGAATTGCTTGTGCTTGGTTGTATAGACAGAATCTGCAGAAGATTGCAATAATGGGTTATGCACAGCACATTATTTAGTTAAGCATGAAGGCTCCAGTTCATCTGGCCACCCCAAACTGAGCATATGATCGTGAAGAAAGTGCCTCTGCCCAATAGCATTTCCACAATCCGAAGTGTTCAATAATGCGTAGATGTTTATCAGATTCCTTTATGGTGGCCTGATATTTAAGATTGTAGCTATTTTAAACAAAGTGCGGGTGTACAGTACTGTGCCTAGAGAACTTTCTATCCTCTGCTTCCGTGCACACCACATGTCAGCCACAAACTCCCTTGGGCCAAAGTCAAAGTCCTGTGCGCTGCAGAATTTTTTTGAGCCACAAGCTTAAATAATCTTTCAAAAGCTAAAGCACCACTTGGATTTTTCCTCTGGCACGCGTCACAGGGAGGAAGGCCTCCTGACGTTCAGATTTCATCGATGAAGATGTAGTTCAGAGACATTGTAAAGGTACAATGCCACCTACAGGTTCAGCACACCTAGAGATATAAAACATGTAACCCCATAAGGTAGATGTGGGTAAGTCCAACACAACATTAATCTGGACACCAATATGCAAGTGGCATGTAAGAACATACACCAAAACAAACATGTGTTTAAAAAGAGATCGGACTACATGCGCGAAATATAATAACCATTCTAGGCTCAATAGTCAACATGATTGGGGGTCCTATACGATCACTTAATGAGCATGAGAATTTTCACTTTCATAATGGATAAGATATTCATGCGAACTCCACAAATTATGAGGAACATTGCTATTGCCTCAATGAGGATTTGTGAACCATCTCGTAGTAATCGTGCGTTCATATCCTAGGAGAAGTGGGATTATTGGAAAAGTAACCATTTAAGACCCATATACCTCAATGAGAAACAAGAAATAAAGTTTCTGTCCCAATAAGAATTTTTTGAAAGGGTGGATGAAAATACAAATGAACCATTATTTTTGGAGATTTTTCTTGGGGTGGCGATTGATGGCTTATGCAACTATTTGTAAAAATAATTTGAATTTTTTTAATAAAAGATATCTTAAAAAATAGTCGCAAATGTACTCAACATTTATGCGCAACTAGTGATTGATTTTCACTAGTTGAATGCAACAGATACACAAAATCTTGAAAAAAAAAGAGGTTTTCCATGTTCAACAGTTGCTTCTCAAACACAAAGTTATAAGTACACCCTTACAGGAGACATTCATCCAATCTATATTCAAATCTGTGCAACTAGTGAATGCGTTTCACTAGTTGAATGCAACATATACACAAAAACTTTGAAAAAAAGAAGGGCTTGCATGTCCAACTGTTCTTTCTCAAACACAAAATTATCAGTAGGCCCTTACAGAAAACTATCAACCAATGCAACCTATAATGTCCTAAGATTAGTTTAATTTAATTTGAAGATTGAAAATCCATCAAAAGTAGTCATTGGATCATAATTCAATGGAATTGGACACATGTGCTAATTTGCAATCATTTTTGTCAAAGAAAGAAAATAAAATAAAAGAAAACAAAAATGCATGTCAATGCATTTATGCATTGACATGCAATGTCCGTTCACCATCTCTTGTCCTTGTCCGCATGGACTTGGGCAGAGGTGGTTTAATGACTACGTTAGTAGGTGGACCGGTACTTAGTTTGTTAGTATTATTTATTGTATTTAGGTATATAACGGTGTTCTGTGTGTTTATGGAGTGGGATTGGGGCTTGTTTCTTTTCAAGTTCTCTCTTGTTAAGGATGATGTGGGTGAGATATTGAATGAAAATTTGAGAGAAGGTTTATGGGAGTTTGTGGACTTTGTTATTAGGAAGTTTAAGGTCTAATAATTTTTTGGTGGTGGCTTTGTGTACGGTGCCTCTTATACCTGCTGTAATGTTTATTGGGGGTAGTACCATCCATCCATGTTGGGTTAGTGATGTATGTAGTATGTTGTATTTTCTAGTTTTTTGTGATAGATGCTTGAGGGAATATGTCACTGTAGTATGTCAATTCTAGGAATTGTACTTTCAAGCTTGGGTTTGGTGCGAATAGAGGTTTATATGTGGGTGTGGTGCCTAGGATGCATTACATGTTTGGCCTAAGTTTGGCAAGGCATTTGCATCTTGGGAGGTAGCATGTGCATGGGAGGAGCCATGAAGGTACTGTGTTTTCTAGGGTATGGTCGTTGATTTTTCCGTCGTTGATAAGTGTGAAGCATCTTGTGGCGGGGTGGACCATTAGTGTGGTGGTTAGTATGTGTATCGTTTTGTTGTGTCTATTTGTACAAAGGTTGTTTATGTGTTGGTTTGTGTTGCATGATAAGAGATGTAGGTATGTATCATTTTCTTGAAGTGGGCATAGGTTGCATAATTGGGAGATGTTTTGTTTGAGGACGTGTTTTTGTGATAATTTCCCATATATTGTCCATGTTGAAATTTAAGAAGCTGGGTGAGTTGGGAATTTGTTATTCAAGGTGCATCCAAAAGAGGGGGACCACTTTAGGTGTATGTCTTGGGGGGATAGCCATTTTGTTGCATTTGGGATTGTGTTAGTGGCATGTGATATGAGGGCTCTTGTGTGTTTGTTTTTTTATCTAGCTTTTTAAATTCTTGACCGAGCCGTCGTGTTGGGTTGAGGTGGGGGGGATGGAAGACTAGTTTTGTGTTTGATGTCCGATATGGTGGAAGGGGGTCTCTAGGACTCAGGGTTTGAGTGCTCCTTGTTTGGTGAGTTTGTCAACTTCATCATTGCCTCGGATGTTGTGAGTGCTCTCATTTTTTTGATGGAGATGTTATGGTTTGAGGTTTTGATGGCGTAGATGATGTGAGCTATGAGGAGTTTATTTGAATGGTTGTTTTGGGAGGATGGGTGTCTTAATTATATGGCGTAGTAGTAATGTATTATCGAGGCTATTTGTAAAGATGAATGTATATGTGGTGAGTGTTTTGGTATGCTCTCAAGATTATTTGGGCATCTGGATAGTTTTTTGGCTATAGATATTTGTAGTGGGTCGTTGAAGACGCCGAAACTTGTGATGCTACCGTTTCCTTCCTTGTTTGGGGGGAAAGGCAGATGACCCATCCGTATAGTATGATTGGGTGGGTGGGTATCTTAGGGGGTGATGATGGTTATTTTTTTGGGGAGGGGTGTGTGATGTGGTAATGGGTGACAGCCGGGGGGAGGTGTGGGTTGCGTGGTAAGATGCCATTTTTGGGGTTGTTAAGGTTTGGTTGTGGTGGGTGTGTGTACTTGGGTAAGTGGTATTTTTTTTTGTAGGATGTTTGGTGTGAGTGAATGGATGGAGCTGGTAATTTCATTTTGGCAATGTAGGTGTGTGATAATTAGTTACAAGGTAGGGAGTGGTTATTTGGTGTTGTAATATTACGGGAATTTTGGGGATGGCGTATATTGGATTGTGTGTGTGTGTTGTGTGTGTGTGTGGGGGGGGGGTAATTGTTAGGATTGGAATACGTTTGTCTGGTGGAGAGATTTAAATGTGTTATATGTCCAATCATCATGGTTTAGTACCATTATTGTGGTGGAATTGGAATTTGTTTGGGCCGCTAAGCGGGCCCATTTCATGGCTTTCCGGGCAAGTGCTATATTTGTGATGTGTGTAAGACCATTACCACTCCATTGGTGGGAATAGGCTAGGCCAAACAACCCAAAGATTATATCTTTGTCATGTGGTGAGTAATATTGTGTGAATATTATGGGGCATGTGAATGGATTTGAATAGTATGAGTGTGTGAGTTGAAAGGTGTTAGTAAGGTTGTTTAGGATATTTGGTGGGAGGGTGTGATGGTTTTAGGTGATGGAGGACGATACCGGGGGAGTGTCTAGGTAAGGTTTTAATGTATCGGTTGGTTAGAAAGAGAATTGTGTGGCAAAATCTTGTGTGTGGGGGGGGGGGTGAGAGGGCGGGTGTACTTTAGTTATGCGGGTATAGTATTTTTCCATAGCCATATGAGTTGTTCCAGTGTGATGGTTGTTTGGTGGTTTCCTTGTTGGTCGTGGATTTGCGCGAAAGGGGGGTGTATTTGTATGAAGGGTTTTGTTGATATGATATATTTGTTTGGGTTGCATTCTTAGAAGTGTAGGCTTAGGTGTGGGATAGAGAGGCTAGGTTGTACGTATTGGCAGTCCTTTTGTTGTGTGTTTTTTGTGTTTCCGTAAGTTTGAAAATTATGGCTTGTTGTTTCGTGTGTTGGGCTAGTTTGGCAACAAGTAGTAGATTATGTTTGTAAAGGGTGTTATTGGGGTTAAGCAAGCGGATTTGTGGGATCCATTTTGTGTGGGAGATTTGGTGGTGGTTCCAATGGCATTGGAAGTAAAAAATTGTTTTTTGGCTCCCAATTATCTTTCCTATGTGTAAGCTTGAAGGCGGATATGTTTGCAATTGGGGTGCCACTGGGTTGTTGAGGGCGATTTGTCCGGTTTGTGGGCGTAGGGAGGTGGTTAAGGGTGGAGGTTGGTGTGTTGTTAGTGTATTGTGTGGGAGGGTCGATTGGTGTGGCCTATAGTAGGCGACATGTAGGAATATGGCAACTGCTTGTAGTGGTGCATTTTTTTGGGATTTTGTATGGTGTTTTTGTTGAAATTCATGGAATGTAAGCACTTTGGTGGTTGTGGGGTCTTGGAGTTGGGGTAGGGTGGTTATGTTAAATGTGACTAGTTTTTTAAAGATTTTTTTTGTGTTTGATATTTGATTTTTGTGCATTGGTAAGTAAGATATGATCAAGAATTTGTGGATTTTTTTGTTGGTGTATGTGGTATTGTTGGGGTGTTAGTAATGACAGTTTTTGTGCGATTTGGGTTGTGAGGGATGAGTATGTAATAATGTTGAGGAGGATGATGATATTGGTGAAGTGTAAGTTATGGTATACGTTGGAGTTGGGTATAAGTTGATTGTGGCATTTGCAAGTTGTTTTATTTTATCGGAGGTATTTTTTTGTTGGGGTGTTTTGATGTAGTGATTTTTTGGGGGTGGTGATGTTGTTCGGGGAGGCGGTTGAGATCTTTGTAAGGGCTTTGTTTGTAATTAAGCATAACATATAAGCAATGCAAGAGGCAAATGTACATTGTATGAATTTGTATAATTTATTTATAGAAAAGAAGAGGGAAAAAAATAGTATGTGAACCCTTGATTAGTGCGATAGTGTTGTGCTAATCATGGGGAATTTGTTGGTCTTTGTGGTGGTTTGGTGATGGGCTTTGGTGGAGGGCATTGGAAAACCCCAGTGGCACTCGAAATTGCAGGGTGATGCCTCTTACATATGTGTTGGCCATGGAGAATCTTGGTGCATGTGGAAGATGTGCGGTGTTGGTGTGGTGGGGGTCCGGGGAGGTGGCGGCTAGAGTTGTATGATGTTGTGGAAATGGTGGTTGGATTGTTGAAACTCCACAACCATGGTGCTCATGATGTTGTGAATGTTCATGGCATGAGTTTGGAATACATGTGTGGAGGCTTTGACCCGCATGTCCGTGTTGAGGTTGATGTTGTTGGTGAGCATGGCAAGCTTCTCATCTACCGTATTAAACAACTCCTTTATGATTTTGTTGAAGAGTTTTTTTGAGACTAGGGTGGAGGTGATGCCCGTGTCACTCATGGCTTGGACCTTTTGAGGAATGTTTCTGTCATGGGAGTTTGTGCTAGACAGATAGTGGTTTTTTTGGGCTCTGAACCTTCTGTGCTCCTTCTATGCGGGATGAAGTTGACTCTCCATCCAAGGATGTATATAGATTTGTGAAACCATTTCGTATGTACCGCCACATTGAGACATTGGACCTGGCACCATGTGGCTTGTAGGTCCTCAATATGGTTGGCGTTGTACCTGAAGTTGACTCCGACGATATCGTCCTTTCCAAAAATCAATCTAAGGGCCTTGATGATTGTGGATTGGGATTCCTATTGAAGGGGGTTGTTGGTGACAATGATGGTGTTTATCTTTAGTTCCAATGGGTTGTTGGCATCTTTGTCCTTGGTGCTACTTACTTTGAGTTGTTGGCAAATTCCCATGTATATGTGGTAAGATCTTAGTTGAAAACCCCATTAATGTGATAAAAATGACTGCAAAAAACACGATTCCTCATGTGAATTGTCTAAAGACATTCTTATTTTCCTAAGTTCAACCTAAAAATAAGCTAATTATCCTCATGAACAACCTAAGTATCATCTAAGTGGTGGGTCTTTGATCTACTAATTGTCAATGTCTTTATGTAACAAGCTCCAACCTCTAACCCTCAAGCTCTAAATGAGATAATATATGCATGAACCTCCCACCATAGAGTATATATAGGAAACCCCCCCTTTTTGCATGCTCAACTCAAGTTTTGTTATATGTGCAACCTAAATTGTGTTATCCTCATATGTGAGGGACTGCTGGTTCTAAACTCATCCCCGTGCCCTTATCCATAGAACTCAAGTTCTAGATAAGATTGTAACACGGGTAATAGGTCACAATACATGTATCAAGATATAGACCTATTGTCAGGCCATTATTGGTTAAAACTTGCCTAGATACAAACCAACGTGTTTTGGTCATGTTTGCAATGCTATATTTTTTTCATGTTTTTAATCATGACTTTCCAAAACATGAGGATGGTTCATAGTTTAATTGGCTTTGGATGTTCCTATGCTAAGCTCCGGAGAGATGGCTACATGCATCTCGAAGGAATCTATTGTTGCATTGGTTTGAAATTTTTTTAGCATTCATGTGTCCGTTGATGAACAATTGATTGTAGAAGAATTTATATCTTTCCAATTCCTCATCGCAGGGCATGCTCACGATCCATGCTTTGCAAATATCAACAAATAACATCATAATTTGTTGTATAGTGGGCACGTATGTATTTCAAAGACTCTTAAAAAGGTTCAAACTCATTATTGGCCAAAAATGAGAGACGATGTCCAACCTCACCACCCCCAAAAAATCACTACATCAAAACACCCCAACAAAAAAATACCTCCGATAAAATAAAACAACTTGCAAATGCCACAATCAACTTATACCCAACTCCAACGTATACCATAACTTACACTTCACCAATATCATCTGTGAGCCAAATATGATGCTCACATGTTGTGTTAATTCTTAAGTTCCGTAAAACTTGTCCTTGACAATTGTTCAAGTACTTAAAATCATAAAAAAGTGAAGCTTGTTGTTTAGATTTAATTTTTAGTTTGAAGTGATGAGCGGTTGTTGTGTGGGTTTGGAGTTAGAGGAAGTTAGTGAGTAGTAATTATCTTTGGACAAGTAGTTTGAAGGAAGACGACGAATGACAACGGGCGAACGGGACGAACGGAGACGAACGAAGGATGACATCAAGCGGAGGAGTTTAGGGCGGATGAAGGCCGTTGGATCTTGAGCGGCGGCCGTGAATGCCAACCGTTGGATCTTGGAGTTTGATTAAGGGTTAGGATGATGGAGGCCGTGGATGCCAACCATTAGATGTAGGTATGGCTTGATCTACGGTGGTGAATGCTTGGTGGTTGGAGGGGATAATCCCATGGAGGAGAGCACGGAGGCTCATTCTCTCCTTTCTCATTCTCCACTCACACTTGGACCTCTCTCTCACACATTAGGGTCCTTTGAGTAGTCTAGGTTGTAAGGGGCATAACTTCCGAGTAGGAAAAAATATTTTGTTGAAATTTAGAGAGTTAGTAAACAACTTGTTCATATGAACATGGTCAAAATCTGAGGATGTTTGGAGTAATGGAGCAGCAGTTATGACATTCTGAACTTTGCCTACATTTTCGAGCTGAAATGGGTATAACTCTTGGACAGAGACTTGGAATTGCATGAAATTTTGAGGCATGCTTTGTTCTTAGATTTTCTAGTTGTGGTACAAATTTCAAGTTATTCCGAGTAGATGGAAAAGAGATATAACATTCTGAAGTGGTTCAAGAGTTGGTAAATGAGAGATCCTTTGAGTAGTCTAGGTTGTAAGGGGCATAACTTCCGATCAGAAGAAGATACTTCATTGAAATTTAGAGGGTTAGTAAACAACTTGTTCATATGAACATGGTCAAAATCTGAGGATGTTTGGAGTAATGGAGCAGCAGTTATGACATTCTGAACTTTGCCTACATTTTCGAGCTGAAATGGCCATAACTCTTGGACATAGGCTTTGAATTGCATGAAATTTTGAGGAATGCTTTGTTCTTAGGTTTTCTAGTTGTGGTCCAAATTTCAAGTCATTCCGAGTAGATGGGAAGGAGATATAGCATTCTATAGTGTTTTCAAGAGTTGCCGACTAAGAAAGCCATTTTGGAATGATACATTGAGTTACTAAGGAAGGAGTTTGCTAAGTGTCATCAATACTATTCCACTCGGGCTAGGACGCAATCGAAGGGTGGAGTAATTTTGGTGACATCATCATCCTCCTCAACATTATTACATACTCATCCCTCACAACCCAAATCGCACAAAAACCGTCATTACTAACCTCCCAACAATACCACATACACCAACAAAAAAATCCACAAATTCTTGATCATATCTTACTTACCAATGCACAAAAATCAAATATCAAACACAAAAAAAATCTTTAAAAAACTAGTCACATTTAACATAACCACCCTACCCCAACTCCAAGACCCCGCAACCACCAAAGTGCTTACATTCCATGAATTTCAACAAAAACACCATACAAAATCCCAAAAAAATGCACCACTACAAGCAGTTGCCATATTCCTACATGTCGCCTACTATAGGCCACACCAATCGACCCTCCCACACAATACACTAACAACACACCAACCTCCACCCTTAACCACCTCCCTACGCCCACAAACCGGACAAATCGCCCTCAACAACCCAGTGGCACCCCAATTGCAAACATATCCGCCTTCAAGCTTACACATAGGAAAGATAATTGGGAGCCAAAAAACAATTTTTTACTTCCAATGCCATTGGAACCACCACCAAATCTCCCACACAAAATGGATCCCACAAATCCGCTTGCTTAACCTCAATAACACCCTTTACAAACATAATCTACTACTTGTTGCCAAACTAGCCCAACACACGAAACAACAAGCCATAATTTTCAAACTTACGGAAACACAAAAAACACACAACAAAAGGACTGCCAATACGTACAACCTAGCCTCTCTATCCCACACCTAAGCCTACACTTCTAAGAATGCAACCCAAACAAATATATCATATCAACAAAACCCTTCATACAAATACACCCCCCTTTCGCGCAAATCCACGACCAACAAGGAAACCACCAAACAACCATCACACTGGAACAACTCATATGGCTATGGAAAAATACTATACCCGCATAACTAAAGTACACCCGCCCTCTCACCCCCCCCACACACAAGATTTTGCCACACAATTCTCTTTCTAACCAACCGATACATTAAAACCTTACCTAGACACTCCCCCGGTATTGTCCGAGTCCATCACCTAAAACCACCACACCCTTCCACCAAATATCCTAAACAACCTTACTAACACCTTTCAACTCACACACTCATACTATTCAAATCCATTCACATGCCCCATAATATTCACACAATATTACTCACCACATAACAAAAATATAATCTTTGGGTTGTTTGGCCTAGCCTATTCCCACCAATGGAGTGGTAATGGTCTTACACACATCACAAATATAGCACTTGCCTGGAAAGCCATGAAATGGGCCCGCTTAGCGGCCCAAATAAATTCCAATTCCACCACAATAATGGTATTAAACCATGATGATTGGACATATAACATATTTAAAACTCTCTACCAGAGATGCTGAAATAAACAATGGAATGCTGAAATAAGCAATGGAAAGTTGAAATAACAATAAAATGCTAAAATGATTAGAAAAATATTGAAATTGTTTATAATGCATGTGTAAATTACTAAATATAGTGAGAATCCTAAATAAAATATAGCAAACTTAGTTGAAGCCCAAAATTTTATAATAATAGTAAAATATCAAAAATGGTTTTTAAACTGCCATATTGATATGAGACAGTTCTTGCCCTTGGAAGTATTGCAAATGTTTTGTAATAATGTTTTGGAGATGTGGAGCCAATTGTCCTATACTTCAAGAGCCATCAAGTCCTAATGCCAAACCACAACCAATCATAGCCTTTTTAGCATAAAAAATGTTATCACAATCTACCTCCCGATTGACATCTTCAACACTATCCGCAGCCAATTGTAAAAAAAATCGTTTCCCTGGATTTGTCAATTTTCTAGATCATTGATCATCTGCCCGTGATGCATTTTGCCAAGCATTTTGTTGTATCAACTGAATTTTCTTGGCTTCCTATCGTCTCATTCATGCATCTTTGATTCTTAAAATCAAGAATGTATATGCTGTTTGGCATAGATGAATAGAACATGGAGGCAAAAATCTGAAAGTTGTATTTTTGGTTGCTAGGACGGCAACCAATGTAAGGGTCACAGTATGGCCGCTATAATTATCAAGCCATATGATTTTCATCCATTGATGAGGATCGGTTTGATACACACAAGGTTCCAAAAAATATTCGGGGAAGAGGGTTTGGTTCATCCACCTTTTAGGACCTGTCCTATACAAAACTCCCGGAATATTATCCATCAAATCCCGAATAGAATAGCTCCTATTTTCATTTGAAAAAATGAGCATAAGAGCCTCTATAGTAGCGTGATGACCTCCTGAAATACGAACCACCATAGTCATAGATTCTCCACTCGAGACCACTTCAACATATTTGATTGTAGTATCTCCCATAAATCCCAACGTGCGGCCATTGTCAAGATTGACAATGAAATGGGTTTCATCTAAGGTTTCCATAAGATTTTCATCGAATTCCCCAGATGCAAATTCCTTTTGAAGGGCCCCTAAATAGTAAGCGATTTGTATTTTAATTTGAAGCTTTTTTTCAGGGTTACAGGTCAAACGACCGCGTTGGGATAAAATAACTATGTTGTGGTTATCCATGAATTGAGCGACCCAATTCACGGTGATTTTGTTGATCAACAAATTATTATCTTTAGGATCAACAGAATTGGCTGTAAAAGCGGATTCGTGAGCTACAAGGAGGGAAATGACCAATTCACGAAGGAGATGAGTAGAAAATTTGATACCTGATTTACGGAGGCGGTTGAATTCTTCCAATAAGAGCGGATGTAGGTATTGCACCCACTCACTCTTTTTCTTGCCACGACCTGGCTTGGCTTTCGGAGAATTGCGCCGCCGGATACCCAAACGACTTTGGCTATAAGATAAGAGAGTGGCGGGATCCGCAACACCTTCTTGGAATTCAGCACGTTGTTGTCACCAACGTCGGACTTTGACAAAGTTGGCAGGGCGTTGCCCACGAAAATGTTCGAGGAACGCATGGACAACTCAAGGATAAATGCCAATCGTGTCGTAAAGAGCGGCATTTTCAACCATCCACAAAATGACAAATCGGCAGGCGGCGAGGCTTGAAACTTGTTGAAGATGACGTGGGGTACCATTGAGGTCAATCCCAGTAAGAGGAAGGCGATCCACGGCCGGCTACAAAAAAAATGAGAGAAAATGGTTGAAAAAAAAATTTGTCGAATTTTTTTTTACAAAAAATAGAAGAGAGGAAGAATATTCAAATGGTGTAATCGAAACATTGATTTGCTTACCTCCATCATAAGTTATAAGCCCGCAAAGTTTAAATCCAAGATGTAAAAATCGGCGGGAATCAAGAAGGCCGGGAGTATTCGAATGTAGGCGGGAATCCGTGGACTATAAACCCCCCTTTTGAGAGCTCATTCGGAGAGCTTTCTACTTCCCTCTTCCCCGCGCACTTCCTCTCAAGGAGAGAGCTCCAAAAATTTGCAAAGAAGGAGGCCAAAACAAGGTCGGCCAGGGAAGGATCAAGGGAAGGAAAGGAAAAGTCCCAAAAATGAGGTCCCCCTGGTAAGGGCTGGAGGGAGGACAAAATCTAAAATTTTTAGGAAAGGGCCAGAGGGAGGCGGTCGGGAGGCCAAAATCTTAAATTTTCAGGGAAGGGCCAGATAGTGACGGCGGGAAGGCAAAATTTGGGAATTCCAAAGAAGGGTCAAAGTTTTATGACTAGGAGGCAAAACCTGAGATTTTCAAAGAAGGACAAAAAATGGTGGCGACAAGTAAATACTCTAACACTAATTACACGTTAGTTGGAAAATAATGTTGGGGGTAAAAAACTAAGAACAACACTAATTATCATCCAACACTATTTACCAATTTTAGTGTAGTTGCACAAATTTGAATATAGATTGGATGAATGTCTCCTGTAAGGGTGTACTTATAGCTTTGTGTTTGAGAAACAACTGTTGAACATGGAAAACCTTTTTTTTCAAGATTTTGTGTATCTGTTGCATTCAACTAGTGAAAATCAATCACTAGTTGCGCATAAATGTTGAGTATATTTGCGACTATTTTTTAAGATATCTTTTATTAAAAAAATTCAAATTATTTTTACAAATAGTTGCATACGCCATCAATCGCCACCCCAAAAAAAATCTCCAAAAATGGTTCATTTGCATTTTCATCCACCCTTTCAAAAAATTCTTATTGGGACAGAAACTTTATTTCTCGTTTCTCATTGAGGTATATGGGTCTTAAATGGTTACTTTTCCAATAATCCCACTTCTCCTAGGATATGAACGCACGATTACTACGAGATGGTTCACAAATCCTCATTGAGGCAATAGCAATGTTCCTCATAATTTGTGGAGTTCGCATGAATATCTTATCCATTATGAAAGTGAAAATTCTCATGCTCATTAAGTGATCGTATAGGACCCCCAATCATGTTGACTATTGAGCCTAGAATGGTTATTATATTTCGCGCATGTAGTCCGATCTCTTTTTAAACACATGTTTGTTTTGGTGTATGTTCTTACATGCCACTTGCATATTGGTGTCCAGATTAATGTTGTGTTGGACTTACCCACATCCTCCTCAAAAATTCACAATAATTTTAATCTAAGGAATGAATTTGCTGAGAATTTAGCAGTCCTTCTGATTTCTATCTTCCTACACGGGAAAAATTTGCTACACCTTATACTTTCTCTGGATCTGGCACAGAATCTCTTAAGTGATCGGTTATGGGTGCCTCTACTCCAGAACGGCCCTGATTTCCCGTGAAGTCAACGCGCATATGACGTGTAAGTTAGCGTTTGCTTTCGTGACCGGAGCGCGTTCGACCTAATATCCGACGATGAATGACGACGCATGCGGATAATAATACGTGGTGCCATGGAACATGGACTCTGGCCTTGAACGGTGAAGAACTATGGATTACGTAGGACGAGCAGCAGCGGCACGAGGGATATGGTAGTTCTGTGTGTCTGTGATGACCATGATTTTGTGCCTGGAGTTGGGAGCGCGAACTACAGTTACTCTACGTATTTTGTCCGGAATGTGGTCTAGGAGCCGGGCGTTCGGCGAGGGTGATTGAGTGTCAGACATCGATGTGGATGTGACTTGCGTGTGTCCATTCTAAGGTACAAGTCGAACTCAGCAGGGAGCCTGCTATTAGGATTTGGGCCTTAGTGTGTGCTTGGCAACGATTGTGTAATTTTGATTCTTTCATAGCTGTGCAATATGGCAGGATATGTGACTCAACTTGCAGTTACGCCTAAGACCTTTACCTTAGGATCTCTAACCGCCATTAATGGGCTGGTGTTCAGTTAATGACTGCTCGATAGTCTAAGTGAATCATTTCTATTCGCAATATTGTTGGGACAGCGGCTGTGTCGCACAGTGTGGGGGAATATCATCCCAGGGAGTGAGAAGACTGTACAGGGTTTGACTGGACGCCTTTGGATAATTTGTGAATTCATGGGAGGAAGCGAACTTGGGACGAAGCATGTGCGAGAATAAATTTCAACTGGTCATTACTAATTTTTAACCGGATACTCCTTATGAAGACTTTGATCTTACATCATCTAGTCTAAGTAGACAATAATTCAAAATAAATGTTGTGATAGACGACGATGGTGTGTACGTCGGAGACTTTGGATATTTCAAGAGCTTTCTGAGTTATGTTCAGAGCTAGGCAGTTCAGCTCAACTCAGGAATGCTGTTCTTTGGAACCCTAATATCTGACCCTTATATTCACCCTCACCATATAAATAGTATCACGATTCAATCACAGGTGTTGATTTATGTTTTCAAGTGCCTATCTGCCATTCAATCAACCTCGTAGAAAAAGGGCTACAGGTGGATTCCCTGCCATTCCTCTTAGGGAGTTCTGTATTGTTTACCTCTGGTTCCGGTCTAAGTTTACAGTGTTCTGCGTAGATTTTGTTTAATTTATAATAGCAGTGCCTCATATGATTCCCGGGACATCCATATGAAGTTCTTGACAAGGCACCTTCGCAGATATCAAAGTATGGATCAATTGCATTAGCAACCTGTAGGTAAATTTTTCTGACAGTACATGACATATATGACATGTACCCGAAGAAAATTAACTTCTATCAGGTGTGTGTGCAAACACAGCACCTGATTAGAAGTCTTACAAGGCAATCTGATTTCCTTCACAGAAGAGGGCATGTTTTTCAATACTTTTGACTTGATGGAATTGTTTTGTTTTACTCGCACTAGGGGAGAAAATCAGAATGAGTATTGCAATTTTGATAAAGGTTGAACACTGCAGGACTTTTGGTCCTACCCATGGGCAATGATTTTTGCAGCCATACTCTGGAATGTAAGTAGCTGTTTCAAGTAAAATGTCTCACTTGCACATGACATAGCGTTAGAAAATCCTTAATCCTCCAAAAACCAAATTTAGAAATGACGTGATTTTGAGTACAAGACAACAAGGTACCATTCAATGTGAACAATCTACCTTTGTTGTTTCTAGACAAATAATCTGGTTGCAGGAGGCCTAAGTTGGATGTTCCATGGTTTTTGCTGAGGAATTCGTTGGAAGAGGAGACAGGAGTTGGGTTATAAGATTCTATAGTTCTTGATCTCTAATTAAATAGTGTTCCCATATGCTGCAGATATAGCATTGCTTGTTACATATATAGGTGAATTTAAATTTGAAGTACAACCAGCTCCAAGCATTCAATCAAAGAGAATGGGGATATATCTTAGCACTCCAAAGACTGACAAGACATCTGAAGATGGAGAGAACAATGAAATACGCTTTGGTGTATCTGCTATGCAAGGCTGGCGTGAAAGCATGGAAGATGCAGTACGTATCTTATCTGCTGAATTGTACAGATACCTGCTGAGTGTTTATTAGACGTGACTTCATTCAGTGAAAGTATTTAATGAATTTGTAGAGATTCTATTAAACTGAGATTTTGCAATGTACACTAAAGACTCTGTAGCTTGGTATGTAGGTCCTAACAGATTGACATGATTGCAATTGTGTACTCATTCTTATTGAGGGAGCATTGCCTGCTGTTAGATACCTCTGAACTTATCAAGAGGGGGAAGGGGGGGTCCAAGGGAACTTATTGCCCTTTATAATGGAGTTTACTGATAGTGTCCCTCATTGAAAGGGGCAGTAGTGTATGGGCAAAGAGGCTCTTCTTTTATGCTTCCTTCCTCATGAAGCAGGTGTTATTACTCATGTTGTTGGAGTTTACTGTCCGAGATTTCATGCACCAGATGAACTAGAGGGTTTTATGGATTCATTTGAGTGAATGCCTGGATTGATCTTGAAATTTAGAGCAGGCCAGACTAATTTAGAAATGTATTGTAGGTTTGTACCTGACATTGTAACATTGAAAACGTTGACTATATATATGTTTCAATGTGGATCACCACATGGAGAAATGCAGCATGACCTTTTTTCACCATGACTAGTGTTTTATACTAACTTCATTCGTAGGGGTTCTACAAGTTGTGTTTCATGACGTTGTGTCAAATTTGTGAAAATTAAATAAATCTTTCTGTTGAAACATGCAGTGTTGTTTAATTGTTTTTCTTTGATTGACACTAAATCCTATATATGGTATATAAATCCTGGCTGAATTCTTGTGAGGAATGAAAGAGGTACTGTTCACAATCGAATTATGAGATTCTGCTGCTTACACCCATGCTTTTGCATGTGGTATGTTTGCAGCATACAGCTATTTTGGACATGGATAAAGACACATCAATATTTGGCATTTTTGATGGTCATGGAGGTGCGTAATTAGTGTCTTATATGCTCCACTAAGCCATAAAGGAAAATTATCAAAGCTCAAAGTAATTCATGTGGTGTTTCCTACTCTCTGAGCATGATACATGCACAGAGGACACCAAATATATTGTTTTGAGTTAGGAAGATGTATGAAGTTTGCATTCCTGAAGCACTGGTGTGTGACATTGATGGTTTCCTGATGTCTCTGAGGTCAGCTTTCATCTGCATGAATGCCATAGGTGGTTATGCAAAATTAGCATTGCACATTAGTGAGCGGAAGCATCCAATAATCGTATTAGTGACTGGATGATAGTTTTGTTAACACAAGTGAAGAAGCTTGGGTGAGTGTTTCACCTTCCTGCCATGCATGTCATACACTTGTGGTATTGTATTGCAGGAAAAGTTGTGTCAAAGTTCTGTTCAAAGCACTTACACCAGGAAGTTGTGAAATCTCAAGCGTATGCTAATGGAGACTTAGCTGCAAGCCTGGAGCATGCCTTTTTACGGTGAGTGTTGCAGGCATTTCGACAGCTGATAAAGTCAACCCTAGATCCTTGATATCAGGGAGCTCAGAAGGTCTGTGCACCAGCATATGCTTTTTATACTGCTATGGTGGCATCAGTCAACGGAATTAGTTAAGATAGTCATTTCTTTCAACTTTTTCGTGGAGTTTTGAGGTTCTCAAGATATGCAAATTGGGAACACCCTTTTTTTTGTTCATTTTGTCTTTCTTTCGTTTGGTCCAGTTCTGTGTTCACTCGTCCCCATAGTAGGAACTTTCAAATTTGTTTCCAGATAATACCAGTTGGAATTTAGGTCCTTGTCTTGTTGTGTTGATTACTAGGATGGATGAGATGATGAAGGGTGAAAGAGGATGGAGAGAGCTCCAGCTTCTTGGAGAGAAAGTGAGCAGGTTTGGTGGCATCTGGGAAGGCCATGGACAAAGTGCCTCAATTTCAAGGGAGTCCAATGAAAGTGAAGGATCCATCTCCAACGCTCTAATGTTAACCAATGATGATAAAGGGATTGATGAGGAGGTGCATTTTTACAATTTACCCAAGGACATGGTGATGATTCTCTGAGTCGCAGTTGCAATTGAGTTTATCTTGTGGGGTGAGATCATGTCTTGGGGACCTGTAGAAGTCTTAATTTGGTAACATGCCTTCTTAGGGCTTATAGATATACCCAGGTTCTGGTTCCTGTGCTTCCAGAGAGACTTAGTTACAGACATACCCAGTTGTGCAAATGGATATTGACATTGAATAGTCTGTACTGGCTTGAAAGGAGTTCTATATTGTAGCCACTAGCGGACACAGATCTCTGGATTTCAGTGTGAACTTGTAATCTCAATACAGATCATTGTCTGATAGTTTATGAATGACAAGTCACAACACAGAATCTGACCAGTGTCGAAGTGTGTTTGCAAGTGTGTTTGTCAATGTGTGCGCTTGGGATGCAAAGCTAAATAATGAGCAAGGTGTAGTCAGTTTGAAACCCTCTATACAAGCATGGCATGGGTTTTCTTGGTTGCACTTCAACACATTGCAACTTGAGATTGCAATTAATAATTCTTGGGTGCTACTCTCATTGTTATTACGAGGGTCATGCTGGTTCTGTGGAACAGATTAAGGCTAAATCTGTCAAAGTGCTTGTTTGAATACCGCATCTGTGCGCTAAAGTTGTGGTTGCAAAGGATATCCTGGCAGTGCTTTATTCATTCCTTAATTAGGATGTTGCAGCATCAGGTTTGATCTGTCCCAAAGTAAGACTTGTGTATGGCCATGCTCAGTGAATGCCTGTGAGTGATATGCCAGCAATGGAATTTCATGTAAGCTGTGTTGGTTGATGTAGGGTCCACATTCAGATTTTACAGGGCCTACTTCAGGGAGCACGGCTGTGGTTGCAGTGATACGTGGTAACAGGCTTGTTGTTGCAAATGCTGGAGACTCCCGCTGTATTATGTCTCGAAACGGCAAGGTACATCCATGTCCTTTCGTTGAGTGTCTACTTTGCGCAGGTGTTTACATGTACATTACTCAAATGTTTTGGGCTCCACAATGTCCCTCTGAAATCTTCTCCATGCAGAGCAAAGTGCTGTCATGCTTCAATGATATACTATGGTGGGTTTTTCATTTGATCTTGTACCAGTGCCCATTTAAGTGTCTGGATATGGTCTGAGTATAATTCTTGAGGTCATATGGATCACAGGTGTGCCTGCATGAACTGCCTTGACCAACTGAAAGGGCATTGTTTTACTTCAGAAATTTTTATCAATAGATGATTGCTTTTTCTTGGAAGTCTTTTTCTGAAGGAGCCCATGGTATTGATCATTAGAGAATAAATTGCGGTTTGTGTTGGATTTCAACAGGCTGTGGATTTGTCAATTGATCATAAGCCTGAGCTAGAGCTTGAAAAGCGGAGGATTCTATTAGCTGGAGGATTTATTCATGCTGGACGTGTGAATGGTAGTCTCAACCTTACAAGAGCTATTGGTATGGCACCTCTCTCATCTTCAGTGGAAGGTTTATGTAATTTAGACAGTTAGTATATCTATAGATAGATGCGCTGGTCTTCAGAAAGATTCACCAATTTGAATGCAGGTGACATGGAGTTCAAATATCAAACAGATTTGTCACCCGACAAGCAGATAGTAACATGCTGTCCAGACTTGCAGCATGTAAGTACTATCCTATCATTTTATACCCACTTTCTATCATTTTTTAAACCCTTAAGTGCTCAACAGTCTCAAATGGGGTGGCACATAAGCACAATTCTAGCCAATTTGGAAACTGGGACCCCTATGAACATTCTCCTATTCATCTACCAGAGTTGTTAAAATCAAGTGCAGAATGAAAGTTCTAAAATTGTGGCTTTATCTGAATTGTGGACTGACTTCCATGTTGCCACGTGTTTGCAGATGGAGCTTGAACCTGGTGATGAGTTCCTAGTTCTAGCCTGTGATGGTATCTGGTAGGTTCAGTAACTCCTGTTCTGCTTTTTCAGTATGCCATTGACTTGTGCCAGCATTTTTGCAATAAATAGAAGCAGAGCTCTAATCAATTCATATTGGAGCAAGGGATCTAATTTGTGTCTATGCATTAAACCTTAACCTCCTAAGAGACCATAAGGTGGTTGCCTTATGACTTGTTGTGGCCCCCCTACACCACTCTCGAGGCCTGCCGGGCCCAGCATTAATTTTGGCTCAGTCCTAGTCATCTTAAATGCCTTGTGCACCTAGTGCCCTTCTCAATGCAACCACTTTACAAGAGGGCTTGAAGTTATCCTTGACATTCTACTTACACTTTTTATTTTAAATAGTGAGTACAAAAATAATTTTGGAGCATCTTGTTTATGAAATTGGAAGGGTCCACACTATTTGAAGTCATCTCCAATACAATACTAAGATAATTAATGTGTACGGTTGTCTGCTACATTAATTTTCTTGTAGCTAAAGAATGTGTACCGAGTAAGGTGGTTTACATATTTGGTCATTTTTGAGTAATTCTACATGATAATCATTACAATAGGCAAGCACTTGGTGCCAAAAACAGAGTTTCAACTCATGCATGAGTGACTTTGGGGTGGTGAGTCGATGATGGTAACCATGTCTTAGTGACTAGTGGCCAGACTAAATTTGGACTGATGTTCCACCTCTTGTCAACCATAATTCCAAACAACTCTCAAATTGATGCAGTCCACCCTAATTATTGTGTAAGCTGATTAGGTGTCCACTCCACAAGGTGTCAGTGAACATATATCTCAATGGAATCAATATACTATGAAAAACATAGCTCTCAAACCTCAATGTATTTCTTAGTGCAGCAAAGTTGTATTTATTCGCAGCACATGTTGATGCAATTAAATGTGGGCCGGAATTCATGATGTTTGACAAACATGGTCATTGAGTTTCAAATTCTCAACACTCTGTACGAGCCTACTCCCCTCAGGTCTGACCTGGGACAAGAGACATCATGAGAGCCATAGTAGGAGAAGACAGATATGTGCATGCAGTTGACTCATGTTTAATTTTGAGCGCTCACTATTTCATTGCATGCATGCGAGTCTGTAGACATTATTGAGTTTTTCTGTCCTACCATCATGAGAAGACCTTATATATTTGGAAGGTTATTTAGAAGGTTATTTGGAAGGCATAGATGTTCTGATGTGTATTCCATGTTATTCGTAATATACCCATAGAGCATTACTAAAGGCTAATTTGTCATGAATTTGTGAGCACCGTGCAGGGATGTCATGTCAAGTCAAGATGTTGTAGATTATGTCCATCAGAAGTTGCCCTCTGTACGTGCTTTTTAACTCCTATTCTTGTCTATCCTCTTAATGAGGTTGTTCTAATCCTCTTTTTGTAATTGATTATAGACTTCATGGGGACTCCTAGAAATTTGCACATTCTTTGTGGTGCATGTATCTCCCTTCGCAATTTTTCTTTATTGCATTTCATTATGAAGGTGGCTTTTAATTTCTCCCTCATTTACTACCTAGAAAGTTGTATGCAGTTTGATTCTTCAGGATTTTTGCATGTAGTCTAGGCAACTTCATGCACTTGTTTTGTGATTCTCTTTCTTGTGATGGTTTTTGTCAACTTGGTGAATTGCGGGCATGTGCTGGACAGGCCAAACCTTTATCAGCACTTTGTGAAGAACTGTTGGACCAATGTCTGTCCCCAAACACTCGCCAGCAAGAGGGGTGTGATAACATGAGCATCATCCTTGTCCAGTTTAAGAAGCTTCTCAGTTTGCCATTTGCCAGCACTTCATAAGGCATGCAAATTCTACGTCATGTGGATGTGGCAGGCATCAAGAAGGAAACCTCCTCTGATAAATGACTTTTAAATAGTCTTGTTTATATCTGGAAGTACGATATACCCCCAGGAGGATGATCTTGTCTTCAGAGTCAGCAGTCATGAGGTTTCTCCCTCTTGAATTGAATTTTAAATTGAACGAGTCTCTAGTACAAGCTCACATTGTGTATGGTTGCTGTAGATGGTTGCTGTCTCCTAACTTGCAAATTGCAGACATCAAACTGTATGAGCTCAAGGAACAATGCTTATTTATATGTAACTTCAATAGCTATTTGACACATTTCTTTCCATGAGCAGGCTGATGCTGGATGCATTAGAGATGCACAGCAAAGTCTCTGGAATGTTGCAAATTCCTCAACAGAGATGGATCAAGGTATCCAGATAGCACTAGCAGTATATTGATTCTGCTGGAGGTGGTGATGAAAAAGTAAATCCTAAGGCTATTCTAATTTGTGCCTTTATAGCACAATCTACTTAACCCCTGAACACCTAAGTAGAGGAATTTTGGAGGAATTTGGACCAATCTGCATGTTTGGCATTGAAATTTCTGAAGATCTGAGATTTTTGAAGATCAACTGGATGGATCGGAAGTAGACTTGAAGAGGAACATGCGGAAAATAGATGGGGCAAATTGGAGTAAATTTTGCTAGTGAGATTCGCATCTCTGACTCCTGATTAGAGTTTGTCAAGTTTAAATAGAAATCCCTGGGCTCTACATGGCAACCAACATTTTCACCCTCCCCGATGGTAGGTGCTACAAAACATCTTCATTAATTAACCCTTTATTGCCCCTGGGGACATCTCGGTCACCCTGTTCACGGTGAACAACTATAAGGTATCGCAAGTAACCTGCGGCCTCAACCAAGGAAATTTTTAACGAAGGATCAGTTGTCCATAATAACTTAACCCAAGGAGATGGTTAGAACTAGTCAAGCTCAAATGACTAAGGAGACTTGAACCATGGTGAAGATCAATTAGTGAGCCACTTGGAGTATAGTGGGCACCAACGCCAATTAGTGAGTCACTTGGGGATGGTGGACACCAGTGCCAATTAGCAAGTCAATTGGACAATAGTGAACACCCTACCAACTGAAGAGCCACTTAGTGATTAGTAGGCTCTCACAACCACTACACCGTTTATGGTATTTAGTGTGACGTACTATTTGGAGTTACGTTTTGCCATAGCATTTTACTGTAGATCTTATTTTTTACCAACAAAGGTCAAATTGGATGTTTGGTGTCACTTACTATTTGGAGTTATGCTTTCCTATTATTTTTTACTATATATATATATATATTTACCAACAAAGGTCAAATTGGAAGTTTGGACACCATATAACAATAACATCTTCACTTGGTAAAATTTAACAATACCAATAAAATGTTGTAGCAATGAGTATCTCCTAATAGTAAGTGACACTAACTACCATAAACGATGGAGTGAGTTACTATGATTTACTGTACTTCATTTTGGAATTGAGGACACACCTTAGTGCTACTAATTAAGCCAGCTAGGTATAGAAAATAGGAGTTGGAAGGAACAAGGGCCAAGAAGGGATTTCTCAGCAATTCCTAAAAGTTCCTTCACACCAAGATAGTGCAGAAAGTAGATCCTACGGTATAATCTACCAATTTTTAATGCTAAAAGAAGATGAAGGTCATGTGCTCCTTCCTTGGGAATTCAAAGGAGAATTATCTCAATTTTCTTCGAGAAATGGTAGATGTTTAAAAAACGAACCTTTCACTACATTGGTCGCGTGCACATGGCGCTGGAGCGCTCCGCCATCCGCCTAGCGGAGGTCCAGGTGGCCCCCCGCAGTTGGTCGGCGGGGGCGTGTTCACACTGGCGGCGCACTGGCTTCTCAGCCAGGCGGACGGGACGTGCCTTGTTGCGCCCGCCTCCGCCTCCCCACCGTCTTCTTCGCTTACCTCCCCCCAATAATTTTTGCAAGTGAAAATTTCTCCAGTAGTGTAGTTGCTACAGTTTGTGGAATGGCGTAGTAAGAAAATTGCCTGGAGGAGGACAGTGAACCTGTGGCTTGCGGGCTATGGCGGAGGGTCCGCTTCGCCACCCTCGCCGGCAGAGGGTGGACGTCTCAGAGCAGGGATGAGTTTCATTCACTCCGCCAGGCGGAGCGGTTGATCTCCGCTCATGTGCACGGTACTATTGAGACTTGAGTTAGAACACCTTGGGGTCTAAGCCGGATTTGGCCCTGTCACTGGCCTTTATCAGTTAACTGACACCGCAAGATGGGATTTGAGCACAAGTCGGTGAGGTCATCTCCGTCATGGTTGAGAGAATTTTTAATGGTTTTCTTGTTAGGACATATGCAATCCCCTTTACGGTCAACCCTCAAAAGTTTCCTTGCTCGCATTGCTCTTTTGAAATATTAGCTGTTACAGTCAAGACTCTATAAATGTTACAGGTCGGGAGCAGGGATGTGCAAATGGACGTGACGCGGCTTTTTTGCGTCACGTCGCGTCACAAATGACGTGACGCCGTCACGTCACGTCACGTCGGGGCGTGACGCGCACTGACGTGGTAAAAAAAAGTTACTGTACCAATTTTTTGTAACTTTTTTTTTACTTTTTTGGACGACTGCTACGAGCAGTCGACTTCAGAAAACAAAAATTAAAAAAATCTATTAAAAAATCTGAACCGTTAGATCTTCTTGGATTGAAGATCTAACGGTCCATGATTTTTTTTAGAATTTTTTGATTTTTTTTTTTTAGGATTTCCTTGAAGTCGACTGCTTTTAGCAGTCGACTGGTCTTGGTCGACTGCAAAAGTAATTTTTTGCAGTCGACTTAGCAAACGACTGCAAACAGCAGTCGACCTAGCAGTCGACTGCAAAAAAACATTAAATTAAAAAATTCCAAAAAAAATTCTGGACCGTCAGATCTTCTTGCCAAGAAGATCTGACGGTCCAGAATTTTTTTTGGAATTTTTTTAAATTTGTTTTTTGCAGTCGACTTAGCAATCGACTGCTAGGTCGACTGCTATCTGCAGTCGACTTAGCAGTCGACCAAGGGGTTGACCAGGGGGTTGACCGCGTCAGTTTACCCCTGGGGTAACTGCCGGATTTACCCCCCCGCGGACGTGACGTTTTCAGGTCTGCCGTCACGTCGCTGTCACAGGAAGTGACGCGACGTGACGCGACGTGACGTGTAATCCCTGGTCGGGAGTAGCAAAAAAATAACATATATAGAATTATAACAAGTAACACTTATAGAATTCATACCGATGATTAATAACATTTATAGAAATAACACTTAAAATTTCCAAAAATGAAGAACATAACGTTTTTTTAAAATAAAAATGAAAGTACAAATAATAATACATAATTCAATTAAACTAATTGAAAGGAATAATCTATATAGTAGTAACTTGACGAGATTCTTCCAACTACACTAACCGAAAGAAAGAGTCTATAGAAGTATGACGAGAAACTTCCAAATGATGAGATGATACTTCCTTCTGGAGTCCTTTAATGCTCTTGATGTGTGCTAGGGCATCGTTTGGTCTTTGTTCAAGGTATTTCTTCAAAGTCTCTAGAGACCGCTCAACAACACTCAATCCTACAACTTCTTCTACCACATCAACCATAACCTCATCAACATCAATTTCTTGATGTTCTGAGGATTACATATCCAATAACTCCTCCTTGGTAGGTTCATAGGGGTTGTTTAAATCAAACCCCATCTCATAATTGAGGTATTCATGGGCATTCATCATGTCACCCACCTCACTATCAAATGAGAACAACATCAGTTCATGAAGTAGAGTAGCAACTTCATCAACCTCTACCAAGCACCTAGGTTCCTCTATCTCCCTCTCAATAGAGATCGAAAGAACACCCGTGTGCCTCCAACAATTTTGAATTGTCAATGTGGTAACTCCCTTGAAAGTGCACAAGGAGGAAGGATCTCTAAATAAGAGAGAATATTTGACTTGTTCGCAAAGAATATGGGATAAATGCGATTACATGTTTAAAATGTATGCTCTCATATATTATTACTTTGATTTTCTCAAAATTAACACTTATAGAGGTGCAATTAACAAAGAAGGGAGTAGAGCATGTTATAACACTTAACACATAACATTCACTAGTCTTACCAATTGTGTTTTTGTAGGGGAGTAAAATTTTCTTAACATATATGAAATTATAACGTTTATAGGGGTAACACTTATAGAGTCTTGACTGTAATTGCAAAAAAATTCAAGTCCCAAACCCCTGAACGATTCGGTTAGGTGCAAATGAAACAACAACCGATCCAAGGTTTTGCACTAACTTGATAATCAACAAAGCATTACCTTTCATTCTAAGGACATCCCCTCACCTCAAAATGAGGGAAGCTAGCATGTGAGCGTTGAGCAGTGAGCGGTTACATATGAGCAGCCAAATGACCAATAATAGGATTTAAAAAGAAAGCATCTAAAATGTAGTTGGATTATATATTATGAAAATAACATTGTGGGCAAACAAAATATTGAACTCGGCCCTATTACCATGGATTTTAGGAAGTTTGCCGATCCACGGTGATAGGCATTTTACTGAAATGTCAATTACGCCATTGAAATGTCAAACACTTTATTGTGACAAACAACTATTTAGTTGCACCATCAGTTTGCACTACGTACATTTCATATGGACATACACATATATTTCTATATATGTAAAAGTGAGGAATAATTGAGTCCATGCCCTTCACCCCTATGCCACTACACCTATTCTGCAACACCCGCAAGCTGAAGAAGACACATCACCTCATTGTAGCTAAATGTCGGTGCATAAATGAACTTGTCAATGGCGTAGTCAACCTTGCACAAATACTTGAACATATAATACAAGTGCTTGCATGAAATCCACTGACCCCTCTTTCCCACTGCAAAAGACAACATTTTCGCAAAGTCCGGCCAATTGCATGGCGGAATATTTGCAATGGAGACAAGGTATGTCTTCTCCTCTTTGGAAACTATGATTATGATGCATCCGTATCTAGGGCATGGAATGGGATTCACACCAACCACATAATACCCATCCATGTGTAATGCGTTCTCCCATTTATTCTTGTGCTCTGATAATGGTGCTGCCATGTTCTATCGAACTGCCTTGGAAAATCGTGTGTTTGGGTGCGCATCTGAGTTTGGAGGAACACGAAAATGTGAGTGAGGGATGGGGAGGTTTGTCATTGTTCTCAATCGACGATGTGGTGAAAGTGTTTTTTTTGTTGCAGTTGAAACCCAACATCTTCCAATGCAAACACCTCCTCCCATGTAAGGTTTGTACCAATCTTCACCGTCCACACCTTAGGGAGATTTGGCCAATCAAACACCCATATTTTTTGCTCCCTTTCACACATCAATTAATGTCATCTGCACAAAACCAAAAATTTGAAGGAACGTGGTTGTTGGAACGGTATTCCTTCTTCATGCCTGTGTAAGTTGGCGCAAGTGTGCCATGTGTACTCTTCCCGACTTTAGCCCTACATGGATGTCCAGTATTTGCCTGCAATGCCTGACACTCTTTCTTAGATGGATAAGGCAATTGTGAAATATACCACTGGGATTCAAGACACTCTGACTCTATGTGAGACACCACATTCTCATCAGATTGATGGATTCATCTATGCGTGCCCTCGTTGACCTTGTATTAAGATGAGGAATGGAGTAGTTCACTTTGTTGGGACGATGAGAATCATACTCAGATCCAGGCTGTCACGGTATGCGGCGTCGGTGGCCACACCGCATCCGGAGGGATTTCATCCATTTAGATATGGATGGATGAAACCCCTGGAGTGGTGGAGATGCTCCTAGGTGAGGAGTCTCCTCCTTGGCTTGGCATTCTTGCCAAGTCAAGCCTTGTGAGTGAGTGTGTGAAAAGAGCTTGTGTGAGGTGAATGTTGCATGATTTTGCAATAGAATCTTGAGTTCTTCTCCCCTTACTTACACTCTTGGATTCTCCCGTGGTAGAGTGAGAGATAACTTGACTTGTGTGCATATTTGAAGAGAGAACTAGAGCTCATAGTAGTCTTTGACTCTCTTCTTTCTCACTTGGCAAGAATGCTTCATTTTTCTAATTTTTTCCATTTTCTTCTTTCTTTTTGAGGTGTAACACGTGTGGGGGCAAGGAGGGACGAAGTTCCGGAGTTTTGGAGCGGAGAAAGTCGCGGATTGTTGAAGCAAGAAGAAGAAAAATATTTTCTTGTGAATGTCACATCGAGTTGAAGTGTGGCGAAAAATCTTTGAATTTTTCACGGAATTTCATGTTATTTTGCTCAAATTCAAGCTTGAGTTCGGGACATTGAACTTTACAAACGGATGTTTGATTCTAAGTGAAGAGAACTTAAAATCAAACAAGAAGAAGAATCAAAAAAAAAATCAAAAAAAAAACAAGGGGAGCAGGCTGGGAGCCGAGCTCCCTGGCTCTGCTGGTCGGCCGTTGGCTGGCTGGCGGCAGCCGGCGTTAGCCAGCTGCCTCACCTCGGCCAGCTACTGCACCTCGGGCCGGCAGCTGCAGGGCGGCAGCACAGGGCCAGCAGTTGCAGAGCACAGCAGCAGCAGGCAGCTGTTGCTGACTATTTTTTTATTTTTTTATTTTTTTATTTTTAGATTTTTTATTTTTTTTATTTGTGTTTTAATTAATTAGGGCATTAATTAATTAAATTTTTTTTTATGTTTCCTTTCCAACTTCGTTTCTTCTTTTCTCTCTAAGAGGTTAATTTCTTGGGGTTGAGAAAACAAATTTTGGAAGAGACTTTGTTCTCATTAATAAAAAACAATAAGAACCCGAAAATCTTATAATACATTAAGGTACTTGGGATTTCTTTTAGGGGTTGTGTTGTACGAAATTTCCGAGGGGGTGCCATTGGAGATTGGATGGCATGTGGAATTTCCGTTCGGCCTAAAATAAACTATTATTAAGGTCGAATTGTGTTTGTTAACACATATTCCCGACATTGTTGTGAGGAGAGATGTTTGGGTGTAAGGAGAAGATGAGAGATGTGTCATTTTCTTTTTCCGACAACAGGGGGCCCTTATTTTTGACCACCAACCGCAGGGGGGTGCCGGTTGGCCGCGGTTAATTCCATTTATGCTTCAGTGTTGTTTGGGGAAGAGGATCCAGTGCAGTATTTGCATTGTTTTCTATATTTTGTGGTGGTACCTTCCCCCCGTGGCGAGCTGTGGTGCTAGGAGTTTCCAGCATTGCTCCATTTTGTGTTGTAATAGTTTGTGATAGGGTTTTGTGGGGGTGAGGTCGGAATAATGACCGACGGGACCCTTGTGTGTGCACCAAGTGGGCGGTGCTTGTTTTCTCTTATGGTGAGGCTGGATTGATCACCAGCAGACCATAAGTTTGGTGGTTTTGCAGGTGCAGGTTGCCTTTCTCCTTTCTTTGACCCTTTATCTAGATACTATATCAGTTTGGGTTGTTGGCTCTAGTAACCAGACCCATTGCGGGTTTATGGTTACAACTCGGAGTCGACATAATCGTTCTCCGTCTCCGGCAGCATCGGAAGGCCGATTATCGGACCTCTCGGACGTTGAACCAGTGGCAGCACCCGACGAGGCTTTTCAGCCTACTTCGGCGTGGGGGACTGCCACTCGGTCTTACGTCCTTTGGGTGGGATCCTTCGACGAGATGGAGGAGGAGACGCGAGGCGGCATCCGGGACCGATTTTCCGGTCGAGCGGGGACCATTTCCCTGCAAGATTGGAAAATTCGGTTCAGGACGTGGATGAGGAAGAAACGTCAACGCAATACCAGTTTCAATGACTGGTATGCGTTCGAGCTTCTGTCCCAGCATTTGGAGCACGAGGCGCTCCAGACTTATGAGCAGTGGAGGGATGCTCATGGGATGGAGCTGCGCCAGGTGGAGCGGTACTGGGAGACTCGGGTGGAGTTGGTATCCGCGTTGAAGGAAGGCGCAGCTTCCAGTTCATTGGCCGATCATGTGGTGAAACCGGAGCAAGCCACGGGCGTCGTCGTGGTGGATGTGGAGGGAAGCTTCCCCAGTGAGCCTAGAGATAAGGCTCCAGCGCCCGCATCCGCGAGTACGTCGAGTCCGATTCTTCCACTCTCCCGGTATGCTCAAACTACCCAGGCGGCACTAGCCTCTTTAGGGGCTCCGCCAATTTTTGATCTTCTGCACGAATTCCAACTCCATTTAGAGGAGGAATATGGAGGTTTCCGTCGGGATCAGATGCAGCGGATCCAGGACTTCAGGCGGGAGAAGGACGACACACCTCGTACCATGTACATGAGGTTGGCGAGGTTTGCCAGGAAATCTGGAGGTGTTTTCGCGGAGAGTCAGTTGGTGAAGGTGTGTTTGTCAAAGATTGACAAACGCCTTCTTGACTTAGCGCTGCCCAAGATCATCATGGATTATAGCGGTCGGGCAACACTTGCAGAGGCATTCGCCATTGTGGAGCAGTATGATCGTGCTTTGTATCAGCACGATGCCACTGACTTGGTGTCCTTGTTAGTGGATTCTAGGAAACCCCGGAAGACGTCGGTCGCGGTTGCAGGATTGGCAGAGGCGGAGGTGGACAAGACCTTATATTGTTGGTCTTGTGGGCGGTCGGGCCATGCTAAGAAGGATTGTTCTTCAATGCAAAAGAAGGCCGAAACCGCGGAGAAGCCGAAACGCAAGGCAGTTGTTCCCGCGCATGATTCGGCGAAGGAGGCTGTCAAGCCTCAACCGAAACAGTTGAGGTGTTCTCACTGCGGACGAAACAATCACGCGGTGGACAACTGTTTTGCTCTCCATCCAGAGAAACGTCCTTCCGATCGGGAAAAGGCGTTGGAGGCGAAGATTGGCGCCTTGGAGGAGAGGTTCAAGAATTTGGCGTCATCTAGCCAAATCTTGGAACCACCGGCTCCATCCGGAGCTCAGGCTAGCTCTTCCACTCTGGATTACTATATGTTCGGAGCTTCAGGGGAGGTAATGAGTTAGGCGGCCGTGACACGTGCTCAAACCGTGCCACGAACCACACCTCCGGTCACAAAGGAGTCTGTGGCAAGCTTACGAGCTCGGGACAATGGTCCCGCAGATCAGATTGGACAGGCACGGCTACCTTTGTCTTTTGGATTGGCCGATGCTGTCCAATCTGTCAGTGGTCGCAATTCGAGCATTGAGGTTCCGAATCCGGCGACCGACATGGTGCACACGTTGGCATCGAAGGTGTTGCACACACCTTTGTTCACAGCGATGGAGTTGTCGTCGCCAGAATTCCAACCTGCTAAGGTTTTCCACTTAGCAGGTAGAATTTTGGAAGGGAAGGCATCCGCACCATCTTTGACCGTGGCCCAGGCCACCACGGACATTCCTATCTCTGAAGATCCCGAGGCTTGCCATAGAGACCATTGCATCTTTTGACGCACACACCTCGGATGATAGAGGACCGGCCATCTCTTATGACTTACCGGAATCCGCGGGAGCAGCTTATCTATCCGATGTCGCCGCTCGATCTGCTCGTGAGCGCCGCGGAATTCGACCCGGTGTCGTGCGTATGGTGAATGACACCACATTTTGGTGGTCAGTCGGACTGGGGGCAATGCCACTCGGGTTGCTCCCCGTTGTGTGATGATGGATTCAGGGGCACAACCGGTTATGATCGGCAAGAGACTTGCCCAAGAGTTGGGGTTGGCGGCTGAGGACTTGGCTCTATGTCCATTTACCATTGTCACATCCATCGGCCACGTGGAGCGGGCCACGGGTTATACTCGGGAGCCATTACAGCTTAGCTTCCGAGTGAAGCCTGGAGATCCACCCGCACCTCTTCTTCTTAGATGTGCGGTGACAGATGCGACCAACTACGACATTTTAGTTGGTCAGCAGGCACTATATCCCCTTGGTTTTGGTTTGGACAACTGGACTGAGGAGGCTTGGATCCGACCAGGTTGGTCGGCTGGGGACGGCCGTAGGGAACTTATTCCTGTAGCATTCGCGGCGGCCACGACCATAGCACCGTTACCCATGGTTTTTGGATGTGGGGCTATGGTGGATACATTGCCTTATGGCAATACATAATGCTTATGTTACGCATTGTTGGAGGAGTCATTGGCATTCATGGGGAGTTCGGACGATCAACGGGATATGCCACCTAAGGGTGCATTGGTGCGCCATCCCAAGGATCCTTTTCCTCCCTGGCGCGATTCCGCCGAGCTATTCCGGAGATGTGAGGACATCGTCCTCTCTCTCGGTTCTACGACACCGGTCATACCGGATGCCGCATCGGCATTGGCACATCCCATTTTATGGCGTCCGCCAGACGAGGGGATCACTTTGGTGGAACTGTTTGGGGGCATCGGGACATGATTGGCAGCCGTGTTGGAGGTTGGCCTTACCGTTCGACAGTACGTCTATGTCGACAACAGTCCTGTATCTATTCGTGTGGCACGTCACCATTTACATCAGTTGATGGTGTTGTATCCACAGCAGCTCCACCCGACTGCCATCCGTGGGTGCTTCGGACGTCTTCCTCGTGATGTTACACTTATAAGTGAGGAAGACTTACGAAGGTTGGGTCCCGTGGATTTGGTCATTGCGGGATGGCCATGCCAGGGCCATTCACGTGCGGGAGCAGGCCGAGGTTTAGAGGATCCCAAATCTAACCTTTTCTGGGACCTCATCCAGCTCATGCAGTGGTGGTTTGCCCACCAACCTTTCGCTCCAGGGTACATATTCGAGAATGTACCTTTGTTGGGGGACTCTCGGGACAAGGTGTTGGAAGGCCGACATTATGTTTGCCAACATCTTGGAGATTCCATTTTCATGGATGCCGCGAGCCTCGGTTCTTATTCCCACCGGCCTCGGTGGATTTGGACCAACCTTGCACCGCTATCCATCTTAGTTGCAGCATTTTTTGCAGTGCCTCCACCTTTGGATCAAAAGGCGGATGATATCTTGGATCCAAACCGGACTTCTTTGCCGGTTGTTCGAGATGATTTACCCCCGTTAGCATTGGTCAACAAAGCGGGGGCACCACGGAGGGCCTTTCCCACCTTTATGACTTTCCCACAGTCATTTGCATTCCGCGATCAAGGACCGGGTATGGTGTGGGATGTTCACACAAAAATCCATTGCGAACCTTTTGCCGACGAACGGGAGCGTGCTATGGGATTCCGGACCGGAACCACAGCAGCTCCTGGCCTTTCTGAGGGCCAACGGCGGTTTGTGTTGGGCCAGGCTATGGATTTTAACACCATGGTGTGGACTGTTGGTTTATACCTTGCATTGCAACGGCATCTTGGTGACCAGTTATTGTCTCTGGGGGTAGAGGACTCTGGTCAGGGGGCACAGCGGTCCACATCCATGGAGGAGGGAATTGAGGCCATGGTTGGAGAAGCCGAACGAATTTCTCGATTCGAGCAGCAGGTGATGGAGGAGCTTCGAGCTCAACGGGTTTATACTGCTTTGGCTTCTTTGCCTCCGGTGGTGGCTTCATCATCACATATTGGTGGTGATGAAGGGAGGACAGACTCGACTGTTGGCATCGAGGTTGGGGGCATGGTTAATGCCCCCTCCTCTGAGTAGCAGTTAGAGTCCGTGCCAGCACCAGGTGGTTCCCCTTTGGTGGAGAGGGAGACCACAAAGTTTGATGATTGGCTATTGGAGTTAGGCCCTCATCTCACTGGTGCTGAGACACAGAAGGTACGAGCATTCATTCGCTCGTATCGTAGGTGTTTTGCTTTTAGCCTTCAAGATCTTGAAGGCTACAAAGGAAAGCCCATCCACATTCAGCTGGAGAACGACCATCCTATTTTTCAGAGACCTTATAGGCTCAGTGCTCCCGAGAGGATTGGTGTCCAAGCTCGTTGCCGAGAGCTCTTGGCGGCAAGTCTAATCGAACTTTCCAACGGGGAGTATGTTTGTGCTACGGTTATGCCATCGAAGAAGGATATCTTTGGCAATTGGATGGAGAAGCGGATGTGCGGAGATTACCGTCCAGTTAACCGGAAGACCAAGTCGGACCGGTACCCCATGCCAATCCCGGAGGAATTGTTCGATGCCATCGGATTTTCTCGAGTTTTCAGCACCTTGGACTTGAGATCCGGCTATCACCAGCTCCCATTACTTGTGGGAGATAGGGTGAAAACTGCATTCTGGGGAGTTGATCAAGATGGGAAGGATCAACTTTACCATTGGAAGTTTCTTCCATTTGGTCTGAAGAATGTACCTGCTGAGTTTCAGAGAGTGATGGACCAAGTTCTCTCTGGCTTGCCCTTTGCTCGGTGTTACATAGACGATGTGATCATCTTCAGCAAGACACCACAGGAGCATGTGAGGCATCTGCAAGCCATTTTTGAACGGTTGCAGCGGTGGGGATTGCGCTTGCACCATGGCAAGTGCAAGTTTTTCCATGACCGACTGGCATATCTGGGTCATATGATTGTTCCAGGAGGTCTTGGGGTGCAGCAAACTAAGGTGGACGCTTTGCAAAAGATCCCGACACCGGTAGATGTGCCGAGACTTCGTGCGTTCTTGGGTTTGGCGAATTACTACCGGTGATTCGTCAAGAACTTTAGCTTGATTGCCAAGCCGCTGACCATTCTCACGAGCAAGGACCAACCTTGGACTTGGGGTCGTGAACAACAGCAGGCATTTGAGACATTGAAGCAGAGACTGGGTACAGCTCCAGTGCTTCGACGTCCTGATGTTTCCAAATCTTTCCAGTTGCATACGGACTGGAGTTCATTGGGTTTGGGAGCAGTTCTCACTCAGAAAGATGATTTTGGTCGGGAGTATGTTGTTCGGCGGTATGGGCTATTGCTCATTTCCGACCATATCTCTATGGTCAGCGCTTCACTTTGGTGACTGATCATCAGCCTTTACGGTGGCTCATGGAGTCGGATAAACTTACTGGCAAGCTCGCCAGGTGGGTTTTATTGCTCCAGGAGTACGACTTTGAGGTGGTGCACCGTGCCGGTGTTACCAACCTGGATGCGGATGGACTCTCACGCAATCCAAGTCCTTCAGACGAGGACTTGACCGGAGCCAGGTGGCATGGGAATTGTGATCGAGAGGCGGTTCCAGGTTGGCATGCATCTGCCTACCTCACTTTATTTTCTACCTCTGCTGCTGAGGTTCCGATACAGGGGTCGGATAATATATTCATATCATAAGGAGAAGAGAGGGATTGTTAATTCAAGGACCGAACATATTAATGAGGCACGGTAGTTCTCAAGTGAATATAAATTTACGTGATGTCTCACCGTGAGTCTTTTTGAGCTAAATTGCAAAGGAACGACCCACGGGGTGTATCAATTAAGCAGCATTATGTACTCCACCAAGTTACCCCGCACAAACATTCTAGAAAAACCTTTCTAAATCGCACACCGCTTGTAAGAGCACACAATGGAATTTTTTTATATTGAAAAATCATAAGGTATAGGAGTCAAAATCCGTTGGGGTCTAGAAGACAAAGGAATATGTGTACCATCTATGATACCCACCACAATAGACAAACCAGTATTATCACAAAATTTACGAATAATATCAATTAGTCTATGCTTTGTAGGTGCGTGGATATATCGTCTAACACTATATTCATTAATTTGAAACTTTCTCAAGTCTCAAATTAATGTATGGACCACAACAACATGAAGTCGCCCGGAACTATATTGTCAACGATCTCAAATATATTATCAGTCCTAGTATCCCAAAATCAATGGTTGGCCGACATAAGCACATTGGGTAGAGCACTTGACACCAACTTCACCAAAAAAACTCATATAGAATGATGGCTATTATTAGTATGGCCAATAAAATATAGACACTACGACCTACAAAACATCATGTAATGCAGGCATAGTTATTCAACTTTGCAATTGAGTCCCAAATATAATAATAAAATAAAATTCATATTTGTTGTGAAATATTCTATATGGATATTCATCCAACCCGAAACTATATAGCATTCTTAAGTTCAACCCAAACTCTATCCGAATTTTAAGGAGCACATATATGACTAATATGTGTATACTACAGTTACATTTGAACCTATAATCTTCATAACACAATTCTACCAACTTCTCATTCAATGTGGCTTGTTTTTTGTGCGATCCGAGCAAGGTTGTCTTTTGCAAAAGTTATGTATTTTTGAGGGATGGACATTGATCCACTATGATTTTTCCGCGGTTTCCATGCTATGAATATGGAATCTGTTTCTATCCAAGATGGACCGTGCTCAGAATCCACCTTCCACCAAAAGTTATGGTTTGTATCCCAGCCTCTGTAATGCCAAATAACATCTTCGTTCCTTGCCACCGGTCAGTAATACTCCACCTGAATCTGCCGAAAATGCTGGCTACAAGTTACGAAATTTGGTTTGGACAAAACTTTTGCCACCCACACTGGCTTTGCATATGTCTCATCTCCAGGACGCACAATGAGCATATAACCTTCATGACAATCCACTACAATACGGAAAGATGGTGGGGGACGGTTATTAGCAGGCTCGACGTAATGGTCGTCCACATCAAACTCCTCACAAACCTCTCCATTTTCCAAAAGGCTAACCTCCGAAGCTTGTACATCGACACGAGTTTGTGGCCAAAATCCGTGCCTCAAAGTAAGTGGGCTATCTTGGTGAATATCTGCCAAGGCGGCACGAACACGTGTCCAATATTGTATCCAGCTCCCGTAACGATGCCAACATGATCCACCAACATCCGTTACCCTCAAACTCTCCCAATATTGTAAGAAGCCTGATATGCCTTTTAGAATATCCTCCAAATTCTTCATGGGTATTGGCTTGCAAGGCTTGGGCTCCCCGTCCGGTAACATTGTCTTTCCATCCGCATCAACGCGCCATACAAGGAGACCCTCCGGCGGGCTCCAGTCTTGTGTCGTGCACAACAACTTGTATTGCATGGCAGGGACACCATCGTCACGCATGTAGAACCTGAATTGTTGTGCCTTCGTATGTCCGATCAATCGGTGAGCTCCATTTTGAATATACGGTTCTATAAATGCTTTGAAATCGGACACCTCCTCAATCATATGGGGGATGACGGGAATGTTCTCCAAATCCATGTACGACTTCATCAATAGTGGGATTGTTGGAAAATCCTCCTTTCGCAACTTCATGCTCCACTGCCCAAAAGATGCATTGATATCATCATGCGTGTGGCCTACCAAAAGGAAGGACACAAACACCTCCTTGAAAATGCCTTTCGCAACCAACAACGACCAATATGCAAAAACATATCTATTTTTATTGTCCTTGGCACAATTGTCCAATTGGACACGCATAGTGGGGGCAATTTCATGGCAATCGCAGGTTCATTAGGTGGCTCCGGCAACAAATGCAGGCATACATCTTTTCCATCCAACACCGTTTTGTGTAGAGGTGTTGACCCCGTGTTTTCAAATAACAATCTTGAAGAATAGGACGGCGGTTTCTCCAAATCACGTAAGAGCCTTGCAAATGACCCTATCGTGTGGTTTGAATCCGCCGGATACAAATTGAGAGCATAATGAGCAAACTTGACATCACCGTGTCCATGTGCAATCATTCCTGCAATGCCCACCCAGGGGATTAATATTCATCTATAATTTTCCCATATTGTATACAGCTATGTTCCGAAGTACAACACTACAAACACAAAGTTGCATTTAGGCAATGCGATGAAATTGTTTCCAAATTCACCTGTAACCGATACAGGTAGCTTAAAAAGTCCATATGTGGCTTTGATTCGATTTGCAAAACATGGTGAGGCTATTTTGGCATGGTCCATTTTGTCATGGATGACTGTAAGGACCTCTGAGGGCCTAGAGATGGACAAAGCTCTATTTGTGTAGTAATCATTATGGTGCGCCTCTTGCATGTTCACATGCTTGAAATAGTTCAATTAATGTGCTACATAGGACTTGGTCCCCATTGTATGGGCATCCCGAAGGCGCTTCAACTTTTCGCATTTGGAACACCAGGCAAATTTGTTGCCTCGTCTTTTTGTGATGTATTCGCTAAAGTTTTTTTTCTTGATTACACTCAATTTTGGCAACAAAATTGGCTCCAAACCCACCTTCTTGCCAACTGCATTTACGTCCAACAATATGTCTTTCCATTTTGTGCCTGTGGGAAGAACCTTCTCCACAACCTTTTCGCTGGTTGTGAGTGTCCGTGTTTTGTGTGGCATTGCATCGGCAAGGGGGATAATGATGGTCGCCAGGGTGGCAATTGCTTGCTTTGTTGCTTCCCTAGGTTTTTTTAAACCCACGTTCCCATGGTGACGGGACCGACGGCCTTCCTTGGCATAAGCGGCTTGTCTGTAAAATTCCGCTTTCGACACACCGTGAATGGTGTACCATGCTATACAACATACGTCTATGTTTTCAAGTGTGATGACCTTGCGACCCGACCCGTTCACATGTATCGCCCTATGAACATCAAGGTTTTTGGTGGATCTTAGACGGAAATCTCCAAGCCACATTTCTTCGCAGATGGCCTTCATTTTATCCCTTGGGAACAATTGGCAACAACGATGCACACAACAATCCCTTGTGGCAACTTCTCTAATGGACTCTTCACCAAGCAACCTCTGACGTTTACACTCATTTGCAAACAACGTAGCACGTGCCAATGTCTCATACTTTCGTAGACCTTTGCGTGGCCGCATGTTTGTTTGGAGGTCCTTTTGGATTTGCATGTGTCGTCGCTCATGTTCGCACAAGCTAACCCCCTCAATCGTGACATTCCTCAATGGCCACCTACGGAGCGAGAACCTATGAGTGGGATTCACCTCAGAATGAATGAGTGAATCCAATATGACAACTCCAACGTCCTCGGTGCCAAGCGGGTTTTCATCAATGCAATCTTGTAGATGGGTGTTACAACAAATACCCTCCGCCACAGCTACTCCATTGTCATTAACAAGTACCACCTCCAAATTCACCCATGAAGCTCTTGAAAGCCCCGTACATTCAACAATGGGGCAAAACGGTATAGAAACCGAAGGCCCCAACAATTGATCTTCCTCTACACTGTCATCCATAGTACCCTCCCCAACAATGTCTAGCTCATCCTCGGATGCAGATAGCCAACTGGCCATGTCCTCAGAGGAGCAATCCCCACTTCCACTCAATCCCTCCATCTTGCCTACACACATGCACATTGAACCTTGTCAAAGATGGACACAAGTTTTAGGGAAAAGAAAAATAATGAAAATGTATCATTTAATGAACATTGTTAACAATAAGTCCTGACACATGTCTATATGATTACTATGTCATTGAGATCGTAAGGACTGGATGGTCAGATGGACATACCGTCATCACTGGGGTAAGGAGTTTGGGTCGAGCGACCCAAACCTCGTTGGGGAAGGATGGGTTCAGGGTCATCCTCAGTACGTCCCTAATGTACATTAGAGGAGGAATGGACTCAAAAGGTTGCTGCCTTGTTAAATGCCTAGAAAATCCATTTCCTCATTTAGGGTACCGTCCTAACAAGGGTGTACCTATTTGCTTGCATGGCACATAAGGTGCCATTGTATTTGGGTTGGGGTCCGGGCCAATGGTGTCATGCTCTGTTGGACGCCATTGAGTGGGAGTTCTCCGGTACAAGGTAGTGGGGAATACTGGAAGGAGGACGTTGCCTCACGGGCGGCGGCTACGTCTCACACATGCGTGGTACGCAACACTTGCATTGTGTACCCTTTTTTTGCTATCATGCCATGGAGCTCCTGTTGGGCGGCAACAAAGGAGGGCAATGTAGTGGTAGTTATTGTAGTTTCAAATGGTTTGACATTAGGGAGCGGAAAATTTGCCACTCCCAATGTGGGTGGTTGGGGTCACCAAGTTCCAAGCTGGTTGTAGAAAAAATTGTAGGATTCTACAGTGTGTATGAGCCATTTTGTTACTCGACCCGCAAGCAAGTGGATTTCGGTGGCACCCACTGCCGCGATGATGTCTTCGAGGAGGCCCAGGGGAAAAATTCAATCAATTATCCTGCACAACACGCACAATGCCGACGGCGAATGGATTCCAACAAAGTTTGATCTTGGATCATGGGTGACTCTAAATCCAGGGACATCTGGAGTTTGGGCAAGAGATGCCAAGTTGCATGGTGGACCAACTCTTAGAGGTGCATACAAAGGGCAAATTATTGATTGGAAATTTAAAGTAGCTAATGTTGGTCGTGATGTTACCAACAACCCTCGGGCTGAGTCCATATTGATCAGATGGGCTTATGCTCCACGTCAAACGCGGTTGGACCCCGATGTTGTTGTGCAAAGACCCAAGTGCAATTGTAAGTGCCTTTCATTTTATGCAGTTACACTCCTGGGTTTCTATATGTGACGCATTGAGTAGCCCTGATTGTGTGTTGTAGCTTGTTCACAACAAACTAACCTTGGACTGGTTTATTGCAGATGTTTATGCATCATATTTTGAAGATTGGGTCGACCCACTTTCGCTCCTAGGTGTTATTGTTGTGCTGCACACAGAAATTGGGGAAGCCCAGAGGAATGGGAGAGCCCATTCTGACCTGCTTGAGAATGGAATTTTTTTTTGTGGTGACACCTATGTTCCTCCCACCCCAGGGCAATTGTATGGTCACCTGGAACCTATAGTGTTGCCGCCATTTGATGATCCAGCATGGCCATTACCTGATATGCATAGTAGTGAGGCGTTTAGAGCCAAATTCTACTCTGATTTCAAAGGAGTTACCAAGGCAAGGACTGGTAGTAGCATGGGCCACTTGCAATGGTTTCTACCAATGCATGTCATGGTAGACCTATTTCATGTCGCCCAAAACCTCCGACGAACTCCAACCATGGTTGTGGTCAGTGGACCAGATGAGGACTTGTTTTCGAGTTTGATGGACCCAGGGTGGGACTCAAAAATCCATTGTGGCAAGGATATTATCAATTGTGTGGTGGCTAAGCATACTGTCAAATTCAGGTGAGGATACTTTGCAAGTTTAGGGTGTGCATATCTTCAACATTTGGTGAAAACACACACTTGGCTAGGGAACCTGATGTGGGAATGGTTGCAAGTGCAGGTACCACGTGGGGAGGAGCATGTTATATGCCAATTTTCAGTATGGTAGACTTCGTCTATTGGGAGATGGTGTTACTTGGGAGCACATTGACCAAGTGCACAATCAGGTTATGGTGGAGGTGAAGCTGGCTTTTGGTGATGAAGAGATTGGAACTATTGAGGTGGGGAAAACATGGCCAGTTCACCATATTCGTGAGGAAACACGCATAATAATGGGTGTTGACACCCCTGATGACTTCACATTGTGGATTTGCCATCGTGACCAAGCTGACCTTAAGGTTTGCCCTCAATGTCTTCAATGTGGTTCTTTTCAATTTGTATGCTATGGAAGAAATGCAAGTTCATGGGCTGACATTGTGTTGTGCTGGAATTTTAGGTCAATCGAAGGCAAGAGGGACGGATGACAGTGGGTGATGCACTGCCACCATGCACCTTTAGGGTGGTTGCAAACTATTCATAGTTTATTAGTTGGTAGTATGCACCAACATATGTTGTTGGCAGCAAGTGGTTCATGTGTATGCACTTGAACTGGTATATAGTTTAGTTACTGTATATTTTGGGTGCCAATGACTTTGTTGGCAACACACCTTATAGCTTGGCTGTGAGGCATTTTTCATAGTCCACTAGCATTAGTCGAATGTAGATTGGAGTGCACTTACCTGTTGTCATCTTGGATGATGTATTTCATTAGTAAATTTTTGAGACTTGATCGTCCCACATTTGACCATATCCAGGTGTTACATGATGCATCAATTCCATGTTGAACTCAAACTTGGTGTTATGCATCTTACCTTTTTGCTTTTACAACCTTCTTGTTGTGTCAGTGTTAATCAATTTCCACTTCAATTGGTAGTGAGTTTATGTTGATTATGGTTTGGTTCCACCACACATTGAGTGTTTGAAGTTTTGTCCAACTCCTTACCTTGTCAGGGTTGTTGTGTCTTCACACCCAAGTTGCCAGTGATTTCACCAAGTGTTGGATTTCAGTCAATAGTATGATGTTGTTGGTGGGTTTACCCAGAAGCCAGGGTTGGTGAGTATGGTTAGTCAAACCCCAGTTAGCAAGGTGGAATGATCCTATCAAAATTGTTTTCAATTGATCATGTAAAGCATACCACTAATCCAGCCAACCTCCCAACATTACCTGCATACACATTGCCAATGGAAACTAAATATCTTAATTTCTCTCATTCGACTGCACCCCTATGAACTTCACAGAATTGATGAGCTTGAGAGTTATACGCACAACAAAGAAAAAGTTTGGCCAAACAAAATTGATGAGCTTCAAATTTCTAAGGATAACAAAGATAAATCTAGGATTTTTCAAAACTTTATTGTTTTTCTAGCATTTGTACATTAATAGTTCCGAGAGCCGAACCTAGGGACCATTTTCGCGGCCAAAATCCTCACATTGAGCTAATATATACATCAAAATTGCTACCTGTCATAACACCTGAATGCATCTCGCTATGTGTTCTCTCCACTACCTCATTACCCCTAATGCTCGCCATTACCAGCATCATTCTAATAAGTGGCTCCAAACTGAACCCAACTCAATCTGCTAGAGAAATGACTGTTTCCACCAGGCGATCAATGAGGCCAGTGTTCGCTGCAGCTTCAGCCTCCTCAGACAATCTTGGCGGTCTTGTTGCTTTCTTCTTCAGTCTAGAAGACCCCTCTTCCATCCAATATCCCCTAGAGTTCCTCCCTCCTGGTGTGGCAATATCAGGTGGAGCAACTGCCAACGGAGCGATGTTCATGGGCTGAGGTGATTTGGGCATTGGTTCCTCCAAGTCCACAAGAATGTAGTTTGGACTGGAGGCACCAGAGTCTGGCGTGAACTTCGGTCCATTCACTCTGATTCGCTTGCCAGCTGCAGTTTCACCTGGTTTGTCGCTAGCAGTCCTCTTCCTAACCTCGAATTCTTGTGTCGGTGGAGTCGTTGGTACAAACCTATGCGGACCCAGCGGCTCAGCCCAAGACGATTGATCCACGCCAGCAAGCTCAACCTCTATTTTCATCCCCTTGTCAAGAGGGAAACCCCAACTGGCCATCCAAATCCCACTGGCCTTCTCACCACACCTTGAGCAATATCGGTGGCCCACTACCAGCATTTCCCACAAACAATGTGGATGGTACATACACCCGCATGAAAAAGGCACTGCCACATTCTTCAAGAAAAAACGGCAACAACCAGGGCATGCTAGCGACATTGCTCCCTCGGTGTCATCAGCCAAAGTGGGAAGCTTGTCAACTATCTTCTTCGGACGAATAGTGATCATGGACAAGCGTTTTGTTTCCACCTGTTTCCTCAACACCTCTGTTTCCTCATTCTTGCTAGCCCACTTCAAGTATTTCGCATCAATCTGGGCTTCCAGCTTGTGGAATTTTGCTCTCAACTGGTCAATCTCTTCATTGTTGCCCACCATTTGCAACAAAATGTCGCGAGCAGCTTCGTCCACCTCTGCCTTCTCCCTCTGCATGGCTAATTTTGCCAACCTCGCAGACCTGTCTTTCAATTGCCTATGTTGCTGGTCCAACTCCAGATCTTTGGCATCGCAGGCATTTAGTTGAGTTTGCACATTATTCTGCTTCTCATTCAGGGTGTCAAGTGTAGCAGCTAGTTGCTGCACATCATTGATGTTCGCTTGGAGCTTGGATTGCAGCTGCTCCAGTGATATGCCAGCTGGACCTGAATTCTCAGCGGCTTTGTCTCCACCACCTCCCTGAGAAATTGCAGCACCCAATATGTTCACAATTGCCTGCACTTGCAACATTGGTGCAGGTGGGGACAGCTTCATGGGATTCTTGGCAGGGTGCTCAAAGCGCTCAGTGTACACCTTTGCTGCGTGCCCAGCCCAATTCACTGGTTGGTTGCGGTCGTAAAACATGTAAGCCCCCCGCAAAAAAGAAATTGACAAAGAACCATTGTCTGGTTTCTCCCCATAAATGAGTTTGTACAACGCCAGGTACGTGTCTCTCGCGGTAGGGTCTTTGCATCTGTCTAGGGGGAACCTGGACTTGTTGTCATCATCCATGTAGGGCCAGGTAGTGGCATAGCTCGAAGCAGGGCACTGTGTCTCAGAAATTTTGGTGGGTAGTGGGCCTGACCTACAAAGACCCAGTGTGGAATTGAACCAGCCTTCGTCATACTTCGCTGCACGTCTCCCCATCAAGAATGGTGCTGCCCTCAATAATTTCTTCCTCAACCCGGCTTCAAGTTTGTGCAGGTCAATGGGGTCATCCCATTGAGTCTGCACAATTGTCTCCAATGCATCAGGGATGTCTCCCCGAATCTTGCGCGAGCTTGAGGCCCCTGCATTACCACCTTGCCTGATACAATCCTCTTCACGAAGGCGGCGACGAAGGGAAGCGCTCATGGTGATCAGCTACAAGTTACAATCCTCACAAACGCGGAGCTGGAGTGGAGCTGGAGCTGGAGCTTCAAAGTTCCAACCAAAACTAATCCTCACAATCAAGCACTCACAAGTTACACCCAAAACTAATCCGAACAAGTTGCAACCAAAACTAATCCTCACAGAGTTCGAACAAAACTTGCTGAAACTTGCTGAAACGGGCTTTCTACAATGACAAGCACAATCTTTGAGCAAACGCGGAGCTGGAGTGGTCCCAACAACTCCCCAGCATGGATGCACACAACTACAGGTAAGTAGGCCAAATCGCTACCAAGAAGGCAAGACACAGTCCGGAGATGAGAACAGTTCTGCCAGAGACGACAAACTCCACCTACTGCCCGATGTTCAACCTCCCAATCTGAATAAGGCGGCAATGTACTTAGGCACTACAAATTGTTGAGACGCGGTACGTAGATGTGATGCGAACATGATTCAGGTGAGGGTCTTGGCACTGAGTGTTAGTCACATCAATTCACATAGCACCATTTAATATGTATCTCCACAACATGGATGCCATAACTAATCACACCCTTCAACATGTGACATGTTGGCACCAATAGATCATTGCCCACCTAAGCCTTGCTAGGCAAATCATTTGGGGCTAAGGCAAACAAATCTAAATAGTTAGTGGCAACCTCAAGGCTCTCAACCAAATTGGTTATTATGGTTGTAGCCATTTCCACAAACAATTGTGAATTGTCATTTCAAGTTTTAAGTGGCAATCAATTAGAGGTACATATTAATTGTACAAAGAAACTACTACTCATAACCAATACATTTTGATGCTTTAGAAATGTCAGCTTCTCTAAATCAAGAACTTGTCACGCCATGCTTGAAATCGTACAAACAAGTCATAATTTCCAACATTATGGTGGATTGGACACCCACATTTAATAGCCTACTGACTTTGGTATGGTTAGTCAAACCATGTCATGGTTGGGTCCATCTCTCCACTTAATATGCAAAAATCTTAAATGAACACCTTATCCACTACCAAAATCATGACTATGGTTAGTATGTCGGCAAATATCTATTAGTTGGTACTACCGTAGGTTACTAGCAGCTTAGGCACTCTTTTGCCTAATAATTAATTAAAGTGCAAAAAGTGGTTAGGCAGTTTGAAAAATTATATCTCAAAGTTGGGCATTTTAATTTAAGCTGGTAGTTAAATTTAACCGGTAGCTTGTGTTAATCGGTTTGGTGTATTGATCAAAGCCACTAAGACGTACAATTAATTTAATTTTTTTTGGGCAAATAGAGTCAAGAATTTCAGGAAAATTTGGGCAGTCTTGTAAATAATTATTTTCTGCCTAAGCTGCTAGTAACCTACGGTATCAATTAGCACATGCACTAGAGAAAGTCCATAGATTAAGTCATGCCATGTTGCACCCCATTAGGCTAGTAGAGTTACCATTAATAGGTTCCCTAGCCTTTGGGAGGGGGAGGGGGAGGGGGAGAGGGATTACCCTAAATCCATATCCATGACATTTATAGGCATCCATTTATGTGTGAACTACAAGTAGGCATGGCTCTTACAACAATTGGCCATTGCTACGGTTAGTATGTCGTCAAATATCATATAGCACTCCACTCTTTCCACAATTACACAACCTACTTGACGATGTTGGCCCGGCAAATCTTCTAGCATACATTGCATAATGACATGTTGGTCCCATCATCTCATTTGAGTTAAGGTAAAAGGGTATTGATGGTGATCCCGATGTGGTTGTACCATCCGGTGGCGGCAACCGCCGATGTTTTTAGATAATTATTACAACCTCCACCTTAGGAAGGGTTCAACATTATCATGAACTCAAAATTATCAATAAGTGGATTGAACAACAATCTAAGGGCTGCTTTATATTATATATATATATATTTTTTAAATGCCTATATAATTGGGGTTACAAATTCTCATATGTTTAAAAAAATAAAAAATCACCTCGATAATGTGTCTTACACATACACAAACAAGAAAAATCATGGGATGTAACATTTGTCACCTTTGCTTCATAAAATGATTGAGCCAAAACATATACACGGCTTTACTCAACATTATTCGTACTATTCGGTGATTAACGGCTTAAATGTTTCATTTTTAAGTTAAGTACGTGATTAGCACACAAATTGTTGAATTTTAAGACTAATGTTATCGTGTTTAGTCTAATTGTTGCGTTATTACATTACATACATGTAACCTAATCAATACAAAGTGTTTGATTAACGGCTTAAAAGTTTCATTTTTACGTTAAGTATGTGATTAGCTCACTAATTGTTGACTTATTAGGCTAATGTTATAATGTTTAGTCTTATTGGGGCGTTATTAGACCTACCCCTAGCTTAGTTTATACCAAATGCTCAATCAACGACTTAATTGTTTCATTTTTATGCTAAGTATGTGATAAACACACTAATTGTTGACCTATTCGGCTAATGTTATGATGTTAGGCCCTCGACCCATATTTTTGCCTTAGGCCCATATATTTCCCTCCAAAAGGCCGCCATGTCACCCGCCACGTAAGCTTTAGGTGAAGTGGGCCGACTCCCAATATAAGGCCCTTGGGCCCATATTTGGGCAATCTAAGCACTCTCATTGGTTGATGCCCACTTTTTGGAAACGGGCCCAACGGATGGGCACTAATATAAAACAACCCTAAGTCCCTCATGCGGAAATCATGGATGCCATAGTGGCTCTTACAACAAAATAGTCATTGCTACGGTTAGTATGTTGTTAAATATCATATAGCACTCCACTATGCCCACAATGTCATAACCTTGCTGATGGAGTTGTATAGGCAAATCTTGGTATTAGAAATCATAAGGACATGTTGGCCCCATCATCTCATTTGAGCTAAGGTAAAAGGACATTGATGGTATTGATTGGTGTGGTTATGAGCGTTAAATTATCAATAAGTGGCATGAAGGGTAATCGCATGGTAACATCGAAATCGTAGTTGCCAAAGTGAGTTTTACATGAAACATGGTGGCACCAAATATCATGGGGGCTAGAGTCTAAACTGTGATTAGAGCATATGATTAGATGCCCACTTGCATGGAGACATGTGAGAAATGAGCCATGCTTATGATGCCAGGTTATGCGGAATTTGATACCAAGGTGAATTAGGCACGTATACATGATGTTAGGCAACCGCACCCTAATGCAAAATCGCTAGGGTAGGGGGTTAGGGTGGTTCACCCTACCGCAACATTGATTTGGCAGTGGATTCAACACTCTACTACTAAGTACAAAAGGGGGGGATTGGTTCCATCAATCATATTTTAAGATGTGAGTGGTGAGGATCCATTCATCCGTTTCACGTGGCCAGATTTGGGTGTTTGCACCAGATTCCAAGCATTATGTGTTGATGGCTAATACATAGCTGAATACACATTGAATATTATCAAGAATTCCCCAATTTTGATGTGAAGCTACCTCTTACTTTACAACACTGAGGTTCAGTTTGTATTTCTAAACCTACAACATGTGTTGCTGCATATTATCCAATAGGGGCAGAATTTGGGTCCACCACTTCAATTGGGGTTGTTGAGTCTAAAGTAGGGGATATGTCAACCACTCTACCTACCCATCTGCTACCATCACGAATTCTAGTTGCAGTCCATGCAGCATGGGCAATATTTGCCACCGATGAATGATAGGCTAGGCGTTTACGCTCAGCCACTTGGGCTTTGTGTTCATCAACAATGGGCCTCTGCAAAGATATTTCCCTCAATTTTGCCTTGTTTGCAAACCTATGCTGGATATTTCGATACCAGTGCTGGTATTGTTGTACAATAGCAGAAATTCGTCTTCCGGTACCATCATGTTGGGTGTGGTGTTGTAGACTAGATTTGGCCGCATGATGGGACTTTTCCATTCCTTGGTTGTTCCAAACAGCCAAACTTCCATATTCTTGAACGAACCATGGGGCGTGCCTTATAAAAACATGCTGCAAACCATAAACACGTGTTGAGTCAATGAAATGGACATGTTATGAACAATACGGCAATTGCCTAACAAAACCGCATTCAATATAAAAATGACTCACCATGTAGTGGGTGACGTGTTCCTCTCCAAAATTGCATATGAACAACCGTCCGAACTCTTCCACCTTTGTTTGGAATACAGATCGTTGATCGTCTGTGAGAGTCAATCCACACAAATAAGGGTAGATTTGTTCCAACGCAGTCCATGTTGCCACCCGACCAAGGTAAGCTTGCCCTCGCTGCAGCTGGTTGTCTTCCGAACGAAGGATATCTTTCCACACTCGGTCCTGGCCGGACCAAGTCGATGGTTGGAACAACCTCCCAGCATTAACTCCACTTAGAGAGGGTTTTTTTGGTATGTTGCTATTGGGTCCACTACGGTCAATGTCTTTGCTAATGACCACGTTCCCACCATGCATGCCTGTAGCTGATAGAGATTTCTCCATTCTTTCTATTGCTACTTCCTTTCTTGATGGATTGGACATGTTCCAAATGAACATAATGTGCAAATGTAATAGTTTTTCGGTGATCCTGGTTAGAGCATGTAGGGTGCAGATGTGAACTCTCTCCAATGGTATGGGCAAAATAGGCTTCCACCTGTCTCTATTGCCAACCTCAATTGGCCCCATGCTCACACTACGTGCAAACAAACCACCATTCCAGTTGTTCTTCGCTCTGCTTTTTGCTACAAGTGAAGCAGTTGAAGCTGATACCACCAAAGATTTTTGCCTTTCTTGATTGCAGTAGATGCACGCAAACTTGGACATGGCTCCACCCTTAAGTCCATACATGCATTTGATGGTCTTCATATCAGCACTTAAATGCCATTCCACTTTGAAAGTTCCAATGTCTGGTACCACCAAAGGTCGCCCTGCTTCTTGGGCTGCAATCACCTCCGGGAATTTTGTTTGGGCAAATGTCCATTTTAGAACTTCATATGACTCCTTTGCCACCAGGAAACACGCTATTGGCCAAATCTCTTGTTCTGATTGCACAGAGAAATATCTGTCATCGTTTTTTATAATGTCTGGATCTAAGGCACGATTCATCAGGGTTATGGAAACTCTCTCAAATTTTTTTCCATGCAAAATTTCTGCCTCATCAAGTTTTAGCACAAACTTGAGCGGATCATCTCCAACCTCTGCAAACATAAAGAACTACCACCCAAGTTAGTTTCTGAATTGCCAAATTTCACATACAACATCGGATTACTCATGACATCATTCCATGAGCTCCACCACATACCTTCCTCTGTTATCCCATATAATGCCACCATAGTACGTTGAACAACCTCAATGTCAGCAAAAAATGTGTTTTTGTCGTTCAGAACAATCATGTTGTCCTTCCCATTCTTTGTCTTCGATGATGTCCTGGCTGGTGCCACCTCATGCGTATTGTTTATGTGGTAATAGTCCCCCACAAAATCCTTCAGCTTCATGTTCAAGTCCATTCTCAACAGCCTCACCTATCACATGCAATCATCAATCAATTATGGAAGTTCCTCTCAAAACAACTTCTTTGGTGCCCAACACAAGTGCAAATATGAAGTAGGTAGTGAGACTAACATACCTTGTTAGGAGTGGGCAGGAAGTTGGCTTTCAAATCTTTGTCCACAATACCAACTCGACCTTTGATAGTTTTATAAATTTGTCCATAACCACGTTGGGACACCCCAGTCATGTCACATGCTGCCAAGATTGACTCGGTATCAATCTCATCAGAAATCTTCTCTAAGTAGAAATTGGCCATTCTTCTTCCAACAAAACTCAATTTTGATGTGGATCCAAGAGCCAATGCCTCATTTTTTGACAACATCCCAGCAAGCGCGGTAGCAGTTCCTTCCTGTGTGGATTTGGGACCACACAACCTCTTCCTACTGCCACTTCCCTTGTTGCCATCAACCACCTGGTGGTGAGTGGTGGGTTGCAACAAACGCCTGATTGCTGAAATACGAGCACGTCGTTGTCCACCTTTTTGCGCCAACTGGTCCAAAGACCTTCTCTGGCGAAGTTGGGACCTTGTACCGAAAGGTGTCATCACCATCTTCTGCAGTTTATGTTGGAGCTTTACCATTTCGTTTTTTGCATTTGTTAATTCCACTGTAAGGGTGTTAAGAACATGTAGGTGCTCTTGGCTCAACATTGCTAGGCGCTCTTCCGATTCTCTCTTCCCTTCCTCTACAATTTGTTCATGAGCATGTGTTGCCTCCCTGGCCTGACATTCATATACAAGTAAATGTTGTTTGTATCCCTCCAAATTAATTTCCAAATCACGTTGCAAGGTTAGGCATTGTTCTCTCAAATGCTCACTCTCCAGCTGGTAGGATTTCATCTCCTCTGTTCTAACCTCTCGCAATTCAACCACTTGAAGAGCCCACTGTTTTTTCACTACTTCCAATTCATTCAACAAATGTTGAATAAAATGTTGCAAGCGTTCAATCTCTTTTGTGGTACAAACATTGCGATCTACTAGTTTCTGCTGAAGAGTTCTCACTAAGTTGGAGCTATATCCATTTGGACCCGCCAACCTCTCAACATATCCTAAAAGGCCTGCTTGTCCATGACATACAAATTCTAAAAACGCCTTGAGTGTCCTGAACGGTGGAGGCAGGCCAGTGGAAGGATCTGATGGATAGATGGATCCATCAAGCCACAAATCGATATTGGTGTCACCTGCTTGGCGTTTGATTGGGAAACAAGTCCTTGGATTTTGCCCCTCCATAATTCGACTACCTCTTTTAAACACAGGCGCATACTTTGAATCAAGAACCACTGATGGAACATAGGCCCGAGCAATGTTGGCTTCATCAAGCAATGCCATTACAACATCCTACAAAACAGTCGCACCACTGCAACTGATTGATTTCTTGCAACAACAGAGGGTGTGGTTCTCCCAGTGTCGATGGAGGGGGAAACTAACAACCCACTTACAAGATTCAAACGGTGGATTTTGGGTGGCAATTCGGTAATCTGGTCACAGTTCCTCCACATCATAATCAGTACATTTGGGGGGAATTAAAACTTCAACAGCACTTTGTACAACGTGGTTGAGGACACCAAACAAGGATGAATGGGTGTTAAGAGATCCACTGTCGCAATCATATTCTAAAGTGAAATCACACAGATGTAGTAAAACATATACAAATGATCTCATTACTATGGTAATGCCAATTTTGTACGGAGATGTTGTGAAAAACAACAATTGATCAACAACCCTGATCAAACTTCAATATTCTAGTTTCATCCGTGATTAAAGATATTGTGTTTGATTAACTGATTCCAACATATTTCCCTTGCCAACTCAATTATGAAGTTTACTCAAATAGGTTGAATAATGGATTGTTTAGAAATTAGTATGTCTTAGTATTCGTTCTAATTTGAATTGAGAAGAGCCAACAATTGGGAAGAATGAACAACTCTGATCTAACAATTGCGGACATGGCAAGTTAGAATATACAAGTATCATGGGCCACTCATATTGACTTAAATCAATGGCTACAATACATATAGTGTGAGTAGTTCCCAAGTAATTATCCCACATTTATGAACCAGTTCCAGCAAGACCATTGCGGCAAACACCCTCAAATGTAGTGCATAGTATTATCATGAGTACATTACATAAATATTTAGAGTGGTCCTAATTTTTGTGTTGGGAGGATCAAGCAAGTGGGAAGAATCAACAACTTTGATATACCCCAAACTAACTTGGACTAATAGTGGTCCCGAAATAACGGCGTCGATGTGATTTACCTAACTTGTATTAACATTGGTCATCCCTTTGTGGTGGGAGGATCAAGCAAGTGGGGTGAATGAACGACTTTGATATGATCTCACTAACTTGTTACAATAATGGCCCCGATTTTGTGGTGGGAAGAATCAACGGCTTTGATCGGGCTATGATGTAACTAATGGGGGGAATGTTTAGTGAATCTCCCACTCAATCAACCCCACTTCAAGTAGTCATCACATGGACGCACCTAGTGACACATAGCTTCACCCATTGTGGTACACCTCCCTTGGGCATGTACACTTAGTACCGGCCTTGCCAATCCCTCACTCATTGGAAAGACTCCTCCTTAGCTCCACGTAGATTTCCATCCCTCATCCATCCGCCATGCAAGCATTGAAGTGGATGATTTAAGTTGCCAACCGGGCAACCCAAACACCACCTCATCGTCCTTCACCTCATCGATGTGACGCCGGCCGGACATTGTGGAGGCCCCCAAGTACCGGAGGAGTACACCATTTAATTGTAGTTTGTACGCCCAAATATTAGAGAAAAGCCTTTTTCTCGACCAAACTCGTGGGCACCTTTTGAGTCCATTCCTCCTCTAATGGGAAGGGATTTGGGTCGTCCGACCCAAACCTTGTGGCATGACGGGTTCAGGGTCATATCCAGTTTGCCCACACTGTAGGCATGGGTTTGGGTCGAGCGACCCAAACCTTGTTGGGGAAGGATGGGTTCAGGGTCATCTTCAATATGTCCCCAATGTGGGGAGGGGTTTGGGTCGAGCAACCCAAACCTTGTTGGAGAAGGATGGGTTCAGGGTCATCCTCAATATGTCCCCAATGTGGGAAGGGGTTTGGGTCGAGCAACCCAAACCTTGTTGGAGAAGGATGGGTTCAAGGTCATCTTCAGTACGTCCCTAATGTAAGAAGGGGTTTGGGTCGAGCGACCCAAACCTTGTAGGGGAAGGATGGGTTCAGGGTCATCCTGAATACGTCCCAAATGTGGGCATGGGTTTGGGTCGAGCGAGCCAAACCTTGTTGGAGAAGGATGGGTTCAAGGTCATCCTCAATACGTCCCCAATGTGGGAAGGGGTTTGGGTCGTCCGACCCAAACTTTGTGGCACGACGGGTTCAGGGTCATACCCAGCTTGCCCACACTGTAGGCATGGGTTTGGGTCGAGCGACCCAAACCTTGTTGGGGAAGGATGGGTTCAGGGTCATCCTCAATATGTCCCCAATGTGGGAAGGGGTTTGGGTCAAGCGACCCAAACCTTGTTGGGGAAGGATGGGTTCAAGGTCACCTTCAGTACGTCCCTAATGTAGGAAGGGTTTTGGGTCGAGCGAGCCAAACCTTGTTGGGGAAGGATGGGTTCAGGGTCATCCTCAATATGTCCCTAATGTGGGCATGGGTTTGGGTCGAGCGATCCAAACCTTGTTGGGGAAGGATGGGTTCAGGGACATCCTCATTACGTCCCTAATGTGGGCATGGGTTTGGGTCGTCCGACCCAAACCTTGTGGTACAATGGGTTCAGGGTCATATTGAGTTCGTCCACACTGTGGGCATGGGTTTGGGTCGACCGACCCAAACCTTACTGGGTTTAGGGTCATCCTCAATACGTCGCCACTATGCGAAAGGGTTTGGGTCGACCGACCGAAACAATCCGCAAAATCCGCCGCTCAATGCGGCGGGATTTCTTATTCATCTAAAAATAGGCTCATTTGATGTTGTGGGCAACGTGCTCATGAACGGGAGCATACACAAACCTTGCAGTACAACTCCCAGTGAGAGAGCTTGCTACGATTTCAGGAGTGGGAGATGTGCAAAACGGATTGACTTTTGGGGGGATTGGCCCTTTATACTGTCTGCCTCCGTTTTCCCGGCTTCCTCTTTGGATGCCTTTCCCGCCTGGTTCTCCTTTGGACGTGAATTCAAACCTTCTGACAAAATTTCCCGCTTCGTGTTAATAATAGAAAATGCGTTTTAAGTGTGGCTCTTGGATGCCCCAACCATCAAATGACTTAAATTGACATATATTGTGTGCATTGAATAAATGTGTATTGACACTATTTGAGATATTGAGTCCGTTTATGATTATTTTATATGAATATGACATGCACCATTGGGAGGAAGGATGGCAACCACATGTATTTTTGCAAGTGTAATAAGGGAAAGGGATATCTGATAAGTGATTTAGAAAAACCATCCCCCACAACTTCACTTTGATGCATCACATACATAATAAATTATGTTCCAGGATATTACTCTACTTGAACTCAAACATTTGGTATATTTTAAACAATATATTGACAAAACACGTGGCAACATTATGGAACTTCATATAGTAAAAGTCACTAGATATAATAGTTAATGTAGTTATTAAGACTCTCGCATGAGGAATTATATATTGAAAACAAGGAATTGATGTTAGGAAAAAATTCAATTATTATCGCAAATATCAATTTGCACTAGTACAAATGAGAAAAGCTTTAAAAGCGCATATGTCATATGTAATGTATGCAGACAACGTTGCTCCATTCTCAAGCATGCAAGTGTGGCAATGACTAACCTATGTGGAAGTCATTCATGGGATCCTAACCACAACTTGCACTTTTTAGTTCACTCTTTCAAGGATGTTTGAACCTATCCTCAAGTGCACTTCAACTCTAGCAATGTTTGTGAGCAAAACATGGAAATTTGGAAATGTATGTCCTCATGACATCCACAATATGAAATTTACCCTGAATTAATATATAATTTTTAATTGTTTCAAATAACACATTAACATGATCAAGATCATTTCTACTATACTCTTGGTATTAGACTCTTTTTACTAGCAAGACAAGGTTATAGCTTAATATTCGATGACCTAATTGTCACCACTAGATCACATGTTCCTTCCAGTGAATTCATTTGTAAACGACCACACAACCATCTTCCACGTTCGTGAATTAAAATGTTGTGCTGACTATATACATTTGTATTTAAAACTACGAGCACCAAGCCCCTGTCATTTGACCTATGTGCAATTTATTCATGGCTTGCAGTGCAACAAGTCACATTTTATTATTATTTTTTAAACATGTTTTACCTATGTCAACCCACCTTAAACCCTAAAACCTAAAATCTTAAACCCTAAACCCTAAATCTCGTAGTTGTTCAGTGATGCCTCCATATACAAACAACATCTACTATATTTTGTGTCTTAGTTCCTAATATATGTGGAGGGAACATTGAACAACAAAGTGATTGCTTGAATGGCTTCATATGATGTTGAACTCCATGGGGGTGTAGGGGATACATTTGTAATCATTGTACTTCTCCTATTTACTTTAAATGTCAACTTCCAAGTAAATATATTAATTTTCCATGATATAAATCAAACAACCGATTTGTTGTTTTTGGGTTTGAAAGGATGATAAGGTGTCAATACGTATTGTGTAATTCCATATTATAATAAATGGCAATACATAAATTTATATAATTGAATTAGTATAATGCTACTTGTTAGGGGATCCATGGTATGCTAGAGCCTTGTCCTCTAGCAACAACCATCATAGAAATTACAATTCATATTATTAAACCATGAAAATGGTCACCATATTAATATTATTAAACCATATAATTGCCTTTGAGGATTGCAATATAATTTTCAAATACCCCTCTTAGACTATGTATCATTATCATCTGATTCCATGAGACCAGATTTGTGAAACTATTAAACACATAATGGCTTCATTTTATGATGTTAGCAATTCCAATTGAGAACCATTCAATTCAAAACCATTTAAATCGGAGTTGGAGAGGGTGTTCAACGAATATAACATAATTGAATGTCAAATGAATTGTATTATTTATCTAAAGTGGTCAAACGGCTTAGGAACTAATGAGTTCAAGTTGTTTGCAAAATTAGACTATGGTGTCATGTAAGTAGGGGTGAAGTATTAGTTTTAGCTTGAAATTGTGAAAATTGGAAATTTTGCCTAATACCTTAGGCTATGTATCTGTTTGAGTGTCTTGAACAAACTAATTGCCGCTAAGGGTTAGCGGTTTAGGGATTAGAGCTGCCCCTTAATCCTATTTGCGTGGGTGCCCTAATCCAAAGGGTGCCCTAATCTTGTGGTTTAGGGCCTATTCCCGAGGGCGACAAAACCCGAAACTCTCGCCCTCGGGAGCTCTTTCTCTCTCTCCACGCCAAGCTTAGCTCTACACCGCTCTTGGAAAGGCCACCTCTCCTGAAGCACCGCCTCCGCAAAGCACCGCCTCTCCTCCGTTTCCTCGCGCCTTTCTGATTCTTCTCCCTCCCTCTCTTCTCTTGCTATAGCGTGCTAGCCCTCACCACCTCCTTTGCCTTAGTTGTTAGGAACATTTGTGAAGGAATTGGTTGGGTTAGAGTGTTTTTGTGGTTTTAAAGTGTTTGTAAGATTCATCTATTTGTGAGATTCATGTGTGATAGAGATTCAGAGTGCTTGTGCGATTAGGTTGTTTGTTGTGAGATTTAGAGTGTTTTTGAAATTCAAAGTATTTGTGAAGTTCAGAGTGTTTGTGAGCTTCAGAGTGTTGAGTGGTGTGAGAATCAAAGTGTAGAGTGTTTGTGAGATCAGAGTGCTTGTTACATTCAGCTTGCAAGAACAACTTGTTGTATAGCCAGCCTGTTGTACATCTTGCAAGAACATGTAAAGTCTTTTACTATACTAATATGCTTCGATTACTCTAGGGTTCTGTAGCATATACAACGCATAAGCATTGTATATGTTGCGTGCACACATTATCCAACATTTTCAAAACAAAACAATTTTGGGAGGCGACCCAAAAAATTCTTTGAAGCCCCAAAAACATGAGAAACGTAAATTTCTCTGGGTTAATCATGTTCCAGTTTCCCCAAAACTAATCCCTACATTTTGTTTGTTCTACACCTTGTTTGGGTCGAACGATCCAAACCCTGTAGCTTGTATGGGTCGAACGATCCAATCAAAGCAGTGGGTTTGGGTCGTTCGACCCAAACCCTGTAGCTTGTATGGGTTGATCGACCCAAACTATCAACACAAAACGCTGCAAAGTTTGGGTCGATCGACCCAAACTATGAGCACAAAATTGCGGCAAAGTTTGGGTCGACCGACCCAAACTATGAACACAAATCCGCGGAAAAGTTTGGGTCGACCGACCCAAACTATAAACACAAAATCGCGGCAAAGTTTGGGTCGACCGACCCAAACTAAACATTCTTTCCAACTTCATAACAACATATCTATATTGATGCCCACAATATAAAATCTCTTGAAACTTGTTTACCATACCAAAATACGCATGATGTACAACTATATGAACAACGAATACTGACATGTCCAATATCCAAAACACTTATTCGTTATGGAAAAATCCCAATCGCCAAAATAAATTATCGATTATTGAGCTTCACGATGCTTGTGTTTGGGTCGTTCGACCCAAACCTAGCAATCAGGGCGAATGCATGGTTGAGTGGACCACTTTTCGTGTCACAACCATTTTTTAGGATACCTCTTTGTATTGAAAGTTGAATTAAAAAAAATCTACTTGATAAATCCTTTTGAAACTTTGGGTATAGCTTGTTAACTTAAATGTCCTTACAAATAAAATTTTGTCTTTAAATTTTGTTCTATAAATAAAGAATATGGGATTTTTAAAGTAAAAGTATGGACTATGGTCACCAGTAAATATTTTTATGAATGTAGATTTTTCAATAAGTATATGATTACATTATTATGGTAGTGATTCACTATGTGTTGTAGTATAGATAGAATAGTTTGGAGCTAAAGTATTTTTTAATAATATTGCTATTAAAATGATAGTTATGGACTTTTGAAGAGGCTGAATGTGGTCATATTTTTGGAAGTCCATAATAGGTCCATAATAGAGGTTTGCGGAGGCAAGTTTTTTTATGAGTGTTAAAATCTATAAGCTTTAGGTGGGCTTCTATTTAGAAATACTTAATTGTCTTTAGAATTATTTATATATTTAAAGAAAATTTTGATCAGTTTTTCAAAATATTATAACTAAATATAAAATGAAGGTATTACAATTTTTCTTTTGATTTGAGTTTTATATGCTTCAAAGAATGTATGTAAAATAAATTTTAAAAAATCAATTGCATATACAAAAAATGGATATGGACTTCAAGAAATGGATATGGTCCGGTATTGGTCCACTCAACCATGCATCCACCCATCAATGACCCCAATATATTTATCCTCCTTCATGCCCATAAAATGCCTCTTTCAATTTGAAAAAGTTTGGGTCGCCCGACCGAAACTAACAGTGTAGTTATTTTCCTTGCAGATGGCTCCAAAGAAAAGACCTGGAGAAAGATGGTTCATGCTAGCACCAGACATGGTATGGCAGGAGCATGAGACCCCTCAAGATGACTCCTACGTGCCTAAGGATGGGCTTGTCATTGCATGGTCCCTACAAGTAGTTAAGGCATAGCAATTCAAAATCCTCTTTGTGGTGAAAGTTGGGACCGTGGAGAAGCACACATGGGCAACTCTGACAGGGTGGGAGGTGGCGTCCGTCCAAGCTCTTGGGGACTACGTAGACGTCATCCTCGAAAACTCCGATGTGCAGAACGTCCACATGTTCATGCACCAGTTCTCCGAGCCTTTTGACCCCATCCACGTGAAAGAGTCTTGCGTTGAGACAGATGTTATAAAACCTGAGTCCATCTTCATAGATGGAAGCATTTTGAACACGAAGGTTGCAAGCATGTTTACAAAACTGAAACATGCAATCAACGCAATAAACAAGGCTCAGTAGAGCAAGTCCAAATCACAACAACCTGTGAGGCGGAAAGCCACAACTGAAGAAGGCGTGGGGTCATCTAGGCCTCAAACAGTGAGGAAGCTGAGAGCGGTTCTAGCTGACTCTCGAAGCACCACTCCTACGGAAACACCGGCTGACAGTGAGACGCCGACGCCTTCAAACAGCCATCAGACAACCCCATCCAAGAGGGCAAGAGAATCGTCATCGGTGATGACTGACGAGCCAGTTTCCCCGGAGCTACGCATGCCAAAGCCCGAACAAGAAGTGGATGCATGGGAGATTCAAAAAATCGTGAACAATTTCACGACCAAGTGCTCCCACTATTTTTTCATGGGCCAAGAATTCAAGTTCGGCATGAACATCAGCCAATGTCACCTAGCACCGCCGAAGAAGTGTGTCTGGGCAAAAGAAGACGCTTACGTCAATTGGATCATCGCCCAGATCATGAGCGAGCAATTCAAAGATGATAGGCAGACTATCGTAATCATGCCCCAGGGATAGAAAAAATGCCTACCCCTGACATGTGGCCGACAATTCAGAAGGGCGATTTTTGGCTAATTGATGGCCAGCACAGTGTGGAGGCGTCCAAGAAAATCCAACTGATGACTGAGTGGGATGATCCCAACCATCAGAAGGAAAAATTGAAGGTGTGGAAGGTATTAGTGGTGTGGTTGGACGACGACACCCGACTCAGCGACATCTCCCGTTACTTCAACATGGGTAATAAGAAGAAGGCCTACCAAGCTTCTTGGATAAGGAACATCATGGCCTCGCGGGAGATGTGGGAGTTTTATGGCAGGCCTTCCAAGGAGAGGGAAAATGCAAAGGACAAGAATCCCAAGTGGGAGGTGAGTATGGTTTGGGTCGATCGACCCAAACTCTTGTTTTGTTTTGTAGTTTGGATCGATCGACCCAAATTATCTTTGTAGTTATTGTTCATGATTTTTTTTTCAAATATTACACCTACAAATCTAACACGCGTTCTCTGTTTATATGCAGTTATTCAAATACTAGATGATAAATAAATTCTCCTCTATCGATAACGCGAATCACAAGCAGAAAAATATAACGAGTTGAGAGGAAAGATTTATTTAATAACAGCACCTGAAATTGTCTGGTTGAAGTGGAAGACCGTGTTTGAGAAACACGAGACGGGAAATCTGATCGATCCCGACACATGCCTACTTTTCAACTGGACCTCGCATTTCAAGCAAGTGAAGCCTTTGATGAGAGAGTTCTTTAGAACTCTTTAAGGCCTTTCGAAAACGGAGATGGGGAAGGCGCCGACGCACATCCTGCACGTCGCGCCGACAGTTAAAAGACGATGGGTTCACCCCAAAATTGTCTTCTCCCAGCCCAAAACGTTCGTTCCTTCATGCTCCATAATGAAGGAATGGACAAAAAATAGGAAGAAGAAGACAATTATCGTCCAGGACCTGCACAAGCTCTTGTCGGAGAAGAACATATTCGTGGATGGCGAGGTGAACGAGGCGCACTGGAAAGCCTTCAAGGACGAATACAAGTTCACCAGTGCGTCCATGGCGGCTCTCATCAGGGAGGCAGGGGAAGATTTCGTGAGGTCCAAGCTGGTAAAAAACGGGAAGAACTGGGCGCTTCCAAAACACACAGCGCGTGCCTTCTCCAACTTCATATAGGAGAAAAAGATTGTCAGTTTTAAGGGGGATGCGCAATTCAACCATGTCGAGCCTTTGAAAATCTAGGGTTGGCCTGGCGTCGATGCCAGGAAGGCGATAAGGACGAAGGCTGGGGACCAGTTCCCCTTTGGATTGATTGACTTCAAGAACATTCCTAAAAGCTCATTTGAGGGCACCATGAGCACCCCGTTCTACGAGCCCTTCCTGTCGAAGTTTGGTGATTATGCGAGCCCCAAGTTTAAGGAGATCGACATCTGGCTATGGAAAGTCGAGGACAAGAGGGCAGAGCAGGTTTACGAGATTGTGCGGAAATTGCAGCCGGAGCATGCAGTCTCCAAATTTCACTACATTGCTGCACCGGCGGAGGGGGCATACACTACGTTGACGGACAAGAAAACGAAGGTCGTCAACGTATTGTGTTTGTACTTTGTATACAAAGCGGAGTTGCTAAAGGTGCAGAACCACTTTATAACCTGGATGGACAAACTTTTCATGGTTCCAGAAGGGTTGGGTGCCAGCAAATGCCTCTAAGATGAGGCAAAATATGCAAATTATCCTGCAGATGAGCTGCGGATGGAATTCTACCTGCGTATGATGAGGTCTCTCACGAGGAGAGGGGACTGTATCTTCAACGTCTTCGGGGGCTCCAAAACCGTCTTTGCTGCTATGGTAAGTAGCTTTAAATAGTTGGTTCACAGTTTGGGTCGACCGACCCAAACTAGATAGTGTGTCAGTTTGAATCGATCGCCAAAAAAACTAAGCATTGTTTTTGTAAAATGGATGCCTTTGTTTTCGTTTTTCTTCTTCTTATTTGGTGTATTGTCATGTGCATAATTCTAATACAAGTGATATGGGAATGTGCAGATGTTGGGGTTGAATATCTACTCCTACATAGAGGACGCCGATGCTCTGTTCTACAAAAGCAGAAAGCGTTGGCGAAAAAAATGGACATCCTCGATTGGATCCCCGGAAGCTACGTCGAGGAGATCGTTGAAGGGGGCGAAAACCCTTTGGATAGGGCGAAGCGGACCAACCCGGAGGAATTCGTCATACAGACCTCCGTCGCAATTCCCGAACCTCTGGTCGGATTGCATCCGGGGGCCAGGTGACGAAGCGGAAGAGGAGGAAGAAGACGAAGAAGAGGACCCCAAGGCGGAGGGCGAGGTTGAGGATGGGGCAACGGGATTCACGCAGGAATCCGAACCCCCCCCAACGAAAGAAGGCTATGCGAATGGCAACTCCCCAAAGTAAGCTGGTGCCCATCCTCACTGTGGACGATGCGAGGGACATGTACTCCAGGGACGTGACCGTCACGTTCAGGGAGAGGAGGAGGTTGAAGGGGGAAAAACTCTACAGCGACTACGCAGTGGAAGAGACCATCGCCATTAGCAGCGAAGACAAGGACGACATGGAGCTCGCCAAACGGCTCAGGTCGGATCCTCCCTCTCCCACAGCATTCGCCGGCATGGTGATGGTGAAACCCGAAGTCCTCACTGTCGAGGAGGTTAACGAGAAGATGCTGAGGGACGAAGAGCAGCGCGTTCGCTTGCAGAAGGTCGTCGCGGAAGAACCCTCGGTGCGGAATGAAATCTTTGAGTTGAGGGCCCTCCTGCTGGAGCATGAGCGACAAAGGGCGATGGCCCAGCCTCCGTCCAACGCTGACTTGATCACACAAGTGTTCCAAGGGATGTGGGCGCAAGGTTTGGTGGTGGCTCCCTCGAGTTCCTTTCCACACCTGCCCCCCGGCTTCCCTCCGCAGAGCATCCCTCCACAGTCCATGGCGCAAGCGTCGTTCAGCTTCCAACACATGATGCAGCCCCACGTCCGTCCCTACGTCCCCGTCCAGCAAATGGACGACCCCAACCTCTGGCGCGTCACCGGGGCTTCCTCCCCTTTGGGCCCTCCACCACTTCGACCGCCCATAGTGATGGCCCTCCATCATCAGCAAGACGACCCCAAGATATTTGGGTCGTCCGACCCAAACCCGCCCGCCCCTGCAGTGCCCCAAGGCGATTCCCCCAATGCAGAAGAGTTTGGGTTGCCCGACCCAAATGCCGTTGCCGCTCAGTTTCCCCTTGACCAACATGAGAGTCAGAGAGACACACCCACAAAACATACCAAGGGGCCCCAAAAACAATGGAGTTGGGTACCCCCTTGGCGGTCAAGTGGTCAAACCACTTGACCTTACGAGATAGATGAGTGGGTTAGAAATACGTACCTTAGCCGCGCTTCCTCCAACCCTAAATGAAAAACTAGGGTTAGTTAATTTACCTCAATTTTCCTCGGTTGATTTGGACTCGATGTAGGCCGAGCCGCTACTTCCTTCCTTGCTCCACTTTCCGGGCGTCGACCTTGCCTCCTTCTTTGTAACTAGTTTGATAGGAAGCGTACCTTAGTTAACAATAAAATACAAAGTGTTGTTTTTTCACTATAATTTAGGCCTAAGCATAATATATCTACTTAGTGCACTTAATTATCTTTCCAACAATTTAAAAATCACCTTAATCGGATAAGAAATGCAAAAATTATGAGGGTTGGAAGTGCGAGGTCGATTCAACCGATCCTTCCAACCCACCTATCTAACTTCTAACTTCAAAAATTCATAGTGAATTCATTACGACTTGGATTTAGGCTTTCCTTATACCATTGGAAAGTTATTAACAAGTTCTAACTAGAAAAATTATGACATCAGCAGGTTAAGCCAATAAAAATTCAGTAGATTCCTTGTAACATAGCAGTCAACTAGGAAGTCTTAAACTATGTATCTCGTCTTCAACAATTCCTATCTAATTCAATTCTTATTCAAATCAAACGTTCTATATAGCCATGAAGAGGTATTAAAAAGATCTATTTGATAAAATTATGTAATTAACAAGTTAAACCAAACTGAATTCAGAAGACCCTCTGTAATGCAGCAGTCAACCAAGAATTTTCAAACTATGTATCATGTCTTCAAAAATTCATATCTAATTCAAATCATGCTCAAATTAAACGTTCTAAGCAATTTTGGAAAGCTAGACAAAAGTTCTACTTGAGAAAACTATAACTTTTTAGAATTAAAATTTTGATTGGGCTAGCAGGTCTGATCCAGCAGCCGCTACCCACAGGACCACCCGGTTTTTTTGCTCCATCTTTGAAAATCCATAACTAATTGTCATCTTGACCAAATCACAAATGGGAAATGGCTATATATAGCTATAGGAAATCTTTCTAAGAGAAAAATGATAAGTATTTTGTTCTAGCTTTTAAACTAAGTGTCCAGGGCATTGGCAGCTGAGGTCTACAATGCCTTCACTCAAAATTCTACAATCCAACCTACCTCTACAAAAGGAAGGAAGAATTTTGTTGGTGTGTTAATAAACACACATTCTAACTAGGAGAGAGAGTAGAGGAGTTTCTCAAGCCTTTCTCTTAGGCCATTGAGAATGTATGCTAAAGGATTTTTTCCTAACTACCTTGAAGCAGGGCTTCGCCCAAACATTAGAAGAAGAGAGAGGAGTTGTCTAACTCCATTGAGCTAGGGCTTCGCCCACTAATCAACAACTAGAGGGGGTTTTCAAGGTGGAAGGAGGGGATTTTTAAACCCTTTCACAAAAGGGTTGGACCCCTCCGCCACCGGTTCCATTTTTCGACCCCCTCCCAAAATTTTGGCTCGGGGGTTTTCCCGGTCAAGGTTGCCACCCCGTCGCTGAGGTGGCTCCGACGGGAATCTTCCGAATTTGTTCTAATTTTTTGATAGCAAGTTGGCAAGGGGGCAAGTGGCCCCTTTGCTATTTTTTCTTCAAAGTCTTCGCGCTAATTTTCCTCTCACGCCGAGCACCTCCACTTGTCTTGCGTGACCCACACTAAGTACTAAACTAACCCTTGTCTAGCTAGCTCTACTAATTTAGTCCTCTTAGCTAGTTGCTTTCACTAACTACATTTTTTCCTCGCTAACTAGGTCTTGCCTAGATAGTTATTTTTTTCTAACTTAGCTAATTTCTATCTCTAGTTAGTTTTCATTTTTACTAACTCTACCTAAAACTAGATTTTTCCCTTCACGGGTGAAGGTCCGAAGTCTCGTTAATTTTCCTTCCCCTTTTTGAACTAAACGCTAAATGAACTAATTTTTCCCTTAATTCGCTATCAATCCTAACTTTTAATACTAAAATCCTAACTAAAGTGACCCCACGGAGTGGTGGACCACTCTGGTGGCTCACAGCAAGTACTTCTTAATTTTGGGAATAAACCAAGCTGGGGTAATATTAATCAACTACCCAATTGGAATGGTCTACCGTATAGCCCCAGAACCCAAAATTATAAGACACCAATGCCAAACCAATTTGTAGTATGCTTTCGTTGTGGAGAGATAGGCCACTACGCCGGAGATTGTCCTCACCCAAGAAAGGTTCAACAGTACATTCCATTATATGGAAATTGTAAAGAAGCATAACATCCTACAGCTGAGTGTACCCAACCAAGAAAAGAAGGTGCACCATCTGAGAGAGATTGGAAAAATGATAAGCATGTAACTATTCAAGAAGAAGAAAGACAAGACCACAATGTGTATAAAGTATAATATTCCAAATTTGATCCCTTACGAGAAGATCAAATGGAAGAAAAAATCAACGTAATAACGACCAGATCCCAAAAGAAACCCATAACACAACGAGAAGGATCCAATATTGAGAGGTTTAATGAATAACACAGTGATGTGGAAACTCGATTGCTATCTGCCATTTTAAAAATAACATGTGTGTGGATTACCGGAAGACATATGTGTGGATTACTGGAAGTTAAATAGTGTCACTAAGAAAGATTATTTTCCTCTACCATTTACTGACACTATGTTAGACGAAGTAGTTGGGTATGATCGTTATTCATTTATAGATGGATTTTTAGGTTATAACCAAATTTTAATATACCCACCGTATCGTCTTTTGACTACCTTTACCACCCCTTGGGGCATCTTTGCCTATGTATGAATGCCTTTTGGTATGTGCAATTCCTTTGGAATTTTCTCCAAACTAAGAATTAATACCTTTCGGAAATATCTTCATCGTACAATGGAAGTGTTCCTAGATGATTTTGTAGTTTAAAAAAACATGCCCAACACCTACAAGAATGTTTTGATGAATGTATGGCAGTTGGAATTTATATTAACACTGCTAAATCTATGTTCCTAGTACCCTTTGGTAAATTAGTTCGTCATATAATATCAAAACAAAGAGTTGCTACCGATCCTGATAAAATTGCAACCATTGCTTCGTTACCCATACCAACCATAGTTACATAAGTTAAAGGATTCATGGGACACATGGGTTATTATTATCGTTTCATTTTTTGTTATTGCATCATTGCTATGCCATTGACTGAATTGCTAAAAAGGAACTAACACCCCTCCAGTTTGGACAGAGGTATGCACTAAGGCTTTTAACACCTTTAAAAAGAAACTAGTGTCTGCACCTATGTTAGTTGCCCCTAATTGGGAAAAGATTTTGAAGTATATGTGGATGCGTCAAATGTCATCATAGGCGTGATGTTAAGTCAAAAAGATGAAAAGGGTCACAACCATCCCATATACTTTGCTAGTCGTCAACTAATTCAAGCAGAACGTAATTACACAGTCATAGAGAGAGAAGATCTCGGTACAAAAATTTAGACACTATTTGTTAGGGTATAAGTTTGTATTTCACATAGATCATGATGCCCTAAAATATATGATAAAAAACCCCAGTTAAGTGGAAGAATAACCAAATGGGTATTACTGTTACAAGAGTTTAATTTTACTGTCCAAGTGCAATCCGGTAAGAGTCATGTTAATACAAACCATTTGTCAAGACTAAATGACCCACTAGGTACTGAACTCATTGATGACTTTTTCCCTGATGTTAATTTAGTTTTCATAGTGTGAGCCCAAAAGGGTGCCCACATGTGTGGTTATCCTTAAAAGTTATTAGGAATTGTTTTTTTAATTGTGATTGCTATTTCAAAACTAAAAAGAGTGCAACCCTTGTGTTTGGAGTGTGTTAGAGTTAATAAGTAAATTATGTCACTTGTGTGTTGTGAGAAGGTTAGTGTTAATTAGATTTAGTATTTGTGGTTAGCACTTTAGTTATTCGGGAAGGGAATGTGAGTTGTTAGGCTTAAAAGCTAGATTTAGTGCCCGAATTGGGCTTGGGAGCCGCCCACATTGGGATAGGGGGTTAATTAAATTAGGCTTGAGCCGTGTTAAAACTAGGTAAGGGCAAGCCTTACAGGGTGGCAAGGGAACTGGATTTTCGGAAGGGATCAGCTGTCGAGGGAGCCAGGAGCGGCAGCTCTCGGCGAAGGAACTCTCTCTCTCTTGCAGCTGCTGGAGACAGGAGATGGCCGAAGCCTGAACCAGTGGCCGAAGCCTGAACGATGTGGCCAAAGCCTGAACTAGTGGCCGAAGCCTGAACCAATGGCCGAAGCCTGAACCAGTGTGGCCGGAGCTTAATGCCGTGGGACTGATGGAAGTAAGAGTGGTAGTTACTTAGTGGCCATTTAAGAACATGGGGTGTGGACTTGCATTGGAATAGTAGGTGTTGGCTAAGGCTTCAGTTAGATAGTAGATAAAGTAGTTGTAAACAAGTGAAGGATGTTGGATTGGAATGTGGGCATTCTCTTCACTTTGATGTGTGTGTTTCCTTTCATTATTAACAGAGTGTGCACATTATTCTCACTTGATGGTGTGTGAAGTGGAATGGAGATGACAGTCAAGTGGTTTATGCTTATATAAGTCATGAGCCTCCATCCGGACTACGACGCATAAGGGTGGGGGTTTATGGCTGACACATAGAAATAGTGTCACCTGAATATGTTGAAATAATCATCTATCTACACTCCAATACATTCCCTACAGACTTCTCTAAGAAACAACAACGTTTAGCATTTAAAGCAGCTTTATATTCGATCATTGTCGATACATTGTATTAAAAAAAAAGATGGAATATTAAGGCATTGTACTATGAGCTCAAAAATGCCCTTAATTTTACAAGGATGCTATTGTGATCCCGCAAGAGGTCATTTTGCGGTAATGTCACTACTATAAAAAATTTACAAGTGGGATATTGGTGGCCCACTTTATTTCAAGATTGTGTCACCTATGCCAGACAATGTGACACTTGTCAAAGAGTTGGTAAACCTACGGACACATTAGCAATGCCATTACACCCTATTCTAGCATTAACACCCTTTGAAAAATGGGGGATAGATTTCATTGGCCCTATTAACCCCCCTAGTAAAAGTGGACGATATCGTTACATTTTAGTTGCCACAGACTATGCTACTAAATGGGCAGAGGCTGAAGCCACAAAACGTGATGATAAAAAAATAGTTGCTAAATATATTCTCACAATTTGGTTGTCCATGAGAGTTGATTAGTGGTAGAGGTACTCATTTTGTTAATGACATCATTGAGTTATTAACTGAGAAATATAAGATCAAACATCGACTTACCACCCCATACCACCCAAGAGCAAATGGTCAAACGGAAAAGACAAACGGAATTTTGTGTAAAATCATTACCAAAATAGTTCAAGGCTCTATGGTTGATTGGGATGTTAAGTTATTGGATGCCTTATGGACATATTGTACTGCCTATATGTGGGAGTACACGAACACCAAAAGTTTCCGGATAGGCATTTTTCAATGCCTAATCCGGTCTGTCCGGATGATCCGAGTATCGTCCAGGGATTCTGTGAAGTGCAGGATGTCAAGGACCCTCTTTTCCTGCTTGAAAATCGACCACCGGCCGGATCTGCTTTCCGGATCCGAATGGTCCTTTGGAAGTCCTTGTCCCGGGACTTGCCTTCCGGATTGAACCTCTATAATTAATTCCTACTCCTACGTGCCTCTCTCCTCAATACCTACCTATCTATATCCTACCTCCAATGATGATTTGGTTCATCCGGTGAAGACGTCCCTGTATGGTCAGAATCCGGATTTCCCTCACAACCAGTCTGGATCGGCCTAATCTTTCTTGGCAGGTCACACAGAGAATCCGGATGGTACCCCAGAACTACAACGACAGAAAGGTCAAAATTTGTCTGGAGACCTGCTAATCCGGGATAACTGGGCGATCTGTGCCACTTTTCGGATTGCCCCGCCCGAGGACTGTGAGACCTGTTCAGAAGGTTGGATGGCGTAAGTCTGGCACCTCCCTGATCTTACCCAGTCCTAACGACGGCTATCTCACATGGACGTTACCCAGGCATCCGAAATAATGAAGTTTCCTTCCCACTACACGTCGGAAATGACCTCCGGACCGGAATCCTAACTGTTCCTGTTTCTCTCCTCCTTCCGACAGACCGATCCGGCTACAACAAACTTAGGCTCTACTAAATCTGAGATAACTGGGCGATCCATACCACTTTCCGGATTGCCCCGCCCAAGGGCAGTGAGACCTCTTCAGAAGATTGGATGGCGTAAGTCCGACACCTCCATTATGGGGGAAACCTTTGACAAAGGTGTGGAAGAAATGGCCATGTTGGAATGCCACCAACGCCATCATAGTGGACCACCATGAGCCTAGGGTGGAATGCAATCCACACGCGAATGTCATAGTCCCCCCCTCATTCTATGTTGCAAACATGAAGGATCTTGCAGAGGACAAGGAATATTTAAAACTCAAATTATGGCCAGCTCTTCAAGGCCTAAATATGCACCAAGATGTTGGAAATTTCTGGTCCACTTTGAATGTTTCCATCATGCAAGCAGGTGTGTGTGAAGTGAATTCAATTTCAAGGGTCATGGCGTGGAGTAAACCATGCACTCCCTTTGCTGACTCAAGATTGTAGACAGCTGGAGGTGAGGGGGCTTGTGGACTTGAAGTCCACATTCGACATTGTCCCCTCACCCGTAATTCACTGGATGACTAACTGGGGGTTGGGTTGTGGCTGCGTGTGCAGGTGCTTCAAGAGAAGGAGTTGCGGGGACGGGCCTTGAAACCACTGGATAGCGCATCAAAGAACACATTGTGGACCACACGACTGGTTAGTTGAAACCTAAAACCCTGAATGTTGTAACGGTTGGTGTTTTTTGTGCACACAGTTGGTCGTAGGATTCTGGTCATCTATAACCAGTCTTTTTTGAGTGACACAATCCTAAACGACTAAATCCTTTGGAGAATAAATTGTTCTTCAAGATGTTAAGTCACCATGGACTCGTCACGAAGGACCTAAATCCTATGTCCGCGATCCAAGTGCAGTTGGTCTCGTGGTTTTTCATATGCACCCATGTAGGTATGAGAATGTGTCCCGTTGGAATTTTATGGTATGCGTGGTGTCAAAGAGCATGTAGGACATTCTGCAATGAAAACAAAACTGGTATTTCTTCCGTCACGCCGCCATGCTCCTGTTGTGCTATTTGTGATTTTCAGAATTGGTATTTGTGACTGAGTAATTTCATGTAAATGCGATTGAATACTGTAGAGAATGAGTTGTTGTGGACCATTTAAGTCAATAAGGACCAGCTATGAAGGACCCTAAATCATGCATACATTATGAATGTAGAGCATCAAATGTCATAACATGATATGGGCAATGCGATTAATTCATAGGTGGATGCTATGTGAATGCAGTTCAATGTCGGCCAATGTGTGCACATGATGAACGCGAGAAACAACAAACAAAAGGTGGCAAACGGTAAAATTAGCGGTGTGGGGGGTGTGGACAAATTCCACTTTAAGACCATCCCCGAATTTTGCTACAAGGTGGATGTCAGCATTGCACACGTGGGTGAAGTGCGACTTCCATATCCACATGAGGCCGGGGACCAATGGGTAGTTGAGGATGTGGTAGGAGGCAGCACGTTGTGGAATGAAAGGAATTTGAAAGCTGCATGATTTCCACCACATGCTTAACAGGTAGAAGAGATAGGTCATTTACAATGTGAACACTTTACCCCCATTTGAACATGCCCATGTATCTTGTTTGGATCAAAAGAATAAAATTCATGTAGTTCATCCCTTCATGCATGATTGCCACTGTCAAATTCAAAGTGAAACATTGCTCCATAAGTTGAATGTTATTACTTTCAGTAGGCAATCCCAGGGTGGGAGTAGTAATAAATACAAATGTATAACTGCAATGTAGTCATTGTCGGAGGCACGAAGTAGTTTTGTAGTCAAAGTGCCACGTCCCATGTGGTTGCCGCATCAATACTGCCCTGAGAAGAAGACGAAAATGATTGTCGTTGTGGAATGCCAGTCATTTGAACATGTGGACGGGAAATGACTGAGCCAATTTGAGACGTACATTGAAGACACGTGGACACATGCCATAACATAACGACTCAATGAAAGACTGAACAAAGACTCATTTAGATGCCGATAGCAAACTGGGACGGACAGGTGACTAGTTTGTAGTTGGCAATCAGTAACTGATTAGTCATTTATCGTACAGGTTTGAGGATGACAATACCCCAACAGCCGGCCACGTGGGCACCATGGCATGGTTGAAAATTGCTTATGACTACAAAAGAACTATAGAAATGCACACGTGGGCGAATCAGAGGTCGCCGCATGTACAATGTCGACGTACACAAAATCTCATATAGTTGGCATTAGAATGACATGGCTGGATGACTGGAAAGACACGTCTTCAATGACATGGCGTGACAGCCACGTCGCCTAATGACATGGAAGGGAGGCAATGCCGTGGAGGGCCATGTCATCACGCCATTACACGTGTGACCCGCATGTTTATGACTGTCCTCTATGACTACATTCTGTACATTGCCACGTCCTGTCCTGAACGACTCGATGTCTGTTACAAGTCGTCCATAATAACAGAAATAGCAATAGTCATTCTAGTCCTTTACAACAAAAATGACAGTCGTAAACAGAGTTGTTGTTTGCCGATTTTCTTGTAGTGATTTTTCTACCTCATTATCTAAGGAATACAAGATCAATGTGGTAACTACTAGATCTAAAGCCCCACAAGAACCTTATCCAATCATTGATGAAAATAGCAGTGAGCCAAATGTTGAGGAATTAAAAAATAATTTACACGAGGATGACCCCAAAAACAAATTACTAGTTGAGCCTATTGCGGTGTCTAAAACTAATTCTATCCCTTTGGCTTTGCCAAATGTAGAACTAGTCCAACCGGTGCCTATCTCTTTACCAATACCGCCTGCACCTCCAAGATCCTATACCATGTTGGAAAGAAACCCGTCATCAACCATTCCACAGGGAAGGCCCATGGATATGAGATCTAGACCTACAACTTATCAAATACCACATATACGGATGTTGAAATCCAAGCCCGGTTCAAAACAACCAAGGGTAATGGAATTATATAAAAGATTCCAACAATATGATATTATGAAAGACTTAAATAATCTCCACCCTCGTATTATTATGAGGCAACTCTTGGTGATTGCGCCTCAATGTCATATCACACTAGGTGCAGCAATGATTTGCAAGAGAGCCAAAGTGGTAGAAGTTAACGATATTACTTTGAGTCAAAACCCTGATGCACCTATAGTGGATGTAATAATTGATGGAGTAATGGTAGTCGAATTTCAAGTTGACATGGCATCTAGTATCAATCTCATGAGTATGGAAACAATGGAAGAATTAAGACTCACCAACATGGTTCCTACATCTATCATTCTTAAGATGGCAGATCACACTTGTACGAAGCCCTTGGGTCAATTACTCTAAGTTCCAGTCCAAATTGCTGGTAGAGAATATAAGATTGATTGCAGTATTGGTATAATTTTTTCAAAAAAAATATCAAAGTCTTGAGAAGAGTCCCTCTTGAAATATGTGAATACAAAATCGTACTTGAGGAAGGAACGGCCCTAGTTAGACAAAGACAACATCGTATGAATCCCAAATACTCCTTGATGGTCAAAGAGGAGATAGATAAACTCCTTGAAGCAAGATTCATTTACAAAGTACCTTACAGTGAATGGATATCACCCATTGTTGTAGTTCTTAAAAAGAATGGTAAACTAAGAATTTGTCAAAAATTCTAGAGACTAAATAGGGTCACAAAAAAAGATTATTTTCCATTACCTTTCACTGATGCTATATTAGATGCAATAGCGGGATACAAACGCTACCCATTCATGGACGGATTCTCAGGGTATAACCAAATCCAGATTTTCAAACCACATCGTTGGTATATGATCTTTATTATTGATTGGGGTATTTTTTTCTTACATTGTGATGCCATTTGGATTATGTAATGCTCTAGTTACTTTTCAACGTATCATGACTGAAGCCTTTCAAGATTACCGTTATAAATTTATGGAAATCTTTTTGGATGATTTCGCAGTCTTCAGCAATGAAGAAAATCATGCCGATTATCTTTAGAAGTGTTTTGATAAATGTATGGAAATTGGTATTTCAATTAGTATTGCTAAGTTGGTTTTCTTAGTGCCATTTGGCAAGTTAGTAGGACACATTGTGTTGGAACAAAGAATAGCTACCAACCCTGACAAAATTGCAAGTATTGTATCTTTACCCATCCCAACCACTGTCACAGAAGTCAAAGGATTTCTTGGACACACTGGTTATTATAGAAAATTCATCCTCCGTTATGCAATGATTGCAATGTTTTTGATTGAGTTACTTCAAAAAAGATGAAGCTCTCTAATTTGGACTTCAGCATGTATCCATGCCTTTAATACACTAAAGAGGAAACTAGTGTCAGCTCCAATACTTGTAACCCTTAATTGAGAAAATGATTTCCACATATATGTGGATGCATCCAATGTAGCAATTGGATCAATTCTAAGTCAAAAAGATGAAAAAAATCATGACCATCCCATTTATTTTGCTAGTTGACAATTGGTGCAAGCTGAAAGAAATTACAGTGTAACCGAACGTGAAGCCTTAGGCATGATATTTTTAGTCCAAAAGTTTTTTTGGGAAACAAATTTGTGTTCCATGTAGATCATGATACATGATTAATAAACCGCAATTGAGTGGAAGAATAACAAGATGGGTACTACTTTTGCAAGAATCTAACTTCATAGTTGAAATTAAACTAGGAAAAAATCATGCTAATGCTGACCATCTTTCAAGATTGAATGAGGAGTTTGGATCAAAACCCATTGATTTTGAAACATGGGTGAAACCCTCTTGGACCTCCACTTTTAATCCAAAACACTTTTAAGAAAACTTTAGGATCTAAGATAGGGTTTGACCCATGGGAGCCGTCACTCTAAAACCCAGACGGCCAATGCGAGGCTTGCTTAGCCCACGGATCCATAGTATGAACAAGGTAGCCGGTTTTTTATAACCCAGTCCAACTCTTTCAGCATATCAAATTCAGCCTTGACAAACTCAGGTCACTTTGTGCGATGCAAAAGCTCCTAAAGTCACCTTAAACCCAACTCACCCAAATTTGTTAAGAACTACTGAGTAGATTTGTTGGTGGTAAACCTGCGCACAGTTTTGAGAGTTACTCACATGTTTGAAGAGATTAGGAACTGGCTGTTTCGGGGTTGGATTGTACAGTATGATTTCTTCCTGCAGATCAGTTCAAAGGACAGCAAGCTTGTCCCAGGAGGTTGACTCCATATCTTTGCTGGGAGGAGAGTACTTCGATTTCATTTTTTTTTAAGAGGTGCGAGGGGAAGTTTGTGAGCGGCGAAGTGCCTGGGAGTGAAATATGTTTCAAATCGGAAGTTAAGAAGTTGGCAAGGCGGGGATGAGCGTGGTAGGGCAGGAAGTGTAGGAAGGTTTTGGAACGTGTCTGGTTTGAACGAATATCCATTGTATTCGAGCTGCCAATCTCGAGTTTTTCTATATTAACCCTGGATCCACGGCTGAAATTTTGAGGAGAGTTAGGAACGAAATAATGTAAGAGAGTTGTATGCATGACTCGCTATGAGCGGTGCGTTCTGTGTAATCCAATTTCGGACCAGTCTCCCATACCATGGACTTGGGGTTTCTTACCGAGTAGCTCAAGAATCTTCACAGTTGCTAAAGCTTTAGGTATCTTCTACGGCTTAGCATACTTCAGTGAGTTTTGCTCTCAAACATTGTGTATATGACCGAACAAGTTCAAGCTTCCCATAATACTTATTGGCAGTTAGTACATGTAGTTCTTCTCGCTGGTGCATCCTCATTCCTATTGTAGTCAGTGATGAGAGTATAATTGAACGGATTTCAGTTTTCATTTGCAACTCACGTGTAATTGCAGAGGCATGTCTCACGTGTTATGGAATGTGAATGAGGTCATTAACTTTTTGGGTGCTGTCTTTACAAAATATGTGTGCTACGTGGGACTTTGTGGAGAATTGCTTACAGAGATGTTAGTACTGGGGAAAACTGGTATGTAACATTATAAGCTTCACCCTCACATGCAAGAGTGCTGTCTCTGCCTTATGAATAACAGGTGGCTTCAGAAGCAAATTTTGTAATGAATGTTTGTAAATGCCTCTTCCCACAGCTGCTACAAGTTGAAAGTTATCAATCGTTCCGTGTCTCAAGAACTTATTTGATGTATATTTTTGAAATCCCTCAAGAACATTCTATATTCATCTGTTATATTATTTGATCCACGACAATCTTAAATTGGTGTTCAACTCCTCATGACAAGTTACATCACTGTTTCATGGGGTGGAGTCTACACTGATTATCCCAATTAGTGTGTGTGGTGCTAATTTTTGAAACATGCACTGTTTTGCCAAGTCTCAAAATAGTGAGGGTTGAAATTTTTACTGAGTGATGCTAAGTTCATGAATACCTGTTCATTTACCATACATTTCAAGAAAATTAGTGTGTGCTCGAAGGTTGCTTTTAGAGTGAAAAAAGAGTCATATGCACGCTTATTAGTGAATAATGTTGGTACTTTCGGTGAATAATGCTGCTATGAGTATTATTTTCAATGAATAGTGCTGAGATGAACAATGCTTCCTAGATCTTTTGGTGGTACTAATTTCATAGTGTAACAAAATTTAGTATCACCTTCATTAATTGCCCACACACACTATTAGCCCTCCCTCACTAATTGGGATTATCAGTGTAGTTAAAATGATGTTAGGCCTTGGAATGAGGCTCCACACAATCTGTAGCCTCTCAGTCATACTGGTCCCTTGAGCCATTGCTAGAGTTTGTTATTGCATCCTCAATTGGGGTGGAGTGATTTTGCATGGACTTCATCAAATAGGGAGGGGCTGAAGATGGTTATATCTTTTGATTGCTCTAAGTAGAAAATATCTGTGCCACCAGTGGGGGGCATTGGTGGACATTGAAACTCCCTTCCATTACAATATCTATTTGAATCAATTTGGAGAGAAGTACAACTAAACATGATATTTAGTGTCACCAATTCTAACTGTCCTGCTAAATACTAATTGTAAACCGTGGTATAGTGTAACCAACACTAAATGTTAACCCAACGTCACTTGTCATTCCTTGTAAATTTTTTGGGGGATTATGCATTTACACTGTTGCAATTATTGTCACTTACCAAATGGTTTCTCATCCAAATTTCAATCATCCATGACAATATTTCATCACAAGCTGTTGACAATATTTCATTCACTTTGATATTGTCGAATGAGTTGTTTTTCCTTCCTATCTGCTAAATATTTTTTGGGTGTATTATACACTATTGTCATGTCAAAATGTTCTAAAAAAGGATGAATTTTTTTTGCATCTTCTCTCATCCGAAGAGGAGGGCTTTGGGCATGTTGTCGATATCTATCTTGTGGTCGTACGGATTGTCCGACGTATACACGCCCATTGTCTGATTTAAAAAAAATGAATGTTGTGTTTGCTTACCTACACGTGAGTGTGTAGACACTTATAATCGCCTCACGTTTTTTGGACGGGATGTCGAAGGAGCGGAAATTTGTTGTGTTGGAGGTACAGAAGACATGGTTGGGATTGTACAATCTGCAGTTGACACCAGGGATGTGCAAATGGACGTGACGCGGCCTTTTTGCGTCACGTCGCGTCACAAATGACGTGATGCCGTCACGTCACGTCACGTCGGGGCGTGACGCGCACTGACGTGGTAAAAAAAAGTTACTGTACCAATTTTTTGTAACTTTTTTTTTACTTTTTTGGACGACTGCTCTAGTCGACTGCTACGAGCAGTCGACTTCAGAAAACAAAAATTAAAAAAATCTATTAAAAAATCTGAACCGTTAGATCTTCTTGGATTGAAGATCTAACGGTCCATGATTTTTTTTAGAATTTTTTGATTTTTTTTTTAGGATTTCCTTGAAGTCGACTGCTTTTAGCAGTCGACCAGCTAGTCGACTGCTAATAGCAGTCGATTGGTCTTGGTCGACTGCAAAAGTAATTTTTTGCAGTCGACTGCTAAGTCGACTGCTATTAGCAGTCGACTTAGCAAACGACTGCAAAAAAACATTAAATTAAAAAATTCCAAAAAAAATTCTGGACCGTCAGATCTTCTTGGCAAGAAGATCTGACGGTCCAGAATTTTTTTAAATTTTTTTAAATTTTTTTGCAGTCGACTGCTATCTGCAGTCGACTTAGCAGTCGACCAAGGGGTTGACCAGGGGGTTGACCGCGTCAGTTTACCCCTGGGGTAACTGCCGGATTTACCCCCCCGCGGACGTGACATTTTCAGGTCTGCCGTCACGTCGCTGTCACAGGACGTGACGCGACGTGACGCGACGTGACGTGTAATCCCTGGTTGACACGGATGTAGTGCTAGTGTCATTGTTAGCAGCCATGGATTTCAAAAGTTCTTCGGCGTCTTCAAACGACAAGTCACCCCATACAGAGGTGTCCTTCACACCAAAATCATTATAAAACCGAAACATTTGGAAAGGTGCAAGATCACCTAGTACATTTTTTTAGCATGGATTTAACTTTCCATGCAGGTAATGTGTCCTCCATATCTTTAATATCATAGACAAAACCAACGCTGAACTATTGGGAATTCAAGGAGCATCAGATGCTCAGTTACAATTAATATCTTCACTTATTAGAGCCAAACCAATCTCGCCTGCAAAAGCTACGTTGGCTTGCCTTCACATTCCAATAGTGCAAAAAACCAGAGCAGTACGATATATTGATTCAAAGCCCCCTTTGCTATGAACAAAAATTGTTACAAAATCAATAGTACTAGGATTTTATCCTATTGATGCATACTGCAATAGACCACTTGATTTTGAGAACATGACATTTGTTTTGTATTTCGAGAGATTTGAAACGGAGAGAATACAAAGGCCTTATGGCAAATGCTATGGGATTGACATGTTTGGGTTTTATTTGTATGAGACATCGAAGCTAACTAGGTTCACTGATTTTCATCCTACACATAATGTGTCCTCCATATCTTCAATATCAATTTGGAACGCGTGCAACAATATTTTCATGTAGCTTGTAGTCATAAATTTTTAAGAATTAAAAATCCAATAAAGTAAAGTAAACAACATGAGATTATTAAAAAAAAACAAATGTGACACACACCTGGGCAAGGCATGCTTTTATGTTCTTTTTCGAACTCGGTACGCTTGTTCACAAAATTTGTCACAAATTCATTGATTTCTGCCAAAGAAAAAAATCCAGGTGGATTTAAGAAATCAATGAAACATGTCAACCCTAAACTCCCACCCTTAAGCGTCGTGGTCCGGGTGGAAGCCTATGACTAACATGTGCTGTCGGTAAGAATTCCCCCACCCTTAGTTGCGTCCTAGTCCGGGTGGGGGATCCTCTTTCCGCATGTAATCAAGTGATTCATTGTATTCAATTTACACCATTCTCAATTGAAAGCATGAAGGCGTGCACAACACCATTATTGTTTTATTACCCAATCAAGTGTTCACAAACACTTAGCTTACACACCATAACATGCTAATTAATTGGAGCATCAAGCACAAAATGCCTACTTGTCCTACACGAGCCTAGTGCATGTGATTACGCTGCCCTCTACCTCTACCTTGGTCGGGCCGTGCCACAGTCTCCCCTACTTCGTCACCACCTAGCAAGTCGCGGCATGCTCTTACCCCTACGTGAGCTCCTAACCCAATTTGGCTCTCCTCTTCAACATCTCACCACCTGTTGACCCCAACAGCTTTGCACTGCGCACGGCCATTCCCCTTGGTGTAACCTCGGGGCACAGTGTAAGTCACAGGTCATCACCTTGTCTTCAATCTCGAATGGGCTCCTCGCCACCAGCTGTCGCGCCCGTACCGGTCGGCGTGCAGTCAGGTGCCTTCTTCGCCCTCTCAAAAGACACCTCCTTGCCACACAGCAGCGCTGAATTGCACCCCCCCGGAGTTCCTTCTCCGCAGTACGAACTTCCCCACATGCTGCACCCGTCACACAAAAAAAACAAGCCCACCCCCAGCAAAAGCCTCCTCCTACTTCTCACCACAGTGGATTCAAACCTCCCATCGCACCAACAAAAGAGAAGTTGGAAGAGACTTATCGGAACAGAATTCAAACACACAAAGGAAGAACAACCTACTGCGGCATCTCTTGGAATAACCTCTTACCATAGAATCCCCCCTTCCCGTAGAATCCACTCGTGCAGCCTGCCTCAAATTGGTTAAAGGCCAGCCGACTAGGCCTCGTCATTGCGGGGGAGGGGATACGATACTTGTAAAACGAGAATGTGGACGACGTCACACTGTAAAGGCAATAGCACTCTACACAACGTCATGCAGTCCTCGGCCAGGACGCTGCATAATCGGACAGGTGGTTCCGGGAGAGCACTCTTCTTGTTCTAACATGGTTCAGATGTCAGCAACCCAGCTGAGAGTGTAGAGCCTCTCTCAGGCTTCACGAGGGTCCGGGGGCTTGAAGACCTTAACTCTGGAACCAATAAGCATTGACTCGTGAGGGACCGCTGATGAATTTGAGTCAAAACTCCCCGAATCTAAGCAACCTGATGCAGTCGATATACTCAGGGCTTCCGGGACAATGCAACCAACAACATACACGATTCAACCCCAGGAGTCTCCAATCCGTCACCGACCACTAGCCGGCGCCTAACGATACCCCGAAGTTGCAGCAGATCACAATTCCACAAGACTTCTCCACCTCCTACCACTCTCTTACCCAGTTCACGTTCTATCCTCGTCTCTAGGTTACAGGCAATTCATTGTTCGAAAGTTCCCCCCACAGACCAGGAAGGGCGGAGAAAAAAAACACACAACAACAATTCTGTCATCCCCGGTCTACCGTCCTTCCAGGGCGTTGAAGTGCCCTCGCAATGTGAACCTATCAGCCTGCGAGGTCACTGTGGCTCATCTTCATAGAATTCGCCGGTACCGGTCAAGCCCCTGTCGAGCTAATTGCATGAGAGTCAATTCCCTTTCTTCGGAGGTCACCTTTCCAGAGAAGGGCCGACCCTTGCAATTCAGGCTTCCAATTCGCGGATACCCTTGTTTTGTCTTCTTGAATGAGCCAGTCAGCCTAACAAGATCTAGTGCCTCACTTATTTCATTCACTATTTCTGCTCACTACTCTGACCCAAGTGAGGAATTTAAGAACCGTGTTACCTTCTAAATGCCTTACTACTGGAAGGAGTCGGTACCTGTACCAGGGTACCGAGCCTAATCACCAAGGGCCACAACTAGCTGCGTTCGTTGCCACCCAGCCTGCATCTTGGCTCCGATTTTCTAATCTCGCGAGTGTCCTCAGTAGCGGTGATCTAAATTGGCTTAGTATTCGTCTTAGCGCCCTGGATCGTGACTTCATGAAGTGGCAATCATATGACTAAATTCCGTGATGCGTAGCCATGTTTGGCTCCCGGCTGTGATCTCAAGCATCTCATATGCGGTTACAACCCTTGACAAAGTCTCTCACCGTTAAGTCCCAGTCGTCACGAATGTCTTAGGACCTTGACTGGTGACGATTCCTACTATCCCCTTCCCGCTAGAGACATCAGGATAACCTAAGGTGACTGAGTTTCGGCGTTCTGTTAGGCACCAAGGTTAATGTTGTTATCCTCCCCTAGAGACCGAATCATGAGTGGAAATGGCACCTTCGCAACATGCCTACCTCTGATCCCTATCCGTGATCCTCGATCAGTGATTGCTTAAATCCACTTCGAAATTCATAAGAGTCACAGAGTGGAAGGGGGGTGGCGATTCAGAACCTGCTTCATGCAGCAGACGCAGCTGCAGTCCTTCTTCCGCCATGGTTCGATGCTTGATCTCGCCCCTTTCCTCTGGGATGCTCCTTTCCCTCCTCATGAGACCCTGTCCCCGGCGATGCAAGCACTTCTCCTCCACTGACGGTAGCCTCCTAGGCTCCGATTCCTTCACCTCCCAGCCAACCACCTCGTTTTTGAACCCCCCAGATGGCGCACAGCGGAGACTTAACCCAATCATCTCGGACCAGGTCTCCTTCGCCGTTCAGCCACTCCTCTTCCATTTCATCACCTGATGAATAGCCCACTCCTCTCTTTATCATGGCCAGGCTTTCACTCGTCGGCGGGGGAGAGACCACCTCCTCCTTTATGATCTTCCCTTCCGAGACACTGTGAAGTGCTCATCAAAGTAGCATGCTTCTATGTTCCTTCTCTGTTTTTCGTCCCTTCTCCACGCTCTTTTCCTTCTCCTACATGCACCACCACCTCAGAGCAACCTCGGTGCTTCTCAGAGTGCACCATTCAGTGCTCTGAGGAGATCGTTGTTTCCTTCACCAAACGCTGGCTCTCCGAACCTTCACCAACATCACTTTTTCTTATACTCGTACCCCTCCCATCCCTTACATCACTGGGATCCCATCACCTAGACGGTGCTACTACTCACAATCATCAATGACCTCCTAACCATAACCCAAAACAAGAAGTGCAACTACCTCCTTCGGCGGAGAGGCAGAGCTTCCGCATGTGTTCGAGAGCCCCCCCATCAGCAGTGTGAAAAAATGAGCCACCGGGGCAGGCCCCGGGGACCCCCTCCAGCTTGCCCCTTGTTTTCCGCTCTGCCCGGCATCTTTCCGGGCGGCCCGAAAAAGAACAAGCAAGCAACTTGACCTCTTCCTTTTTCGCCCTTCCCACTTGCACCTAACTCCACTCATTACTTAGCTTTTCTTCCAACCTTTACTTGACAAAGTATTGGCTCCTCACTTCAAAATTCAAATCCTAATTCCACTCGACTTAACTCATCACCATGACATTAGATTCCACTTAGCTCATTCCCACTTTTTGTGTCATTCGAGTTGTTAACTTGTGCGAGAGACAACGAAAATGCTTATTCTAAGATTATTGACACATGTGAGCAAGATTTAGGGTTCACATGTGCCAACTCACTTCAATTACTTCTTGGTACTTGGGCCCAACACTCAGCCAACATGAATGTCAAGCACACATCTTTATTCAATTAACACAAGGCTTGAGCATTGAGAAATGCTCCACCCCCTTGTGGCCATTGTTACACACACCCACACCTGAGTCTCCATCACACCACACTTAAATTCTAACTCTATTTCACTAAACCATGCTAAGCTTAGTTTTCAACCAACACCAGGTTGATTAGTTGAGTAAGCCTTTCACCTCTCATTTTAGCTTTTATAAGGTCCTCAACTCCCTCTAACTAAACCGTACTTAATAGTTTATCCATCTATTGATGCTAGATTAGCTGTGCTCTAATTGGCATTAAGCACCCTGGTGATCCAATTTCCTAACACCCTGATTCACCTACTTGGCCTCAAGCCTCCCAGGAGAGGCACGGCCTCCCACCCTACGGCACAGTCCTTAACTGGTCAATTCAACGAGCTCTCAACCTTCTGAGTCACCTACCACTCCGTGGCCACGTGTCAGCGCCTCCTTTCCCCATTTTGTGAATGTCTCAGCTGCGCCACAGCGTTGTTCCCTTCGACTGCATCACTTTACAATGTTAAAATGTGATCTTCTAACCAAATGCTACCTCGCCGCTCAGCAACCTCCATACCCGCCTCCGAACTCAGCTTGCAGCCCAGGACACAACAGATCCAGTAGCAACCTGGGATGTTTTTTGACCAGGGACTCATCTTCTCAGTCTAGTAGCCTCCCGAGAAGATTCCTCACTCAATCAGCTCTATCCACTCGCTCCCCTTGTACATTAGCATCGAACATATTCCTGCCTCCGCTGTGCTTTCAGGTGGTCGATCCTTAGTTGCCTCTTGCTGATCTCTTCACACAGAGAAAAAACTTGAAGTTGCGGTTGCAGCCACCCCTCATGCCCAACAATTTGGGCGCATTACTTCTGGTTCCCTGAATCTACCTGTGACTCATGCCGACCCTGCCCAGTCGTTGGCTCTCAGGGCAACGAGCGCGCTGCTAAAACCTCCCTCTCCCATTCCTCATTCAATCGGCTCTGATCCTTCCTCCGAGGTCGAGACCTCTCTTCAAATTCCCAAGAATCCAACGGTGATAAGGGCAGCTGTTCTCTGCTCCTCCTAGCCCTAAGCTCCACACATGTTTTCCATCCAGGGACCCCTCCTTGAAAGAACAACAATAGAAGTCTAAACAAACAATAATATATGGCACAAACCACTTGAGCCCTAACATCAACTAAGCCTAAATGAACCACTACTTGTTTTTCTTTTTGGTCTTTTCTCTTTAATTGCCTATAGCCTCCCAATATAACTTAAATCAACTTAACTTTTGACCTTCCATAATTCCTAACTTTTAAGCTAACTAAGAAAAATGCCAATCCTAGTATTTGGGTACTTTTAAGGTTAAGTTGAAATGTGGGCACATCATCGGGCTCACATAACCACAAACATTTAGCAAACGTTTTTGTGCCTCACTAGGATAAAAGGTTTTTTCAAATTTTGGTTTTTTTACTGCTCTCTCTGGTAACTCTGCGTTTAACTTTGTCAAAAATGACGTGTAATTGATGTGTTTACTACCCTCCATAGCTGTTTGCAGAACCAATTAACAAATGCGAACAAAATATAATCGTATATAGACAAATAAATGTCGTTATGAAACAAAAAAATAAGTGTATGTATATAACTTTACAAATACTTAGTACGATGCATTTGTGATCTGCAAAGATGTGCATCCAACTATTTATAGTCGAGCGTTTCGTTCATCGTAACTTAAAGTGAAAATATGGATTGCAAAAGTATGAATAAAATAAAATAAAAGTATGAAATATAAAATAAAATATGAAAATATGAAAATAAAATATAAATATCAAAATATAAAATATAAATGTATAAAAGTATAAATATTTAAACTGAAAAGGATACAAAAGGAGCACCACCAATACTTGTCAACTGGTCATAACCCCACATCAAAAAATAAAAAATTTGATGGCAGTATCAAACTAAAACAAATGCACCTAATGCAAATTTAACATAAGGTATGTGAACCTTATGTGGTCACTCTTCTTGCTTGGACACTTTTATTCGAGTGGTATATGGCAAGGCTTGTAGCTAAGAATGGACACCAAAAAGACAAGTGCTGTAATGAGATTGGATAAGATGCTCAAAATACATTCGATATTTGATTTTAGATTGTAGTGGCATTCATCAATCTCTACCCTAACAAAGAATGAATTTTCTTTTCAATTTCCAGTAATCATATGATCATTGCATCCCCTTCCATACACCAAGTGGCCATCATATTTTCAAGCAAGATGTTTTTATCTGGTTATATTGGACATTGTACTCCTCATTTTGTTTCCTTAATATTTTTCTTTATAGTGCTTTCTTTTTTCCTTGCACTTATTAGTCTGATGTGTGCTTTCTTGGAAACATCAACCCTGGTCAATATTAGGTGTCTTTTTGACATATCTAATTTTGTAAATATATCTGCAGATAGAACCAAAGATAGAAGATTCATAGTAGAACTAAAAGATTGAGCTATGAATAGAATAATTTTACTATATGTAAAAATAGTAAGTAAAAGTATTGCCTTTGGTATATAAGGAAGCTCGGGGGAGGAGAGAGGATCTTTTGTCTATCCCCATTGACATTTCAATACCCCCGAGATCATTCTTGAAGTTTAAACCAACTGATTGCCTATTGTTCTAGAAATAGATCTTTTGAGATTGGATGTGAGCTGCTTTAAGAGAACCCGGGTGGCTTCATTGAACCCACTCACATAATTGTTCACAAAATCAATACAACTCCCGTCGGGGTTTTTCTGGCAGTTATGGCTCCCGCAACTGTGTCGGGCCCTTATATGTGTTAACCAACAACAAGCAGGTTCAATTCTTAGTTTGGTGGCCCAGTTCCAGTTTCATTATCTTTATGCGAGCCACTTTTCTATGTTGAGTTTTCACTCCTCATGCAGCTGTGTTGGAAGTGTTCTTTTGGCTACAGGTGGTTTTTTCCCTCCTGTGTTAGGGTTTGGAACCATGTCTGTCGTAAACAACAATGCGCAGGTTCAATCATTGTTTCGGTCTCCCATATCTATCTCCACCACTCAAGCCTCCTTTCTAATCATAGATTTCGTTTTTCCCACAGCTCCGTTGGGAATGCATTTTTGGCTATAGGTGGTGAAGGTTTTGTACAGTGTGTTTCTTCGAGGGTTTTAGGGTTTAGTGTAATATGCACGTTATCATCGAGTTTGCGTTTATTCTGAGTAGGATGTGGAAGTACACTACAAAAAAATGGGGGTATAAATGACTGTCCGGAATGACTCAATATCTGTCATTTAGGACATAAATGACTAAGAAATGACTTCAGGCCCCAGAGTCATAATGGACAAGTCATTCTTTTAATGACTGCAATTTTAATGTCACCACCCCTCCCTACCTTGGATGAAGGATGAAAGAGACAGTCGACGTGGTTGATGATGTGGAGGGATCCTTTTTAGGGAAGAGCCGGGCGGCTGCCCCTATTCAGTCCACGTCAGCAGTCATGGACAAGTCATTTACAAGTAATGCGACATTCTTTAAAGAGCTGACGTGGACATCCACATCAGCAGTCACGATATAGTTATTTTCAAGTCATGGTTTTGCTTGCCGTAGCCGTTGAGGACTGCCACGTGTGTAGTGAAGCGCCAATCACTTTATAGTCATGTTGGTATGGAAGTTTTGCAACTGTCTGGAAGTGATGCATGGCTAGTTGTCCGTTAGTCATTTTTGCGGTTCCACAGAGTCACGACCATCCATTCTAAGTCAGAAGTCCAGTCATTTCTGAGTTGAGTGTAAGTGGCATGGGCGGTTTAGGGCTTCTGTTTGTTGTGTTCAATTCTGCGATTGCAGTCGTCAAGCAGTGTTACTACTGTAGACGTGGACTTCCTACGTAGTCGCCACATGCAAAAACATGTACAAGAAATCATGCAGCGCTCCCTAGGCAGTTTTATGGCAGTTGCAAAAAAGTCATTTAAGAGTCAGGGACGGACATTGAGTCCAAATCATAACTGGGGTGTCTCCGTCATCCAAGAAGGTAGTGAGCAACAACAATAAGATCCAATTGCCTTCACATGCCAAACAGAAGCCCTACAATTCTATCATTCAATCATCTACTGCATGGACTTATTCCTGCAATACAAGCACGCCCTCATGGAATAGAGTCAACATAAATCAAGAACTAAATACAACGTGTGAGCCCAAATGCACATAACGGCTATGAGCACGCTTCAAATTTACCCAAAAAAAAGCAGATGCTTACAATTCAGAAATCTACAGTGCTCTTCATCTGCAACATTTACAGCAACCGTCACAAAGTCATTCGGTTGGTCTTCAAACTATCGGGAGTCTGCAATTCCTATCTTGGAAACACATCAAGAATGCACGCTCAAACAAGTTTCAAGTACTTTTGGTCCCATATAGTGCACGTCCCCTTCACATGTTCAATGTGAGTCTGCAAATCATCATCAAGTGGCATCATCAACGCCACACCAGACTGTAAAATTTCCTTGATGTCCAATTTGAACCAAGTTGGCAGAATGTCCGTGAAATGGAACTTCTGTACCCCGGGAAGGCCGTTATCTTTCCCACTGCCACTTTCTGCCTTGTAGTGCGCGGGTTCATGAGGACCACTTTGTCGCCGAGCTTGTACTGCAAAAAACCATGAATTACACACTTATCAGTGGCGCTTTAGGGCTTTCTGCCATCTGCCTCTAAGCCCATTCCTCCTCGCCTACTCTCACGTGACTCTGTAATGACTTGTACACAAGTTCTAGCCAACTTCTCTTCGTCACTGCCTGCCACTTTGCTTACAACAGAGACCCTCAGAAGTCACTAAAGGAGAACTTACAGAAGTGTGGAACTACTTCATGACTTCCAATACACTACATAATGACTACTGAATGACTTCATACAATGCGGTTCAGACTGATGACATGGGACTGCGGTTTAGATACGCACATTCTTGGTGGATGGTCCATCGCGTTTCCTATCGGCCGCTGATCCAGTCTTCGTCCGCGGCTCCACCTTCTGCCCTTTCCCTGCACACACATACGCACAGCATCAGCTATAGAGGTGAAGGGACAACATACCGAGTGCAGAAGGATTTACCCACGGGGGGTTCACTCCATGTCAAGTTGAACACCACGTGCGGCCAAAATTTGCTACCCCTATATTACATGGAATAGATAAATTTAAAAATTATGAGATTTTTTCTACATATACATAACCATTGATAATATCTTTTGTATATTTTTTTGAAATTTTTAGTCATCTTCATTTTTTGTAGTAATTATTTTAGTTCAATTATGCGTCATTCTAGTTAGAAACGGTATGTCTTATTAAAAAAACAAATCATCAAACTTGGTTACCATTTTTTACTATGTAATAGATACCGTCTATATCTACCCATGAAAAAAAATTGATAAAATTTTGACCCATTTTGGTGATGCAACTTACCAAAAGTAGATTTTTTTTGGCCGCACGTGGTGTTCAACTTGACCATGGAGTGAACCCCCCGTGGATTTACCTCACTCGACGTGTGTTGCTGAACATAACATCGGGCGGGACTTTTACCTTCGCCGGTGACTTCAACGCTTTCTTGGTCTTCCTCGGCGTCAGATCCCTGTCAATTGCAGCACTCGTAGCAGGCATCGGGGGAGCTCCTACGGCTGCGGGGAAAGGTCGTATGCGAGCAAAGAGCGGAGAGCGGAGAGCAGAGAGCAGAGGTTGAAGAGCAGAAAATAGACATTTGGAATGCCATTTTAAGATGAATCAACTCCTATAACCGTGGAATTTTTTGACAACTTCATTACTAATTTAAACTTTTGATATGTATAACTGTGGATTTTCAATCTAAAATATAATCTTTGTACATGTTTCCACCGCTTTGGTTTAGGGTTTAGGGTTCATCACAATTTCTATGCATCAATTAGGACTGACGTCATTATGATGTCAAAGTTCAAAAGCCGCGCATCGGCCTTCACTTATATATCTCAATATCTTTTATCCATTTTCCTTTTAAGAATCAAAATTTATGTGATTGTTCATTTGTCATTGATCTCTTTTATTTATTCACTAAATGGTTAACATCCATGTCCAATCAATCTTAAACTATTTCTTATTTACATTAAAAACTTCTCAAAGACTTATTATCTTCTATGTTCAATTCTTATTTTTTTATTAACAATGATTTATCCCTTATAGAATCCTAATTCTTTGGTTGTTTAATTGTGAATCATCCCTTCTATTCATTAACAATTTTGTTAATATTTATGCCCTATCATCTTTAATTTTTATTTTCCTCACTTCTCAGTCTCAAAGACTTGTTACCTTCAATTTTTTTATCTTATCATTTTTTTTCCATTTGCCATTTCTAATTTTATAAAAAATTTATCCATTGTCCATTGTTTTTTAAAAATTTTACTTTCTTAATTTTTTTTCTATTCTTTTTCCTGTTGAGAAAACTCATTTTTGGGTTGTTTATTTGTCAATGCTCTCTTCTAAAGATTGACTCTTTGGATAACATCAATGCCTTATCTATTTTAATATTCATTTTTCTCTCTTTTCATGACTTCTCAAAGACTTCTACTCTTTAATTATTTGTTGCTTATTTTCATTTTTACAGCCATACTAACTTTTTCTCTCAAATTCATGTTTTTTCTCTCAACTTTCAACTAATGCGTGCTCAACATTCATATCTCCTACAATGTCTAAGTAACGACATGATTGAACCCCTCGATATGTTAAGGTCAACATCCAAAATTTATGCATGAACATGATTTTGTTCTTTGGGTGGAACTCAACATTTCACTGAGATGTTGCCCCCAAAATAAAAATCAATGTCGTTATGCAAAATGAAAATTCCCAACAACATGAGCACCCAAAAGTTGGTTTCAAATATGATTGTAATTTTTTTAAAGGCTTGACAAATGGCCCCATATAAAATTTCCAAGTTATAACAAATGGCTTTTAATGGAAACTAAATTTGGTCACAAATCCTTTTTTCTTGCAACTAATTTGCAAATGGCCCTTGTAGCACTTCCTAGGGCTTGCAAAAAGATTTTGACAAATCTCAAAAACTTGAAATTAGTCACCTTGTTGCTGAGGGTACAAACATCAACATTTGGATAATTTTGAATTTCTCTCACAAGTTTATCTAATTTTCTCAAATAGTTTACAAATGGCCCTCACGTTGATTCCCAAAGACTTTCAAAGTGATTATGAAAATCTCCAAAATTTTGAAATTACCTACCTCATCACCGAGGGTACTAATGTCAACGTTTGGATAACATTTGATGCATGTGACAACTTTATTTGTTTTTCTTAAAAAAATCAAATGGCCCTTTGAATCACTTCTCAAGATTTTTGAAGTTATTTTGACAAATCTCCAAGAAAATGAAATTTGTACCTACAGTTCCAAGGATACAAATATCAACATTTTGGTAACTTTAAATTTGATTCAAGATTTAGTTTATCTCACTCAAATGATTTATACTTGGCCCTAGTAGGGCTTTCAAAATGACCTTGAAAATCTCAAAACTTGAAATTTGTATGTTCGTGCCAAGGATACAAATATCAACATTTGGGTAACCTTGAAGATAGCTCAAAATGTCATTTATTTTCTACAAATGCTTGTAAATGGTGTTGTCAAAATTTCCGTATAGGCTCTCATGGCATCGTGTTGTAATTAGCCGAACGTAGAATTAGGTTATTTTGTAAAGAGGCAACCACATCTATTGTATGTAATTTCTCTAAAAAACTTATAACTCATGCATGTTTCATGCGAGGGTTTAGGGTATGGATGTATCATAGGCAAAGATTGATGATAGTTGTAATTCAGTGGTAAAAATGAGATTAACACAGTTTGAAAACATAAAAGTAACCATTACAATGGCTCTCCAGATTGGAGATATGATTGACTGGTTAAGAAAAAAAGAAATGAGGTCTATTCACTAATAGCCTCATCATCCACATAAATCAAACCGTTATCAGCGTGTCCTCACTAGCAGGGTACTTTGGAAACTTGAGGTCATTTCGAACAGCTTCTGAACTGTTCCACCACTTGAGCCAGCGCACTTTGTACTTGGGCTCAACCACTGCAGTTGCCACCATCTGCAGTTTCTCCAGTCACATCTCAACTTTGGCAGCAACGTGTGCACTGTAATGTGCAATAACCTGCATGTCCAAGGAAGTAATGCATTAGCAAATGCAGAGCTAAGGTTTTCAATCAAAATCAAAATCCAAGTAAAATTCACTCACCTCTTCCATGAAGCCCTCTCCTACGGCTGGATTAGCAACTGATTGGGCTTTGTTGAAGTAGGTAAATAGCTCCTCCTTCTTCTTAGCAATAGCCTTGTCAACATATTCCTACATAATGGAATTTGAATCATCCTACATAATGGAATTCAAAGGACTGTTTTCAAGACGGGTTGTCGCCTCATACGGTCAACTACCTCATACATATTGCCATGGAGCAATATGGCTTGCACATTGTTCCCAACCTTCGTTAGGCCATTAACTTACCTTCGAGCACGCTCGATAGATGATTCAGAATGGCCTCCAACACCACTACTATGGCCTTGACTAGAACTACCAGAAGGATGGTGACTATCATCCCCTACTGAGTCCGTCCTAAGCGGAGGATGCAAATCATCACCGTCGTCGCGATCTCCACTCTCATTGGCCTTAGATTGAGAAATGCGCCGCAACCTTCATTTTCCATTCCTTGGTGCAATGCCTACATGAAGACACCCAAGGGTAACCTCCAAGTCCATGGCTCCTCTGCAAACACTCCCCGAAAGGCACCTGTGGGAGCACACGGACACCAAAAGTTCCGGATAGGCGATTTTCAGTGCCTAATCCGGTATGTCCGGATGATCCGAGTATCGTCCAGGGATTCTGTGAAGTGCAGGATGTCAAGGACCCTCTTTTCCTGCTCGAAAATCGACCACCGGCCGGATCTGCTTTCCGGATCCGGATGGCCCTTTGGAAGTCCTTATCCCGGGACTTGCCTTCCGGATTGAACCTCTACACTTAAGTCTTACTCCTACATTCCTCTCTCCTCAATATCTACCTACCTACATCCTACCTCCATTGATGATTGGGTTCATCCGGCGAAGACGTCCCTGTATGGTCAGAATCCGGATTCTCTCACAACCAGTCCGGATCGGCCTAATCTTTCCTGGCAGGTCACACAGAGAACCCGGATGGTGAACCGGAACTACAACGACAGAAAGGTCAAGATTCGTCCGGAGATCTGTCAATCCGGGATAACTGGGCGATCCGTGCCACTTTCCGGATTACCCCGCCCAAGGGTAGTGAGACCTCTTCAGAAGATCGGATGGCGTAAGTCCGGCACCTCCCTGATCTTACCCAGTCCTAACGACGGCTATCTCACATGGGCGTTACCCAGACATCCGGAATAATGAGGTTTCCTTCCCACTACACTCAAAAAGGATCCGTAGTACTGCAGTCGGATCTGATCCGGGTTTCCTCTCCTTTGCTCTATCCGTACTCCCTACTCATTCATTCCCTCTAGATCTGCAACATTCTCCTAACAGTCCGTGCACAAAACAAGTCAGAATAGATTGAGAACTAGAGCTTTATTGAGTGGGGAGCAACATAATACAACAATGGAGAGGGGAACCCTTCTCCAGCCCCTTATTCAGCCTTAAGTAGAGGCTGTAATCCCTAACTGAAGGTGGCGGCGAAGTTGGCCGCCCTCAGAAAACCCCTAACTGCGAGAAATCCGGAACTTCGCCCTTTGCGGAAATTCCGGATCTCGATCCGCTTTTTGCGCTGACAGATTTTTGAATTACAAGTTTGCCAAAAGTCAAAATCTGCCTATTCCTGCCTTTCCTAATTATGATCTAACTACAGCTGCCTGCCTAAGCCTACTTTAGCTAGTGCGATGCTTCTTCGAAGCCGTCTCGTCCTTGGTGTGACTCGCGGGTCCGCTGATGGCGGAGGAACCTCCCCCGGGGGTCAAAAGTCGACGCTCTTGCAGCCTCGTAAATACCCTTCGCATGTTTGGGGAAGGGGCGATCTCCTCCTCGGAGTCTCCTGCAGTGGACGGATCCTCCTCCGATCCGTCACCCGATCCGGATCGCGCTGGTCTGGAAGCCTTCCTCGCCTTCCGAGGGCGCTGGACAGCTGAAGGGTCGCCTCCGGTGGTTCTCTCCCTGTTTCGGCCGGTGGAAGCTGAAGTCGCTCGGGGACCTCTGGCGGACACTGCTCGTGAGGGTGCAGGCGCCCACTGCTCCACGATCATGCACTCCGGAGCAGGCGATGGAGCGGCCGGCGACATGGGTGCCTTACCCCGATCCGGAGACTTTGTCCGATCCGGCGTCCTCATCCGTGCTGGAGTCCTGGCCCTCTCCGGTGTTCTGGACCGTGCTGATGTCCTGCCCCGATCCGGATTTGGTGATTGCCCTCGTCCTGATCTAGCCGACCGTTCTGTGCTCTTCCGTCGAACCTGGGAGGAGTGTGTCCGTTGCGGAACAGGGGTCTTCTCCCGATCCGGAAATCTTCCGGATTCCGATGGCTGGGGAGTTCCGGCTGGCTGACTGGGTCCCACACCTGCTGGAGAGGCCTGAACTAACTCCACCTCCCCTACTACCTCATACAATGTTCCAGTTGGCGATCCGGGTGGGCCCGGATAAAGTACCCGCCTAGGGGTCCCACCTGAGGGCAGGAGCTTCTGGATTTCCTTGAGCAGGTCCTTCATCGAGCGGGAATACTTCACCAGGATTTGGAGTGTTTGACGGGCAGAAAACGGATCCGCTGACTCCATCAACTGGTCATAGAGGTGCGCCTTGTTGACGACCTCTCCCGGATGACCCACCAACTCCCGGACCCGGCTTAGGATTACTGCTTGTTCCGCCTGGTGCTTCCGGATCTCCTCGCTCTTCTGGGTGAGCTCTCGGGTCATAGCAGCCACCTGTGCTGCGAGCTGTGCCTTTTCCGTCTCCAGGGTCTCCACCTGTTTCCGGTCCGTCCGCTTGGCCAACTCCCGGAGAATATTTCCGGGTCCACAGTGGTCCAAGGCCCGGTTCACCCCTCGAATGATGTGCTCCATCCGGAAGTATTGTTCCTGGAGTGCCGTCAACTCTCCCCGGACGCGCTTGAAGGGGGATTCCGGAAACTCAAACGTGGAGAGGTCGATGTCTCTCCATGGTACTTCCCGGCTGGTTCCGGCCTCCTGTCGTGGTGGGGGTGAGGCTGGCTTCCGGACTTTTGGAGGGGACGGAGCGGAAGGCGGTTCCGGAACCGCTGTGTCACTGGAATCTTCTGTTCCGGCTTTTGCAACCCCTGCTTCCGGATCGATCCTGTACGCCACCTCATCCTCTGCAATCGTCAGCATATCCTCTTCCGCTTCATTGATGCAGCCCTGATGCTGGTAGAGATGGAGGATGTAGTGTCGTAGCACGGTGGTAACGTATTCAGTTAATTAACCTAATTAACGTGGAAAACGTCAAAACCGCGCCGAGTTCGTTCCCACGAAGAACCTGCGGTCGTTTACAAGACAAGAGAGAGGAAATCGTTGATGAACACACACACACACAAGAAACACCATAAACTAAGATAACACAAATCGGATTAAGAAATCCGGGATATTACGGAAATCATAGCACGAAAATTTCCGCCTTCCCGGTAGTGGACCGAAGTAGGGAACACAAAACAAAGTATGGACAAGCTCCCACCATAGAGTAGTAACAACAATAGACTCAGCGTCCCGAATCCATAGTATAACAACTATATACACTCCATTCTAAGATTCCTTATTACGGGTCATGACTTCCGGGATAAGGTTTCCGCGATAGAGGTAGCGGATTTGACTTGTATTTCCACTATCCGCTAGATTTTTGACCGTGTCACAAGGACAATAATTCTAGTGTTTTAGGCTAGAATGCTCAGAGAGACTTGTTGTTGTTCATCAGGATCTCGCCCTTTGGGTTGATTTCTTAGGGTTGTCTCCCTATCTCCACTTCCTCCGCCTAACTACTACTCCCTTAGATTGGTGTTATGATGGGGGCAGCCCTCCCTTGGGAAGGAGTCCCACTCAAGTATCCGACGCGTGCCACCCCCTTTGACGGGGGAAAAGGTGGAGGAAGTTTTGGGTCTACAAAACCAGCATGATCCGCTTTCCGTGATGGCACAGTTTCCACTATACCACACGCGGAAACCGAATCCTCCCTCGAGAGAGGTGGAAACGCAACATCCGCGTCCTATCTTCACAATGGGTAGCTTGTGCTGCTCCACCGGTCACACAAGATAGGACCTAAGGTCTGTTGATTTCCGTGACGGCGGGGCTAACATAGGGATGGGGCTACCACGCCTACCATCCGCGGTGGGAACCAAGCGCCAGTCGCGGCAGGTGCATGAGTGTTCTAGACCATTCCGTTACTGCTGATCGGTGTGATCCACCTCCAGGTCACGGCAAGCGGAAGGCGTAAACCAGAACCCTCCCCCTACTATTGGACAGGTCTATCCACTGCTACTCATTGTCGGTCCCTAGTTGGACGGAGTAAGTGGGGAAGAACCTACCGTGTGTGCGGAACTCCCCTTGCCCAACAACCCCACGGTGGGGTTCTTTCCCCTTGCTCGTCCAATCATTTCCGCCTTTCCGTGCTTAAGATTCCTCTGCCCATCACCTGCTCACACAGGGGCGTTTTAACCACACGCACCTTGGGGTGTTACTGACCCCCTGTCCTATCACGGAATACTAACCTAACTAACCTACACAGTGATAGGGAATGGCGGAAAACTCGAAAACCTCAAGTACGGAAAGGAGGGACCACTTGCATTACACATGGACTTAAGATTCAACTCATACCGAAGGTGAAGTGAAGCATAAGGTCTGAATTGAACAAAAGAACACTTGCATTGCAAAATGATGAGAGAAACACCGAAGTGTTCTCCCTTTAAAACCAAACTAACACCCACATGCCATGGTTTCCATGCTGGAAATCGCGGGCCACGTGGCAATCCTGACAATCCACCTCATTGAGAGGTCAGGCCCTAAACAAAGAAAATGACAAAGCACACAACTCGGGGCCACCTAACTACTTGCCCAAAACAAACCAAAATGGAATCCTAACTAAAATCTACTCCTTATCCTACCGCTTCTTCAACTTGGCTTCCTTCCTATTTTGCTTCCGCTCCTCGCGGCGGTCCGCACTGTCAATTGCCAAAGATGGAGCACGTGGTGGTGGCACTGACACCTCGTGTCCATCGGGTCCGAGAATCACTCCCACGTGGTCCGCCGTCCCCGCAACATCCGGTGCCAGTGGTGCGGACAGTTGGTTGCCCGGCGGAAATCCCGGAGCAAGAATTGCAAGTGGCGGCGGATCCCGGGCAACCACTTGGAAGTCCGTGGCAAGGCTCGGTGTTGTCACCTCGGCCATGTGGCAATCATCCCGGGTTTCCTCTCCAACCGTGGCGGAAACTGGGGTGGCATTGAGAACCACCACCTCGGTGGCGGAAACCGGCGGGACCGTGAGCGCCGTGATGTCCTCCACCTGGTCCACCTCTTCCGCATGTGGGTTTCCACCTTCTACCGCGGCACCTTGAATTTGCACCATGTCATGAGGGGTCAAGTCCGAGTAGCCCGATGAGGACTCCCCTTCCTCCGATGACTCAACTACGTCGGGAAACAACTCCGTGCAGCTAGCAATGAGGGCCTTCATTGCTCTCAAAGATGCGTCCATCTTACTCCCTTGATCCATGATGAAAGTAACCATCTTCGACCCGGAAACGTGGCCCGCGTTCTTCAATTCCGCGTCGAACATCTTGGCTTTCCACCACACGTTCCCCGGGATTTCTACCATATCACTCAATTTTTGTACCGTGAGAGTGGTATCCTTTACCCGCTTAAGGAGCTTCTCTCGCTCCGCCTCCAACTTCCGCACTCGCTCCTCGGTCTTCCGCTTTTCCGCAGTAAGGTGGTCCACCTTACTCTCCAGCTTCCGCAACCGGCGCGGATCTTGGATGGCCTCCTTTATTGCGGCAAACAAACTCTCCCGCGGCGGGTTGCCCACCAATTCCCCTACTTGGTGCATTTGCAGCTCATAGTCCACAATCCGGGACCGTACTCCCTCCAAGTCGCGGATAATGGAGTCCACCGGATTGTCCTCCAAGGGAAAGGTGGAGGTTCCACCTCCTCCGGGTTTGGTGGCGGACTTGGTCCGCGTCGCACGATTCCCCAACATGAGTTTCCGCTTCTTGGTCGCAGGCCGCTCTCCACTGCTCAACTCCACTATGTCTTCCTCCTTCGGACCCTCGTGGCCCATCTCCGGCTCCGAATCGGTAGTCTGGAGTTCCCGCATGAATTGGTGCGACGTCCATTGGGTTTCCTCTTCGTCAGTGAGTAGGTTTCCGTGTGCGTAAAGGTGGAAGAGGAAAGGCCCAATGTAAGAAGGGTGGCCGCGTTTGGTGTTGGTTGCCAACTTGTGCACCAACTCTCCGATGATGCTTCCCCAATCCACCACCTTCTTCTCAGAGTACGCAAGAAGCAAGGTGGTGGCGAGAGTAAGAGTGATGTTATAGGGCTTCTCCGGGCTAAAGATAGGCACAAGAAAAGCTAACATCCTCCTTTCCCTCTCGTTTTTACAATCCTTCACAAAGTAGCCATACTTAGGGTCCAACCTAGAGGAGAATTTATCCCTCGTACAATCCTCTCGTTTAGTGGCCATGCCTTCCCCTCCCGGTTTGAACCTGTAAACGCCACTCCAAAGTTCCGCATTCCACCTATCCGGTCGGCCCCGGATGGTGGAAGCGTAAACGCGGTCCACCTCCCCGGTGACCAGTTCCCTCACCATATCCTCACTCCGCACTCTCCACGATTTCTCCCACAATCCGAGGCAGCCCATGCGTCTCAAATCCGCCTCCAACTCGTTGTTCTCCTCACGGTCGGAGGGGGTGACCACGTGCACCTTGCGGAGGGCTACCTGCTTCTCCGCGGTCCGCTTCCGAGTTTGGGTCGCCATGGCGGTTGCGGCCCGCTCTAAGGTTCCCAAGCCGAAAATGGAAACCTTAACACTAAACTAATTTAATGGTTTTAGCTACTTTAAGGATTCAACTCTTTCTACTCGATTCTAAATAGCACACCTAACAATCTATCTATAAAGTGCTTAATTTATGATCTTTTACTTTGTCAAACCTATCTTTTAAACGTAAAGTAAGGTTACTTAAGAACTTTAAGTAAAAGTGGGCCGCTCATGTAGGGAGAGAGATAGGAGGGTTTCCGGCCAATGTGGGGGATGGACTTCTCTACGTATTCCTGAATTAAGCGACCCCAATTGACAGCTCGGACCCCTGACATTGCTCCAAACAGGATATTGGCCATGGTGATGCTAAGACGTTTAGGCTTTTCCGGACTAAGGATAGGCAGGATGAATTCTATGACTCTCCGCTCTCGGTGATTCCGGCAATTCCCAGGATGGAATCCGTCTTTTGGGTCCGGCTCCGTTCGGAATTTCCCAAAATAAAAATTGTCCTTGCGGCTAGCCCAGCCCTCACCCTTTCCTCGCGGAAATCCGTAAACTGCAGCCCATACCTCTGATGTCCACTTTTCCGGATCCTGCCGAACTGTCCTAAACCATTGGTTGCCCCTCTCGAACAAGAACTCCCGCAAAGTGGCCTCCGCCCTGAGATTCCAGGGCTTGGAGAACAATCCCTCACAACCCATCCGGCTAAGATCCTCTACCAGCTCGTTTAACTCCGATTCTCTCGTTGGGACGGCTGGTGATACGGGTTTCACTGGAATGGGGACCTGCTCCCTCTCATCTCCCTCTCTTGCTTCCGGCATTTTACTTCGCGGCACAAAGCTCTCAACAACACCCGGATTCTTCCCTCCGGAACTCTGCCCGCTAACCACTACAGAATCCCAGCAATCCAACTGCTGGTGACTCGAAAAAACAACTCACCACTCGTTCTCTCAATAATGCCGCTCGCGCAAATGGCCCGGAGAAGGAAAAAACTCGTTTAAGTACTTTCCCTCTCTCCCAACGGGTCTGGTTCCTCAACCGTCTCCTTGTAACCGTTCGGATTCCGTTGTAACCGTTTAACGGTCCGGACGCTCCGGACCGGACCGTTCCCAAACGGTCTTCTCAGGCTAATTTCCGGTCCGGCCAAAGTATCCGTTTTAACCATTTTAACGCATAAGGCGGATGCCTAGAACCTTATTTCCTAAAACAACTAACCTACCCTAGGAAACCCTACTTTAATAACAATTTCAGGGTATTATCCGGATATTAACCCGGTTCGGAAGCCAATCCGTACTTCCGTGGATTTTCGGACTCCCACAACACCCTAAGGGCACTTGAACCACATTCAGAGTTCGAGGCCTCACCTGAGAAAAAAGACCAAAAAAATGAGGAACCCCCAAAAAACCAAGTGCCCTTAGGGTGCTGGAAATGCGCGTCGGGTCCGACGCCCATTTTCAGCACCCTAAGGGCACTTGAACCGAATTCAGAGTTCGAGGCCTCACCTGAGAAAAAGACCAAAAAAATGAGGATCTCCCAAAAAACCAAGTGCCCTTAGGGTGCTGGAAATGGGCATCGGGTCCGATGCCCATTTTCAGCACCCTAAGGGCACTTGAACCACATTCAGAGTTCGAGGCCTCACCTGAGAAAAAAGACCAAAAAAATGAGGATCCCCCAAAAAACCAAGTGCCCTTAGGGTGCTGGAAATGGGCGTCGGGTCCGACGCCCATTTTCAGCACCCTAAGGGCACTTGAACCGCATTCAGAGTTCGAGGCCTCACCTGAGAAAAAGACCAAAAAAATGAGGATCTCCCAAAAAACCAAGTGCCCTTAGGGTGCTGGAAATGGGCATCGGGTCCGATGCCCATTTTCAGCACCCTAAGGGCACTTGAACCACATTCAGAGTTCGAGGCCTCACCTGAGAAAAAAGACCAAAAAAATGAGGATCCCCAAAAAAAGCAAGTGCCCTTAGGGTGCTGGAAATGGGCGTCGGGTCCGACGCCCATTTTCAGCACCCTAAGGGCCCTTGAACCGCATTCAGAGTTCGAGGCCTCACGTGAGAAAAAAAACCAAAAAAATGAGGATCCCCAAACAAACCAAGTGCCCTTAGGGTGTTGGAAATGGGTGTCGGGTCCGATGCCCATTTTCACCACCCTAAGGGCACTTGAACCGCATTCAGAGTTGGAGGCCTCACGTGAGAAAAAAGACCAAAAAAGTGAGGATCCCCAAAAAAACCAAGTGCCCTTAGGGTGCTGGAAATGGGCGTCGGACCCGACGCCCATTTCCAGCACCCTAAGGGCACGTGCACCAGACTCAGACTCTAAGGCCCCCAGCAGCTTCAGAACCCCATAACTTCCTCATATATTCTTTGATTTTAACATTTGACCACTCCATCTTCATCTACGTTTCACGTAGATGACAATGGACTACTCACTTGCCCCATTTGGGCAGGCACAGAGGAAGTTATGCCCATTTGAAGGTTCGCAGTCCTGGAACAGCAGTGGCCTGGGAGTGGCTCCCGGGACTGCGAACTTTCGAATGGGCATAACTTCCTCTGTACTTGCCCAAATGGGGCAAGTGAGTAGTGCATTATCATCTACCTGGAAAGTAGATGACGATGGAGTCGTCGAATGTTCGAATCAAAGAACATATGAAGAAGTTATAGGGTTCTCAAGCTGCTGGGGGCCAGGAAGTCTGAGTCCGGTGCAAGTGCCCCTAGGGTGCTGGAAATGGGCGTCGGGTTCGACGCCCATTTCCAGCACCTCATTTCATTTGGGTTTTTGGTGGATCCTTTTTTTTTGGGAACTTTTTTCCGAGGAGAGGCCTCGGAGTCAGACTGCGCGGTGCAAGTGCCTTTAGGGTGCTGGAAATGGGCGTCGGGTCCGACGCCCATTCCGAGCACCCTAAGAGCACTTGGTTATTTTATGGATTCTCATTTTTTTGGTCTTTTTTCTGAAGTGAGGCCTCGGACTCTAAATGCAGTTCAAGTGCCTGTAGGGTGCTGAAAATGGGCGTCGGACCCGACGCCCATTTCCAGCACCCTAAGGGCACTTGGTTTTTTTATGGATCCTCATTTTTTTGGTCTTTTTTCCGAAGTGACGCCTCGGACTTTGAATGCGGTTCAAGTGCCCTTAGGGTGGTGAAAATGGGCATCGGACCCGACGCCCATTTCCAGCACCCTAAGGGCATTTGCGCCGGACTCAGACTCCGAGGCCTCACCTCCGAAAAAAACTTCAAAAACAAGAAGATCCACCAAAAACCCACATGAAATGATGTGCAAGAAATGGGCGTCGGACCCGACGCCCATTTCTAGCACGCTAATGGCACTTGGACCGCAGTCTAACTCCGAGGCCTCACCTCGAAAAAAAGTTGAAAAAAAGAGGATCCATCAAAAACCCAAATGAAATGAGGTGTTGGAAATGGGCGTCGGACCCGACGCCCATTTCCAGCACCCTAAAGGCACTTGCACCGCAGTCTGACTCCGAGGCCTCTCCTCGGAAAAAAGATAAAAAAACAAGAAGGATCCACCAAAAACCCAAATGAAATGAGGTGCTGGAAATGGGCGTCGGACCCGACGCCCATTTCCAGCACCCTAGGGGCACTTGCACCGGACTCAGACTTCCAGGCCCCCAGCAGCTTCAGAACCCCATAACTTCTTGATTTGTTCTTCGATTCTATCATTTGACCACTCCATCGTCATCTACGTTTCACGTAGATGACAATGCATTACTCACTTGCCCCATTTGGGCAAGTACAGAGGAAGTTATGCCCATTCGAAGGTTCGCAGTCCCGGGAGCCACTCCCAGGCCACTGCTGTTCCAGGACTGCGAACCTTCAAATGGGCATAACGTCCTCTGTGCCTGCACAAATGGGGCAAGTGAGTACTCCATTGTCATCTACGTGAAACGTAGATGACGATGGAGTGGTCAAATGTTAGAATCAAAGAACATATGAGGAAGTTATGGGGTTTTGAAGCTGCTGGGGGCCTCAGAGTCTGAGTCTGGTGCACGTGCCCTTAGGGTGCTGGAAATGGGCGTCGGGTCCGACGCCCATTTCCAGCACCCTAAGGGCACTTGGTTTTTTTGGGGATCCTCACTTTTTGGGTCTTTTTTCTCACGTGAGGCCTCCAACTCTGAATGCGGTTCAAGTGCCCTTATGGTGGTGAAAATGGGCGTCGGACCCGACGCCCATTTCCAACACCCTAAGGGCACTTGGTTTTTTGGGGGATCCTCATTTTTTTGGTCTTTTTTCTCACATGAGGCCTCGAACTCTGAATGCGGTTCAAGTGCCCTTAGGGTGCAGAAAATGGGCGTCGGACCCGACGCCCATTTCCAGCACCCTAAGGGCACTTGGTTTTTTGGGGGATCCTCATTTTCTTGGTCTTTTTTCTCAGGTGAGGCCTCGAACTCTGAATGCGGTTCAAGTGCCCTTAGGGTGCTGAAAATGGGCATCGGACCCGACGCCCATTTCCAGCACCCTAAGGGCACTTGGTTTTGTTGGGGTTCCTCATTTTTTTGGTCTTTTTTTTCACGTGAGGCCTCCAACTCTGAATGCGGTTCAAGTGCCCTTAGGGTGCTGAAAATGGGCGTCGGACCCGACGCGCATTTCCAGCACCCTAAGGGCACTTGGTTTTTTTGGGGTTCCTCATTTTTTTGGTCTTTTTTCTCAGGTGAGGCCTCGAAGTCTGAATACGGTTTAAGTGCCCTTAGGGTGTTGAAAATGTGCGTCGGACCCGACGCCCATTTCCAACACCCTAAGGGCACTTGGTTTTTTTGGGGATCCTCATTTTTTTGGTTTTTTTTCTCACGTGAGGCCTCAAACTCTGAATGCGGTTCAAGTGCCCTTAGGGTTCTGAAATGGGCGTCGGACCCGACGCCCATTTCCAGCACCCTAAAGTCACTTGGTTTTTTTGGGGATCCTCATTTTTTTGGTCTTTTTTCTCACATGAGGCCTCCAACTCTGAATGCGGTTCAAGTGCCCTTATGGTGGTGAAAATGGGCGTCGGACCCGACGCCCATTTCCAACACCCTAAGGGCACTTGGTTATTTTGGGGATCGTCATTTTTTTGGTCTTTTTTCTCACGTGAGGCCTCAAACTCTGAATGCGGTTCAAGTGCCCTTAGGGTGCTGAAATGGGCGTCGGACCCGACGCCCATTTCCAGCACCCTAAGGGCACTTGGTTTTTTTGGGGATCCTCATTTTTTTGGTATTTTTTCTCAGGGGAGGCCTCGGACTCTGAATGCGGTTCAAGTGCCCTTATGGTGCTGAAATGGGCGTCGGACCCGACGCCCATTTCCAGCACCCTAAGGGCACTTGGTTTTTTTGTGGATCCTCATTTTTTTGGTCTTTTTTCTCAGGTGAGGCGTCGAACTCTGAATGCGGTTCAAGTGCCCTTAGGGTGCTGAAAATGGGCGTCGGACCCGACGCCCATTTCCAGCACCCTAAGGGCATTTGGTTTTTTTGGGGATCGTCATTTTTTTGGTATTTTTTCTCAGGGGAGGCCTCGGACTCTGAATGCGGTTCAAGTGCCCTTATGGTGCTGAAAATGGGCGTCGGACCCGACGGCCATTTCCAGCACCCTAAGGGCACTTAATTTTTTTATGGATCTTCATTTTTTTGGTCTTTTTTCCGAGGTGCGGCCTCGGACTCTGAATGCGGTTCAAATGCCCTTAAGATGCTGAAAATTGGCGTCGGACATGATGGCCATTTCCAGCATCCAAAGGGCACTTGGTTTTTTTGTGGATTATCATTTTTTTGGGTCTTTTTTCCCTGGTGAGGCCTCGGACTCTGAATGCGGTTCAAGTGCCCTTAGGATGCTGGAAATGGGCGTCGGACCCGATGCCCATTTCCAGCACCCTAAGGGCACGTGGTTTTTTTATGGATCCTCATTTTTTTGATCTTTTTCCCGAGGTGAGGCCTCGGACTCTGAATGTGGTTCAAGTGCCCTTAGGGTGTTGAAAATGGGCGTTGGACCCGACGCGCATTTCCAGCACCCTAAGGGCACTTGGTTTTTTTGTGGATCATCATTTTTTGGTCTTTTTTCCGAGGTGAGGCCTCGGACTCTGAATGCGGTTCAAGTGCTCTTATGGTGCTGAAAATGGGCGTTAGACCCGACGCCCATTTCCAGCACCCTAAGGGCACTTGCACCGGACTCAGACTTCGAGGCCCCAGCAGCTTCAGAACCCCATAACTTGCTCATATGTTCTTCGATTCTAACATTTGACCATTCCATCGTCATCTACGTTTCACGTTGATGACAATGGACTACTCACTTGCCCCATGTGGCCAAGCACAAAGGAAGTTATGCCCATTTGAAGGTTCGCAGTCCCGGGAGCCACTCCCAGGCCACTGCTGTTCTAGGGCGTTGTCCCGGGACAGCACCCCATTCAACTTGCCATATCTTCTAGCTCAGACCTCCAAATGAGGTGTTCTGAAGCATTCTAGAATTGGCACGCCATAAGCTATGCATTGCTTATGGCGTCACATTCATGCCGCCTAGGCTCCGCGGGTAGGAGGCGTTTCCAACGCTCGGGGCCCTCACCCACACTAGGATCACCCCCACAATGCATCCTCAAATTTGGCATAGTCCCCAAAGGTGTCGTTCCAAGGTCCTCACAGATCCACACCTTTAGTTCCTAGTCCACCCAACCTTTCTGTTCAGTCGAAGTCTCATGTGGTTGTTTCAAATAAGTGTCCTCCATTGCAACCGCCTTCTTCATGTGTGTGCGTCAGTATCGTAGACTGTTTGAAGAAGTTGGCTACTAGGCTAGGGAAGAAGAATCTCCTAAAGAAGCTTGACTACAGTTCCCTTAGACATGAGAAAGTTGAGTGAAGATGTGCCACCAGTATAGGACGGCACGGACGTTGGCCGAGGCCGAGAGTCTTTACCATGGGCTGAGGGCTTGGTGGATATCTGCTGGGGCCGTGATTGAAAAAACGTTGAGTAATTGGAGTTGTGGCTTGCCTTTTGGCATTTCCGCTATCGCCAATGGGGTGGATTTATGACAGGGGTAAGCTCATTCGATTTTTGCCATGAACATCAATCCGGACTTTGAAGGGTGATATAGTTTTGAATTTTATGCTAACTTGACCTCACATGCGATGCCTAGAAATTCACGGAGATAGAACTTGCGGAGATGCCGTCTTGCAACCTTGCGGAGACTGTCCACAACAAGTGGCTTCAAGCGTCCGGCAACAATGGCGGTGATCTTTACGTCGCCACGGTGGATGACTATATCCGGGCATTCCTACAGGTCGTCAATTACTACCAGTACTTGAAGGGCGACATGGGTGGGACTGGACCGAACAAGAAGGAGCTAAGGCTGCGGATGGCGGAACATAGGGCCCAGAAAACAGGTGACCCTAAGGTCCTCCAGGACCCCATGCTGGACATGCCCGGAGCCGACGAGTTCTGTACACGCGACCCTCACATGGCAGGAGAGGAAGTGTTTGGCTCGATGAAGCGAAAGCTAGACCTATCCCTTAGAGCTGATGAAGAGTCGCACTAGCCTGATAAGGTCAACTTCTCACATCCTCGTGGCTCTGGTAGGCATGTCAGGATTCGTTCCACTCACATGCCAATAATTCTTGAAGAGGAAGATTCCGATGTCGAGGAAGTTGCACCCCCGGCGCCACATGCCGACGATGTCATCCCGTCCCCCACCCACGAGGGACGGATCCGGCACGTCTCTGCCGTCGAGGAGACTAGGGTGAACTTGAAGGAGTGGCACATCGCTCGGTTGCCAAAGACTTTTGCCAAATGTTGTTAGGTCCAGAGAGCTGTCACCAAAAAGAAGTATACTCTCGGGGAGATCACTCCATTGTCAAGTTGAACACCACGTGCGAACAAAGTTTGCTACCCCTATATTACATGACATAAATAATTTTAAATTTTATGATATTTTTTCTACATATACACAACCATTGATGGTATCTTTTGTATGTTTTTTTGAAATTTTTAGTCATCTTCATTAATTGTAGCAATTTTTTTAGTTCAATTCTGCGTCATTCTAGTTAGAAACGGTATGTTTTATTAAAAAAACAAATCATCAAATTTAGTCACCATTTTTTACTATGTAACATGTACCATATATATCTATTCATGAAAAAAAATTGATGAAATTGTAACCCATTTTGGTGATGTTTTTTACATTTTTTACATTTTTTACATCTAAAATGATCGCACGTGGTTGTTCAACTCTACAATGGAGTGATCTCCCCGAGAGTATACTGAGAGAATCGTAAGGGGTGCGAAATCAACCCCCACCCCTACGTACACCGGTCTATGGCACAACACCATGAGGAATGTGAAAGAGTCCACAGAGTTCTTCTTCTGCTCAGATGATATCGAGAGGTGCGTCAAGGGTAGGAGGCGCAAATGGGTCGTTCAATACTCTGCACAGCAGGAGAGACCAAACATTCCGGATGTTTGGCCAGTGAAACTTGGTACAAACCTCAAGCAATGTGAGATCCTGGCCCTCGAAGCGGCCGGATTCCAACTGCCACAAAAAGTGCCGGTCTCGCCCAGAAGGTTCTTTTCCACAGCCCCGTCTCTGGCAAATCTAGACTCCGTGCCGGTGCCCGCGGATGTGAACATGTATCATGGGAAAAGAGAAGGGAAAATCGTCAAGCGCACCTCAACCCGTCCAAACCCTCAACAGAGGCTATCGATGGGCTCTTCGGACTCCCTCAAAGCTCGACTCTGCTCGGTCACGATGATTCCTCACCCTGGCCATGGCTGCATCATTGCGCTAGACTCGATAACGCCACCCGACGTGACACAATATCAGATCCCCATCAGCTCCTTTCCAGGTTGCACTTGCCCCGCATTCAAGAAGACAATGACCAACTTTCGAGGGAGGAATCAGTTCTCGTATTGCAAGCATGTCTACTTCATCTTTTTAAAGGTCTGCCATCGCAATCCTGATGTAGACCATTTCAAATTCAGGGCCTTTTAATTCATTTTTGGACCTATACTTTCCACGAAAATAAGTCATGAATTTTTACTATTTTAAGAAGAATCTAGAATATTCTAAGACTATTAGAATCTTTTTCTTAAATTAGTATGGGAAGTTTACTATTTTTACATCATTTCCGCTCTCCGCTCTCCACATCTCTGCTCTCCGCTCTCCGCTCTCTGCTCACCGCTCACATACAAGTCTCGTCCCTACGGCTGCCTCCCCTACATCAACGGGGGCTCCTACTTCCTGTAGCACCTGAAGCAACAAACAAGTGGAGAAGATGCAAGGATTACCTGCGGCAGGTGTCTCCTTCGTGGATATCCGCTGAACATGTGTACAAACAATTGCAAGATGCATCATACCTTCTGCGATTGCCTCCTCGTCGGAGTTCGTGGCCTCGGAGGAAGAATCCCGCACACTCCGCATGTTGCACGCCGTATGATCACCCCCCTTCCGATTTCTCAAGCGCCCCGTCCGTCACTGCTCTCCTTGCAGGCCACCCCGCGAACTATTCCGCCGGAGCTCGCCCTCTTTCCGCCCACTCGACGACTCCTTCTGGCACTTCAGCTTACGAAACTCGGCCTCCCTGGGATTAAAAAACGCGCACCTCAAAAACCCTAAGCCCTTGTGCACTACATGAATTGCTCACAAACCTCGGAAGAAGGCACTTGCAAAGTGGAACGAGGCGCCAACTGATTGAGAAGAGAAAACAAAACACTGCCTAGGGTTTCGCATGGGGTATAGTGACAATCGAGTCGCCCCCCGACGCAAGCCCTCTGTCCACATGGCCCCCATTCACGTGGCCCCACGCGGCCTGATGTCATTTCCCCTACATGCCATGACTTGCACTACAGTCCATTGTGACTAGAACATGACTTCATAGAAGTGACAATCTAGTTGGCAGTCATAGAAGGTGACTCCTTTAAGACTGTGACGACACTGGGGAGGCCCTCAACTTGCAACAAATGAGTATGCATAGTAGTATGCGAATGTAAACCCTAGTGCACCGCCGCCTTTGCACCTCGGGAGTCGCGGAGCACGGACAAAGCCTCTCAATTTGTCACCTGAAGTCATAGGACTCTGCAATACAAACTAACCGTGGCTCACATCCTCCCGCTGGTTGAGGGTCTTATAGAATTGTTGTGATGTTTTAAAGGGGAAACTCCTATAATGTATTTTTTGTTTCACTGCAGTCAGTGGAGGACGAACGAACGACATAGTGCAAGCATCCCACCACTTGTAGAGTGGATCGAGAGCACTGTACGGGATTTAGACTTAGATATGACGAAGGCAGACGACATGGACCGGTTCCTCCTAAGCCAGAAGCCATCCCAACGAGCCACTAGGTATGCACGAATCACAGCATTCGGAAACCACTTTCGAGTCGAAGATGAGACAACAACGCAGTTGCTCAGTTACAATAGCGGAGTAGCATCAGTTTTCAACGTGCCCTTGGAGAATTATGGACATGAATCGTCAGTCCAGTATGTGGGAGTGCTAAAGGACATTTTGGAGCTTGATTATGGTGCACTTCACACACACATTATTCTACTACGGTGTGAGTGGGTGAAAACCTATGACAATCGAGGAAATGTCGGCAAGCCCCAATACATTGTGAGCTTCCGGCTCATAAAGGAGTGTGATGCCTATTTGTCAACCCATGGGACATTTTTTTCATTTTTTGAGCCTCAAGGGACAAAAAACTTGGCCTTGGCTCAAGGCCACTAGCCTTGGCCACAAAGCCACTATCTAACATTCGGTCCGCGGCAACAACATGATTTGTCTTGGTACCACAAGGCCACCTACTAACATTCCATCCGTGGCACAAATATGCTTTGCCTTGGTCCTACAAGGCCACCTTTCTAACATTCCGTCCGTGGCACAAATATGAATTGCCTTGGTACCATAATGCCACCTTCTAACGTTCCGTTTGCGGCACTAACATGACTTGCCTTAGTACCACAATGCCACCTTTTAACATTCCATCCACGGCACAAACATGATTTACTTTGTTACCACAAAGCAACCTTCTTTGTTTCCAACATTGCGTGGTTTTCTTCTTTGGGTGCCACCTTTTTTGGAATTTGTACCTTCGGCTCGCCCTTTGTGTTGGTTTGATGGCCCAATTTCTTGCACTCTTTGCTTCGGGACATATTTCGGCTCAAGTCACTTTGTTGTGAGGCGCCACCCGACTCCCCTTCGGGTCCATCGGCTTCAATGCCCTTGGCAATCTTAATGGTCCCCGCCACATCTTTGAAAAGCTTCGAAAACTTGAACAAGGTGTCCACCACCCACTTTTGCTACCCCACCTAAGAAAATCCATTTTTAGCAAAACATGTTAGGTGTAGCATTCATTTAGGCATTAAAATCATACACATATGCCTTAAAAAACCCCGTATGCCTCATGTCCACCAAGTTCATTCCCTCACGCAATTCTTGGTGCTCCGACATGAACCTCCCAACAAACAACTTCATAAAGCCAACCCAAGTCGAGCTTGCCACCACTTCGGGCTCTTGCATTTTTTTGCTTCTCCACCACTCAAGCGCATGATCTTTGAAAAAGATAACCACTATGGCGACCTTGTCGTCCACCTCGGGCTTTTACACATCATAGTAGTTGTCAATTTCCAACACAAATGTTTTTCACCTTTCTTGTCTTGCCAAACCCCGCAAAAATACATGGCATGGTTTCCTTGGCCAACTTCTTTCTTGAAGAAGAAGGCCTAGCACCTTGCATCATGACAAGCTCAATCAGTTTCTCTTGTCGAGCCCTCACATGCTTGCCACATTTGAGTTCTTAATTCATGGAGTCCATGAATTCAAGCATTTTGAGTTGGAATTTCAATCCAACATCACCATTTTCCAAGCTCATGAGTGAAGTTGGTAATCTAGCCCCCAAATTCTCTTTGAGGTTTGTGGGAGCCCTCTCAAAAGATTCCTTCATTTCCTCACCGAATCCACCACCATCCCCAATGTTATCATTAGAATTAATCGCGGGGTCAAAATCCACTTGGACATGATTCTTGTTCCATTTTGAGCGTCACAACCGGGCTCACCATCATAACCCGCACATTTGTTAGCCATCTCTTCTTCAAAGTGTCAGCTCAAAGAATGGAACCTTATTCTGATACCACATGCCGCAACCATTGTTAGTTCCCTTTAACAATCTTGGTAATTTTTCCATTTTCTAGGAAGGATCAAGAGCGCTAAACCTTTGCATTCCGCCATGTGAATGGTTAGCTCCCCATACCACGGACCTTATAGTCCCTAGGAGGGGGACAAACCCTCCTACTCTTTCATTTGGGTCTCACCCTTTAATTGGTAACCATTGTTAAGATGTGGACTTCGACCCATGGAAGTCCAATTTTAAGTTGATCATCGCGTTGCCGGAGCAACATTACAACAACCCGAGCCATACTAGGCAATTATGCCCTCACATTGGGCCAATGCCCATGAAAGCCTTGCCGTTCGGCTTCGGGTGGGTTCCGCCACACCACCTCATCCATATAAGCCTCTAGGACTCTAGGCAAGGCCCCCACCCCATCGTCAAGTAGCCTTTTGTCTCTCTCCCAACACTTGTGGCCAAGTAGACATTTTTCCTTAGCCGCTGGGGGTAGAAGCCCCCAGCAGCTTCAAAACCCTATAACTTCTTCATATTTTCTTTGATTCCAACAATTGACCACTCCATCACCATCTACGTTTCAAGGAAATGCCGATGGACTACTCAATTGCCCCATTTGAGCAAGTATTGAGGAAGTTATACCTCTTCAAAGCTCATAGTCTTGGGAGGCACTCCCAGGCCACTGTTATACCAGGGTGTTGTCTCAAGACAACACCCCACTCAAATTGCCATATCTCCTAGCTCACAACTCCGATTGAGGTGTTCTTGAGCATTCTAGAATTGGCATGCCATAAGCTACTCATAGCTTATAGCTTTACCCTCATGCCTCCTAGTTTCCATGGGTGGGAGGCGTTTCCAATGCCCGAGGCCCTCATCCACACTAGGATCACTTGGGCCCTCTCACCAATGGCACCACAAGTCCCGGGTGTCACTCCAGGATCCCCTTGTGACCATGGTGTTTTTGGGCACTTTTCATGGTGTTGCAATCCTTGTTAGCTCCCCTCAACTATTTTAGTCATTTTTTTCAATTTTAGCAAGGGTCACAAACGCTAACCCTTCGCATTCCGCCATATCACAGACCTTCTTAGTCCATAGGAGGGGGACCAACCCTCCTAGTCTTTCTTTTGGGACTCACCCCTTAAACGGTAACCAATTCTAAGATGTGGACTTCCATCCATGGAAGTTCGATTTCATGTTGATCATCGTGTTGTCGGAGCAACACTACAACAACCCAAGCCATACTAGGCAACTATGCCCTCGCATTGGGCCAATGCCCATGAAGGCCATGCCGTTCGGCCTTGGATGGGTTTGGAGACACCACCTGATCTATATAAACCTCTTGGATTTAAGTTAGGGCCCCTACCTCACTGTCAAATAATATTTTGTCTCTCTCCCAACATTTGGGGCCAAGTAGACATTTTTCCTTAGCTGTTGGGGCTGGAAACCCCCAACAGCTGTAAAACCTCATAATTTCTTCATACTGTCTTTGATTCCAATAATCAACCACTCCATCACCATCTATACTTCACGTAGATGCCAATGGACTACTTAATTTCCCCATTCAAGCAAGTATTGAGGAAGTTATGGCTCTTCAAAGCTTCATAGTCCCGAGAGCCACTCTTAGGCCACTGTTGTACCAGGGCGTTGTCCCAAGACAACGCCCCACTTGTCCATATCTCCTAGCTCACACCTCTGATTGACTTATTTTTTAGCATTCTAGAATTGGGATGCCGTAAGCTATGCATAGCTTATGGCCTCACCCTCATGCTTCCTAGTTTCCGTGGGTGGGAGGCGTTCCTAATGCCCAGGGCCTACACCCACATTATGATCACTTGGGCCCTCTCACCAACAGCATCACAAGTCTTGGGTGTCACTCCGGGGTCCCCTTTGTGTTCATGGTGTTTCGGGCACTCCTCATGGAAAGGTCCGCGCCAGGTGGAGAGGTACGCGACAACCCTTTCATTTTTTTGCATCACAAGTTTCCTTCACCTGTAAACATTAGCCACAAGGTTTGGATGGTTCTCATTGCTTGGAATTCTTCCCGTCTACTTAGCACATTTGGTACCACATTGCCACGGCCGGGTTTTTGGATCAAATCCACCTTCATAAGTGCCAAGGTATCGTCCCACCGCAGTGGCTTGGCACTCACTTGCATTTGTGTCTCAAAATACTTCAAGGACACATTGTCCGTGTAGACCTTAGCCTCGTGCAACCCCAAATTGTATTGCCACGTCTCCAAGCAATGCATTACGATGAAGAGTTTTTTCTCATGAGTTGGCCATCTCCTTTAACAACCATCGATCTTCATGCTCTCATATGCAATGGCCATCCATCTTGCATCAACAATCCGCCAATGACAAAGTCATTTGTCCCCGTATGCACCTCAAAAGGTTTGTCAAACTCCACGAAGTTGAGCACGGGCGACAAAGACAACTTGCTCTTAAGCTCCCCAAAGGCTTGGTGACAAGGCCCATCCCACTCTTGGGATAGCCATTTTTTCAACAAGTCGGACAAGGTCCTAGAAATCTTAAAAAAATCTCGAATGAAGCAACAGTAGTAGTTGGCTAGGCCAAGCAATGATCTAAACCTTTTTTGGGTGAAGGGCCACTTTCCCTCTTGGATTGCCTTGACCTTCTTCATGTCGGTCTACCAACTTCATTTGTCACCACATAGCTCAAGAACTCAATCACTCATTGAGCAAAGTTGTTTTCCACTCCTTGGCGGTAACTTTTTGAGACAACTCATTGGTGAATACATCCTTGTACCTCGCCAACAGCCCCCAAATGAGGTTTGGGGAAGCCCATGTTTCCTAGCCTCCCCATGAGTTCTTTGGAATTGCTTTAATGAAACCAAAACATTATTTGTTGAAATTCACACATAGTGTGAAATTCTTCAAAAATTCCAAAGTCCCACATTTCAAAGTCACATGCAATGCCACCTCTTTTTTCTCATGTGGTTTGTCTTTGCAAACCTCACATTGATGGGCTTGCCCATTCTGCGTGTCGGCAAGCCCGAACTCCCTTCTGAGCTTTGGGCTCATAGAGAAGTGCGTTGCTTCTTTGTCAACCCATGAGACATTTTTTTCATTCATTTGAGCCTCAAGGTACAAAAGACTTAGCCTTGGCTTAAGGCTACTAGCTTTGGCCACGGGGAGTGCTATCTTGTGAGCGGTAAGCGATGAGCGGTAATTTGTGAGCGGTGAGGAAGGTGAAATATTTGGTAATAGGGCCACTAGTATCCTATAATTGTGGAATTTTGGCCTAAAGAATTATGATTTTTGTGGAAACAAATGCACAAGTTATTATATAATATAATACCATTTGTGAAGGTATTACCATCAATTGAATGATCTAAAGGTTAAAAAATTATTTCATTGGAAAATAAATTCCTAGAACAATGTCCCTTGTATGAATGATTCATTTTAATTGTTATGTTTTTTAAAATTTGTAAAAAACTTTGTATGTACATCCTAATAAATAGAGACAATTTTTTGCAAACAAACAAGTATTTGAAATCCAATTATCTAATGAATCAAAAAATATATTAACAAAATGTGTCGCAACACACAATGAAGGTCACTCAAATGCATATTAATTAATTAATACAAATGCACTTCATGATTCATCATAGCTAATAGATGTATCACTCTCTATAGCCTCAATATCTAAGTATTTGGAAATAATCATATTGTCTGAAATATCTTAATCGTGACCATAATCATATGATGATTCTGGAGCTTTAGCCATATGTATTGCTATTGTTACTGCATAAGGTGGCAAACGAGGGCTAAGAGTAGGACTACAAAAAAATCCATGTAGTCCAAAATAAGGAACAAATTTTGATTTCTTGATAAGTTTTTTGAATGCAAAACAACATGTAATATGATTAATATTGTATACATAAACATTAACAATTCAAATAAAAATTTCAAAATCTACACTATAACTTATTCACAATCAAAAAACATTAGCTCCTCATCTAGCAAAACATCATCATCAGCAACATCAATTCGGGGGCCTTCAACATTATATTTTGGAGCATTATCAAGGATAGGTTTTAACTCACAATCGAATATTTCTTGGTCTTCCTCAAATGCAAGAAGGTGGTGACCGCATGCATGACGCCAAAATTGAACCTCATGTAGAGCATGTGAGGTCGATAACACAACCACCTTTTGGAGACAGATATTCCATAAAAATTTGGAAGAAACAAGGGGCCTTCTTCCATCCACATTTTTGTTTCATTCCCATAGTTTTATCTTTCATGATAAGGTCATTATCTATCACCATATTGATTGCTACATTCGTAGTGGATATGTCCATTTCGGGGCCCTCAAATTTTAGAAACTTAAAATTTTATTGATGTTTTTTAAGGTCATTCCATCTTCGGGCAATAATATATGCAAAAACAACCTTGCTCTGCCAATAAGTTAAAGATATGTTAGAAATAAATTCAAGTTAAGATATACATTCAAGTTGAAAATTTTACTGGTAAGATACTTATTGTTTGCCTTGGATTATCCGGATCAATAAGATGATCATTGACATTGATGCAATAGATTGTCTTCATAACCATCATTTGTGTTTGATTGATGAATGTATTGAACTGGCATAACTTCCTCAATACTTCCCCGAATGGGGCAAGTGAGTAGTCCATTGGCATTTACGTGAAACGTAGATGATGATGGAGTGGTTGATTGTTAACATCAGAGATGATATGAAGAAATTATGTCGTTCTGAAGCTATTGGGAGCTTCCAACCCCAGCGGCTAAGGAAAAATGTCTATTTGGCCCCAAGTATTGGGAGAGAGACAAAATGTTACTTGACGGTGGGATAGGGATCCTATATAGAGTCCTACATGCTTATATGGATGAGGTGGTATGGTCGAACCCACCCGAGGCCGAACAGCACGGCTTCCATGGGCATTGGCCCAATGTGAGGGCATAATTGCCTAGTATGGCTTGGGTTGTTGTAGTGTTGCTTCGACAACGCGATGATTAATATGATATGAATGGAAGTCCACATCTAAGAATTGGTTACCGATTAAGGGGTGAGTCCCGAATGAAAGAGTAGAAGGGTTGGTCCCCCTTCTATGGACCAAGAAGGTCCGCTATATGGGGAGTTAACCATTCACATGGCGGAATGCGAAGGGTTAGCGCCCGTGATCCTTGCTAAAATGGAAAAATGACCAACATACTTAAGAGGAGATACCAAGGGTTGTGACACTTCCTCTTAGTCTCATAAAATGCAATAAAAAGGAGAATAATATCCACAAAAACAACAAATAGAGAAGCAAAAAAAATCTTAAAATTTTAAATAAATGAGTTTCGGTTCCGAGATGAGTTTTTTTTTGAAATTTCAGGATTTTTTTTGTTTTTTTTTGTTTTTTCCCTTCTTGGACTTGTCTGTATGTCTTGTTTGCCTTTTGTCTTGGAATGTGTAATTAGAAGTAGTTGGGATGTTCACTTGATGGTTGTTATGTGCTCCAAAATTTGAATTAAAAAGCTTCAACTTTTTTTCTTTAAGGTTGAAGTTTGAATATTTAAAATTTTGTTGAAGGATGAGGGATGGATTTGGTCACGTCCCCCCTTCTTTTAGTCTCATAAGTTGTAACAAGAGGGAGAGTAATGCCCACAAAAACAAGAAAGGAAAAAGTACAAAAAATTTTGAAATTTCAAAAAAATGAGTTTCAGTTTTGGGACAAGTTGTTTTTTGAAATTTCAGGGTTTTTTCTTACTTTTTTTGCTCATTTTCTTCCATTTTTGCATTTGTTTGTATACATTGTTTGCTTCTTGTCTTGGTATGTTTTTTTTGTTTTTTTGTGGGAGGATAACCATCATGTTACTGCTTAACGCCGCCATATCGATAAGCTTTATAGAAAGATCCAGAGTGGCATTACTCTTTTGATTGTATAATACTTGAATGAACTGGTTTGGTGGTCGTTCTTCTAAATTCTATACACAATGTGATCATGTATACTTTATTTTTTCTTTTGGTTTGTGATTATCAAATTATAAATGTCTTTGATATTTTTGTTTGTCATGTCAAAACAAATTTGGTTCATAAACTCCATCGTGTCCAAAGTTTTGAAATCAGGAAGTTGGAAGAATTTAATGATCTTTTTATCCCTGATCAATACTCCAAGTGTTTCAAAAAGGTGGAAAACGGACTTGATATACTTTCACTTTGGAAGTTTTTATTTAATTCCTATACAAGGTGGGTATTCTAATTTATGCTAAGCCTTAATATTCAAGATATTTTTGCTAAAGGATGTTTAGCTAATTTTTGTTTTTTGTTTATGTAGCGTGAAATATCGTCTATGACCAAAAAGGAATCTCGTAAATACAATGACAAAACTTCTCTTCAATCGAGGACAACAAAATACTTGGGACTTCATACAGAATGCAACAAGAAAAACAATATCATCAATTTGTGGAATTTTTTTTGAAAAACTTCTCGTTGTCGTAAATCTAGCCAATGGCCTCGACTTCTTGGATGATGTAAGTCGTTGTGTTTCTCATTTTAGCATCCTATATGAGAATCATTCATTATTTTCACCTTTCATTTTGTAGATCAATAACATTTTGGAGATCACTCCAAGCTTGCCATGACCCTAGAGAAATTGCAAATGATTCCAACTGCTCCAGTGGAATCAATAGTCAAAATTAAATGATTGAGGTGGTGGAATTCTAGCAACATGTCTTGTGAATCTCTGTACTTTCCATTAGAAGATATCAAGGAAAATGAACTTGAAAAATGGTTGAACATGTACTTAAGCCTACTGAGTACATTGAAAAATGGCGCATTATACGTTGGACAAAAGCATTCCAACCGTTTTTGGTGGCATAAGTGCATTTACAAAATGTAATCTACTTGGTAAAGTTTTTGGAGGAGGCATTGCTATCAAACGGATGGTATTTAGATATTTTTTTCTCTCATGGCTTTAATTCATTCATTGCATGCTTGAAGTTTGCCCTTGATGCTTACGCATTTACATGTTGGTTTATCTCTAACTCAAGGACCTATTATATCATTTCTCAATTTGTCTCAATGAAATCACTATAGTGTTGTAGGTGGCTTGTGCAAATTAATTGATGTTTCAACGTTTCATTGGCAAGTGCATCTATTCATGCTTGCAGAAATAGTGGCCACCTTCTAGTTGCATATGAAGAAGACTCTGCACTATTTGATACCATTCTATCCCCATTACGTGATCCACTGCCAACTCCTAGTGTAGGTAGATCTATGCCACATAATGCCTCCATCGATTCCTATGAAGAGTTTGTTAAGAAGATTGCGAGAAAAAATCGATTGAGTAGTAAGCTTTCAATTTCTCCATATTCTCCAATGTCTGTTATGTGCGCATTAGAAATCTAACATTTATGATTTTGTTTTGTAGAGAAAAAAAACATGACTTCTCCTTCGAATATGGGTTTGCCAGTATATGCAAAAATGTGCTCAGATCATGGTAGGATCAACGACGCCAACTCCTTGCCGTATGTCTGTACAAATTGCTTGTAACCCGTACGTAGATGATGAGGCGGTTTAATGCGATGATTTGAATGATTAAGCTAAATTAGTTAGGGATATTTAGATAGTTGTCAATACCATCCACTATATGTTTGATTGGATATGATTGGATTGGATATTATTTGGTTGGATGTGTGACAAAGTTTGGATTCTTCCTTTTAAATTACCACAATTAGTGGACATTGAATTGTGTGAGCAATTTCCTATTATTTTTGAACCCTATACCTTAAAATTTAATTACCTCGATCAATTTTTTAATCAAACTTACATGAATTTTAGAAATATAGTCTAGAGCAATACTTGGAAGGTGCTTGCATTGTTACTAAAATTGGATATTGAATCCAACAAGAATATTAAGATTCTTTTTCAAACCCTCATGCCAAGTTTGTAGTTGTTGAATTTAAAAATAGAGTTAGGCATTCATTAGGATAATTTCATTTTTTAACTCTCCATTAATTTTATCCTGGAACAAATATGTTTTTATTTATTCTAGAATACCACGGATATAGGGTATTAGTGTGTGTATTTCCAAACATGTTTTCCCACTCACTGCTCATAAATTACTGCTCATTGCTCATCGTTCACCGCTCATCGTTCACATGATAGCACTTCCCGCCTAGAGACAGCAGCGACATGGGAGGCGCCCCTGACTACCAAGGTTTGAACAACCATAACTTCTTCAATATTTGCTTGAATGGGGCAAATGAAGAGTCTCTCCGCATCTACGCAAAGAATAAATGTCAATGTAGTGGTCGTTTATTAAAATCAAGCATCAAACAATAAGGTTATGGAGGTTTGAAGTTGCTAGGGGTTCCAGCCCCAAAGGCTAAGGGAAAATGTCTACTTGGCCCCAACTCTTGGGAGAGAGACAAAAGGTTATTTGACGGTGGGGTAGGATCCTTGTCCAAAATCCTAGAGGCTTGTATGGGTGAGATAGCGTGGTCGATCGAACCCACCTGAGGCCAAACGGTATGGCCTCCATGGGCATTGGCCCAACATGGGGGCATAGTTGCCTAGTATGGTTCGAGTTGTTGTAGTGTTGCTCCGACAACATGATGATCAACTAAAGATTGGATTTCCATAGATGGAAGTCCACATCTTACCATTGGCTACCGACTAAAGGGAGTGTCCCGTATGCAAGTGTAGAAGAGTTTGTCACATACCTATGAGTTAAGAGGTCTGCGATATGGGCAGCTAACCATTCACATGGGTGGAATGTGAAGAATTAGTGCTCGTGACCCTTGTTAGAATTGAGAAATGCTCAAGATAGTTAAGGGGAGCTAGCAAGGGTTGCGACAACTTGGTTACTTGAAAAAATTTACATACAACTCGAGATACTTAGAAGAGAAAAGAAGACTCGTTACTGGGTCATTTATTAATTGGAATAAGAGTCAAGTTGTTATTTGGTTACTTAGCTAAATGTCACAAAAAATATTATTTGAATACTTGGTTAGTTGGATACTTCTCGACTTGGAAGAAGAGTAACTTGTTAGTTTGTTGTTTGGCACCTTGGTAATTGGATGCTTAGCATATAATAATTAAGCAATTGAATTTTAACATTATAAGAAGGAGACGTGCAACTTGAGATAATTAGAAGAGAAGAGAACACTTGTTACTTGGTCACTTACCGACTTGGAAGAAGAGTAAACTTGTTATTTTGTTACTTGGCAACTTGGATGCTTATCTAGTTGCCACCAAAGAAAAATGTTACTTGGTTACTTGGTCACATAGTTACTTAGATACTTAGATAGTTATCACTGAGAGGAAATTTGCTACTTGGCAACTTGGTTATTCAATATACTTAGAAAAAAGGAAAAACTTGTTACTTGATTATTTAGCAATTTGGAAGAAGAATTAACTTGTTACTTGAGAAAAAGAGGAGACAATTGCGGCACATGCAAAAATTACAACACTAAGACGTACAAAGAAAAAAAACAAAATCTACATCAAAGAAAAGAAATAACATTTGAGCTTAAAGTGACAATTGCGACACATGAAGAAATTCAAAACAACAAGTTGATAGATTAGAAGCAATACTTAGTCAAATTAGATTACTTGAAGAAATATTATCAAGAAAAAAATTCATTACAATAAAAGAGGGTTTTTTAATTATACTAAAAAATCTATTATAATGAATACAAGGTAGAGGAGCTTTGAAAAAAAAACAAAAACACCTACCAACGTAACAAAGGAAGACAACCAAGAATAGCTACAACAAATGACAAGGAGATTAGGTAGATTGGTTATTTTAATCCAGATGATGCTCTAAGTCACTATGATATGGTTAATCCTAGGAACAAATAGAGGTAGTTTGTAGAGCTCCAAACCTTTGAAGCTGAAGGGAAGGACGAGCTTAATAAGGTGAACCAAATTTAGGTGTTGCCACCCTTGCTAGTGGCCATTAATTTATTTTGATTGTTTTTCAATTCTAATAAGGGTCACAAATGCTAACCTTTTGCATTCCACCCACGCGAATCCTCCTACACTTGTATTTGGGACTCTTCCCTTAGTCGATAACCAATGGTTAGATATGAACTTCCATTCATGGAAGTCCAATCTTTAGGTGATCATTGCGTTGCTGGAGTACCACTATAACAACCTGAACCATACTAGGCAACTATGGCCCCACGTTGGGCCAACGTCCGTAGAGGCCATGTCGTTCGGCCTCGAGTGGGTTCAGGCGGACACGCCGCCTCATTCCCTAGGACTTTGGGCAGGGCCCTTGCCCCACCGTCAAATAATTTTTTGTCTCCCTACCAAGAGTTGAAGCCAAGTAGACATTTTCCCTTAGTCATTAGGTTGGAAGCACCTAGCAGTTTTAAAACAACATAATTTCTTTGTATGATATTTGATGCTATCAAACGAGCACTCCATTGTCATCTACGTTTTACGTAAATGTTGATGGATTCCTCATTTGTCCCATTCGGATAAGCATTGAGGAAGTTATGCATGTTCAAACCTAGGCAGTCCCGGGTGCCACTCCCAGGTCACTGTTACTTTAGGGCGTTGTCCCTAGGCATTGGCCCACTCAAATCGTCCCTAGGCATCCGAACGCCATAAACTACTTATAGTTCACGACTCCTAATCTCCGTAGGTGGGAGGTGTTCCCCATGCTCGGGACCCACACCATATTAGGTACACTTGGGCCCTCTCACCATCAAGATTACAAGTCCCGGGTGTCACTCCGGGGTTCCCTTTGTGCTCATGGTATTTCGGGCAATCCTTATAGAGAGGTACGCGACGCTTACCCCCACCAAATAGAGTCGATGCCCTCATCAACTATACTCGTAGTCGGTACACCAATTCTGAGGTTGCCATCCTCTCTTGGTTTGGCGCGACCCCACCATGCATTTTCAAATTTGGCACAATCCTAAGGCTGTCATATCTAGGTGGTCCATTAGCAACCATAGATCTCTTTTCCAAATATTTAAACTACACTTGCCCCTCCTCTTGGGTCTCCCTCGTTAGGCTCCACTAGCCTAATTGTTGCGTACCTCTCCATGAGGAGTGCCCGAAACACCATGGGCACAAGGGGGACCCCGGAGTAACACCCGGGATTTGTGGCGCCCTTGGTGAGAGGGCCCAAGTGATACTAATGTGGATGAGGGCCCCAAACATTGGGATGCCTCCCATCCACGGAGACTAAGAGGCATGAAGGTAAGGCCATAAGCTATGTTTAGCTTATGGCGTGCCAATTATAGAATGCTCCAAAACACCTCAATCAAAGGTATGAGCTAGGAAATATGGCAATTTGAGTGGGGCGCTATCCCGAGAGTACGCCCTGGTATAACAATGGCCTGGGAGTGGCTCCTGGGATTGCGAAGCTTTAAACAAACATAACTTTCTCAATACTTGTCCAAATGGGGCAAGTGAGTAATCCATCGGCATCTGCATGAAATCTAGATGATGATGGTATGGTTGATTGTTAAAATCAATGTGGTGCTTTTGGGCACCCCCCTCTGAGGAAACCTAAAAGGACCGCACAAATCCTTTGGTGAGGGTGGCCTACCTTGGCAGGTGCCCAAGCCGAGTCCGGATGTTGTGATATTTAATGAATGTTTGGATTTGTGGAGGGATTTAATAATCGTGTCTTTTTGGTAGGTTGTGCTCTAGATTTTAAGTACCTAAGATAATTATCTAAGCTATATTGATTTTTTCTAACGTAATGCCGAATCTATCTTAGTCTAAGTGCAGACGCACCAGCCTTGGGGTCAAGGCAATCTAACCCTAATGAATAAAATAATCTTATATCTTATCTTGGGCCACACTTAATTCCTTACCTCTTATGAATTGAATTATCTAAACGGGGGACCTTAATTAAGTCCCACCCTCTCAACCTTCATTCTTAGTTTATTAGTTGATTGATAAAACCTATCTTATTAAGTTCATATATTATGGCATCACCACCTACATGTTTGGTGCACACCCTAACCCAAACCCTTCAAAGCCCTATGCCGGTCTCTTGAAGGTTGATTGACACTTACACCCTCCGATCTTTGCCGCCGGAGGGATAATATCAATTTTTTGAATTAAGTTTCCGGTTAATTTTTGCCCACGAGGATTGTACAAATTTTTATTATTTGTTAATTAGTTTAACACGATTTGACCACAAAATTTCAACATAATGAGACCGGAAAATAAGGCAACTTGTATGTTCAACCTGTTGCACAATCTTCAAGGGTTGGGGCCAACAACATGATAATGGATTCGTGGGCCATTAATTCCACCTTTCTATCAACAACATTCAGAGTGGTCGTGTCGGTGATTAACTTGACTTCACCACATATGAAATTTTCTAATAAACAAAGCTACTATCACAAATATACTAAAGGGCCCCAAAAATAATGAAGTTGGGTACCTCCCTTGGCGGTCAAGTGGTCAAACCACTTTACCTTACGAGATAGGTGAATAGGTGTAGAAATGTATACCTTAGCTGCGCACCTTCCAATCCTAAATAAAAGGCTAGAGTTAGGTGGCTTACCTCAATGCTTCTCGTTCGATTGGGCTCGATATAGGCCAAGCCGCCACCTCTTCGCCTTCCTCCATTTGGCCTTGTCTCCCTCTTTCAAACCGATTTGGTTGCGATTAAAACCTCATTTTAATGTACTGCAATCTTAACCTCATCATAATTAATTTACTTAATACACATTATTAGCTTTCTAGAGACTTAAAATTCACTTTAATCGGATAAGATTTACAAAAGTTACAATGTTGGAAATTCAATCGATCCTTCAACTTCAAATATCCATGGTTAATTTGTTATTATTTGGATTGGGGCTCGCCATATATCATTGGAAAACTATAAAAAAGATCTATAAGAAAAAAATATGAGATCAGCAAGGTAAGCTGAGATGGATCCAGCAGCCTCCTTGTAATGCAACAGTCCACTAGAATTGCTCAAACTATGTATTGCACCTTTGAAAATCCATATCTCATTCATAACTCACTCAAATCACATGTTCTAAACAGCATTGAAAAGCTATCAAAATGATCTATAAAAAAAAAGATTTTAGCAAAATAAGCTGAGATGAATCTCACAGCTTTTCTATAATACAACAGTCAATTAAAAATGTTTAAACCAAGTATTCCACTTTAAAAATCCAAATCTGATTTATTACTCATTCAAATCACATGTTTTGAACAGCCTTGGAAAGCCAAACAAAATATTTATTCGCAAAAATTATATATTTTTAGATTGACATTTTGGTAAGGTCAGCAAGTCTGATCCAACAATCACTGCCTAAATGAATATCATAGTTTTTGCCTCAACTTTGAAAAATCATAATTAATTGCTATTTCAACCAAATTGCAAATAAAAACCGGTTATAGATAGCTATGAGAAATTTCTAGAAGAGAAACAAATACTTAATTTTGGTTCTAGGTGTTAATCTAAGCATTCGGGCCATTAGTGGCCAAGGTCTATAATGTCTCAATATTTGACTTGCATTCTAACCTACCTTTACGGAAGAAGAAAATTTTGTGTGTTTACAAATACACATTCTAACTATGACAAGGTAGGGAGGAGTTTTCTTTAAGCCTTATTACTAGAGACATGCAAAAAAAATACTTCCTAACTACATTGAAGTAGGATTTCGTCCAAATTCTAGAAAATTGAAGGAGTTTCTTTCTAACTACTTGGAGGTAGGACTTCGCCCACATTCTAGAAAAAAATGAGGGAGTTTTTAAGGTGAGAGGAGGGGATTTTTAAACCCTTTCAAAAAAGGTTGGACCCCTTCGCCACCGGTTTCATTCTTCGAACCCCTCCCGAAACTTTAGCTTGGGGATTTTTCCGGTTGAGGTTGCCACCCCGTCGCCGAGGTGGCTCTAATGGGAATCCTTCTAACTTGTTATAATTTTTGCCATCAAGTTGGTCCCCTTGTTGTTTTACAAGCTAGTACTTCTTTCCGCCAAACTAAATCTTGCCTAGTTAGCAATTTTTCTAACTTAGTTAATTTCTACCATTATGTGAGTCCTCAAAGTCTCACTACGTGTTATAAATATTATAGATATAAAGTTGTGATAGATTCTAGAGTAATAGAGAGCAAATAAAAGATAATTAGTATTAGTTTATTATTTAGCAATGACACTGCCAATGGGATGTTTGATATTTTTATCTTAATCAAGTAAATTTACCGTCTTTTAGTTAGCTTGATTTATTAGTAAATAATCCCTAATAGTAGATGAAATCTTAAAGTCAATATCATATTTGTAAATACGGTGGTTGGTTGGGAAGCCAAGTGGAGGGATATGATAAGGCCAAGACCTTACCAAGCGAATATGGAGCGTGGGAAGATAATGAAGATCATGCAAATGGTGGCGTTTAATTGTTTGGTCTAGGTGGCCTTATCAACTTTACTTTTGGCTCTTTACCTCGAACCTCATCCTTATCCTTGGTCATTCCTTCAAGCTCCCTCTCTCTCCTTAGTTTTTCTCCATCTAAGTTGCTGCCTCATTTTCTTTCTAGTGTGGTGTATTGAAACATGTATTGTTAGTTTAAAAACTTTGGAAGGATGTTGGCCTTGATGTAAGCTTTCCAAAAAACTAAGGCTTGCCCAATTCAAAGTTGGTGTGTGCAAGCTATGCTTGTTTGAATGAAGGGGTGTTAACGGCCATCCAAGTTACAAGGACTACATTTCCGACGCCATATCTCTTGGAGTGTTCAAGCAAATTATTCGAAACTTTGAGGTACTGAAGATTATATTTTAAGCTCTCCAAATTGGTAAAGCACATTCAATTTGGAGCTTTTATATAGGAGTTATGCTCAATTGAGTGGAAGGGTGTCAACTTCCTTATAAATTTAGAGCGCTGACTTCTCAAGGACATATCTCCTCGATTTTTTATGAAATTTTTTTGAAATTTCTAATGGTTGAAGAAATTGTTGTTAGCTTTTTAGGAAGTCAAAGTTCATACCATTTGAAGCTTTTATGAAGGAGTTATGCTCATTTGAGTGAAGGGGCGTTAGTTGCCATTCAACTTGAGGGTGCCTACTTCAAGAGGCCATATTTCCTAGTATTTTTGGGCGTTTTTGTTAAGATTTGGTATGGTTGTAATCTTTGTTGTTATCTCTTCAAAAATTTATCAAAAAAATTGAATTCCAATTCAGGTTGTAGTTGTGGCATGTGTTCTAGTGAAGGGTTATTTATGCATTGAATTTTTATACTTGTGTTGTCTAAAATAATCTCTTAGTTGTGGTTCATTAGGTGTATAGTCTTCAATTCCTCGGGGAGATCACTCCATTGTAGAGTTGAACAACCACGTGCGATCATTTTAGATGTAAAAAATATAAAAAATGTAAAAAACATCACCAAAATGGGTTACAATTTTATCAATTTTTTTTCATGAGTAGATATAAATGGTACATGTTACATAGTAAAAAACGGTGATTAAATTTGATTATTTGTTTTTTTAATAAAACATACCGTTTCTAACTAGAATGACGCAGAATTGAACTAAAAAAATTGCTATAATTAATGAAGATGACTAAAAATTTCAAAAAAATATACAAAAGATACCATCAATAGTTGTGTATATGTAGAAAAAATATCATAAAATTTAAAATTATTTATGACATGTAATATAGGGGTAGCAAACTTTGTTCGCACGTGGTGTTCAACTTGACAATGGAGTGATCTCCCCGAGTTCAATTCTTTCCAAGTTATTTCTCTATTTTGTATTGTATACAACCTTATGTTTATCTTAGACGGATGAATGACTATCATATGGATGCGTAATCATTAGGATGAAAGTACACACCTTGGATGAAACCTAGGATTTGGATGGAAACTTAATAGATCCTCAATCTTAATTATTGGCTTTAAATCTAATTATTAACCCTAATCTTAATTTTAATCGTTGGCCTTAATTTTAATATCACTCCTAATTCTAGACCTAATTCTAAGACTATTTTTTATTTACACTTAAGTTAAAACCTAAACTAAGTTTATATCTAACCTCAGTTTATATCTAAACTTAAATATAACTCTTTGTTAGTTGTCTATTTCTTAGAAGGCACAATATATGTATGAATAATTTCTAGTTAGTATAGTCATATAATCCTTTAATCATCTTTTCTACTATTTATTCTCAACATACACCTCTTTTGTTAGGCCCTCACTCCAGAGCCTGTAAGTGCAACCTAAAATCTCTGTTAGCTTTCATATAGGGGGAGATTAATTGGTTGACACACTAGTTAGTTTCCATTTTTATTAACTCTACCTAAACTAGATTTTTTCCCTTCACGAGTGAAGGCCCGAAGTCCTCAGTAATTCACCTTCCCCTTTTGGGCCAAATGCCCAATGAACTAAATTTTTCTCAATTTACTATCATTTTTAACTTCTAATGCTAAAATCCTAACTAAAAAAGACCACTCTGGGGGTTCACAATCAGAGATCATATGAAGAAATTATGGGGTTTTGAAGTTGCTGGGGGTTTTGAGCCCTAACAGCTAAGGGAAAATGTCTACTTGGCACCAAATGTTGGAAGAGAGGAAAAATGGGCCCTGCCTAGAGTCCTAGAGGATTATATGGATGAGGTAGTGTGGCCGAGGCCGGATGTTGAGTGACAACATTATCAATCACAAGTAAGTACCAACGATACTAACAAACAGAGACAGACCTAAAAAATATCACCAGAATGAAGAAATGGAATGCCGAAGAGAAGAGGGACTCAGGACTTCTCGGCCACGGCCTTAGGCCCCCTTTCCGCGGCTTTACAAGGAGGATGCGCGGCTTTAGGTACCACTACCCACGGCTATGGGGTTTCCAGCGTTAGAACTAGGAATTTTGGAGTAATCTTAAAAGGGTAATTAGATAGTATCAAAAGGGCATAAGATAAGGAGCATATAGGACTATGTTTACATTCTATTAGCATAATGCTATTAAATGCAAATCATTTTTATTCAAATCAATCAATTATGTAAAGATTTGATTGATTCCAAAAAAAGATTTATAATGTAGCCACGACAAGGATAGAGTGAAATCTTAGAGATACGAACATTAGAGTGGTAGAACGGTTATAACCAATTATGATAGATATCATCTACATATGTCGGAGATAGATGGTTATCTAGGGAAGTGGAGTTAACAACCACTCTAAATATAGATTTTAGGAAGAAAAGACTATATAAAGGGAGCAATTTTAGGAGATTACACCTCATTTCACCATAACGAAGTTATCTTAAATTTGAGTGTCAAAAACACTTGAGTTATTTTGTACCTCTCCTCCTGGAGCACTTTTGCAATATACTTATCTTTCCCACAACTACATGTGATCTCTCTCTCTCTCAACAATTGGACTTACAAGTTGTTAAGTGGTACTTGTGACTTAAGTGATTGGAGAACCGAGAGGAGAGTAGACTCTTTTGAGCAAGAACTCAAAAGAATAGTGTGAGGTTGAGAGACAAAGACTCAAGAAGACTTGAAGAAGAAATGGAACTTTGAGAGATGTTGAGAATTAAACCTCAACGCTTAAATTGAGTGACCAAAAAGCAAGCTATCTCTTAAATATGAAATTGTGTTCAAGTGAGTGATTAAGTGAGAGTTAAGTAACTCCTCAAAAAGGAGAGAGAAAATTAAGCATGTTATACTTCTTAAAAACGGAACTTATCATTATAAGATTGAATATTACCTATATGTATGAGATTTTGATTTGATGATAGAGACTTTGATAAACTACTTACAACGATTGTTACTCAAATTGGAACTTCTTTCTCTTAAAGATTCTTTGTGAGTTGTTGGATGTCATTATAAGTTGAAAGATTAACCAATCGGAGAGGAATTGTCTCTCTTGAGCAAACACTCAAGAGAGTATTGTAAGAGTGATGTCAAGCATTCAAAGATTTTGAAATTTTAATGGACTTCTTCTCGTCATCAAGAAACACTTTGCAATAAAGTATATCATTATAAAAAACGAACTACATATGTTGTTTTGCTATATGTTATGGTGGCGTGTGATTGAGTATACGTGAGATTGATATATATACATATATTATTATTACATGCATATTTGATACAAATAATATTATATTATTATATTATAAGTAGTAACACTTGAGCTAAAAGAGGAAAGGCTCAAGAACATGCAATCTTCTCCATCATTATTATAAGCAACATATTTGTAATGTTATTAAAAGAATATTAAGGAATGTGATTAAGGTTATTCAACTACGGAACTTAAAACTATGAGCTTTAACTCTTTCGGAGACTTATATAAATTATTGAAGAGTTCTATTGCTATCAAATATTGATGATATTACTATATATATATACATATGAGATATGTTTTGAATGATATGGATGGAACTTTAGAGTATTGATACACCTCTTGAACCCTCTCTACCTTAGTTGTTTCACGATCAATGAGCCTTACATTGAGAGTGAAAATAATTAAGGATGAGATCGTTTAACTCCAATTAATTATATTCAAATCATAAGGAGAAGAGAGGTTACTAATTTTAGGACCGAGCATGTTAATGAGGCACGGTAGTTCTCAAGCGAATATAAATTTATGTGATGTCGCCTCGTGAGTCCTCTTAAGTTTATTTGCCAAGGAACGACCCACGGTGCGTATCACCGGATGGCACGGCCTCCATGGACATTGGCCCAATGTGAGGGCATAGTTGCCTAGTATGGCTCGGGTTGTTATAGCGTTGCTCCGGCAACGCGATGATCAACATGAGATGGATGGAAGTCCACATCTAAGAATTGGTTACTGATTAAGGGGTGAATCCCGAATGAAAGAGTATGAGGGTTGGTCTCCCTCCTATAGACTAAGAAGGTCTGTGGTATGGAGAGCTAACCATTCGCATGGCGGAATGTGAAGGGTTAGCAGTCGTAATCCTTGTTAAAGTTGGACAAATGACCAAGTAAGTTAAGGGGACTTAGCAAGGGTTGCGACACTTGGTTACTTGAAAAAGATGACATATAACTTGAGATACTTGTTACTTAGCCATTTATCAAGTGGAAGAAGAGTTAATTTGTTGCTTGGTTAGTTAGCTAGTTGTCATCAAGAAAAAAAATTACTTGGATATTTGGTTACTTGGTTATTTGGCAATATACGAAAGTGAAAGAAGAGATATTTGGTTACTTGGTTACTTGGCTATTTACCAAAATGAAAGACAATGAATTTGTTACTTGGTTACTTGGTAACTTAGTTAGTTGTCACCAAGAAAAATGATACTTGGATACTTGGTTACTTAGTTACTTGGCAACTTGATTATTTGGATGCTTAGCTAGCTACCACTAAGGAGAAAGGCTATTTGGTTATTTGGTAACATAGTTACCTGGATACTTACGTAGTTGTCGCCGAAAGAAAACTTGTTACTTGGAAATTTGGTTACTCAAGATACTTAGAAGAAAAGGAAGAACTTGTTAATTGGCTATTTAGCGATTTAGAGGAAGAATTAATTTGTTATTTGAGAAAAAATGAAGAAGTTATAACATTATGATGTGCAAAAAAAAACAAGATCTAGATCAAAAATAGAAAATAACACTTGAGCTTAAAGAGATAATTATGGCATATGAAGAAATTCAACACAAGAAAAAAAATACAAATAACAAATTGATAAAATGAGACTTCTTGAAGAAATATCATCAAGAAAAAATTTCATTACAATAATAAAGAATTTTTAAGTTATACTTAAAGTCTATGACAATAAATACAAGGTATGGGAGATTTTAAAAGAAGAACAAAGACACCAACCAACATAATAAATTAAGATAACCAATAATAAATAACAACAAATGACAAGGAGATTAGGTAGATTGGTATTTTTTTATCTGGACAATGCTCTAAGTCTCTCGCAATCCTTGTTAGCGCCCCTTAACTATCTTGACCATTTGTCAATTCTAGCAAGGGTCATGAGCACAAACCCTTCGCATTCCCCGCATGCAAATGGTTAGCTTTCCATACCATAGACCCCTTTAGCTCATAGGTGGGGAACCAATCCTCCTACACTTGCATTCAAGATTAGTCCGTAGCCAACGGTTAGATGTGGACTTCCATCCATGGAAGTCCAATCTTAAGTTAATTGTCGGGTTGCCAGAGCAACACTACAACAACCCGAACCATACTAGGAAACTATGCCCCCACGTTCGGCCTCTGGTGGGTTCGGTCGGCCATGCCGTTTCATCCATATAAGCCTCTAGGACTTTGGGCAGGGCCCTTACCCCACCGTTAAGTATTATTTTGTCTATATACAAGGGTTGGGTCCAAGTAGACATTTTTACTAAGCCGCTGGACTAAAAGCCCCCAACAACTTTAGACCTCAATAACTTTGTGGTGTGTCAGCCATAAACCTCCATCCTTTTGCATCTGTAGTCCAAGTGGAGGTTCATGACTCACATGCCTTTGTTGACTCCTTAGTGTCGGAAACCTCTTGCTAGTACTCTAATAAAACCAAAGATTAAGCACACTCTTTTTATTCAGCTCCACAGAGCTTTAGTATTAAAAAATATATATTCCCAACCGCGTGATGGAGTCTCCCACGGGTGAACACCCGTGGGGGCTCCCAATCCTTAAGGCAGCAGACACCCCTTCACTTAAACGGCCACAACTTTTGCCCACAAACTCCGATTGGAATAATTTTTAGTAATTTGGAAAGCTAACAACAAGACCTATGAATCATTTAAATTTCAAAACAATTTCATATGTTGTCTTTATGATACGCACTTGTAAAGTCAGCGTTTGAAATTTTAAGGGCAGCTTGAGACACTTTCACTCAAACTCTCATAACTTTTGCTTACTAACTCCGATTCTAACAAAATTAGGCTTTTTGGAAAGCTAACAATGAGGGCTACATTCAATCAAAATCTGAAGTTTAAATTATAATTTCAGAGTCCACTACACTTGATTGAAAGTGACCCAACTACTTAGGGGTGTGTTAAAAAACACACTACCTTCTCTCAAGAGTTCTAACTCTAAGAATTCTAAGTTATATCTATATGAATGATTGCTTGATCTTTCTAACGAAATGAAAAGAGATAGAGAGAGAGCTTCCTAACTAAAATTCGCAAGGGCTTCGCCGTGCTAAAATGAAAATTCGAGGGGGCATGAAAGGAGAAGAGGGGGTTTTTATCACCCTTCAATGAAGGGTTGGATCCCTTCTCCCTTCCTTTCAACCGAGGGGTCCCTTTCCTTGAATGGTGCGAACCGGGCCCTCGGTGGTGAATGACGGGAGGCAACCGCCATCTCGCACCCATTTGCCTTAAGCCCTTAGAAAGGCTTTTCTATTTCGGTTTGAATTTCATTTTGGATTGCAAGGGTGGCAACATGGGCCCCTTGCCTTAGTTGGCAAGATTCCTTACGCTCGTAATTGTCACTTCTTTTTCTTTTCTTGGCCGCTTTCGGAATTTCTCATTTTTTCCGCCGCCGCTTGACTTTTTTTGCTTAAATTGGTTGATCATAATTTAACCTACCCACTTACTAACCTACAACCTTAACATTTCCGATTCGGGTAAAGGACATTTCCCTTTTACCCCTTCGATTCTAATTTCCTACTTGCCCAAGGTTCTTACCCCAAGGATAACACACCCCTAGCTTTTGCAACCCGAAATAACCTAATTCCAAAACAACACTAAATCTAATTTCTAATTTTCTTCTGTAAAAGTCAATTCAACCCCTTAATTTTACTTAAATCTAAACTCGAAATCCACCCCCAACAAAGCATTCAACTAACTCAGTAATCACTAATTTTTGTATTTTTAATGTTTTTAAAATGTTACTCGAGTTGTGAGCACGAATTTGGGCTTACATGGTGTGATCTCTACTTCTAACAAACAACCATTCCATCATCGTCTATGCTTTCCGTAGATGCCTATTCAAACCTTGGCAATTTTGGGCACCACTCCTAGGTTACTACTGTCTTAGGGTGTTGTCCCTTGGGAGCGCCCCATTCAAATTGCCATATCTCCTAGCTCACACCTCTGATTGAGGTATTTTTGAGCATTTTAAAATTTGGATGTCATATGCTACTTATAGCTCATGGCCTTGCTCTCACAATTCTTAGTTTCCGTGGGTGGGAGGCGTTCCCAACGCCCGGGACCCTCACCCACACTAGGATCACTTGGGCCCTCTTACCAATGGTGCCACAAGTACCGGTTGTCATTCCGGGGCCCCCTTGTGCCCATGGTGTTTTGGACACTCCTTATAGAGAGGTGCGAGATAAAATCACTATAATACGGTCAACCCTAGGAAAAAATAGAGGTAGTTGAGCTCTACATCAAATCAATGAATTATTGCTTTACTATATAATTTTAATGTTCTTCATTATAATATTCAAGACTAATATATTTAAGTAACCCTAGAATTGCACCAATTTATAATATAATACTATGACGCTGTTATTGTATTTATTCTATTTTATTGCCACATCCCATGATTAAATTGTCATGCATAAAAATAGAACATACTACCATGAACAATTTACTAGTTTTTTAATTCCTAAGCTGTCATGATTCATAATGGAATCTCCACTCTTTGTCTTTTATAATGAAATTTTAAAATCCATCCAAACTAAAATTATTTAAGATATTTGAAGTTGATGGTTTTCAATGCCTAGTCTAATTCTTAAATAATTTGACGTGCCCTTATGACCCTAAACCCTAAATCCTTAAACCCTAAACACCTTTGATTGAGGTGTTCATGAGCATTCTAAAATTTGCACGCCATAAGCTACGCATAGCTTATGGCCTTACCCTTGTGCCTCGTAGTCTCCGTGGATGGGAGGCGTTCCCAATGCCCAGGAACTTCACCCACATTAGGATCACTTGGGCCTTCTCACCAACAATGCCACAAGTCCCGAGTGTCATTATGGGGTCCCCCTTGTGTCCATGGTGTTTCGGGCATTCCTCATGGAGTGGTACGCGATACTCATCACCACCACATGGAATTGATGCCATTATTGACTATATTTGTAGTCGGCATATAAATTCTCAAGTTGCCATCCTCTATGGTATGACATTATGTTTACCTTGGGACGCGACCCCCATAATGTATCTTCAAATTTGGCACAGTCCCAAAGATGTCATTTGGTGACCTTATGTCGTTTAGTCCCAAAGATGTCCCTAGATGGTCCCTTAGTGACCTTGGATCTTTCTTCCAAGGATTTAACCTACATTAAACCCACTAACTTTGGGACTCACTTAGGTTGCCTCTTCTTTAGGGCCTCCCACGTTAGGCTTCATGTGAGTCGTCAAAGTCTCTTTACATGTTGGACATGTTATAGATATAAAATTATGATTGATTTTGGAATAATTGATAGCAAAAAAAATATTAGTTCAGTATTTAGCAATAGTAATACCAATAGGATGGTTGGTATTGTTATCTGAATCAAATAGATTTATCGTATATTTATTAATTTGAGTTGTTAGTAGATTAATATTATTAGTAGGTGAGTTTGTAAACACGATGGTTGGTTGGAAAGCCAATTGGAAGGGTATAATGAGACCATGACCTTACAAAACAAATATGGGGCGTATGAGGATAATAGAGGTCATGCGAATGGTGGCATTTGATTGGTTGGTCTCATATGGCCTTACCAATTGCATCTTTAGCTCTCCACCTCGAACCTCTTCTTCATCGTTGGCAATTCCCTCAAGCTTTTTTTCTTCTTTGTTTTTTTCATCTAAGTTGTTGTCCCGTTTTCTTCCTAGTGTGGTGTATTGAGACATTCATTATTAGTTTAGAAACTTGGTAAGGATGTTTGTCTTGATGTAAGCTTTCCAGAATGCTAAGGCTTGCCTAATTTGGAGTTGCTATGTGCAGGCTGTGCTTGTTTGAATGAAGGGATGTCAGTTGTCGTCTAAGTCGAATTCAAGCAAGTTATCCAAAAATTTGAATAATTAATAATTGTGATTTTAGCTCTCCAAATTGGTAGGATACAATCAATTTGGAATTTGTATGTAGGAGTTATACTCATTTGAATGAACGGGTGTCAGTTGCCATTCAAATTAAGAACGTTGAATTTTCAAAGATATATGTCTTTGGTTTCTTATGAAGTTTCCTTAACACTTTCAAGGATTAAAAAACTTGTTAGCTCTCTAGAAGGCTAATGGTTATTCAATTTAAAGCTTGTATGTAGGAATTATATTCATTTGAGGGAAAAAATGTTAATTTTCTTGCAAATTGAGAATGTTGACTTCTCAAGGACATATCTCTTGATTTTTTATATAATTACTTTGAAATTTTTGAGATTGATGATTTGTTTTAGCTCTTTAGAAAGCCAAAGGTCATTCAATTTGAAGCTTGTATATAGGAGTTATGTTCATTTGAATGAAAGGATATCAGCTGGCGTCCAAATTAAAGGTGCTTACTTCAAAGGGCCATATTTCTGAGAATTCTTAGAATTTAAAATTTGGTGTGAGTGTAATCTTTGTTGCTATCTCTTTAAGAACTTATTTAAAATTTTATTCCAATCTGGGTTGTGATTTTGACATGTGTTTTAGTAAAAATGTATTGATGCATTGAATTGTTAAAATTGTAGTTAAGTAAATTTCCTAGTTTATGGTTCATTAAGTGCATGGTCTTCAATTCTTTTTGAGCTGTCTTTTTTTTGCATTGTATACAACCTTATTTTTATCTTAGATGGATGAATGATTTTTAAATGGATGCATAATTATTAGGATGAAAATATATTTTTGTACGTCCGCCAGGAGTTAAGGTGTTTCTAACTTGAGTTGGTGTTGTTTTCTCAGGTTATTATCATTCTCTTGTGTGAGATTCTAACCTTTGATTTTAGTTTTAAGTGTGAATTATATACAAATTGCCTTAGTCTAAACTTGTTTTAGATGCTCATATTGGTTATCATATTAGATGCCATCTAAAAAAGTGGATTAAAATTAAATACACCAACTTTAAATAGAGTTTTATGAAATCAAATTATAGAAGAGACACAATTAGATAAAAAACTCAGTTTAATCAAGGAAGGTCGAGGTGAGATTACAATGAATGTTCATGGGAACCCAAATCCTATTCCACCTGACCCATTTGAAGAACCTGAGATGGATCTTATGATGTTACTTCGAGGTTTGCCCATTGTTGTGCATGAAAGGTTAGCAGTGTTGCAAATGCCAGCTAATCTTTACTTGATTGTATGATGAAGACCTTGCTGTACACATTGAGCATCTCATTTCCAAATTTATTGTGGATACCAGTTACTATTTCATATGGTTTCCTACAACCTTGAGTGGATCTGCATATTTTTGGTATTGAACTAATGGTGCATGTGCATTCACAACTTGGGTTTGGATTCAAGCGGCTTTCTTACGATATTATCGGCCAGATTCTGGACAACAACAAACATTGGCTATATTGGATCAATGTCGATAAGATCTTGTTGAAGATATTTCAACCTATGTTCGTCGATTCCGCACACTTTATGATAGTTGGGTTGGAAATTTGTTCAATGGTGATACTATTAAGTGGTATTTCATTCGTGGTTTTGACAAAGTTTCCACGATTTAAAGCTCAAGTCTAGGCAACCGGGAACACTAGAGTAAGTCTTTTGAGTTGCTTTGGAGATCGAGTTGATCCAGAAGGAAAATGAGAGAATGGTAAGGCGTGCCCAAGAACCCATTCCTTATTAGATATATGTTTATTATCATCATACGGATCCAACTCAATATCAACGTGGTCCCGATAATCAAAATACGGGCAATTCAAACATGGTTAGTGTTCACCCTACACCATTTGGATATTCAAAACCATCCTCCTCATAGCTCAATTGCGCTCTAATGTGAAACATATGCAAGATGGACTAAGAGACGAGATGACGTGAACAATGAAGGCGCTCACGGATCAAGTGGCTAATTTGCTTAAAAGAAATGTGCAACCATCTCCGATGCACCACGAATCAGGGATTCATACTTAATGGATGGTTTGCACCAATTGTGGAGTTTTTGGACACACAAACCAATTTTGTCTCCAACGAAAACAACATGCATCATCATATCCCCTACGTCATGTAGCCCTAAGCCAATTCTAAATCTAGGCCTCGACCTCCATATCATATGTTGTGCGGAGGTCGTCATCCTCTTGGAGATGTTGTGTTGAAAAAAATATCCGATGTGATAATTGTAACGGGTTCCATCCCACTAACCGTTGTCGTGCACCTGATAAAGTTATTCTTCTACAACCACCATTTGGCAATTACCAACAACAAGCCCAAAACAACACATGTAATGCTCGTAATAGAGATTCAAAATTCTCTTTTGTACCTTTTAATTTCTACTATGATCATCAAAATAACCGCCAAATCTATGATTTCCCTGCAGCTCTCCAAACTGTCCAAGGTGTGATTCCATTGTCCAATGGTACTAACATCCAAGATACTCGATATCTCAATGGTCTTCCTTTTTCAACTCATGGTTCTAACCCACATGTGAACATGGTAGGGATCACTTGTGTATATGAACATAATGCACCAAAATATTTACAAGTATTAGTGGTCACAAAAGAGGGACTGGAACTAGTCTTGAAATTCTACATGCAGAAGCAGATATGGTCTCAGATGAAGATTTTGAGGGATCTCCTCATTTCTCTAAACTTAATGACACCCTTAAGGAGACAACCAAAGAAATAGGGTTTGAAAGAATTCCATCTGAGGAGGTAGAACTTGATAAGGATAAACATCAATTTGTCACAAATTCCCTTGTGCACAAGACTTCCAACCGTGGTGGGAGGAACCGTTCTAACAAGGGGAATAATCCATCCGTTGCATATGATTTGTAGAAAGATTTAGCTAGATCTAAAACAAACATTTCATTTGGTCAAATCATCCAATTAACACCTTCTTTGCGTAAACAAATGAAAGAGGGTGCTACCATTCGTCGCCAACCTGTAACATGGAGTTTGTTCATCACATAGTTTAATAACATTTTAATTGAGTTGGATGTTGTGAATAATATTATTTCTAACATCATGGTGGATGATTGTAGTAGTGTCAATGTGATGCCTCTAACCACTATGGAAAAACTAGGTTTGTCAGTTACTCATCCACCAGCTTTCTTTATCAAGCACATCCAAGACTTTTGGATGAATTAAAGACTTAACAATTTGCACATGAGGAGAAGAATACAAACCCACCTTTAAAATGGTATGCATGAAAGAAGAGTATGGTTCCTATCCACTTTTGTTAGGTCGAGGATTTCTTCGTCTATGTGGGAGTGTTATTAATTGGGCAATCAAGAAATCCACATTCACCTACAATCCTAAATCCAACTGGACTATAGTTAGAATCCAACCTAAAGGTCTTCAATATACTAATGATTCTCTTCCTGAGCAGGTGAAACCGGCACACTCAACCCGTGCTGAAGCGATCATAGATCTTGGACCCATTAAATGCATTGGGCCTGGATTGCATGACTATGCAGATGATGGATCATTTGTACAGTGGTTAGCATCTCATCCTTACTCAAATGATGTAGGTAGTGTATATTTTATTGATGCAATTCCTCTTCTTAATGATTTTCTTCATGAAGATTCTCCTGATTTAGCAACATTAGTTGATGATGTCATTGAGAATGATGTTTTCCATCTTGAAAATGATGTTTTTGATCTAAAAATTGATGGTATTCAACTACATAATTGGGATGTCATCTTGAAAGAAGACACCATTTTGCCACCTCCTCCTAATATTCGCAAAATATCCTCTGGCCTTGAGATAGGTTCAGAAACACCCAATTTTCCTCTAGTTCCAACTGACTGGTACCATGGCCCTACATATCCTATCCATGTTAGACCATCAAATTACCATGAAATCCAAGTTGATATACCAAATAAGGTGGGTGTCGTGTGTCTCTCCATGAGGAGTGCCTAAAACACCATGGACACAAAAAGGACCCCAGAGTGACACCCGGGACATGTGGCACCATTGGTGAGAGGGCCCAAGTGATCCTAGTGTGGATGAGGGCCCTGGGTGTTGGGAACGCCTACCATCCACAGAGACTAGGAGGCACAAGGGTCGGGCCATAAGCTATGCGTAGTTTATGGCGTTCCAATTCTAAATGCTCAAGAACACCTCAATCGGTGCTAGGAGATATAGCAATTTGAGTGGGGCGTGGTACAGTGGTGGTCTGGGAGTGGCTCCCGGGAGTGCCCAAGTTTGAACATGCATAATTTCCTCAATACTTGCTCAAATGAAGCAACTGAGTAGTCCATCGGCATCTAGGCATCTACATTAAACGTAAATGTCGATGGCATGGTTAACTGTTAGCATCAAAGATCATACAAGGACGTTATGGTGTTTTGAAGCTACTGGGGCTCCTAGTCCTAGCGGCTAAGGGAAAATGTCTACTTGACCCCAAATGTTGGGAGAGAGATGAAAGGTTATTTGTCGGTCAGGTAGGGGCCCTGCCTAGAATCCTAGAAGCTTATATGGGTGAGGTGGTGTGGCCAAACCCACTCGAGGCCGAATGGCACGGCCTCCATGTGTATTGGCTCAATGTGAGGGCATAGTTGCCTAGTATGGTTCGGGTTGTTGCAATGTTGCTCCGGCAACGTGATGATCAATATAAGATTGGGCTTCCATGGGTGGAAATCCACATCCAAGAATTGGTTACCGATTAAGAGGGTTGGTCCCACTCCGATGAACTATAAGGTCCGCGGTATTGAGAGCTAACCATTAGCATGGTAGAATGTGAAGGGTTAACGCTCGTAATGCTTGCTAAAGTTGAAAAATAACCAAGGTAGTTAAGTGGAGCTAGCAAGGGTTGTGTCGCAACCCTTGCTAGCTTTCTTTAACTTATGTTATCCGCTTTCCAACTCTAGCAAATGTCACGAGCGCTAACCTACACATCCCACACACTTGCACGGTTAGTTCTCCATACCGCGGACCACCAAGCTCATGGCTTGATCACCAAACCATCATGCACATGCATTTGGGACTCTTTTGTTAATAGGTAATCAATGGTTAGATGTGGATTTCCATGCATGGAAATCTACTCTTGAGTTTATCATTGTGTTGCCAAAGCAACACTACAACTACCCGAAGCATAGTTGCCAACTATGCTCCGGGGGGGTCGGTCAAGAAACCCACCTCACCCATATAAGCCTCTGGGCCTCAAGGAAGGACCCCTATGCCACCGTCAAGAAACCTTTTTTCTCTCTACCTAGAGTTGGGGCCCAGTAGACATTTTTCCTTAGCCGCTAGGGTTAGAAGCCCCACACAGATTCAGACTGCCATAACTTCTCTTGGTAACTTTTGATGTTATCAAGCAACCACTCCATCATCATCTACGTTTTATTTACATGCTGATGGACTCTTAATTTTCCCCATTTGGACAAGTATTAAGGAAGTTATGGCTGTTTGAAGTTACTATAGTCCCAGGGCGTTGTCCCGAGACAGCGCCCCACTCAAATTGCCATATCTCTTAGCTCACACCTCCGATTGAGGTGTTCTTTAGCATTCTGGAATCCGCACGCCATAAACTACTTGTAACTAATGGCTTTATCCTTGTGACTCCTAGTCTTCGTGGGTGGGAGGTGTTCTCAACGCTGGGGCCCTCACCCACACTAGGATCAATTGGGCTCATCCACCCATGGCGCCACAAATCCCGGGTGTTACTCCGGGGTCCCCCTTGTGCCCATGGTGTTGCGGGCACTCTTGATGGAAAGGTGCTTGACAAGTTGTAACAAAAGTGGTTGCCTTTTTTAAAACCATGCACTTGACTAATAGACAAGCAAGAAAGTGCAAGAGCCCGAGGTGGTGGTAGGTTTGGCTTGGGTTGGCTTCATGGAGTTGATAGTTGAGTGGTTCACATTGGATTACCAAGAATTGTGTGAGGGAATGAACTTAGTGCAAATGAGGCACACATGGTCTTTTAAAGCCTATATTCCCGATTTTAACACCCAAATGAATGCTACATCTAAGATGGCCGAGTTTGCTAAGAAATGCAAAGTGGGTGGTGGACACCTTGTTGAAGTTTCTTAGGTGGGTTGCCAAAGTGGGTGGTGGACGCCTTGTTCATGTTTCCAAAGCTTCTTGAGGACGTGGTGTGGATCAACAAAATTGCCAAAAGCATTGAAGCCAATGGCCCGGAAAAGAAGTTGAGCAGTGCCCACTCTACGAAATATGTCTCAAGGCAAAGAGCGCAAGAAATTTGGCAATTATACCAACACAAAAGACAAGCCAAAGGTACAACTTCCAACAATGGTGGCACTTATGGAGGAAGCCACCCAATGCTAGAAACAAAGAAGGTAGCCTTGTGGTACTAAGGCAAGTCATGTTCGTGCCGCAGACCGAATGTAAGAAGATGAATTTGTGGTACCAAGGCAAATCATGTTGTGCCTTGGACGGAATGTTAGGAGTTGGCTTTGTGTTACTAGGGCAAATCATGTTTGTGCCGTGGACAAAATGTTAGAAGTTGGCATTGTGGTACCAAGGCAATTCATGTTTGTGCCGCGGACGGCATGTTAGAAGGTGACATTGTGGTACCAACGCAATTCATGTTTGTGCCGCAAACGGAATGTTGGAAGGTGGCATTATGGTACCAAGGCAAGTCATGTTTGTGCCGCAGACGGAATGTTAGAAGGTGGGATTGTCGAACCAAGACAAATCATGTTGTTGCCGTGGGTGTGAGCCCAATTATGTGTTCACATTTCTAGTTAACACAAAATTACTTGAAGAACTGAGAATTGACAGAGATTTGTGTTAATTAAAGGGTAGACGGGATTTGAGAAGCATAAAACTTGTGTTGTCATGATTGGAGTTGGGTATTTAGTTTGGGAAAAGGAAAAAAAAGGAAAAAAAACAAAGACAATTAAGTTGTGTTGGTTGGTTAAGGGGTGATGCTAGGTAGGGTGTGGCTTGAACTTAATTCAAGTGTTACCCTTGGTGTGAGGGTGTTCGTTTTAGGCCTTAAATAAGTTTGTTTAAGACATGAAGGTGTCACCCACATCTGGATCAAGAGCTGGATCTTCGGATCGGGTGGAAGGAGGTCCCTTGGTTCAACTAGGGAGTCTCTCGCAAAAACTAGGTGAGGGCTGCCGAAAAGCTACAAGGGTGAAGGGCAAGCTGCCCGGCGCAGTTGGATTCAGAGTTTGATTTCGAGGGCAAGCTGCCTCGGCGCAGCTGGATTCAGAGTTTGATTTCGAGGGCAAACTGCCTCGGCGCAGCTGGATTCAGAGTTTGATTTCGAGGGCAGGCTGCCTCGGCGCAGCTGGATTCAGAGTTTGATTTCGAGGGCAGGCTGCCTCGGCGCAGCTGGATTCAGAGTTTGATTTCGAGGGCAGGCTGCCTCGGCGCAGCTGGATTCAGAGTTTGATTTCGAGGGCAGGTGTCCTCGGCGCAGCTAGATTCAGAGTTTGATTTCGAGGGCAAGCTGCCTCGGCGCAGCTGGAGGCGAGGGCCAAGCCTCAGGAAATGTGGTGATAGACCTTTTTATTGCAAGGCCAGGGCATTGAGGGCTAGCTAGTTTCATGTGTCAATTCAAGGGACAAGGCTCTCAGCAATGTGGCAAGGTGGAAAGGGAAATCATTAGGTAGTAAGGCAAGTGGAATTCAATAAACTTTGAATGGGAGAAGGGGCACCTTAGGGTGCTAAAAACTAGATTAGGTAGTTGGTTGGCACATGGATCACATAGGAATTTAGAAGAAGAAAAGTGTAATGATTGCCATAGGTGCATCAGTATTTCTTAATACTAATGCCTTGTGGAGTTAAAATAAAGAGAGTGCATTTAATATTTGGTTTCATCCGTATGCAAACAAGAGGTCTCTTAGGCCAAGGAGTTAGCAGGGACATGTGAGCTATGGACCTCCACCTGGACCACAGACGCAAAGGGTGGGGGTTTATGGCTGACATAAATGGTGCGTCCGCCGGGAGCGAAGCAGGATTAGGAGACCAAGACTTGGAGGCACAAACTTGAGAGAGAGGAAGGAGCACACGGTGTGTGGTAAGCATCTCACCTCGTTTTGATTGTTGTCATATGGTTAGGGTAGTAGGATTCCATTTCCTTTCCTTGGAATGAATTGCATTTTTATTTATGCATTTGGTTTTAAGGAAGGAGCGCGGCTTGAGGTGATGTCCTAAAACTTCTTGGGATGGCATAAGAACATAACATTAATAGTGCGATCATTAGCTCACTAAATCTTAGAGGGATAATTGATTTTGGGAAGAGTCAACTTGACACTCACCTTGGGGTGAGTGTCCAAGTTAAGGGATTTTGAATTTGATGTTTTATACTAGAATTGGTAGTTGAGAATTGTGGTGGTCGATGTCACATCGGGTCACGGTCGAGTGTGAGTGATAACGTGCAGGGGGAAGCGAATTGTTTGAGGTATGACATTCTTCAAAGTGAATCCATTAATTAATTAAGGAAGGATTTTAGTACTTGTCTTTGTCGTTATCCGTTGTAGAGGGTAATTCCCTAGTCATCGCATTGTGTTGGAGGCGAGAGGGTGATGCCTCGGTCTTCAATGTGGTGCATGGCGAAGGTCAGCCCCTCACTCTCGGTATTGTGGTGAGTGTTAATTTTATGGAAGAGTTCGGAAGTGATTCTCCGGCTTGACAGAGAATTGACATGAACATGCCCATCCCCTGTTTGGGATTTTTCACCTAAGTTGGCCTGCAGGTTCTCTTCCTCACCTCCTAAATTTTAAATACACATCAAGAAAAGTGAAAACGTTAAGAAGAGTGAAGGTAGCAAGGGGTATGTGTGGTCAAGTGAGGGTTGATCGAATGTGCATGAATGCAAGGTAAGACTCGATCCCACAAACCTAAATTGGAATTAGGATTAGAGAAGATTGCACGTAGGAAAAGATTGTCTAGGATTAGTGAAGTTGTAGAAGAGGTAGAAGTGAAAAGAAAGAGTTGCTTGAATGTGAAGCCTATTGTTAGTCCAGTGTTAGACAGTTTAGAAGTAGATACTCAACTTGAAAAGGAGGATACTCCCTCCAAGTTGAGCGGCGAGACATTGACGGAGACTGATGCAATTAGGAAAGAAATTCCAATAGAAGTTGATAGTGAAATATGAGCCCAAAATGGTTGCTCATATTTGTTTTATGTTTAGAATTTACTTAGGAGTGCATTTGAAGTCATTATTGAAACAACTAAAAGTGTTAAAAAGAGTGAGGCTTGGTGTGGAGTTAGGTTTTAGGCCTTAGGCTTATTTTGTGTGGTTAATTAGAAGCTTAGTGGCATTAAGGGGTGTTTTGGTTAAGTGAGTGGTGTGTGATGAAGCAAGGGGAAGGGCCTTGGGTTTAAGTGTTTGAATTGGGACCTATCTTGTTGGTTTAGGGGGTGAGGGTTTAGTGGAGAGAGGTGAGGGGTTAAACCCTCTTGGTTTTGGTGTGTGAGTCTCTCTCTTTTGGTGGAGCGGAAGGGGGGAGAGCAAGTGAGGCAGCGAGGCAAGGTGCCTTAGTAGTTAGATTTTTGGATCAGAGCTAAGCTCGAAGGTGCTTCAGTAATTAGATTTTTGGATCAGAGCTAAGCTCGAAGGTGCCTCAGTAGTTAGATTTTTGGATCAGAGCTAAGCTCGAAGGTGCCTCAGTAGTTAGATTTTTGGATCAGAGCTAAGCTCGAAGGTGCCTCAGTAGTTAGATTTTTGGATCAGGGCTAAGCTCGAAGGTGCCTCGGCAGTTTGATTTTTTTGGATCAGAGCTAAGTTCGGGGTGCCTCGGTAGTTGATTTTTGGATCAGGGCTAAGCACGAGGGCGGCTTCGGCAGTTTGAGATTTTTGGATCAGAGCTAAGCTCGAGGGTGCCTCGGCAGTTGATTTTTTGGATCAGAGCTAAACTCGAGGACATGCCTCGGCAGTGTAATGGACAAAGCACACTCTGATTAGATTGGACTCTCAAGGCTAAGGACTAAGTGAGGCAGGAAGTTAGGGGGCAGGAGGTAGCTACTGGTTTAACTAAGTAGATTTTGCATAAACCTCCAAATGTAATAAGGAGTGCCTCCAATGAGCCTTGAATTGGATTGATTGGTAGGGTAGCATACACATTGCATAGGAGATTGGACTAGGGAGAAAATGTAGTATGGTGGTGTGTAAAGAACATCATGGATGCACAAGTATTTCTCAATGCTAATGCTCCGTGTGTTTAATAAAAAGTGCACTTGCAATTGAATTCATTGAGGCATGGGTATGAGATGTCCAAGGTTAAGAGTAGACAAAGATATGTAAGCCATAGACTCCCACCTGGACCACAGACGCTTAAAGGTGGGGGTTTATGGCTGACATAAATGGTGCATCCGCCGGGAGCGAAGCGGGATTAGGAGACTAAGACTTGGAGGCGCAAACTTGAGAGAGAGGAAGGAGCACTTGGTGTGCGGTAAGCATCTCACTTTGGTTCGATTTTTGTCAATTGGCTAGATTAGTTAAATTCCAATTCTTTACCTTGGAATGGATTGCATTTTTCATTTATGCATTGTGTTTTTGAGGAAGGAACGCGGCTCGAGGTGATGTTCTAAACCTTCTTGGGATGGCATAAAAACATAACATTAATAGTGCGATCATTAGCTCATTAAATCTTAGAGGGATAATTAATTTTAGGAAAGGTCAATTTTGACACTCACTGTCAGCCATAAATCCCCACCCCTTTGCGTCTGTAGTCCAGGTGGAGGTCCATGGCTCACATGTCCTTGCTAACCCCTTAGCTTCGGAAACCCTGTGGCGACGATCGCCACTCCGAGCGAGTAACACTCCCACAAGTTGGCCGGGTGGGTGTACAATTCTAGTGTCCAAACAATGACTTTCTAATTCCTAAAATGCAGAACGTTCATGTAGAACACCAATATAGAGTGTTATGCAGAGGATGATGCAGAGTTAAATGCAGAACATGATATCGGGTTCAATGCAGAACACTAGTTCAGGGCCCAAACAGGGGGTCAACGGAGAGTAGAATGCATGGTTTAGTGTAGGACACTGGTTTAGGGTTAAAAACAGGGGGTTAATGCAGCATAGAATGTAGAGGTTGGTGCAGAACACTAGTTCAGGGCCTAAAACAGGGGATTAACGGAGAGTAGACTGCATAGTTTATTGTAGAACACTAGTTCAGGGTTTAAAACAGGGGATTAACGGAGAGTAGACTATATAGTTTACTGTAGAACACTAGTTCAAGGCTTAAAATAGGGGATTAATGCAGAATGGAATGCAGAGTGTGATGTAGGACACTAGTTCAGGGCCTAAAACAGGGGATTAATGCAGAATAGAATGCAAGGGACTAATGCATAGACCAAGGCTGGAACTAATGGAACAAGAGGTGAAGTAATGACTTATACAACCACTAACTCATGATATCAAAGCTATTGTAACTTAGGCAATAACAGAACTCTTCAATAGGGCTCAAAAATCCTTTTGTTCAACACTCATAGGGTCCATAAACCCCCTTTGTCCTACATTCCTCTTCCTATCCTTCTACAACTCTTTGCTCTAACTACATAGAGAGGAGGGAGAGAGAGAGAGAATTCACAAGTAACAAGTGAGAGAGGTCCTATTGAGAGATCCTAGTCCTAATGTGAGAGAGGTCCTAGTGTGTGAGAGGAGAGAATGAGCCTTCGTGCTCTCCTCCATGGGACTACCCCTTCCAACTCCAAGCATTCCCCACCGTAGATCAAGTCATACCTACATCTAATGGTTGGCATCCACGGCCGTCACCATCCTAACCCTTGATCTAAACTCCTAGATCCAACGGTTGGCATCCACGGTCGTCACTACCCTAGCCACCCTTCTCCAACCCCTAAATCCAATGGTCTTCGTTCACCATCCTAGATCCAACGGCCTTCATCCGCCCTAATTTCATCCGCTTGACGTCATCCTCCGTTCATCTCCGTTCGCCCGCTGTCATTCGCTATCGTGCACTAACCTCCGTTGTCATTCACTGTCCTTCCTTCATTCGTCGTCGTTCTCCATCCGACGATGTCCTACGCTGTCCTTCATTCGTTCGACGATGTTCTGCATTCGTTCGACCATGTCCTACGCTGTTCTCCGCTGTCATTCACTGTCATTCACTGTCCTTCGCTGTCTTTTCTTTACGTTTCTTCATACTAACTACTTGACCTAAGTCTAATTTTAAACCAATAATGTCCCTTCAATTTAGAGCGCGAACCTTAACTCAACTGTGAGCGGTTTGATTAATTTACGGGGGTAAATAGAATGTTTCTAAAAGATAATATAATTGAGAAGGTTCTACGCATATACGCGTAGTAACTTCTTCTCGGTATCCACCTACGGATTATTCCTGTTTTACCACTAGCTCAACTTTGGGATAGCACCGGTCAATGTAACCAACCGGATTCGAACCCGGGTTGGTCCAGACCTAATACCAGTCTCTTAAACCACTCGCATCCATAGGCGGATGTCCCAAGATTTAGTACTCATCTATATATTGACTATTTCTACTAGCTAACTTCCTCGTTCTTATAGGTAGTGAGCCTAACCCAACCCGCGAACGGTTTGGATGGCTCTTCACCCACTAATCCCTCCAACCCCAAACCTAACACAACACCCGTTCAACTCTTCAAACTTAACTTTAATTAAAACACACAAGCTTCACTCTTTTTATAATTTTGAGTAATTGAAGAAATGTCAAAGTCAAGTTTTACGGAACTTAAAGGTTAACACCACATGTGGGCACCATATTGGGTTCACACTGACCTTGGGGTTAGTATCCAAGTTAAGGGATTTTGAATTTGATGTTGTAGATTAGAATTGTTGATTGAGATTTGTTGTGGTCGATTTCACATTGAGTCACGGTCGAGTGTGAGTGCTAACTAGCAGGGAGAAGCGAATTGCTTGAGGTATGACATTCTTCAAAGTGAATCCATTAATTAATTAAGGAAGGATTTTAGTACTTGTCTTTGTCGTTATCCATTGGGGAGGGTGATTCCCTAGTCATTGCATCGTATTGGAAGCGAGAGGGTGATGCCTCGGTCTTCAATGCGGTGCATGGCGAAGGTCAGCCCTTCACTCTCGATATTGTGGTGAGTATCAATTCGAGGAAAAAGTTCGGAGGTGATGCTCCGGGTCAACTAAGAATTGACATGAGCATACCTATCCCCTGTTTGGGATTTTTCACTTAAGTTGGCCTGCAGGTTCTTTTTCTTCACCTCCTCAATTTTAAACCACATCAAGATAAGTGAAAACATTAGAAGAGTGAAGGTGGTGAGGGGTATGTTTGGTCAAGTGAGGATCGATCGACTCTTCGATGAATGCAAGGTAAGACTCGATCTCACATACCAAAATTTGATTTAGGATTAGACATAGTTACACGTAGGAAGAAAGGGGTTAAGACTAGTGAGGTAGTGGGAGATGTGGATGCTAGATTAGAGAATTGTTTGAATGTGGAACCAGAGATTACACATCACATCGCGTCACGTCACGTCACGTTTTGTGACAGCGACGTGACGGCAGACCTGAAAACGTCACGTCCCTTTGGGGGGGGTAAAACAGTTTACCCTGTCGTCACACAGGGTAAACTGTCATCAACAGTGTCGACGAGTTACAGCGACTGCTACTAGGCAGTCGACACACTGAATCGACTGCTAAAGGGCAGTCGTATAGGTGTGTCGACTGCTGACGGCAGTCGAATTTCCATGTCGACTGCTCAAGAGCAGTTGACTACCATAACTAGTCGACTGCTATTAGCAGTCGACTTGGGTTGTTGACGGCTCTTGGACAGTCGACATGGAAATTCGACTCCTATTAGCAGTCGACGACAGGCGGGCGACTGCTTATGAGCAGTCGTCTGCCCTTCAAGTCGACTGCTATTAGCAGTCGACTTGGACTGTCGACTGCCCAACTGCAGTCGACAACCCAAGTCGACTGCTAATAGCAGTCGACAAAGTCCGGACGACTACTGGTGGGCAGTCGCACCCCTTCGTCGACTGCTATTAGCAGTCGACGAAGAAGGGCAGACGACTGCTGGTGGGCAGTCGCACCCCTTCGTCGATTGCTATTAGCAGTCGACGAAGAAGGGCAGACGACTGCTGGTGGGCAGTCGCACCCCTTCGTCGACTGCTAAAAGCAGTCGACGAAGGGATGCGACTGCTTACAAGCAGTCGTCTGTCCTTCAAGTCGACTGCTATTAGCAGTCGACTTGGACAGTCGACTGCCCAACTGCAGTCGACAACCCAAGTCAACTGCTAATAGCAGTCGACAAAGTGCGGACGACTGCTGGTGGGCAGTCGCACCCTATGGTCGACTGCTATTAGCAGTCGTCTTGAATGGGTTGCGACTGCTCGTGAGCAGTCGCACCCCATGGTCGACTGCTAATAGTAGTCGACGAAGGTGTGCGACTGCTCACGAGCAGTCGCGTAGAGACACCCATGGGCACGTGGCGTCCATGGGTTGGTCCAGGGGGCGTCTAATCGAAAGGACGCCTCCTTGGGGTATATATGGACCCCACTTCCCTCATTCCCTCACTCCCACCTCCCTCCATTTGGGCCTAGGTTGTTAATCAGCCCTTGCCATTTGGAGATAGAGGTGAGCTGGAGGGCTACAGGTGGACATACGTACTGAAATACGTATACGGGACAAACGGTATACTAAATCTGCCTACTATCTGTATTGTACTGCAACCCACCTACATACGGTATACATTGTACCCCATTGCAGTTAGTTTGAACCATACCGGAAACTGTTATATGTGAACACTTATTTTGAAAGTGGTTTACATCTAATTATGTAGTTTGAACTTTGAACGGCCTTAATTTGGATTTAGTGGATTGGAAAAAACTTTGTGGGTGGTGGCGCTTATTTTGGAAGTGCTACCATATTAGGTTTAATTTATAGTAGGCATACAAAGCTAGGGGTTAGGGGCAACGATGGCAGACGAAGATAACTTGCCGCCGGAACCTCCACGTGGCGGGGATTTGGATTCGGGGGGGACTCCGCAAGCGACACTGGGGTCGGCAGGCGCTAGAAGACGCGGCAATGCGCCGAGGGGCAGGCCGCAACCAATCAATTTGGAGGTGGCGCGGGACCCGAACATTTTCGCCAATCCCGGTTGGCAAAATGAGAGGGGCATGTGGTTGTATAGCACGGTCCGAAGGTACGTAGAGTGGACCCATTTGACGAGGATGTTCGTTCCTAGCGTGAATGCTGAACGGATGTCTAGACAACGCTATGGCATATGGAGGGAGGTGAGCCATCAAATATTTGGAAAACGGTGCAAGGAGGTGTGGGATTTCTTGTGGGGTGCACCGAGGGAATTTGATCGCGGGCATATACTAATGTGGTTATGCCAAATGGTCTACGCGGAGGTAATTTTGGGAGTGGATATCGACTGGTCCACCATACCCTGCACGAGCCCGGACTTGAGGCAGGCACGCCGGGTCACGGTCATACCAAGTGTCGTGCTAGGACGGAACGGTGGCCGTCCGATTCCATTGGCATGGCAAACTCCAATGAATCCTTTGAGGGTCCGATCTTATTTTGATTTCCTTGCGGGACCAGATCATCAAATTGTGGGGACTCCACCGGCCGCCGAGTCAAACATGGACGAGCACAACATTGCCATAGGGTTGCCGGTTGAACCACCTAGCCGGCGACAAAGGGCCCACGTGACACCGCCACATGGTTCCCGGTTGGTTTGTCCTCCATCTTCGCCCGTTGACGTGGAGATGGCATCGGCGGTGCCATCCCCACCACTGGTAGTTGCCGACAACGACGTTGTGGAGGCGTTGAGGGCGGAGTTGGCAAAATGCAAATCTGACCACGAACGGGAATTGGAGATGGTCCGACGTGCACACGCCGAGGAGGTCCAAGGGTTGAAGGCCGAGATTGCACGTTTGACCAACCTTGAACTTGCGAGGGCTGATGCGCCACAACTGCCGCAAGCAATGTCTGGTAGTGATGGACAAAGGCGGGAGCCGTCGCCCACAACAAACTTGGAGGCAATGAGGGTTGATTACGACCGGGTCATTAGGAGGAACCGGTTGTTGGAGGACGACTACATGGGCATGGTCACAGCCACTATCATGTTCGCCACGCGTGAGAGGGCATTGATGGACAAGCTGACCCACTATAGGGACCACGGCAAACAATGGCCCGAACGACGGCTTCTTTTTACCTCGTGGCCGCCATTGGATTTCATGTATCCTGAGAACCTCCCGGTCGATGACGACCATTACCCCAGTATTGCGTGGACCAAGAGGCCCGAGGATGAATTCCAATGGGATACCGCAGTATCATCCCGCATCGTGATACCCCCGGCCAGACCAACCTTGTTGTGGCCATGCGTCCCCGATTGGATCAAGGACGGGAGCATGTACCCCATTTGTTCCAATCCTTGGGGACCCGAAGGCGCATGGATCGTTGGGTCGTGCGGTCACATGGTCCACCCGAATTGTTTGTTGCCACACATGTTGCAAACACGCCGTTGTCCTACGTGCCAAGCCCCTCTGCATCGAAGGTTGTACGAGCAATTCGGAGTGCAATGGGGAATGCCTCCCGATTTTGAATACACAATAATCCATGGTGTGCCGCCCGTAGAATACGGCGATCCTCCTGCTTATAGCTGGCGTGCACGGAGGTATTTGAAGGACCTGCGAGGCTACCCGACAAACTTCACGCCTGAAATGTACACAAGGGTTGCTCATGAGTTTTACCCCGGCTCCTCTCCTCAGGCCGTAGGTTTGAGGGCATTTTTGTACCGTGTTGTGGGTGGGCATGCCGGAGAGACGGGTGAATACGTCCCAGGTCCTCACCCCCACGGATACGTGTATGACTCCAACGGCAATGTGACAGTAGGGGTATTACCACGGGAACTGGTCCCGGGCGAGGAAACAACTTGGGATGTGGAACACGTGTTGGACACAACAAGTTTTGAGGCCGATCTGGAGAGGCAGGAGGCCGTTACACAAGAGGGTAGCTTCAATGAGGTGGACATCCAAATCCGGATGAATGAGTGGAAATACGTCAACGGCCTTTTGGACATCCGTGACGGGGCCTCTAGCCCCACCATGCAAGACGTCCTGCGCCATCCGAATGCCGCGAGGGGGTTGCACATTGGAGACCGCGAGCGTGCTCGTGCACAAGCTGACCGGGAAACTACGGCGCAAGAACTATGGGCCATCACCGAGAGCAGGCGTGAGGCGAGGCGCCGGACACTACGGCCACCAAATCTGAACGGTGCAAGCTCAAGCCGCGGACCCCCCATTCCATTGGATAGTGATTCGGAGCCGGATTAGGAATGTTGGCTAGTGTTTGTGAGATAGGCGTTGGACTAGGAGGCATTATTTGATACTGAATTGTACACAATACGGGAAAAACCATGATTTTGGAAATGTTTATAAGTGAATTATTGTTCACTATCAATTTTGGGAGTAATGTACAAGTGTCGCACAATGATCATTTCTTATGTTTGCCCACACAATCGGTTGCCACAAACATCCAATTAAACCATGGACTTTGCATCTACATGCATTTGCACTTGAATCAAACACGTATCGATGCAAATAACTGTGACAATGATTCCATGTGGCATGATTATAAGTTCACACCAAGCGGAAAACATCACCGCAATATTGCTGGGAATTCATATATTGCGCATTTCCAACTTACCAACATACGTAAGTATACGTGCAAGTACAAACTTGATACTACGCTCTCACCATATTCGTGGGCAAATCTTACATTGACGACCTAAGTGTGTACTCTCTATACACCCGGTATTCCTTTTGGTGCGCGGTGCATCGGTTGAACCCCCAATGAATTGCGTCATGCACCGAGTGTTTTATGGTTTGGTAGAACCTCCACAAGGTCCCATAGTTTTTTCGAAAATACAATTGATTTTTCCCCTTCGTGAGAACGTCGCTAAGGTCCTGAAACAAGTGCCATGGGAAAAGTTTTTCCTTATAACCGATGCGGCATGCGGGCCTTTCTTGGGCGTCCAAGTATCCGCGGTGGTGACGATCAACTTGTCTCCTAGGCAGTCGAACCCAATAGAATTCAGTGAACCCTTGAATCGGACGTAAAACACTGCGCAAATCGTCCTCATTTCGAGTGTTCTCTGCAACCACCTCGGGTGTAAATTCGTCCGGTTCGTCCGGCAAGCCCCATGCGTGTCGGGGATTGTAATACATACTTCTTGACGAACCACCCGCATCCCGTATCTTGCCACTCCCAGCCATCGCAATCCTATGGATTGCCCACACCGTAGTTGATCTTGGGCAATGTATGCGACGCATACAAGGTCCTCAAAATCACTACGAGGCAAGGTGGCCTCATGGTGGGTAGCACACTTGATTTTATAGGGATATCGCAGTGTGGGCCCTCGGGTGGCATCCAATGAGTTGGTAGGTTGGGTTATGGGTGTGTCTAATTAGTTATCTAAATTAAGCTGCAAAGTAGTCGACTGTTGTGTAGCAGTCAGCCATCCACAGTCGATTGCCTTGTAGCAGTCGATTTGCATAGTCGACTGCTGCACAGAAGTCGACTGTGGATGGTCGACTGCTACACAGCAGTTGACTGTGGATGGTCGACTACTATACAGCAGCTGTGAGCCAAATATGATGCTCACATGTGGTGTTAACCCTTAAGTTCTGTAAAACTTGACTTGACAATTGTTAAAGTATTCAAAATCATAAAAAGAGTGAAGTTTTGGTGTTTTAATTTAGGATTTAGTTTGAAGTGATGAGCGGTTGTTGTGTGGGTTTGGTGTTAGAGGAAGTTAGTGAGTAGTAATTATCTTTGGGCAAGTTGTTAGTATGAAGGAAGACAACGAATGACAACGGGCGAACGGGACGAACGGAGACGAACGGAGGATGACATCAAGCGGAGGAGATTAGGGCGGATGACGGCCGCGGATGCCAACCATTGGATCTTGGAGTTTGATCAAGGGTTAGGATGGTGGAGGCCGTGGATGCCAACCATTAGATGTAGGTATGGCTTGATCTACGGTGGTGAATGCTTGGTGGTTGGAGGGGGTAGTCCCATGGAGGAGAGCACGGAGGCTCATTCTCTCCTCTCTCATTCTCCTCTCACTCTTGAACCTCTCTCTCACACACTAGGATCTCTCACATTAGGACCTCTTCTACTAGGATCTCTCTCTCACTAGTTCAAGACTCTTATGAAATTACTTGTTACTTCTTCTTTCTTGTGGTTAGGACAATCCATCTCTCTTTCCTCTCTTTTTAGGTAGGTAGATGCAAGGAGTGTGTAGAAGTATAGCAAGAGGAAGGTTAGATAAAAGGGTTTATGAACCCTATGAATGTTGAATGACATGGTTTCAAAACTTCCAAAAAACAGTGAAAAAATGCAGATTCAAAGGGAACAGCGTACAATTGCGACCATATAATTTTTGGCAGTAGAAATATTATTGCATATTCATGTAGAGGACTTCATTACCTATCCATGGATACCAAGAACTCATTTTTTGGACTTCATATGAATTTTTGAGAGCCAAAAAACCGAGACTATGTCCAAACTTCCAAAAAAAACAGTGACACACTCTTATAGTTTTTGACTTATGATGTTTAGACTTAAAGTGTGGGATTCATTAGGTAGGAAGGGGTGTGTGTAACTTTTGAATGTATTGGTGATTGACCATTGAGGTAAGTGTTTTTAAACACTCGCCCGCTTTTGATTGAAATAATTATACATTGAACTACCGAGGAGGGAGTTATTATGTGTCAGTCCAACATTCCACATTCGGGCTAGGACGCAATCAAGGGTGAAGGACTTTGGGTGACAGCAGCCGACTATGCAAATCGACTGCTTCATAGCAGTCGACTATGTAAATCGACTGCTGGGCAGCAGTCGATTGATAAATGTCCAGCAGTCGACTGTGGCTGGTCGACTGCTACACAGCAGTCGACTGATAAAATCGACTGCTTCCTAGCAGTCGACTAAGATGGTCGATTGCCTTCCAGCAGTCGACTAAGATGGTCGACTGCTAAAAGGCAGTCATTCATCCACAATCGACTACCTTCCAGCAGTCGATTTTATGAGTCGATTGCTGTGTAGCAATCGACCATCCACAGTCGACTGCTGCCCAGCAGTCGAATATGCGAATCGACTATTGCCCAACAGTCGAATATGCGAATCGACTGCTGCCCAGCAGTCGAATATGGCAATCGACTGCTGCCCAACAGTTTTTTGATCAAATGCTCTTATCAACTACAACTAGCAATCAACTTCTGAAAACATTTTTTAAATTACAAAAAATTAAACAAAAGACCATTAGAGCTTGTTAGATGCAAGCTCTAACCATCCATAAAAAATTTGGATTTTGGATTTTTTATTTTTTATTTTTTATTTTTCCTAGAAGTCGACCTAGAGTAATCAACTAGAGCAGTCAACTGCTAAACCCCCAAAATTTCCAAAAGAATAATGAATCATTAGATCTGGTGGCTACAAGATCTCACAGTCCATTTTTTTTAATTGTTTCTTTTGCAATTGATTGCAAAGTAACAATTGGCTTAGCAATTGACCAAGGGGTTGATCGTGTCAGTTTACCCTTGAGTAAACTTTTGGATTTGCCCCTCACTAATGTGACGTTTATTTGGTCCAGCATCACGTCGCCGTCACAAGACATGATGTGACATGACGGACGTGGATGTGAAATCCATGCACTAGAGTACATGTTTATGTTTAGAATGTTCCTATATATGACACGTAAACAATTGAAAATTTGTGCGAGCAATCCTAACTTCACAAAGCTTTCATCTGTATGATCATATCTATGGTGCCAATTCTCTCTAATAAGCTTTTGACTTAGGGCCAATGCACATGGGGTCCCAAGTCCCACGTCTCATTTGATATTAGCAAGCCCCAACATGGAGGCAAAGTCCCAACTTTTGAGCCTCAAGGAACCATTAAAATATGGTTAATTATCATTAAAGTCATATTTTGATCCTTTTATGCAAAAATATTCGTGGGACTTGTGTTGAGAGTTGGGTCTAGCTTTTTGCTCAACCCAACTTTCAACACAAGCCCCAAACCTCACCCCCAAAAAAGAGTTGCCATGTAGGCATCCACGTCATACTTGAGACTTAGGACTTGAGACCCAATTTCAAGTCCCAATTTTATTGCTCTCAACAGTTGAGATTATACAGATTGCCCTCAAGTGACTTGGGACTCAAGACTGAGGACCCTGTGTGAACCGACCCTTAAACTTAACAATTTTAGGCGATTTTGAGAAGATTTTGCTTCGGCCTTTTAGGAGCTAACTAGGGGCGGTTTTTGCATCTACATGTGAGCCTGAATTTACAATTGACATTGTAAAACAATACATATGTTGGGAATATAAAATTAGGGATGGGCACCGACTAATCGTGGTTGTGTGCATTATTTTTGGTCCTTTTTTTGTGTGCCCGCTTGCAGAAGGTGGCCCGAAGCTTTTTTTGTTTGGTGGTGGTGCTTGGGTTGCGATTTCTGCAACTATTTTGTGTCGTATTAGGGTTATTACATGTCAATAATGTGCCGGCTTTTCCACTTCCCCATGCAATAGGACACAATGCCACCTCCCCCTCGAGGCCCGGTTCCCATTCCCTTTCGTACCAAAATTCCACAATAGGTGTGGGCTCGGTGTCCGGGGTTTTTTTTTGTGCACATAAGGTAGGAGCACCTTAAACCAAGTTAAGGTATTTGGCATAAGGTAGAAATATCATAAGCGGTTAAAATAAGGTGATTTGCATTGAAGATCTGGTCTGACAATCAGGAGATAATTTTTCAAGATAGATGAGAAGGATTCATGAAAAATGCAAGTTGTTTCATATTTTTCTGCCCTGTACAAAAAATGCTACAATTTTTCAAACTGGAAAGTTGTCCAACCCCCTACTCGTTCGCTAGATTCTCCCTACACCCAACACGGTAATCCACATTTCCATATAGAACATCGCCTAAATCGGTTACCTCATGAGTACATTAACACTTGACTCCCATTGGTTACACTAAGTGTACACGCATTGAAGTTGCCGCCTCGCCATGATCGGTTTCAGAAATGGCACTTCACCGTTATGACGGCGGTCTAGTACACTGCTAGAGGGTGGTTAACGGGTTATGGTATTTCTATCTTCCATGTGGCAGTCGTATGAACCCCAAAAAAATCAACCATCGAGCAAAAAGACAGAGACCATATGTACTGCAAGTTCTTTTTTCTTTTTTCCTTTTTCCTTCAATATTGAAATAAATATAAAATTTTGAAGTGAAAATTGTGTTGGGACCCAAAACCGTTTTTTTTTGGGGGGGGAGGGATGGGTTGATGTTCACATGGTGAACATTCTCAAAATCGACATGTACTTAATATGTAAGATTTCAAGGGTATTGGTTTTGGGTGTTGTCTCGGTTTAAGGTGCTCTTACCTTGAATCGGTCAAACTTCTAGTGTTTCCAAGTCCAACCGGTTTTATGTTGTGGTCTTTCGGTTTTTATTTATTAACTTGATGTATATTCCATAGATTCCTCCAAAACGATCGGTGATCTTTCCGAAGTCTTGAATTTCAACCAACTATTTCTCAAACTCAATCGGTTCATTTGTAACTTGCGGTCAGTTCTCCCCGTTCATTGGTTGGGCTAGGGATTCAGGTTGTCTATGTAAACACATCCATTGCAAAGGTGAAATTGTAGTGCATTATAGACTATATCATGTGAATTGTTATTTTAAGATTGTTTGACTCCAAAAATAGCACCAGAGGCCACAAATTAGTCTAGTGGAATGGGAGTGGAGTCCAATTGAAATTAATCAACCCTCAATCTTGTAGAGGACTTGTTTTTACTAAAGCCCAATCACCCAAGATGGATGAGTTTACAATGGACACCACAAATCCCAAGACCAATTTTTGTGCCACCCAATAACACCAAGTTGCACCTCTCAATGGTAAGCCAACATGATACATATTCATGATTCATATTCTCATGTATAGATAGATAGACAGATAGATAGATAGATAGGTATGACTGAATTAATATTGACACATGTTAAGTTGTTCAACTCCTAAGTGCTTAAGGCGACAAGTTTTTGCATTCATAGATTGGTTGGAAATTTTGGCATTTGGGGTTTAAGGGATATTTCACATTTCTACAAACTTATGGAGGACTTCCTTTTAGACCACATTCATATGGCTATATGGTTCCAAAATCCTCAAGAACTTCATCAATTTCTATGTTATGAGAATGTGGTTTCAAAGATCCAAATAGTAATGGTCACATAATGAAGTTGAGGGTTCAAATTTTGTCGAAATTATCACAAACCTAGATGGTTCCATCAAGCAGTGGAAGTTTTCAAAATGATTAAATACTTGTAGTCGGTCAATGTAAGGCAAATGGCATAAAGAAAGCCTTGTGCAACACTCTTCCACAAATTTATTGAATTTCATGGAATCTAAGATGACAACCTTTCTATTGGATATTTCCTTGGCCAAACCCGAACATCCAACCGCATTGTTTATCATATTATATAGTGTGATGCAAAGAATATCTTCTGAATAGTAACTACTTCCGGAAAAGGCTTAATTTTTGTCAATAAATGGGGAGAAATTTGAGCCAACTTTGTCGCTATCCTTACTTCTCTAGTATTAACTAGTTCTTCATTAAGATGCTTCAGCTATTCCTTGTATTTTTACTTCTTCTTTTTCCAATTTATGGTTTAGTTCATTTCGTAGAGGTTTTACTTTGAACCAGTAATTTGAGAAAACAAACTGGCTCATCTGTAACTAGTAGCCAGTTCTCCCCGTTCATTGATTTTGGAACTCTTAATTTCTAGGTCACAATCTTGTCACAATATACTTACATTTAATGTTTATGTCAATTTCTTTTTTTTCTTTTTTTCTTCTTACAAGCTAGATTGGACATACTCTTCATTGACCCCAAACTTCTCAAGTCTTGTTCGCGTGATAATAACATTCATTGTTCACTTTCTATATTAAGAAGATTGATAGGTAAAAGAGTAAGGAATTTGTGAGGTAGAGGCATTGATATTAGTCTAAACTTCATATTTGTATAATATTGGTAATCAATGATGTCCAAAATTAGCAATTGGTAAACTCCATACGACCGATTTTGTGATGTTTTCAAGCTTAAAACTGAATAGAGCTATAGTACTAAATGAACATTATGTATAGATTTGGGTTGAATCACTATATTCGTTAATTTGAGACTTTCTCTTGTCTCAAATTAATATATGGACCACAACAACATGGTCTAATGTTTGGGTCATCCTACCTAAACCATCTTGATATGAGTTCTTAATTGGGTTCTTGATATGAACACCCGTTTCAAAGTATTTGCATCTTACAACATTCTCCAATATCTGTGTGATTTTATCCATGTTCTTATATTTGTAATTGTCTCAAAATGCCGAAAAAGTCCCAAATTAACGAATGTAGTGATTTGAACTCTTTGTAAGGTAGGACAAGCACACATGGATTTACGATGTGCCAAAGTATGGTAAGAAAAGTGTTTGATTATTATGGATGATGCAACAATAATTGATAGTTTGAACGGTGTTGTGATATTCTTTGATGTTGCCAAAGCACTTTTGGCATACATCATGATTTTCAAGGTATAATTGTCAAGTTTCATAAATTATTGATGAAACATACATGTTGTGAGTGCGTTGTGGGTATGAATGCTTTGATACATTCAAATCATTATTAGAATACAATTTAAGGTCCAAGTGAAATTTTATTTCAAATGATGATTTTTTTAAAGATTTTCCTCGATTTTTCATGAACGAAATACAATACCAGTCATTGGTCTCGTAGAGCTTCTTAAGCCCTCTGTTATATATATAGAAAATATCTAATGGCACAAGACAATTTTTCCAGTGACACATGTCAATTGCCCTAGTTGCATATGATGGTAGTGTAATCACATCTATTTTTAAAGAAGAAGAGTCATTCATCTCATCTTCCAAACGTGAAGGAAAACAACATCATTTCCCATCATGTTTATTGTTTTCATCTATTGGACCTTCAAGTTGGTGAATTCGTGTCGGTCTACTCCCAAAATGATTACAGGCTTCATGGCTTGGTCAAAATTTGAAGTCCAACTTTTTTACCATCATTTCCACAACAACCACAAAATTGTGATACGTTGGGACTTATGAAAAGGAGTGCACATGATAGAGGCCTAGGAGGGATGATGTTGGTGGTTGAATTTTTTTGTGAAAACTTTGGAGAGAATCATAAGGACATGTTTTAATAATGTGCATGGTTGACCACTAGCATTTGACCAAATATAGACCCAACAAATGTTTACTTTTGGGCCTTTTTTTTTGGGCCAACATGCAATTCTTGAAAGAACGTTAGGCATCGAGATCTTCTAGCCTTTCTTTAAGTACAATTTTGAGTTTCAATCGAAACTATGGAAGAAGACCTCCTCGATAAGTATTTGTTAGAAATTGGAACCAATTCCAAAAGCTATTGTTTTTATTCTAGCACAATAGGGGATTTTGAAAATTGGATACCCATGATCAATATAAGGAGAACATGTTCACATTCATGCTGGTGCATCTGAGCACCGGCATTTTTTCTCTCTTACTGAAAGAAATTAGGCATTAGGATTTGGGAAGAGCGTTAGCTTAGTCAAATCATGCATTAAATGCATACAATCATGACAAAGGATGCATATATATAGCAATCCAACCTCCCATTTCCCTCATTCCCAAGTTCTCCATTGGCCATAGCCTGTTTTAGCAAGCTTTGCAAACGGAGAACAAAGGGAGAAGGAGCGGAGAAGTTGCTATTTCAGGGTTGTGCCAAACATGGCACCGTCGACCATTTTACCCGGATTGACCACGGAAATTGTGGGGGAGCACATATTGCCGAAGGTCGTAAAGCCTATTTTGGAGCCATATCACCGAGGAGAGTATGGGCGGGGGTGTGAAGTGAGGGCGAATTTTTTTACTCTCATATGTATTTTTAAATACATGGGAGTTAACAAAGCTTGGCGGGAACATTTTGGTATGGGAGAAGTCTACAATGCGTTGCGTATGTCGATTTGGGACGTAGACATACCAATGGGGCATCGATTTAGGGGCGTGAGAGGGACTTCGGAGCTCGCCGAATTGTTGCGAGCGTTCCGACTGAACCTCTTCATGTTCAGCCATACGCAACGCATTGCCATCCCAATTCGATGGGAAGTTCAGCATGCTCGGCTCAACGATATTTGGATAATGGAACTTGAATACTTGCGTGATAAGCTTGTGGAGAATGGAGAATATTGGCTTCAAGTCGACAAACGTTCTGCCGAATATCGTCGATGCACCAACTTTTGGATTTGTCCTTCGGAGCGACTATTGCCATGATAATTTTTCTATGTAGATGTAGCGGTTCATGTTCTATATAGTTCGCCGATTTAATCCTAGCAAACACCGTGTATATGTGTTTAGGCCTAGTGGATATAATCGCACTATGTAAAAGATATGATCCGTAATGTGAAATAAAAGTGGATCGCTATTTAAACAAATGATAACTTCCTTATTAGCTACACCCGTGTGCAATATGTATGTCTAACATGTATGGGTGTACGTGCAAATTGCAATATGTATGTGTATGTGCAATATATATGTGGGTTCCCGGTATACCGTATGTTCTATACGTATGCGCTATATATATGGATGTATGTGCAATATATATATATATATATATTTGGGGGTATTTGCAATATATATATATGTGTGTGTGTGTGGACATTAATTCCATCCTCGCCCATAACATAGGGCCTATTGGCATTACAAATCAATTCCATATGTCCTACTCCTAACCTTAGTGCACATTGGACATTCATTTCATCCTCCCACATGACATAGGGCTAGAGGTGCATTTATTTTTACTTTATCTTAAAATACACATTTAAAATGCATTTTAAAATCCTCGACAAATTTCTACGGCATTTTTAAATGTTTTTTATTATAAGTTCATGACTATAGCCAATCCATAGCAATAGGGCAAATATAGACACGCTCAACTTTGACAATTGTTCCATATTACCATATACATTAGTACATTCAAACTCAATGCCAATGTTTGAGCCTTGAGCATTGCCACACAAATTGGCAAATATTGGAATACATAACGCCCCACATGGCACATCGGACAAGTCGTGAATGGTGGTCTGCATTTACAATGTCATCATTCTTGGATCAATATTTGGGCGGAGAAGAGCTCGATGACCTAATCCTAGAAGAGGAGAATGTTTTCGACAATGATTTGCCATAAAGGACCTCACGGATTGATGTCTTCGATGATTTTTAATTAAAAAAACATAAAAATAGTCTTAAATATTCTTAAAACTATTTTATAATGCCGCCTCCGACCTATAGAATAAAAAATGCAACACTACATAGGGCCTATTGGCATTACAAATCAATTCCATGTGTTCTACTCCTGAGTCCTAACCTTAGAGCACATTGGACATTCATTTCCTAAACCCTACATCATACATGTAGGCTCAATTTCTAGTCAACATCCAACATACAAATTTGAAATTCACATTATTTTTTCAACAAACATACCCAAAAATAGTTATTACAAAAACTGATCACCAATACAACTAAATCCATTGAACACCATAGGACATTTGACATTACTATAAATATTCATTCATGAAGGGGCATTATCGTTGTCTTGAGGAATAAAATTCCTTGTCCTGCGTGGCCCTCCCACAGCTACCCTTGGGGGCGGTGCTTGGTAATCACTATCATCGGGAACTTCGCCTACGCCGGATTCATCGTCCGTGCTGGCATTGTCATCTGTTCGGGCGTCGGACTCGTGGCCATCAATTGCCGGGCCGGGAATTCGACTAAGCTGTGTGCCAACCCTTGGCATTCTAATCGATACCATTGGTCTTGAACCGGTTGCATCCATAACGCCGTCAGTTTGTGGACGTGCAAGTGGGGTGGCCCCAGTAGTCCTCCATTCTCGCACATTCCTTTGTCGTTTTCTTTTTTGACCTCTCGTGGTCCGACCAAAGTTTATCAATGCAATATTAGGGGGTGGCCTAGCCGGTGTGGGGCATGGGGCGCGCATGCCGATGGTGGCACCAACCAACCGGGAGCCCATGCGTGGTATTGTTGGGGCCCGACGCGCAATGTGTTGCGCCAATGTGTCATCCGAGTCGGATTCCGGTGCTCGCGCAACGGCCGGGCATTGCCCAATACCTCGCAATGGACTAGTGTTAAGGACAACATTGGACGTGCCCTCTCCGTGGGGCTCGGGAAAGGGTGGTGTAGTTTGCATGGGTTGTGCATATGTTGTCGGTACAATAGGAGTGGGCACAACATCCGTCGGTGGATGAATGGGGGAAGCATGTGGTGGGACTTCGTCCATGTCCATCCGGTTCGGAGCCGCTTCAAAAGCTTCATCCACATGTGGTTCGGCCACTACATCTTCATCCACTACGGGTTGAATGTCTACCGGTACATCGGGTATTGTAGTTGTCGGCGTAGCGGGACGCACATGCGTAGTGGAGAGAAACTCCCGACCGGCTATGTTGGCCCACATGTGAAGATCACCATCGTCCTCGGCGTCAAGTCCATCGTATGCAAACGGATCATTGTGGTTGTCAAGGCCCAAATTCCCTCCACCATGTCCCCCATCGCTCTCGTTGTCCGAAGGCCCCGAGGAATCCCCGCCGGGTCCCGCGGGGGGGTCACCATTTATATCCTCGTCGGCCGAATAGTCGGAGTCTTCGGACATCATGTTCACTAGATACCATGCGGCCGAGTCCCGATCAACCCTCTCCCGTGCCAACCGTGAATTGGTATAAATGTACACCAAATTTTCGGCCCTCGCCGAACTCAACCGGTTCCTAGTCTTGTTGTGCACAAACGAATAACTACTCCAATTCCTTTCGCAAGACGAAGAGGAGCACACTTGGGCCAATATTCGATTTGCCAAAGGGGCCAAGTGGGTGCCACCTTCGCCCACGAGGTCCCACCACTCGTGGGGTGGGATGTTGGCTTCCATGGCTAGGGGCATATTGGCGAACGCGCCCCTACGCTCTTTGAATGCTTGAAATTCGGCCACAACCCGACCGTAATGACCGTCCTTGCCCGTGGTCAACCTCCTCATGGCGTCCAAGAATCCGGATTTAACGGCCGCGTCTTCGTGGACGACGTTGTCGTCCAATAAATAAGGATTCAAGATTGCACCGGCATGGTGTAGGTCCGTGGTCATCATACGCCACCGGCTGTAGAAATCTTCTTCGGCCAAGGTAGCGAGGTTGTGTGCTAGGTTGAAAGGAGGATTCCTTAGGCTAAGTACATGTTTCTCCAAGTTCTTCATGGTCAACCAAGCCTTGCCCATTGCCGGTTTAACGCCATCAAACACACTCAATGCTTTCAACACCTCCTCCGACATGTGGCGGCAATTATCGCAACTTGTCCAAAAATTGTCGTCATTAACCGTTGTCTTGATTTGACGTGCCTCCATTGCACTTTTCCTTCGATCATCGCCTCTTCTATTTAATTTGTTCACGTAGGCGGTCCAATCGGGATGAATAACCGTTTGTTCCAAAGCATATCTCACCTTTAGAAGCCGGTCAATCATGAGGAAGTTGGTGGCGAATCGTGTGGACCCGGACATCTTCAAGCCCAAATTGGGCGAGTAGGTGAGGAAGACCGCCGTCGGACATTGGTGGGCCTGGATGTATTTGACAATGTCCTTCGCCTTGTCTACGACGTCCTTCGCCCATCGTTGTTTACCCCAATCCTTCAATAACAAGTTCAAACAATGCGCCACACACCCTTGCCAATATATGTGTGGCCATTCCCGGCTAATATTGCTCGCCGCGGTTTTCATGGCCGCCGCATTATCGAAGCAAACTTGAACAACCTTTGTGGGGTCCACTCCAACGATGTAGCGTTTGAACTCGGTGGCCACGTAGGCGGCATCCTTTGTGCTATCGGTGGTGTCGATGGAACCAAGGAACACGTCGCCTGCCGGATAAATTTGCATGACGTTCATCAAAGGGCGGTGGACAACATTCTCCCATCCGTCCGAACAAATAGTGCACCCATATTTGTGGATGGATGATGTTGTCTTCAACTCCACGATTTTTTGTGTATTGAACCGTGCATCGTCAAGTAAACTCTTGCGCATTGCATGGTATGTTGGGGGTTTGTACATAATTCTAGCCTCGGCGGTTGCCTTAACGGCCTGGATGAACGCGGGATGGCGGACAATACTAATGAGGATATTAGCCTCATAAAAGGCTTGCGACCATTTTGTATCCAAGTCTCGTTTTGTTGAATTTTGCAACCCTTTTTTTAGTCCCATTTGCCGTTGGGAACGTCGGTGGGGTTCGGGAGTCGTCCCAGACACCAACTCCCTTGCCACTGATGGTGCGGGAGATGGTGGAGCGGTTTGGCTTCCGTTCGCGTTCGACAATGCACCGCATGACGCTTGTTGTTGGGACCCGACCACAGCTTCTCCCTCGTCCTCAACGCACTCGTCCACAAAGTCATCCGGAATTGGCGGCCACGATCCGCCGCACCTCGAAAATAAAGACTTTACAATCGGCCCTTGACGTTGACACAATGCCACCCCCCGCATCTTGCCGTCATTTTTTTGGTATCCCAAATGGGCAACCATGCGGTCCTTCCTATAAACTAATTCCAACGCGCAAAATTTGCACTCGACCTTCTTGGACGTTGGAGTCTACTCCTTGGGCACAAACCAAGGCTTCCATTCGTTTCGCGTGCCCATCCCAATATAACCTACTACCTCTCTCCACTTGCAACGAATGCCAAAAGGCAATCAAGGCCAACTAGAGCGAGGGGAAATGATGAATGCTAATGAGCGGTGAACCCTTTATAGTCCCGACGCTTGAACGTGCACTAAATATAAAAGATGCTATGATATTAAAAGTGTTTAGAGTAATCTGCTATAGGATCCATTGCAAAAGCAATTTGTTTATGTTTGGAGGGGGGGAGGTCCAATGTCTGCCATTCGCAGCGGACTTCGGGGGTCGACTGCCATTCGCAGTCGCCATCGGGGTTCGACTGCTGCTTGGCAGTCGACTTGGCAGTTGACTTCTTGGGTCGACTGCAAACTAGCAGTCGACATGGCAGTCGACCGCCACGTCGACTGCCATTCGCAGTCGACATCGGGGGTCGACTGCTGCTTGGCAGTCGACTTCCGGGGTCGACTGCAAACTAGCAGTCGACATGGAGGTCGACTGCCATTCGCAGTCGATATAGGGGGTCGACTGCTGCTTGGCAGTCGACTTCGAGGGTCGACTGCAAACTAGCAGTCGACATGGCAGTCGACCGCCACATCGACTGCCACTCGCAGTCCACATCGGGGGTCGACTGCTGCTTGGCAGTCGACGTGGCAGTCGACTTCCAGGGTCGACTGCAAACTAGCAGTCGACATGGCAGTCGACCCCCGCAGTCGACTACTAAATGCAGTCGGCCCACACGTCGACTGCCACATAGCAGTCGACGCCGCGGTCGACTGCTAATCGTCGACTGCCTTATCCAGAGTCGACTGCTATCTAGCAGGCGACTGGATGGTCGACTGCCGTATAGTAGTCGACCAATCGTCGCATCCATCCTGGCCGTTGGATGATGCACGGTCCAACGGTCAGGATCCAGGGGCGCGGCGTGCGGTCGTACCATCGGTGTGAGGCCCACCCAACCTATATATATAAGTGGGGAGGCCTCATTGACATCATTTTTCAACCACCCCTCCTCAAGCGGGACATTGGGACTAAGCATGCCTAGCATCCTTTGCCTAATGTTTTGAGAGGGCCTAGGGGACGGTTGGAAGATTGGTTTAGGGTGCAAACTCTTGCCAATTTTGGATCCGATTTTTTGCGGTGGAGCGGTGTGAATACGGCCGTGTTTGTGAACACAATAATAGCGTATTTTTAAACATGATGGAGGATCGAAGTTGGAGGATGCCGGAGGACGAGCCGGATGCACCCGGCAGGGTGCACAAACGGCCCCTTAAGCGGCAACGACATTCCGATGTGGGATCAGGAAGTGCTTCGGGAATGGGAGCCAATATTACCCCCCGTTCAGATATTACCGTTCCCGTCCGCCCAAATGCCGGTGCCCCTACGAGCAGCCAAGGAGGGGCTTCCGCGGCCTCAGGGTCGTCGAGTAGGAGCGGGAAACCAAGGGTAAAATTTTCGGATGCGATAACGGCAAAGGTCCACCAAGCCATAGTTGACTGGTATTTGAGGAATGGGGAGGCCGGCATCAAATTCCGTTTTTTGGAGCAGCCGAAACACAAAAGGGTTGAGATAATTAAAAGGGACATGGAGGTTGCTATTCGACAGGAAGTGGATGGCCCCGAGTTTAGCGGTGATAGGAATCTTGCGGGGTTCGATTCATGGGTGAAGAATAAGGCCCAAAATGGTATTTTCAACCTCAAGCAATTGGTTGAGAACATGTTCCCGGAGGGCAAAACAGGCGAGGTGTTGAGCCCTCGAGCTGTAAGAATCCGGGAAATATTTTTGTGGTGGGATCCCGTGGCCAAAGGATTGTCCAAGACGGCCTCCAAAATAATTCCTTGGAAGGCGGAGAAATTGGAGAAGTGGCTAAGGGTGTCGGGCCCATGCCAACTATTGTGTATTCCCGATACGGCAAATGTCGTGAGTTTGAAGAGCATTAAGAAGGTGGGGGTTTACGGGGAGGTGAGGAAGGTGAGGATCGAGGGCGACGATCGTCTCCCACCGGAGATTACGTGGGCTGAAAAGACCCCAAAGATGTCGGATAGGCAAAAAGCTCGTATCCAAGTAAGTGCGGAGACATGCGTTTTAAAAAGCACGCATCCAGGTTTCATCAAGTTTTGGTTAATCAACAGTGTGTCCAATGCGGGCTATACACTATGGTGGAACGGGGGCACTCTACGAGAGATGTTCATCCGGGATAGAGCCCACCGCCCAAATGCCAACATTTTGACAATGGACGCAACCGAATGGCAACTCTATGACCAAGTCTAAAAGTTCCGGGCGAAGAGGGTAAAGTTGGCTTGGGCATTGTTATGGATCATGGAGGCTTTGCACGCTGCAAATGTGCAACACAACGATCTATCCATTGACAACATTATGTTGCATTGGGAATCGGACGGGAGCCTCAAGATTGGGGTGTGCGATTGGGGATGTGTAACGCATTCGGGTGAGGATGTCCTATCGCTATGGCATGCGGAAACCGTAGAAGCGAAGGAAAAATTGAGGAAGGAGAAGTTTTGGGTGGCACCGGAACTGTTTTACATCCAAAACAGGAGACACCAGGATCCCGATGTATATTACACTGCGGAGGCTGAGTGTTATGCGGTCGGCATGATTGCTCGACAACTTTGCAATGATGGTGATGACCGAATACTCTTTGCCAATGAAGGAAGGAAAATTTGGGATGTCACTTTGAGTGCATTGACCTGCGAGAACGTGTCCAACCGCATTTCATTGACCATCGCCAAACTACGGATGCAGATGCCGTTTGTGGGGTGGGATGAGCCCATAGACTGTTGGAGAACTGAGGTTAAGGATATTGTTTAGTCTGTTTAGTTCTTTAGGCAACATCGTAGGGGTTAAGGTAGTATGCGTGTATCATTGATATGGACAACCTTGTATATTTTTTATATCTTTACGATATACTTGTTTAAATACAACGCGGTTTTTTTTTCTTCTACATATCATTGTTGGCTTTAATCACATTTTTCCTAAACTACTTCCATCCATCCATATTCCACTATACCCAAACCATTAAAATTTAATCCAACAAACATATGATGTTGACTGCATTTGTCTGTTAATAGTATCAGTCGACGGCAATGGTCGACTGCTACAACTGCAGTCGACTATCTTCGTCGACGGCCAACATAGCAGTCGACTACCAACCATGGTCGACTGCCAATGTAGCAGTCGACTACCACCGTCGACTGCTATGTTGGCCGTCGACGAAGATAGTCGACTGCTACATTGGCAGTCGACTACCATGGTCGATTGCTATACAGGCAGTCGACGGTGGTAGTCGACTGCTACATTGGCAGTCGACCAAGGTAATTGACTGCCTATATGGCAGTCGACCATGGTCATCGACTGCCTATATAGCAGTCGACGGTGGTAGTCGACTGCTACATTGGCAGTCAACTACCATGGTCGACTGTTACATTTGCAGTCGACCATTGTAGTCGACTGTTAAGTTAGCAGTCGATTAAGTGGTCGACTGTCTATATAGCAGTCGACCACTTAGTCGACTGCTACATTAGCAGTCGACCATTGTAGTCGACTGCTAGGTTAGCAGTCGATTAAGTGGTCGATTACCTATATAGCAGTCGACCACTTAGTCGACTGCTACATTAGCAGTCGACCATTGTAGTCGACTGCTAACTTAGCAGTCGATTAAGTGGTCGACTGCCTATATAGCAGTCGACCACTTAGTCGACTGCTACATTAGCAGTCGACCATTGTAGTCGACTGCTAAGTTAGCAGTCGATTAAGTGGTCGACTACCTATATAGCAGTCGACCACTTAGTCGACTACTACATTAGCAGTCGACCATTGTAGTCGACTGCTGAGTTAGCAGTCGATTAAGTGGTCGACTGCCTATATAGTAGTCGACCATGGTAGACGACTGCCTGTATTGATGTCGAAATATATATTTATCTGGAAAAAAATTCCATTAGTAATTTTTTTTACTACAGTAACGTCCGTTTGGCGTCACACCCTGGACGTGACGCGACATGACGCGTTTAGGCCGCGTCACGTCCATTTGTACATCCCTGTGTGGAACCTATTGTCAGTCTTTTGTTAGGAACATTAGGAGTAGTGGCTCAACTTGAAGAATGGGCAACTCCCTCTAAGTTGAGTGGTGAGACATCATCAGAGACTGATACATTTAGGGAATAAATTCCTGTAGAAGTTGATAGGAAAATAGGAGTGGACAGACCTGTCACCATGGCTCAGGATGGAGAGGGAGGAGGTCCACCTCCCATGCCACCTATCGATCCATTGGTTAGGCCGAGAGGTTTACCCATTGTGGTTCCACAAAACTTGGCGGTGGTGGATATGCCATCTCACCTCCCTAAGTTTTATGGAACTAAGGATGAGGATCCTTCGAGGCACATGGAGAGGTACATTGAGAGATTGGCTAGTTTTTTTGTCACCAATCCGGGATATTGGTTGGTGTGATTTCCTACCACTCTAGAGGGAGAAGCTTATGAGTGGTATAGAGATCATGCAGAGGGCCACTTTAGAGGATGGGAGAAGATGCAGAGAGAGTTTTTGAATGAGTTAAGGCCAGAGGTTGGTCAGAACACTGCTTTGAGGGTGTTAGCATCATTGAAACAAGGAAAGGAAGAAGAGATTTTGGCATACATTAGAAGGTTTGATTTAGTGTGTACACGGTTTGTGGGCACAATGCTCAATGATGATATACTAAAACAATTCTTTATTCAAGGATTCTTTAAGGCAGGTACTATTAGAGGTGTGTTGGAGAGGAATCCACAGACATTAGCTGATGCTAAGGCGGCAACTAGGGAAATGGAGCATATAGATAGAGAGTATGAGAGATTGTAGAGAAGGGAGGATGAATCAATTCCTCAATTCATCCCCATTCGTCCGAGAGAAGTGGAGGGACAGTTAGGTAGACAGGGGAGTCAAGCTCCGTATGCTTCCATTGACACGGGCCCTAGGCCTTTAGCAATGAGAGAACCTGCACCACTCTTAGCATTGCCAGCTCCTAGAGTTGATCCTATCCTCGAAGAGGTGGAGAGAAGATTAGGTGCTAGTCAGTTGGGATTTCAGGAGGCCATGATTAAGCAAATGCAGAGTTTTACGGATCAGATGTCATTGATGATTAGGAGTCAGCTGCTTGGTCTTCCTCCTCCAGTTGAGTCGGGAAAACACTCTTCGGGATTGTGGTGTGTTCAATGTGGCCAACCTGGACATACCAGGCAGTTTTGTCGAGGTGGGCAGAACCGTGGTCAAAGAAACAACGGTGGCCCACCTTCACAAAATCAGAGAGGCCAAGGTCAGAACCAATAGTTTGTAGTAATTATGGGGGAAATCATCCCTCGGACGAGTGTCGTCAACCTGACAAGGTCATTAGCATGCCCAACCCGGTGGTCAACCCACAACAACAGGCGAGAGACAACATGAGAGGAGCTAGGCCACAGGGTGGGCCTCCAAATGAGTTTAGGCCACTGAATTTGTTTTATGACCATGGGAATGCGAGGCAGACATTCCACCCTCCAATTGGATTGCAGACGGCGAGTGGATACATTCCTATTCAGCATAGGTCAGGAGGCCCACAACACTTTGACAATAGAAGACAAGCTCCTCCTAACGATCCGGGTCCGTCTAATTCTCAAGATGTCAGGTTCATGGATTGTGTCACGGAGCCGCATCATGATGAGTCTATTCCTTTTCAAATGGGTGTTCGAGAGGAGCAGGGTCAATGGTCTCCACACACCAACGTCATCACCTATAAGTTGAGGAGTTTGGATGATGAGGTCACTCATGAGGCCCCGGTATTAGCGGTCACCACTAGGGCTATGCGGGGAAATGTTCAAGCGGAGAAGAATGTAGAGGGTCAAGAGGAGTACTCCTCGGATGAAGGTCCTAACCTTTCGGACTTGGACAGAGTAGCTAGAGTAGCTAGGAGAGCCACTAAGGAATTAGAGAAAGAGAATGAGATTGTTCAAGATAGCGAGAGGCCAAATATCATTCATGATTTACATGGTAGTGAGATAGGAGAATGGGAAAGGCCTAGCATTCCTTTGGATGAGTTTGATAGAGTGGAAAAAACAAAGATTGAGAAGTCGGAATGATATGATTTGTGGGCCGATCTTAGCTCACTTAAGGCCGACATAACCTTTGGTCAATTGTTGGAGATATCACCCATGGCCCGTAAGACTCTCAAGGAAGGAATGCCGGTGACTAGGAGGACTAGGAAGGTGAAGAATAGAGTGGCCGCTAGAGTTCAATTGCAAGGAGGAGGACGTGATGTCAAGGCAATAGTGATAGAAATTATGGTGGTGGACAAAGTGGTTCCCAATATGCTAGTTGATGGAGGTAGTGGGTTAAACATCTTGCCGGAGCACACCATGAAGAGATTGGGCCTTAGTCTCACGGGTCCATCACCTTTCATCATCAACATGGCGAATCAAACTCCGGCGGTGCCTTTGGGAATGATTAAGGATTGTAGGATTAGCACGGGAGGGGAAGAGTATGTGGTCACTTTTCATGTCATCAAAATGCATTCTAACAATGATACATTTTCCATCTTGTTGGATAGGCCTTGGTTGAGGATGTCGGATGCGGTGGTAGATTGGGGAGGAGCCAAGTCTTCCATTACTTATGGTCCTAAGGATAATAGAGTCAAGGTTTCCATTGGATCACTAGGAGGTTGGGTGAGAGAACAAATATTGTCATCATCGGATGATGAAGAGGAAGGGAAGGAGGAAGGCAAAGATGGTGACAAGAAGAATGAGGCACTAGTTGAAGTTGTCCATTCAGGCGAACAGGGGACTATTGTAGATTCAGGATCAGGTAGTTTGGGCCCTAGCTTCTATTATTCTGGCGAGAACGGGGAGTATGCCCAGTGGTTGAGGGACTATCCCAAGTCAAAATATGATATTATGATGACGTCCCATCATGCATGTTTGAGTGATGAGAGGCTTAATGCAAGGGAAGAAGAATATTCCTTGTTGGAGCCATGTGAGGTGCTTATCGAGGAGGAATGGATTAGAGGAGGATTGACACCTTGGGTTGATGATGTGAATGAGAGCGATGTGAATTTAGTACATGTGGATGGCACTCAAGATGAGGAGGATGTTATTGAGGCTGGAAGGTTGGAGGAACCTTTGCACTTCAAGACCACATCAACGAGCATAGTGGCGGGTCAAGATGTCAAGGATTATCCCAAGGTGCCTCCGGATTGGTATAGAAACAAGGATGAGCAAACACACGTGTCGGAGGCGGATTAGAAGTATGCGGATGTGAGAATGAAGAATGGGAAAGTTAGACAAATGAAAATGGGGTCTAAGTTGGGAGAGAAGGAAATCAAGGAATATAGCGATTTGGTAGACGAGTTTAGTGACACCTTTGCTTGGTCATATGATGAGCTTAGGGGTATTTCTAGAGAGATGGTGGAGCATCGCATTAGGCCAATTAGACAAAAGGAGAGAAGAATGAACCCACAATAATATTTGTTGGTTAAGGAGGAGTTGGACGAAAGGAGAAGGATGGTAGCTCAGCACATTGAGGCTATCCAACGCCGAAGGAAGATCACCTTCGACAAACGACACAAGAAGAGGGCGCTAAGGCCAGGAATGATGGTAATGATTCAAGATGCACGGAAGCTTGATTTCCCGGGTAAGTTCGATGCGGTTTAATTGGGCCCTTATCTTGTCGGCAAAGTATTTTCCAACAACTCCATGCAATTGGAAACATTGAACGGGGAGTGCTTTCCAACCCGAACCGCGGAGAGTAGGTGCAAGGAGTATCAAGTTTGAAGACAACTTGCTTTCAGAGCAAGAGATTCGGGATCCATTCCCCGATGGTCACCAATAATATGAGCCCAAAATGGTTGCTCATATTTGTTTTATGTTTAGAATTTACTTAGGAGTGCATTTGAAGTCATTATTGAAACAACTAAAAGTGTTAAAAAGAGTGAGGCTTGGTGTGGAGTTAGGTTTTAGGCCTTAGGCTTATTTTGTGTGGTTAATTAGAAGCTTAGTGGCATTAAGGGGTGTTTTGGTTAAATGAGTGGTGTGTGATGAAGCAAGGGGAAGGGCCTTGAATTTAAGTGTTTGAATCAGGACCTATCTTGTTGGTTTAGGGGGTGAGGGTTTAGTGGAGAGAGGTGAGGGGTTAAGCCCTCTTGGTTTTGGTGTGTGAGTCTCTCTCTTTTGGTGGAGCGGAAGGGGGGAGAGCAAGTGAGGCAGCGAGGTAAGGTGCCTCAGTAGTTAGATTTTTGGATTAGAGCTAAGCTCGAAGGTACCTCAATAGTTAGATTTTTGGATCAGAGCAAAGCTCGAAGTTGCTTCAGTAGTTAGATTTTTGGATCAGAGCTAAGCTCGAAAGTGCCTCAAGATTTAGATTTTTGGATCAGAGCTAAGCTCGAAGGTGCCTCAGTAGTTAGATTTTTGGATCAGAGCTAAGCTCAAAGGTGCCTCAGTAGTTAGATTTTTGGATCAGGGCTAAGCTCGAAGGTGCCTTAGTAGTTAGATTTTTGGATCAGGGCTAAGCTCGAAGGTGCCTCGGCAGTTTGATTTTTTGGATCAGAGCTAAGCTCGGGGTGCCTCGGCAGTTGATTTTTGGATCAGGGCTAAACCCGAGGGCGGCTTCGGCAGTTTGAGATTTTTGGATCAGAGCTAAGCTCGAGGGTGCCTCGGCAGCTGATTTTTTGGATCAGAGCTAAACTCGAGGACAGGCCTCAGCAGTGTAATGGACAAAGCACACTCTGATTAGATTGGACTCTCAAGGCTAAGGACTAAGTGAGGCAGAAAGTTAGGGGGCAAGAGGTAGCTAGTGGTTTAACTAAGTAGATTTTGCATAAACCTCCAAATGTAATAAGGAGTGCCTCCAATGAGCTTTGAATTGGATTGATTGGTAGGGTAGCATACACATTGCATAGGAGAGTGGACTAGGGAGAAAATGTAGTATGGTGGTGTGTAAAGAACATCATGGGTGCACAAATATTTCTCAATGCTAATGCTCCGTTTGTTTAATAAAAAGTGCACTTGCAATTGAATTCATTGAGGCATGGGTATGAGATGTCCAAGGTTAAGAGTAGACAAAGACATATGAGCCATGAACTCCCACCTAGACCACAGACGCTTAAAGGTGGGGGTTTATGGCTGACATGAAATTGGAGTGGACACACCTGTCACTATGGCTAAGGTGGGAGGAGGTCCACTCCCTTTCCACCCATTGATCCATTGGTTAGGCCGAGAGCTTTACCCATTGTGGTTCCACAAAACTTGGCGGCGGTGGATATGCCATCCCACCTCCCTAAGTTTTATGGAACTAAGGATGAGGACCCTTCTAGGCACATGGAGAGGTACATTAAGAGGTTGGCTAGTTCTCTTGTCACCAACCCGGGATATTGGTTGGTGTGGTTTCCTACCATTTTAGAGGGAGAAGCCTATGAGTGGTATAAAGATCATGCAGAGGGTCATTTCTTAGGATGGGAGCAGATGCAGAGGGAATTTTTAAATGAATTTAGGCCAGAGGTTTGTCAGAGCACGGTTCTTAGAGCATTAGCATCCTTGAAGCAAGGAAGGGAAGAGGAAGTTTCGGCGTACATTAGGAGGTTTGATTTGGTGTGTACACGCTTTGTGGGTACTATGCTCAACGATGACACCCTTAAACAATTCTTCATCCAAGGATTTTTTAAGGCTGGGACCATTAGAGGCGTGTTGGAAAGGAATCCTCAGACGTTGGCGGATGTCAAAGCGGCGGCTAGGGAGATTGTGAGCCCAAATTGATGCCACATGTGTTGTTAACACTTGTAAAACATTACAAGTAGTGTTTTGTTGATTTATGATTATTCACAAAAATATAAAAAGAGTGAAGCTTGAAGAAAGCTAAGTTTGAAACATTAGGCTTGTGTGGAGTGGACTTAAATAGTATGAGGACATACCTTGGTAAAGTGTGGTACGTAGAAAGCCAAGGTTAGTTAAATGTTTGAATTAGGATCTTTGTTGATCATTTGAGGGAGGAAGGCTTAGGAGATTAGATGAGAGCCTACAAAGTAGGAGGAGATTTCGAAGGCTTATCGAGAGCCTTGTGAATGGGATGAGTCCCTACTTAGAAGGAGAAGGTTAAGGGGTTGTGATTGGAGGCTCTAATCCTCTCACCCTATCCTTACCTCATGCCCTCTCTCCCTCTCAACTCACTATATAATCCCTCATTCTTCCCTCACTCATCCTCTTTTTCCTTCGTGCTCCTTAAGTACCCCACGGGTTATAAGTGTGGGTATGTGGGAAGCAAGATAGGAGCACATGTGTGTGCTTAGTTCTTAGGTGAAGAGCCAAGGCTATTTAGCCTTGAAGAGGGATTGACCTCTTGTTAGAAGTAGATTGGATTTAAGGAATTTGGAGTTTGATTGTAAACTTCAACTTGTTGCATTGAGATTCATATTGAAGTGAGAGAGTTCAAACTTGTTTAAACTTGTGACATTTAGAGTGACTAGATTGTACTAGGTGCATTACTTGTAGTGTTTTATTAGTTATAAACTTGAGCAGAACTTTATAGTGAGAGATTTGTCAATTATGGATGATCAAAGTGTTCAATATGTATGAAAATTTGAGGAATTGGTTATTATAAAGTATGGGAGTTGTGGTAAAAATTTGAGAGCTTCAGTCATTGGGATGAAAGATTTATTAAAAGTTAAAGGGGAGGGTGTCTAGGAACAAAGCAGCAAGGTTTGAAAATATGTATCTCTTAGAGGATTATAGATATGGATATCAAAATTTGACACTACCTTCTGAACTTATATATCTATTTTGTGTCAAAATTTTAGATTGATTGGACGTAGGAGTTGGAAGTTATTAGAGTTTTAATGACCGGATGCTTTATCACAGCATTCATACTAAGTAGTTAGAGTTAGAATTTCATGCATAACTTTTGTATATGAACTCTGTTTGTGCCAAAATTTGGTGTGGAGATTTTTGATAAGGACTTAAGAAGTGTACCAAATTTCACTTGAAGAACATAAGTTGGGTGGGAGTTATACTATTCTGAAGATTAGTAGGAAGACATTGATAGAGATTTACATCAAGAAGAACTTAGAGAAGGAAGGACAAGGATAAGTATATAAGTATTTTTTAATACTTGTATTTAAAGCCTATGTGCTCATGGAATCCACAAGCGAAGTGTCATGTACCAATAAGAGGTTGTGGTGAAGGGAGGATGAATCAATACCCCAATTTATCCCCATTCGTCCGAGAGAAGTGGAGGCATAGTTAGGTAGGCAAAGGAGTCAGGTTCAGTATGTTCTCATTGACACATGTCCACGTCCGCTAGCAGCTAGGGAGCCGACACCACTTTTCGCCTTGCCAGCTCCTAAAGTCAATGCACACATTGAGGAGGTGGAAGAAAGGCTAGGTGCTAGTCAGTTGGGATTTCAGGAGGCAATGATTAAACAAATGCAGAGTCTTATGGATCAGATGTCGTTGATGATTAGAAGTCAGCAGCCGGGTCCTCCTCCTCCAGTTGAGTCGGGTAAGCATGCTTCGGGATTGTGGTGTGTTCAGTGTGGCCAACCTGGACATACCAGACAATTTTGTCGAGTTGGGCAGAACCGTGATCAAAGGAACAACGGTGGCCCACCTCCATAGAATTAGAGAGGTCAAGATCAGGGCATTTACAGGGGACCTCCCCCTAGAGGACAAGGTGGTCAAAATGAGGAGAGAAGGGAGTTTCGTCCTTTTTGTGGAAGATGGCATGCACCGGGTCAGTGTTGGTCTGAAGGACAAGGTTATGGTTGTAGCAACTGTGGGGGGAATCATCCTTTGGACGAGTGTCGTCAACCTGATAAAGTCATTAGCATGCCCAACTCGGTAGCCAACCCACAACAACAAGCTAGGGACAACATGAGAGGGGCCAGGCCACAGGGCGGACCTCCTAATGAGCTTAGGCCACCCAATTTATATTATGACCATGGGAACGTGAGATAGACATTCCATCCTCCGAGGGGATTGCTGACGGCAAATGGTTACATTCCTATTCAAAATAGGCCAAGCGGTCCACAACATTTTGACAATAGGAGGCAAGCTCCTCCCGCCGATCTGGGTCCGTCAAATTCTCAGGATGTCAAGTTCATGAATGGTGTCATTGAGCCGCATCATGATGAGTCTATTGCTTACCAAATGGGTGTTGGAGACGAGCAAGATCAATGGCCTCCACACACCAACGCCATCACCTACAAGTTGAGGAGTTTGGATGATGAGGTCACTCATGAGGCCCCGGCATTAGCGGTCACCACTAGAGCTATGCGGGGAAACATTGAAGTAGAGAAGGATGTGGTGGGACAGGAGGAGTACTCCACAGACGAAGTTCCTAACCTTTTGGATTTGGATAGAGTAGCTAGAGTAGTTAGGAGGGCCACTAGGGAATTAGAGAAAAAAATGAGATTGTTCAGGATAGGGAGAGGCCAAATGTCATTCATGATTTACATGATAGTGAGATGGGAAGGACCTAGCATTCCTTTGGATGAGTTTGAGAGAGTAGGAAAGACAAAGGTTGATAAGCCGTAAGGATATGATTTGTGGGCTGACCTTAGCTCACTCAAGGCGGATATTACTTTTGGTCAATTGTTGGAGATATCACCCATGGCTCGTAAAACTCTCAAGGAAGGAATGCCGGTGACTAGGAGGACTAGGAAGGTGAAGACTAGAGTGACCGCTAGAGTTCAATTACAAGGAGGAGGACGTGATGTCAAGGCAATAGTGATAGAAATTATGGTGGTGGACAAAGTGGTTCCCAATGTGCTAGTTGATGGAGGTAGCGGGTTAAACATATTGCCGGAGCACACCATGAAGAGATTGGGCCTTAGTTTCACGGGTCCATCACCTTTCATCATCAATATGGTGAATCAAACTCCGGCGGTGCCTTTGGGAATGATTAAGGATTGTAGGATTAGCACCGGAGGGAAGGAGTATGTGGTCACTTTTCATGTCATCAAAATGCATTCTAACAAGGATACATTTCCCATTTTGTTGGGTAGGCCTTGGTTGAGAATGTCGGATGCTATAGTAGATTGGAGAGGAGTTAAGCCGTCCATTACTTACGGTCCTAAGGATAATAGAGTCAAAGTTTCCATTGGATGACTAGGAGGTTGGGTAAGAGAACAAATCTTGTCATCATCGGATGATGATGAGGAAAGCAAGGAAAAATGTGAAGATGGCGACAAGAAAAAAAAGACACTAATGGGAGTTGTCCAGTCGGGTGGGCAAAGGACTATTATAGATTCAGGGTCAGATAGTTTGGGCCCTAGCTTCTATTATTTGGGCGACAATAGGGAGTATGCACAGTGGTTGAGAGACTACCCCGAGTCAGAATATGATGTCATGATGACGTCTCACCATGTATGGTTGAGTGATGAGGGGCTGAGTTCAAGGGAGGAGGAATATTCCTTGTTGGAGCCATGTGAGGTGCTTACTGAGGAAGAGTGGATTAGAGGGGGATTGACACCTTGGGTAGATAGTGTGGATGAGAGCGACGTGAATGTCGTGCATGTGGACGAGACTTAGGATGAGGAGGTTGTCATTGAGGCCGCAAGGTTGGAGGAACCGTTGCACTTCAAGACCACATCAACAGGCATAGTAGCGGGTCAAGATGTCAAAGATTATCCCAAGGTACCTCCGGATTGGTATAGAAACAAGGATGAGCAAGCACATGTGTCGGAGGCGGATTGGAGGTATGTGGATGTGAGAATGAAGAATGGGAAGGTTAGACAAATGAAAATGGGGTCTAAGTTGGGGGAGAAAGAAATCAAGGAATATGGCGATTTGGTGGATGAGTTTAGTGACACCTTTGCTTGGTCGTATGATGAGCTTAGGGGGATTCCTAGAAAGATGGTGGAGAATTGCATTCTTTTGATTCTGGGCGCTAGGCCAATTAGACAAAAGGAGAGAAGAATGAACCCACAGTTGCAATTGTTGGTTAAGGCGGAATTGGAAAGATTGTTGAAGGCCGGGTTTATCAAGCTGGTGGAGATTACGGATTGGGTCTCTCCGATGGTTTTGGTGAAGAAAAAGAATGGAAAGTTGAGGGTGTGCGTGGATTGTAGGAAGTTAAATGCGTGCACCCAAAAGGACCACTTCCCGTTACCATTCATCACACTATTGTTAGAGGAGGTAGGTGGTCATGTAAGGTACACATTCATGGATGGATACGCTGGCTACAACCAAATTTCTATTGCCCTTCAAGACATCCACAAGACGGCTTTCACGACTCCTTGGGGGACTTTCGTTTGGGTAGTTATGTCATTTGGATTATGTAATGCTCCGGCCACATTTCAAAGATTGGTCATGTACATTTTCACCGACTTATTGTTCAAATCTATGACCGTCTTTGTGGATGATTTTAGCACTCAGAGTAATGCTAGCGACCATTTACAGTGTGTTAAGGAAGCTTTGATTAGATGTAGGAAGATGCAGCTAGCTTTGAACCTGGATAAGACTTTCTTGGGTGTGAGTAGGGGAGTGTTACTTGGGTATGTGGTTAGTGAAAAGGGAAGGGAACCGGATCCGGAAAAGATTGAGATCATAGGCGGGTTGGCAACTCCAACCAATGCCAAGGGGATTGCTAAGTTGCTAGGCCATGTGGGGTGGTATCGGGAATTAATCGCGGATTACGCTAAGATTGCGGTTCCTATCACTCAGTTGCTCAAGAAGGATTGTAGGTTTGAGTGGACTGAGGCATGCCAAAGGGCATTTGAAGAGTTGAGGGATAAGTTGAGCACTTACCCGGTTTTGAGGCCACCCGATTGGGATAAACCTTTCCATGTATTTTGTGATGCTAGCAATGTAGCGATGGGTAGTGCACTTTGTCAGTCCACGGGGGAGAAGGGTAAAGATCAACCCATTGCCTATGCTAGTAAACAATTGAAGCCGGTTGAGAGGAACTATTCTACCATGGAGAGGGAGTGTTTAGCTATGGTGTTCTCGGTCAAGAAGTTTAGGCATTACCTCATGTGCAATCCGGTTGTTTTCTTTGTGGATCACATGGCTATCAAATATTTGGTCAACAAAGCGGAGCTAAGTGGAAAACTAGCTAGGTGGGTTTTGTTGCTAGAGGAGTTTGACTACACAGTTGAATACAAATCCGGTCGTATGCATTTACAAGCTGACCACTTGTCTAGGTTGTCAGAGGATATAGGTATTAGTCCAGTTGATGATAGGTTAGTTGATGACAATCTTTTTGTTGTTACCGCACAACTCGAGTGGTATGCCGGTATTGTAGAGTTTTTGACAACTCAGCAGTTGCCAGTGGAGTGGACCAAGGAGGATAGAAGAAAAGTTAAAGTTAATAGTAGGCACTTTGCAGTGATAGGACATAGGTTGTTTAGGAGGGGAGCTGATGGATTGTTGAGGAGATGTGTGTCAGAGGCAGAGGTACCCTCCATCTTAGCCGCATGTCACGATAGTGCGTGTGGGGGGCATTTCTCTGGGCAACTTACAGGTCAAAAGATTCTTAGAGCAGGTTACTTTTGGCCTACCTTGTTTAAGGATGCACATGATTATGTTAAGTGTTGTGACGCTTGTCAGAGGTATGCGAGGAATGACCTCCGCATGGAGATGCCACTCCATGTATCTTTACCCTTAGTTCCCTTTGAGAAATGGGGGATTGATTATGTCGGTGAGGTTCATCCCCATTCCTCAAAGGGGATGGCTTATATTGTGGTCGCCACCGAGTACTTGACTAAGTGGGCGGAGGCCAAAGCTGTCAAGACGGATACAGCCGCACATGCAGCTACATTCATGTACGAAAACATCATCTTGAGGTTCGGGTGCCCGAAGATTCTAGTGAGTGACAGGGGAACTCATTTCTTGAATTCTTTAATTCAAGAAATGACCAACAAATTCCAAATCGACCATAGGAAAACTATTCCCTATCATCCGCAGACGAATGGTCAGACAGAACGCGTCAACGGAATATTGGTAAGTATCCTACGCAAGACGATTTTTGACTCAAAGAGGGATTGGGATGTCAAGTTGACCGCAACATTATGGACGTATCGAACCACCTTCAAGGTGACTACTCAAGCAACCCCGTTTTCATTGGTGTACGGATTGGAGGCCACTCTTCCCATTGAGTTCGAGGTTGCATCATTGCATGTGGCGGTTGATTCTCAACTCACAAATAACCAGTCCTTAAGAAATAGATTGACAATTCTGGAGGAACTTGATGAGAGGAGATGTACGGGGGCTCAGTTTGAGGAGGATCCTCTCCACCCTTCGTTGCGTCCTAGTCTGGGTGAAGAGGTCCTTGTCACAATTTTTAATTGACCATTGCCCCATGACAAGTCTCCCACTCAATTACAATTTGATTGGTGTATATATCACCATCATCTTTATTAAGTGTCACCTAAGCATTCACAAATACTCAGGCTCATACAACACATTTGAGCAACATAGGCGTCACAAGAATGCAAACCTAGTCACCTAACCCTACTACCTACTTCCCCTGCTTCCATGTGCTACTTCAGCATTGTGGCTCTTCTCCCACTACTGACACCTGCACCTTCCAGCTTCGCACCCGGCCCTTCCTTAGCACTTCCTGTGACAGCCTAAGCTACTGCACCTTGGCTGCAACTGCCCCGTGTCCTATTCCAACGACTCCCAATCAGCTGTAGACTATCCCTCCTCCCACTAAAACACTTCACACCTTTGGAGCAGCAATGACGCCCATTATCTAGAACCCCACGCAACAGTCTCTATCCTTTCTCGCTTGCACCGCCTCCTGCTGTTCGGCAGAGTCACCGAACTCGGGGTGCCGATTGCCTCCGGAGGTTGCGGCAAGGTGAAACTCCTGGCCCTCCAAGAACTGCAGGTACCGTTAACCTTGTCCTCAACAGATCACAAGCTCCAGTCCATTCCCTTCGATGTTGTGAGGCACACAACTTCGTCCACCTCAGAGCACTCTCATGAGTGCGTCCCTTCACCCCACATGTACGCAGCCTCTCGAAACATCGGCTCAGCATGGAAGCCGGAAAGTCCTCTGTTGACGGTGCATTAGTTATGCACGACAATGTCCAACTCCTTGTGTGGGCCTCACCAGCCTAACCTGTACTTCCCGCTCCCACTGACTGCTGCCTGCAACATCCACCAGGAACACAAAAACTACAACCCCACTTGTTCCAATCCCATAACACTTCCACAACCCTCTCAGAAAGTCCTATTCATAACCCCCCCTTGCTCATACCTAATTAGACGCCAGGAGGATTAAGTCCGTTACCTTCCCACTTCTCGACCTCAGTGCTCACATGCATCATGCCTAGCATCTATCAGTTTACCTCTGATGCCCAATTGTCGCAGTCACAGAACCGTCCACATCCCTGGTTCTCATCAACTCTTGGGTTCTCAATCCTAACTTTGCCACTGATCGGGGAGCACCGATGGCAGTTACAGGTGTACCGGTTGAGTTTGAGAACTACCTGGTTGAAGTTCGAGACTTCAGGAAAATCACCGAGCACTTAGAGGAATTTGTGGAATATGCGTCAGAGTATCCTAGAAAACAGAAGGTTGTCACATGTAACCGGTTAGACTTGCAAACACACGGATCTCGATCGATTATGCCCAAAAACATCTTCCCTGATCACTGGACCTCCATCTGAGTCCTCGCGCATCAGATCAACCGCAACTTCCATCTGATCATGAGTCCGTCACTTATTATTCCTTGTTCAATTAAATCCCTGCATAACAGTTCCCATCCATCCCAGCACTCCCATTGTGAACCCCCTTCTTCACACCCAACTGCCCTTCAATTCCTGGTGGACGAGAAGTGGATCAGGTCCAAGGGATTCCGCATTTGCAACTCGCGTTCTCGCCATCCGAGTGCCACAGGCGATGTCAGTGCTCGTTACTAGCACACTTCAGGGTTGGAAAACTTAATCATGCCTAAACTCCCATTTACTCAAAACCATGTGTGCCCTCCGAGTATCATTCCTTTGCCGGTGATTCTCTCCGGTCACTTCCAAGAGTGAAGAATTCATTCACTCTTGCAAGGTGACCAGACAGTGCCACCTTCCGCATTCAGGCACCTCTACTGGTGTCTGTCAATCACACACTTGCTGGGAGTGCACCGTTTTCATTGCCTCTTGTGATTCAATCACTCCCTTCAGCTCCTCCAAGGAGCAACACTTGATGCACAACTCGTACACTTCAGTGTAACAGGTGATTGCAGCAAGTCTAATTCCCAAGACACTAGAAATCTACCATCATGAGCGGGGGAAACCATCGGCCTAGCATACCCTTGCAATCAAGTCACAAAAGGAAAGCGGATGACTTCCCTGAAAGCCCCCCCTCCTCGATGCATGCACGTTGAGTGTAAGCGTGTCATGATTTTATCGCCGTGCTTCTCAGAAGATGAAATATCACAAAAAATGCATGCGGTTGCCATATCCTCAAAGTGGCTGAGCCGTTCCGGTGATTTATGCATCCCCCTTCTCTGTGTTATTTGACTTCTTCCCGCTTCCACATCCCAGTGCGCCCTGCTCCTGGCATCACCACCATCACGTCGCCCTTCACCTCCTCCTGGCCGCATGTCTGCCACCGGTGTCGCGTACTTATGCTGAGTCCAGGGACACCGCCCAATGAGGCATGGCATTTCCTTTTCCGGTTTCTCAAGATCTCTGGGGCTTCCTTGGTCACACAACCATTTTGACTCCCTACTCAGCCTTCCACCCTTGTCTTCCCACCTTCCGCTCAGTATGGGTCGTCAACGGTTCAACCGATCCGAAGCACAGCTCTGTCCTTCCTGACCGAACTACCTCACCCCACGTCTTAGTGTCTTCCAGAGGTTCATTTGTTTTTCTAATCTACTCGCGCGACCGGCTTCCTTTCCAGTGCCTTCTCTCTCCTGTCACAATGCCTTCAATCTCATGTCCTACCATCCCTTGATCCACAGGATCCTACTACCACTAAAGGGCACCTCGATGCTGCTTCTTCCTACCACACCGCTACCAGACTATCGCAAAATCTTTCTCGTCTTCCCCTTAAGCATGTGTTCTCTATGTCAATCCTACCGTCACACCATTATTCCTGAAAGCAGTGACAGGCCATGCATTTCCTAGGAGCACTTTGCACTTCCTCCCCATCGACTCCACCCACTACTGCTACCAGTTCTACCACAGAAATTTCTCCAGCCTAGTTCTACCAAAAAAAAAACTCCACGCTGCGGCAGGGCTTCCGCGTCCTAGCCGAGAGTCTACTTCCCTCTTGTGCCTAATGAGCCTCAGGGGACGAGCTCCGGAGACCCCCTCCGGCTTGCTTTTTTTTTTTCCGCTGCCCGGCATCTTGCCGAGCGGCCCAAAAAAAACGAGCAAAACACACTTGACTTCTTCATTTTCTCCCTTTCCACTTGCACTTAGTTCCAATCATTATTTAGCTTTTCTTCCAACTCTTACTTAGCTTAGGTTTGGTTCATTACTTTTAAAATTCTAATCCAAACTCCACTCTTCTTAACTCACCACCATAACCTTAGACTCAACTTAGCTCATTCCTACCTTTTGTGTCATCTTAAGTTGTTAAATTGCACAAAACACCAAAAAATTACTCATTCAAAGATTAACGGCACATGTGAGCAAGATTTAGGGCTCACACTCAGCACATTGAAGCCATTCAAAGGCGAAGGAAGATCACCTTCGACAAACATCACAAGAAGAGAGTCCTATGGCCAGGTATGATGGTGTTGATTCAAGATGCCAGGAAGCTCGAATTTCCGGGTAAATTTGATGCAGTTTGGCTGGGCCCGCACCTTGTCCGTGACACATTCCCAAACAACTCTTTGCAATTGGAGACATTGAATGGGGAGAGCTTTCCCACTCGTACGTCTGGGAGCCGGTGCAAGGAGTATCGAGCCTGAGCGGGACACTTGCCCGCCAAGCAAGAGAAGATGGATTCATCCCCTGATGGTCGCCAGTTATGTGAGCCCAATTATGTGTTCACATTTCTAGTTAACACAAAATTACTTGAAGAATTGAGAATTGACAAAGATTTGTGTTAATTAAAGGGTAGACGGGATTTGAGTAGCATAAAACTTGTGTTGTCATGATTGGAGTTGGGTATTTAGTTTGGGAAAAGGAAAAAAAAAAAAAAAAACAAAGACAATTAAGTTGTGTTGGTTGGTTAAGGGGTGATGTTAGGTAGGGTGTGGCTTGAACTTAATTCAAGTGTTACCCTTGGTGTGGGGGTGTTCGTTTTAGGCCTTAAGTAAGTCTATTTAAGACATGAAAGAGTCACCCACATCTGGATCAAGAGCTGGATCTTCGGATCGGGTGGAAGGGGGTCCCCTGGTTCAACCAGGGAGTCTCTCGCAAAAACTAGGTGAGGGCTGCCGAAAAGCTACAAGGATGAAAGGCAAGCTGCCTTGGCGCAGCTGGATTCAGAGTTTGATTTTGAGGGCAGGCTGCCTCGGCGCAGCTGGATTCAGAGTTTGATTTCAAGGGCAAGCTGCCTCGGCGCAACTGGATTCAGAGTTTGATTTCGAGGGCAGGCTACCTCGGCGCAATTGCATTCAGAGTTTGATTTCAAGGGCAAGCTGCCTCGGCGCAGCTGGATTCAGAGTTTGATTTCGAGGGCAAGCTGCCTCGGTGCAGCTGGAGGCGAGGGCCAAGCCTCAGGAAATGTGGTGATAGACCTTTTTATTGCAAGGCCAGGGCATTGAGGGCTAGCTAGTTTCATGTGTCAATTCAAGGGACAAGGCTCTCAGCAATGTGGCAATGTGGCAAGGTGGAAAGGGAAATCATTAGATAGTAAGGCAAGTGGAATTCAATAAACTTCGAATGGGAGAAGGGGCACCTTAAGGTACTAAGAACTAGATTAGGTAGTTGGTTGGCACATGGATCACATAGGAATTTAGAAGAAAAAAAGTGTGTTAGTGTGGTTGTGATGTAATGATTGCCATAGGTGCATAAGTATTTCTTAATACTAATGCCTTGTGGAGTTAAAATAAAGAGAGTGCATTTAATATTTGGTTTCATCCGTATGCAAACAAAAGGTCTCCTAGGCCAAGGAGTTAGCAGGGACATGTGAGCTATGGACCTCCACCTGGACCACAGACGCAAAGGGTGGGGGTTTATGGCTGATAGTGGGCCGAATGTTAGACGATAGCTTTGTGGCCAAGGTTAGAAACCTTAAGCCAAGTCCAAGTTTTTTGTACCTTGAGGCTCAAATGAATGAAAGAAATGTCTCATGGGTTCACAAAGAGGCAACGCACACTTTTATTAATCCAAAGCTTACAAGGGAGTTGGGGCTTGCCGATGCGTAGCGTGGGCAAGCCCATCAATGTACGGTTTGCAAAGGGTAAGCCGCATGAGACAAAGGAGGTGGTGTTGGATGTGACCTTGAAATGTGGGACATTGGAATTTGTGGAGATTTCACATTATGCGAAATGGATGAGGTGCACTTCATTTTGGAGGACACTTTCTTTGAAACTCACATGGTAGATGTGAGGCGCAAACCAATGTGCTTGTGGTGTGCAATGATGGCAAAGAAGTGAGTTTGACATTGACAAGAACTCCTATGGTAAGAGGAGCCAAATTGAATTTGGTCTCAATAAACCAAATGAAAAATGAACAAATGGTGGTCATGGTTCAATTGGAGCAACTCCAAGGAACTCATGGGGAGGCTAGGAAAGATGGGCCTCCCCAAAACCACATTCATGGGGTGTTGGTGAGGTACAAGGATGTACTCACCAATGGGTTGCTCAAAAAGTTACTGCCAAGGAATGGAAAGCAACTTTGCTCAACAAGAGATTGAGTTCTTGAGCTATGTGGTGACAAATGAAGTTGGTGGACGAACATGAGGATGGTCAAGGCAATCTAAGAGTGCACATGGCCTTTGACCCAAAAAGGGCTTAGGTCATTGTTTGGGCCTTAAGGCTATTAGCCTTGGCCACAAAGCCACCGTCTAACATTCGGTCCGCGACACAAACATGATTTGCCTTTGTACCACAAGGCTACTTTCTAACATTCCGTCCGCGGCACCAATATGGTTTGCCTAGGTAACACAAAGCCACCTTCTTACATTCAGGCCGTGGCAGAAACATGATTTGCCTTGGTACCACAAAGCCACTAACATTCCATCCACGGCACAAACTTGCATCGCTTTGGTACCACAATGCGAACTTCTAACATTCTGTCCGCGGCACAAACATGATTTGGCTTGGTAGCACAAAGCAACCTTCTTTGTTTTCAACATTGGGTGGATTTCCTCAGGTGCCACCATTGTTGGAAGTTGTACCTTTGGCTTGCCTTTTGTGTTGGTTTGATGGCCCAACTTCTTGCACCCTTTGCCTTGGGACATATCGGCTCAAGCCACTTTGTTGTGAGGCACCACCCGATTCATTTCGGGTCCATCGGCTTCAATGCTCTCGACAATCTTGATGGTCCCTGCCATATCCATGAAAAACTTCGAAACTTGAACAAGGTGTCCACCACCCATTTTAATTACCCACCTAAGAAAATGAACGTTGTAGAAAAATCATCCATCTTTGGTGTAGCATTCATTTGGATGTTCAAATTGTGCACATAGGCCTTAAAAGACCCCGTGTGCCTCATTACCACCAAACTCATTCCCTCACGCAATTCTTGATACTCCGGCGTGAACCTCTCAACAAACAACTTCATGAAGCCAACCCAAGTCAAGTTTGCCACCACTTCAGGCTCTTGAGCTTTCTTGCTAGTCCACCACTCAAGTGCATGGTCTTGCAGAAAGATAACCACTATGGCGACCTTGTCTTCCACCTCGGGCCTTTGGACATCATAGTAGTTGTCCATTTTCCAACACAAATGCTTTCACTTTTTTTCATGTGCCAAACCTCGAAAAACTACTTGGCATGATTATTTTGGCCAACCTCTTTGTTGAAGAACAAGGCCTAGCACCTTGCATCATGAGGAGCTCAACCATTTTGTTTTGTCAAACACTCTCAAATTTATCACGATTGAGTTCTTAATTCATGAAGTCATGAACTCAAGCATTTTGAGTTGGAATTTTAGTCCAACATCACCACTTTCCATTATGGTATTTAATGAATGTTTTGGATTGTGGAGGGATTTGATATTCGTGTCGTGTCTTTTCGGTAGGTTGTGCCTAGATTAATAAGTGTTTAAGAGAATTATCTATTTTTTTAACCTGATGCCTAATCTATCTTAGTCTACGCGCAGACGCACCAGCCTTGGAATCAAGGCAACCTAACTCTAATGAATAAAATAACCTTATCTTTTACCTTGGCCACCTCTAATTCCTTACTTGTTATGAATTAAATTCTCTAAACGGGGGACCTTGATTAAGTCCCACCCTCTCAACCTTCCTTCTTAGTTTAGGGTTGATTAAACAAAGCCTATATCACTAGGTTCATATATTATGGCATCATCGCCTACCTGTTTGGTGCACGCCCTAACCCGAACCCTTCAAGGCCCTGTGCGGGTGTCTTGAAGGTTGATTGACACTTATACCCTCCGATCTTTGCCACCGGAGGGGGTAGTATCAACCTTTCGAGTTAAGTTTCCGGTTGGTTTTTGCCCACGGGGTTGTACAAATTATGTTGGTTATTATTTACTTTAAAATGGTTTGACCACGAAACTCAACTTGATGAGACCGGGGAATAGGGCAACCTGTGTGTTTAACCTGTTGCACAATCTTCAAAGGTTGGGGCCATCACCTCCAACCCTTGGGGCCAACAACATGATAATGGATTCGTGGGCCATTAACCCCACCTTTCTATCAACAACATTTAGAGTGGTCGTGTCGGTGATTAACCCGACTTCACCACATACGAAACTTTCTAATAATCAAAGCTATTATCACAAACATACCAAGGGGCCCCAAAAACAATGGAGTTGGGTACCCCCTTGGCGGTCAAGTGGTCAAACCACTTGACCTTACGAGATAGGTGAGTAGGTTAGAAATACGTACCTTAGCCGCGCTCCCTCCAATCCTAAATGGAAGGCTAGGGTTAGGTGATTTACCTCAATTCTCCTCGTTCAATAGGGCTTGATGTGGGCCGAACCGCCACCTCTTCGCCTTGCTCCACCTTCCGGACGTTGATCTCGTCTCCGTCCTTGAAACTAACTTGGTTGCGGTAATTATAATCTTAGCCCTATTATGATTAATTCATTTAGTTCACCTTATTAGCTTTCTAAGGACCTAAAATTCATTTAAATCGGATAAGATTTGCAAAAGTTATAGGATTTGAAAGTACGGTGTCTATTCAATCTATCCTTCAACTTCAACAATTCATATTTAATTCATTACTTACTCAAATCAAGAGTTTAAAACATCTCTGGAGAGCTATCAAGAAGAAGCCCAAATCATACAATGCTCCAAATGAACATATATTTAACTCCGTATAGGGGTTCACTCTTTGTTCTCTTGAGTGTGAATTTCATCATTTTGAATTTTTTTATTGACGTAGTGAGATCGCGGGGAGGTCACCGGCGAAAATCGTAGAAACAACGTGCGATCTATAAAACAAAAATATGAAATTTGCAGAGTAAAAAAAGATACATCCACCAGCTTCCTTGTAATGCAGTAGTCCACTAGACTTGCTCAAACTATGTACTACACTTTTGAAAATTCATAACTAAATCATAACTCAATCAAATCAAGAGTTCTAAATATCTTTGGAAAGCTGTTAGAAAGAGTTAGAAAAAAAAAATGATATTTTCAGAGTAAGCCCAGATCAATCCAGCAAACTCTCTGTAATGCAGCAGTCAACCAAAAACGCTTAAACTATGTACCTCACCTTTGGAAATTCATAACTAATTTATAACTCGCTCAAATCACTTGTTCTAAATAGCCCTGGAATGCAAAACAAAAGCTTTACTTGGAAAAAAAAATTAAATTGATTTCCTGATAAGGTCAGCAGGTCTGATCCAGTAGCCGCTACCTAAGTGAACATCCTAGTTTTTTGCCTTAACTTTAGAAAATCATAACTAATTGCTACCTTAACCAAATTATAAGTGGAAACCGGATATGGATAGCTATAGAAATCCTCTACAAAAGAAAAAATACTAAATTTTTGTTTCAAGTGTTGGCTTAAGCGTTCAGGCCATTAGCGGCCAAGGTCTGCACTGCCTCTATCTTTGACTTGCATTCTAACCTACCTTATGGAAGAAGAAGATTTTTGTGTGTTCAAAAATACACATTCTAACTAGGGGAGAATAGCGAGGAGTTTTTTTCATGCCTTACTACTAGAGACATGCAAATAAAGATTCTTCCTAACTACATTGAAGTAGGGCTTCGCCCATCTATCGGAAAGAGAAGGGAGGATTTGTCTAACTATATTGATGTAGAGCTTCGCCCGCTAATCAAATTGAGAGGGGGTTTTCAAGGTGGAAGGAGGGGGTTTTTAAACCCTTTCACAAAAGGGTTGGACCCCTCCGCCACCAGTTCCATTTTTCGACCCCCTCCCGAAATTTTGGCTCGGGGGTTTTCCCGGTCGAGGTTGCCACCCCGTCGCCGAGGTGGCTCCGACGGGAATTGTCCGAATTCATGCTAATTTTTTATAGCAAGTTGGCAAGGGGACAAGTGGCCCCCTTGCTATTTTCTTCAAAGTCTTCGCGCTAATTTTTCCTCATGCCGATTTCCTCCACTCGTCTTGCATGACCCATATTAACTATTAAACTAAACCTTGCTTAGCTAGCTCTACTAATTTCATCCCCTTAGCTAGTTGCTTTCACTAGCTACGTTTTTCCCCCGCTAACTAGGCTCTTACCTAGTTAGCTATTTTTCCTAACTTAGCTAATTTCTATCTCTAGTTAGTTTTCATTTTTACTAACTCTACCTAAAACAAGATTTTTTCCCTTCACGGGTGAAGGTCCGAAGTCCTCGGTAATTTTCCTTTCCCTTTTTGAACTAAACGCTAAATGAACTAATTTTTCCCTTAATTCGCTATCAGTCATAATGTTTAATACTAAAATCTTAACTAAAGTGACCCCACGGAGTGGTGGACCACTCTGGTGGTTCACATAGCTCCCTTTAAGTATTTTGGTCGGTTTCTCAATTCTAGCAAGGATCACGAGCGCTAACCCTTCGCATTCCGCCATGCAAATGGTTAGCTCTCCATATCGCGGATCTTATAGTTCATAGGAGAAGAACAAACCCTCCTACTTTCCTTTCGTGATTCACCCCTTAATCAATAACCAATTTTTAGATGTGGACTTCCATCCATGAAAATCCAATCTTATGTTGATCATCGCGTTGCCGGAGCAACACTACAATAACCCGAGCCATACTAGGCAACTATGCCCTCCCATTGGGCCCATGGAGGCCATGCCATTCGGCCTCGGGTGGGTTCAGCCACACCACCTCATCCATATAACCCTCTAGAATTCTAGGCAGGGCCCCTACCCCACCGTCAAATAACCTTTTGTCTCTTTTCCAACACTTGGGGTGAAGTAGATATTTTTCCCTTAGCCACTGGGATTGGAAACCCCTTAGCAGCTTTGGAACTCAATAACTTCTTTATATGATCTTTGATGCTAACAAATAACCACTTCATCGTCATCTACGTTTCACATACTACTCACTGCTCTATTCGGGCAAATATTGGAAAAGTTATTCCTGTTCAAACCTTGGCAGTCTCGGAAGCCACTCCCAGGCCACAACTGTGCCAAGGCGCTCTCATAGGACAGCGCCCCACGCAAATTGCCATATCTCCTAGCTCACACTTCCAATCTGCCTTTCGAATGGTTAGCTCTCCAATACCGCAACCTCTTACTTTATAGAAGGGGGACCAATCCTCCTACACTTGCATTCAGGACTCATCGCTTAATCGGTAACCATTGCTAAGATGTGGACTTCCATCCTTGGAAGTCCAATCTTAAATTGATCATCGCGTCGCCGGAGCAATACTACAATAGCCCAAACCATACTAGGCAACTATGCCCCCACGTTGGGCCAAGACCCGTGAAGGTCGTGCCATTTGGCCTCGGGTGGGTTTGGCGGCTACACCGCCTCACCCATATAAGCTTCTAGGACTCTAGGCATGGCTCGTACCCTACCATCAAGTAACATTTTGTCTTTCTCCCAAGCCGAACCCGGATGGTAGGTGTATAAAGTGAGTACTTAGATTTTGAAAGGAAATTGAATTTGCGTTGTAGTACCTCCGAAGGTTGGGCCTTAGTTTTTAATATTTTGGCTCTAAATTCATTTGCACTAATCCATTTTATACCTAATTGTAACCTAGACCTACAACCTAGTCTAAACGCAGACGCACCAGCCTTGGGACCAAGGCAATCCTAATTTGTGAAATGAAATGGCATAGCGACAATTTAATCGACCATTTAACTTCTTCTTACTTCTTTATTTAGTTGTATTTAAATTTTCTAAGCGTGGAACTAGGCTTAAGTCCCATCCTTCACAAAACTTATTTCTTACTTAGTTAATTTTATTCACACATCCTACCTTACTATCTTTATACATTAGGCATCACCCCTTACCTGGTTGGTACACCCTTTAGTTTGGAACCTTCTAAGGCCTCGTGCAAGTCCCTTGAAAACTGTATGACAGCTCAAATCCTTCGGACTTCAATGGTCTGAAGGGTGGTGCCACCTTATCGAGTTAAGTTCCCGATTTGGATTTCTCGCAAAACAAGGGTTCACAATTTGTTTTTCTATTTTGTTATTATTAAACGTGTTCATACTGGATAGACCACAAAAATACAACTTAATAGGACCAGGGTGAAGGGCGACCTGTAGGTTCAACCTATTGCACAATCTTCACGGATTGGGGCCATAACTTCTAATTCATGGGACCAACAACAAAATAATGGATTCGTGGGCCATTCATCCCATCTTTCCATCAACAACATCCAAAGTGGTCGTGTCGATGATTAACCCAACTTCACCACATACAAAATTTCTTAATAATCAAAGTTGTTACCACGAACATCCCAAGGGCCCCCAAAACAATAGAGTTGGGTATCCTTTTGGCGGTCAAGTGGTCAAATCACTTGACCTTACGAGATAGATGAGTAGGTTTAGAAATGTGTACCTTAGCCTCTCTCCCTTCAATCTTAAATAAAAAAACTACGGTTAGGTGGCTTACCTCAACGCTCTTCATTCGATTGGGCTCGATGTAGGCCGAGCCCCCATTTCCTCGTTTTGCTCCACTTCTTGGACGTTAACCTTGTCTCCCTCTTTGAAGCTAACTTGGTTGTGGTTAAAACATCATTTTAATGCACTAAAATCTTAGCCTCATCATAATTAATTCACTTAATACACATCATTAGTTTTCTAGAGACCTAAAATTCATTTTAATCAGATAAGATTTGCAAAAGTTACAAGGTTTCAAAGCACGGTGTCTATTCAATCAATCCTCCAACTTCAAAATCCATAGTTAATTTGTTATTACTTGGATTGGAGCTTCTCATATACCATTGGAAAACTATCAAAAAGATCTATCAGAACAATATGATATTAGCAAAGTAAGTTGAGATGGATCTAGCAGCCTCCTTGTAATGCAACAATCAACTATAAGGGTTGAAATTATGTATTGTACCTTTGAAAATTCATATTTAATTTATTACTCTGTCAAATCACATGTTTTAAATAACCTTGGAAAGCTATCAAAAAAATATATCAGAGAAAAATATGACATTAATAAAACAAATTGAGATGGATCCAACAACCTCCTTATAATGCAACAGTCAATTATGAATGCTTAAACTATGTATTCCATGTTTGAAAATTCATATCTAATCCAGTACTCACTCAAATCATATTTTCAAAATAACCCTGAAATATCAAACAAAAGCTTTATTTGAAATAATTATATTTTTTTATATTGACATTTTGATAAGGTCAGCATGTTTGATCCAACAACCACTGCCTAAATGAACATCTTAGTTTTTGTCCCAATTTTAGAAAATATTAATTAATTACTATCTCAACCAAATTGCAAATGGAAATTGGCTATGGATAGCTACAAAAAATCTCTATAAGAAAAAAATTCTAATTTTTGGTTCTAGATGGCAATCTAAGGATTCATGCCATCAACGTCCAATGTTTGCAATGCCTCAATATTTGACTTGCATTCTAACCTACCTTTACGGAAGAAAGAAATTTTTTGTGTTCACAAATATACATTCTAACTAGGAAAAGGTAGGAGGGAGTTTTTTTCAAGTTTTTTTACTAGAGACATGCAAAAAAAAGATTTTCCTTAACTACATAGAGGTAAGGCTTTGCCCACCAGTTAGAAAAAAAAATTCTTTCTAATTACATAGATGTAGGGCTTTGTTAACTAATCAACGATAAGAGAGTTTTATCTAACTACATTAAGGTAGGGCTTTGCCCAACTATCAAAGAGGGAAACAAATTTACAAGATGGAAGGAGGGGGATTTTAAACCTTTTCAAAAAAATGGTTGGACCCCTCCGCCACCGGTTCCATTCTTTGACCCCCTCCCGAAATTTTGGCTCGGGGGTTTTTTTGGTTGCCACTTCTTCGTCAAGGTGGCTCCGATGAGAATCCTTCTGATTTGTTCTAATTTTTGCCATCAAGTTGGCAAAAAGATAAGGGTCAAGTGGCCCCTTGCCATTTTTTTTCAAAGTTTTTATGCTAATTTGTCTTTTCACGCCGAACACCTCCACTTGTCTTGTGTGATCCACACTAATTAATAAACTCTACTTAAACTAGATTTTTTTCACGGTAATTCAACTTTTCATTTTTGAGCTAAATGCTAAATGAACTAATTTTTTCCTTAATTCCCTATCAATTCTAACTTCTAATGCTAGAATCCTAACTAAAAACAACCCCGCGGAGTGGTGGACCACTCTGGAGGTTCATATTGATGCTAACAAGCAACTATTCTATCGTCATTTATATTTCACGTAGATGCCAATGGACTACTCACTTGTCCCATTCTGCAAGTATTGAAGAAGTTATGCCTGTTCAAACCTTAGCAGTCCCGGGAGCCATTCCCAGGCCACTGCTCAACCAGGGCGTTGTCCTAGGACAGCGATCCATTTAGACTACCATATCTCATAGCTCAGACCTCTAATTGAGGTAATCTTGAGTATTCTAAAATCCGCATGCTATAAGCTACGCATAGCATATGGCCTTATCCTCTGTTTGTGAAAGGCGTTTCTCCCTATTCCACCCAAGTATTAGTCTAGGACCTCGTCTAATATTTTTTTCTTTGCACCATTAAAATTGAACTTTATTGCCTCACGTCCAAGAACAAGTACATGTTGTGGAAGACATTGTCCCTAAGCTAAGTGTGCTACTAGCATTTCTTCCCCAATAAAGGAGATTGTTGTGCTGATCAATACCTATGCTTCTTTATATTGGACCCTCTATCCATATTTTCTTCAAAATGCTCCATCAATTCCTTGGCGTTCACCATGTCTCTTGCCGCTATCCAAGTCGCTCCATTCTCATTGTATCTCCACCATTTCACCAAGTACGCATTTCCTTTTTTTTGTTTTGTTTGGGGTTCCTACACTTGAGGCTGCCCTCTACCTTACATTCCAAATGACTTCCTACAAGGTCAGGAGGTGGCCTACTTACTTGCTTGTGATTAGGCCATAAGGTGTCTACCTTAAATGGCTTTAGTAATGAGACATGGAATATCGGATGATCTCGGGTGGTGCCTCCAAGGTATACATGTCCTTGACCACTCGTTCCACGATGGAAAACTCCAACTTTGGACAAGAACTTCGGAGTGAGGCCTTTGGGCAAGGTAAAGTTGTTCACATTCAAAAATACCTTTTGGCCCACCTCATACTCCATTTCTTGTCTTCCGACATTGACTTGCACTTTGTAGTGCTTTCGGGATTCCTCCAACAACAATTTGGTCATCTCCAAGACTTGTTCACGCATCTTGGCCAAGTCCTCACCATTTTGGTTGAACTTTAGTGTTGAATTTGCCCCCTTGAGAGCTAGGTTAGTAGGTTAGAGCACATTCCATAAGCTACCACGAAAGACGATTCCTTAGTTGCCGAGTGTGTAGCTACATTGTAACTAAAATTTGTTCAACCCACATAGTCCGCCCAATTTCTTTGGTCCGCACCACCAAGTTCCTCAAGTATTGGTTCGAGATTCCATTCACACGCTCCATTTTTGCATCCATTTGGAAATGGAAGGCCATGCTAAACCTTAGTTTTGTTCCAACCTTCTTAAAGAAGTGCTTCCAAAATGCAACACGCGGCAGATGTGGAATTTCGGCGAACGTGCGGTTGGCTTATTTTTCATCCACATCAAATTTGGAGAGGTACTTGGCATCAAAGGGGTTTTTCATTTTCTTTTGTTTAATAGAAAATAGAGGAAAGACATTTAAACAATCACATACTTGAATTCTTGGGATCCATTTAATCATATGTGCATTGGGTTGGCGAGGGATTGCCATTGAGAGTTGTGGGGCATTTGGAATCACCATTCGACCTAATTACATAATTATTAAGGTCGAATTGTGTTTAGCAACACAAATTCCGAGGATTGTTGTGGGAGGAAGTTTTTATGCTGTAGTGGAATGATGTGTTTATGTATCATTTCCTTTTCATGGCAACAGGGAGCTCCTACCCTTGACCACCAATCGTAGGCAGGTGCCGGTTGTGCGCGGTCTATTTCCATTTCTGCTTAAGTATTATTTGGGAAAGAAGATCCAGTGCTGAAAATTATATTGTTTTTTGTATTTGGTTTTGGGTATCTTCCACGTGGCGGGTTGTATTGCTGGTAATTATAGGGTATTGTGGGGGTGAGGTCGAAGTAATAACCGACGGGACCCTTGTGTGTGCACCAAATGGGCGGTGCTTATATTTCCTCAGAGTGAGGCTGGATTGATGACCATAAGGTTGGTGGTGGTTATAGGTGCAGATTGTTTTTTTTAATATTTTACCTTGACACCACATTAACTTAGGTTGTTGGCCCTAGTGACTGGTCTAGTGCGGATTTATGATTATAACTCGGAGCCAACATTATCGTTCACCGTCTCCTACAGCATTGGAAGGTCAATCTTCGGACCTCTCGGACGTCGAACCAGTGGTAGTATCCAACGAGGCTTTTCAACCTACTTTGGCATGGGGGACTATCACTCAGTCTTACGTTCTTTGGTTGGGATCCTTTGACGAGATGGAGGAGAAGACGCGAGGAGGCATCCGGAACGGATTTTCCGGTTGAGCATGAACCATTTTCCTACAGGATTGGAAAATTCGGTTTCGGACGTGGATGAAGGAGAAGCGTCAATGCAATACCAATTTCAATGATTGGTATGTGTTCGAGCTTTTGCCTCATAATTTGGAGTACAAAACGCTCTAGACTTTATGAGCAGTGGAGGAATACTCATTGGATGGAGCTGCGCCAGATGGAGTGTGTGAGCCCAATATGGTGCCCACATGAGGTGTTAACCTCAAAAGTTCAATCGACGGTTGTTTTTACTTTTTCTTCAATTAATCAAAATTCCAAAAGAAGTGAAGCTTTTGTATTGGGCTTAAAATTAAGTTTGCAGTGTTGGGGTGTGTCACCTTGGAAGTGGGGTTGTTCGTGATGGTTGAGTTGGTGTGGAAGTGGGTTAGGATGGATGATTAGTGGGATTTGGTGGGAGCCGGTATCTGGGAGCCGGTAGTTGGAAACTGGTATTTGGGAACCGGTATCTGGGAGCCGTTAGTTGGGAACCGGTATATGGGAGCCGGTGGTTGGGAGCCGGTTGCTGGGAGCTAACTCTGGTGGCAAAGGAAAAGAAAGGACGAAGGCGGAAAGGAGACGAAAGGGGGGCCCAGGGCGGTTCAACATCAGGCTGCGATCAGGAGTTGAGATCGAGGTTTAGGTTTTGTGCACATTAGTTGAGATCGAGGTTTAGGTTTTGAGCACATTAGTTGAGATCGAGGTTTAGGTTTTGAGCACATTAATTGAGATCGAGGTTTAGGCATTGAGCACATTAGTGAGATCAGGCTTAGTGCTTGAAGACATTAGTTGAGATCGAGGTTTAGGCTTGGAGCACATTAGTTGAGATCGAGGTTTAGGCTTTGAGCACATTAGTGAGATCAGGCTTAGGGCTTGAGGACATTAGTTGAGATCGAGGTTTCGGCTTGGAGCACATTAGTTGAGATCGAGGTTTAGGCTTTGAGCACATTAGTGAGATCAGGCTTAGGGCTTGAAGACATTAGTTGTGATTGAGGTTTAGGTTTTGAGCACATTAGTTGAGATCGGGGTTTAGGTTTTGAGCACATTAGTTTGAAAACAGGTTTAGGCTTGAAGCCATTAGTTTAGATCAGGTTCAGGCTTGAAGCACATTAGTTGATATCAGGTGGGCTTTAATCAAGTTGAGGCCTTGGGCAGACTGGGTTGAGATTAGGCTTCGGCCTAGGCAACTATAAGGGAATTCAGAGCTACGGAGGATTTATGCTTAGTCCTGGGCAGCTGCAAAGGGGGTTAGAGCTGGGAATGTAAGCCAAAAGTGTGAAGTGGATTCGACTTCTTGAGAATCAAAGGGGGAGCCATTTGGGAAATAGGAGGTTTTAAGTTGAGTTGATAATGGCAGGGTCCCAATACCTTGCAATGTAGTAAGGTGGGTAGTGGGCATTTTGAAGGATACAGTAGGTAGGGCTTAATGTACTTTCAGAAGGTGGAAAGTTCCCTCGGGTTTAGAAACCACATTAGTGATTCCGATGATACATGCAATATGTAAGAGGTTAGAAAAGGAAAAGAATGGACTATGGTTGTGAGTAAATATCACCATAGGTGCATATGTATTTTTTCAATACTAATGCCTTATGAGGTTGAATAAAGAGAGTGTGCTTGCATTTAAGTCATTGGGTTATGAGTATGGAGGTTCCCATGCTAAGTTTCTACAAGGACATGTGAGCCATGGATTCCCATCCGGACCACAGACACCAAGGGTGGGGATTTATGGCTGACAGAGTGATATTGGGTGGAGTTGGTTTCTGCTTTGAAGGAAGACGCGACTTCTAGTTTATTGGCCGCTCCTGTGGTTAAGACGGAGCAACCAGAGGACGTCGTGGTATTGGACGTGGAGGGGACTTTCCCTGGTGAACCTAAAGATAAGGTTTTTGTTGTCGCATTCGCGAGTGCGTCGAGCCCGATGCTACCTAGGCGACATGAGCCTCTTTAAGGGCTCCGCCAGATTTTGATCATTTGCAAGAATTCCATCTCCATTTAGAGGAGGAATACCGAGGTTTCCAACGGGAAAATGATGACATGTCTTTTATCATGTACACGAGGTTGGCGAGGTTTGCCAGGAAATTTGGAGGTATTTTCACGGAGAGTCAATTGGTGAAGGTGTTTTTCTCAAAGATTGACAAACGCCTCCTTGACTTAGCGCTACTCAAGATCATCATGAATTATGGCATACTTGCAGAGGCATTCGCCATTGTGGAGTAGTTTGATCGTGCTTTGTATCAGCACGATGCCACTAACTTGGTGTCCTTGCTAGTGGATGCTAGCAAAACCCAGAAGGCTTCAATCACGGCTGCAGGATTGGCAGAGGCGGAGGTGGACAAGACCTTATATTTTTGGTCTTGTAGGCGGTCGGGCCATACCAAGAATGATTGTCTTTCAATGCAATAGAAAGCCCAAACCGTGGAAAAGCTGAAGCAGAAGACAATTGTTCCAGTACAAAATTTGGCGAAGGAGGCTGGCAAGCCTCAATCGAAGCAGTTGAAGTGTTCTCACTGTGGGCGGAACAATCACGTGGTGGAAAACTTCGCTCTTAATTCCAAAAAAAATCTTTATTCCAAACGCAAAAGACTTTAGAAGCAAAGCTTGGCACCTTGGAGGAGAGGTTCAAAACCATTGCGTCTTTTGACGCACACACCTTGGGTGACAAAGGTGCATATGGTGAATGACACCGACATTTTGATAGTCAGTCGGACTGGGGACAATACTACTCGGGTTTCTCCCCGTTGTGTGATGATGGATTTAGGGGCACAACTAGTTATGATCAATAAGAGGCTTGCCCAGGAGTTGGGATTGGTAGCCGCGGACTTGGCTCCCTGTCTATTTACCATTGTCACATCCATTGTCCATGTGGAGCGGGCCACGGGTTATACTCGGAAGCCATTACAGCTTAGCTTTCAAGTAAAACCTGGAGATCCATCTGCACCTCTTCTTCTCAGGTGTATAGTGACAAATGCGACCAACTACAATATTTTAGTTGGTCAGCAAGCATTCTACCTCCTTGGTTTTGGTTGGGACAACTAGACTGAGGAGGTTTGGATCCGACCAGGTTGGTCGGCTGGGGACGGCCGCAGGGAACTTATTCCTGTGGCATTCGCGGCGGCCCCGACTATAGCACCATTATCCATGGTCTTCGGATGTGGTGCTATTGTGGATACATTGTCTTATGGTTCCGCATTGTTGGAGGAGTCATTGGCATTCATGGGGAGTGCTGAGGATCAATGGGAAATGACACCTAATAGTGCATTGGTGCGTTATTCCAAAGACCTCTTCCTCCCTGGCGCGATTCCGCCGAGCTATTCCGGAGGTGTGAGGACATTGTCCTCTCTCTAGGTTCTACGACGCCAGTCATATCAAGTATCCCATCGCCGTCGGCTCATCCCATTTCATGGCATCCACTAGATGAGGGGATTACTTTGGTGGAACTGTTTGGGGGCATCGGGACAGAATTGGCAGCCGTGTTGGAGGTTGGCCTCACGGTTAGACAGTATGTCTATGTGAATGACAGTCCTATGTCCGCTCGTATTGCTCGTCACCATTTACACCAATTAATGGTGTTGTACCCACAGCAGTTACACTCAACTGCTATCCGTGGATGCTTTGGGTGTCTTCCTCGTCATATGACACTTATCAGTGAGGATGACTTACGAAGGTGGGTCCCATAGATCTGGTGATTGCGGGATGGCCATGCCAAGGCCACTCACATGCTGGAGCAAGTTTAGAGGATCCCATATTTAGTTTTTTTGGGACCTCATTCAGCTTATGCAGTGGTGGTTTGCCCACCAGCCTTCCCCTCCAGGGTACATATTTGAGAATATACCTTTGTTGGGAGACTCTCGGAATAAGGTGTTGGAGGGCAGACATTATGTTTGTCAACACCTTGAAGATCCTTTTTTTGTGGATATCGTGGGACTTGGTTCATATTTCCACTGACCTCAGTGGCTTTGGACCAATCTCGCACCGCTATCCACGTTAGCTACAACATTTTTTGTAGTGCCTCCACCTTCGGATCAGAAGGTGGATGATATCTTGGATCCAAACCATACCTCTTTGCCGGTTGTTCGAGATGATTTACCCCTGTTGGCATTGGTCAACAAAATGGGGGCACTACGGCCGGCCTTTTCCACCTTTATGACTTTTCCATAGTCGTTCGCATTCCGCAATCAGGGGCATGGTATGGTGTGGGATGCTCACACAAAACTCCATACCGAACCATTTGCCAACAAATAGGAGCGTGCTATGGGATTTTGGACCGGAACCACAACAATTTCTGACTTTTCTGAGGGCCAACGGCGGTTCGTGTTGGGCCAAACCATGGATCTTAACACCATGGTGTGGACTGTTGGTTTATGCTTTGTATTGCAACGACTTATGGTGACTAGTTGTTGTCTCTGGGGGCAGAGGACTCTGGTCAAGGGGCACAGCGGTCCACATCCATGGAGGAGGGAATTGAGACCACAGTTGGAGAAGTCGAACAAATCTCTCGATTTGAGCAGCAAGTGATGGAGGATCTTCGAGCTCAACGGATTTATATTGCATTGGCTTCTTCACCTCCGGTGGTGGCTTCATCATCACATGTTGGTGGTGATGAAGGGAGGCCAGACTCTACTATTGGCATTGAGGTTGGGGGCATGGTTAATGCCCCCTCTTTTGAGTAGCAGTTAAAATCTGTGCCAGCACCAGGTGGTTGTCCTTTGGTGGAGAAGTTGACCACAGAGTTTGATGACTGGCCATGGGAGTTAGGCCCTCATCTCACTGGTGCTGAGATACAGAAGATAAGAGTGTTCATTCGCTAGTACTGTAGGTATTTTGTTTTTAGCCTTCAGGATTTTGAAGGCTACAAAGGAAAATCCATCCACATTCAGCTAGAGGACGACCATCCTATTTTTCGGAGACCTTATATGCTCAGTGTTCCTGAGAGGATTGGCGTCCAAGCTCGTTGCCGAGAGCTCTTGGCAGCAAGGCTAATCGAACTTTCCAACGAGGAATATGCTTGTGCTATGGTTATGCCATCGATATGTACTCCTCAAGATCCACTCTGCAAACTCAAATGCAATCAAATCTCTAGGCACTTCACTTGTATGGTGGGCCCATAACCTATTGGAATCAATAGGAGATAAGATTGTACAAGCATAGACACCTATTCGAAGGCATATGAATAATGTTTGGAGTGAGATGGTCTCATAATCTCCTTGCATTGCCTTTTATTGCTTTCATCAGTTCATACAAATAATATGGGATAAGTCTTATCCCTCTTCGGACTAGCATGATAGCCTTATTCTAACCTTATTCTTTCTCATGCCTCTTCCATTCTATTTCTATTGACTACGAACAATCTAATACTCTATCCTCTATAGGAAGCACGAGGGTAAGGCCATAAGCTATGCGTAGCTTATGGTGTGCCAATTCTAAAATGCTCAAAAACATCTCAATCGGAGGTGTGAGCTAGGAGATATGGCAATTCGAGTGGGACGCTGTCCCGAGACAGCACCTTAGGACAACAGTGGCTCCCGAGACTGCCAAGGTTTGAACAGGCATAACTTCTTGAATACTTGCCCAAATGGGGCAAGTGAATAATCCATTAACATCTATGTGAAACGTAGATGACGATGGGCTGGTCGTATAGTAACATCAGTGTGAGGCCAAACCGCCCACCCTTAAGTGTCCTAGTCCGGGTGAGGGAATGGATGTCACATTCGTTTTGCATAGCTCCCTCTTACCAACTTCATTGGAAGTCATTACATTTCTTATTAATTCGTACACACCAATTTATTCCATAACAAGGTTACAAGTGTTTAAAAACACTATGCTATTAGTGCTCTCTTAACAACCCCTATCACTTCCCACACAAATGCACACCAGCTTATATGAATATCTAATTATCTAACCAAACCATCCCTCTCAACTTGGGGTAATAGACATAGCTAGCCCACCATCCGAGCTCCCTAAGCCTCAGCTGCAGTCGCAGTTGGCCTAACCCATTTTAGTCACGACCGGGCCCATCAAGGTTCCATACCCGGCTCCTAATTCGGCCACAATCTTCAATTCCCAGCAGCCTAAACTGCCACAATCTTCAAATCCCAGCAGCCTAAGCTCAGCAGCCTCAAATTCCAGCAGCCTAAGCCCACAGTCTCAAATCCTAGCAGCCTAAGCTCGGCAGCTTCAAATCCCAGCAGCCTAAGCCCACAGTCTCAAATCCCAGCAGCCTAAGCTCGGCAGCTTCAAATCCCAACAGCCTAAGCCCACAGTCTCAAATCCTAGCAACCTAAGCTCAACAGCTTCAAATTCCAGCAGCCTAAGCCCGGCAGCTTCAAATCCCAGCAGCCTAAGCTCCACAGTCTCAATTCTTAGCAGCCTCAGTAACTATCTACCTAATTCTACCAAGCCCCCTACCTAATTACCCTAACCAAACCCACTAATTCCACTAAACCCCTACCTAATTCCCACATTTTTTCTAGCTCTAAGAGTTCAAATTCCTAGAGGATAGGGAGAGAGAGCAAAAGGAGAGGGAGAGGAGAGAATGAAGAGAGAAAAAAAGGAGGAGGGGAGAGCACCCAAGACCACAAGTCCCTCAACCTTCTCCTACTTAGTAGGACCTTATCCTATCCACTAACTCCTTACCCCCTAAACCAACAAGAACACGTTCTAATTCAAACATTTAAATCCAAGGACCTTCCTCTTGCTTCATCAAACACTACTCACTTGACCACCACACTCCCTAATATCACTAAGCTTCTAGTGAGCCACACAAAATGGCTTAAGGCCTAAACATAAATCCACACCAAGCCTCACTCTTTTTATACTTTTGATTGTTTCAATAACACTCCAATTGCAATTCTAATTAAATTCTAAACATAAAACAAATATGAGCACTCATTTTGGGCTCATAATCAGATATCATATAAAAAAGTTATGGTGTTTTGGATCTGCTGGGGACTTCTAGCCCCAGCGGCTAAGAAAAAATGTCCATTTGGCCCCAAGTATTGGGAGAGAGACAAAGTGTTGGTTACTTGACGGTGGGATAGGGGCCCTGCCTAGAGTCCTAGAGGGTTATATAGGTGAGGTGGTGTGGCCGAACCCACTCGAGGCAAACGACACGGCCTCCATGGGCATTGGGCCAATGTGAGGGCATAGTTGCCTAGTATGGCTCGGGTTGTTGTAGTGTTGCTCCGGCAACGCGATAATCAACATAAGATTGGACTTCCATGGATGGAAGTCCACATTTAAGTATTGGTTACCGAGTAAGGGTGAGTCTTAAATGAAAAAGTAGGAGGGTTGGTCCCCTTTCTAGGAACTATAAGGTCCGCGGTATGGGGAGCTAACCATTCGCTTGGCGGAATGCGAAGGGTTAGCGTTCGTAATCCTTGCTAGAGTTGGAAAAATAACCAAGATGGTTAATGGGAGCTAGCAAAGGTTGCGACAGCCTCATGGTTCAAATCTTGAGGGAGAAGTTTGAAGGCGTACTAGTCATTGAAACTGAATACTATTTATTTCTACTTATGGATCGATGTTGAAAAACAAAGCTTCTACTCATTAAGTGGAATGCCTATAACCTACCCGGAGAACTATCCCAGACTCCACTCTAGTGATCGTCTTTTATGTCCTCCCAGTTGCAAGTAGTTGAGAACTGGGTCATCCGAGCAGTCCCTAACGTTGAAATAGGCTGAAAAGTCTCGTTGGAATCTTCATCCTCAACTTGTCAGAGTCAACAGATGAGGGGGAGCGATAATATCGTCTCCTGGTCCTCACCATATGCTAAGTTTAACATTTGTACCTGCAACTATCTACCGAAGGAAAAATAGAAACTTGTAGGACAACCTGCAGACAAACAAGCTCTTATGGTCTACTAGTCATTAATCGAGTCTCACCACAAGGTTTAACAATGCTACACACGATACGAATGGTTTTCACCTTGAATGTATGTCCACATGTGTACAAAAATGGTCTTGCCGGTGATTAATCCGATTTCACCACCACCAAACGTATAATAACAAACAAATAAATGCGCCTATAACAAACATCATTATTAGCAAAATATCCAAAGAGAGGTGTGGAAGGTGTGGAAGGGTACCCTCTCCCACAAATAGACGTTATTTGCCTTAAATAAAATGCAATAAAGTGGCAATGCCACGAATAATGCCTACATGACAATTTGTTACACCTGTTCCTTAAATAAATGTTTCTCTTCACTTACACTTCTCCAAAAGTCTCTAAAATTTAATAGAATTGAAAAAAATAAAATTCCAAGTACAAATGACAAATCTACCATCTTCATTGTGTTCATATCATTTTTGTACTCAAAAAACACCTCAAGACCATCTAAATCGAACACCAAAATCTTCAAAAATAAAAAATATTTCATGTAGGCAGAAAATATTCTCTACATTCTGCAATTCAAGGGGATTATTGAGAATTATCTTCAACAAATCATAACTAATTGCCACAAACTCGGAATTTGAGAGTGGTAAGTGGTAGTAGTTAGATCATAAAGACTTTTATATAAATATAAAATATAATAAAATAATATAAAAATATAAAAATAAATTGAATCTACTAGACTCAATATGTACTTTAAAATAACTAGATTTATAATCAAAATCTTAGATTTTGGTCAAAATTTGTAAGGATTGCAAACTTAATTACACATGTAATACTCATATATACTAATATGTAGAAATACATTAAAAACTTTGAAGTAGAAATGACAAATAAAATAAAAGAAAAGCTAAAAATCCGGAAAACAAGAATGTGTTTGTTGTAGAATTCGTTGGTTTCTACTTCTATGTTGAAACACACTCCAAAACAAATATTATTAGATTTGCACTTGCTTCACATCCCAAAATTTCTTCAAAACACCTTCTATTATGAAATGATAACGTTCTTGCCAATTAAATGAACTACATATCTAGAAATTAAGTAATGAAGGAAACATTATATACTCTCAAAATACATAACATCTCTCAAGACCCACTTAATATAAGGTGAGCTATCTCTCATTCCATATGGAAGAATCCAAGAGTGTAGAAGGAAATGAAAAGAATTCATAAGCTTTAATTATTTACAATCCGTCATGCTTGAAGGAAACCTACACCATAAGTTCTCTTTCATACAACTACAAGACTCGACTTGGCAAAAATGCCCGGTTCTGTCGCGGACCTCTCCATAAGGATTGCCCGAAATACCATGGGCACAAGGGGGACCCCGGAGTGACACCCGGGACTTGTGGCGCCGTTGGTGAGAGGGCCCAAGTGATCCTAATGTAGGTGAGGGCCCTGGGCATTGGGAACGCCTCCCACCCACGGAGACTAGGAGGCATGAGGGTGAGGCCATAAGCAATGCGTAGCTTATGGTGTGCCAATTCTAGAATGCTTTAGAACACCTCATTTGGAGGTGTTAGCTAGAAGATATGGCAATTTGAGTGGGGCGCTGTCCCGGGACAGCGCCTTGGACAGCGCCTTGGACAGCAGTGGCCTGAGAGTGGCTCCCGGGACTATGAACCTTTAAAGTGGCATAACTTCCTCCGTACTTGCCCGAATGGGGCAAATGAATAGTCCATCGTGATCTACGTAAAACGTAGATGACGATGGAGTGGTTGATTGTTAGAATCAAACATCATATGAGGAAATTATGGGGTTCTGAAGCTGCTAGGCAACTAGCGGCTAAGGGAAAATGTCTACTTGGTCCCAAGTGTTGGGGGAGAGACAAAAGGATACTTGACGGTGGGGTAGGGATCCTGCCTAGAGTCCTAGAGGCTTATATGGATGAGGTGGTGTGGCCTCACCCACCCGAGGCCGAACGGTAAGGCCTCCATGGGCATTGGCCCATTGTGAGGGCATAGTTGCCTAGTATGGCTCGGGTTGTTGTAGTGTTGTTCCGGCAACACGATGTGCAACATAAGATTGGACTTCCATGGATGGAAGTCCACATCTAAGAATTGGTTACCAATTAAGCGGTGAGTCCCAAAAACCAAGTAGGAGGGTTGGTCCCCCTCCTATGAAGTGTTGGGTCCACGGTATTGGGAGCTAACCTTTCGCATGACGGTATGCAAAGGGTTAGCGCTCGTAATTCTTGCTAGAATGGAAAAATGGACCGAGTTAGAAATGGGGAGCTAGTAAGGGTTGCGACAGGTTCAGTCTTTCAAAAATTGGAAGATCTCCAAATGATTTTCAATCTTAGCAAGTGGGCTAAATGGTGATGGTTGTGGCTAGTTTTACTTAAAATGATAAGATATTTAGGTGCCATATTTTAAGATAGAAGTCAAATTAAATGGCCACTTTTCTCCGTATATATATATATGTTTTTTAGTCTCCAGAGCTTTATATAATGCTGGAAAAATCTAAATTTTTGGAGTATTCTTATCATGACATTGTAAAGGATGTTGAACATGTATCTTGATAGTTTTGCAGGGTGTATAGTTGTATTTTAATCCTTCACATTGCAAATATTTGTTACAAGGTTTAAATGGGACTATAATTGAATGTATTGTTAATTAAAATTGTGAACACAATTAAAGTAAATATTTTAATTTTTGTATCTAGCTTTCTTGTATTTGAATGCAACCTTGTTTTTTCAAGTAGGTAGTTGTGCAAAATTTCATATTTTATCAGAACTGATTGTATTTCTTGTTTTGTTCTATTTGTATTTACAACTTGTCTATTTCAACTTGTATATTTTGTTATCTCCATGTTTATTGGTAAGTCTTTCACTATTATCTAAGTGCTATTGGTTGTATTTTGAATGGTACTTTGAATGGTTTAGAATTTGTATTACTAATTAAAACCAAATGAATGACAATTTGAATGGTATGGAGTGTTTGTTGCTCAGATAGTTGATGTTGCAATGCTATAGTATTCCGTCCACTATTTGGTACTTTTATGTTTATAAAAAAAATGTTGTGCCAAAAATGAGCCTCTTTAAATGATTACAAATAAATATAGGGTGCTAAAAAGTACGTTGTGAATCCCAGAGTGGTCCACCACTCCGTGGGGTCACTTTTAGTTAGGATTTTTACATTAGAAGTTAGAATTAATAGTAAATTGAGGAAAAATTAGTTCATTTGGCATTTGGTCCAAAAGAGAAAGGTGAATTACCGAGGACCTCGGACCTTCACCTGTGACGGCAAAAAATCTAGTTTAGAAAGAGTTAGTAAAAATAAATACTAACAAGTGATAGAAATTAGCTAAGTTAGGAAAAGTGACTAACTAGGTAAGAACCTAGTTTAGTGGAAAGAAATGCTAGATGGTAAAAACAACTAGCTAAGAGGATTAAATTTATAGAGGCTAGCCAAAAAAATGTTATTTTATTAATTAGTGTGGGTCACACAAAACAAGTGGAAGTGTGAAGACTTTGAAGAAAAAAATAGCAAGGGCCACTTGTTCCTTGGCCTTGCCAACTTGATGATGGAAATTAGAACAAATAAAAAAGATTCCCGTTGAAGCCACCTCGGCGATAGGATGACCAAAAAAATCCCCGAGCCAAAATTTCGGGAGGGGTTCGAAGAATAGAACCGGTGGCGGAGGGGTCCAACATTTTCTTGAAAATGTTAAAAAACACCCTCCTTCCACCTTGCAAATTCTTTCTCTTGATTTTAATTAGTGGGCGAAGCCCTACATCGATGTAGTTAGAAGGAAATCCTCGCTATTCTCCGACTAGTGGACGAAGCCCTACTTTTATATAGTTAGGAAGAATCTTTCTTTTGCATATCTCTAGTAATAAGGCTTGAGGAAAACTCCTTCCTACCTTCTTTTGGTTAGAATGCATGTTTGTAAATACACAAAATTTTCTTCTTCCGTAAAAGTAGGTTAGAATGCAAATCAATTATTGAGGCATTACAGACCTTGGCCGCTAATGGCCTGAATGTTTAGTTTAACACTTGGAACCAAAATTTAGTATTTTTTCTCTTGTAGACATATTTTATGGCTATCCATAGCCAATTTCCATTTGCAATTTGATTGAGATAGAAATTAGTTATAATTTCCTAAAGTAGAGGTAAAAACTAAGATGTTCATTTAGGCAGCGGCTGCTGGATAAGACCTGTTGACTTTACCAAAATATTAATCTAAAAATATATAATTTTTTTCCAAATTTTTTTTTGCTTGGCTTTTCAAGATTGTTTAGAATATATGAATTGACTGAGTTATGAATTAACTATGAATTTTTAAAGGTGAGGTACATAGTTTGAGCGTTTTTAGTTGACTGTTGCATTACAGCAAGACTGCTAGATCCATCTCGGCTCATCTTATCAATTACATGTTTTTTTTATAGATCATTCTAATAGATTTCCAAGGTTGTTTAGAACATGTGATTCGAGTGAGTTATGAATTAGATATTGATTTTCAAAGGTGTAGTACATAGTTTGAGCAAATTTAGTTGACTGCTACATTATAAGAAGACTGCTGGATCTATCTTGGCTTACTCTGCAAATATTATATATTTTTTCTTATAGCTCTTTTTTATAGCTTTCCAGAGATGTTTAGAACTCTTGATTTGAGTGAGTAATGAATTAAATATAGATTTTTGAAGTTGAAGGATAGATTGAATAGACACCGTGTTTCCAAACCTTGTAACTTTTACAAATCTTATCCGATTAAAGTGAATTTTAGATCTTTAGAAAGCTAATGATGTGAACTAAATGAATTAATTATGATGAAGCTAATATTAGAGTGCATTAAAATGAAGTTTTAACCGCAACCAAGTTAGTTACAAGGATGGAGATAAGGTTAACGCCCGGAAAGTAAAACAAGACGAGGAGGTGGCAGCTCGGCCAGCATTGAGTCCAATTGAATGAGGAGCATTGAGGTAAGCCACTAATCCTAGCCTTCCATTTAGAATTGGAGGGAGCGCGGCTAAGGTATGTATTTCTACACCTATCTCATAAGGTCAAGTGATTTGACCACTTGACCGTCAAGAGGGTATCCAATTCTATTGTTTTTGGGGGCCCTTGGTATGGTTGTGATAGTAGCTTTGATTATTAGAAAGTTTCATATATGGTGAAGTTGGATTAATCACCGACACGACCACTCTGAATGTTGTTGATGGAAATGTAGGGTTAATGGTCCATGAATCTATTATCACGTTGTTGGCTCCAAGGGTTGGAGGTGATGGCCCCAACCCTTAAAGATTGTACAACAGGTTGAACACACATGTTGCCTTATTCCCCGGTCCCATCAAGTTAAAATTTTGTGGTCAAACCGTGTTAACCAACTAACAACCCACAAAAATTTGTAAAACCCCCGTGGGCAAAAATCAACCGGGAACTTAACTCGGAGGATTGATACGGGTGAAAACACACTACGGTTTCCAATTAATACTGTCACAAACACAGTTTTGCTAAAATCGTATTTCTGAACATCAACCACGTCAAATATGTAATTAATTTATATTATATTTTTTCATATTCTTGTAGTCTTTATCGTAAGGAAGAGATGTATTATGCTAAACCTCTATATAATATCATATTCTAAGAAAAAAAAATATTATTGTACAAAAAATTAATATTATCACAATATGTGTAGTATTATTTTTTCTTTAAAAATACTTTAAAAATGATTGAGATTACATTCAAATCGCTTGAATTTTGTTGTGAGCATAGTATATAAGAAAAGACAATGAAGTTTGTTAATTTCATGGATTTTATCACATTTTATTTCTTTAAATGTTTTCTAGCACGTAACTTTTTTCCGTAAGCCATAAGTGCCAAAGAATTGCATTTAAAAAAAAATTGAAACCTTAATCATGAGGATTTCAAAATTGAGGTGGGCAATTTGTCCGATTTTCAAATTAGTTAATCCTAATGATTGTGAAGCAACTTGTATGAATTTTTATATACAAAAAATACTAAAAAATACTTCAAGGAGGGGCCACAAGTGGCTAGGGCGTAGTGTGCTTCTACCCATACTACCCTTTCCGGTGGCAAAGATCGGAGGGTGTAAATATCAATCAACTTTCAAGAGACCCGCACAGGGCCTTGAAGGGTTCGGGTTAAGGTGTGCACGAAACATGTAGGTGGTGATGCCATAATTTATGTACTTATTAATATAGGCTCTGTTCAATCAACTAATAAACTAATAATGAAGGTTGAAAGGGTGAGACTTAATTAAGATCCCCCTCTTTATAGAATTTAATTCATAAGAGGTAAGGAATTAGGTGTGACCCAAGGTAAGAGGTAAGGTTATTTCATTCATTAGGGTTAGATTGCCTTGACTCCAAGGCTGGTGCGTCTGCGCTTAGACTACGATAGATTCGGCGTTAGGTTAGGAAAAATTAATGTAGCTCAGATAATTACCCTAGACACTTAAAATCTAGGCATAACCTATCGAAAGGACACGACACGATTACCAAATCCCTCCATAAACCAAAATATTCATAAAAATCATAACATCTGGGTTCGGCTTGGGCACCTGCCAAGGCAGGCTACCCTCACCGAAGGGCTTGTACGGTACTTTTAGGCTCCCTCGGAGGGGGTTGCCCAAAAGCACCACATACGTCAAAATAGCTTTTTATCTATAAATAGGGATGAAAAATATTGAGAGGTGTATAAATATTCCCATTAAATATTCCATTATCGGCCGTGGTTACGAAACGTAAGGGGGTGTGATCGCCCCGAGAGGGAATTGTTGCACAAATGCCATCCTCTCATTCATCCAACATAAAAACCACGATGCACCCCGGATGTTATTATTTTAGCCGATTTGACATCATAATTAGCTTTTAAACCGCAAATTAAACTAGTACAAGTCATTTGAGATGAATTGGCCATGAGCGAGTGAAGTTTTCATGCCGAATGAATGAGAAGTATGCTCATATGCGTTAATTTTCTCTCGTCTCAATATCTTATTATTCATCATAGTGAAGATTCTCATGCTCAATAAATGGTTATACATATTCCCTTGTTATGTTGTCTATTGAGGCTTTGAACATAAAAATAGTTATCATAATTTGAGTAGGCAAACCGATCTCTTTTGAAGTCACACCCCTAACCACAAACCACTCAAAGTATAGGTGTTCGATTAAGATAAGGCAGGTCTACCTTAGTGTATACGCATATTATGTGCTTTGCTGTGCTATACGAAGCCTGAATTGAATCGCTCGCAGAACCAATAGTGGTAAATGCTTATCAGATTAATTGCGTTGTTTATACAGCACGCTTCTACTCCAACTGTGACCAATACTCTTTCATCTTCTGCCAGATTTGAGTTCCGAGAGAAGGGCCACGGTAACGTATGAAGTGCCATAAAGCACACAACTGAAGCAAGGTTTTCATCATGGTCATAGAAGATCAATCTCCACTACCTGCATGTGATCAGTCGTTGAATTTTCCCCAGTCCGGAGCGCTTTCTCGTCACTCTTTCCTGCACTCCCATTGTCGCTGTGTTCACCTCTATTGGCCTCAGGTTGTACTTCTCCTAATTCAGAGCGAAACTATAGCGTGTTTCAGGAACCTCAGATGGAGAATCAACTTAGCGGCTGCGGTGCAGAGTATACACACTGCAGCTGCAGACTACATAGAGAGGAAGAATTGAACCTTTGGGGGATATCTTACCCCCTCAACAAACTTCCTGAAAACCAGAAAGTGATCATTCCTTTTTCTCAGAATCAAAGAATGAGCTCAAAGTCCACAGAAGAAGAAAACACCTCAATCACTCAAAGCCAATTGTCGGCAAGCCAATTGTCCGTGAGGAGCTTCGAAGACGAACTCCGAGGCTTTCCTCATCTTAGCACCCCCCTTGTGCCCCAAGATGCAAGGAGGACCGTAAATGTTTCGCACTTTTATGCAAACAAACGTGAACTTCACCGTCCGACTAGCGACACTGAAACTCTTCTGTGCTCATTCTCTGCGCTGCACACAAACCCGCCGTCACAGAATGCACGTGATGCTCTTCTCTACACACCTGTGAGTTTCTCTTATACCGATCCTGATGAAATTCTGGCACGCAGCGATGTCCCTCCAGCAGTACCGTTGCAATCTCATTACAATTCAAGGGGTGCCAACAGACCATCGGCCATGAGGATGCAGTCGACTGAAGAAACTCTAGTGCCGAATGGCATGTCGAGTAGCAGCATCCCGCTTCAATCAGAAGTGCGTACCAGCTCGTCTGTTTCATCTGACGAGACTGAGCATCTGTCCTTAGTGAAAACTGGTCTGTACAAAACTGAGCTGTGCAGATCCTGGGAAGAGACGGGTAACTGCAGATACTCAACCAAGTGTCAGGTACTTTGACCATTGAGCTGAATAAGTTTATCACTCATTCATATTTTCTCTAAGACCTGCTGATTGGCGTTTCCCTGCAGCTCAGTTGCACTTTAGACTTCAACAACTGTCAACAAGTCGATGATGATCCGTGGATCCAGGCGTGCGTGTTTCGAGAAATACTGGGCCCAAGTTGCTGGAAATTATAAAGCGCCAGAAATCAATTAACCTTTTACAAGTAACCAGTGACTACAATTATCAGTGACCCAATAATATACATATAACATTTGGCTATTACCCAAATCAGATGGTGATTAGTATTAAAAACAACTTGGGCTATATTTGACGCAGATCTGATGTATTGCGTGTGAGGGCAGACTGTCCGACCCTTAAGATTCTGAGGCTTTTCTCACTGTCTGCAATGCGTTCTTTCTTTGTAGTTTGCGCACGGGAATGAAGATCTCAGGCCTGTCCCCCGGCATCCAAAATACAAAACGGAGGTACTATAACTCAGTCAAGTAGTTCGCCAGAAGTGGGAATCCGTTTATTTAAAAAAATAAAATTCAGTCGATTTGGGGTTTTGTCCGGATGTCGACGATGGGTCAAGAATTTCTTTAGTAAAAAGAAGCTGTGGACGACCCTGGGAGCATCCATTTTTCAGACATTTGGAGGTGTATTATCTTGGAGCACTTTGGATCTTGTACAAATCAAAGTTCCGTTTAATGAAGAGAGGTCCTCTCGTCTGGATTGTGACCTATGAGAAAAACTACTCTCAACAAGGTCGCTACATCTTTGTCCAACATATTGTGAGATCTTTGCTCGGGCAGTTATTGGAGTCTGTGTGTACTATGCTCCGCTTGCAAGGCCTCAATGAACAAGCCCTGCAGATGTGCAGGTCATACACGGAGACGGGGCTCTGCAGCTACGGGAAGAGGTGCCGATTCATTCACAGATCGAATTCCATGTCTTCGTCCTATTCACAAGCACCGACAAGATCAGCGGAGCCACAGAAACATCGGTCCAGAAGATTATCGATATTTCAGCAGTTATGCCTCGGTGGTGAGCAGCCCTCAAGGCAGTCGTAAAAATAGGAAGTGGCCTAAGGGTTGCCGTCGGTTCAGAGTTTTTCAATAGGAAGTGAGAAGTTTATCTTAGGAATTATCTACACCAGTCGCACTTTCATAGGCAGCACCTATCAAGGTGCGAATCAAGTTTGCAGACTGATGTCGTCACTGTCTCAAGTTTCGCGGGCTCTTAACAGAATACTATATTGTCGACATACCGAATCCTCATAAAAAGTTCTTTGAGTAAAACTTGGAATTGTCCATGCACCCTTGCCAAAACATTCACCCTGGCAGCATTTTGGCAATCTCTTTTGTGTTAGTTTGAAGCATGAAAGCAATTAAGTCATAAACAACAGTAATCTTCAAACAAAGAAATGGGTTGCTTTGGTTACTGTAAGGAATTGCACATGCCTGAGTGCCCTTCCACATGTGAGAATTCCTTGACAGACAGAAAAAGCCCATCTGTCCTTCCATGTGGGCTCTAGCATTACCTTGTCCTGTCGCCTGCCCACCTCACTTCTGAGCAAGTGTTTCTGTTTGTACATACAAACTTATCTCTTGTGAAGTAGTCAGGTATTTTGTTTTTGTATGGCGTTCTCATCTTGTATGTCATGTTTAACATCAATGAATTTACTTTATCTTGAATTTTTTTGAGTCCTTGTAATTTGTAAGTAGATGACGTTGTACTAAAGCATGTTGAATAGTACATTTGCTCATCAGACTTTTTTATGTCTCAAAATAAAATAGGGATAAGCATGACATTGCGTGGTCTTCAACATGTTGGTCAAGCACGTAGCATATACAACCATACTATTCACGAAGTCCATATTGGTATCCTAGTGGGGCCTTCACACAAATACTACACTAAATATGATATTTAGTGTCATATGACATTTTATGTCACTATGGTAACTTTTCGGATGACACTTCTTATGAATAAGTGAACAAATATTGTCATGGATGATGGATGAGTTCATCGATTAGCCAAAACCCTACCTTCTCTTCTTAGCAACTTGTGATGAAATATTGTCATGGATGATTGAAATATGGATTAAGAATCACTTGGTAAGTGACAACAATTGCAACACTGTAAATCTATAATCCCCAAAAAAATTTACAAGGAATGTAAAATATTATCAGGTTAACAGTTAATGTTGGTGACACTATACCGTGGTTTACAATTGTATTCAACAAGACAATTAAAATTGGTGTCACTAAATATCATATTTAGTGTAGTGACTTCAAGCCCCCAGGTGGCAACTGTTTGTAGCAAATAAATAAACAAATAAACAAATAACCAATGTCGGGCAATCCAACGTGAATTTGAGCCCGTTGGTCCTACCCTCCTCAAGAATCCTCTTGGTGTGGAGTGGGGTTTACTGCCTACCTTGCGGTGGGTGGGCTTTTGGCTTCCCACCTACCTAGATAGGTTTTTCTGTCAAGTAGAGAGAAGATTTCACAACGGGAATCGAATCACCAACCACTCCATTTGGAAATGGGTACCTCTCCACTATCACCTGGTAGTGTAGGGTCATCTTGGACCACTATCTATAGCACTTGTAGGGGTTACAGTCTTTAGGATGTGGTTGCTAAACTATTTTTGAGAAGCATTTTTTTTGTAGTGGCCTTCACACTATAAGCATTTTTATGACTACAAATCCTATGAAATTTTATGAATTTTCTTAGACCTCAAACAAAGCAGCTAGGGTTTTGCATGGTGAACCCACTTTTGAATAACTTGCTTCTAAATAGTTTTGAATATGACATTTGAAAGTGGAATGTTTTCTAGTTTAGGGATATTAGATGGTATTAATGGATTCCTCTTATGCACTCTTTCCAAGCACAAAGCTCCTCTTTGTGGAATAAAAAAACCACATTTCATTAGAAGCATTAGAAATAGTTTAGAAACAACTGTTCTAAATAGGAGAATTGCCACCCAGGGCTTCAGGTGTCATTTGCAAGCCAAACACAAGACTTCTTATAGGGATGTGTATGAAAAGATTTATATCATCTAGGTAAGCATGTAATTTTATGGAATTTAATGTGGATAATTCATCTAAAATCAAACACAACAAAATGAGTACATATTGTAAAATCTCCCATAGAACTTCATTGCCCTTAAGCCCAAGGCAATATGATAGGCAAGGATACACCTATATAATAAGCATGGATCATCAGCAAAATAAGGATCCCACAATTTGGAGTAATAAATTATGAAGCATGAAAGTGTTATACTCAGGGATGTACAAATGGACGTGACGCGGCCTAAAAGCGTCACGTCGTGTCACGTCTAAGGTGTGACGCCAAACGGACGTTACTGTAGTAAAAAAAATACTAATGGGATTTTTTTTCTTCAGATAAGTAATTATTTCGACATCAATACAGGCAGTCGTCTACCATGGTCGACTGCTATATAGGCAGTCGACCACTTAATCGACTGCTAACTTAGCAATCGACTACCATGGTCGACTGCTAATGTAGCAGTCGACTAAGTTGTCGATTGCCTATATAGCAGTCGACTACCACCGTCGACTGCTATGTTGGCCGTCGACGGAAATAGTCGACTGCTATGTTGGCCGTCGACGGAAATAGTCGACTGCTATGTTGGCCGTCGACGGAAATAGTCGACTGCAGTTGTAGCAGTCGACTATTACCGTCGACTGATACTATTAACAGACAAATGCAGTCAACGGCATATGTTTGTTGGGTTAAATTTTAATGGTTTAGGTATAGTGGAATATGGATGGATGGAAGTAGTTTAGGAAAAATGTGATTAAAGCCAACAATGATATGTAGAAGAAAAAAAAACCGCGTTGTATTAAAACAAGTGTATCATAAAGATAACAAAAATATACAAGGTTGTCCATATCAATGATACATGCATACTACCTTAACCTCAACGATGTTACCTAAAGAACTAAACAGACATAACACTATCCTTAACCTCGGTTCTCCAGCAGTCTATGGGCTCATCCCACCCCACAAACTGCGTCTGCATCCGTAGTTTGGCGATGGTCAATGAAATGCGGTTGGACACGTTCTCACAGGTCAATGCACTCAAAGTGACATCCCAAATTTTCCTTCCTTCATCGGCAAAGAGTGTTTGGTCATCACCATCGTTGCAAAGTTGTCGCGCAAGCACGCCGACCGTATAACACTCAACCTCCGCGGTGTAATATACATCGGGATCCTTGTGTCTCATGTTTTGGATGTAAAACATTTCCGTCGCCACCCAAAACTTCTCCTTCCTCAAATTTTTCTTCGCTTCTACGGTTTCCGCATGCCATAGCGATAGGACATCCTCACCCGAATGCATTGCACATCCCCAATCGCACACCCCAATCTTTAGGCTCCCGTCCGATTCCCAATGCAATATAATGTTGCCAATGGATAGATCGTTGTGTTGCACATTTGCATCGTGCAAAGCCTCCATGATCTATAACAACGCCCAAGCCAACTTTACCCTCTTTGCCCGGAACTTTTGGACTTGGTCATAGAATTGCCATTCGATTGCGTCCATTGTCAAAATGTTGGCATTTGGGCAGTGGGCTCTATCCCGGATGAACATCTCTCGTATAGTGCCCCCGTTTCACTATAGTGTATAGCCCGCATTGGACACACTGTTGATTAACCAAAACTTGATGAAACCTGGATGCGTGCTCTTTAAAACGCATGCCTCCGCACTTACTTGGATACGAGCTTTCTGCCTATCCGACATCTTTGGGGTCTTTTCAGCCCACGTAATCTCCGGTGGGAGACAATCGTCGCCCTCGATCCTCACCTTCCTCACCTCCCCGTAACCCCCACTTTCTTAATGCTCCTCAAACTCACGATATTTGCCGTATCGGGAATTCACAATAGTTGGCATGGGCCCGACACCCTTGGCCACTTTTCCAATTTCTCCAATATCGGGAATTATTTTGGAAGCCGTTTTGGACAATCCTTTGGCCACAGGATCCCACCACAAAAATATTTCCCGGATTCCTACAACTCGAGGGTTCAACATCTGACCTGTTTTGTCCTCCGGGAACATGTTCTCAACCAATTGCTTGAGGTTGAAAATACCATTTTGGGCCTTATTCTTCACCCATGAATCGAACCCCGCAAGATTCCTATCACCGCTAAAGTCGGGGCCATCCACTTTATGTCGAATAGCAACCTCCAGGTCCCTTTTCATTATCTCAACCCTCTTGTGTTTCGGCTGCTCCAAAAAACGGAATTTGATGCCGGCCTCCCCATTCCTCAAATACCAGTCAACTATGGCTTGGTGGACCTTTGCCGTTATCGCATCCGAGAATTTTACCCTTAGTTTCCCGCTCCTACTCGATGACCCTAAGGCCGCAGAAGCCCCTCCTTGACCGCTCGTAGGGGCACCGGCACTTGGGCGGACGAGAACGCTATTATCTGAACGGGGGGTAATATTTGTTTCCGTTCCCGAAGCACTTCCTAATCCCACATCGGAATGTCGTTGCCGCTTACTGGGCTGTTTTTACACCTTGCCGGGTGCATCTGGCTCGTCCTCCGGCATCCTCCAACTTCGATCCGCCATCGTGTTTAAAAACATGCTATTATTGTGTTCACAAACACAACTCAAATGTGTTCACAAATACGGCCGTATTCATACCGCTCCACCGCAAAAATCGGATCCTAAATTGGCAAGGGTTTGCACCCTAAACCAATCTTCCAACCGCCCCCTAGGCCCTCTCAAAACATTAGGCAAAGGATGCTAGGCATGCTTGGTCCCAATGTCCCACTCGAGGAGGGGTGGTTGAAAAATGATGTCAATGAGGCCTCCCCACTTATATATATAGGTTGGGTGGACCTCACACCAACCCGACGCCGCGCTCCTGGATCCTAACCGTTGGACCGTGCATCATCCAGCGGCCAAGATGGATGTGACGATTGGTCGACTGCTATACGGCAGTCGACCATCCCAATCGACTGCCAGATAGCAGTCGACTCTGGATAAGGCAGTCGACAATTAGCAATCGACCGCCACATCGACTGCAATATAGCAGTCGACTGCTAGTTTGCAGTCAATGTGGCGGTCGATTCCCGACAATCGACTGCCACGTCGACTGCCAAGCAGCAGTCGACCTCCGAGGTCGACTGCGAATGGCAGACATTGGACCTTTCCCCCCCCAAGCAAAAACAAATTGCTTTTGCAATGGATCCTATAACAGATTACTCTAAACATTTTTAATATCATAGCATCTTTTATATTTAGTGCACGTTCAAGCGTCGGGACTATAAAGGGTTCACCTCTCATTAGCATTCATCATTCCCTCTCACTCTAGTTGACCTTGATTGCCTTTTGGCATTCGTTGCAAGTGGAAAGAGGTAGTCGGCTATATTGGGATGGACACGCGAAACGAATGGAAACCTTGGTTTGTGCCCAAAGAGTGGACTCCAACGTCCAAGAAGGTCGAGTGCAAATTTTGCGCGTTGGAATTAGTTTATAGTAAAAACCGCATGGATACCCATTTGGGATACAAAAAAATGACAGTAAGATGCGGGAGGTGATATTGTGTCAACGTCAAGGGCCGATTGTAAAGTCTTTATTTTCGAGGTGCGGCGGATCATGGCCGCCAATTCCGGATGACTTTGTGGACGAGTACGTTGAGGACGGGAGAGAAGATGTGGTCGGGTTCCAACAACAAGCGTCATGCGGTGCATTGTCGAACGCGAATGGAAGCCAAACCGCTCCACCATCTCCCGCACCGTCAGTGGCAAGGGAGTTGGTGTCCGGGACGACTCCCGAACCCCACCGACGTTTTCAACGGCAAATGGGACTAAATTCGACAAAACGCGACTTGGATATAAAATGGTCGCAAGCCTTTTATGAGGCTAATATCCCCATTAGTATTGTCCGCCATCCCACGTTCATCCATGCCGTTAAGGCAACCGCCGAGGCTAGAATTATATACAAACCCCCAGCCTACCATGCAATGCGCAAGAGTTTACTTGACGATGCACGGTTCAATACACAAAAAATTGTGGAGTTGAAGACAACATTATCCATCCACAAATATGGGTGCACTATTTATTCAGACGGATGGGAGAATGTTGTCCACCGCCCTTTGATGAACGTCTTGCAAAAATGTTCGGCGGGCGACGTGTTCTTTGGTTTCATCGACACCACCGGTAGCACAAAGGATGCCGCCTACGTGGCCACCGAGGTCAAACGCTACATCATTGGAGTGGACCCCGCGAAGGTTGTTCAAGTTTGCTTCGATAATGCAGCGGCCATGAAAACCGCAGCGAGCAATATTAGCCGGGAATGGCCACACATATATTGGCAAGGGTGTGCGGCGCATTATTTGAACTTGTTGTTGAAGGATTGGGGTAAACAACGATGGGCGAATGACGTCGTAGATAAGGCGAATGACATTGTCAAATACATCTGGGTCCACCAATGTCCGACGGCGGTCTTCCTCACCTACTCGCCCAATTTGGGCTTGAAGATGTCCGGGTCCACACGATTCGCCATCAACTTCCTCATGATTGACCGGCTTGTAAAGGTGAGACATGCTTTGGAACAAACAATTATTCATCCCGATTGGACCGTCTACGTGAACAAATTAAATAGAGGAGGCGATGATCGAAGGAGAAGTGCAATGGAGGCACATCAAATCAAGACAACGGTTAATGACGATAATTTTTGGACAAATTGCGATAATTACCGCCACATGTCGGAGGAGGTGTTGAGAGCATTGATAGTGTTTGATGGCGTTGAGCCGGCAATGGGCAAGGCTTGGTTGACCATGAAGAACTTGGAGAAATATGTGCTTAGCCTAAGGAATCCTCCTTTCAACCTAGCACACAACCTCGCTACCTTGGCCAAAGAAGATTTCTACAGCCGGTGGCGTATGATGACCACGGACCTACACCATGCCAGTGCAATCTTGAATCCCTATTAAGTGGACGACAATGTCGTTCACGAAGACGCGGCCGTTAAATCCGGATTCTTAGACGCCATGAGGAGGTTGACCACAGGCATGGACGGTCATTACGGTCGGGTTGTGGCCGAATTTCAAGCATTCAAAAAGCGTAGAGGCGCGTTCGCCAATATGCCCCTAGCCATGGAAGCCAACATCCCACCCCACGAGTGGTGGGACCTCGTGGGCGAAGGTAGCACCCACTTGGCCCCTTTGGCAAAGCAAATATTGGCCCAAGTGTGCTCCTCTTTGTCGTGCGAAAGGAATTGGAGCAATTATTCGTTTGTGCACAACAAGACTAGGAACTGGTTGAGTTCGGCGAGGGCCGAAAATTTGGTGTACATTTATACCAATTCACGGTTGGCACAGAAGAGGGTTGATCGGGACTCGGCCGCATGGTATCTAGTGAACATGATGTCCGAAGACTCCGACTATTCGGCCGACAAGAATATAAATGGTGACCCTCCGCGGGACCCGACGGAGATTCTTCGGGGCCTTCAGACAATGAGAACGATGGGGGACATGGTGGAGGGAATTTGGACCTTGACAACTACAATGATCCGTTTGCATTCGATGGACTTGACGCCGAGGACGATGGTGATCTTCACATGTGGGCCAACATAGCCGGTCGGGAGTTTCTCTCCACTACGTATGTGTGTCCCACTACGCCGACAACAACAATACCCGATGTACCGGTCAACATTCAACCCGTAGTGGATGAAGATGTAGTGGCCGAACCACATGTGGATGAAGCTCTTAAAGCGGCTCCGAACCGGATGGACATGGACGAAGTCCCACCACATGCTTCCCCCATTCATCCACCGACGGATGTTATCCCCACTCCTATGGTACCGACAATATATAAACAACCCATGCAAACTACACCACCTTTTTCCGAGCCCCACGGAGAGGGCACGTCCAATATTATCCTTAACTCTAGTCCATTGCAAGGTATTGAGCAATGCCCGGCCGTTGCGCGAGCACCGGACTCTGACTCGGATGACACATTACGCGTCGGGCCCCAACAATACCACGCATGGGCTCCCGGTTGGTTGGTGCCACCATCGGCATGCGCGCCCAATGCCCCACACCGGCTAGGCCACCCCCTAATATTGCATTGACAAACTTTGGTCAGACCACGAGAGGTGAAAAAAGAAAACGGCAAAGGGATGTGCGAGAATGGAGGACTACCGGGGGCACCCCACTTGCACGTCCACAAATTGACGGCATTATGGATGCAACGGGTTCAAGACCAATGGTATCGATTAGAATGCCAAAGGCTGGCACACGGCTTAGTCGAATTTCCGGTTCCGGCAATTGATGGCCACGAGTTCGACGCCCAAACAGATGACAATACCACATGGAATCATTGTCATAGTTATTTGCATCGATACGTGTTTGATTCAAGTGCAAATGCATGTAGATGCAAAATCCATGGTTTAATTAAATGTTGGTGGCAACCGATTGTGTGGGCAAACATAAGAAATGATCATTGTGCGACACTTGTACATTACTCCCAAAATTGATAATGAACAAGAATTCACTTATAAACATTTCCAAAATCATGGCATTTCCCGCATTATGTACAATTGAGTATCAATTAATGCCTCCTAGTCCAACGCCTATCTCACAAACACTAGCCAACATTCTTAATCCGGCTCCAAATCACTATCCAATGGAAGAGGGGGTCCACGGCTTGAGCTTGCACCGTTTAGATTTCGTGGCCGTAGTGTCCGGCGCTTCGCCTCACGCCTGCTCTCGGTGATGGCCCATAGTTCTTGCGCCTCAGTCTCCCGGGCAGTTTGTGCACGAGTGCGCGCGCGGTCTCCAATGTGCAACCCCCTCGCGGCATTCAAATGGCGGATAACGTCTTGCATGGTGGGGCTAGAGGCCCCGTCACGGATGTCCAAAAGGCCGTTGACGTATTTCCATTCATTCATCCGGATTTGGACGTCGATCTCATTGAAGCTAGCCTCTTGTGTAACAGCCTCGCGCCTATCCATATCGAACTCAAAACTTGTTGTGTCCAACATGTGTTCCACATCCCAAGTTGTTTCCTCGCCCGGGCCCGGTTCCCGTGGCAATACTCCCACTGTCACATTGACGTTGGAGTCATACATGTATCCTTGGGGGTGAGGACCTTTGATGTATTCACCCGTCTCTCCGGCGTGCCCACCCACAACACGGTACAAAAATGCCCTCAACCCTACGGCCTGAGGAGAGGAGCCGGGGTAAAACTCATGAGCAACCCTTGTGTACATTTCATTCGTGAATTTTGTCAGGTAACCTCGGAGGTCCTTCACATACCTCCATGCCCGCCAGCTATAAGCAGGAGGATCGCCGTATTTTGTGGGCGGCACACCATGGATTATTGTGTACTCAAAATCGAGAGGCATTCCCCATTGCACTCCAAATTGCTCGTACAACCTTCGATGCAGAGGGGTTTTGCACGAAGGACAACGACGTGTTTGCAACATGTGTGGCAACAAACAATTCGGGTGGACCATGTGGACGCACGACCCAATGATCCATGCGCCTTCGGGTCCCCAAGGATTGGAACAAATGGCGCACATGCTCCTGTCCTTGATCCAATCGGGGACGCATGGCCACAACAAGGTTGGTTTGGCCGGGGGTATCACGATGCGGGATGATACTGCGGTATCCCATTGGAATTCATCCTCGGGTCTCTTGGTCCACGCAATACTAGGGTAATTGGCGTCATCGACCGGGAGGTTCTCAGGATACATGAAATCCAATGGCGGCCACGAGGTGAAAAGAAGCCGTCGGTCGGGCCATTGTTCGTCGTGGTCCCTATAGTGGGTCAGTTCGTCCAGCAATGCCCTCTCGCGCGTGGCGTACATGATAGTGGCTGTGACCATGCCCATGTAGGCGTCCTCCAACAACCGGTTCTTCCTAATGACCCGGTCGTAATCAGCCCTCATTGCCTCCAAGTTTGTTGTTGTCGACTGCAGTTGGGCAGTTGACAGTCCAAGTCGACTGCTAATAGCAGTCGACTTGAAGGGCAGACAACTGCTTGTAAGCAGTTGCATCCCTTTGTCTATTGCTATTAGCAGTCGACACGAAAGGCGGGCGACTGCTCACAAGCAATCGCCCGCCTGTCGTCGACTGCTATAAACAGTCGAATTTCCATGTCGACTGCCCAAGAGCAATCGACAACACAAGTCGACTACTTATAGCTGTCGACTAGTTATGGTAGTCGACTGCTCTTGGGCAGTCGACATGGAAATTCGACTACCCTCAGTAGTCGACAACCCTATACGACTGCCCTTGAGCAGTCGATTCAGTGTGTCGACTGTCTAGTAGCAGTCGTTCTAATTCGTCGACTGCCCACTAGCAATCGACACTATTGACGACAGTTTACCCTGTGGTAAACTGTTTTACCCCCCTAAACGGACGTGACATTTTCAGGTCTGCCGTCATGTCGCTATCACAGGACGTGACGCGACGTGACGTGTAATCCCTGGCTATACTAAGAGTATTAAATATAAAAATAGGGCATAATGAAGTCTAATCAAACATAATAAGATATAACAAGAAAAAATGTTATTTAATTAGCTTTGTGAAACCTCATTTAATCCTGTGCCAAATGCATAATAAAATTCCTTATCTTTTCTTATTATCATTTGTCTGTGGGCTGCCGTAACTTTAAAAAAAACATATAACTAAAACTAAACATTTTTACCTGCATTTGACTAAATTAATACTTTTAAACACCTAAATTAATAATTACACATGCTTAATTAATCTTGAACGTACTCAATTAATATTAATGGATCCATTCACGATTGGGGTGCTACTTTTGGGACAAAGGAAACAAAGACTATGTCACATTCGATCTCGACGTTTTATTATTATTTATTATTATTTAATTAATAAATTTTAATTAGATAAGTAAATAGGTCATAGGACTTATCAAGATAGATATTATTTATTAATAAAACAATCAATAATATATAAGTTTGTTATGAAATGGGTAGATAGGTCATAGGACTTGTTTGGGCCACATCAATAGCAATTTCATTATTGAAGTGTACATCAAAGGTAAATTATTTCATGTTTTGCATCCTAGTACCTTGGTGTAAGTGTCATGTGTCCATACGTATATATTATTATGTCCAATTCTATTTCTAAATGTTTTTTTCATGTAGCCATATTATTGTGTAATGTTGGCCCATGTCCAGTGTCGTACGTAAAGCTATCCAATCGGTATGCAATACATCTTTAGTTTTATTGATACACAATTGAATGGTAAGAACTAATAATGATCCTAAAATAATATATTTTAGAGTTATTATAAAATAACTTCAAAATAAGTTCTTAACTAAATATACTACAATGCTTGTATATTGTACTATTATATTTAAATTTTATTCTAAGATTTTATTATATGTATTAATATGATTTTAAAATCCCAAGGTTTGGACTAGGAACCCCATAATATAAAAATAAATTATTATACAACTTTAAACACATTATATTGTATATTAAACTTTGTCTTTATACATAAATTTTGATACAATTGGATTCATCATAATTTTTTTAAATGAACAAATACAAAATGCTAAGTTAATATTAAAGTGATATATAATGAACATATTTTTACCATGATAAGTTGATATACGATTTCATAATTATGTATTAAAATTCCCATTGTGCCACCTTAGGGTATATTTCTAAAGTTAGTGCCATATGTTCCTAATTAGTTGAGGAAATATATCATAGTTTTTCAATTAAGAGATCTTCCCGTCAACAATTATAGCAAAGATAATAAAATGAACAAAAAGATAGTGACTTTGGAAAATATAAGCCCTCTTAACTCCACAACAAGAAATTTTAAAAAGGCAAGAAAGAACCAAAATTTTAAAAACTTAAAAAAAAATAGAAGATTCAAATGGGATATCTTATGCTCACAAGCAAAATAAAAGACAAGGATAATGCTATAAGTGGACATAAAAATTATATTCATATATGAAAGATTGTAAATACATAATAGTAACACATGTCTCTAAAAGAAATTGTGTTCAAATGAACCCTGGTCAATAATAATGGTAGCCTTTGTGTTCACTGCCATTCTAAATAAAAATCACATTTTGATTGCTAGGAACAAACATGGTCAAGTATATGGAAAAAATGCTCCGATATACTACAATCTTAAATTTTTTTGGTCAAATGCCTAGAATTAGTACCAAAGTGTTGTTTAAATTGGAATTTTTCATGGCGCCCTCTATTGTTGTGTTAGGTATTCAAATATAGAATACGATGATGAAATCTTCAAAACTTATCATTAAAAACACTGCTCAAAATGTAATGGCTAAATTTGGTTGTAGATTTCATGAACTTAAATATTTTAACATTTGATTTTTTTTTTATATTCCTTAAATGCATTGTAAATTTGAGGGTACCATTACAAAAGTTTATAGAAATTCATCAATTTAATGTAATTTTATCATTTTTAAACAAATTTTAGATCTATTGAACACGTATTCAATAGATTTATTTGCACACTTGCATCATTTTCTAAAATATGTAGATTTTCATGAAAAACATTTTTTCAACATAAATTGTTTGGCTTTGAAGATCAATGTGTTTTCAAGTGTTTATGATATTTTCCTTCACAAAATTCAAACTTAGTGATATATTTGAATCACTTCCACTTAAACCTATGCATGGTAATGTTGTGTACTTGACCGTGTTGTGCTCTGCCGTGTTTATTGACATGAGTATGTTTTATGACATTCTAATTGTAACATGATTCATAAGTAAAATTATTATGTTGATGTAGTAAATTGTTGGTTGACAAACAAACCCAGGGAAACACTCAGGGAAGACTCAAAAGGTGATTCATATAACATCTAGGTGTCTTAGATAAGATTCATTAGGGAAAACACAGGGTTAATTCATTTTAATTGGGATAAGGTCTGACAATTGGTTTACGGGTAAGGGATAAAAACTCTAAAAACCACTCCATGTCAATACATGCAAAAGTGATAGTCTCTCACCTCACTATAATTTCCCAGGCAATAGTTTGGCAGTGAGTTCATTTTAATTGGACCAAGTGCAGTGCACAAGCATAGGCAATGGTCTTGCAAAAGTAACCCATTTTTGTCTCTTTACCGAAGTCAAGGGCACTTCGGAGTGGTCCAAAATCTTCCATTGATTAACTCCATTTTAATGTAAATTAAAAAATTAGTGCGGTAATCCTTTCAGGATAGTCAGTCTTCTTTGATTAAATTCAATTTTAATTAGGCGGTCCGACAATTGTTTTGTACATGGTATCGGCCTAGGCAAGCTGTTAAAGGGGATTGGTAGACAGTAACTTTTAGTAGTATCAGGTTAAAGAGGTTTTCAAGTTACTTTTTGAGTAGTATCAGAAAATACCAATTAGGGATAAGAGCGAGCTGTAGTTGCAGATAAGGAGTGGTTAGTAGTGGATAAGGTAATCCAGTGAGTGGTTAGTATTGATAGAAGGAGATAAGGAGAAGGTACTTAAGAAAGAGAGGAGGGCTCTCTCTCTCTCTCACATTCTCATAATGTGTATTAGGATTCAATTAATAAAGTGTTGGGTTTTTGTAAGTAAGTTACTAGCTAAACAGGAAGGTGTGGAGTGTGTGTGATATTATAAGTATAGTTGCATTGTTTCTTATAAGTATTGGTTGTATGGAAATGGAAGTTAAGCGTTGTTCCCTTTGATGTTTAGAAAAAATGATATTTGCAAAGTGACTAAGGAATTGGTGGTAGAATGCATATCAAACGATTACTTAGAATTTTGTAGTATCAAACGTATAACAATATGAGTTGAATGCACGTATACTCATTGAGTCTTCTACAAGAAGTGTTAAGTACTTGTAGAAAGAGTAGATTGTGAACTAACTCTGAGAGTGATAATAGAAGAGAGCAGTAGATTAAAAGTATCAATAAAAGAGAGTTATAGAGTATTATGATTGATAACAAATAATAAGTGAAGTGATACCTTAACAGTAGTAACTTCAGTGTTAAAAGTAATAAAAGTATAATTACGGTTGGTGTGTAAGAAAGGGGTAGAGCAGGCCTCACGGCAGGTAGTTAGAACTCGTCTTAGTCACTCTATTAAGGTAGTACATTCAGAACCGGTGCATAAGACTTAAAACCAGTAGGCGGGAGATAACCGGTAGATCCCCGGGAAACCCGGTAGAGAAACCGGTAGGGGTACTGGTTGATTCAACTTGGCATGTAAACAGTCTTACCAGTAAGACAGGGTAATGGTAGTACGGACCCTAGAGAGGTAGGAGAGACACCAGAGGTATGGAAGGATAGTTCATACCTAAACCGGTAGTAGGCAAGGCCTTAGGATGCCGTCTAGAAGACTGGACTAAGACACCTTGCGTACCGGTAAGGTACTACCGGAGATAGGGTAGTACCAGAAGAGAGAAACGAAGGTTTCTTTTTAACATTTGGCGACCATGCAGTGGTTTGACAATGGACCAAGAACTGGTTCCCGGTAGTGTTTCCTCCGTAACGGCGAAGGTAGTTCTTTCCTCGGATAAAAAGACACTTCTGGACCGACACCACCCTGCGGGCTTCCCAGATCCATACATCCCTATTATCGCCCATCGTAGATTAAGAGGTTACCGCTGGGTATTGGCAAATACCTCTCATACCGATTGACTTCGGTAATCTGCAAGTAATCCCTTCAAGGGAAGGACACTTAGCATTTCAAAGCTGACAATCCACGGCTACGATCGACAAAAATGGCGGTGATGACTAGGGGACTCAGGCAGCATCTGGCTACAGTCTTAGAAACTGATCTCATATCTGAGACAAAACCAACTCATCCTCACGCGGGACAACATGACATAGAAACATACTGGCGTCACGTTGACGGACCGACTCCCTCCACAGACGGTGACCGCCATTCTACTCACCAATGGAAGGAGTGGAACTTCAATCCCACAACCACACAGGTGCAAACAAGTGACTCTCCTCTTCTATATATGCTTGACAAGTCAAGCCATATGGAGGAACGACAAGTAAGGAAGGAGAAAAATCTAAATGACCTTAACAATAGGGACGAGGTCGCCGACCACGCGTTTATTCTTGGAGGGAGCCTCGGTCGAGGTCGTCAACTGCATTCGGTTCACCCGGAGACGGTGGTGCCTACTACATCACCATACAATCTCGTCAACACGTGACCATACAAGCACCCCAAAGGTTAGTATGAGTTTTAGTAGTGAGGAGGATGATAACCAGGTCGCATCACAACATTCCGGTCACCCACCTACACAAGCTACACCACATCCTCCACCACCATGGTTCACAATGGAAGAACTATCTACTCAGGAGCCCTCTCGTGGCGTTTCTTCCCGCATTCAACAACTTAGGCAGCTTCACGAATTCCAAACGATGGCGCTGCCTACATCAACTATTCATAACGAACAATGACAAGTAAGATTTTCTACTCTCCCAAATCTATGGGACGATGAATTCGGTTCTCACCATGGTCCACCATATTGCACAAAGTGCAATCTTCTAGGTCATAGAGAATTCGAGTGTCATTTTGTTCGATCCTTCATGGATGATCCCCATCTGGGTACAAAGTCATTTCCTCAAACCGACTTTTCACCCACCTGTACTACATTTCTTCCCACTCCATCCATTATTCCAAACCCATCGATACTTCATTTCTCTAATCCTTATTTTACACCACCTGTTATTCCCTATAGTCACCCAAATTCTCTACCAGGGGGTAGATATAGCTTACAAGGGGGGATGGATAGGTCGTCATACTATCCGAATGAGAGGTATATGGGAACCATAGCTTCTCACCAAAGGGGAGAATATAAGGTCCAGGGGGTTGTCACCAAAATTACTCCACCCTTCGATTGTGTCCTAGCCCAAGTGGAATAGTATTGATGACACTTAGCAAACTCTTTCCTTAGTAACTCAATGTATCATTCCAAAATGGCTTTCTTAGTCGGCAACTCTTGAAAACACTTCAGAATGCTATATCTCCTTCCCATCTACTCGGAATGACTTGAAATTTGGACCACAACTAGAAAACCTAAGAACAAAGCATCCCTCAAAATTTCATGCAATTCAAAGCCTTTGTCCAAGAATTATGGCCATTTCAGCTCAAAAATGTAGGCAAAGTTCAGAATGTCATAACTGCTGCTCCATTACTCCAAACATCCTCAGATTTTGACCATGTTCATATGAACAAGTTGTTTACTAACCCTCTAAATTTCAATGAAGTATCTTCTTTTGATCGGAAGTTATGCCCCTTACAACCTAGACTACTCAAAGGACCCTAGTGTGTGAGAGAGAGGTCCAAGTGTGAGTGGAGAATGAGAGAGGAGAGAATGAGCCTCCATGCTCTTCTCCATGGGACTATCCCCTCCAACCACCAAGCATTCACCACCGTAGATCAAGCCATACCTACATCTAATGGTTGGCATCCACGGCCTCCATCATCCTAACCCTTGATCAAACTCCAAGATCCAACGGTTGGCATTCATGGCCGCCACTCAAGATCCAACGGCCTTCATCCGCCCTAAACTCCTCCGCTTGATGTCATCCTCCGTTCGTCTCCGTTCGTCCCGTTTGCCCGTTGTCATTCGTCGTCTTCCTTCAAACTACTTGTCCAAAGATAATTACTACTCACTAACTTCCTCTAACTCCAAACCCACACAACAACCGCTCATCACTTCAAACTAAAAATTAAATCTAAACAACAAGCTTCACTCTTTTTATGATTTTAAGTACTTGAACAATTGTCAAGGACAAGTTTTACGGAACTTAAGAATTAACACAACATGTGAGCATCATATTTGGCTCACATAACTAGCGACCATCGGGGGATGGATCCAATATCTCTTGCTCGAGGGCAAATGGTCCTTATGCCTTGTACTCCTTGCATCGACTGCCTGAAGTCCGCGTTGGGAAGCTCTCCCCATTCAATGTCTCCAATTGTAATGAGTTGTTCGGAAATGCATCCCGCACAAGGTAAGGCCCCAACCATACAACATCAAACTTACCCGGGAATTCGAGCTTCCATGCATCTTGAATCATTACCATCATTCCCGGCCTTAGCGCCCGCTTCTTGTGTCGTTTGTCGAAGGTGATCTTCCTTCGGCGTTGGATGGCCTCAACATGCTGAGCCGCCATCCTTCTCCTCTCGTCCAACTCCTCTAGGTCTGTCAGTCGATTCTGCAAGGACTGACTATCCGTAAGGCGTGAGCCAATGGCAACTCTAAGTGACTCCACCTCAAACTCAATGGGAAGTGTGGCTTCCAATCCATACACCAACGAGAATGGAGTGGCCTGAGTTGTCACCTTGAAGGTTGTTCGATAAGCCCACAATGCCGCCATCAACTTCACGTCCCAATCCCTCTTAGAATCCATGATTGTTTTGCGAAGGATACTCACCAATGTGCCGTTGACCCGCTCCGTCTGACCATTAGTCTGCGGATGATAAGGAGTGGTTTTCCTATGGTCTATCTGAAACCTGTCTGTCATTTCTCGAATTAAAGAATTCAAGAAGTGAGTACCCCTATCGCTAACTAAAATCTTTGGGCATCCAAACCTGGAAATGATGTTTTCATACATGAATGTAGTGGCATGTGCCGCCGTGTCGGTCTTGACCGCCTTAGCTTCCGCCCATTTGGTGAGGTATTCGGTGGCGACCACAATGTAAGCCATTCCTTTTGAGGAATGGGGATGAACCTCGCCAACATAATCAATTCCCCACTTCTCAAAGGGAACAAGAGGTAAGGATACATGGAGAGGCATCTCCATGCGGAGGTCATTCCTCGCATACCTCTGACAAGCGTCACAACGCTTAACATAATCATGAGCATCCTTAAACAAGGTAGGCCAAAAGTAACATGCTCTAAGAATCTTTTGACCTGTAAGTTGCCCAGAGAAATGCCCCCCACATGCACTATCATGACATGCCGCTAAGATGGAGGGCACCTCTGCCTCTGACACACATCTCCTCAACAATCCATCAGCTCCCCTCCTAAACAACCTATGGCCTATCACTGTAAAGTGCCTACTATTGACTCTAACCTTCCTTCTATCCTCCTTGGTCCACTCCACTGGCAACTGCTGAGTTGTCAAAAACTCTACTATACCGGCATACCATTCGGATTGTGCGGTAACAACAAAAAGATTGTCATCAACTAACCTATCATCAACTGGACTAATGCCTACGTCCTCTGACAACCTAGACAAGTGGTCCGCTTGTAAATGCATACGACCGGGCTTGTACTCAACTGTGTAGTCAAACTCCTCCAGCAACAAAACCCACCTAGCTAGTCTTCCACTTAGCTCCGCTTTGTTGACCAAGTACTTGATAGCCATGTGATCCACAAAGAAAACAACCGGATTGCACATGAGATAATGCCTAAACTTCTTCACTGAGAACACCATAGCTAGACACTCCCTCTCCGTGGTAGAATAGTTCCTCTCAGCTGGTGTCAATTGCTTACTAGCATAGGCAATGGGTTGATTTTTACCCTTCTCCCCCGTGGACTGACAAAGTGCACTACCTACAGCTACATTGCTAGCATCACAAAACACATGGAAAGGTTTATCCCAATCGGGTGGCCTCAAAACCGGATAACTGCTCAACTTATTCCTCAACTCTTCAAATGCCCTTTGGCATGCCTCAGTCCACTCAAACCTACAATCCTTCCTAAGCAACTGAGTGATCGGAATTGCAATCTTAGCGTAATCCGGGATTAAGTCCCGGTACCACCCCACATGGCCTAGCAATTGAGCAATCCCCTTGGCATTGGTTGGAGTTGCCAACCCACTTATGACCTCAATCTTTTCCGGATCCGGTTCCCTGCCTTTCTCACTAACCACATACCCAAGTAACACCCCCCGACTCACACCCAAGAAAGTCTTATCTGGATTCAACGCTAGCTGCATCTTCCTACATCTAATCAAGGCTTCCCTAACACACTGTAAATGGTCGCTAGCATTACTCTGAGTGCTAAAATCATCCACAAAGACGGTCATAGACTTGAACAATAAGTCGGTGAAGATGTACATGACCAATCTTTGAAATTTGGCCGGGGCATTACATAATCCAAATGGCATGACCACCCAAACGAAAGTCCCCCAAGGAGTGGTGAAGGCCGTTTTGTGGATGTCTTGAAGGGCAATAGAAATTTGGTTGTAGCCCGCATATCCATCCATGAATGGGTACCTCACATGACCACCTACCCCCTCTAACAATAGTGTGATGAATGGTAGAGGAAAGTGGTCCTTTTGTGTGCACGCATTTAACTTCCTATAATCCACACACACCCTCAACTTCCCATTCTTTTTCTTCACCAAAACCATCGGAGAGACCCAATCCGTAATTTCCACCGGTTTGATAAATCCGGCCTTCAACAATCTTTCCAACTCCGCCTTAACCAACAATTGTAATTGTGGGTTCATTCTTCTCCTCTTTTGTCTAATTGGCCTAGCACCCGGGATCAAAGGAATGCGATGCTCCACCATCTCTCTCGGAATCCCCCTAAGCTCATCATACGACCAAGCGAAGGTGTCACTAAACTCATCCACCAAATCGCCATATTCTTTGATTTCTTTCTCCCCCAACTTAGATCCCATTTTCATTTGTCTAACCGTCCCATTTTTCATTCTCACATCCACATACTTCCAATCCGTTTCCGACACATGTGTTTGCTCATCCTTGTTTCTATACCAATCCGGAGGTACCTTTGGATAATCCTTAACATCTTGGCCCGCCACAATGCCCGTTGACGTAGTCTTGAAGTGCACAGGTTCTTCCAACTTTCCAGCCTCAATGATGGCCCCCTCATCTTGGGTCCCATCTACATGTACGACATTCACGTCGCTCTCATCCACGCTATCTACCCAAGGTGTCAATCCTCCTCTGATCCACTCCTCCTCGGTCAACACCTCGCATGGCTCCAACAAGGAATATTCCGCCTCCCTTGAGCTAAGCCTCTCCTCACTCAAACATTCATGATAGGATGTCATCATAATGTCATACTCCGACTCGGGATAGTCTCTCAACCACTGCGCATACTCCCCATTATCACCATGGAAATAGAAACTAGGACCCAAACTACCTGACACTGAATCTATATGAGTCCCTTGTCCGCCGGGGTGGATTACTCCCACAAGTGTCTCATTCTTTTTGTCGCCATCTTCACCTTCCTCCTTGCCCTCCACCTCTTCATTTGAAGACGAAGAGATTTGCTCTCTCACCCACCCTCCTAACGACCCTATGGAGACTTTGACTCTATTATCCTTAGGACCATAAGTAATAGACGGTTTGACCCCTCCCCAATCTACTACCACATCCGACATCCTCAACCAAGGCCTACCTAACAAGATGGGGAATGTATCCTTGTCAGAATGCATTTTGATGACATGAAAAGTGACTACATACTCCTCCCCTCCGGTGCTAATCCTACAATCTTTAATCATTCCCAAAGGCACCGCCGGAGTTTGATTCGCCATGTTGATGATGAACGGTGATGGACCTGTAAGGCTAAGGCCCAACCTCTTCATGGTGTGCTCCGGCAAAATATTTAACCCGCTACCTCCATCAACTAAGACATTCGGAACCACCTTGTCCACCACCATTACTTCTATCTCAATTGCTTTGAGGTCACGCCCTCCTCCTTGTAGTTGTACTCTAGCGGCCACCCTAGTCTTTACCTTCCTAGTCCTCCTAGTCACCGGCATACCGTCCTTAAGAGTCTTACGAGCCATGGGTGATATCTCCAACAATTGGCCAAAGGATATGTCGGCCTTCAATGAGCTAAGATCGGCCCTCAAATCATATCCCTCCGGTCTTTCAACCTTGGTCCCTTCTACCCTATCAAACTCATCCAAAGGGATGCTAGGTCCCTCCCATTCTCCCATCTCACTGCCATGTAAATCATGAATGACATTTGGCCTATCCCTATCCTGAACAATCTCATTTTCCTTCTCTAATTCCCTAGTGGCTCTCCTAGCTACTCTAGCTACTCTATCCAAATCCGAGAGGTTAGGGCCCTCATCCGATGAGTACTCCTCTTGACCCTCTACATCCTTCTCCGCTTGAACATTTCCCCGCATAGCCCTAGTGGTGACCGCTAATGCAGGGGCCTCATGAGTGACTTCATCATCAAAGCTTCTCAACTCGTAGGTGATGGCGTTGGTGTGTGGAGGACATTGACCTTGCTCGTCTCCAACACCCATTTGGTAAGCAATAGACTCATCATGATGCGGCTCAGTGACACCGTCCACGAACCTAACATCCTGAGAACTCGACGGACCTGGATCGGTGGGAGGAACCGGCCTCCTATTATCGAAATGTTGTGGACCGCCTGGCCTATTCTGAATAGGAATGTATCCATTCGTTGTCTGCAATCCAGTCGGAGGATGGAATGTCTACCTCGCATTCCCATGGTCATAGTATAAATTGGGTGGCCTAAGCTCATTATGAGGTCCGCCCTGCGGCCTAGCCCCTCTCATGTTGTCTCTAGCTTGTTGTTGTAGGTTAGCTACCGGGTTGGGCATGCTAATGACTTTATCAGGTTGACGACACTCGTCCGAAAGATGATTCCCACCACAGTTGCTACAACCATAACCTTGTCCTTCGGACCAACATTGACCCGGTGCGTGCCATCTCCCACAAAAAGGATGAAACTCCCTTCTCTCCATGTTCTGACCACCCTGTCCTCTAGGAGGAGGTCCTCTATAATTGCCCTGGCCATACTGATTCTGACCTTGGCCTCTATGATTTTGTGGAGGTGGGCCAACATTGTTCCTTTGATCACGATTCTGCCCCACTTGACAAAACTGCCTAGTATGTCCAGGTTGCCCACACTGAACACACCACAATCCTGAGGCATGTCTACCCGACTCAACTGGAGGAGGAGGACTCGGCTGCTGACTCCTAATCATCAATGACATCTGATCCGTAAGACTCTGCATTTGTTTGATCATGGCCTCCTGAAATCCCAACTGACTAGCACCTAACCTTTTCTCCACCTCCTCAATGTGTGCATTGACTTTAGGGGCGGGCAATGCTAATAGTGGTGCCGGCTCCCTAGTTGCTAGCGGACGTGGACCTGTGTCCATGAGGGCATACTGACCATGACTCCCCTGTCTACCAGCCTGGACATCCACTTCTCTCGGACGAATTGGAATGAATTGAGGTATGGATTCGTCCTCCCTTCGCCACAACCTCTCGTAATCTCTGTCCAAGCGCTCCATCTCCCTGGCCGCCGCCTTGCATCCGCCAATGTCTGAGGGTTTCTTTCCAACACACCTCTAATGGTACTCGCCTTAAAAAAACCTTGGATGAAGAATTGTTTAAGGGTGTCATCGTTGAGCATCGTACCCACAAAGCGTGTACACACCAAATCAAACCTCCTGATGTATGCCGAAATCTCCTCTTCCCTTCCTTGTTTCAAAGTTGCCAACACTCTAAGAGCTGTGCTCTGACCAACCTCGGGCCTAAATTCATTTAGAAACTCCCTTTGCATCTGCTCCCATCCTGTAAAATGACCCTCTGCATGATCTCTATACCACTCATAGGCTTCTCCCTCTAGAGTGGTAGGAAACCACACCAACCAATAACCCGGGTTGGTGACAATAGAACTAGCCAACCTCTCAATGTACCTCTCCATGTGCCTAGAGGGATCCTCATCCTTAGTTCCATAAAACTTAGGGAGGTGGGATGGCATATCCACCGCCGCCAAGTTTTGTGGAACCACAATGGGTAAACCTCTCGGCCTAACCAATGGATCAATGGGTGGAAAGGGAGGCGGACCCTCGCCTTCCTGAGCCATGGTGACAGGTGTGTCCACTCCTATTCCACTATCAACTTCTACCGGACTTCCTTTCCTAACCGTATCAGTCTCCTCCAATGTCTCGCCACTCAACTTAGAAGGATTAGCCTCCTCCTCACGTCGGTTATCTACCTCTAAATTCTCTAACACTGCACTAATGAGAGGATCCACATTCAAGCAACTTTCTATCCCAACTTCTACCTCTTCTATAACTTCATGAATCTTAGACAATCTTTTCCTACGTGTAATCTTCTCTAATCCTAACTCCAATTTAGGTTTGTGAGATCGAGTCTTACCTTGCATTCATGCACATTCGATCAACCCTCACTTGACCACACATACCCCTTGCTACCTTCACTCTTTTTAATGTTTTCACTTTTCTTGATGTGGTTTAAAATTGAGGAGGTGAGGAAAGAGAACCTGCAAGCCAACTTAAGTGAAAAATCCCAAACAGGGGATAGGCATGTTCATGTCAATTCTCAGTCAAGCCGGAGCATCACCTCCGACTCTTCCCTCGAATTGACATTCACCACAATACCGAGGTTGAGGGGCTGACCTTCACCATGCACCACATCGAAGACCGAGGCATCACCCTCTAGCCTCCAACACGATGCGATGACTAGGGAATTACCCTCCCCAATGGATAACGACAAAGACAAGTACAAAAATCTTTCTTTAATTAATTAATGAATTCACTTTGAAGAATGTTTTACCTCAAGCAATTCGCTTCCCCCTGCAAGTTAGCACTCGCACTCGACCGTGACCCATGGTATCATTAACCACAATAGTTCTCAACTAACAATTCTAGTCTAAAACATCAACTTCAAATCCCTTTAACTTGGACACTCACCCCGAGGTGAGTGTCAAAGTTGACTCTTCCTAAAATTAATTATCCCTCTAAGATTTAATGAGCTAATAATCATCCTATTAATGTTATGTACTTATGCCATCCCAAGAGGGTTTAGGGACATACCTTAAGCCGCGCTCCTTCCTCAAAACAAAATGCATAATGAAAGTGCAATTCATGCCAAGGAAAGAATTGGAATTCAACTAACCTAACCAAACAACAAGAATCAAAACCAAGTGAGATACTTACCGTGCACCAAATGCTCCTTCCTCTCCCTCAAGTTCGTGCCTCCAAGTCTTGGTCTCCTAATCCCGCTTCGCTCCCGGCGGACGCACCATTTATGTCCCCAAAATTACTCCACCCTTCGATTGCGTCCTAGCCCGAGTGGAATAGTATTGATGACACTTAGCAAACTCCTTCCTTAGTAACTCAATGTATCATTCCAAAATGGCTTTCTTAGTCGGCAACTCTTGAAAACACTTCAGAATGCTATATCTCCTTCCCATCTACTCGGAATGACTTGAAATTTGGACCACAACTAGAAAACCTAAGAACAAAGCATCCCTCAAAATTTCATGCAATTCAAAGCCTTTGTCCAAGAATTATGGCCATTTCAGCTCAAAAATGTAGGCAAAGTTCAGAATGTCATAACTGCTGCTCCATTACTCCAAACATCCTCAGATTTTGACCATGTTCATATGAACAAGTTGTTTACTAACCCTCTAAATTTCAATGAAGTATCTTCTTTTGATCGGAAGTTATGCCCCTTACAACCTAGACTACTCAAAGGACCCTAGTGTGTGAGAGAGAGGTCCAAGTGTGAGTGGAGAATGAGAGAGGAGAGAATGAGCCTCCGTGCTCTCCTCCATGGGACTACCCCCTCTAACCACCAAGCATTCACCACCGTAGATCAAGCCATACCTACATCTAATGGTTGGCATCCACGGCCTCCATCATCCTAACCCTTGATCAAACTCCAAGATCCAACGGTTGGCATTCATGGCCGCCACTCAAGATCCAACGGCCTTCATCCGCCCTAAACTCCTCCGCTTGATGTCATCCTCCGTTCGTCTCCGTTCGTCCCGTTTGCCCGTTGTCATTCGTCGTCTTCCTTCAAACTACTTGTCCAAAGATAATTACTACTCACTAACTTCCTCTAACTCCAAACCCACACAACAACCGCTCATCACTTCAAACTAAAAATTAAATCTAAACAACAAGCTTCACTATTTTTATGATTTTAAGTACTTGAACAATTGTCAAGGACAAGTTTTACGGAACTTAAGAATTAACACAACATGTGAGCATCATATTTGGCTCACAGGGGTAAATCCAGAAGTAGCACGAAAAATGGAAAAAAGAAAGGAAACTTTTAGTAAGGACAACGTGCCATCACAATCACATGGATATGAATCGATGGGAGCAGAAGGAGTGAGACATTATCCAAACATCGGACGAAACAAGGATCAAAGAAGTTTTCCAGGGTTGGAAAGAAACATGGAACAACAATATACAAGACAAAAAACAGCATCAAAAACAGGAGGAGGTAGAAGAGGACCACCTATCGAACCACCAGGACAAGGACCACCCGAAGGAGGATCGGATGATGATCAAAAAGATATGGGAAGAAGAGGAGCCCAACGGAAGGAGAAGGGGACCTCGCGAGATCGAGAGGACAAGTTCAAACAAGGTCAAAGAAGACCACCTACTGGACCGCCTGGAGGGGAGCCACCTAACAAAGGACCAGGAGGCGTTGACTGGGAAGAAGATGACGGCAACAAGAAGGACACACCACCTTGGATGCGACCAGGTTACTTTCCACCATGGTACACCACAATGCCGCCACCTGTTCCGGTAACACCTACGCCCTTACCATCTCGTAAATCATTGCCATATTCGCTGTATCAGTCGGGTGCCGATCCAGACGCTCATATTAGAGTATTTAGAAAAGCTATAAAAGCAAATCGTGAAACGGAGGATGAAGAGATGATAAATCTTTTTTGTTATACATTAAGGGACAAAGAGTCAGAATGGGGTGAGAATTTTTTGAACAATTACCCAGACAGTAATTTCGAATTACTGACAAAAGCATTTTGTAAACGCTATAGAAAAGTACAAACGGATGAACAAGTTTACATGGCCCTCCGAAACATTAAACAAGGGGAGACAGAAACGGTAGATTCTTATTTTGAAAGGTTAGTCAAACTGGCAAACTGTTTGTAAGACCCGCCACAAGATGCTTTCCTAACTACCTTTTTCAGAACAGGCTTTAAATCATACTTACGTCTACTTACGGCTAGAGAAAAGGGCTCGTTAGTAACCTTGAAAGAAGCGGCGGTGTTATGCGAAGAAAATACTGCAAATTCGAATGGGCATAAAATTATTAGTGCCTTTCAACCAGACGAGAAGAGGAAACAAATCTTAAAACCCAATGAGGAAGTGTGTGCTTATTGCAAACGGAAGGGACATACCATGGAAAAGTGTTTTTTCAATCCAGAGAATCCTTTAAATAGACTAAAGGAAAAATCCACGGTAGCAGTTAACGAGGTAGCAACACAATATAATCGAGGGATACCGGCAAGACCTCCCTTTAGACCAAATGACAAGCCCTTACCTTGCTACATTTGTGGTAGAACAGAACATAAGGCATATTTTTGCCCTTACAAAGACGAGGCTCAGGCCATGTTCCGAAATAGGCAAAACCAACCACCACAGCATGAACCTAGAAATCTTCCTAGAGTGGAAGAGGCAAATGTCAACATGGTTCTATCGGTAACCACTAGAAGCAAAGTGAACAAAGATGTAGCATTCAAGGAGAAGGAACCCTTGAAGAAGAAATCCCCGGAAGATTGGAAAAGGGAAGAGCAATTAAAGAATGATTTCATTCAGACCATTCATCAACTACAGGACCCACCAGTAGTCAGTCAATCCACGGAATAGATAGGGCTTCCTAAGATGGAACCACCCAAAGTGATTTTGCCATCTCAGTCTACCGAACTGAAGGATGTATTGGTGGACTTAGGATCTCAAGTCTTGGATAGTAAGTATACTCTGACCTTGAAACAATTGATGCAATTAGCTCCCACATTGCGAGAATACTTAACATCATCGGGCATCTCGCGTCAACAAAATATAGAACGACTTCCAGAGAGTGTGGTAGCTGCGGTAGCCATTGATCATCAAATGGCGGTTATACCGGTTCAAGTCGGGCGAAACACTGTGGAGGATATTCTTCTCGATGGAGGATCGGGTGTGAACATTATCACGGAAGATTTACGAAAACGGTTGGGATTACCAGCACCGAAACCTGCACCTTACAATCTACGAATGGTAGATCAAACTACCACTAAACCGGTAGGGCTGATCCGAGACGTTCGTATAGGTATCCACGGCATACCTTACACTGTGACATTTACTGTCATGAATAGTAGTGTGGTTGATGATTCCTATTCAATGTTGTTGGGAAGGCCGTGGCTACGGAATGCTAAGGTTTTCCATGATTGGGGTAACAACATGGTGACCATTGAAGGAAATGGCACTACTCGTGTGATTCCGGTAACAAATAAATTAGGACTTAATACCAGGAGACCGGAAGTGCTCATTTGCTATGACTTCCAGGAAGGGATAACTGACGAGGAAGAAGATACCTTGTTTGAAACCGAACCTCAATTGTTTTCGATCGGCACTGTTACTCTACCCTGCTTACTAAATTAGGAACCATCACAGAACTACCCAAATCATTTTTCACAACCAATCCTAGGGGACATTGCTGTGGATGACACACCAGCACACGAAAGGGTTAAAAACCTGAAGATTGCGGGCTAGACGCTACCGGAAACGGAGCAGATTCGCCAAATCAACTTGGAAACAGAAGAAGAGCCAAAGTGTGTCAAGTTGAATGCAGCTCTGGAACCAAGGTACGCGAAAGAAGCTGAGGAATTATTAAGAGAATTCAAGGATGTCTTTGCGTGGTCTTATCAGGAGCTCAAGGGCATTCCGTCGTACATTGCGGAATATAGGATCGAGTTGGATACCTCGATGCCACCAGCTCATCAAGCACGCTACAGAATGAATCCCAATTATGCAGCCATAGTCAAATAAGACATTGACAAATTATTGGCAGCAAGATTCATTGAGCCAATAAAGGAAGCCACGTGGTTGTCCCCCATTGTGGTAGTTCCAAAGAAGAATGGGAAACTACGGATATGTGTTGATTTTCGGAAGTTGAATGCCGCGACTAAAAAGGATCCGTATCCTCTTCCGTTTACCGACGAGGTTTTGGACCATGTAGCTGGGCACGATGCAATTTCCATTTGCGATGGATACTCAGGATACTACCAAATCAAAATCAGGAAGCAAGATCTTCACCATACAGCTTTCATAACGGAGTGGAGGGCCTTTTCGTGGATCAATATGCCATTCGGCTTAACGGGAGCACCATCAACTTACAAACGCACTGTGGACACCGTTTTCAAAGAATTTCTCAATAAATTCATGAAAATTTTCTTAGACGACTTCAGCATCTACAACGACATGGATTCCCATTTGGAGAAACTGAGATGATGTTTCGAAGCATGTCGACAGTCAGGTATCGGCCTCAATCCAGAGAAGAGCTTATTCTTTGTATTCTCTGGTATTGTGTTAGGGTACATCATCTCGAAGGAAGGTAAAATGCCAGATCTGAAGAAGGTGGAGGCGTTAATGTCGATGCCAGCACCTAAGAACCCTCATGATATTCAAGTTTTCAACGGAATTGCTCAATTTTACCGTTGCTTCATCAAAAACTTTACGTTTATCATGGCTCCAATTACAAAGCCAATGCGGCAGGCGGAAGAGTTCAAGTGGACCGAAGAATGTCAGAAGGCTTTCGATCACATCAAATCCCGGTATGTCAATGCCCCGATACTAATAGTACCGCATTGGGAATTAGAGTTTCACGTTCATACGGATGCTTCTAATTTAGCAGTAGGAGCTATGTTAGCACAAAATGTTACTGGAAAATATGATTAGCCCATAGTTTACTGTGAGCCCAATGAGTATCACTATACATTGAAAAAATAAAAAATATAGAATAGTGATATTTATTAGAGTAATTGTATCAAGTATACCGCTTCTAGTGGTGTTAGGATATTTTAGAAATGAAAATGCCAATGGGATGTTTGGCATTTTTATCTTTATCGGGTTAAATCACTACATATAAACTAGTTAGAGTATTTACTAAGTAAAGTGTTAAAGTAGTTTCCATGTTTGTTAACACGGTGGTGAATAGGAGGACCAATCACAAGAAGGTGCCTAAAGCGCGGGTGGATGAGCAAGCAAAAGCAAACGGTGGGAGTTGATTGGTGATCAAAGGTGACCTTATTACCTTGTCATCCTCACATTTTTCCTCCACCACCTTGAGCCCCCTCCATCATCCAAGCATCATTCTCACAAGTTCTCTCCAAGGGCCACCCATTCTCTCTCTCTCTCTCCCAAGTTGCTGCCCCATTTTCCTTGAACCACAGTAGTTAGCCAACTTGTATTTTAGTTTTGAAATTTTGAGTGAATCTTCCTCTTTGTGTTAGCTTTCCAACAAGCTAAAGCTTGAAGCATTTGGAGCTAGCAAGTGGAAGTTATGAGTGTTTAAGTGAAAGTGTCTTAGCTGCCTCATAAATTAAGAGCACTGACTTTGAGGGCCCATAGCTTCTTGAGGGCCCATAGCTTCTTGAGGGCATATGCAGTTGCTATGAAATTTAGAGGAGTTAAAGATCTTTGTGTTAGCTTTCCAATGAGCTAAAGTTTGTTGTATTTGAAGCTTTTAAGTGAAAGTTGTGAGTATTTGAATGAAAGGGTGTTGCTGCCTTACAAATTAAGAAGTCCGACTTCCATACACTATGTTATTAAAGTTCTTAGATAATTTCCTTTGAAGTTTTTGTGGTATATGAAGTTCTTTTAAACCTTTAAAACAAAATGAAACATAAGTTTTTTTATATCTTTTAACATTCTCATTTTAAGTGGTCTATTGCTTGGAAGGCACAATAGACGCGGCAAATATCTAATACTAATACAAATCTATTGTAACGAGCTTAAATTTCTCTAGATCTAGAGAAACTTAAAACTCCGTGGTGTACCTTGAGTTGGGTTTCTCTAGACCTAGAGAAACTCAAGCTTCATACAAACTCTTTGGTGTATCTGTGAGTTGGGTTTCTCTAGACCTAGAGAAACTCAAGCTTCATCGAACTTCTTTGGTGGATCTTTGAGTTGGATTTCTCTAGACCTAGAGAAACTCAAGCTTCATCGAACTTTTTTGATGTACCTTGAGCTGTGGTTTCTCTAAACCTAGAGAAACTTAAGCTTCATTAAAACTCTTTGGTGTATCTGTGAGTTGGGTTTCTCTAGACCTAGAGAAACTCAAGCTTCATCAAACCTCCGTGGTGTACCTTGAGCCGGGTTTCTCTAGACCTAGAGAAACTTAAGCTTCATTCAAACTCTTTGGTGTATCTTTGAGCTCGGTTTCTCTAGATCTAGAGAAACTCAAGTTCCATCAAACCTTACGATTGAAGCATTATCACCATATTTAGTATTTGTAACAAACACACTCGAATTCTTATTAGCTCTTCACTCTAGAGCCTGTAAGTACAATCAAAGATCCGCTGGCGCAGGAAACGCTAGGGGGGGAATAATTGGTTGACACTTACGCCTCTAGATTGTTGAATAGGGCAGAAAAATATTATACCACTACCGAGAGGGAAGCTTTAGCTATGGTTTATGCGTTGCATAAATTTCTCCATTATTTACTAGCAAACAAGTTCGTGTTCTATGTGGATCACATGGCCTTGGTCCACCTGGTCAACAAACCACAGGTTTCCGAACATATTGCCCGATGGTTACTTCTCTTTTTAGAATACGACTTTACGGTTGTATACAAACCCGGTAGAACCCACACGGTAGCTGATGGTTTAACACGTTTAGCAAAGTCTGAACCTCCAATGGGTGTTCCGGATCAACCAACGGATGCCACCCTTTTTACAATATCCATTCCTTGGGATACAGACCTCAGAACGTACTTAGCTACAGGAGAGTACCCAGCTCATTTATCAGAAGAGCAAAGGCGCAGATTAACCTTTCAAAGTTTCCGTTTCTTCCTCAAGGACGGTATTTTGTTTAAACAAAGGCAAGATTTGATACCAAGGCGAGTTCTTGAACCAAGTGAGGGTAAAGCCGTACTGGAGATGCTGCACAAGGGGGTAGGTGGCGGACATTTGGCATCCCACATCTCGATACGCAAAATTTTGGATGCCAGCTATTGGTGGCCTACATTGCACAAAGATACGATTGCATACTGCCGTAGTTGTGACGAATGTCAAAAAACAGGAGGCCTAAACACTCGATCAGTGGCCTAACTAATTACCAACTTGCCAGTTGAACCATTCATGAAATGGGGTTTGGATTTTGTGGGACCAATTAAACCGGTAGGAAGATATACCGGCAATAAATATATCCTGGTAGCAACAAATTACGCTACCAAGTGGGTGGAGGCCAAGGCATTACGAACGAACACGGCGGTGGTCACCGCACGCTTCATATACGAAAACATTCTGACCCATTTTGGTTGTCCTCTTTATCTGGTAAGTGACCAGGGGACTCATTTCATCAACGAGGCAATCCAGTACCTAACGGACCATTACTTGATTAAACACCGTACCTCCACAACTTATTATCCACAAGGTAATGGCCAAGTAGAATCCTCCAACAAGTTTATTGGCACATTGCTCACTAAACTCATTAGTGACCTTCGCAGCGACTGGGACGAACACTTGTCAACGGTACTGTTTGCATACCGAACATCTTTCAAGGTAGCTACCGGTTTCTCACCCTTTCAACTGGTTTATGGGATGACTCCGTTAATGCCTACCGAGTACATTCTACCTACAGTGGACAGGAGTCAGGAGGAACAACCAACGCGAATAATACAAGCAAGGCACCGACAATTGGAATTGCTGGACGAATCACGAGACCAAGCTCGGCAAACGCAGACTCATCGACAGTGGGAGCGAGCACTTTGGAGTCAAGATCACCACTGGCCTAAACAATTTCAACTTGGAAATAGAGTCTTGTGGTTTCCCAAGGGCGCGAAAGACCATCCCGGTAAGTTTAAACAACGCTGGCATGGTCCATTTCGTGTGCAGTATGTCTTACCAAATAATACTGTACTACTGGTGAAGGAGGAGACTTTTGACCCTAAACCCGTACTGGTAAACATTAACAAACTAAAACCCTATAGGGTCCTGGAAACATCATCCAACGGGGTGGATGAACAACACCCGGTAGACAAAGGGGGTACCGGTAATCTAGGTGAGACCAGTAACAAAACCAGTAGCAAAATAAACTTTGACACGGTTACCCTAAATCTAGATAGAGGTAGTGGGGGTTGCAATGATAGCAATAACGGCTTACCAGACGATCCCGTTACCCTAGACCTAGACAGAAGTAGTGAGGGTAGCAATGATAACAAGGACGGCTTCCTAGACGTGGCCAGTATGGGTGATAGGCAAGAAAAAATAGAAAATATACACGTCAGAAGCCTAAAATTCAATAGCCGCCATAATAGCATGGGATATGAAGAGGCAACCAACAACGGCGGCGGAACTAATTTTATTGAAGAGACGCCAGTTAGTTGTCTCATTATCACGGCAGTTATGACGAGATATGAGGGGGACATATCCTCAGAAGATCTATTTAAACCGTTCATTTTTTCAAGCAAACAATGCAAGAAATGTAAGGAGAGAGCGAAGCGTTGCCAAATTTTCAAGCGTCATTCAAATCTTCAGATTTTAGCAACCGAAGCAGCAAGAACAATGGCAGGAGAAGATGAGAGAATCATAGTCACCAATAGTGAACAAAACGAAGGAGAAGTAACGTTGGATAGACGGTCAAAACGGACGTAGAGGCAGACCAACCCGTAACAACCACAACAACAGATCATGAGGCCAGCAACGCCGAGGAACTATGTCATACCAAAGGAGTTCGAGATGAGGACGATGCGAAAGTTTCATCAGTGGGCAGCAATGGCAGAAGAAGATGAGTGGGCCAAGAAAGTGGGATTAGATGGATTCAAGCACATTAGGTGGGGAACACTAAGGAGGGATTTAGTGGCAGATTTCATTAGAGGACTGGATTTATCCTTCAATGCCAAAGTCATTAAGTCAGTAGTGAAAGGAAGGGTAATCACAATCAACCAGGAGTTGATTGTCGAGTTTTTAGGATTATCACACAATTTTAGCCACACACAGAACCCAGGGTTTGCGGCAGATGAATGGGGCGAACAGGTATTGTGAGCCCAATATGGTGCCCACATGTGGTGTTAACCTTTAAGTTCCTTAAAACTTGACTGACATTTCTTCTATTATTCAAAATTATAAAAAGAGTGAAGCTTTTGTGTTTTAATTAATGTTAAGTTTGAAGAGTTGAGCGGGTGTTGCGTTAGGTTTGGGATTGGAGGGATTAGTAGGTGAGAGCCACCCAAACCGCTCGCGGGTTGGGTTAGGCTCACTACCTGCAAAAATGAGGAAGTTAGCTAGTAGAAATAGTCAATATATAGATGAGTACTAAATCTTGGAACGTCCGCCTGTGGATGCGAGTGGTCTAAGAGACTGGTATTAGGTCTGGACCAACCCGGGTTCGAATCCGGGTGGTTACATTGACCGGTGCTATCCCAAAGTTGAGCTAGTGGTAAAGCAGGAATAGTCTATAGGTGGATACCGAGAAGAAGTTACTACGCGCATATGCGTAGAACCTTTTCAATTATATTATTTTTTAGAAGCATTTTATTATTTATCCGCGTGAATTAACCAAACCACTCGCGGTTGGTTTAAGGTTCGCGGTCTAATTTGCAAGGAAGTTAGTGGTTAAGAATTATGTTAGGTCAATTAGTTAGTATGAAAGAAGACATCGAATGACAGTGAAGGACAGCGAATGACAGTGAAGGACAGTGAAGGACAGCGGAGGACAGCGAAGGACAGTGAATGACAACGAAGGACAGTGAATGACAGCGAAGGACAGCGAATGAAGGAAGGACAGTGAATGACAGTGAATGAAGGAAGGACAGTGAATGACAGCGGAGGTTAGTACACGACATCAAATGACAGCGGGCGAACGGAGACGAACGAAAGATGGCGATGAACGGAAGCGGATGAGATCAGGGCGGATGGAGGCCGTTGGATCTAGGTTGGCGAACGAAGACCGTTGGATCTAGGGGTTGGAGGAAGGTGGCTAGGGTTGTGGCGGCCGTGGATGCCAACCGTTGGATCTAGGAGTTTAGATCAAGGGTTAGGATGGTGACGGCCGTGGATGCCAACCATTAGATGTAGGTATGACTTGATCTACGGTGGGGAATGCTTGGGATTGGAAGGGGGTAGTCCCATGGAGGAGAGCACGGAGGCTCATTCTCTCCTCACACACACTAGGACCTCTCTCAATAGGACCTCTTTCACTTGTTACTTGTGAATTCTCTCTCTCTCTCCCTCCTCTCTATGTAGTTAGAGCAAAGAGTTGTAGAAGGATAGGAAGAGGAATGTAGGACAAAGGGGGTTTATGAACCCTATGAGTGTTGAACAAAAGGATTTTCGAGCCCTATTGAAGAGTTATGTTATTGCCTAAGTTACATTAGCTTTGATATCATGAGTTAGTGGTTGTATAAGTTATTACTTCACCTCTTGTTCCATTAGTTCCAGCCTTGGTCTATGCATTAGTCTCTTGCATTCTATTCTGCATTAATCCCCTGTTTTAGGCCCTGAACTAGTGTCCTACATCACACTTTGCATTCTATTCTATATTAATCCTCTGTTTTAGGCCCTGAACTAGTGTCCTACATCACACTCTCCATTCCATTCTGCATTAACCCCTTGTTTTTAACCCTGAACCAGTGTCCTACATTAAACCATGCATTCTACTCTCCGTTGACCCCCTGTTTGGGCCCTGAACTAGTGTTCTGCATTGAACCCGGTATCATGTTCTGCATTTAACTCTGCATTATCCTCTGCATAACACTCTATGTTGGTGTTCTACATGAACGTTTTGCATTTGGGTAGAAGCACGCTAAGGTTGGTACACTTTGGGCAAAAATCAAAGTATATTTTGGACACCAATTTGGAGCAATTCTTTGATATCTCGAAGGAAAAGGCTTTTGTTGCACAAAAATGCAAAAAGCCCACGTAGTGTTCTCTATGTTTTGTATGGGCAAAAGTGAAAATGCATTAAATTTTTTTGATTTCCTATGTTTTAAGCACTTACAAAAATAACCCCATTTTCTTTCATTAACCGTTGAGTGGACTGCAAATGTAGGAATTGTTTAACAAAATATGATTCATAAATATATATTACACATGTCACAAAAGAGTCATAGAAAAATATAACCTAAAACCCACAAAACAAAGTATTTTTCATAAAAAAATATACTGTGTGACAGGAAACCACTGGTATATAAATATACTCACCACGGTCAAACCATGAGGAGTTTATTGATAGAAACTAGAAAAATTATTGCTCATCTATATCTACAACCATATTATTCCATTTTATCCCTCAAAGAGATGCTACTTTGAAATCTACACCCAATTGAATGCAACATTCCTCTGAAAATGTGTTTTGTGACAACATTTTTGTACTAGTGTAGCGTGCTTATGCCCATTTTAAGAATTAGAAAGTCATTGCTTGGAAGACACTAGAATAGTACACCCACCCGGCCAACTTGTGGGAGTGTTTACTCGCTCGGAGTGGCGATCGTCGCCACAGGGTTTCCGAAGCTAAAGGGTTAACAAGGACATGTGAGCCATGGACTTCCACCTGGACTACAGACGCAAAGGGGTGGGGGTTTATGGCTGACATGTATCGCACATTTCGGGGGCAAACTCACTGACCAGGGAAGGATTGTCAGTCATCAAGTTTGCGGGACCCTACATTTCAAGGATCTACGCCATTTTGTAGGCCATAGTGTTCAAGAAGAAGCTCACGTATGCCGCTCATAATTTAGTGAAGTGTGTGTGCTTAGTAGAAGGGATGGGTAGAGAGTTTAATTGGGCGGCGATTCTATATAGAAATTTAGTAAAGGAATTAGAGAGGTTGTGCACACCTGTGAGAGCTAGGCCAGGAGCGGAAACTGGACAACCAATTTTGGTAGCCGCGCATGTGATTGATGTACTTCTGTGAAAATGGTTTCCGGTTACCATTTCGCAACCACCCTTATCAATCAGTGGGCCGGGGCAAAGTTCGAGAGCAACCACGGCCACAGTAGAACCAGTGGAGGCGGATGAAGAAACGGAGGAGGAATCGGAAGGCGAGAAGCAACGAAGGAGAGAAGTTGCCCGAGAAGCATTACGGGGAAAGAGGAAGACGAAGGAGGGCGAGGGTTTGAAAGGACAGAAGAAGAAAAAGAGAACGAGTCCCGCCGCCATCACGCAGGAGGCACCCCCAACCACCCCGGTGGAAGAAGACCCGAGGAAGGGGAAGCAGGTGGTGATCTAGAAAAGGACAAGGAAATCACTGTTCGAATCACCAGGATCGAACAGAACGGCTTTCCACTTGGACCCGCCAAGCGAGTTGATACCGGAAGTAGCCCTAGAGCAATTGGACAAAGTCTTAGGGTCGTTAAACATGTATCAGAAGGTGGTCCAGAACGTGAGCACGGCCACAAGGGAACTCAGGGAAAAGGTGGAATTGGAGACAGCCCTGAGAATGTCGGCAGAAGAAGCTCGGGACCATTTCCGCAACAACCAAAGGGAAGCAGTCGACAATGCCTACAGAGATATCAAAAAGAAGGCCGATAAGGATATCACAGGGATGAGCAAGGAGATTGGGAAGCTGCAGCAACAATTGGCCTATCGAGACCGGTTGCTGGGACAGGTTCGGGCGTCGGAAGATCAGCTGAAGAGGGATCTTCATACTCGCGAAGCCGAGAGAAGAGCGATGGTGGGGCAAATTGCTGCACTAAATAGGGAGGCATACCTTGTAGAAGCGGCAAGGTTGGCAATGGAAAAGGAGAAGACGTATTGGCAGACCCAAGCAGAGAGTCTCCAAGCATCATTGCAGGCGGCAAATCAGCAAGCCGCAAACCGGGAGGTTCAAGTGGGGAACCTCGAAATCGCCAATTAGAACCAGCAGCAGAATATTCACTCGTTCAACACCTGATTGATGGAGAGGGAAGCAGCATTGGCCCAAGAGAGGGGGCAGACCGAAGAATTACGAACCCGTATCGCGGAGTTGGAAGAAGAATTAAGGGAAAGCGCGAGACGACGTTCGAAATCACCAGTGGACGGGCATACCAAGTTCGAATTGCAGAGGGAGATAGACTGTCTGCGTGCTAGGGTTAGACAGTTAGAAGAGGTCGACAGCGTTAGGAGGTTGAGCAAAAACCGCTTAGATGAATTCCACGAAGTAGTTCAGAATTATACTACTTTGTTGGCAAGGCAGTTAGCGGTAGAAATGAGTGGGGAAAGGAAGAAGAAGGCTCGAGAGATTGAGGATAGCTATACCGAAATCTACCGGGAACTTTTTGATTCCTTTAGAAGGGATGAGGCTGAGTATGTTCGTCAGCTGAGGGAGTACCGCTTAGCATTTCCCGAGTTTGAAATGCTTGAAGCACCTCTTTCAGATCAGGAAGAGTCCGATGACGAAGCAGTAGGGGATGGAGCTGGTCCATCAAATTCAGCACCGCCCGATCCAGCTGAGAAGTCCAACCCCCCACCTTCTTCACCACTAGTTCGGCCTCGAAGCAGAAGCCGAAATCAGCCAAGGAGGTCTTCCTGACCTACAACAGCAGCTCGCCGCAATCGAAGCAAGACGAGATCTCCTCCTCCTCGACAAACAGAGGAATGTCGAAGCCCAAGACCGCCTTCTCAAGGTAGGAGCCAAGATCGACAACCGAGTCCGGTAGCAGCGGCGGAAGAAAATAATTCACCTGATCCAGTAGGAGACCCGGTACTTCGACCCCCAGTAGGAGACAGGACGTCACGATCACGATCGAGGACGCCGGGGGCTCGACCAAGGTCACCGTCACATTATGGTAGGGGACCTACCGTGTTTCCCACAGTGAATGAGGCTACGATGCCAATTCCAAAAGCTGAGCGAACTGCCGAGTCATCAGGAGCACCTTCAAGCAGGTCTCATCAGCATAGGCATTAGGTAACCAGTAGCGATGGTTTGGAAATTCTGAGGGCAGAATTTAGATTAGAAGGGGGGCAATGTTAAAGGGGATTGGTAGACAGTAACTTTTAGTAGTATCAGGTTAAAGAGGTTTTCAAGTTACTTTTTGAGTAGTATCAGAAAGTACCAATTAGGAATAAGAGCGAGCTGTAGTTGCAGATAAGGAGTGGTTAGTAGTGGATAAGGTAATCCAGTGAGTGGTTAGTATTGATAGAAGGAGATAAGGAGAAGGTACTTAAGAAAAAGAAGAGGGCTCTCTCTCTCTCACACACATTCTCAGAATGTGTATTAGGATTCAATTAATAAAGTGTTGGATTTTTGTGAGTAAGTTACTAGCTAAACAGGAAGGTGTGGAGTGGTGTATGATATTATAAGTATAGTTGCATTGTTTCTTATAAGTATTGGTTGTATGGAAATGGAAGTTAAGCGTTGCTCCCTTTGATGTTTAAAAAAAAAGGTATTTGCAAAGTGACTAAGGAATTGGTGGTAGAATGCATATCAAACGATTACTTAGAATTTTGTAGTATCAGACGTATAACAATATGAGTTGAATGCACGTATACTCGTTGAGTCTTCTACAAGAAGTGTTAAGTACTTGTAGAAAGAGTAGATTGTGAACTAACTCTGAGAGTGATAATAGAAGAGAGCAGTAGATTAAAAGTATCAATAAAAGAGAGTTATAGAGTATTATGATTGATAACAAATAATAAGTGAAGTGATACCTTAACAGTAGTAACTTCAGTGTTAAAAGTAATAAAAGTATAATTACGGTTGGTGCGTAAGAAAGGGGTAGAGCAGGCCTCACGGCAGGTAGTTAGAACTCGTCTTAGTCACCCTATTAAGGTAGTACAGTCAGAACCGGTGCATAAGACTTAAAACCAGTAGGCGGGAGATAACCGGTAGATCCCCGGGAAACCCGGTAGAGAAACCGGTAGGGGTACTGGTTGATTCAACTAGCATGTAAACAGTCTTACCAGTAAGACAGGGTAATGGTAGTACAGACCCTAGAGAGGTAGGAGAGACACCAAAGGTATGGAAGGATAGTTCATACCTAAACCGGTAGTAGGCAAGGCCTTAGGATGCCGTCTGGAAGACTGGACTAAGACACCTTGCGTACCGGTAAGGTACTACCGGAGATAGGGTAGTACCAGAAGAGAGAAACGAAGGTTTCCTTTTAACACAAGCATAATCTCTTTTCTTCAAAGCAATAAGTCCAAAACCACGTATGCGCGTTAACATATTCTCACATCACTCATGAACTCATTCCATTTGTTTAAGATTCCAATTCCATCTTCTTAAAGCTCAAAACATTTAATTCATCAATCCATTTCATTATCGTAAATTATATTTAAACCATTCAATTATGAAAGATAGTAAAAACCAAGTTAGCCTTAATTCTCTTTAAATTACAACCAGTAAGCACACTTACCCATTACGTGAACACGTCCTTTCGGCTTCCTCGAACACGAGAAACATTTTGCAGTCAATGGTCTTAACATGTTGTCGCTTCACAATCCACCAAAGGTTAGGAACAATTTCTCCATTTACATTACAACGACAATCGACCTAATCTTTGTGCAAATAAGCGAGGTAATACAATTTGAACTTATTGATTTATTACTCATGACCTCGAAGGATAAATTTAATTTGCACAAATTTAATTCATTATCTCAACTTCGAGTTTCATTAATGCAGAATTAACTCATTACAGATTTGAGAATAACAATTTACTGCAAAGGTATAATGGAGTACATTAATCATTAAAAGATCACAGTTCAACAGGGTAGGCTATGGTCTGTAATTCCATACTTAAGTATAACCAGATTCTCACTTCCTACTCCGTCTCACCTTACATTCCTCCTTTAGGTAGGCGATCCGAGCATACAAGTTATTATCAGAATATGCAAGACAATAGTTTTATCCGCCCGAACTCCCGGGCTTAGATCTGAGAATTGATTATCAAAATCTAAGACGAGTTAATCTGGTCGTCACTATTGCAGACAATTGCCTCATCCTCGTTCGAATTGACTTATCAGTTAAAATAAATAATATAACCGAATGAAACTCTTCAATGAATTTATTACTGCCTTGTAAATAGACTACGTCTGTAATACCCTATCGACTGATTTTGCCAATTTATATTATACAACAGGATTGTATTCAATCATTTCAATATCAACAATTAAAAGTAACCAGACCATCTGTCATTTTTCCTCGGAGAAAATTTTCAGTTGTATTTAATGATCCACGTAACAACAAGGTCATAGACTTATAATTTTTTTGTAAATAATATTGACCTTGCCAAACAAATTCATGCAGGATTACTCCTCATCACTCCAAATATCTCAAAAAGCAACAAAATTCAACTCTGATTACGACACACTGCACTTAAATCAACCTCTTATATAATCGAGTCGAGGCAGGTATTAGACAACAGACACATACATGCTAACACTCATCCAAGCTTCCCCAGATTATAAACCTTATAACTCAACCAGATACATAATTCCCACAGACTGAAGTACTTTAATCACGGATTCACGGGTAACCAACAGACGATCGATTTGGAAATTCGATTCGGAAAATTACTTTGTAATTACAAAATATCACATTTCTCAATTGTATAGCCTAATACAAATGTTCTGACATAAAAGAAGCAGCACACAGTTAATTCAGAGAATACTGCAATCCAGTCCGAGCCCCCTGGAATTACTGCAGATGTCCTTACAAATTCAACAAGAAAATATTCAAAAAAAATTAGCTATGAGAAACTTTAGAAAGTCCTAATCTCAAAGCACATCACTCAACCTAGGCTCTCCCAGCCTTGCTCAACTTTCGAGAGAGAGTTATGAGCCTGCAACCTCCTCATAGTTCCCGAGGATCGGCTAAGTCTCGGTAACTTCCTCAACCACCACAGACTATTGTCCTTACCACTTATTGTTTCTACTTTCACAAGACAATTGCCCTTTCACACTAAGCTACTTAGATAATATCTGAGCAAATAGAGTCTCTATTTCCATTTGTTTCAGAATTGAAGCCAAAAATTCAAAAATTACTACCACAGTTGACCCTTTGGATTAACCACCACCATTTCGATAAACTGTAGGTGGCCTTCATTGTGTCTTAGGTATAGATTTTGGGCATAGGATTGCTTGCGGGTTCTCATATTTTGGTTGCGCAATATATTAACCACAGTGGTTGACAAATGTGGGTTGGTTGACATCAATCTTTGATATTGTAAACTGCGTAATCATACATTGTTATGCAAATCTTCAAATCATGTAGTAAAAAATAAATAAAAATAAAGATTAAACAAACTCACAATAAATGAAAATGACTCTAAATACTAAGCATTCATGGCGTGTGAATGTTTATTCTTAAATTCGCTTTCCCTTCTCACTTAAAATTCCAATCAAACAATCTATAACCCTCAATAAACCAAATATAAGAGTGTAATTGAAAAAATCAAGTTTATTCAACGGCAAAAATACTAATTACATAAGTGTGGTGACAATTGCTACTCCAAGCGAAGTGTGAGGCCAAACCCCCCACCCTTAAGCGTCCGTAGTCCGAGTAGTGGGTTTGGGCTCACATTCCTCCGCGGTATTGGATTTGGACTTGGATGAGTCCATAGTGCAAGGTTCACCCTTCAAGTGGTCTTGGATTTAACTTTGGTCTTTGCTTCCTTTGTCTTGCCATCGCGAGAGTGCTCCACATTCTCCATTAATTTGTGCACGTGGTTTATTTTTAAAGAGAGGATGCAAGTGTTAAAAAACACTATTCTCTATAGTCAATCTCAAATACATTTACTTGTGAAAGCCACACATAACACTAACTAGCATAATGTAACTAACTACTTGTCTATGAGCTAATTAAGTAGGCTATCTACTAAGCTCCTTCATGAACCCATCTCTTTACTTTCTAATTACATAAACCTAGCTCCTTCATAAACCCAACTCCTTCATGAACCCAACTCCTTAGCTTCTAACTAAATAAACCCAGCTCCTTCGTAAACCCAGCTTCTTAGCTTCTAACTAAACAAACCCAGCTCCTTCATAAACCCAGCTCCTTCATGAACCCAGCTCCTTAGCTTCTAACTAAACAAACCCAGGTCCTTCATAAACCCAGCTCTTTACTTTCTAACTAAACAAACCCAGCTCCTTCATAAACCCAGCTCCTTCATGAACCCACAACTTTGTAGTTGTAATCCCCAACTACCTCACTAATTATTCAAGCCCTTAACTAATCTTCCTACCTAATTTTCCTAATTCTACTAACAACCCCTTTCTAATCACACAATTCTTCTCTAATCCTAAAATCCTAAAATCCTAGAGAGGAGAGGGGGAGAGAGAATTTCCTAACTTCACTAAGACTAACTAATCCACACAAGTATATTTTTGCACTCATCACAACCTCAAGTGCTCAACTCTTAAACATGAAACTTGCAACCACGTGTATTCAAAACATGAACTTTAAGTACCACAAATTGGAATCATGAATTAACTTTAAAATCCTTCACGTCAACACTAATTCTACCAAGAGGTCAAGCCCTCTTCAAGGCTAACAAGCCTTGGCTCTCAAACTAAAAACTAAGCACACACATGTGCTCCAATATGGCTTCCCACACCCACACTTATAACTCGTGGGGTGCCTTGGAGCACAAAGGAAAGAGAGGATGAGTGAGGGAAGAATGAGGGATTATATAGTAAGCTTGAGGGGGTGAGCACCCTCAAGGCTCACGATAAGCCCTTGAGATTTCCTCCTACTTAGTAGGCGCCAATCCTATCTTCTAAGCCTTCCTCCCTCAAATGATCAACAAGGATCCTAATTCGAACATTTAACTAGCCTTGGCTTTCTACCTACCACACTTTACCAAACTTGGGATGCTTCAACCCAAACTTAGCCTCCTTCGCTTTCCGCCGCCATAACTTTCTCCCCTTACTTTCCCAAATCGTTGCTCACCACTTAATTCAAACCACGATGCTTAACTCGTGATTTGATTGGTGCTTTGAGAATTTGCTTATCCTCCACCTTGCATTCTTCCTTGGACCTTCCCCATTAAGTGGCCATGATGAGGTGGTCCACTTGTGCGCTCCATGTGATCCTCCATTCATCCCAATTCGAATGCACTTGCCTCTTGAGTCACTTTGGTTGTCTCCATCCATTTGTACTAGCCTACTCACTAACTACTCAATCCAAGTTCTCCTTATCTATCCTCATTCACTCAAATCCTTCCGAAGGTAAAAACACAATAACAACTCACATCCTAGCCTCTTACAACATGGTACTTCTAAGACTAACATTTCACTCTTTTTATATTTTTGTGAAGTAACATGCTACTTCAAAGTGCATCAACTAACGTTTCAAGGGTCTAAGACTAAATGTGGGCACCCTTTTGGGCTCACATGTCTCCAAACAATGACCTTCTAATTTTTAAAATCATTTAATTATATTCTATTCATCCATACATGACATTCATCCATGAATAACCTTCATCTGTACAATACATTCATCCGGACGACCAAATTAAATTCATCCTAAACCCATTAATTCATCTCATAAAATACCGCTCTTTATCCAACCTAAAACAACCTAGTTTCATCTATAATTTATCCATCACAAATGCGATGGGAATTTGTTCAAGGCACCTAACTTCCACGGAATTCCATACCGGCCACCCTTGGTTGGGTTGGTTGAATAGTATGGGTATTTTAGGGTTAAGCCACCCTTTTGAGGAATAATATTCGAATGGATAATATTTTGCCGCCTTCTAAGTCAACAACCTAAACAAGACTAAAGCTAGAGTTGTAATTCTAGTTTTAATCCTTCATTTAATCCCTCACTTAGTCAATAACCACTAACTCTATCTCTAACTACTAACTTCTATCTCTATCTCATGCCTCTAAGCCTCAAATGCCATAAAATCCTCAACAACCAGAATCTAATACAGAAATTCATGCAAAACTAACACAGAGACTAATGCAGAGATTAATATAAAAACTAATACAAAAATTAGTATAGAAACCAATACAAAAATTACTAGAGACAAAGATGAGGTACCAAAACTTGTGCAAATATAAATTCAAAATATCATAAATTATTGCAACTAGGCAACAACACAATTCATTCAATAGGGTTCAAAAAAAATTTATTCAACGTTTATAGGGTTCATAAATGTTTTTGTCCAACATTCTTATTTTTTTAAGAACTTTGCTCATCTACCTATATAAAGAGAGGAGAAAATAAAATAGTGTCTTAACCGCGAGAATAAAAAAAATGCAAGTGAGCCTCCTCTTTTATTTCGCAAGACTACCTCTTTCCACCACAAAATCTTACCGGCCGTAGATCTAGCCATCTTTACATCTACTAGTTAGTATATACAGTTGACACCACCTTAGCCAACCTTCTCTAAATCCCTAAATCCAATGGTATTTGCTCACCGCTCGTTTGATCAAACGACCTTCATCTGCCCCGACTTCATGCGCTTGACACCATCTTCCGCTTGTGTTTTTATCTACTCGACGCTCCATCTTTCGACTTTGTCCTCCGCTCATGTTTTCATCCTCTCGACACTCCATCCATTCGACATTATCTTTCACTCGTATTTTCATTTATTTGACACCGTCCTCCATTCACGTCTTCATCCACTATTGTCTAATCATATTAATAATATTAATTATTTTGACCTCAATCTAATTTCTAACCACTAATTTTCTAAATAAACTGCAAACCTTAGTCCAAACCACGAGTAGTTAGGTTGATTCATGATGGATAAATAGTAAAATGCTTTTAAAATGTGAAAATAAAAAATAACCAAAGAGATTTTACACACCCTTGTATAATAGAGTCTTTTTTGTATCCACCTACAATCTTCTTTATATCCGCTTTATCACTAATTCAATTTATAATAGTATAGTCAATGCAATCAATTGGATTCGAACCCAAGTTGGTGCAATCTCTTACATTGCTCGCATCCACATGGGGATGTCCTAAACTCTGTGTCGCAACCCTTGCTAGCTTATTTTAACTATCTTGGTTATTTTTCCAACTCTAGCAAGGATTATAAGCGCTAACTCTTCGCAATCCGCCATGGAAATGGTTAGCTCCCCATATTGTGGATCTTATAGTTCCTAAGAGGGAAATCAACCCTCCTACTTAGCTTTCGGGACTCACCCCTTAATCGGTAACCAATTCTTAAATGTGGACTTCCATCCATGGAAGTTCAATCTTATATTGATCATTGCATTGCCAGAGCAATACTACAACAATCCGAACCATATTAGGCAACTATGCCCTCACATTGGGCCAATGCCTATGGAGGCTATGCCGTTTGGCCTTGGATGGGTTTGGCCACACCACCTCACTATCCCTCTAGGACTCTAGACAAGTCCCCTACCCCACCGTCAAGTAACCTTTTGTTTCTCTCCCAAGAGTTGGGGCCAAGTAGACATTTTCCTTAGCGGCTAGGACTGGAAGCCCCTAGCAGCTTCAGAACCCCATAACTTCTACATATGGTATTTGATACTAACAATTGACCACTCCATCGTCATGTACGTTTCACGTAGATGCCAATGGACTATTCATTTGTCCCATTTGGACAAGTATTGAGGAAGTTATCCTTGTTCAAAGCTTAGCAATCCCGGGAGCCACTCCCTGGCCACTGCTGTACTAGGGCGTTGTTTTGAGATAGCGTCCCACTCAAATTGCCATATCTTCTAGCTCACACCTCCGATTGAGGTGTTTTTGAGCATTCTAAAATTGGCACGCCATAAATTACGAATAGCTTATGGCCTTACCCTCATGCCTTCTAGTCTCCGTAGATGGAAGGCGTTTCCAACGCCCGGGGCCCTCACCCACACTAGAATCATTTGGGCCCTCTGTAAGCCCAATTTCGTGCTCACAATTTGTTTAACATTTCTAAAAATTTAAAAACATAAAAATTAGTGATGACTGAGTTAGTTGAATGCTTTGTTGGGGGTGGATTTCGTGTTCTGATTTAAGTGGAGTTAAGGGGTTGAATTGAGGTTTATTGAAAGAAATTAAAAATTGAGTTATTATTGTTTGGGGATTAGGTTATTCCGGGTTGCAAAAGCTAGGGGTGTGTTACCCTTGGGGTAAAAACCTTGGACAAGTAGGAATTAGAGCCGAATGGATAAAAGAGAAATGCCCCTTACTTGAATCGGAAATGTTAAGGTTATAGGTTAGTAAGTGGGTGGGTTAAGTTAGGGTCAACCAATTCAAGCAAGAAAAGTCAAGCGGCGGTGGAAAAAGATAAATTCCGGAAGCGGCCAAGGAAAAAAAAGGAGGTGACGGTTGCCTCCCCCCATTTACCACCGAGGGTTTAATTGCCACCAAAGGAGGTGACGGTTGCCTCCCCCCATTTACCACCGAGGGCTTAATTGCCACCAATCAAGGGATGGGCCCCTCGGTTGAAAGAAGGGAGAAGGGGTCCAACCTTTCATTGAAAGGTGATAAAAGCCCCCTCTTCTCTTTTCATTCGCTCTCCCCGTATTTTCAGTTAGCACGGCGAAGCCCTTGCGAATTTTAGTTAGGAAGCTCTTTCTCTTCCTCTCTTCATTTTGTTAGGAAGATCAGCAAGCATTCATGTGGACTTAACTTAGAATTCTTAGAGTTAGAACTCTTGAGAGGAGGTGGTGTGTTTTTGAACACACCCCTAAGTAGCTGGGCCACTTCTAATCAAGTGTAGTGGACCCTGAATTTACAATTTGGCCTTCAGATTTTAGGTGAATCTAGCCTTTATTGTTAGCTTTCCAAAAAGTCTAAGCTTGTTAGAATTGAAGTTGGTGAGCAAAAGTTATGAGTGGTTCAATGAAGATGTATCAGCTGCCTCCTAATTTATAAAGAGTTGACTTGAAAACCCACACCTAGAAGAGGAATTATGCAGTTGTTTTGATATGTACATGAGTCAAAGGTTTTGTTTTTAGCTTTCCAAATCACTAGCAAGTATTCCAATTGAAGCTAGTGAGCGAAGGTTGTGGCCATTCACGTGAAAGGGGCTGCTGCCTAACGAAAAGGATTCAATTCACCCAGTTGGGAGCCCCCACGGGCGTTCGCCCGTGGGCTTTGGTGTGAGTGTAGATCTGTAGATTAGCTTTCCAAAAAACCTAACCTTATAAAAATCAGATTTAGTGAGCGGAAGTTGTGGCCGTTGGCGTAAAAATGAGCTGCTACCTAACGAAAAGGGGGCAATCCACCCACTTGGGAGGCCCCACGGGCGTTCGCCCATGGGCTTTGGAGTGAGTGTAGCTCTTTGAATTAGCTCTCCACAAAGTCTAATCTTATAAAAATTGGATTTCGTGAACGGAAATTGTGTTCGTTTACGTGAAAAAAAGGTTGTTGCCTTGTGAGGAGGGATCAGTCCACCCATTTGGGAGCCCCCATGGGCGTTCGCCCGTGGGCTTAGTGAATGTAGCCCTTTAAGTTGGCTTGTGAAAAAACCTAGGGTTGGTAAAGTCGGAGTTGGTGAGCAAAACTTTGGCCGTTAAAGTAAAGGGTGTATGCTACCGTGCGAGGGAGGGGCACTTCACCCAGTTGGGAGCCCCCACGAGCGTTCACCTGTGGGCTTTGAGGGAGTGCAACTCTTCATATTAACTTTCCAAAAAGCCTAACCGCACAAAAATCGGATTTCGTGAACGGAAGTTGCGGCCGTTTACGTGAAAAAAGAGTGTTGCTGTACGAGAGAGGGGTCTTTCACCCAGTTGGGAGCCCCACGGGCATTCGCCCGTGGGCTTTTACGCACTTGCACGGATGCACCGACCATCGCCAAGCCAAAAAGGGAGTCAATAGAGTGTGTTTTGCATCTAAATTCATTGGAGCATGAGCGGGGAGTTCTGAGGTTAAGAGTCATCAAAGACATGTAAGCCATAGACTTCCACTCGGACCACAGACGCAAAGGGTGGGGATTTATGGCTAACACACTCTCACCAACGGTGCCACAAGTCCTAGGTGTTACTTCGGGGTCCCCCTTGTGCCCATGGTGTTTCGGGCACTCCTCATGGAGAGGTTTGCGACACTCTGGTAGCCACCTATATATTGATTGTTCCTAATAACTAACTTCCTTATTTTTATAGACTATGGGCCTTAAGTCAAACCGCAAGTAATTTGAATGGCTTTCAATGAAATCCTTTGATTACTTTGTATTTCTAAATATAATACTCGAATTGGCACAAAATGCCAAACAAAATGAGGACCCTCATTTTTACCTCCGCTCTCGGTGCTTCGTCACGTGAATACTCATTGGTGAAGGATTTAGGATTTAATGACGTAATTCCGGCTTTATTTTGTGAATTAGGCTTATGATGTGTATTAAGCCTCCACCAATAAGAGGCATATCATGATACAGTGGTATGATATCAATTGTGATGTTTTTTGTCCGTAGTTTGATTCAATGAATTGGTTAAGTCATGAACACACTTTATTTATAAACTAATGAAAAATATAAATCTATATAAAAATAATTTAACCAACATGATACAACTAATGATCTCATGTTATCTGACAGTTATTGTGTAGTAGTATATCACCGTATAGAATACATCGAGACATTTATAATATGAAAATATATACTTAAAAAAATAAAAATAAAAATAACACTTTGATAATTGCCCTTTCAATTGCTAATGATGTCCATGTCTCAAAGCAAAGTCTATATTAATAATAATAAATTTTGTTTAATATCATGATGAAGAATCCGTTCAATCTCATACGCATCCATCCTTGGTGTCATTGATAACCACCACTTAATATAAAATATTTGCAATAATTTATAGGTTGGATATATTATCGACTAATTTGATAATCCATGCCTATCCATTAAGTTATTAAATTCCAATGATGTCATGTTGCTTCGTAATAAACTATGCTTACGCAATTTTGGTTTGACGATTTGAACAATACGTTAGGCCAACCCATCTGCTTTCGAATGATCTCATGATGTAGTTCAATGGTTACTAAGTGTTTTGGTCTACAATTGCTCAAATGCACTAAGAAATTCCGTATTTTAGTTAGTTCAAACCTCAGAGAGTGCTCCAAAACGTGCTAAAACATGTCAATATAAATTGCAATAGCCAACTAGGGATTTTACATTACATCACATCCATGACAACAAGGTGACGTTGGACCAAAATATATCACATCAAAAGGGGATAATATCTAGGGATAATTTGATGAGGTCAATCCCTTGGTTGACTATTATTTTGTAATCGACATGGTAATTGACTGCAAAATAATAATTGACACAATAATCTATTGCAAACAATTTTTTTTTAAATCAGGGCCAATAGATCTTATTGGCTATGAAATCTAATAGTCTTGGTTTTTTAGGATTTTTTTTGGTATTTTAATTTTTTGATTTAGCAAGAGATTAAAATAGTTGATTGCTCAAATTTAATTATTGTAATCAAGAAAAATTGACCAAGAGTAGTTAACTTCTAGGAAAAGCCAAAAAATAAATTCAACAACTTGGATGGTTAGATCTTGCACCTAACAAAATCTCATGGTCCAAACAAATTTAAATGTATTGGAATTTTTAATATTTAAAATGAGTCCGTTCATTTGTTGCACCAAAAAAAATTGTTGGCCAAGCCTAAGGACTATACATCATGCTAGACATGGAATAGCGGTCCATTTATCTAACAAAATCTAACTATCTAATGTGAAAATTTATCCTTATTTGTAATAGAAATAGCAGACAAAATTCTTTCGTTTTATAATTTGTGGAGAGTTGGTAAATCCTTTTGCACATCACCAATGATCTTGGACTTGTTAGACTATTTATCCAACTGATATGAGTGTCTTTCACTAGTACAACTCATCAATGTGAGATAGGCAGTTGCATACCAACCTAGAACTACCTCCCAATCACAATCACCATGCTATCAAGCCTAGGTTAAATCCTCTTTTGAAGGGTTGGGATTGCGTGAGAGTCCATCTACATCCAGGTTGGTCAAGCATGTCCTATGCACCAATTCAAATCATACTCTTGGAGCAACAATCCACATCTAGCAAGCTTGCAAGTGAGTTTGTCTAATTCCATTAACTAATATAGAGCTCAACTACCTCCATTTGTTCCTAGGGTTGACTGTTTCAAAATAATTTAGAGCGTCGTCCGGATTAAGATGGCTAAACTACCTAATCTCCTTGTCATTTGTTGTTATCTTCTTTTGATTATCGGATGTTTTTGTTCGTTATATTGGTAAGTGTCTTTGTTTTTTTTTTAAAACTCTTCTATCTTGTATACATCATGATGGACTCCTATTTTGTTGTAACAAATTTTTTTCTTGGTGACATCTCCTCAAGAAATCACATATGACCAAATATTCTTTCTAATATATAAACTTGATTGTTTGTAACTTTCTTCTTGTGTTGAACTTTTTCATGCAGTTGTCTCTTTAATCTCAAGTGTTACTTCTAAGCATTGATATAGATCTTGTTCACTTCCCCTCGTACGTCGCAGTGTTGTAATTTCTTCATATGCCGCAGTTGACTCTTTAAGCTCAATTGTTACTTCTAAACATTGATCTAGATAATGTCAACTACTCCTCGTATGTTGTAGCCTTGTATCGTCTTCATGTGCTACAATTGTCTCTTCTTCTTCTGAAGTAGCTAGTTAACTTTTTTTTCAAGTAGCTAAATATCTTAACCAAGTTTCCAAGTAACAAGTTCCCTCTTCTCTTAAATCAGTAAGTAGCTAAGTAACCAAGTAACCAAGTAACAAGTTTATTCTTCTTCCAAATCGGTAAATAGCCAAGTAACAAGTTTCTTCTTCTTTTCTAAGTATTTTAAATAACCAAGTCACCAAGTAACAAGTTAATTTTTCTTCCAAATTGTTAAATAGCCAATTAACAAACTTACCAAGTAACAAGTTTCCTCTTGGTAAAAACTAACATAATGTCTAAGTAACTAAGTAATTTTTTCGTTCCAAAATTTTTTCTTTCTTGCGGCTTTTTTTCTAGTTCCCTAATTGTTAGTCTTTGTTACCAAAACTTCTTTTCGTTGAAACATGTGTAGAAAACAACTTAACAATAATGAAGTTTCTATTGGATATTCTTCTCTATATGGGTGGTAATGCCTTTACAAAGCCCCCTTTTTCTTATCAATTCTTTGAGAGGCATCTTTGAATTTGTGAGCCCAAAATGGTGCCCACATGTGTTCTTAACCCTTTGAAACTATTAGAAGTTATATTTTGATGTTTTATGATTATTCACAAAAATATAAAAAGAGTGAGGCTTGAGTGAAGTTATGTTTAGACCTTAGGTTGATTAGAAGTTTAGCGGTGTGAAGAAAGTTCCTTACTTAGGTGAGCATTGTGTGTGGTGAACCAAGGGCGGCTCCTTGAGTTAAATGTTTGAATTAGGATCTATGTTGTTGGTTTAAGAGTTGAAGGCTTAAAGGATAGGATGAGAGCCTACAAAGTAGGAGAGGATCGAAGGGCTTATCTTGAGCTTTGAGGGGTGCTCACCCCTTCCCTCCCCCTATATATTTCTCTCTCTCCCCTTCTTCACTCACTTGTGTTCCTATTCACTCTCTCTTTCCTTCGTGCTCCTTTGGCACCCCATGTGTTATAAGTGTGGGTGTGTGGGGAGCAAGAGAGGGGCACGTGTGTGTGCAAGGTTTCAAGGTGAAAAGCCAAGGTCAATTAGTCTTGAAGTTAGCTTTGCATTGTTAGATGTAGTGTTAGATTAAAAGCATTTAGAAACAAGTGCATAGCTCTAGTATTTAGACTTCTAGAATTTAGACTTCTAGTGTTGGAAATTATAGTATTTAGACTTATAGTACTTACTCTTATAGTATTTACTCTCATAATATTTAGACTTGCGATATTTAGATTCATAGTGTTTGGATTTATATTAGATTGGAACACTTAATTTTGTTGGTTTAATACTTGGAAGAGACTGCTGGTTCGGGCAGAGGCTGCTGGTTTTGGGCAGAAGCCGCTGGTTACAAGGTCAAAGGCTGCTGGTTTCGAGCATAAGCTGCTGGTTACGGGTCAAAGGCTGCTGGTTCGGGCAGAGGCTGCTGGTTTCAAGCTAAGTAGGCTTATCAGCTAAGGTTAGGCTTATTAGCTGAGTAGGCTTATTAGCTGGGATTAGGCTCATTAGCTAAGTGGGCTTATGAGCTAAGTGGGCTGATTAGCTGGGGCTGAGTTGGGGTTAACTGGGTTAGAGGCTGCTGGTTACGGGTCAGAGGCTGCTGGTTCAGACAGAGGCTGCTGGTTACGGGCAGAGGCTGCTGGTTTTGGGCAGAAGCCGCTGGTTACAAGGTCAGAGACTGCTAGTTTCGAGCATAAGTTGCTAGTTATGGGTCAGAGGCTGTTGGTTACGGGCAGAAACTGCTGGTTTCGAGCTAAGTAGGCTTATTAGCTGGGGTTAGGCTAGAATTAACCAACTGGGTTAGTGGCTAGTTAGTTAGGCTAGCTAATTAGTGTGGTTGGTTAGGCTAGCCGGGTTAGGGACTGCATTGATGAGTGAACTTGGGAATGAGCTATGAGGAATCTATGAAAGAGGAAGTAATGCTAAGTGATGAGAGGAATAAGTGTTTTTTAACACTTGTGTCCTTATCCTAGAAAGAACTGAGGTGCTAATATTGATGTGAAGCACCAAGGCGGTTTGTGAGCTTCATACGATTGAAGTGGCATGGTGTGAAAGATTGGGAATTAGTACATTGAAGACTTTCGTGTCTCATGGAATCAACAAGCCATAGCCTCAATGAGGTGACGAGCACTAGTGAAGAATCGTCAGCCAGGACCAAGGTTTCAAGAGGAAGATCCTTGAGGGCATGTGTAGCCAAGGCTGTAGGGTGGACCCTTGAAAATGCCAAGGATTTACCTATTCAAGGGGATCACATTAATCAAACGTCATGACTTGAAGTAAGTTGTGAGCTTATTGATGTGGAACTTACATTCCATATCACTACGAGTTTTGGTATAACACATGTGATTCTCAAAACCATCACCTGGACTAGGACGCTTAAGGGTGGTGGGTTTGGCCTCACAGAGTTATTCTCTCGAACTTAGTAATACCTCTAAATTTTTCAATCCTTCTTATAGATAACCTCTTGCTCATATCAATGGCATTTGGAAACTCAACTATATGTGGTACGGTCTATATTTTAGTTTAGTCATAATAATTGTATTACAATCTTTTTTATAATTGGATTATAATTTATTTTTAGTGCATCTTCTTAATGTATGGTAGGTTAGCTACAAATAACCTCAATTTATTTTTTGTACAATCATTATATTTTAGCTTTAGTTATAAATATATTACAATCTATTTTTGGTGCAGCTTTTAATTCTAAGGAAGTTCATCTATAACAACTACAATCTATTTTTAACAAAAATAATCCAATAATGATGTTGTCAATATATTTATATACTCAATTTTATCATAACAAAGATCATGTCATGACATGTCGCAACCCTTGCTAACTCCCCTTAACTATGTTGAGCAATTTTTCTCTTCTAGCAAGGGTCACGAGTGCTAACCCTTCGCATTCCGCCATGCAAATGGTTAGCTCCCCATACCACAGACCTTATAGTTTATAGGAGGGGAACTCTGGTACTTTTGGACCACCCCCTTTCGAGGGAGCCTAAAAGTATCACACAAGCCCTTCGGTGAGGGTGGCCTGCACTTGCAGGTGCCCAAGCCGAACCCGGATGATAGGTGTATAACGTGGGTACTTAGATTTTTAAGGGAAATTAAATATGCGTCGTAGTACCTCCGGAGGTTGTACCTTTGTTTTTATTTGTGTGGCTCTAAACTCCACTAGCCAAGTTCATATCTAGTTCTAACCTTAACCTACAACCTATTCTACGCACAGACGCACCAACTTTGAAACCAAGGCAATCCTAATTTGTGAATTGGGATGGTTTTGATACACACCAACCGGGTGTGACTCATACCACCCTAGCTCAATGAACGAAATAACGACAATTTGATGGATCCTCAATTCTTCCTAATTCTTTACTTATTTCTATTTAGTTTTCTAAGCGGGGGAACTTGGCCTAAGTTCCACCCTTCACACAAATTCCTTCTTAATTACTTACTTTCGTTTGCACATCCTACCTCACTACATTCACATATTAGGCATCACCCCTTATCTGGTTGGTGCACCCCTTACCTCGAAACCTTCTAAGGCCTCGTACAGGTCCTTTGAAGGTCGAGTGACATCTCAAACCCTTCGGACATCAATGGTTCGAAGGGTGGTCTCACTCTACCGAGTTAAGTTTCCGATTCGGGTTCCTTGCCAACAACGATTTACGATTTATTTTATATGTTTTGATTGTTAAACGTGTTTAAATTGGATAGACCATAAAATGCAACTTAATGGGACTAGGGTGACGAGCAACCTGTAGGCTCAACCTGTTGCACAATCTTCATAAATTGGGGCTATTACTCCCAATCTATGGGGCCAACAACATAATAGCGGATTCGCGGGTCATTAATCCCACCTTTCCACCAACAACATTCAGAGTGGTTGTGTCGGTGATTAATCCGACTTACCACATACGAAACTTGCTAATAAATGAAGCTACTACCACAAAACATACCAAGGGGCTCGAAGACAATGGAGTTGGGTACTCCTTTGGCGGTCAAGTGGTCAAGCCACTTGACCTTACAAGATAGGTGAGTGGGGTTAGAGATGTATACCTTAGCCGCGCTCCCTCCAACCCTAAATGGAAGGCTAGGGTTAGTTAATTTACCTCAATTCTCCTCGGTTGATTTGGGCTCGATGTAGGCCGAGCCACTACCTCCTTCCTTGCTCCACTTCCCGGGCGTCGACCTTGCTTCCTTCTTTGTAACAAGTTTGATAGTAAAGCGTACCTTAGTTAACAATTAAAATATAAAGTATTTGTTTTGCACTGTAATTTAGGCCTAAGCATAATATATTTACTTAGTGCACGTAATTATCTTTCCAATGATCTAAAAATCATTTTAATCGGATAAGAAATGCAAAAATTATGAGGGTTGGAAGTGCGAGGTCGATTCAACCGATCCTTCCAACCCACCTATCTAACTTCAAAAATTCATAGTGAATTCATTACGACTTGGATCTAAGCTTTCCTTATATCATTGGAAAATTATTAACAAGTTCTAACTAGGAAAATTATGACATCAGCATGTTAAGCCAGTTTAAATTCAGCAGACTCCTTGCAACACAACAGTCAACCATGAAGACTTAAACTATGTATCTTGCCTTCAACAATTCATATCTAATTCAGTTCTTATTTAAATCAAACATTCTATATAGCCATGGAGCGGTATTAAAAAGATCTATTTGATAAAAATATGTGATTAACAAGTTAAGCCAAAGTGAATTCAGCAGACCCTCTGTAATGCAGCAGTCAACCAAGAATTCTCAAACTATGTATCCCGTCTTCAAAAATTCATATCTAATTCAAATCATGCTCAAATCAAACATTCTAGCAATTTTGGAAAGTTAGACAAAAGTTCTACTTGAAAATAATATAACTTTTTAGAATTCAAATGCTAATTGGGCTGGCAGATCTGATCCAGCAGCCGCTACCCACAGGACCACCCAGTTTTTCTACTCCATCTTTGAAAATCCATACCTAATTGTCATCTTGACCAAATCACAAATGGGGAATGGCTATAAATATCTATAGGAAATATCTCTAAAAGAAAAATGATAAGTATTTTGTTCTAGCTTTTGAACTAAGCCTTCAGGGCATTGGCAGCTGAGGTCTACAATGCCTTCACTCGAAATTCTACAATCCAACCTACCTCTACAAAAGAAAGGAAGAATTTTGTTGGTGTGTTAATAAACAAATATTCTAACTAGAAGAGAGAGTAAAGGAGTTTCTCAAGCCTTTCTCTTAGGCCATTGAGAATATATGCTAAAGGATTTTTTCCTAATTACCTTGAAGCAGGGCTTTGCCCAAACATTAGAAGAAGAGAGGGAGATTTGTCTAACTATATTGATGTAGAGCTTCGCCCGCTTATCAAATTGAGAGGGGGTTTTCAAGGTGAAGGAGGGGGTTTTTAAACCATTTCACAAAAGGGTTGGACCCCTCCGCCATCAGCTCCATTTTTTGAACCATTTCCCGAAATTTCGGCTCGGGGTTTTTTCCCGGTCGAGGTTGGCACCCCGTTGCCGAGGTGGCTCAGACGGAAATCTTTCTAATTCATTCTAATTTTTGATAGCAAGTTGGTAAGGGGCAAGTGGCCCCCTTGCTATTTTCTTCAAAGTTTTCGCGTTAATTTTCCTCTCACGCCAAGCACCTCCACTTGTCTTGCGTGACCCACACCAACTACTAAACTAATCCTTGCTTAGCTAGCTTCTACTAATTTAGTCCTCTTAGCTAGTTGCTTACACTAACTACGTTTTTCTTCCGCTAACTAGACTCTTATCTAGTTAGCTATTTTTCCTAACTTAGCTAATTTCTATCTCTAGTTAGTTTTTATTTTTACTAACTCTACCTAAAACAAGATTTTTTCCCTTCACGGATGAAGGTCCGAAGTCCTCGGTAATTTTCCTTTCCCTTTTTGAACTAAACGCTAAATGAACTAATTTTTCCCTTAATTCGCTATCAATCCTAATTTATAATACTAAAATCCTAACTAAAGTGACCCCACGGAGTGGTGGACCACTCTGGTGGTTCACAGGAACCAACCCTCTTACTTTGCTTGCGGGGCTCACCCGTTAATCAGTAACCAATTCTAAGATGTGGACTTCCATCCATGGAAGTCCAATGTTATGTTGATCATCGTGTTGTCGGAGCAACACTACAACAACCTGAGCCATACTAGGCAACTATGCCCTCACATTGGGCCAATGCCCATGGAGACCGTGTCATTCGGCCTCGGGTGGATCCGGTGTCGAGGTCACCTTCAAACCCTCAGCCTTAGACGGTGTAACCCGCTGCTGACCGGTTTACATGGAAGTTACTCCCACCAAAATTAGATCATCTTTGATTCCAATACTTGTGAAGGTGTCCGTATTCTCTTTGTTAACTTAATCTTGTAGCCTATATTTTAATGTTCTTTTGAATTCTCATGAAGTAGTTGACCTAAGGTTGCAAGTTTATGTTCCCCGAAATCTAATATTAAGGCGTTCCTAAGAACCAACTTTCCCTAGTTCCTAATCATATATTAGATCTTGCATCTTTCATGGTTTGAATGACTAGCAAGATAATCTTATTCCCTTCAAATCCAGAATGTTGTATTAAGGTCTCTTCATAAATCTCTAAGGAGAAAATGCCTTAGGTTTTCAAGGTTATGTTCCCCTAAATCCTAATGTCGAGGTTAAGTGTTTCAAAAGAAACTCTAAACGTTGCATACAATATCTTTCATGGTTTGTATGCCTCTAATCTTCATTACTTTCCAAGAGTATTTCGAGAATGTCCTAGCATTTCTAGTTCACAAATACATTCTTTAATCCTATTGAAATCTTGAGAATCATCTTGTCTTTCCGACATTCATCATATTAGTATCCTTGGCCTCTTATGAACCTTCAACATTCCAAAATCACTTAGGAACACTCGAGGATATAGAATCTTTGTTGATATCCGCATTCACATGTGTATGATCACTCGATTTCCACTCAAAGATGTTTATTTAATGTTTGTCTACATTCCTAAGGTTTTCCAAATCTTTGATGAAATCCCCAAGTGTTCCCCTTAGTTGCCTTAAAGTCCCCTTAGGCTAATTCCCTTTTATTTGGCTTTAATACCGTATAATTATTAAGTATCTAGTCATGCCCGGTATGACGTGCCTGATTGCCGGCATGCCCATACCTTACCTTCTCCATCCATGAGTGACCTTTCGTTTCACTGTAATAATTTACTTGGCTGGCTTTGGAGATTTACTCGAGTGTACCGCCGATTAAATTCTCCCTCTCGGATCCAAGCGGGTCTTGGGGTAGGACCATGAGGACCAGATTTTGACTTCAAGGTTGTGAATCTTGTATGGGTAGATAGGTTCAAATTGTTGTGTATAGATTGGACTTGGACCCTCTTGGATCCGAGAGGGTCTTGGGGTGGGACATTAGGACCAGATCTTGACCTCAAGGTTGTAAATCTTGTATGTGTAGATAAAACCAATTTGTGTGGACTAGGTTTTTTGATATATTGAAGTAGTTGTGTATGGATTGGCCTAGGATCGTCTCGGATCTGAGAGGGTGTTGGAGTGGGACATTAGGACTAGATTTTGACCTCAAGGTTATGAATCTTGTATGTGTAGATAGGTTCAACTTGTGTGAAGTTGTTTTTTTGGTATATTCAAATTGTTGTGTATGGATTGGACTTGGATCCGAGAGGGTCTTGGGATGGGGCATTAGGACCAGATTTTGACCTCAAGGTTGTGAAGCTTGTATGTGTAGATAAGTTCAATTTGTGTGGACTAGGTTTTTTGATATGTTGGAGTAGTTGTGTATGGATTGGACTTGGACCCTCTCGGATCTGAGAGGGTGTTGGGGTGGGGCATTAGGACCAGATTTTGACCTCAACGTTGTGAAGCTTGTATGTGTAGATAAGTTCAATTTGTGTGGACTAGGTTTTTTGATATGTTGAAGTAGTTGTGTATGGATTGGACTTTGACCCTCTCGTATACGAGAGGGTCTTGGTTTGGGATATTAGGACCAGATTTTGACCTCAAGGTTGTGAAGCTTGTATGTGTAGATAAGTTCAATTTGTGTGGGCTAGGTTTTTTGAAATGTTGAAGAAGTTGTGTATGGATTGGCATAGGGCCTTCTCGGAGCTGAGAAGGTGTTGGGGTGGTACATTAGGACCAGATTTTGACCTCACGGTTGTGACTCTTGTATGTGTAGATAACTTCAATTTGTGTGGACTAGGTCTTTTGATATGTTCAAGTTGTTGTGTATGGATTGGCCTAGGACCCTCTTGGGTTCAAGAGGGTCTTGAGATGGGGCATTAGGACCAGATTTTGACCTCAAGGTTGTGAAGCTTGTATGTGTAGATAAGTTTAATTTGTGTGGACTAGGTTTTTTGATATGTTGGAGTAGTTGTGTATGGATTGGACTTGGACCCTCTCGGATCCGAGAGGGTGTTGGGGTGGGACATTAGGACCAGATTTTAACCTCACGGTTGTGAAGCTTGTATGTGTAGATAAGTTCAATTTGTGTGGGCTAGGTTTTTTGAAATGTTGAAGAAGTTGTGTATGGATTGGCATAGGACCCTTTTGGACCCGAGAGGGTCTTGGGGTGGGACATTAGGACCAAATTTTGACCTCAAGGATGTGAATCTTGTATGTGGAGATAGGTTCAACTTGTGTGAAGTTGTTTTTTTTATGTTCAAATTGTTGTGTATGGATTGGACTTGGACCCTCTCGGATCCGAGAGGGTTTTGGGCTGCGACATTAGGTCCGGATTTTGACCTCAAGGTTGTGAAGCTTGTATGTGTAGATAAATTCAATTTGTGTGGACTAGGTTTTCGGAGATGTTGAAGTAGTAATGTATGGATTGGCCAAGGCCAAGGACCTTCTCGGATCCGAGAGGGTCTTGGGGAGGGACATTAGCATCAGATTTTGACCTCCAGGTTGTGAAGCTTGTATGTGTAGATAAGTTCAATTTGTTTCAACTATGTTTTTTGATATGTTGAAGTAGTTGTGTATGGATTGGCGTAGGACCCTCTCGGGTACGAGAGGGTCTTGGGGTGGGACATTAGGACCAGATTTTGACCTCAAGGTTGTGAATCTTGTATGTGTAGATACGTTCAACTTGTGTGAAGTTGTTTTTTTGGTATGTTCAAATTGTTGTCTATGGATTTGCCTAAGACCCTCTTGGATCTGAGAGGGTCTTGGATGGGACATTAGGACCATATGTTTACCTCAAGGTTGTGAAGCTTGTATGTGTAGATAGGTTCAATTTATGTGGATTAGGTTTTCTGATATGTTGAAGTAGTTGTGTATGGGTTGGCCTACGACCCTCTCGGATCCGATAGGGTGTTAAGGTGGGACATTATGACCAGATTTTGACCTCAAGGTTTTGAATCTTGTATGTGTAGATAGGTTCAATTTGTGCGGACTAGGTTTTTGATATGTTGAAGTAGTTGTGTATGGATTGGACTTGGACCCTCTCGGATCCGAGAGGATGTTGGGTGGGACATTGGGACCAGATTTTGACCTCAATGTTGTGAAGCTTGTATATGTAGATAAGTTTAATTTGTGTGGACTAGGTTTTTTGGTATGTTCAAATTAATGTGTGTCGATTGGCCTAGGACCCTCTCGGATCCGAGAGGGTCTTGGGGTGGGACATTAGGACCTGATTTTGACCTCAAGGTTGTGAAGCTTGTATGTGTAGATAGGTTCAATTTGTGTGGACAAGGTTTTCTGATATGTTGAAGTAGTTGTGTATGGATTGGCCTAGGTCCCTCTCGGATCCGAGAGGGGCTTGGGGTGGGACATTAGGACCAAATTTTGATCTCAAGGTTGTGAATCTTGTATGTGTAGATAGGTTCAATTTGTGCGCACTAGGTTTTTTGATATGTTGAAGTTGTTGTGTATGGATTGGCCTAGGACCCTCTCGGATCCGAGAGGATGTTGGATGGGACATTGGGACCAGATTTTGACCTCAACGTTGTGAAGCTTGTATATGTAGATAAGTTTAATTTGTGTGGACTAGGTTTTTTGGTATGTTCAAATTGTTGTGTGTCGATTGGCCTAGGACCCTCTCGGATCCGAGAGGATCTTGGGGTGGGACATTAGGACCTGATTTTGACCTCAAGGTTGTGAAGCTTGTACGTGTAGATAGGTTCAATTTGTGTGGACAAGGTTTTCTGATATGTTGAAGTAGTTGTGTATGGATTGGCCTAGGTCCCTCTCGGATCCGAGAGGGGCTTGGGGTGGGACATTAGGACCAAATTTTGACCTCAAGGTTTTGAATCTTGTATGTGTAGATAGGTTCAACTTGTGTGAAGTTGTTTTTTTGTTATGTTCAAATTGTTGTGTATGGATTGGCTTAGGACCCTCTCGGATCCGAGAGGGTCTTGGGGTGGGACATTAGCACCAGATTTTGACCTCAAGGTTGTGAATCTTGTATGTATAGATAGGTTTAACTTGTGTGAAGTTGTTTTTTTGGAATGTTCAAATTGTTGTGTATGGATTGGACTTGGACCCTCTCGGATCCGATAGGGTGTTGGAGTGGGACATTATGACCAGATTTTGACCTCAGGGTTGTGAATCTTGTATGTGTAGATAGGTTCAATTTGTGTGAAGTTGTTTTTTTTGGAATGTTCAAATTGTTGTGTATGGATTGGACTTGGACCCTCTCGAATCGAATAGGGTGTGGGAGTGGGACATTATGACCAGATTTTGACCTCAAGGTTGTGAATCTTGTATGTGTAGATAGGTTCAACTTGTGTGAAGATGTTTTTTGGGTATGTTGAAATTGTTGCGTATGGATTGGACTTGGACCCTCTCGGATTCGAGAGGGTCCTGGGGTGGGACATTATTACCAGATTTTAACCTCCAGGTTGTGAATCTTGTATGTATAGATAGGTTCAATTTGTGTGGACTAGGTTTTTTGATATATTGAAGTAGTTGTGTAAGGGTTGGCCTAGGACCGTCTCGGATCCGAGAGGGTCTTGGGGTGGATCATTAGGACCAGATTTTGACCTCAAGGTTGTGAAGCTTGTATGCGTAGATAAGTTCAATTTGTGTGGACTAGGTTTTTTGATATGTTGAAGTAGTTGTGTATGGATTGGCCTAGGACCCTCTCGGATCCGATAGGGTGTTAAGGTGGGACATTATGACCTGATTTTGACCTCAAGGTTTTGAATCTTGTATGTGTAGATAGGTTCAATTTGTGCGGACTAGGTTTTTTGATATGTTGAAGTAGTTGTGTATGGATTGGACTTGGACCCTCTTGGATCCGATAGGGTGTTGGGGTGGGACATTAGGACCAGATTTTGACCTCAAGGTTGTGAAGCTGCTATGTGTACATAAGCTCAATTTGTGTGGACCAGGTTTTTTGATATGTTGAAGTAGTTGTGTATGGATTGGACTTGGACCCTCTTGGATCCGAGAGGGTGTTGGGGTGGGATATTAGGACCAAATTTTGACCTCAAGGTTGTGAATCTTGTATGTGTAGATAGGTTCAATTTGTGCGCACTAGGTTTTTTGATATGTTGAAGTAGTTGTGTATGGATTGGCCTAGGTCCCTCTCGGATCCGAGAGGGTCTTGGGGTGCGACATTAGGACCAAATTTTGACCTCAAGGTTTTGAATCTTGTATGTGTAGATATGTTCAACTTGTGTGAAGTTGTTTTTTTGTTATGTTCAAATTGTTGTGTATGGATTGTCCTAGGACCCTCTCGGATCCGACAGGCTCTTGGGGTGGGACATTAGCACCAGATTTTGACCTCAAGGTTGTGTAGCTTGTATGTGTAGATAAGTTCAATTTGTGTCAACTATGTTTTCGATATGTTGAAGTAGTTGTGTATGGATTGTCCTAGGACCTTCTCGGGTTCGAGAGGGTCTGGGGGTGGGACATTAGGACCAGATTTTGACCTCAAGGTTGTGAATCTTGTACGTGTAGATAAGGTCAATTTGTGCGGACTAGGTTTTCTGATATGTTGAAGTAGTTGTGTATGGGTTGGCCTAGGACCCTCTCGGATCTGATAGGGTGTTGGGGTGGGACATTAGGACCAAATTTTGACATCAAGGTTTTGAATCTTGTATGTGTAGATAGGTTCAACTTGTGTGAAGTTGTTTTTTTGTAATGTTCAAATTGTTGTGTATGGATTGGCCTACGACCCTCTCGGATCCGACAGGGTCTTGACGTGGGACATTAGGACCACATTTTGACGTCAAGGTTGTGAAGCTGCTATGTGTACATAAGTTCAATTTGTGTGGACCAGGTTTTTTGATATGTTGAAGTAATTGTGTATGGATTGGACTTGGACCCTCTCGGATCCGAGAGGATGTTGGATGGGACATTGGGACCAGATTTTGACCTCAACGTTGTGAAGCTTGTATATGTAGATAAGTTTAATTTGTGTGGACTAGGTTTTTTGGTATGTTCAAATTGTTGTGTGTCGATTGGCCTAGGACCCTCTCGGATCCGAGAGGGTCTTGGGGTGGGACATTAGGACCTGATTTTGACCTCAAGGTTGTGAAGCTTGTATGTGTAAATAGGTTCAATTTGTGTGGACAAGGTTTTCTGATATGTTGAAGTAGTTGTGTATGGATTGGCCTAGGACCCTCTCGGATCCGAGAGGGTCTTGGGGTGGGACATTAGGACCTGATTTTGACCTCAAGGTTGTGAAGCTTGTATGTGTAGATAGGTTCAATTTGTGTGGACAAGGTTTTCTGATATGTTGAAGTAGTTGTGTATGGATTGGCCTAGGTCCCTCTCGGATCCGAGAGGGGCTTGGGGTGGGACATTAGGACCAAATTTTGATCTCAAGGTTGTGAATCTTGTATGTGTAGATAGGTTCAATTTGTGCGCACTAGGTTTTTTGATATGTTGAAGTAGTTGTGTATGGATTGGCCTAGGACCCTCTCGGATCCGAGAGGATGTTGGATGGGACATTGGGACCAGATTTTGACCTCAACGTTGTGAAGCTTGTATATGTAGATAAGTTTAATTTGTGTGGACTAGGTTTTTTGGTATATTCAAATTGTTGTGTGTCGATTGGCCTAGGACCCTCGCGGATCCGAGAGGGTCTTGGGGTGGGACATTAGGACCTGATTTTGACCTCAAGGTTGTGAAGCTTGTATGTGTAGATAGGTTCAATTTGTGCGGACAAGGTTTTCTGATATGTTGAAGTAGTTGTGTATGGAATGGCCTAGGTCCCTCTCGGATCCGAGAGGGTTTTTGGGTGGGACATTAGGACCAAATTTTGACCTCAAGGTTTTGAATCTTGTATGTGTAGATAGGTTCAACTTGTGTGAAGTTGTTTTTTTGTTATGTTCAAATTGTTGTGTATGGATTGGCCTAGGACCCTCTCGGATCCGACAGGGTCTTGGGGTGGGACATTAGCACCAGATTTTGACCTTAAGGTTGTGAATCTTGTATGTATAGATAGGTTCAACTTGTGTGAAGTTGTTTTTTTGTTATGTTCAAATTGTTGTGTATGGATTGGCCTAGGACCCTCTCGGATCCGACAGGGTCTTGGGGTGGGACATTATGACCAGATTTTGACCTTAGGTTTGTGAATCTTGTATGTGTAGATAGGTTCAATTTGTGTGAAGTTGTTTTTTTGGAATGTTCAAATTGTTGTGTATGGATTGGACTTGGACCCTCTCGGATCCAATAGGGTGTTGGAGTGGGACATTATGACCAGATTTTGACCTCAAGGTTGTGAATCTTGTATGTGTAGATAGGTTCAACTTGTGTGAAGTTGTTTTTTGGGTATGTTGAAATTGTTGCGTATGGATTGGACTTGGACCCTCTCGGATTCGAGAGGGTCCTGGGGTGGGACATTATTACCAGATTTTAACCTCTAGGTTGTGAATCTTGTATGTATAGATAGGTTCAATTTGTGTGGACTAGGTTTTTTGATATATTGTAGTTGTGTAAGGGTTGGCCTAGGACCCTCTCGGATCCGAGAGGGTCTTAGGGTGGATCATTAGGACCAGATTGTGACCTCAAGGTTGTGAAGCTTGTATGCGTATATAAGTTCAATTTGTGTGGACTAAGTTTTTTGATATGTTGAAGTAGTTGAGTATGGATTGACCTAGGACCCTCTCGGATCTGAGAGGGTCTTGGGGTGGGACATTAAGATTTGATTTTGACTTTAAGGTTGTGAATCTTGTATTTGAACATAGGTTCAACTTGTGTGAAGTTGTTTTTCTGGTATGTTCAAATTGTTGTGTATGGATTGGACCTGGATCGTCTCGGATCTGAGAGGGTCTTGGATAGGACATTAGACTCATATTTTGACCTTAAGATTCTAAATCTTGTATGCGTAGATAGGTTTTATTTGTGTGGACTAGTTTTTTTGATATGCTGAACCATATCCTTCCCGGAGTCTCCCATGGGTGAACACCCGTGGGGGCTCCCAACCGGGTACCGGAGTCTCCCACGGGTGAACACCCGTGGCGGCTGCCAACCGGGTGTTGAGGTCTCCCACGGGTGAACACCCATGGGGGCTCCCAACCGGGTGCCGGGGTCTTCCACGGGTGAACACCCGTAGGGGCTCCCAATCGGGTGCCGGGGTCTCCCACGGGTGAACAACAGTGGGGGCTTCCAACCGGGTGCCGGAGTCTCCCAAGGGTGAACACCCGTGGGGGCTCCCAACCGGGTGTCGGGGTCTCCCACGGGTGAACACCTGTAGGGGCTCCCAACCAGGTTGTGAATCTTGTATGTGTAGATAGGTTTTATTTGTGTGGACTAGTTTTTTTGATATGTTGAACCGTAACCTCTCTGGAGTCTCCCACGGGTGAACACCCGTGGGGGCTCCCAACCGGGTTGTGAATCTTGTATGTGTAGATAGGTTCAATTTGTGTGGACTAATTTTTTGATATGTTGAACCATAACCTCCCCGGAGTGTCCCACGGGTGAACACCCGTGGGGGCTCCCAACCAGGTTGTGAATCTTGTATGTGTAGATAGGTTCAATTTGTGTGGACTAGTTTTTTTGAGATGTTGAACCATAACCTCCCCGGAGTCTCCCACGGGTGAACACCCGTGGGGGCTCCCAACCGGGTTGTGAATCTTGTATGTGTAGATAGGTTCAACTTGTGTGAAGTTGTTTTTTTGGTATGTTCAAATTGTTGTGTATGGATTGGACTAGGACTCTCTCGGATTCGAAAGGGTCTTGGGGTAGGACATTCGAACCAGATTTTCACCTCAGGGTTGTGAATATTTTATGTGTAGATAGGTTCAATATGTGTGTACTAGATCGGTAGGACATTAGGACCAGATTTTCACTTGATGTTCTTAAGCTTGTATGTGTTGAATTTTTGTGGGCATCACAATCCGTGGATCTCATTCTATCAGAGGAGCCCCCAATGGAGGACCATAATGTTCAATTGGAGGTTCTTGTGGTATGAATTGGGGCATTGCTTCATCTTTTTTGTCAATAGATGTTTCATTTATTGGACTTCTTGTTTTTCTTTGTTTTTCAAACATCGCTTTGGGTTCTTTGTGTTTTCAATTGATTTGGCTACTATCTAATGTTTTTGTGGTTATCCTTGTAGAATGATGCACTTGTTGCAACCGACTCTTTGCGTCCTATTAATGAATCCAACCCAGAGGAGACTGAGCTTTTGATTCGGAGATCGCAAAAAGAAGACTCCAATGCTGTGATTCACCGAGTTCGAATCGAACCTCTTCCTAAGTCGCGTATCTCTATCTCATTGTGCCGCTTGCGATGTCTTCCATTTGTTCATCCCATCAACGAGGTTGATGTCGCTCGGTTGGATTCTGAGTTCGTCATGGATTATCGTGATGGTGACCGAGCCTTTTATGTCTCTCCCTACAACAACCTCAATGAGGTACTCCATGTCTCCGATGACATCCACGGCTCTTGGAGTTCATTATGGCAAGAGGCCAATGAGGAATTCGAGGCCATGCTCCAAAATGACTCTGACCTTGCTCACCTTTCTGGCAAGATGTTCTACGTGTGGGAGGGTAACCATCGTTTGACGGCTTGGTGGAGGTACATTAATAAGTATCACTCGTTGGATAAAGATTGGCATATCACTGTTGACTGTATTGTCGTGGATCCAAGAAATTCCACCGCGGTCTTCTTGAATGCCATGAATGACATCAATTGGTACGATCAACTTTGTTTTCTTTGTTTCTTTTCTTTGTTTCATGTTTCATTGTTTCTTTGATTCTCATTATTTTGTTTTTTAGGTCCACGGAGCACGATCATGTTAAGGATAACTTCCCTGCCAAATTGCTTCGCATTCGGACATTTGAAAAAATGAAGCTTGAGAATTTTAAGGACCTCATTTCTGTTGACGACTACAAGATGTGCGAGTCTAAGATGGAGAAGAATCCTACTTGGTATCCCCTCACATTGGACGTCTTCGTCAAGTTCTTGTACAAGGTAATTTTTCTCTTTGCTCTTGTTTGTTTCTTTCCTCATGTTTTATGCATTTATTCTTACACATATTTCTGTTTGTTTTGAAGAGAGATATCGAATTCGGCGGATACTACTGGACGGTTATACCGCAAGGCCACTCCCAAGGCTCTTAGATCTGCTCCTGGGATTTGGGATGCTATGACAAAAGTCCAGGATAAATTGATCAAAAGTATTCGATCTCGAATCTTTGAAAAGTTCATCTCCGTCGCCCACAAGGACAACGGCGAAGACTTCTTACAAAAAATACTCCATTCACCTCTTCAATTTTTATTTGCTTCCACCGTCGTGTTTTTCTACTTGTGCTTTATGTATATTTTCTTACATTAAACTATTCTATTTTGTAGATTGACCTTCATTTTTCCACCTTCATTGCCACGGATATGACTATTGAAAAACTCCAAAAGGTGGCAACTACACATGTGGATGCTTCCTTTAAGACTAGGTGGCTTCGGTGGTGGAATTCCCCTGCCGAGGTCAAATCTAAAAACAAGTTCCCCTCTTCTCTTCCTCTTCGTGAGAAAGACCTCGATGATTGGTTTCAGAAAGCTTCTTTTTGGGCACAGGTACTCCAATACCTTCTTCTATTCTATTTGTTCTCTTTCAATCTTTGTCATTTCTAACTTTATGTTTGTCTCATCTTAGTTGGAGAAAGGAGTTGAGGGTGAGATCGCCTCGTTTGAAAATGAATGCTCCATCGATATCGACTAGGCTTCTGCGGAAGATATTTTGCAACCTGCTCATTTTGTCGAGCATTGGAGGTTCATTTTGTGGGACAAGGCTTTTCGGGTGTATTTTGATGACAAGGGAGTCTTGAGGTTCACCAAAGGGTTCGATCTCATGGAGTTCGAGAAAGGCCCTATAGCTATCAAGCGCGTTGCTTACCGGTAATCATTTTTCTTTAACTTTTGTCCTTCATATCCTCGTTTGTTTTCACTTTTCCCATTCCATTTCTTTATTCTCATGTTCTTCAATTTGTAGGTACATTCACCATGAGTTTGTCGTGAAGAATGTTCTTTCTTCTTTGTCCTTGCCGTCATTCCTTGAAGATTGGATCGATGACAACTCCAATCTTTGTGTGTACACGCACATGCAACTTAAAAAATTTCCACGCGTGCATTTGGTGGTTGATGGTTGGTACTTGGATTGTTCTCGTGGATTCGTTCCCGACGTAGAAGAACCCTTCTACAACAACCTCTTTTGCTCTGCCCCTGAGGTAATTGAATTGGAGGAAGAGCCGGAAGAAAATGAGAATCCAGCTCCTCCCACCAATGACAAAGAGGTTGCACTAGTCAAGGGCAAGGGCAAAGGCAAGAGGGTGGCCTCCAGTCAAGTGTCCACCCGTTCTTTCACCAAGGCCTCCGTTCAACGCACTACAGCTCTAGCTACCACCGTTGTCGGAAGTCCAATGGCAACTCATTTTGCCCCTTCTAGGGACCATGTTCCTGCTCCTTCCCATAGCGGTGTCACCATCCCCTCCCTGTCACGCAAGAGGAAGGCCGTCGCACTGGATACATCCGCAACTTCTTCCGAGAAATCGTCTTCTCTCTTTGATTGAGAATGTCAACATGGGGGAGCTCATAGAGGATCTCATGCGGACCAAGGTTCCCCCTCCGGCCTACCGCCGCATCCAAGAATTCCTTACTAAGGTATGTGCGACATTCTCTTTTTTCCATTCATTCCATATAATTGAACACTTGTTTTTTTTAATTTTCTTTGGATTTTTTCTTTGCAGGTTGGAGCGGGCCGTACTCGTCCAAATACCAAGCCTAAGGTTCACACAGGGATTGATTTACTCTTTGCAGATGTGCCCGAGAACCTCCGTGTGCCAAGCATTTTGTCCTCATCGTTGGATGTTCCTCAGTGGAACAAACGATCTTCCACATACTTTGAGGTTCTGTTTGCCTTCGCAAATGCCAACCTCCATGACGACGGTGTTCTGGTCTTTGCACACACCATTGATCCTGATGTGTTTAGATCAATTCACAACTGGGCATACACTGAGGATTTCTACATTGCCGAAGACTGGTTTGGCATGAATGACCTCGATCTCCAATCGCCCACTAATCCTTCCGAGCTGGTAATTCCTTTGTAGCCTTATCTTTTTTTATTCTTATCTTTTTTTTCTTACATTTCTGTATTCTTAAATAGACTCGCAAGTTCTTCATCAAGGTGCTCGTGTGTAATGAATCTGTTTTGAATTTCCCGACCTCGGACTTCAAAGATATGGGTTACAATCTCAAGAAAGATGGTTGGCTCAACAGCTTCACCGATGCGAAGAACCAGTCGATGAGGGAAGACGGGGTGCCTTGGAGAGGTGCTCGTGAAAAGCGCCCCAAGTTCTTCTCCGTCATTTTCTCCGCCTTCAGGGATAAGGACGACATTATCATGGATTGGCAATGTGGCGTTAGTTTGTTCTTCATCTCCTTGTTTTCCATCTCTTTGTTTTTTAATGTTTTGTTTTCTTTTATACTTGTTCCATTTCCCATTCATTTCCTTATGCTCACCTTCTCGCATTTCGTTGTTCTAAGAGGTTCCGTCATTGCATGCCGTTCCATTCAACGCCATATTGTGGTGTTTGAGTCGAATATCGACATCTTCAAGTCCATCCTCCTCCCCATGCGTGAGCCTGAGCAAGAACACACTTCTTAGTATGATGCCCCACAACGAGGATCGGTTTTTGCTCCTCCACCCCAGAAGATGGCGAAGCGCAATTTGGATTTGTTGTGTGCGTAAGTTTGTTCTTGGCTTCTAGCTTGCTTGCTTGCATTTCTATCTTCTCGGATTGAAATTTTTGGCATGTGCTAATTTTTTTGTTTTCTCATCCTATATGTTCAGAGTTCAAATTGAGAGCCCGATTCGTGTCCTTAATGCGGACATGTTTGCAACCCCTTCGACGACGTTCGAGCTTCCTTCGTATGCTACTGACCTTGCCCATCTTTTGGCGGAAGCACCGTCCCCACCTCCTGGTCGCACCCGTCCTTTCAACAAACTAGTATTGGATTTCCTAGACATAGAAGCCGAGCAGGGCTAGGATAGTGATAGACAAGGTAGTCCAAGTTGTTGACTACGCCTCGTGCATTTGGAACCTCCATTTCATATGTATTGTTTATGTTTAGGTTTTTTATAAGTTTATTTGTTGAATTTCCATGTACCTTTTGCAAACTGCATTCAACTCCTTCATCTTATGTTGTTGTTTGATTTCAATTGTTGATGTCAGCCCTAATTTAACCCTTAACCATTTGAAAACTACACTACAATAACCTTGATAACAGATACATTTTCCCACTCCTTCACGTTCTATTTGTTTTTCGAATTAGATTGTGTTATAGAATCCATGGGAATGGGGTATATTTTCAACAAATTGACCTTAAAATATCTCCAAAATCCACGGTCATAGGCACACCTTCTATGAAAATCACCCACCATAATTTGAATTTTCCGCTCTCCAAACTCCGCTCTCCGCTCTACGCTCACACTATTAAGTTTCTCATTATTAGCATCAAAGAAGATATGAAGAAGTTATGGCATTCTAAAACTGATGGGGCTTCTAGCCCCAACGGCTAAGGAAAAATGTCTACTTGGCCCCAAGTGTTGGAAGCAAGTTTTTCATTTTAGCATGGATTACGAGTGCTAACCCTTTGCATTCTGCCATGCCACGGACTTTATGGTACATAAGAGGGGAACCAACCCTCTTACTTTGGTTTTGGAATTCATCCCTTATTTGGTAACCAATTCTTACATGTGAATTTCCATCCATGGACATGCAATCTTATGTTGATCATCGCGTTGCTGGAGCAACACTACAACAATCCGAACCATACTAGGCAACTATGCCCTCACATTGGGCCAATGCCCATGGAGGCTGTGCCAATCGGCCTCGGGTGGGTTCAGCCACACCACCTCATCCATATAAGCTATAGGACTCTAGGTAACCTTTTGTCTCTCCCAACATTTGGGGCCAATTAGACATTTTCCCTTAGCCTCTGGGCTTAGAAGCCCCTGCAGATTTAAAACCCAATAACTTCCTCATATATTCTTTGATTCTAACAATCAATTATTCCATCATTATCTACGTTTCACGTAGATGCCGATGGACTATTCAGTTGCCTTATTCGGGCAATTATTGAGGAAGTTATGCCTATTCAAAGGTTGGGAGTCTCGCAAGCCACTCCCAGGCCACTGCTGTACCAAGGCACTGCCCCAGTACAGCGCCCCACTCAAATTGCCATATCTCCTAGCTTACATCTTTGAGTAAGATGTTTTTGAGCATTCTTAAATTGGCACGCCATGAGCTACACATAGCCTAAAGCCTTACCCTTGTGCCACCTAGTTTCCATAGGTGGGAGGTGTTCCCAACGCCCGAGGCCCTCACGCACACTAGGATCATTTGGGCCTTCTTACCAACGGCACCACAAGTCCCGGGTGTCATTCCGGGGTCCCCTTTGTGCCCATGATGTTTCGGACATTCTTCATGGAGAGGTACGCAATAATCATCCTCACCAAATACAGTCGATGCCCTCATCGACTATACTTGTAGTCGGCACACCAATTCTCAAGTTGCCAGCCACTATGGTGCGGCATTGTGTTTACCTTAGAGCGCAACCCCCAAAATGCATCTTCTAATTTGGCATAATCCTAAAGGTGTCGTTCCAAGGTGGTCTGTTAGTGACCTTGGATCTCTCTTCCAAGGACATAACCTACACTAATTCCACCGACTTTGGGACTCGCTTGGGTTGCCTCTCCTTTGGGCCTCCCACCTTAGGCCCCATTAGGCCGGACCTCAATGATTTTAGTAAGTTGACTCGATTGCAACTCCGAGATGGTTTTCCATTGTTAAGCCACGTTCGATAGCACGAGGGTGATGCCAAGTCCTGCCCGGCTCGGTTCCCTCTTTGCCCTTTTGAGACATGGGTTCATGACTCCCATGCGCCAACTCTCGTTAGGTCGCGGGTAGCACTTTTATGAGCACGCGCCATCACCTTGCCCGTGCCCATGGCTAAGAGGTTTCTTAATTTTATCCAATGCGCCTCCAACCCACGGCCCCAATCATTCGGCTTATCCAACCTAGTTTGGCATATTTATTCCCCCTTTTCCACCAACCAAACACAAGTACAAGACTAAGACCTCGTGTCATACTTTTCTCTGTGCAGCACTAAGTTAAATTTTACTACCTCAAGCCAAAGAACAAATACATGTTGTAGAGAGCATTGCATTGCCTCTAAGCTAAGTGTGTTATTAGCGTTTCTACCCCACTAAAGGAAATTGATCTCCATATCAATGCCTACGTTTCTTTTTATTGGAGCTTCTAGCCCGACGTTCTTCAAAATGCTCCACCAATTCTTTGGCATTCACCATGTCTCTAGCCGGTACTCAAGTGGTTTCTTTCTCATGGTGTCCTCGCCATATCACATTGTATTCCTTTGGTTTTTTCTCTTGGCATTCCTACACTTGAGAATGCCCTCTACTCCATATTTCAAATGACCTACTAGAAGGTCGGGAGGTGGCCTAATGATTTTTTTGCAATCGGGCCAAAAGGTGTCTACCTTAAATGGCTTTAATAATGAGACATGGAATGTCGAATGCATTTTGATCTCGGGCGGTAACTCCAACTTATACATGTCCTTGAACACTCGTTCGTCGATGGGAAACTCCAACTTTGGACATGAACTTTGGAATGAGGCCTTCAAGCAAGGTGAAATTGTTCACATTCAACAACACCTTTTGGCCCACCTCATACTCCACTTCACGTCTTCCGGCATTGACTTGCTCTTTGTAGCATTTTCGAGCTTTCTCTACCAACAACTTGGTCATCTCCAAGACTTGTTCATACTTCTTGGCCATGTTCTCACCATCTTGGTTGAAATCTAGTGTTGAATGTGGCCCCTCCAAAGCGCACTCCATAAGCCACCACGAAAGTACATGGCTACATTGAAAGTAAACTCCGCTCAACCCACATAGTCCACCCAATCTCCTTGGTCCGCCCACCAAGTTCCTTAAGTAATGCTTCAAGACTCAATTCATAGGCTTCATTTTGTATTTGTTTGGGAATGGCAGGCCATGCTAAAACTTAGTTTCATTCCAACCTCCCAAGAGAAGTGCTTCCAAAATGCACTTGTGTACTTTGCATCTGGATTCGACACAATCACTTTTGACAACCCGTGGTGCCTCAACCATCCTTTAAGAAAAGGCTATGCTATTTCCAACACGATCGCAATTCCCACAATCGGCACCACGTGTGCCAACTTGGAAAATTGCTCTACCATCATGTGAGCCCAAATCATGTGCACACATGTGTTCTCACCCTTACAATTTACTGAAACCTAGGCTTTGGATTCCTTTTCATTGTTTGAAAGCATAAAAAGTGTGGACTTTGAGTTGAATTGCAATTTGAACTTTGAACTTGGGTATGAGTACTTTAGTTGTTAAGAAGCTAATAGGAACTCTTTTGAATTGGTTAGAAAAAGGTTATGCTTTTGAGCTTGTAAGCTCGAGCATTAAGACTTTGAGCTGGGAATTATTGGATTAGAAAGGGCTCAGTGATGTTTGTTTAAGGGTAGAGCCCCTGTACCCTAGGATTTCCCGAACTGGGGAAGGGGGTGGCAGTTGAGGGGCCACTGCTCTCGGCTTCTCTCTCTCTCCAGTAAGAAAACCGGCAGGGGGCTAAGGGCGGCAGCGATGCGGGAGCGTTGGCCAAATTCGGCCTGCACAAGGTGAGAGAGCAAAGGCATTCAGATCAAAAGTTTGAGATTCAAGGCCGAAGGCACATTCTGGTTCGAAGTTTTGGGATTCAAGGCCGAAGGCGCATTCTGGTTCGAAGTTTGAGATTCAAGGCGAAGGAGCATTTTGGCTCGAAGTTTAGATTCAGCCGCCGAAAGACATTCAAATTTAGAGTTTGAGATTCAAGGCTTAAAGGCATTCAGATTTAGAGTTTGAGATTCAAAGCTGAAGGCGCATTCTGGTTCGAAGTTTAGATTCAGCCGTCGAAAGGCATTCAGATTTAGAGTTTGAGATTCAAGGCTTAAGGGCATTCAGATTTAGAGTTTGAGATTCAAGGCCGAAGGCACATTTTGGTTTGAAATTTAGATTCAGCTGCCGAAAGGCATTCAAATTTAGAGGTTGAGATTCAAGGCCGAAGGGCATTCATATTTCGGAGTTTAAATTTAAGGCCGAAGGGCATTCAGATGCCGAGTTTGAGATTCAGGACCGAAGGGCATTCAGTTGCAGAGTTCAGCTGAGATCCAGTTGAGATCCAGCAGCCGAAGGCAACAGTAGTTGTGGATTTTGATGACCAAAATTGAGGCTCAGGATAAATGTGGCAAGGAAAGGGGTAGAAGAGATAGGTAGCATAGTTAAGCTATACCTTAACTCTCTAAGGTGAGAGAAGGTGTTTTTAAGGGGGTAGGAATTAGATTAATTGTTGGGATAGGACATGCATCATGTAGGGGATTAGAGGAGGATGAAGGCATTAGAGTGGTGGTGTGTAATAATCATCATAAGTGCATAAGTGTTTTTCAATGCTAATGCCTTGTGTTTGAATAAAAAGAACGTGCAATTTCATTGGAGTATGAACACAAGGTTTCCAAGATTAAAAGCCAACAGGGATGTGTGAGCCATAAACTTCCACCTAGACTATAGACGCAAAAGGGTGAGGGTTTATGACTGACACATCACCATAATGGCATCATACCCTTATGACTTCAACAAACTTGTAATCAAGTCCATGCACACACTATGCCATGGCCCCGGCGTGTCGCAACCCTTGCTAGCTCCCTTTACATAACTTGGTCATTTTTCATGTTAGCAAGGATTACGAGCGCTAACCCTTCGCATATCGCGATGCAAATGGCTACCTCCCCATACCGCGGACCTTTTAGCTCATAGGAAGGGGACCAGCCCTCCTACTCTTTCAACCTACTCTTGGACGGAGAGATTCGGAACTAACCCTTTGATCGATAACCAATTCTTAGATGTGGACTTCCATCCATGGAAGTCCAATCTTATGTTGATCATTGCATTGCCGGAGCAACACTACAACAACAAAAACCATACCAGGCAACTATGCCCTCACATTGGGCCAATGCCCATGGAGGCCGTGTTGTTCGGCCTCGGATAGGTTCGGCCACACCACCTCACCCATATAAGCCCAAACCCCATAACTTCCTTATATGACTTTTGATGTCAACAATTGACCATTTTATAATCATCTACGTTTCACGTAGATGACGATGAAGTATTCAATTGTCCCATTGCGGCAAATACTCAGGATGTTATGCCTATTCAAAGCTTTGTAGTCTTGGGAGCCACTCCCAGGCCATTGCTATACCAAGGAGCTGTCCCGAGATAGCACCCCACTCAAATTGCCATATCTCCTAGCTCACACCTCTGATTGAGGTGTTTTTGAGATTTGTAGAATTGGCACGCCATAAGCTACGCATAGCTTATGGCCTCACCCTCATGCCTCCTGGTCTCCGTGGGTGGGAGGCGTTCCCACCGCCCGTGGTCCTCATCCACACTAGGATCACTTGGGCGTTCTCACCAATGGCACCACAAGTCCCAGGTGTCACTCCTGGGCCCCTTTTGTGCCCATGGTGTTTTGGGCACTCCGCATGGAGAGGTACACAACACGGCGGGATAGGCAACGGTTGCAAGAGGTTGGTTTGCTCTTAGTAAGAAGTTTGGTTCACTTGGCACCTTACACAAGTCTTCACAAAGTGGGTTATATCCCATGGTACCTCCTTGACACTACTCTATGTTGGTTATTTTTTTCTCCGCTATGGTCGGCAAAGGGACTATCGTATTTTTCCTTCAAATCCAATAGCCTTAATTGGCCTTGTGGTCCATACTTGAGCAATGCGTCCACAACTTGACCTATTTGAGTGCCTTGCCCTTGCGAAGCTCACCCAAAAGTCTTTGTGCTTCGGGGTAATTAATATACCCCTCCCGTATCTTGCATCACGAGTTTCCTTCACCGATAGTCACTAGTCACAAGATTCAGATGGTGATCATTGCTTGGAACTCTTCCCATCTACTAAGCGCATCCGGCACCACATTGCCATGGCCTGGTTTGTGGATCAAATCCACCTTCATAAATGCCAAAGTATTGTGCCACCGCAATGGTTTGGCACTCACTTGCGCTTGTGTCTCAAAATATTTCAAGGACACATTGTCCATATACACCCTGGTCTTGTGCAACCCCAAATCTTGTTGCCACATCTCCAAGTAGTGCAGTACATCAAAGAGGTCTTTCTCGTGAGTTGGCCGTCTCCTTTGACAACCATTGAGCATCATGCGCCCATATGCAATGGCCATCCATCTTGCATCAACAATCCGCCAATGTCAAAGTCACTTACCTCCGTATGCACCTCAAAAGGTGTCATATATCTCTCCATGAGGAGTGTCCGAGACACCATGGACACAAAAGGGACCCCGAAGTGACACCTACGACTTGTGGTGCCGTTGGTGAGAGGGCCCAAGTGATCCTAGTGTGGGTGAGGGCCCTGGGCGTTGGGAACACCTCCCATCCACAGAGACTAAGAGGCATGAGGGTAAGGCCATAAATTATGCGTAGCTTGAGGCGTCTCAATTCTAGAATGCTCAAAAACACTCAATTGAAGGTGTGAGCTAAGAGATATGGCAATTTGAGTGGGGCACTGTCCCGACCATTATTTGTTGAATTCTCATGTGGCCTATGAAAACCAAATTCAACTTGGTTCCTCCTACCATAGGAGTCCTTATGAATTTCAAATTCATCTTTTTGCCATCATGGAACACCACAAGTTCACTGGCTTGTGCCTCACATGTACCATGTGAGTTTCAAAGAAGGTGTCCACCTCATGATGTCCACCTCATCCATTATAGAAAGTGTATAACTTTCCACAAACTCTAATGTCCCATATTTCAAGGTCACATGCAACTCCACCTCTTTTATTTCATGCGGTTCACCCTATGCAAACCGCACATTGATGGGCTTGCTCGCTCTACGTGTCGGCAAACCCCAACACATTGTGCGCATTGTGCGTTTTGAGCTCATAAAGGAGTGCGTTGCCTCTTTGTGAACCCATGAGACATTTCTACCATTCGTTTGAGCTTCAAGGTACAAAAGATTGGGCCTTCGCTTAATGGTACCAAAAAAACACCTTGGGTGGGTTCGGCCATACCACCTCACCCATATAAGCCTCTAGGACTCTAGGCAGGGCCCCTACCCCACCGTCAAGTAACTTTTTGTCTATCTCCCAACATTTGGGGCCAAGTAGACAATTTCCCTTAGCCGCTGGGGCTAAAAGACCCAAACAGCTTCAAAACCCCATAGTTTTTCCATATGGTCTCTGATTGTCGCGGACCTCTCCATAAGGATTGCCCGAAACACCTTGGACACAAGGGGGACCCCGGAGTGACACCCGGGACTTGTGGCGCCGTTGGTGAGAGGGCCCAAGTGATCCTAGTGTGGGTGAGGGCCCCGGGCGTTGGGAACGCCTCCTACCCACGGAGACTAGGAGGCATGAGGGTGAGGCCACAAGCTATGTGTAGCTTATGGCATGCCAATTCTAGAATGCATTAGAACACCTCATTTGGAGGTGTTAGCTAGAAGATATGGCAAGTTGAGTGGGGTGCTGTCCCGAGACAGCGCCCTGGACCAGCAGTGGCCTGGGAGTGGCTCCCGGGATTGCCAACCTTCAAAGTGGCATAACTTCCTCTATACTTGCCCGAATGGGGCAAGTGAGTAGTCCATCGTGATCTACGTGAAATGTAGATCATGATGGAGTGGTCGATTGTTAGAATCAAAGACTGTATGAGGAAGTTATGGGGTTCTGAAGCTGCTGGGGCCTTCTAGGCCCAGCGGCTAAGGGAAAATGTCTACTTGGCCCCAAGAGTTGGGGGAGAGACAAATGGTTACTTGACGGTGGGGTAGGGTCCTAGAGTCCTAGAGGCTTATATGGGTGAGGTGGTGTGGCCTCACCCACCCGGGGCCAAAGGGCAAGGCCACCATGGGCATTGGCCCAAGGTGAGGGCATAGTGGCCTAGTTTGGCTCGGGTTGTTGTAGTGTTGCTCCGGCAACATGATGTGCAACATGAGATTGGACTTCCATGGATGGAAGTCCAAATCTAAGAAATGGTTACCGATTGAGGGGTGAGTCCCGAAAACCAAGTAGGAGGTTTGGTCCCCCTCCTATGAGCTTGGGGTCCACGGTATTGGAAAGCTAATCATTCGCATCGCGGTATGCGAAGGGTTAGCGGTCGTAACTCTTGCTAGAATCAAAGAATGGACCGAGTTAGCAATGGGGACCTAGCAAGGGTTGCGACACTTGGTATCAAAGCAGGGTTCCAACCTTTGAGCTAGTATTTTGAGGAAGTGATGGCTATCAAACGTGAGGGTTATGATGGTGAGCCCGAGGCTTCTAAAAGGTTGTGAGGCTCAAATTGGAACAATGATCATGTCCAAGTGGATTTTAACCCCGCCATTGGTTCCATTGGGAATGGTGGGGATGATGGTGGATTTGGTGACGAAATGGAGGAGTGCCTTGAAAGGGTTCCCGCATGCCTCAAAGGGAATTTGAGGGCTAGGTTACCAAATGCATCCGAGAGCTTGGAAAGTGGTGATGTTGGATTGGAATTCCAACTCAAAATGCTTGAGTTCATGGAATTAATGGATTTAGGACTCAAGTGTGGCAAGCATGAGAGGGGCCAACATGACAAAGGTGGTTGAGCTCCTCATGATGCAAGGTGCTAGGCCTTCTTCTTCAAGGAAGAAGTTGGCCAAGGCAAACATGCCAAGTAGTTTCTAGAGGCTTGGCAAGGCAAGAAAGGTGAATGAATTTGTGTTGGAAATGGATGTCCAAAGGCCGAGGTGGACTAGCAAGAAAGTGCAAGAGTCCGATGTGGTGGCAAACTTGACTTGGGTTGGCTTCATGAAGTTGTTGGTTGAGAGGTTCGTGCCGGAATACCTAGAATTGCGGAAGGGAATGAACTTGGTGGAAATGAGGCACATAGGGTCTCTTAAGGCCTATGTGTGAGATTTTAACACCCAAATGAATGCTACACCTAGGATGGATGGGTTTGCTAAGAAATGCAAAGTGGTGATTGACACCATGTGGAAGTTTCTTAGGTGGATTGCCAAAGTGGGTGGTGGACACCTTGTTCAAGTTCCCGAACCTTTTCAAGGATGTGGCGGGGATCATCAAGATGGCGAGAGCATTGAAGCCGATGGACCCAAAAGGAAGTCGGGTGGTACCTCACAACAAAGTGGCTTGAGCCAAGCTATGTCCCGAGGCCAAGAGTGCAAGGAGTTTGGGCCATCATACCAACACAAAGGTCAAGCCAAAGGTACAACTTCCAACAAGGGTGACACCCAAGGAAGGATGCCACGCAATGTTGGAAACAAAGAAGGTTGCTTTGTCGCACCAAGGCAAACCATATTTGTGCCGCGGATGGAATGTGAGAAGTTGGCTTTGTGGTAACAAAGTAAATCATGTTTGTGCCGCGGATGGATTGTTATAAGGTGACATTGTGGTACCAAGGCGATTCATGTTTGTGCCACGGACGGAATGTTAGGGTTTAGGCATTGCGGTACCAAGGCAACTCATGTTTGTGCCACAGACGGAATGTTAGAAGGTGGCATTGGAGTACCAAGGCAATTCATGGTTGTGGCGTGGGCCAAATGTTAGACGGTGGCTTTGTGGCCAAGGCTAGTAGCCCTAAGCCAAAGCCAAGTCTTTTGTACCTTGAGGTTTAAATGAATGAAAGAAAGGTCCCATGGGTTCACAAAGAGGCAACACACTCCTTTGTGAGCCGGGAACTCACAATGTGTTGGGGTTTGCCGATTAGTAAAGTGGGCAAGCCCATCAATATGCGGTTGCAAAAGGGCAAACCGCATGAAACAAAGGAGGTGGCATTGCATGTGACCTTGAAATGTGGGACAATGGGATTTGTGAACATTTCACAATATGTGAAATGGATGAGGTGCCCTCATTTTGGAGGACACCTCCTTTGAAACTCACATGGTGGATGTGAGATGCAAGCCGGTGTGCTTGTGGTGTGCCATGATGGCAAAGAGGTGAATTGAAATTCACAAGGACTCCTATGGTAGGAGGAACCAAGTTGAATTTGGTCTCAATGGGCCAAATGGGAATTCAACAAATAATGTCATGGTTCCATTGGAGGAACTCCAAGGACCTCATGGGGAGGCTAGGAAAGAATGGGCCTCCCTCAAACCACATTCGTGGTGTGTTGGTGAGGTACAAGGTTGTACTCACCAATGGGGTGTTCAAGAAGTTACCGCCAAGGACTAGAAAGCAACTTTGCTCAACGGGAGATTAAGTTCTTGAGCTATGTGGTGACAAATGAAGTTGGTGGATGGACATAAGGAAGGTCAACACAATCCACGAGTGGAAGCGGCCTTCGACCCAAAGAAGGCTTTGGTCATTACTTGGCCTAGCCAACTAACACCGCCAATAAGGTGGCTAGAAGCTTACCTAAGGTTGCTAGGACCTTATCTAAGGTTGCTAGGACCTTATCTAAGGTTGCTAGGACCTTATCTAAGGTGGCTAGGACCTTGTCTAAGGTTGCTAGGACCTTATTGAAGGTTGATAGGACCTTATGGAAGGTTGCTAGGAACTTATGTAAGGTGCCTAGGACCTTATATAACATGGCTAGAACCTTATCTAAGGTTGCTAGGACCTTGTCCGATTTGTTTAAGGAGGGCTATCTCAAGAGTGGGATGAGCCTTGTCACCATGCCTTTGGGGAGCTTAAGAGCAAGTTGTCTTTGCCGCCCGTGCTCAAATTCGCGGAGTTTGACAAGCCTTTTGAGGTGCATATGGGGGCGAGTAATTTTGGCATTGGCGGATTGTTGATGCAAGATGGATGGCCATTGCATATGGGAGCATGAAGCTCCATGGTTGTCAAAGGAGACAGCCAACTCATGAAAATGAACTCTTTGCCATAGAGCATTGCTTGGAGATGTGGCAACACGATTTGGGGTTGTACAAGACCAAGGTGTATATGGAAATGTGTCTTCGAATTATTTTGAGACACAAATGCAAGTGAGCGTCAAGCCATTGCGGTGGCACGATACTTTGGCGCTTATGAAGGTGGATTTGATCCACAAACCGGGCCATGGTGATGTGGTGCCGGATGTGCTAAGTTGATGGGAAGAGTTCCAAGCAATGAGCACCATCTAAACCTTGTGGCTAATGGTTACCGGTGAAGGAAACTTGTGATGCAAGATGAGGGAGGGGTATATGAACTGCCCCGAAGCACAAAGGCTTTTAGGTGAGCTTCGCAAAGGCAAGGTGCTCAAAGAGGTCATGTCGGTGGACGGATTGCTCAAGTATAAGCAAAGTTGGGTGTATATGCCACAAGGCAAGTGAAGCTATTAGTTTCGAAGGAAAAATATCATAGTCCTATTGCCGGCCATAGCAAAAGGAAAAAATCACCATAGAGTGGTGTCAAAGAGGTACCATTGGCCGGTCCTGAAGGATGATATAGCCCACTTTGTGAAGGCTTGGGTAGATGCCAAGTGAACCGAACCTCTTACCAAAACCGAGCCGGCCTCTTGTAACCATTGCCTATCCCGCCGGGGCCATGGCATAGTATTTGCATGGCATAATGTGTCCATGGACTTGATCACAAGGTTGCCGGAGTCACAAGGGTATGATGCCATCATGGTGATGGTAGAGCGGTTTGCCAAGTTGGCACATGTGGTGCCAATTGTGGGAACCGTGACCGCGTTGGAGACCGCATAGCCTTTTCTCAAAGGATGGTTGAAGCACCACGGGTTGCCAAGAGTGATTGTATTAGATGGAGATCCAAAGTTCACAAGTGCATTTTGGATGCACTTATCTAGGAAGGTCGGAATGAAACTAAGGTTTAGCACGGCCTTCCATTCCCAAAGGGATGGGAAAACGGAGCTTGTGGATGGAGTCTTGAAGCAATACTTGAGGAATTTGGTGGGGGCGGACCAAGGAGATTGGGCGGACTATGTGGGTCGAGCGGAGTTTAGTTGTAATGTAGCCACGCACTTGGCGACCAAGGGGTCGTCTTTCGTGGTGGCTTATGGAGTGCGCTCCAACCTACTAATCTAGCTCTCGAGGGTGCACATTCAACACTAGGGAGTTCACCGAAGATGGTGAGGACTTGGCCAAGAAGCATGAACAAGTCTTGGTGATGACCAAGTTGTTGGTGGAGGAAGCCCGAAAGCGCTACGAAGTGAAAGTCAATGCCGGAAGACGCAAAGTGGAGTATGAGGTGGGCCAAAAGGTGTTGTTGAATGTGAACAACTTCACCTTGGCCGAAGGCCTCACTCCAAAGTTCATGTCCAAAGTTGAAGTTCGGTTGCCCATTGTGGAACGAATGTTCAAGGACATGTACAAGTTGGGGTTACCGCCGAGATCAAAGTGCATCCGACATTCCATGTCACATTACTAAAGTCATTTAAGGAAAACACCTTGTGGCCCAAACACAAGCAAGTGATTAGGCCACCTCCCGACCTTGTAGTAGGTCATTTGGAATATGGAGTAAAGGGCATCCTCAAGTGTAGAAAGCCCAAGAAAAAAGAAAGGAAGTACTTTGTGAAATGGCTAGGATACAATGTGAAAGAAGCCACTTGGATAGCGGCAAGAGACATGGTGAACGCCAAGGAATTGGTGGAGCACTTTGATGAAACTACGGCTAAAGGTTCCCATAAAACAAAGCGTAGGCATTGATGAGGACATCAATCTCCTTTAGTGGGGGAGAAATGCTAGTAGCACACTTAGCTTGGAAGGAATGCCGTCCACAACATGTATTTGTTCTTTGGCTTGAGGCAATAAAGTTCAACTTTAGTGGTGCAAAGAGGAAAGTATGAGATGAGGACCTAGTCTTGTACTTGTGCTTGGTTAGTGGAAGAGGAGGAATAGATATGCCAAACTAGGTTGGGTAAGCCGAGTAATTGGGGGCCATGGCTTGGAGGGGACTTGGATAAAACCAATAAACCTTTTAGTCATGGGCTTGTCCGGGCGGGGGCAAGGTGATGGCGCGTGCTCATAAAAGTGCTACCCGCGAGCTAACGAGAGTTGGCGCATGGGAGTCATGAGCCCATGTCTCGAAAGGGCAAAGTGGGAACCGAGTCGGGCGGGACTTGGCATCACCCCCGTGTGATCGAACATGGCTTAACAATGGAAAGCCATCTCGGAGTTGCAACCGAGTCAACTTAGTGGAAGCGTTGAGGTCCGGCCTAGATGTGTCAAGTTAGGCTCGTGGAGCCTAAGGGGGGAGCCCCGAGGGGCAACCCAAGTGAGTCCCAAAGTCGGTGGGTCTAGTGAAGGTTAGGTCCTTGGATGAGATCCAAGGTCGCTAACGGACCACCTTGGAACGACACCTTTGGGGACTATGCCAAATTTGAGGATGCATTGTGGGGGTCGCGCCCTAAGGTAAACACAATGCGGCACCATAGAGGATGGCAACTTGAGATTGGTGCGCCGACTATGAGTATAGTCGATGAGGGCATCGATTCCATTTGGTGAGGGTGAATGTCGCGGACCTCTCCTTAAGGATTGCCCGAAACACCTTGGACACAAGGGGGACCCCGGAGTGACACCCGGGACTTGTGGCGCCGTTGGTGAGAGGGCCCAAGTGATCCTAGTGTGGGTGAGGGCCCCGGGCGTTGGGAACGCCTCCTACCCACGGTGACTAGGAGGCATGAGGGTGAGGCCATAAGCTATGCGTAGCTTATGACATGCCGATTCTAGAATGCTTTAGAACACCTCATTTGGAGGTGTTAGCTAGAAGATATGGCAAGTTGAGTGGGGTGCTGTCCCGGGACAGCACCCTGCAACAGCAGTGGCCTGGGAGTGGCTCCCGGGACTGCGAACCTTTAAATGGGCATAACTTCCTTTGTACTTGCCCGAATGGTGCAAGTGAGTAGTCCATCATGATCTACGTGAAATGTAGATCACGATGAAGTGGTCGATTGTTAGAATCAGACAAGATATGAGGAAGTTATGGGGTTCTGAAGCTGCTGGGGCCTTCTAGGCCCAGCGGCAAAGGGAAAATGTCTACTTGGTCCCAAGAGTTGGGGGAGAGACAAAAGGATACTTGACGGTGAGGTAGGGGTCATGCCTAGAGTCCTAGAGGCTTATATGGGTGAGGTGGTGTGGCCTCACCCACCCGAGGCCCAACGGCAAGGCCTCCAAAGGCATTGGCCCATTGTGAGGGCATAGTTGCTTAGTAAGGCTCGGGTTGTTGTAGTGTTGCTCCGGCAACACGATGTGCAACATAAGATGGGACTTCCATGGATGGAAGTCCACATCTAAAAATTGGTTACCGATTATGCGGTGAGTCCCGAAAACCAAGTAGGAGGTTTGGTCCCCCTCCTATGAGCTTGGGGTCCACGGTATTGGAAAGCTAATCATTCGCATCGCGGTATGCGAAGGGTTAGCGGTCGTAACTCTTGCTAGAATCGAAAAATGGACCGAGTTAGCAATGGGGACCTAACAAGGGTTGCGACACTGATATCAACAATCAACCACTCCATTGTCATCTACGTTTCACGATAATGCCACTGGATTACTCAATTTCCCCAGTCAAGCAAGTATGCAAGAAGTTATGCTTGTTCAAAGCTTCACAATCATGGGAGCCACTCCAAGGCAACTACTATACCAGGGCGCTGTCCCGGGACAACGCCCCATTCAAATTGTCATATCTCCTAGCTCACACCTCCGATTGAGGTGTTCTTGAGCATTCCGGAATCAGCATGCCATAAGCTTATGGCTTCACCCTCATCCCTCTTTGTTTCCATGGGTGGGAGGCGTTCCTTATGCTAGGGGCCCTCACCCACATTAGGATCATTTGGGCTCTCTCACCCACGGTGCCACAAATCCCGGGTTTCACTTCGGGGTCCCCCGTGTGCCCATGGTGTTTTGGGCACTCCTCATGGAGAGGTACACAACAAGCAAGGTGCTCAAAGATATTAAGTTGGTAGACGGATTGCTCAAGTATATGCAAAGTCAGGTGTATGTGCCACAAGGCAAGTTGAGGCTATCGGTTTAGAAAGAAGAATATGATGGTTCCATTGCCGGCAATAGATGAGAAAAAAAAACCCACCAGAAATTGGTGTTAAAGAGGTACCGTTGGCTGCACATAAAGAAAGATATAACCCACTTCGTGAAAACTTGTGTAAAGTGCCAAATGAACCGAATTTCTTACTAAGAGCAAAGCGGCCTCTTGCAACCATTGCCGCCAGGGCCATGGCATCACAAATTTTCCAAAGTTACGAGGATATGATGCCATCATGGTGATGGTAGAGCGGCTTGCCAAATTAGCACACATGGTGCCGATTGTGGGAACCACGACCGCGTTGGAAGCCCCATAGTCTTTTTTCAAAGGATAGTGGAGGCATCACGGGTTGCCAAAAATGATTATGTCGGATCGAGATCCAAAGTTCCCAAATGCATGTTGGAGGCATTTTTCTAAGGGAGTTGGAATGAAACTAATGTTTAGCACGGCCTTCCATTCCCAAACGAATGGAGAAATGGAGCATGTCAATGGAAGTTTGAACCAATACTTGAGAAACTTGGTGGGTGCGGACCAACGAGATTGGACGGACTATGTGGGTCGAGCGGAGTTTAGTTGCAATGTAGCCACATATTCGGCGACCAAGGGGTCATCTTTTGTGGTGGCTTATGGTGTGGATGCGCTCCAATCTACTAACCTAGCTCTTGAGGGGGCACATTCAACACTAGAGTTCAACCAAGATGGTAAGAACTTGGCAAAGAAGCATGAACAGTCTTGGAGATGACCAAGTTGTTGTTGGAAAAAACCCAAAAATGGTCAATAAACAAATCAATACTGGAAGACGTAAAATGGAGTATGAGGTGGCCCAAAAGGTGTTGTTGAATGTGAACAACTTAACCTTGCCTAAAGGCTTCACTCCAAACTTCATGTCCAAAGTTAAAGTTCGGTTGCCCATTGTGGAACGAGTGTTCAAGGACATGTATAAGTTGGAGTTACCGTCCGAGATCAAAATGCATCCGACATTCCATGTCTCATTATTAAAACCATTTTAAAAGGCACTTTGTGGCCCAATCACAATTAATTGATTCGGCCACCTCCAAACCTTGTAATAGGTCAGTTAGAATACGAGGGAAAGGGCATCCTGAAGTGTAGAACGCCCAAAAAACAAGGAAATAAATAATTGGTGAAATGGCGATGACACCATGAGAAAAAAACCACTTGGGTAGCGGCAAGAGGCATGGTGAACACCAAGGAATTGGTGGAGCACTTTGAAGAACCTAAGGCTAGAGGCTCCAATAAAAAGAAGCGTAGGCATTGATGACGACATCAATTTCCTTTAGTAGGGGTTGTAAGGCATTCAATCCGCTTGTGGTTTGAGTTAAGGCTCACTACCTACAAAAACAAGGAAGTTAGTTAGTAAGAATAGTCAATATATAGGTTGTTGTTAGATTTTGAAACATCCGTCTGTGGATGCAAGTTGTCTAAGAGATTGGTATTAGGTCAGGACCAACCTGGATTCTAATCCGGGTGGTTACATTGACCGGTGCTATCCCAAATTGAGCTAGTGTTAAAGCAAGAATAATCTATAGGTGGATACCAAGAAGAAGTTAGTACGTACGTGTGGTGCTTTTGGGCACCCCCCTCCGAGGGAGCCTAAAAGTACCGCATAAGCCCTTCGGTGAGGGTGGCCTGCCTTAGCAGGTGCCTAAGCCGAACCCAGTATTTAATGAATGTTTTGGGTTGTGGAGGGATTTGATAATCGCGTCGTATCCTTCCGGTAGGTTGTGCCTAGATCATAAGTATCTAAGGTGATTATCAATTTCTCTTACCTAATGCCTAATCTATCCTAGTCTCCCGGCAGACGCACCAATTATGTGGTGCTTTTGGGCACCCCCCTCCGAGGGAGCCTAAAAGTACCGCATAAGCCCTTCGGTGAGGGTGGCCTGCCTTAGCAGGTGCCTAAGCCGAACCCAGTATTTAATGAATGTTTTGGGTTGTGGAGGGATTTGATAATCGCGTCGTATCCTTCCGGTAGGTTGTGCCTAGATCATAAGTATCTAAGGTGATTATCAATTTCTCTTACCTAATGCCTAATCTATCCTAGTCTACGCGCAGACGCACCAGCCTTGAAATCAAGGCAACCTAACTCTAATGGATAAAAGAACCTTACCTCTTACCTTGGCCACACCTAATTCCTTAATTCTTATGGATTAAATTCTCTAAAGGGGACCTTGATTAAGTTCCACCTTTCCAACCTTCATTCTTAGTTATGGTTGATTGAACAAAACCTAGGTTACTAAGTTCATAAATTATGGCATCACCGCTTACCTGGTTGGTGCACACCTTAATCCGAACCCTTCAAGGCCCTGTGCGGGTCTCTTGAAGGTTGATTGATACTTACACCCTCCGATCTTTGCCGCCGAAGGGGTAGTATCAATCTTCCGAGTTAAGTTCCCGGTTGGTTTTTTGCCCACGGGGGTTGTACGAATTTTATTGGTTATTAATTAGTTTAACACGGGTTGACCACAAAAATTCAACTTAATGGGACCGGGAAATAAGGCAACCTGTGTGTTCGACCTGTTGCACAATCTTCAAGGGTTGGGGCCATCACCTCCAACCCTTGGGGCCAACAACATGATGGTGGTTTCGTGGGTCATTACTCCCACCTTACCACCTACAAACATGCAGAGTGGTCATGCCGGTGATTAACCCGGCTTCACCACACACGAACGAGTTATGAATGGAAGCTACTACCACAACACTTAACCGAGGGGCTCCGCACACATGGGAGTTGGAATCCCCCCTCGGCGGCTAGGTGGGTGATGCCCCCCTAGCCTTACATGGATAGTTGGGTTGGGTTTAGAATATACCTTTGCCGCGCTCCCTCCATTCCTAAATCGAAAGGTGTAGGGCTAAAAAGACTTACCGATTGGCTCCCATCTTGATTTGGCGATGGTTGGTGCGGAACCCCTACTCCAACGTTCGGCCGCCCACAACGCCAACTCGCCAACCTTGGATGGACGAACCTCTTATCGTAAGGCAGTAGACACCCCTTTGCTTGAACGGCCACAACTTCCTCTCACAAGCCTCAATTGGAACAATTGTTAGTAATTTGGAAAGCTAACAACAATAACTATAACCCATCCAATTATCAAAATAACTGCATGTATCCCCTTAAAGATATGAGCTCACAAAGTCGGCTCTTAGAATTCAAGAGGCAGCTGGGATACCTTCATTCAAAAATTCATAACTCTCACTCCTTAAATCCGATTGTCACAAACTTATACTTTCTAAAAAGCTAACAAGAAGAACTATAATGCATCTAAGTCTCAAAGCAACTGAATAATTTCTCTTTTAGTTATGCGCTTGTAAAGTTAGTACTTATAGTTGGAAAGGTAGCTGAGACACCTTCATTAAAACACTTATAACTTTTACACATCAAATTAGATTCCAGCAAGCTTATACATTCTAGAAAGCTAACAACAACATCTATAACATACTTAAATACCAAAACAACTGAATAAATTTTCTCTTAGTTATGCGCTTGCAAAGTCAGCGCTTACAATTTAAGAGGCAGTTTGAGACATCTTCACTCAACTACTCATAACTTTTACACATCAACTTAGATTTCTATAAGCTTACACATTCTAAAAAGCTAACAACAACATCTATAACATACTTAAATACCAAAACAACTGAATAAATTTTCTCTTAGTTATGCGCTTGCAAAGTCAGCGCTTACAATTTAAGAGGCAGTTTGAGACATCTTCACTCAACTACTCATAACTTTTACACATCAACTTAGATTTCTATAAGCTTACACATTCTAGAAAGCTAATAACAACATCTATAACATACTTAAATACCAAAACAATTGAACAAAATGTCGTTTAGTTATGCGCTTGCAAAGTCAGCGCTTGTAAATTGAGTGGCAGCTGAGATACCTCTACTCAAACACTCATAACTTTTGATCCCTAACTCTGATTCTAATAAGCTTAGGCTTTTTGGGAAGCTAACATAAAGGGCTATATCCACTCAAAATCTGAAAGCTAAATTGCAATTTGTGTGTCCACTACACTTGATTGAATGTGGCACAGCTACTTAGGGGTGTGTTCAAAAACACACTACCTTCTCTCAAGAGTTCTAACCATAGAATTCTAACTTATGCCTATATTGTATGAATGAAAATGCTCTCTCCTTCTAGCTACAATCCTAGAGGGCTTCGCCGTGTTAAAAATGAAAATTCGGAGAGAGAACGAAGAGAAGAAGAGGGGGTTTTTATCACCCTTCAATGAAGGGTCGGACCCCTTCTCCCTTCCGTTCAACCGAGGGGTCCCGTCCCTTGAACGGTGGCAACGAAGCCCTCGGTGGTGAATGAAGTGGGGAAAGGCCACCTCGCACCCACTTGTCTAAGCCCTTAGAAAGGCTTTTCCATTTTGGTTTGAATTTCATTTTTGGTGGCAAGGGTGGCAACATGGCCCCCTTGCCCTAGTTGGCAAAATCCTTTACATTTGTAGTTGTCACCTTCTTTTTTCTTCGTTGGCCGCTACCGGAAGCACTCTTTTTTTGCCGCCGCTTGACTTTGCTTGCTTGAATTAGTTGTTCCTAACTTAACCTACCTATTTACTAGCCCACTACTTTCATACTTCCGATTCGGGTAAAGGGCATTTCCCTTTTACCCCTTCGGTTTCTAATTTCTACTTGTCCAAGAGTTTTACCCCAAAGATAAAACACTTCTAGCCAACCTACCTTAATCTAAATGGCTTTTTGGCCAAATTTTCCTAGTCTAATCTAATGATTTTGCAAAAAACCCTCAATTGTGAGCCAAATTGCCGTTGGGGGCAATTTTGGTGCTCACATATGTCGGCCATCAGGGGGCGCTCGCCCGAGCGCGACGGACCCAAATTTCTCTTGCTCGCACGACAATCCTGGGCACACGGTAACCTGCACTAGCACACACACACATACACACATTTTTTTTTTTTTTTCTTTGTCCTTATATTTTTTGTTGGTTAACTTGCAAAGAATTGAGGAGAGAGGGGTGAAAGAGAGGACACAATACTAAGCCAAAAAACAGTTCAAAGCCGCCACACTTCCCCACCGGACTGGGTTTGTGTCTACCTAAGACACCCCCTCCGCCTTGCGGGAGCAATTTGGAGCTATAGATGAAAAAATTCCAAAACCACCTTCCTCCCTCTTCGGAGAGAGTTCGGAGTACAAGAGCAATTCCCAGGCGCTGAAGAAAGAAGGTCCCCCTATTGGTTTCCTTCAAACAATGACCACGGAGGGCCGACCTCTAACCTAGCACCAATTGCAAGAAGTAAATCCCTCCGCCTTTGCTTCGGGTCTAAAAGATTGATTCTCATTTAATTCGCCAGTTGCGCCTGTTCACACGTTGTATATCTTGCAACGACCCCTGTTTGTTCGTGTAGGAAAGTTCGTGCTATTTAGTGGAGCCAATTGAACATAATTGTTGTCGTACACATTTGTGACCAAAAAGGGGCCTAACCACAAGGCGTCAACCTTACTTCGGAACTCCATTTTCCACGTATCTTGGAGCATTACCAACGTCCCTGGGTGCAAGGTTCGCACCTTGTGTCGTTTGTTGAGGACGGTCTTGCGCCTCCGTTGCGTCGCCTCAAGATGTTGCACACTAGGCCGTCGTCGTTCGGTGGCGGTGATTGTGTATGCCTGGGTTTGGTTGGGAATTTCTTCCGGGTTGAGTTCCATCCATGCCGTAAACTCACCCGTGTCCTCCCAACCATAGAGGCCGGGACCCATGTCCTTTACCGGGCCTAGATGTGTCTTAGAGCCTACCACCTGGTTGGCTAAGTCTACCGAAGCGATTTGGGGCTCTGGCTTCGATTTGGGTAGGTCGGATTCCGTGAATTATGCCGAAGGCTTGCGGAGGGCAATTCTTGTCGTTGTTCGGTTGTGAGGGGGCCCAAATGATATTTGGGAGGTGCCCGTAGACCACTCGGTGATGGCATTGGCCCTACGAAGCCAATCTCTTCCTAGGAGTATTGGGTAACTTTTGGATGTTACCGGAAGCCTCAAGACTTGGAACGTGATCGTATAGACTTCTCCCCCTACCTTCATCAAGCAATCTTTTACCTGTCCAAGGGGGGTGACTTGCCTTTGATCCGCCAAGTTTATAACAAAGGGCGAAGGGCCAGTGAGCTCGAGGCCGAGTTTTTCCAATGTCGAGAGTGGCATGATGTTAATTCCACTACCCCCATCAACCAAGGTATGTGGAATAATCTTGTCCATAATCTCGACTTCCACCTCTATCGGCCCTTCGTCCCCTAAGGGGGTTCTACGGACCTCAACCGCCATCGTTGGGATTTTTGGCTTCCTCACTTGGGTAGCTCCTTCTTTGAATTCCTTCCTTAGGGCAGGGGCTACTTGAATTAGTTGAGCCAAGGAAATATTCGCTCGGAGGCTACAAAGGTCCGTCCAAAGATCGTATTCTTCTGCCGGGTTAGAGGCGCGGCTGGGCCGGGGTTTTGGTGGGAAATTGGCTGGCAATCCATTCCCCCAAGTATCTCTTCTATCCACGAACCGGAAGAGGTCTTCCTCTTCTTCCGGTGATGGATCATCTACCGGCTCGTCATCAGGGTTAGGCCCTAGGGAGGTTGCGGGAACCTTGGGCTTGAGGGCTGCATTTTGCAAGAACTCCGGGAGTTCTGCAAACTTTGGTGATTCTTCGGACTCATTGGACTTCTCGGAACCTTCACCCATCACGGTTTGTGCCTTTTTTTGGGCCCTAGTGACTACTGCCACGTCTATCCTCTGCTTGAGTATCCCCGGGGGAACCAGGATAGACCGTAAAGAAGAATCGGCTAGCTCATGAGAGATGAAGTTGCTTTGACTAGTGTTTGGGTTAGAAAACATTGGGGCTGAACAACTTGTGCTCGCCTCATTGTTTTCAATGAACCTAGCGTCTTGGGTTTGTGCTTGACCGAGGTTAAGGGGACCTTGGGACATTGGAGGCCCATTTCCGTTTTGCGCCCACTGTTGGTTAGTATCATGTCCACTCCCCATATTTTGTTGAGGAGGATTGTAGTTGTACTGACCGTTAGGACCCTGAGCCTGACCTTGGTTCATTTGGTACCCATAGAATTGGTTGCCCCCGTTGGGGGGGTTGTTGAAGGCATTACCTTGTTGTGCCAATTGGGGTCCATTGTTGAACCTATTCGGTTGGTTCTGGCCCATTTGAGGGACATACAATTGGCTTACCACACCTACCAAGTTCGAGTTGGCTTGCCTACCACCGGATGGGGGGTTTTGAGGGTAAGAATTTTGTGAACCTTGATAATTGTTCCCTCGATTACCTTGATTTTGGTGGTTGGGTGGACCGTAGTTTTGTTGGCCATTGCCTTGCGGGTTACCTTGGTGATAATTACCCAACATTCCTCCTTGGTTCTGTTGATTCCTATCATAAAAGAATGCAGGAGGCTGCTGGTTCAGTTGGGAATTGTAAGATGGCTGATTCACGGGGACCCTGCGACAATTCTCAGTGGGGTGATTACCCCCACAATGGTTGCACACCACTCCCGTCTCAATCCAACACTTACCTGGCCCCAAAATGTGAACCTTACTGCACGTGGGACAAACTCCTTTGCCGTTGTTCCGGGCTTGACCCTGGGCGTGGCCTTGCTGTGGACGAGGAGGTGGGGCGACAAGGTTACCTGTAAACGTGGGCTCCGTGCAAAACTGGTCACTGTGACCGGATTTGTTGCAATTACGGCACCAAATGTTAGTGCCATAATTGCCGGTCTCCGAGGTTGGCGGGACTTGTTGTGCTAGAGGTCTAGACGTAATTGCCATGGTTAACTGTTCTGTGAGGGTTTTAAGCGACTGCATCACGTCATTCCTCAACTCGTCATTGGCCTTCTTAACTCTAAGCTCTAGCTCCTCGATGGTGGCGTGGCTCGGAGGGCTAGGGAGTGCTAAGAGCTCGGGCGGCGGCCTTGTAGCCAATGGAACCGGGGCCACTCGGTGGACGGCGTATGCATCCGGTCGGGATGGCTCCAACTGAGGAGGCTTACTCTGCTCGGGAGGAATGTAAGTTGTGGGTAGGAAAGCTGGGACTGGTGCGATCGTGCAGTTCCACATTCGTTCATTTTGTTTGTCTACACCCTCGATCCTCCTAGCCTCTTCTTTAGCCTCCTCTAAGTCTTGAGGGTTAGAATTGAGAATCTCCCGGATAGTGCCTTGTTTGTTAAACCCTTGTATGAAATAAAATTTGATCGTGTCATTTGTGAGAAGGGTTCCTACATAACGAGTTACCACCGTCTCGAACCGTCGGATGTATGACGTAATACCCTCGGATGGGCCTTGCCGCATGTTCGTTAACGCCACGAGTGCACTTTGTTGGCCCATTTCCGGTCTAAACTGTCGGAGAAAGGCTGTTTGCAACGTTGCCCAATCGACAAATATTCCCGCATCGTGAGACCAATACCATTCGTAAGCTGCTCCCTCTAGCGTGGTAGAAAACCAAACGAGTTTGTACGTGTCTTCGGCTATCACATTGGCCAACATTACCTCAATGTATCGCTCGATGTGGGTCGAAGGGTCCTCATGCGGGAGGCCACCGAACTTCGGAAAATGACTCGGCATTGCCCGTGGCGCTAATGCCTGTGGCATTAAGATGGGAGGCCCCCTAGGAGCCATCATGGCATCTAAAGGATTCGCCATGGGTTCGTGTTGTACCCCTCCAACTGGACTCTCCGGGGTAGGGGACTCCTCCCTCTCGTGTTCGAACTCGTGACCTAGACCTTTAATTGTTACTTCCTTAGTTTTATCGGGTTTTGGTTGTTTGTTCTTCGGCCTCTTACCTTGTGTGGTCTCTGATGTAGTCGCAGTAGTCGCGGTGGTCGTGGTTGGCGTATCGTACGTTCCTCCCCTAGTACTAACCATAGCACACGTGGACCATGGCGAATGACTAATTTCTCTAGGATTCAATTCTTCCTCTCTAAACTTAAATGTGTAGGTACTTAAGAAAATGTCGTCCGGGGTTGGCCGGGGCATCCACCCTCCCGGCGGACGCACCAATTATGTGGTGCTTTTGGGCACCCCCCTCCGAGGGAGCCTAAAAGTACCGCATAAGCCCTTCGGTGAGGGTGGCCTGCCTTAGCAGGTGCCTAAGCCGAACCCAGTATTTAATGAATGTTTTGGGTTGTGGAGGGATTTGATAATCGCGTCGTATCCTTCCGGTAGGTTGTGCCTAGATCATAAGTATCTAAGGTGATTATCAATTTCTCTTACCTAATGCCTAATCTATCCTAGTCTCCCGGCAGACGCACCAATTATGTGGTGCTTTTGGGCACCCCCCTCCGAGGGAGCCTAAAAGTACCGCATAAGCCCTTCGGTGAGGGTGGCCTGCCTTAGCAGGTGCCTAAGCCGAACCCAGTATTTAATGAATGTTTTGGGTTGTGGAGGGATTTGATAATCGCGTCGTATCCTTCCGGTAGGTTGTGCCTAGATCATAAGTATCTAAGGTGATTATCAATTTCTCTTACCTAATGCCTAATCTATCCTAGTCTACGCGCAGACGCACCAGCCTTGAAATCAAGGCAACCTAACTCTAATGGATAAAAGAACCTTACCTCTTACCTTGGCCACACCTAATTCCTTAATTCTTATGGATTAAATTCTCTAAAGGGGACCTTGATTAAGTTCCACCTTTCCAACCTTCATTCTTAGTTATGGTTGATTGAACAAAACCTAGGTTACTAAGTTCATAAATTATGGCATCACCGCTTACCTGGTTGGTGCACACCTTAATCCGAACCCTTCAAGGCCCTGTGCGGGTCTCTTGAAGGTTGATTGATACTTACACCCTCCGATCTTTGCCGCCGAAGGGGTAGTATCAATCTTCCGAGTTAAGTTCCCGGTTGGTTTTTTGCCCACGGGGGTTGTACGAATTTTATTGGTTATTAATTAGTTTAACACGGGTTGACCACAAAAATTCAACTTAATGGGACCGGGAAATAAGGCAACCTGTGTGTTCGACCTGTTGCACAATCTTCAAGGGTTGGGGCCATCACCTCCAACCCTTGGGGCCAACAACATGATGGTGGTTTCGTGGGTCATTACTCCCACCTTACCACCTACAAACATGCAGAGTGGTCATGCCGGTGATTAACCCGGCTTCACCACACACGAACGAGTTATGAATGGAAGCTACTACCACAACACTTAACCGAGGGGCTCCGCACACATGGGAGTTGGAATCCCCCCTCGGCGGCTAGGTGGGTGATGCCCCCCTAGCCTTACATGGATAGTTGGGTTGGGTTTAGAATATACCTTTGCCGCGCTCCCTCCATTCCTAAATCGAAAGGTGTAGGGCTAAAAAGACTTACCGATTGGCTCCCATCTTGATTTGGCGATGGTTGGTGCGGAACCCCTACTCCAACGTTCGGCCGCCCACAACGCCAACTCGCCAACCTTGGATGGACGAACCTCTTATCGTAAGGCAGTAGACACCCCTTTGCTTGAACGGCCACAACTTCCTCTCACAAGCCTCAATTGGAACAATTGTTAGTAATTTGGAAAGCTAACAACAATAACTATAACCCATCCAATTATCAAAATAACTGCATGTATCCCCTTAAAGATATGAGCTCACAAAGTCGGCTCTTAGAATTCAAGAGGCAGCTGGGATACCTTCATTCAAAAATTCATAACTCTCACTCCTTAAATCCGATTGTCACAAACTTATACTTTCTAAAAAGCTAACAAGAAGAACTATAATGCATCTAAGTCTCAAAGCAACTGAATAATTTCTCTTTTAGTTATGCGCTTGTAAAGTTAGTACTTATAGTTGGAAAGGTAGCTGAGACACCTTCATTAAAACACTTATAACTTTTACACATCAAATTAGATTCCAGCAAGCTTATACATTCTAGAAAGCTAACAACAACATCTATAACATACTTAAATACCAAAACAACTGAATAAATTTTCTCTTAGTTATGCGCTTGCAAAGTCAGCGCTTACAATTTAAGAGGCAGTTTGAGACATCTTCACTCAACTACTCATAACTTTTACACATCAACTTAGATTTCTATAAGCTTACACATTCTAAAAAGCTAACAACAACATCTATAACATACTTAAATACCAAAACAACTGAATAAATTTTCTCTTAGTTATGCGCTTGCAAAGTCAGCGCTTACAATTTAAGAGGCAGTTTGAGACATCTTCACTCAACTACTCATAACTTTTACACATCAACTTAGATTTCTATAAGCTTACACATTCTAGAAAGCTAATAACAACATCTATAACATACTTAAATACCAAAACAATTGAACAAAATGTCGTTTAGTTATGCGCTTGCAAAGTCAGCGCTTGTAAATTGAGTGGCAGCTGAGATACCTCTACTCAAACACTCATAACTTTTGATCCCTAACTCTGATTCTAATAAGCTTAGGCTTTTTGGGAAGCTAACATAAAGGGCTATATCCACTCAAAATCTGAAAGCTAAATTGCAATTTGTGTGTCCACTACACTTGATTGAATGTGGCACAGCTACTTAGGGGTGTGTTCAAAAACACACTACCTTCTCTCAAGAGTTCTAACCATAGAATTCTAACTTATGCCTATATTGTATGAATGAAAATGCTCTCTCCTTCTAGCTACAATCCTAGAGGGCTTCGCCGTGTTAAAAATGAAAATTCGGAGAGAGAACGAAGAGAAGAAGAGGGGGTTTTTATCACCCTTCAATGAAGGGTCGGACCCCTTCTCCCTTCCGTTCAACCGAGGGGTCCCGTCCCTTGAACGGTGGCAACGAAGCCCTCGGTGGTGAATGAAGTGGGGAAAGGCCACCTCGCACCCACTTGTCTAAGCCCTTAGAAAGGCTTTTCCATTTTGGTTTGAATTTCATTTTTGGTGGCAAGGGTGGCAACATGGCCCCCTTGCCCTAGTTGGCAAAATCCTTTACATTTGTAGTTGTCACCTTCTTTTTTCTTCGTTGGCCGCTACCGGAAGCACTCTTTTTTTGCCGCCGCTTGACTTTGCTTGCTTGAATTAGTTGTTCCTAACTTAACCTACCTATTTACTAGCCCACTACTTTCATACTTCCGATTCGGGTAAAGGGCATTTCCCTTTTACCCCTTCGGTTTCTAATTTCTACTTGTCCAAGAGTTTTACCCCAAAGATAAAACACTTCTAGCCAACCTACCTTAATCTAAATGGCTTTTTGGCCAAATTTTCCTAGTCTAATCTAATGATTTTGCAAAAAACCCTCAATTGTGAGCCAAATTGCCGTTGGGGGCAATTTTGGTGCTCACAGTACGTCTGCGTAGAACCTTCTCAATTATATTATCTTTTTGAAATATTTATCTTATATTATTATATTATTATATTACCTTTTCAATTATATTATTTACTCGCGTAAATTAACCAAACCGCTCGTGGTTGGGTTAAGGTTCGCGGTCTAAGTAGAAAGGAAATTATTGGTTAGAAATTAGATTTAGGCCATTTAATTAGTATGAAGAAACTAAATAAAGGACAGAAAGAACAGCGTAGGACAATGACGAATGGAGTTGAACGGAGATGAACGGAGGACGGCAACGAACGGAGACGAACGAACGAGGACGCCAAGCGGATGAAATTAGAACGAATGAAGGCTGTTGGATCTAACGGTTGGCGAACGAAGACCGTTGGATCAAGGGGTTAGGGTAGTGGTGACCATGGATGCCAACTATTGGATCTAGGGATTTAAATCAAGGGATTTGGGTAGTAGCGACCGTGGATGCCAACCATTGGATCTAGGGGTTAGGATGGTGACGGCCGTCGATGCCAACCATTAGATATAGATATGGCTTAATCTACGGTTGGTAATGCTTAGTGGTTGGAAGGGATAGTCCTATGGAGGGAAGCACGGAGGCTCACTTCTCACCTCTCTCATTAGAAACTTTTCTCACTAGGTCACTTGTGACCTCTCTCTCTCTTTCCCTCCTCTCTATGTAGTTAAAGCAAAGAGTTTGTAGAAAGATAGGAAGAAGAATGTAGGACAAAGGGTTTATAAACCCTATGAATGTTGAACAAAAGAGGTTTTGAACCCTATTGAAGAGTTATATTATTGTCTAAGTTACATTAGCTTTGATATCATGAGTTAGTGGTTGTATAAGTTATTACTTCACCTCTTGTTCTATTAGTTTCAACCTTAGTCTATGTATTAGTCTCTTGCATTCTATTCTACATTAATTTCTTGTATTAGGCCCTAAACTAGTGTTCCGCATCAAATTCTGCATTCTATTCTGCATTAATCCTCTGTATTAGACCCTGTACTAGTGTTCTGCATTAAATTTTGCATTCTATTCTGCATTAACCCCCGTATTAAGCCCTGAACTAACATTCTACATTCTATTCTGTATTAATTCTCTGTATTAGACTCTATACTAGTGTTTTATATAAATTTTACATTTTGTTTTTTATTAATCCTCTATATTAGGCCTTGTACTAGTATTTTGCATTAAACTCTGCATTTTATTGTGTATTAATCCCCAGTATTAGGCCCTGAACTAGTGTTCTACATGGAACTCTACATTAATCCTCTATGTTAAGCTCTGTACTAGTGTTCTACATTAAATTTTGCAACTTATTCTGCATTAATCCTCTGTACTAGGCCCTGTACTAGTGTTATGCATTAAACTCTTCATTTTATTTTGCATTAATCCTTTACATTAGGCTTTGTATTAGTGTTCTGCATTAAACTCTGCATTATATTTTACATTCATGCTCTGCATAAAGCTCTACATTGGTATTCTACATGAATATTTTGCATTTTAAGATTTAAAAGGTCATTGCTTGGAAGACACTAGAGTAATACACCCATCCGGCCAATTTTGTGGAATTATTACTCGTTTGGAATAGCAATCGTCACCACAAGGGTGAGATGCTAGTAGCACACTTGGCTTGGAAGTAATGCAATGCTCTCCACAACATGTACTTGTTCTTTGGTTCAAGGCAATAAAATTCAACTTTAATGGTGCAAAGAAAAAAAACCGATATGAGGTCTTTTAATCTTGTACTTGTGTTTGATTAGTGGAAAAGATATACCAAACTAGGTTGGATAAGTCGAGTAATTGGAGGTAATGGCTTGGAAGGGCCTTGGATAAAACTAAAAAACCTCTTAGTCATGGGCTTGTCCGGGTAGGGGCAAGGTGATGGCGCGTGCTCATAAAAATGCTACCCGCGAGCTAACGAGAGTTGGCACATGGAAGTCATGAACCCATGTCTCGAAAAAACAAAATGAAAACCGAGTTGCATGGGATTTGGCATCACCCCTGTGCGATTGGACGTGGCTAAACAATAAAAGGCCTTTTTCAGAGTTGCAACCAAAACAACTTAATAAAAGCGTTGATGTCACAACCATCGCTAGGTCCCTTTAACTAACTTGGCCATTTTTTGATTCTAGCAAGGGTTACGAGTTCTCAACCTTCGTATTCTGCCATGCAAATGGTTAGCTCCCCATACCGCGGATCCCTTAGGCCATAGGAGGGGGACCAACCCTCCTACACTTGCATTTGGGATTCATCCCCTAATTGGTAATCATTGCTAAAATGTGGACTTCCATCCATGGAAGTCCAATATTAAGTTAATCATCATGTTGTTGGAGTAAAACTATAACAACACGAACCATACTTGTGGAGGCTATGCCGTGCCGTCACCACATGGCCCAAGAACTTAATCTCTTGTTCCCATTGAAATACAACTTGTTGTCCTTTAGCTTTCGAAGCACCGCCTCAAGGTGCCACGCGTTCTCCTCCGTTGTTTTGGAATACACCAAGATGTCGTCGATGTAAACTATCACAAAATCATCCATTTCTTCTTGAAAAATGGTGTTCATAAGATGTTGCGTACCTCTCCATGAGGAGTGCTGGAAACATCATGGGCACAAAGGGGACCCCGGAGTGACACCCAGGACTTGTGGTGCCGTTGGTGAGAAGGCCCAAGTGATCCTAGTGTGGATGAGGGCCCCAGTGTGGCAACCCTTGCTAGCTCCCTTTACGTAACTTGGTCATTTTTCATTTTAGCAAGGTTTATGAGCGTTAACCCTTTGCATACCGTGATGCAAATGGTTAGCTCCCCATACTGAGGACCCGTTAGCTCATAAGAGGGGGACCAACCTCGTACTCTTTCATTCGGGACTAATCCGTTAATCGGTATCCAATTCTAAAAAGTAGACTTCCATCCATTAAAGTCCAATTTTATGTTGATCATCGCGTTGCCGGTGCAACATTACAACAACCCGAGCCATACTAGGCAACTATGCCCTCACAATGGGGCAATGCCCATGGAGGCCTTGCCGTTCGGCCTCGGGTGGGTGAAGCCACACCACCTCACCCATATAAGCCATAGGACTCTAGGCAAGGCCCCTACCCCACCGTCAAATAACCTTTTGTGTCTCTCCCAACACTTGGGGCCAAATAGATATTTTCCCTTAGTAGTTGGGGTTGGAAAGCCCAAGCAGTTCAAAATCCCATAATTTCTACATATGATTTTTGATTCTAACAATCAACCATTCCATCATCTACGTTTCATGTAGATGTTGATGGTTTGTTCACTTGCCCCATTTGGACAAATCTTGAAAAAGTTATGCCAATTCAAAGTTTCACAGTCCCGGGAGCCACTTCCAGGCCACTGTTGTTCCAGGGCGCTGTCCCGGGACAACGCTTTCGGGCTTCCTCTACCAACAACTTGGTCATTCCCAAGACTTGTTCAAGATTCTTGGCCAAGTCCTCACCATCTTGGTTGAACTCTAGTGTTGAATGTGCCCCCTCGAGAGCTAGGTTAGTAGGTTGGAGCGCATTCCATAAGCCACCACGAAAGAACTCCTTTGGTCGCCAAGTGTGACTACATTGCAACTAAACTCTGCTCAACCCACATAGTCTGCCCAATCTCTTTGGTCTGCCCCCACCAAGTTCGTTAAGTATTGTTTGAAGAATCCATTTACAAGTTCCGTTTGAGAATGGAAGGCCGTGCTAAATCTTGGTTTCATTCCAACCACCCTAAAGAAGTGCATTCAAAATGCACTTGTGAATATTGGATCTCGATCCGATTCAATCACTCTTGGCAATCCATACTGCCTTTGCCATCCTTTGAGAAAAGACTATGCGGTCTCCAACGCAATCGCGATTCTTGCAATCGGCATCATGTGCGCCAACTTGGCAAACCGCTCTACCATCACCTAGATGGCATCATACCCTTATGACTCTGGCAAACATGTGATCATGTCTATATATGAGCCTAAAATGGTGCCCACATATGTTCTTAACTCTTTGAGACCATTAGAAGTTATGTTTTAACGGTTATTAATTATTCACAAAAATATAAAAAAAGTGAAGTGTGGTGTGGATTAAGTTTAGACATTAGGGGGTGTTGTGTGATTGTTTCAAGGTTTAAGTTCAATGAGGTAATGCCTTGACTAGGTGAGTATGGAGTAAGGTGAGGCGAGAGGGGATCCGCAGGTTAAATGCCCACATTAGGATCCACCTTGTTGGTTTAGGAATGGAAGAGCCTTGTGGATGGGATGAGTCCTTACTTAGAAGGAAAAGGTTAAGGGGGTTGTGATTCGAGGCTCTAATCCTCTCACCCTATCCTTACCTCATGCCCTCTCTCCCTCTCAACTCACTATATAACCCCTCATTCTTCCCTCTCTCTTCCTCTTTCCTTCGTGCTCCTTGGCACCCCACGTGTTATAAGTGTGGGTGTGTAGGAAGCAAGATAGGAGTACGTCTGTGTGCATATTTTAGGGTGAAGAGCCAAGACTAGTTAGCCTTGAGGTGGGCTTGACTTCTTGTTAGGAGTAGCGTGGGTTGGAAGAATTTAGAGTGTGATTTATAGTCTTCAAATTGTAGTACTTGGATTCATGATATCCATACTTATAATTATTTAGACTTACAAGGTTATGTTTGTAAAATATTGGATCATTTAGTTTTGTTGGACTTACAAAGTTACATTATTAAAGTAGGTGAGCTTGTGTGTGTGTGGAGTAAGAGAGAGGCACGTAGGTATGCGAGGTTTTAAGGTGAAGAGTCAAGATCAATTAGTCTTGAATATTAGCCTTACATTATTAGATGTGGTTTAGACTCAAGGCATTCATTATTGCATATTCATATAGAGGACTTTATTACCTATCCATGGATACCAAGAACTCATTTATTGGACTTCATATGAATTTTTGAGAGCCAAAAAACCGAGACTATGTCCAAACTTCCAAAAAATAGTGAAAAAGTGCAGATTCAAAGGGAACAGCGTAGAATTGCGACCATATATTTTTTTGCAGTAGAAATATTATTGCATAATCATGTAAAGGACTTCATTACCTATCTATGGATACCAAGAACTCATTTTTTGGACTTCATATGAATGTTTGAGAGCCAAAAAACCGAGACTATGTCCAAACTTCCAAAAAAATAGTGACACTCTTATAGTTTTTGACTTATGATGTTTAGACTTAAAGTGTTGGATTCATTAGGTAGGAAGGGGTGTGTGTAACTTTTGAATGTATTGGTGATTGACCATTGAGGTAAGTGTTTTTAAACACTCACACTCTTTTGGTTGAAATAATTATACATTGAACTACCGAGGAGGGAGTTATTATGTGTCAGTCCAACATTCCACACTCGGGCTAGGACGAAATCAAGGGTGAGGGACTTTGGGTGACACCATGCACATACTATGACATGGCCCCGGTGGGATAGGCAACGGTTGCAAGAGGCCGCCTTGCTCTTAGTAAGAATTTTGGTTGATTTGGCACTTTACACAAGTCTTCACAAAGTGGGTTATGTCCTCCTTTATGTACCGCCAATGGTACCTCCTTGACGCCACTCTATGGTGGTTTTTCCTCCTCTATGCCCGGCAATGGGGCTATCATATTGTTCTTTCAAAATCGATAGCCTCAACTTGCCTTATGGCATATACACCCGATTTTGCTTATACTTGAGCAATTTGTCCACCAACTTGACCTCTTTGAGCGCCTTGCCCTTGCGAAGCTCACCTAGAAGCCTTCGTTCTTCGGGGTTGTCGCAACCCTTGCTAGGTCCCCATTGCTAACTCGGTCCATTTTTCGATTCTAGCAAGAGTTACGACCGCTAACCCTTCGCATACCGCGATGCGAATGGTTATCTTCCCAATACTGCGGATCCCAAGCTCATAGGAGGGGGACCAAACCTCCTATTTGGTTTTCGGGACTCACCGTTCAATCGGTAACCATTTCTTAGATTTGGACTTCCATCCATGGAAGTCCAATCTTATGTTGCACATCGTATTGCCGGAGCAACACTACAACAACCCGAGCCAAACTAGGCAATTATGCCCTCACAATGGGCCAATGCCCATGGTGGCCTTGCCGTTTGGCCCCGGGTGGGTGAGGCCACACCACCTCACCCATATAAGCCTCTAGGACTCTAGGCAGGACCCCTACCCCACCGTCAAGTATCCTTTTGTTTCTCCCCCAACTCTTGGGGCCAAGTAGACATTTTCCCTTAGCCGATGGGCCTAGAAAGCCCCAGCAGCTTCAGAAGCCAATAACTTCCTCATACAATCTTCGATTCTAACAATCAACCACTCCATCGTGATCTCATTTTACATAGATCACGATGGACTACTCACTTGCCCCATTCGGACAAGTACATAGAAAGTTATGCCACTTTAAAGGTTCGCAGTCCCGGGAGCCACTCCCAGGCCACTGCTGGTCCAGGGTGCTGTCCTAGGACAGCACCCCACTCAACTTGCCATATCTTCTAGCTAACACCTCCAAATGAGGTGTTCTAATGCATTCTAGAATCGGCATGCCATAAGCTACGCATAGCTTATGGCCTCACCCTCATGCCTCCTAGTCTCCGTGGGTGGGAGGCGTTCCCAACGCCCGGGGCCCTCACCCACACTAGGATCACTTGGGCCCTCTCACCAACGGCGCCACAAGTCCCGGGTGTCACTCCGGGGTCCCCCTTGTGCCCAAGGTGTTTCGGGCAATCCTTATGGAGAGGTCTGCGACACTCACCCTCACCAAATGGAGTCGATGCCCTCATCGACTATACTCGTAATCGGCGCACCAATTCTCAAGTTGCCATCCTCTATGGTGCCGCAATGTGTTTACGTTAGGGCGCGACCCCGACAATGCATCCTCAAATTTGGCATAGTCCCCAAAGGTGTCGTTCCAAGGTGGTCCGTTAGCGACCTTGGATCTCATCCAAGGACCTAACCTTCACTAGATCCACCGACTTTGGGACTCACTTGGGTTGCCCTTTGGGGCTCCCCCTTTAGGCTCCACGAGCCTAACTTGACACATCTAGGCCGGACCTCAACGCTTCCACTAAGTTGACTCGGTTGCAACTCCGAGGTGGCTTTGCATTGTTAAGCCACGTTCGATCGCACGGGGGTGATGCCAAGTCCCGCCCGACTCGGTTCCCACTTTGCCCTTTCGAGACATGGGTTCATGACTCCCATGCGCCAACTCTCGTTAGCTCGCGGGTAGCATTTTTATGAGCACGCGCCATCACCTTGCCCCCGCCCGGACAAGCCCATGACTAAAAGGTTTCTTGGTTTTATCCAAGGCCCCTCCAAGCCATGGCCCCCAATTACTCGGCTTACCCAACCTAGTTTGGCATATTTATTCCTCCTCTTCCACTAACCAAGCACAAGTACAAGACTAGGACCTCATCTCATACTTTTCTCTTTGCACCACTAGAGTTGAACTTTATTGCCTCAAGCCAAAGAACAAATACATGTTGTGGACGGCATTGCCTCTAAGCCAAGTATGCTACTAGCGTCTCTCTCCCACTCAAGGAGATTGATGTCTTCATCAATGCCTACGCTTTGTTTTATGGGAATCTTTAGCCGTAGTTTCATCAAAGTGCTCCACCAATTCCTTGGCGTTCACCATGTCTCTTGCCGCTATCCAAGTGGCTTCTTTCACATTGTATCCTAGCCATTTCACAAAGTACTTACTTTCCTTTTTGCTTGGGCTTCCTACACTTGAGGATGCCCTCTACTCCATATTCCAAATGACCTACTACAAGGTCGGGAGGTGGCCTAATCACTTGCTTGTGATTGGGCCACAAGGTGTTTTCCTTAAATGACTTTAGTGATGTGACATGGAATGTCGGATGCACTTTGATCTCGACGGTAACCCCAACTTATACATGTCCTTGAACACTCGTTCCACAATGGGCAACCGAACTTCAACTTTGGACATGAACTCTGGAGTGAGGTCTTTGGACAAAGTGAAGTTGTTCACATTGAACAACACCTTTTCGTCCACCTCATATTCCACTTTGCATTTTCCGGCATTGACTTGCTCTTTGTAGCACCTTCGGGCTTCCTCCACCAACACCTTGGTCATCACCAAGACTTGTTCATGCTTCTAGGCCAAGTCCTCACCATCTTGGTTGAACTCTCTAGTATTGAATGTGCCCCCTCGAGAGCTAGGTTAGTAGATTGGAGCGCACTCCATAAGCCACCACGAAAGACGACCCCTTGGTCGCCAAGTGCGTGGCTACATTGCAATTAAACTCCGCTCGACCCACATAATCCGCCCAATCTCTTTGGTCTGCCCCCACCAAGTTCCTCATGTATTGCTTCAAGACTCCATTCACACGCTCTATTTTCCCATCCATTTGGGAATGGAAGGCCATGCTAAACCTTCGTTTCATTCCGACCTTCCTAAAAGAGTGCATCCAAAATGCACTTGTGAACTTTGGATCTCCGTCCCACACAATCACTCTTGGCAACCCGTGGTGCCTTAACCATCCTTTGAGAAAAGGCTATGCGGTCTCCAACGCGGTCACGGTTCCCACAATTGGCACAACATGTGCCAACTTGGCAAACCGCTCTACCATCACCATGATGGCACTATACCCTTGTGACTCCGGCAATCTTGTGATCAAGTCCATGCACACACTATGCCATGGATACATTATACCATGCAAATACTATGCCATGGCCCCGGCGGGATAGGCAACGGTTACAAGAGGCCGGCTTGTTTTTGGTAAGAGGATCGGTTCACTTGGCATCCACCCAAGCCTTCACAAAGTGGGCTATATCATCCTTCATGACCGGCCAATGGTACCTCTTTGACACCACTCTATGGTGGTTTTTTCCTTTTGCTATGGCCGGCAATAGGACTATGCTATTTTTCCTTCGAAACCAATAGCCTCACTTGCCTTTTGGCATATACACCCAACTTTGCTTACTTGAGCAATCCATCCACCAACATGACCTCTTTGAGCACCTTGCCTTTGCGAAGCTCACCTAGAAGCCTTTGTGCTTCGGGGTAGTTAATGTACCCCTCCCTCATCTTGCATCACAAGTTTCCTTCACCGGTAACCATTAGCCACAAGGTTTAGATGGTGCTCATTGCTTGGAACTCTTCCCATCTATTTAGCACATCCGGCACCACATCACCATGGCCCGGTTTGTGGATCAATTCCACCTTCATAAACGCCAAAATATCGTGCCACCGCAATGGCTTGACGCTCACTTGCACTTGTGTTTCAAAAATAATTCGAGGACACATTTTCCATATACACCTTGGTCTTGTGCAACCCCACATCGTGTTGCCACATCTCCAAGCAATGCTCTACGGCGAAGAGTTCTTTCTCATGAGTTGGCCGTCTCTTTTGACAACCATGGAGCTTCATGCTCCCATGTGCAATGGCCATCCATCTTGCATCAACAATCCGCCAATGCCAAAGTCACTTGCCCCCGTATGCACCTCAAAAGATTTGTCAAACTCCGCGAACTTGAGCACGGGCGGCAAAGACAACTTGCTCTTAAGCTCCCCAAAGGCTTGGTGACAAGGCTCATCCCACTCTTGGGATAGCCATTTTTTTAACAAGTTGGACAAGGTCCTAGCAACCTTAAATAAGGTCCTAGCAACCTTCCATAAGGTCCTAGCAATCGTCCATAAAGTCCTAGCAACGTTCCATAAGGTTCTAGCAACCTTAGATAAGATCCTAGCCACCTTAGATAAGGTCCTAGCCACGTTACATAAGGTCCTAGGCACCTTAGATAAGTTCCTAGCAACCTTAAGCAAGGTCCTAGCAACCTTAGACAAGGTCCTAGACACCTTAGGCAAGGTCCTAGCAACCTTAGATAAGATCCTAGCCACCTTAGATAAGGTCCTAGCCACGTTACATAAAGTCCTAGGCACCTTAGATAAGTTCCTAGCAACCTTAAGCAAGGTCCTAGCAACCTTAGACAAGGTCCTAGCAACCTTAGGCAAGGTCCTAGCAACCTTAGATAAGGTCCTAGCGACCTTATTGGCGGTGGTAGTTGGCTAGGCCAAGCAATGACCTAAGCCCTCTTTGGGTTGAAGGCCGCTTCCACTCGTGGATTGCCTTGACCTTCTTCATGTCCATCCACCAACTTCATTTGTCACCACATAGCTCAAGAACTTAATCTCCCGTTGAGCAAAGTTGCTTTCTAGTCCTTGGCGATAACTTTTTGAACACCCCATTGGTGAGTACAACCTTGTACCTCACCAACAAATCACGAATGTGGTTTTTGGGGGAGGCCCATCTATCCTAGCCTCCCCATGAGTTCCTTGGAGTTCCTCCAATGGAACCACGACATCATTTGTTGAATTCCCATTTGGTCCATTGGGACCAAATTCAACTTGGTTCCTCCTACCATAGGAGTCTATGTGAATTCCAAATTCACCTCTTTGCCATCATGGCACACCACAAGCACACCGGCTTGCAACTCACATCCACCATGTGAGTTTCAAAGGAGGTGTCCTCCAAAATGAGGGCACCTCATCCATTTCACATATTGTGAAATGTCCACAAATTCCATTGTCCCACATTTCAAGGTCACATACAACACCACCTCCTTTGTTTCATGCGGTTCGCCCTTTGGCAACCGCATATTGATGGGCTTACCCACTCTACTAATCGGCAAGCCCCAACACATTGTGAGCTTCCGGCTCACAAAAAAGTTTGTTGCCTTTTTGTGAACCCATGGGACCTTTCTTTCATTCATTTAAGCCTCAAGGTACAAAAGACTTGGCCTTGGCTTAAGGCTACTAGCCTTGGCCACAAAACCACCATCTAACATTTGGCCCGTGGCACAACCATGAATTGCCTTGGTACCCCAATGCCACCTTCTAACATTCCGTCCGTGGCACAAACATGAATTGCCTTGGCACCGCAATGCCTAAACCCTAACAGTCCGTCCACGGCACAAACATGAATTGCCTTGGTACCACAATGCCACCTTCTAACATTTCGCCCGCGGCACAAACATGAATTGCCTTTGCCACAATGCTACCTTCTTATATTCCATCCGCGGCACAAATATGGTTTGCCTTGGTACCACAAAGCAACCTTTCTTGTTTCCAACATTGTGTGGCTTTCTTCCTTAGGTGCCACCCTTGTTGGAAGTTGTGCCTTGGCTTGACCTTTGTGTTGGTATGATGGTCCAAACTTCTTGCGTTCTTTGCCTCGGGACATAGCTCGGCTCAAACCATTTTGTTGTGAGGCGCCACCCGACTTCCTTTTGGGTCCATCGACTTCAATGCTCTTGACTTCTTGATGGTCCCCGCCACATCCTTGAAAAGCTTCGGGAACTTGAATAAGGTGTCCACCACCCACTTTGGCAACCCACCTAAGAAACTTGAACGTGATGTCGACCACCACTTTGCATTCCTTAGCAAACCCGTCCATCTTAGGTGTAGCATTCATTTGGGTGTTAAAATCAGGCACATAGGCCTTAAGAAACCCCATGTGCCTCATTTCCACCAAGTTTGTTCCCTTACACAATTCTTGGTATTCCGGCGTGAACCTCTCAACAAGCAACTCCATGAAACCAACCCAAATCAAGTTTGCCACCACTTCCGGCTCTTGCGCTAACTTGCTAGTCCACCACTCAAGCACATAGTCTTTCAATAAAAGATAACCACTATGGCGACCTTGTCGCCCACCTCGGCCTTTGGACATCCATTTCCAACACAAATTCATTCACCTTTCTTGCCTTGCCAAGCCTTGAGAAACATACTTGGCATGTTTGCCTTGACCAACCTCTTTGTTAAAGAAGAAGGCCTAGCACCTTGCATCATGAGGAGCTCGACCATCTTTGTCTTATTGGCCCCTCTCATGCTTACCACACTTGAGTTCTAAATCCATTAATTTCATGAACTCAAGCATTTTGAGTTGGAACTCCAATCCAACATCACCACTTTCCAAGTTCAAGGGTGCATTCGGTAACCTAGCCCTCAAATTTCCTTTGAGGCTTGCGGGAGCCCTTTCAAGGCATTCCTCCATTCCGTCACCAAATCCACCATCATCCCCACCATTCTCATTAGATTCAATGGCGAGGTCAAAATCCGATTGGACATGATCCTTGTTCCCATTTGAGCCTCGCAACCTATTAGAAATCTCGGGCTCACCATCATAACCCTCAAGTTTGATAGCCATCATTTCCTCAAAATGCTAGCTCAAAGGTTGGAACCCTGCTCTGATACCAAGTGTCGCAACCCTTGCTAGGTCCCCATTGCTAACTCGGTCCATTTTTCGATTCTAGCAAGAGTTACGACCGCTAACCCTTCGCATACCGCGATGCGAATGGTTAACTCCCCAATACCGCGGACCCCAAGCTCATAGGAGGGGGACCAAACCTCCTACTTAGTTTTCGGGACTCACCGTTCAATCGGTAACCATTTCTTAGATTTGGACTTCCATCCATGGAAGTCCAATCTTATGTTGCACATCGTGTTGCCGGAGCAACACTACAACAACCCGAGCCAAACTAGGCAATTATGCCCTCACAATGGGCCAATGCCCATGGTGGCCTTGCCGTTTGGCCCCGGTGGGTGAGGCCACACCACCTCACCCATATAAGCCTCTAGGACTCTAGGCAGGACCCCTACCCCACCGTCAAGTATCCTTTTGTTTCTCCCCCAACTCTTGGGGCCAAGTAGACATTTTCCCTTAGCCGCTGGGCCTAGAAGGCCCCAGCAGCTTCAGAAGCCAATAACTTCCTCATACAATCTTTGATTCTAACAATCAACCACTCCATCGTGATCTACATTTCACATAGATCACGATGGACTACTCACTTGCCCCATTCGGACAAGTACAAAGAAAATTATGCCACTTTAAAGGTTCGCAGTCCCGGGAGCCACTCCCAGGCCACTGCTGGTCCAGGGTGCTGTCCCGGGACAGCACCCCACTCAACTTGCCATATCTTCTAGCTAACACCTCCAAATGAGGTATTCTAATGCATTCTAGAATCGGCACGCCATAAGCTACGCATAGCTTATGGCCTCACCCTCATGCCTCCTAGTTTCCGTGGGTGGGAGGCGTTCCCAACGCCCGGGGCCCTCACCCACACTAGGATCACTTAGGCCCTCTCACCAACGGCGCCACAAGTCCCGGGTGTCACTCCGGGGTCCCCCTTGTGCCCAAGGTGTTTCGGGCAATCCTTATGGAGAGGTCCGCGACAGGGGTAGTTAATGTACCCCTCCTTTATCTTGCATCACAAGTTTCCTTCACCGATAGTCATTAGTCACAAGATTCAGATGGTGATCATTGCTTGGAACTCTTTCCATCTACTTAGCGCATCCGGCACCACATTGCCACAGCCCGGTTTTTGGATAAAATCCACCTATAAAAGCGCCAAAATATTATGCAACCGCAATTACTTGGCGCTCACTTGCACTTATGTTTCAAAATAATTCAAGGACACATTGTCCATATACACCTTGGTCTTTTGCAACCCCAAATCGTGTTGCCACATCTCCAAACAATGCATTACGGCAAAGAGTTATTTTTCATGAGTTGGCCGTCTCTTTTGACAACCATTAAGCTTCATGCTCCCATATGCAATGGCCATCCATCTTGCATCAACAATCCGCCAATGGCAAAGCCACTCGCCCCCATATGCACCTCAAAAGGTTTGTCAAATTCCGCAAACTTGAGCACATGTGGCGAAGACAACTTGTTCTTAAGCTCCCCAAAGGCATGGTGACAAGGCTCGTCCCATTCTTGGGATAACATTTTTTTAAACAAGTCGGACAAGGTCCTAGCAACCTTAACGGCGATGGTAGTTGGCTAGGACAACAAATGACCTAAGTCCTCTTAAAGAAGAAGGCCTAGCACCTTGCATCATGAGGAGCTCGATCATTTCGTCTTGTCGGGCTCCTTTCATATTTGCCGCACTTGAGTTTTAAATCCATTAATTCCATGAACTCAAGCATTTTGAGTTGGAATTTCAATCCAACATCACCATTTTCCAAGTTCTTGAATGAATTCGGTAATCTAACCCCCAAATTCTTTGAGGTTTGTGGGAGCCCTTTCAAGGCACTCTTCCATTCCGTCACCGAGTCCACCATCATGCCCATGTGAGCCCAAATTGATGTCCACATGTGTTGTTAACACTTGTAAAACATTACAAGTAGTGTTTTGTTGAATTATGATTATTCACAAAAATATAAAAAGAGTGAAGCTTGAAGAAAACTAAGTTTGAAGCATTAGGCTTGTGTGGAGTGGATTTAAGTAGTATGAGGACATACCTTGGTAAAGTGTGGTAGGTAGAAAGCCAAGGTTAGTTAAATATTTGAATTAGGATCTTTGTTGATCATTTGAGGGAGGAAGGCTTAGGAGATTTGATGAGAGCCTACAAAGTACGAGGAGATTTCGAAGGCTTATCGAGAGCCTTGTGGATGGGATGAGTCCCTACTTAGAAGGAGAAGGTTAAGGGGTTGTGATTGGAGGCTCTAATCCTCTCACCCTATCCTTATCTCATGCCCTCTCTCCCTCTCAACTCACTATATAATCCCTCATTCTTCCCTCACTAATCCTCTCTTTCCTTCGTGCTCCTTAAACACCCCACGGGTTATAAGTGTGGGTGTATGGGAAGCAAGATAGGAGCACATGTGTGTGCTTAGTTCTTAGGAGAAGAGCCAAGGCTATTTAGCCTTGAAGAGGGATTGACCTCTTGTTAGAAGTAGATTGGGTTTAAGGAATTTGGAGTTTGATTGTAAACTTAAACTTGTTGCATTGAGATTCATATTGAAGTGAGAGAGTTCAAATTTGTTTAAACTTGTGGCATTTAGAGTGACTAGATTGTACTAGGTGCATTACTTGTAGTGTTTTATTAGTTATGAACTTGAGCAAACTTTATAGTGAGAGATTTGTCAATTATGGATGATCAGAGTGTTCAATGGGTATGAAAATTTGAGGGATTGTTTATTATAAAGTATGGGAGTTGTGGTAAAAATTTGAGAGCTTCAGTCATTGGGATGAAAGAGTTATTAAAAGTTGAAGGGGAGGGTGTCTAGGAATAAAGCAGCAAGGTTTGAAAATATGTATCTCTTAGAAGGTTATAGATATGGATACCAAAATATGACACTACCTTTTGAACTTATATATCTATCTTGTGTCAAAATTTTAGATTGATTGGACATAGGAGTTGGAAGTTATTAGAGTTTTAATGACCGGATGCTTGATCACAGCATTCATACTAAGTAGTTAGAGTTAGAATTTCATGCATAACTTTTGCATATAAACTTTGTTTGTGCCAAAATTTGGTGTGGAGATTTTTGATAAGGTACTTAACAAGTGTACCAAATTTCACTTGAAGAACATAAGTTGGGTGGGAGTTATACTATTCTAAAGTTTAGTAGGAAGATATTGATAGAGACTTACATCAAGAAGAACTTAGAGAAGGAAGGGCAAGGATAAGTATATAAGTATTTTTTAATACTTGTATTTAAAGCCTATGTGCTCATGGAATCCACAAGCGAAGTGTCATGTACTAATACGGAATCAACCACGATGACATGTGATAACACGGAATCAATAAGCGAGAACTCATGTAGTAGTGTGGAGTCGACGGCAAGGACTCGATTCACAAGAGGGATATCTTTGAAGGCATGCGTGGCCAAAGCGGCCGGGTGGACATTAGAAAAGGCTAAGGATATAACCTTGCCCGACATTAAGGAATGTAAAACTACATAGTGTGGTGTTAATCAAGTTGTGTATATTCCAAGGGTAGATTGGAATTATATATTGGGTTACAAAGAGAGAAGTCTCTATATGTCATTATAAACTTTTCCACTCGGGCTAGGACGAAATCGAAGGGTAGAGGATTTTTGGTGACAGCCCACCATCCTTATTAGACTCAATGATGGGGTCAAAATCCGCCTGGACATGAACCTTGTTCCAATTTGAGCATCACAAATTTTTGGAAGCCTCGGGCTCACCATCATAACCCACACATTTGATAGCCATTTCTTGCTCAAAGTCCTCGCTCAAAGATTGGAACCCCACTCTGATACTACGTGTTGCAACCCTTGCTAACTCCCCTTATGTAACTTGGTCATTTTTCATTTTGGCAAGGATTACAAGCGCTAATCCTTACATATCACGATGCGAACGGTTACCTCCCCATGCCGCGGACCCTTTAGCTCATAGGAGGGGGACCAACCTCCTACTCTTTCATTCGGGACTCACCCCTTAAACGGTATCCAATTTTTATGTGGACTTCCATCCATGGAAGTCCAATCTTATGTTCATCACCGCATTGCCGGAGCAACACTACAACAACTCGAGCCATACTAGGCAACTATGCCCTTATAATGGGCCAATGCCCATGGAGGAGACGACACTTCTATGTGAGCGAAGTGCAGAGAGCGGAGATGTGGAGAGCAGAAAACGGAGATGTGGAGAGCAGAAAGCGGAAACGATGTAAAAATAGTAAACTTCATAGACTAAATATAGACATATTGGAAAAAGATTCTAATATACCTAGAATATTCCAGATTCTTCCAAAAATTCTAAAATTTGTGACTTATTTCCGTAGAATGTATAGGTCCGAAAATAAATTAAAAGGCCCTGATTTTGAAATGGTCTTATCAAATTTGGAAACGGGGAAGTGCTAAATGATAGAAAATTTAAGATAAAATAGATAAATATATGATTAAAACCAATGATGATCCCAAGAAAGAATGAATGAAAATAATTTTATCGAGATTGGTATAATTGAAGAATGAGTCAATCAAAATACAAAGGGCGACCAACTTGCTTCATTTTTATTCCATCACTTTTGTCTTTGTCCTATGTGTGAGTCAGCTCTAGAGCTTGGACTCCAACAATTATTGTTTGTGATTGAAGAGAGTATCTTGAGCTGAATATATATGAGGACATAATTTAGACTCATACCCAATATGAATATAGAGACGCATGCACACAATGGGAGAGGAGAGAGGCATGTTTGCTGGCCAAGGATGGGAGAAGGAGATTAGAAGTCTAGGAAATTCCCATGTTCCTTTTAATCCATCGTCGGAATATGACATGGGTGCTAGAAATCAATATAGTGATGATTACGAGCTGACTCCATTTTCGCAGTCCACACAAGCATGGAGGTGGAGGATGCAGGAGGAGGAGAAACGATATGCAAAAAATGATAAAAAGCGAGCGGATGTGCAAGAGAAGGACGCCACAAGGTGCATGAATAGTGAGGCAAATGATGCGGCTGATTTGAATGAGGACAAGTCAATCGACATGGAGCAGGGGGTCAAGGTGGTAGGCGAATCTTTGAGATCTTTGTCGTTTTGCAAGAAGATGAAAGGATTATCGCCGCATCGCCGACCATTGAAGGATCGGATGAGGGATAAAATGGTTTGCTACATTGATTTGCTTTGACCGGGTCCACCTCCATCAAGAAGGGACGATGAAAAGAAATCTGAAGCATCTAGGAGCTTGGAAACACGAAAGTAGAGTTGATAGACATAGTAGGCATGTTAAAATATAACATGTAGTATTCAACGGTGAGAGAATCACATGACACAATTCAGTATTGTAATAAAACATTTTGAAGGGAATGAAAATAATCCATGAAATTATATTTATTATATCAAACAATTATGAGTTCACATGAGGTCCACAATTAGCCACATCTATTAGGGCACAATGTAGTGCTAGGCTGAGAGGAATTCTAGGAAGTAAATTGTGTCAAAAGGCCCCCTTCGAGGATGAGTTTGACCTCATTGAAGCTAAATGTCGGGACGTGAATGAACAAGTTCACTTCCGCATCCAAATTAGAAACCTTGATGAAGATGTAGTAGAGGTACTTACAATTCTGATAAGAGTTTCGTTTGCGGCCGAACTTGGAAATCATATCCAAGAAGTAGAAATCATATCCGTCACTTGGTAGATGGGGGGTTGCGGTTTTGACTTGGACTGCAAAGTGATAATACAACCAAATCCCGATTGAGGGATCATAGTTAACTTCAGAACAATACCATGCATAGCTTCAGCAGGGGCAACCATCTGTCTCTGCTTTGCTGAAGGTGCGCTGTTGGATCGCCGAACAACCATGGACAATCTTGTGGCAGTGATGAAGTCGGGGTGTTTTGGAATACGGACTCCAAACATATCAAGTGGGGGAACGGAGTTGGTGAAGAGTCGAGTTGGTGTGATGCGCTCCTTGGTGGGAGTTGAAAACCTACATTCTCAAGCGCGAAGATCTCCGAACGGGTGAGGTTGGTACCAATCTTGACGGGCCAGATTGGGGGAATAGGAGGTTTTTGTTCACCACTAGAGAACGGCATGACCCATTTGTGACGAGGGCCCTTTACACAACACTCGATGTTGTCTGGACAAAAGACGAAGTCCATGCATTTTATAGATTGGAGTTTGTAATGATGCCACATACCGGTGTAGGGCGGCACAGGGACGCTCCTATTATTGGTGACGATTCTTGCGGTGCACTTTTTCTTCGTGCCCGCATGATTAGCCCAACAAGACTTCCCAAAGTTATGGGGTATGCGGGCAATATGCCAAAAAGAGACATCTACTTAGTTTTCTTGTACGGCAGTGACACGATGGAAACCAAGTCCTGTAGGTGAAGGCACTTGAACCTTTTGTACAGATGGGGAAGACTCCTCAATGATAGTAGGTAGTGGTACTAGTTGAGATCGAGTGACTCGCTTACCGGGGCGAGGGCGAGAGAAGTTGATGGTGTCGGGGCGGTGGGTCTCGCCATCATCACCAATTGGAGTGTCCGGTCTTCGCTTCTGCGATCCAAACACCTCGGCGCCCTCAAGGTGTGGATTGCGAGTGCAAAACTCTTCTCCGCCGGGCATGTCAAGCAAGACCTCCGACAACGGAACCATCAAAACAAAAAAAGGAGGCGATCGTCTACACATTACACTGATAAGAAGAGGAAGATAGTGAGGTCACAAAAGACACAGTCAAGGAAGGCGCCAATCAAGGGCCGTGGGATGCCCGAGGATTTGAGCCAAAACATCAAGTACCTGCGGAGACCTTCGTGGAGGTTAGACTGTGAGATTCGGCCTTTTCTATTATCACCGATTGTAGAAGAGGCGGACGGAAGTAAAGCACATACAATGGCACAAGTCGAGGAGTTGGAAAGTGATAGCATCCAAGAGAACTCACGCGAAGAGACGAACTGTACAAGTGTTGTAAGTATTCTTCTGTTTCTTCATATATTCAGTTGTCTGAGTACAGAATTAAAATGGTAAAACAAATTCAACTGTGAAATAACTATTTCTGAAATATTATGGTTTGTCATCATTGTTATAAATATTGTTATCTCTTATATATAGGAGGATGGGGGGAGTGGAGAGAGTGGAAATAGCTACAAATAAGAAGACAATGTAGAGGCAGCACAACAAAATGAAAAGGCGTTAGAAGAGCTAAGAACGGAGGGAGTACCGATGTCGGGATAGCCACAAATTCAAAGAAGAGCAAATATGAAGGCGTCCAAGAGGATAGCGTCAAAAGATGATCTAAATTCAAATTTTATGGGAGGCCGCAAGAATCTGAAGGAGGAGGCCCGGAGCGCCAAACCCTAAATGTGGATATTGTGACCCCTGCTTCAAGATTCCTGCGAAGCAAGGCGGGCGGCATACAACAAACATCGAGGCGAGGGCATGGCCGCGAAAGAGGAAAGGCCTAGGTAAACCTAGGTGACTCGAGGAGCACTCCAATAATGCCGACAGAGGATGGGACCTCGGAAGATAGTGGCGCGACGATTGGGGCATCAGGGGATGGCTTCTTCCAACTATTGGTAAGGTTTCTGAATTCTCTGCCATGCTATGTTGATTTAGAAGTGTGCATAATGTGAGGTAGGTGGAAGGAGTCATTGGATCCGAGGCCTCCTTTTGGAAAGGGTTTTTGGTTGTAAATTTACATGAAATGTCTACTTGACTTTGCTCTCGGCCTTGATATGTTTTGTGTAGGTGAATATGTGAAAGGTTGGGAAGGAGGCCTCGGATCCGAGGCCTCCTTTTAGAGAGGGTTTCTGGTTTGTAAATCTAAATGTAATGTGTGCTTGACTTTGCTCTCGGCCTTGGTATGCCTTGTCTAGGTGAATATGTGCGAGGTTGGAGAGGAGGCCTCGGATCCGAGGCCTCCTTTTAGAGAGGGTTTTTGGTTTGTAAATCTAAGTGTAATGTGTGTTTGACTTTGCTGTCAGCCTTGGTATGCTTTGTGTAGGTGAATATGTGAAAGGTTGGAGAGGAGGCCTCGGATCCGAGGCCTCTTTTTGGAGAAGGATTTTTTTTGTAAATCTAAGTATAATGTGTATATGAGTTGGCTCTCGGCCTTGCTATGCTTTGTGTAGGGGGATATGCCGTTTGGCCTAGAAGGCCCCAGCAACTTTAGAACCCCATAACTTGCTCACATGTTCTTTGATTCTAACAATTGACCACTCCATCGTCATATACGTTTCATGTTGATGCCCATGGACTACTCACTTGCCACAATCGGGCAAGTACAAAGGAAGTTATGCCAATTTAAAGGTTCGCAGTTATGGGAGCCACTCCCAGGCCACTGGGGAGGAGGCCTCGGATCCGAGGCCTTCTTTTAGAGAGGGTTTTTGGTTTGTAAATCTAAATGTAATGTGTGCTTGACTTTGCTCTCGGCCCTGGTATGCTTTGTGTAGGTAAATATGTGAGAGGTTGGGGAAGAGGCCTCGGATCCGAGGCCTCTTTTTGAAGAAGATTTTTGTGTTGTAAATCTACATGAAATATCTACTTGACTTTGTTGTCAGACTTGGTATGCTTTGTGTACGTGAATATGTGAGAGGTTGGAGAGGACACCTCGAATCCGAAGCCTCTTTTTGGAGAGGGTTTTTGGTTTGTAAATCTAAGTGTAATGTATGCTTGACTTTGCTCTCGGACTTGGTATGCCTTGTCTAGGTGAATATGTGAGAGGTTGGGAAGGAGGCCTCGGATCTGAGGCCTCCTTTTAGAGAGGGTTTTTGGTTTGTAAATCTAAGTGTAATGTGTGTTTGACTTTGCTCTCGGCCTGGGTATGTTTTGTGTAGGTGAATATGTAAAAGGTTGGGGAGGAGGCCTCGGATCCAAGGCCTCTTTTTGGAGAAGGTTTTTGCTTTGTAAATCTAAGTGTAATGTGTACATGAGTTGGCTCTCGGCCTTGTTATGCTTTGTGTAGGTGGATATGCCGCAGGGCCTAGAAGGCCCCAACAGCTTTAGAACCCCATAACTTCCTCACATGTTCTTTGATTCTAATAATCGACCACTCCATCGTCATATACGTTTCACGTTGATGCCCATGGACTACTCACTTGCCCCAATCGGGCAAGTACAGAGGAAATTATACCAATTTAAAGGTTCGTAGTCCCGGGAGCCACTTCCAGGCCACTGGGGAGGAGGCCTCATTTTGAAGAGGGTTTTTGGTTTGTAAATCTAAATGTAATGGTGTTTGACTTTGCTCTCGGCCTTGGTATGCTTTGTGTAGGTAAATATGTGAGAGGTTGGGCAGGAGGCCTCGGATCCGAAGCCTCTTTTTAGAGAAGGTTTTTACTTTGTAAATCTAAGTGTAATGTGTACATGAGTTGGCTTTCGACCTTGGTATGCTTTGTGTAGGTGAATATGTGAGAGATTGGGGAGGAGGCTTCGGATCCGAGGCCTCCTTTTGAAGAGGGTTTTTGGTTTGTAAATCTACATGAAATGTCTACTTGACTTTGCTGTCGGCCTTGGTATGCTTTGTGTATCTGAATATGTGAGAGATAGGGGAGGAGGCCTCGGATCCGAGGCCTCCTTTTGGAGAGGGTTTTTGGTTTGTAAAACTAAGTGTAATGTGTTCTTGACTTTGCTCTCTGCCTTGGTATGGTTTCTGTAAGTGAACATGTGAGAGGTTGGGTTGGAGGCCTTGGATCCGAGGCCTCCTTTTGGAGAAGGTTTTTGCTTTGTAAATCTAAGTGTAATGTGTGTTTGACTTTAGTCTCGGCCTTGGTATGCTTTGTGTAGGTGAATATGTGAGAGGTTGGGCAGGAGGCCTCGGATCCGAGGCCTTTTTTTGGAGAAGGTTTTTGCTTTGTAAATCTAAGTGTAATGTGTACATGAGTTGGCTTTCGACCTTGGTATGCTTTGTGTAGGTGAATATGTGAGAGATTGGGGAGGAGGCTTTGGATCCGAGGCCTCTTTTTGGAGAGGGTTTTTGGTTTGTAAATCTATATGAATTATCTACTTGACTTTGCTGTCGGCCTTGGTATGTTTTGTGTAGGTGAATATGTGAAAGGTTGGGAAGGGGGTCTCGGATCCGAGGTCTTCTTTTGGAGAAGGTTTTTTGTTTGTAAATCTAAGTGTAATGTGTGCTTGACTTTGCTCTCGGCCTTCGTATGCTTTGTGTAGGTGAATATGTGAGAGGTAGGGGAGGAGGCCTCGGATCCCAGGCCTCTTTTTGGAGAAGATTTTTGCTTTATAAATGTACATGAATTGTCTAGTTGACTTTGCTGTCGGCCTTGGTATGCTTTGTGTAGGTGAATATGTGAGAGGTTGGGGAGGATGCCTCGGATCCAAAGCCTCCTTTTGGAGAGGGTTTTGAGTTTGTAAATCTACATGAAATATCTACTTGACTTTGCTGTCGGCTTTGTTATGTTTTGTGTAGGTGAATATGTGAGAGGTTGGGGAGGAGGCCTCGGATTCGAGGCCTCTTTTTGGAGAGGGTTTTTGGTTTGTAAATCTACATTAAATGTTTATTTGACTTTGCTGTCGGCCCTGGTATATTTTGTGTAGGTGAATATGTGAGAGGTTGGGCAGGAGGCCTCGGATCCAAGGCCTCATTTTGGAGAAGGTTTTTTCTTTGTAAATCTAAGTGTCATTTGTACATGAGTTGGCTTTCGGCCTTGGTATGCTTTGTGTAGGTGAATATGTGAGAGGTAGGGAAGGAGGCCTCGGACCCGAGGCCTCTTGTTGGAGGAGGTTTTTGCTTTGTAAATCTCTATGAAATGTCTACTTGACTTTGCTATCGGCCTTGGTATGCTTTGTGTAGGTGAATATGTGAGAGGTTGGGGGGACGCCTCGGATCTAAAGCCTCCTTTTGTAGAGGATTTTGGATTTGGAAATCTACATGAAATGTCTACTTGACTTTGTTGTCGGCTTTGTTATGTTTTGTGTAGGTGAATATATGAGAGGTTGGAGAGGAGGCCTGGGATGCGAGGCCTCTTTTTGGAGAGGGTTTTTGGTTTGTAAATCTGCATGAAATGTTTATTTGAATTTGCTGTCGGCCTTGGTATGTTTTATGTAGGTGAATATGTGAGAGGTTGGGCAGGAGGCCTCGGATCCGAGGCCTTTTTTTGGAGAAGGTTTTTGCTTTGTAAATCTAAGTGTCATTTGTACATGAGTTGGCTTTCGGCTTTGGTATGCTTTATGTAGGTGAATATGCGAGAGGTTGGGGAGGAGGCCTCGGATCCGAAGCCTCCTTTTGGAGAGGGTTTTTGGTTTGTAAATTTACATGAAATGTCTTCAAAGTCCCATGTTGTGCCACCCACATTTCTACGGAGTCCATCTAGTGCTCCCTCCGTTGCTCCATTAGTTCTCCACTCTCGCACTCCCTCAGCCTTTGGTCCACAATCTATTGCTACTCCTTTTCACAGTACCTTTTCTCTTCTCTCTTAGCCTCGCAAGAGGAAGGCCGCTTTCTTGGATACGAGTGCCACATCTTCGGAGTCACCTAACACGCTTGCCCTCATAAAAAATGTGGACATGGTGCAATTCATGCTGGATTCTGAGCTTGTAGAAGGTCCCCTCCCAGCATATACCCGCATCTAGGAGTTCATTGCCAAGGTTTATATGTTTCCCTTTATCATTTTTCAGGCTTTTTTCCTTATAGTTTGCTTCTTTTTCTTCTTTCCTCTTGTTTTCTCATGAAGTTTTAATTGTAGGTTGTTCCAGGTCGTTCTCGTGTGAACACCTCGTCTACAACTCACAAGGGCCTCGATTTACTTTTCACAGACATTCCCGAGAATTTGCCGTTGCCCAACATCTTCAGCGATGTTCGTGCTTGGAACAAGCTCCATGAATCATACTATGAGTGTCTTTTTGCATTTGCAAAAACTAACCTCCATGATCATGGTGTCCTTGTCCTTGCCCATCATGCGAGTGCCACTATTTCTAGGATTGTTTTCGATTGGGCACACACTTACGACTTCTACGTCGCCGAAAATTGGTTTGGTATGAATGATCTAGACATCCAATCCCTTGTGGTCCCCTCTGGAGTTGTAAACAACTCTCCATCTCCTACTCCGCTCTTGTATTATTTTTCATTTCACTTCTTCCAAGTCTTATGAAATCGTATTAATTGTTGCAGACTCAGAAATTCAGCATCAAGGTTCTTGTTCGTGTTAACTCCGTTTTCAGAGTGCGAAAGGAAGCCCTACAAGAGTATGGTTACAACCTCCAGCGAGATGGATGGTTGAATGCTTTCACCGATGAGAAGAGCCAAGTGATGCGCAATGATGGGGTACCTTGGAGAGGTGCTCATGAAAAGCATCATGTTTTTTTGGGTGCAAGCATAGTAAAGTGGACCAAAAAGTGCTCCGGTATATGAAAGCCATGATTTTCTTGGTCAAACGCCTATAAGTAGTAGCAAAATGTTGTTTAAAATAGATTATTTTTCATGATGACCTCTATTGTTAAGTTAGGCACTCAAATATAGAATATCAATATGAGATCTTCAAAACCTATCATCAAAAATGACGCGTAAAAATAACTGACTAAATATAGTTTTGAATGTAAATTTCATGACCTTTAATATTTTGAACTTGGAATTTATTTTCATATTCCTTGAATTCATTATAAACTTGAGGTCATCGTAATTTTTTTTTCAAAAATTCATCAATTTAATGTAATGTAATTGTATTTTAAACAAGTTTTTGACGATTATCTTTTCAATGACACCCACTTGCACCACCACTTGACCGTCTTCTAAAATACATATACGTTGTTTGAAATTATTTTTTGTGAACATAAATTGCTTGGCTTTGTAGATTCATATGTTTTCTAAATGTTTATGAATTTTTAGTTCATAAAATTCAAAGTTAGTATATTGTTTTGGATCACTTTCACTTAAACCTGAGCAAGGATCAAGAGCTGTCCACTTTACCGTGCTTGCACCCTCTTCTCTATCCTCCTCGCTACTCTCACCGACAAGAATGATGTTATTATGGACTGGCAATGTGGTGTAGATACGCCTTCTCTTTCAACATCATCCTTACTTTGAATTTTCCGTTATTTTTGCTTCACTAGTTTCCATACTAACATTTTCCCTCTCTTTGCTTTAGGTGGTTCGATTACAACATGTCGCTCCCTTGAGCGGCATATTGTGGCCCTTGAGAATGACCCCATCATTTTCAATGCACTCTTACTCCCCATGCGCGATCCCCAGCCTACGCATACTTCCCGCTCAGTTGTCCCACCGTCTACATCTATTTTTGATCCGCCTTAGAAGATGACCAAACGCGTATTCGGTTTTCTTTGTGCGTAAGTTTCCTTTTTGTGTTTTGCCATGTTTGCCTTGATGTCATTTTCCCATCTTCCTGTGTCATCTTGTTTATAATTTTCTTGCTTGGGGGTTCAGAGTGCCAGGGGAGAACGCGGTCCTTTGTCGAGGCATGTTTTTGAATCCTCCAAAGCCATTTGAACTTCCCCCGTATGCTAGTGCCATGGCGGATTGTTTTGCTAAGGCAGAGTCCCCACCTCCTCATCGCGTTCGTCATTTCTCGTGTGGGACACGAAATCTTTTTTTGTTAGAAGCAAAGGAGGGTGAGGAGCATGATAGGGAATGTTGTCCAAGCCCTTAGTTTATCATTTTGGTTTTGGAGATTATAACTCCTTTCTTTTGTTGTTTTCCGGATTTCATAAGAGTTGTGTGTTGGTTTTATTTTCGATTTCCAGTGCAAGTCTCATGCTTTTTCTTTTTCATTATTTCATTTTGATAATGTCAACCGCAATTGCATTCTTCATTTATTCTTGTTAATAATTTCAGTTTGTGGATTAGCCCTTAAGTATTGGCGGATTGAGGCTGCAATGCTTTTTGTTATTGTAATTTCTGTTTTGCTCTTGCTAAGTCCTATTTTTGATGTCAGCCCTAATTTATGCTCATTTCAACGGATTTGGGCTCCCTTTTCAACAAATGTTTCTAAAAATACCTCCAAATTCCACGGTAGTACACCCACCTTCTGTCGAAATTTATTACAAAAATCTCAAATCTCCGCTTTCCAAACTCCGCTCTTCGCCCTCCGCTCTACGCTCACATAGTTAAGTTTCCCCCCATGGAGGCCGTGCCGTTCGGCCTCGGGTGGGTGAGGCCACACCACCTCACCCATATAAGCCTCTAGGACTCTAGGCAGGGCCCCTACCCCACCGTCACGTAACCTTTTGTGTCTCTCCCAACACTTGGGACCAAATAGATATTTTTCCTTAGTAGTTGGGGTTGGAAGCCCCAAGCAGTTCAGAACCCCATAATTTCTACATATGGTTTTTGATTTTAACAATCAACCACTCCATCGTCATCTATGTTTTACGTAGATGCCCATGTACTATTGAGGGAGTACCAGAAGGGGCAGCTGATGGAGGAACGGAAGGAGTGCTAGACGGACTCCATAGGAAGGTGGGTGGCTGAACGGGGGTCTTTGAAGCATACCGAGTGACAACTTGTGAAGATGTTTGAATGCCGGCATTCTTTGCTCTGCCCTTTCCCTTTGGTGCCTTGGGCGGTGGAGGAGGAAGCTCAATGATGTCGGGCTCCTCAAAGGGGACAATGAACTCCTCGGGAGCACTACTCACAAGACTGTCAAAAATAGCCTTCTCTTCCCTAGGCACAAATCCTCCGGAACAATCCAAGTACCATCCCCCAGCCTGCAAGTGAGACTCAGAAAACTTGGTTGTTTGCGTGGTCGTGTAGACGCAGAGGCTAGAAAGCACGTTCACCCAGTCCGAGAGGTAGGTGGGCAAGGAAGATGATGCTAATGCATTCTTTGCAACCAACTCTCTCATGATATAACTACAAAAAAAGCAAAAATAAGAAAACCATGGGCAAAAGCCAAAAATGGAGTGCAAGAATGTAAAAATGAAGTGCACAAGAGTAAAAATGGAGGATAAGTGCATTACCGATAGGCGATGTGCTTGATAGCCAGAGCACCCTCCTCGAACTCCAAGAAGTTATCACCTTTGGCAAAGGCGATGTCAGGCTTATCGCCGAGGTAAGACTTGAAGGCTCTGTCCCAAAGGAGAATCCTCCAGTGATCAACATATTCATGAGGGCGCAAGATAGTCTTCGACGCGTCCCAATCGATATCGACGGTGAGGTCGTCTTGAAAGGATTCAATCTGGACCGAGACCTTTTTCTCCAATTGAAATGAGGGAGAGAGAGAGCGAAACTAGATATGAAACAAGAGGAATAAAAACAAAAATAAGAAGCCCAAGGAATGGATATACCTGAGCCCAGAATGACGCCTTGTGAAGCCAGTCGTCCAAAACCTTCTCCCTCATAGGCTTGTCGATGGGGAACTTGTTCTCCGACCTTTCATGAGTGGAGGCGTTCCACCAATGAAGCCACTTGGCTTTGAATGAGGCCTCAACCGGACATGTGACAATTTTCTGTAACTTTTCAATTGTCATGTCGGTCGAGGCAAACTCATTAAAATGACGATCAATCTGCGTACGTCCCAAAAAATGAAATGAATTCAGGAGGATAGACAAATGAATGGATAATTCATATCAAGGAAAACATGCAAGTGAAGAAGGGAGACCTCGTGAAAAAAATCCTCTCCATTGTCAGGGTTTACGACCGAGATATATTTTTCAAAGTGCGTGCCCGAATGTTTTTGATCGTCCTCTCTTGGGCCTTGGTCATGACATCCCAAATCTCAGTAGGAGTCCTTTCGGCAACCGGAGTGGTTTCACGGTAATGCCTCACTGCAAGGTCAGCTTGAGCCGAAATGTCTCTCTACAAAAAACGACCTTGTGAGCAAATACAATCGGCATGGAAATGAAAAATGGAATGCAGCTCGGGAATTGGGGAAGACGGAATGCAAAATCATACCTTGTAAAGGAATTTGACGAAGACATCCGCGGTGAGAGTGTACCAAGTAGGGCGACTCTACTTAATCTTCTCGCATGCTTTGTAGTCAGCAGGGGAGATGAGATCCTTGAACGTCGATAACTCCAACCTCCCAAAAGTATGAATTCGAAGGAGCTTAGAAGGAATGTTCGCCTTGACATAATCATGCTCGGTGGACCTGAGAGAAAAAAACATGAGAACCGGCCAATGAAAAGAACGGAGGAAATAAAAAAAAAATGCTTACCAATTAATGTCGCTCATTGCGTTGAGGAAGACACCGGTGCAACCCCTCGGGTCGACCACAATACAATCCACGGAGACATGCCAACTCTTGTCCTCCGCGTGGTTGTTGTTGATGTGCCTCCACCATGCAGTGAGTCGATGATTTCCTGTCCAAACGAAGAATATCTTCCCACAGAGATGTGCAAGATCCGGATCCTCCTTAAGCTTGACATTGAACTCCACGGAGGCCTCTTGCCAAAGAGGGCTCGATGAGGCCATAATGTAGGGAAAACCGGAAGGTCGACGGGAATGTTGTTGAAAACCGAAACGTACATTACCCGATCATCCTCTCGGTATCCCATAACAAACTCACATTCCAAACAATAGACCTCTACCTCGCTGATTGGACGGATAAGAGGGAGGGCTCGCAAGTGGCACAAGGGAATGGAGAAGCGGGACTTATTGGTGGGCTTAATACGGAGGCGTTGGATAACGCCATTGGAGTCCTCTTTTTGTGATTTGCGGACCTGAAGCTCACACACAACAGGATCCGTCTCGTCAATAGCTAGGATGGTATCATGGCCAATAGACATCACCTCTCCCTGCATTTGGCCTTGCGAATTGGCACTCTCAACATGGGCGGCCTCAACCTCGACCGCGGGGGCAGCAATAACAACGTCCTCTGCAGAATGATGTTGCTCCTTCACAACCTCAAAAAATTGAGAGCCCTAAGAAAATGAAACCATATGAGAACTTCCCAACCAACAATCAAATGATAACACCTACAAGTTACCAATATCTTAGCAACCTCAAAAAAAAACTCCCAAATTAGTTTGAACACAAAGTAATATAATTATCAATTAGGAGGCAAACGAGAACCAACCACATTCAAAGCCGCCATCATGATGAGATACAAGTGACAAAAAAGTCCTCGATATTGTAAACAAAAGAAATGCCTGACAGAAAAGCAATGCCGAGCCAAGTCATGAAGGGTATCAAAGAGGAGGGCTCGGATCCGAGCATTACAATCTGAAATTTCAAGCCTAAACATGCAAGCAGAGGAGGCCTCGGATCCGAGGCCTCCCACGCAACCTCCCAACGCTGCCCTTAGGCATTTCTGAAGTGGCCTAGTCCACAAAAATTTGAACATCAAAAACTGAATTTACAAGCCAAAAACCATGCATAACATTCAACAAAAAGAGGCCTCGGATCCGAGGCCTCTTTCCCAACCCTCTACCTCTGCCCTTAGGCAATCCAGACGTGGCCTAGGCCTTACAGTTATGAACCTCAAAATCTGAAATTTCAAGCCTTAATGTCCTATCGCTGCACTAGGCATTCCAGAATTGGCCTAGGCCACTCAACTAAGAACCCCCAAATCTGAATTTACAAGGTGAAATTTCAAGCCTTAATGTCATACCGTTGCCCTAGGCATTCCTGGAGTGGCCTAACCCACTAAAATTTGAACATCAAAATCTGAATTTACAATCCAAAACACCATGCATAAACATACAACAAAATGAGGCCTCGGATCCGAGGCCTCTTTCCCAATATCCTACATCTGCCCTTAGGCATTAGTTGAGTGGCCTAGGCCATCAAATTATGAACCTCAAAATCTGAATTTACAAGCTCAAATTTTAAGCCTTAATGTCCTACCACTGCCCTATGGCATTCCTAAAGTCCCTTAGCCCACTAAAAATTGAACATGAAAATTTGAATTTACAAGCCAAAAAACATGCATAACATTCAACAAAAAGAGGCCTCGGATCCGAGGCGTCTTTCCCAACATCCTACATCTGCCCTTAGGCATTAGTTGAGTGGCCTAGGCCATTAAATTATGAACCTCAAATTTTGACTTTACAAGCTGAAATTTTAAGCCTTAATGTCCTACCACTGCCCTATGGCATTCCTAAAGTGCCCTGGTCCACTAAAATTGAACATCAAAATCTGAATTTAAAAACCAAAAACCATGCATAACATTCAACAAAAAGAGGCCTCGAGTCCGAGGCCTCTTTCCCAACATCCTACATCTGCCCTTAGGCATTCTTGCAGTGGCCTAGGCCACTCAACTATGAACCCCCAAATCTGAATTTACAAGCTGAAATTTGAAGCCTAAATGTCCTACCGCTGCCCTTAGGCATTCATGTAGTGGCCTAGCCCAATAAAATTTGAACATCAAAATCTGAATTTACTAGACAAAAAACCATGAATAAACATACAATAAAATGAGGCCTCGGATCTGAGGCCTCTTTTCCAACCCTTTAACTATTCCCTTAGGCAATCCAGCCGTGGCCTAGGCCTTACAGTTATGAACCTCAAAAATCTGAAATTTCAAGCCTAAATGTCCTACCGCTGCCCTTAGGCATTACTGAAGTGGCCTAGACCATATAATTATGTACATCAAAATCTGAATTTACAAGCCAAAAAACCATGCATAAACATACAACAAAAAGAGACCTCAGATCCGAGGCCTCTTTCCCAACCTCCTACATCTGCACTTAGGCATTCCTGAAGTGGCCTAGGCCCTTCAATTATGAACCTCAAAATCAGATTTACAAGCTAAAATTTCAAGCCTTAACGTCCTATCGCTGCCCTAGGCATTCTTGCAGTGGCCTAGCCCACTAAAATTTGAACATCAAAATCTGAATTTACAAGCCAAAAAACCATGCATAAACATACAACAAAAAGAAGCCTCGGATCCGAGGCCTCTTTCCCAACATCCTACATCTGCACTTAAGCATTCCTGAAGTGGCCTAGGCCTTTCAATTATGAACCTCAAAATCAGATTTACAAGCTGAAATTTCAAGCCTTAACGTCCTACCGCTGCCCTAGGCATTCCTGCAGGGGCCTAGCCCACTAAAATTTGAACATCAAAATATGAATTTACAAGCCAAAAAACCATGCATAAACTTACAATAAAATGAGGCCTCGGATCCGAGGCCTCTTTCCCAACCCTTTAACTATTCCCTTAGGCAATCCACACGTGGGCTAGGCCATACAGTTATGAACTATAAAATCTGAAATTTCAAGCCTAAATGTCCTACCACTACCCTTAGGCATTCCTGTAGTGGCCTAGCCCACTAAAATTTGAACATCAAAATCTAAATTTACTAGCCGAAAAACCATTCATAAACATACAATAAAATGAGGCCTCGAATCCGAGGCCTCTTTCCCAACCCTTTAATTATTCCCTTAGGCAATCCAGCCGTGGCCTAGGCCATACAGTTATGAACTTTACAATCTGAAATTTCAAGCCTAAATGTCCTACCGCTGCCCTTAGGCATTCTTGAAGTGCCCTAGCCCACTAAAATTTGAACATCAAAATCTGAATTTACAAGCCAAAAACCATGCATAACATTGAACAAAAAGAGGCCTCGGATCCGAGGCCTCTTTCCCAACATCCTACATCTGCCCTTAGGCATTCCTGCAGTGGCCTAGGCCACTCAATTATGAACCCCCAAATCTGAATTTACAAGCTGAAAGTTCAAGCCTAATCTTCCTACTGCTCCCCGAAGCATTCCAGAAGTGGCCACTGAACTATGAACCTCAAAATCTGAATTTAGAATCTGAAATTTCAAGCCTAATCTTCCTACAACTCCCCGAAGCATTCCTGAAGTGGCCACTTAACTATGAACCTCAAAATTTGACTTTAGAAGCTGAAATTTCAAGCCTTATTGTCCGGCCGCTGCCCTTAGGCTTTCCAAAAGTGGCCTAGGCCACTAAACTATGAAACTCGAAAACTGTGTTTACAAGATTAAAACCCATGCATAAATAGTCAACAACTCTGACCTCAAAATCTAGAATAATAAGCTGAAATTTCAAGCATAATCTTCCTACCGCTCCCCTAGGCATTCCACAAGTGGCCACTTAACTATGAACCTCAAAATCTGAATTTACAAGCTGAAATTTCAAGCTTATACATACAACTAAAAGAGGCCTCGGATCCGAGGCCTCTTTCTAAACCTCCTCCCTCACTCAAAACCCTACCTCTCACCTACACACTCAACCCAAATCAAGACAAGACCGAGACTTCCTCCAAGTCAACATTCCATGTACTTTGAGAACTCGAAAACCTCACCTCACACATAATCCTACCTCCGAACCTACACACTAACCCCACATCAAGACAAGGCTGAGACCACCCCAAGTTATCATTCCATGTATTTTGAGAACTCAAAAACCTCCCCTCACTCAAAACCTTACCTACGAACCCAAATCAAGACAAGGCCGACACCAACCCAAGTCTACATTCCATGTACTTTGAGAACTCAAAACCCTCACCTCACCCAAAACCCTACCTCTTACCTACACACTCAACTCGAATCAAGACAAGGCCGAGACCAACCCAAGTCAACATTCCATGTACATTGAGAAAGCAAAGACACCACCTTACTCAAAACCCTACCTCCGAACCTACACACTCAACCCGAATCAAGACAAGGCCGTGAGCAAATCAATTTTACTTTCCATGTACTTTGAGAAATCAAGGTAAAACAAAGCAAAATTGTCGGCCAAGAGGAGGCCTCGGATCCGAGGCCTCTTCCTTTACCTCACCGAGAGCCCGACACCTTACCAGGATTTGGAGTATGCCATCCAATGAAGCCCCAATATCCGCGCCACTATCTTCTAAGGTCCCGTCCTCTGTCGGCGTTATTGGAGTACACCTCGAGTCACCGGGATTTACCTGCGTCTTTCCTCTCCCACGGCCACGCCCTCTCCTCGATGTCTCTTGTGTTCCGCCCGCCTTGCTTCGTAGATATCTTGAAGCAGGGGTCACAATATCCACATTTAGGGTTTCAGTCCCTAGGCCTCCTCCTTCAGCTCTTTCGCGACCTCCCAGCAAATTTGATTTCAGATGTTCCTCTGCCGCTTTCCTCTTGGACGCCTTCATTTTTCCTCTTCTTTGAATCGTTGGCTGTCCCGACAGTGGTCCTAGCTTTTCTAACGCCTTCTCATTTTGTTGTTCTACCTCCACGTTGTCTTCTTCTTCATAGCTATTTCCACTGTCTCCACTCCCCCCATCCTCCTATATTTAAGAGATAACAATGTTTATAACAATGATGACAAACCATAATATTTAAGAGATAGTTGTTTCACAGTTGAATCTGTTCTACCATTTCAATTTTGTGCTCATACAGCTCAATATATGGAGAACCCGAAGAATACGTACAACACTTGTAGAATTCGTCTCTTCGCGTGAGTCCTCTTGGATGCTATCATTTCCCAACTCCTCCACTTCTACCATTGTCTGTGCTTTACTTCCGTCCGCCTCTTCTACAATCGGTGATAAAAGAAATGGCCGAATCTCACAGTCTAGCCTCCACGAAGGTTTGGGATTTGGGTACTTGTTGCTTTGGCTCAAATCCTCGGGCGTCCCACGGCCCTCGATTGGTGCATTCGTTGACTGTATCTTTTGTGTCCTCACTATCTTCCTCTTCTTATCTGTGTAATGTGGAGACGTTCGCCTCCTCTTCTTCTTTGATGGTTCCGCTGTCGGAGGTTGTGTATTGCCTATTTCCTTCATGTGTTCAAGCCTCGAGCAATTCAGACCAAATCGCTCTATTTCCTTTCCACAACCTCACCACATCAAACTCACATTGGAAAGTGAGTGAGCTTGCATTCTTCTCAATATATAATTCATGTTTAGGGTTTCCCACTTTCTGACAAACGTTCCCCATTTTCTTTTTTTGGCATCCTTCATCTATTCCATGTATATCTCTATGGCTTCCTTGTCTTCCGTGCCTTCTTTATCTGAGATGGCGGAGCTCCGTGCCAATGGCTTTAGAGTGCCCATCCTCTTTCCTATAGATGCAGACGGATTTGCACATGTCTCTTCCCTCTACCTTAGTATCAGGTTCTCCTTGCAGGATGGTTCAATCTGGGTCAAACGCGAGATTTATGATCCCCTTACTTCTTTGTTGTCCTTGACCATGCGTGTGAATCCCATTCTTGCCGACAACGGATCATCTGTGTGGAAACTTGCCGCAGGTAAATACAAAGTCTATGGACTCCCTGAATCTCAGCCACACGTTTCCATCGAGATCCGTACCCCTCCTTATTCGTCTGCTTCCACTTTCAACACCCCTCCCGCCGTTCGTGTCAAGATTGAACTTGTTATTCATACTGTCATACATCTTTCTGATTCATTTGATGGTGATGAGACCGTTCATTCCACTCCTATGGTCGAGCCATCTTCGTCCTCCCTCGGTCCCCCCTCCGTGACCCCCCCTCTTGTACGCCCTGATCCCATGTGTCCTCTTCCCCCATCCCCTCCCAAACCCACCCTTTCCATTCTTCAATGTCTTCGTACTCTTGCTTCCATGCCCGATAGGAAAAACATCCTCAAGAAGCTAGATTATGACACCTTGCAAATTGAAGAGGTGAATTTCCTCCCCCCTCGCTTTGATGGTGATCTTATGTTTGTCCTACCCCCAGTTGGTGTCTCTTCCTCTCATATGAAGGCCCAATCCATGGACGGCATGGACAAACGCTATGACGGCCATGTTTGGACCAATGACATGGGCCTTGCTTTTCGCTCTTCCACTTGCGTTGGCCACCTCCAGTGCCGAAATCCTCAGTGCGATTACCTACAACGTGCTTATCGGACCTCCCCGGTCAATGATACTGATTTCGACGGATTCACCAAGGAGCCCTTCCCCGTTGGTGGTCCCTTGCCTTTGGGATCCACTCTAATGTGCCGGATCTGTAAGCAGCCTCCCAAATGCATTGCACCATGTCACGGCAAAATCTTCTACGTCCACGGCAATGACACCATTCAGCGTGCATGTATTCATCTGGGCAACCATCGTCATCCCGTCAAGGTTGGCAACTGCAGAGATAGCCGCAAGCGCATCGACGCCCTCATCGAGGAGCACGTCGAGCGAATGCCCCAAGCCACTCATAGAAAAATCGTCCTTGAAGCCAGCAAGGACCTTGTAGGTGAGTTCCTCCTCCGCAATGATAGTGATCCTCATCAACTTCTTTCTTTGGAAGAACTTGAGCCCGTTTTTGATCGTTGCAAAGAGTGGAATTCCCCCCACCTCCGAAACAAGGTTACCACCTTCAAATACTTACGTAGGTTAGGAGTTATGGATGGCATCGCCAAGCTTAGAGGTGTCAGCACTTGGGCCTATGTCCAGCGGAATCAGTTCCCGGGCCAAGGTGACGAGACGGACAAAGTTTTTGTTTTCAAGATGTCCGAAGTCGGCCCTGGTAGTGGGGTCGACTTGGTTAGGCGCATGCAACCTGGCGGGGATCTTGAGCATGCTTGGATCATGTCCGACCATGTCAAACGCGTCGCCAAGTGGACCACCATGGCTTGCCACGTATACGACGGAACCTACCAGCGCGCCATGACCATCGCTTGCTACGACTTCCAATCCGAGGACAAGGATGCTCAAGTGTTTTTCTGGCATAACCTCAACCACGTCATGGCTCGCCATGGAATCCCCAAGCCTCACTTTAAAGGCTTCATGGCGGACAGTGCCCAAGCCAATTGGAATGCCGTCAGGATTGTCTATGACTCCGGAGATCCAAAGGTTCCCATCGAAGGGTGTGAGAGAACATGCTACTTCCATTGGACCCAGTCTTTGGAGAAACACACCAAACTCTATATCAAGCACGACTTGCAAGACCAACACAAGCGGGTAGAAGCACGCTAGGGTTGGTACACTTTGGGCAAAAATCAAAGTATGTTTTGGACACCAATTTGGAGCAATTCTTTGATATCTCGAAGGAAAAGGCTTTTGTTGCACAAAAATGCAAGAAGCCCACGTAGTGTTCTCTATGTTTTGTATGGGCAAAAGTGAAAATGCATTAAATTTTTTTGATTTCCTATGTTTTAAGCACTTACAAAAATAACCCCATTTTCTTTCATTAACCGTTGAGTGGACTGCAAATGTAGGAATTGTTTAACAAAATATGATTCATAAATATATATTACACATGTCACAAAAGAGTCATAGAAAAATATAACCTAAAACCCACAAAACGAAGTATTTTTCATAAAAAAATATACTATGTGACAGGAAACCACTGGTATATAAATATACTCACCACGGTCAAACCATGAGGAGTTTATTGATAGAAACTAGAAAATTTATTGCTCATCTAAATCTACAACCAGATTATTCCATTTTATCCCTCAAAGAGATGCTACTTTGAAATCTACACCCAATTGAATGCAACATTCCTCTGAAAATGTGTTTTGTGACAACATTTTTGTACTAGTGTAGCGTGCTTATGCCCAAGCGTCTCTGCCTCCAGTATTGCGATGCATCATTTATGCAGGAGGCTGAGACGAGGCACCTCGCCATCAAGGTCTGGTGGGCTTCCTCTAACTGCACCTCCGAGGATGGACTCAAACACCTTCAACTTTGGCTTGCCTTCTAGCACTTCCGATATCGACAATGGGCTGGCTTCATGGAATTGGTGCGTCCTTAGTCTTATTATTCCTTGTTTTTTGTTTTCTCTTTTTCTTTCCCAAAGCTTTGCTTATTTCTTACACTGCCATTCCATTGCACATGAGAAAATCATGACCGCCGAGGAATTTGCACAAATGCCCAATTGCAACCTTGCCGAATCCATTCACAACAAATGGCTTCAAGCGTCCGGCAACAAGGGTGGCGATCTTTACGTGGCCATTGTGGATGACTACATTCGAGCATTCCTCCAAGTTGTGGCATACCATCAATTTCTAAAAGGTGGCATTGGGGGCGATGGCCCTAGCAAAGAAAAACTCAAGCTTCGATGCGCTCAACGTCGTGCTCAACGTACTGGTGACCCCGCTGTCCTATAGAAGGTTCTCCTCGACATGCCTGGGGGGGACGAATTTTGTACTCGTAGTCCCCACCTCGAGGGTGCCGAGGTATTTGGCTCGCAGAAACGCAAGCCCGACACCCCAATTGGAGTTGACGATGAAACCCACCGCCCGACACCATTAACTTCTCTCGCCCTCATGTGGCTCAGAGAACCACAAGATCTCATGCTTACCCTTTGCCTACCATCGTCGAGGAGTCCTCCCCGACCGGGATCGAGGTTCCACCACCCCCTCCTACTGGTCTGGATTTTCGCCGTGTCACTGCTATACAAGAATCCAAAGTGGACGAGAAGCTCTGGCATATTGCTCCCGTTCCTTACAATTCCTCCAAGGCATGTTGGGCCATGCATGTTGTCACCAAGAAGAAATGCATTGCTAAAATCGTCTCCAATTCCAAGAGCACCCCTGCACCGGCGTACCTTGGAGTTTGGAACTATTACAAATTTACAAAACCTAAAGTCGAGAAGTTCTTTTTTTGCCCCGACGACATTGAACGTTGTGTCAAAGGATCACGTCGCAAGTGGGTCGACAATTTCTCTGTAGACCAAGAACGACCTCCAATCCCGCCCGTGTGGCCTGTCAAGCTTGGTACCAACCTCACTCATCCGGAGATCCTGAAGCTGGAGAATGCCGGCTTTCAGCTCCCTCAAAAAGAACGCATCACGCCCACTCGCCTCTTCAACACATCGGCTCCTCCCCTCGACCTCTCCGGAGTGGACGTTCCAGCCAACCTAGACTCTTATCCTTCTTCCAGGCAGTCCAAGACTACGAGACGGTCTGCCACCACACCATCAACAAAACAAATGCAGATGGTGGCATCTGCACAAGCTATGGACGGGACCATATTGAAGGTCACCATGATTCCACGCCCTGGATTTGGTTGCGTTATCATGTTGCAGTCCAAACCTGCACCTACACAATCAATTTACCAACTCACAGTGAGTTCCCTGCCCGAGTGTAATTGCCCGGCCTTCAAGGATATGATATCAAAGTTTGGCCGCAAACGAAATTCATTCCTGCATTGTAAGCACCTCTACTTCATATTTGTCAAGGTCTCTAATGTAGACCCTAAAGTTGACTTGTTCATTCACGCCCCTACATTTAGCTTCAATGAGGTCAAACTCATCCTCGAAGGGGGCCTCTTGACACAATCTACTTCCTAGAATTCCTCTCATCCTAGCACTACATTTTGTCCTAATGGATGTGGTCATTTCTGGACCTCATGTCAACTCATAATTGTTTGCTATAATAAATATAATCTCATGGATTATTTTTATTCCCTCCAAAATGTTGTATTACAATACTCAATTGTGCCATGTGTCTCTCTCCCGGTTGAACATTTCATGTTCAATTTGGAGGTGCTTCCTATGTCTATCAAATCTACTTCCGTGTTGCCAACCTTCTAGATGTTTCATCGTCCCTTCTTGATGGAGGTAGACCCGGTCGAAGCAAATCAACGTACGAAATCATTTTATCCCTCATTCGATCCTTCAATGGATGACGATGCGGCGATAATCCTTTCATTCTCTCGCGAAACGACAAAGGCCTTGAAGATTCGCCTACCACCTTGACCTCTTTCTCCCTGTCGTTCGATTTCTCTTCATTCAACTCAGCTGCATCATCTGCCTCACTATTCATGCACCTTGTGGCGTCCTTCTCCAGCACATCGGCTTGCTTTTTATCATGTTTTGCATATCGTTTCTGCTCCTCCTGCATCCTCCACCTCCGGGCTTGTGTGGACTGCGAAAATGGAGTCAGCTCATAGTCATCACTATATCGATTTGCAGCACCTATGTCATGTTCCGGCGATGGATTAAAGGGAACATGGGGATCTCCTAGAATTCTAATCTCCTTCTCCCATCCTAGGCCAGCAAACATGTCTTTTTCCTCTCCAATTGTGTGCATATGTCTCTACATCCGTATTGGATACGAGTCTAACTTATGTCCTCATATATATTCAGCTGAAGATAATCTCTTCGACCACAAATAATAATTGTTGGAGTCGAAGCTCTAGAGTTGACTCACACATAGGACAAACACAAAAGTGATGGAATAAAAACGAAGCAAGTTGGTCGCCCTTTGTATTTTCGTTGACTCAATCTTCAATCACACCAATCTTAAAAAAACCATTATCATTTATTTTTTCTTGAGATCATCGTGACTTTCAATTATATATTTTTCTATTATGTCATAATTTGTCCATCATTTTAGCATTTTCCGCTTCCCAAACTGAATCAGACCTTTTCAAATTCAGTGCCCTTTTATTTTTTTGGCCTAAATATTCCACGGTTATAGGTCAAAAATTCTTACTATTTTTAGTAAAACCTCCAATATTTTTGGCATATTCGAATCTTATGCCAAAAAAATCTCATATTACTAAAAATATGTTACTATTTTTACATCTTGTCCGCTCACCACTCTCCAAATCTCCGCTCTCCGCTCTCCGTTCTTCGCTCACCGCTCACATAGCAGTGTCGTCCGTTGCAAGCCGGTGTGCTTGTGGTGTGCCGTGATGGCAAAGAGGTGAATTTGAAATTCACATGGACTCCTATGGTAGGAGGAGCCAAGTTGAATTTGGACTCAATGGATCAAATGAGAATTAAACAAATAATGTCATGGTTCCATTGGAGCACCTCCAAGGAACTCATGGGGAGGCTAGGAAAGATGGGCCTCCCTGTCAGCCATAAACCTCCACCCTTCGTGTCTGAAGTCCGAGTGGAAGTCTATGGCCCACATGTCTTTGTTAACTCTTAGCTTGGAAAACTCCATACTCATAACCCGATGAATTCAAATGCAAAACACACTCTTTTTATTAGCCTCAAGGGCACAAATATTGACAAATATTCCTGCACCTCTGATGGTTTTTACATCATCATTGCTCTAACATTATCTTCCTATCTTAATTCCCCATATAATCTAAGTAACCTGCAACTAATGAGCCTAACCCCTAGTTTTCTAAGGTACCTTTTCACACTTAGAGGTCCATTGAAAATCACTCAACTAAACCCCCTGGTCTCGTCCCCAACCTCGGTCCAGCATACAACTCGCCTCAACCCAGAGTCTATCTTCGAATTCAGTTTGAAGCTCTGTGCCGAATTATGAACCCAGTCCGGACCTGAATCAACAGCTTAGAGTCAAACCTCATATTTCAAAATCACACCCAAAACCAAAATCTGTGGGTTCAATCCAGAGTCGACCTCGCAATTCGGGGTCGACTAAAAGCCCAAATTTGGCTCTTCAATCCAGCGTCAACATTGCCTGTTGGAGTAGAATGCGACCTCAAATCTGAATCCAAAATCCAGAGCCGCACTCTCATTTCGGAGTCAAGCTCAAGCTCAACCTGAATCTTCAAAAATCCAGAGCCGCACTCTCATTTCGGAGTCAAGCTCTCTCGACCAGCCCCCTCCTGGCCTCCTTCACAGCCTTTCCCAGGGCCTCCTCTCTGCCCCCTCTTCGGAGCCTCCCCATTGCGTCTCATCCCAAAAATCCAGGGCCTAACCTCCCAAAGAAGCTGCCCCCCCTGGCCCTTTTCATGAACACCCTCGTAACCCAAAACGAACACCCCCACACCTTAAAAAGACCATCAACCTGGGCTTAATTTGGCCAATAATTAGGCCCAAACCATCTAAGCTTAAGCATCCCTACCCCATAACCAACTAACTACTTGTTTTCTTTTTTTCTATTTTCTTTTCATAACACACAATCAACCCCTTAAACTTTAACTAACTCATATCATTTAAAACTCTAATACTTTCTAAATTCACATAAACCTGAACAACAACGCAATTCCTTGTGCTTGAGTCCTTTTAAGGTTAACTTGAAATGTGGGCCCGTGATTGGGCTCACACTCCCCCAAACCACATTCGTGGGTTGTTGGTGAGGTACAAGGATGTACTCACTAATGGGTTGTTCAAAAAATTACCGCCAAGGAGTGTAAAACAACTTTGCTCAAAAAGAGCTTGAATTCTTGAGCTATGTGGCGACAAATGAAGTTGGTGGATGGACATGAATAAGGTCAAGGCAATCCAAGAGTGAAAGCGGCCCTTGATCCAAAGAGGGCTTAGGACATTGTTTGGTTTAACCAACTACCACCGCCGCTAAGGTTGCTAGGACTTTGTCCGACTTGTTGAAAAATGGCTATCCCAAAAGTGGGATGAGCCTTGTCACCAAGCCTTTGGGGAGCTTAAGAGCAAGTTGTCTTTGTTGTCCGTGTTGAAGTTTGCAGAGTTTGACAAACCTTTTGAGGTGCATACGGGGGCCAGTGACTTTGCTATTGGCGGATTGTTGATGCAAGATGGATGGCCATTGCATATGGGAGCATGAAGCTCGATGGTTGTCAAAACAAACGGCCAACTCATGAGAAATAACTCTTCGCCGTAGTGCATTCCTTGGAGATGTGGCAACACGATTTGGGGTTGCACAAGACCAAGGTGTATGTGGACAATGTGTTCTTGAATTATTTTGAGACATAAGTGAAAATGAACGCCAAACCATTGAGATTTGGCACTTATGAAGGTGGATTTGATCCACAAACCGGGCCGTGGTAATGTGGTGCCGGTTGCATTAAGTAGATGGGAAGAGGTGCAAGCAATGAGCACCATCCAAACCTTTTTGCTATTGTTTACCGGTGAAGGAAAGTTGTGATGCAAGATAAAGGAGGGGTACATTAACTATCCCGAAGCACAAAGGCTTCTAGGTGAGCTTCGCAATAGCAAGGCGCTCAAAGAGGTCAAGTTAGTGGATGGATTGCTCAAGTATAAACAAAGTCAGGCGTATGTGCCACAAGGCAAGTTGAAGCTAGCAGTTTTGAAGGAAAAATACAATAGTTCCACTGCCGGCCATAGAGGTGAAAGAAAAAATCACCACAGAGTGGTGTCAAGGAGGTACCATTGGTCGCCCATAAAGGAGGATATAACCCATTTTGTGAAAACTTGTGTAAAAGGTGCCAAGTGAACCAAACTTTTTACTAAAAACAAACCGGCCTCTTGCAACTATTGCCTATCCTGCCGGGGCCATGGCATAGTATGTGCATGGACTTGATCACAAGTTTGCTGGAGTCACAAGGGTATGATGTCATCATGGTGATGGTAGAGCAGTTTGCCAAGTTGGCACATGTGGTGTCAATTGTGGGAACCTTGACCGCGTTGGAGACCGCATAGCCCTTCCTCAAAGGATGGTTGAGGCACCACGGGTTGCCAAGAGTGATTGTGTTGGATGGAGATCCAAAGTTCACAAGTTCATTTTGGATGCTCTTCTCTAGGAAGGTTGGAATGAAATTAAGGTTTAGCACGGCCTTCCATTTCCAAACGGATGGAAAAACGGAGCTTGTGAATGGAGTCTTGAAGCAATACTTGAGGAACTTGGTGGGGGCGGACCAAGGAGATTGGGCGGACTATGTAGGTCGAGGGGAGTTTAGTTGCAATGTAGCCATGCACTTGGTGACCAAAGGGTCGTCTTTCTTGGTGGCTTATGGAGTGCGCTCCAACCTACTAACCTAGCTCTCGAGGGGGCACATTCAACACTAGAATTCAACAAAGATGGTGAGGACTTGGCCAAGAAGCATGAACAAGTCTTGGAGATGACCAAGTTGTTGGTGGAGGAAGCCCGAAAGCGCTACAAAAAGCAAATCAATACCGGAAGATGCAAAGTGGAGTATGAGGTGGCCCAAAAGGTGTTGTTGAATGTGAACAACTTAACCTTGCCCAAAGGCCTCACTCCGAAGTTCATGTCCAAAGTTGAAGTTCGGTTGCCCATCGTGGAACGAGTGTTCAAAGACATGTATAAGTTGGAGTTACCGCCCGAGATCAAAGTGCATCCGAGATTCCATGTCACATTATTAAAGCCATTTAAGGTAGACACCTTGTGGCCCAATCGCAAGTAAATGATTAGGCCACCTCCCGACCTTGTAGTAGGTCATTTGGAATATGGGGTAGAGGGCATCGTCAAATTTGGGAGTCATGTCGCTCGTTAAGTTTCTTAGCACAATAATCATGCCAATGTTTACCTGGGACTTACCCGGTGCACCCTCCGTACGAGTCTGTACCATTTCATTACACAAGCATTTGCATCTATTGGCTCAAGGAGGGAAAAACAACTGAAATAAATGGAGTCCAAGGTTCTGCACTACTTGGAACACCTGAATCCCAACGTGCTAAACGATCGAGGTCTCTGCCCGTTACCACCACAACCAACACAACCACATGCAACCACATCTGCACCCATTACCCACTTGTCCACAATTCACTGTGGATCACATAACAAGGCCTTCGCCCTGCACATCATCGCCACCTTCGCGTCACTCTCCGAGGAGTGTGCAACAACAACCTTTCTCTACCAACCCTCACCTCGAGTGCGTAGTGTATGTAAGTTTGCAGGATTCCTCACCTCTGCAGTGGTCACATGCTCACTTGGCGATGGTGATGATAGAAAACAATAATGCAGAGACAAAGCAGAAAGAGTTGAGGGAACCTCTCTATTGCCGCTTGTGGCTCTGATGAGTCGGCCCTATTGCACTCACTCTCGTGCCTTTCTCCAGCCGTGCACCCACCATTGTGGTGTGTGCATGCAGTCGCCTCCTATCCTTAGCATCCAGCCCCTACCACTCTGCCACAACCTCATCGTTCTTCCCTCTTCCTCTTTCACTTGCCCAGGTGCATCAAAATGGTGTGTTTGGTGGCTATGCCACGCGATGAGCACTCCCCTTCCAAAGTCATCGGTGATCTCAAACGAAACCTTTTCCTTAGAAATGATTGCTCCATGAGTCAATCTCCCTGTTTCACCATTAGTCGATTTCCATCTTCCTCAGACACCGATGATAGTACCCAGCTTCTACATCCTGCTACTTCATCACTGATCACTTAGGATTGCTCCAAGAGATGATGTCTTTACTCCTCACACCAATCCTTCAACAACGTCACCCTTCTCTAAGATGGGGTCGATCAAGATTTCCACCACCATCACTGCGGAACGATGTTTCCCCTATTGCTTCCCTTGTCAACCGAATATTTCGTTCTGAATAGGAGTGTTGCCTCGCTGCTCCTTGCCCTTGCCTTATTCATGGCTAGTCTGCCTCGTCCGCCACTTAGATCTCAAGGGTTCCATTTTGCCTATTTCTACGATTGTCATGACCACTACCTTCGATTCAAGTTGCTGCATCGCTTCCACACACTTCCCACCCACGAGTCTCTCTCTTCTTCCATAGCCCTCTCTACATCTACCCCTACCACCACACACATGCTCCTCCCTCTTTTCCTGAGCACCGAAAGCTTCCTAGTGCGACATGGCTTCCGCACATGTTCACTAGCCTCTCTCCATAATGAACTCTCATCCACGGACTCCCGAGATCCCTTTTCGCTTGCTCCCTTTTCCTACTGCCCGGCATCTCTTCGGGGCAGCCCGGAATAAAACGAATACCTCTTGATTTTTTCTCCTCTTCCGTCTATTTGCTCGTAACTTAACTTACTACTTAGTTTTCCTTGCCTTTTACTTATTTTAAGTTCGTTCCATCTCTTCAACGTCCTAGCTTTTAATTTTAACTGGATTTAATTCAACTAATTTGATTCTTAACTTAACTTAAGTCCCCTCCAAATTTTTGTATTAGTTAAGTTATTTAAATCGTTTCGAACACCAAAAATCGTGTAATCCTCAGGTCAACAACATATGTGGGCTCAACTTTGAGCTCACACGAATCCACCCGAGGCCAAAGGACACGGCCTCCATGGGCATTGGCCCAATGTGAGGGCATTGTTGCCTAGTATGGCTTGGGTTGTTGTAGTGTTGCTCCGGCAATGTGATGATCAACATAAGATTGGACTTCCATGGGTGGAAGTCCATATCTTAGCAATGGTTACCGATTAAGGGGTGAGTCCCGAATGAAAGAGTAGGAAGGTTGGTCCCCCTCCTATGGACTAAGAAGGTCTGTGATGTTGGGAGCTAACCATTCGCATGGCGGAATGCAAAGGGTTAGTGCGTCATAATCCTTGCTAGAGTTGGAAAAATAACCAAGATAGTTAAAGGGAGCTAGCAAGGGTTGCGACAGACGGCATGGCTGGCTGAATCCATCCAAGGCCAAACGACACGGCCTCCACGAGCATTAGCCCAACGTGGGGGCATAATTGCCTAGTATGATTTGGGTTGTTGTAGTGTTACTTCGGCAATGCGATGATCAATTGAAGATTGGACTTCCATGGATGGAAATCCACATCTAACCATTTGGTTACCAATTGAAGGGAGAGTCCCAAATGCAAAGTAGGAAGGTTGGATCTCCACCTATGAACTAAGGTCTGCGATTTGGGGAGCTAATTATTCGCATGGCATAATACAAAGGGTTAGTGCTTGTGATCCTTGCTAGAATTGAGAAATGGATCAAGATAGTTAAAAAAAACTAACAAAGGTTGCAACAACCAAGGTCTTTCACTAGCATTGCTCATTTGAAGGTAAGCACAAAGAAGTGAAGTGATCTAGGTACCATGTTGTGCACCTCAATATTGGGTCGGGTCGAAACCAAACACCTTCACTTCCTTACACTTTCATAATCGTTTTGGAATAGATGCCCTTGTCATAGTTTCACACTTTCATCCAAACTCAAGACCTCCTATCTCATTTCTACTTCACATTTGCCCTTAAGTTCAATCCATCCTCAATTTTATGATGAATTTAAGCCACTAAATACACGATGGGAGATACTACCAACAAAAAGCAAAAAATTTGCGTCCATTTAAATGTTTGAGTGAATTAAAAGGCCAAAAAACACCTAAGTAAAAAAAATTAGCATACGAAGGCCAAACCTTAATTCTCGGTGTATGAATATTACAAACTAATCACTTACTACATTGGTGAACAAATGATCCTCCATCCCTTATCGTGATGGTATACGTCTTGGAAGTGGTATCCAATCAAGATCCTGTGTTGGTTCTCAAATGGGCGGCATGACTCGGAGCACTTCCAATTTTCCAATTGGATTTTATGATTAACAAGGTATACATTGAATTAAATTAGTCGATTTATAAGGTTATCACATGGATAGATCACAAAACACATTGATGGACGGGATCTAAACAATATGTGGGTTCAACTTGCATACACAATGTCTTGGGGTGTTGGGGCATCACTCCCGCCACACCCAATTCCAAATGACATAAACGATCATGCCGGCCATTAACTCGACCTCATTGTCATACAAAGAACACCTAATAATGAAGAGCAACTAAGACATACACCAAAGAAGACCCATGTGGTGCTTTTGGGCACCCCCCTCTGAGGGAGCCTAAAAGTACCGCACAAGCCCTTCGGTGAGGGTGGTCTGCCTTGGCAGGTGCCCAAGCCGAACCCGGGTGTTATGATATTTAATTAATGTTTTGGATTTGTGGAGGGATTTGATAATCGCGTCGTATCCTTCCGACATGTTGTACTTAGATTTTAAGTGCCTAAGATAATTATCAATTTTCCTAATCTAATGCCTAATCTATCCTAGTCTACGCGCCGACGCACCAGCCTTGGGATCAATGCAACCTAACCTTAATGAATGAAATAACCTTACCTTTTATCTTGGGCCACATTTAATTCTTTACCTCTTATATATTAAATTCTCTAAACGGGGGGACTTTAACTCCCACCCTCTCAACCTTCATTCTTAGTTTATGGTTGATTGAACAAAGCCTATGTTACTAAGTTTATAAATTATGGCATCACCACCTACCTAATTGGTGCATGCCCTAACCCGAACCCTTCAAGGCCATATGCGGGTATCTTGAAGGTTGATTGATACTTACATCCTCCGATCTTTGCCGCCGGAGGGGTAGTATCAATCCTCCGAGTTAAGTTCCCGGTTGGTTTTTGCCCACGGGGGTTGTACAAATTTGATTGGTTATTAATTAGTTTAACACGGTTTGACCACGAAAATTCAACTTGAAAGGACCGGAAAATAAGGCAACCTGTGTGTTCAACCTGTTGCACAATCTTCAAGGGTTAGGGCCATCACCTTGAACCCTTGCGGCCAACAACATGATGGTGGTTTCGTGGATCATTACTCCTACCTTACCACCTACAAACATACAGAGTGGTCATGCCGGAGATTAACCCGGCTTCACCACACACGAACGAGCTATGTGGAACTATTATAACACTTAACTAAGAGGCTCTGTACACATGAAAGTTGGAATCTCCCTTGGCGGCTAGGTGGGTGATGCCCCTCTAGCCTTACATGGATAGTTGGGTTGGGTTTAGAATTTACCTTTGTCGCGCTCCCTCCATTCCTAAATTGAAGGGTGTAGGGTTAAAAAACTTACAAGTTAACTCTCATCTTAGCTTGTGATGGTTGGTGCGGAACCCCTACTCCAACGTTTGGCCGCCCATAACACCAACTTATATCCGCCAACCTTGGATGGACGAACATTTTCTCGTAAGGCAGCAGACACCCCTTCGATTAAACGGCCACAACTTTTGTTCACAAGCTTCAATTGGAATAATTGTTAGTAATCTAGAAAGCTAAGAATAAGAACTATAATCATCCAATTATCAAAGCAACTGTATGTATGCCTTTAAAGATATGAGCTTACAAAGTCAGCTTTTAGAATTCAAGAGGCAGTTGGGGTACCTTCATTCAAACATTCATATCTTTTGTTTATTAACTTAGAGTCCAGTAAGCTTAGACTTTTTAAAACCTTAAAATCAGATCTACAACTGCCTAAATATCAAAATAACTACATGTTTCCTCTTGTGGGTATGAGCTTACAAAGTCAGCTCTTATATTTTAGGAGGCAGTTGGGATATCTTCATTCAAACATTCATAACTCTTATTAATTAAATCTGATTGTGATAAACTTATATTTTCTAAAAAGCTAACTACAAGAACTATAATGCATCCAAATATAAAACCAACTGGATAATTTGTCTTTTAGTTATGTGCTTACAAAATCAGTACTTGTGGTTTGAGAGGCAGCTAAAATACTTTCATTAAAATACTTATAACTTTCACACATCAAATTAGATTCTAGCAAGTTTAAACATTCTAGAAAGCTAACAACAACACCTATAACACACTTAAATACCAAACAACTGAATAACTTGTATTTTAATTATGCACTTACAAAGTCAGCACTTGTAATTTAAGAGGCACCTAAAATATCTCCACTCAACTAGTCATAACTTTTACTCATCAACTTATATTTTAGCAAGCTTATACATTATAAAAGCTAATAATAATACCTATAATACACCCAAATATTAAAACAACTGAACAATTTGTTGTTTAGTTATGCACTTACAAAGTCAGTGCTTGTAAATTGAATGGGCAGCTGAGATACCTTTACTCAAACACTCATAACTTTTGTTTTTTAACTCTAATTTTAACAAGATTAGGCTTTTTGGAAAGCTAACATAAAGGGCTAGATTCATTCAAAATTTGAAGGCTAGATTGTAAATTTTCTATCTACTATACTCGATTGAAAGTGACACATGTACTTAAGGGTGTGTTCCAAAACACACTACCTTCTCTCAAGAGTTCTAACTATAAGAATTCTAACTTATGCCTATATTGAATGAATGAGAATGTTCTCTCCTTCTAACTAAAATTCTAAAAGGCTTTGCCATGCTAAGATGAAAATTCGGAGACAGAATTGAAACGGGAAGAAGAGATTTTTATCACCCTTCAAATGATGGGTTGGGCCCCTTCTCCCTATCGTTCACCGAGGGGTCCCGTCCCTTGAACGGTGGCAACTAAGCCCTCGGTGATAAATAGAGGGGAGGGATGCCACCTCGCACCCCACTTGCTCAAGCCCTTAGAAAAGCTTTTTCATTTCCGTTTGAACTTCATTTTTGGTTGGCAAGGGTGACAATATGGCCCCCTTGCCCTAGTTGGCAAGGTCCCTTATACTCGTAGTTGTCACTTTCTTTACTTTCTTGGCCCCTTCCGGAATTACTCATTTTTTGCCGCCGCTTGACTTTTGCTTGTTTGAATTGGTTGTTCCTAACTTAACCTACCTACTTACTAGCGAACTACTTTCACACTTCCGATTCGGGTAAAGGGCATTTCTCTTTTATCCCTTCGGTTTCTAATTTTTATTTGCCCTAGAGTTTTACCCTAAGGGTAAAACACCCCTAGCCAACCTACCTTAATCTAAATGATTTTTCGCTAAATTTTCCTATTACTCATCTAATGATTTTGCTAAAACACCTCAATTGTGAGCCAAATTGCCGTTGGGGGCAATTTTGAGGCTCACAACTCACCCAACAATGGTGGAACAACCTCTTTTCACTCTTGAACGTAATGTTCAAGAAATATATACAATGGCAATAACACCTATAAAACACCCATTTGTGAGCCCAAATTGATGCCCACATGTGTTGTTAACACTTGTAAAACATTACAAGTAGTGTTTTGTTGATTTATGATTATTCACAAAATATAAAAAGAGTGAAGCTTGAAGAAAGCTAAGTTTGAAGCATTAGGCTTGTGTGGAGTGGACTTAAGTAGTATGAGGACATACCTTGGTAAAGTGTGGTAGGTAGAAAGCCAAGGTTAGTTAAATGTTTGAATTAGGATCTTTGTTGATCATTTGAGGGAGGAAGGCTTAGGAGATTAGATGAGAGCCTACAAAGTAGGAGGAGATTTCAAAGGCTTATCGAGAGCCTTGTGAATGGGATGAGTCCCTACTTAGAAGGAGAAGGTTAAGGGGTTGTGATTGGAGGCTCTAATCCTCTCACCCTATCCTTACCTCATGCCCTCTCTCCCTCTTAACTCACTATATAATCCCTCATTCTTCCCTCACTCATCATTTCTTTCCTTCGTATTCCTTAAGCACCCCACGGGTTATAAGTGTGGGTATGTGGGAAGCAAGATAGGAGCACATGTGTGTACTTAGTTCTTAGGTGAAGAGCCAAGGCTATTTAGCCTTGAAGAGGGATTGACCTCTTGTTCGAAGTAGATTGGGTTTAAAGAATTTGGAGTTTGATTGTAAACTTCAACTTGTTGCATTGAGATTCATATTGAAGTGAGAGAGTTCAAACTTGTTTAAACTTGTGACATTTAGAGTGACTAGATTGTACTAGGTGCATTACTTGTAGTGTTTTATTAGTTATGAACTTGAGCAGAACTTTATAGTGAGAGATTTGTCAATTATGGATGATCAGAGTGTTCAATGGGTATGAAAATTTGAGGGATTGTTTATTATAAAGTATGGGAGTTGTGGTAAAAATTTAAGAGCTTCAATCATTGGGATGAAAGAGTTATTAAAAGTTGAAGGGGAGGGTGTCTATGAACAAAGCAGCAAGGTTTGAAAATATGTATCTCTTAGAGGGTTATAGATATGGATACCAAAATTTGACACTACCTTCTGAACTTATATATCTATCTTGTGTCAAAATTTTAGATTGATTGGACATAGGAGTTGGAAGTTATTAGAGTTTTAATGACCGGATGCTTTATCACAGCATTCATACTAAGTAGTTAGAGTTAGAATTTCATGCATAACTTTTGCATATAAACTTTGTTTGTGCCAAAATTTGGTGTGGAGATTTTCGATAAGGTACTTAACAAGTGTACCAAATTTCACTTGAAGAACATAAGTTGGGTGGGAGTTATACTATTCTAAAGTTTAGTAGGAAGACATTGATAGAGACTTACATCAAGAAGAACTTAGAGAAGGAAGGGCAAGGATAAGTATATAAGTATTTTTTAATACTTGTATTTAAAGCGTATGTGCTCATGGAATCCACAAGCGAAGTGTCATGTACCAATACGGAATCAACCACGATGACATGTGATAGCACGGAATCAATAAGCGAGAACTCATGTAGTAGTGTGGAGTCGACGGCAAGGACTCGATTCACAAGAGGGATATCTTTGAAGGCATGCATGGCCAAAGCGGCCGGGTGGACATTAGAAAAGGCTAAGGATATAACCTTGCCCGACATTAAAGAATGTAAAACTACATAGTGTGGTGTTAATCAAGTTGTGTATATTCCAAGGGTAGATTGGAATTATATATTGGGTTACAAAGAGAGAGGTCTCTACATGTCATTATAAACTTTTCCACTCGGGCTAGAACGAAATCGAAGGGTGAAGGATTTTTGGTGACATAAATGGTGCGTCCGCCGGGAGTTTCGAGTTTGGAGCTTGGAGCTTGGAGAGCGGGCGACGGAAGTCTTGGAAGGCGGTAGGAGAGGCGAAACGTGAAGATCGATTAAAGGACGGAGCGCTCGTGAGAGGTATGGTTTGAATTTAGTATTTATTTCATGCAATTTCAATTTGAGGAAGGAACACGGCAAAGGTGCGTCTACTAAACCTTCTTGGGATGGCATAACGAAGATCACCTTAATAGGACCCGCACTAGAAAATTAAGAGGTAGAGGGATAATTAAAGAATTAGGATCTCAAACTTTAAATACTCACTCGGTTGTGAGAGTTTAAAGTTTTTAAACTAGAGGTTTTAGTGTTTTTTTAAATTACAATTATTTGAGTGTTGTATGTTTAGCAATTCGATCGAGGGGAGAGAGCTAACAAAACAGGAGGAAGCGAGAGCTTGAGGTAAGCAAAATCTCTTTCAATTGAAAAAATATTAAATTAAAAATGGATTTTCGTAATTGTCTTTGTCGTGACGAACGGAGAGGGTAATTCCAAACTTGGACGTATAGTGCAAGGAATCGAAGGGTGAACCTCGATTCCAAGCACGGTACCCAAGAATGGTCAGCCCCTCACGAAGAATCTTGTTGCAAGTGTTGAGCGTAAGGGGGTGTGACGAGGTGATACTCGCACTAACCCTGAAACTAACATGAGCTTTCCATCCCCTATTGGGATTGTTCATTGAAAATTGTATGTCTCTATTTCCTCACCTCCAAAACAATGATCACACGAACTAAACGGAAATATTAAAGAGAGAACTTGTGAGGCTTTGGTTGGTCAATGTGAGGGTTGAACGGTGAATGATGGATGCAAGGATACACGAGGTCCCAGAAACCTAAGTTAGCATTAGGACTAAAGAAAAATGTTACTAAACGAAGATCTTCTAATATAGAGGAAGTGGTAGAAAGGGTAGGCACTAGTGTAGAGGGTGGCTTTAGGGGTGAACCATTGGTAGAAGTATCTCCGGTCACTACTCGACTAGAGGAAGGAGATATTCCTTCCCTATTGAGTGAAGAATTAGTGGAAGAACCTAATAGGACTAGAGAAGAGAGTAGTGTAAGCTCTAGAGAATCTAGTGAAGGAGGACCACGAAACACCATGGATGATTTAGGGGGAGGCAGAATTCCACCTCCCATATTACCAATCCCCCCCCATCGATCCATTGGTTAGGCCGCGAGGCCTACCAATAATCGTACCTCAAGGGTTACCTTCGTTAGACATACCTTCGAACTTCCCGAAGTTCTACGGGACTAAAGATGAAGACCCGTCTAGACATATGGAGAGGTTCGTTGAGAGGGTAATTAGCTCACTAATTACAAACCAACAATATTGGCTAGTTTGGTTCCCTACGACTTTAGAGGGGGAAGCCTATGAGTGGTATAGAGACCACGATGAGGGCCACTTCCAAACGTGGGACCAATTACAACGGGAGTTCCTTAATGAGTTTCGACCCGAAGTCGGTCAAAGTATGGCTTTTCGAGCCTTAATGACAATGAGGCAAGGAAGAGATGAAGAGATTTCCGCATACATTAGAAGATTTGATTGGGTATGCGCAAGGTGGGTAGGTGATTTATTCAACGATGATATTTTAATGCAATTTTTCATGAGAGGGTTTGTTAAAGCGACTACAATTAGGGGTGTATTACAAAGGAACCCTCGCACCCTAGCCGAGGCTAAGGTAGCCGCTAGGGATATGGAACATATTGAGAGGGATTATGAGCGGCTATGGAGGAAAGAGGATGAGTTGATCCCTCAATTCATCCCTCTCCTACCTAAGACGGGAATGGACCCGATTAGGCCGCATAATCGCCCTCCATATGTCGCCATTGAAGCGGCCTCAATTCCCTTAGTGGTAACGGCCCCCCCAACCATGTTAGCATTACCGGCCCCTAGGGTAGACCCTCAAATTGAAGAGATAGAGCAACGCCTAGGTGCTACTCAACTAGGGTTCCAAGAGACAATGTTAAAACAATTTCAAAATCTAACGGACCAAATGGCATTGTTGATAAAAAATCAACAACCCGGTCCTCCACCTCAAATAGAGTCGGGAAACCACACATCGGGATTTTGGTGCACTAATTGTCAACAACACGGTCATACACTACAATTTTGTAGAAACGGGCTGAACCGCAATCAACGAACGAACAATAATGGGCATCAACAAAACTTAAGGGGTCCGAGTCAAAACCAAGGGAATAATCGAGGCCCTCCGCCACGTGGACAAACTAACCAAAGTACCAAAAAAAAGGATTTTCACCATCTTTGCGGTAGATACCACGTCATAGGGCAATGTTGGTCCGAAAACCAAGGTCAAGTGTGTAATAATTGTGGGGGGCCACACGCTTCTAACCAATGTCGTCATCCGGACAAGGTAAGTGGAGCACCGAACCCTCCAACTAACCCAACCCAACCGGATCAAGAGAATACGAGGGGTTCACAAAATGAAGGTAATAATACCCTTAAACCTTCTAACTTGTATTATGATGGGAATACGAATCTTTCGGGGCAAGTTACACAATCACCTAAACAAATGGGACCGTCTACATCTCAAGATGTCCGATTTATGGAATCTTCTACCGTTCCGGTAAATTTAGAAATGTCCACAAATGGTCAAGGTTCATGTCTTCCACATGCTAACTCCATTTCATACGAGTTAAAAAGTCTTAAGGAGGAAATTGTGCATAAGGCTCCGGCATTAGCCGTTACCACTAGAGCAATGAGGGGTAATGCACCATTAGAAGTAGAGGAGGAGGAAGAAGAAGAGGAAAATCCATTGGGGGAAATTCCTTATTTTTCGGATTTGGAGAATGTAACTAGAGAGGCTAGGAAGGCCACTAAGGCATTAGAGAGAGAAAATGAAATTGCCAATGAGAGGGAGAGGTCTAATGTCATCCATGATTTAGAGGGTGGTGTTGTAGGAGAGTGGGAAGGTCCGGGCATTCCCGTAGAGGAGTTTGATAGTGTTAGAAGGCCTAAGGCCGATAGAGTAGATGGATACGACCTTTGGGCCGACCTTAGCTCACTAAAGGCCGATATCACCTTTGGCCAATTGTTAGAAATTTCACCGGTAGCTAAGAAAACTTTGAAGGACGGGATGCCCGTGAATAGGAGGGCCAAGAGGCCAAAGACTGGAGTGTCGGCAAGGATCCAAATGCAAGGAAGAACTCGGGAAGTCAAGGCGGTGGAGATTGAAGTAACAATAGTGGACAAGGTGGTTCCTCATGTTTTGGTGGATGGTGGAAGTAGTCTCAATATTCTACCCGAGCACACTATGCGGAAATTGGGCTTAAGTTTGACGGGTCCGTCGCCATTTGTGATTAATATGGCCAATCAAAGTCCGGTGGTTCCGGTGGGGATTATCAAAGATTGTCGGCTTAACACGGGAGGTGAAGAATACATTGTGACCTTCCAAGTCATTAAAATGCATGACAATAAGGATGCATTCCCCATTTTGTTAGGGCGACCTTGGTTAAGGATGTCTAACGCCGTAGTAGATTGGGGAGGACACAAACCTTCTATCACCTATGGTCCCGTAGATAATAGAGTCAAGGTCTCTATTGCACCTTTAGGTGGTTGGGTTAGGGAGGAGATTGATCTAATGTCGGATGAAGAGGAGAATGGCGGAAGTAATGAGAAATTTGAGGATACATTGGTGGGGGTTGTTCAAAACAAGGAGAAGGCTAAAATGTATTCCTCTAACGGGTTCTTAGGTCCTAGCTTTTACAATCAAGATGTTGATGGAGATTTTACACATTGGCTAAGACAATACCCGGAGTCCATTAGCGATGTCATCATGATGACTCATAGTTGTATCCTCCAAGATGATGTGTCTAGAGAAGATTATTTGTCCTTAGAGCCGTGTGAGGTTCTCACGGAGGAAAAATGGGTGAAGGGAGGACTCACTCCATGGTTAGATGATATTGAGTTGAGTGATGTGAGTTTGGTACATGTAGATGGGACTCAAGATGAGGAGGCCATGTTAGAACTCTCAAAGTTAGAGCCCGCTTTGCATTTTAAAACTATTTCTACGGGCATTATCGTGGGTCATGATGTCAAGGACTACCCTAATGTACCCAACGATTGGTATAGAGATACTGAGGAGTAAACATGAGTGGTCGAAGAGGATTGGAAGTTTGTGGATGTCAAAATGAAGGATGGGAAAGTTAGACCAATGAAGATGGGCTCTAAACTCGATGAGAAGGAGATTAAGGAGTATAGTGATTTGATAGATGAGTTTAGTGATACTTTTGCTTGGTCATACGATGAGCTCAAGGGAATTCCTAGAGAGATGGTTGAGCATCGTATTCCGTTAGTTCCGGGCTCAAAACCGGTGAGACAAAAAAAAAGGATGAACCCTAGATTGTAATTATTGGTCAAGGCGGAATTAGAGAGGTTGTTGCAGGCTGGGTTTATAAAGCCGGTAGAGATTACGGATTGGGTTTCTCCCATGGTGTTAGTGAAAAAGAAAAATGGGAAGCTTAGAGTTTGTGTAGACTATAGGAAGCTCAATGATTGTACGCAAAAGGATCACTTTCCTTTGCCATTCATTACCTTGTTGTTAGAGGAGGTAGGGGGTCATGAGCGGTATACATCCATGGATGGATACGCCGGCTACAACCAAGTAGCCATAGCATTAGCGGATTTACACAAGACGGCATTTACAACACCTTGGGGGACTTTCATATGGGTGGTGATGCCATTTGGTTTATGCAACGCACCGGCAACATTCCAACGACTAGTCATGTATATCTTTAGCGACTTGCTCTTCAAGTCCATGACGGTTTATATTGATGATTTTAGTACCCAATCTAGTACTAAAGAGCATGTGCATTGTGTGAGGGAGGCCTTGGTTAGGTGTAGGCAAATGCGGTTGGCATTAAACATGCATTTACAAGCCGACCACTTGTCTAGATTGTCGGAGGAGATGGGCACTACGCCAATAGATGATAGCCTCATGGATGATAGATTGTTTGTAGTCACGTCCCCACCGGATTGGTATGCCGGAATTGTAGAGTTCTTGACCACTCAACAATTACCAACCGAATGGACGAAAGAGGAGAAAAGAAAGGTTAGAGTCAATAGTAGGCACTTTGCAGTGATAGGCAATAGATTGTTCAGGAGAGGAGCGGACACCATCTTGAGAAGATGTGTATCGCAAGTAGAGGTTCCGGATATTCTAGAGGCTTGTCATGATAGTGCTTGTGGAGGGCATTTTTCTGGTCAACTTATCGGCCAGAAAATCCTTAGAGCAGGTTACTTTTGGCCTACATTGTTTCAGGATTCACACGACTATGTTAGAAGGTGTGATGCTTGCCAAAGGTACGCTCGAAATGACCTTAGGATGGAGATGCCATTGCACATTTCATTACCACTAGTTCCCTTTGAGAAATGGGGAATAGATTATGTAGGGGAGGTCCATCCCCACTCTTCGAGAGGGATGGCATACATTGTTGTAGCTACCGAGTATTTGACTAAATGGGCGGAAGCCAAGGCGGTAAAAACCGACACGGCCGCACATGTCGCCACATTCATGTATGAAAATATCATTACTAGGTTTGGAGTCCCAAAGATTCTAGTTAGTGATAGAGGTACATATTTTCTTAATGACCTCATTTCAGAGATGACTCAGAGGTTTAAGATCGACCATAGGAAGACTACTCCCTATCACCCTCAAACTAATGGTCAAACGGAGCGGGTGAACGGGATTCTAGTGGGCATTTTACGCAAGACGGTCATCGACTCAAAGAGAGATTGGGACGTCAAGTTAAACGCGGCTTTGTGGGCTTATCGGACGACTTACAAAGTGACAACACAAGCTACTCCGTTTTCTTTGGTTTACGGTATTGAGGCTACACTCCCTATTGAATTCGAGGTGGAGTCATTGAGGGTTGCTACAGGGACACGCCTCAACGACAATGAGTCTTTGAGAAATAGGCTCGGGGATCTAGAGGAGTTGGATGAGAAGAGGCGGAGGGCCGCTCAACACATGGAAGCAATTCAAAGGCGAAGGAAGGGTATCTTTGACAAGCGTCACAAAAAGAGAGCATTAGAACGAGGAATGTTGGTTATGCTCCAAGATGGGAAAAAAAAGGATTTTCCGGGCAAATTTGATGCGGTTTGGTTAGGTCCTCACATTGTGGCGAATACCTTTCCTAACAACTCGGTACAATTGCAGACACTCAATGGACAAAGCTTCCCGACACGAACGACCGAAAGTAGGTGCAAGCAATTCCACACATGAAGACACTTGACTTCAAGCAAGACATTCTAGGATCCGGTCCCTGATGGTCGCCAATAATGTGAGCCCAAATTGATGTCCACATGTGTTGTTAACACTTGTAAAATATTACAAGTAGTGTTTTGTTGATTTATAATTATTCACAAAAATATAAAAAGAGTGAAGCTTGAAGAAAGCTAAGTTTGAAGCATTAGGCTTGTGTGGAGTGGACTTAAGTAGTATGAGGACTTACCTTGGTAAAGTGTGGTAGGTAGAAAGCCAAGGTTAGTTAAATGTTTGAATTAGGATCTTTGTTGATCATTTGAGGGAGGAAGGCTTAGGAGATTAGATGAGAGCCTACAAAGTAGGAGGAGATTTTGAAGGCTTATCGAGAGCCTTGTGAATGGGATGAGTCCCTACTTAGAAGGAGAAGGTTAAGGGGTTGTGATTGGAGGCTCTAATCCTCTCACCCTATCCTTACCTCATGCCCTCTCTCCCTCTCAACTCACTATATAATCCCTCATTCTTCCCTCACTCATCATTTCTTTCCTTCGTGCTCCTTAAGCACCCCACGGGTTATAAGTGTGGGTGTGTGGGAAGCAAGATAGGAGCACATGTGTGTACTTAGTTCTTAGGAGAAGAACCAAGGCTATTTAGCCTTGAAGAGGGATTGACCTCTTGTTAGAAGTAGATTGGGTTTAAAGAATTTGGAGTTTGATTGTAAACTTCAACTTGTTGCATTGAGATTCATATTGAAGTGAGAGAGTTCAAACTTGTTTAAACTTGTGGCATTTAGAATGACTAGATTGTACTAGGTGCATTACTTGTAGTATTTTATTAGTTATGAACTTGAGCAGAATTTTATAGTGAGAGATTTGTCAATTATGAATGATCAGAGTGTTCAATGGATATGAAAATTTGAGGGATTGTTTATTATAAAGTATAGGAGTTGTGGTAAAAATTTAAGAGCTTCAATCATTGGGATGAAAGAGTTATTAAAAGTTGAAGGGGAGGGTGTCTATGAACAAAGCAGCAAGGTTTGAAAATATGTATCTCTTAGAGGGTTATAGATATGGATACCAAAATTTGACACTACCTTCTGAACTTATATATCTATCTTGTGTCAAAATTTTAGATTGATTGGACATAGGAGTTGGAAGTTATTAGAGTTTTAATGACCGGATGCTTTATCACAGCATTCATACTAAGTAGTTAGAGTTAGAATTTCATGCATAACTTTTGCATATAAACTTTGTTTGTGCCAAAATTTGGTGTGGAGATTTTCGATAAGGTACTTAACAAGTGTACCAAATTTCACTTGAAGAACATAAGTTGGGTGGGAGTTATACTATTCTAAAGTTGGGTGGGAGTTATGCTCATGGAATCCACAAGCGAAGTGTCATGTACCAATACGGAATCAACCACGATGACATGTGATAGCACGGAATCAATAAGCGAGAACTCATGTAGTAGTGTGGAGTCGACGGCAAGGACTCGATTCACAAGAGGGATATCTTTGAAGGCATGCGTGGCCAAAGCGGCCGGGTGGACATTAGAAAAGGCTAAGGATATAACCTTGCCCGACATTAAAGAATGTAAAACTACATAGTGTGGTGTTAATCAAGTTGTGTATATTCCAAGGGTAGATTGGAATTATATATTGGGTTACAAAGAGAGAAGTCTCTACATGTCATTATAAATTTTTCCACTCGGGCTAGGACGAAATCGAAGGGTGGAGGATTTTTGGTGACACCATCCAACAATTGCAAAGAATGAAACACATATACATAAAAATACACATTTTGAGTTCCAAATATGTTCCAAGGTATCTATCATTAAAAAAAATTTACACATTTGTACCACATATTAGTACACTCTCTCCTAGCGGACGCACCAAATTCTATAAGCAATTCATGCCGCACGGTAGAAAACCCTAGAAATGGGCCGATTGAGAGTAATGATTCCTAATCTTTCTAAACAATAAACTCCTAACTAAAGAAAAAATAAGAAAAAATATCCATAAATATACAATCATATATATATACACTCATAAAATATGGCAAGTATACATAAATATTCATATTATAATCAAAATTATAAGAAATTAAATTAATACAATGAAGTAATCTTAACCAAAGTAGCTCGATCTTTGGCGATTAAAATGCCATTTCTGTCACGTACCTCTCTATAAAGAGTGCCCGAAATACCATGGGTACAAAGGGGACCCCGAAGTGACACCCGAGACTTGTGGTGCCGTTAGTGAGAGGGCCCTAAGCGTTGGAGACGCCTCCCACCCACGAAGTCTAGGAGGCAAAAGGGTAAGGCCATAAGCTATGTGTAGCTTATGGCATGCCAATTCTAGAATGATCAAGAATACCTCAATCGGAGGTGTGACTTAGAAGATATGACAATTTAAATGGGGCGCTGTCCCGGGACAGTGCCATGTACAACAGTGGCCTGAAAATGGCTCCCGGGATTGCAAAGCTTTGAACAGGCATAATTTTCTCAATACTTGTCCGAATTGACAAGTGAGTAGTCCATTGGCATCTATGTAAAACGTAAATGACGATGGAGTGGTCAATTGTTGGATCAGAGATCAAATGAAGAAGTTATGGGGTTTTGAAGCTACTGGGGGCTTCCAACCCCAACGGCTAAGGGAAAATATTTACTTGGCCCCAAGTGTTGGAAGAGAGACAAAATATTACTTGACGGTGGAGTAAGGGCCCTGCCTAGAGTCCTAGAGGCTTATATGGGTGAGGTGGTGTGGTCGAACCCACCAGAGGCTGAACGATACAGCCTCCATGGGCATTGGCCCAATGTGAGGGCATAGTTATTTAGTATGGCTCGGGTTGTTATAGTGTTGCTGCGACAGAACAATGATCAACATAATATTGGACTTCCATAGGTGGAAGCCCATATCTTAACCATGGTTACCGATTAAAGGGTGAGTTTCGAATGAAAGAGTAGGAGGGTTGGTCCCCCTCCTATGGACTAAGAAGGTCTGCGGTATGGGGAGCTAACCATTTGCATGGCGGAATGCGAAAGGTTAGCGCTCGTAGTCCTTGCTAGAATGGGAAAATGACCAAGTTACTTAAGGGGGGCTAGCAAGGGTTGCGACAATTTCTCCTTTGTCTTTGTCGCGCTTGAAGCAAACTAAGAATATATGGAAAGTTAACTTTCGAATCAGCACCTTCATTGTTTTGGTGAAATATTTTGCAAATATTTTTTCTACTTTCTTCACACATCTCTCCATATACACATCAAAATGCTTCTATCCATATTCCAAAATCTATTTTTTCTATCAATCTTCTCCATCAATATGCATACTTCTCATATTTCTTCCATCTTCTCTAGAAAATACACCACAAAAAAAAATGGGGGGCAAGTCCAAAAAGAAAGGAAAGAGATGAAGAAAATAAAAGAAAATAATGATAGACAAAAGAAAATAATAATAAAAAAAGAAAAAATGAATCAATTTCTAATTTTTTTGCCATTAACTTTCATTTTTTCTTCTTGTACAATGATCTAATGTCTAAAATTCTCCAATTTTCATAATTTAGTTTAGATTCCCAATCAATCTTATACTTTCATGTCTAATTTGTGTTTAAACACATTTGCTCAAGTTTTGTGATGACTTCCTAGTTTATATCTTTAAATCATATTTTGAAAGGCTAAATATAAATAAACCAATGTACTACTTTAATCGAATGTCTTTTTGTCATTAAATTGCCTATAACTAAATTGTGATCCAATATGATGGCTCACAGTGACCCCTCCCCACCCAACCTATTCAATGGATGTCACGTGTCTTTGGATGGACATGCACTTCACATATCGACTGCTCATGAGTTCTCGACTTCGGCAGACAACTATTTTTGCGTGCACCTCTACATGAGGAGTGCCGCAACACCATGGATACAAGGGACATCCTAGAGTAACACCCAAAACTTATGGCGCCATATGTGAGAAGGCCCAAATGATTCTAGTGTGATGAGGGCCCCAAGCGTTGAAAACGCCTCCCATCCATAAAGACTAGAAGTCACAAAGGTAATGACATGAGCATTGGGTAGCTTATGACGTATGGATTCTAAAATGCTCAAGAATTCTCCAATCAAAAGTATAAGCTAGGAGATATGGCAGTTTGATTGGAACGCTGGCTAAGGACAACGTCCAACACTCCAGGGGATAGCAGTAACTTGGGAGTGGCGCCCAAGACTGCCGAGGTTAGAATAGCCATAACTTTCACAATATTCGTCCAAATGAGGCAAGTGAAGAGTCTATCAACATTTATACAAAGAGTAGTTGTTGATGAAATGGTCACTTGATAAAATCGGAGACTAGACAACAAAGTTGTAAAGGTTTCTAAAGCTATTGAGGGCTCCAACCCCAACGGCTAAGGGAAAATATCTACCTAGCCCCAATTTTTAAGAGAAGGACAAAGGTTGCTTGACGGTGTGATAAAGACCCTATCCAAAATCCTAAAGGTTTATATGGATGAGGCGATGTTGTCAACAGACGCCATCTAAGGCAGAACAGTACGGCCTCCATGAGCGTTGGCCCAATGTGGGGGCATAGTTGTCAAACATGCTTTGGGTTGTTGTAGCGTTGCTCTGGCAATGCGATGATCAACTTAAGATTGGACTTCGATGAATGGAAATCCACATCTAACCATTAGCTACCTATTTAGGGGGAAATCCCGAATGCATGTGTAGAAAGGTTGGTCACGAAGCTATGAGCTTGGAGGTCCAAGGTATGGGAAGATTACCATGCGCGTGTGTGGGATGTACAAGGTTAGCATTTTTGACACATGCTCAAGTTGAGAAACAATAGATGTTTTCCCTTAGCCGTTGGGACTAGAGCCACCAACAATTTCAAACCTCCATAATTTTGTGGTTTGATCTCCGATTCTATCAAAAGACTTATCCATCAACATCTATTTTTTGCGTAGATGTGGATAGACTCCTCACTTGTCCCATTGGAGAAATTATTGTAGGGGTAATGGCTATTCTAACCTCAACAATCTTAGGCACCACTTCCAAGTCAATTTTGTCCTAGGGGCCCGGGGTCCCTCTTGTGCCCATGGTGTTGCGGATACTTTTTATGGAGAGGTGTGCGACAATGCGGACCGATAGGATTGGACAGATCATGTGGGTCTTGCAAAATTTAGTTACAATGCAACCATCACTCGACGACCAAGTAGTCGCCTTTCAAGATGGCTTATGGAGTGGATCCGCTCCAATCTGCTTACCTAGCTCTCGAGGGGATACATTCAACACTAGAGTTCGACCAAAATGGTGAGGATTTGGCCAAAAGGCGTGAACAAATTTTGGAAAAGACCAAGTTATTGTTGGAAAAAACCCAAAAGCGCTACAAATAGCAAGTCAATGTCGGAAACGCAAAATGGAGTATGAGGTGGGCCAAAAAATGTCGTTGAATGTATAGGACTTCTCGATGCACAAAAACATAATCCCAAAATTTATGTCCAATTTGCGGGTCCGTTTTCCATTGTGGAACGAGTGTTCAAGGACATGTATAAGTTGGAATTATTGCCCGAGATCAAAGTGCATCCGACATTCTATGTTTCACTACTAAAGCCATTTAAGGAAGACACATGATGGTCTAATTGTAACTAAGTGATTAGGCCACCTCCCAACCTTGTAGGAGATCATTTGAAATACGAGGTAGAGGACATCTTCAAATGTAAGAACCACAAGTAAAAATGAAAGGAATACTTGGTGAAGTGGCAAGGATTCCATGAAAAAAAACCATTTGGGTAGCGGCAAAAGACATGATGAATGCCAAGGAAACGGTGGAGCGCTTTGAAAAACCTAGAGCTAGAGGTTCCAATAAAAAGAAACATAGGCATTGATAAGGACATCAATCTTTTTTAATGGGACAGAGACGCTAGTAGCACACATAACTTGGAGGGAATGGCCTCCACAACATGTATTTGTTCTCTTACTGGAGGCAATAAAATTCAACTTTAGTGGTGCAAAGATAAGAGTATGAGATGAGGTCCTAGTCTTTGTCGCAACCCTTGGTAGCTCCCCTGAACTAACTTGGTCATTTTTCAAACAATAGTAAGGATCACGAGCGCTAACACTTCACATTCAGCCATGCGAATGGTTAGCACCCCATTGTTACCAAAAATCCTCCACCCTTCGATTTCGTTCTAGCCCGAGTGGAAAAGTTTATAATGACATGTAGAGACTTCTCTCTTTGTAACCCAATATATAATTCCAATCTACCCTTGGAATATATACAACTTGATTAACACCACACTATGTAGTTTTACATTCTTTAATGTCGGGCAAGGTTATATCCTTAGCATTTTCTAATGTCCACCCGGCCGCTTTGGCCACGCATGCCTTCAAAGATATCCCTCTTGTGAATCCAGTCCTTGCCGTCGACTCCACACTACTACATGAGTTCTCGCTTATTGATTCCGTGCTATCACATGTCATCGTGGTCGATTCCGTATTGGTACATGACACTTCGCTTGTGGATTCCATGAGCACATACGCTTTAAATACAAGTATTAAAAAATACTTATATACTTATCCTTGCCCTTCCTTCTCTAAGTTCTTCTTGATGTAAGTCTCTATCAATGTCTTCCTACTAAACTTTAGAATAGTATAACTCCCACCCAACTTATGTTCTTCAAGTGAAATTTTTTACACTTGTTAAGTACCTTATCGAAAATCTCCACACCAAATTTTGGCACAAACAGAGTTCATATGCAAAAGTTATGCATGAAATTCTAACTCTAACTACTTAGTATGAATGCTGTGATAAAGCATACGGTCATTAAAACTCTAATAACTTCCAACTCCTACGTCCAATCAATCTAAAATTTTGATACAAGATAGATATATAAGTTCAAAAGGTAGTGTCAAATTTTGGTATCCATATCTATAACCCTCTAAGAGATACATATTTTCAAACCTTGCTGCTTTGTTCATAGACACCCTCCCCTTCAACTTTTAATAACTCTTTCATCCCAATGATTAAAGCTCTCAAATTTTTACGACAACTCCCATACTTTATAATAAACAATCCCTCAAATTTTCATACCCATTGAACACTCTGATCATCCATAATTGACAAATCTCTCACTATAAAGTTCTGCTCAAGTTCATAACTAATAAAACACTACAAGTAATGTACGTAGTACAATCTAGTCACTCTAAATGCCACAAGTTTAAACAAGTTTGAACTCTCTCACTTCAATATGAATCTCAATGCAACAAGTTGAAGTTTACAATCAAACTCCAAATTCTTTAAACTCAATCTACTTCGAACAAGAGGTCAATCCCTCTTCAAGGCTAAATAGCCTTGGCTCTTCACCTAAGAACTAAGTACACACATGTGCTCCTATCTTGCTTCCCACACACCCACACTTATAACCCGTGAGGTGCTTAAGGAGCACGAAGGAAAGAAATGATGAGTGAGGGAAGAATGAGGGATTATATAGTGAGTTGAGAGGGAGAGAGGGCATGAGGTAAGGATAGGATGAGAGGATTAGAGCCTCCAATCACAACCCCTTAACCTTCTCCTTCTAAGTAGGGACTCATCCCATTTACAAGGCTCTCGATAAGCCTTCGAAATCTCCTCCTATTTTGTAGGCTCTCATCTTATCTCCTAAGCCTTCCTCCCTCAAATGATCAACAAAGATCCTAATTCAAACATTTAACTAACCTTGGCTTTCTACCTACCACACTTTACCAAGGTATGTCCTCATACTACTTAAGTCCACTCCACACAAGCCTAATGCTTCAAATTTAGCTTTCTTCAAGCTTCACTCTTTTTATATTTTTGTGAATAATTATAAATCAACAAAACACTACTTGTAATGTTTTACAAGTGTTAACAACACATGTGGGCATCAATTTGGGCTCACAGCCATACGCGGACCTTCTTAGTTCATAGGAGAGGAACCAACCCTTCTATATTGCTTTCAGGACTCACCCCTTAATTGGTAACCAATTGTTAGATGTGGACTTCCATCCATGAAAGTCTAATCTTATAACGATCATCGCGTTGTCGGAAGAACGTTTCAACAACCCAAGCCATACTATGCAACTATGCCTTCACATTGGGCCAATGCCTATAGAGGCCGTGCCGTTTGGCCTCGGGTGGATTCGACCACACCACCTCACCCATATCAGCCTCTAGGACTCTAGGTAGGGCCCCTAATCCACCGTCAAGTAATCTTTTGTCTCTCTCTGAAGATTTGGAGCCAAGTAGATATTCTTCCTTAGCCGCTCGGGTTGGAAGCCTCCAACAATTTTAGAACATCATGACTTCTTTGTAGGGTCTTTGTTGCTAACAACCGACCACTGCATCATGATTTATGTTTTACGTAGATGCTGATGGACTACTCACTTGCCCATTTGGACAAGTATTAAGGAAGTTATGCCTGTTCAAAGGTTGGCAGTCTCGGGAGCCATTCCCAAGCCACTGTTATACTAGGGCGCTATCCTGGGACAACGCCCATTCAAATTGCCATAACTCTTACCTCACACATCTGATTGAGGTGTTCTTGATTCTAGAATTTGCACGCCATAAGCTACGCATAGCTTATGGCCTCATCCTCGTGCCTCCTAGTCTCTATGGGTGGGAGGTGTTCCCAACGCTTGGGGGCCTCATCCACACTAGGATCAGTTAGGCCCTCTCACCAATGGCGTCACAAGTCCCGGGTGTCACTCCGGGGTCCCTATTTTATCCATGGTGTTTTGAACACTCTTCATGGAGAGGTACGCAATAGTCTTGTACTTGTGCTTGGTTAATGGAAGAGAAAATAAAGATATGCAAAACTAGGTTGGTTAGGCCAAGTAATTTGAGACCATGGCTTGGATAGAAAAAAAACCTTTTAGCCATGGACTTATCCGAGCGGGGACAAGGTGATGGCAAGGGCTCATTAAAGTGCAACCCACGAGTTATGAGAGTTGGCGCATGGGAGTTATAAACCCATGTCTCGAAATAGCAAAATGGAAACCAATTTAAATAAGACTTGGCATCATCCCCGTATAATCGATGTGTGGCTTAACTATCGCAACCCTTGCTAGCTCCTATTAAGTAACTTGGTCATTTCTTCAACTCTAGCAAGGATTACAAGTGCTAACCCTTTGCATTATGCCATGCAAATGGTTAGCTCCCTATACCGCGGACCTTCTTAGCTCATAGAAGGGGGACCAACCCTCCTACTCTTTCATTCGAGACTCACCTTTTATTCGGTAATCAACTCCTAGATGTGGACTTTCATCAATAGAAGTCCAATCTTATGTTGATCATTGCATTGCCGGAGCAATACTACAAGAACCCGAGTCATACTAGGCAATTATGCCCTCACATTGGGCCAATGCCCATAGAAGCCTTGCCGTTCGGCCTCGGGTGGATTCGGCCACACCACTTGACCCATATAAGCCTCTAGGATTCTAGGCAGGGGCCTTACTCCAGCGTCAAGTAACCTTTTGTCTTTCTCCCAACACTTGGGGCCAAGTAGACATTTTCCCTTAGCCGTTGGGGCTGGGTGCCCCTAGCAGCTTTAAAATTCCATAACTTCTTCATATGATCTTTGGTGTTAACAATCAACCATTCTATCGTCATCTACAATTCACGTAGATGTTGATGCACTCCTCACTTGCTCCATTCAGGCATGTATTGTTGAAGTTATGCCTGTTCAAAGCTTCGCAATTTCGGGAGCCACTCCCAAACCACTGCTGTACCAGCGCGCTGTCTCGAGACAACGCCCCACTCAAATTGCCATAATTCCTAGCTCACACCTCCCATTGAGGTGTTCTTGATCATTCTAGAATTGGCACGCCATAAACTACGCATAGCTTATGGCCTTACCCTTGTGCCTCCTAGTCTCCGTGGATAAGAGGCATTCCCAACGCCCGGGCCCTCATCCACATTAGGATCACTTAAACCTTCCCACCAATGGCGCCACAAATCTCGGGTGTCACTCCGGGGTCCTCCTTGTGTCCATGGTTTTTGGGCACTCCTCATGGGGAGGTACGCGACACTCACTCCCACCAAGTGGGGTCGGTGCCCTCATCAACTATACTCATAGTCGGCACACCAATATTCAAGTTGCCATCGTCTGTGGTGCAGCATTGTGTTTACCTTAGGGCGCAACCCCTACAATGCATCTCCAAATTTGGCATAGTCCCAAAGGTGTCGTTCCAAGGTGGTCCGTTAGTGACCTTGGATTTATTCTCCAAGGACCTAACCTACACTAGACCTACCGACTTTGGGATTCACTTGGATTGCCCCTCTTTTGGGCTCCCACCTTAGGCTCCACGAGCCTAACTTGACATATCTAGGCCGGACCTCAATGCTTTTATTAAGTTGACTCGGTTGCAACTTCGAGATGGCTTTCCATTGCTAAGCCATGTTTGATCGCACGGGGGTGATGCCAAGTCCCACCCAACTCGGTTCCCACTTTGTCCTTTCGAGACATGGGTTCATGACTCCCATGCGCCAATTCTCATTAGCTCGTGGGTAGCATTTTTATGAGCACACATCATCACCTTGCCCCCGCCCGGACAAACCCATGGCTAAGAGGTTTCTTAGTTTTGTCCAAGGCCCCTCCAGACCATGGCCCCCAATTACTCGGCTTATCCAACCTAGTTTGGCATATCTATTCCTCCTTTTCCACTAACCAAGCACAAGTACAAGACTAGGACCTCATCTCATATTTTTTTCTTTGCACCACTAAAGTTGAACTTTATTGCCTCAAGCCACAAAATAAATACATGTTGTGGACGGCATTGCCTCCAAGCTAAATGTGCTATTAGCGTCTCTCCCCCATTAAAAGAGGTTGATGTCTTCATCAATGCCTACACTTCTTTTTATTGGAACCTTTAGCCTTCATTTCTTCAAAGTGCTCCAAAAATTCCTTGGCTTTTACCATATCTTTTCCTCTACCCAAGTGGCTTCCTTCTCATTGTATTCTCGCCATTTCACCAAGTACTTCTTTTTTTTGCTTGGGGTTCCTCTATTTGAGGATGCCCCCTACCCCATATTCCAAATGACCTCTACAAGGTTGGAAGGTGGCCTCATCACTAGCTTGTGATCGGGCCAGAAGGTGTGTTCCTTAAATGGCTTTAGTAATGTGACATGGAATATCGGATGTACTTTGATCTCGGGCGGTAACTCCATTTTATACATGTCCAACTTTGGATATGAACTCTGGAGTGAGGCCTTCAGGCAAGGTGAAGTTGTTCACATTCAACAACACCTTTTGGCCCACCTCAAATTCCACTTCGCATCTTCCGGCATTGACTTGCTTTTCGTAGTGCTTTCGGCCTTTCTCCACCAACAACTTGGTCATCACCAAGATTTGTTCACGCTTCTTGGCCAAATCCTCACCATCTTGGTTGAAGTCTAATGTTGAATATGCCCCCTCGAGAGCTAGGTTAGTAGGTTGGAGCGCACTCCACAAGCCACCACAAAAAACAACCCTTTGGTCACCAAGTGTGTGGCTTCATTGTAACTAAACTCCGCTCGACCCACATAGTTTGCCCAATCTTCTTGGTCCGCCCCCACCAAGTTCCTCAAGTACTAGTTCGAACCTCCATTCACATGCTCTATTTCCATCCATTTGGAAATGAAGAGCCGTGCTAAACCTTAGTTCCATTCCGACCTTCCTAGAGAATTGCCTCCAAAATGCACTTGTGAACTTTGGATCTCGATCCGACACAATCACTTCTGGCAACCCGTGGTACCTCAACCATCCTTTGAGAAAAAACTATGCGGTCTCCAACGCGGTTGTGGTTACCACAATCGGCACCATGTGTGCCAACTTGGCAAACCGCTCTACCATCACCATGATGGCATCATACCCTTGTGATTCCGGCAAACTTGTGATCTAGTCCATGCACATCCTATGCCATGGCCCCGGTGGGATATGCAACGGTTGCAAGAGGCCACCTTGCTCTTAATAAGAAGTTCGGTTCACATGGCACCTTCCACAAATCTTTACAAAGTGGATTATATCCTCCTTTATGCGCGGCCAATGGTACCTCCTTGACACCACTCTATGGTGGTTTTTCCTTTCTCCTTTATGGCCGGCAATAGGACTATCATATTTTTCCTTCACAATCGATAGACTCAACTTGCCTTGTGGCACATACACCCGACTTTGCTTATACTTGAGCAATCCATCCACCAACTTAACCTCTTTGAGCACTTTGCTCTTGCAAAGCTCACCTAAAAGCCTTTGTGCTTCGAGGTAGTTAATGTACCCCTCCCTTATCTTGCATCACAACTTTCCTTCACCGGTAATCATTAGTTACAAGGTTTGGATGGTGTTCATTGCTTGCACCTTTTCCCATGTACTTAGCGCATTCGACACCACATTGCCATGGCCCGGTTTGTGGATCCAATCCACCTTCATATGCGCCAAAGTATCGTGCCACCACAATGGCTTGGCGCTCACTTGTACTTGTGTCTCCAAATAATTCAAGGACACATTGTCCATATACACCTTGGTCTTGTGCAACCCCAAATCGTGTTGCCACATCTCTAAACAATGCACTACGGCAAAGAGTTTAGATTAAAACATACATAACTTCCTCAATATTTGTTCAAATGGGACAAATGGGGAATTTATTGTCATCTATGCAAAGACTAAGTATTGATGGAGTTGTCGCTTGTTGGATTAAAAAACTATATGAAAAAATTATGGAGGTCTGAAATTGCTAGGGGATTGCACCGCCAACGACTAAGGGAAAATGTTTGCTTGGCCCCAACTCTTAGGAGAGAGGCAAAATGTTATTTGACGGTCGGATAGGGGCCTTGTCCAAAGTCTTAGAGGCTTATATGGATGAGGCGTTATTGCCAACTGACCTCACCCGAAGTATAAAGGCACAGCCTCCACTGGCATTGGTCCAACGTGGGGGCATAGTTGCTAAGTATGTGTCACAACCCTTGCTAGTGCCCTTTAATTATCTTAACCATTTCTAACTTCTACCAAGGGTCACGAGCGCTAACCCTTTGCATTCCACCCATGTGAATGGTTAGCTCTCCATACCGCAGATCTCTTTGGCTCACAAATGGGGGACCAACCCTCCTACACTTGCATTCGAGACTCCCTTTAATTGGTAACCAATGATTAGATGTGGATTTCCATTCATGGAGGTCCAATCTTAAGTTGATCATCGCGTTGCCGAAGTAACACTACAACAATCCTAACTATACTAGGCAACTATGCTTCTACGTTGGGCCAATGCCAGTGGTGGCCGTGTCATTTGGCCCCGGGTGGGTTCAATCGGCCATGCCGTCTCATCCATATAAGCCTCTAGGACTTTGGGTAGGGTCCGTATTATACCTTCAAGTAACTTTTTGTCTCTCTTCCAAGACTTGGGACCAAATATACATTTTTCCTTAGCCGCTGGGGCTAGTGGGCCCAGCAACTTTAAATCACCATAACTTTTTTGTATGATCTCTGATGCTAACAAAAACCAATAGAGACCACTTCATCGTCATCTACGTTTCACATAGATGCCGATGTACTATTCATTTGTCCCAATCGGACAAATATTGAAGATGTTATGCCTGATCAAACCTCGGTAGTTCTGGGAGGCACTTTTAGGCCACTGCTATCCCAGGGCTCTATCTCGGGACATCCCCCCACTCAAATTTCCATATCTCCTAGCTTACATCTCCGATTGAGGTGTTCTTGAGCATTCGTGACTCTTAGTCTTCGTGGGTGGGAGGCGTCCCCAACACCCAAGGCCTTTACCCACACTAGGATTATTTGGGCCCTTTTACCAATGGCGCCACAAGTGCTGGGTGTCACTCCGGGATCCCTTTTATACCCATGGTGTTTTGGGCACTCTTCATGGAGAGGTGTGCGACAATATGCCTCGGGTTGTTGTAGTGTTGCTTCGGCAATGTGATGATCAACTTAAGAGTGGACTTCCATGAATAGAAGTTGACATCTAACCATTGGCTATATACTAAGGAGAGGGTTCCGAATCATGTGTAGAAGGTTGGTTTATGAGCTTGGAGGTCCAAGGTATGGAGAGCTAAACATGCACGTGTGTGGGATGTGCATGTTAGCACTCGTGACACTTGCTAGAGTTTCTATTGGTTTGCTAGTTGTTTTTGATTTTTTTAGAATTAATTACTCAACATCAACGTGGACGGTCTTCGAGAAGATGGTCTTTGATAGATTGTTTGACAGGATTACACTTCCATGCCTTGGTGTGAGCTCAAAATTGAGCCCACATATGTTGTTGACCTAAGAATTACGCGATTTTGGTGTTTGATATGATTTAAAGAACTTAATTGACATTAAAAGTTAGAGGGGATTTAAGTTAAGTCAAGAATTAGATTAATGGAATGAAGTCGAGTTAAAAATAAAGTTAGGATGTGAAGAGATGAAACAAACTAAAATCAAGTTAAAAGGTAAGGGAAGCTAAGTAGTAAGTTAAGTTAAGAGCAAGTAAACGGGAGAGGGAAAAAAATCAAGAGGAGTTTGTTTTTTTTCCGGGCCACCCAAGAGATGCCAGGCATCCGGGAAAAAAAGAACAGGTAGGAAAGGGCCTCGGAAGTAAATGAGCGAGAGTTCATTATGCAAGTAGGAGGAGAGACTCGGGGGGGGATATGCGGAAGCCCTGCCGTTGCGGGTAGTTTTGCTTTGTCGAATGTGCTGGTGTGTTGTGGTAATCGGTAGCAAATTTCATGGTAGGATTGGGGTTAGGAAGGGAATTATTGTGGTGTGAGGGTAGGATTGGCATATAAATGTAGGTGGACGAGGATGCAAGTAGGAGAGGGAGACTGGAGGTAGAAGAGGAAGCGTTGCCGCAGCTGGGAGCAAGGTTGGTAGCAGCCATCTCCGATGAGCACAATTGGTAACGATCTTCGAGATTGGCGCAAAAACATGGAGTGAAGACGGGATGTGAGGACTAATGTTGTTCGAGGAAGTTGGTGAATGATGCGAACATCAATGCGAAGTTGAGGAAGGAGGGCGAGGAAGTTGTGCACTACCAGAAGTGGGGTGTGGGAGCACTAACTAAACATGGGATCGGGAGATGCTAGTCGGAGGATGTCAAGTATAGATGTGCATGGTGGGTGAAGGATTTGGTTACTTAAGGCAAGCACCATGGAAAAGAGATTTGCACCAGGAAGGACGATGTTGTGCGATGAATCGGGGGTAGGCGTGCAAATGATATAGGCAACCATTTGCACTCATGAGATTCAGGGAAAACTTTTGCCAGCATTGGAAGTGAATAGAAGATGATGTGAGCAGCTAGTACGGGTGATCTAGAGAGGTGGAGATGACCGGTAGTGATCAAGCGATGTGCTCAGGAAGGAGGAGCATTAACTAACTAGTCACATTCAATGGATCTGTTCACAACCACACAAACGAGCGAGTGTGGAAATCTTGGATGTGCAGAGCGGTAGGTTGGGGCCATGTGATCAGCTCGCCCTCGAGGGTGGAGGTTTTTTTCCTAACAGTTTGCTTCCGTCATCTCGTGTGGTTCATGTTGCATGATTGTGTGAGAGAAGCCGTGGTAGCAACTGTGATCAAGACTTAGGGTGGGTAATTAACTTTGTGGAGAAGAGGAAGTTGTTGGCATCAGTTGGACCAGGTGACCAGATCCTCAAGGAGAGGTTTGTGGGTTTCAGTGGGTGCCAAAACTTTTGTTTTGTTTTTTTCCCTTTGCGTGAGTCAGAAGGGGAAGGGTCATTGGGGTTAAGCAGTCACGGGACCACTGGTTGCTAGGTTGAGGGACATAACATTGTGGGTAGAAGGCGGGGCAGGTTCCGAAATGATTAGAAAGTTTCTAGCAAGAACCCTAAACCCTAGTAAGAACAACGTACTCTCCAGATTGTTGCTGCGCATGCGCAACCTAAAAGGATTCAAAATCCTAAGAACATGAAAGCATATTAGAACTTCCCAAAGAACAATCAAATAAGATCGCATACAAGTTACCAATATCTTTATAACTATAACAAACAACTCACAATATAATTTGAACCCAAAGTAATGTAATTATCAAATAGGAATCAAACGAGAATCGACCACATTCATGCCGCCATCATGATGAGATACAAGGTGTTAAACAGGTCCTCGCGAGTGTACATACAAAAAACTCCTGAAAAGAAAGCAAGGCCAAGCCAAAGTCATGTAAACATTCCAAAATTCCAAAAACAAACCCCTCGGCCAAGAGGAGGCCTCAAATCTGAGGCCTCCTCCCCAACCTCCCACATATTCACCTAAACAAAGCATACCAAGGCCAACAGCAAAATCAATCACACATTTCATGTAGATTTACAAAACAAAAATTCTTTTCAAAAAGAGGCCTCGGATCCAAGGCCTCCTCCCCAACCTCTTACATATTCACCTACACAAAGCATACCAAGGCCGAGAGCAAAGTCAATCACACATTTCATCGAGATTTACAAACCAAAACCTTCTCGAAAAAGAGGCCTCGGATCCGAGGCCTCCTTCCCAACCTCTCACATATTCACATACACAAAGCAAACCAACGCCGTGAGAAAAGTCAAGCACACTTTCCATGTAGATTTACAAAGCAAAAACCTTCTCCAAAAGGAGGCCTCGGATCCGAGGCCTCCTCCCTAGTGGCCTGGGAGTGGCTCCCGGGACTGTGAACATTTAAATTGGTATAACTTTATTTTTACTTGCCCGAATGGGGCAAGTGAGTAGTGCATTGGCATCTACATAAAACGTAGATAACGACGGAGTGGTCAATTCTGAGAATCAAATAGAATACAAGAAAGTTATGGGGTTTTGAAGCTGCTGGGGTCTTCTTAGCCCAGCAAAACCCTTCTCCAAAAGGAGGCCTCGGATCCGAGGCCTCCTCTCCAACCTCTCACATATTCACCTACACAAAGCATACCAAGGCGAAGAGCAAAGTCAATCACACATTTCATCGAGATTTATAAACCAAAACCTTAAAAAAAAACAGGCCGTGAGCAAACAAATGTGCACATCACATTCTGAAATTTTCAAGCACAAAGGTACAACCAAAAGAGACCTCGGATCCGAGGCCTCTTCCCTTAGCTCCTACAGGTGCCCTTACGCAACCTAAAAATGGCCGAGAGCAAACAAATAACCACATCATATTCTGAAATTTCCAAGCACAAACGTACAACCAACAGATACCTCGGATCCGAGGCCTCTTCCCCTAGCTCCTACAGGTGCCCTTAGGCAACCCACAAATGGCCGAGAGCAAACAATGTGCACACCATATTCTGAAATTTTCAAATACAAACTTACAACCAAAAGAGGCCTCGGATCCGAGGCCTCTTCCCCTAGCTCCACAGGTGTAGTTAGGCAACAAAAAAATGGCCGAGAGCAAACAAATGTGCACATCACATTTTGAAAATTTCAAGCAGAAATGTATAACCAGAAGAGGCCTCGGATCCGAGGCCTCTTCCCCTACCTCCTAAAGGTGCCCTTAGGCAACCCAGAAATGGCTGGGAGCAAACAAATGTGCACATCACATTCTGAAATTTTGAAGCACAAACGTACAACCAAAAGAGGCCTCGGATCCGAGGCCTCTTCCCCTAGCTCCTATAGCTTCCCTTAGGCAACCCTGAAATGGCCGAGAGCAAACAAATATGCACATCACACTCTAACATCTTCAACCACAAACTTACAACCAAAAGAGGTCTCGAATTCGAGGCCTCTTCCCCTAGCTCCCACAGGTGCAGTTAGGCAACACAGAAAAGGCCTAGAGCAAACTAATGTGCACATCACATTCTGAAATTTTCAAGCACAAACGTACAACCAGAAGAGGCCTCGGATCCGAGGCCTCTTCCCCTACCTCCTAAAGGTGCCCTTAGGCAACCTTGAAATGGCCGAGAGCAGACAAGTAAGCACATCATATTCTGAAATTTTCAGGCACAAACGTACAACCAGCACATGCCTCGGATCTGAGGCCTCTTTCCCTACCTCCTAAAGGTGCCCTTAGGCAACCCAGAAATCGCCTAGAGCAAACAAATGTGCACATCACATTTTGAAATTTTCAAGCACAAACGTACAACCAAAAGAGGCCTCGGATGCGAGGCCTCTTCCCCTAACTCCTAGAGGTGCCCTTAGGCAACCCAGAAATGGCTTGGAGCAAACAAATGTGCACATCACATTTTGAAATTTTCAAGCACAAACGTACAACCAGAAGAGGCCTCGGATCCGAGGCCTCTTCCCCTAACTCCTAAAGGTGCCCTTAGGCAACCCAAAAATGGCTGGGAGCAAACAAATGTGCACATCACATTTTGAAATTTTCAAGCACAAACGTACAACCAGAAGAGGCCTCGGATCCGAGGCTTCTTCCCCTACCTCCTAAAGGTGCCCTTAGGCAACCCAGAAATGGCCGAGAGCAAACAAGTAAACACATCATATTATGAAATTTTCAATAACAAACGTACAACCAGCAGATGCTTCGGATCTGAGGCCTCTTCCCCTACCTCCTAAAGGTGCCCTTAGGCAACCCAGACATGGCTGGGAGCAAACAAATGTGCACATCACATTTTGAAATTTTCAAGCACAAACGTACAAACAGAAGGGGCCTCGGATCCGAGGACTCTTCCCGTACCTCCTAAAGGTGCCCTTAGGCAACCCAGAAATGGCTGGAAGCAAACAAATGTTCACATCACATTTTGAAATTTTCAAGCACAAACGTGCAACCAGAAAAGGCCTCGGATCCGAGGCCTCTTCCCCTACCTCCTAAAGGTGCCCTTAGGCAACCCAGAAATGGCCGAGAGCAAACAAATAAGCACATCATATTCTGAAATTTTCAAGCACAAACATACAACCAACAGATGCCTCGGATCCGAGGCCTCTTCCCCTAGCTCCTACAGGTGCCCTTGGGCAATCCAGAAATAGCAGACAGCAAACAAATGTGCACATCATGTTTTGAAATTTTCAAGGACAAACGTACATCCAAAAGACGCCTCGGATCCGAGGCATATTCCCCTAGCTCCCACAGGTGCAGTTAGACAACACAAAAAAATCCGAGAGCAAACAAATGTGCACATCACATTCTAAAATTTTCAAGCACAACAGTATAACCAAAAAAGGCCTCGGATCCGAGGCCTCTTCCCGTAGCTCCTACAGGTGTCCTTAGTCAACCCAGAAATGGCCGAGAGCAAACACATGTTCACATCACATTTTGAAATTTTCAAGCACAAACGTATAACCAAAAAAGGCCTCGGATCCGAGACCTCTTCCCCTAGCTCCCACAGGTGCAGTTACGCAACACAGAAAAGGCCTAGAGCAAACTAATCTGCGTATCACATTGTCAACTTTTCAAGCACAAACTTACAACCAAAAGAGGCCTCGGATCCGAGGCCTCTTCCCCTAGCTCGCACAGGTGCAGTTAGGCAACACAGAAAAGGCCTAGAGCAAACTAATCTGCGTATCACATTGTGAACTTTTCAAGCACAAGCATACAACCAAAAGAGGCCTCGGATCCGAGGCCTCTTCCCCTAGCTCCCACAGGTGCAGTTAGGCAATACAAAATGGCCGAGAGCAAACAAATGTGCCCATCACATTTTGAAAATTTCAAGCACAAATGTACAACCAGAAGAGGCCTCGGATCCGAGTCCTTTTCCCCTACCTCCTAAAGGTGCTCTTAGCGAACCCAGAAATAGCCGAGAGCAAACAAGTAAGCACATCATATTCTGAAATTTTCAGCACAAACGTACAACCAAAAGAGGCCTCGGATCCGAGGCCTCTTCCCCTAGCTCCCACAAGTGCAGTTAGACAACACAAAAAAGGCCGAGAGCAAACAAATGTGCACATCATATTCTGAAATTTTCAAGCACAACAGTACAACCAAAAGAGGCCTCGGATCCAAGGCCTCTTCCCGTAGCTCCTACATGTGTCCTTAGTCAACCCAGAAATGGCCGAAAGCAAACACATGTTCACATCACATTTTGAAATTTTCAAGTACAAACGTACAACCAAAAAAGGCCTCGGATATGAGGCCTCTTCCCTTAGGTTCCAGAGGTGCAGTTAAGCAACACAAAATGGCCGAGAGCAAACAAATGTGCACATGTGTCACCAAAAATCCTCCACCCTTCGATTTCGTCCTAGCCCGAGTGGAAAAGTTTATAATGACATGTAGAGACCTCTCTCTTTGTAACCCAATATATAATTCCAATCTACCCTTGGAATATACACAACTTGATTAACACCACACTATGTAGTTTTACATTCTTTAATGTCGGGCAAGGTTATATCCTTAGCCTTTTCTAATGTCCACCCGGCCGCTTTGGCCACGCATGCCTTCAAAGATATCCCTCTTGTGAATCCAGTCCTTGCCGTCGACTCCACACTACTACATGAGGTCTCGCTTATTGATTCCGTGCTATCACATGTCATCGTGGTTGATTCCGTATTGGTACATGACACTTCGCTTGTGGATTCCATGAGCACATAGGCTTTAAATACAAGTATTTAAAAAATACTTATATACTTATCTTTGCCCTTCCTTCTCTAAGTTCTTCTTGATGTAAATCTCTATCAATGTCTTCCTACTAAACTTCAGAATAGTATAACTCCCACCCAACTTATGTTCTTCAAGTGAAATTTGTTACACTTGTTAAGTACCTTATCAAAAATCTCCACACCAAATTTTGGCACAAACAAAGTTCATATGCAAAAGTTATGCATGAAATTCTAACTCTAACTACTTAGTATGAATGCTGTGATAAAGCATACGGTCATTAAAACTCTAATAACTTCCAACTCCTATGTCCAATCAATCTAAAATTTTGACACAAGATAGATATATAAATTCAGAAGGTAGTGTCAAATTTTGGTATCCATATCTATAACCCTCTAAGAGATACATATTTTCAAACCTTGCTGCTTTGTTCCTAGACACCTTCCTCTTCAACTTTTAATAACTCTTTCATCCCAATGACTGAAGCTCTCAAATTTTTACCACAACTCCCATACTTTATAATAAACAATCCCTCAAATTTTCATACCCATTGAACACTCTGATCATCCATAATTGACAAATCTCTCACTATAAAATTCTGCTCAAGTTCATAACTAATAAAACACTACAAGTAATGCACCTAGTACAATCTAGTCACTCTAAATGCCACAAGTTTAAACAAGTTTGAACTCTCTCACTTCAATATGAATCTCAATGCAACAAGTTGAAGTTTACAATCAAACTCCAAATTCTTTAAACCCAATCCACTTCTAACAAGAGGTCAATCCCTCTTCAAGGCTAAATAGCCTTGGCTCTTCTCCTAAGAACTAAGCACACACATGTGCTCCTATCTTGCTTCCCACACACCCACACTTATAACCCGTGGGGTGCTTAAGGAGCACGAAGGAAAGAAATGATGAATGAGGGAAGAATGAGGGATTATATATTGAGTTGAGAGGGAGAGAGGGCATGAGGTAAGGATAGGGTGAGAGGATTAGAGCCTCCAATCACAACCCCTTAACCTTCTCCTTCTAAGTAGGGACTCATCCCATTCACAAGGCTCTCGATAAGCCTTCGAAATCTCCTCCTACTTTGTAGGCTCTCATCTAATCTCCTAAGCCTTCCTCCCTCAAATGATCAACAAAGATCCTAATTCAAACATTTAACTAACCTTGGCTTTCTACCTACAACAATTTACCAAGGTATGTCCTCATACTACTTAAGTCCACTCCACACAAGCCTAATGCTTCAAACTTAGCTTTCTTCAAGCTTCACTCTTTTTATATTTTTGTGAATAATCATAAATCAACAAAATACTACTTGTAATGTTTTACAAGTGTTAACAACACATGTGGACATCAATTTGGGCTCACAACATGACATTTTGAAATTTGCAAGCACAAATATACAACCAGAAGGGGCCTCGGATCCGAGTCCTCCTCCCCTACCTCCTAAAGGTGCTCTTAGGGAACCCAGAAATGGCCGAGAGCAAACAAGTAAGCACATCATATTCTGAAATTTTTAAGCACAAACGTACAACCAAAAGAGGCCTCGGATCCGAGGCCTCTTCCTTAGTTCCCACAAGTGCAATTAGACAATACAAAAAAGGCCGAGAGCAAACAAATGTGCACATCACATTCTGAAATTTTCAAGCACAACAGTACAACCAAAAGAGGCATCGGATCCAAGGCCTCTTCCCGTAGCTCCTACAGGTGTCCTTAGTCAACCAAGAAATGGCCGAGAGCAAACACATGTTCACATCACATTTTGGATTTTTCAAGCACAAACATACAACCAAAAAAGGCCTTGGATCCGAGGCCTCTTCCCCTAGCTCCCACAGGTGCAGTTAGACAACACAAAAAAGACCGAGAGCAAACAAATGTGCACATCACATTCTAAAATTTTCAAGCACAACAGTACAACCAAAATGGGCCTTGGATTCAAGGCCTCTTCCCGTAGCTCCTACATGTGTCCTTAGTCAACCCAGAAATGGCCGAGAGCAAACACATGTTCACATCATATTTTGAAATTTTCAAGCACAAACGTACAACCAGAAGAGGCCTCGGATCCGAGGCCTCTTCTCCTAGCTCCTACAGGTGTCCTTAGTCAACCCTGAAATGGCCGAGAGCAAACAAATGTCCACATCACACTCTGAAATTTTCAAGCAGAAACTTACAACCAAAAGAGGCCTCGGATCCGAGGCCTCTTCCCCTAGCTCCTACAAGTGTCTGAACCACCAAAGTGGTCCACCACTCCGTGGGGTCACTTTAGTTAGGATTTTAGTATTAAAAGTTAGGGTTGATAGTGAATTAAGAGAAATATTAGTTCATTTAGCATTTAGTTCAAAAAGGGGAAGGAAAATTACCGAGGACTTCGGACCTTCACCCGTGAAGGGAAAAATCTAGTTTTAGGTAGAGTTAGTAAAAATGAAAACTAACTAGAGATAGAAATTAGCTAAGTTAAGAAAAATAGCTATCTAGGCAAGACCTAGTTGGCGGGGAAAAACGTAGTTAATGAAAGCAACTAGCTAAGAGGACTAAATTAGTAGAGTTAGCTAGACAAGGGTTAGTTTAGTACTTAGTGTGGATCCCGCAAGGTAAGTGGAGGTGCTCGGCATGAGAGGAAAATTAGCGCGAAGACTTTGAAGGAAAATAGGAAGGGGGCTACTTGCCCCCTTGCCAACTGGCTATCAAAAATTAGAACGAATTTGGAAGTTTCCCGTCGGAGCCACCTTGGCGACGGGGTGGCAACCTCTACCGGGAAAACCCCCGAGCGAAAATTTCGGGAGGGGGTTGAAAAATGGAACCGGTGGCGGAGGGGTCCAACCCTTTTGTGAAAGGGTTTAAAAATCCCCTCCTCCCACCTTGAAAACCCCCTCTTTCCTTTAGAATTTGGGCGAAGCCCTACTTCAAGATAGTTAGGCAAAACCCCCTCTAGTTGTTAATTAGTGGGCGAAACCCTAGCTCAATAGAGTTAGACAACTCCCTCCTCTCAATTTGATTAGCGGGCGAAGCTCTACATCAATATAGTTAGACAAACTCTCTCTTCTTCTAATGTTTGGGCGAAGCTCTACTTCAAGGTAGTTAGGAAAAAATCCTTTAGCATACATTTTCAATGGCCTAAGAGAAAGGCTTGAGAAACTCCTCTACTCTCTCTTCTAGTTACAAGGTGTGTTTATTAACACACCAACAAAATTCTTCCTTTCTTTTGTAGAGGTAGGTTGGATTGTAGAATTTCAAGTGAAGGCATTGTAGACCTCAGCTGCCAATGCCCTGAAGTAGAAAGATGGAGTAGAAAAACTGGATGGTCCTGTGGGTAGCAGCTGCTGGATCAGACCTGCCAGCCCAATCAGGATGTTAATTCTAAATTTTTTTTTCAAGTAGAACTTTTGTCTAGCTTTCCAAAATCTATTAGAACGTTTGATTTGAGCATGATTTGAATTAGATATGAATTTTTGAAGACGGCATATATAGTTTGAGAATTCTTGGTTGACTGCTGCATTACAGAGAGTCTGCTGAATTCACTTCGGCTTAACTTGTTAATTTCATATTTTTATCACATAGATCTTTTTAATACCTCTCCATGGCTATATAGAACGTTTGATTTGAATAAGAATTGAATTAGATAGGAATTGTTGAAGACGAGATACATAGTTTAAGACTTCCTGGTTGACTGCTATGTTACAAAGAGTCTGCTGAATTTGTGTTGGCTTAACCTGCTAATTTCATAATTTTCCTAGTTAGAACTTGTTGATAGCTTTCCAATGGTATAAGGAAAGCCTAAATCCAAGTCGTAATGAATTCACTATGAATTTTTGAAGTTAGAAGTTAGATAGGTGGGTTGGAAGGATCGGTTGAATGGACGTCGCACTTCCAACCCTCATAACTTTTGCATTTCTTATCCGATTAAGGTGATTTTTAGATCATTGGAAAGATAATTACATGCACTAAGTAAATATATTATGCTTGGTACTAAATTACAGTGTAAAAGAAATACTTTATATTTTAATTGTTAACTAAGGTACGTTTTACTATCAAGCTAGTAACAAAAAAGGAGGCAAGGTCGACGCCCGGAAAGTGCAGCAAGGAAGGAAGTAGCGGCTCGGCCTACATCGAGCCCAAATCAACCGAGGAGAATTGAGGTAAATTAACTAACCATAGCTTTCCATTTAGGGTTGTAGGGAGCGCGACTAAGGTATGCATCTCTAAATCCTCTCACCTATCTCGTAAGGTCAAGTGGCTTTACCACTTGACCGCCAAGGGAGTACCCAACTCCATTGTCTTCGGGCCCTTTGGTATGTTTTGTGGTAGTAGCTTTATTTATTAGAAAGTTTCGTATGTGGTGAAGTCGGGTTAATCACCGACACGACCACTCTAAATGTTGTTGATGGAAAGGTGGGGTTAATGGCCCACGAATCCATTATCATATTGTTGGCTCCAAGGGTTAGAGGTGATGGCCCCAACCTTTAAAGATTGTGCAACAGGTTGAACACACAGGTTGCCCTATTCCCCGGTCCCATCAAGTTGAATTTCGTGGTCAAACCGTTTTAAACTAATTAATAACCAACATAATTTGTACAACCCCCGTGGGCAAAAACCAACCGGGAATTTAACTCGGAGGATTGATCCCAACCCCTCCGATGGCAAAGATCAGAGGGTTAGGGTATCAATCAACCTTCAAGAGACCCGCACAGGGCCTTGAAGGGTTCGGGTTAGGGTGTGCACCAACCAGGTAGGTGGTGATGCCATAATACATAAACTTAGTAAGATAGGTTTTGTTTAATCAACTAGTAAACTAAGAATGAAGGTTGATAGGATGGGATTTAATCAAGGTCCCCCCGTTTAGAAAATTTAATATGTAAGAGGTAAGCAAGTAAATGTGGCCAAGGTAAAAGGTAAGGTTATTTCATTCATTAGGGTTAGATTGCCTTGATTCCAAGGCTGGTGCGTCTGCGCGTAGACTAGGATAGATTATGCATTAGGTTAAAAAAAATAGGTAATTCTCTTAAGCACTTATTAATCTAGGCACAACCTACCGAAAGGACACGATGCGATTAACAAATCCCTCCACAAATCTAAATACTTCTAAAAAATCATAACATCCAGGTTCGGCTTGGGCACCTGCTAAGGAAGGCCGCCCTCACCGAAGGGCTTGTTCGGTACTTTTAGGCTCCCTCGGAGAGCGGTGCCCAAAAGCACCACAAGGTGCCGTTAGGCAACCCACAAATGGCCGAGAGCAAACAAATGTGCACATCATATTCTGAAATTTTCAAGCACAAACTTACAACCAAAAGAACCCTCGGATCCGAAGCCTCTTCCCCTAGCTCATACAGGTGCAATTAGGCAACACAAAAATGGCCGAGAGCAAACAAATGTGCACATCACATTTTGAAAATTTCAAGCACAAACGTGCAACCAGAAGAGGCCTCGGATCCGAGGCCTTTTCCCCTAGCTCCTACAGGTGTCTTTAGTCAACCCAGAAATGGCCGAGAGCAAACAAATGTCCACATCACATTCTAAAATTTTCCAGCACAAACTTCCAACCAAAAGAGGCCTCGGATCCGATGCCTCTTTCCCTGGCTCCCACAGGTGTAGTTAGGCAACACAGAAAAGGCCTCGAGCAAACTAATCCGCACATCACATTGTGAACTTTTCAAGCACAAACTTACAACAAAAAGAGGCCTCGAAATCTGAGGCCTCTTCCCCTATCTCCCACAGGTGCAGTTAGGCACCACAAAAATGGCCGAATACAAACAAATATGCACATCATATTCTGAAATTTTCAAGCACAAATGTACAACCAAAAGATGCCTCGGATACGAGGCCTCTTCCCCTAGCTCCTACAAATTCCCTTAGGCAACCCTGAAATGGCCGAGGGCAAACAAATATGCACATCACACTCTGAAATCTTCAAGCGCAAACTGACAACCAAAAGAGGCCTCCAATCCGAGGCCTCTCCCCCTAGCTCTCACAGGTGCAGTTAGGCAACACAGAAAAGGCCTAGAGCAAACTAATCTGCATATCACATTGTGAATTTTTCAAGCACAAACTTACAACCAAAAGAGGCCTCGCATCCGAGGCCTCTTCCCCTAGCTTCTACAGGTGTCCTTAAACAACCCAGAAATGGCCGACAACAAACAAATGTCCACATCACACTCTGAAATTTTCAAGCACAAACTTACAACCAAAGAGGCCTCGGCTCCGAGGCCTCTTCCCCTAGCTCCCACAGGTGCAGTTAAACAACACAAAAAAGGTCGAGAGCAAAGAAATGTGCACATCACATTCTGAAATTTTCAAGCACAAAAGTGCAACCAAAAGAGGTCTCGGATTCGAGGACTCTTCCCCTAGCTCCCGCAGGTGCAGTTAGACAACACAAAAAAGGCCGAGAGCAAACAAATGTGCACATCACATTCTGAATTTTTCAAGCACAAAAATGCACCCAAAAGAGGTCTCGTATCCGAGGCCTCTTACCCTAGCTCCCGCAGGTGCAGTTAGAGAACACAAAAAAGGCCGAGAGCAAACAAATGTCCACATCACATTCTGAAATTTTCAAGCACAAGCTTACAACCAAAAGAGGCCTCGGATCCGAAGCCTCTTTCCCTAGCTCCCACAGGTGCAGTTAGGCAACACAAAAATGGCCGAGAGCAAACAAATGTGCACATCACATTTTGAAATTTTCAAGCACAAACGTACAACCAGAAGAGGACTCGGATCCGAGGTCTCTTCCCCTACCTCTTAAAGGTGCACTTAGGCAACCCAGAAATAGCTGGGAGCAAACAATTGTGCACATCACATTCTAAAATTTTCAAGCACAAACGTACAACCAAAAGAGGCGTCGGATCCGAGGCCTCTTCCCCTACCTCCTACACGTTCGCTTAGACAACCTTGAAATGGCGGAGAGCAAACAAATGTGCACATCACACTCTGAAATCCTCAAGCACAAACTTACAACCAAAAGAGGTCTCGGATCCGAGGCCTCTCCCCCTACCTCCCACAGGTGCAGTTAGGCAACATAGAAAAGGCCTAGAGCAAACTAATCTACATATCATATTGTGAATTTTTCAAACACAAACTTACAACTAAAAGAGGCCTCGGATCCAAGGCCTCTTCCCCCAGCTCTTACAGGTGTCCTTAGTCAACCCAAAAATGGCCGAGAGCAAACAAATGTTCACATCACACTCTCAAATTTTCAAGCACAAACTTACAACCAAAGAGGCCTCGGATCCGAGGCCTCTTCCCCTAGCTCCCACAGGTGCAGTTAGGCAACAGAAAAATGGCCGAGAGCAAACAAATGTGCACATCATATTTTGAAATTTTCAAGCACAAACGTACAACCAGAAGAGGCCTCGGATCCGAGGCCTCTTCCCCTACCTCCTAGAGGTGCCCTTAGGCAACCCAGAAATCGTCGAGAGCAAACAAATAAGCACATCATATTCTGATATTTTCAAGCACAAACATACAACCAACAGATGCCTCGGATCCGAGGCCTTTTCCCCTAGCTCCTACAGGTGCCCTTAGGCAACCCACAAATGGCCGAGAGCAAACAAATGTGCACATCATATTCTGAAATTTTCAAGCACAAACTTACAACCAAAAGAGCCCTCGGATCCGAGGCCTCTTCCCCTAGCTCCTACAGGTGCCCTTAGGCAACCCACAAATGGCCGAGAGCAAACAAATGTGCACATCATATTCTGAAATTTTCAAGCACAAACTTACAACCAAAAGAGCCCTCGGATCCGGGACCTCTTCCCCTAGCTCATACAGGTGTAGTTAGGCAACACAAAAGTGGCCGAGAGCAAACAAATGTGCACATCACATTTTGAAATTTTCAAGCACAAACGTACAACCAGAAGAGGCCTCGGATCCGAGGCCTCTTCCCCTAGTTCCTACGGGTGTCTTTAGGCAACCCAGAAATGGCCGAGAGCAAACAAATGTCCACATCACACTCTAAAATTTTCCAGCACAAACTTACAACCAAAAGAGGCCTCGGATCCGAGGCCTCTTCCCCTGGCTCCCACAGGTGTAGTTAGGCAACACAGAAAAGGCCTAGAGCAAACTAATCCGCACATCACATTGTGAACTTTTCAAGCACAAACTTACACCAAAAGAGGCCTTGGAATCTGAGGCCTCTTCCCCTATCTCCCACAGGTGCAGTTAGGCAACACAAAAATGGCCGAATACAAACAAATGTGCACATCACATTTTGAAATTTTCAAGCACAAACGTACAACCAGAAGAGGCCTCGGATCCGAGGCCTCTTCCCCTACCTCCTAAAGGTGCCCTTAGGCAACAAAAAAATGGCCGACAGCAAACAAGTAAGCACATCATATTCTAAAATTTTCAAGCATAAACATACAACCAACAGATGCCTCGGATCCGAGGCCTCTTCCACTACCTCCCACAAGTGCAGTTAGGCAACACACAAATGGCCGAGAGCAAACAAATGTGCACATTACATTTTCAAATTTTCAAGCACAAACGTACAACCAGAAGAGGCCTCGGATCCAAAGCCTCTTCCCCTGCCTCCTTAAGGTGCCCTTAGGCAACCCAGAAATGGCTGGGAGCAAACAAATATGCACATCATATTTTGAAATTTTCAAGCACAAATGTACAACCAAAAGAGGCCTCGGATACGAGGCCTCTTCCCCTAGCTCCTACAGGTTCCCTTAGGCAACCCTAAAATGGCCGAGAGCACAAAATTGTACACATCAGACTCTGAAATCTTCAAGCACAAACTGACAACGAAAAGAAGCCTCGAATCCGAGGCCTCTCCCCCTAGCTCCCACAGGTGCAGTTAGGCAACACAGAAAAGGCCTAGAGCAAACTAATCCGCACATCACATTGTGAACTTTTCAAGCACAAACTTACAACCAAAAGAGGCCTCGAAATCTGAGGCCTCTTCCCCTATCTCCCACAAGTGCAGTTAGGCAACACAGAAAAGGCCTAGAGCAAACTAATCCGCACATCACATTCTAAAATTTTCAAGCACAAACGTACAACCAACAGAGGCCTCGGATCCGAGGTTTTTTCCCCTAGCTCCTACAGGTGTCCTTAGGCAACCCAGAAATGGCCGAGAGCAAACAAATGTGCACATCATATTTTATAATTTTCAAGTACAAAAGTACAACCAAAAGAGGCCTCGGATCCAAGGCCTCTTCCCCTAGCTCCAACAGGTGCAGTTAGACAACACAAAAAATACCGAGAGCAAACAAATGTGCACATCACATTCTGAAATTTTGAAGCACAACAGTACAACCAAAAGAGGCCTCGGATCCAAGGCCTCTTCCCATAGCTCCTACAGGTGTCCTTAGTCAACCAAGAAATGGCCGAGAGCAAACAAATGTTCACATCACATTTTGAAATTTTCAAGCACAAACGTACAACCAAATAAGGCCTCGGATCCGAGGCCTCTTCCCCTAGCTCTCACAGGTGCAGTTAGGCAACACAGAAAAGGCCTAGAGCAAACTAATCTGCATATCACATTGTGAATTTTTCAAGCACAAACTTACAACCAAAAGAGGCCTCGCATCCGAGGCCTCTTCCCCTAGCTTCTACAGGTGTCCTTAAACTACCCAGAAATGGCCGACAACAAACAAATGTCCACATCACACTCTGAAATTTTCAAGCACAAACTTACAACAAAAGAGGCCTCGGATCCGAGGCCTCTTCCCCTAGCTCCCACAGGTGCAGTTGGACAACACAAAAAAGGCCGAGAGCAAAGAAATGTGCACATCACATTCTCAAATTTTCAAGCACAAAAACGCAACCAAAAGAGGTCTAAAATCCGAGGCCTCTTCCCCTAACTCCCGCAGGTGCAGTTAGACAACACAAAAAAGGCCGAGAGCAAACAAATTTGCACATCACATTCTGAAATTTTCAAGCACAAAAGTGCACCCAAAAGAGGTCTCATATCCGAGGCCTCTTCCCCTAGCTCCCGCAAGTGCAGTTAGACAACACAAAAAAGGCCGAGAGCAAACAAATGTCCACATCACATTCTGAAATTTTCAAGCACAAGCTTACAACCAAAAGAGGCCTCGGATCCGAAGCCTCTTCCCCTAGCTCCCACAGGTGCAGTTAGGCAACACAAAAATGGCCGAGAGCAAACAAATGTGCACATCACATTTTGAAATTTTCAAGGACAAACGTACAACCAGAAGAGGACTCGGATCCGAGGTCTCTTCCCCTACCTCTTAAAGGTGCACCTAGGCAACCTAGAAATAGCTGGGAACAAACAATTGTGCACATCACATTCTAAAATTTTCAAGCGCAAACGTACAACCAAAAGTGGCGTCGGATCCGAGGCCGCTTCCCCTAACTCCTACACGTTCCTTTAGACAACCTTGAAATGGCGGAAAGCAAACAAATGTGCACATCACACTCTGAAATCCTCAAGTACAAACTTACAACCAAAAGAGGTCTCGGATCCGAGGCCTCTCCCCCTACCTCCCACAGGTGCAGTTAGGCAACACTGAAAAGGCCTAGAGCAAACTTATCTACACATCATATTGTGAATTTTTCAAGCACAAACTTACAACCAAAAGAGGCCTCGGATCCAAGGCCTCTTCCCCCAGCTCTTACAGGTGTCCTTAGTCAACCCAGAAATGGCCGAGACCAAACAAATGTCCACATCACACTCTGAAATTTTCAAGCACAAACTTACAACCAAAAGAGGCCTCGGATCCGAGGCCTCTCCCCCTACCTCCCACAGGTGCAGTTAGGCAACACAGAAAACGCCTAGAGCAAACTAATCTACACATCATATTGTGAACTTTTCAAACACAAACTTACAACCAAAAGAGGCCTAGGATCCGAGGCCTCTTCTCCCAGCTCCTACATGTATCCTTAGTCAACCCAGAAATGGCCGAGAGCAAACAAATGTGCACATCAAATTTTGAAATTTTCAAGCACAAACGTACAACCAGAACAGGCCTCGGATCCGAGGCCTCTTCCCCTACCTCCTAAAGGTGCACTTAGGCAACCAGAAATAGCTGGGAGCACCCAAATGTGTACATTGCATTCTGAAATTTTCAAGCACAAACGTACAACCAAAAGAGGCGTCGGATCCGAGGCCTCTTCCCTTAGCTCCTACAGGTGTCTTTAGTCAACCCAGAAATGGCCGAGACCAAACAAACGTCCACGTCACACTCTGGAATTTTCAAGCACAAACTTACAACCAAAAGAGGCCTCGGATCCGAGGCCTCTCCCCCTACCTCCCACAGGTGCAGTTAGGCAACACTGAAAAGGCCTAGAGCAAACTTATCTACACATCATATTGTGAATTTTTCAAGCACAAACTTACAACCAAAAGAGGCCTCGGATCCAAGGCCTCTTCCCCCAGCTCATACAGGTGTCCTTAGTCAACCCAGAAATGGCCTAGACCAAACAAATGTCCACGTCACACTCTGAAATTTTCAAGCACAAACTTACAACCGAAAAAGGCCTCGGATCCGAGGCCTCTCCCCCTACCTCCCACAGGTGCAGTTAGGCAACACAGAAAACGCCTAGAGCAAACTAATCTACACATCATATTGTGAACTTTTCAAACACAAACTTACAACCAAAAGAGGCCTAGGATCCGAGGCCTCTTCCCCCAGCTCCTACAGGTGTCCTTAGTCAACCCAGAAATGGCCGAGAGCAAACAAATGTGCACATCAAATTTTGAAATTTTCAAGCACAAACGTACAACCAGAACAGGCCTCGGATCCGAGGCCTCTTCCCCTACCTCCTAAAGGTGCACTTAGGCAACCAGAAATAGCTGGGAGCAACCAAATGTGTACATCGCATTCTGAAATTTTCAAGCACAAACGTACAACCAAAAGAGGCGTCGGATCCGAGGCCTCTTCCCTTAGCTCCTACAGGTGTCCTTAGTCAACCCAGAAATGGCCGAGACCAAACAAATGTCCACGTCACACTCAGGAATTTTCAAGCACAAACTTACAACCAAAAGAGGCCTCGGATCCGAGGCCTCTTCCCCTAGCTCCCATAGGTGCAGTTAGGCAACACAAAAATGGCCGAGAGCAAACAAATGTGCACATGACATTTTGAAATTTTCAAACCCAAGCGTCCAACCACAAGAGGCCTCGGATCCGAGGCCTCTTCCCCTACCTCCTACAGGTGCCCTTAGGCAACCCAGAAATGCCCGAGAGCAAACAAATAAGCACATCATATTCTGAAATTTGAAAGCACAGACGTACGACCAACAGATGCCTGGGATCCGAGGCCTTTTCCCCTAGCTCCTACAGGTGCCCTTAGGCAACCCAGAAATGGCCGAGAGCCAACAAATGTGCACATGATATTCTGAAATTTTCAAGCACAAACGTACAACCAAGAGATGCCTCGGATCCGAGGCCTGTTCCCCTACCTCCTACAGCTGCCCTTAGGCAATCTGGAAATGGCCGAGAGCAAACTAATCTGCACACCTTATTGTGCACTTTTAAAGCACAAACTTACATCCAAACCAGGCCTCGGATCCGAGGCCTATTCCCCTAGTTCCCACAGGTGCAGTTAGGCAACATAAAAATGGCCGAGAGCAAACAAATGTGCACATCACATTTTGAAATTTTCAAGCACAAACGTACAACCAGAAGAGGCCTTGGATCCGAGGCCTCTTCCCCTACCTCCTAAAGGTGCTCCTAGACAACCCAGAAATGGCTGGGAGCAAACAAACGTGCATACCACATTCTGAAATTTTCAAGCACAAACGTACAACCAAAGGAGGCCTTGGATCTGAGGCCTCTTCCCCTACCTCCAACAGATGCCCTTACGCAACCTTGAAATGGCCGAGAACAAACTAATCTGCACATCACATTGTGCACTTTTAAAGTACAAACTTACATCCAAAACAGGCCTTGGATCCGAGGCCACTTCCCCCAACTCCCACAGGTGCAGTTAGGCAACACAAAAATGCCCGAGAGCAAACAAATGAGCACATCATATTCTGAAATTTTCAAGCACAAACGTACAACCAGCAGATGCTTCGGATCCGAGGCCTCTTCCCCTAGCTCCTACAGGTGCCCTTAGGCAACCTACAAATGGCCGAGAGCAAACAAATGTGCACATCATATTCTGAAATTTTCAAGCACAAACGTACAACCAAAAGAGGCCTCGGATCCGAAGCCTCTTCCCCTAGCTCCTACAGGTTCCCTTAGGCAACCTTGAAATGGCCGAGAGCAAACAAATGTGCACATCACACTCTGAAATTTTCAAGCACAAACTTACAACCAAAAGAGGCCTCGGATCCGAAGCCTCTTCCCCTAGCTCCCACAGGTGCAGTTAGGCAACACAAAAATGGCCGAGCGCAAACAAATGTGCACATCACATTTTGAAATTTTCAAGCACAAATTTACAACCAAAAGAGGCCTCGGATCCGAAGCCTCTTCCCCTAGCTCCTACAGGTTCCCTTAGGCAACCTTGAAATGGCCGACAGCAAACAAATGTGCACATCACACTCTGAAATTTTCAAGCACAAACGTACAACCAAAAGAGGCCTCAGATCCGAGGCCTCTTCCCCTAGCTCCCACAGGTGCAGTTAGGCAACACAAAAATGGCCGAGCGCAAGCAAATGTGCACATCACATTGTGAAATTTTCAAGCACAAACGTACAACCAGAAGAAGCCTCGCCTCCGAGGCCTCTTCCCCTAGCTCCTACAAATGTCTTTAGTCAACCCAAAAATGGCCGAGAGCAAACAAATGTCCACATCACACTCTGGAATTTTCAAGCACAAACTTACAACCAAAAGAGACCTCTTCCCTTAGCTCCTACAGGTTCCCTTACGCAACCCTGAAATGGCTGAGAGCAAACAAATGTGCACATCACACTCTTTAATCTTCAAGCACAAACTTACAACCAAAAGAGGCCTCAAATCTGAGGCCTCTTCCCCTAGCTCCCACAGGTGCAGTTAGGCAACACTGAAAAGGCCTAGAGAAAACTAATCAGCACATCACATTGTGAACTTTTCAAGCACAAACTTACAACCAGCAGAGGCCTCGAAACCGAGGCCTCTTCCTTTAGCTCCTACAGGTGTAGTTAGGCAACACAAAAATGGCCGAGAGCAAAGAAACGTGCACATCACATTCTGAAATTGTCAAGCACAAACGTACAACCAAAAGAGGCCTCGGATCCGAGGCCTCTTCCCCTAGGTCCGACAGGTTCCTTTAGGCAACACAGAAAAGGCCGAAAGCAACAAATGTGCACATCACACTCTGAAATCTTCAAGCACAAACTTACAACCAAAAGAGGCCTCGGATCCGAGGCCTCTTCCCCTAGCTCCCACAGGTGCAGTTAGGCAACACAGAAAAGGCCTAGAGCAAACTAATCAGCACATCACATTGTGAACTTTTCAAGCACAAACTTACAACCAAAAGAGGCCTCGAAACCGAGGCCTCTTCCTCTAGCTCCCACAGGTGCAGTTAGGCAACACAAAAATGGCCGAGAGCAAACAAATGTGCACATCACATTTTGAAATTTTCAAGCACAAACGTACAACCAGGAGAGGCCTCGGATCCGAGGCCTCTTCCCCTACCTCCTAAAGGTGCCCTTAGGCAACCCAAAAATGGCCGAGAGCGAACAAATAACCACATCATATTTTGAAATTTTCAAGCACAAAAGTACAACCAACAGAGGCCTCGGATCCGAGGCCTCTTCCCCTAGCTCCTACAGGTGCCCTTAGGCAACCCAGAAATGGCCGAGAGCAAACAAATAAACACATCATATTTTGAAATTTTCAAGCACAAACTTACAACCTAAAGAGGCTTGGATCCGAGGCCTCTTCCCTTAACTCCCACAGGTACAGTTAGGCAACACAGAAAAAGCCTAGATCAAACTAATCTGCATATCACATTGTGAACTTTTCAAGCACAAACTTACAACCAAAAGAGGCCTCGAATCTGAGGCCTCTTCCCCTAGCTCCCACAGGTGCAGTTAGGCAACACTGAAAAGGCCTAGAGCAAACTAATCAGCACATCACATTGTGAACTTTTCAAGCACAAACTTACAACCAAAAGAGGTGTGAGGCCAAACCCCCCACCCTTAAGCGTCCGTAGTCCGAGTAGTGGGTTTGGGCTCACATTCCTCCGCGGTATTGGATTTGGACTTGGATGAGTCCATAGTGCAAGGTTCACCCTTCAAGTGGTCTTGGATTTAACTGGAATTTCACTTTTAACAACTCAATGTACGATTTCAATACGTATGTGGAGAATGCACAAGTTAACTATGTTATTTTAACCTCCTTATGCTCGGGTGTTATTTTGTCTTTGTTTGCTTCTAACGTCCATCCGGCCGCTTTAGCTACACAAGCCCTTAAGGATATCCCTCTCCTAAATGGAGTCCGTGCCGTTGACTCTATACTACCACTTGAACTATCACTTGTGTATTCCGTATCGCTACTATAAGAGGTCTCACTTGGTGTCTCCATACTGTACATAAGCCTTTAAGTATTAAGAAATACTTATGTGACTTATGTCAATCTCTCCCTCGCACCTTTGGTCTTTGCTTCCTTTGTCTTGCCATCGCGAGAGTGCTCCACATTCTCCATTAATTTGTGCACGTGGTTTATTTTTAAAGAGAGGATGCAAGTGTTAAAAAACACTATTCTCTATAGTCAATCTCAAATACATTTACTTGTGAAAGCCACACATAACACTAACTAGCATAATGTAACTAACTACTTGTCTATGAGCTAATTAAGTAGGCTATCTACTAAGCTCCTTCATGAACCCATCTCTTTACTTTCTAATTACATAAACCTAGCTCCTTCATAAACCCAGCTCCTTCATGAACCCAGCTCCTTAGCTTCTAACTAAACAAGCCCAGGTCCTTCATAAACCCAGCTCTTTACTTTCTAACTAAACAAACCCAGCTCCTTCATAAACCCAGCTCCTTCATGAACCCACAACTTTGTAGTTGTAATCCCCAACTACCTCACTAATTATTCAAGCCCTTAACTAATCTTCCTACCTAATTTTCCTAATTCTACTAACAACCCCTTTCTAATCACACAATTCTTCTCTAATCCTAAAATCCTAAAATCCTAGAGAGGAGAGGGGGAGAGAGAATTTCCTAACTTCACTAAGACTAACTAATCCACACAAGTATATTTTTGCACTCATCACAACATCAAGTGCTCAACTCTTAAACATGGAACTTGCAACCACGTGTATTCAAAACATGAACTTTAAGTACCACAAATTGGAATCATGAATTAACTTTAAAATCCTTCACGTCAACACTAATTCTACCAAGAGGTCAAGCCCTCTTCAAGGCTAACAAGCCTTGGCTCTCAAACTAAAAACTAAGCACACACATGTGCTCCAATATGGCTTCCCACACCCACACTTATAACTCGTGGGGTGCCTTGCAGCACAAAGGAAAGAGAGGATGAGTGAGGGAAGAATGAGGGATTATATAGTAAGCTTGAGGGGGTGAGCACCCTCAAGGCTCACGATAAGCCCTTGAGATTTCCTCCTACTTAGTAGGCGCCAATCCTATCTTCTAAGCCTTCCTCCCTCAAATGATCAACAAGGATCCTAATTCGAACATTTAACTAGCCTTGGCTTTCTACCTACCACACTTTACCAAACTTGGGATGCTTCAACCCAAACTTAGCCTCCTTCGCTTTTCGCCGCCATAACTTTCTCCCCTTACTTTCCCAAATCGTCGCTCACCACTTAATTCAAATCACGATGCTTAACTCGTGATTTGATTGGTGCTTTGAGAATTTGCTTATCCTCCACCTTGCATTCTTCCTTGGACCTTCCCCATTAAGTGGCCATGATGAGGTGGTCCACTTGTGCGCTCCATGTGATCCTCCATTCATCCCAATTCGAATGCACTTGCCTCTTGAGTCACTTTGGTTGTCTCCATCCATTTGTACTAGCCTACTCACTAACTACTCAATCCAAGTTCTCCTTACCTATCCTCATTCACTCAAATCCTTCCGAAGGTAAAAACACAATAACAACTCACATCCTAGCCTCTTACAACATGGTACTTCTAAGACTAACATTTCACTCTTTTTATATTTTTGTGAAGTAACATGCTACTTCAAAGTGCATCAACTAACGTTTCAAGGGTCTAAGACTAAATGTGGGCACCCTTTTGGGCTCACAAGAGGCCTCAAAACCGAGGCCTCTTCCTCTAGCTCCTACAGGTGTAGTTAGGCAACCTAAAAATGGCCGAGAGCAAAGAAACGTGCACATCACATTCTGAAATTGTCAAGCTCAAACGTACAACCAAAAGAGGCCTCGGATCCGAAGCCTCTTCCCCTAGCTCCGACAGGTTTCTTTAGGCAACACAGAAAAGGCCGAGAGCAAACAAATGTGCACATCACACTCTAAAATCTTCAAGCACAAACGTACAACCAAAAGAGGCCTCGGATCCGAGGCCTCTTCCCCTAGCTCCTACAGGTGTCCTTAGTCAACCCAGAAATGGCCGAGAGCTAAAAAATGTTCACATCATGTTCTGAAATTTTCAACCACAAATATACAAACAAAGGAGGCCTCGGATCCGAGGCCTCTTCCCCTAGCTCCTACAGGTGCCCTTAGGCAACCCACAAATGGCCGAGAGCAAACAAATGTGCACATCATATTCTGAAATTTTCAAGCACAAACGTACAATCAAAAGAGGCCTCGGATCCGAGGCCTCTTCCCCTAGCTCCCACAGGTGCAGTTAGGCAACCTAGAAATGGCCGAGAGCAAACAAATGTGCACATCACACTCTGAAATCTTTAAGCACAAACTTGCAACCAAAAGAGGCCTTGGATCCGAGGCCTCTTCCCTTAGCTCCCACAGGTGCAGTTAGGCAACATAGAAAAGGCCTAGAGCAAATTAATCTGCACATCACATTGTGAACTTTTCAAGCACAAACTTACAATGAGACTCTGGAATGGCGCGATATAACGAATATCGGATGTCATGCAAAATTTGAAATGAAAGCACGTAGATATTTATCTTTGAGTCGAGTATAAAATGAGATTTTGGAATGTTGCGATATAACGAATATCGCATGTCATGCGAAATTTGAAATGAAAGCACATAGACATTTATCTTTGAGTCGAGGATAAAATGAGATTCTGGAATGTCGCGATATAACGAATATCGCATGTCATGCAAAATTTGAAATAAAAGCACGTAGACATTTATCTTTGAGTCGAGGATAAAGTGAGACTCTAGAAGGCCTAGAGCAAACAAATGTGCACATCACATTCTGAAATTTTCAAGCACAAACGTACAACCAAAAGAGGATCCGAGGCCTTTTCCCCTACCTTCTAAAGGTGCCCTTAGGCAACCTAGAAATGGCACCCGCCCCCCTGCCCACAAATTCAGATTGCAATCATCTCAACCCACAATATGACATGCCCTCGGAACCGAAGCCTCCCCCACCTTCCTATCAAGACTGAACTAAATTTCAAAAATGACACCTAACCTTGCCCATTTCTAAATCAGCCACACCAAAATTTTTGAAATTTGACCCGCCCCCTGCCCACAAATTCAGATTGCAATCAGGGATGTACAAATGGACGTGACGCGGCCTAAACGCGTCACGTCGCGTCACGTCCAGGGTGTGACGCCAAACGGACGTTACTGTAGTAAAAAAAATTACTAATGGGATTTTTTTCTTCAGATAAGTAATTATTTCGACATCAATATAGGCAGTCGTCTACCATGGTCGACTGCTATATAGGCAGTCGACCACTTAATCGACTGCTAACTCAGCAGTCGACTACAATGGTCGACTGCTAATGTAGCAGTCGACTAAGTGGTCGACTGCTATATAGGCAGTCGACCACTTAATCGACTACTAACTTAGCAGTCGACTACAATGGTCGAACGCTAATGTAGCAGTCGACTAAGTGGTCGACTCCTATATAGGCAGTCGACCACTTAATCGACTGCTAACTTAGCAGTCGACTACAATGGTCGACCGCTAATGTAGCAGTCGACTAAATGGTCGACTGCTATATAGGCAGTCGACCACTTAATCGACTGCTAACTTGGCAGTCGACTACAATGGTCGACTGCTAATGTAGCAGTCGACTAAGTGGTCGACTGCTATATAGGCAGTCGACCACTTAATCGACTGCTAACTTAGCAGTCGACTACAATGGTCGACTGCTAATGTAGCAGTCGACTAAGTGGTCGACTGCTATATAGGCAGTCGACCACTTAATCGTCTGCTAACTTAGTAGTCGACTACAATGGTCGACTGCTAACTTAGCAGTCGACTACAATGGTCGACTGCAAATGTAGCAGTCGACCATGGTAGTCGACTGCTACATTGGCAGTCGACCATGGTTGATAGTCGACTGCTATGTTGCCGTCGACGAAGATAGTCGACTGCAGTTGTAGCAGTCGACCATTGCCGTCGACTGATACTATTAACAGACAAATGCAGTCAACATCATATGTTTGTTGGGTTAAATTTTAATGGTTTGGGTATAGTAGAATATGGATGGATGCAAGTAGTTTAGGAAAAATGTGATTAAAGCCAACAATGATATGTAGAAGAAAAAAAAACCGCGTTGTATTAAAACAAGTATATCGTAAAGATATGAAAAATATACAAGGTTGTTCATATCAATGATACACGCATACTACCTTAACCCCTACGATGTTGCCTAAAGAACTAAACAGACTAAACACTATCCTTAACCTCAGTTCTCCAGCAGTCTATCGGCTCATCCCACCCCACAAACGGCATCTGCATCCGTAGTTTGGCGATGGTCAATAAAATGCGGTTGGACACGTTCTCGCATGTCAATGCACTCAAAGTGACATCCCAAATTTTCCTTCCTTCATTGGCAAAGAGAATTCGGTCATCACCATCGTTGCAAAGTTGTCGAGCAATCATGCCGACCGCATAACACTCAGCCTCCGCGGTGTAATATACATCGGGATCATGGTGTCTCTTGTTTTGGATGTAAAACAGTTCCGGCGCCACCCAAAACTTCTCCTTCCTCAATTTTTCCTTCGCTTCTACGGTTTCCGCATGCCATAGCGATAGGACATCCTCACCCGAATGCGTTGTACATCCCCAATTGCACACCCCAATCTTAAGGCTCCCGTCCGATTCCCAATGCAACATAATGTTGTCAATGGATAGATCGTTGTGTTGCACATTTGCAGCGTGCAAAGCCTCCATGATCCATAACAATGCCCAAGCCAACTTTACCCTCTTCGCCCGGAACTTTTAGACTTGGTCATAGAGTTGCCATTCGGTTGCGTCCATTGTCAAAATGTTGGCATTTGGGCGGTGGGCTCTATCCCGGATGAACATCTCTCGTAGAGTGCCCCCGTTCCACCATAGTGTATAGCCCGCATTGGACACACTGTTGATTAACCAAAACTTGATGAAACCTGGATGCGTGCTCTTTAAAACGCATGCCTCCGCACTTACTTGGATACGAGTTTTTTGCCTATCCGACGTCTTTGGGGTCTTTTCAGCCCACGTAATCTCCGGTGGGAGACGATCGTCGCCCTCGATCCTCACCTTCCTAACCTCCCCGTAACCCCCCACCTTCTTTATGCTCTTCAAACTCACGACATTTGCCGTATCGGGAATCCACAATAGTTGGCATGGGCCCGACACCCTTAGCCACTTCTCCAATTTCTCCGCCTTCCAAGGAATTATTTTGGAGGCCGTCTTGGACAATCCTTTGGCCACGGGATCCCACCACAAAAATATTTCCCGGATTCTTACAGCTCGAGGGCTCAACACCTCGCCTGTTTTGCCCTCCGGGAACATGTTCTCAACCAATTGCTTGAGGTTGAAAATACCATTTTGGGCCTTATTCTTCACCCATGAATCAAACCCCGCAAGATTCCTATCACCGCTAAACTCGGGGCCATCCACTTCCTGTCGAATAGCAACCTCCATGTCCCTTTTAATTATCTCAACCCTTTTGTGTTTCGGCTGCTCCAAAAAACGGAATTTGATGCCGGCCTCCCCATTCCTCAAATACCAGTCAACTATGGCTTGGTGGACCTTTGCCGTTATCGCATCCGAAAATTTTACCCTTGGTTTCCCGCTCCTACTCGACGACCCTGAGGCCGCGGAAGCCCCTCCTTGGCTGCTCGTAGGGGCACCGGCATTTGGGCGGAGGAGAACGGTAGTATCTGAACGGGGGGTAATATTGGCTCCCGTTCCAGAAGCACTTCCTGATCCCACATCGGAATGTCGTTGCCGCTTAGGGGGTCGTTTGTGCACCCTGCCGGGTGCATCCGGCTCGTCCTCCGGCATCCTCCAACTTCGATCCTCCATCGTGTTTAAAAACACGATATTATTGTGTTCACAAACACGGCCGTATTCACACCGCTCCACCGCAAAAAATCGGATCCAAAATTGGCAAGAGTTTGCACCCTAAACCAATCTTCCAACCGCCCCCTAGGCCCTCTCAAAACATTAGGCAAAGGATGCTAGGCATGCTTAGTCCCAATGTCCCGCTTGAGGAGGGGTGGTTGAAAAATGATGTCAATGAGGCCTCCCCAATTATATATATAGGTTGGGTGGGCCTCACACCGACGGTACGACCGGATGCCGCGCCCCTGGATCCTGACCGTTGGACCGTGCATCATCCAACGGCCAGGATGGATGCGACGATTGGTCGACTGCTATACGGTAGTCGACCATCCAGTCGACTGCCAGATAGCAGTCGACTCTGGATAAGGCAGTCGACAATTAGCAGTCGACCGCGGCGTCGACTGCTATGTGGCAGTCGACGTGTGGGCCGACTGCATTTAGCAGTCGCCTGCGGGGGTCGACTGCCATGTCGACTGCTAGTTTGCAGTCGACCTTGGAAGTCGACTGCCACGTCGACTGCCAAGCAGCAGTCGACCCCTGATGTCGACTGCGAGTGGCAGTCGACGTGGCGGTCGACTGCCATGTCGACTGCTAATTTGCAGTCGACCCCGGAAGTCGACTGCCACGTCGACTGCCAAGCAGCAGTCGACCCCCGATGTCGACTGCGAATGGCAGTCGACGTGGCGGTCGACTTCCGGGGTCGACTGCAAATTAGCAGTCGACATGGCGGTCGACTGCCACGTCGACTGCCAAGCAGCAGTCGACCCCCTATGTCGACTGCGAATGGCAGTCGACGTGGCACTCGACCGCCATGTTGACTGCTAGTTTGCAGTCGACCCTGGAATTCGACTGCCAAGCAGCAGTCGACCCCCGAAGTCCGCTGCGAATGGCAGACATTGGACCTCCCCCCCTCCAAACATAAACAAATTGCTTTTGCAATGGATCCTATAGCAGATTATTCTAAACACTTTTAATATCATAGCATCTTTTATATTTAGTGCACGTTCAAGCGTCGGGACTATAAAGGGTTCACCGCTCATTAGCATTCATCATTCCCCCTCTCTCTAGTTGGCCTTGATTGCCTTTTGGCATTCGTTGCAAGTGGAGAGAGGTAGTAGGTTATATTGGGATGGGTACGCGAAACGAATGGAAGCCTTGGTTTGTGCCCAAGGAGTGGACTCCAACGTCCAAGAAGGTCGAGTGCAAATTTTGCGCGTTGGAATTAGTTTATAGGAAGGACCGCATGGTTGCCCATTTGGGATACCAAAAAAATGACGGCAACATGCGGGGGGTGGCATTGTGTCAACGTCAAGGGCCGATTGTAAAGTCTTTATTTTCGAGGTGCGGCGGATCGTGGCCGCCAATTCCGGATGACTTTGTGGACGAGTGCGTTGAGGACGAGGGAGAAGCTGTGGTCGGGTCCCAACAACAAGCGTCATGCGGTGCATTGTCGAACGCGAACGGAAGCCAAACCGCTCGACCATCGCCCGCACCGTCAGTGGCAAGGGAGTTGGTGTCCGGGACGACTCCCGAACTCCACCGACATTCCCAACGGCAAATGGGACTAAAAAAAGGGTTGCAAAATTCGACAAAACGAGACTTGGATACAAAATGGTCGCAAGCCTTTTATGAGGCTAATATCCCCATTAGTATTGTCCGCCATCCCGCGTTCATCCAGGCCGTTAAGGCAACCGCCGAGGCTAGAATTATGTACAAACCCCCAACATACCATGCAATGCGCAAGAGTTTACTTGACGATGCACGGTTCAATACACAAAAAATCGTGGAGTTAAAGACAACATCATCCATCCACAAATATGGGTGCACTATTTGTTCGGACGGATGGGAGAATGTTGTCCACCGCCCTTTGATGAACGTCATGCAAATTTGTCCGGCGGGCGACGTGTTCCTTGGTTCCATCGACACCACCGGTAGCACAAAGGATGCCGCCTACGTGGCCACCGAGGTCAAACGCTACATCGTTGGAGTGGACCCCACAAAGGTTGTTCAAATTTGCTTCGATAATGCGGCGGCCATGAAAACCGCGGCGAGCAATATTAACCGGGAATGGCCACACATATATTGGCAAGGGTGTGCGGCGCATTGTTTGAACTTGTTGTTGAAGGATTGGGGTAAACAACGATGGGCGAAGGACGTCGTAGATAAGGCGAAGGACATTGTCAAATACATCTGGGCCCACCAATGTTCGACGGCGGTCTTCCTCACCTACTTGCCCAATTTGGGCTTGAAGATGCCCGGGTCCACACGATTCGCCACCAACTTCCTTATGATTTACCGGCTTCTAAAGGTGAGACATGCTTTGGAACAAACGGTTATTCATCCCGATTGGACCGCCTACATGAACAAATTAAATAGAGGAGGCGATGATCGAAGGAGAAGTGCAATGGAGGCACGTCAAATCAAGACAACGGTTAATGACGACAATTTTTGGACAAGTTGCGATAATTACCGCCACATGTCGGAGGAGGTGTTGAAAGCATTGAGAGTGTTTGATGGCGTTGAACCGGCAATGGGCAAAGCTTGGTTGACCATGAAGAACTTGGAGAAACATGTGCTTAGCCTAAGGAATCCTCCTTTCAACCTAGCACACAACCTCGCTACCTTGGCCGAAGAAGATTTCTACAGCCGGTGGCGTATGATGACCACGGACCTACACCATGCCGGTGCAATCTTGAATCCTTATTTATTGGACGACAACGTCGTCCACGAAGACGCGGCCGTTAAATCCGGATTCTTGGACGCCATGAGGAGGTTGACCACGGGCAAGGACGGTCATTACGGTCGGGTTGTGGCCGAATTTCAAGCATTCAAAGAGCGTAGGGGCGCGTTCGCCAATATGCCCCTAGCCATGGAAGCCAACATCCCACCCCACGAGTGGTGGGACCTCGTGGGCGAAGGTGGCACCCACTTGGCCCCTTTGGCAAAGCGAATATTGGCCCAAGTGTGCTCCTCTTCGTCTTGCGAAAGGAATTGGAGTAGTTATTCGTTTGTGCACAACAAGACTAGGAACCGGTTGAGTTCGGCGAGGGCCGAAAATTTGGTGTACATTTATACCAATTCACGGTTGGCACGGGAGAGGGTTGATCGGGACTCGGCCGCATGGTATCTAGTGAACATGATGTCCGAAGACTCCGACTATTCGGCCGACTAGGATATAAATGGTGACCCCCCCGCGGGACCCGGCAGGGATTCCTCGGGGCCTTCGGACAACGAGAGCGATGGGGGACATGGTGGAGGGAATTTGGGCCTTGACAACCACAATGATCCGTTTGCATACGATGGACTTGACGCCGAGGACGATGGTGATCTTCACATGTGGGCCAACATAGCCGGTCGGGAGTTTCTCTCCACTACGCATGTGCGTCCCGCTACGCCGACAACTACAATACCCGATGTACCGGTAGACATTCAACCCGTAGTGGATGAAGATGTAGTGGCCGAACCACATGTGGATGAAGCTCTTGAAGCGGCTCCAAACCGGATGGACATGGACGAAGTCCCACCACATGCTTCCCCCATTCATCCACCGACGGATGTTGTGCCCACTCCTATTGTGCCGACAACATATGCACAACCCATGCAAACTACACCACCCTTTCCCGAGCCCCACGGAGAGGGCACGTCCAATGTTGTCATTAACACTAGTCCATTGCGAGGTATTGGACAATGCCCGGCCGTTGCGCGAACACCGGAATCCGACTCGGATGACACATTGGCGCAATACATTGCGCGTCGGGCCCCAACAATACCACGCATGGGCTCCCGGTTGGTTGGTGCCACCATCGGCATGCGCGCCCCATGCCCCACACCGGCTAGGCCACCCCTTAATATTGCATTGACAAACTTTGGTCGGACCACGAGAGGTCAAAAAAGAAAACGACAAAGGGATGTGCGAGAATGGAGGACTACCGGGGCCACCCCACTTGCACGTCCACAAACTGATGGCGTTATGGATGCAACGGGTTCAAGACCAATGGTATCGATTAGAATGCCAAGGGCTGGCACACGGCTTAGTCGAATTCCCGGCCCGGCAATTGATGGCCACGAGTCCGACGCCCGAACAGATGACAATGCCAGCACGGACGATGAATCCGGCGTAGGCGAAGCTCCCGATGATAGTGATTACCAAGCACCGCCCCCAAGGGTAGCTGTGGGAGGGCCACGCAGGACAAGGAATTCTATTCCTCAAGACAACGATAATGCCCCTTCATGAATGAATATTTATAGTAATGTCAAATGTCCTATGGTGTTCAATGGGTTTAGTTGTATTGGTGATCAATTTTTGTAATAACTATTTTTGGGTATGTTTGTTGAAAAAATAATGTGAATTTCAAATTTGTATGTTGGATGTTGACTAGAAATTGAGCCTACATGTATGATGTAGGGTTTAGGAAATGAATGTCCAATGTGCACTAAGGTTAGGACTCAGGAGTAGGACACATGGAAATGATTTGTAATGCCAATAGGCCCTATGTAGTGTTGCATTTTTTATTCTATAGGTCGGAGGCGGCATTATAAAATAGTTTTAAGAATATTTAAGACTATTTTTATGTTTTTATTATTGAAAATCATCGAAGACATCAATCCGTGAGGTCCTTTATGGCAAATCATTGTCGAAAACATTCCCTTCTTCTAGGATTACGTCATCGAGCTCTTCTCCGCCCAAATATTGATCCAAGAATGATGACATTGTAAATGCAGACCACCATTCACGACTTGTCCGATGTGCCATGTGGGGCGTTATGTATTCCAATATTTGCCAATTTGTGTGGCAAATTGGCAATGCTCAAGGCTCAAACATTGCCATTGAGTTTGAATGTACTAATGCTATATGGTAATATGGAACAATTGTCAAAGTTGAGCGTTTCTATATTTGCCCTATTGCCATGGATTGGCTATAGTCGTGAACTTTTAATAAAAAAAATTTAAAAATGCCGTAGAAATTTGTCGAGGATTTTAAAATGCATTTTAAATGTGTATTTTAAGATAAAGTAAAAATAAATGCACCTCTAGCCCTATGTCATCATTGTCATGTGGGAGGATGAAATGAATGTCCAATGTGCACTAAGGTTAGGAGTAGGACATATGGAATTGATTTGTAATGCCAATAGGCCCTATGTCATGGGCGAGGATGGAATTAATGTCCACACACACACACATATACATATATATTGCAAATACCCCCAAATATATATATATATATATATATATATATATTGCACATACTTCCATATATATAGCGCATACATATAGAACATACGGTATACCGGGAACCCACATATATATTGCACATACACATACATATTGCAATTTGCACGTACACCCATACATGTTAGACATACATATTGCACACGGGTGTAGCTAATAAGGAAGTTATCATTTGTTTAAATAGCGATCCACTTTTATTTCACATTACGGATCATATCTTTTACATAGTGCGATTATATCCACTAGGCCTAAATACATATACAATGTGTTTGCTAGGATTAAATCGGCGAACTATATAGAACATGCCGCTACATCTACATAGAAAAATTATAATGTCAATAGTCGCTCCGAAGGACAAATCCAAAAGTTGGTGCATCGACGATATTCGGCAGAACGTTTGTCGACTTGAAGCCAATATTCTCCATTCTCCACAAGCATATCCCGCAAGTATTCAAGTTCCATTATGAAAATATCGTTGAGCCGAGCATGCTGAACTTGCCATCGAATTGGGATGGCAATGCGTTGCGTATGGCTGAACATGAAGAGGTTCAGTCGGAACGCTCGCAACAATTCGGCGAGCTCCGAAGTCCCTCTCACGCCCCTAAATCGATGCCCCATTGGTATGTCTACGTCCCAAATCGACATACGCAACGCATTGTAGACTTCTCCCATACCAAAATGTTCCCGCCAAGCTTTGTTAACTCCCATGTATTTAAAAATACATATGAGAGTTAAAAAATTTGCCCTCACTTCACACCCCCGCCCATACTCTCCTCGGTGATATGGCTCCAAAATAGGCTCTAGGACCTTCGGCAATATGTGCTCCCCCACAATTTCCGCGGTCAATCCGGGTAAAATGGTCGACGATGCCATGTTTCGCACAACCCTGAAATAACAGCTTCTCCGCTCCTTCTCCCTTTGTTCTCCGTTTGCAAAGCTTGCTAAAACAGGCTATGGCCAATGGAGAACTTGGGAATGAGGGAAATGGGAGGTTGGATTGCTATATATATGCATCCTTTGTCATGATTGTATGCAATTAATGCATGATTTGACTAAGCTAACGCTCTTCCCAAACCCTAACGCCTAATTTCGACTGCTGGGCAGCAGTCGATTGCCATATTCGACTGCTGGGCAGCAGTCGATTCGCATATTCGACTGCTGGGCAGTAGTCGATTCGCATATTCGACTACTGGGCAGCAGTCGACTGTGGATGGTCGACTGCTACACAGCAGTCGACTGATAAAATCGACTGCTGGAAGGCAGTCGACTGTGGATGAATGACTGCCTTCCAGCAGTCGACCATCTTAGTCGACTGCTAGGAAGCAGTCGATTTTATCAGTCGACTGCTGTGTAGCAGTCGACCATCCACAGTCGACTGCTGGGCATTTATCAATCGACTACTGCCCAGCAGTCGATTTACATAGTCGACTGCTATGAAGCAGTCGATTTGCATAGTCGACTGCTGTGTAGCAGTCGACCATCCACAGTCGACTGCCTTGTAGCAGTCGATTTGTATAGTCGACTGCTGCACAGCAGTCGACTGTGGATGGTCGACTGCTACACAGCAGTCGACTGCCTTGCAGCTTAATTTAGACAACTAATTAGACACACCCGTAACCCAACCTGCCAAATCATTGGATGCCACCCGAGGGCCCACATTGCGATATCCCTATAAAATCAAGTGTGCTACCCACCATGAGGCCACCTTGCCTCGTAGTGATTTTGAGGGCCTTGTATGCGTCGCATACATTGCCCAAGATCAACTACGGTGTGGGCAATCCATAGGATTGCGATGGCTGGGAGTGGCAAGATACGGGATGCGGGTGGTTCGTCAAGAAGTATGTATTACAATCCCCGACACGAATGGGGCTTGCCGGACGAACCGGACGAATTTACACCCGAGGTGGTTGCAGAGAACACTCGAAATGAGGACGATTTGCGCAGTGTTTTACGTCCGATTCAAGGGTTCACTGAATTCTATTGGGTTCGACTGCCTAGGAGACAAGTTGATCGTCACCACCGCGGATACTTGGACGCCCAAGAAAGGCCCGCATGCCGCATCGGTTACAAGGAAAAACTTTTCCCATGGCACTTGTTTCAGGACCTTAGCGACGTTCTCACGAAGGAGAAAAATCAATTGTATTTTCGAAAAAACTATGGGACCTTGTGGAGGTTCTACCAAACCATAAAACACTCGGTGCATGACGCAATTCATTGGGGGTTCAACCGGTGCACCGCGCACCAAAAGGAATACCGGGTGTATAGAGAGTACACACTTAGGTCGTCAATGTAAGATTTGCCCACGAATATGGTGAGAGCGTAGTATCAAGTTTGTACTTGCATGTATACTTACGTATGTTGGTAAGTTGGAAATGCGCAATATATGAATTCCTAGCAATATTGTGGTGATGTTTTCCGCTTGGTGTGAACTTATAATCATGCCACATGGAATCATTGTCACAGTTATTTGCATCGATACGTGTTTGATTCAAGTGCAAATGCATGTAGATGCAAAATCCATGGTTTAATTGGATGTTTGTGGCAACCGATTGTGTGGGCAAACATAAGAAATGATCATTGTGCGACACTTGTTTATTACTCCCAAAATTGATAGTGAACAATAATTCACTTATAAACATTTCCAAAATCATGGTTTTTCCCGCATTGTGTACAATTGAGTATCAAATAATGCCTCCTAGTCCAACGCCTATCTCACAAACACTAGCCAACATTCCTAATCCGGCTCCGAATCACTATCCAATACAATGGGGGGTCCGTGGCTTGAGCTTGCACCGTTCAGATTTGGTGGCCGTAGTGTCCGGCGCCTCGCCTCACGCCTGCTCTCGGTGATGGCCCATAGTTCTTGCGCCGCAGTCTCCCGGTCAGCTTGTGCACGAGCGCGCGCGCGGTCTCCAATGTGCAACCCCCTCGCGGCATTCGGATGGCGCAGGACGTCTTGCATGGTGGGGCTAGAGGCCCCGTCACGGATGTCCAAAAGGCCGTTGACGTATTTCCACTCATTCATCCGGATTTGGACGTCCACCTCATTGAAGCTACCCTCTTGTGTAACGGCCTCCTGCCTCTCCAGATCGGCCTCAAAACTTGTTGTGTCCAACACGTGTTCCACATCCCAAGTTGTTTCCTCGCCCGGGACCGGTTCCCGTGGTAATACCCCCACTGTCACATTGCCGTTGGAGTCATACACGTATCCGTGGGGGTGAGGACCTGGGACGTATTCACCCGTCTCTCCGGCATGCCCACCCACAACACGGTACAAAAATGCCCTCAAACCTACGGCCTGAGGAGAGGAGCCGGGGTAAAACTCATGAGCAACCCTTGTGTACATTTCAGGCGTGAAGTTTGTCGGGTAGCCTCGCAGGTCCTTCAAATACCTCCGTGCACGCCAGCTATAAGCAGGAGGATCGCCGTATTCTGCGGGCGGCACACCATGGATTATTGTGTATTCAAAATCGGGAGGCATTCCCCATTGCACTCCGAATTGCTCATACAACCTTCGATGCAGAGGGGCTTGGCACGTAGGACAACGGCGTGTTTGCAACATGTGTGGCAACAAACAATTCGGGTGGACCATGTGACCGCACGACCCAACGATCCATGCGCCTTCGGGTCCCCAAGGATTGGAACAAATGGGGCACATGCTCCCGTCCTTGATCCAATCGGGGACGCATGGCCACAACAAGGCTGGTCTGGCCGGGGGTATCACGATGCGGGATGATACTGCGGTATCCCATTGGAATTCATCCTCGGGCTTCTTGGTCCACGCAATACTGGGGTAATGGTCGTCATCGACCGGGAGGTTCTCAGGATACATGAAATCCAATGGCGGCCACGAGGTAAAAAGAAGCCGTCGTTCGGGCCACTGTTCGCCGTGGTCCCTATAGTGTGTCAACTCGTCCATCAATGCCCTCTCACGCGTGGCGAACATGATAGTGGTTGTGACCATGCCCATGTAGTCGTCCTCCAACAACCGGTTCCTCCTAATGACCCGGTCGTAATCAACCCTCATTGCCTCCAAGTTTGTTGTGGGCGACGGCTCCCGCCCTTGTCCATCACTACCAGACATTGCTTGCGGCAGTTGTGGCGCATCAGCCCTCGCAAGTTCAAGGTTGGTCAAACGTGCAATCTCGGCCTTCAACCCTTGGACCTCCTCGGCGTGTGCACGTCGGACCATCTCCAATTCCCGTTCGTGGTCAGATTTGCATTTTGCCAACTCTGCCCTCAACGCCTCCACAACGTCATTGTCGGCAACTACCAGTGATGGGGATGGCACCGCCGATGCCATCTCCACATCAACGGGCGAAGATGGAGGACAAACCAACCGGGAACCATGTGGCGGTGTCACGTGGACCCTTTGTCGCCGGCTAGGTGGTTCAACCGGCAACCCTATGACAATGTTGTGCTCGTCCATGTTTGACTCGGCGGCCGGTGGAGTCCCCACAATTTGATGATCTGGTCCCGCAAGGAAATCAAAATAAGATCGGACCCTCAAAGGATTCATTGGAGTTTGCCATGCCAATGGAATCGGACGGCCAGCGTTCCGTCCTAGCACGGCACTTGGTATGACCGTGACCCGGCGTGCCTGCCTCAAGTCCGGGCTCGTGCGGGGTATGGTGGACCAGTCGATATCCACTCCCAAAATTACCTCCGCGTAGACCATTTGGCATAACCACATTAGCATATGCCCGCGATCAAATTCCCTCGGTGCACCCCACAAGAAATCCCACACCTCCTTGCACCGTTCTCCAAATATTTGATGGCTCACCTCCCTCCATATGCCATAGCGTTGTCTAGACATCCGTTCAGCATTCGCGCTAGGAACGAACATCCTCGTCAAATGGGTCCACTCTACGTACCTTCGGACCGTGCTATACAACCACATGCCCCTTTCATTTTGCCAGCCGGGATTGGCGAGAATGTTCGGGTCCCGCGCCACCTCCAAATTGATTGGTTGCGGCCTGCCCCTCGGCGCATTGCCGCGTCTTCTAGCGCCTGCCGACCTCGGTCTCGCTTGCGGAGTCCCCCCCGGATCCAAATCCCCGCCACGTGGAGGTTCCGGCGGCAAGTTATCTTCGTATGCCATCGTTGCCCCTAACCCCTAGCTTTGTATGCCTACTGTAAATTAAACCTAATATGGTAGCACTTCCAAAATAAGCGCCACCACCCACAATTTTTTTCCCAATCCACTAAAACCAAATTAAGGCCGTTCAAAGTTCAAACTACATAATTAGATTTAAACCACTTTCAAAATAAGTGTTCACATATAACAATTTCTGGTATGGTTCAAACTAACCGCAATGGGGTACAATGTAGACCGTATGTAGGTGGGTTGCAATACACACGTTAGGCAATAACAGTATATCGTATGCACCGTATACGTATTTCAGTACGTATGTCCACCTGTAGCCCTCCAGCTCACCTCTATCTCCAAATGGCAAGGGCTGATTAACAACCTAGGCCCAAATGGAGGGAGGTGGGAGTGAGGGAATGAGGGAAGTGGGGTCCATATATACCCCAAGGAGGCGTCCTTTCGATTAGACGCCCCCTGGACCAACCCATGGACGCCACGTGCCCATGGTTGTCTCTACGCGACTGCTCACGAGCAGTCGCAACCCATTCAAGTCGACTGTTGATAGCAGTTGACCATAGGGTGCGACTGCTCACTAGTAGTCGTCCGCACTTTGTCGACTGCTATTAGCAGTCGACTTGGGTTGTCGACTGCAGTTGGGCAGTCGACTGTCTTCGTCGACTGCTAATAGCAGTCGACGAAGGGGTGCGACTGCCCACCAGCAGTCGTCCGCACTTTGTCAACTGCTATTAGCAGTCGACTTGGGTTGTCGACTGCAGTTGGGCAGTCGACTGTCCAAGTCGACTGCTAATAGCAGTCGACGAAGGGGTGCGACTGCCCACCAGCAGTCGTCCGCACTTTGTCGACTGCTATTAGCAGTCGACGAGGGTTGTCGACTGCAGTTGGGCAGTCGACTGTCCAAGTCGACTGCTATTAGCAGTCGACTTGAAGGGCAGACGACTGCTTGTAAGCAGTCGCATCCCTTCGTCGACTGCTATTAGCAGTCGACGAAGGGGTGCGACTGCCCACCAGCAGTCGTCCGGACTTTGTCGACTGCTAATAGCAGTCGACTTGGGTTGTCGACTGCAGTTGGGCAGTCGACAGTCCAAGTCGACTGCTAATAGCAGTCGACTTGAAGGGCAGACGACTGTTCACAAGCAGTCGCCCGCCTGTCGTCGACTGCTAATAGCAGTCGAATTTCCATGTCGACTGCCGAAGAGCCGTCGACAACCCAAGTCGACTGCTATTAGCAGTCGACTAGTTATGGTAGTCGACTGCTCTTGAGCAGTCGACATGGAAATTCGACTGCCGTCAGCAGTCGACACACCTATACGACTGCCCTTTAGCAGTCGATTCAGTGTGTCGACTGCCTAATAGTAGTCGACACTGTTGACGACAGTTTACCCTGTGTGACGACAGGGCAAACTGTTTTATCCCCCCCAAACGGACGTGACGTTTTCAGGTCTGCCGTCACGTCGCTGTCACAGGACGTGACGCGACGTGACGCGACGTGACGTGTAATCTCTGATTGCAATCATCTCAACCCACAATATGACATGCCCTCGGAACTGAGGCCTCCCCCACCCTCCTATCAAGACTTATCTGGATTTCAGAAACAAAACCTAACCTTGCCCATCTCTAAATCTACCACACCAAAATTTCTGAAATTTGACCCGCCCCCCTAACCCCACATTCAGAATGTAAGCACTTCAACCCACAATATGACACCACGATTACAGGCAATAGCAGGTATTTTCGACATTACACCAGCTAACAATTTCCATTTCAAAATATTAGTTTAAGCTTTCTAGTTGTCCACGCATTAAAGTTTAGCAACATCCATATTAGTAAAGCGCAGACTTTGATTATCGGCGTACGTTCACAACAATTCTTTATAAAGTATTTAAAGAGGTTGTAAATGTGAGCCTTCTATAAATTTAGTACTACAATATATTGAAAGGATTTGAGTCAACCTTATTATTGGTAATCACCGTCATTCTAAAATATGAGATTCTTGTTCTATCTTTGATTTTTATTGCCATCATGGTGTCGGCCATTTTTGCCTGCTGGCAGTGATTTGGACTGGTTCCTACTCAATTAAAGTTAGTATACATGCATAAATCAGCCGTCTTCCATGTTCTAGAATTAGATATTACCTTGTTTTTTTTGTATTTGGCAAGCTTGGACCAAATTTTCTCACAGTTTTATATTTCGAGTACTTACTCGGGGGTAAATTTGTCCATTAATCACTGGTAATTTCATTACGTTTGATAGTACTTAAGCACCCTACATCTTCTGGAGACCCTCTCTAAGGTTTCATTCATTCCGACTACTAACTAATGAGGTTGCTTTTGGCTGTGGGTACAATGGCCTTCATTCGTGCTGACTTGCATTTTGTACCGGTTACCTTTCCTTTGGGAGAAGATGGCCGTGCTATGATCAGTTCCACCACTCTTAGTCTGAGGTTTCAATTTCGTGAAGAGTCACTTTATGTGGAGGAAGAGGTTTTTGACGATGATACGGGTACACTCTCGCATGCAATAGGTCAGTTGTCGAGTAAGAACGACGTTGGTACGTTCTGGTTGCTCAAACCGGGTAAGTATCGTGCATACGGTCTCTCTGAGTTTGTCCTAGTTGCATCTACTGTACTCCTAACTCCTCGAACGTCCTCTACAGTTAGTGTTGAAGCACCATTGATCACCAAAGTCAAAATTGAGCCAAGTCTTCAGACCATCTATGAGTTGAGTGATGACTCTGATAGCGACGACATCGAAGTTACTTTGCCAATATCGCAGATCAGTGAGAAGAGTGTGCCACTTATGCAAGTCATACACAAGGATCATGTTAGTCCAATAGAGCCCTCTGATTCGTCTAAACTTGCACCAAATCCTCCAGGTAGCGTCGTCCAATGCTTGATGAAACTTAGTGTTCGTAAGAGGTCAAAGAGTATTCTCTCTCGCATTGATTTCAATGCGATTAGGCTGCAGCAAGTTCGACTTCTTCCACCTCATTATAATGGCGATGTTATTTTTGAGTTTCCGCCTTTAGGACTCCACGGCCAACAGTCTGCTGCAAAGCAGCTACATGGTATGGACAGGAGATATGATGGCCATGCTTGGTCTCGAACTATCACGTCCAATATTCAGAATGATCTGAAGCTTACATTTCGGACATCATTGTGTCTGGGCCACCTCCGTTGTGTCAATGTTGATTGTGAGTACCTAACACGAGACCGCAGAACCGCCGTTGTGAATGTCAGCCATAAACCCCCACCTTTAAGCGTCTGTGGTCCAGGTGGGAGTCTATGGCTCACATGTCTTTGTCTACTCTTAACCTTGGACATCTCATACCCATGCCTCAATGAATTCAATTGCAAGTGCATTTTTTATTAAACACACGGAGCATTAGCAATGAGAAATACTTGTGCACCCATGATGTTCTTTACACACCACCATACTACATTTTCTCCCTAGTCCAATCTCCTATGCAATGTGTATGCTACCCTACCAATCAATCCAATTCAAGGCTCATTGGAGGCACTCCTTATTACATTTGGAGGTTTATGCAAAATCTACTTAGTTAAACCATTAGCTACCTCCTGCCCCCTAACTTCCTGCCTCACTTAGTCCTTGGCCTTGAGAGTCCAAACTAATCAAAGTGTACTTTGTCCATTACACTGCCGAGGCCTGTCCTCGAGCTTAGCTCTGATCCAAAAAATCAACTGTCGAGGCACCCTCGAGCTTGGCTCTGATTCACAAATCAACTGCCGAGGCCGCCCGAGCTTAGCTCTGATCCAAAAGTTCAAACTGCCGAAGCACCCTCGAGCTTAGCTCTGATCCAAAAATCTCAAACTGCCGAAGCCGCCCTCGGGCTTAGCCCTGATCCAAAAATCAACCTGCCGAAGCCGCCCTCGAGCTTAGCCCTGATCCAAAAATCAACTACCGAGGCACCCTCGAGCTTAGCTCTGATCCAAAAATTTCAAACTGCCAAAGCCGCCCTCGAACTTAGCCCTGATCCAAAAATCTCAAACTGCCGAAGCCGCCCTCGAGCTTAGCCCTGATCCAAAAATCTAACTACTGAGGCACCTTCGAGCTTAGCCCTGATCCAAAAATCTAACTACTGAGGCACCTTCGAGCTTAGCTCTGATCCAAAAAATCTAACTACTGAGGCACCTTGCCTCACTGCCTCGCTGCCTCACTTGCTCTCCCCCCTTCCGCTTCACCAAAAGAGAGAGACTCACAGACCAAAACCAAGAAGGCTTAACCCCTCACCTCTCTCCACTAAACCCTCACCCCCAAAGGTCCAGCAGTACTACTTGACAATTTCGCAGCTGCCAGCATGCACTTGCCCATATTTCAAGGAGATGGCGACAAAAGCTATTGGAAAGCGGGGTCAATGGGCCAACTGTAAACACTTGCACTATTTGTTTACAGTCGTTTGTGGTTTGGATTCAAAAGCAGATTCTTTCATACACGCAGCTAGTTTTAACTTCAACGAAGTGAAGCAAGTTCTAGAGAGTGGTTTACTAAAGCACTTGCCCTCTTAGAGTTTTTTGTTTCATCATCGAAATGTATGTATGCAGCCTTTGATTCAATCATGAAGTAGTGAGACTAAAAGGGCTACTACAAGATATTTGGAGTATCACTGTTGTTTTTTGCCTCAAAACAGCATATAAATTTCTCTTCCATAGTCTGTAAATATTAAATATCTTTCAGTTGCAGCATATAAACGCTGGACACTTCTTTTAAAAGTAGAATACAACTAATTGCCCTTAACGACGTCTAACAAACTACCAGAAGATTTAATCATTTTCCACTTATGGAGTGCATCCAGAAAATAGATTTGCATTGATCACGGTGGACAAAATTTCCACGGTAATAGGCCCCAAATTATATTATAATTAGAAGAAAAAAATTACCAAAAAAAGATTAGATAAATCATTAATCAACTTTGAACTGAATTTTGATCTAAAATTTCCAATAGTTACTGCTCACCGCTCACCGCTCGCAAAATAGCTTCATCCGGTCGCATACAGGTTGGCACCAGAAATCCAAGAGACAAAAGCTGGAGTGGAGGAATCATTAAGCGACCCCACCGTTCCAGAGTTGCCACCAGCCGCAAGTACCCCCGAATCAAGGAGGAATGCGACTTACCAGACCAGAGAGGGTGCATCTCCGAGCAAGGAACCAAACTGGAGAAATGTGGTCCTATCCACATTCGAGTATTCGGAAACCCCGTTCAAACATATCCGGGAAGAGATCGATGAATTCCAAAACTAGTACATTTGACTGGAGCACATCACCCGAGGCACAAGCAAGGCGTTGGACCCGGAAATATTCTCCGAGAACTGGCGAAGAAGATGGATCGGTCAAAGGTCGAGGCGTCAGAGAATGAGAACGCTCAGTTAGCGGCATAGGTAGTGGCAATGACTAGGGAGCTAGTGGAGAAGAGTGAGGAAATCCACTGATACCAGGCGGAAAAAACTGTAGTGTTGGATTGAGTCCGGGATGTAGTCGGGAACCCGGGTGAAGTGGTCAACAAGGCTCACTTGTACGATAAGCTCATGGAGGCGGATGAGCCCTCCTCGGCTAGGCAAACCTGTAGGCGAGAATCCTCCCCACCTTTAGTTGCGTCCTAATCCAGGTGAAGAGTTCCTTTTTCCACGTCCTAGCTAGTTACCCACCACATGTGCTTGCACCCAAGTCCAATCAATGTGAAGTGGTGCACATAACACCTTTTCTTCTTTTTATTAAAATCCTCTAAGCATTCACAAATGCTTAGGTTACATACTACACTCTAGAGTACTTCCAAGTCACCAGATTACACAGTCTGATTACCTCACCCTTGTACTCCCTCCATATCAGGCTACCCCTATATTAATTCCACCATTGTAGCTAAACCTCCCTACTGGTTACTCCTCGTACCAGCACTCCCGGCTCTCCAGTCATACCCTGCAACGGTCCTCTGTCATCCAATGGTTCCTGTAGGATGAGATTTCTCCCCTGGAAAATCTTGTCTTTCCTCTTCACAACCACTACTAATAACAGTGCTACATTCTAGTTTTAGTTGGAGGCAACAGGTCCCTGCAGGGCCGTCTCTTCATTGTCCTGTAGCTCCTTCCGTAGCTCCCTTTTTGATGCAGCCGCGTCCACTGTCTGGAGCCCTGCAACAACACTTTGACATCCTTTTCTCCGAAACCTCGGACAATTCAAATCAACCCTAGCTGTGGTACAACTCAGTGGATGTTGCAGTAGCCCCGTGAGTTCTTGCATCCTTCTCACAACAGGAGCCAACAAGCACATCGTCCCCACACCTCTACAATCCTACCAAGACACCAGCAGATTCATCCCTAGTTCCTGTCTACCAACCCTAAGTGTAACCAGGAAGCATGACTGAGATTTTCACAATGAATTCCCAAGCAGCTCACCTTCCGCTCCTCAATACCAACCTGCAAGAGATACAAATTGTCCTACAATGCCTAAGTGCAAGTTGCTCCCTGCTTTTCTGACTCTGCAACAGTCCCATGCGGGTTCTTCACTGGTCACCACTGCCGAGAATCAATATTCAAGATAGAAGTCTTCGATGCCCTTAGCTGCGATCTAGACCTTCAAAAGGTACCTCACTCAAAACAGCCCTTCTAAATGCAACACCCCCGTGCCATTGAAGGTGTCACTTGAAGTACCCACAAGGATCATTCTACCTCAGATTGGAGTTCCAAAATCCTAAAAATTGAAACTTGACGAAGGCGTCAGTCTGGGCACTGCCTGGAGTGCCCTAGTGTCGGACTGAGCTTAGAATCTTGGTCGCTGGCCACCAACCTCGAGTTCCTCCAACAACAGCATGCAGTCGAGTTACACTCCTCACAACGTCTTCGAAAAAAAACCATGTGAAGGCAGAGGGAACAAAACGCCGTATGGCAGAATGCCGCACATTGTTGATTGACCCTCCCAGTCATCCAGATCCCCACCAAGCTTGGACGAAGTGAGTAATTACCCTGCTCAAGGGTCAACCCAAGCTGCGATCCGCCTACGTTCTCAAAAATCGCTAGACAATTGCATCAATGTTGTAGCAGTTGGCTACACATTTGAGGATATCAGTTGCACTTCGTTGCACTGAACATCAAGTTCCGAGGGCCTCAAGGTAGCCCAATTTTGGCCTTGAAACCTCGAGCTAACATGGACTTTCATGAGATTGCTCTGTGCCCCTTCTTTAATCGATAAAATTTCCTGTCATTACTCATCTTCTCAAGCTGCCCGTTTCCCTCACAGATTTGAGGTCAACATGGGCAACATGCGGCCATCCTATCTATTACTCGCAAGCCCAACATTGGTACTTCATTTTCATTGTGCCTGGGCCGGGATCAACCTCATACTGAATCTAGTGCTCTTCCCCCTCCTTCCTTGCACTCATACAACACCTGCCGACTTCTGCCTAGTTCTGGCTACGTGCTCTCATAGTTCTCGGGCCCCAACCAATCGTATATTTAAGTCCGTGGCAATGTGAACTGACCCTAATGGTTGATCACAAGAGAGTCTATATCCTAGCCTGCACGGTTCTTACTGGGGCTCCCTGTCCGCTTTGTCACTCCTTGACAACCTTCACACTAGACTTGACATCGTTGCAAGACATTGGAGCCACGTAGTTCACCCTAACACTTTCGAAGTGTGGTGATCACGCTCCAGCCCTCCTCTGCTCACCTCCAACTAATCACCGCATCGGGAGCGGTGCACCATTCCGATTGCCGTCCAGTTCCCTACGAAGTCATGTTCTACTAGATTCTTGCCTACCACACCTGCTTCACTCACGATCCACACCCAACTCTCCTAAATATCCTACATGACTTCTGGATCACACGTTTCTAGATCCTTAATGTTGAATCAGTGGGCAGTAGCATCCCTCACTCACCACCCTCTGTTGGCGGTGAAGAATCCTAGGATAGTGATGCCATTAAGGAGGTCACCGCAGCCCTCCCTGTCAATCCCATTGAAAAGTATGCGTACTTACAACGAATGCAACAGTTGTTTTTCCTCGTCATCTCCGCTTTTCTCCACTCTTCGGCTCCTGTCTGCCTTGCTTGCGCCCCTCGCCCTTGTGGCAACCTAGCTGGGGATGGAGCCTTGTCTCTGAGTAATGCGACTGGGAGTGATGGAATGTGCCCCGTTACAGCAAAGATCCCCCTTCCTCCCAGTTGACCACTCCAAGTTGCTCGTCCATCGGTGTTCCCACCATGCATGGGTCTTCTTTATACCTCCGTTGCATGATAGCAGTGCCTCTCCATTCTACCCGTTGCATCACTGCCGGATAACTTCCATCTCTCATCGCTTGGAAGAGGCGCCCACCACTGCCGGCTTGCTCTTTGATGCCGTTTCTCCCATGAGCCCCATCGTCGACATGCTCCAGAATCTTTCTCCTACGTTTTCATCACACCCCCTGTCTCCGAACCCCCTTCCGATTTCCGGAAATCCAGCAGGGATAAAGAGCCCCCGCTCCAGGCCTCTATTGGCCTCAACTTCCATTGACCTTCCACCTAGGGCCCCCTTTTAATAGAACAGTCATCTAATCCTAAACAATGATTAATCTTGGGGCCAAGCCACTCGAACTTAAGTGTCACCTCAAACCTAAATGAACTAATTACTTGTTTTTGGTCTTTTCTCTTTAATTGCACACAGTCTCACAACTTAATTGCTTAAACATTTGAAACTTCAATACTTCCTAGCTTTTAAATAACTCAACAAAAATGCAAATCCAAGTGTTTGGGCATTTTTGAGGTTAATTTGAAATGTGGGCACGTAATTGGGCTCACAAAACCCTACAGATCCTGATCAAGTACTCAAGGACAATGAAGGATCTATTGAAGGAGATCTAGAAGCTACTTCCACCACGCGGAGCCCCAATACGGAGATTGGATCCGGGTGCTCCCAGATCACCCACAACAACGATCTATGAGGTGGTAGGCGAGGTGGAGGTCGTCCCAGCTTCCCAATGCGTAGTGGGACCCAGCCGGATCAACGAAGGAGAGAAGCAGAAGGGGCCATTCAAGGTTTCGGAACATAGGAAAACCTCAAAACGGGCCAAATCCCCAACCTCGGAATGGACTTGATCTCTAGTACCAGGGTGTATCAACTCTCCAGTCAGAGAGACAATTCAGGAAGCACCGACCGGGTCAGAGCGGGTCAAGTCGCCAGCTCCCGAACGAACTAAGTCACCGGATCGTGTTAGAACACCGGGTAAGCACACTGTGCAGTCACTAGCCCCTGACTATGTAATTGTGGAGCAATGGAGGATCCAACCCGCCAAAGCAGTAGTGATTTGGGAGCGGATGAGCATTCTGTCCCCAATCGGCAGGAATCAATAGAGGACCCTGTCGATACTCGGTGCGCGGAGTGCGGATCCGTCACCAATGTAGAGTGCACGGAAGAAAAAGAAGGAGCCGACACCGGAATGATCTGCCTCGACCGGATCCGAAGAGGCGGATGAAGCATGGGAACGGACGTTGCCTTTAATTGCTGAGGAATTGGACGAAGAGGTCACCCCCCAACATGAGCAAGATCTTTATCCGGCTCCAGGAGAGGAAGCTTCTCACCCCGGCCGGAAAGGTATCTAGTGCTAATAGGCTAATAGGCAAACAAAAGTCCGGGAAGGCAAAGAAGAAACTCTGTACAACTTAATTAGAGTTAGGCAGGATTCGGCACTGCTGTAGTGCAAGTAAGGTGGTAGCGTAAAAATAAGATCTGAGATCCGGAAAATCGCAAGAATAAGATTTTGGGATTTTTTTTCGCTAGATAGGATTTTGTGCGGCAACCAGGGTTGCCATTTTGATTTAAAGTTACAAAGGAACTCTGGAGGGGTCTTCTTCCCTTATGTTTTGTTTTTGAAGTTTTTTATTCAGTAAATTATGTTTTTTTCAACTCTGGTGTGACCATGCATGAGTAGTCCGGAGTGTGCTAAGGTATTGAGAGGGAGTATTGTGGTTAGAAATTCCGGGACAGAACTAAAAGGAGAAACCCGGACCGAATGACGGATTGGGAAAGACCAAGCCTCGGGTATAGTGGGAGGGAAACCTCACTGTTTTGTTTATCTGGAAACTTCTATGTGGAATAGCCGCTGTTAGGATTGGGTAAGGTTTCGAGGGGTACTCGGACTTATGCCGTCCAACCTTCTGATGAGGTTCTACAGTATCTAGAGGGGATAGTTCAAAAAACAGTACGGATTGCCCAGTTATCCCGAGTCTATAGGCCCGGCTTTCCGGATCAGTTTGTTGTTGTAATTCCATTATCGGGTTGTTTTGGGGATTCTCTGTGTGACCTGCTAATCCGATTCCGTCCGTCCTAGTTGTGAGGGGATTCCGAAAACGTAGCTGTATTGGAATACCCTTTTGAAAGAGACAATTCACTGATTAAACGTGATGATTGAGGAAGTATAAGAGAGGGGAAGTTTGAGCTTTATAGCCAGTCCGGGATATAGAGTTTGAAATAGAAAATTTAAATATAGACGGCCAAAATAAGAAAGGCACTCCGAGCAAGGGGTGATTATCCAGCCGAAACAAAATGCAGCTATTCTCTATCATTTCACAAAGTCCTTGGAACGATACGCAGATCATCCGGACTAGCGGTTTAAGCATTAAAAACGCTTAACCGGAACGTCTTGTTGACCCCATCTTCCAACACCTTTGAAGTTGGTAAATCCCTCTAGTCCTCCTCCGCTTTCATTCTTGTTTCACTTCTTGCATATCTATATTCGTATTTCTTATGTGCACATTTGGTGCAAACTCGCAAATTTTCTATCAAGATCCTCATGCGGAATGACTTTGTTTTAAATGTATGTACTACAGACTTTGAGCAGATGGGTTACAATCTCAAGAGCAATTGTTGGCTCAACAACTTGACCGAAGAGACGAACAAGGCTATGAGGGATGACGGGATGCCTTGGAGAGGTGCTCGTGAAGAATGCTACAAATTTTTCTCTATCATTTTTTCAGCCCTCACAGACAAGGACGACATTATTATGGATTGGCAATATGGCATTGGTTTGTTTTTCGTCTTTGTGTTTTTTTAAATATTTATTACATTTTCCATTGATTTTAGTGATCTCACATCTCTGCATTGTGATGTTTTAGGAGGTTTTGTCATTGGGTGTTGCTCCATTCAATGCCATATTGTGGCGCTCAACTCGCACATTGACATCTTCAAGGCTTTCCTCCTCCCCATGCGGGATCCTGAGCCAGAGCCCATTTCTCAACAGGTTGGCCCACAAAGGGGATCCATTTTGTCTCCTCCTCCTTGAAAAATGACAAAACAAAATTTTGATTTGATGTGTGCAATTTTGATTTCAATTTGTTTGACTTCTAATTTGTTTGCTTGCAATTTTTTCTTCATTTTTTGTTTTTGGCCTGTACTTATATTTTTTCTTCATCATGTGTATTCAGAGTTCTACAAGAAATGATTAATGCAAAATATTAATATAGAGCTTAATGTAGAAGATTAATGTTGCATAATGCAGACAATTAATATATAGCCTAATGCAAAAGATTAATACAAAACATAAAGCAAATTATGAATGCAAAACATTAATACTGAGCCTAATACAAAGAAGCAATGTAGAGGATTACCGCAGAACATTAACACAAAGCTTAACGTAAAATTTAATATAGAAATTTAATATAGAAGATTAATATAGACAACTATTGTAGAAGATTAATGCAAAGACTAATGCAGATCCTAATACATAAGACTAATATAGCAGACTAATGTAGAGGACTGATGCAAAACATAATACAGAAGATTAATGTATAAAACTAATGCAGAGTATAATATAAAACCTAATGTAGAAGACTAATATATAATACTAATATAGAATATAATACACAAGATTAATGTAGGGATTAATACAAAAATAATATAAAGACTAGTGTAAAAACTAATGCAAAAATTGATGCAAAGATTAATGAAGGTCTAATGGAGCAAGAGGTGAAGTAACAACTTATACAACCATAAATTTTAGGTATCAAAAGCTAATACAACTAGGCACTAAGACCACTCTTCAATAGGGTTCAAAAACCCTTTTGTCCAACATTTGTATTTCTATCATTTTACAAACTCTTTGCATCTACCTACATAAAAAAGGTGGAAGAAATATAGTCCTAAACGCAAGAGTGAAAAAGAAAAATGAGCCTCCATGCTCTCCTTCATAGAATTACCCCTTCCGACCATAAAGCCTTACCGGCCATAGATCTAGCTAAACATATATCTAACGGTTGGCATCTACGCTCGCCACCACCTTAGTTGCCTTTCTTTAAATCCCTAGATCTAACGATCTTTTTTCACCACCCATTACATCCAACGGCCTTCATCCGCCCCAATTTCATCTACTTGACGTCCTCTTCCATTCGTCTCCATTCATCACTGTTCTACATTTGTCTTCATTCGTCTCCGTTTATCGCCGTCCTTCATTGCTTGTTGTCCTATGTTATTTTTCATCCATTCGACGTTGTCCTATGTTATTCTTCGTTTTCCTTCATTATTTCTCACTATTTTTCGTTGTTCTTTGTTGTTCTTCGCTATCTTTCGCTATTTTTTGCTCATTTTTGCTCATTTTTGTTGTTTTCTGTTGTTCTTTGTTGTACTTTGTCTGAATCTCTTCATACTAAGTAGTTGACCTTAATCTAATTTCTATCCATTAAATTTATTTCTAATTAGACCACGAACCTTAATCCAACCGCAGGCGGTTTGGTTAATTCATATAGATAAATAATAAATTGCCTCTAAAAAGGTACAAAGTGATTGAAAAGATTTTATACACACATGCGTAATAATTTTTTTTCTATATATACCTACACATCAATTCTACTTTAATACTAACATAATTTAAGATAGCACCAGTCAATGCAACCAACCAGATTTGAACCCAAATTCGTCCAGACTTAATATCAGTCTCTTACATAACTCTTATATAACTCCACATGTCGCAACCCTTTCTAGCTCCCTTTAAGTAACTTGGTCATTTTTCATTTTAGCAAGGATTACGAGCGCTAACTCTTTGCATTCCGCCATGCGAATGGTTAGCTCCCCATACTGTGGACCTTCTTAGTCTATAGGACGGGGACCAACCCTCTGTCAGACATAAACCCCCACCCTTGTGCGTCTGTGGTCCAGGTGGGAATCTATGTCTCACATGTCTTTGTCGACTAGTAGCATCGAAAATCCCATGGTCATGCTCCAATGAATTTAAATGTTAAACACACTCTTTTTATTCAAACCCATAGGGCATTAGTATTGAGAAATACTTGTGCACCTATGATGACTCTTACACACAACCACACTAACCTCCTCTTCCCCTTCTAATCTCCTACATAATGTATGTGATATCCAATTAATTAATCTACTTCCTAGCTCCTTAAAGGCATTTCCCTTCACCTTAGAGGTTTATTGAAATCCATCTAGTCCTACCACTTACTAGTCTCCTTCTCTACTTTGCCACATGGTTAGAGGGCCCCTGTCCTTGCAAAAAGAATCTGTGACCAACTCCTCCGAGACCTTGGCCCTCGGCATTCTCAACCTGAACTCAAAATCACAAGGCCCTGGCCCTGCCTTTCGCATTCACAACCTGAACCCAGAATTCACAAGGCCCCTGGCCCTGCCTTCGGCATTCTCAACCTGATTTCAAAATCACAAGGCCTTGGCCCTGCCTTTCGCATTCACAACCTAAACCCAGAATTCATAAGGCCCCTAGCCCTGCCTTCGGCATTCTCAACTTGAATTCAAAATCACAAGGCCCCTGGCCTAGCCTTCGGCGAGCTGCTCCTGGCCCTCGCCTTCAGCAATGTCAACCTAAATTCAAATTCACAAGGCCCCTGGCCCAGCCTTCGGCGAGCTGCTTCTGGCCCTCACCTTCGGCAGTCACAACCTGAACCCAGAGTTCACAAGGCCCCTGGCCCTGCCTTCGGCAGTCTCAACTTGAATTCAAATTCACAAGGCCCCTGGCCCTGCCTTCGGCATTCTCTACCTGAATTCAAAATCACAAGGCCCCTGGCCCAGCCTTCGGCGAGCTGCTCCTGTCCCTCACCTTGGGCAGTCACAACCTGAACCCAGAGTTCACAAGGCCCTGGCCCTGCCTTCGGCATTCTGCTCCTGGCCCTCGCTTTCGCATTCACAACCTGAACCCCGAATTCACAAGGCCCCTGGCCCTGCCTTCGGCATTCTCCTTGTCTCTCACCCTCGCATCCCCTTCCCGCTCGCACCTTGCTGGTAACCTCCTCCGAGCCTCCCAGAGCCTGATTTTTGGATCCGAAAATCCCTGGGCTCAATCCTTCCGAGAAGGCAAGCCCCCCTTAAACCATCACTAACTCATCCTAAAACAAACACCTACCCTAAGTTAAAACCCAAAACTCTCATTAACTCACCCCTACATTCTAACCTAGCTGATCCAAATCCTAACTTAAGTATCCACAATCAATCCAACTGATCCTTCAAGCCTCAACACTAACACAACAACCACTCAAATTTCCAATCTTAACTCAAATCTAAACCTAACAGCTTCACTCTTTTTATATTTTTCAACAGTTGAGGAAATGCCAAAGTGGAAGGTTTAATGAATTTTTTGCGATTAAAAGAACATGTGGGCACCAAATTGGGCTCACATAACTGGCGACCATCGGGGGATGGATCCGAAATCTCTTGCTTGAAGGCAAGTGTCATCTCATACCTTATACTCATTGCATCGACTGCCTGACGTTTGAGTCGGGAAGCTCTCCCCATTCAATGTCTCCAGTTGCAAAGAGTTGTTTGGGAATGCCTCCCGAATGAGATAGGGATCCAACCATACATCATCAAACTTACCCGGAAACTTGAGCTTCCTAGCATCTTGAATCAACACCATCATATCTGGCCTTAGTGCCCTTTTCTTGTGTCGCTTGTCGAAAATGATCTTCCTTCGCCTTGGTATGGCCTCAATGTGCTGAGCTCCCATCCTTCTCTTCTCGTCGAGTTCCTCCAATGTTGTCGGCCTATTCCTTAATGACTGGCTCTCTGTGAGTCGAGAATCAACTGCCACGCGTAATGACGCGACCTCGAACTCGATGGGAAGAGTGGCCTCCAATCCGTACACCAATGACAATGGGGTGGCTTGAGTCGTCACCTTGAAGGTTGTTCGATACGCCCACAATGCCACTGTCAACTTAACATCCCAATCCCTCTTAGAGTCAAGAATCGTCTTGGGAAGGATACTCACCAATATCCCGTTGACGCGTTCCGTCTGACCATTGGTTTGCGGATGATAGGGAGTGGTTTTCCTATGGTCTATTTGGAATTTTTCAGTCATCTCTTGAATTAAGGAATTCAAGAAATAAGTTCCCCTGTCGCTCACTAGAATCTTCGGGCACCCGAACCTCGAGATGATGTTCTCGTACATAAATGTGGTTGCGTGTGCAGCTGTGTCAGTCTTGACGGCTTTAGCCTCTGCCCACTTGGTCAAGTACTCGGTAGCAACAACAATGTAAGCCATGCCCTTTGAGGAATGGGGATGAACCTCGCCAACATAATCAATTCCCCATTTCTCAAAGGGAACTAAAGGTAAGGATACATGGAGTGGCATTTCCATGCAGAGGTCATTCTGTGCATACCTCTAACAAGCGTCACAACGCTTAACATACTCATGAGCATCCTTAAACAAGGTAGGCCCAAAGTAACCTGCTCTAAGAATCTTTTGACTTGTAAGTTGTCCAGAGAAATGCCCCCCACATGCACTGTCATGACATACGGCTAAGATGGAGGGCACTTCGACCTCTGACACACATCTTCTCAACAATCCATCAGCTCCCCTCCTAAACAACCTATGGCCTATCACTGCAAAGTGTCTGCTATTAACTCTAATTTTTTTCCTATCCTCCTTTGTCCACTCTCCAAGCAACTGCTGAGTTGTCAAAAACTCCACTATGCCCGCATACCACTCGGGTTGGGCAGTAACCACAAAGAGGTTGTCATTTATCAACCTATTATCCACAAGACTATCACCCATATCCTCCAACAATCTCGACAAGTGGTCGGCTTATAAATGCATGCGACCAGGTTTGTACTCAACGGTGTAATCGAACTCCTCCAGCAACAAGACCCACCTAGCTAGCCTTAAGTTGTATACTCGTAGTCGGCACACCAATCCTTAAGTTGTCATCGTCTATGGTGCGGGATTGTGTTTACCTTAAGGAGCGACCCCCAAAATGCATCTTCAAATTTGGCACAATCCCAAAAGTGTCGTTCTAAGGTGGTCCGTTAGCGACCTTAGATCTCTCTTCCAAAGACCTAACCTACATTAATTCCACTGACTTTGGGACTCATTTGGGTTTCCCCTCCTCGGGGCCCTCCCACCTTAGGCTCCATGAACCTAAGTTTATACATCTAGGCCGGACCTCAACGCTTTCATTAAGTTGACTCGGTTGCAACTCCGAGATGGCTTTCCATTGTTAAGCCACGTTCGATGGCATGGGGATGATGCCAAGTCCCTCCCGACTCGGTTTTCACTTTGCCCTTTTGAGACATGGATTTATGACTCCCATGCGTCAACTCTCCTTAGCTCGCGGGTAGCACATTTATGAGCACGCGCCATCACCTTGCCCCTGCCCGATCAAGTCCATGGCTAAGAGGTTTCTTGGTTTTATCCAAGGGCCCTCCAAGCCATGGCCCCAATTACTTAGTTTATCCAACCTAGTTTGGCATATCTATTTCTCTTCTTCCACTAACCAAACACAAGACTAGGACCTCATTTCGTATTTTTCTCTTTGCACTAATAAAGTCAAACTTTTATTGTAGACCTTTCTATGAGGAGTGCCCAAAACACCATGGGCACAAGGGGACCCCGGAATGACACCCGGGACTTGTGGAGCCGTTGGTGAGAGGGCCCAAATGATCCTAGTGTAGGTGAGGGTCCTGGATGTTGGGAACGCCTCTCACGCACAAAGACTAGGAGGCATGAGGGTGAAGCCATAACCTATATATAGCTTATGGCGTGCCAATTCTAGAATGCTCAAGAACACCTCAATTGGATATGTGAGCTAGGAGATATGTCAATTTGAGTGGGGGCGTTGTCCCAGGACAGCGCCCTGGATTAACAATGGCCTAGGAATGGCTCCCAGGACTATGAAGCTTTAAACTGGCATAACTTCGTCAATATTTGTCCGAATGGGGCAAGTGAGTAGTCCATTGATATCTACATGAAACGTAAATGATGATGAAATGGTTGATTGTTACAATCAAAGATAATATGAAGAAGTTATGAGGTTCCAAAGTTGTTGGGGGCTTCCAGCCCCAGCGGCTAAAAAAAATGTCTACTTGGCCCCAAGTGTTGGGAAAGAGACAAAAGGTTACTTAACAATGGGATAGGGGCCTTGCCTAGAGTCCTAGAGGTTATATGAATGAGATGGTGTGGCCGAACCCACTCGAGGCCGAACGGCACGGCCTCCATTGGCATTGGCCCAATATGAAGGCATAGTTGCTTAGTATGGCTCGGGTTGTTATAGTGTTGCTCCGGCATTGTGATGATCAACATGAGATTGGATTTTCATGGATGGAAGTCCACATCTAAGAATTGGTTACCGATTAAGGGTTGAGTCCTAAATGAAAGAGTAGGAAGGTTGGTCCCCTCCTATATACTAAGACAGTCCGTGGTATGGGGAGCTAACCATTCGCATTGCGGTATGCAAAGGGTTAGCACTTGTAATCCTTGCTAGAATGGAAACATGACCAAGTTACACAAGGGGAGCTAGTAAAAGTTGCAACAATTTTATTGCCTCAAGCCAAAAAACAAATACATATTGTAGACGGCATTGCCTCTAAGCTAAATGTGCTACTAGCATCTCTCCCCCACTAAAAGAGATTGATGTCCTCATCAATGCTTACGTTTCTTTTTATTGGATCCTTTAGCCTTAATTTCTTCAAAATGCTCCACCAATTCCTTGGCGTTCACCATGTCTCTTGCCGCTATCCAAGCGGTTTTTTTCACATTGTATTCTCGCCATTTCACAAAGTACTTCCTTCATTTTACCTTGGGGTGTGAACCACCAAAGTGGTCCACTACTCCGTGGGGTCACTCTAGTTAGGATTTTAGTATTAAAAATTAGGATTGATAGCGAATTAAGGGAAAAATTAGTTCATTTAGCGTTTAGCTCAAAAAGGGGAAAGAAAATTACCGAGGACTTCGGACCTTCACCTGTGAAGGAAAAAATCTAGTTTTAGGTAGAGTTAGTAAAAATAAAAACTAACTAGAGATAGAAATTAGCTAAGTTAGGAAAAATAGCTAATTAGGTAAGAGCCTAGTTAGCGGGGAAAAAACGTAGCTAGTGAAAGCAACTAGCTAAGGGGATGAAATTAGTAGAGCTAGCTAAGCAAAGGTTAGTTTAGTAGTTAATATGGGTCACGCAAGATGAGTGGAGGAGCTCGGCGTGAGGAAAAATTAGCGCGAAGACTTTGAAGAAAATAGCAAGGGGGCCACTTGCCCCCTTGCCAACTTGCTATCAAAAAATTAGAATGAATTCGGAAGATTCCCGTCGGATCCACCTCGACGATGGGGTGGCAACCTTGGCCGGGAAAACCCCCGAGCCAAAATTTCGGGAGGGGGTCAAAAAAATGGAACCGGTGGCGGAGGGGTCCAACCCTTTTGTGAAAGGATTTAAAAACCCCCTCCTTCCACCTTGAAAACCCCCTCTCAATTTGATTAGCGGGCAAAGCTCTACATCAATATAGTTAGACAAATCTTCCTTTCTCTTTCCGATAGATGGGCGAAGCCCTATTTCAATGTAGTTAGGAAGAATCTCTAATTGCATGTCTCTAGTAGGAAGGCATGAAAAAAACTCCTCCCTATCCTCTCTTAGTTAGAATGTATGTTTTTGAACATACAAAAATTTCCTTCTTCCATAAGGTAGGTTAGAATGCCAGTCAACTATGGAGGCAGTGCAGACTTTGGCCGCTAATGGCCTGAATGCTTAGGCCAACACTTGAAACAAAAATTCAGTATTTTTTTCTTGTAGAGGATTTCTATAGCTATCCATAGCCGGTTTCCACTTGCAATTTGGTTAAGGTAGCAATTAGTTATGATTTTCCAAAGTTAAGGCAAAAAACTAGGATGTTCACTTAGGCAGCGGCTGCTGGATTAGACCTGCTGACCTTATTAGAAAGTCAATCTAAAAAAAAAATTCCAAGTAAAGATTTTGTTTTTCATTCCAGGGCTATTTAGAACAGTTGATTTGAGTGAGTTATGAATTAGTTATGAATTTCCAAATGTGAGTTACATAGTTTGAGCATTTCTGGTTGACTGCTGCATTACAGAGAGTCTGCTGGATTGATCTGAGCTTACTCTAAAAATGTCATATTTTTTTTCTTTTAGCTCTTTCTAACAGCTTTCCAAAAATGTTTAGAACTCTTGATTTGAATGAGTTATGATTTAGTTATGAATTTCCAAAGGTGCAGTACATAGTTTGAGCAAGTTTAGTGGACTACTGCATTGCAAGGAGGCTGGTGGATGTATCTTGGCTTACTCTACAAATTTCATATTTTCTTCTTAAAGTTCTTCCTGACAACTCTCCAGAGATGTTTAACACTCTTGATTTGAGTAAGTAATGAATTAAATATGAATTTTTGAAGTTGAAGGGTAGATTGAATAGACACCGTACTTTCAAACCCTATAACTTTTGCAAATCTTATCCGATTTAAGTGAATTTTAGGTCCCTAGAAAGCTAATAAGATGAACTAACTGAATTAATTAAAATAAAGCTAATATTATAATATACTAAATAGAAATTTAACCGCAACCAAGTTAGCTTCAAGGACGGAGATGAGATCGACGTCCGGAAGGTGGAGCAAGGCGAAGAGGTGGCGGTTCGGTCCACATCAAGCCTTATTGAACGAGAAGAATTGAAGTAAATCACCTAACCCTAGCCTTCCATTTAGGATTGGAGGGAACGCGGCTAAGGTACGCATTTCTAACCTACTCACCTATCTCGTAAGGTCAAGTGGTTTGACCACTTGACTGCCAAGGGGGTATCCAACTCCATTGTTTTTGGGGCCCCTTGGTATGTTTGTGATAGTAGCTTTGATTATTAGAAAGTTTCGTATGTGGTGAAGTCGAGTTAATCACCGACACAACCACTCTGAATGTTGTTTATGAAAATGTGGGATTAATGGCCCACGAATCCATTATCATGTTGTTGGCCCCAAGGGTTGGAGGTGATGGCCCCTATCCTTGAAGATTGTGCAACAGGTTGAACACACAGGTTGCCCTATTCCCCGGTCCCATCAAGTTGAGTTTTCGTGGTCAAACCGTTTTAAACTAATTAATAACCAACATAATTTGTACAACCCCCGTGGGCAAAAACCAACCGGAAACTTAACTCGAAGGATTGACACTACCCCCTCCGGCGGCAAAGATCGGAGGATGTAAGTGTTAATCAACCTTCAAGAGATCCGCACAGGGCCTTGAAGGGTTTGGGTTAGGGCGTGCACCAAACAGATAGGTGGTGATGCCATAATTTATGAACTTAGTGATATAGACTTTGTGTAATCAACCTTAAACTAAGAAGGAAGATTGAGGGGGTGGGACTTAATCAAGGTCCCCCCGTTTAAAGAATTTGATTCATAAGAAGTAAGGAATTAGGTGTGGCCAAGGTAAGAGGTAAGGTTATTTTATTCATTAGGGTTAGGTTGCCTTGATTCCAAGGCTGGTGCGTCTGCGCGTAGACTAGGATAGATTAGGCATTAGGTTAGAAAAATAGATAATTCTCTTAAGCCCTTATTAATCTAGGCACAACCTACCAAAAGGACATGACACAATTAACAAATCCTTCCACAAACCAAACACCCATAAAAACCATAACATCCGGGTTCGGCTTGGGCACCTGTTAAGGCAGGCCACCCTCATCGAAGAGCTTGTGTGGTACTTCTAGGCTCCCTCGGAGGGGAGTGCCCAAAAGCACCACATGGGGTTCCTCCACTAGAGGATGCCCTCAACCTCATATTCCAAATGACCTCCTACAAGGTTAGGAGGTGGCCTAATCACTTATTTGTGATCGGGCCATAAGGTGTCTTCTTTAAATGGCTGAAATGTCGGATGCATTTTGATCTTAAGCAGTAACTCCAATTTATACATGTCCTTGAACACTTATCCCACGATGGAAACCGTAGCTCCAACTTTGGATATTGAACTTTGGAATGAGGCCTTCGGGCAAATTGAAGTTGTTTACATTCACCAACACCTTTTGGCCCACCTCATATTCTACTTCGCGTCTTCTTGCATTGACTTGCTCTTTGTAGCACTTTGATGTTTCTTCCACCAACAACTTGGTCATTTCCAAGACTTGTTCATACTTCCTTGCCAAGTCCTTACCATCTTGGTTGAACTCTAGTGTTGAATGTGCCCCCTCGAGAGCTAGGTTAGTAGGTTGGAGCGCACTCCATAAGCCACCACGAAAGACGACCCTTTGGTTGCCATGTGCGTGGCTACATTGCCACTAAACTTTGCTCGATTGATATAGTCCATCCAATCTCCTTGGTCCACCTCCACCAAGTTCCTCAAGTATTGCTTCAAAACTCCATTCACACGCTCCATTTCTCAATTCGTTTGGGAATGGAAGGCCGTGGTAAACCTTAGTTTCATTTTGACCTTTCTAACATCCAAAATGCACTTGTGAACATTGGATCTCGATCTCACACAATCACTTTTGGCAACCCATGGTGCCTCAACCATTATTTGATAAAAATATATAAGTTCAGAAGGTAGTGTCAAATTTTGGTATCCATATCTATAACCCTCTAAGAGATACATATTTTCAAACCTTGCTGCTTTGTTCCTAGACACCCTCCTCTTCAACTTTTAATAACTCTTTCATCCCAATGACTGAAGCTCTCAAATTCTTACCACAACTCCCATACTTTATAATAAACAATCCCTCAAATTTTCATACCCATTGAACACTCTGATCATCCATAATTGACAAATCTCTCACTATAAAATTATGCTCAAGTTCATAACTAATAAAACACTACAAGTAATGCACCTAGTACAATCTAGTCACTCTAAATGCCACAAGTTTAAACAAGTTTGAACTCTCTCACTTCAATATGAATCTCAATGCAACAAGTTGAAGTTTACAATCAAACTCCAAATTCCTTAAACCCAATCTACTTCTAACAAGAGGTCAATCCCTCTTTAAGGCTAAATAGCCTTGGCTCTTCACCTAAGAACTAAGCACACACATGTGCTCCTATCTTGCTTCCCACACACCCACACTTATAACCCGTGGGGTGCTTAAGGAGCACGAAGGAAAGAGACGATGAGTGAGGGAAGAATGAGGGATTATATAGTGAGTTGAGAGGGAGAGAGGGCATGAGGTAAGGATAGGGTGAGAGGATTAGAGCCTCCAATCACAACCCCTTAACCTTCTCCTTCTAAATAGGGACTCATCCCATTCACAAGGCTCTCGATAAGCCTTCGAAATCTCCTCCTACTTTGTAGGCTCTCATCTTATCTCCTAAGCCTTCCTCCCTCAAATGATCAACAAAGATCCTAATTCAAACATTTAACTAACCTTGGCTTTCTACCTACCACACTTTACCAAGGTATGTCCTCATACTACTTAAATCCACTCCACACAAGCCTAATGCTTCAAACTTAGCTTTCTTCAAGCTTCATTCTTTTTATATTTTTGTGAATAATCATAAATCAACAAAACACTACTTGTAATGTTTTACAAGTGTTAATAACACATGTGGACATCAATTTATGCTCACATACCTCTATCAACTAGCACATTGGGAACCATCTTGTCCACCACCATAATTTCTATCTCTATTGCTTTGACATCACGTCCTCCTCCTTGTAATTGAACTCTAGCGGCCACGTTAGTTTTCACCTTCGTCGTCCTCTTAGTCACCGGCATTCCTTCCTTGAGAGTCTTACGAATAATGGGTGATATCTCCAGCAATTGACCAAAGGTTATGTCGGCCTTAAGTGAGCTAAGATCGGCCCACAAATCATATCCTTTCGGCTTCTCAACCTTATTCTTTCCTACTCTATCAAACTCATCCAAAGGAATGCTAGGTCCTTCCCATTCTCCCATCTCATTACCATGCAAATCATGAATGATATTTGGCCTCTCCCTATCCTGAACAATCTCATTTTCCTTCTCTAATTCTCTAGTGGCTCTCCTAGCTACTCTAGCTACTCTATCCAAATCCGAAAGGTTAGGACCCTCATCCGAGGAGTACTCTTCCTGTCCTACCACATTCTTCTCTAACTGAATGTTTCCTTGCTAATGTCGGGGCCTCATGAGTGACCTCATTATCCAGACTCCTCAACTCATAGGTGATGGCGTTGGTGTGTGGAGGCCATTGACCTTGCTCTTCTTCAACACCCATTTGGTAAGGAATGGACTCATCATGATGCGGCTCCGTGACACCATCCATAAACCTGACATCTTGAGAATTAGACGAACCCGGATCGATAAGAGGAGCTGGCCTCCTATTGTCGAAATGTTGTAGACCACCTGGCCTATTCTGAATGGGAATGTATCCATTCGCCGTCTGCAATCCCGTCGGAGGATGGAATGTCTGTCTCGCATTTCCATCGTCATAATATAGATTGGGTGGCCTAAGCTCATTAGGAGGCCCACCCTGTGGCCTAGCTCCTCTCATGTTGTCCCTAGCTTGTTGTTGTGGGTTGACAACTAGATTGGGTACGCTAATGACTTTATCAGGTTGACGACACTTGTCTAAAGGATGATTTCCCCCACAATTACTACAACCATAACCTTGTCCTTCGGACCAACACTGACCTGGTGCATGCAATTTCCCACAAAAAGAATAAAACTTCCTTCTCTCCACATTTTGACCACCTTGTCCTCTAGGGGGAGGTCCCTATAATTTCCCTTACCATACTGATTCTGATCTTGGCCTCTCTAGTTTTGTGGAGGTGGATCACCGTTGTTCCTTTGATCACGGTTCTGCCCAACTCTACAAAACTGCCTAGTATCTCCAGGTTGGCTACACTAAACACACCACAATCCCGAAGCGTGCTTAACCGACTCAACTGAATGAGGAGGACCAAGCTGCTAACTCCTAATCATCAATGACATCTGATCCATGAGACTTTGCAATTGCTTAATCATAGCCTCCTGAAATCCCAGCTGACTAGCACCTAACCTTCTCTCCACCTCCTCAAGGATAGGATCCACTTTGGGAGCGGGCAATGCTAAAAGTGGTGCAGGTTCCCTCATTGCTAGAGGCCTTGGGCCTGTGTCAATGAGAGCATAAGGGACTTGACCTCCTTGTCTTCCTGGCTCTCCCTCCACTTCTCTCGGATGAATGGGGATGAATTGAGGAATTGACTCATCCTCCCTTCTCCACAACCTCTCATATTCTCTATCTAATTGCTCCATCTCTCTAGCTATAGCCTTAGCATCTGCTAGGGTCTGAGGACTCCTCTCCAATACACCTCTAATGGTACCCGCTTTAAGAAATCCCTGAATAAAGAATTGTTTTAGTGTGTCATCATTGAGCATTGTGCCCACAAACCGCGTACACACCAAATCAAACCTTCTAATATATGCCAAAATTTTGTCTTCCCGTCCTTGCTTTAATGATCCTAGCATCCTCAAGGCAATACTCTGACTAACCTCTGGCCTAAACTCATTCAAAAACTCCCTCTGCATCTGCTCCATCCAATGAAATGACCCTCTACATGATCTCTATACCACTCATAGGCTTCACCCTCTAGAGTGGTAAGAAACCACACCAACCAATATCCCGGATTGATGACAAGAGAACTAGCCAACCTCTCTATGTATCTCTCCATATGCCTAGAGGGATCCTCATCTTTAGTTCCATAAAACTTAGGGAGGTGGGATGGCATATCCACCGCCGCCAAGTTTTGTGGAACCAAAATGGGTAACCCTCTCGGCCTCACCAATGGGTGGATTGGGGGGTGGACCTCCTCCCGACTGAGCCATGGTGACAGGTGTGTCTACTTCTATTCTCCTATCACTTCCTACAGGGATTTCCTCTCTAGCTGTGTCAGTCTCTAATGATGTCTCGCCACTCAACTTGGAGGGAATAGCCTCCTCCTCAAGTTGAGCACCTACTTCTAAATTTTCTAACACTGGACTAACAATAGGCTCCACATTCAAGCAGCTCTCTCTCCTAACTTCTACCTCTCTTACAACTTCACTAATCTTAGACAACTTCTTTCTACGTGTACTCTTTCCTAATCCTAATTCCAATTTAGATTTGTGAGATCGAGTCTTACCTTGCATTCATGCACACTCGATCAACCCTCACTTGACCATGCATACCCCTTATTACCTTCACTCTTTTTAATGTTTTCACTTTTCTGGATGTGTATTAAAATTTTAGGATGTAAGGAAAGAAAACCTGCAGGCCAACTTAGGTAAAAAATCCCAAACAGGGGATAGGCATGCTCATGTCAATTCTCAGTCAAGCCGGAGAATCACCTCCACACTCTTCCATCAAATTGACACTCACCACAATACCGAGAGTGAGGGGCTGACCTTCGCCATGCACCACATCGAAGACCGAAGCATCACCCTCTCGTTTCCAACACAATACGATGACTAGGGAATTACCCTCTACAACGGATAACGACAAAGACAATTACTAAAATCCTTCCTTAATTAATTAACAATTTCACTTTGAAGAATGTCATACCTCAGCAATTCACTTCCCCCTGCAAGTTAGCACTCACCCTCGACCGTGACTCAATGTGACATTGACCACAACAATTCTCAACTAACAATTCTAGTCTAAAACATCAAATTCAAAATCCCTCAACTTGGATACTCACCTTGGGGTGAGTGTCAAAGTTGACTCTTCTTAAAATTGATTATCCCTCTAAGCTTTAGTGAACTAATGATCGCAAAATTAATGTCATGTCCTTATGCTATTCCCAAGAGAGTTTAGGACATTACCTTAAGCCGCGTTCCCTCCTCAAAACAAAATGCATAAATGAAAATGCAATTCATTCCAAGAAAAGAATGTAATTCAACTAACCTAACCCAATGACAAAAATCAAAACCAAATGAGATGCTTACCTTGCACCACATTCTCCCTCTCTCCCTCAAGTTCGCTCCTCTAAGTCTTAATTACCTAATCTCGCTTCGCTCCCGGCGGACGCACCATTTATATCAGCTATAAACCCCCACCCTTATGCGTCTATAGTCCGGGTGGAAATCTATGGCTCACATGTCTTTGTCGAGAACTCCATGCTCATGCTCCAACAAAATTAAATGCAAGTACACTTTTTTTATTAAAACCCACAGGGCATTAGCATTGAGAAAATACTTATGCACCCATGATGTTTCATTACACCCAACCACACTACACCTTCTTACTCTTCCTATTGACTACATAATGAGTGTGAAATTCAACTAACTAATCTACCCCTAGAGACCTAAGGTAACCCTCCACACATTGGAGGTTCCTTAAGCCTTATCTAACTAAGCCTCTCACTAATCTTACTTCTTGATTAACCCTACCACCTAGATTTGCATCAACTTCTGGCCGAGCCCTTGTTTTCTCCTTCACTCACACTCTGGCCGCAGCCCACCCTGATTCACAGTTAAACTTGGCCGAAGCCTTGCATGCCTCCTCCTCCGAACTCTAGCTGCCACTACACCCTGATTCACAGTCAACCCTGGCCTAAGCCCTCCTTGATCCACATTTGTAACTTGGCCGAAGCTGTGCATGCCTCTTCCTCCGAACTCTGGCGGCAGCTACACCCTGATTCACAATCAAATTTGGCCGAAGCCCTCTCCTGTTGCTTATTTGTACTCTGGCCGAAGCCACACCTGATCCACATTTTAACTTGGCCTAAGCCTCGCCTCTGATTCGCCTTCAAGCCTGGCCAAAGCCATCTTGATCCACATTTGTAACTTGGCCGAAGCTGTGCATGCCTCTTCCTCCGAACTCTGGCTGCAGCCCCTCCCCGCTCGCTCCCGCGTCTCGTTCTTCTTTCTTGCTTCGAAGTGTCCACCTCCCTGGAAGCTCACCCCTAACTGCCGGAAACCCAGCAAGGATCAGCCCCCCTCGGCTCTCTTGACTTCAACCCCAATTCGGGCCTTCACCTCCCCTTAAAGGGGCACCCTCGAAGCCTAACCCAACTACCTAAGGACGAGTCACTTTGACTAACATGCCCCTAAGTCAAACACACCAATTACTTGTTTATGGTTTTCACGACATTAAAATAACACCCAATCACACCACACAACTTCAACTAATTTAAATCCTTTTTAAAATACCAATGCATACTAACCTCTAACCCACCCCAAACTAAAATGCAAATCCTTGTGTTTGAACCATTTTAAGGTTAATCTTGAAATGTGGGCACATAATTGAGCTCACACTTTGATTATGCATTCCCCTTTACCTATTGGCAAAGATATCAATTGTGAAGACTCGGATGATTCTCCAATTGTTAATCGCGAGGCCATCAATCTATTTTGTGAGTAAGTTTGTTTTTTTCTTCTTTAAATGTTTTTTATGGTTGGTTTTTCTTCTTCTTATTTCTTGAATCGTATTGCACATATATTTTTCTAAACTCACATGAAGTAGACAATAATTATTAATATATTTATGTGGTCATGTTCTAGCAATGTGATACCACAATGTCGCCGACGTTGGCGACCATTTTTTGAAGATCCAAGATTTTTTTCAAGTCCATCTCCCCCTCGAGGCCTCCCTATCTATGCTAAAATATGGCTTCCTTTCTTGCTACTCAACCTTCCCCTTCAATGCATAGAAACATTAAACATTATGATCGACGGGTTTTGGATTTCATAGATTTAGAGGCCGATTCATGTTTAGGATCCATCACAACAAGTTCTAATGGTGGTTAGTTTTACACTTTCCATAATGGATGAGATGCACCTCATTTTGGAGGACACCTTCTTTGAAACTCACATGGTAGATGTGAGGCGCAAGCCGGTGAGCTTGTGGTGTGCCATGATGGCAAAGAGGTGAATTTGAAATTGGCAACGACTCCTATGGTAAGAGGAGCCAAGTTGAATTTGGTCTCAATGGACCAAATGAAAATTCAACAAATAATGTCGTGGTTCCATTGGAGGAACTCCAAGGAACTCATGGGGAGGCTAAAAAAGATGATCTTCCCCCAAACCACATTCGTTGTGTGTTGGTGAGGTACAAGGATGTAGTCACCAATGAGTTGTCTCAAAAAGTTACCACCAAGGAGTGGAAATCAACTTTACTCAACAAAAAATTGAGTTTTTGAACTATGTGGTGACAAATGAAGTTGGTGGACGGACATGAATAAGGTCAAGGCAATTCAAGAGTGGAAGTGGCCCTTGAACCAAAAAGGGCTTAGTTCATTGCTTGGCCTAGCCACTAACACCGTTGCTAAGGTTGCTAGGACCTTGTCCGACTTGTTTAAGAAAGGGCTATCCCAATAGTGGGATGAGTTTTGTCACCAAGCCTTTAGGGAGCTCACGAGCAAGTTGTCTTCGCCGCCCGTGCTCAAGTTTGTGGAGTTTGATAAACTTTTTGTGGTGCATATGGGGGCGAGTGACTTTGCCATTGGCGGATTGTTGATACAAGATGGATGGCCATTGCATATGGGAACATGAATCTCGATGGTTGTCAAAAGAGACGGCCAACTCATAAGAAAAAATTCTTCGCCGTAGTGCATTTGTCGCGTACCTCTCCATGAGGAGTGCCCGAAACACCATGGATACAAGGGGACCCCGGAGCGACATGCGAGATTTGTGGCACTTTTGGTAAGAGGGCCCAAGTGATCCCAGTGTGGGTAAGGACCCTGGGCATTGGGAACGCCCCCCACCCACAGAGACTAGGAGGCCTGAGGGTGAGGCCATAAGCTATGTGTAGCTTATGGCATGCCCAATCTAGAATGCTCAAAAATACCTCAATTGGAGGTGTGAGCCAGGAGATATGGCCATTTGAATGGGGTGCTATCTTGGGACAGCGCCCTGGAATAGCAATGGCCTGGGAGTGGCTCCTGAGACTGCCAAGCTTTGAACAGGTATAACTTCCTTAATACTTGCCCAAATGGGGCAAGTGAATAATCCATCAGTATTTATGTGAAATGTAGATAACAATGAAGTGGTCAATTGTTAGCAGCAAAGACCATATGAAGAAGTTGATGAGATTCTGAAGCTGCGGGGGCTTCTAGCCCCAGCGGCTAAGGGAAAATGTTTACTTGGCCCCAAGTGTTGGGAGAGAAACAAAAGGTTACTTGACGGTGGGGTAAGGGCCCTGCATAGAGCCCTAGAGGCTTATATGGGTGAGGTGGTATGGCCGAACCTACCCGAGGCCGGACGGCATGGCCTCCATGAACATTGGCCCAATGGGAGGGCATAGTTGCCTAGTATGGTTCGGGTTGTTGTAGTATTGCTCCTGCAATGCGATTTTGAACATAACATTGGACTTCCATAAATGGAAGTCCACAGCTTAGCAATGGTTACCGATTAAGGGGTAAGTCCCAAATGGAAGAGTAGGAGGATTGGTCCTCTTCCTATGAATTAAGAAGGTCCGCGGTATGGGGAGCTAACCATTCGCATGGAGGAATATGAAGGGTCAGCGCTTATAATCCTTGCTAGTGTTGTGTACCTCTTCATGAGGAATGTCCGAAACACCATGGGCACAAAAGGAACCTCGGAGTGACACCTTGGACTTGTGGCGCCGTTGGTAAGAGGGACCAAGTGATCCTAGTGTGGGTGAGGGCCCTGGGCATTGGGAACACCTCCCATCCACAGAGACTAGAAGGCATGAGGGTAAGGCCATAAGCTATGCGTAGCTTATGGCGTGCCAATTCTAGAATGCTCAAGAACATTTCAAATGGAGGTGTGAGCTAGGAGATATGACAATTTGAGTGGGGCGTTGTCCCGAGACAGCGCCCTGGTACAACAGTGGTCTGAGAGTGACTCCCGGGACTGCGAAATTTTGAACAGGCATAACTTCCTCAATACTTGCCCGAATGCGGCAAGTGAGTAGTCCATCGGCATCTACGTGAAACATGGATGACAATGGAGTGGTCAAGTATTAGAATGAAAAAATATATGAGGAAGTTATGGGGTTCTGAAACTGCTCGGGGCTTCTAGCCCCAGCGGCTAAGTAAAAACATCTACTTGGTCCCAAGTGTTGGGAGAGAGACAAAAGGTTACTTGACGGTGGGGTAGGGGCCCTGCCTAGAGTCCTAGAGGCTTATATGGGTGAGGTGGTGTGGCCAAACCCACCCGAGGCCGAACAACACGGCCTCCACGGGCATTGGCCCCATGTGAGGGCATAGTTGTCTAGTATGGTTTGGGTTGTTATAATGTTGCTCCGGCAACATGATAATCAAGTTAAGATTGGACTTCCATGGGTGGAAGTCCACATCTTAGCAATGGTTACCGATTAAAGGATGAGTCTCGAATGAAATAATAGGAGGGTTGGTCCCTCTCCTATGGACCAAAAAAATCCGCGGTATGGGGAGCTAACCATTCGTATGGCGGAATGCGAAGGGTTAGCGTTTGTAATCCTTGCTAGAGTTGGAAAAATAACCAAGTTGGTTAAAGAGAGCTAACAAGGGTTGCGGCAAGAACCATGCTCTAGTACCACATGTTGCAATCTTTGCTAACGCCCTTTAACTATCTTGACCATTTGTCAATTCTAGCAAGGGTCACAAATGCTAACCTTTCGCATTCTACCCATGAAAATATCTTGGACCTCTTAGCTGCCAATATGTTGGACTTCTTAGCTCATAGGTAGGTGACCAATCCTCCTACACATGCATCAGAACTCTCCCCTTAATAGGTAGCCAATAGTTAGATATGGACTTCCATGCATGGAAGTCCAATCTTTAATTGATCATCGTGTTGCCAAAGCAACATTACAACAACCCGAACCATACTAGGCAGCTATGCCCCCATGTTGGCCCAATGCCCATGGAGGCCGTGCCATTTGGCCTCGGGTGGGTTCGGTTGGCCATGTTGCTTCACCCATATTAGCCTCTAGGACTTTGGGCAAGGCCCCTACCCCACCGTCAAGAAACCTTTTGTCTTTTTCTTAAGAGTTGGTGCCAAATAGACATTTTTCCTTAGCCGCTAGGGTTGGAAGCCCCTAGTAGCTTCAGACCTTCATAATTTTGTCGTGTGACTTTGATTCTATCAAGCAACCCCTCTATCAATATGTGCTCTTTGCATATATGTGGATAGACTCCTCTCTTGCCCCATTCGGGCAAATATTGAGGAAGTTATGGTTGTTTTAACCTCGGCAATCCCAGGAGCCACTCCTTGGTTACAGCTGTCCCAGGGCAATGTCCCTAGGTAGCGCCCCACTCAAATTGCCATACCTCCTAGCTCATACCTCCGATTGAGGTGTTCTTGAGCATTTTGAAATCCGAATGCCATTAGCTACTCATAGCTCATGGCTTTACCCTCGTGACTCCTAGTTTGTGTGGGTGGGAGGCGTTTCCATTGCCCGGGGCCCTCACTGACACTTGGATTGCTTGGGCCCTTTCACCAGTGGCCCCACAAGTCCCGGGTGTCACTCCAGGGTCCCTTTTGTGTCCATGGTGTTTCGGGCAATCTTTATGGAGAGGTGTGCGACAACTACCTGGTCATTTGGTTAACTTACAAGAGAGGGTTACTTGGATATTTGTTTCACTGGATTATTGGGAAATTCGGTTACTTAAATTGTCCGAAGAAAGAGCTAACTAGTTGAAAAAAAAACAATTGCAGCACATGAAAACGACACAATACTACAATATAAGAGAAGTATTGATATGATCTAGATCAATATTTAGAAGTAACACTTGAATTTAGAAGACAAATGAGGCACATGAAAAAGTTACAACACTATGATGCACGAGGAGAAATGAACAAGATCTAGATCAATACTTAGAAGCAACACTTGAGCTTAAAGAGACAACTATGGCAAATGAAGAAGTTCAATACAAGAAAAAAATCACAAACAAACAAGATGATAGATTAGAAACAACTTTTCATCGAACAAGATTACTTGAAGAGATATCACCAAGAAAATAATTTTTTACATACAAAATAAAACTTTTAAGTGACCTAAAAATCCATCATGTGGAACACAAGGTAGGAACTTTTAAAAGAAGAACAAAGATACCTACCAATATAACAAGAGAAGATAACCAATAATTGATAACAACAAACGACGAGGAGATTAAGTAAATTGGTTATCTTAATCCGTACAACATTTTAAGTCACTACGATACAGTCAACCCTAGGAACAAGTGGAGGTAGTTGAGCTCTACAATCTCTAATATTCTAGTGTAAGATGACATCACTTGAGGGTGGTGGTGCTAAAATCATTGATAAGTACAATGGAAAAAACTATAATAATTGGAAGTTCAAATTGGAGATGGTGTTGGTTTTTGTGGACCTTTAGGATATTTTGAACGAATCTAAAGGAGTTCCACCTTCCAATGTTGATTCCAAAATGAAGAAATAATATAAAAACGTGCCAAAAAAATAATGTTCATCATTGCGCTCAACTTGGTGGACAATCAACTTGCACACATTAAGAGTTGTAAAGGATTAGAAGGGGCATAAAAATCCTTTGCAACATTCACAAGATGATGACTTTGTCCAACATATTTTTTGTTTGCCACACATGTTTTTTACGTATAAGATGCAAAAAAATGATGACTCGTTAGACTACATCAACAAAGTGAAAGCACTTGCGGATCAACTTCCTTATTTGGAGGTACCCCATAACATTAAATAGCAATGCTATGAGGGTACCCTTTGAATACCCGCAAATTTACCTCAACAAGAAGGGAAAAACTTACAAAACAAGGGTGAATAAATGAATAATTAATCAAATATAGAAGCTTCAAAAATGTATCAAAGAGGTTTCCAATGTGGGTGTCGGGAGACTTTTTGAAAAAGTGCAACTACATTTTTGACCTCATCAGCTTTCCCGTTGCTTTATAGCTATTTAGATTTGTTTAGATCATAATTTAACCTAGATTAAAATCTTTACCAACACTTGACATTAGTGTTGTCCTAGAAACCGACATAATTAATTCTAAGCATTCAAAGTAACCACCCAAATAGATTAAAAATAGCCTAAGTAAAACTCAAACTTAATGCTACCTTTGCTTTTTGAAAGAGCATCAAACCAACACATGCCGGATTGATGCTCTTTTGATAAGGTCAATCCGAGCTTTCTACTTAATGTTATGCCATGAGAAATAAGGATGTTATCATGACTTTGCTTAAGAATTTACCATCCTTGTACAAACATTTGATTCCTGCATTAAAGATCTTGTCAATGAAGGAACTGATTATAAAATACGTAACGGCCTATCTGATGTATGAGATGTCCAAATGAGAAGAAAAGAAACCCCAAGCACTACAACAAACTTTGTCCATTCCAACCATGGTATCAATGACTCACTGTCCTAAACAACTCATTAAACGACTGTGACGCCTACTCAAGTCACCTTGTGTGACGTGGCTAACATGTGAGTCATTGTTTAATCATTTAAATGACTAAAGATGAACTCTGTTGACGACCGCACAACATACTCATTTTATGTCTACCAAATTTCATCCACTACATCCATTCGTGTATGACGTGGATAGAATATCATGACTTGGCTGATTGTTAATCATTATCTAGTTGTGATTTAACGACTACATGTATACTATTATTTAAAAATAACACAAATATGTGATGTGGCACTTACATCCCTCTAATGACGTGGAAATTAGGGATTAATTGAGTGAACATTATTCTCGATAATAGTGACGTGTCAAAAGAATGACTACGACTTCCGATCTCAATGATTGACTCACACACCCGCCAAGATTGGGATGACGTGTACAAGCATTTAGTCATTGTTCAGTTACTGAAATGACTCATGGATGACATGTGCAAGCGACAACCCCAAATATTGATTTACGGTTAGTTATTCATCGTCCAACTCATCCATGCCGGTGTGACGTGCCAAGACAACTCTCACATAGCAATTGTGCAGTCATTTATGTGTTGACCTTGACCAACCCATAGTTAACTATGACTCTCCAACAGATTGCAAGTACATATATGGAAGATATACATTGCCAAGGTGCACATATGATGCATGTCTGAAATCATATGTTCAATGGCGGGCACTGGGCAAGAACAATCCTTTTCATTTTCATGCCACGTACTCAATGACGTGGACGTCTGAGTCATAGTGGAGTTGTAGTTCAGTCACAATATTGTTGAATACAACCACTAAGGACATTTGTGATCCCAGCTAGGCTTCTGTAAAAACAAACACCTAAAATTTAGCTACTGCTAAGGAGTTATCGGAATCTGATAGTTCTATGGCTCCCACCAATGACGTTGTGGTGGGCGGGGGAGGCACATGGTTTGCCAACTGCATGCCATCCGTCTCTTCGGTGGTGGTCATGAAGACATCTTGTGTGCTCTGTTCATGTTTTTGGGAGCGTGCCTCCTTTGCCAAAACTACTTTCCACCCCGGTTTCCGCACTTCGTCTGACCAAAATACTTGAGTCGCTTGGCTGGGAAATATGAACGGATCCAACATCTGAGGAACCCTGTGGCGGAAATTCACGACCATGAATCCAGCCTCGTCTCTTACATACGTTGGGTTGCCCCGATTGTCAAATTGCTTCATCCACTCGCACCTAAGAAGTATGACAGGTGTACGAAGTGGCCCATAGTTCAATTTCAGTATATCCTTTAGTACTCCCACATAGTTCAATGTCACCTCCTCCGAACCCACGGAGGGCATGTGAAACACAGAGGCAACATCGCTGTTGTAAGTTTTTAACGTCCTGGACTGTTGGTCCTCCACCCGAAAGTGGTTTCCATATGCCTTCATCCTTGTATATCGTGTGGCTAATTGTGACGGTCTGCTGCACATCAGAACCCTATCCATGTCATCTTCATCGTTCGGGTCAACAGGGTGATTGCGTACTACCTCTTTAATCCAGTTTTCAAAAGCCGAAGTGTTGGGATTCGCCTCCTGTTCCACTTTCCATTGCCTGTACATCCAACCAGTCATTCACTAGTCATTCACCAGTCGCTCAATAGTCGCTCATAAGTCATTCACTGGTCCTTCACCAGTCGATAACTAGTTGCTCATAAGTCATTCACTGATCATTCACCAGTCGCTCACTAGTCGTTCATTAGTCATTAACTAGTCATTCACTAGTCATCCATGACTCATCCGCCTACTCAAACAATAGTCATTTACAGCGGCGTTCATGTTTTGCAAAACAACAGGGCACATTGACACAAGAATGTGCAATCAGAAAAAACACGGTCACACTCACCTATGCAAAGGTGCCATGAGGGATAAATTCGTCAAAGCATATTGGTGGGCTACATCTCTCAATGCTGGTGTCATCAAGTATTTTGTTCCTGCCCCTTCTAGCACCTCATCTGCATCCCATACTTGACGGTCAACCACTTCAAACTTGTGTAGATATTCCGTGATGAAACCTAGGCATTCATCCCTCGCGTAACCCTCCGCCATACATGCCTCCGGTGTTGCCATGTTTCAAACATAATGCTTTAGGGTTTTCATGTATCTTTCAATAGGATACATCCACCTTGTGGAGATGGGACCACACATGTCCAATTCATCGACAAGATGATACAATAAATGTGTCATAATCAGGGATTACACGTCACGTCGCGTCACGTAGCGTCACGTCCTGTGACAGCGACGTGACGGCAGACCTGAAAACGTCACGTCCGCGGGGGGGTAAATCCGGCAGTTACCCTAGGGGTAAACTGACGCGGTTAACCCCCTGGTCAACCCCTTGGTCGACTGCTAAGTCGACTGCAGATAGTAGTCGACCTAGCAATCGACTGCAAAAAAAAAATTCCAAAATTCCAAAAAAAATTCTGGACCGTCAGATCTTCTTGGCAAGAAGATCTGACGGTCCAGAATTTTTTTTGGAATTTTTTAATTTTTTCTGGCAGTCGATTGCTAATTCGACTGCTATTTGCAGTCGACTTAGCAGTCGACTGCAAAAAAATTAAAAAAAATTAAAAAAAAATTAAAAAAAATTTGGACCGTCAGATCTTCTTGCCAAGAAGATCTGACGGTCCAGAATTTTTTTTGGAATTTTTTAATTTAATGTTTTTTTGCAGTCGACTGCTAGGTCGACTGTTGTTTGCAGTCGTTTGCTAAGTCGATTGCTAATAGCAGTCGACTTAGCAGTCGACTGAAAAAAATTACTTTTGCAGTCGACCAAGACCAGTCGACTGCTATTAGCAGTCAACTAGCTGGTCGACTACTAAAAGCAGTCGACTTCAAGGAAAACCTAAAAATAAATAAAATGAAAAAATTCTAAAAAAAATCATGGACCGTTAGATCTTCAATCCAAGAAGATCTAACGGTTCAGATTTTTTAATAGATTTTTTTAATTTTTTTCTTTCTGAAGTCGACTGCTCGTAGCAGTCGACTAGAGCAGTCGTCCAAAAAAGTAAAAAAAAAGTTACAAAAATTTGGTACAGTAACTTTTTTTTACCACGTTAGTGCGCGTCACGCCCCGACGTGACGTGACGTGATGGCGTCACGTCATTTGTGACGCGACGTGACGCAAAAAGGCCGCGTCACGTCCATTTGCACATCCCTGGTCATAATGTCAAAAAATGAGGGAGGGAAATGAATCTCCAGAAGTGCCATGCTCCGTGCAACATCCGCCTGTAGAGCTTCAAACTCCAATGGGTTCCAAACACTCCCACATATCCTTCGGAACACTTTCGAAATCCTCATCACCGCCATTCGTGGACCAGGTTGTAAAAGACCTCATAGGGCTAGCGGCATGATTTGCTGCATAAGCACGTGGTAGTCATGTGATTTTAAACCCCCGTATGTCCTCTTCCGTACGTACTGAGCCATGTTGGAAACATGTCCTGATGGTGTCCTCAAGTTCTCGATAACACTGGAAAATACTTCGAACTCTTCGCTTGTCAACACATATGGGGCCGCCGGTTTCAACATTTTGCCATTTTTCTTTGGGTGGGAAATGAACCACAAATGCGGCCTGATGCCTCTGCGTTGCAGGTCCTGGCGGACCTTTACTGTGTCTAGTGACGGTCTTCAAAATGTTCTTCGAAAAGTTTGCCTCACAATGCATAACATCCAACGTGTATCGTATGAGCAGATCCTAGCAATATAGTCATATATTAATTAGTGAAAGGACCGTGCAGAAACTCGTCAAATAACGACTATGATTATGACTGGCGTTTACGTCGTTGATGGCCACAACGACTACTAATTTGTGTCATTGTGGACGTATTGTAACGCACCGACTGTCCTAATGGATGGGACGTGGAAGCATATACTCTTGTCTGTATTGCCACGTTTCCATTTCTGTAGTTTTCTCGTAGTCATTTCCATTGGTTGAACATATGTATTGTAAACGACTTTCAAACGACTATGTGTATAGGCATGTGTCCATGTGTATGGAAAACGACTATTCTGCTACTACTCAACAACTAAATGCTACTGACACGTGCACATGTCTATGCCATCTGTGAGCACATTGAGTCATTTTTTACTCTTTTTTAAGTTGGATATGTCATTCCGTGTGAGGATGCATACAACAATTGAGTCAAAGCAGCTGGATCATATACCTTCCAATAAGGCAGGTTGTGTAAGATGCTCCTCTTTTTCACGCCGTGTGTTTTGGAGGGGTCTCCAGCGGCACCTTCTTTGTTGCCTGCATCCAACCAGGTTTGATACTCGGTGGCTCGCTGCATTTGCTCATCTGCATTAACCACATTGGGCTTACCTCGAACTTCTATACGTCCATTGAAGTGGTCTTTCATTTCCGGTGATCTCCACAGATCGTCATGGGCAAGCCACCTCCTTGTGTCTGTATAGGTTTGCTTTCCAAGTTCGATAGAATGTTCACCTTTAAAATGAGGCCCACACACAAGACATGCCGCATAGCCCTGATGTGCAACACCTGCAACTGTCCCATAACCGGGAAAATCGTGTATGGTCCACAACAAAACTGCTCTAAGTTTGAAGGCCCTTGACCCCACCTCTTTGAGCACATCATAAGCATCCACACCCTTCCATAGTTGGATCAACTCCTCTACCAATGGTTCCAAGTACACATCGAAGAATTGAGATGTCACAGACTGTTTTCCTGGGATTAGCAACGCCAACATTATGAAAATTTTCTTCGTAGTCAGCCATGGGGGTATGTTGTAATTCAACAACATTACCGGCCATGTACTCCAACTTGTACGTTGCAACTTGAAAGGGTTTACTCCATATGCTGCCATTCCTAAGTGAATGTTGCGGTCTTCCTGGCCAAAACTAGAATCTATATTTTCATGTACGTGTTTCCATGCCTTTGAATCACAAGGATGTCTTACCAATCCATCACTGCTTGTGTTCTTTGCATGCCACACCATGAGTTCAGATATTGTGGGTGTACGGAACATGTGTCTTAGTGTTGGAATTAGGGGAAACTGTCTAAGTACTTTCCAAGGCCTCCGTTTATTGGCCTCGTCTTTGTAACGTGGTTTCTTACACTTTTGACAATGAGTTGCACCTTCATATTGCCCTCTAAATAATACACAGTCTGCTTGGCATGCATGAATTGTATTGTAATTCAATCCTAATTTTGAAATCAAGCCTTTTGTAGCATGGAGGTTTTTGGGTAGCATATTCTCACTGGGTAGTAGGTGTTCGCGGAAGAGGGTGAATAGCTGGTCCGCAAACTTGTTGCTCACACCATGGACCGTACACAATGTCATTATCAATATTATGGCGGCCAACACCGAAAACTTGGCGCCATGGTACAACTCCTCAATTGCTTCTTCCAACTCGTGTAGATCGCCATAATTGTCTTCCTCTACAATGCTACCTCCATTTTCCCCCAAAACCTCGTCCTCTAGCTCATCGTCAGAAAATTCGTGGTCATCATGGGCTAGCTCATCGACGACTGTGAAGGCACCCATTACTATGTCCTCCAATTTCTCTTCCAATGTAGAGGGGGGGGCTGGTGCCTCATCAATTTCTTGGAATGCGTCCTCAACCATCGTGTGCATATCCAACCCTTCGTCAATGTGTCCGTCATGTGCTCCTGGGGGTCTCCTAAGCTCTTGTTCCCACTCCTCATCGGAGCCGTCCTTCTCTCCAGGCCCCCTCCACACTCTGAAGCTGGGTTCCCTCCCATTTCGGATTAAATGGTCCTTCACTTTTGCAATAGAGCATTGAACTCGTCCTTTGCATTTGGAGCATGGGCAATGAATTTGTCTCAAGCCATACAATCTGGCCCTCTCTTGCTCCCTCCTCCACAGACGGTCGTCTCGAAGTTGTTGCCGTCTCCTGTCACTAAGAGGGAGTCTTCGAAGGTCCATGTAACCTGTAGGCTTGCCACTATGCACATATTAGGTACTTTAATATTAGGCCCCTAAACATGGTTGTATCCACCCATTTCATGGTTGTTCATCTGTCATAAACTGGTCGTAGACTACTCACACACTAGTCGTTCACGTGTAACCAGACATATCTAAACATGTGGGCAATCATGCATTAGTCATCCCCATGTCATTTACTAGTCATTCACTAGTCAGCAACCTTGACTAGTTGGTCAGAGGGTATATGCCCCCTTCTTGTGGTTTGCCAATCACAAATTACTGTGAGATGATTGCATCCCTTGAATTAAGTTGTAGGTTCTATGCTCATACTACATAAATCTCCTGAAATATATCTCAAACCATTAAAGAAAAAAATGTAGGGACATCTATACGTAACCATGTGGGCTTGGAATCACCACGATCTCAAATAGTTGTGCACTAGGATCTCTACTGGTTATGCACAAAATGGACATTAGGTGAGTCCACACTCCTCAATAGTTTGCATTCTTCACTAATTGCGGGGGGGGGACCGACAGTTAGTTACATATGACCCGGTTGAGTTTGAGAAATCACAAGCTGAAGTTCTATACTACAGGATATTTGCCAATCATGCTAAGGAATATTATAGAGTAGACCCCATTTGAATAAAGGAAACTTGGAGCATGGCAACATGTAGCTGATTGGACTATTAAGAATGCGCCGAGGGTTGGTCCCTCCATTCAATACGTGGTAGACGTTTGTGGGGACGAACATGTTGTTGGGTAGTTGGTATATTTTCAGCACATAGGACGATATATTTTAACCATGCTGATAAGTTCCACTCCTAGCTCTAACCTGGCGAAATTATCCTCCAAATAATAGAGATGGCTATGCACATGTCTTGGGCCAGAGGTTTGACGCAACAGAATGAACATATTTCATGAGCTTATAGGGTTGTGGCGTCTGATCAGGGGTTCGATTATCACTAGTCTTTCAGTAGTCAGAATTGGTCATAAGCATGTCATTCAGTAGTCATTCCCTAGTCAATCAACATTGATTTCCTAGTCGCTCAAGAGTGACTCACTAGTCGTTACTTAGTCGTTCTTCAAATTGGAACGCTTTGCGTATGGAAACCCTAGCTTAAGTCCATGTATCCGTTAGAGTGCCGCCCTTAAATAGCATGCACTCCATCGCCCTGGCGTATTACAGCTGTGGGATGAAGGCACGAGGCTCCAATACGGTCCACTGTTTTGAGCAAAGAATACCATGGTACCTACACCGTCACCTTCGACGATGCCCTGTACCAAAGATGGAGTTGGCCAGTGTGGTAGCATTAGCCCTGCTCAAGACGACAATGGCGACGTGGACAAGTGCTCCTACGAACTGGAGCGTGACAAACGCGTCGCCAAACTTAGGGAGCTGATGAGGCCAATGGAACAACCATCAATGAGTTTGTGAGTGTCTCTTACCTTTGTCTTTGAAGCCTGAATTTTCTGAGCATGAGAGTGTTGTCGTGTTGCTCCGGGGTAAATTCCGTGGGTAAAATCCGTGGATACATTCCGTGGGCCTCGCTGCTCCGGGAATCTTGGAGCTCCGCAAATGTCGGGGAAGGGTCAAACCATACTCGCATGGCTATATCTGGTGTGTGGGGCACTTGGCGGCACGTGGCGCTATCACAGCCGTTGGAACCAACGGCTCAGATGTGGTAGAAGGGATGGTGTCTTTCCCGCATGGTTTGGGGTAGGGTTTCGAGACCTCTTTCCAGCACCGTGACGGTGGATTCGTGATCTGCAAAATTTTGGTAAGCACTCTCCCTAGTTTGTTGGTGAGGGTTTGTTTCTGCTCAATGTGTGGTTGTGTAGTTGGATGTGGTTTGTGAACGAGGATTTAGGGTGAGGTAAAATGGTGTGTTTGTGTAGTTGGTTTTCGGTCAAATCTGGTCGTCTTGATGGGTGAGGGTTTGATTCCCACTTTGTTGAGGGATGTGGTGAGGGTTGAAGGCGCAATGTGGTGTTCTAGAGGGCTGAAGGTTTAGGGTTAGAGAGGGTTGTTTAGAGTTTAGCTCAAATCTGGTTTACTTGATGGGTGAGGGTTTGATTCCCATTTTGTTGAGGGATGTGGTGAGGGTTTAGGGCGCAATGTGGTCTTCTTGGGGGATGAGGTTTAGGGTTAGTGAGGGTTGTTTAGAGTTTAACTCAAATCTGGTACCTTAATGGGTGAGGGTTTGATTCGGATTTTGTTGAAGGATGTGGTGAGGGTTGAGGGCGCAATGTGGTCTTCTTGAGGGATGAGGTTTGTGGGTTACATCTGATCATGTTGGTGGGTGAGTTGATGGATGAAGTTTGTGGGTGGGGGTTCGGGTTGTTGGTTTGTGGATCAAATCTGTTCATGTTTGTGGGTGAGGGTTAAATTTGTTCATGTTTGTGGGTGTGGGACAAATCTGTTCATGTTTGTTGGTTTGTGGGTCAAATCTGGTCATTAGTGGTATCATCTACATTACTTGTAAATAAATGTGCCGCACTTTCAGGCCCATGTCCAGAACTGACTCAGATTCCCTTCTTTTAGAAGGATTATGGGTCATGTGGTACATAACTTATGAACTTACATTGATCACAAATTTTTCAGATCCTCTAAGTACACTCTATCTGATGATGATGTGGAGACTTGAGTTGTGTGAATGCATTCAATAAGGGTTTTGTGATATTTTGAAATTAGAATGTGTTATACCGTCCAAACCACTGTGTAGATATCTGCAAAAGAAATGTTTTGTGCCTAGTCGTGTAATAGTAAATGTTTTGTGCCTGGTCGTGTAGTAGTAAATGTTTTGTGCCTGGTCGTGTAATAGTAAATGTGTCTTTATGGTGCATTTAGAAATTTCAAACAATTATCAAGTCTTCAGAGGATTCCTTAACAGGGGAGCTTTTCAGAACCAATACAGGAAAATAAAGGGTGTTTTCTCAAATGAACTAAATTTCTGGCTTAGGGTTTTTCCTACTTTAGGGTTTTGTCTTATCTCTCCATTTTATCCAAGTGTTTTTGGGAACAGTGTGGATATTTCAGGCAAGCCTTCCAATATCATTCTTCGGAGGCTGCTGCGTTGAATAATTGCAACAGAGGACGCTTTCCCAGTTAGAATCTCATAGCATAACATTCCAGAACCATAACTATCAAACCCTTATCTCCTTAACTCATTGGTTTGTCCCCATCAACACCATCTCCACACTTGACAATCGAGTGGGCCTTTCAAGGTGTAGCTAGCTCCTCCAAGCGAAGTCAAGTCTGCCAAAGTCATGTTTTACAGAAGTTGGACGTGCCAAAATTATTAGTTTGCTTGACAACATGTCTGAAAATTTGCATCTAATGGGTTATCCAGCTGATCCTAGACACTGGAAGTGGAATTGTGGGCTTGAGGATGGCAGCAAGGAGATTAAACAGTTGTTGGGGAGATGACTCACACTACTGGAGATTGATTGTTGTGGATGGCCCCTGCTCAAATGGCTTGCCACCATTTGGCTATTGCTGCACATGTGATTTGTTTTCTTTTTCATTCTATTTTTTAATTGCTTCCTTTTATTTGATTTATACTGAATATGCAACTCTGAAAGCTTTGGATCAGTTATGTCTCTTGACTCTATGTACCATACAAGAATCTTCACACATAGCTAAATTCTCCCTAGTATCAATATGGTTTAGAATGGTATTCACCCAAATGATAACTTGGATACGTTAAGATTCTTTCATCTTGAGATACCCACCTAATATCAGTATTTGACTGGTGTTACAATTTTGATACCAGTCAAATATGTTCTCTGATACCATTACCGATATTGATTATTGATGCCATGTATTCACCTATATACCAGTCCAACATTGGTCTGGACCTCAATATTTATAGATCTAATAGTATTTGTGTGTTTTGGAACTTTAGGTGTGTGGATCATATTGCAAATACAACGTTTTTTGTTTGTAAGTTCTCGATGCATCATGTTAATGCATTAGAACTTCTATAGGTAACTTTAATGAGTAAAGATCTCAAGATGACGAGTGGGATTGAGGGATGAAGTTTGACTGTGGGAATCCCTTGTTTACTGCTACAGACGTGACAACTTCAACACGCTGAAGTCATCTTCGATCTCTATCAAGGAGGGCCCATCCTTGCCTAGACGCCGCAGCCAAAGAACATTGCTTAAACCCGCAACAATGGAGTCCATTAGCGACGTCATGATGATGACTCATAGTTGTATTCTCCAAGATAGGGTGTCTAGAGAGGATTATTTGTCCTTAGAGCCGTGTGAGGTTCTCACGGAGGAAGAAGGGGTGAAGGGAGGACTCACTCCATGGTTAGATGATATTGAGTTGAGTGATGTGAGTTTGGTACATGTAGATGGGACTCAAGATGAAGAGGCCATGTTAGAACTCTCAAAGTTAGAGCCCGCTTTGCATTTTAAAACTACTTCTACAGGCATTATCGTGGGTCATGATGTCAAGGACTACCCTAATGTACCCAACGATTGGTATAGAGATACCGAGGAGCAAACACGAGTGGTCGAAGAGGATTGGAAGTTTGTGGATGTCAAAATGAAGGATGGGAAAGTTAGACCAATGAAGATGGGCTCTAAACTCGATGAGAAGGAGATTAAGGAGTATAGTGATTTGATAGATGAGTTTAGTGATACTTTTGCTTGGTCATACGATGAGCTCAAGGGGATTCCTAGAGAGATGGTTGAGCATCGTATTCCGTTAGTTCCGGGCTCAAAACCGGTGAGACAAAAAAATAAAAATGAACCCTAGATTGCAATTATTGGTCAAGGCGGAATTAGAGAGGTTGTTGCAGGCTGGGTTTATAAAGCCGGTAGAGATTACGGATTGGGTTTCTCCTATGGTGTTAGTGAAAAAGAAAAATGGGAAGCTTAGAGTTTGTGTAGACTATAGGAAGCTCAATGATTGTACGCAAAAGGATCACTTTCCTTTGCCGTTCATTACCTTGTTGTTAGAGGAGGTAGGGGGTCATGAGAAGTACACATTTATGGATGGATACGCCGGCTACAACCAAGTAGCCATAGCGCTCGCGGATTTGCACAAGACGGCATTTACGACACCTTGGGGGACTTTCATATGGGTGGTGATGCCATTTGGTTTATGCAACGCACCGGCAACATTCCAACGACTAGTCATGTATATCTTTAGCGACTTGCTCTTCAAGTCCATGACGGTTTATATTGATGATTTTAGTACCCAATCTAGTACTAAAGAGCATGTGCATTGTGTGAGGGAGGCCTTGGTTAGGTGTAGGCAAATGCGGTTGGCATTAAACCCGGACAAGACATTTTTAGGGGTACAAAGGGGAGTTTTGTTGGGTTATGTTGTGAGTGAAAAGGGGAGAGAACCGGATCCGGACAAGATCGCGGTCATTGATGAGTTGGAAACTCCGAAAAATGCCAAGGGGATCTCTAAGTTGCTAGGACATGTGGGGTGGTATAGAGAGTTGATTCCGGATTTTGCAAAGATAGCGGTCCCTATCACTCATTTGCTCAAGAAGGATGTTAGATTTGTTTGGACGGATGAGTGCCAAAAGGCCTTTGTTGAGTTAAGGTCCAAATTGAGCACTTATCCTGTCTTAAGGCCCCCGGATTGGGAAAAGCCTTTTCATGTGTATTGTGATGCTAGCAACGTAGCGGTGGGTAGTGCCTTGTGTCAATCCACGGGAGAGAAGGGGAAGGATCTACCCGTAGCTTATGCTAGTAAGCAATTGACTTCCGCGGAGAGGAATTACTCCACTACGGAGAGAGAGTGTCTAGCCATGGTATTTTCGGTCAAGAAGTTTAGGCACTATCTTATTTGTAATCCGGTAGTGTTTTTTGTGGATCACATGGCCATTAAATATTTGGTCAACAAGCCGGAGTTGAGTGGAAGGTTGGCTAGGTGGGTCTTGTTACTCGAAGAGTTTGATTACATGGTGGAATATAAGCTGGGCCACATGCATTTACAAGCCGACCAGTTGTCTAGATTGTCGGAGGAGATGGGCACTACGCCAATAGATGATAGCCTCATGGATGATAGATTGTTTGTAGTCACGTGCACACCGGATTGGTATGCTGGAATTGTAGAGTTCTTGACCACTCAACAATTACCAACCGAATGGACGAAAGAGGAGAAAAGAAAGGTTAGAATCAATAGTAGGCACTTTGTAGTGATAGGCAATAGATTGTTCAGGAGAGGAGCGGACACCATCTTGGGAAGATGTGTATCGCAAGTAGAGGTTCCGGATATTCTAGAGGCTTATCATGATAGAGCTTGTGGAGGGCATTTTTCTGGTCAACTTACCGACCAGAAAATCCTTAGAGCAGGTTACTTTTGGCCTACATTGTTTCAGGATTCACACGACTATGTTAGAAGGTGTGATGCTTGCCAAAGGTACGCTCGAAATGACCTTAGGATGGAGATGCCATTGCACATTTCATTACCACTAGTTCCCTTTGAGAAATGGGGAATAGATTATGTAGGGGAGGTCCATCCCCACTCTTCGAGAGGGATGGCATACATTGTTGTAGCTACCGAGTACTTGACTAAATGGGCGGAAGCCAAGGCGGTAAAAACCGACACGGCCGCACATGCCGCCACATTTATGTATGAAAATATCATTACTAGGTTTGGAGTCCCAAAGATTCTAGTTAGTGATAGAGGTACACATTTTCTTAATGACCTCATTTCAGAGATGACTCAGAGGTTTAAGATCGACCATAGGAAGACTACTCCCTATCACCCTCAAACTAATGGTCAAACGGAGCGGGTGAACGGGATTCTAGTGGGCATTTTACGCAAGACGGTCATCGACTCAAAGAGAGATTGGGACGTCAAGTTAAACGCGGCTTTGTGGGCTTATCGGACGACTTACAAAGTGACAACACAAGCTACTCCGTTTTCTTTGGTTTACGGTATTGATGCTACACTCCCTATTGAATTTGAGGTGGAGTCATTGAGGGTTGCAATAGGGACACGCCTCAACGACAATGAGTCTTTGAGAAATAGGCTCGGGGATCTAGAGGAGTTGGATGAGAAGAGGCGGAGGGCCGCTCAACACATGGAAGCAATTCAAAGGCGAAGGAAGGTTATCTTTGACAAGCGTCACAAGAAGAGGGCATTAGAACGAGGAATGTTGGTTATGCTCCAAGATGGGAAGAAAAAGGATTTTCCGGGCAAATTTGATGCGGTTTGGTTAGGTCCTTACATTGTGGCGAATACCTTTCCTAACAACTCGGTACAATTGGAGACACTCAATGGACAAAGCTTCCCGACACGAACGGCCGGCAGTAGGTGCAAGCAATTCCACACATGAAGACATTTGACTTCAAGCAAGACATTCTGGAAGCCGGTCCCAGATGGTCGCCAATAATGTGAGCCCAAATTGATGCCCACATGTGTTGTTAACACTTGTAAAACATTACAAGTAGTGTTTTGTTGATTTATGATTATTCACAAAAATATAAAAAGAATGAAGCTTGAAGAAAGCTAAGTTTGAAGCATTAAGCTTGTGTGGAGTGGATTTAAGTAGTATGAGGACATACCTTGGTAAAGTGTGGTAGGTAGAAAGCCAAGGTTAGTTAAATGTTTGAATTATGATCTTTGTTGATCATTTGAGGAAGGAAGGCTTAGGAGATAAGATGAGAGCCTACAAAGTAGGAGGAGATTTCGAAGGCTTATCGAGAGCCTTGTAAATGGGATGAGTCCCTACTTAGAAGGAGAAGGTTAAGGGGTTGTGATTGGAGGCTCTAATCCTCTCACCCTATCCTTACCTCATGCCCTCTCTCCCTCTCAACTCACTATATAATCCCTCATTCTTCCCTCACTCATCGTCTCTTTCCTTCGTGCTCCTTAAGCACCCCACGGGTTATAAGTGTGGGTGTGTGGGAAGCAAAATAGGAGCACATGTGTGTGCTTAGTTCTTAGGAGAAGAGCCAAGGCTATTTAGCCTTGAAGAGGGATTGACCTCTTGTTAGAAGTAGATTGGGTTTAAAGAATTGGAGTTTGATTGTAAACTTCAACTTGTTGCATTGAGATTCATATTGAAGTGAGAGAGTTCAAACTTGTTTAAACTTGTGGCATTTAGAGTGACTAGATTGTACTAGGTGCATTACTTGTAGTGTTTTATTAGTTATGAACTTGAGCAGAACTTTATAGTGAGAGATTTGTCAATTATGGATGATCAGAGTGTTCAATGGGTATGAAAATTTGAGGGATTGTTTATTATAAAGTATGGGAGTTGTGGTAAAAATTTGAGAGCTTCAATCATTGGGATGAAAGAGTTATTAAAAGTTGAAGGAGAGGGTGTCTAGGAACAAAGCAGCAAGGTTTGAAAATATGTATCTCTTAGAGGGTTATAGATATGGATACCAAAATTTGACACTACCTTCTAAACCTATATATCTATCTTGTGTCAAAATTTTAGATTGATTGGACGTAGGAGTTGGAAGTTATTAGAATTTTAATGACCGGATGCTTTATCACAGCATTCATACTAAGTAGTTAGAGTTAGAATTTCATGCATAACTTTTGCATATGAACTCTGTTTGTGCCAAAATTTGGTGTGGAGATTTTCGATAAGGTACTTAACAAGTGTACCAAATTTCACTTGAAGAACATAAGTTGGGTGGGAGTTATACTATTCTGAAGTTTAGTAGGAAGACATTGATAGAAATTTACATCAAGAAGAACTTAGAGAAGGAAGGGCAAGGATAAGTATATAAGTATTTTTTAATACTTATATTTAAAGCCTATGTGCTCATGGAATCCACAAGCTAAGTGTCATGTACCAATACGGAATCAACCACGATGACATGTGATAGCACGGAATCAATAAGCGAGAACTCATGTAGTAGTGTGGAGTCGACGGCAAGGACTCGATTCACAAGAGGGATATCTTTGAAGGCATGCGTGGCCAAAGCGGCCGGGTGGACATTAGAGAAGGCTAAGGATATAACCTTGCCCGACATTAAGGAATGTAAAACTACATAGTGTGGTGTTAATCAAGTTGTGTATATTCCAAGGGTAGATTGGAATTATATATTGGGTTACAAAGAGAGAGGTCTCTACATGTCATTATAAACTTTTCCACTCGGGCTAGGACGAAATCGAAGGGTGGAGGATTTTTGGTGACATGCTAACATGGTTGGGGGGGCCGTTACCGCTAAGGGAATTGAGGCCGCTTCAATGGCGACATATGGAGGGCGATTATGCGGCCTAATCGGGTCCATTCCCGTCTTAGGTAGGAGAGGGATGAATTGAGGGATCAACTCATCCTCTTTCCTCCATAGCCGCTCATAATCCCTCTCAATATGTTCCATATCCCTAGCGGCTACCTTAGCCTCGGCTAGGGTGCGAGGGTTCCTTTGTAATACACCCCTAATTGTAGTCGCTTTGACAAACCCTCTCATGAAAAATTGCATTAAAGTATTATCGTTGAGTAATCACCTACCCACCTTGCGCATACCCAATCAAATCTTCTAATGTATGCGGAAATCTCTTCATCTCTTCCTTGCCTCATTGTCATTAAGGCTCTAAAAGCCATACTTTGACCGACTTCGGGTCGAAATTCATTAAAGAACTCCCGTTGTAATTGGTCCCACGTTTGGAAGTGGCCCTCATCGTGGTCTCTATACCACTCATAGGCTTCCCCCTCTAAAGTCGTAGGGAACCAAACTAGCCAATATTGTTATTTTGTAATTAGTGAGCTAATTACCCTCTCAACGAACCTCTCCATATGTCTAGACGGGTCTTCATCTTTAGTCCCGTAGAACTTCGGGATGTTCGAAGGTACGTCTAACGAAGGTAACCCTTGAGGTACGATTATTGGTAGGCCTCGCGGCCTAACCAATGGATCGATGGGGGGGGATTGGTAATATGGGAGGTGGAATTCCACCTCCCCCTAAATCATCCATGGTGTTTCGTGGTCCTCCTTCACTAGATTCTCTAGAGCTTACACTACTCTCTTCTCTAGTCCTATTAGGTTCTTCCACTAATTCTTCACTCAATAGGGAAGGAATATCTCCTTCCTCTAGTCGAGTAATGACCGGAGATACTTCTACCAATGGTTCACCCCTAAAGCCACCCTCTACACTAGTGCCTACCCTTTCTACCACTTCCTCTATATTAGAAGATCTTCGTTTAGTAACATTTTTCTTTAGTCCTAATGCTAACTTAGGTTTCTGGGACCTCGTATATCCTTGCATCCATCATTCACCGTTCAACCCTCACATTGACCAACCAAAGCCTCACAAGTTCTCTCTTTAATATTTCCGCTTAGTTCGTGTGATCATTGTTTTGGAGGTGAGGAAATAGAGACATACAATTTTCAATGAACAATCCCAATAGGGGATGGAAAGCTCATGTTAGTTTCAGGGTTAGTGCGAGTATCACCTCGTCACACCCCCTTACGCTCAACACTTGCAACAAGACTCTTCGTGAGGGGCTGACCATTCTTGGGTACCGTGCTTGGAATCGAGGTTCACCCTTCGATTCCTTGCACTATACGTCCAAGTTTGGAATTACCCTCTCCGTTCGTCACGACAAAGACAATTACGAAAATCATTTTTTAATTTAATATTTTTTCAATTGGAAGAGATTTTGCTTACCTCAAGCTCTCGCTTCCTCCTGTTTTGTTAGCTCTCTCCCCTCGATCGAATTGCTAAACATACAACACTCAAATAATTGTAATTTAAAAAAACACTAAAACCCTCTAGTTTAAAAACTTTAAACTCTCACAACCGAGTGAGTATTTAAAGTTTGAGATCCTAATTCTTTAATTATCCCTCTACCTCTTAATTTTCTAGTGCGGGTCCTATTAAGGTGATCTTCGTTATGCCATCCCAAGAAGGTTTTCTAGGCGCACCTTTGCCGTGCTCCTTCCTCAAATTAAAATTGCATGAAATAAATACTAAATTCAAACCATACCTCTCACGAGCGCTCCGTCCTTTAATCGATCTTCACGTTTCGCCTCTCCTACCGCCTTCCAAGACTTCTGTCACCCGCTCTCCAAGCTCCAAGCTCCAAACTCGAAACTCCCGGCGGACGCACCATTTATGTCACCAAAAATCCTCCACCCTTCGATTTCGTCCTAGCCCGAGTGGAAAAGTTTATAATGACATGTAGAGACCTCTCTCTTTGTAACCCAATATATAATTCCAATCTACCCTTGGAATATACACAACTTGATTAACACCACACTATGTAGTTTTACATTCCTTAATGTCGGGCAAGGTTATATCCTTAGCCTTCTCTAATGTCCACCCGGCCGCTTTGGCCACGCATGCCTTCAAAGATATCCCTCTTGTGAATCGAGTCCTTGCCGTCGACTCTACACTACTACATGAGTTCTCGCTTATTGATTCCGTGCTATCACATGTCATCGTGGTTGATTCCGTATTGGTACATGACACTTCGCTTGTGGATTCCATGAGCACATAGGCTTCAAATACAAGTATTAAAAAATACTTATATACTTATCTTTGCCCTTCCTTCTCTAAGTTCTTCTTGATGTAAATCTCTATCAATGTCTTCCTACTAAACTTTAGAATAGTATAACTCCCACCCAACTTATGTTCTTCAAGTGAAATTTGGTACACTTGTTAAGTACCTTATCAAAAATCTCCACACCAAATTTTGGCACAAACAGAGTTCATATGCAAAAGTTATGCATGAAATTCTAACTCTAACTACTTAGTATGAATGCTGTGATAAAGCATCCGGTCATTAAAATTCTAATAACTTCCAACTCCTACGTCCAATCAATCTAAAATTTTGACACAAGATAGATATATAAGTTTAGAAGGTAGTGTCAAATTTTGGTATCCATATCTATAACCCTCTAAGAGATACATATTTTCAAACCTTGCTGCTTTGTTCCTAGACACCCTCCCCTTCAACTTTTAATAACTCTTTCATCCCAATGACTGAAGCTCTCAAATTTTCATACCCATTGAACACTCTGATCATCCATAATTGACAAATCTCTCACTATAAAGTTCTGCTCAAGTTCATAACTAATAAAACACTACAAGTAATGCACCTAGTACAATCTAGTCACTCTAAATACCACAAGTTTAAACAAGTTTGAACTCTCTCACTTCAATATGAATCTCAATGCAACAAGTTGAAGTTTACAATCAAACTCCAAATTCTTTAAACCCAATCTACTTCTAACAAGAGGTCAATCCCTCTTCAAGGCTAAATAGCCTTGGCTCTTCTCCTAAGAACTAAGCACACACATGTGCTTCTATCTTGCTTCCCACACACCCACACTTATAACCCGTGGGGTGCTTAAGGAGCACGAAGGAAAGAGACGATGAGTGAGGGAAGAATGAGGGATTATATAGTGAGTTGAGAGGGAGAGAGGGCATGAGGTAAGGATAGGGTGAGAGGATTAGAGCCTCCAATCACAACCCCTTAACCTTCTCCTTCTAAGTATGGACTCATCCCATTCACAAGGCTCTCGATAAGCCTTCGAAATCTCCTCCTACTTTGTAGGCTCTCATCTTATCTCCTAAGCCTTCCTCCCTCAAATGATCAACAAAGATCATAATTCAAACATTTAACTAACCTTGGCTTTCTACCTACCACATTTTACCAAGGTATGTCCTCATACTACTTAAATCCACTCCACACAAGCTTAATGCTTCAAACTTAGCTTTCTTCAAGCTTCATTCTTTTTATATTTTTGTGAATAATCATAAATCAACAAAACACTACTTGTAATGTTTTACAAGTGTTAACAACACATGTGGGCATCAATTTGGGCTCACATTATGTGGGGAACAACCTATCCGACAAGGGTTTCAAGAATGCAGTAAAAAGGCAGATGAAGACCGAGAGGTAAAAAATGAAGCCTTGGTTTTTGGGTGGCAAGAAAGAGTGCCTGGTTTTCATTGAGCCGGATTAGTGGGCACGTCTTTGCGAGTATTGGTCGAAACCCGAAATTGAGCAGAAAGCTTTGAGAATGGCGAATGCGAGGAAAGCCGTAAAGAATCAGTCCACCGTTGGGCGGGCTGGCAAAACCGGGAAAGAAGCCTTGTTGGTAAGTGTCTAAGTGAATTTACGTGTACATGGATTTTCCAACATTCATTTCAGATTATGGTTAGTTGAGGTTGTTATGACTGAAAAGTTTTCCACTGAACGTCCGCATGTTTATGATTCTAGAGGAAGAAAAGACAGAGGAGTCCCGGGATTACCGAGATAGCTGAGGACTTGCAAGAATCAGAGCAGACAGGGGCATGCACCTCTGTGAGAAATCCACCTTCATTTTAGTGCTACGATATGTATAGTTATGCACATGTGTCCATGTGTAGTTGAAATGTGTGTTTTATGTGTCTGAGGGTACCATATTTTGATGGGGAGTCTTCCCAATGTATAGAGCTTTCAGCCATAAACCAGTCATTGTGTAGGTGGATGCAGTCATTGTTGTGTCATAATGTAGTTGATTGGGAGGTATCTCACTGCGATGTAAACACATAAATAGGTACATTAATCTCTGACTTAAAGTAGAATGCAAATTTCTACTTTAAGTGGTGTGTTATAAATGAGAGGACCACAAATGAGCAATCCACTAATCATCAGTCTCTCAACCCTAGCCCTTAGGAATTTGTGGACTGGTAACGTAACCTTAATTACAACATTCTTAATTGAATCTAGCCAGTGATGACTTAGATTTTCGGAGCTAAGTAAGTAAGTTCAGATATTCTAATTTGCACGTGACTTGATTATTTAGACACCCTAGGTAACTAATGACGCAATGATTTGTTCATAATTTCGTGTAACTCTGACTCGGAATCAGGAAAGTGGAAACTCTCTTAAGTATGTTCCTTTTGGTCTCCCGTATAATATCCTACTATCAATCGAACCTTTTTTGAAAGGGGGAAAAAAAGTGCCTACTTAGCCCCCCCTCCCCTTTTCCCAAATTCTCAAGGAAATTGGAATGGTGACAATCATTTGAACGATGAAGCAATATGTGGATGATGTTACATATATATATTTATCCATGTATGGACATTATCATCCAATGATTCTTACAATTTCATTCAATTGTTTTCATTTTAGAGGATGTTTTGTGGAGGTTAACACATAATGTAGATGTAAACATAGATGTAAACACATAAATAGGTACAATAATCTCTGACTTTCATGTTGAATGTGCTAAACATATGAATTTTTTTCCTACATATGTAATAGACAAACCTCAACTCTATTAAAGGGATTAATGAACTGTCTAAGTACCTTATTGATGAAGTTGCACATTAAATCAAAAGAAATGTATGTACCTAGAGTCTGATTGAACCCCGTCATATGCATTGCTCTATACATTACCGATGAATCACTCTTAAATCATTAAACGCTGGGATTAAGCAATATGGAAGAAAGAAAGAGAAATTTACAATTATACTTCGGTATCAACTAAAATAGAAGTAATCACAAAGATCAATTATGACCCTTCCTAATTTTTGACAAACCTCAATTCTAGTAAGGGGATTAACCATTGTCTAAGTACCTTATTGATGAAGTTGCACATTAAATCAAAAGAAATGTATGTACCTAAAGTCTGATTGAACCCCGTCATGTGCATTGTTCTATACATTACCGATGAATCATTCTTAAATCATTGAATGCTGGGATTAAGCAATATGGAAGAAAGAAAGAGAAAATTACAATTATACTTTGGTATCAACTAAAATAGAAGTAATCACAATGATCAATTATGACCCCTTCCAATTTTTGACAAACCTCAATTCTATTGCATCAGAAGTTGCATCAGAAGTTGTTTCTATGGAAGTTAATTACTCTTATAAATTGTTGGGCATGCATTGACGTCCTGGCTTTGTATTGCTTGTACTTATTTTTTCTTAGTTAGGAAATTTTAGGTTATGAGTCATAAGTGATGAAATGTCACTCTCCAATTCTTTGAGGATGAAAAGCTATAGGTGGGATTTTATTTATTTGCTTAGAAACATTGACTCCGGATCTACCCTCTCTGCACCCATGTGTTATAGGATATGAAACAAGAATAAGTGTGAGGTGATTAGCAAGTCCAAATCATGCATGTACCATTTGCCTCACAATGTTTGAAGCTCATACGAATGTCTTATTTGTTTTCAAAGTGAAGATTGTTGTGCTCGTTAAGTGGTCATATAGCCCTCCATCTCCCCCAAATCTTGTTGAATATTAAGCTTAGAATGGTTAGCAAATTTGAGCACATAGTTCGGTATCTTTTATACACATGTCTTTCATGTGTCTGTTCATAGATCCACACCTCACCATATAGCATTCAAATATAGGGGTCCATATGTTATATTTTTTTCACCAATTTTTGGGAACCTGATATGTTAAACATCATACACTCTCACGATGCTTCTATGTACATATCAAGAAACATGCATCAATGGCCTCAAAACACTTTGCAACAAAATTGAGTGGAGTTTCTAACAATTGAAATAGTCAAGCAAGGCATTTGTTTATGTTAATTGCTTTGTTAATCTCATTTGAGAGTCATTAATAGGAAGGGTCTATGTTAGTGGATAAAAAGTGATCACTTGCAAGTATCAATATGTGTAGAAATTTGTTGTATACTATTGTAACCGAAATGTGAAGCTGAAAGTGATGCTCAATAGATACAGTCATTTTTTTGTCATTGTCTTGTTGGATCCAGTCATTTTTTTCTCATACTGTACTTGTATTGACAAGCATATGTGTCATAATGTAGTTGCAGCAACAATTTATCTGTCAAGGTGTTGTTATATTGACTTATTTATGTGACAATGGGTAGTGGTATTGGCATGTTTATCAATTTAAGTGTGAGCACTTAAGTGTATGTAACTGTGAGAGGATGGGCAGACCCCAACTGGAGCTTGTTCTAAGATTGGAGTGGGTTGTATGTGCTTTGCATAGCAAGCAATTTCTAGGAGAGTGTCAGCCCGCCTCTCCGCTGTGGAGCACAACCAGGCTGATTTCAGGCGTCAACTCACCGAGGTGTTATTGACCAGCCAAAACAATGAGCAAGCGTTAAAAGATGTGAACGTGACGCTGAGTAGCTTAGCAGCTATGGTGACGTCCATCATGAATAAACTAGAGTCCAAGACGAGCGTGAGCGAACCCAAGACGACGGCGAACAACGAGGACGTGCATCGTAGCATCCCCAAATCTACGTGCGATAACCAAGATCAGTCCCCCACAGCTCGCATGGGAACCTCCAATACGCTGCCGGTGGATGTGGTGGAGGACACATCAGCTCGTAGTGAAGGTGAAGGCCAACCCATAACCTACACTAGGTTGGCCAAGAGCAAGGATGCCAAGCTAAAGGTAGTCTCCGCGTCGCAAGAGAATAGTCAGGAGGGAGTCAAAGGACGTGGAAGCGAGAAGGCATTGAAAAAAAGGAGGGTGGCAAAGGGCGGTGCCAAGAAGCGAGCTGCATCAGAGGTTGCTATTAGGCAGCCTAAACCTACAGCTAATGTGAGCCAGGGGGATGGGGTGGTCGATGGTGGGTGTGCAGATCTTGGCACTGGACCTCCGAAGATTGCAATGGCTGGGATTGGCGTGGAAGGTAGTGGGGAGGGGGGGGGTCCAAGGGGGGAATAAGGTCGGCGGGACTAGTGGGGAGGATGTAAGTGGGGGGGGGGGTGGGAGTGCGGGTGTAGAGAGCGGGGATGTAGCGGTTCTGGCAGAGGTTGCAAGTTTTGTTGCATCTCCGGGGAAGGGAATATCGTCAATTTCATGTCCCAAAAGTCCGAAAACCATGTCACCAAGCAAGATAGGTGACACTGGTGCTGATCACAATGCGCCCGTTGGTCAGGTGAGCCCCACGACTAGTTTGAACATGTCCTCGATAGCGGATCCTCCCAATGTCACCAAATTGTTGATCCTCAATGTGCATGGTACTCTTCTGGACACCACTCTATTGACTGAACCAAATCCAAATCCCAACATTTATGTGACCAAAAAAACAATGACAAGTAGGTTGGTGTATCGGCCATGGATGATGGAGTTTCTGGGCAAGTGTTTTAAATTTTTCAAAGTAGCATTTTGGGGTAGAAAGAGTATACAGTATATGGAAGAGGTCCTACGGGAGATCCTACCCGTGTTCTCTCATTTGGAAGGCCATAAGCCAATTTTCACGTGGGCAGCAAAGGATTGCGAGGTAATACAAGAGGGTGAGGAGGGTTCATTGTGGGGGAAACCCTTGACCAAGGTTTGGGAGAAATGGCCATGTTGGAATGGCACCAACACTGTTATCATAGACCACCATGTCCCTAGGGTGGACTACAATCCACAATGGAATGTGATCGTCCCCCCCTTCTATGTTGCACATATGAAGGACTTATCTGAGGACAAAGATTATTTAAAGGAAAACTTATGGCCAGCTCTTCAACGCCTCTATGCGCACAAAGACGTTGGAAGTTTCTGGTCCACTGTTAATGTATCCAAAATGCAACCAGGGATGTGTCAACTGAAATCTTTTTCAAGGAACATGGCAGTGCCTGGACCATGCACTCCTATGGCAGAGTCAACTGGGAAGTTTCCAAGAGGTGAGGGGAGTTGTGAACTTGAAGTTCACAATGGAAATTTTTCCCCCCTCCTACCATGTGCTCGGGTACTAATTCAGATTGGGTTGTGATTGCATGTGTAGGTGGTTCTGGCCAAGGAAGTGCAACGAAGGGGTGTGAGGGCACTAGATATTATATCAGGCAATACTTCATTGCCTACACATCAGGTTCCACCAATACTTTGCTAAACTCTTATTCCATAGGGTAATTTTAGGCAGTGTTATTGGGTGTGGACACATTTGAGTCCATTATGGAGTTCTCATTGGTTTGCCCCTTAGAAGTTGTAGTTTTATCCGCACCGCATCCATTGCTGAAACATTGTTGTAATGATCACTACATTTTATTGGGTATGCGTTTGATTAATGTATGGATGGTGTGTAGGTGCAATTTAATGTTGGGCAATGTGTGCACCTGATGAGTCCGAAAAACAAGAGACGCAAGGTGGCAACTGGTAAAATCAGCGGCGTAGGGGGTGTGGACAAGTTCCATTTCAAGGTCATTCCGCAATTTTGCTACAAAGTTGACGTGACCACTGCTCACATAGGTGATGTGAAACTTGCATATCCACATGAGGATGGAGACCAATGGGTAGTTAAAGATGTGGTGGGAGGCATCACACTTTGGAATGAAAGGAGTTTGAGAGCATCGTGAATTTCCTTAGACGTACTTAGCAGGGAGTCGATAAAGGTCTTCCTTACCCTAAACACTCTGAACCCACATATGAACACTCTTACAAATTTTGTTGGGAACCCCACAAACAAATTCAAAGATGTGTTGTGTTTCATATATGATTCATGCTTTCATATTGAGGCTGCATCCCAATGTTTGAAAGGTGGTTGCATGCTTGAACGCTATTGTAAACGCAGACTCTCTTGCTATGTGAAGCGCAATTTTGTTGTCATTGTGGTCGGCTTCATGTCCGAATTTGTAGTCACTGTAAAGTTGGGATGTATATGAACTACACATCATCTGACAATGCTACCCCTCTCACCTCGGCACACGCAATGATATGTCCAACTAATAAAAGAGTAAACAATGGCTGAATGTGTTCAAAGATGGCCTAAACCCGAGCACATGTAACTAGAATGTAGTTGTTCAATAGTGACTTTATAGTCATTTACGATACAGAAGGCCACGCAACTCAACCCCACGTGCTTCACGTTTGCGCCATGTACTGTTCAACAACTACAAAATGACTACATAAGAACTACAAAATGACTACGTAAGAATTAAATAAAAACCACAAAATGACTACATAAGAACTAAATAAGAACTACAAAATGACTACATAAGAACTAAATAAGAACTACAAAATGACTACATAAGAACTAAAAAATGACTACATAAGAACTACAAAATGACTACAGAAGAACTACAAAATGACTATATAATAACTTCATAATGGACACGTGGCGATATATTACTTGACCACATGTGAACCCGCACACCGACATATACCATTCATGCCACGTGGCACGATGACATGGCCAATTGACCTGGAAGCCACGTGTTTGGTGACATGGCACCTGTGCCAACTAAGATGTTGACGTGGATGCCACGTAACGCCACGTGATGCCACGTAACGCCACGTAATGCATCATACACGGTCTGCCACATCCGTCATCCATGTTTACGACTAGCCTAAATGACTATATCATCCACGTTCCGACGTCACGTCCCAAACGACTGTCTGTCCGTTACAAATCGTCCGTAATAACACAAAAATTAATAGTCATTGCTGTCCTCAACGACTCAAAAAAAAATCATAAACAAAGTCATTTTTTGTCGATTTTCTTGTAGTGAAGGTGATGATGCCGCAAAGGTATTACGTCAAGGTACATTTGGAAATCCATCTTCATTCAAAGACGTTAAGATATGTTATTATTGCAGCAAATCGGGGCACATTGCACATTTTTGTTATAAACAAAAAACAACTACCAATATAAAAATGTCAACACCAAAGATGATGATGACTACGCATTTGTAAGGCAATATGAAACACATTTGAAGATCATGTATAAGTGGATCATGCATTTGGAAGCAGCAAAATATATGACTACTAGTAGGGCCATATTTGACACATACGAGGTAATTTCTCCACGTAATGTCTATTTGGATAATGATAGCTTCGCGGAAGCAATTGGAATGAGTTTCATTATAGTTGAGGTAATAGTGAAAGGCAATACAAACATAATTCATATAAAAATATATTCTATATGGCCACGTTACAAGCAATTTTGCATTTGGTGAACAAACTTTTGTTGAATGCGTTGAAAGTGTAGTTCAACCTAAATGAATGTACTATGAGGGGTCCGCATGGATAAGTGATTGCAATGGAACAACAAAATGTTTGAAATAAATTTTACCAAGGTGCATGGAACGGATGTGGCCAATTTGGCATAATTATCAAAGAAAAACAATGCATTCAAACTTCAATATCATCAGCTTAGGCATTTGAATATGAAGAGTGTTCGTACAATTCAAAGTATGGTAAGTGGTATGACCTTGGCAAAGTTCGTTGTCCTACATTTTCGTCCATGTATGAAGCATGCATTGAGAGACAACAACTTAGGGGAATATTTTTCAATGATGGAGGAAGGTGAATATATAAATATTTGGATATTGCATATTTGGACGTGTTTGGCCATATTAAAGATGTTGTGTTCATAGATGATAGTATGAATATTAGAAATTATTTGGAAATGTGTCCAAGTGGGAGAAATGAGGTTCCCTTGATGGTTGGGGTGGACGAATCTTCCCACTAGAAGAAATCGTGTCCATTTCAACCCTTGGCCATCGCGACTCGCACCAAGAAAATGCATAAACAATTCAATTGGTAGGCAACCGGAAGGTACCCGTGGTGTACCCATGGAAGGTGCCCCCCGATTCCCAACCGAATTGATTTGTTTATGCATTTTCTTAGTGGAAGGTGCCACCCGATTCCCAACCGAATTGATTTGTTTATGCATTTTCTTGGTTTAGTCTTGATGGCCTAGTCGAAAGGAGGGTTGAAATGGACAAGATTCCTTCTAGTGTCCTAATCACCTTCGGTTGATAACAATATAGATATCGAGGAGCGTCAAGAGCAAGGGAAAAATAACTAAGTTGCAATTCAAAGAACAAGAGAAAAACCCAGCCAATAAAGGGTGTTCTTCAATATCTCCGCCTTACAACAATTGTAATGATGGAATGCAACCAAATTTAGATGGTCATAAAGAGGAGCAATCTTTAAAAGAGAAAATATATCCCATAAGAAAGTGTTGGCTGCTTGGAAAATGATGGAAGAACCACATATTGCCCCAATATGATGAAAAAAAGGCCAATGTGGCATATATTGGTGATTCTTTGAAATTGTAAAAAACCATGTCATTTGAAAACCTAACACTTGCAAAAATCAAACAACAATCACTATCAAGGGCAATGAAATTGCAATTCTTGGATTACTCAAAAAAGTGGGAGTATTAAAGTTAGAAGATTAGATTGTGTTGAGAATAGAGCATTAGATTTTTGTAGTCATAGGATGGTGATTGTTAGATGTATAAGAATGAACAAATCCATATGATTTGTTGGAAGTGGGAGTTGAAATATTTCATATGCATTGTATGAAATAAAGAGGGAAATTGTAATAAAGAGCAAGGCAAGGAGTGGAGGTGATCATCTCACTCCAAACATTGTTCATATGTCTTTGTATATATATATTTGCTTGTGTAATATGATCTTCAATTCTATTGTGCTTCAATAGTCTACTACACCAAAATAGGTTAATGTGTAATGTCTTGGGCATGTTTATTAAGCCTTTACCTTTGAAAAAACCCAAAACTTGACCAGATGGTTCACATCAAATTCTCATTATCCTTTATCTAGATGGCGGGTTTTTTTTTGAAGTCCAAGAACATTGTTGTTGGATTTTGTGGATGTACATATCACCCATTTTGCGATGCCATGTACCTTGACATGAAGTCTGACATTTGTGCCAATTCCATGTGCGCAAAAGAATTGCTATTGAATATCTAACTAGGATGGGACATGAGCATTGGGAGCAAGCACGGTCAAGTGTACCAAAAAAATGCTCTAGTATATTAAAACCATAATCTTTTGGTCAAATGCCTAAAAATAGTTGCAAGGTGTTGTTTAAATTGAAGTTTTTTCATGACAACCTCTATTTTTGTGTTAGGTACTTAAACATATAATATCAAGATAGGACCTTTGAAACTTATCATAAAATGTCGCTCAAAAAGTAATGGCAAAATTTAGTTTTGGACATAGATTCCATGATCTTAAATATTTTGAAGTTAAGAATTTTTCATATTCCTTGAATTCAATATTAACTTGAGGGCACCATTACAATTTTTTTAAAAAATCTCAATTTAATGAAAAATTATTATATTTTAAACAAATTTTAGACCATTACTTGTTCAATATTTGCACACCACTTGCACCATCTTCTAAAATTTGTAGGTTTTTCTTGCAATTTTTTTTGTCATTCTTAAATTGCTTGGCTTGGCATCCCGGGTACGCAACTCCCGTATTATATGGCCCTGATTATAATCACTTATAATGCATTTTAATCCAATCTCAAGTGATATAATTTGTTTTCATGTAGGAAACTCTTGTAGCCTTTCTAACAAAGAATCCAAAAATATAATTATATATAGGAAATAAATATTCCTTGAAGCATAAAATTGCATTAAAAACCTAATTATATGAGTTTTTTTAATACAAGTACCATAGGTCAAACTACCACACTTTTTGGGCTTTTTAATAAAAATTTGAGATTTGATTATTATAAATAAAACATTGCCAATGACTTTTAATTTTAATTGGAGGCAACTACTCGTGAGGATCCTTTAAAATTATGCATAGGCATAAGTTAAAAAATAGGTGTTTCAATTCTTTATATATGTTGTGGAGTTTTTAATAAATAAACTAATATGCAACCCAACTTTTTCTACATCTCATTTTATTTAATTTGGTTTTCACCCAACTTTTTGGTCCTTTTAGTTTTTTATAATTTGATATAATTTTTACAAAAGCCGTCCTCTAAGCCGTTTTTAATACGATGCCCCTTGCGTATAATATGGGAGTTGTATATCCGGGCTTTGCATGTCAAAGTGTTTTGAAGATGATTATGATTTTTTTCTTCACAAAATTTGAATTTAGTATTAAGTTTTTAATCACTTTCACTTAACCTATGTAGGGTACATTCATGAGCTATTCACTTGACCATGCTTGCACCCTATTAAAAGACACCATTGTTCACGGTAGAAGCACACTACGCCCTAGCCACTTGTGGCCCCTCCTTGAAGTACTTTTTAGTATTTTTTGTATATAAAAATCCATACAAGTTGCTCCACAATCATTAGGATTAACTAATTTGAAAATCGGACAAATTGCCCACCTCAATTTTGGAATTCTCATGATTAAGGTTTCAATTTTTTTTTATAAAATGCAATTCTTTGGCACTTATGGCTTACGGAAAAAAAGTTACGTGCCAGAAAGCATTTAAAGAAATGAAATGTGACAAAAACCATGAAATTAACAAACTTCATTGTCTTTTCTTATATACTATGCTCACAACAAAATTCAAGCGATTTGAATGTAATCTCAATCATTTTTGAAGTATTTTTTGAGAAAAGTTAATACTGCACATACTGTGACAGTATTAATTAATTGTACAATAATACTTGTTTCTCTTAGAATATGACACTATATAGAGGTTTAGTACAAGATATCTCTTCCTTAGGATAAAGACTACAAGAATATGAAAAAATATAATACAAATTCATTGTATATTTGACGTGGTTGATGTTCAAAAACACGATTTTAGCAAAACTGTGTTTGTGACGTATTAAATTGGGGACCGTAGTGTACTTTCACCCTTCAAGAGGCTCAAATTAAAACCTTCACTTGTCCTACCTTCCCTTATGTGCAAGGCCAATGTTGCTAAAACATCTTGATAAGTCTATATTTCTAGTCGGTTTTCCATTTTCAAATCTCCCCACTTGTTCACTTTGACTATATTTTGAAATTATGTTTGTCATCTTCTTTGGAACTCCCTTTCTTGTTGATGGTTGCGGTCTAGGACATTTATTAAATTTTCCTCAACTTTCAAAGTTCAATAGTATTTTCGTACTTATTTGTGGTACTATGTCTACAACATTTCCACTCTAAACTAGTTTTCTTTCGTCCACAATGTCTTTGGGATTATTTGTCCCTATCACTCGTCACTTTCTCTTTAATGTTGCACTTTTACTTCCATCCTTCACTTGTAGGCTCTATGGCTACCATATGATGTGCATGCCCATTTCTTCCACTTAGTCACTTTGGCACTCACTTATGTACTTGCAATGTACACCTTTGAGGGTTTTTTATGCAGTATGGGGCCTTTCAACAGTGGGGGGAGTAACAGCTTAGAATGTCTGGCAGGTTCTCCAAGTCCATTTTGCAAGGTCGTCACAAACATGCAACTCGCTTATGGTTTTTTGAGCATACAATGTTGTTCTTTGTTCATTGATATTCTACCTTGCATGTGTTTTGTTATAGAAAAATTGGTTTCACAAGCAATAGTGTTGTGATGATTTTGAATAGGTTGTGTGCCAATTTACATAATATGTTTATGAGGTAGAGGTGGGTGGTTTGTGGAATGAGCATGGGTCATAATGTTTACTTACTTGAACTTAAGCACATGTTTTTGAAGTTTGAGGTGATAATGCTAAGTTAGCATGTCATTTCTCATGAAATCCTTCATTGCATGCTCTACATGCTTGAATGTTCATACATCTTTGTTACGATGTCAATGCAAGGCCTCCATTGATAAGATGTTTTTCAAATTGCAAAAAGGTGTTTCAAATGTGGTGCGTGTTTAGGTTGATTTGTGCTAGGAGTGTATACATGGGTGTAAATGCCTCCATTGCATTGAGGCCTTTTGGCTTGACCATTTAATGAATAGTAATACACAATTGATTGTGTTGGAGTGATACCGACATTATGCACATGTAAAGAGATGTCTACCATTTTTGTGACTATCAATCTTAATCTATCATTCAACCTTTGTTAGACTTTGATGTCAAATGCCTTAATCAAGCAAAAGCCCAATGATTTCATGTGAAGTTTTGCAACACTGGTGTTGGGCCCCTTTCCTTGTCCCCAACCTTGAACATTCACTTGACCAAAACATTTCAACATTTGACATCAAAGATTGAGATTCCATAAATAAATCTTGCCTCCCTTAGTTGCACTTACAAGAGGTCAAGTGCTTGGAAGGAGCACTTCCAATATTTCCTAAAAGGGGGTGGAATATAACATAGGGTGGCAATCATTTTCCAAAAGTAAAAATTATAACAAAGTCATAATTAACAAAAGAATGGCCTTCATACCTAATACTTAGGTTAAGAAACTTAGCCTACTAGTTAATAAGTGATTTAAAAAATAATTACATGTAACAAACCATCATCCAATGGGAAGAAAATTGGGTCTAGTTGCAACAATGTGGTTTTATTGTATTGGTTTTTAAAAGCTAGAGGTTCTTGAGACAAATATGATGCTTCAGATTCTAAGTGGATAGATGTCAATTCAATTATATCAACTATGATATTGATATATCAACCATCCTCTAAGTTATATGTATTGGATACCAATGATGCTAAATGTCTACTAGAATTTGTTTCCGCTTGAGATTAAGTTGTTCATGTGTATGCTAGACCTTATTGCTTCATACTTGAACTATTTGTGATGCAATTTCTACATTACATCTGATTAGGAAATGTATACCAAAAGTAATTTTCATTGCTATTTTTTGACATGTCAGCATTCACATGTTTTTGTGTGTTAATATCTTGAAAAGTATCTTTATTACCTCTAGTCCTACATTTGAATTTTTGAATTTCTTAAGATAAATATATGGTTATGAATATCTAAAATTTACAATTAATATGCCATCCTATCAAAAGGCTTGAATCCCAATATTATATAATTTTAGGGCTCTCAAAACAAATGCCCCCCCCAAAAAAATACCCCCCATAATATGTTGGAAATAACACATATATGCAACATTTATTACTGAATGAGCCCCTGAGGTCAAATGGCTTCTTACAAGGCGAGACAAATTGTGGGGAGCGATATAATGACCCAAACAATATTTGTGCACATAATGAGTGTTGATGCCCATTTCAGGTTTTGTGTTCACAACAAATAGAAACAAATAAATTGGGTTTTCTTGATTCATGCATAATGTGGTTCTTCAAGAATGAAGCAATCAACCACTTATATATCATTTGTGAAAGGACACTGGAAAGGTGCACATACCGATGTTTATCATCGTGGGTTTAGAATATATCTTAGCTAACTTCAAAGTAGCCCAAAGACATGACTCATGTAAATCAATATAAGTAGGATAATTCATAGGCCTCAGGGCCCTTTTACTTAAGTAGCAGGGGGTGGGAGTCCAAAGGGTTTCTTACATAATCAGTTTGGGGCTGTATCTCGCCTATGCAGCGTTCTCGTAGTGGCTCCATGGAGGCCAACTATATGACTATAATCACTACACTGATTATGGTATTTGTGTGACATGTGTAATAGTGTAATATATCCTATTTTGAGGCGCATGTCAGCTTACACTAATGATCAACAACTTCATTATCAATGTCACCTCATGACACTTGACATTCAAGTACGTTTTTACTAATATCTTAGCATGAGTGTGTTTAATAATGTTATGAAGTGTATAACTGTGCTTTAAGTAAATCTAGACTTATGCATGAATTCTAGACCTAGTTAAATTTTATATGTTCACTTCTATCAGCGGATCCTCTGATAGAAATAATAGCAACTAATTTTATATGTGGACTACATCACTTGTTGTAGCACATGTTAATTGCATGCACATTGTGTTATTTGTAAGAAAATACACAAATAAAGGAAACATTTGACCATATTGCTTCTCAAAGTATGTATGACTAGGAATTTCATTACATGCTTCTAGTTTCTTCTCCCAATATTTTGCTTTACAATGTGCATAAGTCAAAATTGTGGCAAAAACTCATGCATTATTGATTTTGGACAAGTCTTTTGTCCATATTTACTTGAATCCTACTAGTTTTATGCCAATTTTTTACAATGGTCTACAAGTTAACTAAAGTGTCCACAAATGACACTTGGTATTGGTATGCTTAAGGATATCTTCCCCTTGCATAGTAAAATGTAAACACATGACACTTGCCATCATAATGCTCAATAATCTCTTCCCCTTGCATATTAAAATGCAAAACTATCAACTCAAGTATCGCAATGAACTACTCTAAATATCTATATGTAAATGTTTTTCACTTTTCAAAAATTACATGTGTTGACAAAAAATATCAAATTGGAAATTAGTGGACGTGACAGTTTGAGACCTCTAAGGCATCTAGTTTAGGCCCTTCGCAAACAATGTACGTGACACTAAATACCATAAATGATGTACTCAATAGCGTATCATGTAGATAGGAAGAACATGGCAATGAGTCACTAGGTTGATACAACCTTGCCACCGATTATGGGCAGTATTGGTTCCTGAGGCCCACCTTATACTTGGGGCCAAATTGAGGGTTGGCCCAAGGGCTTTACACTAGGGTTGGGCCCGAACACTCAATCATCTCATGTGGCGTCCTAGTGGCACAATTTTGGTGCCAAACCTTTGGGTTGGCTTGGAAAAATTAAGATAAGCTTTTCCTCGGCTCGAACTCTCAACATGGGCCATATTGGGCACATGTGTTGGATAATGAACATCTCTACAGTCAGTCAATGGAAGGTTAATTTTTTGCATTACACTTTCCCCTCAAGAAGATCGGGACCTAAAATTGGACCTCATCACTTAACATGTGACAAGGTTGGACCTAAAAAAGGTTGATAAAGTTAGATTGGATTGAAGGCTTAATGCAGATGAATTCGGGCCAATGCTCAGGCGAGCCCCAAGCCGTATTTAAAGTGGGCCTGAGACCAAAAAATCAGTGTATAATGGCGTCCCTCAATTGGCTTCGCCTGCAAGCCTCGCCTATTGGGACCCCATTATACACCGACACCTGTCCTTATAAAAACCAATACCTAATACATATAGATAACAGTGGGATCAATATATATTATACCACATCATGCACTGATATCGGCGCAATCCATGTGCGAGGGTGCACCTGCACACCGGAGTGAACAAGTGTGCATAGAAAATGGGGAAACGATCCTCCACCTCTTCACCTTGATGGGAAGTAGGGCACGGAATGCGGCAGTAGGTAACCCCATTACCGCATTAGATTTATCCTAGGCAACCCCCTCGATCACCAAGTTAGAAGTGGGCACGCGGAGAGGCCTAGTGGAAGACTAGGCTAGTGCAGCGAAGGGTGTGCCTTGTTGTAAACGCGAGGGAAAATTTGCTAGGAATCGGGGAGGAGAGACAGAAGGAAGAATAGGTGAGTGAGAGGCAAGCTCATGCACTCTGCCAGAGCGCCACCGGAAGGAAGGAAAAAGCGAGACCGAGGGTGATTTGAGGCAGGCGATAAACAAGCGAGCTGCGATATGTACAGTACAACTCTATCATGGACGGCAAATGTCTTTCTCCATAGACGGTGATCCTGACGGTCAGATCAAGGCACCGGGGAATAGAGAGGGGTAAGGAAGGGGACTAAGTGGGAGTGTGAAGCGCCAAGTCAGGGGCAGCAACCGTATGAGGGAGACTAAAGATAGAGAGCGAGGGAGGTAAACCGACAGCAACGTTTGACTGTCATGTGGAGAGCGCGGGGGTCGTGATCATGTGTGGAAGGCAGGGGCGAGGAGATCAGGTGTCGTCGAATGTGAAGGAGAAAGCGGGAGGATTATGCCGTTCATAAACTGACGTGACAGGTGGAAAGCAGGGCGAGAACGAACAGTGAGTCGAGATGCAGTGCGCTTTACGGCCACTAGTGCTGTAGGGAAGGGGCTTTGTCGAGGGAGAACAATTTTCTCGACTCTCTCTCCCCTACAGGTAAATATGCTAAGTAAGGTTCTCATGTGTCGCCTGCAGGTGCCCTGCTGCATCATCTGTGGGCGTATCGTTAATCTGCTCCTGGAACCCACCTTCATGACAGGCTCTGTGTCGACCTGCAGCCCGAGAAACACACGCAAGCAAGCGTGAGCGTTAAAGTCATTAGGTACAGCTAGAGGCTTGATGTTAATTTGGTACATAACGGGATTTAAAATACTCTCTCCACACTACACGCTCGTTTTCGGACCATATCCTTGCATCTAATTAGCGCCTCGACGCTTTTAGAGTGCAACAAACCTTGACAATTATGTTCGAGCAACTGTGTATGCGCATCACTAAATTTATCATTAAGCCGTGAAGAACGGATCAATGTGGTAATTTTTGAAGGATGCAGTCTTTGAAACTGATTAAGCGTTTGCAGCAGCCAGGTAAAGTAGTGATTCACAGGTGATCAAAGTTAAAGAGGTGTCTCCCAGTAAAGGAAACATACGTTTTCAATTTCACTACTAGCAGCACGTGGGACTGCGGGGGCAGCCCCTGATGAAGTTGAATACACAGAAACACAAAGAGTATTGTATGTCGTGCCCCCACAATATGGATCTGGATGACTACGTTCTAATTTGGGGTTCGGTTCAAGGAACCTTTGGCATGCAAACCTCTGGCATGGAATCTGTCGCATTAAATAGGACATAAACCGTTCGTTGTAACTGCCGTAATTCTGAACACCGCCTATCGAACAGGCACCTATGTGTGGCTCCAGGTTTTGGGATCAAGTTTGATTCCTATGGCTAATGACGTTGTGGCAGTTCCCTGATCAAGTCTCTTCCAAGGCGGGACTTTTTGCTTAAGCTTAATGACCGCAGTGCCACTTGCTATATTCTATCAAGGCCGAGCTCCACTCTGTTTTTCTGATGGTAAAGACACTGCCTTTAGACTGCACGAACTCGACGTTCGGTTGATATCTCTTCTCATGAACACAGAATCCGCGTTTCCTGCTGTAGGTACAAAAAGTGCAACTAGGTTCGGAAGTTTTGAGATGGATCCATCGGAGTCCCTGCAAGCCTACGGGGGAACCTCAAATCAATCTCTTCGGGTTGATTCCTATAACAATCAGTTGATAGGATCCGATTCTTACAACTTTCTGACAGGCACAGAGGTACTGGAAGGTCCTCTGAAGGAGTCACACCACTCACGAGGTCCTCCAAATGCTGAAGGTAGGACAGCGCAAAACTCAGGGGGGGCATTGCTTGGAGGTCTTTACTCCAGCGAAAATTCTCCGTCTGCAGATTTCTCAAATCGGTCGTCACAAACGCCGAAGTCCAACAGCTGGGAATCAGTCAGTGAAGCTGGACTGTACAGTAATTCCTTGCAGAATCTTCTTATCAGCGGAGCGAATGTGCTATCTACTCAATCTGGCACAGGGACCGCTCAGCTCTTGATGGGAGGCCTTCAGGGAGGCTCCTATGACGGAGGTCACAGTGATCCAACTGGTGTCTACTATCCTCCTCCAAACAGTCAGCAAGGAGCAATGCAGCTCTATTATGTGAATGCAGCAGACTATTGTCATGAATTTAACAATGTTGGCCGTCCTGGTGTGACCAGTGCTCTACTTTATTCTCAGCAAGATGGAGGCTCTTCAGATCAGCAAGCGTCGTGTACACAGAGTGAGCAGCACTATAATTTTCCATTTCTACCTTCTGCTCTTCCGCATGATGACTTACATCAACAAGCATTGGAAGCCATAAATCCAATGGGAGGAAATCCCCTATCTCTTCAAGGACTTTCAGCTGCAAGCCGTAATGGAAGTCACAATTACAGCAACTGGCGGAATGGAGGAAACGAGCACTCTTTCATTCCAATGAATGACGATTCACATAATTCTCAATCTCAATATGATACCGACTTGCCTCACTATGGAGTAGGACGTGCATGTCATGACCTGTCACATATGCATCAAACAGATCATCTCCAAGGGGATGTCGGACATGGTCTACATGTCGACCACTCTCATGGAACCTGTTTTAGTGGTCAAGGGCTGTCCCTCTCTCTATCTTCTCATCAACCGCAGCCGGCAGGGCTTCATTATCAACCAGGAGGGGGGCACCTTTCTGAAGCTGATCACATCAATGCTGTCGCACAGGCAGCTGCGCAGATGGCCAAAACGAAGGAGTTGGCAAGCAGGTACCTTGCAGGAGGCAATGCCGACTTAAGCCGCTTTCGAACTCCATCCAGAGACGACATTTTAGGATCAAGATTTCATTTAGATCCAGTGGACATGGGAGGAGGAAAGAATTTTGAAGCTAATATGAGTGGCCCGTCAGGACCAGCGGGGTGCAGTGACCATTTCTCAGCCTCGAGGTTCCTGAGAATTGCTCAGGATATTCTGAACGAGGTCTGCAGGGTGTCCGCATCAAAGAAACCCCTGAAGCCTGTCAGATCTTCCGAACAGTATTGGACTATGGCTGCGGGTAGCTCTGCAAGCATCGATGGGAATCTAACTTCACATGGGAAGGAAGACCGCGTTGCAATACACACAGAAGTTGATTCTATGCGAGATCCAATATCTTTTGCCAACCCGTCACCTCTTGTAACTGTTTCTCATATTCTTCCACACGAGACGGAATTGGTAACAAATCTTGCAGATTTAGCAAGGACAGATAACAGGGATGATCTAGAACTCAAGAAAGGAAAACTTAGCCTGATGCTTGATGAGGTAATTTGACTCCTACCTAGAAAATCCTGAGTCAATCTGCTCTTGACAATCTTCTTGTGAGATAATTTTTGTCGTGGTTGGTGTTGAGGACATCTGTTCACCACCTGATTTTCTTGGCAGGTGGAAGCTCGCTATAGGCGATACTGTGACCACCTCCAGTTGGTCATTATAGGTTTCAATAACCAAGCAGGACCAAATGCAGCAACTCCATACACAATTTTGGCTCTTCAAGCAATGTCTCGGCATTTCAGGTATTCTTCGTTTGAATTGTGTTAGGATCACTGACGTAACACAAGGGCTCCGAAGTTCATCACCTCTGTCCCAATATCTAGGATTCTGATAGATGTCCCATTTTCACCAGCGGTTCCATTAACTAGTAATGGTCCCGAATTGCTTCTGGCAATAGGCCTCATGGATTCAAGTAGTATCAAATGACATACGTTTTGCATTTGGTACGTTAGATAGAAATGTAGTTAGCGGTTACAGGTGTATATTGAATCCATGTAAAGTTCTATTAGTTGCACTTCGAAGACTATTTGTAGATCAGGTATACAGTAGGCTGTTAAAATTTGGGAGAAGGTCATCTTTCACAGTTGTATCATTACAGGTTCAAACAGAGACTTGACCTCATCCTCGCAAGGGCGGTATCTGTAAGTCTTCTAGAAAGATTGGAAATTATTCTATTTTTTAATTCCTTTTTCAGGGAGACAGGTTTTTTGGAAACACTGCCAAAAAATACGGGGCACTATTCTCTTAGCTTTCAGAAACTGGCATAAAATACTGGACGATTTTCTCTCAGTACTCCGTGTTAGACTATCTAAACATGCTTGACACTCTTAATATTTAAGTATATGAGAAAATGCAACAATTACTGTGAGTTTTGGAATGAGGTCATGACTAGCATTCCAATCAAATTTCTATTACTGCTACTTCGCTACCAAAGAGCCACTTAAGGAATCGAAACTGCATCTATACCCAAATAGATGCATCGAAACCGTATAGATCGGTTTCAACTGCTTTAGCGGCTCTTTGGTAACGAAGTAGCAGTGATGGCAATTTTATTGGAATGCTAGTCACGATCCAAACATGTTTGTTTAGGTTGAACACAATCTCCCCACTGAAGTGAGAGAATACAATTGTTAGCCATCCATCAGCGACATTCATGCATGGTATCCTTCTATTTTATTGCAGGTGTTTAAGAGATGCAATTGGGAAACAGCTAAAGACAGTCAAAAGAGCACTAGGAGAGGATGACAGGACAGGTCCAGGTGAAACTTCCAGACTTCGCTATGTGGATCAACAGATACGACAGCAGCGTGCCCTACAACAACTTGGCATGCTTCAACAGCATGCATGGAGACCACAACGAGGCCTTCCAGAACGTGCTGTATCTGTTTTACGAGCTTGGCTGTTTGAACATTTTCTTCATCCGTAAGAACTTGCATATCTCTTTCCTATTCATGACTAGATCGTGGTATATCAAGGTGCGGCCCTGTCATCAAATTAGGAGGCCGAAGAGGACGGGCATCCTCTCTCCACTATTTTCACAGCAGGACTTCTTCCACCAATAATGTTCTAGTGTTTGAAGTCTGTCTGACCTCGCCCTTGCTGTTCCATCAATAGCAGTGCGCCCAGCCGTGCACACTACATACTCGTTGTAGAGCTTCATCAAGTTGTAGATAAAGTTGGTGTCGTATAAGACAGGGACTGTAAGGATCGTAGTATTTACTATGTATAAGACCTGTAAAATTGTACTATACTGTACTATTATGTGGAAAGATAGATGATAATAAACACGTTTCCTTCATAATGCTGAATTTAACTGCCAACTGTAGGTCCATTCACATGTCATACCTTACATGGCAGGTATCCCAAGGATGTGGACAAAATGTCCCTAGCCAAGCAGACTGGACTGACAAGGAGCCAGGTAATAACTGTTGACACCTCAAATAAGTCATTGTCTATTATGCAATCCATGTATGCAAAGTTAGAAGCTCTGAGCATTCAAAAACTTTATCAGATTTTGCAATCTTAAGGCAGGTTGGATGCTTCCGAGTGATTTTTTGATGTCCGTTTCACCTGGTTTACCTGGATCAATTGAGGTGAATGGAAGCTACGCCCAGCCTGGGCCTCATATGGAAAAGCATGCTGATGACACATTTATGACAAGCTCATATTTGCAATTCTAAGAAACCTTAATGAGATAGTTAAGATTTAAACCAAGAGTTTGACAGTTTGTATAATATCCATCACAAATGTGGCATATGCGATCAATCAAGGCACCATCTAAGAGTTGTAAATATGGTAAAAAGTTCGAGCGTGCACCTTGAAAGCTACTGTGAAAATTGTAACTGGGTGAGAAAATGTGTGTATAGGTACACTGCCAATGAGAGTGAAGGAAACTTGAATGCTCACAACTTTCTCCTCCAGTGAGAACATTTAGGATTCAATGGGACAGTCAATTTGCTGAGAGTTAAGGCACCTTCAGTGTTACTAAAAGATTAGATATAACCTCCCTGTTGGTCAACTATTGAGAGGGTGTAAACATGATGTGCCATGGGAGGATTGGATTGAGCACCAGATGTCACCAAAGGATGATAGCAGCGAAAGCTCCTCCACAATTGCTGTGGATCACGCTAAGTCGGTGTAGACACTGCAAGCATTTGTTTTAAAGTTATCATGTTGCCAATAGATGCTCCTGAGAAGTATGTCTATAATGTCTTGAAAATGCTGGATTACATGAAAAAATGTTTTTTTTACTGGAAAACGTTTTTGTGTATTCAGGTCTCTAACTGGTTCATCAATGCACGGGTACGGCTCTGGAAGCCTATGGTTGAGGAGATGTACCTAGAGGAACAAAGGGAAGCTGAAGAGGCTGCAATGTCAGAGCGAAGGGCAAGAGAGCAAATTTGCATGGACAACAATAGTTTCGAGGCCCAGTATGAAGGATGCAGGGACCATTCAGGTTTATTAAATGACGTGACCAGAAACGGCCAGTCATCAGCCTGCATGCCAAAGGAGTTTTCAGCCACTGGTCAAGACAGAGAGCCTGATTCCCAGGGAGGGCAAGGTCCAGCTGGAATGTGTCCCGAAAACACAGTCGAAATGCATCCCCGGCTACTTGTAGTGGAGCATCATTTGAATGGAGGAATGGCAGCCAACTACAATAAAGAAGTCAGAGAACCCAAAAAACCTCGGAATGACACATACGACCCAAATTCAGCGCCCATGACTAGTACTGGGGTATCACTCACACTTGGCCTGCAAAATTGCGAAGCAAATCTTAGGTCTGCGATGGGATCCTCTTCAATGTTGTCGAAGTACCAAATGGAATTGGACAACCGATCAAATGTCCAACTCAACACTAGGGCAGATCAATTTAATGACAGACTGGCTGGCCAGGTAACTGAGATTCACAGGTTCTAGCTTGATGTTTGTTTCCATGATTAAAGTTGCATAGAAGTATCTGGTTGAGTTAAGTAAGCAGCTGAATGATGTACTTTCCTGCAGGTACCTGCAAGTAGTAGAAGATTGCACAGCTGCAATGATATCTAGGTCGTTGTATTTTGACATTTGCTAGTTCAGGTAGCTGCAACTCCTTTTATACATCACCAGACATCAGGTCCAGTTTTAAAGCCTTATCAAACTTTGTGACTCCACGTCCATGGCCTATCTCTAGACCTATGGATGCCCTTTGGATACCAACGGGATACAGATATGAAGTCTCTGTATTGAAGATATTGGAGTATTTCCGAAATCTTCATGTCGGTCCATGGACTCCACCCACTAATGGGTTATTTGTACTGTAATGTCAAGTTTCGAGACATTACCATGACTGAGGTTCGGTACCTGTGCATACCAAATAAATGTCTTGGTGGTGTCATTCTGGATTCTCGGAGAGTTGAATGTAAGAATATGGTTTCGAGTCATTTAAGGTCTACACTCCTGTGGTTCGTGCTCCGGCGATTTCAGGAAGGCCTATGAACACAAAAAGATGACCTGCGCACCACCGTACTCTTCGGCGTCATCTTTCACCTGCAGGTAAAAGTGATCGCTACTGTAAGAAATAAGCGGGTGGTGAATTTAAACAAAATGTAGACATTTGCGGATCCCTCTTACCATCTCCACATACAGGTGAACACGAGCACACCGTTGATGCACCGTGCTTGTGAGCTCAGATGCTTGAAACCCGGCATCAATAACATTCGTACACATCAGCGGCTATCCTTCTGTCCAGCGGAATCGTCATTCGAGGATTTTGTGCGGAACAATCGTAGATAGGCTATATGATTTTATTGAACGCTGCTCAAATTGTTACATTCTTCAGACTGCAACATGCGTGCCTTTATAAGAATACATAAGTCTGTGACATGCACTAAAACTACATCGATCCTATTCAGGAATCTTCCTAAGATATATACAACACCCTCGCTATGCTCCTGCGCCTCTCTAGTTTCACCGAAGTAGCATGAGGTCCATGTTCGACCCGTCACATGTAGGCCCACTGGTCGCTGGTAGTGGCAAAATTCCCTCCACTTCATGACCCGGGGATCATTATGTCCTCCAGCCTATTTTTGATTCTTTGTTTTTGACGGCGCATTTTCTCTACCTGTGTAGCATACCCTTCCCACTTCGCAACCTCGGTCTCATCATGGCTGAACTCCATACCAAAATCGGCATACACGGTCCACAAAAATGCAAACTTCAGACCGGTTCTAAGAGATAATCCATAATCCACCAATGTGCAGATAATAACAATAGGAGCAAGTCTAGTCCCACGAACGCCGGCTAGGACTTCAGAGGAGGAAGATTCTTGGTTACACCGAAACTCACATTGCCAGTTCAACATATGTGAACTTCACCTCAAGAAACACGTGGGTACAATTATGATCCGGCCATTACAGGAATGATCTACTTCTAACTACAGTAATTATGAAGCTAAAGTAACGAATGTACTGCAGGGCCGCAAATTATAAATGTCACTCCTGTATGTTTTAGGTGCTGCTAACTGGTGACGTTAGTTTTCGGTGAGGTTTGATATTTTTCCTCCGTAGACCCTCATGCTCCCCAGCCTGTTGGTCCACCTGGCATATGGATGAAAAGCATCTCTGGACCCCGGTTTCCTAGGCGTCAACTTGTGCTTCACTTCTGCATTGGTGACTAGAAATTCCCTAGCAGCGAAGTAAAAGGTGAGATTATTCTAACTTTTCACCGCATAACAGGTAAACTCAATCGCGAATAACCAGCTCTTGGGGACGTCATCATGTTCACAGGATGTGAAGATGTCTGGGCGGTGATAGTGCGATGTGCAACGATTCCACCTCTTTCCTCTGTTCACCAGTATTATACACATGTGCCTCCTTCATTGGTTCTTTGAGAGATCAATAAACAATATCCGATCTTCTACATATTCATAGTATTCCAGGGCAATATTAAGAGCAATCGAAGCCGTCTATATCACGCCATGTATGTGTGCAAAGTCGTCCACCCTGAATGCATAATGCATATCTTTATGATTTTTTCCCTGTCCTGTAAGAGGCATTATTCCTCTGTAAACTGAGGTTGCCATCCGGCAGACCACTCCCACAGATACCCACCGAACTGAAGTTTGGAATTAGACTTAACGCCGATTCCTAGTGGACTGAAAGAGGTACCCATCAAATTGGGACACGATCTTCCTACTAATACTCGTCTACTAAGTATCCATGCGCAAATACTGCAAGTCCCTATGAAAACTAGCACTTTGAAATGGAAACCCTGCAACTACAGTAGCTACTTCAACCATGATTGCACTACATGGCACCATATGGCTGCAGGTCTACACAGGTACATCGATCTCGGCATGGGGACTAGTAATGTTTCCTCTTCCTGAAGTTGTTGCCATCGCCACAGACCCCGAGCTGGAACCTTCTCCTACTACGGCGACATTGTTATACATCGACCTCTCTTGTTCCTTGATTAGCAGCGTCGTCGCAGCCCAGCCTTCGTATTTTTGACAATTTTTTGACAATTGGTCTCCTCCACACTGGAGTCTCGATTGTACGTTTTCCACTGCAGCCACACACTGCATGTCTTAATGTTTACCATACCTTCAACCCACTACCAGAACCAAAATTTATTTACCGTTCTCATACTAGAAGCCATGCATTGCACACAACCGTCACCAAGCAAGTCAGCCTGAAACTTTTAAAGGTAGCTTCAATTTAGAGTAGAAGTCGTGAATTCCTACATTTATCGCTGCATACCTTCGTTATCCCTTCCTTGGATGTACCGATGTCCCCCAGTCACCTAGTTCTGTAAATGGCCTCCTTTTGCTGGAATAAACATGCATGAGGCCAAAGTGTGAGATTGTGTTGGCTTTTGCACACAGTTCCACATGCACTGATCCCTAAACAACACGTGTATTATATTTGACCAAACATCTAAATAAGTCATGCAAACACGATGCACTAGAAACCACAATCGGACCCACACAGTTATAGTGTCTCACAAACTTCCTTATGAATGCTGGGTACCCTCCTCTCCCAAGCCGATGGTGTTGTGTGCGGAACGACGCAGCGTGCTTTTTCTTTGCAGATTTCGAAATAGCGATTAGTTCCTCAGCAGTTCCATAAAGACTGTCCCAGCAGAATTGGCGGCAGCCATACAAAAGGTCAGCTTTCTTCCACTCCGTCCTCATCCTCCTCCAAGCTCTTTGACGGGCACCTCGTAAAGTTCTTGCTTTCTGCACGTTCTTAATAGTCACTTATAATGGCAGCATTCCCCTCCGAGCTACTCATATAATCATTCAAGCAACACACTAATATCTCTTACACAACCACATATCCCAAAATTTCATTTCCACAACGACAATTTCACAGTTTCCATAGCTACGTGTGCTCATCTGACTTCCGACCATACATGCGGGAACCTTGCCCTACACTTCTTCCAGAACTGCATTTTGAGATCTGGTGATTGTTGCTTCCAGGATAGCTGCCATGGAAACGACGTGATTCCAACATCCAACATCCAGCGAGTCATCTCCTTCCACACATCCCCCTCTACATCACCGTCACCATTCAATAGAACAGGGCCAACATCTGATGATCTGTGGCCAGGGCGTGCCGCTGCCTCCTGAATATCCCTAACGTCTTCATCGTTGCATTGTCTTACATGTACATTCTGCCCAACACTAATTCCAACCAAGGTTGTCCACACTGGATGGGGGCCTACTATCATCGACCACCTGCTTGAAGTGTTCCCCTTGCTACATTTCCTGCTGGTACAGTAACACTGTCTGCAGCACATCTTACTTCCACTTCCATGCAATGGCTTCCTAACGCCATTTTCTTTGTTCATTATAGATAATATAGTGGCTGCCAATCTGCTGCCAACTTGCTTTCTTGAGGTATTAACCTTTGCTGCATACGGCACCACATTCTCGTCAGCGACTTTCGTATTGGCCACTGGGCCTAGATTCAATGCCAACGATCCTATCTGCAGCGCTCTCTGCGGGGCTGCCGCCTCATCTACGTTGTCCTTTGTACTACCATCCGTCGCAATCACCATGCGTTTTGTGATGTCCTAGAGAACAATTTGTTGCGTCTGTGCACCAACAACCCCAAGCAAGGAGTCCAAAATTTGAGCGGTCAGTGTTTTGGGATTCATCCAGGTTGTCCCAACATGGATCCCGTGCTCCTCGGTTACCAGTTGCTTTGACAACTCCCGCCGTGCCTCTCTTGTGAGCTGCCCTTATGTGGGTCTTCCTTCAATGTATACACCGGTTTGGAAGTGATCACTGCAGGTGCATCCCCTCTCCGTCATGCACTTACAGTACCTTGCACCTTGAGTCCCAGTTTCTACTAGGGATTTCACATCAACGCCGGCCACGTTGCACCATGTGCTCTTGATGCCAGATCCAAAAATGTTACGTAAAGGGGCAGATAATTTTCCTTGGGGTAAAATATCGACACTTCACAAGCAATCGATGGATTAAGTCGATTGCTAGCGAGCAATTGACGAGCCAAGTCAACTGTTGGAGAGCAATTGAGTGGCTAAATCGACGATTGACGAGCAGTCAACGGGCGCGTCAATTGCTTGCTAGCTGTCGGTTTTTAAACTAGTTGATTGCTTAAGTACAATTGACTTCAAAGACAAGTGCTTACAAGCAGTTGCCTTGGTGTATTGATTGTTACTGAGCAGTTGTCTTGAAAATCAACTACACAGAAACAATCAACTTGAGAGGTTGACTACTTAGAAACTGTCACGACCTTTGTTAGAGCCCATTAACTTATCTTCACCGTTTCGCAACCCTAGCATGTGTCACCAACGCTAATCCTGCACATCCCACACACGCGCATAGTTAGCTCCCCATACCAACCTCCAAGCTCATGGCTTAGTTAACTAACCTTCTCACACATACATTTGGGACTCTCCCCTTAGAAGATAGCCAATGGTTAGGTGCAGACTTTCATTCATGAAAATCCAATCTTCAGTTGATCATCACGTTGCTGGAGCAACACTGCAACAACCCAAAGCATATTTGAAAATTGTGCCTCCACATTAGGCCAATGCCCATGAAGACCATATTTGTCGCAACCCTTGCTAGCGCCCCTAACTTATTTTCACCGCTTCGCGCTGGCCTCGGCAGCCAAAAATGCGAGCAAGGGAGACAGGTTGCGGCACTTGAATGTGATTCCAGGGAGCTAGCCTCGGCAGCCTAAAGTGTGATTCGAGGGAGGCTGGCTGCAGCAGCTTGGATGTGAATCCAAGTCGATGCCACAGTTGAATTTGATTGTAGCCAGAGTGTGGGCTTCAAACCAATTAGAGGCAAATCCAGGGTTTAGGGCTAAGTGAGAAGTGGGATTAGCGAGGGTTGTAGTTAAGTGAGGTTTAAGGGACCTCTAACGTGTGGAGGGTTACCTTAGGGCTTTAGGAATTAGATTAGTTAGTTGAAATTTATATTTGTTATGTAGTGGGTTAGAAGAGGAAGAAGGTGTTAGTGTGGTTGTGTGTAATGATCATCATGGGTGCATAAGTATTTCTCAATACTAATGCCCGGTGGGGTTAATAAAAAGAGTGTGTTTGATATTTAAATTCAGTGGAGCACAAGTATGGGGTTTCTAGGCCAAGGGTTGACAAAGACATGTGAGCCATAGACTTCCACTTGGATTACGACGCTTGGGGGTGGAGGTTTATGGCTGACATAAATGGTGCGTCCGCCGGGAGCGAAGCGGGATTAGGAGATTAAGACTTGGAGGCGCGAACTCGAGGGAGAGGAAGGAGCACATGGTGCATGGTGAGCATCTCACTTGGTGTGATTTTTGTCATTTGGTTAGGTTAGTTGAATTCCAATTCTTCTCCTTGGAATGAATTGCATTTTCATTTATGCATTTTGTTTTGAGGAAAGAGCGCAGCTCGAGGTGATGTCCTAAACCTTCTTGGGATGGCAAAATGATATAACATTAATAGCGCGATCATAAGTTCACTAAATCTTAGGGGAGTGCTATCTTGTGAGCGGTGAGCAATGAGCAGTGAGCGGTGAGCGGTAACACGTGAGCGGTGAGGAAGGAAAAATATTTGGTAATAGGCCCACTGGTATCCTATAACCGTGGCATTTTGGCACAATTGTAGGGTTAAAAATTAAGAAAGGTGGAGAGAATAAACAACAAAATTCTAGATTATGAGTAATGAGAAATGAACATTGAGAAGTGAAAACGACAATGGGCATATATATGTATCATACAGATATATTACAAGAAATACTTAATTTTGCAATAAGTCAATAATACAATACAAACATAGAAAATGCAAGTAAGATAAAAGTGGATAGAAAACATGTGTAACTCCGATATATCAATGAAAGTATATTAAAAATAGGACGACAAAAAGAAAAGCCTTAGTTAGGTACTTGAACAAGTCTACCAAAGAACTAACCATCATTAGAACTTGTTGTGATGGATCCTGAACATGAATCGGCCTCTAAATCTATGAAATCCAAAACCCGCCGATCATAATGTTTAGTGTTTCTATGCATTGAAGGAGAAGGTTGAGCAGCAAGAAAAGAAGCCATGTTCTCAGCATAGATAGGGAGGCCTCGAGGGGGAGATGGACTTGAAAAAAATCTTGGATCTTCAAAAAACGGTCGCCAACGTCGGCGACATTGTGGCATCACATTGCTAGAACCAGGGATTACACGTCACGTCGCGTCACGTCGTGTCACGTCCTGTGACAGCGACGTGACGGCAGACCTGAAAACGTCACGTCCGCGGGGGGGTAAATCCGGCAGTTACCCCAGGGGTAAACTGACGCGGTCAACCCCCTGGTCAACCCCTTGGTCGACTGCTAAGTCGACTGCAAATAGCAGTCGACCTAGCAATCGACTGCCAGAAAAAATTAAAAAATTCCAAAAAAAATTCTGGACCGTCAGATCTTCTTGCCAAGAAGATCTGACGGTCCATAATTTTTTTAATTTTTTAATTTTTTTGCAGTCGACTGCTAGGTCGACTGCTGTTTGCAGTCGTTTGCTAAGTCGACTGCAAAAAATTACTTTTGCAGTCGACCAAGACCAGTCGACTGCTATTAGCAGTCGACTTCAAGGAAAACCTAAAAATAAATAAAATCAAAAAATTCTAAAAAAAATCATGGACCGTTAGATCTTCAATCCAAGAAGATCTAACGGTTCAGATTTTTTAATAGATTTTTTTAATTTTTGTTTTCTGAAGTCGACTGCTCGTAGCAGTCGACTAGAGCAGTCGTCCAAAAAAGTAAAAAAAAAGTTACAAAAAATTGGTACAGTAACTTTTTTTTACCACGTCAGTGCGCGTCACGCCCCGACGTGACGTGACGTGACGCAAAAAGGCCGCGTCACGTCGATTTACACATCCCTGGCTAGAACATGACCACATAAATATATTAATAATTATTGTTTACTTCATGTGAGTTTAGGGAAATATGTGTGCAATATGATTCAAGAAATAAAACAAAAAAAACCAACCATATAAAGCATTTAAAGAAGAAAACAAACAAACTTACTCACAAAATAGATTGACGGCCTCGCGATTAACAATTGGAGAGTCATCCGAGTCTTCACAATTGATTTCTTTGCCAATAGATAAAGGAGAATGCATAATCAAAGGCTTCAAGATGGAATCAAAAACATCTTTGTCGCCTTCTAATGCCAAGAGGTGACGCTTCAAAATGCGGCAAGCATGTATAGAGGGTCCTATCAAAAACATAATAGAACACAACTATGAAGAGAACAATCAATGACACATAGTAGGTGATATTGCGAGCATATGAAGAAATTAATATCAAAGAAAAAATAAATAGATTTATACATGTCGATGCAGTGAGGTTTGCAACAATGCCCTCGGGTTTTGAAAAAGCATCAATCAAAACTTGAAAGAACAATGGATGTTTCTCTCGTGGACCCCTCCAAGGTGTAACACCATCATCTCTCATAAGTTGAGAAGTAGCATCCGTGAAGTTGTATAAAACATCATCATCCAAATCCATACCATTGTTTGAAAGATCTTTGTCAATATTAATTTGAAAAGGCAAAGGCAAACGTTTCCATCCGGAAGTATTATGAAAAGAACAAACAAGCAAGAGTGCTGTGAATTTGACTGTCTGCAAATACAATGAAAGTAAAATAAAATGAGAAACCAACGATAATATAATGTAACAAATCAAAATAACTTATGAAAATGAAAGCAAACATGAAAAAAAGAAATGGAAGACGAACCGTTTTGTTGGAATTGCGGGGATTGGCCAAACGAAGTGGATTGACACAAGTCCAAGGTTCATGGACAACCTTAAAATTGTAATTGAAGAAATAAGAAGACAATTCTTTTGTTCATTTCGCATCATCAGGATAAAACACCAATAAAGCACCATCGTCATGAAGATATTGCATGCAGAATGAAAATAGAACAAGAAGAAATTTATCGGATTTTTCATTCCAAGGGGGTATATAAGAAGGAGGTATGGAAAGTCCAGGCACAGGAAGCCCTTCTGGGATATCAGCAATAACCAAATCAACAACCGGTGTTGTTTTTTCAACACCCTGAAAGTAGAAAATGCGATTTGTACCAACCTAAGCAACAAAAATACAAGCCATGTTAGGTGAATGGATTGTTGAACGACTAAGGAAAAAAAAATTCAATATATGCTTTGAAAAAATTCAAGAATTTAATATATGGCTTAAAAGAATGGACATGAAGAATACCTTTGTGAGAAATGTATTGATGTCGTGAAAAGATTGAGGCCAAGTCTTGGTTTGTTCTTTGACGTTCAAAATATTCAAGAATGAGTCATTCAAAATGAGCTCGAATGAGTTCTGATTAGAACTACATGGCGTAAGTGTAGGAGCTTTAGTCTTGATTCGCAAAGAGGAGAAAGGCTCCAACACGGAAGGAAGGACATGATTGGTATAAGATGAAGTAGCAGGTTGAAGGACCCTACGCTTCTTGGCAGAAGGTTCACCACTAATGATGTCATTTTCCTTAGAGTTTGTAGAGTTTTGGGTAATTTTTTTCTTCTTTTCTCTCGTGGGCTCTGTATATGGTAGATCTTGGTTCAAGATGGAGGGAACAAATGTGGGTTCAAGACGGTCACGTAATTCCAATTCAGAATGTGGAGTTTTATTAGGTGGACAGTCCAGATACCATCCACATTCATACCAATGAACCTCATCTCATTGCTTGCATATTTCAGGAGTGAACATGGAATTCTCTGACTGAACATCCTTGAAACTATCAAAGAAGGGTGGTAGCTTGTCCAAAGCATTAAGAGGAAGCAAGACGCGTTTAAAGTATCTGTGAAGGAAAAACAATTAAAATTAAAAAGGTTGAAAAAAAAAAAAAATCCATAAAAATAAAATAAAATACAATATATATGAGGGTACCTGTAAACAACCCGTCTCATGGCTTGAAAACAACCAGGTTGTTTTTCAAAGGTCTTGTTTTTCATAACACCATCAGTCGATTTGAACATGTAAACAAATGTCGTTTCCCAGCACGTCACCCTCCAAGACTCAATATAATCAGCAAAAGTTGGCAAAGGCTCAATTGCATTTGGGTCCACATTGATGACGATGTTCAATTCAGAAATTGTGGAATTGTAAAGTGCAAGAGCTTCTTTAGCCAACTGTTGGAAAAAAAACAAAATTAAAAAAAAACAAACACAATAACAAACAAAAAATCAAAACAAATAAAAATTTCATATGTATACCTGGCTCCAAAATGTGGCTTTATGTAACCAAACATCAAAAGCCTTATCGGAGAGAGGCATCTTCGGGAACTTCAAAGCCATCCGAAAACCGAGAGTGGAATTCCAGAGCTCTAATCATTTCACCTTTTGTTGGGGATCCACTTTGGATGTTATAAGATGTTGAAGTTTTTCTTGATTCATTTGAGGTTCATCAGAACACAAGTTATAATGTTTTTTCACTTGAGCCAAGAATTCAAGACCTAAAGAAGGATCTACAATGGGTAAATGTTTTGCAAGACTGGAATCCAACTTGACCCGTTTAGCGTCCATTGCTGCATTCATGAACTCAGAAACACCTTCAGAAGACCGGTCTAGCTCTGAGCTGAAAATATATTTTTTGGCTAGATCTCCGGCCTCAGCAATTTCACGCTGAAAAACAATAAAAATCGTTAAAAATCATAATGATATGATATAAATGTTAAAATATAAAAATTTGATGAATAAAAGAAATAAAAAGATGGTAAAAAACTTACATTGTACAAATAATCCAAGAAAAGATCCCTTGTAAGTGAATACCACGTTGCAATAGTCTTAGTAACACATTTTTTATATTGATCAGGTATCAATAAGTTTTTAAAACTCTCGATTGGCAAGCTTCCAATGGCTTGGACCCGATACAATTGATTAACGAGATTGGTTTTGACATGTGAATGTTCAACATAACTGAAATACATAAACATGAACAACATACAAGAAGTAAGAAACTGAATAAGTATGAAAAAAAAATTTCAAAACCAAAACAAAAATCAAAACAAAAATCAAAATTCCAAATCAAAAGACAGAAATAAAAATGATAGAATTTATCTATTTAGATCATGCATGGCAGTGAGGAGCACAGCAATATCAGGAGATGGAGTCAGCAAGGTAAAGTCCACAGAAATATGCCAACCAGGCTCATTAGAGTGGACTTTATCAATGACCGATTTCCAAGCCTGCAAACGGTGATTTCCATCCCAAACCCAGAACATCTTGCCAACGAAGCATTTCAGATGTTCATCTTGCTTCAAGAACTCGTCAAATTGTTCACTAGATTTCTTCCAATGAATGCTCCAAGAATCAAAGAGCTCAGAAGTGACATCTTGCGTCGCCATATGATTGTTTGTCAATGAAACATAAAAAACTGCACTTCCAGCTCTATATCCATGAAGAAAATCTTGCTCTAATTTCTGAACATTGGAAATCAAAGTAGGCCGAACTAAAGGCATAGATAACAAACGACATAAAGGAATCGAAAACCTGGCCTTCGAAAAAGGTTGAAAGCAAAGTTTGTCAATGGCCGATTTTGAATCAAACACATGGTCTGACAAAATGGCGTTTGTTCTCAAATGAGAAGACGACTCATCAATATGACATTCCAATGCAACATCCAACTGCTTAGAATTGGAAGGAAAATGATCAGAAGAATCAGTAGTATTCATCTGCAAAAAAACCATAACAAGAAATTTCAAAAACCAAAAAACTATAACAATGAATGACAGAAAACAAAGAAAGTAGAGGATTTCAACAATTATTTACTCATGAAAGATGAAATCATATGAAAAAATATTATATGAAGGAGATGTAGAAAAATACATAATAAAGACCTGACAAAAAAATTCACATGAATCAACTCAAATTTGAAATTTCTAGACACAATAAAAGATGCCTCATTATGACAAGTACCACAACACAACATTGAGAAGTTGAGGGGAGCTTTATAAACAAAAACAGCGAACTTTGAGAATTTTTCAAAAATCTACAAGGCATCTTTAAATCCTCAAAAAAATCACCTAAACTTATGAGCTTTAATTCTATGCTGAGAAAAATTTTCACCCTAAACAGAGTTGATAAAACAATTTAATTAAATCATTGAAAACATCAACCTCAACTTCCACTCGGTCGAGTGGAAGTTGAGGGGGCATTTGGCCAACCTCTAATTCCACTCGACCAAGTGGATGTTGTGGGGGGCACTTGGCCAACATCTACTTCCACTCGACCGAGTAGAAGTTGAGGGGGAGCTCTACAACCAAAAACAGCGAACTTTGAGAATTTTTCAAAAATCTACAAGGCATCTTTAAATCCTCAAAAAAATCACCTAAACTTATGAGCTTTAATTCTATGCTGAGAAAAATTTTCACCCTAAACAGAGTTGATGAAACAATTTAATTAAATCATTGAAAACATCAACCTCAACTTCCACTCGGTCTAGTGGAAGTTGAGGGGGCATTTGGCCAACCTCTAATTCCACTCGACCAAGTGGATGTTGTGGGGGGCACTTGGCCAACATCTACTTCCATTCGACCGAGTAGAAGTTGAGGGGGAGCTCTACAAACAAAAACAGCGAACTTTAAGAATTTTTCAAAAATCTACAGAGCATTCTTAAATCCTCAAAAAAATCACCTAAACTTATGAGCTTTAATTCTATGCTGAGAAAATTTTTCACCGTAAACAGAGTTGATGCAATAATTTATTGAAATCGCTGAAAACATCAACCTCAACTTCCACTCGGTCGAGTGGAAGTTGAGGGGGGCACTTGGCCATCCTCTAATTCCACTCGACCGAGTGGAAGTTGAGGGGGAGCTCTACAAACAAAAACAGCGAACTTTGAGAATTTTTCAAAAATCTACAGAGCATCCTTAAATCCTCAAAAAAATCACCTAAACTTATGAGCTTTAATTCTATGCTGAGAAAATTTTTCACCCTAAACAGAGTTGATGCAACAATTTAATTAAATCGTTGAGAACATCAACCTCAACTTCCATTCGGTCGAATGGAAGTTGAGGGGGGCACTTGGCCATCCTCTAATTCCACTCGACCGAGTGGAAGTTGAGGGGGAGCTCTACAAACAAAAACAGCGAACTTTGAGAATTTTTCAAAAATCTACAGAACATCCTTAAATCCTCAAAAAAATCACCTAAACTTATGAGCTTTAATTCTATGCTGAGAAATTTTTTCACCCTAAACAGAGTTGATGCAACAATTTAATTAAATCGTTGAGAACATCAACCTCAACTTCCATTCGGTCGAATGGAAGTTGAGAGGGGCACTTGGCGAACCTCTAATTCCACTCGATCGAGTGGAAGTTGAGGGGGCACTTAACCAATATGTACTTCCACTCGACCGAGTGGAAGTTGAAGAGGAGCTCTGCCAACCTCACATCTTCCAATCGATAAAGTGGAAGTTGACGGGGGACGTTTGCCCACCTCTACTTCCACTCGATCGAGTGGAAGCAAAAGGGAGAGATAGGCCAAACCTAATGACTTCCACTTGATGGAGTGAAAGTCCAGGGGGACGCCCAGAACAACAATTACTTTCACTCGATCGAGTGGAAGATGCGCAGAGGAAGCTGAGGTAGCATAAATTACTCTACTCGATCGATTGATTTCAACAATTATTTACTCATGAAAAATAAAATCATATGAAAAAAAATTATATGAAGGAGATGTAGAAAAATACATAATGAAGACGTGACAAAAAACTTCAGATGAATAAACTCAAATTTGAAATTTCTAGAAACAATGAAAGATGCCTTATTACGACAAGTTCCACAACACACAACATTGAAAATGTACCGAGGGGGTACATTCAATTCGAAATCTTAAGCAACATAAAAATAACGAACTTTGAGAATTTTTCATAAATCTACAGAGCTTCCTTAAATCCTCAAAAAAATCATCTAAACTTATGAGCTTTAATTCTATGCTAAAAAATATTTTCACCCTAAATAGAGTTGATGCAATAATTTATTTAAATCGTTGAAAAAAAGACAAATCTACCAATTTCGGACTTATAAAAAAAATTTAAAAAAAAAAACTCAACACCACTGCACCAAATCTGAAAGACCTTGATTTCACTGTGCAACACATTGCACTCTGGGTATTGGCGGTGCCGCCAATACCTTCTACCCACTTCATTTGGATAAAAACATTATATGTTTAAGACATTCCAAGAGTATTGGCGATGCCGCCAATACCCCAGAAAGAAAATACCAGCGTCGTATTAGAGGGGTCGAGGGGTATTGGCGGTGCCGCCAATACCTTTGAAGGGGAAATTTTTTCAAGTCTAAAGATGTCTGAGTACTAGTACTCATTCTACAAATTAGACGATTTTCTGTTCTCAACTTATATCCACTACCTTCATTCACAAACTCCTTACAAACAATGCATCAAACCATCAACACAAATGTATTACCTTTTCTGTTTAAGTGTCCGATCTAATACAATACCTCCACTATCACCACATTTGCTATAAGTTCTCCCTCTCCTAGTGCTCATTTTTCTTCCCACATCCGCTCCTCACCTCGCCTCCACCCATCGCTCCAAGGGAAAAAGACTTACAAACTAGGGTTTCGTATATTTTATAATAACATTATGAATGATGAATGAATGAATCTAGTCGGATGAAAAAACCATCATGGACGATTTACTTTTCCCCCTTAGGAGTATTGGCGGTGCCCCCAATACCCCCAGGGCCTCTAAAACTAATTCGCATTTTTTTTCCACGGGGGTATTAGCGGTGCCGCCAATACCCCCAGGGCCTTTAAAACTAATTCCCAATTTTTTCTACGGGGGTATTGGCGGTGCCGCCAATATACTCAAAGGGCCTCTAAACATAATTCCCATTTTTTTCCCCAGGGGTATTGGCGGTGCCGTCAATACCCCCAGGGCCTCTAAAACTAATTCCCATTTTTTTCCCCAGGGTATTCGCGGTGCCGCCAATACCCCCAGGGCCTCTAAAACTAATTTGCATTTTTTTCCCCAGGGTATTCGCGGTGCCGCCAATACCCCCAGGGCCTCTAAAACTAATTCCCATTTTTTTCCCCGGGGGTATTGGCGGTGCCCCCAATACCCCCAGGGCCTCTAAAACTAATTCCCATTTTTTTCCCCGGGGGTATTGGCGGTGCCCCCAATACCCCCAGGGCCTCTAAAACTAATTCGCATTTTTTTCCCCGGGGGTATTGGCGGTGCCGCCAATACCAGGGCCTCTAAAACTAATTCCCATTTTTTTCCCCGGGGGTATTGGCGGTGCCGCCAATACCCCCAGGGCCTCTAAAACTAATTCCCATTTTTTCCCCGGGGGTATTGGCGGTGCCGCCAATACCCCCAGAGCCTCTAAAACTAATTCCCATTTTTTTCCCCGGGGGTATTGGCGGTGCCGCCAATACCCCAAGGGACTCTAAAACTAATTCCCATTTTTTTCCCCGGGGGTATTGGCGGTGCCGCCAATACCCCAAGGGACTCTAAAACTAATTCCCATTTTTTTCCCCGAGGGTATTGGCGGTGCCGCCAATACCCCAAAGGCCTCCTAAACCATCAACATTTCCATCCATTGGGTATTGGCGGCACCGCCAATACCTCCAAGGCCTCTAAAATCATCAACACTTTTGCCAATCGACTATTGCCGGCACCGCCAATACCCCAAACGCCTCCAAAACCATCAACGTTTTTAACCCCATGGGTATTGGCGGCACCGCCAATACCCCGAGCGCATGTAAAACTTACTTTCATTTTTAGCCCCATGGGTATTGGCAGCACCGCCAATACCCCGAGGGCCTCTAAAACTAATTTCCATTTTTTTCCCCGGGGGTATTGGCGGTGCCGCCAATACCCCCAAGGCCTCTAAAACTAATTCCCATTTTTTTCCCCGGGGGTATTGGCGGTGCCGCCAATACCCCCAGGGCCTCTAAAACTAATTCCCATTTTTTTCCCCGGGGGTATTGGCGGTGCCGCCAATACCCCAAGGGACTCTAAAACTAATTCCCATTTTTTTCCCCGGGGGTATTGGCGGTGCCGCCAATACCCCAAGGGACTCTAAAACTAATTCCCATTTTTTTCCCCGAGGGTATTGGCGGTGCCGCCAATACCCCAAAGGCCTCCTAAACCATCAACATTTCCATCCATTGGGTATTGGCGGCACCGCCAATACCTCCAAGGCCTCTAAAATCATCAACACTTTTGCCAATCGACTATTGCCGGCACCGCCAATACCCCAAACGCCTCCAAAACCATCAACGTTTTTAGCCCCATGGGTATTGGCGGCACCGCCAATACCCCGAGCGCATGTAAAACTTACTTTCATTTTTAGCCCCATGGGTATTGGCAACACCGCCAATACCCCGAGGGCCTCTAAAACTAATTTCCATTTTTTTCCCCGGGGGTATTGGCGGTGCCGCCAATACCCCCAGGGCCTCTAAAACTAATTCCCATTTTTTCCCCGAGGGTATTGGCGGTGCCGCCAATACCCCAAAGGCCTCCTAAACCATCAATATTTTTATCCATTGGGTATTGGCGGCACCGCCAATACCTCCAAGGCCTCTAAAATCATCAACATTTTTGCCCATCGACTATTGCCGGCACCGCCAATACCCCAAACGCCTCCAAAACCATCAACGTTTTTGGCCCCATGGGTATTGGCGGCACCGCCAATACCCCAAACGCCTCCAAAACCATCAACGTTTTTGGCCCCATGGGTATTGGCGGCACCGCCAATACCCCAAACGCCTCCAAAACCATCAACGTTTTTAGCCCCATGAGTATTGGCGGCACCGCCAATACCCCGAGGGCATGTAAAACTTACTTTCATTTTTAGCCCCATGGGTATTGGCAGCACCGCCAATACCCCGAGGGCCTCTAAAACTTACTTTTGTTTTTAACCCCATGGGTATTGGCGGCACTGCTAATACCCCGAGGGCATGTAAAACTTACTTTCGTTTTTATCCCCATGGGTATTGGCGGCACGACCAATACTCCTAGGGCCTCTAAAATTCACTTTCGTTTTTACCCCCATGGGTATTGGCGGCACCGCCAATACCCTTTTGGCCTCTAAAACTTACTTTCGTTTTTACCCCCATGGGTATTGGCGGCACCGCCAATACCCAAAGGGCCTCTGAAACTTACTTTTGTTTTTAGCCCCATGGGTATTGGCGGCACCGCGAATACCCCTATGGCCTCTAAAATTTACTTTCGTTTTACCCCCATGGGTATTGGCGTTACCGTCAATACCCCGAGGGCCTCTAAGACTTATTTTCGTTATTACCCCCATGGGTATTGGCGGCACCGCCAATACCTCTAGGGCCTCTAAAATTTACTATTTTTTTTACCCGCATGGGTATTGGCGGCACCGCCAATGCCCCAGGGCGTCTAAAACTTACTTTCGTTTTTATCCCCGTGGGTATTGGCGGCACCGCCAATACCCCTATGGCCTCTAAAACTTACTTTTGTTTTTACCCCCATGGATATTGGCGGCACCGCCAATACCCCAAGGGCCTCTGAAACTTACTTTTGTTTTTAGCCCCATGGGTATTGGCGACACCGCCAATACCCCTATGGCCTCTAAAACTTACTTTCGTTTTACCCCCATGGGTATTGGCGTTACCGACAATACCTCGAGGGCCTCTAAGACTTACTTTGGTTATTGCCCCCATGGGTATTGGCGGCACCGCCAATACCTCTAGGGCCTCTAAAATTTACTTTTTTTTACCCCCATGGGTATTGGCGGCACCGCCAATACCCCAGGGCGTCTAAAACTTATTTACTTTTTTTTATCCCCATGGGTATTGGCGGCACCGCCAATACCGCAGGGCTTCTAAAATTTACTTTCGTTTTTACCCCATGGTTATTGGCGGCACTGCCAATATTCAAGGGTGTATAAATTTAATATTCAATTTTTTCTAGTATGTGTTGCTACTGGTTGTAGCAATCCAATTAGAAGCAACTATAAACTTCTACACATGAATATAAGTGTTGCAAGAAGTGTTTAAGACATCGACCTGTGGATGCGAGTAATCTTAAGAAACTGATGTTTCGGTTTGTGCCAATCCGGGTTCGAATCTGGTTGGTTGCATTGACTGGTGCTATTCCCTAATGAGCTAGTGTTTAAGCAGGAACTATAGCAAGCTGGATACATAGAAGAGTTTTCTACGTTTGTGTATGTAAAATCTTCTACAATGTTTTTTTAATAATAATTTGGTCTATCATGCATCATTGTGTGTGAGTTATGTACTTACGTTGTCCAACTTGCAGTCCCCATCACCTTCTTCGTTTTTGTTATTGGTGTTGGTTATTCCTTTGTCCAAGCTTGTATTGTTGTTGCTTTGATTTTGGAATTGTTCTGTTGTGCATTGAATTGCGTCCGCTTCCACGTCTAGTTCGTGCTCCACATTGTTTCCCTCCATTTCAGAAATCTCTATATTCCTGTATGTTTCTGCTAAATCAACAATATCCTTGTATACTACCTTCTGGGATTTTTTTCTTCATTCTGCTCGCTTGCTCTCGAGCTCTCTTTGTTGTGAAATATAATCCTCTCCGTCTCCTTCTTCTTCTGCCACTCAACTGAGTATTACTCTCATGTTGTTCCTCCTCTTGCATCTGTGATGCTGATGTCCAAACGCTACACACATACCCTTTATTACACTCACATAATGTTTGGTGCAAAATTCTACATATAAGTACTGGTTTTTATTCTGTGTCTCCTTCTATTGTTGTATTTAAAATACTTATTTCAAATTATTTTGACAGCATACAATGTGCATGTTATTTTATGATATACAGCGCATCCTATATTTCTGGACTCAAAAATCCTAGTATAACGGACTACAACATGGTCCACTACTTTAGGGTTTCTATACACCACACAATTTATTTAGGGGCATCTATTATAGTGGTATCTATTTTCCTTTCATGCGGAATTTTATTTATTTATTATTTGTTTATATATTCTTAGCATTTGTATGTTGTCATGCTTATCCTTATAATATTCATCATGATAATAATAATATTAATTAACTCATTGGGTTTTTACTGTTTTATTTTAATTTTTTAACCATCTTATGTCCACATTTAACAATTTTTGTGTTTTGATTTTATAATGATGCAATTAAATTAATCTCATATTTCCAATACAAATAGAGGTTTTATTTCGTTGTCCAATGTCTTTCTATCTACCCCTTACTTCATCATGGCTACCATTCGAGCTTCTGGATCTTTTATGCCCTTCACTTTGCCGCTCATGGATGAAGGTCATGTGAATGTCTCGGAGGAGCTACTTAGCTTGAGGTTCAATCTCCGGATGGGAACCATGTATGTCGAGCAAGAAATGTATTATGTGGATGGTGATATTTTGGAGACTATCTTGATGCAAAAGACCATGAATGAAAATGGTCATTCTTGGATTTTAGGTCCTGGGTCATTTAGAGTTATAGGTATTTCTGATTCACAGGTTCAATCATCCACTGTTGTGCTCACAAACAATTCTTGCACATCTATTGTCAAACTGCCTATACTCTCTAATGTCAAGATTGAACCAAGTGATAATACCGTTCTTCTGCTCTCGGATTCGGATGATGATATTTGTCCTGTTGTTGATCTTTTTGATACATCGCCGTTTCCTTTTAGAAAAGCTGAAACTCCCCCTCCACCAAGTTTGTTTACTCCAAATGTTGATAACATCCCTCGCAGTCTGCCATGCATGAAGTTGTCTCTTCATGGGTCTCCTTCTTCCCGTCCGCCTCTTCACCCTTCTTTATCTTCTTTACGCTTGAGTATTGTTGATGCCTTAAAATTGACAAAGTCTAGAAGAAGGTCTAAATCCGATCTTACCACAATTGATTTTGATAGCATAGATGTACGTGATGTCAAATATTTGCCACCCTCTTTTGATGGTGATGTTTTGTTTGTATTGCCCCCATTGTCTATGGGTGTTCCTAATGCGTATGGCCATTCTATGGATGGCATGGATAAGATGTGTGACGGCCATCCTTGGTGCACAACTAAAACCACGAATATCCAAAACGATTTTGGACTCTCTTTCAGACGTTCTTCTTGTGCTAGTCATCTTCAGTGTACAAACAAATATTGTGATTATATGTATCGTAATGGAGGTGTTCCTAACAGTACCGAATGGATTGGATTGACTCCTATCCCATTTTCTGTGGGAGATGTCGCCCCAGAAAAATCAAGATTGGAATGTAAGGTATGTCGTTCCACGCCAGTGTGTATTGCGTTGTGTCATGCTCGGATAATATATGTCCACTCTATATCCCCTGAGATGTCGAGGGCTTGTATACATCTTGGTGTTCATAAACACCCTGTGTCGAATGGTACATTCCGTGAGTCGTTGGACATGGCTTACCAATATGTTGCTAATGAGGTCATGAAGACATCCACTACGGAAAAACTCTGCTATAGTGATAGCAGCGAGCAAACAATTCCTTGCAGATTACCTCCTCAAATCTCCATCAAACGGTGAAGGACATCATCTAGCAGGTTCATCCTTGGAGGTTGTTATGGATAAATTTAGTACTCTTGCTTTTCCAAATTGTCGTAACTTTGTATCAAGCTCCAAACGTTTTGTTCGTAGTGGAATGGACACGATGGATAGTATAATGGCATTTAAAGACCATTCGGTCTTCAAATACATCCACGGCAGCAGATTCCCTGGCCAGTCCAAAGACAAAGTATTTGTCTTCAAAATGTCTGTGGATCTTCAAGGGAGTGGTGTGGATCTTGTTAAGCGTATGCAGGTTGGAGGAGATATGGAGAACTCATGGATAATGTTTGACCACGTCAAACGTCTCAAGGACTGGACCACCCTCGCGTGTCATGTGTACGATAGCAAGTATTGTAAGGTGTTGACCATTGCGTGTTGTGACATGCAATCTGAAGATGGTGCAGCTCAAACTCTCTTCTGGGAAAATTTGAACTCTATCATGGCGGAGAATGGTGTGTCGAACGTGAATTTCAAAGGTTTTATGGCGGACAGTGTCCAAGCCAATTGGATTGCGGTCAGAAAGATATATGGTGAAGGTGATCCAACTCTGCCAATGGTGGGTCGCGAGCGCACTTGTCTTTTCCATTGGTCACAAAGTTTGGATAAGGTTACACAGAAGTACATCAAGGCATCTTTACAATTTCAGCACAAACATCTATCAAGGACTACAAGGACGCAAAAACAATGGATGAAGCCGAAACTAAATATCATGTTATTCGTTCATGGTGGTTGTCATCTGGAGCTGCCACAGAGGAAGGCGTTCTCGGGCTTTCTGAGTGGTTGGGTTTTTGGCACTTCCGTTATAGGCAATGGGGTGGTTATATGAATCTTGTGAGTGCATCACCGCTTTGTTTTTTGCAACAAGCTTTGATTTTGAATATCCATGGTATATGAAATTTATTACAATTTGTTTGATGTTTGCAGGATATGACTATAAATGAACGTGCAGAAATGGCAACGTGTAACCTTGCAGAGACGGTGCACAACAAGTGGCTCCAACAATCCGGAAACAAAATGACTTGTTTGTACGAAGCGACAGTGGACGATTTGATCCGTGCATTCATGCAGATTGCAAATTACAGGTCGTGGTTGAAATGTGGTTCTGCTGGCAAAGGCCCTGATTCTGCATCCTTGAAATTGAAGGTTGTTGCTAAGTGTGGAGATCTGAAACTATTGGCAGAGGCCATGAAGTCCTATCCAGGTGCGGAAGATCTCAACACTAGGGATTGTGCTCTGGAGGGTTCTGAGCTTTTTGGATCTACCAAACGGAAGCTTAATCTGCCACCAGGTGCAGATTGCGATTCACATCGATTTGACAAATTAAACTACTCAATTCCTCGCCCAGATACAAGAACTAAAAGGGCATGCATAGAGGAGTCTTTGAATTCTGCAGAGCATGGTGTGGCACATACCACATCCGTGTTAGAGACTGATTGTCCCTCTTCCCATTGGCACATTGCAAGATTGCCATCCAACTCTGCCAAAAGATGTTGGGCCATGCAAGCCAATACCGGGGCTCTTTGCAACGCCAAAGTTGGGACTGGAAAACATGGCACCCCTGCTCCTACGTACAAGGGATTGAAGAAGGAGTATTGCTCCACCAACAATGTGGAGTACGAGTTTTGGTTTTGCCCTGACGACATCAAACGTTGTGTATATGGTAGCAAAAAAAAATACGTGTTAGATTGGCCTGTAGTACCCAACACATGGCCGGTGAAGATAGTACCAATATCTCAAAGCATGAGGTATTGGCACTCGAAGACGCTAGGTTCCAATTGCAGCAGAGGGAGGTTCTTTCCCCTCGCCGCAGGCTTTCCACAATCACCACACTTCCAATCCCTCGAATGGGTTTCCGTGCTCCACTAAACCCGGATGTCCATCCAACTTCCAAGTTTTGAAAGACAGTGCACTGTAATCTAGCAGCACCGATGGCAGAACACAAAAACAAATGGGAGAGCGCTGGGTTTATGGATGGTTATTATGTGGTGGGAGTAACTGCCATTCCATATCCTGGATTTGGAATGTTAATCAACATTGTCTCCAATGAGGATATTGCATATCGTGTCACAATTGGTGATATACCGCAATGCACATGCCCTGACTTCACAAAAATGTCAGTTCAATCTTTGGGAAGAAAAGAGAAATGGGTGTATTGCAAACATCTTTATTATGTGTTTAGATTTTTGTGCAAGGTGGATTACAATAGTGACAAGTTCATTCACGCTCCTACGTACTCCTATAATGAGGTCATGCGGCTACTTGAACTTGCAGGCATGGTAGACTGTGAGTAATATTGCAAGGGTTGTATTCAACCGCATGTTTCACAATTTCAGTAAGTAACATATATTAGTGTGGATTGTTATAATAAAAATCAACAATGGATTGATATTTTTTTAGTTATCCATGGTAATAGGCTCCCTTCATTTTTTTTCTCCTAAAATGCACATATTTTATAATATATTTTTTGACAAATAAACATATCAAATTTAGAATGTGTATCCTAAAACCGTTTTTATTTCCTAAATTTGGTGTTTTTTACTGCTCACTGCTCATGTGTTACCGCTCACTATTCATTGCTCACTGCTCATCGCTCATGTCTTAGCTTCCCTCTAAATCTTAGAAGGATAATTAATTTTAGGAAGAGTCAACTTTGACACTCACCTTGGGGTGAGTTTCCAAGTTAGGGTGTTGTGAATTCAATGTTGCTAGAGTTAGAAATTGTTAGTTGAGGATTGTTAGGGTTGAAGTCAATTGGAGTCACGGTCGAGCGTGAGTGCTAACTTGCAAGGGGAGAACGAATTGCTTAAGGTACGACATTCTTCAAAATGAATTCATTAATTAATTAAGGAAGGATTTTAATACTTGTTTTTGTCGTTATCCGCTGTAGAGGGTAGTTCCCTAGTCATGGTGTTGTGTTGGAGGCAAGAGGGTGATGCCTCGGTCTTTGATGTGGTGCATGGCGAAGGTCAGCCCCTCACTCTCGGTATTGTGGCAAGTGTCAATTTGATGGAAGAGTTCGGAGGTGATTCTCCGGCTTGACTGAGAATTGACATGAGCATGCCTATCCCATGTTTGGGATTTTTCACCTAAATTGGCCTGCAGGTTCTCTTTCCTCACCTCCTCAATTTTTAATACACATCCAGAAAAATGAAAATATTAAAGGAGTGAAGATAGCAAGGGGTATGTTTGATCAAATGAGGGTTGATCGAATGTGCATGAATGCAAGGTAAGACTCGATCCCACAAGCCTAAATTGGAGTTAGGATTAAGAAAGAGTACATGTAGAAAAAGATTGGCTAAGATTAGTGAAGTTGTAGAAGAGGTAGAAGTTGGGATAGAAAGTTGTTTGAATGTGGATCCTACTGTTAGTCCAGTGTTAGAAAATTTAGAAGTGGATGCTCAACTTGAGGAGGAAGCTACTTCCTTCAAGTTGAGTGGCGAGATATCATCAGAGACTGATACAGTTAGGAAATAAATCCCTAGAGGAACTGATAGGAGAATAGGAGTGGAGACACCAGTCACCATGGCTCAAGATGGAGAGGGCGGAGGTACCATTAGGGGCGTGTTGGAGAGGAATCCCCAGACATTGGCAGACGCCAAAGCGGCGGCTAAGGAGATGGAACACATAGACAGAGATTATGAGAGGTTGTGGCGAAGGGAGGATGAATCAATACCCCAATTCATCCTCATTCGTCCGAGGGTAGCGGAAGGAGGGCCAGGTAGACAGGGGAGTCAAGCTCCGTATGCTTTCATTGACACATGCCCATGGCCTTTAGCAGAGAGAGAACCTGCACCACTCTTGGTATTACCCGCTCCTAGAGTCGATGCACACATTGAGGAGGTGGAGAAGAGGTTAGGTGCTAGTCAGCTGGGATTTCAAGAGGCTATGATTAAGCAAATGCAGAGTCTTACGGGTCAGATGTCATTGATGATTAGGAGTCAACAACCTGGTCCTCTTCCTCCAGTTGAGTCGGGTAAACATGCTTCGGAATTATGGTGTGTTCAGTGTGGCCAACCTGGACATACTAGGCAGTTTTGTCGAGTTGGGCAGAATCGTGATCAAAAGAACAACGGTGGCCCACCTCCACAAAACCATAGAGGCCAAGGTCAGAATCAGTATGGTCAGGGCAATTATAGGGGACCTCCGCCTAGAGGACAAGGTGGTCAGAATGTGGAGAGAAAGAAGTTTCATCCTTTTTGTGGAAGATGGCACGCACCTGGTCAGTGTTGGTCCGAAGGACAAGGTTATGGGAGCAGTAATTGTGGGGGAAATCATCCTTCGGACGAGTGTCGTCAACCTGATAAGGTCATTAGCATGCCCAACCCGGTGGTCAACCCACAACAACAAGCTAGAGACAACATGAGAGGGGCTAGGCCACAGGGTGGGCCTCCTAATGAGCTTAGGCCACTGTCAGCCATAAACCCCCACCTTTGTGCATCTGTAGTCCAAGTGGAAGTCTATGGCTCACATGTCTTTGTTGACTCTTGGTCTTGGAGAACCCGTGCTCATGCCCAAATGAACTCAAATGCCAAGCACACTCTTTTTATTTAAATCTATAGAGCATTAGCATTGAAAAATGCTTATGCCTCTATGATGATCCTTCTTCCTACTCTAATCTCTCACATAATGCAAGTCTTACTTGCTAACTAATACAACTTGTGATGCCCTAAGGCACCTCCTCCCTCACTTAGAGGTTAATAAAAATCTAATTAGCCTAACACCACTCACTAATTCTTTTCCACCCCTACCACATTGTTGGTTGCCTAGTCTGCAGTCAAAATCTGTGTTGGCTAGCCTTGTTTCCTCGTCTTGCATTCGACCCCTGTTCGGCAGTCATGCCTGAATCCTACCTGAATCCTCGGCGAACATCCATTCGGCCTCTGGCCTTCTCCGAAGCCCATCAGCAACCTCGCATTTAGGCCCCTGTTCGGCAGTCATGCCTGAATCCTACCTGAATCTTCAGCTAACCCACATTTGGCCTCTGGCTTTCTCCAAAGCTCATCAGCAACCTCGCATTTAGGCCCCTGTTCGGCAGTCATGCTTGAATCCTACCTGAATCTCCAGCTAACCCACATTCGGCCTCTGGCCTTCTCCGAAGCTCATCGTTAGTTGTCCCCCTCGCTTCCTCTCTCTCTCTCCTCTCTCCCCTGTTCGCAGCCCCTAGAGAGCCCAGCGTCCACACTCGCTGGCTGACCCCTGCCTCAGATCAGGAAATCCCGGCCTTACCCCAACCGCAACTAACAGCCTGCCTCCTTAAAGGAACCCACCCTAAGCCTAAAATAAACACCCGAACAACTAAAATGACCACTTCACCCGAGCTCAAGCCCACCCACTCCAATCAAATAAAACAATTTAAATACTTTAATTCTTAAACCCAACACCTAACCCCAATCACAACCAAAATACTTGATGCCACTTAAATCACCCCTACTTTCAAAGCTAACCCAACCCCCTGGCGATTTTAAGTTTTTCCTATGATTTTGGATTAACTCAAAATGTGAACACAGAATTGGGCTCACAGCCACCTAATTTATATTATGACCATGGGAATGCGAGGCAAACATTCCATCCTCCGACAGGATTGTAGACAGCGAATGGATACATTCCTATTCAAAATAGGCTAGGGGGTCCACAACATTTTGACAATAGGAAGCAAGCTCTTCCTACCGATCCGAGTCCGTCCAATTCTCAAGATGTTAGGTTCATGGATGGTGTCATGGAGCCGCATCATGATGAGTCTAGTCTTTTCCAAATGGGTGGTGGAAAAGAGCAAGGTCAATGGCCTCCACACACCAATGCCATCACCTATGAGTTGAGGAGTTTGGATGATGAGGTCATTCATGAGGCCCCGGCATTAGCGGTCCCCACTAGGGCTATGCGGGGAACCATTCAAGCGGAGAAGGACGTAGAAAGTCAGGAGGAGTACTCCTCGGAGGAGGGTCCTAACCTTTCAGATTTAGATAGGGTAGCTAGAGTAGCTAGAAGAGCCACTAAGGAATTAGAGATGGAGAATGAGATTGTGTAGGATAGGGAGAGGCCAAATGTCATTCATGATTTGCATGGTAGTGAGATGGGAGAGTGGGAAGGACCTAACATTCCTTTGGATGAGTTTGATAGAGTAGGAAAAACAAAGGTTGAGAAATCGGAAGAATATGATTTGTGGGCTGATTTAAGCTCACTTAAGGCCGACATAACCTTTGGTCAATTGTTGGAAATATCACCCATGGCTCGTAAGACTCTCAAGGAAGGAATGCCGGTGACTAAGAGGACTAGGAAGGTGAAGACCCGAGTGGCCGCTAGAGTTCAATTACAAGGAGGGGGCGTGATGACAAGGCAATTGAGATAGAAGTTATGGTGGTGGACAAGGTGGTTCCCAATGTGCTAGTTGATGGAGGTAGCGGGCTAAACATCTTGCCGGAATACACCATGAAGAAGTTGGATCTTAATCTGACGGATCCATCACCTTTCATCATCAACATGACGAACCAAACTCCGGCGATGCCTTTGGGAATGATTAAGGATTGTAGGATTAGCACCGGAGGGGAAGAATATGTGGTCATTTTTCATGTCATCAAAATGCATTCTAACAAGGATACATTTCCCATCTTGTTGGGTAGGCCTTGGTTGAGAATGTCGAATGCGGTAGTAGATTGGAGAGGAGTCAAGCCGTCCATTACTTATGGTCCTAAGGATAATAGAGTCAAGGTCTCCATAGGGTCGTTAGGAGGTTGGGTGAGAGAACAAATCTCTTCATCGTCGGATGATGAAGAGGAAGGCAAGGAGGAAGGTGAAGAGGGTAACAAGAAGAATGAGACACTAGTGGGAGTTGTCCATTCAAGCGGACAAGGGATTATTATAGATTCAGGGTCAGGTAGTTTGGGCCCTAGTTTCTATTATTGGGGTGATGATGGGAAGTAAACACAGTGGTTGAGAGAATATCCTGAGTTAGTGTATGATGTCATGACGACATCCCACCATACATGCTTGAGTGATGAGAGGCTTAGTTCAAGGGAGGAGGAATATTCTTTGTTAGAGCCATGTGGGGTGCTTACCGAGGAGGAGTGGATTAAGGGAGGATTGACGCCTTGGGTAGATATTGTGGATGAGAGCGACGTGAATTTAGTACATGTGGATGGGACACAGGATGAGGAGGCCGTCATTGAGGCTGCAAGGTTGGAGGAACCTTTGCACTTCAAAACCACGTCAACGGGCATAGTGCCTCCGGATTGGTATAGAAACAAGGATGAGAAAATACATGTATCAGGGGAGGATTGGAAGTACGTGGATGTGAGAACGAAGAATGGGAAGGTTAGACAAATGAAAATGGGGTTTAAATTGGGAGAGAAAGAGATCAAGGAGTATGGTGATTTGGTGGATGAGTTTAGCGACACGTTCGCATGGTCGTATGATGAGCTTAGGAGGATTCCTAGAGAGATGGTGGAGCATCGCATTCCCTTGATTCCGGGTGCTAACCAATTAGACAGAAAGAGAGAAGAATGAACCCACAGTTGCAGTTGTTAGTGAGGGCAGAATTAGAGAGGTTGTTGAAAGTTGGGTTTATAAAGCCAGTGGAAATTACAGATTGGGTTTCTCCTATGGTGTTGGTGAAGAAGAAGAATGGGAAGTTGAGGGTGTGTGTAGACTATAGAAAGTTGAATGCTTGCATACAAAAGGACCACTTCCCATTGCCATTCATCACGCTACTCTTGGAGGAGGTAGGTGGACATGCGAGATATATATTCATGGATAATTATGCAGGATACAACCAGATTTTCATAGCGCTATAAAATGTTCACAAAACGGCGTTTACCACTCCTTGGGGCACTTTTGTGTGGGTGGTCATGCCGTTTGGGTTGTGTAATGCTCCCGCGACATTCCAGAGGTTGGTCATGTACATTTTTACCGACTTATTGTTCAAATCCATGACAGTCTTTGTGGATGATTTTAGTACTCAGTCTAGTGCTAGTGAACATTTGCAGTGTGTGAGAGAGGCTTTGATTAGGTGTAGAAAAATGCAGTTAGCCTTGAATCCGGACAAGACCTTCTTGGGTGTTCAGAAGGGAGTTTTGCTTGGTTATGTGATCAGTGAGAAAGGAAGGGAACCGAATCCCGATAAGATTGCAGTGATAGATGGGTTGGCCACTCCAACCAATGCTAGAGGAATAGCTAAGTTGCTAGGGCATGTGGGATGGTACCGGGACTTAATCCCGGATTACGCTAAGATAGCGGTTCCTATCACTCAGTTGCTTAGAAAGGATTGTAAGTTTGAGTGGACAGAGGTTTGCCAAAGGGCATTTGAGGAGTTGAGGTCTAAGTTGAGCACCTATCCGGTGTTGAGGCCACCCGATTGGGATAAGCCTTTCCATGTGTTTTGTGATGCTAGCAATATAGCAGTTGGTAATGCATTGTGTTAGTCGACAGGGGAGAAGGGTAAGGTTCAACCCATTGCTTATGCTAGCAAGCAATTGATACCGGCGGAGAGGAACTATTCCACCACGGAGAGGGAGTGTCTAGCCATGGTATTCTCGGTCAAGAAGTTCCGCCATTACCTCATGTGCAATCCGGTTGTTTTCTTCGTGGATCACATGGCTATCAAGTATTTAGTCAACAAGGCGGAGTTGAGTGGAAGGCTAGCTAGGTGGGTTTTATTGCTAGAGGAGTTTGATTACACTATTGAGTACAAGCCCGGTCGCATGCATTTACAAGCTGACCACTTGTCAAGATTGTCAGAGGAGGTGGGTAGTAGCCCTGTGGATGATAGGTTGATAGACGACAACCTCTTTGTGGTTACCGCTCAACCCGAGTGGTATGCGGGTATCGTGAAGTTCTTGACAACTCAGCAGTTGCTTAAAGACTGGACAAAGGAGGATAGGAGAAAGGTTAAAATCAATAGCAGGCACTTTGTAGTGATAGGCCATAGGTTGTTTAGGAGGGGAGCTGATGGGTTGTTGAAAAGATGTGTGTCAGAGGTCGAAGTGCCCTCCATCTTAGCCACATGTCATGACAGTGCATGTGGGGGGCATTTTTCTGGACAACTTACAGGTCAAAAGATTCTCAGAGCAGGTTATTTTTGGCCTACCTTGTTTAAGGATGCTCATGAGTATGTTAAGCGTTGTGACGCTTGTCAGAGGTATGCGAGGAATGACCTCCGCATTGAAATGCCACTCCATGTGTCCTTACCTTTAGTTCCCTTTGAGAAATGGGGAATTGATTATGTTGGAGAGGTTCACCCCCATTCCTCAAAGGGCATGGCTTACATTGTTGTTGCGACCGACTATCTAACCAAGTGGACGGAGGCCAAAGCGGTCAAGACGGACACAGCTGCACACGCAGCCGCATTTATGTACGAGAGCATTATCTCGTGGTTTGGGTGCCCCAAGATTCTGGTTAATGATAGAAGAACTCATTTCCTAAATTTTTTAATTCAAGAGATGACAGATAAGTTCCAAATAGACCATAGGAAAACCACTCCTTATTATCCGCAAACTAATGGTGAGACGGAGCGAGTCAACGGAATATTGGTGAGTATCCTTCGCAAGACGATTCTTGACTCTAAGAGGGATTGGGATATCAAGTTGACCGCGGCATTGTGGGCTTATCAAACAACCTTCAAGGTGACGATTCAAGCCACCCCATTTTCATTGGTGTACGGATTGGAAGCCACCCTCCCCATTGAGTTTGAGGTTGCATCATTGCGCGTTGCAGTCGCTTCGCGACTCAATGATAGCCAGTCACTGAGAAATAGATTGACAACTCTTGAGGAACTTGATGAGAGGAGACGGATGGGGGCTCAGCACATCGAAGCCATCTACAGGCGACGGAAGATTACCTTCGACAAACGACACAAGAAGAGGGCACTAATGCCAGGTATGACAGTGTTGATCCAAGATGCAAAAAAACTTGAATTTCCAGGTAAGTTTGATGCAGTGTGGTTGGGGCCTTACCTCATTCGCGAGGCATTCCCAAACAACTCTTTGCAATTGGAGACATTAAATGGGCAAAGCTTTCCAACTCGCACATCAGGCAGTCGGTGCAAGGAATATAAGGCTTGAGTGCAACATCTTGCCTGCTAAGCAAGAGATTTTGGACGATCCCCTGATGGTCGCCAGTTATGTGAGCCCAATTATGGGCCCTCATTTCAAGTTAACCTTAAAACATCCAAACACACGGATGTGCATTGCCGTTTGGGGTTAGTTAGAAGTTAGAGAGTGTTAGAGTTTTAAAATTATTTAAGTTGGTTAAAGAGGAGTTGTACAACTGTGTGTTATGGAAATAAACAGAAACCAAGGAAGCGAGTGGTTAGTGTGTTTAGGTGTGGGGTACGACAAAAATCAAAGGGCTTATGCTCAGTTTATTGGCCAAATTGGACTTAATTGCTATTCATTTAAGGAGGGGGGAAGGCCTCGGCGTGAGGATTAGACCCTGGATCTTCGGATCCAGGGAGGGGGGCAAGTGTTGTTCGGTTGAGAGGCTTCGGCAGCAAGGGAGAGCAACACAGGGGGAGGAGAGAGGCCGAAGTGATCCAAGGGAGGCTGAGGTTCGGCACCTGAATGTGATTCCAGGGAGCTGGCCTCAGCAGCCAAAAATGCGAGCAAGGGAGACAGGTTGCGGCACCTGAATGTGATTCCAGGGAGCTGGCCTCGGCAGCCAAAAATGCGAGCAAGGAAGATAGGTTGCGGCACCTGAATGTGATTCCAGGGAGCTGGCCTCGGCAGCCTAAAATGCGAGCTAGGGAGATAGGTTGCGGCACCTGAATGTGATTCCAAGGAGCTGGCCTCGGCAGCCTAAAGTGTTATTCGAGGGAGGCTGGCTGCGGCAGCTTGGATGTGAATCCAAGTCGATGCCACAGTTGAATTTGATCATAGCTAGAGTGTGGGCTTCAAGCCAATTAGAGGCAAATCCAGGATTTAGGGCTAAGTGAGAAGTGGGATTAGCAAGGGTTATAGTTAAGTGAGGTTTAAGGGACCTCTAACGTGTGGAGGGTTACCTTAGGGCTCTAGGAATTAGATTAGTTAGTTGAAGTTTACACTTGTTATGTAGTGGGTTAGAAGAGGAAGAAGGTGTTAGTGTGGTTGTATGTAATGATCATCATGGGTGCATAAGTATTTCTCAATACTAATGCCCGGTGGGGTTAATAATATGGGGTTTCCTAGGCCAAGGGTTGACAAACACATGTGAGCCATAGACTTCCACTTGGATTACAACGCTTAAAGGTGGAGGTTTATGGCTGACACCACAATACCCTATCACAAACTAGTACAACACAAAATGGGACAATGCCGATAATTGCTAGTAATATAGTCCGCCACGAGGAAAGGTAACAAAATAAAATACAGAAAACAATACAATTTTCAACACTGGATCCTCTTCCCCAAACAATACTTAAGCAGACATGAAAATTGACCGCGTCCAACCGGCACCCACCTGCGGTTGGTGGTTAAAAATTAGAACTTCCTGTTGCCGTGGAAAAAAAATGGCACCTATGCACATTTCTCATCTTTCTACTATAATATAAAAACTGCCTCTCCACAAAAACCTTTGGAATATGTATTAACAAATATAATTCGATTTTAATAATTATGTTATTAGGTCGAATGAAGATTCTAAGTGTCACACAACTCTCAGTGGCAATCCCTCGGCAACCCAATGCACATATGCTTAACTTGCTTTCTAAGAATTAAATATATGGGTGTTTAAGTGTCTCCCCCTAATTTTTCTTTTAAGCAAAGAAAAATGGAACCCCATCTTATACTAAGTACCTCTCCCAATTCGATGTGGAGTAAAATAAGCCAACGGCACATTCGTTGCAATCCCATATCCTCCGCGTGTACCCGGATGCTCTCTCCGTGATGATCCACCTCCTCCGAAATCCCAAACACCTTAATTTCCCCTAAGGTGTTTGTGGATGACGGCATCGGATTGTCTCAAACTCCCAACTTCCAATGTGGATGAATAAAAACACCCTTGGCAATTTCTTGTACGAAAATGTGTCTTTCGTATACTCAAGAATGATACATGGAAGAGAACTTGATTGAACATCAACCATTAAGATGGCTTATGGAAAATTTCAAATTCCAACTTCAAATGAAAAATCTAATCTCTTCATTATATTCCTCTTATTTTTTTACTCAAAAAACACCTAAGGATCACCTAAATCGGACACCGGAGCCTCCAAAAATAAAAAATATTCCATATAGGCAGAGAATATTCTCTGCAACATGCAATTCCAGGGGGTTTTGCAGAGTTTTGATTTTTGAGGCCTAACTTTCAAAAATCATAACTAATTTCCACAAGCTCGAAATCGAACGTGGTAAGTGGCAGTAGTTAGATCTTAAAGTCTTTTATATGAATATAATATAACTCACAAAAATATAAATATAAAAATAAGTTGAATATAATACGTTTAACATGTACTTCAAACAACTAGTTTTGCAATCAAAATCTTGAGTTTTGTTCAAAACTTATAAGGATTGCAAATTCAATTACACATGTAACATTCATATACTAATATGTAAAAGTACATTAAACAATTGAAATAAAAAAGATAATTAAAATAAAAAATGCTAAAAACCTGGAAAATAATGACGTATTTGTTGTAGAGGTCATTTCCACTCGCCATACATCACAAAACTCCTTCTAAACACCTTTCATTATGAAAGGATAGCATTATTGCCAAGTGAGAAGGAAGAGAGTCAAAGACTGCTAAGAGCTCTAGTTTTCTCTTCAAATACACACAAGTCGAGTTATCTCTCACTCCACTACGGAAGAATCCAATAATGTAAGTAAGAGAAAAAGAATTCAAGATTTATTGCAACAACAAGCAATCTTCACCTCACACAAGCTCTTTCCACACACTCACTCACAAAGCTTGACTTGGCAAGAATGCCAAGCCAAGAAGGAGACTTCTCACCTATAAGCATCTCCACAAATCCAAGAGTTTCATCCATCCATATCTAAATGGATGAAATTCCTTCAAATGCGGTGTGGTCATCGACACCGCATACCGTAACACCCCTCTGAAAATATTGGATTCGCTTTATGAATGGCAAATCATTCTAGTGTCTTGCCCTTGGAATTTTTTTGAAACGTTCCTATGCAAATCAATAAAAGCAACATACCAATAGCCTATGTCATACTTGATCTCTACAAGATATTTTGTTTCATGTTTGTTTCCATACCAAAAATTATTGTGATCATTCCAAAAACATTCACCGCAATAATCAGGTTGCTTTTAAGGTTTAAAAAAAATATGGTAACATTTTGTATAGAGACCATAAGACCTCAGAAAAATACCTACATGAATTGTATAACACAAAATTAATTAACGGCTTGTACCAACATAAAAAATAATTTGTATGAATGCAAATAATAATTTATGCATCTATTGTAAAGAAAATTTTGGATAAGTTATTTGCAGCCAAATTTGTTCCCCCGTTAACAATGTCCCATGGCTATTTCCTATGGTCATAATTTCTAAGAAAAATAAGATCTTGAAAAATTTTGTATCATTTTTTTTGTAAATTCAATGTTGTTAGACGTAAAAATCAGTACCCACTCTCAAACATGGAGGAAATTGTCAATGAAATTGTGGGAAATAAAATAATTCTTTCATTGAAGTTTTTGGGCTATTATCAAATAGCCATGACTACCAATGATAACCAAAAATAGCATTTATCACAGAATGGGGTCCCAATCAGTTTGAATGAATGCCTTTTGCCACCATGAATGCCTCAATAATTTATGGAAATAGACTTTAAAAACTATATATGGCAGTTGTTTTGCATATACCTAGATGATGGGGCTATCTACGGTGTCATACACAAACACAACTTTTAAAAAATGGCGTTACTATAATATAAGCCTTGATGCTAACGTATATTTTTATGTACCTCCTATGATTTTTGGGATACATTATTTGTAAGGAAGGTAAACTACACAATCCCACCAAAATTGATGATATTTTAAACTTGGAATCCCCTCACGACCAAAACTCCATGGAACATTTTTGGGTCTCGTGCAATTCAATTGTATAAAAAAAAACTTGTTAGGTCCCTTACCAATTATGCCTATTTCCAAGAACTTAAGATCACAAACATGTTGAACCAAAACTTTGGCTAGGCCATTAATGGTAGCTTCAAACAAGTCATTGTCATTCTTATCCATCATTGCTTTCCATTTTGAGGTGAATAATATTGGATAAGTTACATGTGTTTTGTGTGGTGCTTTAATGATTGCTCCCAATAGAAATCACATGTTTTCTCCATGCTTTCCATGGGTTTCGTGGCATTTTTGTTTCCAAACACCATACGTATTGCAATTCAATTGCTTGAGCATATTAACCACAAATCCACAATAATGAAGTTCTAAAATGTCTTGGAATTCATATGCTTGATTATTGAGTACCATGTGCAACTTTGAGACTCAATGTCTTTAGATTACATGCCACTATGCTAAGCGGAATGTTAGATTTTACAAGTAATAGGCCATGGTCGTCCATCCATGTGGTCAAACATCAACCATGCATCCTATGCCATTTTAAAACACACACAAATTGTTGTTGTAGGTTGGTGCAAGCAATTTGACACAAATACAAATGCCATCAATACAAATAACAATTGCTTTGTACTTCAACCTTTGTTAAAGGGGTTTAGTAGACTATAATTTTTAGCAATATCAGGTTAAAGAGGCTTTCAAGTTACTTTTGTAGTAGTATCAGAAGTAGCAATTAGGGATAAGAGTGTGCCGTAGTTGCAGATAAGGAATGGATAGTAGTGGATAAGGTAATTCCAGTGAGTGGTTAGTATTGATAGGAAGAGATGATGAGAAGGTACTTAAGGAAGAGAGTCGTCTCTCTCTCTCTCTCATTCTTAGAAATGTGTATTAGGATTTTTATCAATAGAGTGTTGGGTTGTTTTTGAATAAGATATTGGTTGAATAGGATGTAAGGAACTTGTGGGTTATCTTATATTGGGAGTTGCCTTACCTCTTGTAAATGTTGGTTGTATGAGAATGGAAGTTGGTAATTGGACTACTTGTGTTGACAAAAGGGTTGTTTACAAAGTGATTACGGATTGGTAGTAGAATCCATCTCAGAGGAGTTCTTAGAAGGTGGTAGTACCAGAACGTATGAACGGTATGAGATGAACGGTATTATCTTAGTCGAGTCCTGCTACTAAAGGAGTTGATTATTGGTAGAAAGAATAGATTGTGCACTGACTCTGAGAGTGGTAGTATAAAAGAGCAATAGTTTAGGAATACCAATGAAGAGTTCGGTATAGTGTTATAATCCACCCCAATAATAGGCAGGGATGTGCAAATGGACGTGACGCGGCCATTTTGCGTCACGTCGCGTCACGTCGGGGCGTGACGCGCACTGACGTGGTAAAAAAAAATTACTGTACCAATTTTTTGTAACTTTTTTTAAACTTTTTGGGACGACTGCTCTAGTCGACTGCTACGAGCAGTCGACTTCAGAAAACAAAAATTAAAAAAATTAAAAAAATCTATTAAAAAATCTGAACTGTTAGATCTTCTTAGATTGAAGATCTAACAATCCATGATTTTTTTAAGAATTTTTTGATTTTTTTTTTGGTTTTCCTTGAAGTCGACTGCTTTTAGCAGTCGACCAGCTAGTCGACTGCTAATAGCAGTTGACTGGTCGTGGTCGACTGCAAAAGTAATTTTTTGCAGTCGACTGCTATTAGCAGTCGACTTAGCAAACGACTGCAAATAGCAGTCGACCTAGCAGTCGACTTAGCAAACGACTGCAAATAGTAGCCGACCTAGCAGTCGACTACAAAAACAAAAAAAAATTAAAAAATTCCAAAAAAAATTCTGGACCGTCAGATCTTCTTGGTAAGAAGATCTGACGGTCCATAATTTTTTTTAATTTTTTTGCAGTCGACTGCTAAATCGACTGCCAAAAAAAATTAAAAAATTCCAAAAAAGATTCTGGACCGTCAGATCTTCTTGGCAAGAAGATCTGACGGTCCAGAATCTTTTTTGGAATTTTTTAATTTTTTTTGGCAGTCGACTGCTAGGTCGACTGCTATTTGCAGTCGACTTAGCAGTCGACCAGGGGGTTGACCGCGTCAGTTTACCCCTGGGGTAACTGCCGGATTTACCCCCCCGCGGACGTGACGTTTTTTGGTCAGCCGTCACGTCGATGTCACAAAATGTGACGTGACGTGCAATCCCTGATAATCAGGGTTGTCTATCCCGCCGTTGTGACGGTGTCGTGCCGTCACGACGTGTCGTGTCGTGACGGACCCCTCCGTCACGACACAATAGGGTCCACGTAGGGTCAACATAGGGGGAGCCGACTAGGGTGGGTAAAATACTTACCTTCTTGCCAAGGTGGCGTCCTATGTGGCAGAAAACGTCGACGTGGATGTGCATATTTCCCCTGCCACGTAGACCATTTTGCCATTGTGTTTATCATTGTGTTAAAATCAAAGTAATAAAATATTACTAAGGAGGGTGTGGGGCGGACGGGGAAGGGGGGTGGAGCGGACAGACGGGGGGGGGGGGGGGGGGGTGGTGCGGACGGGGAAGGGGGGTGGAGCGGACGGACGGGGGGGTGGTGCGGACGGTGGATGGGGGTGGAACGGACGGACGGGGGTGTGGAGCGGACGGGGGAGGGGGGGGGGGTGGGGCGGACGGACGGGGGTGGAGCGGACGGGAGAGGGGGGGTGGGGCGGACGGAGGAGGGGAGGGGCGGACGGAGGAGGGGGATGGAGCAGACGGGGGAGGGGGGTGGAGCGGACGGGAGAGGGGGGGGGGGCGGACGGACGGGGGTGGAGCGGACGGAGGGGGGGGGGAGCGGACGGGGGAGCGGACCGGGGGGGGGGGGGGCGGACGGGGGAGCGGACGGATGGGGGGGGGGCGGACGGAGGGGGGGGGAGCGGACGGAGGGGCGGACAGGGGGGCGGACGGGGGAGCGGACGGGTTGGGAACGGGGCGGGGGACGTGGACAGACGGAGGTTGGGAACGGGAGCGGACGGCGTTTGGGTACGGGAGCGGACGGGGTGGAACGGGGATTGGGAACGAGGGCGGACGGGCGCTAGTAAAATTTTCCCCACTTTCCCTTTACTTTGCTGACATGTCGTCACACGTGGACAATGTAAATCCTACGTGTCCGAAATTGGGTAATGTAATTACACAAAAAAATCGGTAAAATTCAAGTCCGGCAGGATAAAGACAGCATCCGGCATAATCCGGCATAATGTCGTGACGGATACGTGTCGTGACGGCACGACATTATGCCGGGATAAGCCTCCGTCACGACACAATAGACAACCCTGCTGATAATAGGTCCAGTAATACTTTAACAGTAGTACGAGTATAAGACCGGTTGAGGGGTAGGTAAAGGGTAGGAGAAACCTCATGGCAGAAAGTTAGAACTCGTGTTAACCACATTATTAAGGTAGTACGGTCAGACCCGGTAGATCCCCAGGAAACCCGGTAGAGAACCCGGTAGGGGTACTGGTTGACTCGACTGGCATATGGGAAGTCCTACCAGTAAGGTCAAGGTAAGAGTGGCACACCCTCAGAGAGTTAGAAAGGATGTATGGAATAAGACTTCCCACACAAAACGGTAGTAGGCGAGACCTTAGGATGCCGGTAAGGAATACTGGACTAAGCCTCCTCGCGTATCGGTAAGGTACTACCGGAAGTAGGGTAGTACCGGTAGAAAGTAAAGAGGTTGATCTTTAACATTTGGCGACCATGCAGTGGTTTGACAATGGACCACGGACTGGGTTCCGGTAGTATTTCCTCGTCATGACAAATGCAGTTCTGTTATCATTTACCAAGATACTTCTGGACCGACACCACCCTGCAAGTTCTCAGATCTTTCATCCCCATTATCGCCCATCGTGGATTAACGGTTGCCGCTGGGTATTGGCAAATACTTCTTATACTGACTGAGTTCGGTAATCTGCGAGTAACCCTTCATAGAAAGAAAACTTTGCAGTTAACAACTGGCACTCCACGGCTACGATCAACGGTCAAATGGCGGTGATGACTAGGGGGCTAAGGCAGCGTCTGGCTACAGTCTTGGAAACTGATCTCATATCTGAAACAGAACCAACTCATCCTCACGCGGGACAACAGGACAAAGAAACATACTGGCATCACGTTGACGGACCGACTCCATCAACAGACGGTGATCAGAATTCTGCACACCCATGGAAGGAATGGAATTTCAACCCACCCATACCAGAGGCAACAACAAGTGACTCTCCTCTTCTGTACATGCTTGACAAATCAAACCACATGGAGGAGCGACGAATAAGGAAGGAGAAAAACATAAATGACATTAACAATAAGGACGAGGTCGGCAACGACAATTCTCTTGGAGGGAGCATCGGTCGAGGTCGTCCAGTACATTCGGCTAACCCCGACACAGTGATGCATACTACAACACCATTCATCACAATTTCATCAACATACGACCATACCAGCACACCAGAGGTCAGTATGAGTTTTAGTAGTGACGAGGATGATAACCAGGTAGCGTCACAACATTCCGGTCAACAACCTATACAACCTACACGGCATCCTCCACCACCCTGGTTTACTATGGAAGACCTATCTACTCAGGAACCATCTCGTGGCGTTTCTTCCCGAATCCAACAACTTAGGCAGCTTCACGAATTCCAAACGATGGCGCTGCCTACGGCAAACATTCCTACCGAGCAACGCCATGTAAGATTTTCTACTCTTCCAAATCTATGGGACGATGAATTCGGTTCTCACCATGCTCCACCATATTGCACAAAATGCAATCTTCCGGGTCATAGAGATTTTGAGTGTCATTTTGTCAAATCCCTCTTAGATGATCATCATCTAGGTACCAAGTCGTTTCCTCACAACGACTCTTCACAAATCCCTACTACATTAGTTCCCACTCCCTCCATTATTCCAAACCCACCGATCATTCATTTCTCTAATCCTTATTTTACACCCCCTGTGATTCCATACAGTCACTCCCATTCTCTACCAGGAGGTAGATACGGTTTTCAAGGGGGTATGGATAGGTCGTCATACTATCCGAATGAGAGGTATATGGGAACCATAACTTCTCACCAAAGGGGAGAATACAATGTCCAAGGGGTAAATCCAGAAGTAGCACGAAAAACGGAAAAAGGGAAGAACACTTATAATAAGGACACCGTGCCATCACAATCACATGGATATGAATCGATGGGCGTAGAAGGAGTGAGACATTATCCAAACATGGGACAAAACGAGGATCAGTGAAGTTTTCCAGGATTGGAGAGGAACATGGAATAACAATATACAAGAAGCAAAACAGTAACAAAAACAGGAGGCGGTAAAAGAGGACCACCTATCGAACCACCAGGAAAAGGACCACCAGAAGAAGGATCGGATGATGATCAAAGGGATATGGGAAGAAGAGGAGCCCAACGGAAGGAGAAGGGGACCTCGAGAGATCGAGAGGACGAGTTCAGACGAGGTCGAGGAAGACCACCTACTGGACCACCGGGAGGAAAACCACCGGACAAAGGACCGGGAGGTGATGACTGGGAAGAAAATGACGACACCAAGAAGGACACACCACCTTGGATGCAACCCGGTTACTTTCCACCATGGTACACCACAATGCCGCCACCTGTTCCGGTAACACCTACGCCCTTAACATCTCGTAAATCATTGTCATATCCATTATATCAGTCGGGAGCCGATCCAGACGCTCATATTAGAGTGTTTAGGAAAGCTATCAAAGTAAATCGTGAAACAGAGGATGAAGAGATGATAAATATGTTTTGTTATACATTGAAGGACAAAAAGTCAGAATGGGGTGAGAATTTTTTGAACAATTACCCAGATAGTAATTTCGAATTATTGACAAAAGCGTTTTGTAAACGCTATAGGAAAGTGCAAACGGATGAACAAGTCTATATGGCTCTCTGAAACATTAAACAAGGGGAGACAGAAACGGTAGAGTCTTATTTTGAAAGGTTAGTCAAATTGGCAAACTGTTTGCAAGACCCGCCACAGGACGCATTCCTAACTACCTTTTCAGAACGGGGTTGAAATCATACTTACGGCTACTTACAACTAGAGAAAAGGGCTCGTTAGTAACCTTGAAAGAAGCGGCAGTGTTATGCGAAGAAAATACTGTAGATTCGGATGGGCATAAAATCATTAGTGCCTTTCAACCAGAGGAGAAGAGAAAACAAATCTTAAAACCCAATGAGGAGGTGTGTGCTTGCTGCAAACGAAAGGGACACACCATGGAGAAATATTTTTTCAATCCAGAGAATCCGTTAAATAGACTAAAGGAAAAAACCACGGTAGCGGTTAATGAGGTAGCGGCACAGTATAATCGAGGGATACCGGCAAGACCTCCCTTTAGGCAGAATGATAGGCCTTTACCTTGCTACATTTGTGGTAGAACAGAACATAAGGCGTATTTTTGCCCTTACAAGGACGAGGCTCAGGCCATGTTCCGAAATAGGCAAAACCAACCACCGCAGCAGGAGCCTAGGAATCCGCCTAGAGTGGAAGAGGCAAATGTCAACATGGTTCTAGCGGTAACCACTTGAAGCAAAGTGAACGAGGAGGTAGCATTCAAGGAGAAGGAACCCTTGAAGACGAAATCCCCGGAAGATTGGAAAAGGGAAGAGCAATTAAAGAATGATTTCATGCAAACCATTCATCAACTACAGGATACACCAGTAGTCAGTCAATCCACGGAATGGATAGGGTTTCCTAAGATGGAATCACCCAAGATAATCTTGCAAGCCCCGTCTACTGAACTAAAGGATGTATTGATGGATTTGGGATCCCAGGTCTTGGATAGTAAATATACGCTGACATAGAAGCAATTGATGCAATTAGCTCCCGCACTGCGTGAATACTTAACAGCCCCAGATACGTCATGTTAACAAAATACAGAACGACTTCCTGAAGGTGTTGTAGCTGCGATAGCCATTGATCATCAAATGGCAGTCGTACCGGTTCAAGTCGGGAGAAACACTGTGGAGGATGTTCTTTTGGATGGAGGATCATGTGTGAACATTATCACGGAGGATCTACGAAAACGGTTGGGATTACCAGCCCCAAAACCTGCACCTTACAATCTAAGAATGGCAGATCAAACTACCACTAAACCGGTAGGGTTGATCCGAGACGTTCGTATAGGTATCAACGGCATACCTTACACTGTGACATTTACCGTCATGAATAGTAGTGTGGTTGATGATTCCTATTCAATGTTGTTAGGAAGGCCATGGCTACGGAATGCTAAGGTTTTCCATGATTGGGGTAACAATATGGTGACCATTGAAGGGAATGGCACTACTCGTGTGATTCCAGTAACCAAAAAATTAGGACTTAATACTAGCAGACCGGAAGTGTTCATTTGCTATGACTTCCAGGAAGGGGTGACGGACAAGGAAGAAGATACTTTGTTTGAAACCGGACCTCAATTGTTTTCGATTGGCACTGTTACTCTACCCTGCTTACTGGATCAGGAATCATCGCAAAACTACCCAAGTCATTTTTCACAACCAATCCTAGGGGACATTGATGTGGATTATACACCAGCCCACGAAAGGGTTAAAAACCTGAAAATTGTAGGCTGGACGTTACCGGAAACAGAGCAGATTCGGCAAATCAATTTGGGAACAGAAGAAGAGCCCAAGTGTGTCAAATTGAATGCAGCTCTGGAACCAAGGTACGCAAAAGAAGTTGAGGAATTATTAAGAGAATTCAAGGACGTCTTTGCATGGTCTTATCAGGAGCTCAAGGGCATTCCATCTTACATTGCAGAACATAGGATCGAGTTGGATACCTCGATGCCACCAGCTCATCAAGCATGCTACAGAATGAACCCCAATTATGCAGCCATAGTCAAACAGGACATTGACAAACTATTGGCAGCAGGATTCATTGAGCCAATAAAGGAAGCCACGTGGTTGTCCCCCATTGTGGTAGTTCCAAAGAAGAATGGGAAACTACGGATATGTGTTGATTTCCGGAAATTGAACGCCGCGACTAAGAAGCATCCTTATCCTCTTCCGTTTACCGACGAAGTTTTGGACCAGGTAGCTGGGCACGATGCAATTTCCATTTGCGATGGATACTCAGGATACTACCAGATCAAAATCAGGAAGCAAGATCGTCGCCATACATCGTTCTTAGACGACTTCAGTATCTATAGTGACATCGATTCCCATTTGGAGAAACTGAGGCAATGTTTCGAAGCATGTCGACAGTCAGATATCAGCCTCAATCTGGAGAAGAGTTTATTTTTGTATTCTCTGGTATTGTGTTGGGGTACATCGTCTCGAAGGAAGGAAAAATGCCCAATCTAAAGAAGGTGAAGCATTAGTATCGATGCCAGCACCTAAAAACCCTCATGATATTCAAGTTTTCAACGGAATTGCTCAATTTTACCGTTGCTTCATCAAGAACTTTGCGTTCATCATGGCTCCAATTACCAAGCTGATGCGGCAGGCAGAAGAGTTCAAGTGGACCGAAGAATGTCAGACGGCTTTCGATAACATCAAATCCCGGTATATCAATGCCCCAATACTAATAGTACCGCATTGGGAATTAGAGTTTCACGTTCATACGGATGCTTCTAATTTAGCAGTAGGAGCTATGCTAGCACAAAATGTTAGTGGAAAATGTGATCAGCCCATAGCTTACGCCTCTAGACTGTTGAATAAGGCAGAACGAAACTATACAACTACCGATAGGGAAGCTTTAGCTATGGTTTATGCGTTGCATAAATTTTGCCATTATTTACTGGCAAACAAGTTTGTATTTTATGTAGACCACATGGCCTTGGTACACCTTGTCAACAAACCACAGGTTTCAGGACGAATTGCTAGATGGTTATTTCTCTTTCTAGAGTACGACTTTACGGTTGTATACAAACCCGGTAGAACCCACACGGTAGCTGACGGTTTAACACGCTTAGCGAAGTCTGAACCTCCAATAGGCATTCCGGATCAACCCACGGATGCCACACTTTTCGCGATATCCATTCCCTGGGACACAGATCTAAGAACGTACTTAGCTACCGGAGAGTACCCAACTCATTTATCAGAAGAGCAAAAGCGTCGATTAACACTTCAAAGTTTCTGTTTCTTTCTGAAGGACGGGGTTTTGTTTAAACAAGGGCAAGATCTGATACCAAGGCGAGTTCTTGATCCAAGTGAAGCTAGAGCCATATTGGAACTGCTACACAAGGGGGTAGGTGGCGGACATTTGGCATCCCACATCTCGATACGCAAAATTTTGGATGCCGGCTATTGGTGGCCTACATTGCACAAAGATACTATTGAGTATTGCCGTAGCTGTGACGAATGTCAAAAAATGGGAGGCCTGAATACTCGATCAATGGCCCAGTTAATTACAAACTTGCCAGTTGAACCATTCATGAAATGGGGTTTGGATTTTGTGGGACCAATTAAACCAGTAGGAAGATATACCGGCAATAAGTATATCCTGGTAGCAACAGATTACGCGACCAAGTGGGTTGAGGCCAAGGCATTACGAACAAACACGGCGGTGGTTACCGCCCGCTTCATATACGAAAACATTTTGACCCGTTTCGGTTGTCCTCTGTATCTGGTAAGTGATCAAGGGACTCATTTCATCAACGAGGCAATTCAGTACCTCACGGACCATTACCTGATTAAACACCGTACATCCACAACTTATTATCCTCAAGGTAATGGCCAAGCAGAATCTTCCAACAAGTTTATTGGCACATTGCTCACTAAACTCATTAGTGACCTTCGCAGCGATTGGGACGAACACTTGTCCACGGTACTGTTTGCATACCGAACATCTTTCAAGGTAGCTACCGGTTTCTCACCCTTTCAGCTGGTTTATGGGATGACTCCGTTAATGCCTACCAAGTACATTCTGCCTACAGTGGACCGGAGTCGGGAGGAACAACCAGCGCGAATAATACTAGCAAGGCACCGACAATTGGAATTGCTGGACGAATCAAGAGAACAAGCTCGGCAAACTCAGACTCATCGACAGTGGGAGCGAGCACTTTGGAGTCATGATCACTACCGGCCTAAACAATTTCAACTCGGGGATAGAGTCCTATGGTTCCCCAAAGGCGTGAAAGACCATCCAGGTAAGTTTAAACAATGGTGGCATGGTCCATTTCGTGTGCAGTATGTCTTACCAAATAATATTGTTCTACTGGTGAATGAAGAGACTTTTGACCCTAAACTGGTACTGGTAAACATTAACAAACTGAAACCCTATCGGGTCTTGGAGACATCATCCAACGGAGTGGATGAGCAGTACCCGGTAGACAAAGGGGGTACCGGTAATCTATGTGAAACCAGTAGCAAAACCAGTAGCAAAATAAACCTCGACACGATTACCCTGGACCTAGAAAGAGGTAGTAGGGGTAGCAATGGTAATAATGACGACACCGTTGCCCTAGACCTAGCAAGAGGTAGTGGGGGTAACAATCATAACAAAGACGGCTCCCCAGACGTGGCCAGTATGGGTGATAGGCAAGAAAAAATAGATAATATACACGTCAGAAGCCTAAAATGCTATAGCCGCCATAATAGCACGGGATATGAAGAGGCAACCCACAACGGCGGCGGAACTAATTTTGTTGAAGCGACGCCAGTTAATTGTCTCATTATCACGGCAATTATGACGAGATATGAGGGGGATAGACCCTCGGACGATCTATTTAAACCGTTCATTTTTGTAAGCAAACAACGCAAGAAGTGTAAGGAGAGGGCGAAGCGCTGCAAAAATTTCAAACGCCATTCAAACCTTCAGATTTTAACAACAAAAGCAGCAAGAAAAATGGCAGGAGAGGATGAGAGAATTGTGGTCAGCAGAAGTGAGCAGAGCGAAGAAGAAGTGGTGTTGGATAGGCGGTTGAGAAGGCCGCAGAGATAAACCAACACACCGCCACAACCACTACAGATGATGAGGCCAGCAACGCCGAGGAATTACGTCATTCCTGAGGAGTTCGAGATGAGGGCGATGCGGAAGTTTCATCAGTGGGCAGCGATGGCAGAGGAGGATGAGTGGGCCAAGAAGGTAGGATTAGATGGTTTCAAACATATCAGGTGGGGAACACTGAGGAGGGATTTGGTGGTAGATTTCATTAGAGGATTAGACTTATCCTTCAATACGAGATCCATTAAGTCAGTAGTGAAGGGGAAGATAATCACGATCAACCAGGAGTTGATAGTAGAATTTTTGGGATTACCGCACAATTTTAGTAGTACACAAATTCTAGGGTTTGCGGCAGATGAATGGGGTGAACAAGTATTGCACATTTTGGGAGCAAACTCACTGACCAGGGAGGGATGGTCAGTTATCAAGTTTGCGGGACCTTACATTCCGAGGATCTACGCTATTTTGCAGGCAATAGTATTCAAGAAGAAGCTCACATATGCAGCTCATAATTTAGTAAAGTGTGTGTGTTTAGCAGAAGGGATGGGTAGGGAATTCAATTGGGCGGCGATTCTCTACCAGAATTTAGTGAAGGAACTAGAAAGGTTGTACACACCGGTGAGAGCTAGGTCAGGAGCGGAAACAGGACAACCAATTTTGGTGGCCGCACAGGTGATTGATGTTCTTCTGCGGAAATGGTTTCCGGTTACCATTTCGCAACCACCCTTGTCAATCAGTGGGCCAGGGCAGAGTTCAAGAGCAATCCAGGTCCTACCTGAGTCTCCAGCTAACCCACATTCGGCCTCTGGCCTTCTCTGAAGCTCATCGTTAGTTGTCCCCCTTGCTTCCTCTCTCTCTCCTCTCTTCCCTGTTCGCAGCCCCTAGAGAGCCCAGCGTCCACACTCGTTGGCTGACCCCTGCCTCAGATCAGGAAATCCCAGCCTTACCCCAACCGCAACTAACAACCTGCCTCCTTAAAGGAACCCACCCTAAGCCTAAAATAAACACCCAAACAACTAAAATGACCACTTCACCCGAGCTCAAGCCCACCCACTCCAATCAAATAAAACAATTTAAATACTTTAATTCTTAAACCCAACACCTAACCCCAATCACAACCAAAACACTTGATGCCACTTAAATCACCCCTACCTTCAAAGCTAACCCAACCCCCTGGCGATTTTAAGTTTTTCCTGTGATTTTGGATTAACTCAAAATAAGAACACAGAATTGGACTCACAACCTCCTTCGAAACTCACATGGTGGATGTGAGTTGCAAGCCGGTGTACTTGTGATGTGCCATGATGGCAAAGAGGTGAATTGAAATTTACAAGGACTCCTATGGTAGGAGGAGCCAAGTTGAATTTGGTCTCAATGGGCCAAATGAGAATTCAACAAATAATGGTCATAGTTCCATTGGAGCAACTCCAAGGAACTCATGGGGAGGCTAGGAAAAATGGGCCTCCCCCAAAACCACATTCGTGATTTGTTGGTGAGGTACAAGGTTGTACTCACCAATGGGGTGTTCAAAAAGTTACCGCCAAGGACTAGAAAGCAACTTTGCTCAACGGGAGATTAAGTTCTTGAGCTATGTGGTGACAAATGAAGTTGGTGGATGGACATAAGGAAGGTCAAAGCAATCCAAGAGTGGAAATGGTGCTTGATCCCAAAGAGGGCTTAGGTCATTGCTTGGCCTAGCCAACTACCACCGCCGCTAAGATGGCTAGGACCTTATTTAAGGTTGCTAGAACCTTACCTAAGGTTGCTAGAACCTTGCCTAAGGTTGCTAGGAATTTATCTAAGGTGCCTAGGACCTTTTGTAACATGGCTAGAACCTTATCTAACGTTGCTAGGACCTTGTCCGAATTGTTTAAGGAGGGCTATCTCAAGAATGGGATGAGCCTTGTAACCATGCCTTTTGGGAGCTTAAGAGCAAGTTGTCTTCGCCGCCCGTACTCAAGTTCGCGGAGTTTGACAAACCTTTTGAGGTGCATACGGGGGCGAGTGATTTTGGCATTGGCGGATTGTTGATGCAAGATGGATGGCCATTGCACATGGGAGCATGAAGCTCCATGGTCGTCAAAGGAGACGGCCAACTCATGAAAATGAACTCTTCGCCGTAGTGCATTGCTTGGAGATGTGGCAACACGATTTGGGGTTGCACAAGACCAAGGTGTATATGGAAAATGTGTCCTTGAATTATTTTGAGACACAAATGCAAGTGAGCGCCAAGCCATTGCGGTGGCACGATATTTGGGCGCTTATGAAGGTGGATTTGATCCACAAACCGGGCCATGGTGATGTGGTGCCGGATGTGCTAAGTTGATGGGAAGAGTTCCAAGCAATGAGCACCATCTAAACCTTGTGGCTAATGGTTACTGGTGAAGGAAACTTGTGATGCAAGATGAGGGAGGGGAACATTAACTACCCCGAAGCACAAAGGCTTCTAGGTGAGCTTCGCAAAGGCAAGGTGCTCAAAGAGGTCATGTCGGTGGACGGATTGCTCAAGTATAAGCAAAGTTGGGTGTATATGCCACAAAGCAATTGAGGCTATTGGTTTCGAAGGAAAAAATAGCATAGTCCTATTGCCGGCCATAGCGAAAGGAAAAAACCACCATAGAGTGGTGTGAAAGAGGTACCATTGGCCGGTCATGAAGGATGATATAGCCCACTTTGTGAAGGCTTGGGTGGATGCCAAATGAACCGAACCTCTTACCAAAAGCAAGCCGGCTTCTTGCAAGAGTTGCCTATCCCGCCGGGACCATGGCATAGTGTTTCCATGGAATAGTGTGTGCATGGACTTGATCACAAGTTTGCCGGAGTCACAAGGGTATGATGTCATCATGGTGATGGTAGAGCAGTTTGCCAAGTTGGCACATGTGGTGCCAATTGTGAGAACCGTGACCATGTTGGAGACCGCATAGCCTTTTCTCAAAGGATGATTGAGGCACCACGGGTTGCCAAGAGTGATTGTGTTGGATCGAGGTCCAAAGTTCACAAGTGCATTTTGGATGCATTTTTCTAAGAAGGTCCGAATGAAACTAAGGTTTAGCACGGCCTTCCATTCCCAAACGGATGGAAAAACGGAGCTTGTGAATGAAGTCTTGAAGTAATACTTGAGGAACTTGGTGAGGGCGAACCAAAGAGATTGGGCGGACTATGTGGGTCGAGCGGAGTTTAGTTGCAATGTAGCCACGCATTTGGCGACCAAGGGGTTGTCTTTTGTGGTGGCTTATGGAGTGCGTTCCAACCTATTAACCTAGCTCTCGAGTTCAACCAAGATGGTAAGGACTTGGCCAAGAAGCATGAACAAGATTTGGAGATGACCAAGTTGTTGGTGGAAGTTGCCCGAAAGTGCTACAAAGAGCAAGTCAATGCCAGAAGATGCAAAGTGGAATATGAGGTGGGCCAAAAGGTGTTGTGAATGTGAATAACTTAACCTTGCCTGAAGGACTCACTCCAAAGTTCATGTCCAAAGTTGAAGTTCGGTTGCCCATCGTGGAACGAGTGTTCAAAGATATATATGAGTTGGAGTTACCACCCGAGATCAAAGTGCATCCGACATTCCATGTCACATTATTAAAGTCATTTAAGGAAAAACACCTTGTGGCCCAATCACAAACAAGTGATTAGGCCACCTCCCGACCTTGTAGTAAGTCAGTTGGAATATGGGGTAGAGGGCATCCTCAAGTGTAGGAAGCCCAAGCAAAAAAGAAGGAAATATTTTGTGAAATGGTTAGGATACAATGTGAAAGAAGTCGAGTGAGTAGCGGCAAGAGACATGGTGAACGCCAAGGAATTGATGGAGCACTTTGATGAAACTATGGCTAAAGGTTCCCATAAAACAAAGCGTAGGCATTGATGAGGACATCAATCTCCTTTAGTGGGGGAGAGACGCTAGTAGCACACTTAGCTTGGAGGCAATGACGTCCACAATATGTATTTGTTCTTTGGCTTGAGGCAATAAAATTCAACTCTAGTGGTGCAAAGAAAAAAATATGAGATGAGGTCCTAGTCTTGTACTTGTGCTTGGTTAATGGAAGAGGAGGAATAGATATGCCAAACTAAGTTGGGTACGCCGAGTAATTGGGGGCCATGGCTTGGAGGGGCCTTGGGTAAAACTAAAAAATCTCTTAGCCATGGGCTTGTCCGAGCGGGGGCAAGGTGATGGCGCGTGCTCATAAAAGTGCTACCCGTGAGCTAACGAGAGTTGGCGCATGGGAGTCATGAACCCATGTTTCGAAAGGACAAAGTGGAAACCGAGTCGGGCGGGACTTGGCATCATCCCCGTGCGATCGAACATGGCTTAACAATGGAAAACCATTTTGGAGTTGCAACCGAGTCAACTTAGTGGAAGCGTTGAGGTACGGCCTAGATGTGTCAAGTTAGGCTCGTGGAGCCTAAGGAGGGGCAACCCAAGTGAGCCCCAAAGTCAGTGGGCCCCAAAGTCCCAAGTTTTGGGAGAAAAACAAAAGGTTACTTGACGGTGGTGTAGGGGCCCTACCTAGAGTTCTAGAGGCTTATATGGGTGAGGTGGTGTGGCCGAACCCACCCGAGGCCGAACAACAAAGCCTTCATGGACATTGGCCCAATATGAGGGCATAGTTGCCTAGTATGGCTTGGGTTGTTGTAGTGTTGCTCCGGCAACGCGATGATCAACATAAGATTGGACTTCCATGGATGGAAGTCCACATCTAAGAATTGGTTACCGATGAAGGGGTGAGTTGCGAATGAATGAGTAGGAGGTTTGGTTCCCCTCCTATGAACTAAACGGGTCCGCGGTATGGAGAGTTAACCATTAGCATGGCGGAATGTGAAGGGTTAATGCTCGTAATTCTTGCTAGAGTTCAAAAAATAACCAAGATAGTTAAGCGGAGCTAGCAAAGGTTGCGACAACTCCGGTCCTAGATAATGGGCTTCAAAACCTTAAGGTACTGATTTACGGCGGGATTGTTGGGCTTCCTGACAACCTTGCCGCCGGCGGTGTGTAAGAACTTATAAGAGTCCTGTCCTAAAACCAAGCTAGGGGGTTCGAGGCCCTTGAAGATGAACTCCACAACTGTCTAGGTGTTCTCGGACTTCATGGAGCTCCACACGATCACCCACCATTTTGATAGGGTGATCTGCAGGAAGTGCCAAAGCCATGGGCGAAGGTATACGTGCTTGTTTTTTATGTACGTGGGGGGGCCATCATAGTTTGCATCCTCATGCTTGCAAAAAGGCACTGTGGGGGCCCTGGGACAATGCACACATTGGACAAGGACCCCGTTGAGATCTAACACCAGGAATCGGGTCTTAGGCGACAGAGGTGGGGCGTGTTAAATCAAGGGGGCCACCACGTTGTCCTCCATGCTTTTGGGAGATGTGCAATGGGCAGCTACAATGCTATGTTTTAAGGCATGCGGAGATAATCGAGAGAAACGGAGGGATGGTGATGTCATGCTATGTCCATTTGAAACATGATGAAATTTTTGTGCAAATACAGAAAACAATTGAATCATTGGAGGCAAGAGAAATGTACGAGGAGTAAAAGTACACCAGATACATTTGAACACAAAAACAAACATGTAAGGACCAAACATAATAATTTTATTTTTACAATGCTCTATGTACAATTTGCCTTGGGGGAGCCGTGTTGAACGAGCTGTTCAAACTATCCTAAGTGTACATCTACAAAATTGTTTGTGCGCCGTCAAGTTTGAGCATAATCGCACACAGGGAGACGGAAGGGTCGCGGGAGGATTGGGGCCGAGAGTGCGGGGTGGGGGTGGGGGGCAAGTTCCTCCTAGCTAGGGGGACACAACCACGCCAACTAAAAAATGGCCCAGGGAGTTTGGGTCAATCGACCCAATTTGAGAGGTCTCAGAATATTACCTTGTCTTGATCATGTCTGGATGTCGTGGAAGCCTCCACCGTCTCTATTGCCTCACCTCTCTCGCCACCGCTTTCTCCGACGAGGTCAGCAACCTGCTCCTCCAAAGGCTTAATATCAGGCCTTTATCCTAACCCAACCTTCGCATGCGCATCATGCATGGGTTCATCAATTTGGATAGGAGTAGAAGTATCACTAGGCCCTTGCGGGCCTTCAACATCTGACATGGTTGTGCCTATTTGACACCATGTTGGTCAAGGGGAGACCGAGAGGCAACGGGGTTTGGATCGGGCGACCCAAACTATCCTACATCGGGGGAGTCACCTTGGGGCACTGCAAGGGCAGGCGGGTTTGGGTCGAACGACCCAAACATCTTGGGGTCGTCTTGCTAATGATGGGGGCATCACTATGGGCGGCTGAAGTGGTGGAGGGTCCAAAGGGGAGGAAGCCCCCGGGACGCGCCAGATGCTGGGATCGTCCACTTGCTAGACCGGGGTGTACAGACGATTGGGAGGCCGTATCATGTGCTGGAAAGTGAAAGACGGCTGTGGCATGGACTGCTAAGGGATGCTCTATGGAGGGAAGCCGGGGGGTAGGTGTGGAAAGGAGCTCGGGGGAGCCACCACCAAACTTTGCGCCACATCCTTGGATCACCTACCTGATCAAGTCGGCGTTGGATGGAGGCTGGGCCATCGCCCTCTGTTGCTCTTGTTCTAGCAAGAGAGCCCTCAACGACTTTGTTTCGCACCGAGAGTTCTACTCAGCGACTTTGTTCCGCACCGAGAGTTCTACTCAATGACTTTGTTCCGCACCGAGGGTTCTTCTATGGCAACCTTCTGCAAGCGGATGCGTTGCTCTTTGTCCCTCAATATCTTTTTGTTATCTTCATGCACAATGAGGACCTCGGGTTTCACCCTCACCATGCCGGCGAACACTATGGGGGAGGGAAGATCCGACTTGAGCTGTTTGGCGAGCCCCATGTCATCCTCGTTGTCGATGCTTATGGCGATGGTCTCCTCCACTTCGTAGTCACCGTAGAGCTTCTTCCCCTTCAGCCTCCTTCCTGAACATGGCGGTGGCATCTCTGGAGTACATGTACCTCGCATCGCCCACAGTGAGGACAAACACCAACTTACTCTACGAAGTTGCCATAAGGGTGTTATGTCCATACCAATTACTATAGATTCTCATATGAAAAATGTAATCATCTGGGATCTCAAAAAAAATGGGGGGGGAAGGGTAGGCGATTGCCAATATCAAGATTGAAGGTGACACAAATTGGCCTTTAGATATTGTGTGGGCTTTAAAAACTCCACAAACCACCAATCTACGGGCAACTTGATTGTACACCTCCAAAGCATCTGCAAGGCAATCATTTTAAGGACCTCGTATCTTAGCTTCATTAAATTTTGGTTGATCGATAGTGAGATCAACGCGGTCTATACACTATGATGGAACGGGGGAATTCTACAAGACATGTACATCCTATATAGAGCGCATCAACCAAATGGCAATGATGGGACTTGGTTGAAAAATTCAAGAATAAAATGCATGGCTCATGTTGGAAATGCACAAAGGAAATGTGCAACACAACAACCTTTTCAAAGATAGATTAATGCTCCATTAAGAATTGAACGCCAACCTCAAGATTGGAGTGTGCGATTGGTGGTCTATATTGCACATAGGTGAGAATGTTGAACCATTGTGCCATGGGGAAACCAAAGAAATCAAGGAATTTTTTTTAAAAAAATGGTGGGGTGGCACCCAAGTTGTTTAAGGTCCAGAGTATGAGACACCAAGATTTGCCTAAATATTGCCCCAAAGAAGTTCAAAGTTTTATGGTCGCAAAATTTGCACGATAACTTTACAACCAAAATCATGGTTCAATTCTCTATGTTGGGGATGGTTATAAATTTTGGACCATGGCCCTAGAACAAAGTTGACATGGGAAACCGCATGGACTTGGCTACCACAAGACCATGTAAGGTGTGATGATCCCGTGGACTGCTGGAGTTCTGATATCAAGGATAATAATAAGAGTTTTTAGTTTTTTTTGGCTTCCTAAAGGGGGCTCATATCCTTAGTAGGCATGTATCATTGATATGAACTTGTTTGTAAGAAAAATTGAATGTGTATCAAATTTTTATTATGATACAACATATTTGAATACAAATAGTTGTTGGTTTTTCTTCCGTTTTTCATGTCATGTTCCCTAAATTCATATATCGATCTGCATGTGAACATTTGACTCCATAATCGACTACTAAGTGAGTAGTCAACCAGAAAGGCCAATTACTTATGTGCAATCAATTTCTATAGTGCGTCATTGACATCATTCATAAGTGCATATTCCGTATGTTTATTTTTGGAACCACTTGCACAAACACCTCACACAATTGGGAAAAAAATGGATTTGGCATTCCTCCTTATTCCCCCAAAGACAGAAAGCATCAAATGGGCCCATACCACTTGTGTACCCCAGATGGATGGAGAGACAGCCCTGAACGGTGACAAGGCGACCTCGGAGAGCGGAGGTGAAGACAGCTCACTAAAGGCCCATGCGACGGGTAGGAGAGAAGACCGGCTCAACACCTGAAGGGCCGGGTATTTGAAGACCGGGACGTCGGCCACGTGGCCCGGGAACGGAAGTGGAGTTGGGAACGCGCTTAGGCCTCGGGAACATTACTTAATGCGGCGGGAACACGGATTAGGCCTCGGGAACGATACCTAAGCCGGCGGGAACAAGACATACCATAGGGAACGGCCGAATTAGTAAGGAGGCTAAACTAGTGAGCGTGTAGTTACTTTTAGATAGTTACTAGTACACATGTAGTCACCTCTTGGGATGGTAAGTGAGTACATTAGTAACTAGAGGTAGTAGCCACCTAGCTATTTAGTGACTGCTTAGTAGACACCTAGTTATTTTAGTAAACACTTAGTGAACACGTACTTACTCATTAAAGGATGTAGATGAAGGACAATGCCAAGGGATGAAAATCCCTTGGATGGACACAACCGCCTCACCCATTCGGCAATGAAGATGGGAATTTTGAATGAATGGATCATGGATGGTAACCGAACACCACCTAGGCACATCTAGGAAATAAGAAGAACTATAACCAATCTACCTCACAAGAACATCTATATTTAACACGTGCGGTTACTGTAAATAGATCCGACAGTCCTAAATTTAGACTACATCCATATTTCAGACTAAAATTAGCCTGTTGAGACATTTGGCATTAGGGGCCAAATGCTCAACCGCCAATTCAACCAATCACAAAGATTGCGAAGCCTATATAAAGGGGCACTAAGAGGCCCTAATTCACCTCATTATTCATTTCAACAATCCAACGTGAGCGTCAAGAGGAGCATTATCGGGAGCGTTTTAACGAAGACCTATTTGGAGCATTATCGGGAGCGTTTTAACGAAGACCTATTTGGAGCATTATCGGGAGCGATTTGACGACAATCGGAGCTTCGCGATTTTACTCGAGGAATCGAAGATCTTTTCGACAACCTTGAAGACTCTAAAACTTTTAGAGGAATTTGAAGACTCTAAAATTTTAGAGATATTCGAAGACTGAAGGCCCGAGGCTGAGGGACCACGAGGCCGCAAGGCGTGAAGACGAAGACCGAAGACTTAGCGATATTTGAAGATACTCGAAGACGAACGCCTTCGAGTTGGAAGACCGAATTTGGAGCTGAGGGCCCGCGATACTGAAGGCCCGCGTACTGGAGACCGCGACTGGAGGACCGCGGAACCGGACGGCGAGTTTACGAGACTTGAAGATTTAATTGAAGACTAAGGAGCCTTGAGCCCTTGAAGAATTAATCGAAGACTAAGGAGCCTTTGAGCCCTTGAAGATTCAAGAGCCTTTGAGCCTTGAAGAATTAATTGAAGATTAAGGTGTCGTTGAGCCCTTGAAGATTTACTTGAATACCGGTAGTACTTGAAGATCGTACGCGAAGTACTTGAAGATGTTTTGGAAGAAGCTTGAAGACCTTTTGGTGAGCCTTGAAGATTGAAGGCCCGCGGGACTGAGGGACCGCGAGACCGAAAGCGAGAAGACTCGAAGACTCAAAGACCTTTTGAAGAACTTGAAGATTGAAGGCCGCGAGACTAAGATTGAAGGACTAATATTTCATACGAAGCCGGTCTTCCAAACTTTGGTTGAGGATATTTGAAATTAAAATGGAATTGAAGAATGTTGGTTTTCTGTTACATGGATTGCAAAAGCACTCTTTATGTTTATAACATTTAACCTTGACATTAGGATTCAGGGGAACATAAGCTTGAAAGCTTAGGCTCCTTTCTCCTTAGAAATTCATAAAGAGGAAACATCATATCACTTATTAGGAAAAATAATGTATCAGACCACCTTCGGAATTTAGAGGTTTGCGAACCACCTAATTTGGATAGGTGCACTGTCCGTGTAAACCGGTCAGCAGCGGGTTACACCGTCTAAGGCTGGAAGGTTGTAGGTGGTGACCTCCACACCACTCTTGCCTCATCCTTGAAGTTCATCACCATTTTTTTGGCCCTCATCAAGATGGGAATACCCAATCATTGCCATAGCTATTCAAAAAATGCCAACATATGTCAAAACTTGTATACAATGACATGCAATGATACCACCCATTAAGCACGCCAAAAACCTCCACACTTCTTTGTTACCAACCTATCCCACCAACCCGTCCTAATAGAATATTATCATTCAATGCATCTTCAATAGTGCCTCCATCTTAATATTGGCTACATTTTGAATGCATTAGAGTTAAATATAGGTCTTTGGCATGGTCATCATGCCTACCATGAGATGCTTCACACAAAGGTCACGACTCATCCACATAAAACTTCATTAATAGTTTTAGAACCACATGCACTTTCCGTCGGCCCACCAACAACACCCGGATTGAAATTTATTATGAATCATACTCATCCAAATTGCTCAACACCCCCACTTGCTGCAACTTCACAAAATACAATCACATGCTTGGATAAATTTCACAAATAAGACACACAATCTGGCTAAAATTGAGGCCAATAACTCGCCTTATCCACCAACATAACCCAACATATCATGCCAACATTAGCTCCGCACACTACCATCACCACCCCATTTGTTTTCATCATCATCACCTAGTGTAGGATATGCAAAAAGGTTCACAATATATCAGGGGCTAATTCTCGGGGATAAATTTTATCTTGGACCCGCCACAATTGCCATGATTAAACATGTCATGGCCATAGTCATCAAAACCGTCATTGTGATCAAGCCCAAGCATTTCATTGTCAACATCTCCCATTTCATCACCATCCCCAACATCTAAAGGGTTGTCGGGGTCATCTAAGGACTATCCACATCTAAATTGGATTTCAAATTATTGTTTTCCAACCTTTGATGGTTGGCATAGTAAGCCATGAGGTTGGAACCCATTCGCACCCATTGCAAATGTGTGTTTTGTATAAACATAGATTAGGTTTTGTTTTGTTTTAAACCACTTTTGTGACTTGCCATGGACAAAGCAATACATCCACTAGCTTTGTTTGCATGATGATGGCAATTTTTTTTCACCAAAACAATCTTTGGTAATGATGCCAATATGGGCCCAAATTTTCCCACAATTCATGCGGGTGTTAAATTTGCTTGCACAATAGTTGGCATGTTTGCATATGCACATAATAAATATTACGTATTTGAAAGCATTGTAAATTCTTTGTGCATGCAATGTATTTCTCATAGTTATTTGCCAACTTTTGGAGGTTTTGTAATAAACATATACATCCTCATTGTCATGTAAGGTGTGGTTGGTTAGGTCATAGGGTCTTAAAATAAACCAACAAAATAGTAAAAATATCGTTTTCCTTGGATGTAATCATAATTGAAGAGCATTTTTGTCTACAGGTTGTTGCCTTTTTTAGAAGTGGGCTCTATGCAAATATACAAAATGCCATGTGAGGGGTGGGCCCCATTGGTGGTCAATGTTTGGAATGGTGGGGGTGTTAATAGATGTTGGAGGGGGTTTGTAAACATTGTGGGAGTGCGTGGGTAGTTGGGTGAGGTGGAGAGGTGGTTGTGGCAAATTGGTTTCAACCTAGTTGGAGCATGTTCAAAGGTGATCGATCATAATCTTAATCTTGACCTAATAGAACATAGAGATCTGCTTGATCACTATATTTGTTAATTTGAGATTTTCTCTTGTCTCAAATTAATATATGGACCACAACAACATGGTCTAATGTTTGGGTCGTCCTACCCAAACCATCTTGATATGAGTTCTTAATTGGGTTCTTGATATGAACACCCGCTTCAAAGTATTTGCATCTTACTACAACATTCTCCAATATATGTGTGATTTTATCCATGTTCTTATATTTGTAACTGTCTCAAAATGCCGAAAAAGTCCCAAATTAATGAATATAGTGATCTTGTGACAAATCTGATTGTGTAGTTTTAATTATGTGTTTTGGACATGTCAATGGTGTTTGGGGAGGCTTATTTTGTTCAAATTTTTTCGTTCAAGATGAAGGAAAAGAGGGTGGTAAGGGCCATGATATGGAGGTATATCTATAAGGTTTGGTTGTAGGAGGTTTGAGTTGTCTAGATAATTATTGTAGATTGTGTGAATGCATTCCGCATTTTTTGTTTGGGTAGTGAGCATGATGTGGGGTTTTACCTTCCATATTGGAAGTGAATATGGTCATGAAATGGGTACATTCATTGTGTTTTGTTGGATAAAAATGTTTAAAAATTCTTCATGACTATATGTGAAATCGATATATTGGAAAAAAAAATGCTTCAAATGCAATTGGAAAGAGTGAGAGAGAGAAAGAGCTTGGGTTCTTATACACAATGTAGGTTATGGTGCGAATGTAGATTATAGTGCAAATGCAAGCCTCAATAGTTAAGTATGCTTTAGTGCAAATGCAAACTATGGTATGATCCATCTTAGATTTGAACCTTGGTGCACATGCAAATTCATCCTTTTATGTAAGTTTTGACACTAATCCCTTGTTGATGTGGAGTCATGAGTGTTTATTTTTATACTAGTACAAAATCTAGTTTGGATTCAATGTTGTAAAACTTGGCATTGATTAAACCTAATCGCATATTCAACCCAAACACAATTTACCATGTTTGTCATAAATGGTTGGGAACTTGAAAAATTAACCCCATGTTAATCTTGAGTAAATTTCCATGCCATGTGGGCCGTAAAACACTAATGTGATGTTTTGCTTACCATTGTTGTAATGTTTTATGGGCACATGGCACCATCATACACATCAACATGGATATCATAGCATGTGGGATGTGATGGTTACTATGCATTGGTGTTGATATCCATCATACCATGGAAATCTAGAGATAACATGCATGAAACATTAAATACATCACATGTATTATAGTGCATAGGGTGTGTTTTGGGCATAATAATTTATCAAGAGGTGGGTTTTGGGTGGAGGGTACTAAGAGGCTCTTGATTGAGCTAGAATTCCATCTGAATGTTATGATTGAGGAAATGACAATGTCCTCCACGATTACAATTTATGACCTGCACACTTAGCATTGCAAGGTGTTTGCATTTCATTTGTGTTTTTTATTTATTGAATTCCATCAATGCATGTAGCTTGAATGCTTCGATTGACATGTTGGGATTTGCAGTGGTAGGGTTTGACTGTGCATTTTGGAATATGGTGGGCACTGGGCATTAGCGGGAAAAATTAAAAAGATTTCAAAAGTATAAAGTGGCCACAAAAGATGGATGCGTGTAGCATATTGGTGTGGAATGTGTGGGGCTTTGCCAGGATGCGTGTTGGATGCCGCTTAGTCACCCAATGTTTATTTTACATTTAACACTCTTATTGTCTAACCATGTTATGTCGTGCTAATGTTATATGAGCTCGGAATAGCAAATGATAGAATCATAATGATGTCATTTTTAGCTTTAGTTAATCTTTTAATATCATTTTTTTTTCCAAAATTTTATGTTATTCTTTGATATATTTTGTTGTCAATATTTTTCAAACATGTATTTTTTGAAAGTAAATTTTAGGATAAGGTGGGGTAGGATTTACGGTTGCGCATTGCAGATAGGTTTTCACTATGATTGTGCTAAACATACCACTATGGCATTGAGTTGGTTCTCATCGACAACAAACTATGTCCCCATCACCTACAACAATATGGCAAAAAAAACTAATATTGGAGGCAGTTGGTTGTTGGGGGAGGAAGGATGGCAATGAACGTTTGGGTTTCATTTAAAATTATTGCAACAAATAATTGCAACAAGAATTGCATCAATGCCCACTAATGGAAAATGACACTACCAAGCCACAGTGAACAAAAATTGGAATACAAAAATTGATGAAGCTTTATCCAAATTTGGGATAAAGGAAAGAAAAGAAGCCATGTCATATATAGAGGTGATGCAGCAATGTTGGAGCATGTGGCATCGGAAAGTAATAACCCAAAAGGTTGGCAAGTATAAATTGAAAAGCATAAACAAATTCTACGTCCAATTCGATGGCAAGTTTTCCAAAGACTCTGATGTAGATGGTGATACAACTGCAACAAAAGTGGTTGTGGAGGCATGCGGACAATAAAAGGTTTAGGCTTCAACTCCTCGTTATTGCATGGAGTCCTCAAAAGTACACCTCCAATGAGGAAAACACTCCACTACCCTAACTATCTCCCTTCCACCACCATCAAGTAACCCCATTGCCCCTCTGAAAGCTCCTAAACCCCCCAATGCTTTGTGCAACATAATATTAATAGCTTCATCCTGAGCAAAAGAAAATCAAATTCTTTGGCCCAAAACCAGTTGGCAACGTCTCAAGTAAAAGGTCTAGTGTTTTTTTCAAGTCGTTATTGAGTTTTGAGGGTGGCATTTGCAACACTCCATCCAAAACCACCAATTTAGGCACGCCTAGTGGCCTTCAACACTAGATGACAAAGTTTTTCAAGTTGCAAACAAGGTTTCAGTCGATCACATGGAGACATGGGGTTGGTGATTTTGAATTGGAAAACTCAAGCATTGTGCAATTTTATGCACATTTTCGTTGATTTTTGGGAAACCCCAATCTCCACGGTAAAGCTTTGTGGGCAGATAGTTATTGGTGGATTTTTGGAAAGGTAAGTCCCGTCTCTCTAGCGATTTTGTGTTGATGGCGGTGTTTATTTTGTGATCCTCATCAATCCTTCATCAATGTTTGAATTTGTGGTGGTGTGAATGATATGGAATGAATAGATATTGTCAAAAATTGTTCCACTTCATTGTCATTGCGAACAATTTTTCACAACCCCCATTGCATGCTGCATGAGTACACTGATAGTGTACACATCCATAGGGTCCCGGAGGCCAGAGTGGAACAAACACTTGCAACAATGTAGTTGCACTTAGGGAATGCTTAGAAACGTTTGAGCAAGAAGATTAAGTGGACAAAGACGACTTTAACACCGAAAATTGAATATAATCAGCGTTACTATGGCATATTGGTTTCAAGGAATGCACCATGGCTAAAGGGGTTGTTATGGAACAAGAACTTATCTAGCAAATCTAGCACATCCAATGTGTCAACTTCATGAGGAAGTTGCTTGCCATCTTGTTGAAGCACGTAAAAGATGATGGTGTTAAACAATAATTTATTTTCCTTTGAATAGATATATTGTTCTCCTTGATCATGTATCTTATATACCATTCATTATTCATGGTATACCTTACTGGTAGCTATTGTTAAGGGTACCAATTTAAAATATATATATGTTCATGACTTACCTTAGAGATAGCAGTACAATCATTCATAACCTGGCCATCCTACTCCTAACACTTGATTGATTGCTTGCTAACTTTAATTGAGCTTTAGCCTTAACATTTTGTCAGATCTTCCATTCCTACAACTTTACGCAACCCTATTCGGAAGTAGATTTCATTTCCTTATTGTCTTGTTATGGATACTAATTCTATGACTTCCGATCGTAGCATAAATAATAAATAAAATAAATAAAAATAGCGCCGGGGTTTTTTTACACCGACGTGAATGGGAGTCCGTTCCTCTATGCCGTGATCATGTTTGACCAAGCGTCACTGCAAGGGTACTTCCTCCCTCTCGGGAGGTGGGCTCCTTTAGTTTCCAGAGAAAACGCTATCCCTAACCTCTAGGGGGATCAACGGGGGGTTGTTTGTTGTCTAACTTTCTTTTGTTTAATATCAGGTATGTGAGGTATCTAATGGCTATTTGGTGTAGGTGTTTCATAAGTGTTTTGATTTCACTTTTAGGTATTTTGAGATTTTATAAATCTTTAATTGATTGTTCGTGAATAACCCCTCTAATTCCGGCTATGATAGTGATGAGAAGGTTGACTTGCCATCCGGATGTTCTAAGTGTTTGGATGAGTGGGTTGTATTTTGCGGTTTTTTTGTTGTGTGCGGTATTTGGGAATCTGTCATGGCAGTATGTCAATTCAACGAATTGTATGATATTTGGTGGGGTTGGCGTTAGGGGGGTTGGCTTTCTGTGGGGGCGCCTAGTACGTATAGTATGTCTGATCTGAGTCTGGCTAAGCATGTGCATGGTGTAGTGGGACATGTACATTGGAGTAGCCATGTTGGAATTGTGTTGTCTTGTGGTCTAGAGTTTTGGTTGCCTGCAATTATAAGGGTATAGAATCTTGTATGTTTACTTGATTGTAGTAGAGTTATCCGTTAATAAAACCCCAGTTTAGTAGGGAGTTAGTTGCTTTGCATGCAAGACTTTCCATGTTCGGTAAGTTTAGGGTGCATGATTGGAATCAATGCGGAGGCTTGAATCCGGGACATTCCATATTGGTTAATTGGGTGCCAAACTCGTTTTGGCAAGGTAAGGCATGCCAAAACGAGTTTGGCACCCAATGAACCAATATGGAATGTCCCGGATTCAAGCCTCCGCATTGATTCCAATCATGCACCCTAAACTTACCGAACATGGAAAGTCTTGCATGCAAAGCAACTAACTCCCTACTAAACTGGGGTTTAGTTAACGGATAACTCTAGTGTGTTTACGATTTGGTGGACTGCTTTATTGTGGCGTGCTATACGTAGGCCCTTGATGTGGGGGTTTGAGCATGTAGAGAGTAAGTGTGGCCATGTATCTACGGTAATGTTGGAACATAGTGCGCAATTGGGGTTGGGGAATAAGTTAGGCCAAAAGATATTTTTACAATGGTTACCCATATATTGGGCATATCAAAGTTTTAGGGTTTGTGTAATTTGGGCGTCTGTAATTTCGGGGTTTTCCAAAATTGGTTGGAGAGTTTATGGTTGATGTGCTCGTTGGATGTCCATTTATCTATGTATGTGAATTTGGATTGAGCTAGTCTTAGTTCTTGGTTCCTATGTTTTTTGTTGATGTATGTTTGTAAGTTGTGTATAGCGCCCGTGTGGGTACTTGTTGGGACCCCATTGAGCCAGTACGGCATAGTGTGGGCCATATGTATCCTGGGTGTATTGGTGGGTTTGTTTAGGAGGGCTTTGTCATTTGCAAGTTGATCCGCTATTTCATTGCCTATTATACATGTATGTGCTCTAACTTTTTGAATTGTGATTTTATGTGTGGACTAGGTTATGTGGTTGACTATAGCAACATTGAGTAATTTATCCGGGAGGTTATGTTGGGACGATGGATGCCGTATGTGGTTGTGTAGTAGGTAATATATGCTATTGAGGCTACATGTGAAGATATATATGTCTTGTGTATGGTGTTGCGTACCTTGGACGGCTATTAGGATGGCGTTCAATTCAGCTCTGAGGATGTTTTGTAGGCCTGGGAGTCTCTCCGCAATCCTAAGGTTATTGGCGGAGCAGTATACTCCCGATCCGGCTGTGTTGCCTATGCCATTTTTGTCCGATGGAATAAATGATCCATCAGTGTATATGCATTGTTGGGGTTTGAATTTGAGGGGGTGGGTATTGTAAAATTTTGTTGGTAAGGGTTGTGTTGGGTGGTTGTTTTCCAAGTGGTTATAGTTTGGGGCTATATGCCATGCATATGAGTCTTTTATTTTTCTCTTAAAGGGGGGGGGTCTTCGTGTGAGCGAGTTTTTGTTTTAATATTATATAGCTCAAGTATGTTGTTTGTGATTGTGTGGGGAATGTGTGGGTTACTTAGTGGATTATGGTTGTGTATTTTTAGTATGGTGGTGTATTGGTTTTCTAATTGGTGTAGATATTTTGGCCATTCTAACGTGGGGTTGTATTGTATGGTATAAGGTGGGATGGATACTATTGTGTTTATTTCTGCATGGGTGATGGGGATGGGGTTTTCTTTATGGTTGATTATGATGATGGTCATGGTGTTGTGATTTTCTTGGGCTGCCGTGCGGGCCCAGTGGACTGTTGTCATGGCAGTTTGAGGTCTAGGGGATGGGCTAAACCATTGCATGTCCATTTTGATGAGTGCGCGAGGCCTGTCAAGCCGAGTATTATGTCGCAGTTGTGTGGGGAGTTGTATTGGGTGAGTGGTATTGGACATGTGAGGGGGGAGGAATAATATGAATGTGTGATATGGTATGTGTCTATTAAGGCTTGGAGGGTGGAAGAGTGGAGGGTTTGGTGGTTGTTGTTTGGGTTATGTTTTTTGGGTTTTCTTTTTGGAAGGATTGTGACATATCTTTGGGTTAGCCATAATACTTCAATGGCAAAATCTTGTGGTGGGGGGTCTAAAAACTGGATCATAGGGTGTATTTGATTTTGGTTATATCTTTCCCATAGCCATTGTAGTTTTGCGAGTGGCATAGTTAAGATGTATGCTCCCGTTTGGTCATAGATATTGGTTTCCGTTCCTTGTATTTGTATGGTGGGTTTGGTAGCAATAATATCTTTATCGGGGTTGCATTCCTTGATGGTGAGTGTGAGATTTGGGGCTACTATGGGGGGGGGGAGATGAATCTTTGATCCCTAGATTGTAGAAAGTTTATGCATGAGTTGTATGTGGTGAGGGTGTTGGCTTTATGTTGATTTTGTAAGAATTTGTGGAGTATGAATATATTGTGGTCAAGGGCGACATTGTCGTGATGGAGGAGTATTGAGGCTTCAACCCATTTTGTCGTGTTGGTTGAGAGGGTGTTCCATTGGCAAAGGTAGTGATGTTTTATGGATTTTTCTCCCCATTTGTCCTTATATGTTGTAGTTTTGGTGTTTATAATGGCTTGTATTTGTTTTCCACGTGTGGCGTCCACTTGGTTATTGGTATTTATGGATGGGGTGTATGTCGGTGCGTGTTGTGGGGGAGGTTGTGAATTGTGGATGGGTTATGTGGAAATAGTATTTGCGCTTGTGCTAGGGCTTCTTTGATTAATTTAGGGGCAACTTTAAATTTTTGTTTAAATTCTCTAAGAGATAGGATTTGGTGAGTGTTTGGGTTTTGGATTTGGATTAGGGTGGTGATGTTGTACGTGTGTAGTTTGTTGAGATATTTTCTAGTGGTTTGTTTTTTATCATGGGAGAAGAGTGCGTATCCTACGGATTGCAGCCATGCAAGTTCTATTGTTGACTGCTTTATGGGGAAGCTTTTGATGGTGGTATGGACATGGATTTTGTATTCTTTTTCAGGTAAATAGAGTGTATGGATTGTGGGTGATCTTGCGCATGCTTGGTATTTTAGACGTGGGAGGTGATGAGACCCTCCATATTTGGCTATGATGTATTTGGTTAGACCTTGGTAGATTTGGCCTAGTTGACCTAAGGTAGAGGGTGCTTAAACCAACACTTTAAGCCATTGCGGGTACACGTGGCCATGTCACGGTAAAAAAAAAAGTAGATCATATTAGCATTTCGACCCAAAATAGCCTCAAAGCAAAAAAAAAATTTAGTGAAAGTATAATATCTTATGAATTGTCAAAGTCAAAACTACTAGCTTCTTAATTCCATTAGCTAGGCCGGGCAAGTAAAGTGAGTGAGGAACCCGAGGACCAGCTCATTTATTATATAATCTCAACCTTTACAAAATCTATACTAGGCCCATCTTATACCGGGAACCGAGCTTGATGCTCTCATTAAACCCCCATCATGCAAGGCCTTAAACCAACCCATGTCTAATCATGAGTCAAGCCTAGTGATAGAATGAATAGTGTCGGATTCATACCCATTTTTAGAATCCAAGATTAGCAACTCAACCTAGTGTAAAGGCCGTTAATAATAATGCCCAACCCTAGCACCTACTGCATGGGGTGGCGTGCCAGCTTGTTGCCAAAACCGTCACTTTTGCGGGCCCGGCCATAAAATTAGCATGAGTGACGGTTCAAGGTAGGTAGATGTTGGTGGTTAGGAGGCGGGTATAGGTGTTGGTTTAGGATGGGGTAACGGAATTAGCTGCCTCTACCTTAGGTCATTGAGGGCATTTAGTAGTTGCTTGCCGATATAGTTTATGTAATCTGGGAGGATGGAGGTAGTATTAATGCCAAAGTCTTCATTGGCGAGGTGGGTTAGTATGTTTGCTATACTATTGGATAGGTTGCATATTTTATTAGCGAGTTTACTAAGGATCTTGTCTAGTTTCTTGATGTTTGGTTTTGAAAATGGGCCTGCATAGTATGCGTATGCTATACCTAATTTTATTATTGTGTTTAGGATGTGGATTTTTTGTTTAGTTGTGGCTAGGGATGCCATTAGTAGTTTGCTTTGTTTTTGGCTTTTCCCATGGTGGCGTTTCTTTGGATGTTCCATTTTAATGAGGGGACTAGGTGGATGCCAAGATATGTGTATGGTTCGTTTTGTGTCAAGGTAGGGAAAGGTTAATTTTCGAAGTGTATATGTTGGGCCTGTATGTATGCTTTGAAGATGGTGGGTTTTAGGTTTGATTTGTTTGGGCATCTTGTAATTGCACGTTTAGAGAGGTTAAGGTCTAGGTGTGCCCATTCTGAGAATTTTTGGAGTTTATAGATTTGTGGTTGAATGTGTGTTATGCTATCGGTAAGGATGGTAAGATCATCAGCATATGCTATTGCGTTACAAGTGGCTGTCGATGTCTTAAAGTGTTTTCCTATGTTGTTTTTTTCTAGCCATCGTAGGAGTGGGTCTAGGAATATTATGAAGAGGTAGGGGCATAGGGTGTCGCCTTGGATGGTGCCTCTGTTAATTTGGACGGGTAGGGTTGTTCCAAAATGGTTTCCATGGAAGGAAGTGGTGGAATTTGTGTAAATGTTGCCTATTAATTCAACGGCGTCTCGTGGATATCCGAGATCCTCCATTAGTGCAAGGAGTTTTGCGTGATCTATGGATCCGAAGGCATTTCTAAAGTCTATATAAGTAAGGTAAATATCATTGTTAGTTAGTCGGGCATCCTCGAGTACTGCTATTATCATTTGGATTTGTCTAGTTGTGTTTCTTTGTGGTCGAAAGCCTTCCTGACTAAAATATATTATTTTGTGTTTTTCACCATAACTGGTGAGTAGGGCAGTGAATGTGCTAGTGTATAGTTTATATATAGTATTGGCCAAGGTGATGGGCCTATAGTTTGCGAATAATAGTGGGTCGCCTTTTTTGTGGCAGAGTATTGTTTTATTATGTTTCTAATATTGGGGTATATTTTTCTGGTGGTAGCATTGCCGGAAGAAGAGGAATAGCATATCATGGAAGGAAGGGTGGAGGGCCTTGAGGATTTCGTTTGGAATATTGTCAGGCCCCGAGGTTTTACCTCTGGATAATTTTTTAAAGTTGTTGTCAAACACTTCACGGGTGAAATGTTCCGATATTTTGGGGTTATGGGAGCCGCGTTGTTTGATGAGGAATCCATCTTGGTCAAGCCATGGATACTTTTGGACTGTGCATTGGCATGTTGTGGGGTGATTGGTGGGGTTGTCACAGAAGGGGGCTTGCTTGTTGAAGGAGCTTTGTTGCGTTTGTAGGATTTATTGGTTTATATCTATTGGGTTGGTGCGGATGTTGTTGTTTGTGTCTTTGCGGCAACCTAAGGGTGTGTTTATGGATGGTTTAAATTTTTTTGATGTATATTTTTAGGTTTGGTATTTAATAAAAATCTATAATTTGAGATGGTTTTCTTGCAATTAATGGCGGTTTGTTTGGTGGTAATTTTGTGGGCTTCTATTTCCGCTGAGCGCCCTATGGTTGCGAGTTCTTCGATCCATTGTTTAACCGTTGTATCATTGACGAGGGTGGGGGGGATGGCTGTATTTTTTAATGTGTATAGTTATTGGATATCTGGATGATTTGGCCAGCTTGCGTGTGGCATGGAGGATGTTGTGCGGATTGCTTTCCTGGTGCTATGGCAGATATGGAGGTGGCATTTCTAGATTTTCTATTGTTTGCGTGGGAAGAAGCCTCCCTGTTGGCGGGCTCTATGGGGAAGTGTGTGGGGAGTTTGTGTGTTGAGGAATGTCTCTTCAATGCATGTACTTAGTGTGTTGATTATGTCATGGAATTTTTCTTGGGCATCTCTCCAGTCTATGTGGTGGAGGTGTGGAGTGTATAATTTTTGAGTGAGTGCTTGTGTGGCAAAGTTGGTGGTTTCCTGGAATTGGATGATTATTTTTGGATTTTTTCTAGTGGTATGGGGTATATGACTCTTGGGGTGTGTTTTGTGGGGTTGTCCACTTTCCGGACAAGGGTGTTGGTACCAAGGTCGAGGTTGACGAGGTAATGGTTTGAATTTTGATTTTGAGAAAACAGAGTTGTGCATGTTACATGTATGTGATTTGATGTGGTGGTGTAGAATCCATCTATGAGGCCGGTGGATGAATAGTCGTGTCCTCCTTGTCGAGAGAGAGTTTCAGTATTTTGGATTGGGTGTAGGTTTAGGGTTTGCATGCATCGGGTCCATTCTTTATCTTCATTAGTGGGGGGTTGGGGCGTGCCATCATGGATACGTCCTCGTAGAAGGATATCTTTGTTAAAGTCTCCTGCTAATATGATTTTGTGTGTAGGGTGGTATTTTGTAAGGATGGTGATTTGGGCTATAATTTCGGGTATGAGATTTAGGTCATGTGGGTGTGATGGCACATATATATTTATGATGAGGGTTGGCGTTAGTGGTTTGTTGGATATTTTGAAAGCTTGTAAATAGGGTGAGATGTGGATTGGGATGGGGATTTTGGTTATGTTCTCAGAGGTGTGGATTTCTTTGTGAATCATGGCTAGTACGCCCCCTCGTGGGGGTTCGTTTGTGGCGTGTTGGCGGTTTCTTCTTGTGCTTGTATTATTGGTGTTATTGTATTGTATTTTGTAGTTTGGGAACTTGTTATCTATGTATGTGGTAGATTTGTCTTTGGTTAGCTTAGTTTCTTGTAGTAGGATAATGTGGGGCTTGTGGGGCAAGGTATTTGTGAGCTCTATGATGCCCGGGAAGTTGGAGCTAATGTGTCCTGTATTCCATGTGATGATGTGAGTGTTGGTATTGTAGGTGTGTTTGTGTTGTGGTTGTGGGGGTTGGATGTGTGTGCAGTTCTGGGTGAGTGTAAAGCCTGCGACCGGGTGGGTTCGCTTGGCAAGATTTTGTAGGAGTTGTTGAGGTATGATGGGGAAATGTTGTGCTAGGCTTTGTTGGGTAACGGATTCCCCTAGGGCAATTTTTGGTTGATGTGGTCATGTATGGGTATTGTTGAAGGAGTTTCTGATGCATGTGTGTTGAGTATTTGTTGTAGGTGGTGGGGTCTTGTGTATTGGTGTGGTTCAGTGTTTTGGAGACTTTGTAATATGGTGAGGCATCTTGGGTCGAGGTGACTGGAGAGTTGGGCATTACATTGGTGGGGCACGGGGCTGAGAGCAATTATGAAGGCGTACATTTGATAGTGTGGGGGGTATATTGATAGTAAGAGGCCGTGTCTTCTAAGATGTGGCAGAATTGTTCGTTGGTGAGTGGGGGTGTGTTGGCCCAGGTAAAAGGCAAATTGTTCTTCTAGGTGTTGGTATTGGGGTTTTAGCTTTAAGGTGTGTGCTATGAAGTATTGTTTTTGTCTTTTTGTGAAGATTTTTGGGAGGTTATTGAGGATTTGGGTGAGCGGTCTAGGATTGGGTTGTATGTCTCCGCTGCGGAGTATGAGTGTTTGGAGGTCAATAATGTATGAGGTAGTTTTGTGGAATGTTGGGTGTTTAAGGTGGGTGCGCCTTATTGTGTAGAAAGTGATTGAGGTAATGTGGGTTGGGTGTATGTGGCTATTTCCTATGTGTTGGTTTTGTGGTGAAGGAAAGAAGTATGGCAAGGGGGGTGTGTGTAGGGTTAGTGGGGGGTTGTTGATGTGCCCATATTGTGGGGATTTAATGTATCTCTTTGTGTAAGAAATAAATCCTTGTTGTGTGGGGTTGTGTTGTTGGTATTGTTGACAGGTATGCTTTCATATGAGTGATTTGTTTGTTTGAAACCGAGGGGGTAATAGTAGGTATGTAATGTCTACTATTATTAGTGTATGCTTTGGGGGGGGGATTTGTGTGGAAGTTTGATGCGGGTATCTTGTTGTGGTTTTTTTTGGTGTGGGTGTTTATTGGATGTGTGCAAGTAGAGACCATATAAATCAAAGACAAGAGTTTGTACTCTTTATTATATAGAGAAAAGACAATACAACATATAAGAGAAAAGGTCCATTGATGGCGTCCTATGTGGTTACTAACCATTAAATGTGTTAGTTCCTTGATGGTACATTGGTGGGTTGTTGTGGAAGCTTGATGGGGTTTGTAGGGGGAGAGGTGGAGCGGTCACGTTGTGTCTTTGTGGTATTGGGGGTGGGGCGGTTCTTTGTAGAATTTCCGGTGCGGCAGCGGAGAGGCCATTGACTATGCCTTGCAGTCGGAGGTTAGATTGTTGGAATTCGTGGGCGATTGTTCCGAAGAGCGCTTGAAGGTTGGTGGTGTGTTGGGTGATTGTTGCCAATGGCCAACCCCGGCAGTTGGGAATGATGGAGTACGTCTTGCATACTGGGGCTATTGGCTCTGTCCTGAACGTCCATGAGGTTGTTGACGTATTTCCATTTGTTCAACCTAACATACATGTCTCTGTTGTTGAATGACACTTCTTGGACAATGGCCTCCCGCCGCTCTTGATCGACCTCAAAACTTTGAAAAGTCCAACATGTGTTCCATGTCCCAAGTCGTCATTTCGCCTAGAACAGGTTCGCGTGGCAACACCCCCACGATCAAGTTACGGTTTGAGTCATAAATATAACCTTGGAGGTGTGGACCTTCGACAAACTCCCATGTATTGCCAATGGTCTCCCATGACTCAGTACAAAAATGCTCTCACACCACATGCTTTAGGTGTAAAACCAGGGTAAAACTCATGCACCGCCCTTGTGATGTGCTCAGTTGTGAGATTCATCGGATAAACTCGGAGGTCCTTGACATATTGTCGTGCCTGCCAGTTATAATCAAGAGGATTGCTACATTTTGTGGGCGGTAAAGCGTGGGTGATATTGTACTCAAAATCCAAGGCATTTCCCATTGCACACCGAATTGCTCATGCAGCTTGCGATGTAGAGGGGGTTTGCATGAAGGACAACAACAATGTGTTCGCATCATGTGAGGCAGGAAGCAATTCGGGAGGACCATATGACCACAAGAGCCAATGATCCACGTGCCTTTGGGTCCCAAGGTTTACAACATATGCCACAAGCACTCTCATCCTTGATCCACGCGGGGACGCATGGCCACAACAAAGCTGGTGTGGCTGGAGGCATCACGATGATAGATGATACCGCGGTCGCTCATTGGAATTCATCTTCGGGTCGTGCGTTCCGATGAATGCTAGGGTCATGTTCATGTATTGGAAGCCCCACAGGATACATGAAATCCACAGGCGGCCATGAGGTGAATATAAGTTGACGGTTAGGCCATGGGAACGTAAAAGGGGGAGTTGCCACGTAGGAGACTCGAAGGCCGCGAAGACCCCCCTAACTTAGAAAACTATGAAGACCCCAGTCTTAGAAACCACTTGAAGCCCCGAGACTTAGATTCCAAGACCAAGACCTCAAGGAAATTCTAGACTTGGAAATTAGTTAATGGAAACTACTCAACCGTCTTATGTCAATGGTAAATAAACATAAGGAAACAATTACATCCTATTTTAAGAATAATTTAATGTTTATGCTAAATATAGGTGACATAGACATATTAGGGCTACATTTAGTAAATCCAAAAATTGAAGACAATTAGGTTAATCCTAGATTTCAATGACTATAAGGAGGGGGGGGGATTAAGAGGCCCTATCACACCTCATTTGGCCCCGCGGATCACACATGAGTGCTCTTTGATCCGAAGTTCTCCTCGACAATTGAAGGCTTTACTTGGGACTTGGAAATGTTAGCTTGTTACCTCGGAATTCCACTTGAGACTTTTAACTTGAAGAACTTAAAGAACTTGAAGAACTTGAAGAACTTGGACACTTGAAGACTTTCACCTAGAATTTGAAGGTCTCAGGATCTTGGCCACTTGAGGCTTCCTAATGGAACTTGGAAACATAAGTTGCTTGAAAACTCGAGGATTACTTGGAGCCATGAATTGTTTGGAAACTTGAGGATTACTTGGAACTCAGAATTTGGGGGTTTATAATTTGGAAATAGAATTACTTGGATTTATGGAACTCAAGGATTCAAAACTTGGATGCCTAAAGCACACAGTTACTAGGATGACTTGGAAACTAAATTGCTCGTTATATACATTTAGAAATTAGACTTGATTATTGGATTACTTGCGACTCGAGCACTTGACCAAACTAAGAAAGAGGTGCTCAAACAAGCAAGATACATGACCTAAGGCAAGGATTAACAATCGGATGAGCTAAGGATTGAAGTGACCAACTTAGGTCAAGTACTCAAGTAAGCTTAGATTTACGACCTCATCAAGCGCACCTGGAGAAAGTCACAAGGATCTAATCTAAATGACAGAGGGCCATCATGCGATAAGGAATTCCAAGGTGGAAGGAAAATCATGTCGAACCATCAAGAAAGCTAAATCCTCCATCTCCTCATAATTGAGTGAAACTTCAAGAAGGCACACGATTTCGACTAGGTAGATTTAGGTAGTGATATACCTTCCAAGTATATTCAAACACTTATGAGAAAGCTTAGACCAAGTGAATTTAGAATCAAATAGAAAGAATTTTTGTTTGAACTCTACATCATGAGTAGAATAAAATACTTATAATTAGTATCCTAGGTTAGGAATGATTATTGGGTGTGCAAGATTCTTTCGCTAAAACCCAAGGACACTTGACTTTGACATTAAGGTCTTAGGAGGACATAATCTTGGAAATACTTCAGTTCCTAACCCAGACGGTTTTCCAAAGGAATTCTTCGCACTACAAAATCAACACACTAGATTCTAGAAGTAAACCCCATGGTAATTATATACCTGTGTGCATAATAAAAAAAGGAGTTCAAAGTATACTTGGAAGTTACCATCACTCAAACAAAACACATCCATAAGAATCTAAAGCATTCAAGTTCTAGAGCTAACCTAGTCCCCCTCAATTTTAAGATTTGTGTCAACCGGTCAGTAGCGGGGAACACCCTCTAAGGATGAAGAAACCTACCAACCATGAAGGTGACCTCAACACAATTACATTCAAAAGGATTTACTTGGGATTTGGTTTGATGCTAGTAGATGCATATGTCACATGTGCCGTCCGAATTACTTCATTGCCAAATAACTCTTTCAAAAATAGCAAATTAGGAAACTTTAAGCTATGAATGTCACCTACGCTCTTATAAAGATGAGGTCTTACTGGAAACTCATCATAATATAGCCATAAGAGTCAAGAAATTAAAAACCTTATTTCCTTTGTAGCTCCTTAACCCCTATAAGGCAAGCATTTACTAATCACAAATGTCGGGATGATTTATACAAGACTGAATATTCATCATCAAATTGCAAATATTGGAAGGCCAAAATTTCTAAAATATATGTAACACCCCTTTTAAATTAGGCGACTTGTTGCAAAATTTTGACACTCAAAATGGAAAATAAAATATTCCAACGTTTCCCCATCTAGGATGTCGTCCCAAAATCCAAAATATCATAAAACATGGATGAAATCGTCAAATTGGGATGAATGTGCCCACCTTTAGATGGAACTTTGCATTTTCTCCATATGTGGCTTCATCACTCCATCAATTGTTGCTAGTGTGGCTATCCTGACGATTCAAAAACACAATTTACTAATACACAATGAAGATAAAATCACATAAAACCAACATGTTTACGGCCATTAGAGTATGTCAAAGTTGGTCTTTGATCAATAACCACATAAGCCTTTTTGAAGGAAAAAATAACATTTGTTTGTTTGTTTGTTTGTTTGTTCTTTCTTTTTTGGTTTGTTTGTTTGGCCGGGGCGGGGGGCAGGGGTGGGTGGGGTGGGTGGGGTGACCTTTTTCAGGTTGTCTGATAAAAAAAATTAAAAATAAGAAGTAAATTTTGTTTTTGTTGACCATCACTGTTCTAAGACTGCAGTTAGGATACCAAATTGGCTTCTTGCCACGGCCTTGTAGTTTGTGGCCACAGCATCCTGGGTCTTCGGTTTCGATTTGGGCGAACCAACCCATACACTCGTTCCTTGTTGGATGCCTAAACCCTTGCCTCCAAGGAACCAGTGTACGGGTTGTTTTGCCCCAGCCTTCGGTTTCCTAGTCCTTGGTATCCACCAATTTCATCCAGGTTGTCATGAAGGTGACCAAAAACCACCAATTTACCTTAAACATGTAAATGAACACAACATGGACAGGTGAGAACATTTTTCGGTACTTGATCACGTGAGTTTTGTCCACTGCATGACGGTCTTTAGCCATGGCAATATGGTCTTTGGCCACGCTTTTGTGGTCTTTTCTTTTTTTGGTCTTTGGAATGCACCAATTTTTATTCTTGGCTACGGTGTTTGCCTATGTTGCCCACAAATCCCACAACAAGGAAAATTTGTGGGCTTTGGCCATCAAAAAGTCAATTATTTTCATAATGAGCACAACGTATGGCATACATGGCACTGTGGCTGTTGGCCACGGCTCCATGTTCTTTCGCTTTCTTGTCCTTGGAATCCACCAAATTGTATTCCAAACTATGCACATTGAAGAGTTGTGCCAGTCTCCGCCAAGACCCATGTTCAGTCCACCAACACATCCCAAAAGGGCTTACCCTAAGAGGGCCAAGGTGCAAGGTTATCCAGCAACACAAGCTGCCATTGAAGGAGCTCCATTGGGGTGAGGTCGTGGAAAGGGTTGTGTAAACATCCAGGTTTGGGCACCAGTTGGTGCCACAATCCCACTGGAGCTCCAGTCCCAGAGGAGATTGAACTACAACTTAGCCAACTTAAAGTGCACAGTGTGCTCAAACGGAGGTCACCACATGGTCAAGAGGTCTCCTAGGCGGGGGATCAAGTCATGGCAGAGCCAGAGCTTATGTGGATCATCCACCCCTCATAACCATTTGGCCCATTTGTCGTTACCATCAGTACCTAAAGCGTGCGGAGTTTTCCCAAGCAAGGGAGGCGATGTAACAGGTGGTCTCCAGGGCAGGGTGATTAGCTCTTCAACGTTGGGAGAGCGGCACCAGTCTCAAATGACCCCCTTGGTCCACAACCCCTGGACCTTGCGTGTATACTAATTCCCCTGCATCTTCATCGTACCTGTCTACAAAGATTCCTCTCCAGGTCATCATACGTGAGCAAGCCCACCATAACGAATTCACCTACTCCCCTGGGCACCCGGATATCTATCACTAGTATTCCTAGGCCCTTATTACAAATAGCCATCTTGATTGCCCGTATTTGACGATTTAAACCCTGACCAACCCTTGGCCTGAGAGACCCTGAGATGAACGTGCCTCAGCCTGAGACCCTTTGCCACTCAGACGACAAAGCAGCATGAACAACACTCTCACGCACCATTCAGTCTCAACAAAATTTATTTCTTGAAAGATTTGGCTACATCAGGTGATGGATGCACTGATTAGGTAAACGGTGATTGCTGTTGAGTTTCCCAACATACATCCCAGGTATGACATTTGCAATCAGATTGGATTCATGACAGATATTTCATGTATCCTCTATTCTTGCAAAAGAAAAAATTCCATTCAGAGTAAGGTATTTATACATGAATGGCTGCAAGGCAAAAAAGTTATCGCTAGAATGCACGGAAGCATGTTGTAGTACACATAGGAAAAGAAAATTTGAGGATCGCTTACTATTCAAATGATGACACAAAAAATAAGCTTACAAACCAAAATTGAAATTCAAAAAGAGTTGTGACACTAACAGTGTTGATCACCATGGGCTACTGGGCACAACAGCTTGGACACCCGCACATTCTTGAAGAGCTTTTCCTTTTGTGCAGGGTAGGGCATACTTTGAGTAAACCATCCAGAAACCGAAAGAGCTGACCCTGACCATGGCCTAACCTGCATGTGCAAATAATTAGCTCGCGATGGATGGGATGGTTGTAGATGCTGGCACACCTTGGGTCAAAGTGGCTTCTGAATGAACTGATCAGCATGTCTCAGCCTATTCTGCAGAATCCTTTCAGCAGATACTGATTGGTTCGGGATCAGATATTGTAACACAGATTGATCATCGGAACCTTCTGGTTGCACACTCAGCAGTTTTGATGCACAACCGTTGGATGTTGGCCAAATCCTTCAGAAGTTACTCTTCAACCAGGTGTCCCAAACCCATGAAAACCAGACCTACCAACTCACAAAGTCCAGAATTGCTGCCTACTGTAAGTGCAAAAACCAGCGAGAGGTGAATCTCAAAAGGGGTTTCAAACCCTGACAACTTCAAAATTGAAATTTCCACATATATCCATCTTGCTTGAGACATTTGCAACTTACAGCTTGCAGCGCGCTGACCAACTCCAGAGCCATTCTCCAGATGGGTGAAAATTCTCCCAAAGACTGTTGGTTGACAGGAGTGATCTATAAAGCAGCATCCTGTACCACACTTCATGCTGCTGTCAACAATCTCCTACTTCTGCTCCCTCTCATTCATCCTCTGAATCGGTATCTGTGACAGGTGGACGCCAGAGCCATTTACGACAATTATGAGCACCACAATAGCATTTTATATGTGTGGAATCATTTCCTTGGTCGTCTGAGAAGGTCTGTGATTGCTGCTCCCCGCCCACACCCTTGTCCACTTCATGATTGTGCATACCATAATTGTAATCATAAGACAACTCTTCACCTGCTTCAATATCACGCATAGCATACATTCCAATATGTGAAAGCCACTTGTTTGTGGTTTCTACATAAACCCGATATATTTTCAAATTCGCATCGCAACTATACCACAAATCACCACAAATCAAGTTAGTGAAAAGCTGTGATAAGCAGAGTCCGCCCTATATAGGACCACCTCTTGAAACATCAGGATCGGGATTGAAGCTTTTGCATAAACTACCCTGCTCGTCACTCATCACACATTGAATGCTACATACAGAACATAGACAAAATTGCACTGCTGTGAATCCCACATAACAAAGCCAATTCGAAGTCAAGGCCAGGGAATCTCTTATTTTCAAAGCGAAGCGGCTAGAAACTGCGAGGTACCTGTGATTAATGAACCGAGCAACATTGGATGCATGAAAGCCATCAAGTGTGAAGACCGGCTTCCTTTTAGATTCCGGATAGTCCAAGTCATAAAGGTAGCTGATGCAACCAACACCAAAGTCATATTTCCTGAACCAAATTTCTGAAAACTTGACAAAAGATTCGGATATTTAGCTCTTGTAGGGGAACTTATAATCCAGTGGCTTGACTATAATCCTATGGCACTTATAAGTACAAACAATCATCTTATGTTATACCAGAGGCTGCCCACTGGAGAGAAATGCATCCTGACATAGGAACATTTGAGAGTATCATCAGCACCAAACATACACCTGTCTAGACACTACTAACCTCCGTTTTAAATCATCATAAATCTGGCCAAATTCATGAGCTTGATCCTGTGTCAGCATTTCTCCAACATACTCAATGACAAAGCGCCCCCTGCTTCAAACCACATCAATACTCAGACGACTGTCACCATACGTTCTTGTAGGAGGACTCCACATTGCAAGTTTCACATACACTCTTGTGAAAAAGTACCTCACCTAGGTATTGTAACTAGGGTGCGGACAGCCCACCCTTTGTTGACAGTTTTGTACAGTTCAATAGGGGTTCTCAGTCCCCTTTGCATCTCCCTATTGATACATGAATCACCACAAGCACACCGAGGATTGCACTCCACCAGTTCATTGTAGTCTGTTCCGATCTGTGTTGGCAATAATTGAGCGTTAAAATCACTTTACATCCTGTAAACAACTGGACGTCATCCAGGCCAAGAACCAAAATCAGCATCTGATGATACAGCTTTGAAAAGGTAGTGCTCAAATTTGGTTACACCTATTTGCATCAACTAAATTCAAGGGCATATGGCAATAAGGTAGCAATAAGACTCTAATAAGTAATTCAATGCCAGTTCATCCATGGGTCATGCTTTGGTCCTACAGGATGTGATAACGACTTTGGCAAACCTCGAATCTATAAATGGATACTCTGAAGTTTTGTTCATAATAAATACGAGGTTTAGATTGACAAGAAAACGAACTCATGCCAACGCACACATTATCTCCCAATCCCACCAACCTCCTACTTAGAGTACCCTATTCTCCGTCCCTCGCATCACGACCAATGGTTCACTAAAGAAGTTCTGCAGTTTCTGGAAACCGCACGAAAAGGAGAAGTATGTGCTTCAATCACATGAACATTTACAGTCAATCGAGACAAACTCCATCAGCTGCATTATTCATAGTCATTCTCTTCATTAAGCTCATCCGTTTTCCTCAATTATATGCTAAGCCCTTACTGCGTGTTTTGCAAAATGCATAAAATTGTGGGTATTCCTTAAGATGGTGAAATGTAGCCCCAGGAACTGACAAACCATTCCAGGGTGTCTGTCTTGACTTCATAGAAGTACCAAACGGAAAAAGAAAAGGGCCTGTATGAACCTTTGAAGCAGACATGTTGACCGCTAGCTCACATAGAGACCATCACCAACAACAACGCATGTGACCTCTCATTTGATTCATGACGTTTGCATATATAGAACTTGGAATTGGGATTAAGAAAAAGTAAACAGTGCCTGCTCGCCCTAGCCAACAACAAATTTCACTCAGCGGTCTCCCAGTCCTGTTGGTTTCCACACAATGCAAGAAAACTGCAGTAGACTGCAGAGTCAAGTTCCCAAGTTCGGGGCACTATTGTTGTGATGAAGATGGCCTCTAGCTTTCAACTGAGCCCTTTTCCAAGATTGACACTAGAAACTTTCATGAACACCTTCACTGACCACAGGCATGAGTACTTTGAGGTGCATGCTTCCTGTGAAGATTGAGATATTAGTGAAGGTAAAGTACCGTTCCAGCATTGTGTGGAGGAGGAATTAGATCACTGACTGCTTACTATAAGATGCTCACAGGCTACATCTCTGATATTTCCAAACATGCTACACCATTTAGATGAATTTGTGTGAATTACCGTTTGCACTTGCACAATGTCATAACTTCTTACAAATGATGAAAATTTTGCCACCAGAGATTTGTTATGTTCTTTAAAGTGTATACGATGTATTTGACTTGTACAGTTATAGCACTATGCCACCCACAGATGGTAATCCACCCAAATTAAAATAAATGGTTTAAAATTGAGTTCCACACCAACATGTTCTGTATGTTTCCAGTGTATGTATACTTATATCAGTCCGCTACATTTGCAGCTTGCATACCAATCGGACAATTTTGTCCATTCCTCCATGTTATCAAGGCAACTCAACTGAGGACCAATCACAGTAGCATATTTCTTTGTTCACTTTGGTACAGCAATACACCTAATTATCCGAGAATCTTCATTATGCGTTAAGAGCAAAAGTGATTTCCAGCTGTAAAATGGACAGACTCCAAACGCATGGCCTCTCCAAAATCCACCAATTGCAAAAATTGCAGGTGGAGAGATCTTCAACAAAACAAAAACTACCACCAAGAGAAGTATCAGTGAGATAGCGTCCACTTAGATACTCAGTGACAAGTTCGGTACCTTACCAAGAGCCGAGCATATTTATCGTATGGTAGGCGTCCGTGCATTCGTTCCCTTTGCCAGTCCTCTCGAAAGTCATCCTCACGACGATGGAATGGAATGTGAACAGAGAGGGGAGCTGTTGGGTCATCAAGATCATACTTGGCACACCCTTTACAAGCTTTGGCAAGTTTCTTAAGAAGCGGATGTGAACAGCCATTGCTGCCCAATGGCAGCCCCTGGTACCTGCACACAACAAGATCATAACAAAAGGATTCAATGGTTATTGATACATAAACAACTGAACCCTGAGAAGAGCAAGTGGAATGCTTCCAAGCAAATCTATAAGATACTAATCTTCTCGGCAATTGTTTACACCTCTCAACAAAATCAGGAGTGTGTACATGACAACCTCCTCAAACACTTGATTTGCAAGCCCCCTTTCAATATTGGGGACCCACTCAAACCCTTTAAAACGGTTCCTCTTTGTCATATGATGGAACAGGGATCAAGCCACAATAGTTCTCTGCAAACCTAAATAAATTTGCAACATCGAAAAGATACAAGTATAGTATTGAACCTGGACTTTGTAATATACTCCAAAGACGGGGGTGGCTCGTTGTCCACATCATTGGTACAAGGAACTACAATTGGCTCAAGCCCACCTGAAAAGTCTGCACACAACAGCTTCTTTCCCAAGTAGCCTGGAATAGAGTTGAGGGGCTCTGGCCACCTGCAAGGCAAACTGAACTTAATTGCTAACCAAAAACTCTGAGGGTAGAGGAATCCAGTTCCAGTTTTATCTAGGAGAGCCCTACAAAAGGTTCACAACACTTGGGCCATGCATCCTGTAGATTCTAGATTTTATTGGCTTTCCTGCAATCTTACATCTGGAGCAAGCACAAACCCTGAAGCCAAGACAACTTAGCCAATATGCTACTTCACAAGAATTCTGCCTCAAATGCACCTCACTGCCAAAGATCCGCATCAAATATGTGCTCTTCCTCGAAGGATAATTTTAGTTGCTTTCTGGTGAGTGATACAACACAAGCATAATCACACACTCTAGAAGCATAACCTCAACATCATGAATTAACAACTGACAAACTTGTGATTGTCACCCCCTCGCTAAAGAAATTCAAATATAACTTCCTGCGTCAAGCTAACAAGAAGCCGATTTACTTTATGTCTCCATTTAACTAGTTGCAGTTCATCAAACTTCACCAACTTTGTTGCATTATTCCTGTTCTTTGCAGAATTTCTCCACACCATAAACCTTACCTGTCCGGCATATCAAACCCCCTTGTGGGTGCAATTCTAGGTCCGGTGTTGTCAGGTGTACTGGTGCGAGAAATCTGACTACGGCCAGTAAAACCATTGAGACTTTGTTCCTCATCACTGCTAAAGAGATCAATCACATCAAAACCTCCGCGTGTCTTGACCCCTTGCTTCAAGGTGCCCACCCCTGTTTCAAAAGATAGATTTCATTATATCGGGCTACTTGAACAACGACGGATAGAGATCCAGCAAGAACAATCACTCCCTAACAATATTTTCCAGTACAATGGATAACTCCGTGTCACCTAGTGCAACATCCCAGGCCAAAATAGACCTAGCTCGCCAGATTCAACAAGACCTTGTTGACAACTAGATTCTTTGGAAGAAACTAGAAAGCTAACCAATGATGCGCTTACTGTGCAAGAGCTTCCAGTAAGAAAGAAAAAAAGAACTAAAGATATCTCATGAAACTCATAGCACACAAGATGTGACACAAGAACATACCATTGAGATTCCCAGTGAAAGTAGGCCACTGAGTATCTCCTGTTCCAGCAGTTTTTGATCTTTTCCACTCCTCACTCTCCATGTCATCTTTCTTATTTTCACATGCAGGAGCCTCCTCTGTATCTTTACCTTTTGCTCCACCTGCTTATGCAGCATACATTAACAAATTTGTAACATGGCTGTATTCTATAACTCTCACAAGGTTGAAGGAAGTCAACTTGGAAGCCAAAAAGGATACAGGTAGGCATACAGAACAAACCTTTTGCAATCCTCTTCCTCTTTCTCTTAAATTTTATGTCACAAATAGACTTGATATGTCGATGCTCCTTGCAAGCAATTGGCAACTTCAAGCCATCCCACATACGGACTTTCAAATAAACAGAGAGTCTATCTGCACATGGATAGTGGTAATTCTTTTTGCAACTCCGCACTCGGCAACCAAGTGTTGCTCCAAAAAGGCCACAATCAGGATCAGAGCATTTCTGTTTCACAAAGACCACAAATGGTGCCATTTTATTGGAGGGTGAGGGGGGCTTGCGGATAAAAATATAATATCTGTACCACACTAGCGAGTACTATTGTCACAAAACCATCACAGCCCAAATGTGTGTTGTATTAAAACTGAATCTGCAGAGCGCAGCAAATTTACAGATGGACCAAAAAATATGATGGAAACATGTCATGCATGTGCATTTGAAAATCTTACTATTCTTTTCCCTCGCTGAACTGCATTGTAAAGGGACAACATACGAGTAGGTCCTTCATCCTCATATACCTGTTGGCATCAATCACAACTTAGAATCAAAAGCTCTATCAAATAGTTTCTATTTCACTTAGAAGGTGGGTAAGGTATGTCCAATGCATACTTATGAAGTAAGGTCCCTTCCAAATAAAATATGGCTGAGAGATTACTGCACCTCACATGACCAGAGACCACAAAGCCTGTGAACTTTGCCGGTCCAAGGATAAACTGGGTCATTTGGTCTCCAAATTTTACCAGACTTCCACTTGAGGGACGACTTCTTCCGCCTGAATACATAGAGACAAAGTAAGACGAGGTCGACAAAACTTCATCCTTAAAGACAAGTTTAACCCATTCGGCTGGGAGGTTGACAAAATGGATCAATCAATACCGTTATATAGCAAGGTCAAAGATCAACTGGCTTCGGAAACTAGATCAACTGGCTGGGCAAGGTCCACAAATAGGAGATTAATCAACAACGGCAGGATGTAGATCTATATGGCATCTGTGGACTTTATGGAACACAATCTATTAAAGTTTTACCATAGTTCATCTGGAGAGCAAGTGCAGCCTTGGGAGGGAGCCCCACAGCACCAACAAAACCATGCACCTAGAGAAAGTGATGGGCCCCTCTCACACAAATCACATGTGACATCATGAGACCAGTCAGGAAGTATAAATTCTGAAATATGTTCTTCACCATGCTTTCTTCCATAGTTCCCTGACAGTGTGCTAGCCTCATCTTCACTCTCCACCTTCCTCGTATCTTTCCTTGAGACTTTTGGCTCATCCTCGTTCTCAGGTAATAGGAGTTTTCTTAATCTTTGACTTGTTCTTTTGATAGCTACTGTTCTCGCCCCGGAACCAGAACACAGTTTGCGTGTGGATTTTTCCACAGTCCCAACATGCTCCAAAACAATCTGAGATTTCTCCCTAAGTTCTTCTTTCCTGATTGGCTTCACAAGTGAAGGAGCTTGCCCAGCTACAAGTGTTCGTCCATTATCCGAGAGACCCATATCTCTGGCTCCTCTTTTATCTGGACTAACCAGTGGCGATCGACTGTCTGTAAGGTCCACAACAAGGGTAATGTTTTCATCGTTGATCACTGTCTTCTCATTTGCCTGCATAGATTTCACATTACAGTCAATAATCCAAAAGACATACAATGCAATATATCATAAATATAATCCAAACTACAGCACAAGCTTCACCAAGGAAGACGTAAATTGGTGTCACATGCAAGAAGAACACATCTCTTCAAATTGCTGGTCAGACAATACTGAAAACAAGACAAACAAAATGCCAAAAGGAAAGCTTCAAACAGAGAAAGAAATTTCCAATGATAAAGAAATCAACTTTAAGAGAAAGAGGAGAACAAAAGTCTGTTAAGGGTCAGATTGCACAAACTACATAAGATGTGAAAAGAAACTCCAAGATAGTAGAGGTAGTCAACATGTTTTGACCCACCTTGAGTTCACCTCCATGCTGCTTTTTGTTTTGCAATGCATGGCAGTTACTACAAAGTGGAGCTGTGGGTTTGATCGCTTGCAACTCCTCTTCATCAGAATCGCCAAGGTCGACTATAACCCGAGTGTTCCCATTTGCATCCTTCTCATAACTCTCCTTCCTTGTGGCACGTGCTGAGAGTGACGGGGTCTGTACTTTGGAATCTTGGGTGGCCAACAAACCAGTAGAAGGGTTTCGCACACAAGAAGATGATTCTGCAAGCTTGCAGAGCTTTTGAGTCCCCACTTGGAAACTTGAGTAGATTTTCATTTCTAGCGGGCGTGATCCTAGGCACCTCAGAGAATCTTCCATACTTGTGTCGGTAATCTTCTTGACATCAACATGATGAGGTTCTGTGAATCTTTGTAGTGTGGGCACAACTCTTCTATAGGCAGTATGTGCAGATCTGGTTCCATCACCACATACTTCCTTTGTTTTTGACTGAACAGAATCATCAGGATCACTAGAAGCTGAATCATCACTTGATTCAGGGCTTGTGTACTCAGTTTCTGAACTCTCCTCACTGACTGTAGGATGTACATTGAAGTGAGCACCAGGAGCAGCACTGAATTTCGCCTTCTCTACTCTTCCGGAAGCACATTGCCTAGCAGGGACCTTTGAAGTGATGTGAGGTTTCATTGTGAAAGCGTTCGGACTACCCCACTCTGGTATTTAAATCACCTGAAGACAAAAAAGATTTTCAAGTATGGCTTACAAGGCTGAGAGGTCGCAATGACTGCAAGAGGGATAAAACTATGTACATGTAATCTCCACTTGTAAGTCTTAACTCTGGAGGAACTGGTGGACTATCATTCGATCATTTGAACCTTAAAACACTTCAACTGCAAAGCCTAGCTTCGCAGCTAGTGCAACATTTACTAGCCAATCTTTAGTGTGAAAGGAGGGTGCAATGAAGGAGTATTGCAAGCAATACCCATCTGCTGAAAGGAAAACTCGCGATCTTAGCATCACAATCGAGTATTTGGACACTGTCCAGATTCGCACATCACATGATGATGCTAAGGTGGAGGGACACTGATAAGATGTTCTTGAGGAAAGGGATCCTCTGATGAAGGCTAAACTTATTGTCCGCTACTCTGAGAGTACTTTCAGATAACTGCTTGAATGATTTCAAAATGAACCAACTGCATCACTCAGCGGGTCCTTATTACTGAAAGAGTAGCACTTTTCTCCCATCCCACTGCTCCATTTGTTTGATGAAAGAATTTACCTACAGAATACATTTCCAAGACTGTCAGGTGCACTCTTGTATCGAATGTGTTCAGGAAATAATCAAAGTTCATAACCAGTTATACGAGACTCTGCAGCTTTTGATTTTTAGTAGTAATCAATCTTGACAATGATATTTGTGAATCGTGTATGCACCTCACTCTCATAGGTATTGAATACGAGACTTGGCAAAAATTTGCAAGTAGAAATTGCCCTTGTTAACGAGCACTTACGAAGCTGAAGTGAAGACATCACAGCAGACCAGGAAAACAAGGAGAGATGATTTCGTTCTAATTTTTCATCATAAATGCCTGAGACAAAACCTGCCGAAGTCACACTTGCTATTTCAAGTCCTGACCCTGAAAGCGATACTCGGACCTCAACCTGCCACTTCACACAGCCAATGTTGTCACAAGAGCGCAAAGAAATGCTCGACTATGGTGACATTCTCCAAAAGGTCGCTCTTTGGACTGGAAATTCTCGCTTTCCCTTTGTCATCAGCAAACCATGCGATTGTGTACAGCATTAACAACCTATCAAGTAGCATACAATCTGTGGAATTTCCGAACCCTAAATAAGGTTGTTATATTTCTGAAGGAAAATTCTATTCCGAGGAACTCATGTCCATGTTGCCGTAAAACTTACTTGAACCGATGCCGTCATCTGCTAGCGGACTGACAAAGAGCAACTCGGTATGTGAAAGAATCATCCCGGCACCTCCTGAATCCAAGACGCCTTGCGCAAGACATGCAGGAAGAATCAATCAATTGCACATCGAGTCTACATTCCTCTCGAGATTGTTGAAACGCGATACTCAACAATCAGTCCCAAATTGGAAATTCGAATACTTCCCGTCGAAGTAACCAGAAAACCGTGCCCATTACAACAACAACGAAAACCTACAACTCACGTGGTTAAGTGACGAGTAATGGGCATTCATGTAGTAGAGACGGCGGCGATTCCTTTATACCTCCGCAACATTCCTATTGTCGAACCCTACGGAAAACACACTTTCTTAAACCTTACTGCTCTCAGGAGCACCTACCTCAATGAAACAGCTCCAAACCATCCCTCGCTGCCCAGAAGACGCTCCAGCTCGTCTTACATCCAGCCGGGGGCGTCGTATACTGGTCCGCATTCCAGACGTGGCCAATGTGAAGCGTCATCCCTGATGTTAAATTAGGGTTTGAGTCTTCCAAAATTGAAGTGGACGTGTAGCCCAGCCTCAAAATTCCCTCTGATATGGCCGGGCGCGGCTTAGGGCCACTTCACACATGAGCCAAGAGCCGTGTCCTTTTAATGGTGAGGACCCTTCCTTCTCATCCAAAGGCCTAAACCATGGGTAATGGGAAAGCCGTTTTATGTTGTCACGGGCCCTCAAGCATAGTGTGATGTGAGAATGGACCATGTTGCGGAACCATTGCATATTTTGTTGGTGGAAAAGAGGGGAGGATTTGGTTTAATATAATATGTCTCGAACTCTATCAATTGAAGAGAATTACTTGGTGGTGTTTGTCTGTCCCAGAATCTGCCATGCAATCTGCCCTAAAATCTGTCCTGCTAGAAAAAATATTAAGAAAATCTTGGTCTCGGTTGTATTCCTAATACAACCGAGACCAAGATTAAAAATATTAAGAAAATCTTGGTCTCGGTTGTATTAGGAATACAACCGAGACCAAGATTTTCTTAATATTTTTTCTAGCAGGACAGATTTTAGGGCAGATTGCATGGCAGATTCTGGGACAGACAAACACCACCAAGTAATTCTCTTCAATTGATAGAGTTCGAGACATATTATATTAAACCAAATCCTCCCCTCTTTTCCACCAACAAAATATGCAATGGTTCCGCAACATGGTCCATTCTCACATCACACTATGCTTGAGGGCCCGTGACAACATAAAACGGCTTTCCCATTACCCATGGTTTAGGCCTTTGGATGAGAAGGAAGGGTCCTCACCATTAAAAGGACACGGCTCTTGGCTCATGTGTGAAGTGGCCCTAAGCCGCGCCCGGCCATATCAGAGGGAATTTTGAGGCTGGGCTACACGTCCACTTCAATTTTGGAAGACTCAAACCCTAATTTAACATCAGGGATGACGCTTCACATTGGCCACGTCTGGAATGCGGACCAGTATACGACGCCCCCGGCTGGATGTAAGACGAGCTGGAGCGTCTTCTGGGCAGCGAGGGATGGTTTGGAGCTGTTTCATTGAGGTAGGTGCTCCTGAGAGCAGTAAGGTTTAAGAAAGTGTGTTTTCCGTAGGGTTCGACAATAGGAATGTTGCGGAGGTATAAAGGAATCGCCGCCGTCTCTACTACATGAATGCCCATTACTCGTCACTTAACCACGTGAGTTGTAGGTTTTCGTTGTTGTTGTAATGGGCACGGTTTTCTGGTTACTTCGACGGGAAGTATTCGAATTTCCAATTTGGGACTGATTGTTGAGTATCGCGTTTCAACAATCTCGAGAGGAATGTAGACTCGATGTGCAATTGATTGATTCTTCCTGCATGTCTTGCGCAAGGCGTCTTGGATTCAGGAGGTGCCGGGATGATTCTTTCACATACCGAGTTGCTCTTTGTCAGTCCGCTAGCAGATGACGGCATCGGTTCAAGTAAGTTTTACGGCAACATGGACATGAGTTCCTCGGAATAGAATTTTCCTTCAGAAATATAACAACCTTATTTAGGGTTCGGAAATTCCACAGATTGTATGCTACTTGATAGGTTGTTAATGCTGTACACAATCGCATGGTTTGCTGATGACAAAGGGAAAGCGAGAATTTCCAGTCCAAAGAGCGACCTTTTGGAGAATGTCACCATAGTCGAGCATTTCTTTGCGCTCTTGTGACAACATTGGCTGTGTGAAGTGGCAGGTTGAGGTCCGAGTATCGCTTTCAGGGTCAGGACTTGAAATAGCAAGTGTGACTTCGGCAGGTTTTGTCTCAGGCATTTATGATGAAAAATTAGAACGAAATCATCTCTCCTTGTTTTCCTGGTCTGCTGTGATGTCTTCACTTCAGCTTCGTAAGTGCTCGTTAACAAGGGCAATTTCTACTTGCAAATTTTTGCCAAGTCTCGTATTCAATACCTATGAGAGTGAGGTGCATACACGATTCACAAATATCATTGTCAAGATTGATTACTACTAAAAATCAAAAGCTGCAGAGTCTCGTATAACTGGTTATGAACTTTGATTATTTCCTGAACACATTCGATACAAGAGTGCACCTGACAGTCTTGGAAATGTATTCTGTAGGTAAATTCTTTCATCAAACAAATGGAGCAGTGGGATGGGAGAAAAGTGCTACTCTTTCAGTAATAAGGACCCGCTGAGTGATGCAGTTGGTTCATTTTGAAATCATTCAAGCAGTTATCTGAAAGTACTCTCAGAGTAGCGGACAATAAGTTTAGCCTTCATCAGAGGATCCCTTTCCTCAAGAACATCTTATCAGTGTCCCTCCACCTTAGCATCATCATGTGATGTGCGAATCTGGACAGTGTCCAAATACTCGATTGTGATGCTAAGATCGCGAGTTTTCCTTTCAGCAGATGGGTATTGCTTGCAATACTCCTTCATTGCACCCTCCTTTCACACTAAAGATTGGCTAGTAAATGTTGCACTAGCTGCGAAGCTAGGCTTTGCAGTTGAAGTGTTTTAAGGTTCAAATGATCGAATGATAGTCCACCAGTTCCTCCAGAGTTAAGACTTACAAGTGGAGATTACATGTACATAGTTTTATCCCTCTTGCAGTCATTGCGACCTCTCAGCCTTGTAAGCCATACTTGAAAATCTTTTTTGTCTTCAGGTGATTTAAATACCAGAGTGGGGTAGTCCGAACGCTTTCACAATGAAACCTCACATCACTTCAAAGGTCCCTGCTAGGCAATGTGCTTCCGGAAGAGTAGAGAAGGCGAAATTCAGTGCTGCTCCTGGTGCTCACTTCAATGTACATCCTACAGTCAGTGAGGAGAGTTCAGAAACTGAGTACACAAGCCCTGAATCAAGTGATGATTCAGCTTCTAGTGATCCTGATGATTCTGTTCAGTCAAAAACAAAGGAAGTATGTGGTGATGGAACCAGATCTGCACATACTGCCTATAGAAGAGTTGTGCCCACACTACAAAGATTCACAGAACCTCATCATGTTGATGTCAAGAAGATTACCGACACAAGTATGGAAGATTCTCTGAGGTGCCTAGGATCACGCCCGCTAGAAATGAAAATCTACTCAAGTTTCCAAGTGGGGACTCAAAAGCTCTGCAAGCTTGCAGAATCATCTTCTTGTGTGCGAAACCCTTCTACTGGTTTGTTGGCCACCCAAGATTCCAAAGTACAGACCCCGTCACTCTCAGCACGTGCCACAAGGAAGGAGAGTTATGAGAAGGATGCAAATGGGAACACTCGGGTTATAGTCGACCTTGGCGATTCTGATGAAGAGGAGTTGCAAGCGATCAAACCCACAGCTCCACTTTGTAGTAACTGCCATGCATTGCAAAACAAAAAGCAGCATGGAGGTGAACTCAAGGTGGGTCAAAACATGTTGACTACCTCTACTATCTTGGAGTTTCTTTTCACATCTTATGTAGTTTGTGCAATCTGACCCTTAACAGACTTTTGTTCTCCTCTTTCTCTTAAAGTTGATTTCTTTATCATTGGAAATTTCTTTCTCTGTTTGAAGCTTTCCTTTTGGCATTTTGTTTGTCTTGTTTTCAGTATTGTCTGACCAGCAATTTGAAGAGATGTGTTCTTCTTGCATGTGACACCAATTTACGTCTTCCTTGGTGAAGCTTGTGCTGTAGTTTGGATTATATTTATGATATATTGCATTGTATGTCTTTTGGATTATTGACTGTAATGTGAAATCTATGCAGGCAAATGAGAAGACAGTGATCAACGATGAAAACATTACCCTTGTTGTGGACCTTACAGACAGTCGATCGCCACTGGTTAGTCCAGATAAAAGAGGAGCCAGAGATATGGGTCTCTCGGATAATGGACGAACACTTGTAGCTGGGCAAGCTCCTTCACTTGTGAAGCCAATCAGGAAAGAAGAACTTAGGGAGAAATCTCAGATTGTTTTGGAGCATGTTGGGACTGTGGAAAAATCCACACGCAAACTGTGTTCTGGTTCCGGGGCGAGAACAGTAGCTATCAAAAGAACAAGTCAAAGATTAAGAAAACTCCTATTACCTGAGAACGAGGATGAGCCAAAAGTCTCAAGGAAAGATACGAGGAAGGTGGAGAGTGAAGATGAGGCTAGCACACTGTCAGGGAACTATGGAAGAAAGCATGGTGAAGAACATATTTCAGAATTTATACTTCCTGACTGGTCTCATGATGTCACATGTGATTTGTGTGAGAGGGGCCCATCACTTTCTCTAGGTGCATGGTTTTGTTGGTGCTGTGGGGCTCCCTCCCAAGGCTGCACTTGCTCTCCAGATGAACTATGGTAAAACTTTAATAGATTGTGTTCCATAAAGTCCACAGATGCCATATAGATCTACATCCTGCCGTTGTTGATTAATCTCCTATTTGTGGACCTTGCCCAGCCAGTTGATCTAGTTTCCGAAGCCAGTTGATCTTTGACCTTGCTATATAACGGTATTGATTGATCCATTTTGTCAACCTCCCAGCCGAATGGGTTAAACTTGTCTTTAAGGATGAAGTTTTGTCGACCTCGTCTTACTTTGTCTCTATGTATTCAGGCGGAAGAAGTCGTCCCTCAAGTGGAAGTCTGGTAAAATTTGGAGACCAAATGACCCAGTTTATCCTTGGACCGGCAAAGTTCACAGGCTTTGTGGTCTCTGGTCATGTGAGGTGCAGTAATCTCTCAGCCATATTTTATTTGGAAGGGACCTTACTTCATAAGTATGCATTGGACATACCTTACCCACCTTCTAAGTGAAATAGAAACTATTTGATAGAGCTTTTGATTCTAAGTTGTGATTGATGCCAACAGGTATATGAGGATGAAGGACCTACTCGTATGTTGTCCCTTTACAATGCAGTTCAGCGAGGGAAAAGAATAGTAAGATTTTCAAATGCACATGCATGACATGTTTCCATCATATTTTTTGGTCCATCTGTAAATTTGCTGCGCTCTGCAGATTCAGTTTTAATACAACACACATTTGGGCTGTGATGGTTTTGTGACAATAGTACTCGCTAGTGTGGTACAGATATTATATTTTTATCCGCAAGCCCCCCTCACCCTCCAATAAAATGGCACCATTTGTGGTCTTTGTGAAACAGAAATGCTCTGATCCTGATTGTGGCCTTTTTGGAGCAACACTTGGTTGCCGAGTGCGGAGTTGCAAAAAGAATTACCACTATCCATGTGCAGATAGACTCTCTGTTTATTTGAAAGTCCGTATGTGGGATGGCTTGAAGTTGCCAATTGCTTGCAAGGAGCATCGACATATCAAGTCTATTTGTGACATAAAATTTAAGAGAAAGAGGAAGAGGATTGCAAAAGGTTTGTTCTGTATGCCTACCTGTATCCTTTTTGGCTTCCAAGTTGACTTCCTTCAACCTTGTGAGAGTTATAGAATACAGCCATGTTACAAATTTGTTAATGTATGCTGCATAAGCAGGTGGAGCAAAAGGTAAAGATACAGAGGAGGCTCCTGCATGTGAAAATAAGAAAGATGACATGGAGAGTGAGGAGTGGAAAAGATCAAAAACTGCTGGAACAGGAGATACTCAGTGGCCTACTTTCACTGGGAATCTCAATGGTATGTTCTTGTGTCACATCTTGTGTGCTATGAGTTTCATGAGATATCTTTAGTTCTTTTTTTCTTTCTTACTGGAAGCTCTTGCACAGTAAGCGCATCATTGGTTAGCTTTCTAGTTTCTTCCAAAGAATCTAGTTGTCAACAAGGTCTTGTTGAATCTGGCGAGCTAGGTCTATTTTGGCCTGGGATGTTGCACTAGGTGACACGGAGTTATCCATTGTACTGGAAAATATTGTTAGGGAGTGATTGTTCTTGCTGGATCTCTATCCGTCGTTGTTCAAGTAGCCCGATATAATGAAATCTATCTTTTGAAACAGGGGTGGGCACCTTGAAGCAAGGGGTCAAGACACGCGGAGGTTTTGATGTGATTGATCTCTTTAGCAGTGATGAGGAACAAAGTCTCAATGGTTTTACTGGCCGTAGTCAGATTTCTCGCACCAGTACACCTGACAACACCGGACCTAGAATTGCACCCACAAGGGGGTTTGATATGCCGGACAGGTAAGGTTTATGGTGTGGAGAAATTCTGCAAAGAACAGGAATAATGCAACAAAGTTGGTGAAGTTTGATGAACTGCAACTAGTTAAATGGAGACATAAAGTAAATCGGCTTCTTGTTAGCTTGACGCAGGAAGTTATATTTGAATTTCTTTAGCGAGGGGGTGACAATCACAAGTTTGTCAGTTGTTAATTCATGATGTTGAGGTTATGCTTCTAGAGTGTGTGATTATGCTTGTGTTGTATCACTCACCAGAAAGCAACTAAAATTATCCTTCGAGGAAGAGCACATATTTGATGCGGATCTTTGGCAGTGAGGTGCATTTGAGGCAGAATTCTTGTGAAGTAGCATATTGGCTAAGTTGTCTTGGCTTCAGGGTTTGTGCTTGCTCCAGATGTAAGATTGCAGGAAAGCCAATAAAATCTAGAATCTACAGGATGCATGGCCCAAGTGTTGTGAACCTTTTGTAGGGCTCTCCTAGATAAAACTGGAACTGGATTCCTCTACCCTCAGAGTTTTTGGTTAGCAATTAAGTTCAGTTTGCCTTGCAGGTGGCCAGAGCCCCTCAACTCTATTCCAGGCTACTTGGGAAAGAAGCTGTTGTGTGCAGACTTTTCAGGTGGGCTTGAGCCAATTGTAGTTCCTTGTACCAATGATGTGGACAACGAGCCACCCCCGTCTTTGGAGTATATTACAAAGTCCAGGTTCAATACTATACTTGTATCTTTTCGATGTTGCAAATTTATTTAGGTTTGCAGAGAACTATTGTGGCTTGATCCCTGTTCCATCATATGACAAAGAGGAACCGTTTTAAAGGGTTTGAGTGGGTCCCCAATATTGAAAGGGGGCTTGCAAATCAAGTGTTTGAGGAGGTTGTCATGTACACACTCCTGATTTTGTTGAGAGGTGTAAACAATTGCCGAGAAGATTAGTATCTTATAGATTTGCTTGGAAGCATTCCACTTGCTCTTCTCAGGGTTCAGTTGTTTATGTATCAATAACCATTGAATCCTTTTGTTATGATCTTGTTGTGTGCAGGTACCAGGGGCTGCCATTGGGCAGCAATGGCTGTTCACATCCGCTTCTTAAGAAACTTGCCAAAGCTTGTAAAGGGTGTGCCAAGTATGATCTTGATGACCCAACAGCTCCCCTCTCTGTTCACATTCCATTCCATCGTCGTGAGGATGACTTTCGAGAGGACTGGCAAAGGGAACGAATGCACGGACGCCTACCATACGATAAATATGCTCGGCTCTTGGTAAGGTACCGAACTTGTCACTGAGTATCTAAGTGGACGCTATCTCACTGATACTTCTCTTGGTGGTAGTTTTTGTTTTGTTGAAGATCTCTCCACCTGCAATTTTTGCAATTGGTGGATTTTGGAGAGGCCATGCGTTTGGAGTCTGTCCATTTTACAGCTGGAAATCACTTTTGCTCTTAACGCATAATGAAGATTCTCGGATAATTAGGTGTATTGCTGTACCAAAGTGAACAAAGAAATATGCTACTGTGATTGGTCCTCAGTTGAGTTGCCTTGATAACATGGAGGAATGGACAAAATTGTCCGATTGGTATGCAAGCTGCAAATGTAGCGGACTGATATAAGTATACATACACTGGAAACATACAGAACATGTTGGTGTGGAACTCAATTTTAAACCATTTATTTTAATTTGGGTGGATTACCATCTGTGGGTGGCATAGTGCTATAACTGTACAAGTCAAATACATCGTATACACTTTAAAGAACATAACAAATCTCTGGTGGCAAAATTTTCATCATTTGTAAGAAGTTATGACATTGTGCAAGTGCAAACGGTAATTCACACAAATTCATCTAAATGGTGTAGCATGTTTGGAAATATCAGAGATGTAGCCTGTGAGCATCTTATAGTAAGCAGTCAGTGATCTAATTCCTCCTCCACACAATGCTGGAACGGTACTTTACCTTCACTAATATCTCAATCTTCACAGGAAGCATGCACCTCAAAGTACTCATGCCTGTGGTCAGTGAAGGTGTTCATGAAAGTTTCTAGTGTCAATCTTGGAAAAGGGCTCAGTTGAAAGCTAGAGGCCATCTTCATCACAACAATAGTGCCCCGAACTTGGGAACTTGACTCTGCAGTCTACTGCAGTTTTCTTGCATTGTGTGGAAACCAACAGGACTGGGAGACCGCTGAGTGAAATTTGTTGTTGGCTAGGGCGAGCAGGCACTGTTTACTTTTTCTTAATCCCAATTCCAAGTTCTATATATGCAAACGTCATGAATCAAATGAGAGGTCACATGCGTTGTTGTTGGTGATGGTCTCTATGTGAGCTAGCGGTCAACATGTCTGCTTCAAAGGTTCATACAGGCCCTTTTCTTTTTCCGTTTGGTACTTCTATGAAGTCAAGACAGACACCCTGGAATGGTTTGTCAGTTCCTGGGGCTACATTTCACCATCTTAAGGAATACCCACAATTTTATGCATTTTGCAAAACACGCAGTAAGGGCTTAGCATATAATTGAGGAAAACGGATGAGCTTAATGAAGAGAATGACTATGAATAATGCAGCTGATGGAGTTTGTCTCGATTGACTGTAAATGTTCATGTGATTGAAGCACATACTTCTCCTTTTCGTGCGGTTTCCAGAAACTGCAGAACTTCTTTAGTGAACCATTGGTCGTGATGCGAGGGACGGAGAATAGGGTACTCTAAGTAGGAGGTTGGTGGGATTGGGAGATAATGTGTGCGTTGGCATGAGTTCGTTTTCTTGTCAATCTAAACCTCGTATTTATTATGAACAAAACTTCAGAGTATCCATTTATAGATTCGAGGTTTGCCAAAGTCGTTATCACAT